>OY978008.1:8540850-13340850 GCA_963854515.1 Pandemis heparana | reverse complement strand
ATTAATAATCATCATAGACCAAGAAATTTGACTTGTTTGTTATTGCTTAGGATCATCGGTCTGTACACGACGTTCGTGTTCCTGGCCTCACGCGTGCTGCGGGGCTTCTTCTCCGGCATCTACACTAAGATCATGTTCGACGACCTTCCCAACGTCGACAGAGTTCTCCAACTTTGCCTCGATATTTACTTGGTAAGCTCCCTTACTGGTCTAAATTATAAACAAAACACAGGACAGCAGCGACACCATGCATATAGACAAAAATTAAGAGTTATTTTTATACACAATACATATTCACTTTGTTGAGATTTGTGACGCCACGGAGAATAAAATTATATTGAATTGAATTATGGTGTTTTTCCAGGTCCGTGAAGCATTGGAGCTTGCTCTCGAAGAAGACCTGTTTGCCAAACTAGTGTTCCTCTACCGGTCGCCGGAGACCATGATAAAGTGGAGCCGGCCGAAGGATGAAGACGCCGAAGAGCAGCGCGCGTTGCCGCCGCCGCCAGACCGATGAATACACGCACACGCAACGACTGAATCTTGATACTACATTGACGATATGTTGGTTACACAGACACGTTAGAAAGGCAACTTAAAGCAACGAGTCTTGTGTCTCACCACGATCGAGCCTATTCTCTCCTTTTCGCACTTACGCTCGTCAATTATACTCATTGACTTAACTTTAAAGTCTTGAGTCTCATTCAGACCTTAAGGTGGTCTTCCAGACTAGCTTTTTTATATGAAATTTGTTTGTGTTTTGATGTTGCTGATATGCGTAATTTCATGACAGACAGTTGCTTACACTAGCACTATTAGAAGCTATAACTATTATTTTTCTACCACTGCCAATCTGCCTATTTATTTATTTCGTACGTACTTTCGTTTTCATCTCTAATTGTTCGTCAAGTCTATCTTCCCTTCACTACTATTATCGGGTTCTTGCCGACTTTACTTTCTATACCTTAATTACATTTCTGCACATCTCAAAATACTTAACACAAACACAGGTTTATGTGAAAAAGCTAATCTTTTGAGTTTCTGACTCGTCTTGATTTTTTTAAAGGCATTTTTCGTATCATCATTCACAACTCTTGTAAATTTTGTCATCATAGGTTTACATAATAACACAGGTTTAACTATTACGTCCGCAAATTCTACTCTGTGACCAAATATATTATACGGAACCTCTACAAATCTAAACCTCGATAAACTATAACTGTATAACAATTGCTCTCTATCCTGCATATTCCTCTTATGTCTTAATGTACTTGAATTCAACAGATCATGATAAAATTAGGTCTTCATTCCATCGAAAATTAGCTAGCTCAATACTACTGATTAGCTTGTGGCAGCTGAACATTTTGATAGAATAAAGACAAATTAATACAAAATGTTTGATGAAATAACGTAAATCTAAATTTAAATACGCTAAATATTTTCAACTTGCCTTAGGATTTGAATTACAGAGGTACTATCCATTCGTATACGCTTAATTGCGACCTTATCCTGTCGTTATTGTGCAAAGGCGCATATGTATATGGAATTAATAATCTCTCAACAATAATCTCCTTTACAAATAACTACGATATCACAAAGGATGGAAAAAACGAGTCGGCCCTAGAGGAAAAGTACCTACACTAAATAATAAAGTTGAAAATTTTAATCTAAACTTATAGATGTTTGTAGTCACTGGTAAAATAAGAGAAAAAACAGCCTGTGCTTTGTGCTACAAATCGAAAGGAATTTATTATATCCCTTCTAGTAACATAAAGGGAAGCTATAAAAATAAACTATAAACACCCACGTAAACAAAGCTAACTTTTGACAAAATTTTGTTATCTTTATTATGTAGAATAGGTACCGAAATACTTTTCCTCCAGGCTTCGAGTATTTCTTACACCACCCTGTATGTGTGTAGGTATAAGTACCTATGTAATTTTAGTTTCCTTCGATGTTATCTATCATTGTGCCGAGTTTCTGACAAGCAAGAGCCTAGCTGTAGATACGTAAGTTGTACAGTAATATGTAAGAGTAACTGCTGTACCTTGGTACAAAGTAGAAAAAAGGACTACCTAAATCATCACGGCAAATAAGATTTATGAAAATGCTTCTTCAAAGCAGAAAAAAATATTACTTTTATAAAGCGATCTCTGTTTGATCAATGTTATATATTATAAACACTAATCAGAAAGGTCTAGGGGCCAAACATGTGTACGAGTTCTTGCTTTGTTATATTGTGATAAATTCCTAGACACTTTTGATGTGTGAATGTACCTACGTTATTGCACAATGTCCACCATTATTTATCAAATAATAGGTACAATACAAATAGTTTCTCAGTAAATATTGGAAACAAAGAACAAACTCTCTTTAAAATCGCTAGTTTCTTGTGCATTCAACAATGTTGCTCGCTATTCATTCATTACATCGACAAAACTGATACGGTTAAAATGTATATCGTTGTTATTTTATTATCATTATGTCGGCCAGTTGTACTTAGGTACATAGTGCGCTGCTAGAAATAAGTTGTGCTATAAATTTGCGTATACTTCGTTACACAAAACGTGTAATGTACAATCGGACCGTATCTGGAAACTTACTGTAAAGCCTTTTTTCGGCCCCGATATGAACTCCGCGTTTATGCTGACTGAACTACTGCCGGAATCGCATAACCATAGCCGAAGTGGAAATTTTTAAGCTCATTTTGCGCGCTCGTTAGCAAATAGCAATACGTCTAGTCTAAAACAAACGGCGCGTTGAATGGTATGTTTGTTAACGTATGTATATTTCTTCCAAACCATATTTATTTCGTTGTTTCGTATTTTATAGTTTGTTGAATAATGCACTTCCATAATTTATAAAATAATATATCTCAAGATCTTATGTTGATTATTGCATTTGATAAGTACTATTAAATACTATTAATTAGAGGAGTATTGTCCACTTTTATATTGTAATTGTTGTGTTAAGTAAGATGCATTTAATGTTGTCGATTTGTGATAATAAAACTAGAATAAAACTTTAAAAATATTGTTTTATTCATTTCCAGTAAATTAAAGTTGTCTTAAAATAATAATATGAAAGTTATTATTTAGCTGACGACCATCAATCGTGGGGCGATGTTCATCGACATCAGCTCCTGGAACAGTAGTTTGGCAGCATACGGTAAACGGATCTGTGATATTTGAGTTTTGTTCTTACACCCCTTGCATTCAAATGTGTTGTTCCGGAGGTTGGCTATTGCAATCAAACCACAGAAGTTGCAAACGTGTATGCGGTATGGATCCGAAACCTCAAACAGACGTTCACGCAAAAATTGAGCTGCACCATGAGCAATTTGGCAATCGCGTTCCATTTCACCGAAACGTAAGCCGCCATCTCTTGCTCTGCCTTCCATAGGTTGGCGCACTAAAATCTGAACAGGGCCCCTAGCTCTTGAATGTATCTTGTCATCTACCATGTGTTTGAGGCGCTGATAATAAGTAGGGCCTAAGAAAACTTGCGCATTTATTTTTCTTCCCGTGTGGCCGTTGTACATAACTTCGTTTCCTCGCAAGTGGTAACCATATTCCTGAAGAAGTGAAGAAATTTTCTGCACATTCACAGCATCGTTAAATGGAGTGGCATCACCAATTTCCCCTTTGTTAGAGGACACCTTCCCTTGGATACATTCAATTAAATGGCCAATTGTCATACGCGATGGGATAGCATGGGGGTTTATAATAATGTCAGGTGTTAAACCTTCACAAGTAAAAGGCATGTCTTCCTGCCTGTACTGTATTCCACACGTACCCTTTTGGCCGTGCCGCGAAGCAAACTTGTCTCCGATTTGAGGGATTCGTACTGATCTCACACGAATCTTGCAGAACTTGTAACCTTCGCTGTTTAATGTCAGCATGACTTGATCTACGATTCCAGTTTCACTGTTGCGCAAGAATGTCGAAGCATCACGCTTTGAATAGCGTTTGGTTGTACCCTCCAGTTCGTCATCATTTTCGGGTAATGTGATTGTTTTTCCGATTACCACGTCATCTCCTGATACGCGAATTCCTGGCGCAATAATGCCGTCTTCGTCTAGTTTGTCGTACAAAGCATTTCTCATGCCCTGACATGTTTGTCGCGTTGGTTTCTCGAATTGTTCTTCTTGGTCGCCAATTCGTTTCGACTCTGAATCCTTATAAGATCGGTAAAATACAGATCTGAAGAAGCCTCTTTCTACAGCAGATGCATTCAAGATAACACTGTCTTCTTGATTATAACCAGTATAACATAAAATTGCTACAATCGAATTAATTCCAGCTGGTAGTTCTCTGAAGCGGAGATACTCCATGGACCGTGTTGTGACCAATGGCTTATGCGGATAGTATAGAACATGAGCAAGAGTATCCATCCTGACATGGAAGTTAGTGATGTAAACTCCCATAGCTTGTTTACCCATAGCACTTTGGTAAGTGTTCCTAGGGCTCTGATTGTGATCAGGAAATGGAATAATAGAGGCACACACTCCCAATATCATTGCAGGGTGAATCTCACAATGGGAATATGTAGAACAATATGCATATTCCTTTATTTGTGCTAAATCATCTGGACTCATTGCAATCATGACAGTTTCTTCTTCCAATGTGTCAATATATTCAACAACTCCACTGGCAACCAGATTTTGCCAACCATAGTTGTTGTAATCTCTCTCTTTGAGGCTGTCAATATGCTTTTTCTTCAGCAATAATGTGCCATTCTCTACAATCAATAGAGGTCGACAAATCCTGCCTGCATCAGTATAGATACGAATTTCTCTGTCTCGTATGTCCCGAATCATGCTCACTTCGGACACTATAATATCCATTTGGCGTCGAAGCTTGCGCAATGTAGCCATCAGCTGTTCGGGGTCACGATGAATCCCAACCCAACATCCATTGACAAATATCTTTGTAGCATCAGCAATAGCTGAAGGTGCTATTTCTTCCAAATTTTCCATCGACCATTCTTCCAAGAACTCCAAAATTGGAGAAGGCTGGCTTCCAACAGAAATGTAAGCCATCAAAGCAAGATTTTTGACAAGACCCACAGCAGCTCCCTCAGGAGTTTCTGCAGGACAAATCATGCCCCATAGTGTATTATGTAACTGACGAGGTTTAGCCAGTTTACCGTCACGTCCGATAGGCGAGTTCACACGTCGCAAATGCGATAGAGTTGACGCGAAAGTCAATCTATTTAATACTTGAGATACACCAGCTCTGGCTTGATGAGCTTTTTTCTGGTCTCCCCAGTTTCCTGTGGCAAGGGAATATCTAAGACCATCTGTTATAATTTTTGTTTTGATAGCCAGCTCCAAGTTAAAGTCTTTCCCTCTGTCAATGAACTTTTGCGCATACATTCGTACTTCTTTCAACAAATTTTTGAATAAGCCTCTGAAGAGAAAGGCCAACAGAGGTCCAGCCAAATCTAATCTTTTATTTCCATAATGATCTCTGTCATCTAATTCTCTGCGACCAAGTGCAGCTAACAAGAGTCTATGCACCATGTAACCCAGAAAATATGCTTTCTTAGTTTCACAGAAGTCAGAAACACCAACATGGGGCAACATTTCTTTTTGCAAAATTTCTCTAGCATATTTGATACGCTTTTCTTTTGTGACTCCTGGTCGAGCTCCACGGGACCCAATAAAATTGAGAGCTACACCTTGTTCTTGAATAACAAAAGCTTCATCAAGTGATGGTTTTACCATCTCCATCATTTCAGGATCATCAAAGTCATAAATAATGTGTTCCAGAATATCTCTATCAGCTACAAAGCCCAGAGCTCTGAATACTATCATAATAGGTATCTCTTGTTTAATGTAGGGCACAATAGCAATTATCCTTTGCCCAATAGCAGACTTCTTGATACTCTGACCACCACGAGCCATCATGTTGACCCACAATGTGGATGTTGGTCTTGAGCTGTGTTCTAGACATGATCTTATTTCTGTTTTGTAAGCATATTTGCCATCCTTCATACTAAATACATATACAGTGTTAGTAGCCATTTTTTCCTGTGCAATTAACACTTTTTCAGAGCCGTTTATTATGAAATAGCCACCAGGATCAAGGGGGCACTCGTTCAACTCTGTCAAGTCTCTGTCAGTGAGATTGCTCAGAAGGCAATAAGTAGACCTCAACATAATTGGGATTTTACCAATAAACGTCTTTTGATGTTGTGTTTCAATAGGATCCTCATTTTCCTTAACAATTGTTTTAGTGATATCAACATAAAGAGGAGCAGAATACGTCAAATTACGAAGTCTAGCTTCGTTCGGCATCATAGGCGACGGTGCACCATCTTTCTCCCAGTGTGTAGGCTTGGAGAGATAAATTTGGTCGAATTTCAGTAAATATTTTGGTGGTACTTCTATTTCACCAGAAGAATGTTGCGCTTCCGCCTGTAATTCAATAGGTGGCGAATCTTCCACAATGCGTTGTACAGACATTTGAATAAACTCATCAAAACTGTCTAACTGCTGTCGTACCAAACCTTTTTCGTCAAAGTAAGCGTTGATAACTATCCAACAGGCTTCCTGCCACAGCTCGGATGAGATTTCTTCCACATCTTCTTCCTCGTACTGATCATCTTCTTCATCATACATGTTGTTTTTGTTAAATCAGTTATCTGTGTGTAAGTGTAACACAAAGGCGATGGCGCACGCCAGTCGCCACGCTTTGGCTTTTAACGCAAGTAACGCAACGCAACGCAATACAAGCCAAAAGAAGATAACTCAGCAAGCCGACGCGACGACAACGACCATAGAGTAGATAAAGATCACTGCACTGCAGTAAAATGACACTTTCAGTGTTGTCAGTTTTTGGTGAATGTTAAATAGTGATGTGCCTTAGTGAGTGAATGAGTGTCGTTCGCTTGTAATTCAAGACGTGGTGGGGAGGTGAGGGGATCTAAGTGGGGTGACTTTTTGACACCTGAAAATTAAATTGCAGGAGCGACGTAATAAAAATTTTTTTTTGAAAAGAGATAATTTTTTTATCTTTTTGAAGGTTTCATAAAAAAATATTTTGCTAAAAGGTAACATTGGATTTGACATTTAACGTATGTTTTTAAAGAGTGCGGTGTGTGCAGAGTGCAGAGTTCATAAAACCATTCAGCCACGTCAAGTCTGCCTCGAGAATAATAATACTTAGTTAACATTTTAAATTTCTTTAAAACAAATTAGTAATCCAAAAACATTCTGAAAACGCTTATAGCTAGGTCTATTTTAATTTTTGGGTTTACCACTCAATATTATAGTAAAGTTAACTTTAAAATAAGTTATGAGTAGCGATTTTAAAAGGGGCGCTTGGGTTAGGAAAAACCGACTATTTTATGGCGAGGCTATCTCGATGTTGTCGATGTTTTGTTTGAGGTTTTCTTTACGAAAACGAAATACTATGATTCATGTATCTGCAAAGTGTTGATTAACAATTATATCTTTTTAAATATTGACGTTCATAAATATAATGGAGCCTTCAAGAAGAAATAACTTTGAGGAGCAACGCTGTATACTTGGGCTACAAGATTTGAAATTATCCAACAAAGATGAGGACGGCACTGAGCAAGCGCACGGCGCTGCAACATCAAAAACTAATTCACTAGCCAAGACCCGGCCCGTGGGAGCCATTGAGAGCTTCGTATTGGATAACACCCAGAATAACAGACAAGATTATAGCTTTTACGAGCGATCAAATGTGATAGCAGCATCGAAATTCGCGACTCCTAAGCGTGTGGAGACGATCGCTTCTAAACGCGATATAAACACGCCAGCACTTCCCATAAGCCCTACGAGGTCTATAGATAGTAAATCACAGAGGTCTCTCAGTTATCAAACCGAGGATCTTTATGAGATTCCAGCCAATCCCAATTCTCAGTTTCCACCGCCCGTGTATGAAAACATAGAGTACTACGGCGAACAGCGCTCCCAGCAGCCGCCGTATTTCCACCAGCTGTATCAGGCGGGCGCGCCGCCGCCGCCTCCTCCGCCCGTCTCCGACGGCTATTACGACACGCGTTACAGCAAGGCGCAGCCCCAAGTGCCCGTCAACTGCAAGCCCAAGCCAAACCCTACAGTTTACGAAAATATGCTTTGTTCAGATGGTGATACAAAAAATGAATATAAACCACTTCAAAAAAATGAACAAAGGTTTGTACAGCAGGGATCTGTGCCGGGGCCCCAAGTGCCTAACATTGCATCAAACAGGAGCATCTCTCAACTGTTACTCAGTGACAAAGGGAAAAATGAGAAAGTTCCTCCTCCACCACCACCTTACAATTCACAAGAGAGCCCAAGTGGTGATTACACAGTTATGAAATCGGCCCCACCCAAGTACACAGATGTTACTGCTTTGCTCAAAAATGGTACCTCTACCAGTTTCGACAGCAAAGGGGTTCCTGTCCCCTCAACTGCTATTTATGCGTCTATAGCTCCTAGTGCTCAAAGGCCTAAAGCTAATGTGGCTACTGAGGTTCCAGTTGGCCAGACCTCAAAGTTTTATCATACAAAACTAAACAACAACCCAGGAGCAGATAAACCCCTAAATATAAATGGAGGCTACGCACCTAAACCTACAACTGGAAACCGCATGCAAATTGTGGAAGATACCAATGGTTCTGATTATGTTTGCATGAGTGGAGGTTTGCCGGCTGCAGCTGTGGCTGCGGGCAATAGGGATAATGTTTCACTAGGTTCGGAGTCAATGGGGTCCCGGAGCCTAGCATCAGGGATGGTATCGATGTGCTCACCGGCGCAGTCCCCGGCGCCTAGCCCCACACCGAGCTCCGTGTCAGCCGTATCCGGGGTGTCGGGGGTGTCTGGCGGCTCGCGCGGTTCTCGCGGTTCGGGTGGCCGCGGGAAAAGTCTGCTGCCCTTCAGTATCACACCCCCGCGCCCTGCTGGGCCTAGTGAAGCACAAAGGAAAATTGAAGAGCTAACTCGTCAGCTCGAAGAAGAAATGGAAAGACAAGATGAGGAAGGAGAATATTTTGGTAAGAGTTATATCTAAAAATATCTAATCATATTTTATATCTAAAAATATCTTTTCATTTAAAAAGTAAAAGAACACAAGTGCAGTGATGTAGTATTATCTAACTAATATTATAAATGCGAAAGTATGGATGGATGGATGGATGGATGGATGTTTGTTTGTTACTCAATCACGCCAGAACGGCCCAACGAATCTGGATGAAATTCGGCACATAGATATTAAAAAGTCTGGAATAGCACATAGGCTACTTTTTATCCTGGAAAATTCCCGCAGGCGTAGCGATAAACGAATTCTTTGCAGACAAAGTCGCTGGCAATAGCTAGTTTTAAATAATAATAATAAAAAGCTTCACTAGTTTAAAAATTGCCATTCGGGGAAGCCCAAAAACCTACACAGTACAATTTGTTTGGGAATGCAGGTATCTGCCACACGTGCGGGACGGGCGTGACGGGCGCAGGGCAGGCGTGCCAGGCCATGGGCAACCTGTACCACACCAACTGCTTCATCTGCTGCTCGTGCGGCCGCGCGCTCCGGGGCAAGGACTTCTACAATGTGCACGGGAAGGTCTACTGCGAGGAGGACTACTTGGTAATACATACATAAGTCTACATTTAGACAGATAATTTATGAACACTACAAATCACTACAACAAATTTGAACAAATAAAGATGCAAGGTAAAACTTAGGCTGTTATATGAATTTCTACAATACAACAACTACAGTAATATTAATACATTTCTTAAAAATTCATGAATCATATGACATGATAATGATAATGCATAAGACACTTGTTAAATTTTAAACAGGCATTGTCCATCATCCCATGTTGAGTTCATCTGGGGTTTTACTAGTTTTTAAACTGAAAAAGAAGGCTATTTACTTCTGTAAGACTCTTGTTAGCTACCCATAATCTTAAATTATACAAATAACGCCAATCATTAGTAAATTAGTAGGTATCCATAATTTACCAGACTGAAAGATAAAAAGATCCAAGTCCACTTAACAATGGTGAGATTAGTTTAGTAAGTTTACCCAAAATATATGTTGAATAATGTTTTGTTTCTTTTACAGTACTCTGGGTTCCAACAGACCGCAGAGAAGTGTGCAATATGTGGACACCTGATCATGGAATTAGTGAGTTTAATCTATTACTTCAATGTATATGTATATTATATTATGTATTTATTAACTTAAGAACCTCGATTTCTAAAAATTCCCATAGAAATTCAGTACAATTTCATTGCTAGAGATCTAATGGTAAAAAACCGGTCAAGTGCGAGTCGGACTCGCGCAATGAGGATTCCGTACAAATTCGCTAAGTTATTATAAAATCCAGTGTTAGCAGAGCCCTGCTTTTAAGCAAAATGTAGGCAGTGTGATGTCACTTTAGAATAGAATAGAATAGAATAGAATATATTTATTTGCAAAGAATAAGTAGATATAACAATGTCTTTATATTGGTTACTTATACAGACAGACAAATATTAAATAAAAAAAAAAACTACTTACTAGATCTCGTTCAAACCAATTTTGGGTGGAAGTTTGTATGGTAATGTACATCATACATTTTTTTTAGTTTTATCATTCTTTTATTTTAGAAGTTACAGGGGGGGGGGGCGACGACGACGACACATTTTGTCACTTTAGAAGTGTCTCTCGAGCAAACTATTCAGTTTAGAAAAAAATGATATTAGGAACCTCAATATCATTTTTGAAGACCTATCCATAGATACCCCACACGTATGGGTTTGATGAAAAAAAAAAATTCAGTTTCAGTTCTAAGTAAGGGGACCCCCAAAATTAATTGTTTTATTTTTATTTTTGTGTGAAAATCTTAATGCGGTTCACAGAATACATGTACTTACCAAGTTTCAACAGTATAGCTCTTATAGTTTCGGAGAAAAGTGGCTGTGACATACGGACGGACAGACAGGCAGACATGACGAATCTATAAGGGTTCCGTTTTATGCCATTTGGCTACGGAACCCAAAAAAAGAGGCGTAAACGTTACTATAGAACGGAAAACAGTTAATAGGCTATACATATTTTTAAATGTTAAATGATATGACATGTTGTCTTTGTGACTGATCAGATTCTGCAAGCTATGGGCAAGTCCTACCACCCGGGGTGCTTCCGCTGCTGCGTGTGCAACGAGTGCCTTGACGGCGTGCCGTTCACTGTCGACGTCGACAACAAGATTTACTGCGTCAACGACTACCACCGCATGTTCGCGCCCAAGTGCGCCAGCTGCGGGAAAGGTAACTTCACTATTTTCCATCTTGTTTCCCAGCGGCTGTTTTATTGTGCTCTCTCATCATAGTAGAAATTTATATTGTTTACTTGTTTGTATCTTAATTAAGCTAATCCTATAAATAAGTACTTGTGGTTTAGTCAGTATGACTGCCCACAACAGATAAACAAAATGATAATGATTAGTAACATTCGCGTCATATTCGGTATTGCGTCAAACCCTTCCCGGATTTTATGTAATTTAGCGTTTAGCGTTCTCTATCAATCCCTTCATGCTCGCACCGATTGGAAGCAAACAAAATAATATCGTCGATTTATCTATTAATAAACAAACACACGCCCTTGGTCCATCTCTTATCAGTGTGTTGCTTCTGACAGTTGGTGAAAACCTATAGATTGACATTGATATTTCGTGATACAATCGGTGAATAATACAGATAATTCGTCGTAATACATTTTTTTTGTATTACAAACACAATTTACACACTTATTACACACACAGCATAACACAACACAATTAAGGCGCTGTCAACAGCAAATGAACTTGAGCAGCGCCACTCTTCACACATACGGATCGCATGCCTGTTAGTGAAAGAGAAGAAACTATTTCGGCAGCTTGGCGCGCGTCTAAAATCTTGCAAATAAGACACAAATAATAAGAAATAAAAAAAAGTATAGATTATTTGTGAAATATGACTCGTTAGCCGTGTAGGTATGAATATGTTGACTTCATGTTTTTAATTGCAGACCCATACGTCGAAAAAATAAAGACATAGAACCGTTTAATGATGATTTTAAGAACAATCTTTGCAATTATTTTCTATCGAGCCGATTTTGTTCAATTATGTATCGAGTCCGTCCAGCGTGTTTGAAATATGATGAAAATTGACATACATATTTTTTTGAATTTTTATTGTGTGTAATTTTTCTTAAAAAAGTGCTTAAATAACATCAACTTCAACAAAATTTGGTGTTGTCAGCCTCTTAACAGCATTACTTAACTTACCATTTTACCGTTATAAAGAGCTAAGGCGTTTCATCTACAATCCACACTAATTTTTTTCATATTTGGAAACAAGAGCCCAACAGCTCCTATGATAAATAAAATATTTCCATAGGTATCGGTTTAAGCTGATTATCTGACCAGACGAAATTAAAATCTTCAATTTATGCTTATATAGGGCACAGTTATTGCATTTTTTTTGTATGTACTCTGTTGCGATATAACGCTATGTTATAACAAGCGAACACCTGAGTGAACGATTGGCCAGTCTGCTGTCTTTTTTTTATTATCAGTAACATGCAATCATTCCTTGAACTATAAGCAGTTATTTTGGTAAAGGAGCTGTCTGACCCTGTTGTTTGTGTACAGGCATCACTCCGGTGGAGGGCACAGATGAGACTGTGCGCGTGGTGTCCATGGATCGCGACTTCCACGTCGACTGCTACATGTGCTGCGTCTGCGGGATGCAGCTCACCGATGAGCCAGACAAACGCTGCTATCCACTCGCAGGTTAACCACTTTACTATACTAGAAGCTGCCTTGTAACAGCCCATCAGTGGCCGCTGCCAATGGCTAAGATTTGTCGCACTTGAGACCACTACACTAGTGACCAATTGACAATATTTACATTTTTTAGTGCTACTTTTTATTGTCTTTCTTGACACACAATTTTAAAACACCAAAAAATATTGTACAAAAAAAAGAATCCAAATTTTTTTTTGTGTTCTACAAGCGCTTCTCTCGAAATGGTTTTTGATTTATGGAAATTAAAATTTTTGAGATATTGTCAATTTACTATTACTAGTGGCTAGTAGCTACCGAGCATTAGACACGTTGGACATTCCGGTTACCAATGACGAACGCGCTACTACTAAACTTCGTAGAAAAGGTTTTGAAAAATTTGAAGGCCGAGTTTGAGGTTATTGAACAAAACCCCTGATGGCAAGCAATTTTATCTTTTTGAAATAAATTAACTACAATAGGCATATCGCCATCCATTCAATCTAATTGCGAGATTAATTTAAAATTTACCATGAACTTTTCTATGCAGCAAAAACATCGTGAGGAAACCTTGAGGAATTGGTCTGTCACGTTTCCAATCCATACTACAGGTGGCGGCATGAAAGTCTAACGTGGAGTACGCCCGCTCGCGGCCCCTGCACTCTCCCGCGATACCTTATTTTCCACTACTGCGCATCAACGGTCATCACTAGACTTACGTGCCGGCACTTGTAGGCCTGCGGGGGAATTATAGCCCACGCTCTTTTATGCTGAGCTACCTGTGTCCACCAATGGGATGTATATATGCTGAAGATGATGAGCATAATTGGTCATTGCTTGCAGGCAAGTTGATGTGCCGCGCTTGTCACCTGGCGAGCATCGGGGCGACCAGCGGGCCGGGCCAGCCGCCGGCGCCGCACCTCTCGCCCGCCTCCTACCAGTACATGGGCTAACGCGTTCCGTACCTCGCAACAATCGCTCGCCAATTGCGCCTTAAAGCAAAGCTCGCTAGCATAAAGCATCCGTCGCTTACGAAACCGCCCACCGGTAAGAAAGGGTACCTATATACTTTATATATCTTGGTATATTCACGACCAATGCTAGTGTGTTGAGCCCACTGCAGCGATTTTTTGTGGTACATATTGCTCTTCGCTAAAATTTCCCAGCTAATGGAGTCAGAAAACCTTTTGGTTGAACTGAAGTTCCATATGGAAAGCATGATATATGTAACGTTATATCAGCAATTTGCAATGTGACATAATATGATCTCGGCTCCTTAGAAATTGCAGTTGCAAAAAGTTTATTTAAACTTCGAGGATATTCTTGTTGTATATATACATATACATAGATCCAATGGTAACAGTGAACAAAGATTTTAATGACTAAATGAAATAAATAAAGCAAGTTATTCGAAGTAGAAATAATATCCCGACTTCTGATCAATATTATTAATCTGTAGTAATTACATATTCTGTTGTGCAATGTTTTGGTAATTTAACCAAATCATTATGCGGTCTAGCTTTTCTTTAAATTGGATAATGGTTTATCAGTAATTAATTTGGTGTTAGTAACGTGCGTGATGCATTAGATTAGCTATAACATATTATTGTTATTATTAGGAGAACAAGACTTCATCAATAAGTGTACAGGTGGCGGCACGTAAGTCTAACGTGGAGTACGCCCGCCCGCGTCCCCTGCACTCCCCCGCGATACCATTATTTTCGACTACTGCGCATCAACGGTCATCGCTAGACTTACGTGCCGGCACGTGTATGCCTTTTTTATGGTCGCAAAGTACTTTCTTAATTTTGAGGATTCCTAACTAGAGGCTGCTCATGCATGGATCACATTGATTTGCGAAACACGTTGAAATTCATGTGGATCGGATACTAATGCATTTTTATTGTTTGTAAATTTTCATTTTAAACATGACGTGGTATAGAATGTATCCGTAGATATTATATCAGATCTCTCGCGTTTACATTTTTCGAATGGGCGGTTTATGTGTAATTTCTCTAACAAATATATTTTTTTGTTTACTCAACATGAAGTAGTCTTTATTTATTGCTCTCTGTTATATGGTCACTTAAAATAAGCTTAATAAATTGATAGTTATATTAAAAAGGCTCAAATGGTAAACAATTCATAAATCAATCACGTTTATGTAATTATCACTTAGTGTAAGGCCTGAGTGGACGCTCGAGTTGGGCATGTGGCGGGTCGGGGCGTGTATATTAAACAAATGAAACTCATATTGGTGTCCTGAGTCCCGAGCCAACGCTCACAGAGCCCTTTGCCGCTTCCCGCCACGCTGCACGCCCCGCTGAACGCTCCGCTTCGAGCGTCCACCCAGGCCTACCCTTAGGACATGTTTTTAACATTCTTAATAAGGCTTCAAAGGGAATTGCGTATAAGAAACATTTGAATAGATTTAAACTTAATGGTGATATAAATAAAATGAGGTAAGTATTAAATGTTACTACACAATTAGGTAAGCGCAACAAAAAAATAATGTAGGTAATTATTATTTTTAAGTAGTCTAAGATTATTTTGTTCTACACTGTGTCTTAAAATTAATCTGAAACACTAGTAGGTACACTCAAGCGCATAAATATTGATACAGCTATCATGTCAAATATATGTGTCACCGACCTTATTGTTTGTGGCATAAAGATGTATACATGTTTTTGACGTCTTGGTAACGTACATATATTTATGCCCTTGACTGTACCTATATCGTGTCCAAGATAACGAGAATATAGGGTTCTCTCTGTTACACTTTTGTATGCAAATGAAAGGGACAAACGAAGGTCGGTGGGCGTAAACAATTTCACCTCAATGCTAGGGCAGGCTTACATGACAGTAAGTATATTTGTTTATTCATGACACTAGGCCTGTCAAAAGTCAACATTAAAAAATATAAAGCAAATGTAGAAGGACGGCGCAAGGAGTGTAACAGAAAGTATAACGCGTCCGCACCGTACGAGAGACAGGTGTTGACTGAACTTTGGCCGCCATGTAAACCTGTCCGATGCGTATTTGGGACTCATATCGCTGACCAATCGCGTGCTTTCCGAGTTTTCTAGTACTAACTCGTTATCATGGACATGGTATAGTTGGTTGGGTGGATTTAAATGAACACCGCTGTAAATATTTTTCAGATTTTTATATTGTGGTTGCCAAATGTTTCCATACATTAGTCGATGCTCAAAGTGTACGGCGTCAAAGGGTGAATATATTTCGTTTCAAAAATTACGGTGGAAACCCTTCAAGAGGCTGAGAACACCTGATTTTGTTGAAATTGATGTCATTTAAGCACTTTTTTAAGAAAAACTATACACAAAAAAAATATAATGTTAATTTTCATCATATTTCAAACACGCTAGACATAATTGAACAAAATCGGCTCGATAGAAAATAATTGCAAAGATTGGTCATAAAATCATCATTAAACGGTTCTATGTTTTATTTTTTCGACGTATGGGTCTGCAATTAAAAACATGAAGTCAACATAATTATTCATACCTAAACGGCTAACGAGTCATATTTCACAAATAATCCATACTTTTTTTTATTTCTTCTTATTTGTGTCTCATTTGCAAGATTTTAGACGCGCGCCAAGCTGCCGGAATAGTTTCTTCTCTTTCACTAACAGGCACGCGAACTGTATGTGTGAAGAGTGGCGCTGCTCAAGGTCATTTGCTGTTGACAGCGCCTTAACAAGAGTGTTCAATCAAACTAACCCAACCAACTGCTGAAATATTTTAGAATAATTTAAGACAACCTGTATATAAATAAGGAGCAACTTGCTTGAAGATATACCCCCTCATTCATAAACGCTTTGTGAAAGGTAAATGTCAAAGTGACAGATAAGGACAAACGATTGCTAAGTTAGCAGAAGCCTATAGAGCGTTTATGAATAAAGGGGATAGTTTCCAAGTTGATGTTATTTGTTTGAGTCAATAGTGGCGTAGGTATGCCTGTTTTAGATGTGATATCAAATCAATAGACTGCTGTGACGTATTGCGTACCGTGCATGCCACATAATTATATCCAGTGTTGCCGTGTTATAATAGTCTCTTGAAATGTTTAAAGTATGAATTATGACCTATTATTTTGTTGGGCAGCAATGGAAAACCAGAACATGTAGGTACAAATTATAATATGACGCCATGAGTATGTAGCTACTGCACTTCCATCATGCTGTCAACCTAAAATTAGGCCTAAATGTATTTTTCAATGGTAAAGTTTATGTTAGCCATTGTGAACATAACGAGTAACGATAGCTTTTGCTTTGTCATTATTTAACTTTACTCCGTCCATAAATTACGTCGGGCCAGTTTTGGATTTTTTTGGCAGTCTCTTACCTTTTTTTCTATGAAAATCATAGATAATTGTTTCGTTTTTGATAGAAATCACATTCATAAATGTTAAACTTCTTATTTTATATAAAATACCGCCATGCAAGTAAGAGTCGGACTCACGCACCGAGGATTCCGTAGAAATCGGCAAGTGAATATAAAACGCAGTGTTAGCAGTGTGTGTGATCATTTTATATTGGTTATTTACATAGGACAGACAGAAAAAAAAATTAGACCTGGGGCCGTACTATGACGTCTTAATGCGTTTCAGTTTAGGTCCGCTCGCTGTCAGATTCATACTAAAAGTGACAGCTAAAACTTGAACTGCGTCGGAATTAGGACGTCATGGTAAGGCCCCTGTTTTTCATCACGTGAACACGGCATTTTATATGGGTTTCTATTTTCTAATTACTCTTTGGATGAAGTTGACTAAGAGGGTTGATTTTTTTCCCAGTTCTAAGGGACCGCAGAATTTGCTATTAAAATCAACTTTACGTCCCTGAGAAAAGGGATCTGGACAGTTTCCGTTTTTTCCTTTAGATGTGTGGAACCCTATAGACTGTCCAAACATAGATTCCTGCCACTATCTCACCTAATGGAAAGGTAGACGAGGCTAAAAATGTAACACACTGGTTCAGTAACATCCTATTTAATCTAGTCTTGAAGAACTGTAACTACGACGTAATT
Organism: Pandemis heparana; assembly: GCA_963854515.1. Taxonomy (NCBI): domain Eukaryota; kingdom Metazoa; phylum Arthropoda; class Insecta; order Lepidoptera; family Tortricidae; genus Pandemis; species Pandemis heparana. The sequence continues at coordinate 13,323,040 of OY978008.1, read as the reverse complement.
TATGGATGGCGCCACATACCTTGTGCCACTAGATGCGGTAAATGTTGCTATGCATTTATAATGCTTTAAACGCCATAACGGCAGCACTTCTCGTGAATAAATTGGGTGTAAGATTAACAAAAAATACAGAAATAGAAAGTACCTTCATACATTGTTAATGATGGCGCTTTGATACATTCCAGATATGTGCTGTCTTGTTGTGTACTTAATCTTAGGTTGTTTTGTAATCTGTACATATTGCTGCGGAAATGTGATTATTTTATAACCCCTTTATACAAAATAAAGATGATTTGTTAAGTATAAATACCTTTTAATATTTAAACAATATTTAAACAATAAATCATTCAAAATGTACAATAATCTTTTTAATAATTTATAGTCACTAGTCCTATTCCATAAGAAATCTATACACTGAATACCCTTTTTTGGTTATATAGTACAGCTCAGTACTGAATCGTCTGTGTGGCGTACAGCAATTGACCGAGGAGCAAACATCATGCCATGCATTCTATTAGATTAGCATTTTGTCCAAATATCATATAACATAAATTTTATTCAGTACTGATGCTATAATATGTAGATATAAATATAGTATTAACTTTCAAGAAGACATTTTGAAGATAATAGCACTTAAAGCAACCAAACTTGTTCAATAAAGACAATACTTTCCAGAATAATAGTTTCACAATCACCAAGGGTCAGAAAAACACCTGTCATTTCACTTGTAACTGAGTAACAACAACAATTTAGGATACATAGTTATTATGTTTATTCACAGTCAATAGATTTCATTAGTAATACCATTAAACTCTAGTAATTACAAGAAACAAGGTTAAATTTCAATGACAAGCAGTTTTCTGAGCCTTGACAATGACAAATGTTACAAAATTATGAAAATATTTATTTGATTACATTTATACTGTTAATTTATGCTGTGCATTGCAGAAGTGTTAACACTTACTTAGGCACACTACAGCTACTGGCTTATGGTAAAACATTAGGGCTACAGTCCAAAGCGAGTTATTGCAAAGATTTAATCAAATATGAATCAGTAAAAAAAAACAGCTAAAAATCTAAAAGGCAAAAGATTCACACATTCTTCTTGCATCCATGCAAAAAGTTGCCATGTGCTGTAGTCCTTAGTCTGAAGTCATGACCTGACTATAACTAGGTTTCATGTTTTTTTTTCTTTATTTTTAATATTTCGCATTTCTGTTTTGTATCGTCGCATCTCATCCATCACCTTGATTCCACGCTGCTTCATGTTGGTTTGATAATGCTGCTTGCTCTCATTGAAGCGGTCTTGAAGATTGTCTTTCTTTTCCTGTAACATCTCCTTGAGCCTTTCTCGTGATGGCACAGGCTTAATCCAGCCCATTGCTGTTAACTTCCTAATAGCATAGGTAGTTCCACCTAAAACAAAATAAGTAAAAATTTAATTTCAGAATTTTATGTGGATTATATTATAATCATAAAATTCATTTTTCCTATCATAATTACCAACAGTGACTGCATATCGAAGAGGTGTTGCTATTTTGTAGAGAGCAAATGTAAGAGCAAAATAGCCAGCACTAGAGTCTCTTAAGGGTGCTATAAGTTCATCACTGACACCTAACGACTCTACCATCCCCAGAATGTCTACGCCACTGAAAAAAAAAGATTGATCCTATTATCACATTTTTCCACCTTCTATTAGGGTGGCACTGCATTTGACCTGTTTGAAAAATAATTTGTGCAAATCAAAGTTAATGCATCATTAATTTTACGCAAACACTAAGAAGTCAAAGTGTCACCCTTACAATTCATTGCATCAGTTCCATTATTACCTTCTGACTACGTAGTAGAAAGATCCCAACCAAACAGCGGACGTTGCTATGTGCACTGGGCCTAAGACATACCAATAGTCTCTGTACATTTGCTTAAATTTCTGAAAAAGTCCCACTTTCTCGGGTGGGTCCGGAGATGGTGTGCCACCAGCTACAGCATTTTTCCCTTGTTGTTTACAACAATTCCGAATTTGCACTGGCAATACGCTTATTTGTTTAGGCTCGCTTAGGGGTTTCCATATACTGTTGTTTTGATAGCTAAACCCACTAGCTAAGACCCTCATCGGGTATTGCATTGAAGTACTACATATTACCGGTTTGGTTATATTTAGAAGAATATTGGAATTTCTGTATAATAATTTAAGAGAATGAGCCATAATATCAAAGTATCCGAGATAGCTTACGAGTACATAACGTTACGTTTATCAATGCGAAGTAAGTCTAAATCGTCGAAATGTTCTTGCAACTTCACGAATGAACTTCTTGTCTCAAAAATAAATTATAACACCTACGACGTACGGCAGTTCACGTCAGTGTTTGACTGACACTGACATTGACATTGACATGACACCAGTGCAGTGCTGCCAACCTATACCGAATTTTACCACCAAGTAATTTTTCATATCCCCCTAAAAACCTCGTACACATTTTTTCATAGAATTCGTTTTTACGCAGTGCAAATGCAACCCGACAAAAAACCGGCCAAGTGCGAGTCGGACTCGCGCACGAAGGGTTGGGTTCCGCACCATTATCTATAAATAACTATAAACCAGTGTAAGCAGAGCCCTGCTCCAAAGCAAAATGTACGCAGTGTGGGGTCACTTTATATTGGTCCCTGATATATACAGACATACATACATTATTCTGGTTTTTATGACAACAAGTCGGGTGTGTGTTAGTGATTAATATTTATAGGGAACAATAGGATTAAGAAAGAATTAAACGGTTTAGTGTCTATTATGCATATATCAAAAATAACTAGAATAATCATAATTTCCATACATTTCGTGTTTATACTTCAAAAACAATGACGGATTAACAGTTTTCTAAAAGATCTAGCGTATACATAAGCTTTCAAATATTGCATAGACTAGGTATTAAGTATTATAGTCTACCAAGAAATTGCCAGTAAGGTGCAATCTTTGCACATCTAGGGACGATACCAATAGGGGGATACCAATGTTTTTCACGTTAAAGTGACATTCGAGTTTCTGAATATACTAGTACGGGGCCGTCCATAAAGTACGTCACACCAATTTCATGATTTCTAGAGCCCCCCCCCCCCCCCCCCCCCTTGTCACAAGGTTTACTATGAAGACTGCAATTATTTTGTTCGTGAGTCACAAACTTCCAGACCCCCCCCCCCCCTAAATGTGTGACGTACTTTATGGATGACCCCTACTAGGTATATACACGAGTTAGAAAATCGGTCAAGTACTATCTTGGTCGACTCCTAACATTTAGGTAGGCACAGAACCTTAGATAGAGACAAGATAGTAAAGATAGAAGATATAATTTTGTTTATTGGTTTTAAATGAGTCTTGTTTAAATGTACATAGTTTATTATGCTTGTGTTTTCTTATTTATTACTTAAAGGCCTGTTTCAGCACTCTCTAATACTTAAGTACCTACTTCGAACCTATCAGAGAGTGGTGGATTAGGTCCTAAATGTCAACACGTGGTGTGTGTTAAGTTTTCTTAGAATACTGAATTACAGATCAGTTATGTTACAGCTTCCTCCATAGATGTGTATGTATGCGCAATTAGAACATTCCCTACACTGGAGTTAGGCCATTTATAAATTACCTACTTCGTATTCGTTACATATCAAATAAAAAGTATATATGGGTAATAGGTAGGTATAACAAACAACAAATTTGGCATGGCGACTCTTGAGCAAAAATATAATTCTATGAAGCGCTTAAATTAGGCACTACCTAGTTTTCTATAGCTAACGATATCACAGCATTTTTATTTTCTGTCAACGCAGAATTTCGACAAATGTTCAATTGCAAAAGCAATAAAGTTTGAGTTGGTAATGGTGTACGCAGTGGCTCTGGTCGCCGTACAGGTTGAGCCGGCTGACGGAGCCGGCGAGCGTCCAGGGCGCGTGCGGCAGCGGGCTGCCTGCGCGCGCGGCGCGGCGCAGCGTGGCCTCGAACACGCCGCCGCCGGGCGCCGCGCGCGCCACCACCAGCAGCTCGCGCCAGCCCTCCTCGCCCTCGCCCGGCGTGCCCGCCTCCATCTCCGTCGCCTCCAGCACCGCGGCCAGCGACAGCCGCGCGCACTGCGCGTGAACCTCCAGCAGCTTATTCATATGCGACACTACGAACTGGGCCGCCTCGTTCGCTTCGCTACTCCTCGTAGGTAGCTTGCGACCTTTGTGACACGTGCACCAATGATCGTCTATTCCGGCTATTTTGCACGTCCTATTTCTCGGGATAGGCATGAACAGACTTATACTTCTGTCTTCCGCGTAAGGCTGATTGCTACGAGTGATTAATTTCTCATCCTTGATAGAATCTAAATTTATTAAGTCGGATAAAGTGGCGAACATGTCGAATGGTGTAGTGAGACGTTTAGAATTCATTCTCAAATTGTCGTACGCTAAACTATAATTTTGTTGGAAAGAAGGAGGTAGAAGAATATGAACGAACGGCAGGCGCTCCTCTAATCTGCCTTGCTTTGTAAACCTAATGTCACCCCATCTTATACCATGATCGCTTAATAGGATAAAAATGGTATCATCTAAATATTTGGAGGCGTCAAGTTTTTTGAAAAGAATTTCGAAACTGTCGTCCATGGCCATCGGGTAGTTTAAGTAGTCGTGACTCATCGTCACCTCCCAAAAGAATCCGAACAGCTTGGAAGACCTCAATGTCGTAGTTAAACTTTGTATATAATCTAACAGGACTTTATAAAAGTATCTGTTTCCCATACATAAATATGAATTAAAGTCTCTGTTGTTTCCGGCTTTTGTCTCCGCCTCTCGCATGAAGGTGTGGAGGTAGTAGGTGGTGGGCGAGCCGGCGAACCCGTACTTCTCGAAGTTGAAGGTGCCCAGGCTGGCGCTGTCCTCGCCCAGCGCCGTGTAGAAGCCCGCCTCCTTGTACCACTCCCATACGAACGGACAGTTGTCGAAAGTATTTCTTGTGTTTGGCCAACAGATCTTTTTCAGATCTGTGTCTCGGACGCCGAGCAGCATCGGGGTGAGGTTAGGAAATGTATTGTCTCCGACTTTGTTGTATCCTATTAGCTCGATTGCTCCCTTCTTTTTAAGAAAAGATAAAGTCCTTGGCATCGTCCTGTAGAAATTTAATCTCGAGACTGCATCAATTCCTAATACGATCACGTTGTAAGAGGACTGGTTTTGTACAATTTCAGTGCTATCTTCCTTATACATGAATAAAGGCTTCTTTGGCGCAAACAAAAAAAATTGATCGTAAATACTTCTTTCCATGGTATCGTAACACGTTACTTTAACAAATTCATTGACCACTTCAATAACTTCATCGAACTCTACGCAGTCGCGATATTCCACTCTGTCGTCGACGCGTCTGGAAAATATATCTGCTATAGACGCGGGCCGGTAGAACGCCTTGTAGCAGCACGATATATTGTAGTCCTTGGATAAGTTGTAATAGTGTAAGTTGTCCAAGTTGATCCAAATGTGTGTGTCATTGTAGGCCAGGAGGGACGAGTTCATGCGGGGGCATAGTTTCAAGCTTTTGGGGTACTCCATGAATTTTTTGACGTTCTCATCGAAGGCGTGTAGTGCGGGGATGGTGCAGCCGTCCGTATCGATGGTGAATCGGTCTGTGGCGAGCGGGCGGGGGACTCGAGCGGGGCGCGCGGGGGGCCCGCCGCCCAGGAACACCAGCTCGGGACCGCTGCTGATGGACAGCAGCAGGAAGCTGCCGCCGAACACCACCGCCACCAGGAATAGGTACCGGAAGCGGACCGGATTCGTCCGCGCTTGCAACTGGGCCATCCTGAAAACCATAAGAGATTGGCTCTATATAAATGGGTAAAAAAAATCTTAAGTAGTAATCGGTTTTCCATATTCATAAAATTCGTTTTCGTAAACTAGTTAAGTCGACCGAACCACGCACGGTGGGGCTTTTTTTTATTTCTTGGCAGTTTATCCGCTCGGACATCTGCAGCTGCCTGCCTATAAAATGAACCCAATCTAAAAGTCTTGATCGTCCACTTTTTTAGAGGATGTGAATGCAAAAAACCGTTTATGTAAATTTTATTTTAACGAATTTGGAACTGTACGAGTTTCTAGAGCTTATTCGTTACGCAGCAAATAGTGCCTATTAGATGCAATAAAGGTAAACGCTGAATTAATGTACTAATTCATCATCATCATCATCATCATCATCATCATCATCATCATCTTCAGCCTATATTCGTCCCACTACTGGGCACAGGTCTCCTCTCAAAACGAGAGGGCTTAGGCTATACCACGCGGGCCCAGTGCGGATTGGGGACTTCACACACACCACTGAATTGCTTCGCAGATGTGGGCAGGTATCTTCACGATGTTTTCCTTCACCGAATGTACTTATTATTGCTAATTTATTATTACTCTCATAACATTTAATACCACCGATTACAAACAAGTTACAAACGTGGTACAAACGCTCTACCAGAGCTTAAATTCGACTAAGTATAATTTTAGCTGTTGAAGGATAAGTTACAGTGTAATATTTGACCTGATAAATTATTAAATTACTAGCGTCAGAATACAAAGTTTGCTAATTGCGGCACGCTTGATATTAATAAGCACTACTCTTATCTTACACAGCTTTTATTAGTGAATACGGGCAAAAACATGAATAGATACGGTAATACGTAACCATACTCGCCTAACATAATACCTATATTAAGACAGTGTACGTACCAAAAGCAGCGGCGGCTCAGATGGTAGACTTACCTCCTGGTGGGAAGTTTCAATGTTCCATACTCACGGGTTTAAGAATAAAAACATTACAAAAAATATTTATTTCATTTATCTTATAAGTTTTATGGGAACAATTAATGTCGGACATTGTTTTGTAATTAACGGTTTTGAGGACGCAGCTTATGCATCAGATGCCCTAATAAGTGTCACTTTTGAGTGTTTAATGTGTAATTTGTTTCGTTTATTGTGTCAAGTGGGGGTCGCGGCGGGTGCCCGCGGAGCGACTACGCGACTAGCCGATGAGGTGGCGGAGATGAAGGCAGGCCGGAGGCTGTACGCATGCGCCAAGCCCGCTCGTTCCCATCCCACTAAAAAGTGCCACTCTATTATAGCAACGAATCATTTGCATAATAATAAAGTCAAGTGATTCATTAATATAATTTTCATGAATAATAAGACTATATCATAAGAAAATGTTGGTTATAAAAAATTTGCTTACTACCTACTTTTCCCTAATCTAAATAACATTTGCATTTTTCTTGGAGACGACAAACGTTCAGGATTCAAAAGCCTTATTTTTGTGTAGGCACGTCGCCTTGTCAATTCCGCTAAACTCCTTAAGGGTCCTTACAAGCTCAACGCGCGTATTTCGCTAAATTCTTAATTTTTCTTCAAAGACTATGGCGTATGTGTTCATAATTTCAGTAATATTATTAATGTACAAGATAGTTCACTTCTTAAACTAAGATACTGCTGTGCTAAATTATTGATTTTTTGGCGTGAAATCTAAAAAAAGGTGTTTCCTTGGGAGGGCTTTTAAAATTTTGCTCTAAAAGGTGAAGTTTCATTCTCAATTTCGAAGTGAAACGGAATCTCATTCTCGCCTAAAGTGAACTCAATTCAATTCAGTATATCTTGAACTAAAAAGTCATCGTGAAAAACTTGAAGATTCATCTTAATTAATAGATAGAATAGCTACTCAATGTTAGCTAGTTTTTTGATGAAAAAGAGGGTTACATTTTATTTGATTCTCGAAAACAGTGTTGATATTCTGCTCTAAAAATAATTATTTAGCAATGCTCAACTCTATTTTGACTCAGAAAAAAAAAAACATTAGTATCGGTCTTGAATTAAATTCAGTATAAATTTTTAAATATCACCTATATATCACGGCGGACTGACGCCGCACCCTCATTCAGCGCCGATTACAGCAGTATCGTAGTTTAAGAAGTGAACTATCTTGTACATTAATAATATTACTGACATTATGAACACATACGCCATAGTCTTTGAAGAAAAATTAAGAATTTAGCTAAATTCGCTCTTTGAGCTTGTAAGGAGCCTTAACATTATGTCCAAGTAGGCATCGGCACAGAGTACTAAGAGATACTAGATACGTATGGCAACGGGAATGTTTGCTACTTCTTCACACAAAATTTGTTCGACATGGTAAAAATTTTAGTAAAATAAACGTGTTTAAGTTAATAATTCTACGTAAACGAAGTCGCGAGCAGAAGCTAGTTTGTTTTAATGAAATGTGAGTGTTATTCGTTTAGTCCACGTCATGTCATGGTGAGGAGCACGTGAGGAGTAAAAATTTAATATCAATACCTACCTTATCTGAAGGTAGCTCTTATAGCTTATAGCACAACTAATGAAATGAATGTCTGCCTGTCTATGTAGGCAACCGATATAAAATGGCCTCACACTGCTTAGATTTTGTTTAGGAGCAGCTCTGCTAACATTTATATATTCACTTACCGAATTTGTATGAAACCCTCAATGCGCAACTGCGATTCGCACTTTGTCGGTTTTTTTTATATAAGACGGGGAAAACGAGCAGACGGGTCACCTGATGGAAAGTGATCACCTGCAAGACTTGGGGAATCACAGGTGCGTTGCCGGCCCTTTCAAGAACAGGAAGGCTCTTTGTTTGTGAGCCAACTAACCGTCACATACACCGGAAAGTGATTACTTATTGTATCAACTGCCTACTGATATGTGCAAGTAAATATGTCCTGTTGACTTGTTAATTATTAATATTGTTGAGGTTTTCCCGTTAAACAATTAGTGTGAATTGCTAATCAACAAGGTAAAACGGTTAAGGCAAAACTTCACCCCTAGGCCCTAATCTAACTTCTAACTAATATTATAAATGCGAAAGTATGGATGGATGGATGTTTGTTTGTTACTCAATCACGCCAGACGGATCTGGATGAAATTCGGCACATAGATAGAGAAAAGTCTGGAATAGCACATAGGCTACTTTTTATCCCAGAAAATTGCGTAGTTCCCGCGGGATAGCGATGAATGAATTCTTTGCAGACGAAGTCGCTGGCAACAGCTAATAAACGATAAATTGCAAACGAATTAAATTAGGCTTTTATCTCCAGAACCACTAAACGTTCTAAAAAAGTCACTAACAGTAATATTTATTAACCCCAATCTAACTGGGGTTACTTTTCCCTATCGGAACATTCCACTGTTGGATTACACTGATAAAGGTAATTATATTAGTCTGATGGCGCCTAAGCCGTACTATAAAGCTAATCTGTCTGTTTTTAAGAGAAATGCATACTTTTCTTGCATAAAAATCTACAACAAGTTACCAGAAAATCTTAGGCATTGTGATGTACACGATTTTAAAAGGAAAATGGACATTTATTTATTGAAACATTGTTTTTATTCAGTAAAAGAATTCTTGACATCAAGTGTGGGTACGTGAAAGATGATCTTCTGTAGTCCACAAAAAAATTTGACATTCTGTTTTCCTACTCACCTAATATTGACATTTTCCTTTTATTATTACATTAATTATATTATTTTTTAAGTTTGTTGTATCTAAAATTGAATTTGTACATTTGCATTTTTATCATTATTGTTAATTAGATTATTTAAATTTTCATATGAATTATTATTGCTGTATAACTAATTTACACGTCGAAAGCGACAGAATATGAGAAGCGTGTTATATCTTAAGAACTGTTTAATGTATACCATATTCTTTGTAAATTAATAAATTATCATTATCATTATCATTATCATTATCATTATTATTATCTTAAGTATGACGAATAAATAAATATTAAATACAACATATAATAGGCTAGGATTATTTGGTCGAGGACGTGTATCGGTTGTTAAAGCGCGCCGCAATCGCGTCTGCGTCGAGTTTGATTACTTCCACCCGTCGCGTCCGACGAACTCACAATAATAGGAAACGCCTGCTGAATCCGCAAGTATCTCTCCGTACTTGTGCAAATATACGGAAAGTTATCAGCAAAACTTTTCGTATATTATTTAATACTTAATTAAACAGCTAGTAGCTTCGTTTTCATGATGGTAGATAAATATAGGTTTGCGAATTACATGTACTTATTTAAATATGCCGTCATTAATAAAATGTATGTAATGTAGTGACGTATGTAAACACTTTTGTACAAAAATAAATGAACAAATAGGCCGGAATAATATTAACTTAACAGAATTTCGGAACTTTCCTTCACTCTTCAAGTCCACTTTTGAGTGGATGAGGTGAAGCATAAATGTTACATAAACTCAGAGGAAAACCTACCACAAAATTCTAAGTTATTGTAGTAAGTAGTAACTACATAGTATAAAAGAAAGTCGCTTTCCGTCGTCTGTCTGTCTATCTGTCTGTCCCTAGATATGTATACTTAAAAGCTATATATGAATAATAATATTTAAAACTACGCAATGTATTTCAATGCGGTTTTTTTAAGAGATAGAGTGATTCAAGAGGAAGGTATATAATTCTACGCAGACGAAGTCGCGGGCAGAAGCTAGTATAATATAATTAAATGAGTAGAGAAACCAACAAAGTATAGGTAGGTATATTCAAAAATTCAAGAAGGAATGAGTCACTCATTTTCTTCAAGCTTTCTCTGTTAATTCCATTTACATAGATAAAATCAGTCTAGTTTTATTTGCTTACTAGATTAAAATGTAACACTACACTTTGCGCTTTAGGTTTCGCGTTTGGGTCATTGTATTTCCGCTGTAGCGTGAGAAACTGTCGTGCACCTTTTCGGTCAACTGACGAACACGTTGGAAGGGAAAGTTAAAATTACAAAAATTAATTTAATTGAATACTTAGGTGGATTAACAGATAGACATAAGAAACCTACGTAAATTTATGACTTGCTGAAGTGAGTAAGTTAAAGGTAGAAAAATGCTATGTATAGTGTAGTTTAGTAATAGAGTTGATTCCGTTTAACACCTGTCAGTAAAATGCATTTAAAAAACCCCCACGCATTTGTCGAGTAATCATCCGTAAATAAATAATTTTGTGCCAAAAATGCCTGACAAATTAGCCTTCTCTATTGGAAGACAAAAGAGAAGGCTATGCCTGAAATAATTCTATTTTGGAAAAGAGCTGATATTCATCAAACCGCTGGACCGATTTTTACCAAACATGGCTAAGAACCACCGCACTGGCTTTCGAATAAAAAAACCGCATCGAAATCGGTCCATCGGCTTGAAAGCTATGATGCCACAGACATACAGACACAAACACACACACATAACACACCTCTCCTCTTTTTACGTCGGGGTTTTAAGAATATAAACACTTAGGTTACCTTAATTTGAGCGAGGTGTTGTTCGCGGGCGGGATCGCCGCCGCCGCGCTGTGAGTGCCAACCCAATCGCGCTCTGGTTTTTGTCGCGTGTTATCAAACACAGATTGTTTTGACCTGTTAATTGCCGTTTTATTGCTTTGTTAGTTTGCAAACTCTAGTATTCTTCGGCAACTGCTCTTTAAGTCGTCGCTATTGCAGTTGTTCTCAGTGCTAACCGTCGCGGTTATAATTTTTTATTTTCTTTTAATTATTTGAATACTTACTTATCTAATTGAAGTGTATGCGACTTCTAAAGTAAGTGGTGTGCGGTTTAATTGAATTTGACGCATATCAAACGTTCAATAGTAATTATGGCTGCGTTAGTACCGTGACGACACTAAATACCGCTTATCTGAAATTTTAACATACAACAAACTTCATGCAGTTAACTTTAAGCCATGCCATGCCGCGAGGATTTAGATAGGTACTAATTACATTTTACTACGACTATTTCTTTTCTAGTAGGCACTCGCGTAAATCCGTTACAAGTCCAGTAAAAATGATGGCTAATTTTCAACAGACCCATTTCAGCAAGTAAGGTAGTTACCTAAATATTCTTAAAATTAACTATGATATTTAAGTAAGAAAAATAAAGCCTAAAAATAAGCATTTGTATTTAAATAGCTGTTGCCCGCGGATTCGTTGAGCCTTTTTAAGTTCCTTACTAGTATATTAACTGGGCTACCTATCTACTTAGTCTATAATAGTATTTAGTTATTTTTTTAATTATTTATTGTACAAATTTTATGTCCCTTTAATTTAATAAAGTAACCTACTTAGGTCATAATCATAACTTACTGATTACTGATCAAAATTATTATTCATGAGATGTCATGAGATGACATGAGTAAGTTACCTTTCATTACTGCATAGTATAAAACAAAGTCGCTTTCTGCCTTTCTATCTGTCTGTCTGGCCCTATGTATGGATTTTGATGCAGTTTTTTTAAATAGATAGAGTGATTCAAGAGGAAGGTTTATAGGTATAATTCTACGCAGACGAAGTCGCGGGCAGAAGCTAGTATTTAATAGACTGGCGTTCTACGAATGAAACGCTTTTTATCTTTGGAGCTATGGGTGTTCAAAGGCTAGGCAGCTTTGAAGGAACATCGAAATATCGCTTACGAGTGTAATGTAATCGAATAAGCATAATCAAACATGTATTGATATAATTTTACGATTTAAAGTGTTATTGCAATGTTCCAACCCCATTGGAGGGGTAAGTCGCGCATGCGCCCCGAAGTGCCGGTGACGGCCTATTGAGTTCAACCATCCTTCAGTAAATTAACAACTGTTAATGCGTTAATCCTTTATTTAAGTGCGAAACAAAAATAAAAAGATTCTTCGACTATTTGCCGCATAAGAGATATGAATGAGGACCACGTCGTTCTCTCTCGAGGTAAGCGGTAAATGCATAAGTTCCACCAAGTTATGATAGAACCTGCTGGAAAATCGATAGTGAAATGACACAAGTAAGTAAGCATAACCTACAATGTGCCTGTTTTTGTAGTTGTTGTTTTGACTTGGGCTAGTAATTGGTTGTTTAGAGTTAATAGAACTCACGCTGCGAACAGCCTACGATTGATTAGTCGCAGCTTGCCTGTAATCAGCATAGATAACATCGTCAACGCAGCGATAAGTTTGAAAAAAAATGCCGCACTTCATTCGCTGTATCCAATCACCAATCCACAGTTAATATGACTCGATAAACTACAATGATGAAGTTAAACTAAGCGTAAAATGTAACAAATATTGTTAACTGCGCGCTGCAAAAGTAAAACTACTATCCAATAATTGACAGCTCATTTCAGAGACAAGATTATGATACGTTGTGTATTATTTATTCCACCCAACTTTCTTTCTCGATTACCTAGACGTAGGTAGGGCCTTCATCCCCATGTAGTAAAGATTTCCTCTTAATTCGCGCAAAGCGGTTCTAATGAGGAGTATAAGAATACTTCACCCCGCGACTTCGTCTGCGTAGAATTATGCATATAAACCATCCTCTTGAATCACTGTATCTATTTAAAAAAACGCATCAAAATCCGTTGCGTAGTTTTAAAGATTTTAGCATACATAGGGACAGACAGACAGAAGGCGGAAAGCGACTTTGTTTTATACTATGTAGTGATTAAGAATGGCTTGGGCGGGGAATTGCATTGCACTTCTTTTTGCCATCAAACAGTGTGGTTTGGGTGTTATTACCATATAATATTTAAATATACCACATTCATTTCAACTAGTCTTTATTAAGCTACATAGTTGGTGTTGTTGTTCTAGGTCCTGACCCTCTTGTTCCTGACACTAATTCCCTGGCCGGGGCCTTCCGTCTTCAAGATCACCTGTTCTCGTGACAACTCCAAAATCGTGCGAAAGATAATACAAAACAAATGGCTCCCGGTTTTAGAAAGATTTCAGGTAAAATAACTCGGTATAATTTGTTTAAATCTATTACACAAAAATTTAATTACTGAAATGTACGTACTTATGCGTGCGTAACTTCCGAACGACTGAACCGAATTGGATAAGTTAGTAATTTTTTTGTGACCTACATTATATAACAATATTATCGCTATCCCGCGGGAAATTTCCGGGATAAAAAGTAGCCTATGTGTTATTCCGGACTTTTCTCTATCTATGTGCCGAATTTCATCCAGATTCGTTGGTACGTTCTGGCGTGATTGACTCAAACATCCATCCATCCATCCATCCATACTTTCGCATTTATGATATTAGTTAGATAAGGCATTATAAAAGCCTGTGGTCTCGGGTTTTGAGTAAGGTCGCGCGAGCGTCATATCACCAAGGCCAACAGTGAAAGAAATTTACCTACACTTTAATTTTAGAACTTGGCTGGAACTGCAGTTTCGCTTTTGGCCGAGTTTATCAAGAGCCACGTGAAATTTTCATTCCGTCGGCATATCAAAAATGTCATTTAATCGCCTCATTGGCCAGATTGCTGGAAATGTGTCAACATGAGTATACAATACAGTCGATGGCATAAATATCGATACTGCCATTATGTCAAATATGCCTTATTGTTTATGACATAACGGTGTATTAGATGTTCATGTCGTCTTGGTAAGGTACATACATATACTTATGCCCTTGACTGTACATGTGCCTGTTTTACGTGGAGTACGTTGTTGTAGCTCGAGATCTGTGTGATGTGATTTTAGTTTATCGTTTCTTTTAAATGATAGCCAGTACATAGAAGCAATTCTTTGACGACGCGGTTGGCCAAATTGGCAGAGACCCTGCCTGCGAAGCAAGCGTCCTGGGTTCGAATCCTGGTAAGGGCATCTATTTGTGTGATGTGCAAGAGTATCTGTATTGTATTGTATATTTGTTCCTGAGTCATGGATGTTTCTAAATTCTATCTATTTAAGTATGTATCTCTCTATATAAGTTAGTATATCGTTGTCTAGTACCCATAACACAAACCTAACTAGCGCTTACTTTGGGACTAGGTCATTTGTGTGAATTCATATTCATATTCATTTATTGATTGCTTTGTGTGTGTGAATTGTTCCCCAATATTAAAAAAAAATCTTTGATTAATTGCTTACCGAGTATGTCATGTTCCCAGGTGAAGTTGCCGCTGGAATGCCCTTTTCACCCGCAACGAGACATCTTCGCGCCGCAGCACTCGGCCAAGCTGCAGCACCGGCCTTCGCAGTGGACCTGCGCCTTCTGCGGCAAGTCCTTCTACGAGGAACGCCACCTGGACACACACTTCGATCAGCGACACAAGAACCAGATCAACAAGGTACTGGGGTAGTCGTCACCACTTTAGAAATTTCTAAAATTCCATCGAGGCCTGCCGAAAAAATATAGAGGCAGCAAAAGAAAACAAACCCTATTGCTAAAAAATCACTTTTAGAGAACATGATAAGGCTAAGGGTTAAGTAATTGAGCTATCGCAGACCCTTAAATCTGCAGAAAAAAACGACCGCAAAAAACTTTCGTAGCATCTCTAATATTCCAGGAAAGGTTACAGTATGCTTAGTGTAGGTTATCGGTCACAAAATACGTCTCGGACGAGTTTGCGTTAAAATGTCAAATACTATGAAAACAGTTTGTTGTCGTTTCGATCCGCAAGTGGCGCTGGCAATTTTTCCGTAGTAATTGAGACGTTTACGTGAACGCGTTCGAGACGTTTTTATATGCGAAAACTTACACTAGAGGCTCAGTTTCACAATAAAACTTCGTTAATGTTTCATAGGCGGAGGATGCAGTATGTTTGGCGGACTACTGCGACATAATGCGGTGCCAGGTGCTCATCGCGCACGGGCTGTTGAGTGGCGGCGGCGGGCCCGGCACCGATGTAGAGGTACGTATTTATTACCACTTCACTAGCAATAGACGAAGAATAATATTATACCTCTGAGATCTGTCCGGGAGCCGAACACGAGATAACACAACCTCCTACCTGCTAGTCTAGTGGACGGCATCCCTTAGCTAAGGCGATCTGCCGTTCACTCTATATCTTCTGTCCATATTAAAAGCACCTAATTCAAGTCATTTTAGCACGGTCGAACGCATAAAATATATCGATACCCAGTTGTTAAATGGAACGAGTATAGGATCCATCGTTGGAGCGGTTGACGGGCTTCAGCGCCGTGAAGTAATTAGTGGCATTAATAACTCCAACGCGGCAGGTGTGGCAGGACGCTCTGGCGGCGCGCAAGGCGCTGGCGCCGGCGGCCCCGCGCAGCGTGGCGCGCCTGCCCCCGCGCCGCCGCCGCAAGCCCGCGCCCTCCCCCGCGCCGCCCCCCGCCAGAGGCTGCCCCTCCACCGCCCTCGATGCTGATGTCGCCGCCGGTAATGTAACCAGCTCGATCGTCTCCAACCTAATAAACTTGACGAAGATATTCTATCTCTACGTAATATTATTCTTTTCAAAAATTGTAACACGTTATTGATACTGTATTCTAGCAAATAAATGATTCTTATTCTTATTCTTATTCTTAATAAGCCAGCGGGTACTTAAAACTATCCCGCTCAGAAGTACGAATCCGACTCGGAGGAATCCGATGACATCGCCGCTTTATGTTTATTAAGCACATTTTGACGTAAAATGCTTCAACATGGCAACGATTTTGGTAGGGGAAATACCTATACAGTTCCTTTTCCGTCCGTTTTCTACTCTTTTATGTGGACTTCTTTAGGCATTGGAGCGTTGTCACCACATACGAATAAATACAGAGACGCGATTCAGACTACTAAACTACAAGTCGTAGAATTAAAATTAAAATATTAACAGTATTGAACGACTCTAACGACATCTAGTATCGAGTGAAAACTTTCCGAATTACACCAAGAACGATAGTGCTGTTGAACTATGTAGAACTTCAATTATATCCTCTAGCCCTGGTATAAAAAGAACGCATTCGTACGACAGTAACATTCCGGTGAGAAATATCTCTATAGAAGCCATCTCTGGTAGATTATCTGTATTTGTACCTATGCTTCTCATGTTCCAGAGCAAGAAGACAAGCGTACGGAAGACACGGAGGGCGACGCGAACCAGACGTCAGAGCTGTGCGACGCCGACACGGTGGAGTCCTCGCTGCCGCCCGACAGCCGGCAGCGGCGGCTCGCCGATCTGCAGGTTAAGAAGCGTCTACTCATACTCAAGGCGAGCCGAGCGCGAGCGGAGCACGAGCCGAACACAAATTCGTCTAGTGTAGACCGACTTACAAGCCTCGAACTTCACTTGACACCGCGCCGAGAACGGCCCCGCTCGTGCTCGGCTCGCCTAGCGTAGACGCACCTTTACTAAGGACATTTTGTAATTAAGTATACAATACGAATTATCTATCATTGAAAACAACGTCATCTATCGTAGGTCGTTCTAAAGGAGTTCGTATTTTTGTCGGAAAGACACGTTATTCATAGATGGCGCTTGTAATAAAATAACGGTTACGAGAATAAATACATGTAAGAAATTCGACCGGGTACCTACTTACCTGCTGCGGGTGGTATAAAGCACCCATCCCGTAATAAGATGCTACACCGCAGTGTTGACATGTTCAAGTTTTCAATATCTATCATCTTCCTGGCGTTTTTCCCGGCATTTGCCAAGGCTCAGTGAGCTTGGGGTCCGCTTTGACAACCTAATCCCAAGATTTGGGGTAGGCACTAGTTTTTACAGAAGCGACTGCTATCTGACCTTTCAAACCAGAAGGGTAACTAAGCCTTATTGGGATTGGTCCGGGTTCCTCACGATGTTTTCCTTCACCGAAAAGCTCATGGTAAATTTCAAATGTAATTTCGCACACAAATTCCGAAAAACTCAAGAGGTGCGAGCCCGGGATTCGAACCAGCGACCCTCTGCTTGAGAGGCCACAGGTCAAACCACTAGGTTACCATGGCCTTTCACCACTAAGCTTTTCAATATCTATCGTTTAGAAATATGATTTATAACGGGTTAATATGATCGATTTGTTTATATTGAACTGTGCAGGCGGAGCGCGCCGCGTGCGACCCGGCGCGGCTGCAGGTGCTGAAGGTGCGCTGCGAGCGCGTCGTGCACTCCTGCATCGCGACGCTGCTGCTGCACCTGACGCAGCACCAGTTCACAGAACTAGAAGGTTGTTGCCACTTCTATATACAACGGTCTATTTTGTACGATAAAGTGGCGGTGTCCATTTTTTTTTTATGTGAATAGGAAGGAAAACGAGCAAGTGGGTCACCTGATGGTAAGCGATCACCACTGCCCATAGACACCCGCAACCCTGGAGGGATTGTAGATGCGTTGCCAACCTAGAGGACTTAGATGAAATGCTTCTTGTGCCCGTAATTTCCCCGGCTGTCTTACTCTCCACACCGGAACACAGCACTGCTGCTTAGCGGCAGGATTAGCGAGTAAGATGGTGGTAGCGATCCGGGCGGACCTTGCACAAGGCCCTACCACCCGCTACCCGCTACCACCCGTCCATGATAAAGTAGGAAAAAAGCGGAGGAATTACTTCTTTATGTGCCAAAGTGTATATAACTGAGCCTTCCCTTTCCATGCTTTTGCCAGAAAATAACAAGAAAATAAAACACAGTAAAACTTAAAGGTTTTTCCGTACAAGTCACGCATCTTTTCAACGAGTGGATTGCGAACAATAATGCATCTGTAGTTACTAAGTACATACCTGCAAAATCGTGAAATTATCGCATTATTCTTCTGCATGATCAGAATAGAGCGAGGTGGTCTTTCGGTGTCCTACTCTTCCCACCGTCACCGGCACCTAGAGTTGCCGCTCCGCATGGTCTACCGACAGATTTTGCATTCGCGACATACCAGTGTTTTTCGTTTGTTTTAAAAATACGATTAATAAGCGACAATTTTTTGTTTCGATCTGCGAGTGTCGCTTTTGAGAGTTCAGCCTGTGTGTGCAGAGGAGATGCAGCGCGCGGTGTGCTGGTACCTGAGCTGCGACCGCTACTGGGAGGACACGGCGCCGAGCGCGCGCGCGTTCCCGTGGCCGCTGCTGCTCGCGCTCGCCACCGGCCTGGCGCTCGCACTCTGCATGTGTTATTACATTATCTGGATCGTTTTCGAGTAAGTTCCTATACTTACCTAATTTAACTTAAAAGATCCACAAATAGGTCGAAGTGTACCCCTAGATTTAAGATAAGATACCTAAATTTCGCCAGTTACATACAGGGAAAGAATGAAAGGTTTAAGCGTGGTTTAAGCTTGTGAGCAAAAAAGGACTCCTATCATGTCTTATATAGATAAGACATGATAGTTGTTTCAAAATAGTTATAATAATCTCTTTGAATACAAACTGTACTTATAACGTGTTGTTGAAAAATTAATATTTATTTCTTTCAAATCGATATGCGGTTTTAAACATTATCGGTTTAACGATGATTTGAAGCTGATTATAATACTACTGTATTAAAATAGCTCTACATACTTAAAGCTTGCTAGGTTGCTAGATGAGCCAATGCCAAAGCGCAGTTTACACATCCAGCTATAATATTACACTCAGGCACTTGTACTTGACTTGCGTCTTACACATTGGACGTCGGTCTGCAAGCGTACAGGGGCCTTACCATGACGTCTTAATGCGATTCAGTTTAGGTTTGCTCGCTGTCAGATGCATACTAAAAGTGGCAGCCAAAACTTGAACTGAGTCGGAATTAGGACGTCATGGTAAGGCTCCTGAGCTTTATCTGCCGCAGTTCTGAGGAGGGCAGCGTGGGCGGCAGCGCGAGCGTGTCGATGACGACGCACTCGTCGCCGGCGCGCGAGCGGCTGCCGGACGAGGACGAGGACGACCACTACATCTACGTCACCTACCCGCCTGAACTCAAGCGCCGACTGTTAGAGAGGTATGCGCGCGCCACGCTGGTGCTGCTCACGCCACTGGTGCGGCAGACGCGCGTCGACTGACCTAGCACGGTACTGCGAGTGTCAGTCTTACCGGGATCCCCTTCAATCGCATAATTTTTTTAGACTATTATTGTTCCGCATAATTTATTTGGCATAATTTGTATTGGCATAATAGTACTGTCGCATAGTAATTACTTTGGCCTACTACATTTTTGGCATATTAAGCCATTAGAATAATTTCAGTTGGACTAATTTGTATTAGACTAATACACATTATGCATATTATTGTTGGGAGAATTAGTGATGATAACATCAATGCGGCTACATGTAGGTAGACCGCCGACAACATCGAATATAAACTTTCTTACTGGACGAGGATGACATCAGGTACTATCGCTAGTACCCAAGTATCAATAGTAGTGTAGCGGATTTTAATGAAGATACTAATTTATTATCCTGTAAATAAATAATTAGTTATCAAAATTGATGGTGTCCATACAACATGGGCCTAAATAGATTTAACTACTAACAAATGCACATAATTATAAAATATCTGCACATTAGATTTTTGATTCAATTTTAGATGTTGTAACTAATAATGTCGTTTATTGTTTTAGCTGCTACAATAGAACAACTCGCCTCTGAGACCCGACGTGCCCATCTTATTTCGTCGTGCATGCACCTTACGTTTTATGTCCGAGCAAGTAGATTATTAGTTAGTGTAGATATTTTTAGAAATACTCAAAAAACATACCCAATAGGATGTTATCGGCATGTTTGAAAATAAATCAGACACATCACACTTTTGTTAGATTTCATGAGCCATTTGTCAAAACACGCGTAGTGATATATCGTAAAGTTGAAACGTTATTTGCTTTGGAGAAGCCAAAATCTAGTACGGGTACATGGGTTTTTAACTTTTTTTGATTCTAAGTAATTACTGAGAAAACACAGCTCATGCGCGTTCTTGACAAACGAGCACCCCACCCCGTTTAGTGCATATTTATAAGGACTAGACCACGGCGGCTTTTAGCAGTGGCGCAAACGCAACCCAGCTCTTGACTGTGGCGTTGTACAGTGCAGTACGTAGTCGTGTTTACATCGCTGCTAAAGTGGTAATTTATAATTAGTGCCTGACTGTAACAGACGGATTAAAATTATGTAGCCATATTTTTTATCATTACGCGTGATTGAGTAGGTATTGATAGGTGTCAGCCTATCAGCCTTTGTGTTTGCAAAGGTGTAGTGTAGGATATAAATAAACCGGGACTCGTGACTCACCGCATCAATCCCTGCAGTAGTAGCCATGTCTGGGGGTTTTGGTAGAAAATTAAATGCACGTCGACAAAACTCATCACGAATATTTTCTTCAGTTCATTAATCCAATACCATGGTCCATGGGTCACAGACACAATACCTTGGGGTTGGAAAAGGGGATTTATAACGTTAGAAAAAGAACACGCGCGAGTTATTCGATTTTGTACGTTATCGCGGCGGTCCCTGGCAAACCACGAGCCTAACCGACCGATGATGGCTTTAGCATCACGCCAAAAAACCAATTCCCAAGGTTTACTGACGCGTTCCGAAGAAAAAGTAAATGATTTGGTACACAGAACGAATGCTAGCATAAGATCTTTTACATGCGTACCTTATAGGAAAAATATAAAAATTAAGAATAAAACTTATCTAATTGTTCCGGTACGGAACACATAGTATAACAGTTAACCGAATAACTTAGGTAACGTAACGTAACATTCGTACATGCACGTTCGTTCATCGTGGGCCTTACTGTTTTCAAGTTTGAATTAATTTTGGGACCTAAATATACCGATCTCAACTCAATATTGTAAGCAGCGTTTAATTACAAATGGTAATTGTTAATAGCGTAATACATTGCATTGGCGTGGTGTATTTTTTATTGGTAAAAAAATATTTTCCACATTAAGTAGGTACTCGCGTTTAACTTAACAAATATAATTTCCAAGTGCCTATGTCACAGATACCGGAGATATTGACTAAAGTTGGAACAGTTTTAAAAATTATATGGTGACGATATACTTTTCTTTTTCTGAGATTTTAATTCAGAATCGGTAGAGCAATTTTCTCAAAATTCCGCATTTACCTTTATTATTTATCTGCAAACATTACAGTATACACTCTAAGAAGCAAAATTAAAATATTAAGTTTGTATCAGTTGTTAGCGTTATAATATTAATTGATCATTAGAAAGAAAGAAAGAAGAAAGAAAGAAGACATTTATTATTACCGTAACAACGTTAGCATTGCACATCGATTGACAATGTGCCTGTAAGTCACTTTAAATAAGTGATGTTAATCGTCTTTTGGTGTTTACCGGTAGTTTGGTTACTTTAAGTAAGCTTATTGTTAGGTGTGTTGAAATGTTACTTGGCACTTAGAGCGAGTCGCCTTATCGTCGTACCTACTGGAAGAATGTCATACTACTTTACCTACTTAGCTGTAAGTTAACTGTAATGTATAGAACCTGCTGAAAATTGTAAATAAGCTATATTTTTTCCAATTACTGTAATTAGAATTAAAAATAGAAATACCATAAGATTTCAATTACCGGTCAACATTTTAACTTACAGCTTATGCCGCACTGCGTCGTGCGCACGCGCGGCGTCCGCTTGGCCGGATGATGGGAGCCACACGTGATAATAGTAACGACTCGCACTAATTCGTTCAGAACCCAACGTAAAAGTGTCAAGCGGACTCCACGCCGCACACGCAGTTGGTTACAAAGCTTCCTAATAATATAAATACAGATACCGCTGATTATCCTGTAACATTTTTCCAGAGAATAATCTTGAATTGCTATACCTACTGAACTTAGATATAATATATTCAACATTTGACTCTGTCTTGTATAGTTTCATTTGTTATGACATTGAACAACTGCGGCCTAAGACTGAGTAGAAATTGGCTAGTTTGTAAAATTACGACACCAGGAAGAAAAACTCTGTCTCAAATTAACGTTTCTTTTAGTAAAAAATTACTATGTCGTTTGGAAATTCGACACGGACACGTTTACGTGGCATGTTGCAGGCCTGACTGAATTTGGTAGCATTTTAGCAAAGACACGTAGTGGAACGAAACGATTCTCTTGTTGCCTTGAGTTATATATAATTCAAACTTCCAATGTCATAACGAATGAATTACTAAATAGTATACCAAAATTGTTATCTCATTAAGGTTGAAGTTTAATTTTAATAAGACTTTGCTATCCCAAGGGCCTTCAATTGGTTAGAAACTTAAAAATAATACTAGATCTGAATAACGACCAAAGTAACAACTAAGTAGGTGCCCAAACTTTATGGCTCGCTTTTTCATTATCTTATGAAATGCTCTAACGAGACTGAAGTAAAAGCATACATTTTAGGAATTGCACTACAATTTACATTAGTAACGTGCACTTCTAATTCTCATTGGATAATTATAAAATTGTAAAAAGTTTGTTAAATAAAAACATAGGTAAATCGATTTCAGTGTTTTATTATTATAAGTTAAACCCGAACTGGCAGTATTCGTAGCAAATAAGATGTATGTATAATATAATATAATATTTACAATAAAATTCTACAATTAGAGTAGGTAGTTTTACCCACATTATATTTTCTGAAATACCGGTCCTTCTTAAAATTGGAAGTGGAGTGGCCTGACACAAATACCAAAAAGTCGGAACAGTCCTATAGTCGGAACACTCGCGGCAGTCGGTGTCACAATCGTCGTCGCCGACATTTTATTATTTGACACATTGTACATAAATTTGTGCAGCGGCGACCAGTTTTGCGCGTGCACGTCTCTACTATATAGCGGGCGTCACAATAATGATTTATGCCCGGACTGCCGCGAGTCTGCGTTTATTTAATATAACAAATTTCAACGCCATGTCCATGAATTTTGTAAAACAAACAATTTGGTTAAATTTGCCCTGTTGTATTTATTTCTCTTAAGATAAAATGTTCCACACAAGACCATTTTTTTTTGTATCTCGTGTCTTTGAACCCCTCGCTACACTCAGGATTCAAAATAGACACTCAAAACAAAAACGAACTTTGCCGTCTTGTTGCACAAATAACATTTTCTAGTAGGTTGTTTAGTCTCCCTTTTTTTACTCCACTCTTGCCTGTGGTACGTATTTTTTACAAACCCGCTAGGGCGGGTATCAAAGTATACATACATATATGTATATCACTATTGTTCATAGGTATTTTGAATTAGCCTGCTTCAATACCCGTTTGGAAAAGCAGAGTGCACATAAAGTACTGTCGGGTACTATAACCTCAAAAATGCGAGAAATATGAAAGTTAGCTCACATCGTTACGCGTACTTAACCCCCTTCCAGAACGCGTTGCTGTCGACCAGGCACTTGCAGCCGCAGCCCGTCGGACACGTGTCGTGTTTCTCGAACCTGAAACATTCATGTTATTTTTATTTAACTTCACTTCATAGACAGGCAAGAAAGGATTTTTAAGCAGTTTGTGCAGAAAGATGCAGTCGTTTCGTTTCAATGCATACTTTGAAAATAAAACATCATTTATAGACGGAAGGACTTACATGTCAGTCTGGCAATCTGTACCTCGTTATGAGTTTAAATAGACAGACTTTGATGCGCTTTTTTTTTTGCTGAAAATTATATAATATCGGGCAGGTGTTCATCGTTCATGCATTATTTCAGCAACACAGGGTCGGTCCGCAGTACATCAAACTTAGGGGCTATTCGTAAATTCATTATCATCATCATCATCCTCAACCTAAATACGTCGTACTGCCGGGCATAGACATCAAAATGAGAGGGCTCGGACTGTAGTTCCCACGCGGCCCGGTGCGGATTGTGAACTATACACATAATCGAACCGCTTCGCAGGCGTATCGCATCAAATAGGTATGTTTTATTGTTTTTTTTTTTTTTAAATATACACAGCCCGCAAACATTTTGAGCATGACCTTGAATGCGCAGAAGTGAATTTAGCGTCTCTTTGGTATAAAAGTTCATGCGCGAACTTACCCCTTCCACGTCGTTCTTGCTCAAGAAGTTTGCCGTAAGCTGTACTGTACCTTGCAATCTGTCTCTTTGGGACATTCAGCAAGAGGTTGGTATGTATGCATTGTCTCGGCGTGCGTTTCCAGTGACGCGTCCGTCTATAGGCCGTTATCTATTCTATAAATAGAATAGGTATGTGACGAAATCTATGTATGTGATCGTACCATTTGAGCATGTGTCTCGCGTGGCCGGCGTGCCCGCAGTAGGCGCAGGCGGCGGCGAGGCCGCGCACGCCCACGGCGCACACGGCGCAGCGCAGCGCCAGCCGGCGGCACGGCAGGCACGCGGCGCCGCGCTGCGCCCGCCCGCACGCCGCGCACAGCGCGCCCAGCTCCGGGCCCAGGTGCGCCACCGCCTGCTTGCTCACCACCAGCTTCATCACCTGCGGCAACGCGCCCATCGATAAAGCCGACACGCACAAGTATGTCACGTAATGCGTGTATATCGTAGCGATTGATCTGAGCAAACCGATTTGCACAGATTTATCAATCGTGTGTATGACAAATCGTTGCAGATTATCGTTACGATTTGTCATACACACGATCGATAAATCTGTGCAAATTGGTTTGCTTTGCGCAGATTAATCGCTACTATGTATCGTTACATGTGTAGCAAGCATTACACGTAGCGATTAATTTGTGCAAACCGATTTTGCAGATTTATCGATCGTGTGTATGAAAATCGTTGTAGATTATCGTTCATCGGTAGCGGTTGCGATTTATATCAGATGACGTTGTCGATTGCGTTTGCAGGTTTATCGTCACGTGTGGATGGGTGATCGCTCATTTCGACATTACTTTATTTAGCCGATATCGACAGCGATATCGGAGGAGTGAAGACACTACAGAAGTCAGACTTATCTCGTTTATCTGCACATCGCACAGTCTGAAATCGCTAGACTTACATTATAAGGAAAAGTATTAAAGATCTATATAACATAGAAGGAATATATGTACACAATGAAAGCGTTTAATTAAGCTCAAGAAATAAGATTCAAATGACAACTGGCTGAAATTGTTAGATTTTATATCCTCAGGCTTTGATAAACAATAACTGTAGATACACAGTCGCGCTCCCAAAAATCTCCGAACCAAATAAGCTCCAATTTAATAAAATTGGCTTAATTTTTTCTCAGTACGTTGTTGTCAATGCCAGCGTAACGATGTCCACGTGTGTCTTCAAATAGTGCAAAAATCCCTCGCAAAAACGGAACAAATCTGATGGAATATCATACTTTCAGTGAATATCTGTTGTTTTTTCTATTAAATTCTAAGAATCGGAGAGAAATATTAATCTAAATTAATTTTAAAACCATTTCTAAATTGCTAATTTTTTCCAGAATTCGACAACATTGACATAATGCCTTGTCTTTGTCACACGCACAGGAAAGCTTATCAGTAAAACGAAACAGATAAACAACAGAACATAGAACAAAAGTGTAGTGGAGTTGCCATCACCCTATTTTTTATTTCTAGAATCTTATGTGTTTTTGTGTGAAGCTTTGATTTCCTGGATGTGTATACGTAAGTCATGTATGTGTGATTTAGTTTTAGATTTATTTATTCATCAACAAAAATTACTTAAAAACAAACATGCATGTCACCAATATAAGTATTTCTGTTGAGATCGTCAAAAATTCATAATAATAAGAGCATAATAAATTATAAACACTAAAACAATAAAATAAAATACAATGTCAAAAATAATAAGTTTTGTAAAAAATTATTTCAATTTTATAATTCTAATAACATTTGAATAAAATTTATCTTGTGTATGTGTTACTGGGAAACATGTGCGATAGTTTGACTGTTTGAGAACCACTCGGACCCTCAGATATCTATTTTTAAGACAATCGGTCCAAAAAGTAAAGATTTAAAAATGGCGGCCACTTTTTCCATTTTTGATAACGGTTTCATGTTTGGGGACTACTCGAACCCTCAGATATCGATTTTGATAGCAATCGGTCCAAAAGCTAAGAATTTCAAAATGGCGGCCAGCTTTAAAACTTAATTTTCACACTCAGAAACGCCAATTAACATAATAAGAACTGAGTGCTGCAGGGATGATTAATTGAAACTTGAACTTGATCCATGAACATGGTAAAACAATTCTAAATTTCCACTGTCAGTCAATACAACCGACTGGGTAGGTAATTAAAGTTAACTTTCATACTCAGAGACGTCGATTAAGTTCTAATAATCATAATATTAACTGACGTCTCTGAGAACGGTTTTGATATATTATTATTCTGCAATAATTATATACGTTGCCACTTTAGGCAGCTAGGTACGACATTTGTTATGTTTACCGCTATCCCTCGGGTTCTTTTTTTTTTTTTATATATAAGAGGGGGAAAACGAGCAGACGGGTCACCTGATGGAAAGTAATCACCATCGCCCATGGACACCTGCAAGACTTGGGGAATCACAGGTGCGTTGCCGACCCTTTCAAGAACAGGAAGGCTCGCTTTTTAAAGATCCCTAAATTGTACCGCTCAGGGAATGTTGCAGCAGGAAGTTGGTTCCAGATCTTCGTCGTACGAGGAAGGAAATTGCGTTTAAAACGCACGGTACTTGACTGCCAACCATCAAGATGTTAAGGATGGAAGGACAGACGATTCCGCGAAGTGCGGTAGTGAAATTTAGCCGCAGGAAACAATCCGAAAAGTTCATTGGAGCACTCCCCATGATATATTCGGTATAATATGCAGAGGGATGCTACATCCCTCCGTACAGCCAGAGAATCGAGCAGACTAGAAAGTGCCTGGTTATCGACAATTATGCAACTTTCAGGAACACAAAGTAGCCTATGTGTTAATCTAGGGTACCAGCTATCTCCGTTCCAAATTTTATCATAATCCGTCCAGTCGTTTCAGCTCGAAGAAGTCACATCCATCCATCCTCATAAACTTTCGCATTTATAATATTAGTAGGATATAGATACGTATCTCGAAAACGGTAAACATTTGGTTTGGAGTAAAGAAAATTAGCTTTAAGATTATCTAAATGACTTGCCCATTCATCCTGTAAAGTATTGGCGTTAACATTAATTTCACCCTGTTTTTTACTGCATTAATTGACAAAAACTTTTAAAAAATTAAGTCCTCTCCGAAAGTCCGAATGCATTCTTTGTTCAACAACATAATTTCGTCCGTCAAAGCAAAGTCAAACTTGTCAAAGCGTCGCCTTCAATGTAACAAGTGGAATTAATCCCTCTGCCGTTTCTGATAAGGTTTACATTCATATCCGAGTTTAAAACAAACGTGTGTGAAATTGTCATGTTTAGCTGTCAAGGTGTCAAGCGTTTTGGAGTTTTGCCGCTACCGAAATTCAACTGTAATGAAGTAAAGACTAGGTTCAAATTTCGTCACGTATTCTTTCAATTCCTCTGTGTGGTGGGATTACTTTTCTCTACGCACACGTAAATATATTTTTAACTGTGGAGTAGCGAAATTCAACTGTAATTAAGTAAAGACTAGGATCAAATTTCGTCACTTATTCTCTTAATTACTTTGTGTAGGTGATGATTTTATTTGTTACGCAAACAAATAAATAGTTCGGACATTTTTTGAAGGGGATTTTGTATGGCACTGTGTATCTACAGTTATTGTTTATCAAAGTCCTCAGGGCCTCGTTTCTCGAAGCTTATTAGACTAATAATATTAGTGTTTTGTCTCGTAAATTAAACGAAAAAATGAAACAAAACACTAATATTATTAAGTTTATTAAAGCTTCGAGAAACGGGGACCAGATCACTAATCGTTACATTTTATACTGCTCTCTTATTGAAATATAGCACATTAAATTCGCGCTGGACAAACCGTCAGAAAAACTTTTAGAGAAAGAGAGAGAGAGAGAGAGAGGTGATAATACGAACAATATTTAGAGAGCCCGATGGGAACCCAGTTGTTAGACTTGTTAGAGCGACACGCCACTGTCAATACTTAATTTTTTTTAAGTTCTGCTAACCTCAGTCCTCTTGTACAGCAGCTGCCACCGGTGCAATATATCGGCATAAACTCGCTTGAAGCAGTGGTACTGGTGGCCGGTGGCGTCGTCCAGCACGCAGCCCTCGGGCTCCGAGCGCTCCGTGCCCAGCGGGTCGGCCTCCGAGCACGAGCTGCTGCGGACCGTCGTCCAGCCGTCCGCGAGATCGCTCAACTGGTTTACCGTGCTGTATGGAGAAGTGCCGTTGCCCTGCAAGCCATGGACGACCTACTTAAGAGCGTTTATCACTACTGAGCTGGCAACGTCGCATTTTTGGTGTTTTTTTTACGATTATTTCACGGAAATTGAATGAAAGTTTCAAATGTACGTCTGTAGTGCACTTCGTTTTTAGTGTATTAATGTGTCTAGTGCAATAATTGATAAAAACGAAGTGAACTACAGACGCACATTTGAAACTTTCATTCAACTTCTGTGAAATAATCGTAAAAATCACAAAAAATGCGACGTTGCCAGCTCAGTAGGAATGCACCCTCTTAACAACTGTTACTTCGCTCTACAAGTAAAGCATTATATTGGTGTGATAAAAGCATGCTCTGTGTTTGATATGATATGCGAGACAGTATACAGGGCAAATGCAGGGACGGTAACCCGTTTAATTTGAATGAATATGAGGTTTCACGTTTACTTACAAAGCTCGAATTGCTAATAGATGACTGTGAACTCCACTTGCTCGTGTCATTGAAGATTGAAAAAGCGCAAGCCAGCATCGCTGCCATTTGGACGTCTCCAGCTTTTGCGAAGTGCGATATTCTGAAATAAAGAAAACCGTCATTTAATTGAGAAAAACTACAATTTTCCAAATGTAGCCTGCATGCATGATAACGCAATATTACGTTCTACGAGTATCAGTCATTAGTTTTGGTTTGCTGGTCAGGACAAATAAGAACGTTTACGCCAGGCGCGCACTACGATTTTTTGTCGCGCTATAACTTTGTCGCAATAATGCAACGTATGAGTTTATATGTGAGTGCGCGCATATGGCATGAGCGCCCCGCCATATAAATTGAAAAAAACTGCGACAAAAATTCCTAGTGAGCGCCTAGCAGTTGGCTAGCGCCGGCAGTGGCAGCGGCACTCACAGCGCCTGCAGCAGCGTGCAGCAGAGCGGGTGCGCGGCCCAGGCCAGGCTCTCCTCGCTGGAGGCGGCGTGGTCCACGCGCCGCGCGTGCATCGCCCGCGCCGTCAGCGCCGCCAGCCGCCACGCGTGCGCGAGCTCGCTCTCACCAGCATCGCTCGCTATCCGGCCGTTCTCTGAACACATTTCTGAAAATTACAAATGCATGGCTTAAACAATAAATTAAATTCACATCGTCACGCGGCAGCCTCGCGAGTGCATATACAAAAGCTCCGTACCGACAGAGTCTTCGGCGTTGATGACGTATTTTTCGGCAAGTTCCCGGTTGAGCGGGAACATGTCGCCGGCGGCGTAGAGCACGACGCGTGGCGAGCAGCCCGATATGCTGCCGCGGCTGCGCATGCTGCCCGCGCGCCGGCCTTGAGCTTTCTGCGACAAACCAATAATACAGTGTTGCCACAACTGAGTTCCCAAAAGGTACATATACAGCGCTGAAAAGGTACATTTTGGGATAAAAAGGTACATAAGCATTTTTTTTACTCGACTCTTAACACAGCTTCTAACGCTCTCTGTTTTGCCACAACTGTTTGGCTGCGGTTTATAAAATGTTACACATAGTTTTGGATGAGAACAAAAGGTACGTAAACTGGACCCCATTACACAACATAACACATTGGAGGCTAAAAAGGTACGTCAAATGTGTAAAATATACGCTAACGGCAACACTGCAATAATAATAAATAGATATCCATTCATCCTTACGTCACAGTTTAATTGCCTTATTAAGTAAATGATTAAAAATAACTGATACTCACCCATCGATCTTGAAAGTAGAACGTGGTTATAGAATTAGACGGATGCCTGTGGAGCAACTGCGGGAAGCCAGGCGCGTTGGTCGGGGACGGAGTGGTGGTCGCGTGCGGGGACACGGAGCTGTAGCCGCTGCTGAACAAGCTCGGCAGCGTCGACAGCGAGGACATCGACCTGGGCGTCCCCGTCTCTTGCTTCAGGGACAGCCGCCGGGTGTTGGATGGACGGTTGAACACGACTAGAGTGCTGACGCCGCACCACTTCGCGCCGCATGTACGCGGAAAAGGAATGCAGGAATCACCAGCGTTTTCGCTCTCCGATTGACTCCTTTGACTAGATTTCATTGAGTCAGAATCATCGCTAGATTTAACTGGAATCTGCAAGTACAGTTAACAATCATAAATGTTTGGATAACGAGTTGTTTTTATAACCTTTTGTTCGGTCTCAAAGCTTTACCTCGTCAATAGATGTCGCTAATGTTTTTAAACAATGCAGTAGACACCTTTGTCCTTCTCTTTTTTTTCTGTGAGCAGTTCTATTCAGCGCTTGTAATATCTTGATGGTTGTTGAGCTGTCAACATTTGTGCCCGAGAGCCAAGCCAACTTTGGTATTGTTTGCTCAGAGACATTCCTGGGGAAGGTCACTTGAAGGTTGGCAGTGTAGCCATTGCGCTCTGAATGTATCTGACAAATTCTGGTATCTATATTCATATCTGTTACTTCTATGTTCGCCATTTCTCGAATGGACTCAAATTCTTCATCTATTGATGAAGGGGTTGTGGTTGATAGTTTGGTCTGCAAATTTAACGATAGAACTTTATACAACACCAGTTAATTCCATGACTATTTCTTTTATTTTTTATTTTCAATTTATTGTTGATAAAAGTTTTATGACTAATGTTATTTATTGTACAGCATCTTTACCATTTGAATATCTTGTCCTCTGTTGTCAGCTACATCATTCATAGAATCAACAGTTGATGCATAGCTCATTGCTAAAAAGAGAGATAATTATCAGAATGTTAATGAATTATGAATTAACTACATTTAATAATTTATTAACTTACTATCACTATTATTATCTTCATCATTATCCGTGTCATTTGGAAGGTAGTGGTGGCACATCTTTAGTAGAGAGGGCTGCATTGCCCAGATCCTCAAAGACTGATCTCGACCCCATGTGACTAGCTGGAAATTGGCTGGTGAAGTGTTGGGTCTCCATACCATTGTCTGTACTGTGTCCGTGTGCCCCACAAGCCTATGAGTCAAAGCACCAGCTACCCAAATGCCAATGACACCAGCTTGCTCTACTCTTGGCAAGCCTCCCCAACCTACACCTATAGTCAGCAAGCCACTTCCAAATGGAGTATAAATGGCTCTCCAAACAGGGAAATTGGTCATTATAATGTTTTCTGGTCTTCTGGCATTATTAATATCAAAGAATTTAATGCTGCCATCGTGACTTGATGTAACCAACTGATAATCATGATGAGGACTCCAGTCAACACCATGAATTTTGCACAAGTGTGCTGATATGTACTGAAAGGGTGCACTATGCTTCCTATAGTCCCAGATTTTGATATCTCCATCATGTGCTGTGGCAACTATGTGTGATGCTACTTTGTTCCACTGAACCTGGGAAGCTCCAGCTGCAATAAAGTCAATTATGTCATTTAAATTTGAAATACTCCAATTAAAATTATTAGTCTCTAAATAAATAAATATCAATATTTTGGTACAAATTACACCAATTGACCCAGTTTCAAACTAAGCAAAGCTTGTTCTATGAGTACCGGGCAACAGATAAACATACATATATAATGTAGATAAATAGGTACATGCTTAAATACATACAACATCCATGACTCGGGTACAAACATTCATATTCATTATACAAATGCATGCCCCTACCGGGATTCGAACCCGGGACCTCTAGCTTCATAGTCAGGGTCACTAACCACTAGGCTATCTGGCCGGCAGTCAATATGAAAATGACATAAGTTAAATATTATTTTAATACACTAACCAACTGCGCAAAGTGATATGACAGGTTTCCTTGAATCTCGGAGGTCCCACATGTGTGTGAATGTGTCTATTGAACATGTTGCTATGAGGTTATGATCCTGTCTGTGGAAGTGTGTGTCGCTGACCACACGAGTGTGTCCTCTTAAGGAATTAACACACGTCAATTCATTACCATTCCGCCATTCATACACATCCACTCGTTGATTACTCTGGAATATAAATTGGCAGCATTTATGACACTATTACTGGATATATAAAGTTTTTTATGGGGCTATGAAAAGTACGAATATCTAATATTTACCGCAATTGCGCATAGTGTTTGTCCATCATACGTTTGACACCACTCCGCTCCAGCGGCATCATATTTGCTATGGCGCGGGTACTTCTTGATAATATCTCCAGCATCCTCTTCCAAGTTAATTTGTTTAATCGCTAGCCATCTGCGTCCCGCCAGTAGCACATTGTTACCTGAAAAATCCACGGACATAGCCGTCGCCTGCAGCTCCCGGTACTCCCACTTCATCGCCTCTGAACTCCAATGGACCGACATTTTCGTTACTAATGGCCATACAGATTGGGTAACATATGCACGAATATTACAGCTATTATAGAATTTACGGTGTATTTGGTTAACGATAATAAAAACAAATCATTGCATCCAGTACACAACGCATTTCATTTTAATGTCAATTCGACAGTCGACTGACATTTCTTACAAATGACAATCAGCTGTAAAGAGGCGTTTTTAGGTTATTGATTCGGGATTTTTTCGGTCCCAAGTATTCCAATTAGAACACAAAGTAATTAAGTGGTACAAGTAAATAACTTCTGTAAAATTGCTATTTTGGCAAGTTTTATGAAAAGTGCATGCGCTTATTTACATCTTTAAAATGCAGCTGGTTTTTCATCCGGTATGTTTAAAAATTCCGTTTTATTTTACATCACATGATCACTTTTCATTTTCAAAAGCTTGCTTGTCAAATAAACAAGTGTCAAAAATTAACTCGATTCGATCGTTATTCATTTCATAGGGCCGATATTCTCGTACAACATAAAAATACAAAATGATATTGAAAGAAACAAATATCAAAATGAACCAGTTGAATTTTCCTCGGTGATAAAAAGTATTTTACTATGGCTTTGATGTTCCGCAGGTTGCGATATTCAGTGTTCATCAACACTTTTCCTCGGCTTTTTGCTGGGCTTTTGTTTATCTATTTATATTGTGAATATCTCATTTATTACGTGACACAAATCCAGGTAAACACTCTCCCAAAATTTATTTAAATTTTTGAAGCACGCTCAATGGTAATTTAAAGGTTTAATGGGGATTTTCAGTGTGAATGGCCAGTGTTAAACAAAGTTTCAAGTGTTAAGCCAGTGTATGCGATGATCTTAGCCGACCCCCACCTGCTCGGCTCTCGCGATGGCCACTGGCTGGACAGATGGCGGCGAGAATGGCAAATGCACCGCGCTTTTCAAACTGCCATGACTTTGCACCGGCCAGAAGTTGTTTTTGTTCTAGGTACAACATTTTGTACAATTTTTATTAGGCAGCAAAATATTTGAAAATGTGTATCATTTTTCACTTTTCCCCTTAATTTTTATTTGACTTGCATAGTATGCTTATGACAATCATATAAACATTTTGTCATATGATTTTTTCAGTAATTATAAGATAGAGTTACCTAAGGTAGATACATACACACACAAATCACGTTGTGATGGGTTGCTAACCGCATTGCCTATTGCATGATTCCTATGAATTTCGCCCATTCCCTCGATGGGCTTTTACCATCTGCGCAGGAAGAGAAGCAACTGGCACATTCTATGTTTATGTATGTGAATATGTGTGTGTTATGTGTATGTATGTTTTTTTTTTGCTCCCAGACCAGCATGGAAGTATATACTTATACAGTAGATAGGTACTTAGGTCAAAATTGCAATTAATTGTGAATTCTGTTTTTTCAGGTGATCTTTTTGATGAAGGAGATAAAAGCTCTGAAAAAGAGTTTAATGAGGTGGTGCAAAGGTTCCATCAATTGTTCAGAGTTCCAGAAGGTACCACATTGTATGCTGTAGCAGGAAATCATGATATTGGATTTCATTACAAGTATGTACTGATGAAGACTGGGAATAACAACTTTTTTGAGAAAGTAACTACAAGTGAAAACCTATTAATGGTATAACTGTTTTGGGCTAACATTCAATTAGCCACCAGATATAGTAAAATATTGATATCATTATTGTGCCTCTACTGACTAGCTTGCAAGGATGCAGATTCGAGTTGTACATCAGGCAAGGGCAAAAGAATGCTGCAAGGCATAGGGATGTTCAGTGGCGTAACTATACGATGACAGGGCTGGCAAAATGCCAGGGCCCCCAGCTCTACGGGCACAGAAGGGAAGATGATGCACTTCTTTATAGTGAGGAAGGGCCCCATCTGATGAATTTGCCGCGGATCCCCGACGTTGTAGTTACGACACTGAGGATGTTCTCAAGAGGTCACATCTATATGATACTTTTCTACTGGCTGTCTTTCTGTCTGGGCAGGATAACGCCGCAGCTGGCAGGGCGGTTCGAGCGGCGTCTGGGCGCGGCGCCGGCGCGGCTCGCGAGCGTGCGCGGCGCACACTTCGTGCTGCTCAACTCTATGGCGCTGCAAGGCGACGGCTGCTCGCTCTGCGCGCGAGCCGTCGCGGAGATCGACAATATCGCTGGTAACTTTAATTACTTGCCACACTGAAAAAACCGGCCAAGTGCGAGTCGGACTCGCGCACCGAGCGTTCCGTATCATCTAATCTAACTAATATTATAAATGCGAAAGTATGGATGGATGGATGGATGGATGTTTGTTTGTTACTCAATCACGCCAGAACGGCCCAACGGATCTGGATGAAATTCGGCACATAGATAGAGAAAAGTCTGGAATAGCACATGGGCTACTTTTTATCCCGGAAAATTGCGTAGTTTCGCGGGATAGCGATAAACGAATTCTTTGCAGACGAAGTCGCTGGCAACAGCTAGTTATCTATAAATATCTATAAACCAGTGTAAGCAGAGCCCTGCTCCAAAGCAAAATGTACGCAGTGTGGGGTCACTTTATATTGGACACTGATATATACCGAAATACATACATATTTACTGTTTTCGCAATTATTCCTTAATCTGTGCTATAAGACCTACCTTCATACCAAATTTCAAGATTCTGCGTTCACGGGAAGTACCTACCCTGTAGGTTTTGATTTCCTTGAGAGTTGCGGAAATTGGCGGCATAAACGGCTGTATCTTTTGATTGCGTTCGCTTAGAAGTTTGATTTTTTCACAGCTCTAAGGGGCAGTGGACCTGAGTATTTGATGTAAATTTCAGCTTGATACCTCCACGCGTTCCTGAGAAAAAGGGTCTTGACAGACGGACGGACGGGCAACAAAGTGATCCTATAAGGGTTCCGTTTTTTCCTTTTGAGGTACGGAACCCTAAAAATTAAATAATTAAATTTCATTACTGTCGATATTTCACAAAACAAGCCTTTTTGTTGAATGTCATGGAATAATAGTAATAAAATTTATTGTTAACTATGTCTGACAATAAAATAATCCTAGGTAGGTTTTTATAGAGTGAAAACTTCTCAAGCAACATAAAAAGTTTATTATTGAGTGTCAACTGGTACCACCTAAGTGAGAACTGTCTTTGCAATAGTTTATGGGTGTTGTATTTATGTCCATTTGACAGATTACTATGGCAATATTCACAAAGCAAATTCTAGTCAAACATCCGGCTCGAAGGACCATGTTGCTATATTGATGGAGTTTTATTGTTTCTAGATATTCTCAAGTGTAGCAGTGGATCGAAATTATGCAAAGGCAAAACGAAACTAGATAAATATACTAAACCAATTCTTATTCAGGTATGTGAGTCATAGGATAGTATTAGGTATAATTATGCTGAAATAGAATTCAGATACATATACATAGTTTAGTTTAGTGCATGTGTTAGTGTCACATGCAGATGTAGTGCGAAATGATTTTCCATGACATTTCGTTGAATCCCATGCGGTTTTCACTAAAGTGAGATTGGAATAAGGTTCTTATTTATAAAACAATCTAATCTGACAGCTGCATTGTATACAAGACTTTAATAACATGTCACTAAAGTTGAAAATTGGATAACATTTAACGAAATGTCATGGAAAATTATTTTTGCACTATACCTGTACCCACTTCACCTCTGCTTACTATGCGCTTATTAGACTTACTTATTTATTAGGCTTGCCCCACACATGCTTTTTCCTTATTTCATTTATCTAGTATGATGTTCTAGTTTGCTAACTTCTCTTATTTCAAATTAAATCAAAAATCAAAATCATTTGTTTGCATTGAATGGGTTACCAATAGGTCTTATAGGTTTCTTGATTTTCCACACAAAGCTAATCTATCTCCTTTGCTTCCATACCTGCCGAATTGGCTAGGTCAGCGCCGGATTTATATTTTTTATGAGTGTAGGCCTTTTTTTTCCGCCGCCCCATGTACATACCTTTCTAAAATAATAATTGAGTGAGTGACCGTCCTCTGAAATCTGCCGCCCCTAGGCCGCAGCCTATACGGCCTATTTATAAATCCAGGATAAGGCTAGGTCCACAACAACTTAAAGCAATCTTTACTTTCAGCATTTTCCCCTATACAGAGCCTCTGACAGTCAATGCACGGAGCCAGATGCGGCTCCACTACCAGAAAGAGACAGTCTGTTTGTCGAACGATGGGACTGCTTGTCAAAGGAGTCGACAGAGTACCTTGTGGAAAGCCTGCGCCCGCGCCTGGCGTTTGGTGCCCATACGCATCACAGTTGCGTCGCGCGGCACAGCTTCGTACCTACCCCCGACCACAAGATAGAGTTCGTGGAATACACAGTCCCTTCTTTCTCTTGGAGGAATCGATTGGATCCTAAGTATTATTTGGTAAGCTCATTTTAAGTTCTAGTACTCATAATTTGTATGATTTGATATTTTACTACTGCTGAGATTTATGGAACCAATCGTGTTTTATTATTAATCTCTAAGGAATCTGATCCGTGGTTTTCAACGTATTTTGTTAACCGTAGAGAAAATAATTATGTAATTTAGATGAATTGCAAATATTAATATCCTGCCATAAAAAGCCATGGTACCTAGCCTAGTGGTTTAAAATAAAGCCGTAGTAGCCTAGTGGTCTGACCTGTGGCCTCTCAAGCAGAGGGTCGTGGGTTCTACTCCAAAAAAGAGTAAAATTAGCCCGCAAAGTAACGCGTGCACCTGTGAATTAATCAGACCAAGTTGTGAGCTTTGATTGACGTAAAAACTTACTTCCTTTAACCGGTAAAAATAACGTTATTTTTCTTAATTTTCGTTTTTAAGCATTATAATAATGCACAATGTTATTGTAACAATTAACGTTCAAATATTGTTATTCTAGTACTTTCATGCTGGGTTAGTATCTTGAGTAGGCAATATAAACTATTTGTTCCAGGTACTATCTCCAGCAATCTTATTAAAACATTCAAATCTATACAAAAACATGTTTATACAACCTTTAGATTAACTTACGTGGTATATCGTCATTTCATTATCAATCACAAAGAAATATTAAACATAGATTGGTAACTAATTGACAACATTTCATATTTCTGAGCCTATAATTTTAATGGTTCACTGTATTTTGTTTGTAAAGAGGAATAGGTATTCTCATAAGTTATCTTATTTTTTTTTTTTTTACTAGGGCTAGTATTTAATTTACAATTAATTAATTAGTGCTTATTCTAAAAGAGCGTAACTCTAGTTTTACGGCAGAATACACACTTATCCCTTTGTCTTTTCTCAATAGTATAAAACGAATAAAACTGACGTTATTTTCAAATTGTCAATGTCAGGCCCTATTCTCCGATATTCGATTTTCGAGGTTCGATTCCTGCTGTTCTCCTTACACTAATTGACTTGAGGAGAGAGAGAAGGTTTGAAACGAACCTCTAAAATAGAATGTCGGAGTTACCCCTTTTTAACTTTGAATGATCGCGTTTTCTTTACTCGTGAAAAAAGCAAAGGCATTTTACCCATTCTGCGGTAAAATTGGTAAAACTACGACAATCATTAAATTATTTTTTATATTAAGAGATATTAAATTTATATAAACAAATTGCAGTGATCTGGAGGCAAAACCATAGCATATATATATTTTCAGGTGTTATAAAAATTATATGTTGTCATTTCAAATCACGACAAAAAACGAATGTGCCATAGAAGTTATGGCAACAATCACTTCACTGCACTTGGTGATATAGGCAGATTTTTTTACATTTCTGTAGATACGTAGAAAGCTCAGGTCTTATTAATACCCGAGTCAATATCCGATATTAACCATGTATCAAGTATTTTGCAACAAGTATTTTATTACCTAAGCATATCTCTTCCTTCCCATCCGTCAATGCGTGCTTTCTTTCAGTTAACAGTAAGTGGCGAGGAAGCGAGTGTGTCCAAGTGTGAGCTGCCTCGCGAGTGGACGCTGCAGGTGACAGCGCTGTTGATGCTCATCGCTCTCGTCGTCTACCTCCGTTATTTCATTTCCAAGCAGAACGCCAGCAACTATAAGCATTTGTGAGTTTTTTTTTAATATATAGCTAGTCGTCGTGCAGTCTGGGATCGAACTGCCGCGTGACAAACCTAGAACACTGCATAATCAAGTGTATCCTACTAATATTATAAATGCGAAAGTTTGTGACGATGTGATGATGTAAGGATGTGATGATGTGAGTGAGTGTGTATGTTTGTTCCTTCTTCACGCTAAAACGACTGGACGGATTTGGATAAAATTTGGTACGAAGATAGCTGGTACCCTAGATTAAAACATAGGCTACTTTTTATCCCGGAAAATTGTATAATTCCCGCGGGATAGCGATAAACATAATCAATTGCTAATTCTACGCGGACGAAGTCGCGGGCAGAAGCTAGTTAAGGTAAAAATTCTGTTAGAGAACCTCTCTTTTTAATCGACTTAAAAAAAACATTCTAATTGAGAACCTCCCCCTGACAGTCTACCTTAGTTTTTTAAATTACGACAATCAGTAAAACAACAAAACAACCAGAATAAATAAATAAAACCAACCAGCCATTTAATCTCTGCTTATTAATTGTTGCCTACATTCACCAAACTATGTTCTCGATATTTTCGCGTACTTAGTTTATGTTATGTTTCAAGCTGTGCGCGCGATAAGGGATGAACTTGGTGTCCACAGGCGAGTCAATAACATGTTATTGTATGCACATCTTATTTTGTTTCAGATCGGGGAAGAAAGTGTAGAAGACGGAATGGAAAATACTGGTAAACGTGACAATTAACATTTTATATACAACGTGTTACAAAATACCCCTTAAAATATAGTTAAATATGAAAGCCAAAAATATTGTCAACCCTAGTAAACTGTCATGTGCACTAGATTATTTTAACAGAGAGGCCTAAAGTCGGCCTAACTACCTATTTTATTAATTGTACGGTGGCCCAAATAAGTGGTCTACCACTTTTCATCCAACTTCCTATCAAATGAAAATGTCGCTTCGCTAAAGTCGAACTTTCAAGCTGACGGCCTGTCTTATCGACATTATGTTTTGTGACGTGCAAAGGAATTTTACTCTTAGGCTGGTAGACCACATACATATTTGGCTGATGGTACGTATTTTAATAATTTTTCATTGACAAAATGTTTACTACCTCAATACAAGGATAGCATTATGCTCAAGTACTGGCTTCAAAGAACGTCAAGGCGGAAAAAAATGTTATGTTGTCAATTTCAAATATTTTAATCGATATGCAATACAATTTTATTGTTTCGTCTATTTTTCTTCTTTTGTTACTAAAATAATGATGTATTTTAACCCGCAACATTGCGTTGTTTCGGTTCGGTTACGTTTAGTTTGTTTCGTTAATTTAGATCTTTTTAAATCTTCCAAAACTCGACTTGTAATATCCATCTTAATCAAATTCTAGGTACATTTTGTTATTATATCTCTTTATCGTTCCGCGAATTAGGTAGAAATATAGATACATTCTGCGTAGATTACTCTTTGATTTGACTGAAATAGGGTTTGCACGTCAAAGATTTTTTTTTTATCTTTTTGGGGTTTAAGCTATACAGCGATACTACGGTTCTTAAATATTGTAAATGGACATGTTAATAGACCACATTTAACCTCCTTTCGGCTTTACGCGTAGTTTTGTAACATCATGTATGTAAACGAATCACTTTCGTATTAAAATCGAGTTTGCTAATTGTTTCGGAATAATCTGAAGTCTTTCCTGGAACGTTTGCCTCGGCGGCTGCTACACTAACTCTAAGGCACTTGTCCCACCGCCGGCGAGTAGCGAGAAGCGAGCGTTTTTTAGTGTGGTTTTGTCGCTAGGCGACAAAAGTTCCATACTAAAAAAACACTCGCTTCTCGCTACTCGCCGGCGGTGGGACAAGTGCCTATGTAGAGAAACGCTCCGGAAAGAAGGACTACGGATTAGTGCGACTCGACTTTGATAGCTGCGTAAGTGATCCGTTTATTTCGCTATTTTTTATATAATAATAGTCAACTTTTCATCTATATATTTAATAATAAAAGCAAGAAAAGTGCAATTTGTACTCGAGGCTGTTCTTTTTTTTTTAAGAATGTGACAGAGGCGCCGCTGGTGTGTGTTTTTCATTTTTTTAATCAGGTAACTACTGTCATTCCAATAGATTTAAAAAAAGTAACTAAAGCTACATAATCGTGAAAGTGAAATTAATACGAGTAAATTGTTCAAGACCTTTCTGTAAT
This sequence comes from Pandemis heparana, assembly GCA_963854515.1. Taxonomy (NCBI): domain Eukaryota; kingdom Metazoa; phylum Arthropoda; class Insecta; order Lepidoptera; family Tortricidae; genus Pandemis; species Pandemis heparana. Next base: position 13,281,530 of record OY978008.1, on the reverse strand, counting down.
TAAATCCCGAAACGACGTGCCTACGAAACAGTTTTTTTTTTTTATGTGAATAGGAAGGAAAACAAGCAAGTGGGTCACCTGATGGTAAGCGATCACCACTGCCCATAGACACCCGCAACCCCGGAGGGATTGCAGATGCGTTGCCAACCTAGAGGGCTAAGATGAAATGCCTCTTGTGCCCGTAATTTCCCCGGCTGTCTTACTCTCCACACCGGAACACAGCAGTGCAAGCACTGCTGCTTAGCGGCAGGATTAGCGAGTAAGATGGTGGTAGCTATCCGGACTGACCTTGCACAAGGCCCTACCACCCGCAGATAATAAGTAATAAAGTATAGGAGGCTTGGTAGCTTGTAGAAACAGACCAAATAAAAAGTTAAGACGGAGTTCAGCGGATGGCGAAGTGGGGCCGGTTTAAACTACGCCTGCGCGCACACGCGCACACTTCCTCCACTTTAGCAAAGAAACTTTTTATCGATATCGGTCACTTTTTATCAGATCTCTGTATTTTGAAAGTTATCACACAAATAAATCATTAGCATACATTTCCAATGCCCAGCACCCAGTTCATTTCCATGTGCCTGTATGACACTAATGTAACCTTGTAACTTTTATCAGCAGCATTTAAATAACACAGAACATCTATCTGAATCTGTACCTCTATGACGAGTACACAGCACTTCTTGTTGCCAATGAATGCAGAGGTCTCCACCTGACCCTTGCCTCACTTAGTTTAAAAAGCTGACAGTAATTAAAATCTAATTCATTATCTTAAGTAGATCCGTTCGTTTTTCGCTGTGACACTCATCACTCATCCCTTCGGTCTGCGCAAAATGTTCTACTTACTGTTCTTCCTCCTTCCTCTTAATTCTACTACACTATTTCTTTGGGATTCTCTTCTATTATTAAATTCTAGCTTTTGCCCACGACTTCCTAAGTGTGGTTAATTAGGTTAACCAATTAACATAATTAACCAATTTTAAAGACAAAGATGGACAATAGGCGGTCTTATCGCAGCACTTGTAAAAAATTCTCAATTTATTTTTTATTTAATATCTCTTATATTGAGACGTCGACCAGTTACAGTTTAATTATATGTATAGATAAATAGGAAATGTATTGCACAAATATTGTATGTATAACGTATGTAAATAGAGAGTCTGGTTGACGAATGATGACCCTACGATTTTTTTTACATTTTCAAAATTTGGTGCGAGCTTGCGTCACTTCCAAATCGTCAGACTAAGAAATTAGAGCTCCTCGCGCTTGGGTAATTTTAGTGATTATATTCTATTTGGTTACACTCACCACGCAAATCGTCAGATTAATATATATTTCATACCAGAGACATGATAGAGGATAAAACATATAAACATCTGAAGCACTATTATATTTACTATATTATATTTTATTTATTTTATTTATTTACTTCAGTATTTTCGTGTCATTGTTTTTTTATAATTTTGATAATCTGTAGCCGCTTCTCCCACCTCTAAAATTGGAAACATAATAGGACCAATACATTCTTATTCCTATCATCTAATCTACCAATTCCAATAGGTCCCCGCGAAGCTCGAGTAAATCTATAATTAGCATCATGAGCACCCCTACTATACGAAATAGCGGCAAGTTTAAAAAATCTCCGTGGGCTGAACGGCTAAAACGACTTTGATATGTACTTGAACTAATTAGTAATTCTACATGTAGGTATCGTTATCATCTGCAGATTAAAGTTATGGTTAACTTAGGGAGGTCTGCTTAGGGGGGATAGTACGTATTGCACGGATAAATTGTGGTTGCTGTACTCTCTAAAAATTGATACTGAATTGCTTGTGTTTGAGTTTATGTGGATTCTTTTGAAAGGCATTGTTATTGGAAAACTTTAGCATAATTTATCACAGGGTCATATGAATTGAGATAGTCTTATTGTAATTTATAGGCATGATACTGTTATGTAATGAAACATTAAATCGTAAGGTGTAGTGATTGTCACTATTTTTTGTTGTTAACCAGATAAGGTACAATTGAAAAGCTACCTATTCGTCAAACCAACTGATACCACATATAATTTAACGCGTGTTATCTATAAAATTAAGTAAAATTACTTACTATTTTTGTGTAAATGAATAGAGGATATTGGGAATGTATCAAAACTAAATAATAAATAAGTAAAAAATGGTTTATTAGATACTCAAAGAAACAATAGGAACTTCACAAAATATAACTAATAAATTGAAAATAGAAATAATAAATGCAAAAGCAAGGCCACTATTGACTAATTTTTCGAAAGTAATACTGCATTAAAATTAAGTGTGATCCTAAATATTTAGTTAAAATTAAATAAATGCAACAACGTTTACTCAATACTTATAAAATCTTACTGTTAATCACATACAGTCAGACAAAATGGCGGACCTTAGCTACATTGATCCTTCGGTACCTAGCCGTTTATCTTGCAGTTTAATATGCTGTCTGAACAGCGTAAAGTTAATTGCCGTAATTGACATCTATAAATTCATTGCAAGCAGATAAGAGAATTGCACTAGAGAACTATATTACTTGCTTAACCATTAAAACAATTTTATTTATGCCCTACATTCTGTTATTTTGAACTTATGGCCTAAGCACTAAGTAGTACTTGCAGTGGAGACACATTTGAATATCTTCCAACATCAGTGGACATGGCCATGACCAATGTCTGATCTATGACTCTATGAGGCACGGAAACGAGCTAGTACTTGCAGCGGAAACGAACCCATTCGCAGGTAAGCGTGACCCATTAAGAGCTGTCGTTTAGTCACTCCATAAACTCGTCCGCGAAGGCCTAGCAGGATTGAGAGACCTCCTCCTCCTACGTAATCTTGGTTTTCCACGTGAGGTGCGTGTTTACTCTGGTATGTCGCTGAGTCGGATGCCGCCGGGGCGGCGGTACATGCGCTCGTTCATAGGCAGCTCGCCAACGAGGAACCGGTCCAGAGCTTTGGTGGCCATGCGCGAGTGTCCCGAGCTCCTGAACGCGGTGCTCGCATCCTGCCCGGCGTACTCCAGCATTATGTCTCCTCCACCAGGGTGCTGCAACAATAACATAAACACGTTAAAATTTTATCATAGACTAATTTCTCTTCTATAAAGAACAGATGCAGAATAAACTTTTCAGCATAGATGCTCTACAAATGTTACTTTTTTCTGCAACATTTTCGGCCGTTGAAACTTGAAAATGCGACTTGGAATTTGAATATCGAAAAATCAGGATTGTTTTGAAACTCACCTCATCGAGGAAAGTGGAGATGTCATATACGCGATCGTATATAACCACCCAGCAGTCCCGCGGGGTGTCGTGCTGGCTGACCTCGGCGAGGGTGATGATGCGATCCCGGGGCTGCGGCTCCTCGGGCTCGGGACGCGTTTGCCACGCGGTCGGCTCCGCGGCCGCGGACGTCCACGGGTTCACTAACCGCAGAGCGGCCATGGTCAGCGCCATAAGGTCCAGATCTTTATTTTGGGGCACGGCCAACGGCGTCGAAGGCAGGCTCATTTCATGAGCGGATTGCACTTTTGCCATCTTGAATTCTTTTCTTTTCTTCTAACTTTAAGTCACAAAGAAACTTTCTTCTTTCTCAACTATCGCGTGAAGGTAACTTCAGAGCTTTCAGATGCGTCAATATCTTCAGGCAGACTTGATGCGAATGAATAACGTAGTCTCGCTTCACTGTAAAAGAATTATGAAACCTTATAAGTACTACCATTTTTACTTCCTATCAGGGTTGCGCATACTGAAACGTTAATACAGATCATAATTGAACAGAAAAAAGTATTATTTTGAATTAAGTAAATAGATTTTAAAATTCAAAGTGTTAATATTTATTTTGTCATTTATATTTATGGAATAAAACAACTGTAACAAATCCGTGTTAAGTGGCATCGTACTGTATGTAGACAGCCCTGATAATGTTCAGCTAACCGTGAACCGATAGGTATGCTAGATACAGTTACTGCGATAGAATTACACGTCTGTCGAGTCGACCCACGTGTGTGATTTGCAACACTTGCTATCCGTTTGGGAATGTTTGACCAGCAAGATGAAGAAATGAGAGAGATCTTTATTAAAGCTTCGAGATCTTCGCTTTTATCAGGAAACAATGCCGAGTGGCATGTCCGCCGTTATCTCGGCCTTCTTGACGTAAATTAAACTTTATGATAATTCGGTGACATGTAATTGACCTTTTCGTTATCATTTTTCGTGAATTCCATTTAATTGTAAAACTGACAAAGAATCTGCGTATGAGTTATTAAGTTTAAATTTGCAACCGTTATTCGTATGATATACCTATTGTTAAAGTTAAAAAATGTAGAGTGCTGTATAATGTAAAAATGTTTTTGTACAAAGTATCAATTCAAGGTTAATTCTCTATACCTATGATATTGTTTTTTTTTTTTGTATATAATGTACTTAATTATGACTATTATAATTCTAGTCTAAATCTTGACCTCTATCAACATAAAAGGAATAATCCGCGTGAGAAAACCAATATTTACCTTCTAATCAATGCACTTGACTGCTTCCGGTCGTGTTATCTCTGTTGATGCTCGAATCGTGGAGAATGGCAATCACACCAGTTGTCACTATACCACCACTGTTCGTATTGGGGTTGATTATTTACACAAAATATTTCAGGATGATGCATGAGAGCGTAGATCATTTCCACAAAATTAATATTGATTCGACATTTATCAGTTGCGATCAGGGAATGAGTCGGTGTGGATAGCGCCGCCGCTTATATACCGCCGGCGCACGCGCCGGAGCCTGATGTAATCGGGCTGATAACTTGCCACTATGCAGCGCGCCGCCTGGCGTTGCGCCGCCCGCTTCTGTAGATAGTGTTACGAGCTTTTTTTTCAGGATAGGTACCTACCTATCATGAGATGTGTCCATAATCTGAAAATGTTTAGTACATACCTGTGTATGCCCAAATGGCGATCAGATTTGTTTTATTTTCATCCAATGGGCTCCATTTCGCTTAGTTCAGTTAATTTCGTTTATTCGGATAAACTACTATATTCGATATTGATATTGCAGCTCAAAACTTAGTCTTTTCAATTTGTTGGAAACTCAATTAATAATTTATTTAATGATAGAAAAAGTTGCATATAATATTTAGTGGAAGTGTAATAATAATAATGATTTAGGTTCACATCAGAATGAGTTGTTTATATAGGTGCGTTTTTATGTTCTGTACCTATTGAATCTAAGAGAATGATGATTCTAGATTAATTTCATCTTGCGAGTCATTATTGTTTAAGGACGATGTACGATTATCTTTCTTCTTATACAATATACATGTTATTTTGTCATCATTGCGATATTATTATCAAAGTCTTGTCGATTTGCGTATGACGTAGGCGGTGAACGAACCCTCCCAAAAGATTGCACGTTAGACGTGCGGAAATATTATGTACCTATACATAATAACATAACATAGCGCAATTGACAGTGACAGATGACTGGTGACAATTGGCTTGTTCCTTCCGTTTCCTTTTTGATTCTTGTTCTAACCTGCTATTCTTTTTGTAAAATGCTCTTCGTACCTACGAACTTTATTGGAAAAACCAACTAACTAGTCATTGCACTAACTTTTCTCGTGATACCAATTCCTTGAATGCACTGGCCAATAAACCCTCGCTATAAGTTTACATGATTAAGTATCTTGGACGCAGTTCATGGTCGCGAGCAGAGTCAGCCAGATATAAACTTAGACAAGAAAGGTAAAATTGATCTAATACTTTACCAACGAAAATAATACGTAGTGGCAATGATATATACAATATCATTTTATTCAATTTTTATATGTACAATATCATTGCGTAGTGGATTATTTTTTTGCCCATCTGATGCAAAATGTTTTCGAGATTTCATTTTAATGTCAAAACACTAATTTACCATACATTAGCGTCTGTCGGATGATGACGCAATTCTATAGTAGAATTAGTAGAGTTACTGCGTCCGCCGGCCGCCTAGCCGCGTCGGCATTTCTACAAATCCACGCTAGACGCGTACGATGTGACCGTTGCCATTAGGTTTGGATTTTATTTGAAAGTGTAAGAGAAGCGGTATTTTAATTTTACTTCTTTTTCCTGCAAAAAATATTGAAATTAAAATCAATACTCATATTTAATATAATTTCATGTTGTATCTATCTTAAATATAAAAACGGTTTAGCTAAAAAAATAAACAAACTATGTAGGTACTCGTACCTACGTATACTTGTATGTAAGTTAAGTACTATGTTCACTGACTCTTTATAAAGTTAGATTGAATTAATTTGTTTATTGCGTTAAACTTTGACAGTATCTAAATTGAAAACGGTAAAAAAATTAAACATAGTTTGTAGGAATACCTACCTACTTACCTAACTATGTTACTTACCTAGGCTATTTCTAAACTACTTATATTGAAAACTAGAAAACATGGAAAAATCCGAAAAGTGAAGCTTTGGCCGGGAATCGAACCCTTAACCTCATCAATCCGCGATGGTTGTTTTACCCCTACATCACCCATACCTAAGCTAAAGAATCTGACATTTACGAGAAAGTCAGGTTCATTCTCCAGACGTACAGTTTTGCTTGTCTTCGCTCTTTATTATTTTGATTCCCCTTCCGACCTATACGCCCACCATCATGCTAAACGTGGCCTTTAGGTCTTGTTACCTTAGGCACTGTCTACTCCGTAAGAGATAAAGACGTGATGTATGTATGTATGCATGCATGTATGTCACTCTTTAAAAATATAAAATTATAGATTATTTGATCGTAGAAGGTATTCGTATTGAGCTGTAAATGAATTTTCTTTTCAAGCACATTATTTAAAACCCTTCGGGTACAAAAAAAAACTTACCTACCTACCATCCCATTTTCTAATTGACACGTCGCACCCCCCAAATTACTTACATAAAAATTTCTCCTGATGACATACATGAACAAAAACCAATGTAAGCTAGTTTATTAAACAAAAAAATATGTCTTTTACTATACATTAGCGTCTATCGCATTATATGACGCAATTCTATAGTAGCCTTGCCGCGTCGGCATTTCTACGAGTCCACGCTAGACGCGTATGATGTGACCGTTGCCTTTAGGAATGAATTTCATTTGAAAGTGTAAGAGAAACTGTATTTTAATTTTACTTTTTTTCCTGCAAAAAAATATTGAAATTAAATTCAATACTACCCACTCATAGGTACTTACTTTTTTATATTGTGTTTTTTGTGTTGTATGTATGTAGTAAAAAAGCCGTGGAAGCCTAGTGGTTTGACCTGTGGCCTCTCAAGCAGAGGGGGGTTCGAATCCCGGGCTCGCACCTCTGAGTTTTCCGGAATTTATGTGCGAAATTACATTTGAAAATTACCATGAGCTTTTCGATGAAGGAAAACATCGTGGGGAGACCCTCACACACCTGCGAAGCAATTCAATGGTGTGTGTGAAGTTCTTAATCCGCACTGGGCCCGCGTGGGAGCTATAGCCCAAGCCCTCTCAGTGAGAGGAGGCCTGTGCCCAGCAGTGGAACGCATGTAGGCTGGAGATGTATCTAAGCCCTTAACTATGTAATTTTTTTGAACGACTACTATGGTTAAGTTTTTCTGGGTCACTTTTTTAACCGTAGGTTTAAGTATAGAATTAAATTTAACGAACATGTATTTCCTAAGTATGTTAGTATAATGTGACAGGACAATTTTTCTAATAAACTGTACCACTCTGTCCCCTCGCTGACGGGACAGAATAACAACAAGAAATAGTTCGTCCGCCCAGCTGCCTGTGTAAGCTATAATTAACTCATTGCACCGATGTGAATAAGTTTTTTTATTTACAACTAGCTGTTGCCAGCGGTTTCGCCCCCGTTCCAGTATTTTTTTTTATACAAACCTTGTCCAAACAGTAACAAACACAACTAAATAAGAATTATCCGATTCGGTGCAGTCGTTTGGAAGTTATGCGCGTACATTTCGTTTTCGACGATTCATTTTTATTTAAGTAAGTATACACAGAAGTAAGTACATGTTGTTGTTGTTATTGTCGTTTATTTATTAAATTGTTGTTTGTTTGTTGTAGCGAATTCGGAATAAAAAGGCTTATAAAAAATAAATAATACATAGAAGTAGTACTAAGTAGGTATAGGCGTTACCTTATTACGAGTATACCTACCTATCTACTTATTAGGATTTCTGTCTTTGGGCTCTGGTTGTATAGCGTAGGTGTATGGTGTAAGACATATACATGGATGCATCTAAATAGGCATATTTTCTTTCATCATGCTGACGCACTATCTAGCCGAATTGTTTGGCGCTACATCTTGTTTATCAATTGTTTTGGTTGTCTTCTCTACGACTATTGATTAATTGCATAAAAACATGTCAGTACTTCGCAATCATAATACGCACACGTCACGGCCGTTTGTCACTGGTGTTCATTACAAATGATAAAGATGATAGCGTAATGATCAATTAATAAAAAAAATTGTACACATCGTAAAGGCTCCGCAGCTGATAACCAATATGTAACGGAAGTATGGCCACAATCACGAACTGCTGATTCGTGACGTCTTTTTGATGTTTATTTTTCACTTTAATTATATATCAGTAGGTAATCAGGAAAATTCCATCTCCCATGCTGGGTCTGCGAGTAAAGAAAAAACATAGAATGTACCAGTTGCTTCTCTTACCGCGCAGATGGTAAAAAACTCATCGAGGAAATGGGCAAAATTCTTAGGAATCATTTTATAGTAAGTATAGGCGATGCGGTTAGCAACCCATCACTGTTTTGATTCCCCTTTCCACCTATACGCCCACAATCATGCTAAACGTATCCTTTGGGTCTTGTTACCTTAGGCTCTGTCTACCCCGTAGGGGATAAAGACGTTATTTGTTTTTTTTTGTTTCTTTGTTCCCGAAAATTTAAAAAACAAAGCCATATGACATTGAGAGAGCAAACGTATTTACATCGTTTGGATGTTTTTTATACTTTGCAATAAATATGTATGCTGGGTATCTACATACTGATATTGCTTGACATTAGTGATCCAGTCTAAACAACATTAATCTTTCTTAATGCCTTTGCCAGTGGAAACTGTTGCTCAACAAATTATATGTACCTATTTATTTTAAATAATAATAATAATAAATAGTTAATATACTTTTATTTCAGACAAAGTCCATTATAGTGTTAGTTTACATGACTTATAGACTATGTTAGTAAGTACCTACCTACCTAGGTAGGTACATAGGGATAATTATATTACTATAGTACATTAAATTGTTCTATAAATGCTGCCCCTAGACTCCATATGAACAGAGTTCCAGGGCCTACTCATCGCACAGGCAGGGTCAGCCTAAATTAGCTGCAGGATAGGTACTATTTGGGACTGTCGCGCACCCGACACATCAAGGAGGTAACTCTCTTGCGTAGAATTGCGCTAAAGCAGTCTGTCCTGGCCTCCGCAAACATCCCCGATGCGCTGCACCAGCGCGGCAGTCCCATCAGCATCCTCAGATTGCCCAAATATACATTAAAACATCTTGGTGAAATAATACGCTATAAGTACACCATCAAGTCACAAAAATATGTAAGTACATAAGTATATACAAAAAATATTTGTACAACTTTTCGGAAATGCATGTTTGACCTTGTACCTCAAGGAACCGTCTTACTTGGGACTATCAAATCAACCACCAAAACACCAACCGATTTCTAAAAGGTTGTCCCACTTTTGAGTGACTAGGCAAACTGTTCTGCACCAAAGGTCGAAACCATTTCAAAGCTTTCAATAGTCAAGCCACGCCAAGCTAGGTATATTCACTTTTTGACAAATAACATTAATTTGGAATCTTTATAGACAGTTCGAGGCTTATTTTTTTGTTATTATATTTTGATAAGTCGTGAATCATGTCATGCGTGACGAACTCTACGCCAGCAGATATCAGTTTCCAAACAGAGCCAAGATATATTTTCCACCGTGATGTCAACACGGTTTCTGTCGTAAATGTAAGTAGAGGTATACATACAGGGTGTATCAGATACCCCCTAACAAATTTAAAAATTTTAATTTAAATTTTGGTATTAACTATTATCATTCCTATAGAAAATATATAAAAAAATTAAATAAAAAAATAAATAAATATCTTGGGACAATTTACACCAATACAAAAAAACAATTAACAACAACAACAACACTTAACAATTTACTCCAATTTTTTTCAAAATATTTTTTTTAGCTTCTATAGGTTATATACCCCAGTGGATTATTGTTAGGGGGTGTCTGATACACCCTGTATAATGAAATGATTGTTTATTCTGTCAATAGGTTTAATCTATTTTTACAGGAAGCAGAAAATAGACGGTAGACATGTTTTAACACCAATTTTATGTATGGGTAGGTATGTCCTCCAAAGTCCTCCTAAATGGCTGAACCGATTTTTGTAATGAGAGTGGAGCACGCTTGCCTAGTAAATACCCATTCACCCTTAATTTGAAGACTGCCAGATTGTAGCGTTTTGTGCGGTTTTTGCGAATTTTAGGGATGTTAACAATATATGGGGGAAGACTCCGCCTATAAGTACGTACGTCTGGTCGACCTGTGAAAGAAGGGAGGTGGAGTAATAAGGTCGTGCTGTTCCAACGCGTTCCGAAGTGTAGCCTGTTGAAAACCGAAAGGCAAGCCACTCTCCTGGGGCGACGAAGGCTCGGGTGGCTTAATTTAACCACTGAGTCGTCGCCCATCAGTTTCAACGCTCGTCGCTCCACCAAATCTAAAGCATCTAGCTGGTATTTGGCATCTGCCCGATAGCAGAGCCATCCCATAGGTGGCAGCAATACTCCCAGCAATACTGCAAGACCGGACAAATGCTCTGCATAAATTTAAAGGCCACCCTGCAGTGAAGTATCGCCCAACCTTGGAAAGGATGCCAAGTTTTTCGACGACTAACTCGAAGTTTAGCTTGGAGGAATGGTTCACACCAAATAGCTGAATTTGCCAGAAATCAGCACATAGGCACACCCAGAAAAGTCGGAGTCAGGTCAAAGTGACTCCGTTTTGTGGAAATACACGCCCTTCGAGAATTTCACGCCTGAGTTTTTGAGGCATTGAAACCGATCAAATTAGCTTCTTCCCAATCGGATAGTGCCTCAGGGATTCTTGGTAATTGCCTAGAATGAATACATACTTTAAGTTTTTGGGAGAATAGGTAATACACTAAGTAAAAGAATATTAAGTAACAACGTTGTCAGGGTGTGCCTAGTGCCCAGTATCAGTGCTGCGGGTTACCCAGGAGTCAATTGTTTTTGAACACGTCGCTATCGGCGCGGGCGCGGACGCGGGTACGATTAACTGAATGGGTCACGGCTTGGTCATTCCACACGATTCGTGTCTTATTAGTTGTGTAGATATACCTTATATAACGATGTACTTATCGCTTAAATTTTATCTTAATGAATTTGAACACGCGCCGTTTTATATTAATTATAAAATATTGTGCAATAATTAATTAAGGACTTTATGGTTAAGCAACATTAGATCACATCTCAATACTAACTGAGCAATAAATAAATTTTAAAGGGTAGGTATGATTCAAAACTAGCTTTTGCCTGCGACTTCGTTTGCGTGGAATTAGCATATGGGTAGGTTATTTTTAGTGGCAAACATTCAATTAGAGCACAAATTACATTACCCTTCGGATATAGCATCTTCTTAGTAAATTTCATTCCCCCTTTCCCTGCTGCCCAATTCCTGCAATCATAATTATTTTTTCACTTCTCATGCTCCTAAAATGTTACTTTAGTCTCTGCATATCGGGACTACCTAAAGCTCCTTATTAATCTCTAGGGATCAAAGTTTTTTTTAATTTACTTTAGTAACCCCTAAACAGCCAGTCACAATGTTTGTGATTGTGTAAGTATATATCTATTTATTAGACAAATTTTAGGACGTGTAAATAATCTCAAAATGACAACTGTGCACAAATATTAAAAAACAACGATTTAATTTCATGAAACACTATTATTCATGATTTACAAATATGCATCTATTTAATTATATTAAGGATGAATTCATTTTTAACCGACTTCAAAAAAAGGAGGAGGTTCTCAATTGGGTTGTATTTTTTTTGTTTGTTAACTACCTCAGAACTCAGTCAATTGTGGACCGATTTGGAAAATTATTTTTTGTTGAAAAGGGAATAAGTACTTCCAGTTTGGTCCCATTATTAACACCAAATCAGGATCTGGTGACAAAAAGTAATTCAGGGATTACGATTTGATTTTTACTGTATTAATATGCTTTCTAAACACGCCATAGGTACCTACTCGTAAAATATATAGGTACATTTTCCACATTATCATATATGTATTGTATGGTAAAGTGAAGCTGATAAAGGAAGTACCTACAAAGAGAATTCCTCCGTAAATAACTAAAGTTCTTTCATCGGGAAAAGTAATATTTAATAAAAAGTGATTAACAGTTAGAGCGTATTACTCGCGATCCCACTGTTATAAAAATCGTCACTATAGAAATTATAAAATTAGGTTAGGTTCGTTAGATATATCTTCAAATGCTAGGTCATTCAAATGAAGGGCCAAATTGCATAGAAACAGGAGCCCCGCGAAAGCTATTACCACTATTGGTGGAGTGTAATTCGTCAATTTTATAACAGTGCGACCACGAGTCCTTTGCGGGTATTAGGCATTATACTTAAGTTGGATAAATTACAAATTTTTTTTTTTTGTTTTATATTAGAGGGGGCAAACGAGCAGACGGGTCACCTGATGGAAAGTGATCGCCATCGCCCAGGGACACCTGCAAGACGTGGGGAATCACAGGTGCGTTGCCGGCCCTTTCAGGAACAGGTAGGCTCGCTTTTTAAAGATCCCTAAGTTGTACCGCTCGGGGATGTTTCATTAAAAAGCATGAAAAAAAATGCTGCGGAATAATAAGATAGGTAATTAAACTTTAATTTTATTTATCGTCTTCATGATCATAGTCGAGTTTGATCCGGACGGAATTGGAGCGTGGTATCTTTGGGTCAGAATGCGCCTCGATCATCGATACCGGCTCAAACCGGTTTGCACGCGAAATCTCATCAAACCACTTATTGATACGCGGCTAACGCGGCTAGCCGCAGCGCCGACGCTATTAAGGGATAAGTATAGGGTACCTAATTTAAATATAACAATGCAAGTGTAATAAATAATAACAGTAGTGTAACAAATAATTGTTTAAAAAAAGCTTAAATATATTTACGTAGTAGGTATAGGTACAGCTCCCTTGGCAATATTAAATAATTTAATAATTAAACTCTGAATAGAAAACAAGTTGGCAGTTGTAATGTAAGATGTAATTAAAATTAATGATTTTCTGTTCTCTGCAGTATTTTTTTTTACAATTAGCAGTATAATATTTAATTCCATGTCATTAAGATAAGTTAAGTTGTAAAAAAGTTAATTTATTTTTTTATAAACGGTCAGTTAATTTTCTTTACTTTTTCTCTATATTGATAGTAAAAATAGTATGAAATCGTGTCTGGGAGCTCGTAATTTCATCGACACGAGCTAGCAATTAACATTTACTACATTGTAACAAGGTCATGCCGATAAATAAATAAATGAATGATGCAGATGAAATATAGATGACGTCACACCGTAGGGGAGAGTGGGTAGGATTCGTACACATTTTATTGTAAGCCACATAAAAAAATAACTGTTTACAATTTCATAATAAATTCAATGCGGCTATATACCTCACTTATCTAGCTTTAATAATAATTAAGTGTCTTTTGGATATTAAGCAGCATGGCGATGATACGGTGATTTTTCTCAAAAATGGGAAACGTACGAAACTGCCCCACACGTGGGGTCGTTTCGTACATGCTGTAGGGTACATTCGTACATAGCGGGGAAACTTCGTACAATCAAAGAAAAAACCATTTATTCAATGTAATATTATCATTTCTTGAGGTCAAATTTAACACTACATCAGCCATTATGTGATAACAATTAACGATTATTATTTTTTAAGTACTTGAGTACTAATAATAACTACTTATTTGTAGTAACAAAAAACTCGTGATTATTTTTTCTCTTATTAATAGATAAATAATTAATCAACATTATAAATTGTACCGTTACAGTAACAAGTCTTAGTTTTAGGTAATAATAGATGCAACCGACATTAATAATAATAATAATATAGCCCTTTTATTTCGAATTCGCTAAAATTTCAGTACAATATAGTCTTTTTTGTTCTTTTTTTTTATAAATTACTTATCGCTTAATTCGGCGTGCCTCATGGCATAGGCCTCCTCCGTTTATTGGAGGGTTTGGGCTATATACGTGGTAAGGTTCAAAAGTTTCCGGCCTAATAATGAAAATTAACGTTTAGGTTAAAAAAAATAATTTTATTTTTTAATGTAGTCTCCTCCTATTGTTATACATTTTTCAGATCGTTTGATTAACATTTCTATGCCTTTAAAATAATATTCGGAAGTTTTGTCTTCGAAATGCTCGAAAACTGCAGCAGCGACCTCATCATCGGACGAAAATTTTCTCCCCCTTAAGTCCGATTTAAGTTTAGAAAATAAAAAATAGTCGCTTGGGGCTAGATCAGGGCTGTAAGGTGGGTGACGGATTGTTTTAAATCCACATTTAGATATAGCCGCCTTTACAACTGCAGCCGTGTGGACAGGCGCATTGTCATGAAGAAGACGGACACCCCTGCTGAGTTTTCCTCGACGTTTAAGCTTTATTGCTTCTCGCAACTGGTCTATAAGGCAAGCATAGTAACTGCCGTTTACTGTCTGATTGCGTTCTTTGATATCTATAAGCAATATCCCTTCGCAATCCCAAAATATTGTGGCCATTATCTTTTTGGTAGATTGGCACACCTTTGCCTTTCGAGGGGGTGCTTCCCCAGAACGACGCCACTCCATCGACTCTCTTTTCGAAAGAGGATCATAGTATAAGACCATAGTTTCGTCTCCGGTAACAATGGACTGGATAAATTCACTCTCACATGAATTGAACTCCTCTAAAAGTTCCTTGGAGCACGCCACTCGTTCAGCTCGCTGAGCACTCGAGAGAAGTTTCGGGACCCATCTTGCACTAACCTTATTCATGTTTAGATGGTCGTGTAGAATCCTAAGGACTGTTATTTTCGTAAGTCCCGTTCTTGACGCTATTTCCTTCGTCTTTAGTCTTCTGTCCTTCAGTACCTCTTGTTCGACTAAATCGACGTTATCTTGCGTAAGAACCTCAACAGGGCGGCCTGGTCGGGGTTCGTCATCGATGGACTCACGCCCTAAACGAAACTGCTTACACCAATCCTTAACAGTTGAAAACGAAGGGGAGGAATTCCCGTACACGTTATCTAACCTTTCTTTGATTATAGTTGGACTTATGCCTTCCTTTGTCAGAAATTTTATCACTGATCGATACTCCAATTTGAACATTGTACAAATTACACCGCTTTTTATATTTAAATCAAAGAAAATTTTATGAAAACGAAAGTTACAAACCACGAAATTATCCACACAATAGCTGAATAAATGACAAATAAAATGACATTCATTTGTTTCTTGTTTTCTTCTTTTAAATATATACGGCCAGGAACTTTTGAACCTTACTGGTAGTTCCCTACGCGGGCCCAGTGCGACATTACATACAGGGTGTATCAGATACCCCCTAACAATAATCAACTGGTATATAACCATAGCTACAGAAGCTAAAAAAAATAAAAAATAAAATGGAGTAATTTTTTTTTATATTTTCTATAGGAATGGTAGTATTAACTGTAATCATTCCTATAGAAAACAAAAAAAAAATTGACTCCAATTTTTTTTAAAATGTTTTTATGAGCTTCTGTAGCTATGGTTATATACCCCAGTTGATTATTGTTAGGGGGTATCTGATACACCCTGTATATCCGACATTATATACGCTTAGGGCCATATTCAGCGGAACACGCAGGGTCAATAAGAGAGTTATAGTTAGTTAGTTAGTTATAAGAGGTAAACGAAGATGCAAGTCAGCTATAGAAGATATCTTTTATCGCTGACTTGCATCTTCGTTTACCTCTTCCGATCTTGTCCCTTTTTTACATATACCTACTCGCGGCATAATAGTTCTGAAATAATAATAATAATAATATTCATGGAATAAGATCTTTTTAGTTACGCAGTTCAAAGTGGGGAGCATTCGTACTGTACGAATCTGCCCCACTGACAACTGTACGAAGGTAACCCAACCCAACAAATTAACAAATAAATTTGAAATAAAATTAACCGTTCTAGATATCCCAAAATGGCTGTTTACATATAAAACCTCGATATCAAATCATAAACTATATTGATCAGTTTATCTAATTCGAGCAAAACTTATAAGATTTAAACGTGTTTCAAGGTGAATACAAAATCAGTTTTCCTGGAGCGAAAACATGAATGAACTTGTCGTGTCGAAGCCGGCGGCCGCACTGTTGCGCCGCCCCGCGGGTAGCGTATGCGCATGAGTGGGAGTTACCCACACAAACGTGACCACGCCACTGTATTCAATAGCGGAGATATCACCACTGTACGAATGCTCCCGGTGTACGAATCCTACCCACTCTCCCCTACTCGGTCCTACTATCCAAAATATTATTACGGTCATCATTTCTTACGCTAGAATATGTATCCTAGTTGTACATATATGGCAGTTTGGCAGATTGAGCTTATACGTGGCTCTATGTCTAGACTCCTTTGATAAATTGTTTATCAAAGCTAGACTCTATGTCTAGCTTACGACAGTTGAGACTGGAATCGAAATCGAAAAAAAAAAAGAAATTTTGTGTATTGATCATTTATACTGTTCTCAATAAAAATATGTACCTACCGTAACCATACAAATGTATGTTGCATATTTTTACTCTACACGTTTTCAAACAAGTACGTACGTTACGTACGTAAAAAAAACAATTTTAGAACGTCACTTCCCAGTGATGTGCTATCATACCTCGAACGAGACCGTGAAAAAAAATGTTTTCACCTCACTAGCTCGGAAAACACTTTTTGTTTGTTTGACACCTATTGAGAAAATCGTTTTTATCCACATGTGGAGAAAGAGTTTTGACCACAGATTAGAAAGATATAGTACAGGGTTTAGACATTTGAAGGAAGCTTAAGTGATTTTTGACAGCTAATAAAACGTGAAACGTTAAAGTGCTGAATTTTTAATATCACAATTAATGAATTGCATCGAGTATAAAACACTAAATACAGTCTTACAACTTTATTTTAATTCATAAAATATCAGCATTCAACATTAACCTTCATTCTTGTTGTAAAAACGGATAAAATGTTCCTGACAGTCCAAGTAAGTCAATATGCGAACAAAACGCATCCGAAATATTTAAAAAAAAAAAACATCCCTTGTAGCTCTCCTACAAAGTAAAGGAATTATTGTCCATTCAGCCATATTAAAGATTATAATGCCGGTTCACTGTTTGTGCTGACAGTAGCACTTGATGGTCCCAACGGAAGACCAGCGCTGGCTGTAAGGCCAGCATTATGCTGAGGTGGAACCATTTCGTGATTGTATATGCTATTACTCCTTTCAAATAATTAAAAAAAATTTAGTTAAAACTATTCAATTAAGCCGTCAACGTTAAATATTCGCATGTTTTTCTAGTTATTTTGTTATTAAAAATGAGTGATAGTACAAACCCTTTTTCTTATTTTCCTCGCTGTAGTGAGGTGAAAAGTTTTGTGTTATACACGGGTGAAAAGTTATTTTACGCCTCGTGTGTTGAAACACTCGCTACGCTCAGGATTCTATTTTTGAACCACTCGCTTCGCTCGTGGTCAATCATACAATCCTTTCGCTAGCTCGTGTTTCAAATGAACACTCGCAGGTAAAATACAACTTCCCCCCTTGTATAACAAATAAGTATTATTATGGTGATAGGGTACAATACTAGACAATTAGGGCCTATTTCATTCTCTCAATAGGTACATACAGAAACCACGGCTTTATCCCTTATACGGGGTAAACAAAGAGACAGAGCATAAGGTTACAAGACCCAAGGGCCACGTTTATCATGATTGTGGGCATAGGTGGAAAGGAGAATCAAAATAGTGATAAGGTGCTAGCCGCATCGCCTATAACATGATTTCTATGATTTTCGCCTATTCTCTCGATGGGCTTTTTTTACCATTTACGCGGGAAGAGAGCAATTGAAATAAATGAACTTTTTTATTCAGTAAATAGGCCGTACAGACACTTTTACACGTATGAGTCTACCGGCGTTTCGTAAAAGGAGACGCTGTTGAGAAGAGACGCCGAAAGAAACTCAACAGCCAATTGGTACAATTCTGTTTTTCTTTGCTCCCAGACCAGGATGGATGTACCCAATACGCCAAATTGTTATTGGCGGTACCTACCTACCTAGTTTTGTAGCAATAAACAGAGTACTCCCACTTTTGAATGGTCTTTTCACGGATATAATGTCGAAAATCGGGCCCTGTCCGTGGCATGTTTATCTGTTTTGATATTTTTTTTAAAGACGGCCGTTTTTAACTAAACAAAACAATGTTAATTAAAGTTATATGATTACAATGTTACTTATCATGGTCATACGTGAGGCGCGTGCGCACGACGCCGGCACCTGCATGCTGATCATCTCATCACTTTGTAACTTAAGTATAGCAAAAAGATCCAGTTATTAGATCATATTTATTTTGTTACAGCTATGACAATGGTTCACTATGGCCTCGCCAATTTCACTCTTAAGCCACGTTTCATTTTTTAGAAGCTTCAACCTGCAAAACTGTAATGTTTGTACCTATGACTATGTTTGCTTGTTTATTGTGCGAGGGAATGGGGAAAATCTTAGGAATCATGTAATACCTAGGTGATGCGGTTAGCATCCCATCACCATTTTATTTGACCCACAATCATCCTAAACGTGGCCTTTAGGTGTTGTTGCCTTACGCTCTGTCTACCGCGTAAGGAACACAGACGTGATTCAAGTATGTATGTATCTATGTATTGCTTGTTTAGATCAAATGGTATAGGTAAGTCAAATTAATTGGATTAACTTCTAGTAGTCGGTTGACTAATGTTCATATTTTATAAAACAGATGACTAAATATTACTATGAAAAAACGTAGGTAGGTAGTCAGTTAACGTTAGCAAAAATGAAACATTTCGACAGTTTTGTTCCGCTTCACGTCTGTAGGTGACAAGTAAATAAGTTTCATAAAAGTTCGTGTTTACATTTTACACAGTATTGATGCAAAACCATACTAACCAAACGTCATTAATGTCATTATGTTAAATCAAAGTACCTACTCTAAGTTCTAAGCGACTCCTTTTTTAAATGACCCCTTTTAAAAACATTTCCCTCCTGATCTGTAACAAGAGTAAAAAACTCAGTCACGTGGTAATTTCCCCAACTAATCAACGCCGATTTTTTTAGCACGCGTAACGCTTGTTGGCTGATGCAAGTGCAAGCGTGAATATCGTGAGCCGCAGCCGCAGGTTAGGCCGCCGCCGGCGCGCGCCGCCGCGCCCGCGCCGCGCGTGTTGTTTGTAGCACGTGCCCCGTTCGCAGGGGACGGTCTCATTCATATTTCCGTATCTATTTGCGATATCGTATCGCCGCATTCGCCGCCTACCTTGAAGATGACACTGGCCCGGCCGGTGTTGCATCACTCACACTGTTTTGGACCATTATATTTTTGTAGTTGTATTATTGTTTTTTATTATTCGTCTGCTTACTTTGGCATATAAATAAAGTATAACGCAACTTCATAATGGGTTACATTAGCAAAATAACAAAATGAAAACTCATTCTTATTGAATTATAGGTACGTGTGTAATATTAATAAAATATTTATTTACAATAAAATTTTAAACACTATGCGTACCTACTATTCCCACATTATGCTGGGTGTAGGTAGATACAGTAGTTAAATACCTATACATATATATGTATGTGCACTCAGGGCCGGATTTAAGGGAGGGCAACTGGGGCTAGAGCCCCGGGGCCTCCACAAAAGAGGGGTCCCCACAGAAGACTGAAAAAAAAACAAATTCAGACTAGTAAACACTATCAAACAAGTTGGACAGGAAAATAATTTGGGGCCAGGGGCCTCCACTCCTCTGTTGCCCAGAGGCCTCCAGACCTCTAAATCCGGCACTGTGTGCACTACACAGACTTTTCCAACGGACGGAGGGCGTATTACTATTATTATTAGGTCAGGTTTTATTGGACACCTGAGACGGTGAGACCCATCGATTTAGTGGATGCCCATCACAAAATTTAAAAAATTAGGTGGGTGTAAGTATTTTTTTGTTGTAATGAAAATTAATTGCGATCGAGTTATTATTTAAGACCCTAAACCTATACCTTAACACGTAACTTACCATTAACACAAGCTACAAAAAATATAATTGAAAGTATAATCATAAAAAGTTAAGAAAAGTTAAATTTTCAACAATGTTTTTTTTTTTTTTTTTTTTTTTTTTTATCTCCACTTATTCTTGCAATCTGCCTTTTAAAGCATTGAGCTAGAGTTTAAGAGCTGAATTCGTAGACATGAATGGTATGAGCCCAGTGGCACAACCATTTATTAAATCTGTACTAGATCAAATCTTGAGGTGCTGTTCTTTTTAGCCTCTTGAAGATTTTGGTCGATTTCTCCATTAATTTATTTGCCAGATGATTTGGATGACCTTGCATTCTCTTTTCATAAGCTTTCAGTCTGACAGTTACTTCTTGTTTAATTGCAGGCATTCTTAAGTCACGATGAAGTTGGCAATTTGTCATGTACCAAGGTGCAGCCGATACCATACGAAGAATCTTTGATTGAAAACGTTGAAGTATTTCAATATTTGATTTTGCCGCTGTACCCCACAGCTCGATTCCATATGTCCATACTGGCTTCATTATGCATTTGTACAGGAGAAGCTTATTCTCCAGTGAAAGTTTTGATTTACGGCTCAACATCCAGTACATTTTCCTCAGTTGCATTCCAAGTGCTTTTCGTTTGGTGAAAATATGTTTTTTCCAGGTGAGCCGTCTGTCCAGATGTATTCCCAAGTAACGAACTTCATCACAGTGCGGTATTTGGATGTCATTCATCTTGACCGGTGGACACGAGCCTTGTCTGAGTGAAAAGGTTACGTGGACGGATTTTGTCTCGTTAGCTTTGATACGCCAGTCTCTTAGCCACTTAGTAATGTGATTTAGGCTTTTCTGCAATAGGTTGGATGCGATCTCAGGATTTTGGTCTGAAGCTATTAGGGCAGTATCATCTGCAAATGTTCCCAGCAGGACGTTACTTGTTACAGGGAGATCAAAGGTGTATATGAGATACAATACGGGTCCCAGCACACTTCCCTGAGGGACCCCAGCTCTTGCTTTGTAGAGACCGGTTCTTGCTTCATCATGTTTCACATATTTCGTTTAAGTATGATTTTATGAACAGATAGTAGTTTATCGGCAATGCCATCATTATCTTAAACAGTAAGCCTTCATGCCAGACGCGGTCAAAGGCTTGGGAGATATCAAGGAAGGCAGCGGAGCAGTACTTTTTGAGTTCGAAGGCTTCATTGATTTTAGCTACCAGGCGATGCACTTGCTCGACAGTTCCATGCGACTTGCGGAAGCCAAATTGATGAGGAGGAATCAGCTCTGATTTTCCTATTTCAGTCCAGAGTTTCTTCTTAAATAAGATCTCTAATATTTTTGACGCTATAGGGAGCAGGCTTATAGGTCGATAGGACTCCACTTTATCTGGTTCTTTTCCCGGTTTTAGAATCATTTTAATTTCTGCTATCTTCCATTGCGCCGGAACAAATTCCCGTCTCAAAATGGCGTTGTACAGTTGTGTCAAGTAAATCACTCCGACTTCAGGCAATTCCTTAAATATCCTTGCTGTTATAAGGTCATACCCAGGGGCTTTGTTTAGTGCCAAACTTTTTATCGCAGATGACACGTCATGTTTAGAAAATTTCCTTATGGGGGGAGCCAACTGATAGGTTGTCGACAATTTCTCCATTACTTAATCCAATTTTGATGATCCAAAGTCTGGGATCGGGGTGAAAACCTTTTCCAAATGTTCAGCAAACATATTAGCTTTATCGATGTCGCTTCTGGCCCACGTTCCGTCACTTCGGCGAAGCGGAGATTGGAATTGAGCTGGTCTCTTTAGCATTTTGGTCGTTTTCCAAAGGGAGTAGTCCGTTGCCATCGTAGCATCCAGGCTAATAAGGTGGTTTTCAACATTTTGATTTCTAATACTTAGCAGAATATTTTTTAGGTTCTTAGTCAAATTATTCAAGACTCTTTTATCTCTTGGATGTTTTGTTTTTTGCCAGCGCTTTCTAGCACGTCTTTTTTCTTGCACCAATTTCTGAACTGAATCCAGTCTGTCCTTTTATTATGAAGTTTGCACGGGGCTGTGATTCTAACTGGCTCGTTATGTAGTTCTGCTATGATAGCAGTGTGGTCAGATGATAAGTCGTAGCTAGAACAACAACTCAAGGAGTCCGTAATGATGTCTTTAGTTACAATGAAATCTACTAAGTCTGGTTTCTTTTTGGGGTCGCTTGGCCAATATGTAGGTTCTCTGGTGGATACGACTTTGAGATTTAGCTGGCCAATGGCTTTGTACAATTCTCTTCCCTTGGGTGTTGTTACTCTTGAACTCCAGTCTATGTGTTTAGCATTGTAATCACCTCCAGCAATGAATTTGTGTCCAAGTGTTTTGAAAAACGATGCG
This sequence comes from Pandemis heparana, assembly GCA_963854515.1. Lineage (NCBI taxonomy): Eukaryota > Metazoa > Arthropoda > Insecta > Lepidoptera > Tortricidae > Pandemis > Pandemis heparana. The sequence continues at coordinate 13,258,737 of OY978008.1, read as the reverse complement.
TAGCTTTCACTTTTTAAGTTGTGTTTAGGCGGTATGTATAGAGCAGATATGACTAGAGGTCCTGTTGAGCTTTCCATTATAATATTAGTTGCTTGGATTTGGTTTGTGTTATAGAAATCCGAAGCATAGTGTTTTATGTTTTCTCTGATCAATATAGCTGAGCCTGCGTGGGCAGTGCCATCTGGATGGTTTGTTTGATAGATTTTGTATTTTTCCACTTTAAAAAAGCTCTTTTTCGTGAACTGTGTCTCGGATATGAGCACGACGTCAACATTATGCAAGTTAAGGAAGGTTTGCACTTCAAGTGCATGTTTTGACAGCCCGTTGGCGTTCCACATAGCAATTTTTAAGGGTGCGAATGTGAACGCAATTCGGACATGAGATTTATTAGTAGATTTTTAAAAATAAATAAAATAGTTTTTGTTACGTAAGCTGCATTCTACACCGTGCATTGAAGGGTTAAATGAAAAATAAAAATATAAAACATTTGTATTATGACAATTTTAAAAACAACTTAATAAAATAACCCTTACCCTCAATGTAGGTACGGAGGTGGACATTTTCTATGATTATAATTTTGGTTTGGCCTTGTGTCTCTAAAGGGGTTTTCTGTTATCTATTTTGACATAGTAGGGTAGTGGAACCAAAAGATGAACAACACCCAGAAGTTGAACGTTTGGCCTAAAAACCGTAATAATTAAATCGTGGCACATTTGAGACGCTTGGGAATATTTTTTCATACTGCGACAACACTTCACCGAGGTGAAAAATATAATTCCATATCAATTGCGTCACGCATGCGAACGTGAACGGTCGCCGCGTCTCGGCTTCCCGGCAAAAGTGCCGGTTATATGGAATCCTTCTTAAGACAAGACCTTCACATTTTAAGCTTTTAATTGCATATAAAATTTAATAATGCATTGATCAACATTTTTATGCTTGGTATGTATTCATGACTATGTCTCTAATATTTACGTAAATAAATAACTTTGTTTTTTATATTATTTAATGATAAAATCGCTGTTCAAGTAATGGTTCCAAAATCAGAGGTATGAGCTAATAGTTGAACGGTCTTCAACTATTGGGCAAAGTGGTATTTTTTCAAATGCATTTATAAAATCTCATAATAATGATAGACACACCGTTTATGACTCAAATTAATTGTGTACCTATCACAGATTTTTTAACTAAAAGTTGAACAAATTATTTTGTTCCTAAGGCGAAGATTTTTGATATTTTTGTTGTATGGGAATCGCTACTGTTCAACTATTATTTCATGCCCAAAACTTGAACCAAGAAATGTTACTAGTTCAACTTTTGATTTCTATTTCAGTACATGAACATTGAATTGATTAAATTGGTTCATCTTATAGATTTCTATCTTGCCCAGAACTTGAACTAACAACATTTTGTCGTTCATGTTTGGGGTAGGGTATCTAGGTGAACATTGTTATTTTTTATTTATTTTCATTTGTTTCAGGAATACACATAACTATACGTATATTCATGTATATTTGTTTAGTGGGCAATGTTCAATTACGGGAAAAGTTGACCACCTATCCACTATTACTTTACTATCAATATGTTCATCTTTTGGGGTCAATTCGTTCATAAATAGGGCACATCGTTCAACTTTGGGGCAATTTGCCTTATTTTGGCAAAAATATTTTTTTTTGTATACATCCGTTTGTAATATAAGGGTTTGAAGTCGTGAAATGCAAAGTCGACTATGTGCTTAGCGTTACAGAAAAAAATCACTATCATACATGGCTTACAACACTTCGAAAAAAGGGTTCAAAGGAGAGGTAGTCGCTTAATCGTTCAATTTTTGGTGACTTTACCCTACCTCTATGTATATTTCATAGGTTTTCTGGTAACAGTTATCGTTAAAGTAACTTGATGCAACTCACGCAAAGAGGTATTGACGAAAAAAATATTATTTATCTGCTTAGTAGGTACTATTATATTTATCAAGTTTACTGTGTGTGTGTGTGTGAAACTTATCTTATCTTACCTAATGAGAAACATAAGAACCTTATTGGTATATTTGTCCTTATAAAGTTAATAACTATGCTACGCATGTCTATCTGGTTATAACCGCTTAAGCAAGTATAGATTCGAACAAATACGTAAACATTTACAAAGAGCAAAGCAATTAACGTGATAAACATGGTAATTTGAATTATAAGGAAAATAAATGGATGATTTGCTAGTTTATTAGGCTCACTTTCCGTAGGTGAGTGGACAAGACAATGACCAAGATGAAAGAAGAAATTAATGTAAAATATGTTATACTAGCTGTTGCCCGCGAATTCGTCCGTGCAGAATTAAAATTGTAAACCCAGACAGCTAGACTTTTCCCGACACTTCCAACAATTATCGTTATATTTCAACCAATTTATACAAAACCTGGACATATTATGCATTGTACCTATGTCTAAACCTTTCTCGTGAATCATTCTAGTTAAAGTCTTTTCATTCTTATTTGTGCTATTTGGTAAACAAAATTCTAACCTCAAAACGTCTTATTTTTGTTATTTTTTTAACTATTTCATCGTAAATAAAGGAACTGGAGATAAAATATCAGCAAAATTATGTACAAAATATTGCCTCAGGTTTATTTGATAACATAATACATCTTATTATTTACAAAAATTTGTACATTGAGGTTCGAATTTTGTTTACAAATAGGACAGTTAAGAATGAAAAGACCTGAAAAAGAAACTGATGAAAACGGCATAAGGAACCGGCCGGAGGACTTTGTTTCAAATGATTGTGATTAGCTAACCGGTACAATTAGGCACTTTCAGTTTTTTAAGCATGTTTCAAACAATACCCTACGATCAAGCTTAACTACTGCAGTGACCTGAACCCATTTAGAACTAAGAACTGACTGCTGGCGTATGATTACTTAGAAGTAAATTACCTTTAATATGTCTGTTCCATTCGTTATATCTAGATTTTCCTCGTTAATGGGGGGCTTGGTCGTTCATAATGTTTCAAGGAAGATAATCTGCAATACTTAAACGTGTGACAAAAGCAATTTAAGAAGCGTATGACGACCCTGGTCACCAAGGCTTGGTGCAGGTCAAATGCAATACCCAACAAAACAAATGGAAGGTTTTGGCAATGATACAGGATGTCAGTGAATGAAAAGGCAGTTTCTCGCATGATAAGGCTTTTAACTAATCATTGTTATTAATTGTTATTAAAGGCGGTGGCATGAGGTGATGTTATCGCAACGCAACAATAACTTGAAGTTAAATAATAACCTTTTGTCGCAATCTGTACCTATAGGCCTCCGATAACCTAGACGTCCTTTTCGCCTTATCATTTCTTAAACTTTCTAAGTCACAGACGCAAAAAGAAAAATAGGATTATCAATTTTAATTTCAGTATGAAATTTGTTGCAGTATATTTTATCCCTTAGTATACGTACCTATCTAATGAAAGCAATCGAAGTAAGGATACGCTGCAGAAGGAATTAACTCTGTTGGTACGGAGTTCACACTTACATTTCCGCTTTCTGCGCAGCCTACGTATAAAAGTATCTACCACATACATAGCATCTAAAGGAGAAGGACTATTATTGTATCGATGCGCTAATGTTTATAGGTTTTAATACAAGCATTGAGTTAACTCATGACAGCCAATGGCGATAAAATCATATGTACCTACCTATCTTTCATACGTCAAACGATGTTTTCAACTTGACTTACAAAGAAAAATATTGGTATGTTTACAGTAGAAGCCCAGAAAAGAACGTGGAATTTTTTTTTAAACCTATCTTTTCAGATGTTTATTCCACACACAACAGATTCGAATGACGCATATAAAACGTTCATAAATATATTTGTCGAAGACAAAGGCTGGATAAACTGTCAGGTTGGTCGGTTAGAATTCAAACGAGCTTTATGCATAGCCGAGCTTAGATCACCGTCTTGTCCATCTTCAAGGTACATTAATGAGATAGAAATAACAGCACACATCATGTTTCACTTGTACAGCCAGTCTTTATTGAAATAGCGCTTACACAAAGGACTGTGGACACTCTAATAATGAAACGCGGAGAGTTCAGTGCTTGCGCCCACGAACTATCCTATCAATATTCTCAATACCGCTTAGCACCGAAATAAGGCTCGATACTTAGTGCAATCGCACTTAACAATCCGAATCACTAAAAATTCACCATTAAACATGAAACGGTACGTCGAAGCAAACGGATCACTTTCGACGTCTGAACTCAGTCAAGTCACGATCAAGGAATGCCTCTCGCTTCTTACTCTCACCAGATGTCATTCTGTCATTCTAACTAACATTGCAGGTAGTTGCAACTGAGCCAAACACAGACCACCCCCAAGCGATACCGCAATACCGCTTGACGTTTCATAAAAGCAATAACTTATGAGGGTACATTCAACAAAGTACAATTAACGAATGTTCGCAACTACAAGGTACATCTCCTTAGCTATCAAAAGTCTAGTCATTGTGACGACGCTCCGACACGGCCATCCTGCGTTACACACGTCCTCGTGTGTACATCTGAAATAGAAAAACAAAACAGCACAGTTTCCGTTCGGCCAATCCTGATTAAAACTAAGAGTAATAGGATTGCTATTATACTACAGATACAAAATCTGAACAGTAACACTTTTCCACTCAGCCTTCCTGACCATAGGTACTCTCTTAAAAAGTAATTTTCTTTTCTTTAAATTAAATTTGATCTGGAATCTAACAAATAACGAAAATAATTCTACTGGTCGACATAAGTTTCCAGTCTCTACTGCAAAAATCAAATCACCACAATGTTTAAACATTAACAACGCTCTCATATGTTTACACAAAAGATCCACAAATGGGTCGAAGTGTATCCGTAGGCACCCCTAGTTTGTAAGATAAGATAAGATAAGATAACGCTCTCACATGAGTGCACAGTGCTCTTTCTCCCACAAGCCACACAGGCTTACCAGCACCAGCCACAAAGGCTCGGATGCCACTCAGGCCCACCAGCACCAGCCACACAGGCTTACCAGAACCAGCCACACAGGCTCGGAAGCCACACAGGCTCGGATGCCACACAGGCTTACCAGCACTAGCCACACAGGCTCGGATGCCACACAGGTCCACCAGCACCAGCCACACAGGCTCGGATGCCACACAGGCTTACCAGCACCAGCCCCACAGGCTCAGATGCCACACAGGCTACCAGCACCAGCCACACAGGCTCGGATGCCACACAGGCCCACCAGCACCAGCCACACAGGCTCAGATGCCACACAGGCTACCAGCACCAGCCACACAGGCTCGGATGCCACACAGGCTTACCAGCACCAGCCACACAGGCTCAGATGCCACACAGGCTACCAGCACCAGCCACACAGGCTCGGTTGCCACACAGGCCCACCAGCACCAGCCACACAGGCTACCAGCACCAAATGAGTTTTGCTTGGCTATATTAAGAGTTAACGAAAACCATTTCGCACTCATTTAAACAAAATGAAAACGACTCACAAGCAAAATTTATCCGTTCAATGTAGCACAGGTCCACACGACTCTAGAACCGCACAAGCATTAAAAAAAAAGGAACAAACACATGACCTTTTAGAATCCATGGAGCGCAGTCCTTGTTCTAGCTTTCCACACAGAAAGCCACGTACACATAACATGCACAGGAAACTCAGCAAACCAAAGTAACAGGACGACTCCGTTGCAGAGTCACAGCAGGCTCACGTCACGTGGTTCACGTCGGTCACAGCAGTCACTTTCATTTTCTTAATTTTTTGTTTCTATCAAAATTCTGATTTTCTTCATGTAGGACATGTAGTCACAATTCCAACTCCGATGTCGTAGAACAGGCGTGTTAATTCCGATCCCAAATTCTGATGTCGAAGACAAAGGCTGGATAAACTGTCAGGTTGGTCGGTTAGAATTCAAACGAGCTTTATGCATAGCCGAGCTTAGATCACCGTCTTGTCCATCTTCAAGGTACATTAATGAGATAGAAATAACAGCACACATCATGTTTCACTTGTACAGCCAGTCTTTATTGAAATAGCGCTTACACAAAGGACTGTGGACTATTACACACTCTAATAATGAAACGCGGAGAGTTCAGTGCTTGCGCCCACGAACTACCCTATCAATATTCTCAATACCGCTTAGCACCGAAATAAGGCTCGATACTTAGTGCAATCGCACTTAACAATCCGAATCACTAACAATTCACCATTAAACATGAAACGGTACGTCGAAGCAAACGGATCACTTTCGACGTCTGAACTCAGTCAAGTCACGATCAAGGAATGCCTCTCGCTTCTTACTCTCACCAGATGTCATTCTGTCATTCTAACTAACATTGCAGGTAGTTGTAACTGAGCCAAACACAGACCACCCCCAAGCGATACCGCAATACCGCTTGACGTTTCATAAAAGCAATAACTTATGAGGGTACATTCAACAAAGTACAATTAACGAATGTTCGCAACTACAAGGTACATCTCCTTAGCTATCAAAAGTCATTGTGACGTCGCTCCGACATATTTATTTAGCCTCATTTTTGACCTATGCGTAGTTCCTGGTTATAAAATTAAAGTAACTTATAAAAGAAACCGTGGAAAACTAAAGGAATCGTGATAGCAATGATAGTAAACACAAAAGACGACTAGGTACCTATATTTACAAACCATAAAATCAAACAAGTAACTCAATAACCGTAAAATTATAAAAGCAGTTAAGTACAAGACAATCAAAACGGAATGCAAACATAAATTTTATCAATCAAAGTCCAAATAAAAGCAAAGCTGCATGGCAAATAATAAAACAGAATACGGCATCGATAAATGTCAAATGTCGCCACTAAATAAAAAGATACAATAGATCACATTAAAAAATATAGTGTTGTAATTAAAATAGTAGTAGTGTTTAAATTATTGTGTTGTGTTGGTATGTCAGGATCGTAGCAAGTGGAACAAAGTAGTCTCTGCCTACCCCTGTGGGAAAGAGGCGTGACGGTATGTGTGCATGTATCAGGGATGTTACGGAGCTCAGACTCCGACACTTCTGATTATTATTTGACCTTCGGCTTCGATCAAGAATACAACTAGATTTAAGGTCCCATACAAAATCAACCGCCGTGTCGCTTATACTTATAGCTATATCTGTTTTACTTTCTAAATTAACTTAAAATGAATCTTAAGTCTAAGCAACAAAGATCCAAATAGATAAAACGAGACGACCGTAAGCGTTCGATAAACAAAAGAACTACCTTCGTTTTAAAAAGATGTAATTCTAGGAACAGGGTAACAATGGAGTCGCAATTATATACGACAGACATTTTTTTTATTTGACAGAAATTTATAACACAAACAAATTTACAAATACAAATATTGATATGAAATGAAATGTACTTATAGACAATTAAGTAAATTAAGTTAACTAAGTGATTAGTAAATATCAAAATTCAAAATTTCCTACATTTAGCTTTGCTTAGTTTGTGACTGGGTCAATTGGTGTAATTTGTCCCAAGATATTTATTTTTATATATTTATTTATTTAATCAAATTGACAACAATTCAAATTTTTAACACTCACTATGCTATGATCTGATTAAACCATTGTAAGTATTCCCTGTGAAAAGAGGTAGACGCCAATATTTATATACCTACTTTAGCTAGGATTAATACTTACTTATTTTATTGTTGGTATTGTTTAGACAAAACAAGACAAGACATTTATTAGCTTTGATACAAGATACCAGGATACAAGATCAAAGCCTGTAAGGGCACTGCTAATATTATATTCGCGTTTGACGTGAAATATTGTTGATCGAAGGCAGTGCTATAGCATTTTTTTGTTCTGGTAATATGATATAAAAAATTAAAATTCTTACTATAAAAATCTACTCCATGCATCTACTGTTCTTTTAAACATAAGTTGGCTCGTGTGTATTGGCCCAACCTTGGCCAAACACGCGCGTACTTTTCGTAGTGTACTTTTAGAATGGGTCATTATTTTGCTCGAATTTTCATATTATTTCTTGTTTTAAAGCTTAAAGTATGCATTATTCTGCCGAAAGTGAGACACGTCAAAATAAATTGCTTTTACGGTAGGTAATTATTTTTGCAGTTTATGAACGTACACTGCGGCATTCTGTAACGTGTTTACATTTTACATTGGCGGTGTTTGGATGGGACTGAACAAAATAGAGGCTCACCCCACAAGTGAGGCGTTATTTTGTCGAGACGTAGTTTTTGCGTCGACCTGACATCTAGTTGTATTCTTGATCGAAGACCTTCGGTTCCGACTTCGGCTCCGAAACTTTTAAGTCGGAGGTATATCGGAGAAATATGCCACTTTGGCATTATGCTACTTTGGGATTCAATGCATTTAATTTAATTTGTTGTTTATTTGGAAACATATTATTATTATTTTTTTATTGTCTGTGTACACTGTGTGATACATACATAATGTATGTTGTAATTAATAAACCTTTTAAAATTGCTAATACAAGGAATAATTATTTTATAGATAAAACATTAAGCGGTACATACACCCAATAAACTATTAACACAAACTAATGTAACATCAGGGGCGTAGCTACCGCCGTATCTGCCGTATCAATTATACGGGGCCCCCGACGTGCGCAAGCAAAAATGAATGCACACATTTTTTTTTCTTTTGTGAGAAATCTTTACCCTTCATAAGGGCCCCCAAATACATTTTTATACGGGGCCCCACCAAGGCACGCTACGCCCCTGTGTAACAAGTATCTTTTTGACACCGGTGAGCAAGTATGAGATTAAAGCCTTTGTTCCACGCAGATAACCAAGTTAGCTAACCAGCAGCCAAGAAGGAAGAAATTTTCTTCCCAGATAACTGGTTTTTTAACGGGAAAGATTTGTTCTCCGTACATAACTATAAGGTAAAATAAAGACTATTTCTAAATTAAAACAAACATGTTCTCGGCTTAGGGGTGGCACAAGGGCCACGCCCGCCGCACCTAAACCTAAATTGTACCGGTTATGTAACTTGATTATCGTGCAGGAAAAAATCTTTCCCGTCAAAAAACCGGTTATCTGGGAAGAAAATGTCTTCCTTCTTGGCTGCTAGCTAACTTGGTTATCTGCGAGGACGATAAGGATTAAGGGTATTATTAAAGAACTAAAAAATATAAAAAGCACAGTACACGATAAAATACCTATGAAACTGATTAAATCGAGTTTTGAGTATATAACGGAACCATTAGTACATATTACCATCAGGTGACCCGCTTGCTCGTTTGCCTTCCTATTCATATATAATATATACCTTTGGAAAGTGGAATTTTCCCGGATTAACTAAAAAAGGCTCTGGTAAAACCGCTATATAAAAAAGGATCTAAAAATGAAATGGATAATCATAGACCCATTGCATTGACCCTTTAGTGCTTAATCACTTTTTTGTGTGTCATGTTTGCTACAATATTTATATCTGAAGATAACTACAAGCAGGGCCGTCTTTAAACTATTTGAGGCCCTGGGCACATTAGGATCATGGGGCCCCTATGACCTAAATATCGGTTATCATTTGGTAATCTGGCAGGAACTAGGGGGCCCCATTCGATCGCGGGGCCCTGGGCACGTGCCCATAGTGCCCAGTGGAGAAGAGGGGCCTGACTACAAGATACTAATATTGTTGCTGAATTATAATAATTTCTTGGTTATCATCTATGAATTTAAAAGTAAACTTGGATAAGACAAAAATATTACACTTGTCAAACTATAATAAACAAGTACCACAAAAAATAAATATAGTTATTAATTTCAATATCATGAGGAAGCTCAAGGTCACTCAGAGGGCTATGGAGAGGGCTATGCTCGGGGTTTCTCTGCGAGATAGAATCACAAATGATGATATCCGCAGTAGAACTAAGGCGACCGACATAGCCCAAAGAATTGCGAAACTGAAGTGGCAGTGGGCGGCGCACATTGCTCGCAGGACCGATGGCCGATGGGGTCAGAAGGTTCTCGAATGGCGTCCGCGGACCGGGAGACGAGCTGTTGGTAGGCCTCCAACAAGATGGAGCGACGACCTCTGATCAGGATCGCGGGATCGCGGTGGATGCGGAAGGCACAGGACCGGTCCGAGTGGAGAGCCTTGGGGGAGGCCTATGTCCGTCCAGCAGTGGACTTCTTTCGGCTGATATGATGATGATGATTAATTTCAAGAAAATGCCGTCCGTCTGTCACCAGGCTGTATATCATGAGCCGTGATAGCTAGACGAGTTGAAATTTTCACAGATGATGTATTTCTGTTGCCGCTATAACAACAAATACTAAAAACCAGAATAATGTACCTATGTCTCTACATATATAGGTATCTATGAATGACCAATATAAAGTGACCCACACTGCGTTCATTTTGCTTTGAAGCAAGGCTCTGCTTACACTGGTTTATTGATATTTATAGATAATAGAGAACCCTTCGTGCGCGAATCCGACTCGCACTTGGCCGGGATTTTTTTTAATAAGAGGGGGGACGTGGCTGAAAAAGGTTAAGAAACACTGGAATGGAGGATATTTATTATCTCTGGGACACTGGGCGGCATTTACCTAATCTATGCAAAGTTCCAGCTTCAGTCTAAGCTGCTCTGCGTTGTATGCTAGGCGTTGTCTTAATATGTAAACTGTGGTTACGTCTAAAAGAAACAGGTAACAGGACTTAATAAAACAAAGACTATCTAGATAACAATATATTTTTGTCACCAACGACAAACTTAACAACAGACTACAACATAGATCTTTTCAACCAAACCTGCGCGAAGTATAACTTTGCGATACATTTTAAGGAATGTTTACCAACACATCGGGGACAGAATAATTTTAAATAGGTTACACAGTTATAATCCGCAATTACAAATATAATAACGATCAAATAATCGCGAACATAAATGGACGGCTCACAATAATTAGGTTTAATAATTAGGTCAGGATCAACAGCCGGCGCCGGCGCCTGCGCCGGGCGATGCGCAACGCTCATACTCGGACGAGCATTGCCACGCGGTCAGTATACATTGGTTTGGTAGGCGAAATTAATTAGAATTCGAAATTAACATAAATTGTACAGGTAATTTGTTGTAGCTATACTAAAAATATTTTTATTAACCTACGTTTAAAATTGCTTTTGATGTTACGTTGAAAATGATATAGTGTTTTACGTAAATGACAAATTGACTCACAGGCGAGGGCGAAGCCCGCCGCGCCGCTTTGATAGTGATCGCTTACTTGTAATTCATACAAACTTATGACGTAACTTTAAATTTAATTAGATACAATTTAAAATTAATTATAATTACTCGTACAAAATATAGTTGTTTCAGTGCATATTCTGTTCATCATAAAGTTAAGTAGGTATTGAATTTATAGACAAAGATAAAATTCAAAATTGTAATGTTTCGAAAGGCGGATGTCTATGGTTCATTGAATTGAAGGAGAATACAGTCATTGTATTTTTCATCATTCATGTTTCTGCACACGTATCGTGTACAAACAATGTTAAAATATATTGGAATTTTCAAAAATCTAACTAGGTACGCATTGTCATACAATGGGGAAGGGATGACGTTTTTAAAAGTGCTTGAATCGATAATAGCCTTCGTCATCAATAGAAAAAAAGTCTGTAAATTTATTAAGAAACGAGTACCTATTTAGCAACTAAATAGGATTGTTGCAGTTAAGGAGCTGCTACAATTGCTAGGTACATAATTCATTAAGAGGGGTACCGTTTGTTATAATATCGTGTAAAGGTAATCCTTAATGTGGATGATTATTCCTAGGTATAGAATAATGGATTCAAGTACTTTTAGAAATTTAATCCATTTTCCGTTCACTTACATGAATAGATTTATCAATTAAAACGCAGATGTTTATGATGACCAAATTCTAACAGTTAAAAGCATTTATAAATGGTGAATTCAGCAATTGATAGATTAATGGACATAGAAAACTAGCTGCCGCGGGGAAGTGCGGTGCCGCGGCGCGCAAGCGGCGCTTCTCCACGCACGTACCTATATTGTAAAATGCTTTTTGGCACTAACTTCAATAAATATTTATTTCAATTATGTATTATACAAAACAGTCAAACCTGTTATTTACAGCTTATTGGTAAATACAGATATTTACAAAGACGGTAACCGTAAAATGCATCTCCAGTTAATTAAAAAAAAAACTGATGTTACTTTATTTGTAGTTCTTATGTGAGAGATACATATACGTATGTTTACTTACAGATATACATGTACATATATTAACACCGGCTGGAACGTGTACAATATCTACAGCTGTTTGTTATAATTAAAAGCACTAGCATTACGCACATCGATACATCGGAAGTATGTGGACCGACGCTGCAGACATCACGACGGTGAGATCATGCATTTAATTGTTATTATGCAGGCCTTTGTCTTTTAAGGGTTCACATTAGGCATATTTCAAATATCCAAGGTTGAACAGATTTTCTGAGTTTACCTACTACCTAGTCGTGACAGTCTACAGCATCGAAATTTGTTTATTGATTCTAAAACCTAAAGTAACATTTGATTATATTGCACACATTCAATAAAATTTCTACTTACGCATATGTATATAAATAAATGAGTGGGCTAAAATCCCTCTCCGCCATAATTTTCTTCACTCACCGCTTATCTACCCGATGGAATGACATGCTGACGCACTTGATGGAGCCGCGCTAAGCAAACTGAACAAGCTCGACTGAACACTACGCTCAAATAACAAACAAATTTCATCGGACAAGGAACCTCCACATACAAATTGCAATTTTTGATAAATGTAATGTTTTATTATACTATTGGAGTTTTACGATTTATGTAAATAAAGTAAAGGATTATGGGTCGTGTAGGATACAGCTTGCTTAGGGGAGTGCGCTGTGCTGCAAGCTCTGCTCTACTGACGATGGGATGAGGCTACGCGCTACTGCGGTGACTCGGCGAGCGGCCCTGCTGCCGACAACTACTGGATGCTTCCCAAACGCTAACGCAACTCTGATGGCACATGGATGACGCTCTCGAATGAATTCATTCTCATGAAATGCTATGATGCTGACGATTAAGCAATATCGATCCCTAATGAAACTACAGTGTAAATGATCCGGAAAGTCAAAACTCTTCAATTACCACTTTCCATAGCACCAATGCCAATCATTATATTATGTTAGCACAATTCGCTTCAAAACTGAACATCGTAAGATCTATGTTATCGTCATTTATTCTAGCTCTAGGTATTTTAATTAATTACGGAATTGAATCGAAAATAACTTATCGTGAAATTTAGGTACTTGGAAATTTTAAATGTGTAAGTTTTAAGATGAACTTATCGTATTTAGTAAAGTAGGTATTTGTTTTATAAAATTCAGTCGCTGGCTACTGTTAAAATTGGTTTAATTTCTACTTCTACAAAATAATTTACTAAACCTCTCGGACCACCCGAAACTCCCCTTTGAAATAAGGGAGATAATTTTTGTACGAAAAGTTTAGAAAACTTTCGGGCAGTGTGCTTCGTAACTCATTCATCATAGTTCCGGACAATTCATCGTGTAGTAAAAATTTGATTGCCTCCCTTGTGCCATTAATTTTGTATAGCCTACTGGTTTACCTGCATCACCTCTAGTTTCTGTTTTTATTTGCCTATTCTCGCTTTGTCAATAGTTGTCAATAGTTGTTGCAACAACGGGTCAGTCGAAGTGCAGTGTTCATCGTTCACCCGAATGATGTTGGATCCCACGTACAGCGAAACGCACCTTCACCAATTGTCCCGCGCCGGATCTGCCCCAAGTGAGTGTAAACACGAGTTGTAGTGGCAGAATACTTCATTGTTTTTTATCGACGGCGGGATAGTGTGGCTTCAGAAACGCGTTTAGAAGAGCATGTGGCAGCGCAGGTTGGAGTTGGCTATTCCGTGGTGTGCGCGGTGAGGTCGACCCCCGAGGTCGCGGTGCCCAGCGCGGCCGGGGGGTCGCTGGCGGGGAGGGACAGTAGATGTTAGGCCTCCAGGAAAATGAGCGCAGTCGGCTTCGGTTCTAAGTTAGACTTTTTCGCTTCGACCACTAGAAACTCGATCTCCTGAAAAAACATAAATTACTTAAATATAAGAGGCGGTCTTGGTCTTTCAACCGTTTATTTCAAGTAATGAGTTATACAAAATCTGCTAGTGTTGGATTGCATTGTTGAAGTAGGGTGCCCGATAAAGTCAATCTTTTCCTATAGGGAGGTACAATTTCTGATTGATTTAATCATTTTTACCTAGATCGAATCGCTTGCCAGGACATTGAGCCTTCGGGTGATAATAAAGAACTATATATGTTGTATACGTATGTGCGAGTGTGGACTGTGGACTGACCGGCTTGTCCCTTTGCGCGAAGGACTCTGCGATAAGGCGCGCCACGTCCTGGTGCTGCAGCCCCTCCACGCGCTGCCCGTCCACCGCCAGGATCAGCTGACCCACCTCCAGCCCCCCTGCTTCATACGCTGCCCCATGCTCCTGCAATACACCGTCAATGTCGTGCGTGAAGACCGAGCTGGCAAGAAAACTAATTGGCATTATAGAAACAATGTAGGTACTTTAGCTGTAATTATTTTCAGCCTGGGAACCTAGAGGTTTTGAATATATTTCTCATTTCTCATACTCTGAAAGTACCTAGGTCATTGATTATCTGGATAGCGGGTTGAAAGTGACTCATCGAGTCATCGCGACCCTTGGGTTGAAAGTAGTACTAATTTGAAAAATAATCTCAACCCTTCATAGCTAATCCAAATGAGGTACATAGCAATAGAAATACGTAGGTATACAGCCATGTAATCTATGTTTTATATAATCATCTATACCTACAAATAGTTCCGTTTTAATTGTTAAAGGCTAAATTATATATTATTATAAATTATATATTATTTTTGAAAATAACATTCACGCTATATGAGCTTATGCAAGCGACTACAACGAGAATCAGGAATTGTTCGGTAATTAATTGATAGCGACCTCCGTGTTTTACAAGTAAAAAAAAAGCTAGCCGGCAGCCATTGTGGTGCGCAGAAAATATGCGCAATGCGCGCAAATCGCGCAATAGAAAAAAGAGCGCGAAAAGAAAGACAAACGTAACAAATATTAAAGTGCGACCGTGCGACGTTAGTGAAATTTGTCATAATAATTACCTTCTTTTACTTTCCTCATATTCGAAATGAAAAGTACCTACTTACGCAGTGTTCAACTCGGGTGAAATTACCCACTTTACCCTCGAACCCATTTCAACCCTTGTTTATCAATCTACTATTCTATTAGGTTCTAAGTGGAATATTTGGAAATAGGAAAGATAATAAAATGGTATAACTTTTTGAATTTCATTATTAATTAGTATCACTTTGATCGAAAATGCCTTACGTGTATGTTTATTATCCTAGGTAGTGGATGTTTGGTGTTAGCGCCGCCTTCGATAGCGATGCCTAGGATCGGCTTGGTCTTCTTGACGGTGATGTGCAGGTTGCCATGGTGGTCGGAGACGACGCGCGCGCGCTCGTCCGCCGCCTCCCCGTGCTGCAGCCGCTGCATCGACTGGTGCCGTCGGATCCCTCCCCGCTCTTCCAGCAGCGCGCCGCCATCCTCCTTCATGTCGAAGCTTCTAGACAGCTTGTGCGCTAACTCCTGCAATTCCAAACATCCATGTAAATCCACGACGAAGAGCTCCACGGACTAAAAAGATTTAAAGTTCAACTGCAGCCAAGATACGTGAAGTAAAAGTATGAAATTATATACACGATCAGACTATGATTGTTTTAAATACGATAATGAAGAATCAAATTCCTATGGAGATAAATACTATTTCCACCACATCCACACTATAGTTTTACCGCTACGATACTAAACAGCTAATTTATTTCAGCCTCTAAGTACAAGTGCTTTAAGAAATTGAAGTCGTAGCTGGGTGGCAGAGGGCTGTAACTAATATTAGCAACTCTCTACAGGCTTGATCTATTGTTAAATACCGGTGTTCGTTGAGTGTTACTTACAACCTTGTGCCGCTCAGATACAATAATGTAAAGTGATCAATCCACGTCGAATGTACCGAGAAGCTGTAAGTGAGATGTGTGTGCTGGAGGCTCGGAATCATGCGTTTCGATCACTCGGTGGCGTGGTTCAAAGAGGTCATATTTCACAAGTGTACAATGTTTTCATGGAGAGTTACAGCAATATTTATCCCGACTACCTATTTAATTAGGTGTTTGTGAACAAAAAAACCTACAAAAGGAATCGGATAAAGAAAATGCAAAAGAAGATGAAATGCTAATAAGTAGGTAGTGAGCAGCATAAAATAAAAAAAAATACATATAAAATAATAATCGTTGTACTTTATTTAAAAAAATGACTCTAACATATAGGTACATAACGCTATTATGATAAGGTGGCCTGCGAGTGACGGAGGCCGCGGCACCGACAACGGCCGGCTCTATCGTCATGCAGCACGCAGCGCGATCCATTCAAGACAAAAGAGATACCTCAGCTCAGACTACAGACTAATGAAACAATCGTATTAACGAACAAATTATCAAATGTGCAATGCTACCGCGAAATTAACTTTTATGAATTAAATAAAATTATTAACACCGAAATGAAGTGCAGCGATAAGATATGTGAAAACATACAATAAAAATATTCTCTAACACCAAGCGATCGACTTGTTTTATAAAGCAATAATTTTGAATTAAATGAATAGAAAAGTTTTTGGTAAAATATCGTGCAAATGTTAACAATTGTCAATGTGCTAGGACATCTCGTTGATCATTCTGGCAGGTAGAGGCCGGGGCACTTACTAGAGGTCGTCCCCAGTACCATGATTTTACTTTCTGCGTCCAGCCACCGAGTGATGAGCGCAGCCCCTCGAGATAGCCGCACTGAAACATCACACTCGCTCAGGACCATCCTCTGCGGCGCAGCGACGCTGGAGCCGCGGCGCGTCGCGCATCGCGCAACCCTACGCTAGTCGGCGCCCCAAACGCCACTTGGCCACCGAGCCGTAAGTGTTATTTGTTTCAAAAGGAACAGGATTTCTGTTACGTACAAGCTCTAAAATAGACATAATACTCTAGCTGTATGCTATGCAGACAGACCTACGGTCAACAGACTCGATTTAAGTATTTAAACGGCTGATAAAAAAAATGCTAACTACAATGATAAGAGACTGATACATTTTCAGTGAACCAAGTACTTGATTCTTATTTATTGGTCGTATGCACATACAATATGAATAAGAATAGATTAGGTTTTAGCATGAACTACGTATTTACCTAGCCAACTACGTATTTTTACGACAGTAGGTACGGCAAAGATAAATTAATTGCGAAGCTTTTAACTATGTAATTTACTAACCCCCTTACAAAGTTCCTACTAGTCGTACAGAAGTTAAAAGTAATTCTGTTAATTATGAATAAGTAAAATGCAGTTACGTAATTTTGGAATGGTACATACCTGATCCTATATTTCGCATAGTAGACGCCGCCATACATGCAACAAAGAAATTTTGTATCAAAATTCTAGATTTTTATTCTATACATTATTTATACGAATATTAAGGTAAAATGCAGTTCTCTAATGTTCCTTGGCACAAGTCAGGCGCGCGTGAACGTGGTTGCTAACTTTCAAGTCATGCAACAATTTCGCCCTATTGTGTTCCATTGTTTGTGATGTTGCTTTAACTTTCCACCAATTTTGCCTTCTGTCAGTCCAAACAACCTTTGTTTGAATATTTCAGTATTTTTCTTTTTAACCCACACAAGGTTTTACAATCATTTTGTACAGAGTCAGTTTTATTTGGCATTTAACAACATTTCGATTTTAACCTGTTCTAAACATGGATTCCTTACATTGAAGACATGTATGTATAATACCTAAGTATATGTATGTAAATTCATTATCGTGCAAAATAAACATAAGACAAATACAGTAGACAAACACTGAGATACATACAGGCGGACTTATCCCTATAATTTATTGTGATGTGAGGATGGGCGTTGAGAGGTGACTGATAATGCCGAGTTCAGAGTTAATACTATACTTTAATATAATAGACTTAAGCTTATATAGTTACATACTGGGAGAGTGTGAGTGTGTCACACTACACCTCCCCCCTTGAAAAAGAAAAAAATAGGTACACAATTTATTTTACACTTAAAAAAAACATCTTTAAAAGTTAAAAAAAAAATCTTATAACTTACAGCAAAAACATTAAAATAAAATCTCTAAGTACTAACAATTATTTGCTAATGTCTAAATTTGCACGCTTTGTTGACGAGATACAAATGAAAGTTAATACATGACGCATTTGTTTGTTTCGTTACCTATTTAGTTTGGATATAATATGTGTCACTCTTAAAAAAAATGATATCTTTTAGTTATTGTTGACTTACTATATTTGTTCAAAAATTCGCTTAATATGTTACTGTATTTCATATCTTCTTAACTTCAGACTCTTTCATTACATATTTATCTTCGTTTCAATGCCTAGTGGCCTTTCTTTCAATCTATTCTTTTATACACTTAAACTTTTATAATTTCTTTATCTTTCTTCAATAATACTTCTCCTTAGTGAACAACTTTGGCTTCACTTTTTGGCATGGTGCACACTACACATATTATTTATATGGTCGGCCGACCTTATTTCACATATTTATTTATTTAATCAGGATACAGGTATTTTTTTTTTTTACTTTCGTGCGCGCACATACATTAAACCATTTATAACATAATACACAGGCAGTTCATTTAACACTTCCATACTTAATTTGCATTCCTTGTGTCCAAGAGTCCCCACGAGTGATAGCTCGACCGCCTCATGGTCGAAGTTCAAGGATTTCCTACCTGCCCTGTATCCTGGGTGCACCTTGCTACCAGCTCGCTCAACAGCGCATCTCGTGCTATACTGTTGATAACGACTGATATTTTCCTACTATTATTCTGACACAGTCCATTACATCAATTCTCATTCATAAACTATCAATTACTCTTACAAAAAATGAAAGCATATCAGCTCATAAGAATTCCGATAACTCTTAGGTGGCCTGCCTAATCGTTCTTTGGCAAACTTATTTGCTTCCGCTTTCCCAAAACACATTGCTTACAAAGCATCCTTCCAAAACTAATACCTTGCCATACTTAAATTTCTCCTGTCTAACTCTACGCATAATACACTCTTCATAATCCAATCCACAATCCTAATATTTCCATTTAACTCATAATCGTATCATTAATCTGCAATCATAAAAATCCAAATCCTCAAAAATACTACCCTTAACTATCTTTACATAAAAAATCCTTAAAAATTTGACTAACTACATTTTAGAATTGACCTATTTTTACTCTCTGTCTCTGACCCAAAAATTTTATTTGGACTAATAATTTGAAATGGCAGCTGGATGATCAGTCCAACGGCAATGACAAATTATTTTCGAATCATCCTTCTTATTCATCTGCAGTTAAATAAAAGGGACAATTTGTGCTTTATCAAAATTTCTGCAAAATAAAGGAAATCATTAAAAAAAACAATCCATAAAATCCAGCTTTCTTACTATCATTTCCTACTCATCTCCAAACTCTATAAAAAAAAACATCACAAAAACTCGATAATAACTAATATCTACTTCCGATCATTCAATATAATTCTAAACCATTTCATTACTCAATAATTATTAATGTCGTTTAAAGAGTGCACAGTACCTGACTTACCTAAAGAAATTTGATCTGTAATAACAGACGCGGCATACCAATCCTTTTCTGATGACCTGTATGAGATCATCCTACTTATAAACGTGTGAATCTAAACATTGCATTGCAATCTATTTTTAGATTGTGGACATAAAATTAAGTTTTAAAATCAAAATATTCATTATCTATTAAAATTGTACTAAGTATTTCATTTTTAAATTCATCTGTATTTATTAATTGTTAAAAAAAACATTACCTTGATAAATACTTTAAAAAAAAAATCGCAAATCGTCAAAATTTTGGAATAAAAAAATCAATCTCGTCAACAAGCGGCACTTACCTACACATAACTGTAAATAAATACAAAACCTTTTAACTAATTAATAAAATGATTAATTCCTGGTCCATCTTCTATCGCCCTGCTGCATACTCATCCAAACCAAAACGACACCATCAACTCCCTGCTGCTCTCACTACTCCATCACCTCTCGACACCATCTACTACCCTGCAGCCTCCTGATCTTTTCCTCTGCTCATCCTCTAGACTGCTACATCTCCCGGCAGCATCCTTTCAACTCCAACTCTTTTTCTTTTAATTAATTTTTTATACCAATTTCTTGTTCTTCATTTTCGTCTGCTTTTGTTTTACGTATTTTCTTCTTCGTGTTTCAGTATTTTTTTAACATCAGTTTCTTCCTTTTATTTTCATATAATGTAGTAAGTATTATTATTATTTAATCTTTATAAGTATTATTGAAGTAATATTATTATAGTTCTAAATAATTTTTATGTAGTGTCTATTTTCACTTGTCATTTTCCACTTCACTTTGTTCTTCTTAAATATTTATTGTCTTTTTAATTTAATTTTATCATTGGTCGGCGCAGCGCGCCGCCAGTGCAGCGCCAAGGCCGCACTGGCAGGATCGCCATGTGAGGATGGGCGTTGAGAGGTGACTGATAATGCCGAGTTCAGAGTTAATACTATACTTTAATATAATAGACTTAAGCTTATATAGTTACATACTGGGAGAGTGTGAGTGTGTCACACTACAGTGACGATATGAGTGAGTGTGTTTGTTTGTTCCTTCTTCACGCTGAAACGACTGGACGGAATAGGATACAATTTGGAAGGGAGGTAGCTTAAATTGAAAAATAGGCTACTTTTTATCCCGAAAATTGCATAGTTCCCGCGGGATAGCGATAAACATGTCAATTGCTAATTTTACGCGGACGAAGTCGCGGGCAGAAGCTAGTAACTCTGTATACTATATGTAAGTAATGTTCATCTTGTACATGTATCGTATGTATGAAGTATTTACATAAATACTAAAACGTAACTTTCGGAGAAAAAGTAGCTAGCGTAGAAAATAGTTAATGACAATTCGGTGAGATCTTATAGTTTTCCAGAAAACCATCGATTCAAATGGTGGAAAATAACACGTGAATAAAATGCGAGCGATTGAGCGTGATAGATACCTAGGTACAGGTACAATATAGATGTCAATAAGATTATATTCTCAGAAAATGCTCGCTATCCAGATAGTGTATCTAGTGCAGTCCTCGACGAGTCTCGTTAGCGTGTTCTGTAAATAACGTGATAAAATCTCTGGCTGTCGTCCGACACGCTCACTACCGACATCGTCGGTCTGTAATTCTGCAGCATGATTACAACGATAATGTTAATAAAATGATATTAAGTATATGAGCTCTAATTTTGTTTACCCAGGCAGACCTAGAGTTAATAAAAATGATAAGTGTCTTAAGCTTTAAGTTGAAATGAAATTAAGGCTCGATAAAACGATTGCGGTTATCCTTACACGGATGCATGATTGCAATAAGTTTTTTTTTTTTATAATTTGACAATTAAATAAACAGGAATTGAATAAGCTACTGTAGAGTGTAATTTAACAGCAATTAAAATAATGTTTCACGTTACACATTCCAGGGAGTAATAGTAATACTACTAAACGAATCTCGTTGCTGCGCTAGATATACAGTTGTTGACATAAACAAACAGATAAGTAGTTTGACAATTATTCGAAAGATCTGTGCAAATCTCAACCTAGACTTCGAGTGCTTCAATCTTTATGGTTTACCGTCAAGTCGCGCTATTGGCTATTCAGGGTTAGCGATTAACGTGATTTATTGTATACTCGCTGTTGCCCGCGGCTTTGTCCCCGTTCCATTACTTTTTTTTTCAAAAATAGTACTTACATACCTTGTCCAGACAGTAACAAACCCACTTAAAAAATAATTATCCAATTTGGTGCAGTCGTTTGGATGTTTTGCGCGTACATGTACATTTCGACAATTCATTTTTATTTACGTTTTTAAATAGGCTTAAGTCCTGTATCTTACAGCAATTACAGCATGCTATAGGCTGAACTTGTAGCTAAAATCATATTCTGTAACTATCATCTCCAGCCTATATACGTCCCGCTGCTGGGCACAGGCCTCCTTTCAGAACGAAAGGGCTTGGGCTATAGTTCCCATGCGGGCCCAGTGCGGATTGGGAACTTCACACACACCATTGAATTGCTTCGCAGATGTATGCAGGTTTCCTCACGATGTTTTCCTTCACCGAGAAGCTCATGGTAAATTTCAAATGGAATTTCGCACATAAATTCTGACAAACTCAGAGGTGCGAGCCCGGGATTCGATTCTGTAACTATCAGATCCTACAATTAGCTCCGTGTTGCAATATTTGTTATCACCTAACCATATTAAATGGTGTTGATTCTTCTTTAATAAATAAATAGGTACCTAAATAACGTAAGGATTCCGTTACAAGAGAATTGTGTGCTAAGATGACGAGGTCAAAATTTTTTGGAACGTGACGCTTACGGCACTCTCAGAGCTATTATACTACTACGCAGATAATACGTGGTTGTACAGGCATGTGAAATAATTGAATATTGAATACGCCAATGTTTTTATACATAAATAATCTATTTACTATGTAGATTCTGAAAATCAATGATTGTTATTGTGTTTCTCAGTTAGACATAATTAAATTAAATAAAGTTGTAACTGCATCGAAAATGTAAAAGGCTCTACTTCGAAAATCCTTCCATGCCCTAACGAAGGACCACAAACCTGCTAAAGGAAATCCTTTGTTCACGAAATTCCGGTATCAATGCAAGTGTGTACCTACATATAGGTGCTAATTTCGACGAAAAAGTTTGATAAGTAATATGAATCTTGTCAGAGAAACTGGTTGGGTACCTACCTACTTAGTTACCAATACTCGAGGACAAAGCCAACATTGATTTCACTTTTACCGACCACAAACTTAGCCCGGTTCAGTAATCATTCTAAAGAGCTATTGATTCAATTACAGCTTTCGCTTCGAGTTTAATGATTAGTTAGGTATTCCGCCATATCTTTAGTATTAGCACTTTATTAGCAGTTTAGACAAATAACACGGTCAAAGATAAGTTGACTAAGAGTTTTAACTAAAGGCTAGTTTTGATAATACCTTTTTTGGTTTTGAGAAATCGTCTGCATACTATATTAACCATAGGCAGGTATCATAATACATATTTGTCGCCACTAATGAAAACAAGTGGCTGGTATTTGCACAAAATAAATAACAGTCGATTTATACCTAGGCAGCTACAGTAGGTATAAGGCACACTAATTTACTTACCTATATTGAAATATACTCGTAATGCGCTAACATAGTAGATAGTGAACAAAAATAGCTCAACTGGACCACACTTTTAGCGAAATACCAACATACGCGTATTAATTTACTAGCTTCTGCCCGTGACTTCGTCTGCGTAGAATTATACAT
This sequence comes from Pandemis heparana, assembly GCA_963854515.1. Classification (NCBI taxonomy): domain Eukaryota; kingdom Metazoa; phylum Arthropoda; class Insecta; order Lepidoptera; family Tortricidae; genus Pandemis; species Pandemis heparana. The sequence goes on along the minus strand of OY978008.1, from coordinate 13,235,202 downwards.
AAATTTATTTATTTATTACATCACAACACAATTATCCTTACAGGCTACCCTAATTCGATATTGTGGCATTTAATTACTGTCGACACTATAAAAGGTCCTAGGTGGCATAAAACAAAAAATCCTTATAACGAACAGTAACTAACTATACATTATTGGCATAACATAAAGCATGTAGCGTCACCTTTGTGAATTCATTCAGAGTACAAGAAAAAAGATCCAACTCGATTGCTACTCGATTAAGTGTGCACAGTGCTCTAGTAAACGGCGCCTGACGTGCCTGACGAAGCAGTTGTGTTGTGTTCGAGCACGCGGCTCCGCCAACAGGCTCGGCCTCCGCCACTGTTAGCTCCAAGCCTATATTTAGACTCATGTAGGCTCCAGGTGACCGCATTATACTCCAAATGACTCCTAACAATTGCTTCGTATAAGACACGTAAACATATAAACCTTTTTCTTGAATCACTCTATCTATTAAAAAAAACCGCATCAAAATCCGTTGCGATAGTTTTGAAGATCTAAGCATACATAGAGACAGACAGCGGATAGCTACAACTACTGTATAGATACTAAGTAGTGAAGTGATGACATGTGATAAGAGAGATGCAATTTTTTTTTATAAAGTTATGTTCTCTCTCTCTCCAGCCTATATACGTCCCACTGCTGGGTACAGGTCTCCTCTCAGAATGGGAGCTAAAGTTATGAAAGTTATTTTATCAGAAGTAAAAGTAAAAACTACATTAACATCATAAAATGCATTCATTCATACGCAAACGAGGCATCCAGTCTTGTACGCTATTTATGTTCGTACTGTGAACATTGCCGTAGTGTCTACTGATTTTTCACACACGGATCTACATGTGTACATCAATCATCAAGTGTTTTTTGTTATTCAACTTAAGTGTTTCCCAACTGAATTACTATAGCGATTATTGTGTCCAAATAAGAATGAAAAGACAACGTCGCGTATGCACGCAATAATTTTCACTTTCTCGCAATGCTTTAATCCTTTTAAATTGCAACATTGTGTAACAGTTTTATTTATATGTTCCAGAAGCGAAAGTAGACACGTACACTATGAGAATAAAAATAAATGAAATTTATGATAAGTGAGAAATAAATGTGTACCGAATTTTGCAATTAATTGCGATTGCCGTTAATTATCTTCTTGGAATTGGAATTGCTGCGAGGATTGTTGACAGCTTATCTAATAAATAGGTCCACAAGCTTCTGCATATTTACTTCTTATAAAGGCGTTATGCTATAGGAAAAGCTACTTAAAAGTTTAATGCGGGCCGACAAATACAGGTGCCCAGTCATATATGTTTTTTATACTGTCGTTTCCGGCTTATCCAGTTTTAGAGTGATGCTTGCCTCGTGGGAACTAACGGTGCGGGAGTGCTTTAAAAGAATTTATTTTACTTATTCAGAAAATAATGACAGTCATCACAAAATAATAAGTAAAGTGTACCTACCTACTTGCACGGGTGCTAATAGTAAATTAGTAATAATGTTCAAGCTAGTCACTATGCCAAGTGTAAGTGATAAAACCGTACGTAGGTATTTCTACTTTACTTATCTTCCAGTAAACATAAAATTAGATATTTAACATTCTCTTCTTTATATTTTGTTAAGAATTGTTTGCGTCGATATTTTTATTCATGCAATTAATCCGCGCCCCCCTTCCTCCCTCCCCACGCTCTTTGAAACGAAATAATCAACGCAAACAACCAAAATAATACTTCTGACACGTGTTTCACCTCTCTCAGAGACATCTTTAACAGTAGGATCCAACGAGTGCGTTGTGTAAAAACAAAGATTTTGTTAAGGATTTGGCTTAGCATGTGTAGATTTTGTATTATTGTTGTACGCGGGTGGTCGAGCAAGCTGGTTTGCTGGTAGGGCCCGGTGTTCTGCTTGCGCAGCTGCTGTCGATCCTCTACCTAGTAAGCGGAGTGAGTCCATTCGCACGCAGACCTAACCGCGTGCGCCTGCGCCGCCTTTTGCCCTCCCTGGCACAGTTGCATTGCATGTAGGCAGCCACTAGTCAGTCTTGTTCCGTACGCCGAGGAGCGTTCACGCGTCGCCGACTTGATACCACTCCAATAACTTGTTTGTAAATAGAAGGCAGTGTGAATCTCGCAAACAGGATAAGCGTGACAGGTGAGTTAAGTCTTAAATTGAGGTCAATGTTTCTTGTGGTTTAAAATCGCCTGGCGCTTATTGAGCCAGCACGGTCGAAGGTAAATATTACCTTTGTGGTCACCTCTTGTTTTCGATTGTTATGTGTGTTAAGCATGTGGGGAATCATTAAATAACGTTAACGTTGTTTCCGGAACTTTAGCATTTGTAACCGAGTTTGCTTCGCTCTGTGAAGTCTTTGTTGACACATTAATTTTATTAAATATCCTATTGAATTTAGGCTAACAATTACAGATCATTAATTTGGTAGCGCGGTAGCGTATAAAGAAAATAATAAAATGTTGATGTCTCAAATGGTCACAGGGATGAATCAGCGCGGAGTGCACTTCATTAAGAACTCTGATCACTTTAATCAAAGTTGGTTGCAAGCCGGTTCTTTTTGGGCCACGGACACTAGGTATCCTTCTTTCACACCGCATCAAGTACCTAGCATGCGTGCCGCTGCCACTCACAAGAAAATTTTGTATCAATGTTTTGGTTTGAATCTAAGGCCGCAAAGATCTAATCCGATTGTCCGATATCAAACTTGTTCATGTTCACGTAACACTTAGGTACAGGTAGGTAGGTACGCAGTTACGACTAATGACTAACATAGAATAAGGAAAACAAATGATGGGAAATGTGATTAAGATAATCACTAAATTACTTTAAATAACTAAGTGATTTGAATTTAATTGACTCATGTAAAATTTAAGCGGTAGAAATGCGAATACGTGGGTATTCACTATTATAGTGAACTAGCTTCTGCCCGCGACTTCGTCCGCGTAGAATTAGCAATTGACATGTTTGTCGCTATCCTTCGGGAACTGTGCAATTTTCCGGGATAAAAAGTAACCTATGTTTTAATCTAGGGTAGGGTACCAGCTATCTTCGTTCCAAATTGTATCCAAATCCATCCAGTCGTTTTAGCGTTTAGCGTGAAGAAGGTACAAACATACTTACACACTCACTCACTTACATCGTCACATCGTCACAAACTTTCGCATTTATAATATTAGTAGGATAGGACAGGATACCAACTAGCCAACTACGAACACTAAGTCTAATTTAAAGCTGGAATCAAATTTACATGTCTGTCTCGTTATCGATACATGAAGCATTACAAATATGTAAACTAACATATAAAGCAACTATCTTCGATACTCACTAATTTCTTTATCAAGTTCTAAAATGCATAATAGGATTTTTAATTAACTGTATAGGGGAAAACGCGAAGAAAATAAACATTAGGTACGGCGACTTCCTTGACATTAGTATCTTAGATTGTTATATAACGACGGTACTTTTTAATGTTGACAGTTATTAGCGCTCGTAAGAAACAAAATTACTTATAGATAAATGTTGGTTTAAAGCGCACAGTAATTTTCTGCTTTAAAACAATAATTATTAAGCTTTCGTAAAATGTAAGAAGATATTAAATATAATAGGTTTGTGTAGGTAAGTATATGAAAAATTAGATTAAAGTGTCTTTAATTTGGTTATGGTCCTGATTACAAACTTCGCATTGCCCTGTTGCACTGTCTCCTCAGCCGTCCGACAGACACTCGGATGCAACAAGGACGCCATCGACATCGTCGACATAACGACACAGACCCGGCCTTCGACTCATGTCTATTGTATTATTGTAAATTATGCACTTTTTACTCACCTGCCTACTTCACAGACAAGCAAGTTCCATGACACGCTTTCTATGGCTTTAATAGGAATACAATTTTGAGGTATCGTGATCAATTTGGGTTAAAGAACGTTAAGCACGGCAAAGGTTGTTGCTTGTTTTTGGTGGGCTGTTGTTTATCAAAATCTCAAGATATTGGAGAGTGACATTCGAGATTAGCACGTGTTATCGTTAACGTTACGGAGATTGGGATCGCTGATCGTGAAGCTGCGCCGCACGTCGAGATCATGATCCAGAGACGTGGTTCGCAACGGGGTTAATGTTACAGTGCACCTTCCTTATACAGTTTGTGTGGGACGACGCCGCGATAGACCGAGAGCCTTCCTGCGCTTTAAACAACCGTTTTCTTATTCAAAGTAATTCAAATGCAGTAGTATAGTAGGTATTAATATGTAATAGGTTCGTTTTGCTGACTTATCAATTGAGGTAGATCCTACGTATGAGTAGGTACGCGAAGGCCATGTTATTTTCTGGTTCTATGCAAAAGAATGAAAGTTAGGTAGGTAGTTGATTTGTAAACATATTACGATGTATCTGCAATGATAAGAGGCTGAAGAACGATTGGAGCGGCTAACGTATCGCTTCAATAGGTCCGCAAGAGCGGTGTAGTGCCGAGATTAGTGCTGACCCTCGGGTCGCTTCGGCGCACGACCAACACGGAGAGATTACATCGGGACCTTTTAATGGTCTCCCATAGGTACCCGGAACACAAGATATTGATTTCACAATTTTGAAGTAAACGTGTTGCATAAAAGTTGAAAAAACATTTCCCAATACGCCTAACAATTTATTATCAGAGCAACGATCTCGCAATCTATGTTAAGGCCGCACTTTTAGCGAAGTCTAGTTAAATTTACGATCGGATTGCGGCGTCATTCGGTCTTCATTTGAAATTCAACTTGTCATATGGCGCAACGTCAGCGTCAGCTGCGGCGCCCGCGGCTTTGAGTGTGATATGTTGAATTGAGATATCGCACGTACGGTATCATTTCTTTGTCAAGTTTTAGATCTGCGGTAGAGATGATAAAAAAAAACGTATTATGCTCTTCATAAATGAATAGTGTATATGAGTAACGAGGAGGTTGAAATCGGAGAGGTTTTTTATCGGCAAACAAAGCTGGCAATTAGCGCAGTGGCGTGGGAGAGCGCGGCCCGGCGCGGGCGACGCGGCCGAGACGCAATGACGTCGCGGGTCCCGCTAACCAAACACCTCGCGGCCATTCACCGCCAGGTCCCCAGTTACCCACCTGCATCCTAGACAATCATTTACATATTCATATCATAACTGTGCGGAGCCTTTGCCTTTTTGCTTATCATATTTGAATTTTAATAGTGTTGCTGAAGCCTGGTGCTAAATTTCATCTTGGTTCAATTTACAATTTTCACAAAGGAGGTTAGACGTAGGCCCTCTACAATTTTTACAAAAAAGAAACTTGCCTCTGATTAAACATTATTCCTTGTTATCTAGTGATAGAATTGTTTATACGTTGTTGCTGAATCGCCAGACGTGCGAAAGGAACGACGTAACGAACGAGACAAGCGGGGAACTGGAAATTACAGGAAACATTCAGCCAGGCGATACAAGTATGTAAATGGCGTCTTCCGGCTCGCATTTTGGTTCCCGTGTATAAATTGAATCTGCTTTCCCTATTTTATAAAGGTACAATACGACTAATTTGTATTTAATTGAAATTTCGGATCGTGATTAAAGTCACGGCAAGAACTTGATTTATAAGTTAACCGTCACTGAATTTTATTAATTAGGTACTTAGGTGATAACAAGTTGATCGCTATTTAATTGCTGTTGCAGTTATTGTGGTATCTACCATGAACCTTAGATAGTATTAACCAAAAGTGTCTAGGGGTCAATCCCGTATGAATTATTATTACTCGTTTGATCCCTTTACTATGACTGTGGTTTTGGTTTTGGGCACTATTATGTACAAATTGTTGTATTAGGAAACTTTTCTGTGTTGAGTTATCCCGGTAGCGGTCTCAAAATATTGTGCTTTTTAAACAATAGTGTCGCATCATCGTTAGTCAGTTGTTTGTTGCTCACGTGCGAACTGGTCGCACGAGTGCCGTGCCCGAGAAACAAAGAGGCGTTATCTAACCAAAGTGACTGACTGGGGCACGGGTGCATCGCCGAGGAACTGTGACAAATAGCGTTATAACAACGATAATAAACGCTGCACACTTCTATCAACTACCTACCCTACTTTTATCTAAATCACTAAGAGTACGATAAAAGAAAGCTGTTACTATTGTATGTCAGCACAACATTATAAATACTTAGGTATACATATCGTAAAACTAGCTACATATTTAGTTACTACCAACTTCTATTAACTTATTACTTTGACTCCGAAACAATCTACGAGTAAGTAGCAATACAGTAGCCTATAGTTCCCATCAAGGATCTAGTAGGTTATTCTATGCAACAATGTGTTCAGACAATTCGCTTGGGAGAAAGTGAGACATGTGAGTTGCGTGGTCCAATTGAGTGTTACTTATGGTGTCACGTACGAAAGCAATTCAGATTCCGTGGTGGGCTCCTCGCAACATAACTATCCGTAAGTATTTCGTTTAGAACATACTTATTTTTTTTCGAGTATAACTGACAATTAGCCAATTGTAACAAACACAATACGCTTTCTTTGTATCCTAAACGAGAGAGATAATGAACGAGATCATAATCAACGAACACGTGAATATAATAGCAAACTATTTTAACTATATTGCTCTATTATAACATATTGTTTTGGTAAGCACTCATCAATTTGACAGAGACATTTACTTCGTTATGAGATTATTAGCGTAACTATTTTGCATTTTTTTTATGGGAAACGCATGTCTTTTAAAGAAATAATCTCTAAATAATTGCATCAACGTATGGTCCGTGCAACGGAAGGCGTGGGCGATGCGCACGCGATGGCACTTCCGGCAAGTCTCGCAGCTCGTCAAGCGAAACGTGTGCACTATTATTGTCATCTGCATTCGTCAATAGCTTCGCTTGACACTAGCTTTCCAATGTTAAAAATGTTGAATCTGTGAAGGATCTCTAAAAACTAAAGTTCTGCTTTCTGCTTTGTCGCAGCCCGTAACGTGTTACTACACTACAGTTTTGTTCATTGTTTTTTCGATTGTGTTTATTGATTTAGGTGTAACGACAGGTGTAACTACTTATTAGTTAGAAGACTCTGAATGAAAATTTAATCGGTTACAAATAAATACCAAACTACAAAGTATATCTTTTTCAATATAAATAACGGTTTTTCAACTTGGTTTATAAATTACAGAGTTCTAAGGTAACAAACATAAAAAATACTAATCAGTAAAAAAGAGGAGGGTCTCACACGTTTTCACTCACGTCACGAAATCAAGTCCAATATCCAATACATAATGTCTCATTAGTCTAAATCTGTTAGTTCGAAATATTATAAACGGGATATGAACCGCGATTACCTTTATTGAGCTCCCGATATTTCGACGCAGTTGCATGCATCCCACCCGTGATCATGATGCATGCAACTGCGTCGAAATATCGGGAGCTCAATAAAGGTATTCGCGGTTCATATCCCGTTTATAATATTTCGAATGAACTTAACCGTGAATCATTGAAAACTCTTAAATCTGTTAGGCTTCTGCTGTACCTAGCAAATAACGTAGAACTAGACTCTTATATTTATCATTCATTAGGAATCCATTCGACTGCCGCTAACATATCGCACCTGCTATTCCAAGTCACGACTCTCTAACTAAACCAGACTACCATAAAGTATAGTTATTTGCTTCAACCGACCCGCTTTCTAAGACTTGTAATTCGAAATTACCCACCTTATAGGTACGCTATTCGCGTGATTTAGCCTAATGCATCAATTGGCTTAAAGCCTCCAATTTCTCGAGAAATAATAGGATTTCAATAAAGTTATAAAAAAAAAGTTCCATGATTGGAACTTATCGACGGTAAAACATAAATGTAAATATTTCGACCTTACCTATTGAAAATAATTCACGATTTTATAACATGAAGTTATTGATACCTAGATTAAAAAACTCGCCAATTGAGAAGTCGAAAGCAACAAATAGAATAACGCCATCGTGTTTAGCCACACTTTCTCTTGAGAAAGCCGATCGTGCATAAAGATCTTTGTCTTAGCAGACGATGCGCAGGCGACTTAACGATCCATTTATCATTATCATTAATCATGCCCATTGTTGATTTCCTTCTCACCGTTGCGTAAAAAATATAGATATCAAAACAATAAAATATGGTGGTAATTGTTTGCACGCAATACGAGTCAAGCATAGAACGCTCTTAAAAGTAACGAAAGTTTTAAGACGCAAATTCTTAACTTTAGTGAATGGGTGATGTGATGAGTTTGGCTCGATGTTTAAAAAAAACCGTTTTTCCAAACTGTTAGATCAATTTTTCTTCCCAAATACCCGTCGTTCGGTGCTAGTAAAATTAGCTGCCAAATGAATAACCTAAGAATCAATAAAAAACTATACTAAAACTAAACTATTACCCGTCCAAAGAAAATCATCCTTGCATTAGACGATGTAATTAATTAAGTAAGTAGGTATGCTTTAAACTCACTATAACAAACAACGATGAAAACAATCGTTCCTCAAAATATCCGCATCTGATTTTTTAGGAGCCTGTATATCTAGGAATTTTAAAATACCAGTTTTCGAGCTTTAAGACATTAACATGATATGAAAATGATTGCTTAAATGCCTTTCGCGTGGTTAGGGAATAAAAGGGATTTATATTCTTACTTTGAAAATGGTCCCATTTCCGTAACTATTATTACTAGAATAATTAAACTTGGCATACCAATAGGTAATTATGATATCTGAAAACAGATTTTTGTATTTTGGAAAATTCCCCTGGGATAAGAAATAATAAGGATCATTACCTATATGATTTAGATCCTCGGTATTTGGCCGACATGTTCTTTGAGGATCAAAAATCGAAAAACTCACGAGATAAAAGGAAGGGATAGGAAATAATGACGTAATATTTGAAGAAATGATTGCATGAATGTGGTAAGTATGTCACTTTGACGTTACCTGCGCGGACGAAGTCGCGGGCAAAAGCTAGTTATATAGAATGTTACTTTGCGGCAAAAGCGCAAAAGACATACCTACGTTAATAACCTGGAGTAGATAATGACGTAACCTTAAGTGCACACCTACTATTCAAAAGACTCGTTGAGGAGAGCATTCACAGGCCATTAGTAGAAGAATTCTGTAGTAATGACGCAGTATTTGCGAAATCGATCTTAACAATTGTCCACGTCCAGCTTAAAATGGTTAAGTATTGAGAAGATTTTCTTTTCGACTTTGTTAGAAATCGAGTACCTACGTAAGCGCATCATTTAAAAAAGGTAGAGGTAGGATCATACATAAATATGAAGCCCTAACAACGGCGCACGAATTGCAACTGACCTAAAACAACAAATGCTTGTGTTAGAACTCGTAACTAAGGGTGTTTAAGCATGGCCCACTGACCATCATGGCTTGCACAACCATTGGCTAACAATTGCCAACAGAGACGGAGTAAGCAACGCGTGTTACCGGTTTAAACACCGTTCAAAAAGAAATTAGATAACATGATCTTATATTTAGTTAGTTGCCCTGTTTACACAATGCTATATACATTTACGGTCTAAATTTATCCTCATAAAGATAATCAAATCAACAAGACCAAATTATTTCGGGAATTTTCACGCTTGAATGTTATTCATCGAATATACATAATACTTAACTAACTTATTGCTTTGTTTACAGGTACGCTGGCATACTTGCGAAACCAGATAGGAAAACAACTTCATAACAATTACATCAGCGTTGTCATATAAGATGGAAAGCTGGTTGCACGATGTGAAGCGGGTACGCATCCCACGGCCGAAGTTCGCGACCAAGTATCCTGTGGAACCACCAAAGGACTATTTAGAGGACTGTGGGGGGGATTTGGGCGGCAAGCAACGGCATCACGACAGAAAAGATCTCACCAAAGCCACTGAGGAATTGCGCCGGTCGCTGCAGGAGAAGCTATGACGTACCTATTAGTAATGTGGTTGATTAGGTATAGTTTTATTTTGTGACTTAGCGTGGATCCACCTGTTACATCTCGGGGTTTTATTAGGATGCTCTCCGTGCAAAATATATTTTAATTAAAAAAAAACTAAAAACATGGTAATGGAACAGTTTATAAAAAAAAACTTATATTGTATGAGACTAAAGTTACATGTAGACTTCTTCTTTCGACTATCATAAAAATGTTTTGTACTTTGAATAGTTATTGAATTATGATTGTTTGTATAAAGTTTAAAGCACAGACTGGTGAAATCGAGTTGTGGACAATGTAAACATAACCGTTTAATTATTAGCCGATATTTCTCCATGAATGATCACTTCAATCACTTGGCAGTGTATACAAATAATTAAGTAATTCGTCATCACAAACCACGATGAAATTTACTACTACTAGGTACTCATTAAATATCTGAATCTATTTCATTAAAAGTTCTGAATTCCGTTTTAAAATTTTGTGTTGTTTAATCTCTACATTGTCAAGCATTGGAAAGCCATGAGATGGACTCCTTTGAATTATTTTAATTACATAAATGAATAGATTTTGGCACAATGCTTCTGTTCTGTCTATATTTCTATTTAAAAACAAGTCCAATTTTAAATACTTACTCAGTAGGTACATTTATAGTTTTAGTAATAAAAAGAATAGGTAATTATAAATCGGCGTTTGTTTACAATACATAGTTCACTAATTTCTATTCGTGTAGACTATCATCAGAACACTGCACTGATACTATTTAGATATCTTCAAATACCTTGAAGAACATTGATACTTACTGAGTGCATCATTAATAATGTTTCGATCCTGTCATAAATAAAAATGCAACAGTAATTTAATGCAGGAGCATACTGAAATGGTAAGTACACACTGGAACATTTTAGACGATGTACTTATTGTATCTTAGACTGATAAAATAGGATAAGGTAAACGAATCTCTAAACTTAATGAAATATGCTGTAGTACTGTAGTTAATTAATATAAATAAATATAAGGAACACAAAAATATTTCATTTTGTATTCCTGTTACTATACCTACACGATTTAAAATCTCTTAAGGTCTTGACGCGGTGCTCAAAGGTTTTTGTGTAAAATGCTTGTAAAATGAATAATATGGGGCTGTTGTGTTATAAGTACCTAAAGCGGCCAAATGACGTAAAAATGTGTAATAAAAAGGAAGCTTATGTGTAATTCCACCCAACAAGGGATGTTTGGGGTTGTTTGGTTCTTTCTTACTTCTAGCCCCGGCCGCGCAATGCACACGTGAATGTGAAGGAGCCATTAGAACAAGATGCCGTTGTTTAGCCATAAACCCCGACCACATAAACTGTTATTTGCGCGCTCTGCATTGCGAACACACTCTGTTTTGTCGAGAGTCCCATAACAATAACTATAAATTACGAAATTGCCATAACATTACTATCATCAGTGCCCATAAATTTTCTATGTCAGAGCATAGTTTGCTGTGATAAATTGAACTGCAGTATTTTCATTATAATGCTCGTCTACAATATCTTACTTACTTCGTTATGTTCCTTTCGCTCATATACAAAAGTGTTTCGAAAGCAACTTGAATTCCGAAGTGTTTATTATAATTTTTTTCTTCTACAAACATTTTTGTAGTCAAACCTAATTGGCGTATTGTCCCCGAATATAATACTCTAATAGAGTCGGCCTTGCACTAACACCTCAGCTGGAAATATCATATTAATCATAAACAGTGAAAATGCCTTTCAACAAACAGTGGTGAAGTAATAATATTTCATATGGCGTTTAGAGAGGCCACTAGGACGAGGATGGCTGTGTCAAAAGGCTGGCGAGGCGCCAAACTATTCAGTTACAAACGAGTTTTGGCGGGGAACCACTGAACCAGACACAATTCATATAAGCAAGCCTCATATTTCCCTTCCGCAAAGTCTCTGGAGAAGAAAAAGCGCCGCTCATATGTCAAGTATGCAAGCACCAAGCAGCAATATGCGTAGGTATTGCGTTTGGACAATCACAAGCAATAATATCGATACAACATGAAACAATATATCCAGGTATCTCCGATATTTTTGTTGTTAGGTAAAAGTGAATTTATTAATAAAATAAGCTTTATTTTACTATTGTTTCCATGTTATGGATCTCCCAAAATTCCTTGAACAAACGTAAGCTAGTTAACTTGGTTTTCTGGTACAAACCGATGCATTATTATTTTTAAGTTTTAATGTAAATTACTAACAATTTCTATGGATAATTATTGGTCCGAAATGAAGTTTTTATTATTATTATTATTTTAGAATCACAAACCCTCAAGACACGAGTTCGACTCGCATTTAGCCGGATTTTTAAAGTAAACATCGTAACAAAGGGGTTCAGACTGAATTACTTTAGACACTGTATTGAGTTTAAGTAGGCACTTAACTCTAAGCTTACCCTTAAATACACGTGAACATAATCAAGTTGTAAGTAATTTGATACCTAGCACCTACAATAAGGTCTGAACGAAGTGTTATCGTCAAGTAAATAGGCCGTTAGAGTCAGAATATGACCGCCAAATAAATTAAGTATTAATTATTAAATACTAACCTGTTCGTCGTAATGCTGCGTGTGCAACGCTGTCGTGCTGCCTTCCCTGGAGTTGCACGGTGACGAGTGCCGTCGCGACCGTCTCCCTTCCTCTTCGTACTCCTGTTCAATATAAACTTGAATTATTTGTGGAATCAGTTTCGTAAAATTGGGATTCAGTTAGGTGTTTACATAAACGGCAAATTAGACCTCCAACGTGTGGTCAAATTAGACTTAAGTACATGTAAGTGTGTTAGTTTATGAAACTTTGCACGACACACGTGTGCCGGGCTGGATGTACGAAGGGCGGCTTTCGGCATGCAAGCCGCAAGACCCTTGAGGGGTTGAAAACTCTCTAAAGTGATGAATTTATTTAATATTTAAAAGGTATATTCCGTAGAATCTGTTAGAGCCATCATTGTATGTACTTAATTTGATAACACCGGTTTTGCATATGCATTGACATCATCGTTATAAATTTCACAAGTACTTATAATTATGTTATAAATATCATAATAAAAAGTACTTAGGTACACGGTTGTTATGAAGTAGCATAGTATTCAGCAATTTTAGCACGATATAATTAACATAATAACACAATAAAACAAAGCAGAAACACAGAGGCATTAAATGATTATTAGATGAAAAGTACCACACAAAGCATGCACGATACAAACCACACACGAAGATCACAACAAACTTACAATTAAAAACTAAGTCATACATAAATTAATATCTACCTATACATTAGCCTTTGTTCTATACACGTCAAATAGACTGAAAACACGTCTAGTATGTACTCGTATATAAAAAAAAACACTTTCTACTACTACAAGGTACTAAGGTGAAGTGTTTGCAGTTCGCAATCGATATCTTGATCGCTGCGGTGCGAAGTAGCTGGAGCTTGGGATGAGACTGGAGGGCGAGGGATGACCATCGCGACGATGCAATTGATTTTTGACGCTATTTTTGCATGTTGGCACAGTTTCCACTCGCGCCAACAGACTGCTAGTTAAGTGCTAAGTTGCGGAATGGATTAAGTACCTTGCACTTCTGAAGCGTTTTCTTTTGCTCAGTTCGCAAGCGTACTGCTTGACGTATACTGTACTTAATAAAATTTAGCCTTGGCCTCAGGGTGATTTGATTTATTTCATTGAAAGGCTTCAGGTTCTCGCGTACCACTTCCTGAAGGTATCTAAAGGGGTGCGTGCCGCCAAAATCATGTGCCGAGGACGTGCTCACGCTGCTAGAGTTAAAATTAAGACGCCTATTGAAACATACCCACCGTTACTTGCGTGATCGCTTATACCCTATGAAAATACATCTTATCGCTGTTTTGCTATTGAATACAATATTTACTTGGCGTTTTACTTTTGTTCAGTACTTAAAAGTCACGTCACGCGAGCGATAAATCCTAAACCTTGGCTAAGTATAAACCTATTTTAAGGGTTCTGTAGTCAACCTAACAAAATTGGAATCATTAAAGTTTCAGCATGTCCGTTCGTCTGTCTATCTAACTGTCTGCGGCTTAGCTCAGACGCCCTTATTACGAGAAAGCTTTTATTTGGCATGGCTGTACACAGTAATCTCGCCGACTAAGAGGTAGAGCGAAATTAAAAACGTTTTGGTTACCGGGATGATTGTTTTTTTTTTAATCTACTCCTTAATTGGATAGGTATAGGTAACTACTTAGGTCTTTTAAAGACATGACAAATCGGCGGAATAACACAGGAAATACTAAGCTTTGTTGTAATTGTGATTATAGTTAGTGTCAAATGTTTAAGGCTAAATTGTTAATTTTGGGTACGAGAAAAAGTTCACAGCATTAGTAAATAATTAACTTACGAGGAAAACTATCACAAACAAACTTAATATTGAATAAAGTCCCGCGTATAGTACGAAACCCTCTTGACACGCTCTTGGCCGGTTTTGAACTATTTATTATTATGATCCCACCTATATACCTAAGTACAATATCGTGTGAATGGTATGTAAGTACTTAAGTAGTTTTCTGAATTTGAGCGAAGAACAATTAATAACCGTAATTTATGATTCGTGTTTCAAACACAATGGTTAGTAAAAAATTACTCGTGATGAGTTCAACGAACGGCACTGATTTGAATATAAATTTGTGTGTCATTTTTACATCATAGTAGAATAACATGTTTTTGTTCAATAATATGTATAGGTAGACCCCCGCAAAAAGTAACACTTGATTCAATCGCTAACATTTAAAGTCAGCGTCAGATGCCTTTATTGTCGCAACCATAGTAACCAAATTTATATCGGAACGCGCGTATGTCCTAGATAATAGATAAAGCTTTGATCTGATATAATTTGAACCTCAATAAGTAGGTACAATTTTTTCTGAAAAATGAAGTGTATTACCGTTATCAAGTAAACCTGAATAAATATTTTGTGCTTACATAATTTTGCTGATATTTTATCTCTAGTTCCTTTATTAGTAAATAATTTAGTAAGAGTTTTTAATGATTCACGGTTAAGTTCATTCGAGATATTATAAACGGGATATGAACCGCGATTACCTTTAAGTATTTATTTTCTTTATTTTTTTGGTAATCGCGGTTCATATCCCGTTTATAATATTTCGAATAGGTAACTTAATAAATTAAATAAGTTACTAAACTACCTATATAAAATAGTTAAGAAATAATAAAAATGAGGCGTTTTGAGGTTCGCATTTTGTTTACCAAATAAGACAATGGAGAATGAACAGAACTTAAATATATTTCTATTTTAGTAATTTGGTTATACTGAGTTGAACTGTTGATATTGATGCAATCGACTAAAACTTTGTTAATTTAAGTAACCACGGAACCCAAATATGAAGACGCGAAGTTTAACCATCTTTTGAAAGTTGGAGGTAAGTATTCCTGCCAACAGTAATAATGATAACAGACAAAGTATGAACAAACGTATCAGTTAGCCGCACTGGATTCTGCGGAGCTCTGTACCCGTAGCCCTATGGTAACATCTCGACTTGATGACCAAGAAAGAGTAGCAGAATGTCTAACACGTCTAAGAGTTGTATAATATTATGTCTGTCCGTTTTCGATCAGTTACACTTTGGTGTGCATAGGAATTGTACGAGCTGGAAAGGATCCCTTCTTAGGGATAAGTTCGCCTTTGTGCTATTTGCTGTGTAAGTACTTCTGTATTTTTAATTTTTTATGTGCAATAAAGAGTTTACGTACATACATACATGAATTTTTGGCATTCAATTAGCAAAGCGATTTGCCACATATACTTCTTTGCAAACTGCTAAGGAATAAAATTCGCTCCAATGTTTTGTTTACATTTGCGAATATAAACAAATAAGGTTTTCAAGATTAGAGGTTAGGTACTATGAACTAATGAGTTATAACTTTGGTTTCATCTGTGCTTTTTGCTAGGGGTCAATCGCTGATCTGCTAAGCATAGGCCATCAAAAACGTACCTTGTAAAAAAATAAGTCGCAAGTTTTACTGTAAATTAATTTGTGAGATCCATGTAATACCAAGTCGGTTAGTTTATTCAGTCCCTACTTAAGGGGCCTTCTGTATTAAGTTATTACCTACGTAATTAGCTAACCTTAGGTACAACATATTACAGTGACCATATCAATATTAAAAATCTTTTATATTTTAAATAAACAGAATGACTTGGCCATCGCATGAAAACACAATGTATCTCACAAGTAATACATAATTATTATATTAAATTAAATGGTTTAGTGCAAAGTCAATCTAAAAATACGGCCGAGCCGCTTTTTTTGCTCGTCTTGACTATATATTTAATAGGGATATATATTTACTTAAGTTTATTTCGGTTCAATGGCTCGTTTCACTGTGTTATTGGTAATGAAATGAAAGGCGTGTGCAAGGCAGTCTGATAAATGGTCGTATTCATGATGTGAGCGGTTTGACGCGGTTAATTTGCAACATTGCAACATTGTTATTGGCAGGCGTCAAGAAGATTGTGTGACGATGACTTTTTTACAATTAATAAAAATCTTGCGGGAAATTTACAATAAGTGTTTTATACGTCCTTTTGTCACGTACTTACATAACTATTTATATGTAGGTACCTATGTCATGCTAATGAAAAGAGTAAATAGTGAATATCAACCAATCACGCCCTCATATTATTCTATTTTCATGTTGGTAAATACCTTACTGATGCCAATTAAGGTTAGCGAAATATTAATTAATTAAAGCGAGGTGTAGTTCAGTTAAAACATATACGTGACGTAGATAAATATTCGTGGCCACATTTTATCGCTAATTACGAACGAAACATGTCAGCTGCGCCGTCATTGCGCGGTCGCACAAAGTAGTACGAATTAATTAATAATTGCATTTAGGTAACTACCTCTACTTAAATTCAACTAATTTAAAGTATTTAATTAAATGAAAATCATTAACTAAGTATTTGAAATGTTTCCACGAAATATTACTAACGTAAGTACCTAGGTACTTTTATCGCCCGCTTTTTTACGCAACATCACTTTATAACCTGAATATTTTTACCACAGACTACGGAGACTTTTACCCTATCAAAAGTTCTATAGTTACACAGTTCGTTCCAAAGAACAAATGAGAAGAACTCAGAAAAGGTACCTACCGCTCTGTAGCTTGCCACTTACAAGGGTAAGTGTAAGTTTCCAGTTTCCACCCTCGTAAAGGATTTTCCTTATTATTTAGATCGATAGGTAATGATGAATTTCCTGAGCCCTTTCAAAACTCCAATATTATTCGAGCGACGTAAATTGGCAAAAAATATTTTAAAAAAAGGTAACTGCTATCGGGTAGACATCTGCCTAATACCTACGTGAAATAACTTGAGCTCTTTTTCGTATAGTCCTAACATAATACAAAGAGCTTTCAACTTATCCCAGAAAAAGTTTAGTTCCGAGTGCAGCACGTACCTATTTCTCGCAAAGAGAAGGGTTTGTTTAAAACGTTAATGGTTTCATGTGTCATAAACTATATCAATTAAAAAAATACCTAGGTACTTGAATTGTAATACAAAAATATTGTATAACTAGATAAAAAATATAAATTCAACAACAGTAGGGGAGAGTGGGTAGGATTCGTACACATTTTTTTGTAAGCCACATAAAAAAATAACTGTTTACAATTTCATAATAAATTCAATGCTGCTATATACCTCACTTATCTAGCTTTAATAATAAATAAGTGTCTTTTGGATATTAAGCAGCATGGCGATGATACAGTGATTTTTCTCGAAAATGGGAAACGTACGAAACTGCCCCACACGTGGGGTAGTTTCGTACATGCTGTAGGGTACATTCGTACATAGTAGGGAACCTTCGTACAATCAAAGAAAAAACCATTTATTCAATGTAATATTATCATTTCTTGAGGTCAAATTTAACACTAAATCAGCCATTATGTGGTAACAATTAACGATTATTATATTTTAAGTACTTGAGTACTAATAATAACTACTTATTTGTAGTACCAAAAAACTCGTGATTAATTTTTCTCTTATTAATAGATAAATAATTAATCAACATTATAAATTGTACCGTTACAGTAACAAGTCTTAGTTTTAGGTAATAATAGATGCACCCGACATTAATAATAATAATAATATAGCCCTTTTATTTCAAATTCGCTAAAATTTCAGTACAATATAGTCATTTTTTTATTTTTACTTATCGCTTAATTCGGCGTGCCTCATGGCATAGGCCTCCTCCGTTTATTGGAGGGTTTGGGCTATATAGTTCCCTACGCGGGCCCAGTGCGACATTATATACAGGGTGTATCAGATACCCCATTACCCCCTAACAATAATCAACTGGGGTATATTATAACCATAGCAACAGAAGCTAAAAAAAATATTTTTAAAAAAATTGGAGTATTTTTTTTAATATTTTCTATAGGAATGGTAGTATTAACTGTAATCATTGCTATAGAAAACAAAAAAAATTGACTCCAATTTTTTTTTAGCTTCTATAGCTATGGTTATATACCCCAGTTGATTATTGTTAGGGGCTATCTGATACATCCTGTATATCCGACATATACGCTTAGGGCCATATTCAGCGGAACACGCAGAGTCAATAAGAGAGTTATATTTAGTTAGTTATAAGAGGTAAACGAAGATGCAAGTCAGCTATAGAAGATATCTTTTATCGCTGACTTGCAACTTCGTTTACCTCTTCCGATCTTGTCCCTTTTTTACATATACCTACTCGCGGCATAATGGTTCTGAAATAATAATAATAATATTCATGGAATAAGATCTTTTTAGTTACGCAGTTCAAAGTGGGGAGCATTCGTACTGTACGAATCTGCCCCACTGACAACTGTACGAAGGTAACCCAACCCAACAAATTAACAAATAAATTTGAAATAAAATTAACCGTTCTAGATATCCCAAAATGGCTGTTTACATATAAAACCTCGATATCAAATCATAAACTATATTGATCAGTTTATCTAATTCGAGCAAAACTTATAAGATTTAAACGTGTTTCAAGGTGAATACAAAATCAGTTTTCCTAGAGCGAAAACATGAATGAACTTGTCGTGTCGAAGCCGGCGGCCGCACTGTTGCGCCGCCCCGCGGGTAGCGTATGCGCATGAGTGGGAGTTACCCACACAAACGTGAACACGCCACTGTATTCAATAGCGGAGATATCACCTCTGTACGAATGCTCCCGGTGTACGAATCCTACCCACTCTCCCCTACTCATGTTTGGTCTGAAAGTTGAACATAAGTACACAATATCCCAAGGCAGCAGCACAATAAAGCATGTTGTTTAACTAGTAAACAAAAGAAAAGTTTGGCTAGTACCTTGGCCATGGCGCGAACGTCCATAGGCATGTAGTCGCGGAAGGCGACGCGGCGCCGGGCGCGCCGCCGCGACGACATTTCGCGGGCGCCGCGCATCGAGCACTGGCTGGAGCCCTATGGCTACCGCCCTAGCCACAACCCTGGCAGACCCGAGTATGTAAGGGTGCGGAAGTGACAATCGTCCAACATTTTAACGGAATAAAGGTAAGTAGATAACCCCATTTTTAGTGAACGCAATGCCATGAATGTTAACTTCATAATACTGATCCAAAAAGTATCTTAATAGTTGCATTTAGCGGAACTGCAGAACCAAGAAACGTTTTAAGATTTTTAGTTGGTAAAATGGTAAAATTTTACTGTTTTTTTATTTCGTAATTAAGACTTAAGAGGCAATAAATGCCTAACTTACCATAGTTTGATTTTGGACCACGGAAAAACACGTTTTAGTCTTTTCAAATTACTCAGGTATCAATTATAAGTTGTAAAATACCGAATCACAAGTCGTTTCGCAATAATGTTTTACGACTACCCCTTTAAATTGCCGGCTTCAAAACAGGAAACCAATCAAGCGCAAAGGGAAAATGAATTCTCATTTCTGCCCACTTAAAGCCCACGTTTTACCAAGTTATGAAATACGACGATGAAGAGTTTTGCTTACTTATGCGCTTAAGTTGTAACAGAGGAGCAAAGTTAATTTACCGAAACTTTGCACAGAGAATTCGCCTGAAAGAAATTTAATTTTAAAAGTAGGAAATGAGCTGTGGAAGAAAGCAAAATGTTGTCGTTTATGACTCTAGCGGCTGCGAGAGAATTCCACTAGGACAAGTAAGAAGTCTAATTACGATGACATTTCTATGAGTGAGGACCACAATTGGAACTTGGTGTCGCGAAGGGATCGCGATAACTAAATAACCCAACAACATTGTGTAATAGCAACACTCAACAAACCATTGAAAAACCAGATGAAGCTCTACCGGTCTGTGCCGGTGAGAAACCCTTTTTTGTTGGATCTTGTCACGCTCTGGTATCACATTCTGATACATCCTCTAGTTAATATGTTAATACTAAACTTGTGGTGATGTCTAGATTGGGAATGATTGAAGAGTTACACTTAGATGTGGCCACACTTGGATTCGTGCCTTGGTACAAAAGTATATGTATACACACGTATTATTTGAAATTAAATGATAATCTTTCTCTACCATTAACCAACATTTTTATGTCCGCCAAAGCTTTATATTTCTTTGATACCCGTCGCTTTGCGATAAAAACTTTTTGATCTACTCTACACAGTTCGTCTTCCAATATTGTGGCTACATGTTTGTGCGTGCTTTGTTTTGGTGTGTACGGCGCAACGTAAAGGCGCCCTAACGAGTTCTCGTGGGGCACGTCGCTGTGTGCCATCATAATTACGGTTATTAGTGTAACCGTGTGGATGTGCGCGTAATCCTTCCTGAATAGTAAATACCTATACATTCATGTACATATACACTGAGGTACATCTGTTCACGGGGTTGATAAATAGATACCTACTCTAAAAGTAGCGCTTAAGTACCTGGCACCTTACTCTACCTACTCTACTACCGCTGCCGTAACATGATCTAACTTACGACACATGAAACGCCGAAAGCGTTATACTGCGCAACTAATAAGCCGTCGTAGTCTTGCCTGCATATTCTAGCCTCGTCAGGTTGATATTGATAGAACTCAAATGTATAAGAGTAAACCAATCTAATCTAACTAATATTATAAATGTGAAAGTATGGATGGGTGGATGGATGGATGTTTGTTTGTTACTCAATCACGCCAGAACGGCCCAACAGATCTGGATGAAATTCGGCACATAGATAGAGAAAAGTCTGGAATAGCACATAGGCTACTTTTTATCCCGGAAAATTGCGTAGTTCCCGCGGGATAGCGATAAACGAATTCTTTGCAGACGAAGTCGCTGGCAACAGCTAGTATATAATATAAGCTATATTGAGCTAATTTCTTGGAAACTTATTAAATACTAGCTGTGGCTCGAGACTCCGTCTGCAAATAATTTATTTATCGCTATCCCACGAGAGCTCCGTGTTCGGTGCAATTGCACCAAACATTGTGACGTCACACGCGAGCCGCGGCTACTTTGGCGGCGCGTTAGTTTTATAAATTAGTGCACCTTTCGACTCCGTCGCGACCGGGCATTCATTTAACATTTAACTTTTGTTGCAAACATTTTACTAACATTCTTGTAGGTTTAGTTAACATCGTTATTGTAGTGAAACTTAGAACAATAAACTTTCTAACTATATTTGAGACTTTCAACAACCACCAGCACACCCGCAACCCAAACACTCCGCAATTTTCCGGAATAAAAATGTCTACTTTGCTTATTATCTGTGTGCCAAATTCCAACCAGATCTGTTCGACCGTTTTGGCGTGATAGAGTGACAAACATCCATACATCACACTAACAAACTTTCGCATTTATAATACATATTAGTAGGATTTAAATAGACATTGCAGAGTCGCCGTCAACAAAGAACATTCTTGCGATATAAACAAAGTTTTTCTTAGAAGTGAACCATTAAATGATTACAAATGTAAATGACATTACAACTATAGACCGACGGCGTAATAGAGTCCTCGCCTCGCCCGCGCGGCACAGGGGCGCGGTGTAGGCGACAAAGGGGGCCGAGAGACTACCTCTCTTTTCTTTTGTGGTCGACTAAAATGTATCACTCCAAGAAAATGTTCATTGTACCAATTTTATCTCATTAATTTAGAAATGTCAAATACATAAATTATAAACTACATAATCAGTAAAACCAAGTTATTCCCGAGCGCGAGGCAGAGTCAAATCTGAGATTAAAATGTACTCCAAAAAGTTACATAGTCCAATATAAAAGTGCGGAAACAAACCTACTTAAAATTTACTGAATGCGTCAAGATAGCAATTCCAGCTTTCATTTAAATTTGCCCCTAACAGTACAAGGGTCGATGCGAGTCAAGTTCATTCACCCCGCCGAAAGGCTAAAGGGCAGTGTTATCTTTATGACGTCACGGGGAAGACTTCCTTCGATCTGGTAACAACTGCTAACGGTACTGTCGTAAATTATATGTCAGCCTAAAATTAAATATTATGTTGAAGATTTTCCGCCGCCCAAACAAACCTAAAAGAGGGATATATTTATCTTGCAAAAGTTTATGTCCGTATTTTAGTTTAGCGGGCACCTTCCCCGGGGTATAAACTGCGCAATACTTGACGCACAGCGACCCGAGGATGCGTGAATAGTTAGTAGAATAGTACGTTACATTTTCTGGCAAACCCTTGTGCTGTCGAAATTACTAACATAGTTTTAGCGTAATTTTGAAGCTAAATTTGTTATCGAGGCACAAGGAATTCGACCTTTTTATAATTGTGCTAATTTAGTTGCCTACTTGTACCTATGTTCAACACGTGAAAACAATAAGCACTAATAAATAATACGATTGGGAAGAGAGATAACTGTTAGCAAGGTAAATTTTCGATATTAAGTAGGTTATATTTGTTGGTTGGATTAAGGTTTCCGTCAGTCGAACTTTGTAAAGAAAACTATGTAAGTCACAAAAGTATTCTCGAAAACTTGAATATGGAACTCTTAAGACCGGCCAAGTTTGTGTTGAAACGGAACGCGCTGGTGATACGGCCAGTTGTCAGATATTGATGGACCATGGTAAAATCGTTTTTTAATACCTACTTAAGTATTTATAGGGTAATTTCACTTTCAGTTCAGGTAGGTGTCAGAGCGGAAAAGAGGAAGCAGACTTACAGTTTTATTCCTTGACCACTCCGTCTACAATGTATACAATTATTTGCTAACGTGTGCAACCGAGTGATTTATTGAATTTATGTACAAGATGAATATTGCAAGGATAAACTAAATCGAAGTGCCAAAACGGCTGAATTCTTTAATGTTGCCTCGGATGGTAACTCATGCAACTTCCATTACCTTATAAAAGCCCAATAGTTAATTAACTCTCCTATTACGTTTATTTAAATCAGTGAATCGTAACCCAGCAAACAAAATAATACGTAAACGGATGAATAATTAGTTAAATTAAATAGGAGTCGGACTTACACCAAGGCTTCCGTGCCTAACCTTTATTAAACTTTTTATTTTATGAATTGCCACATGTGAAAAACTCACATCGCACTTTCGTATTCCGTAAGTATATATTTCTTTACAAATCAAGCAAATATAACTACATGTACATCAAAAAACGAACTCCACATGGAGGGCTACTGTATTTAAAAATGTCTAACTGTTATATAAAGATTTTTACTAAATTATCAACGAGTATCGTGCATTTAGATCAGTATTTTTAGATATACATGTCGTCGGCTCGTTGGTCTAGGGGTATGATTCTCGCTTCGGGTGCGAGAGGTCCCGGGTTCAAATCCCGGACGAGCCCTTTGCGGTTGTTTTTGAGCAGTTAATGTTTAATTTTATTTTAATATTTTGATAATTTATTCATTATGATTGATTGATTATGATTAGTCTAAAAAATAAGCTTATTTCTTCATCGCATAGGTATAAGTCGACCAAAATTTTATCGCTACGTAGGTTTAGCAAAAATTAATTGCAGCAAAAGTAAAAATCGCAGAGGAAATACGGTCCTTTCCTTTCTTATCCGCAAAATTAAGTTTGTTAAAATATTAATAAATTTTTGGTAAAGGAGATTGTGCAATTACAAGTTTTATTGAATGTAATGTTTATTAGTAACAAAGTTTTTCTGTCACGAGAGCACTTGTAATGATTTATATACAAAACTAATAGGTAGGTATTTACAAATCGTCGCCCTTGTTTGTCTAGTAGGCTAGTATGCATAGGCTAATCGAAAGACACCGGTCAATATTTCTTTCAGTTTGCTCTACCTACTTAACTACATACTTTTTCAATTTAAATAGGTATCAGTTTCATTGATAGGTATTGAACTCAACTCCTCAATTTGCTTGTGAAATAATTTTGCTGTGGAAGGGTAATGACATGACATTATATTTTATTTAAACATAATTGTCTTGAAATGAAATACTACAAAGAGATTTTTACGATGTTTCATAAATACGTTAGATGAAAAAGATGTCATGTAGATCAGTAAGCACGTACCTACTTACGTGCAAAAGGAGAGCATAATTTAATAAAATATTTACTTTTTATCAATAAAATTGTATCTAAAACAATTCAATAAAACATCAAGCACAGTAAAGCAATTAAATAAGCATAAATTTGCAAAAGACGTACACAAATCTAATAAGAAAGACTGAAAATAGATAAAGTAGGTACCTAAGTAAGTAACTAAATACTTATTCAATTAACTAACGAATCAACTTAAATTAAATACGTTGCAGTACATCTATGTTAGTAACTAAAATATATATTTAGCATTTGTTGTACAGAGACGTCAGGATAAAACATTTTCAAAAACTGGCCGCTATTGCCGATAAAAAAATTTAACAGAAATTTAAAACCACAATGCGAGATGAAAAATAATTTTGCCAGATTTACCCCCGACTCAGAAATAACGGCCACAGTATGAGATATTCTACTTGCTAGCCGTCGTCGATTCGTGCATAGTTAAGGAGTGAGAACAAATAGCGCGGTGGTGCTGAGGTGCACTCCGGGCACGGCTACGATCAGCTCAGTTGCAAATTCTATAAGTAGATGGAAATATGCAGAGACGCACTGCGCGGCGAACCATGAAGACACTGTGTGACCAGTCCGCAAAGCTCTTTGAGTGCGCCTTTGCAGAGAAAGTTATCAAGAGCCAAGTAATTAAGAAAATACAACTAAATACTACTTAAAGCTTCTGTAACAGTAGTAAAGCTTTACTTACTATTCAGAGCTACAAGTTTTAGTGTAATGATTCGCATAGTAGAAGGCGCTAGAAGAGAGTGTAGATGGTTTGAGATGAGTCGAGCGAGTGACACCTAGGACGGCGTTAGACCAGGCTTAGAGAAGTGAATGTGGTCGATATAGAACATTGATTGAAGGTGAATAAGGTAATTCTGGCAAAATCACCTCGTGCGGTGGGTCCGGGTCGTCGTCGACGGGCGCGTCCGTCGCGCGCCGCGCGCGCCCGCTCCTGCCCCACACAACACACCGTCACTTGCCTTGCCAGTTGCCATACAGTACAGCTAACATTCATTATTATCTAGGGACATACACACATCGTACAAAATAACACTACTTGCATTAACGTTACAGCATATCGATACCTAAATAAACTATGTATTATTACTGTAACTGTGTGTTGTATCTTTCTATAGGTACCTGACAAACCTCTACGGAAAGAAAAATGTACTTCGGCATAAAAAAATAGCTGTATGTACTAATAAAATAAATCTGTTGGCTACATTTTAAATTGTTGGTTAACCGGATCTAGAACTTAGTAGGTACACCAATACAATCATGGTTTACTACGGGGTTGTTCCTTGTAGCGAATGAATTCGTAACGTATCAATATAAAACACTACCGTTGAATTCATTATGAGTTTGTTTTACATTTTAGTAATGCAACTGACAAAACCAATAAAATGATCGTTGGTATTGATACTGAAGACGGAATGGTTGATTTATAAGGGATTAAAAGTCGATCGCAGAGCTTTTACGGGCAATAAATTTAAAACAAACGTTCACGGTTGCAGGACAGCGATATAAAACCGCCAGTGACAGTAAATACGAACGTTTATGTCACCATAAAGCAATCGATTTCGATAGCAAATAAAAGTGGAAGTGTTGGCGCCTGGCCAATGAGACGCTTCACTCGCCATAGCGGCCGGAGACAAGGGCCTGCGGAAAGCGGCAGGTTATTTTCGCTCTGAGATGTAAAAGAGCGGACGAAAGCGAATGCTCGACGAGGACTCAACCTTTGCTTTCGCACCTAAAGGGTACTTTCACGTCTAAGCGCCTTTACAAGAGGTGTTGGGCTGTGAGGGATTTACGCCTCGCTCATTAGAGTGCGCGGGTAAAAGCGTTCTGATGACGTACTACTTCCTGCGGCTGCCCATTAATCAGGTATTTTTATTTTGCGAAAGCCCGGTGTTCTTTTCAAGCGCTCGCACCTTTGTATTGCGATATTTTGGTTTGCCTGAATTGAAAATCCATTAGATACCCAAAGTAGGTAAGTACCTACAACATGCGCTTTCATTGTCGGCGCAGGCATTGTCTGTGATACCTGTAGGTGTGGTCGTGCGGCGGCAGGCCCAAGCCGGAGTCCTCAGAGGGCGAGCGGTGCTCCGCAACGAGCGGCGCCTCCGCCGGCCCCTCCTACAACAACAGCCCTCACTACACCCAGCCGCCCCGATATCAACTACATCAATCTGTTATAGTAGCGAGAATGTAATCTAGTTTATTTTTTTGTGCAAATGAAGCAACACCACGTGCCACTCTGCCTACAGTTTTCAAATTGGTAAGACAGTGAGAATTTACACGTTAGAGAAGGTAAATTTTGATTAATTGTACCGCTGATGGTGTTGCCGGCGCATACACGTTCATAATTGAGTAATCAAATGTGTTAGAGTGGTTACTGATGGCTTAATCAACGGACAGGCTAGTCCTGACATTGAGAAAATATAAAGAAAAACATCGAAACATCGATTCTGACAACTTTGGTAATGGAAGCATCTAGACTACTCGTGGTATAATGCTGAACTAACACCGGAGCATGCAACAGGGCAGCGAGTGCGCAGCGTGCACTTACCCCGTCGTGCAATTCGTGCATCGTCGACGTCGGCAGCATGTGTCTGTCGCCGCGCTATGAACAAAGTGGAGCCGTCAGCAATCTGTCCACGACTTCATTCCGTGCATTTTTAAGTTGGAACCACAATCTTGATAAACCTACATCGTTCATAATAAATGTGTCAAACAATGGTACTAATGGCTTCCAAAGACTGTGCGAGTGTGGTTCTATGAGAGCATTTTGTTGCATTTCTCTTATTTCGAAACCTATGCAGACAATCGGCAATGATTTTGGACTACTATCTAGGTGAGAGTTAGGTATCTTGTTCCGTTATGTACCACCTAAAAGTAAAATAGTGCATCGCTAAAACATAGTTAGAATTTTTTTCAATATTTGGCTCTACCAAAGCTTATTTTAACTCTTCAAATGCCATCCATAAAAAAGCTCAGACTAAATTAAATGGGCCTGTAGTTGCCTGTGTTCTTAACGAAGCGCAAAATTCTAATTAGCGAGTCCAGGTGGAGCGCAGATTACGAGATTATTCGGAGCAGACCGACCTAATGAACTCAGCGAAAATATGCTGTTACTACTGCAAATTTTTGCTAAGAAACCCAGGTGCTTGCCCTTACCATCCCTTGAATTAAGATGTGCTTTAAAGAATGCTAGAATAACAATGTGTATTGGTGAGTATGTCTCTTATTTATCTTGTAATAATACCTTTATATGATGGTCTGGAAGCTCGTCACCTCTCCTGTATACTAGTTCGTCAAATCTGGGCCGGTCTTCGGGTAGCATGAACTCTCGGATTTCAGTCAGCAAAGTGTACTGAAAATGAAAAACAATGTGAGACGAATTCAAAGTTGCAGTCATTTCGACGTTTAAAAAGTTTTCGCGTCCCGGGCGGGATTTGAACCTGCGCTTCATGGCTATACGCTATACGCGCTAAGCGTCCTCCCAATTAACCCCACGGACTCCCGACCAAATTTGCGAAAAACTTTCATTTTTCGTGAAATTCAATGTGAAAGTGAAAAGGAAAAGGAAAAGGAAATTCATTGATAAGTTGCTCCTGATTAGCATAACTCTGTCGGGTTGTGAAGCTTTGAACTTTGAACGCGGATTTCACTTAAAGTTAGCGCAGTGAGGGCATGACGTCACGGGCACGCGCCTCCATCTATGAGTAATGACTAATGACTGACCCAAGGGCCAATTAACGCAAGCCATTAAACAGGATCCACCAGTTACAAACCCCACTCAAGATAAATTGATTTCAGATACAATACCTGCTAGCTCGGTGTCAGAAGCGGACTGTTTCTCACTATGAATAATGGCGTCGCTTCCAATAAATCATTGTGGCAGGAGGTCAGGTTCGTATTATGTTTTACAATAATGTAGACAATAATGAATCTTTTTAAGCGATCGATTTATCATGACTTTGGAACGACCTTCAATGAACACTTCACTTTTACGAAGTAATAATTAAAGGATGTCATCTACTTGCAGTTTTCATAGCAATCCTTACAGCTAGCAGAAAAAGCAACACATGTAAATACTTCATTTTTGTTTATATGTAAATATGTAATCCTTGCTTTGCCAACCATATTTTGTATGGAAACTACCCATAAACGTTAATCAGTATTATTATTGTCTGGCAAATAGATCACTGCAGCAAAATGACACATCCAAATGTCATTTTATCAAATAATGATACCACATTTATTTCACTAGTGCTTGACTGAGGTCATGTAGTGAATGATTTGATTATACATAGAACAAATAAAAATTGGGGGCTCAAGGTTCATAATTCATGAACAAAAACGACTTTTCCACACTGCAACTAAACTCAAACTGTGGGGGAATGAGTGGAAAACTGGTAACTGTTTTGATATATGCTTCCGCACATTTTATAATCGCACTCTTACACTACTACTAACTAGAAAACATAAAAAAAACCTTGTATGCAATACGATTTGAATATTCTCTATTCAACATAAATGACACAAATTTATTTCTGACAACACTGAAAGTGTCATTTTACTGCAGTGATCTATCTGCCATCGAACAAACTGATTCCTGACCCACTGTGGAACTCTCTCAACGTAAATGATAAAGTGACGTTACATTGCATGACAAGAAAAAACCATGTGACGTTCATTGTGAAAACGTTTCACTGAAGGTCAGGAATCAAATTGTTCGATAGTACATACGTAGCTAATAATGATATACCAGTATAAATATATAACAGTTTACTAATTGGCATTAACTATTTCTTGTTTTTATATTCTATCCCATCAGCGCGGGGACAAAAGTAGTAGTAGAATTGTTGTGTCTCATTATACTAACATGCTTGGTAGATGACCAATTATAAAAGAGGCCTAGAACTACCATAAAAAATACATTGTTTGGCAAATTTTAAACCAATACACTTTTACGGTATAAAGAGTGACCGAGGAGAACGTAACCATAGCAACGAGTGATAAGAAAAAGTTGATCCACCCAAATATATAACGAACAGAATCAGTGTTGCCGTTAGCGTACATTTTACACATTTGACGTACTTTTTTAGCCTCCAATGTGTTATGTGTAATGGGGTCCAGTTTACGTACCTTTTGTGGTCATCCAAAATTATGTGTAACATTTTATAATCTGCCACCAAACAGTTGTGGCAACACTGAGAGCGATAGAAGCTGTGTTATGAGTTGAGTAAAAAAATCCGTATGTACTTTTTTATCCCAAAATGTACCTTTTCAGCGCTGGATTTGTACCTTTTGGGAACTCTGTTGTGGCAACACTGAACAGAATAGCCAGATTAGCCAGTTTACCTTCTGTGGTGTGTCGAGTAGGTCTCTTAGCACGGTGAGGAAGGCGTCGGTTGCTAGCCGGCGCGCCGCATACTCTTCCATGTAATAAGCCAGCGCGGGCAGGTCGCTCTGCGGCAGCAGCGAGTGCGCCTTCTGTTCAACCGCCGTCGACGCCGCGCCCCGCCGCTTGCCCCAGCCGCTTATTCTGGACAAAACATGATTCTATGTTATGATACGTCCACACTCATTCGACGAGTGGTACAGCCATCATCACTTCTTAAGAAAGCTGAAAATGTGTTCAAGACGCTCGCGTACTTTGTTCTCATACAATGTGAGCATCCAGGGCCCTATTTTATAAAGCTACAATTTACAAGCGGAGGTCTCTTTCTGACCCTAGGTGTTAGATAGAGACTTCCACTTGTAAATTGTAACTTGTAGCTTGGGCGCTGTGTCGGATGTGGTTGATTACTTTGAGCGTGCGTACACGGTGAACCACACAATCCATTGCCCAACCTGAGGGACATGTCACCATCCGCCGCAGCTTCTGTGCGAGGACTGCATGTGGTTTAAAAATGGTGCAAGGGAATAGAGATTTAAGGAGTCATTTAACACCGTCTTATTAAA
The DNA here is from genome assembly GCA_963854515.1 of Pandemis heparana. Classification (NCBI taxonomy): domain Eukaryota; kingdom Metazoa; phylum Arthropoda; class Insecta; order Lepidoptera; family Tortricidae; genus Pandemis; species Pandemis heparana. Next base: position 13,204,727 of record OY978008.1, on the reverse strand, counting down.
AAAAACCGCCCAAGTGCGAGTCAGACTCGCGCACCGAGGATTCCGTACAAATTTGCCTAGTTAATATAAAATCCAGTGTTAGCAGAGCCCTGCTCCTAAGCAAAATGTATGCAGTGTGAGGTCAGTTTACATTGGTTATATGTATACATAAACAGACAGAAATCAATTTTTTTTATTTATTTCGTTCATAACAAATTTCAAATTTCTAGAACAACTGGAACTACACCATAGGTTATTCAAGCTCGGCCAATACGTGTCGCGTAGACCAAGCTGCTGGGCACGTATAGTCGTGGAATAGTAAGGTAACTACCACGTTCCAATCCGCAATATTAGCACCGTAGATTCTATAACGCATTCCTAAGTTTCTACCTACTGCTTCTGCGTACGTATGTAGATGTATGTGGTACCTCGGGGCGGCGTCCCGTTCGCCGTATGCGGTGCACGCGTGCGGCACCTTGCCCACGTCGCGCACGAGCAGCGACATTCGCTTGTGGTACTTGAGTTGCGCGACGGCCTCGTCGTGCGTCACGTCCACGAATGACTGCCCGTTCACCTCCAGAATTTGGTCACCCACCTGGCAAATGTTAAAACAGTTGGTCAAAACTCAAATCATACGAAAAACAGGATTCTTTTTATTCGACAAAATACTTAACTATGTTGAAAAATGAATATGTATTTTTTATAAAAACTGAATAAGTAGCTAAAAAGTTGAAGTCGGTTAATATTTCTGTTTAAGAAAAAAATCTCAAAACTCATATACAAAAAATTTTGATCGATTCGATTGATCGTGACGACGACTCGAATAAATTGTCTATTAAAATGTAGATACTTAGGTAAATTTCTTACTACTAGCTGAAATTTTAAAAAAAATAACAAAATTAAAACGGCATCTTTATTTTAATGAAAATTCCTAAACTGTTGTTTGGTTTGTTTAAAAATTATGAGGTTCAGATGTGGCGTGCGGCCGACGGCTGGCGAGCGGACCTCAGACTCAAACTCCATAAATCTCCAGCCACACCTCGCACCGAGTATTTCCTGGCGCAATGAGAAATTGCTTCCAGCATTCACATTATTTTCTTAAACCTGCACTAAGTGGACTAACACACTGACATATAGTCTACACTGGTAAAAGCAAAATGAGACCACAGTCAATACAGTACAAATATTACTCTTAGAAACTTGCAACCGTGTATTAAAATAGAAATAGATATAAACTCATTTCAACCATCAAATAATACCTATCTAAGCTATGTTCTCAGAACTACGGTACACAACAATGTGCTGAGAGCTCAGTTGAGAATATTTGCATTACCTAAAGTGGTTAAAATCTAGAATATAAAGAGATCAATTTCCATAGAGAATCATTGCAACCTGAATACGCGAACAAGTAATATACCACTTAATGGATTGTGTTGGTAATGAGCTCAGGGTACACTAATTATAGCAACCATTTCTCCACAATTCCGTAAAAATTAAGAAAGATTGCTTGATTTGGCCTGATAAATACTCGTAGGTAGCACAGAAAGACCGAGACGCAAAGTCCTCGAAATATGTTTATTTAATAACTGTTTGTGTGTTCCAATCCCCGCGATTAATAAAGCTGCCTCGGTTGAAAATATTAAACAGTTTTTTCTCTCCGTCATCCTTGGCCCTGCTCGTGGCAGTTTGTTGGAACTGCCGCTTTGGCAAAATAAGAGCATGATAAAAGTTTTACAAGCGGCAGACGGGCGCTGCCCCGATATACCCACACAATACATCGGCTACGGGCGGCCTGTATCTTGTCAGCGGCCTTTGGTGACCTACTTTTTACACGGAGGAATAAGGATATCCAGTAAAGCCTTTGATGTAAGCAATAATTTCTATTTAGAAAGCGTACGTATCTGCAATCTTAAACAGCCTGTGAACAAATAGGACGGCTGCTGTTGACAGGCGCGATGGCCGACCCCGACGACGATAGGCTATTACGTCCGCCTTTATTGGTATCTTAACGTCGTTTAAGAACTCAAATAGCCAATTGTGAACCGTATCTATTAAATAGCCGTCGTTCTTACCATAAGGCCAGCTCTATCCGCCACAGAATCCTTGTCGACTCCTGTGATATAAATACCGAGGTTGTATTCTAGACCACCTCGGATCATCAGCCCCAACGACTGTCCCGGCTCAATACATAGGTCCACCTAAGAACAGAACAAAACGTATTATTAGACACAGCTAGTAACTCACTGCTGGGTAAAGATCTTCCTATTCTTACAATCCTCGTTCGGGAAATCTAAATATACACAGATCTATACGATAAAGCTACTTCACGAAGTCTTCCGCGGACTGCTTATTTTGATAAGAAAGACTTAGGTAGTCTGCAATTAAATCGTTTACTTTCGGTGCTTTCAGCGTATAGACGTCAAACCTACTGCTGCTACAAAAAATTATACGCTGTTAATTAGAGTATTAACATGATATTTAGGCGTCTCACAGCGGGTGCAGGCGGCGGGCCCGGAGCGTGTCGGCAGCCTCATTACAACCACTAACGACAGTTTAGTGGGCAGTGGACCACGATTAGCATACCAACAGACACCCCAGGCCCCCTTTACGTGTACAATCGCGTATTTACGACCCTTATATTACGCATAAAATTTTATGAATCGTAAAATCATTAGGTTTATTAGAAACGTGTTTTGTCTCTTTACATTGCAATGTATGTAGAAAGAAAGCTCGTTCACATTAAATACAAAGATCAAAATAAATAACGTCATTCTTTTGTTTTATTAAGATCTCGATTGTCATTCGCTAGAGCGTGTTCAGATGGTTAGCAATAAGTTGTTTCGATTGGATTGGATCAATTTCAGTTTCCTATTGCTAACATTGTTTTTGAAAATGCAAGTTTCAATTAAGTTCTGATCCCGTGCTAAGCGAGAGAACTTTGTTATTGTGTCGGCAAGAGCGTCTAACCAGCGAGCTCCGCTTCCGCAGATAAACCGATCTGCTGCAGTTATACGGCTAAACGAGCTCGGTCATTAGACCATCCTAAATTAACATTGGAGATGTAACGCCGGAACTAAGCATAGGTTCGTTAATCATTTCTAATGCACTATGGTAAAATCTGAAACCGGTATTTTCTTGCAAAACGTACCTACCTATCGCACTCGATATTCTGAATTTCAAGATGATTTCAAGGGATTAAAGATGAATACGAGAACTTACGCATGGGCTATAATTTAATAACTCAGGAAGTACCTATTTATAACTAGTTAGGGAGTAACATTATTCTAACTAAGATAAAAATCATCTCTAATGTGTATTGTACTATAAAGAGATATTACGTAACTCCACGAATTATTAAGTTGCAGTAGTGATTTATAAGATTTAAGATTGTAATGATATATACGTACAACCTAGATACAAGTTAAAAAATCTAATCTTAGTCAAAAATCCTCGAAAAGCCTCGAACCAGAATATTTTATTTTTAGGAAACCATTTTTTTTTAATCGCTAGCTGCAAATAGATATAACACTTATCACATTCACAATCATCTGTACCTACGAAAAAGTTTTATTTCATGATGCTTGTAGTTATAACTAAGCTTTATAATGGCTGCTCTTTGGCCAAATTTGCGTTGTTTCCATCGTCCCCGCTCACTTTCAAGAGAATTCTTGCCCACCTACTCACAAGTAGTCTTATTACAAATGGTTGCACGATACTGCAATTAAAAATCGTACTTTGTAACCGTGTTTCGGCTGCGACGAGTGCTACGCGCTGTGATCGCCGCTAGGCAAAAATTGCTGGATTTGTACCGTAATACTGATATTTTGACATGCAGTTGAATACTTGCCCTCCGTATCGAGCGGTCTTTGCTGTTGGAGCGCGGCGGGCGCGGCGGCGGCGGCGAGGCCGGCCGTCCGTAGCGGTCCATCCACGAGCAAGAAGCTCGGCCCACCAGCGCACCCGCCGTGCGCACCGTCATTGTCAGTTGCCGACACGACTTCAGCATCTGGTACACAATAATACAATACAATACAATGAATCCTTATTGAACACCACATACATAATCTTCTTCTTCTTCTTTTATTAATATGGCCCCATCGATCAATGCGATGATTTTGCCAATGTCAAAGTAAAAAATACAGTATTCCAAAATCTTGTAACAAAAATGTCGGCAACGTTGTACGGTAGAACACGGTCAAACGACCCCTCCCCCCCTGTCGGGCTCTTAGCCAACGGACAATGATATCCCACGGAGACCGCCAGGAAATTATTAACCGAAGCCCAGGGTGCACCGGACCAAGCACTGCTCTTCCCCTCGGACGGATCCAAAAACGAACCGCAGCTCTTGACCACACGCGAAGGTAACCCGACTCGCACCCCCATACATAATCAACAAATCAATAATACAGAGAAACTGCTGTGTACACAGTGAAACCTTATCATCCCAAATGTCATGTTGACATACCAGCATACATAGCCCCATCAAATCCCTCACAAAAGCCAAAGAAATGATTGTGATATTGTCTATGAAAAGGTTCCATACAAAAGAGAATATAACCACTAAGTTTTACGTGGTTCCATCTTTGGGTTCCATAGAGGTATGCGATAGCGATCCATAGAGAGGCGCAACGCAGGGTAGGACGACGAGAAGGATTCGTGCAGTTTGTCACGTACGTACTGTGCATACGTATGACGCTTTGGACTTCCGTAAAATAACAATAAACCCTCTATTTACCAATTATCCATTTTTGCTTTATTTTCATCAATTGTTGTACTCTAAGAAAAATGTAAACTTTGTATATATATATACGTTTCTAAGTTACAGCCCTGTGATTGATGGATCGACAGCGAAGCCATAGAGAGTACTTGATAAGAGCACCCCTTAAAACTAAAAAAAACTTCAATCGCGTGATCTTCGAGCAAATACCTACTTAAATGTACAAACATATTTTTAAAAATCATTAAAAGTATAAAACATTATCAAATAAAAGTATGGAAAATAAACTCATTGAATATTTAGCTTGTTCGTTTCGAACCATTCCTATTCTCGTTGCACATTTTATCAACATCTCATTTCGTATAAAACAAACTTAGAGAAAATAACAGTAAATCTAAATTGGTATGGACTGAATAATTTTGACGGCGACTCGAACTATCGCATTCAAGTAAGTAATACTGTGAAAACGTTATAAGTTTAACTTACGTAAGATTCATCTCATCTCCAGCCTTCAAACGCTGGGCACAGGCTTTATCTCAGAATGAGAATGCTTGGGTTATAGTTCCAACGCGGGCCCAGTGCGCATGGGGAACCTTGAACACATCATTGATTTTCTTCGCAGTTGTGTGCAAGTTTCCTCACGATGATTTCCTTCACCGAAAAGCTCGCAGTAAAATTCAAAAGTAATTTCACGCATAAATTCCGAAACTTGGTGAAATGTTGCACTAAATGTCCTTGTTATTTAACTTCCTGGAACGTGAGCCTATTATGATTTTAGTCATAAGCCATTAAAACAAGTGATGTGTGGCTTGTATGACGTCATGGGATGAGTCAAAAGGTCGGACGGCCGGCGCGACGTCACGCCGGACCGGCGAAGGACGACGGCGCAGCCGGCGCGGCGCGCCGCTCGTCACCCCTAACCTCCATCTACTCTCTCTCTAGGTATCTGCTGACGTCATTTCTAATGCTACTAAGTACAAAGGATTACTCCACTTTACATATGTGTACGATGTGTGACGCATTTTAACAGACTGATTACAGATAAGCAAGCATGCCCGATTGGTATAAAGTATTCTGTCCAGAATGGAAAGGTTAACAAAGTAACTCGGATCAAAGTACGTCCTTTTCCTTTAGTTAATCGGGTCTCTGTGGGCCGCGTCTGATCCGTAAAAGAATCGAGGATAACCCGCACCATTTCGGATCCAATTGTTACAATGCTTTTTTATTGGCACACCGGAATTTTCGAACCGCAAAAAACTCTAAGCACACAGTGTGAAAGAACGATATAGTATATAGCTATTTTATGAGTTTTATCAATTTCTGTATATTGTCAAGACAAATATTTATTAAGTTACATTATATAATTATTATCTACATAATATATTTTATCTGTACACTATATTCTTGCGAAATAAATTATTTCATTTCATTTCATTTTATTTATTACCTACTTGATGTTACAGTGCGTATATTTTAATTGGCTGTTGTTTCGTCTAACAATAACTCAGAATAGTGTAATTCGTCCTATTTTAGGATGCCCTTTGCTAATCTGCTTGACGCATCAACAAGGAAATGGGGCTCTTTACCCTTAAATAGCAGTGTCCCACAAAAAGTAGTAGAGCGTTTTCAGGGAGTGATGTCGTAAATCAAGCGATAACGCGAAGTACGGAAGGAACAGTCCGCCAACATTGCGAAAATAGTACCGCTTTCCTGACCCGCCCACAGCTCTGTCTTGTGTAGGCACACTTATAGATAACTGTACTGTGTCTCACAATCGACATTTGCTTCATACCTTTGCCGTAGCACACCTATTGCACTCGTCAGAAGACTTAAGACGTTACCTTTCTATTTAATTATAATCATTCGCTTAACCTTCCAAATATTTGCCACCAAGTATTGTTTATTTTTACTCAGCAATATTGGCGTAGCCACTCCTCCACTTAATCCAACAGAAAGTCATATTATTCTTCCTCTCCGATAAAAGGAAGCAGGCTTGCTGAACTAATACAAACTTTCCCTTTGTTTGTTCTACCGTAAAAATAAGTTTGCTAGGCACGACACTACTGTCGAATATAGTGTTTCATATTGATTCACTAAACACTATAGGTACTATATCTATACATCTATCATGTAATACCGACTTAGCTACCTACGTAACTGTTATACCTCCCAAGAAAGATAACATGTCAGAAGGTACGTATTTCGTTGATATTTCAAACTTGTTCATATTTCTAGCAAAGCTTAATGAAGTTCACGCAAATATTATTAGTCTTTGCTGGAAGTTTATTCATTTAGCTTGATTGGCTGAAAATTGTTTTGATTGAACTTTACGGGTATCGGTTTTGTAAGGTAGGACGTTGAGGCGCGGGACTGCCGTTAGCGAGAGACGGAAATACCGACGCGGTCTCGTGTTCAACCATCATTTCAAACCTTTGCACGGACTCACCTCGTAGCTTTGCATGTCAAATTTTTTTGAAAGCATTTTACTGACCTAGAGTTGAAAAATCTTTGAAATATATATACAAACTTATACTTGCATCAATTAATTGCATTTGAAAATATTTGAAAAAGGTAAACCTCGTAAACAATTCTATATTGTACCCGATAATGTAAGAGATAAGCAAAAGCCGCACGTCTCTAGCTACACCATAATTTCCGAATTGATCACAGAACGTGACGCGGGGGACGCGGGCTCAATTTCGTCGTGTGTCGGCTCGACGCATTGACAGCTAATAGGTTTCCCGCTAACAATGTGCTGTATATTGGTATAGTTTATTTTATAACGAAGACGTACCTATCTTTATTGAATTTATTGCTTCTGAAACTCAATGCTTGATCTTTTTCTCATGGCAGTGCTACGACGCGGCGTAGCACTCGCATGTATCTACGAGAACGTACCTACGTATCTCGTTCGTATAATCTTCCACTTTCATCACGACAATAGCGCGGACAGCCGCTTGTGAAGTTCATTTGGCTCCTTTACACGGAAACATGGAAAGCGACTTCATTATAGTGCTCTGCCTAGCCGTAGCTCGCACTGAAGTGCTTTGAGTTATTCTCTGTAGGACTATTTCGTCTAAGATGGCCTTAAACTACAAGTACTTTAGAAAATAAGCTTTGAGTACGTTTGCTGTGTTATTTCGCTAACGTCTTCCTAATTTTGACTAAAGAGAGCAGCCCATGTATGATTTCGTTTGTAAAGTAGGTAAATAATTACTTAGGTGTTTTACAAATAGTTTTCGATGTCTTATACCTACTTCGGTGTTAAATTAACAAATTACACGTAGGTTTTGGTTGTAGCGAGAATAGGATTGTGTTTGGCACGTATCTACAGTGTCAAGTCGTTTGGCTGCGGCTCAGGAACATTTGCCAGCAGCAACAGGTCTAATTGCCTTTGTCGAAACACTGTCACCTTAACAGTTCTGTCAATTCTTGTTACATTATAGCAACACCATTAACATGGAAATGAAGTTTCGTAATTCCACATTAGCTCATGTTTTTTGCCACACAACAATACCTACCCGCATAAATCATTTGTTATAATAAGATACGCGGACGGCAATTGACAAATAAAACATGAAAGAACAGCAAAATAACACAAGTAAATATATTTTTACAAAAAATAATATGTACTTACTTACATAACCTACATCATAACAAACAACACATTTATTATTATGTGTTACCTTAAGCGCATCTTCGTGGGAGATTCCAGAAAAAGGTGTGCCATTGACTTGTAGGATGGAGTCCCCGGGACGGAGGCCGGCGCGTTCCGCCACAGAGCCCTCCTCCACACGGGAAATATACACGCCCACGCCTGCAAACACTATATTGTAACGCTGACCAAGAGACCAAAGTGTGCGCCTTTATGTTAAATGTATAAAGTAATCGAAAACATGCAGAAAAAAAACGTTAAACTCGCTTTTGAATATCAAATGAACTAATTACTGTAAGTATAATATGGTTTGCCATCATGCATTTTTATGAGCAAGCAGTAAACGTTTGTCAAGTCTGTTTTGGGCTTCTTTTTTTGTTTAGTTTATTAGCTGCTGTTTAAATTTGTGGGGCTCCTGAACAAACTCAGATAGGAAGCGATGAGCTGTCCGAAGCGGATATAAGCTTTACCTGTGCAACCAAAGAAGACGCTATCTCTTTGCAACGGATATTACCTAAAGCTCTTTAAGTACTTTACCATAATATTGCCAAGTTTAATGTAAATGCTCAATATTTTAGGGACGATAATTCTGTTTCATTTTACGGATTTGAATATTCTATCATTTTTGCCGAAATGAATAACGCTTTGACTTCCTACTCTGAAGTAAGTTCCTATTATATACTATATTGCTTATTCTCATAGATATTCTTGAAACGCAGAAGGTACCCCGTTTTTATTATTAATAGAACAATTTTTAATAAAAGTACCTACGTTAGTCATTAACTTCTAAAAGAGAAGTTCTGTTTAACAACAATATTTAAGCAAACTGTTGTTGTTACGTTTGAAAACACTGTTTAGCACGAATACACCTTTCCTTTTACATAGATAGTGCCGCAATAACGTCCATAAAATGTTTAAGTACAACTAAAATGTTCTAGGTATTGTATATTGTATCGAATATCCTTTAAGTTTTGATAATAATCATAATACATAACTATCGTGTACTCTATCTTATTTATTTAACATTTTGTAGACATTTTTCACCAATTCTCTTATAATACACGTTTACCTAGTCTTTGAGTCGAGATTGTGCCGATAAAACGTAACAAAATTGTATCCGGAAATCTACGGTAGACAAGAGAGGTGGCAGCAAAAAGGATAAACACAAATTGTCCATCAAGATAGAGCTGTAGGTCATTGAATAGAACGCTTTGACCCTTCGAGGGCTATTTATACTCGAGCCTCCCACATGGATAAGCAATCGATAGCAGCCTCGTCTGTCCGATCACTCTGCGGTGATTAAGTGTTACCGCTTGTTTTACAAAGTAAACATTCGCTACTTCACTGGCGCGTTTAGATTTAATTGTGTCTATAGCTCAAGGGCACTTGTTAGGATAAAGGTTGAAGTTGAATGTAGGTGTCGTTATACCTACTTAACCACAATCGAGAAAAACTAATGAATTGTGCCCGTTTAATGACAATAGTATAACTATCTAGTTAGATAGGTCTTTTTGAAGAGTATCAGTTTTTTGTATCCTGTAATTTAGAAAGTAACGTTGTGTCCTATTTTCATCAAATGCCTTCAAATGCATAACCTTCGCATTCTTTATACATTTCATTTTAACTGAAGCCCAAATCAGCAGAGCAGTTTACAAAATGATGTCGCATGAATGTGAAGTCTAGAAGCGGCGGTCACGATTCCATAGGTATAAGAATGGCATTGTGGCATTTCTCACCTGCCTCCTTCCCACCTTTGACGCAAATGCCGAAGCCGTGGGAGTCGGCGGGGTCCCGGCTCATGGTGAGGGTGCGCGTGGCCGGCTCGGCGGGCGCGGGCGCGCCGCCCGACGAGTACGGCCGCTGCTCGCGCTCGCCGCCGCGGTATATCGCCTGCGCACACTCAACTCCATCAAATATAAATACAGAGATAATTACGAATAAAAATCACGTCTATGTATCTTTTACGGGGCAAGCAGAGCTTAGGTAACAAGATCTTAAGGCCACGTTTAGCATGAGTGTAGGCGTATAGTTGGAATTGGAAAGGGGAATCAAATTACAGCTGTTCCAATATTGTAAACTAGCTTCTGCCCGCGACTTCGTCCGCGTAGAATTAGCAATTGAAATTATCGCTATCCCGCGGGAACTATACAATTTTCCTACACAATAATCCTAATCCTGCCGCTAAGCAGCAGTGCTTGCACTGCTGTGTTCCGGTGTGGAGAGTAAGACAGCCGGGGAAATTACGGGCACAAGAGGCATTTCATCTTAGCCCTCTAGGTTGGCAACGCATCTGCAATCCCTCCGGGGTTAAGGGTGTCTATGGGCAGTGGTGATCGCTTACCATCAGGTGACCCACTTGCTCGTTTTCCTTCCTATTCGCATAAAAAAAAAACAATAATTCCACAGTTGATGATACAATAGAGAACAAACATTTTTAGGACCATATCTACCTATCTAACTTTCGTTACCCCAAGCAAGTTGTCATTATGAAAACAATTGAACAATGTTAATTCATAAATAGAGAAACATATTTAAGGTTTGGCGTTACATTTAACTCTCTGGCCGACATGAAATGCCTGAGCTAAATAAATTACCATCCGAAAATTGTACAGTGAAACGCTTTTGTAATCGTGGCCGCGAGTATTGTAGGACACTGAATTGCCCTCGCTCCGTGTTCATAAGCAATAAAGCTCGACTATCTATTGCAAACAATGCTTCTCAGAGCGCGTTTAGCATCTCAAAGACGGTGTACAAACGCGCTCCAGCGTCGCCCCTTCATGCCACGCCGCCCCCGCACTTGGATCGTTTCGTATTTTGCCACTGGAACCGAAACACTACGACGCGCAATACCGGTATCGGCACGAGTACCGATATATTTATGCAAGGTCAACTAACAGAATGTATTTCGCGACGTATTGTACACAGATATCTTTTAGAGTTTAAATTGATATAAATCCAATTTTAAGAAAATAATAAATAATACATAACAGATTTACATTTAGTTAGATATGGAGCAACATTTCTGCAATCAATTATTTAGACGGAGTTATAACTGGACATAAAATGTTTCTCAATATTAAATCCGATGTTAAGTAATTGGTACAAGTAGTTAAGTAGGTGGTTCTCGAACGGTAATTATTATTTCACACACTTTTTTTAATGGGATAACTTAATTATTTTAGAGAATTGAACAAGAGCCAATAGGAACTAACTAGAGGTACTTAGTAGCAAGCATTGCTCGATGAAACCATATAATATTATTTTTCAGTGAACGACGTCCGTATAAACCGGGTCACCACTTTATTTTATTAAATTAGGACCATTAAACTGAGATTTGAACAATAGTTACTATGCTAAATATCTTGAACCTGCACCGTGTGGCTTCATGCCAACAAGCTGAAGTTCGTGTCCGTGTTGGATAAGATCGCGCGCGGATGGATGTTCGTTTGTTAGCTCTATATGAAAATGGACCCAAATTTTCGTTTAATCCAGAGTTTATTAAATTTCGATGAGACAATTATATACCTCAACTGGCTGGTTAATTGGATGCTTGGATAGCTGCCAGCTAAACTTTAAATAGTTGTGCAATAACAACGAAGCATACCGGGAAATTATAAAGTGGCACCAGCATTTAATGCCAGTATTGCCAGTGTCGTCAATAATGTTAACCATACATTTACTACTAGACACGATCCTGATGATAACCGTAACATTCGATGCCACAAATCAAGTCTGCTTGATCATGTTACTTTCATATCCCTGAATATGAGTCCCTAATATTATAGCCCTTGATAATAGGCCCCTCTGCGCAAGTTTCTTCATCTCGCACATATTTATATCATAACTTAACATTAACACGATTAGCTTACAAGCCTCAATATAGGTTGAACTATAAATGTGTAAGAGTAAGAAGAACAAACTATAAAATGGGCTGAAAGGATTGGATAAAAAACATGCTGGTATGAAGTTTACAGCGACGTTACGTATATCTACAACATGTCGTTAAGTTGATGACTAGTGACTTTGCTATATATGTATGTATCAAGAATTATTTCAATAGAAGTACTTATGTATGTCGTGTCTGAACTTTGTGACGAGTACAAGGTAAGTTATCTAAAGTGTGCGGCAACAGGTGTGTGGTCTGATTCTGATATCGGAGAGAAGGGAGTGATCCAAATCCCTGATGGCGTAACAAGTAACTCCGAACTGCGCGGAATTCCACGAAGCCATGGCAATTCAGAATAGGAAGTAAATCTCAGTCGCTCATTACACCTGGGAGCAAAATTAAACCTAACCAAAATCCTTATTTACGTGACTAACAGACACACTTTAAATGCATCGTGAGGAAACAAAAAAGTGATTTTTATAAAAAACGAAGTTTGAATATTTTTGAGCACGGCGTGGGTTTGGTTGACTTTTCCTTTGTGTTAATACTTTAAGCAAAAATACGCATACTTACATACGAGCTTCCATTACTAATTAATTTTATTAAATCCTTACCTCATAGTGCTCGAATGAATCCAATTTGGAACTAGTATTGAGTAAACTGCTTGTTGGAAAAGCACTATGGTGAAGAACATCACGCACTTGTTTGAATGATTTTAACACTCCGTCATGGCAAGACAATACTTGTAGGTACAATCTCTCACTGTAACATTTATTTCGCTATATATAAGTGTAAATTTACAGTCGATCGATTTACATGAGCCGTGGGAATTGTTTCAGGTGAACGGTAAAATAACATTGATACTGTAGTTTCTCCGATAGACTACCTTTAAAAGTCTTCGTACGATCGATAGCAATGATTGGAAATAAATAGGGGTCACTTTTTGTACAAAGAACACGTAAGATTTCGTTAACTTATATTCACTAGAGGGACGTATTTTTTATTGTCGAAAGTCACAAGTTATTTTATCAGTTAAAATTTTTGTTACTCGCTCATATACTGACGAGAAAATCGTTATAGGTACCTATTGTATTGAAAGTATCCTGTTATTTTTGCTCATCAGTGTGGTTTTGAAACAACAGAAAAATAAATATTTTTATGAGGTAATTGTAAAGAGATTTGTTTAAAATTTATGTTTTGAAACTTAGTAAACGGAGAAAGCGGCGTGTCCCGCCGTCGTCTATCGTCGACTGACCGTGATGATGACGTTACTGTCCATTACCAACCGACGAGCGACAGAATTATAATGGACATGCCTTGATGTAGGAGAATTTTAATAACACAAAAGAGATTATTTCGGGCAGGGTAGCGAGCATGTGTCTTAAGCATTAGGTATATTTCGTTTATAAGATAGTTTGTATTTGGTTTGGACATACTTACTCCTTAAATACTATTGACATAAAACGAAGTCCTCAATGTAGCTACTGTAGGACAAATCCGCTGTTAGCGTAGGTACGTATTATCCGACAGTAATTTGTTCATCTAAATAAAATAAAAAATGTAGCGATTAGATCATTCAAATGCCATCTAAGAATACTGTTACAGCTGGCAAGGAGTACCCGCTTTGAAATTGTCAGGATCTGACTCAAGTCGTGCGCGAGTTCAAAAACTTTGGAATGGCTATTATTTATTATTATTATATATTAATTCGCTTTTGAAATTAGCCAATATTCATGCTACTTTCTGTCGTGAGATCGCTTGCAACGCAATCTTAGATCTAGCATATAACTAATTTATTCCACGAATGCACGAAAGCTGCATTATCACAGGATTTTATGTCAAAAAAGGTACGTTAATGTGCAGGTCATGTCCACGCTTTCACTCCCTTTCCTAAACGGCAGGAACTGTGGTAATGAATAAAGTAGCAGTATCGACTGGCGCGGCCTCACTCTAGAATTATTTACACCTGCGACACCCCGCAGCGCGGCCAGCAGTCCGACCAGTTATTTTAAGACCCATTGTTAATGCTTCCACCGAGTCACTACCCTTGACGCCTCATCGATCAGTTTTTAATGTTCGTTACACTTTATATGCACCTTGCATTTATTGCCCGCGTAATAATAAACGTCTAATTAAGAGACATTTTCATTCCGTATCTAACATAAATTATTTTGACCAATTTTGATTTACATAATGAATTGTATGAATTAATATCGCATCTTAATAGGAGGTCATAAGGCAGAAAACAGTGAAGAAGTTGTGTTTGCTCCGGCAAGAGTCGCGTAAAAGAAAGAAAAGTAAGCATTCATCTCACATGGTGCGTGGTACTGCTGGGGCTGCTGGCGGGCGAGTGGCGGCGCGCGGGCGCGGGCAGCGGCTGCGCGTGCGACGGCGGCAGCGCCTTGCCCAGCGCCGCGGCGCCGCCCTGCCCGAACAGCCGCAGCACCTGCTCGGGCGAGATCGGCCGCTTCTTGCCGTTCGCCGCGCTCAGGTGGTTCGTGCTATTGCGAAGACTTGTTGCACCTGCTAACAATACTTTCACATTTTACATCAGATCGGCGACCGAATAAAATCCTCACGATTTGCTTCTAGCATGGATCATTTATACTCAAGATAGTTATAACATCAGCCGCTCGAAAGTGTGCCGGCGAAACGATTCTCAAAGTCGCTGTGAGAGCTGTTTTCGGCGCAGTCGCGCTTGGACCACCGTTGCGATACATATCCCGAAATAAAAATAAAATTACTAAATACTTAGCGATGTTGTATGTAGAATATATAAATTGACCGAAGGTTTGTACTTTGTATTCGGTCATCGACCTAAGCAAGAACCCCCTACAAGATTTAGTAAAGCAAGTGGTTGCGTTATGATAAATGCCTATCTATGAGATTCACTTTAGCAAAGAGAGAGAAAATAGCAAACGTGCTAACTCGTCTAAGCCAGGTTTTATTGTTTTATTTTCGTACTTAATGTCCAAGGCGAACACGTGCAACTCGATCGCCTAGGTACTTCTTATGTCGTGACATTGTCATTGGGAGCTTAGTGTACTATCAACACCAACGCTACCAATTCAAAGATACTTAATGCTACTAAGAATTTTAAAGTGAAGGCAACCTGCTTTAACGTAAGGTTATAAAGTCCAAAAGTTTTATCGCACACGACATTCCCACGCCCCGTGCTGTGTCACGCACGCAGTTTACGTTAATTTTTAACGATAATATTCCCGTAGCGCACTTAAAAACTTATTCACAGCGGTCGCTTAATTGCTGGCCAGCGCGAGCCCATTACGGCGGTCCGTTCAATCGCACCGTGTTTCCTATGCAGCGGGTTAAGACTATTAAGAGTTATTCTATACCCTTTTGCAGTAGCAGAGCTAATTGCATTCCTTTGTGGAGCAGTTTACCTTTTGCACTAAAACAGCTGGATTTCGAATGGAACGCTTTTTACAAGTAAATATTTACTTAGAATCCGTGCATATTGTGCATAGGTCACCAATAAACGCAATGCACATTCAAACGAATCTCGGTGGAGCATTGTTGGCGAATGACGATAAATCGGACCTCACCCGAAACCGACGAGTATTTCTCTTTGTGATGAGAGAAGGAAAAATAATCAAATCGACTACAAAATAAACTCTCGCGATTCACAATCTAGAATCTCGAATCAAACTGCATTAAAAAAAATTGTTCGTATCTCTTGATTACAAGCATGTAGGTTCCGAAAGGAGGGAAGCAAGCTTCCCTTGGAAAAAGTTTGGGCCCTATGATTTAAAACAATTGACGTCTCACATCACTTCAAACGATGAGTGGACAAAAACAGCTCTGTTTAGCGATTTGTTTTGGAATCCACGGCCCTTTTGGCTCTACTCTGTGTTGGATGATTTGCGCCTCATGAAGCTTATAGTTCTTTAGTGACCACTGACAACTCATTGGTTTTCAGTTACCTGTACTATTGCCTATTGTGGAAGAGCCAAGGTACGGTTGCCGGGACAGTTTCCCGGCATAGTGGTGCTGCGAGTAGGAGGCGTGGTGGCCGTGCGAGGAGGCCGGCCGCTCCACGATGGTGTAGGACGTGCCAGGCGGCGAGTAGTACACGCCGCCTCGCGCGCGCGCACGCGCATCCTCCGCCTCGTAGCTCGTGTGCCGGTTGTCCTGGAAACAGATACATGTTAGTAACGTTCTTCGGTCTCTCTGTGCTCCTAGTGATTAATCTGGCTAAAGCCTAAATTCGAATGGTGTCGTCTCGCTCACACAAATAGTGTTTTTTTTTAATACCTCGTCGGTGGCAAACAAGGGTACGGCCCGGCCTGGTATGCGGTTACCGTAACCTATGGACGCTTACAAGTGTTAATGTAATTTTAGAATGAGAGAGACGGTATGATAAGAACATCGAATTTCAGATTGGGGAGTAGACCCCCTGAATCTGTTGCAGCTAGGGGCATTGCTACGAACAACACGATTTGTTGTAGCTAATCTACGCTACCATGCGCTACGTTACGTAGGCCTACGGCGTAGCGTAGATTCAAAGTGAACAAACCGAGAAAACACATTAATGCGCGTCTTCAGTTGCAAATAAAAAAGGGAAGTACACACTGTCACGCGATACCAGTTCGTTATTCGTTTAATTTTAAATTACGATTGTCACCGAATTTGAAGAATGACAATTTGACAAAATAATTATGCTCTAGACAGAAACGATATACATGTTGACATGTCGACAAATCTTTCTTGGGGTACAACGAGCTGTGGTGACGGAAGTGATAAAAACTAAAAAGTGCGTCTGTAAAGCAGGCTACCAACACCAGCTAACACTACTCTGCCCTGACTGCCTGTGGTATGTAGTGGTGACGGTGAGGTTACCTGCTGCGAGCTAACATACTACTCTGCCTCCTGGGCCCCGTTTCTCGAAGCTTATTAGACTAATAATATTAGTGTTTTGTCTCGTAAATTAAACGAAAGAATGAAACAAAACACTAATATTATTAGTCTAATAAGCTTCGAGGAACGAGGCCCTGGGGCCGTACCATGACGTCCTAATTCCGACTCAGTTCAAGTTTTAGCTGTCACTATTAGTATGAATCTGACAGCGAGCAGACCTAAACTGAATCGCCATTAAGACGTCATGGTAAGGCCCCTGATCAATGACATATTACAAATAGACACGTTATAGCTGAACAAAACTCATTTCGGATATGGCAACGTTATTGCCATTACTTGACTTATAAAGGACCTCTGCGCGCGCCGACAGCGACTAACACAAGTCAGGCAATTACCTTACTTTTCGCTTGCCACAGGGAGATCGCCTATGACGTATCTACCTCAGTTTTATATAGTATATCATAGGCCCTGATGGCCTGTGGTATGTAGTGGTGACGGTGAGGTTACCTGCTGCGAGCGCGAGTGGCGCGCGAGGTGGTGCGGCGGGTGCTGCGGCGTGGCGGAGCGCGCCCAGGCGTAGCCCGGCCCGTACGGCGGCGGCCAGCGCGCGCCGAACTCCGCCAGCTCCGAGCCCTCGCCCGCCTCCCCCGACCTCATGCCGGGGGTCACTCACCACACTGTACACAAACAACACAGTTTTAATTGCCGTTAAAATAGTTGTAACATACATTTGTCATTAATATTAATAAGAAGTTATGAAAAAAATAATATAATTCGAGTGTTTTGTTGTCTGTGCTTGCATTGTTATTTATCATACTTATAATCAAGTTTCTAATCAATCCGTCCATAAGAAGTGAGTCAAGTTTGCAAGTATTTATATTTAAATGAACACAAAATATTTACCTTGCTACTCCGCTACTTACGTGCAAGTTAACCAAGCCAAGCCTTTATATTTGGAAGTCATTCTTCGATACGAATAGGTATTACAAATTATAGATGATTTTGAAAACGAATTATAAGTACCCATCTCAAATGGCATGTTAGGTAGTTACACCTTGGTGTAGTTATTTTATAAAAGCTACAAAGAAATTCGCAGTTAATAAGAATGGGCAATTAACGACGTTGTTAACGAAATTGCATTGCAGTCTTGTGCATAACCTGTCGTGTTAGATATTAATTGCGCATTCATTTCTTTTATGCTTTTTAGCTTTATTTGCGTTTTCTTAGTTTCGGTCTTGGCATTATGGCGCTCTAGGTAATATAGTCAATCGTGTAAAATTAGAATTAAATTTTTGGTAGCGCTGCAGGGTGAATACTTATTTATATATGCAAATCCTCTTTGGACTGGCAGCTTCCGTCAAAATTTATTATGTGTATTTTCTGGCATTTTTTAAAAAGAAGAAACTGTCGAACGTAAAAAGTCAATTAAGGGTGCGACCAAACCGCCGCGTATACGCAGTGACGTGTCGTATGCGTCTCCGTTTTCTCACCGTTTCTTCATACATTTTGTTGCAATTCCGTAAAGTCACCGTTTTTTAAGCGGCGGTGTGGTCGCACCCTAAAAACATACAACCACACTAAACCTCACTAAAGTAAAGATACTAAACCTCCACAACCTCAAATTATCAAATTAACATTCTGCTCAGCCATAAAAATTAAAGCAAGTCATGCAAATGTTAATTACTTATCATAAATTGGCCGTCAAGTTGGCACCATTGTTAAAGTACTATTAAAGTAGGCGGAGGAAAATTGGTAATTGCTCAGTCTTGGAGAAAATAACAATTCAGAACTGTGTCTGTAGCACCTGGGCGCGGTCCGGTGTATTTGTGAGAGCAATGAACCGCGAAAGTCGATCGAAAAACAGCCGCGCGTCGACGAAAAAGCATTGAAAAAGGTACCAATGCTCACCTACAATGTCAATTCATCATCACAATGAAAGCATAATGCTGATTCACTAACACAAAAATTTCAGAATCAATACTAGCTTTCAGGTAAATATGCATAATATTAAATATGTAGTTCCAAGAATGGAAATGTTAGAAAACAACACACATAAAATTAACATCAAAACCTAAAATTATCCTAAACTTAATGTAGTTATATAAAACAAACATAAACTACAATACAATACAATACAATTTATTTATTTGTCAAACATAAAAAACAAAACATATATTCAAACAAAAAATATATAGACTACTAAAAGGGACCTCCCCTTGGGCATAGTGCCGAATATGCTGTTAGCATTTCCTCTCTGATTTGCTATGCTAATTTTTTGTCCAAGGAAGCTGCCAGCTCTTTGGTCCCCTGTGACGTCGATTAACATTTCTTAATTTCTTAAAAAGTCCTAGAGCGCTAGGATCCCGCGGACCGAAGGTATCGACACCGAAT
Source organism: Pandemis heparana (assembly GCA_963854515.1). Classification (NCBI taxonomy): domain Eukaryota; kingdom Metazoa; phylum Arthropoda; class Insecta; order Lepidoptera; family Tortricidae; genus Pandemis; species Pandemis heparana. The sequence continues at coordinate 13,185,224 of OY978008.1, read as the reverse complement.
GGGACGAAGTCATATTCGGTGCCTAGACCCTGTATTTCAAAACTTTAGCTTTTTCGGCCGCTTCGGATGCTGCACAATTATGCGATCGATTCAGTGCTGGATTTACACATTTGCCGCCCCAAAGCTATTACATTTTTGCCGCCCCACTCGTGTCCGCAGCCTTACTTTTTTTTGTGTAATTTTTTATTTGCGCCAAATTTGCCACCCCCCCTAATTTTGCCGCCCTAGGCTAGGCTTCAACTTTTTTAGCCTCTATGGTAAATCCGGCCCTGGATCGATTCCACTAAAGATGGAGTTAGACCGAACGAGTGAATGCTAAATCCATCCCCACTCTGCCAAATTTATTGTGTCGAGCAAAAATAACGGGTCGCTTTTCATACAAATTTGTTACACGTATAGATGGTATAAATTTATTGTTTACGATAAAAAAATAACAACCGAGTGGAATTACTAAAATTTAGTAAGCTGCAGTTGTGTGGAATCCATATTGTAGTATTACAAATAGGAAGAATCGCGAATGCGTTATATTAACGACTGCGTAGAATCACGGATGTAGCAAGCTGCAGTTGTGTGGAATCCATATTGTAGTATTACGAATAGGAAAAATCGCGAATGCGTTATATTAACGACTGCGTAGAATCACGGATGTAGTAAGCTGCAGTCGTGTGGAATCCATATTGTAGTAAGTATTACGAATAGGAAAAATCGCGAATGCGTTATATTAACGACTGCGTAGAATCACGGATGTAGTAAGCTGCAGTCGTGTGGAATCCATATTGTAGTAAGTATTACGAATAGGAAAAATCGCGAATGCGTTATATTAACGACTGCGTAGAATCACGGATGTAGTAAGCTGCAGTTGTGTGAAATCCATATTGTAGTATTACGAATAGGAAAAATCGCGAATGCGTCATATTAACGACTGCGAAGAAACACGGATGTAGTAAGCTGCAGTTGTGTGAAATCCATATTGTAGTATTACGAATAGGAAGAATTGCGTTTGTGGAATCGATCGCATAATTCGCTTTATTACATGTTCCATGGAGATGGGACGGAGTAAACGTGACCGTGCGAGTTGCATACAGTGAAGTATACGTAGGTACCTATTTTATACAATCGTATACAGTAGCCTGACAACTTTCTATTAGACTATCTTGGCAAAGCTCGAACTGAAATATAAATTTTCTCGGGATATTCAATAGTTATTCACATTAACAAAACTTTGTTGGCACATTACCATAATAACGATCATTAATTCTGACGGCGGCCAAACGAAAACTTCGTATTCGATCACATGCAGAATATTTATGATGCCGCGCTGATTTGTCAGGCAACTCTCTTCGGAAGTTGGCGGCGACTACGTGGTTATTACGGATGTCTATCTCCCGTACTGCGACACATTCAGTGGCCAAACTACATCCCTAATTCTCTTAGTTTCGTGTCGAATTGAAGTTGGTGAAGTACCCTACTCAATTTGCCAGCGAGCACATCCCACTTTCCATTTGTATTTAAATGCTAAAGTTTCAAGTGTTTGTTCCCCAGTATCAATCATGTCACATTTTAATGTGAGTAAAATAAAGTTAACAATGAAAGTACATACTCTTAAATCCCACACACCATCTAAGGAACCAAAGTGACACAGGGAGTTGACAAAAGGTATTATATCAATCGAATATGTATCATTATTTAGACGCAGTGATTAATTGATGTCCTGGATGTGTCCTGGAGTGTAATTAGGTAGGTACAGTCATAGTTTAAGGCATTTAAGTACTGTCACGACTTATCATAACTGTAAGATTGAATTGATTGATTGTAACTAATTGTAATCTATATACCAATGTAAGTGAAACGTAACACATTTTTAATATTCAATAATGACAACTATTAACTTTTAGACCAGTGAGTTATTTAATCACTGAAATTACTTTTCACAAGCCTGCCTTGGCTAAACATATTATGGGAAATACCTTTGTTGCAATATGTATAAGACCTACTCTACCATATGTTTTTTGTGAATAAACGTTTCATTCATTCATTCATTCATTCATTCATTCATAGATTAGAGACGTAGGTACCCCTGTGTCTCTCTTTATTCCAACATAGTAAACAGTGGATGGTATTGTAGATATCTGTCAGTTTAACTAATATTATAAATGCGAAAGTATGGATGGATGGATGGATGGATGGATGGATGGATGTTTGTTTGTTTGTTACTCAATCACGCCAGAACGGGGCAACGGATCTGGATGAAATTCGGCACATAGATGGAGAAAAGTCTGGAATAGCACATAGGCTACTTTTTATCCCGGAAAATTGCGTAGTTCCCGCGGGATAGCGATAAACGAATTCTTTGCGGACGAAGTCGCTGGCAACAGCTAGTACTATTATAGCTGAAACTCATCAAAGAGGCGCGCCTTTAGTTTAGACTTCTAGAATGTGATAATTTATCAACTGATTAATGGTAAATGAGCCGTATAATGAGTGACGTAATGACTATTTAAACACGTAACAAGCTTCCGACCATTAGGGCGATTCCGGCGTCGCCAAACTGCGCCCCGGCGCGTCCGGCCCTTTCCCGGCAGCCTGCGCCAACTTAAACACCATGGAATGCTACCATGAAAAACCATTTTTTAGTATTCGTTGCCTTAGATTATTTACAACTTTGAGGTATGAGTACAAAGTTAACTTATAAAGCTAAAAATATTCAACATAAACACCAATCAACGACTAAGTACTTAAGTTTACTTGCAGACACTGTTTGTCTTGATAGCACCTTATATTCAGAAAATGTAGGTTTAAGTTTTCTCGGTTATTTGAATGTGAAAAGTTTGTCGATTTCGAGTTTGCGTGCCGACATTACCTAGGTACATTTCTCACTGCATCGTAAGCGAAAAGGTGTGGTTTCACCAACAGGTTTGCCAAATTTAAATTTTACTTTTTGTACGAGACTTACCTAAGCATTTACTGAAGTGCTTTGCCTGCCAATTTTTGAACAAGGAATAGTTTGCGGTACCCCTGTATTCAAATTCCTTAGGGCTAGATGCTAGGATCATAAAATAAAAGACGGAGGGCACAATGCGCTATAAATATTCGATGGCTCCGGATCGTGTCTTTCCAATAAGCCAGCTGTTGTCGCTGCAGCCGATCACGTCCCGGGCGTTACACAACGTCTGCACTGCGCCCACGCGCTCGCCCACCATCACTCGCGTTATAATGCAGCGCTTGCTCCTTTCATAGTCATATCAAAACTTATGTGATAGGTACGTAAGTACTTAACTAAAAAAGGTTGACTTCAAACAACCTTTTCCGCTTAGTCCATATCCAATAGAACATGTTGAGTTGGTTCATTGAATTAAGGTGCGACCACACCGCCGCTTAAAAAACGGTGACGTTACGGAATCGCAACAAAATGTATGAAGAAACGGTGAGAAAACGTGACGCATACGACACGTCACTGCGTAAACGCGGCGGTTTGGTCGCACCCTTAAGATTGTTAATTTTTAAGCTGTGCTTTGAACATCTTTAGGGTGCGACCACACCGCCGCTTAAAAAACGGTGACGTTACCTTACCATACATGTTCATATAAGGGTATTTTAGGGTATATGATAAAATTGAATATTTCAAGCGATTATATTCTCTTTGGGTTAGGTACGTCAATGACATAGATCTGTGAAAGTGTGTGTGTGAAGTCAAGTAAGTAAGTAAGTAAGTATTCTTTATTCAACGTCAACCTCAACAACAACGTTCGCGTGTTCGAATTCGTTCCGTCCGTTGGTGTTGTTATTGTTTTCCGTGCTGTTGTTGCTTTTCTCGTTTGACCCCTGTACATCTTTCCCGACTCCTACATGATTACATTTAAGTGGTCTTCGCAACATTACGTATAAACCTTTGAAATATTCGACATTATAGTAGGCGGTAAATAAGTAAAACTTGGAGGGGATAAGCGCAGTATGAAAATGATGTTGTTTTTCATACTGCGCTTATCCCCTCCAAGTTTTACTTATTTGCCGCCTACTATAGCTTTCGTACTTGAAATTAAGTAGGTAACAAATTTAAGTAATTGTCTTCTGTATAGAATTATTATTGACATTACAGAACCAATTTCGAAGAGATATTCATCATGTCGAACTCGAAGGCTAGACAATCGCTGGCCAGGCGCCAGCCGAATTCGGACTTTGTCGACCAAGCAGCGTATTTTTATTCTACTGTAACACATTGACTTTTTCACATCCGGAGCTCTTGTCAGCCAAGCTATCTTGCATGCTGGGTAAGTAATCAGAGAAGTATATTAAGTATATTTCTATTTTTGGCAAAATTATTTAGAATGTCACATATAAGAGACAAAACGAAGCTAGTTTTCGCTGCTGCTCACTGTCTTTAACGAGAAAACTTATACGATTGGCAATAAACAGTTGTTATTTTTGATGTTTACCTAACTTTAAAAAGCACTAACCTACTTTAGTACTTGTCTCTATGGCGCCGACACATGAAACGCCTAATGGTCCACCGCGTGTATACGCCGGTCCCATATAACAAATTACGATGGTAAGGTACGTCGTAATTTAATACAAAAACCTTTCAGCCCCGTCGAGAGCTATCGTAAACTTTATTTGCCCAATATGGAACGTGGAGCTTTACTCTCCGACGCAATTTTATTTGAAGCACCTGATAATTTAATAAATTGAATTCTTGAGATTCCATATTGCTCATTTTGTGGAAAAGGTAATTAAGAAAGTAGCGTCCTGAATAAGATTATGTATTTAGCAGGAAAATTTGATGGTTTATTAATGAAAGTGTCTACAGAGTTTTCGAGACCTCAACAACAAGTAGGTAACGAAGTAGGTTTAATTCAATTTCTTTTAAAAAAACTCTTTGCGCATAAGCATAACTTACAGTAAAACCTCAAACCAACAGTAAACGTCGGAATTTTTTAGTTTTTAGGTTTAGTTTTAGGCAAAAGGGTCACACTGAAAATCAGCGCTGCGGCCTGCCGCAGCAATATGCTGAGTGTGGCCCTTTTGGCACTTGCGGCACATGATTTGTTTTTTGAAAAGAACTTTTTTGTTTTTTATTTTATTTTTTATGTGTCGTTTTGTGTCAATAAATGTTTTCTTTCTTTCTTTCTTTAAACAGTATTTTGCGAAAATTGAAGTGAAGGATCTAGGTGAAGTGAATATGGTTGCATTTCTGCGCATGGGACTATAATATAATACACACAGCGGGGCGTAGTTTAGTGACCTCATTTTTTCGGTTTGAGGGTTCGACAGTCAAAATGGCAAACTCGGAACATTCCCAGTTTTACAATGGCCGTCTGTCCGCGGCTTTAGCTCCGCGATCCTTAGCAAATAAATTTCGCATTTGGTAAAATTGAAATCTAAACCTATATTGTGATAAAAATCTGTTACTGTCTGAAAATCTTGAATGACACAGGACGCGGTCTTTCCCAGTGTTTCGTCATCCTAATACCATAAATTGAATTTAGAATAGAGGAAATAATGGGGTGTATGGCAAAACTAAATATCACAGGGCCAAGTGGGTGTCCCTGCTGACAGCCCACGCTTGAGGCAATTTCTTCAGTTCTATAGAGCAATTTAGAAGGGGCACCGTAACATTGAAATAAATAATAAAAAAAATCTGGCTTTTCTTTATGAATTTTGTTTAACCTGTCCACTGAATTAAATGCGTTCATCAATTGGTTCTTCACGTCAATTTTGATCAAAATTTCGTAGTCAGTGGAGTCAAGAAAGGAGCGAGCTGCGTGAACAGCAGCTTCACAACCGCCTCGTACACCAAAGCCTAGCTACCGCGGCTTGAATTTATCTGTCAGCTTATCACAATAATGTTGAGATTGTTCTAAAGTTTAGGAAACCTGGAAGGACTTTCAAAACAAAAGTAATGTTGGTTTGTAAAGATGATTTTTGGCTTTGATGGGCCCTTTTTACTGTCGAATCTGAGATAAAAACGTATAATATCTGCTATTTTATATTTTTTGCTACAGATAGTTAACAAATAAGAATCATTTTGGAGAACAAAGAAGCTAATAACACTTAATAGCGACTGATCGATTCGTCGCTGCGCCGGGCTGCCCGGTTACTGCGCCGCTCCACAGGCCCGCGGGTCGTGGACGCATCGCCGCCGTAAACACAAACAATGACCGTAATTTTCGCGGCAATGGTCTATTCTAAACCCAGATTGGAAAGCAGTAAAATCAGTCTGGCATTGCGTTTAGTATCCGTTTAAACGGAATTTGTATTAGATTCTATTTAAATCAATGTTTATTGGTCTTACCTCGGTGGTACTTAGCTCGAAAATGATTCCTTTGAGTAAGCAGCCAAATTTGCATGATATAGTCTGAAACTTGGCATATTTAATCACAATCAGATAGGTACATATTTGACTAGCAAAATTTTCTTCTGTTATGTTCGTAAATGTCCGCAGGCAAATTTTAGCATGAAAAGTACAACAATGGCTGGTTTAGGCTCTAAGCTTCAGGCGGCTATTGAGTCAAAGGAACAATGCAATGTTCTCAAGCGTGGTTGTCACTGTACCGTAATAAAAAGTCTATTTTGTCGCGACTACGCACCAATGCTCGTCGCTTGGTCCCTTGTGAGCGTGTTTCATAAAAACGTTCCTATATTTTCCGGGTCTCAAAAATGCAATACTTCTGCACGCTACAGCGCCAGTAATTCACGAAAAAATACAACCAACCCGTAATTTACCTCACGTCCGGTGCGTCCGGCTATAAGCATTTAAAAAATTAAAACAGGTCACAAAGCTTGCTTTACAGGGTACTAAGCATTTTAGCGTGAGCCGTTCGAAGTGTCACGCCTCCAAAAAGGTCCCATTTAACATTTTGTCGGGGTTTTATTTTATAAACTTCATGTCGACGCTTGAAAGGCGTCAGGACCCGGAATTTTTGTAATTTAACTAGGCATGCAACATTTTTAAAAAAGTAAATGAAGGTCCTTTTTCTTTATTAAAATTTGGTTTCGGGTACATACCGTATATACCTAATAAAAATTGAAAAATGTTTACCGCAACATACCGTTAAAAGCACATCAGTCTCCATTTTAATATACCTACGTGCAGGTAAATAAAAACTATAAAGTCCAAAAAAAAGTAGACGAACTTTTTTCATGCGATCACTTAGTTCACTAATTTTATCAACGTATCGTTGTTTTCAGATCAGCAAAATACTAGTAACTAGTATGCGTGTCAATAAACGTGTTATGTAGAATGTATGTATGCCCAGTAACGGATTGCACCGGACCACTGATCCGGAAAACTAGGGAAGCAGTAGATAACCAAATGGAAAATTCGTTCGATATTGCCATGGGGAGCACGGGCCGGTATTATTGCCTTCGCATTATCATATGGTTTATCGTAAAAAAATACTCAAATACTTAAAATACCTTATACCATCAATTATCTTAAATATTCTCATCTTACTTAGAAAGTGCGGCAAATAATATCCAACACGGAGAGGGACATTATAATAACCTAAAAAAAATAGTAATAATAAAATAAAGCATTGGATGGCAATTGAATATATACATACATATTGCATTGTATTTTATATTGTATTGTATTTTATTTTATTGTTTTAGTAATTATAATTTATTATGCTCTTATTATTATTAATTTTTGACGATCTCAACAGAAATACTTATATTTGAGACATGCATGTTTTAGTATAATGTAATTTTTGTTGATAATTAAATAAATCTAAATCTAATCTAAATCATATATATATATATATAATAATAATGTATATAAGGTGCTAACAAATTAGGTACCGATATTTTTACAGCTGATAGTACTCGGCTTTTAGGTAGAGCACATTTATAGTTATTTGTTATACAAGTGGGGAAAGTTGTTTTTACCTGCGAGTGTTTATTTGAAACACGAGCTAGCGAAAGGAACTCATGATTGACCACGAGCGAAGCGAGTGGTTCAAAAATAGAATCCTGAGTGTAGCGAGTGTTTCAACACACGAGGCGTAAAATAACTTTTCACCCGTGTATAACACAAAACTTTTCACCTCACTACAGCGAGGAAAATAAGAAAAAGGCTTTGTACTATCACTCATTTTTAATAACAACATAACTAGAAAAACATGCGAATATTCAACGTTGACGGCTTAATTGAATAGTTTTGACTTAATTTTGTTTTTAATTATTTGAAAGAAAGAAAACATTTATTCGTGATATAAATTACTTACTTACAGAAAAAAAAGAAGTACCTAACAGCATTATACAATCACGAAATGGTTCCACCTCAGCATAATGCTGGCCTTACAGCCAGAGCTGGTCTTCCGTTGGGACCATCAGTGCTTCTGTCAGCACAAACAGTGACAATCTTTAATATGGCTGAATGGACAATAATTCCTTTACCTATCCCACAAAGAATGAATTTTATAAAAAAAATATTTCGGATGCGTTTTGTTCGCATATTAACTTAGGTGCTTGGACTGTCAGAACATTTTATCCGTTTTTACACAAGAATGAAGGTTAATGTTGAATGCTGATATTTATGAATTAAAATATAGTTGTAAGACTGTATTGAGTGTTTTTTACTTGATACAATTCATTAATTGTGATATTAAAAATTCAGCACTTTTAACGTTTTACGTCTTGTTAGCTGTCAAATATCACTTAAGCTGTCTTCAAATGTCAAAACCCTGTACTATATCTTTCTAATCTGTGGTCAAAACTCTTTCTCCACATGTGGATAAAAAGCGATTTTCTCAATAAGTGTCAAACAAACAAAAAGTGCTTTCCGAGCTAGTGAGGTGAAAAGTATAAAACATTATAGGGTTTATGATAGTTATTTGGAGAAAAATAGGGAAACAACTTTGCTACGTGAAAACAACAGGTAACGAGATAATTAATAATCACTGCTTAGACTTCTTTAAAATATCTTCTAGATCTAGAACCTCTAGAACATCTTAGCAATGACAATTCTTGAATGTCAATGTCATGCTATATGACAAACAACTGTTTAGATGACAGAAACTGTTAAATATGCAAGATCTTGTCAGGTAATTGATTGCACGGGATGGTTAAATTTAGACAGATTATGTTTTATTTTATCTCTGTCAATAAATCCGGAGGTTATGAACAAATTTGTATGATTGTTTTTTTTAATTCGATAGAATACCTGTTTATTTCTCATATTTAAACCCATTCTCACCACGTCAGGATACAACGCTAACTGCACGTAGGTAGGTGCATATAAATTTAACCTTTTCCATACATATTTACAATACAATATTATAAACGAAGCGGTTCGAGAAAAGGTAGGCCCTTTTTTGGTCTTGGCGGGGACACTGCCGTGCCCCCAGATTTAGTAAAATGAAACTGATGATGACGTTTTTTTAAGTACCCATTACAGTTAGTAAAATTTTAAATAATTTCCGTATTAAACAATTTAACTCAAATTTTATTTTAATTGGTATACTACCGGCTTTTTAGACCCAAAACAATGAAATGTTAAAGACAATAGCAGGGTGCTCGTGACGACACGGGTGCCGCGGGGCGCGAGGAGCGCGGGTTCAAGGGCGGGAATTTAGGTCAATGGGGCAGACCAAACCGGGACCACGGGACTCACTACAGTTCGAGTGCTCACTAATAAGTTACTGTTCCGGGTTTTCTCATTTACATGACCTAACATACTTGTGCACAGGGTGCAACACTTTGCTAGAGTCCGGGAAAGCCCTTTATTTGATTATACCAGAGTAATACCTACTAGCAAGTAGCGACTAACAAATGTTTCTGTTTTCGTTTCAGAAGCTTTTTCTGGGACAAAAATAGATAAAGAGCCAAAGTTTTTCTCCTGCATGTGATTTCAAAAGCTAAAGAAGGTATCTACGAAAACCTAATAAGCTTATTTTTGAGTTTGAATGAACTCGATATGTCGATATATATTTCATGTTGGAATGTCTGCTCTACTGATATGACTAGCCTATGTTAATCAACATAAAGAATCTTACCTACCGCACTGATCGTTTTTTAGACACTAGATAAACCTATTACATTTCTCGATAAGTTTGACAATCAAGTACTACTAGCTCTTTTGCAAATTTACGATGAAGAGTGAGCTTTAAGTGTGCGTGGCTTACGAAGCGATTTTCGAGTGAGATTTTTATTTATTTTTATATTTACATTACCCACTTTCGCTCTCACGCACACTTTAACACGTATGGCAGATAAGTACGTGCTTACTACAAATAAAGCTCATTTGCCATCGTTAATTGCAAGAGCTATAAATAGGCATGTGTTGATTAATTTCCTTACCTTCACGCCCCGGACAGAAGACATACATACCTACCGTCACGCCTCTTTCCCACAGGGGTAGGCAGAGACTACACACACTTAAATAAATAAAATAATATTTATATGTCTGCCTAAAGAAACCAACTACCAGATTCAGCATCACTTGCATGCGCATAAAAAATAACATAAAAGTCAACCTTGACATTTAACTATTAACGACACTTCAAGGTAATTTAATCATTTTTTCTAATCTTTATTTATAAGCTATTAATATGGTGCAACTAACGCTTATCTTTTAAAAATTTACTAGATTCATAAGAAACCTATAAGAAATGTAATGGATATATCCATTTTCTTGGTGGGCTGTGTAACAGGAGGGCTATATCTTGGTTCAGTGCGCACCCTTCCGCGCGGCTTGTCGCGGGACTTCAAACAACTTCAAGTAGACCAATCCCTCAAACTGTTTTAAATATGCTTCAAAAGCAGTATTGCTTTTCTTCACAAATTTCACCAAATATCTTTAGTTGAACCACACGAAGCGTGAATAAAAGTCCTATATAAATAAACACGGAAATGCCATTCGGGGCAATAAAATGCTTTATATTCGTTTTTAGATCGTTTTCCGGTGGCATTACGGCATGTACATAAGTAACATAAGGCAATTTTTCACGGCGAAATATAAAATTGTTATGTTGAAACCAAACGACACACACAACTATTTCGTGCACGACAATCCAGACTTAAATCACGGACGGTGTTTTGCTGAGTGACAAGTTGAAACAAAATATCATGTTTTTACCCGACTACAGAAAAACGAAAATTGTTTAATGATTTTCGCACTAAAGTAGTTTTTCATGGCATCGTACATGAGTAGAAATAACAGATTCTATAAATATGTTGGAAGGAATCTTGAACTTGAGTACACAAATGACCTCTTGTCATGTTATGTTGAACTAATACAAACTAAATACAGTTAGATGTGCATGACTTTACAGTATCGATAATCCATAAATATGAATAGATTTCCTCGGTCCCAAATGTACAGTCAAGTAATTTAATTCCTAACCAATCATGGAACCTTTTTATAGTAAGCGTCGTAACGATTTTCGTTGTTAAGTAATGCGATATCAATATGACTTTATGTAAAGAGGTTCCTCGATGGGTCAGAAATGAGTTAATAAATATAAATAAATGAATAATAAGTAAATTGATTAATTAATTAAATTTATTTATTTATTATTTATTTATTTATAAGCCTTTTTTTATTCCGAATTCGCTACAATTTCAGTAAGTACATGTTGTTGTTGTTATTGTCGTTTTTTTTTTTTTGTTAAATTGTCGCGCAATTCGGCGTGCCTCATGGCATAGGCCTCCTCCGTGTATTGGAGGGTTTGGGCTATAGTTCCCACGCGCGCCCAGTGCGGATTGGGAACTTAACACACACCATTGAATTTCTTCGCAGATGTGTGCAGGTTTCCTCACGATGTTTTCCTTCACCGAAAAGCTCATGGCAAATTACAAATGTAATTTTCGCACATAAATTCTGAAAAACTCAGAGGTGCGAGCCCGGGATTTGAACCCACGACGCTCTGCTTGAGAGGCCACAGGTCATACCACTAGGCTACCACGGCTTTTTTAAATTGAATTAAATTATTTGACTGTACGAGGTAAAAGTAGGCTACTTACTTACATTACATTTTATAGGAACAAAATCATCATAAGCGACGGATATTCCGAATAGGCATAAAATATTTTTATGCGTTAATTACAAAAAAAAATACGTAACGTTTTAAATATCAATAGTAAATAATTAGTTGACCGTTTAAGATTTTATTACTAACCAAACCCTAATTTTTTGTAAACGGTTCACCGAATATCTAAACCAGGGGTGGCGAACCTTTTTTAGTGGACGTGCTATTTTTTCACAAAGTAATATTTGGCTCTGACCGACTGGTCCTTGATGACTATCAAAGACGTTGTTGCTAAGACATTGCCTTGCCCATTTTCTACCCTATTTCATGATAAAAGAATCATAAGTTGGCGATTTAATGGCAAAAATTGCACACTATTTTTATTATTGGCGTGCCCGAATTATTTTGCAGCGTGCCATTGGTTCGCCATCCCTGATCTAAACCGTGAATACTCGCCCTGTTCGAATAAGTAGAATTCAAATGGATCAATCTGACCTCGCAGCTTCCGTAAACAAGAACCCGCAACCAAATATATTTTATAGGTACCTCCGTAATTGGAGCCATTAATACATTTTAAATGAACCTCAAAGCACTTAATCGACTTTTAAAGTGAACTAAAATAACTTTTTTATAGTAGGTAAGTATAGTGAATTTCGTAACTCATAACCGCGAACAACAACCCTATGTAGGTTATGTATCCTCACATAATTACTTACGTGAAAATAATACTTACCTCAAAATATAAAATTTTTAGTAGGTATACATTTTTTTGTTTTTTTTAGTGAATTCGTCGTAGATTAGTTATTTTTGTTGATCTTAAATTATATAGCCTCATACCTACAAGGTGTCATATTATTGTCAAAATGGATTACAAATCCCTTTGAATGGTTTTTAAGGTTCAAAATTAGCTTTTTATTATGTCCTTTAGTACATTGGAACCCAAGAGGATAGACCAACTATATCTAAGTATATTTCTAATCTAACGGTATCGTGTGAAGTACATTTGGCCGGCCATATTGGGTTGGGTTCGCCAATTTCTAGAGTCAAGAGAGACAGTGAGGGCAGAACTTTTGAACCTGCCCTCGTATATATATTACATTATATTGAATCGGCAATTGTTCCATAGTACTGGGAAACCATTATTAAATGCGACTTCTAAACTCACGTAGTCTACTAAAAGCGCTGTTGCCAAATCAATACAAGCTCAACAGCAAAACCAACAATGCGCCATGAATCGCTCTTTGTTATCTTTTGAATAGTTTAAATGCCTTCACCTAAAAAGCCTGCTTCAATGTGATGAATTAATCTTTAACCCTTCAGTTTCAGCTATTTATTGTTCATTCAAATAGATCTGTCAGATTAATCTATTTACTTTTTGAAACGTTTCAATAAATAAAATTACTAGAAATGGACTAGTCAAACAACAAGTTAGCTCAGCAGAATACCAGTTCTTGTCAATCTCAAATTATTAGGTGAATCATATTTCGTCGCTGTGTCGTCAAATTAAAAATTTCGGTAATGTTCGACTATTAAACAATCATGCACTTCATCTTTCTTTTCTTGTACCGTCTCGTGGTGTGGTCGTACCTATCTCATCGTTTTTCGTAAACAGTATTTTTCGTACTGCACTTGCTCACTGTTGCTACCCTCATTGGTATTCTTTTCCCGGACTCTATCTGCTTGCTGAATTCACTTTGCAGACTCCGCGACGCGAAAATAATCAAGTCAGTGCACGATTTACCTGCCTGCCTATCTTTTCCTGATATTTAAAAGACGTACCTAACTTTTGATAACTATTTCCATAATGTTTATAATAATTTGTGTGTATGTGTACCCATTCCCTTCGTTCTGTGCAAGAAAACAGTGAAACGGGATTAATGGGCTAAATAAACTTAATATTTTCATTTTAAATGAGATTATAGGTTATCTATCAATAGACTAACAGACAAAGTCGTAAAATAAAATCTTGAATATTTTTTTAGGATACACCTCCTACATGTAAAGTGGAGATGATTTTTTTCTCGTTTTTCCCCATAGCGTGGGGTGTCGTTGGAAAGTTCATTCAAAAAAAGTGCGGGAAAACCATTTTTCGATTCAAGGATCCATTTGCGAAATATTAAGCTTTAAAGTTCTAATGTGTCCCCCCCCTTGCCAGCTTAACGGTTGTACTTGGATAGATGAAAAAAACCTTGCCTCACTTTTCGATCTCATTATTTGCGAACAATAAAATTTAAATGATGATTTAATTGCCAGTCCTCATTTATTATCCAGTATCAGTTAGATCAATATGTAAACGTAACGTTAGTGTGCTCCTTGAATCTGATATACGTAAGGTAAATAGAATAATGTAGTCGCATACAAATTAATCGCAAGGTATTTTCCAGGCCGCAAGTTATTCACGTCCCGTAGCTTGCATTTAATTACGCGTGTCTTACATTCATATAATCTCCTTGTTCCTGAATTCCACATTGTTATGGAAGAAAAGAATTGCGCAACAATAGACCCCATACTTGTTCATAGACTTGTCGCTACTGATTATAATATTCTTGTGCTGTACTTTTACTTAAAAGTCAAAAGAGTAAAAATCCTAAGTACCTATGTCTTAGACGCTACGTGTTTTTTTTTTTTGAGCAATTCAAGATTTTTTGTTGATCTGAAGATTTTCTAAATTTTTTGTTTTTATTTAAGCTTGTGCGATTTATCCGATTTTGATGTTTTTAGGGTTCTGTACCTCAAAAGAAAAAACGGAACCCTTATTGGATTTCTTTGTTGTTCGTCCGTTCGTCCGTCAAGACGCTTAGATAGAGCTGCGAAAATATCGACATTCTGTGTCAACTCGATCAAAAGATACTTACAGTATGCCTACCTACAGTCATGGGAAAGGATGTTTCCAAAGCAACAAAGCAAAGCAAGGCAGCAAAGCTCTAGGTTGGCAACGCATCTGTAATCCCTCCGGGGTTGTGGGTGTCTATGGGCTGTGGTGATCGCTTGCCATCAGGTGACCCACTTGCTCGTTTGCCTTCCTATTCACTTAAAAAAAAAAA
This sequence comes from Pandemis heparana, assembly GCA_963854515.1. Taxonomy (NCBI): domain Eukaryota; kingdom Metazoa; phylum Arthropoda; class Insecta; order Lepidoptera; family Tortricidae; genus Pandemis; species Pandemis heparana. The sequence continues at coordinate 13,170,214 of OY978008.1, read as the reverse complement.
TTGCCATGCTCCCGAAAAATAGGGGGTACTTCCAGTCGTCCTAGAAGTTTGAAATTTGGTATGAAGATATCCCTTATGGCACAACTAATGAAATCAGCCTAAAAATCTATTTTTTTTATGTCTGTCTATATTAATACCCAATATAAAAAGACCTCACACTGCCTCTGTTTTACTATTAGGTTAGAAACAGGGCTCCGCTAACACTGAAATTTATATACATTTGCCAAATTTGTACAAAACTCTCTGTGCTTTGAGTCCGACTCGCTCTTGGCCGTTTTTTTATTCATCGGAAAATTCCGTTTGATTTTCCTTTTTTACTAAACAGGCAGGTATTTAAAATTATTCTAAGTAAAGCCGTTCCGTTCTTGGATTACATATTTCCTCACGATTATTGGAGGACATTTTACAGTCACTAATCCGAATACCGAACCGCATTGCGTGCTCAAAGTGCTTTTAACGTTTCCGTTTAAACTTATGGATTTACGGCGGAGACTAGTAATAATAATAAAACAATGAAATAAACACACTACGCGGTCATTCTAATACTATTAATTTTGCTATTAAACACCATATTAGGTACCTATTGATTAGGTTGGTTGGGTCTTGGGTCAATTACATTTAAAGGAAAGGTCAATCATTTCGAGAACACCATACTATATTAGGTAGGTACCTACCTACACTGTGTTCGGAATTAAGCTTTTTTATGATTGTACTTATATTGATATTGTGAGCAAATCACCTTGGTGTGTTATTCCTGGGTGTTAAGAACATTTATTCAATCAAAATTATATTGATCAGATTGATGCTGTGTGTCAAATAAGTAAACATCTTGAATTTCTGATACACAAAAACCGCACATTAAAGTCGTAGCGAAGTATTTTTATCAGGCAGTTACACGTACTAACAAAATACTTAATTTGTCAATAATTGTTATAAATTTTACGACGGCTACGCGAGCGGAAATTTCTACTTCCTGTCGAGGGGACGACGTAAAATTATGTACACACATTGGGCGGTGATAAAGAAAGCCTCAGGTCGCGCGTTTATTGCCCTCGCCTTTGGCTCGTGCGACAAGTTCCTGCGATCTGACACATTCTTTATTTCACCACCCTCGGAGGTGTAATGTACTATTGTTTGCCTATCTGATGTGTAACTTTGTATTAAACGTATTTTGATGGAGTTTTCACAGGCAGATTATACCTTATCCTAGAGCAATACAAATACCTACGGGAATAAACTATCAGACCAATTTATCACCTTATCCGTTTATCACCTTAAACTTAAAGCATGTCTTATTTTAACTCAATATTACTTTAAAGTGCAGATAATACTTAAAGTACACGGGAATCCTCTTAACTCCCACCTAAGGCGAAGCCTCGCCGAGTACATTTTCCATTAGAACTCAGTGCGAGTGCAATTTCAACTCGTAAAATAACTTGTAAATCGAATGTCAGTAGTTGCATATAAAATTTACTACTCCTGAACACCAAACTTACGATTGGTCCCAAATAAGACAGTGAGATAGTTGAGTCTCGAAATTACGCTACATTTTGTGTCTCCTAGCGTTACCCAATTTTATTTGAGATAGTTTATGTTCCAGCATTTCAGCTTTTGTTCTATCAACGCCTTAAATAAATAATATGATGAAACAGGGCATGTATATTACAAAACTAGAGGTTCTAGTGATTAATGTCGGATATGCAAAGATGTCAGAGCACGCGAAAAGTAAATTCGTCTTTCATATTATTCCTTAGAGAAGAAATTCTATTATTTACTTCAACCAACGGTGCGTACTTTATTTATTCGACTGCTGCAGTAAATATATATTTTATTAACTTAATTTACGACTTTTTCGTCCAGTTTGGACGTTACTTGGAAATCTGATCCAATTACTACTGAAAGTCGTAAAACCCGGTCTGGAGACCGTATACTTCGTCTCTCGGCTCCAAGCCGGCTGCGGATACAATCGTCCTTTCATCACTGATTAACTACATATAAATCTTGCTAGCATGTAAAACCAGTAAAGAATGATTAAAAGTATGTATGTATGTATGTATGTATGTATGTATGTATGTATGTATGTATGTATAACTCTTTATAAAAGTAATGTTTGAAAATAATGAAAATCGTAGCATGGCATGGCATTCTTATGAGAATCTTGAAATATTAGCTCTGCGAATAACTAAACATATAAGAGTACAACAGTAGCTCATTTCCATTGGATTTATATTGTACGGTCTTGATTAGCAGGATCGATGGGGACGACAGCATGCCGGCGCATAGTTGCTGCGTGCACGCCGCCGCCGCGCCGCACGCGAGCGCTAACGCCGCCCTGTCACGAGCGCCTAATGAGCTCACAACAATCAACACCAGAATATTTCCCAACTCATTCCTGAGCGGATTTTGTTTGCTTTGCACATAAACGTATGAAGTATGTATGTGTATTAATTAATTGTGTGAATAAGTGCGTTTCATTTAGCGTTAGTGTTCATTATTATACGGTGGGTAGGTATACACCCTTAATGTTATGACTAAATGAATACTTTAGTTTCAACGATAATATAATAATACTTAATATTTTATTATAAAATAGGTATTTTACTAGATCACAAGAAGGTTGCAATGTAACTTTTTGGGATAAGAACCGCAACAGCTCGCACTTATTAAACACGACGCAACAATTAACACACGCCATGAGTCAATCGACTCCAAGAACAAAAGAAATGGGCTTTAATTATTCTTGATAGACTATAATTATTAGCCCTGTCTTTTGCTTTATTTTGGCTGTACCATTTCGAAAGTACGAAACACCCAAGAACCCTTATCATTAAAGGAACAAGTTATGCTGCCCAAACCAACAAGCTCTGCAAATATTAATAATTGTTCGGAACGATAAACTTTCTTCTTCGCGTCGAAGTAGCCTTTTTGGTCAGCCTCAGTAAACACGCTTCGAGGTCATTGTTTACTCGCGCTGAGCCATCGTCAGCCTCAGTAAGCACGCTTCGAGGTCATTGTTTACTCGCGCTGAGCCATCGTCAGTCTCAGTAAACACTCTTCGAGGTCATTGTTTACTCGCGCTGAGCCATCGTCAGCCTCAGTAAACACGCTTCGAGGTCATTGGTTACTCGCGCTGAGCTATGCTTACTGGCGCTGAGCCATCGTCAGCCTCAGTATAGTTTAGCCTTAGCTATAGTTCCCTTGAAGACACGTCGCCTTATGTAACTCTTACATTACATTAGTTGTTGCATTATCAATAGTATACCTGCCTATCTCTCGACAGCAAAATGCACGGTTAATTCTTCTTTCATCAAACAAATACGAAAGTACGAGTACGTCTTGACGTAAATGAAGGCCGCGCTACGACGTCCGCTGCTACAACAGCTACGAGGCTACGACGGATGTCATGTTGAGCAATTTCGTGCCAATTTAGGGAAATAGAACGAAAATAAATTGGCCTACAGCTATATTATTCATTGGCACGAAACTCGCTTTAAGTGATTACTAAACAGGATAGTGAGTGGTGTCTTATGACTGTGGGTGTGCCATAATCTGATTGCGGCAGTCGTAGAGCTTCAGTGTATGGACTTTCGCCGCTCCCACCGTACAAATTGGAGCGAAAAGCAAAGGTTCGGCATACGTTCGTGAGATTAAATTAGATTAGAGGCTAACAATATCAGTGTGGGTTTTAAGCTGTCCTCAGTCAAACTTATTTGTAGTTACATATTTTTTTAGTTAGTGTGCATATTTAACTACTGTGTATGAAAACGCCAAATATACACCGCGCAATCAATAAAACCCTTATTGAAATGTTGATTAAGGCTCATTAATCTTTAAAAATAGCACTAATTAAATATGCTCACCTTGTTATTTCATCTTGCGTGCGTCTCCGTCGTGCCACATGCCTGAGGCGGCTTTGCGAGCGAGCGGTGTTATTTACATGGCTGGCGGGCCTGAGCCCGCGGTCGAGCACTGCACTTGCACCGGGCACTGGCTCGGTCGGGACGGTGCCGGCTGTGCGCGTGTTATTGTTGTGTGAGGGTGTCAGAGCCGCGAGACTCGGGCGACGGAGCGGTAACACGGGTGCTCTGGCGGGTGGCGCGGCGCGACTGCGCGCAGTTCGCTGGGTCGCCTCCCCGCTCGATACACTGGCCATGAAATTTTCAGCCGAGCCACTGTCAACCGGTGGTGGCACGCAGGTGCGCGGCCGGCTGCCGCTGCATCCGGCGCCGTTGCCACCGCTGCGGTCGCCGTGGTGGCCATTGCCGACGCTTGCCAAACCCTAAGATCTTTCATGACCCTGAACGCCAAAACTCTTTACTATTCAAGTATTCAGTGGAACAAAACTACAAATCAATTTTGATTTCAAAAGATTCGATTTGTATGTATTTCAATTTCAAACTCAACAGTCGCAGGCGGTGGCATTTCACCGCTAAAGAGTCTGTTTCATACATGCTGATTCGAAGACAAGGACTGCACTATTCAAGACTTTAACACTAATGGATCAAGACTGAGTTGGAAAGCTCCGACAAAAGATCAAAAAGAAAGTTGACGCTATAACAAAGTTTTTAGAATAATGTATCCCAACCCAAGCCCTCTTATTGCGAGAAGAGCCCTGTGCTCAGCAGTCTGACCTATGTATATAGGCTGGAGATGATGATGATAATAAATGCTTCTAGCGTTGCCATAGAGTTCGATTATTGATGTAGGTAATGATTTTTGTATCGCACAAAGGAATAGAGGGGGTAGTACCTACGAGTACCTATGTAGGAAGTGAACACTAATCACGAGAGCTAGCCGCGTGTGATTTTATTATTTTGTAGGATAACGTCCACCTGACTTCACGCCAAATGCGTAATGTGTAAAATGTGTATGTCTACTCTATCTAGATAAGGAATGCTAATATTTACTCACACTATAAGATAAGGAGCATCTCCAGCACCATCTTATTCGCTAATCCTACAGCTGACCGGCGTGCTTGCACCGTTGGGTTAGGTTAGTTATCGTTGACTTAAGCATACGTCTTTAGCCCCTTGGTTAGTGTTGGTTTGGTATAGTATGAATCTTCCCAGGTGAACTTTTCGCTTAGAGCCCTTATCTTTCAAACAAAGGCCATTGTCTCTATTATCGCAAAACCGCAAGCTACCTAGACGCACGTGCCACTACAACATTCATAAAAAAAAATAAGTAGATAAAAAACGGTAACTGTTTGATCCATGTCTCTAATAGTGGAAGATTCGAACCTAAGTCAACCTTCACCGAGCTGATAACAGAATGAAGCATATTTTATAATAAATTTAGTATATTAGAAAATATATTAAAAATAGGTTGGCTATAAAAATCCTGGACAGACTTTTTTACATAATAATAATAATTATTATTAATAATATTATAATCTTTATTTGCAGTAAATGTAGTGAAGCGGTGGTTATTATACATATATTTATTTAAATAGTCTGTCCAGTCCAGGATTTTTTTAGCCTTACCATTTTTAATATATTTTCTAACATACTAAATTTATTTTAAAATATGTTTCATTCTGTTATCAGCTCGGTGTAGGTCGACTTAGGTTCGAATCTTAGACTATAAAGCATCATTCATTAGACTGAGCTGAAGGCGTTAGTTTCTATTAACCAGATTAACCACTCTATCAAGTAACGTGACTCGTGTACGTTTATTACGCACGCCGAGAACAGCCGTGAGTGATGACGCGGACAAATCACCCGCCACGGAACACCATTGTAATGCTTTTTCATTCACCGTGTAATGATTACAAATAGTCCGGTAGCTTACACCAGCTAACTTCATGCCTCACGGTGCAAGCTTCGCTGGAATACGTTTAACTTTCACTGTGGTGTAAGGATTAATAATATCCCGGCCTGGCATTATTTTATAATAACTAAATATGCTTTCAATCAATCAATCAATCATTTATTTGTAAAATATGAGTAATTCCAAATACAAAGATCGTAGGTTAGGTACATACAACAGTCCGTCATGTTTCGCCTTTCGGCATACAAATTTTGCTCACCAATTTGCAATGCTCCTAATAGAAAAAATAATTGAATTAAATGTTATGTGTTTCATTAATAATCAAATCAAATTAAATTAAATAATCATCTACACTAGATACTTAAAAGCTATCATCATTTAAAAAGTCATTAATTCTATAGTAACATTTTTCTAATAGTAATTTCATCATTCTTTTCTTAAACATGTCAATAGTACAATTCCTAATTTCTAAGGGCTTTGCTTTGCCTTTTTGTAAATAAGTATAAGGCTTATTTAAAAATCACAAGGAAAATATTGATTGCCTTAACGTAGGTATCTACTCATCTCTCATCTAATCATCGGTTGCACTCTACTCGAAAATGGTGTTATACGTGTCGGCACGTAAGTCTAGCGATGACGAGTCACGTGAAGGGGATCTGCGCACCCACGGATACCGTATTTTATACTTCTGCGCATACAAGGTCATCGCTAGACTTACGTGCCGTGCCGGCACTTATACTGTAGTCGCGGCTTTCATTTAGCTTAAACTGATACTGTAGTAATTGTTTGTAACCATGCTTGGGGTGGATTTTTGACTATACTGACACAGGTTTTGTGCATTCATACTCGTAGAAACATTAATATATGATTTTTGTAAATTTTACCTTGTGTTAAGCTTTTGTTTTATTTATACAGCATTTTTGTATTTTTTATACACCTATAGAAAATAGGGTGGTAAACGAGCAAGTGGATCACTGGTAATTGATAACTAGCACACATGATCACCGGCAATACCACGAGATTGCAGATGCGTTGCCAGCCTAAGTAGAGGGCTAAGATGAAATACTTACCACCTCATGTGCCAGTGATTTCACTGACTATTTACTTCACGGTATATTTCACAGGTGGACATCACTTTTGTGAAATTCGAGCTTCTTTGCTTATCCTTTTGAGCTCTACGTTTCAAGTAGAGCCCATTATGTACAGTAGCAATACTAGCAATTTTGACGCTATCTATACTTGCGATGCATAAACTACATCGACTGTGATTGTCTAGTATAGCCACAGTTATTGGTGACTGTGAATTTGAACATGACATAGTGGTGTTATGGCTCTGTAACAGATGGCGTTTGTTACTCTACTTGCCATGTATTGTATTATATTTATAGTGGGTGGCTTGGTAGTATGATTAAGTACAAGCTTTTTTCTACTCCTGTACTAATCTGTGATTTGTGTAATCACTAGCACTACTACCTATAAGAACGCTCGATCATAACAAGACTTTGGGTAAGTCTTGATTGTCTTATGTCTATTCCCTTTAAAAGCACTTGCTGGCTTATGCCGCTCTAAAAGTGCTCCATTGTTACGTAGATAAAACTTTTACTAGTTTTACTGCCAATAACTTTTTTTTTTATTTGTCCATTGTCCATTCAGATAGGCTATGGTCAAAAACCATTCAGTCGTTCACTGGTCTTTCCTTTCAGGACCAAAGACGGTGGTAGGTAGGTACTTATTTAGAAAGCAAACTAGACGAAATATTTCAATATAAGTAGGTATTCAATATTTCAGTACCTACATTTCATTTTGACAATTAATGTTTAGGATCCAAGATGGCGGAAGTGTCAAATTATCACTTGAAACGAAAATGGTGATTGGTAGGTGTCGTTTTCGGGTAATTTGTTGGCTCGGAGCTCAAATTTGGCATAATTTTTGGTGGCTCTAATCACGAATTTGCAACGAATTTAACATAATTTTTTGGCTCCAACATGGTTGATGCCGTTTTGACACTTTTTACACAAAAATATTGATGGGTATCGTTTTCGGGTACTAATGGCGATTGGGTGTCATTTTCGGCTAATTTGGTGGCTCTGATTGGGCTCTGAGCCCAAATTTGGTATTACTGTTTAATGTTTTATTTGGCATTATTTTGTTTTATGTACAGTAGGTACATAGGCTCCGGTCCAACGGTGAACACCTTTCAGCTGTTGATAATGACGATGATGATGATAATTTTAAAGAAGTCGTAGAAAAAGTAGCTCTGGGCTTAAAACAACTAAATTTCATAATACCTTATTCACTAATACCCCTAATTTTCTAATTACCATGGGCTCATAATACCTACAAATACAAATACCTAAAATGACAAATTGTCTCTTGTAAACATTTGTAATTTTAGGTATTTTAACTATTTATTATTTTTAGGTATTATGAGACCATGGTAATTTGAAAATTAGGGGTATTAGTGAATAAGGTATTATGAAATTTAGTGGTTTTAAGCGCAAAGCGTACGCTTAGCTTATGCTGAGCACTAGCACCCCTCACACTATTACTCTAAGTAAAAGGGTTAGAAGGAAGTAAAGAAAAAACGTTGTATTATTTGAATATTATTACACAAATGTAAACAATTGCAGACACTGTTGAAAAACTACAAAATTATACATAGAAAAGTTATACAATATTTACACAAAAAATAGCTACACACCCATCTTGCTATGCTTGCTAATCTTCGAATGTCTTGGCTGCGATGCGACTTTAACAGTCAGCGTCACAGCTACAGTTTAGTTATTGTATGTACAGTCGCCATCAGGCGCATCGGAGCTGTCTTGGTGCTCAAAAATATCTTAAAACGCACGATGACATAGTCAATCGCTTTAGATCGGTTCCAAATATTTTTGAGCATACGCTGACTGGTTAAGGATCCACAAGACTATAGAAGGGCAACTAAATACTGATAATTATTGTTCAGGTAACATGCAGTTTATTATTTAAGTTCGTGCGGATTTGATTAGGTATAGGTAGACAATGTATATTAGGAGATAAATAGATATAGGTACGTTGCAACCTGCAACGCAGGAATTGAGCATTACTACGAGTATAATTATGCTGCCCAGACACATCAGCATAGCTGGGCACCGTTAATCAAATAGTTAACTTCGTTAATCGTTAATCCGCTACAAAAAAAGTTAACTTCGTTAAACGTTAAAGCGTTACATTTCAGAAGAATTAACGCAAGTTAACGTTAATCGTTAATCCGTTAATATATGTAAAATTGCATTTTTATATCGTTGCGTTAGTGAACTTATAAAACCTGTTGGTTTAGGTTCTGCGCTAAGTAATGAAATGATCAAACGAAACAAATCTCTTCGCAGTTTTCTCACTCGCAAAATATATCTAGTTTTAGTTTAGTTTTGTTTTTGTTTCACTCGCTGCCACGCGCCGCCCGGCACTTGTCGTTTCATACTTGACTGAAACTGTTTTTCGCGCCGCGCCGCGGTGCCGTGCGATAAATAGTAGGTATAGGATTAACGATTAACGGACTTCTGCATATTAACGGAAGTTAACGTGTCCGTTAACATTTTTAAAAGTTAACTTAAAAGTTAATCCGTTAATCAAAATGTTAACTTCGTTAATTAACGATTAACGGATTAACGAGTTAATGCCCAGCTATGCACATCAGTCACAATACTTATAAATTGATATCCTTTTCTAATCAGTAACCAAAAGCGGCTGTTGTACGTTATTAAAAATCGGGCCATTTTTTTTCCAAAACTTATTGATTAGTAAAATATGACCGCCAGGGGCCCGATTTTTGAAAGCACATCACTCAAAAGTGGTTAAAATCTGTTCCTATCTTTAAAACTACAGCTCGAATCAAATTTTTAACTATTTAGTTCACAAGATTAATGAGAGCCTGTAATTTACTTCTAAGCTAGGTACTTGTTAATTCAGCACAATTTTTCACCACCTTCGAGTGGTATTTTCACATATGTGCTTTCAAAAATCGGGCCCCAGAGGCCGAATTTATTCATGAATCTGTGGAATACACGACGAAAATGATTGAATTTGTACTGAAATCAAAATACAAGTATCTGGAGTAAGTAGTAGAAAATTGCGTTTCTAATGAATTTGGACAACTAGTACAAAAATTCCTTCGAGAGCTAATTTTGTAGTGCTACACAGATTTTCACCCTTTCCAAATGGTATTTACTCGTTTTAAGTAATAATAATAAGTACACCTTTTATCGCCCCCCCGGAGTTATATTATGGCTAATGAAGTGATATTATTTAATGTGCAACGTCGTCTTTTACGGTCGCTTTATCAATGAATATTGAAATAAGTACAGTGGGATTTAGGCACATGGTGTTCCTTAAATACATTAGGTAAGTACCTACTTATAACAAATGAGTAAAATTGTCATGTATAAATTTTTAAACGAATGAGTGAACAATTATTTGTCAGTCAATTTCAATCATACCTAAATATCATCACTATACATTCCAAGAACCTTTTTTATTTATAAGTTAATAACCAGATTTGGATTATAAACAGAAATACAGAGGGTTTCCCTTGTTGTTGTTTTTTCAGTTGTACAGGTAGTTTTCGTAATGTTTAATAATATTCGTAATATTTTCACACGGAAAGTAATTAGCGACTTGCAGGTACAAGTAATTGTCAAGAATGCGGCACAGTCGCTACCATTCGTGATTTCGCTAACAGTTCGTGTCATCGTTCAATTCAAGGAACGTACCTCGGACCTGTAATGTGCAGGTCTGCTGATATACAGTCAGCGACATATATGTAGTTTGAAGCATCCAAGTAGGCCATATTGTTCGGTCGTCCATAAATAGTATAGTGTGTCGAATTTTTTGGTCTCCTTGGATGTTTCATACTATATTTATGATGCCTGAAAAAGTTGATAAAATTAAATTAAGTTTAGATTGACATAAAATTTTACTTTAGCGAAAGATTTGCAACGTTCAAAACAGTATCGATCCATCCAGCTGGTAAAGTGCTTATATCTGGATTCATTTAGGTATTTTGTATAGGTAGTTATATTTCCCTCATCTCATTATATGTATGTATACAAGTATATAAATATTATAAATTTAAATACAGGTAATATATAAAAACACTATGATTGATACATGTCACTAGAACTTTCTAGGACAAAGTATCTAAACATTAACATCTATGATATTATTGCTACCTACTGCATCCGAGAACAGTTTACTTTCAGTTAGTTCTTTTTTTACATTCACTATGCTGCTATACGAACGAACAAATGTTATTTTTCTGAAATTCGGTTTAAAACTTTTTCAAACGTTAAAGCTTCCGAAATGCTTTTTAAGTGTAGAACAGCACCTTGTCATTAGACATAATAGATTGCCTTTGGCTCAGTTTTATTACACCTCAGTATAAACACCCTACATGAGATTCTTATTTACACATTATTTCACTATATACATATAACATTACAAATTTACATATATATGTTATTCACAACGAATGTGTTACTACAGCTAAAGGTGGCATAACGTTTATCTTAATGTATATACAGCTACACCGATCCAGACCTACAGTTTAGACACCAAGAAATGCACAAATAGTATACACTTTGAACACAAATTTCCAGCTATCGCACACATCAGCTTACGACAAAATAAATAAGTCTTGTTTCACATGAAAGTTTGTTAACTGTGTCAGTGGTTACCGACGAATAAAATCAAAGTTTTTGTAGACGAGCTTGTTCGCTTTGATAGTTGTCACACCGCGGTGGAAAGTTTCGACCGAATGGTTTAAAACGTGAGCTGTCAGGTTCGCTTCCCGCGCGGCTTGCCGTTGGCGACCGGCTCGGCGCCCGGCGCCGGCCGCCGCGGCCGCAGGATGAAGTTCAGGTTGTAAGCAGTGTTCACTGCATAATATACATTTGCATTCGATGGCAGCAGCATTTCTGAAATAAAAAAAATATAACCATCAAATTGATAATTTTATCCAGTAAGTAATTGGGTAAGTACTTTTTGACAAGCTTTTATTTAACTTGCAATGTATGTATTTTTGTTCGGTTGGAATCTTGCAACTCAATTTTGAAGCAGATCACTACAATACAATATAGTCTGGTAGCAAAATTCTGATGGCTCAATCAGTATCGTCTCCGCTAAATCTTTAACGGTTAACCCGATTGACTTGCAATTTGCTACATAATGTTGCATAGACAATAATGCATATACAGTCAACAACAAAAAGTACAGTCAGCAATTTGTTACTTGTATTAGAAATGGCGCTTATAAATACCTAGGTATATAAGTAGGTAATCTGGAGTTATGGCATAATCATAGCAATAAATCATTGATACACTGATATTGAGTATGAATAAGTAGGTAGGTACCTCGGTCTGGGAGGACTTGGGCCAGAGTGTAGCCGTCGGGGTCGCCGTCGAGGTTCAGCTTGAGCATGGCGTTGCGGACGACCTGCGGCGTGCGCTCGTTGTTGGACAGCATGATGGACTTGTAGAGCACCACGCCTTCCGTCTCCACGCTGTCGGACTCGAACGTGACACGGATGATGTAGAAGTCTGCGCCGGCGCGCGCGGAGGCGTGCGCGGGGCTCGCTCCGCCCGCCTTGCCGTTGGGCTTGTGCCCGCTGGCGGCGCTCGACAGCGACGCGTCCAGCGACGGCAGCGACGACGACGACGAGCCGTGCGACAGCCGCGTCGGTGACGTCCGCCGCTCCAGACTGTCTCGCTTCCACGCCGTCGTCGTCCCGTCCGTCTCGCAGTAAAATTGTGAACTGTTACTCGAACTGGTACTCGCGATCGAATCGTTCTTTCGGTGCCCGTGCCCGTTATTGTCGTTCACCTTTTTCGGTCGCCTCTCTTTGGGCGGATTCGTCGACGGTTCTATCTGGCACGAGAGCGTGTGCGCCTCCCGATCGTCCAGCACGATTACGGAGTCGAACCATCGGTCGAACATCGGGTCGCAGGCGAGGTGATACGCATTCGCAGCGCCCTGGAGAAGTTTTATTTGGGCGAGAACTTCGAATTCTTTTCTTCGTTTATCGAAATTTATTAAACCGTCTGCCACCGTATCCGGAATGGCGGTATCTATCATGGTGAGATCGGTCAAAAAAGTTCCGAGGTACGGTATGGTCCCGTGGCTGACGCCGGGCGATCCTCGCTCGTGCAGTAGTTTTTGTAACTGCCGATCGTTTTCCCCGACAGTGTCGGCGAATTTGGCCGTGCCCTCTCGCATCAGAAGCTCCCTTTGAGCCCAACGATTGTTATCTTCGCTAAATATTCTCGCGAGTTCGTCGAACAACTCCGCTTTTTCCTTTGGTAACAGCGCCCAAGTCTTTCGTAATCTGTAAACAGAGTTGCTTTGCAGGCCAGAGATTATAGCTTTCAATGATGAGAAGTTCTTCAAAACTCTCAACTCGCGAGCTATGTCCAGCCAGGAGGCAAGAATGTCGGCCCGCTCCAGTGGCCGCAGGTTAGGCTCGACGAGCACTGTGGATATGACTCGGAAAGAGACCGCGTTGAACTGGTTGACGGTGGCGAGCACGGTGGCGGCGTCGTGCGAGCGGTCCTTGTCGCGGCGCGACCACACGGCGCCGAGGCACTGGTGCGGCACGAGCTTCTTGAACAGCTCCATGTCCATGCGTGTGAGCTGCTCCGCGAAGTGCCGGTGCGGCACGTGCGGCAGCCGGTACGAGCTGGTGTGGTGCGCCGACAGCCGCATGCCCGGCGCCAGGCACACGCCGCCTCCACCGCTCATGCCGTTTCGCTCCGCTCTGAATATCGCTAACTTCTGTAACACCTGAAACAAAAAATAATATCTCCATTTAAAAATCCTTTAAAACAGTTATTTACATCTAAAATTAGTTCAGCGAGTACTTATATTAATGCACTTATGAATGACATAAAGTATATACCTAGTCGATAAAGTTATTGTTTACCTTCGAATGTAGCTCGGATCCTGGCAAATGGAGCTGGGTGAAGGCGAGCAGCTGTTGCAGAGCGGGGTGGTGAGGTGGTTGCCGAAAGTCCTCCGGATAGGTGTCCAGCCACACATGGAGACATGCCACCAGAGTTCTAAAATAAACCTCTTTTTTTAACCCATCCGGTAATGTAACTACATATTATAATATATATAAATTAAATATCCATTCATCACTGTAAGTACATTAAGTAGCAGTTATAATCAATTACTATTTCAACGTACTTTCGGTGTTGTTGTGAAGTATCGACCGCGGTGGGTAACACCTCTTCTGCCGCCAACGCCTCATAGCGGCGCAGCAGGAGATCCAATACGCGATTACACTCCGCAAATGAACTGAAAAGTAAATCGGAAAAAAAAATAACGACACACAAACCTATAGAATCTAAATACCTTATGATGAGTTCTTACTTAGGTATATTAATATTATATAGGTACCTATTAAACCATGCTATGGGCAGGCCCCTCTTCTCCACTGGGCACTATGGGCACTTGCCCAGGGCCCCGCGATCGAATGGGGCCCCCTAGTTTCTGTCAGATTACCAAATGATAACCGATATTTAGGTCATAGGGGCCCCATGATCCTAATGTGCCCAGGGCCTCAAATAGTTTAAAGACGGCCCTGGCTATGGGTAGGTACTCTGAAAATACTACATAACGTTGTAAAGCCATATCTGAGTTACATTATTACGTAACGTATAGCTTCTGACCACGACTTCGTCTGCGTATTATTACATATAAACTTTCCTCTCGAATCACTCTATCTATTAAAAAAAACCGCATCAAAATCCGTTGCGTATAGTTTTAACAGCTAAGCATACATAAGAACAGACAGACAGACAGCGGAAAGCGACTTTGTTTTATACTATGCAGTGATAAATAGACACACATACCTACCTACAGTGTTATAGAAGACTTCTATTAGAAGTACCTACAGCTCAACTGAAATTAATCATCGTTAATAAAAAAATGCTATTTAAGTGAGTAGGTACCTAAGCTACAGTGGCGTGGCGTCCATAGAACTCGATTCCGACCGGCTTGCCTATTTTAAGGCAGTTGGGCAACTTATTGTGCAGAATTACAGGAAAAGGCTAGTTAAGTTCCCTTCGGCTTGCCTTCTGATATACTTGACGCCACGCCACTGCTAAGCTAAGTAGCCAAATATGTGCCACCTTATTCATAAACACTCTATAGGCTTCTGCTAACTTAGCAATCGTTTGTCCTTATCTGTGAAAGGTAAATGTCAATGTGACAGATAAGGACAGACGATTGTTAAGTTAGCAGAAGCCTATAGAGCCTATAGAGCGTTTATGAATAAGGGGGGGGTGGTCTGCAACCTTAAGGTTGAAAATACTTTTCATGTCGACAAGACGTGACTGTCAACTTGAAAGTTCGACTTTAGCAAGACTTTAGCGACGTATTTATTTGATAGGAAATTGGACGAAAAGTGATAGACCACTTTCTTGGCCGACCGCATGTTGGACCTAAAGACTCACCGGTAGGTAGCGAGGAACACGTTAACGTAGGTGGACTCGAGTTCACCGTCGTCGGTGGCCAGCGCCTCCACCAGCCGCTCCACCGTGCCCGCTTTCACGAAGCGCACGCGCACAGTCTCCCACTCCAGGTGAGATATCTCGTCGTCAGATTCCTGAAAATTACGTGTTTTTGTTACAGTTTAATTATTGTTGAATCCCTTTAACTGTTGGCCTGGAAAGTGGCGACACTCTCTCTCTTTCTCTCTCAAGCATAGATGGCGCAAGGAATTATATAGGTCATCAGGTTATCGCTAAGCCAATGTCTTAGAGAGGAGTCACATCACATTAAAAATGAACTTGACTGAGGATTGCTCAATTATTATCGTGTAATTTTGCTGCATACCTTGTTATGAGCAGGAAGTTCACTTCATTTCCCGATCTTTCCATCAGATAAGTCCTTGATTTAATGTTCAATAATTATACTAACTATTGAGAGCTCTGAGAATCACAACAAGAGATTTTCGTTCTAAATTCAAGTTCTCAGCGACGGCGCGGCGCCCGAGTAGGTAAAATATTCATGAGCTTCAAAATGGGCGATGTGTACGTAATTCCACCAGGTAATGTATGAAAATATGTACAGTTTACATTTATGTATACTTACATGGAATGGAAATCTCTGGAATCTATGGATGATAAGTATAAAGGTAAATAGTATGTAATGTACTGGGGACTGACCTGTGTATGCATAATGAATAAATGCAGTTGGTCGCTAGTGGACCTAATAAAAGTTAGTGATAACACCGATAACACTGATAACTATAGAAATTATTAATTAATTTAACAAAACAAAAGATAACCAACTCCAAAAGTGTTATTACATCGTACACCTAAGACATAATACAGATTATTCAATTTTACAATATCGTAAAATGGCTGCTCAAAACGCAACGGTACCAAATTAATAGTTCAATCCTTCACTTCACGATTTCAGACTCACAAACAGTACATACCTAGCTTTGGTATGAGCAGCGAGCGACAAACAACAACATATTGTCAAAACAATTAATATCTTGTTTGGAGCAGCTGCATTGTTTATTAGTTTGACATGGATTAACTGCTATAACCTACAGTGGAGTTGACATGCCGTCATCACACTTCCTATGTAGCTCTGTAAAGTAGATAGGTAGTGCCTTTTATCACAGATCACAGCATGTGTGTACCTATTTACTGGCGCCTCAATGGCTGCCATCCGGGAAGTAAATGAAGTTCGCTATTGTAATAAAGTATTTTATAGCCATTAATGGCAAGTGTGTACGTTATGTAGGTACGAGTGAGTATATAGCCTTTCATAAACAAAGAAAAGGTCACTCGCGGAACGAATGACAGTACTGGATTAAAAACATAGGATGTCGTACCTCAAAAGGTTTGTGATAAATGATAAATCATTTAAAAAATAAAGCAGACGTGTATTTTTTATTCCATGTGTTCATTTAACGACAACAAACAATTTCCCAGCATTTTAAATGAGGTTTCCTCGCTTGGTCTCTACAGTCTTAAACAAAGAGTGAGTAAGTGAGAAATGAGGTACCTACTTATGACTCATTCGTTCATTAACCGACCGTGACTAAAATTTATGTTGTTATGTGAGTCGTGTTATCGTTAGCGGGAAGCAATTTTTGCAATTATTTTAACCATGACGAAAACAGTAGAGTTATGAGGAGAACAATAAAGACAGTGCCAGTGCTGATGCGCGAATTGAACTACTCTTCACCAAGCAAGCGTCAGTGATGCCACGAAAGGGGTAATGGCACAGAGCGATAGATAACGAGAAAAACTGTGCTTTAAAAGCGTATCAAACTCTGGCTTAGTAAATTCATCATCCACTCTGTCGTCGCTACACTAACGCCAATGACGCTTGCTTTGCAGGTCCACCGTTAAGGTATATAGGTACTCACACTCGATGCGCTACGCGTGGGCCGGTGGTAGCGGACCTTCTTGAGATAGACGGTGTAGACGGCGCCGTCCACGCGCTCCTCGCCCCACAACCGCCATGTCGGCTGCTGGAACACACCACCATCAGGTCAACACAAATGATCAACTCACACTAACAGCCCTTCGGATTCTTCGTAACAAAACAAACATATAAGCAACCATAATTTCTCAACGCTTCATTAACTAATGAATAGATACAATACACGTATCCTAGACGGATAAGATAACGAGGGGCTTTCCTACAGTAACTGTAGTAAGTGTTCTTACGTAATCATCATCAACGTAATGAGCGAACAGCACGGGCTCGGCCTTACTGACGCCGCATATCTTCCACATGGCCCATGCTCGCGACGTCACGCGCGACGTCACGGTAGCTCAGCTGAGCGTCTCAGCGCATCACGCTCACTTTCATTGCGCACACCGCACCGTGCAATTGGTCATATGCATATGCAAATCGAATGATTCTGTAATTGGATCTATCAGTGTGATGCTTTTACGAAGCGAGGGAGAGCATGCGAGCCGCGCGGACGTGCGTGCCGCGAGTGAAATCGCGGCTGGGGCTCCAGCGGCGGCCCACTTGCTGGCCGCATCCGGCTCGACGAGACTCCTCGCTTCAATTAACCGATTTACAAACTATTTGTCTTTAGCTATCACCTCTATAGCCGCCTTTCTTGCAATCACACACGATTTCGAAGCCTTAACAACTCTCCCTTGCCTCCAATGCGTTTTCTAATCAGTATGTAGGTACAAACTACAAACGATCATGTATAAAATACCAGAGCACGGTCTATTGACTTCTG
Organism: Pandemis heparana; assembly: GCA_963854515.1. Lineage (NCBI taxonomy): Eukaryota > Metazoa > Arthropoda > Insecta > Lepidoptera > Tortricidae > Pandemis > Pandemis heparana. Next base: position 13,152,186 of record OY978008.1, on the reverse strand, counting down.
TAATATCATCACATTTTCACTTCAAACGTTATGAAATTTTTAATTTACATGTTATATGATCATCGCATAACAAAGTTGACGGTGCACTATGAGGAACTTTCACACTGGTTTATGCTATTATAGCTGAGACTCGAGCCCTGATGGAATGTCTTATTACGTAACACCGTTATTAACTTTTCGCAATAATAATTATACATATTTTAAAAGCGGTTCGAAAGTTTCTTTCCGTTCTTGCAGAATCAGCGAGACGCTGGTACTGCAACGCGGGCGCTGAGCAACTGCTCTCACGCAGAGAGATCGCGTGAAAAACTTCAATAGAGCATGTCAATAATGCTTCACGTGCGATGACTACCCGGGTGTTAAATGCAGTGATCGTGATCACACGAGCAAATAGGTAGGTACCGCTCAAAACACGTGCCCGAACGGATTTGCCGCCTCTAACAAGCTTACATCAAAACGTTTCTCTACACATGTCCACGGTAAATCACATTAAATGATGGATGACAAACGGACCATTGTATATATATATCGCTAATAAATATAATTTAATAACAGTATTTACATGTCATAACTATAATCTTCCATATTGTTTTCCGTTTTTGAAGTGTTTAGACTCGATACTCAGTTAAATTAATGTCAACAAGTCAAGGAAAACGGAGATTTTTTGAGTCAAACATTTGCTCTTAAGCCAGTCAGTAACCCACTAAGTATTAATTAAGCACATCAAGTAAAAACTAAACATAACATAAAGGTACGCTACGCATGGGTGCGGGAGCCTGGGCGCGTGTGCCCGATTGAGCGCGTAATTGCTTGCTTTACGTAGGTTGCAATTGATTAAATGATATCAACACCACGGCAGATCACACTCACTTTACTACTTTTATACTACTTTTTGTTTATGGGCTGTATGTCATTATTGCAATGTTTAACTTTTTGCGGTCACGGACCACTTTCAGAATTTCATTTTGCAAAAGAAAACAAAGTTATTAAAAAAATCTTTAAGTATATACACTGACGAGCAAAAATAACGAGTCACTTTTCATACAAGGTTCTATGAAAAGTGACGCGTTATTTTTACTCTTGAGTATATATATATTAAAGGTTAACTGTGTTGCTGCGGACCCCGGCACACATCTTACGGACCCCTAAGGGGTCCATAGAATAAACCCCACTTTAAGAAAACCGCATTATTGTATTTTTGTTGCTCGATTCACATGCACTAACCACCACATTTCAAATTTCAAGCCTGTTCAATCCTAGAAAGCGGTTCTAAATCTAATGACAAAATGGCTCTACAAAATGCAATGATAGACTCTACTACAAGCACTCCCAACGTAGAGTTGAGTAGTCTGAAATAACTACCCTAAACCCTAACCCAGGTTTGACGAACATTTTGTTTGTATTTTAGATCGCGCAAGCGCATAAAAAATATTTTATTCCAGATAACAATAAAACCGTAATGTGTTAGAACAATGTTTTACCTATAAGACTTTATTAGTAAATCAAAATCACATAAAGTAGGTATGTAAATAAAAGTTAAATTTTTACGACGACGTAATTTACCCTATTAGTTTTGGTTTATTTTTAACTTTTCTTTTATCTTTAATTGTCTTCTTATTGTCCTTTCTAAGACTGCAGTAATTTATTGTTAGGTTTCTGGTCTGACTAGGCATCGCAATGAATGCCAACTGGCCTTTCATAATTCCCTTCATTGATCTGACAATCTGCCTACAAATATTAAAGTTTAAATCAACGTGTAACATTAGGGTGCGCTTTCATTGAGGATCAGAGCTTAAATAGGTAACCAATATTACCCATAGAACTGAATAGGTAAATTTCATCGTGTATTCTTGTGTATGTCGACCTTTGTCTTTTTGCACCTAAACTTATATTTAGCGTGAGCATCCCACGCAGGTTAGGACTACATAGTATACGTGTAGCAGAAAAAAATTAAACGTGTGTACAAAGGACTGACTGGAACGCAATTCTTCAAGAAAACTTGATTCTACTTCGCTTTCATTGTTTGATTGCAATTATTAATAGATTAGCGCCTGCTATCTTGTTGTTCACATAGGCGCCGATCTACCTTATATACTTACAGGTTTTATTTATTTTACACAGCTCATATACCTACAAGGTACAAGTACGTAGGTAGTTACTAACTATTAACGCTTCAGTTTTTTTTATACGACAAGGAAGACAATATGAGAAATTGGGGAAATGAAGCAAGTACTTACATTGTAGGTATTACTTTTCTGACTACAGGGATGTCAGACCTTCAAAAGTTTTGTATGTAGACATATTAAATTCACGGACAGTTTAGTACAGACCTACTTATATGTACAGTAATTCTTCGACACCTTAATTATTACATTTTTCTCAATATTTTCAACATTTACGTCTGTATCAGACATAGGAGGACTACACAACACAATATATACTAAGTAGCGTGGCCAAACAATCCAGACGTTTGAAATAGTTAAAGATATCAAATTTATTGATCAGCCGTGCAGCGCGGCGTGCGTACTAAAAATAGCAGACGCCAAGAGTAGGATGTCGTCACCACACCACCCCGGCCCGGGCCCCCACCAAATGCACCCGCACCCACCAACCCTCTTCTAAATATAAGTCTGAGGATAATAGCAATCCAGTTTGTTTTCGGTACTTGTTCGGACTCTAAGCAATAAAGAAAAAATATTACATCAAGCGTCGCAATTATTCCAACTAGATAAATATTAATTTTAAACGTATCCGACGGATTTTATAGCAAACGCGGATGGGCATTTCTTAAATAATGTCAGAGATAGCCGAAAAAAAAATCATTTTTTTTTTACAATACATTACTATGCACATTAAAAGTATGTGTACCTCTGGAATCACAAAAAAAAAATAGGTACATAAACACGGCTGTGACAGTGCCTGGGTCGTGACATTACTGAATATTGTGCATCTACAGAAGGCACCTACAGAATCAGATTAACGGAAAATCATTATACCTTAGCATATAAAACAATACATAAATATATTCACGTAGTTCTTCTTATTCAAATGAAAGTTTATGTCACGACCACGCATTATAATGTCACGCCCGCGTACTGAAAAATCCGACGGCGGTGACAATTTTTCATTCCACGGACGGGACAATTTGAAACGTGTTCGCTATTACCTAAAAAACAAACAAGGTTTTGCAAATCATAAATAATTATCTTAAACTACACTACACTACCTGGGCGTTTTCAAACAAAGTTGTCGGATCACTCGATGTTTCAAAATTTAAAAATTTTACGTTGTTCCTACTCAGAATTGAGAGCTCTATTCATTTTAATATGTGAAAAAAAAAGTCCCGTTTTTTTTCGATTCACATACGCAACCACTCCCAATTAATTTCTATGGATGGTAGCGTAATGGAAATATTTTATCTATACAAAATTTTGGGACATTTTTTTTCTCCTACTAGAATTAATAGAGCTCTCGATTCTGAGTAGAAACAACGTAAAATTTTTAAATTCTGAAACATCGAGTGATCCGACAACTTTGTTTGAAAACGCCCACCTACATATTTATGTTTTAAATAATAGCGTGACTTTGGTACTTTGAATTCCATAATTGCTGTAATAGTTCGCAAAATAACATAACATTTTTCCGGAAAAAAACATTTCATTTCAAATTCTGGCAATCTCACACTACACGGTCCGTGACATTTTGGACTTGAATGTTTATTTTTATATCTTTTTATGTATTGTATGTCAAAAATTATATTTACAAACAATACTAGACGTAATTTGCTAAGTGAATTAATATACAGTTTACTGATTTTCATAAAAAATATACCCAATTCTTAGAACTCACACAAAAAATCATGAGAATAAGAAATGCCCGGATACTCACGGTACTCTTTATTTTCACAGTTCCGCGTGATTTCACCCCCATGTTATGTAGCCTATATAAAGTTCATGAAACTTTCACCCACTGCTCCACTGAATATTTGTATGGATATTGTTTCTAAATAACACGTTAATCACAACATAATTGTAAATTCATACTGAACTGAACTCGGACACAGGACATGTAATCCCGTTATGACGAATAGGGAAACTATTTATGTGACGCATAATTTCAGTTATCCTACATAAATAATGACGTTCAGTTACTCCATCAATAGGTAGTACGTCATTTGAATAATGATGTCAACTTTATGTGTTCCCAAGTAAATAGGTACTTCGAATGCTACTTATTTACTTCCTCTATGTAGTGATCGTCCGTATTGATACCGACGTTAGTATTAAACATTTTGAGTAAACAAAGCTTCTAATGTTGCGTCGCGAGCAAGTAAAAGCTACCCATTTGGTTCATGAAACAGAGTTTTGCGTTAGTTTTATCTCTATTACTAAACGCATATTGTAATGAGAATAAATTTGCGAGCCACGTTCCCTTATCTTATCAAACTTGGTTTAGCATAATAAGTAAATCATAATTAAAATTACACACACACCCAGCACACCTACACTCAGCATTGGGTGGATTATGGTTGAGGAAGAAGAAGAAGAAGAGAATTAAAATTAATCGCGCGTACCTATAAATATAAATAAATGATTTAATTTCTGAATGGCTTGAATAGTACAGTCGAATACACTGCATTCTTAGAAGGTATTATTAAAACACATATTTATTTTATTCTATACAAATTATTTGCACTCGACTGTACCTATACCGCAATGCGCTAGGCTAAAACGTCTGTAGACAACAGCTACGTCGAACGGTACACGCGGATCAATGACAATTCTCGATAATTACTTATGTATGTTGTGTATTGAATGAGTAATAGTAAGGTGAGACAAAACTAACGCACCCCCCCACTTCAGACCAGCAGTCAGCACTGATCCCACGGAAATTAGTCTCAACTGAAGTGCGTTTCCTTTTATAAGCATTTAATAGAGTCTCTACGCACATCTCAAAAGCTTGAAATGAATTTCAGACTAAAGAGCTACAAATCCATTAATGATACGGTGACTAGATGGTGATAACATAGGTAGGTGTAGTGTAGGTGTGAAACAAATAAAACTGCAATATAATATGGAGTAGGTGTAGTATATAGCATGAAATGGGATTAATTTGAATATCAATGCTTTATAGCCCATCTTACCGGAGTTATGACCGTGCATAATGACAACTTAAGGCAACAGCAATAAAGAAAGTCACGTTCAGTGAAGTTGACAGTGCGGAGGGCTCTGCGCGTGCGGCGGCGTGACGGACGCGCTCGGCCGGCGACGCAGCGCGGCCGCGCCCTGCCGAGCCGATAGCACCTAGCACCAATCCACCTCGTCAACTACATCACTTTTTACACTACCTAGACTTCGTACACGTGACTTCTTACAGTTCTTACACATATAATAAGTAAACTATTCAAACGTCGCTAGGTTATTAAAGTTCCTGGTCACATATGATGTTCTGTTAGACCAGTGTTTCTTAACCTGGAAGCATCCAAAGTGGTCACGCGGGGCCAATCTAATAAATAGAATTAGAAAAGTGACATGACAACTAGTCGACACAACGCGTAAAGGTGCAATTCCGCCTATTGCGGCCGATCGAAGCCATAAGTAATAGCGTTGTCCCGATTTGCGCGGGACGTCCCGATTTTCGGGGGTTTGGGGACGTGTCCCGATTTGTGTCTAAGCGGGACGCTAAATATCCCGATAAATCAATAAAATGAAAAATCAATATCATTACAAAAAAATATATAGGTACCTATATTTAACGCATCAGCATTACATCACTTTCTCACTTTACTATAAATATTGTTTTTTGTCCAACCGTTGAAGAGTTCCCCCCTGCGGATAAAGTCCTGGCTGGGTAACCAGAACTCCACTACCGGATTATTGCATTATCATCCGACTTACTCAAGTATGCAAAATTTCAGCTTAATCGGTTGAAGATATCTGCTTCAAAATTGAGTCGCAAGATTCCACCCGGACAATCATACTGTACATTACATACCTACATACATACGTTTCAAAAGCTTGTACTTAATAATAAAAAACTGCATTCCTTTGCAATGTAAGTTTGAGGTTTCCTAAAGAAACGTCAAGTAAACACGCGCACCCATTTCCTTATTTGTAAAACGGCATGCTTGACAGTCAGGGGTCTCCGGTTGCAACATAGTGTAGCTAAAAACTTGGTTGGAAACGGTATTATTTCCCAGGATCTCATTATAAGTTGTTAAATTTTTCCATGACTTTGTAGGTTGGTAGGTAAGCAGATGATGCAAACTTAATCTGACGCAAAAATAACGTGTCACTTATCTTACAAAATTCTATGACGAACGAACCGTTATTTTTGCTCGTGATTAGGTATATTTTATTGTAAAAATTAATTCTCTTCCTTTGGCGTAAATTCGAAACAGGAATGGAGCATCATAGAGTCGGCTCGATCAAAAGTTACAAAACTTTATTTACTTACGGGCATTCTGAATAACATATTAACTAAAATATACAGCTGTTGGCAATTAGTGCCAAATAAGTACGTACCCAATATTGAGGCAAAACGTTTATAGTATAAATTTAGGTACAGTCAATGGCATAAATATGTACTACGTTACCAAGACGTCAAAAACATCTATACACCTTTCAACTAATTCATAGAATATGCGGTGATTCTTAGAATCCGAAACCATTATAAATTGAAAGTAGCACACAACAATACCCATTTTCGTAGCGTGACACTGATTATGATTACTTACGCACTGCTCGCTTCGAATTGTTTGACGAACAATCGAAGTGAACTAATCTAATCAAATACCTGATGAAATCCACGAGTATGTACATAAACATAACCTACCTACTGTCCACTTAAAATGGGTTACTTGTGAGAATAAATAACTTTTTACAACCGAAAACAATTGGCTAGACAGACATACAAAATATCAGTTTTTTAAACCTTCGGGATCCTTAGGTATGCCTGTAGCTTACTTCATACAACATTGATTCCCCGGGGGAGCGTTTGTTTTATTTAGAGTAGAGGTTAAAAAAGCCTCAAATGCTGTCTAAAGCACAGATTGTAATTCCCTGCAGCGTCATGCCATGCCGACTATTGCGTATAGTATTTGATTTGATCTTTAGTTTTATTATCAGTGTATTTTGATAAACTTGTCTTAACATTTATGCAACTAGAATGTTTTGCCATTTTCATTCATGTTTTCTATTTATCTGTATTGTTGGTACATGATTATGACTTGATTTTGATTTGTTTAGTATGGATTTGTTACTAAATGTAAGATAGAAGAATTGTGCGAGCGATGGCAGAGGTCGTCGCCCCAACACCTCAGCAATCGATACTCATCGCCACCGAGCGGCGGACCGAATAGCCGCGGAGACGATGCCCTCGCGCTCGCGCTGACCTAATAGATGTTTTTTTCGAAGTTTTAACATAGACACCTTAAGGCCCCATTAGTAGGTTACCCATAAAAATAATGCTACATTGTACGCTATCTTAATTAAGATTAGCGCTATTGACAAGCGCACCGCAGGATTTAGAGTCAACACTTATTAGCCTAAAACAAGACGAGTTTGTAGATGAACTCAACGCTACAATAAGCTGTAAGTATAATAAGTAAAATTTACTTTGACCTGATGCTTGCTGTAGTCAAGATCGACGACGATCGCTAACCTAAGTTACCAAAAAGCGCGCAACTCAATATCAGATAAATCGTAATAATGTTGAGAGATATAATAATGTTTTTTTAAACGACTTAAAAAGAGAGAAAACAAATAGATACCTACTAAAATATTAAGTTGTAGCGCACTCTATAAAAAAAATCGGTAGTTAGAGCAACTGCCGAATTTATTTCTACTGCAGTTGTACATTGAATAAACTACTTTGAATTGGCTGGATTACTTTCTAAATTTACAAAACTGGTGATTCTCGTCTAGGTCTTAAGTTACTACCGTTTGTTAGAAAAAGTTGACATTTTGTAGATAGAAATTATCATGTCGTTCGACTCTCGTACGTGTAGGTACATAGCGTACATGATTCATAAAGATGTGCGAGAAACCGACCATTAACATTTGTTTTCGAATAAATAGTCGAGGTCATATTGAGATGAGATGACATTGTTAACTTTTGGGAGTCAGAAGCTAATTAAAACCGTATACTTTTAATCACACATTTTATTAACATTTCCAACACTCTTCCAAAAACTTTACTTAGCCAATTGTTCTTATGCTACTCGTCCAATCGCTGCTTAACGAATGACCTCCTTCCCTTGGCCAGAACGCCCGTAGCCTGACTACCCCCCCTTGTGAGGTCACGTGACTTATGGAAATATTCAGTTAAACAACCAATATGCAGTTTTATCAAACGGAAACAATCAAGATCTTAATAATACAGGTTACCTAATACAAAAATAATGATTTAAATAAATGATAAACCTTACATACCTGTAAACTAAGTGTTGCTGACTGCCCGCTTTGATATCAATGATAAAGGTCGAGGTCGGTTTTATATCAAAATTAATGCCCCTGCTATCTTTTGACTTTACTTTCGTTTAATGTCCTTATCATTATCAACTAAATAGCGCTACCTATAAAAACAAACCTACCTATGGGTAGCCCTAACTCAAGAAAGTAGGTTAGCTACTCGAACATTTCGGTCCTAGTTGTCACATAAACATAATAGACACGATACACACATTATACACAATAACTATTCAAATAAAAGAAATGTGTAAGTATGTTATGGTTTGTATTGGCATAGTATAGCAATGATAAACCATAGCTTGAATCGGAAACCTCCAATATAATCGTTCGTGATAAAAAAAGATGACGCTATTAATAAATTTATCCTTGATAGAATTCCAATGACGTGCGCTGGTCAGGGCCAGCGGGTAAGTAGATACCTACATGACAAAGGATCCCTGCGGGGACGCAGGGTCGCCCCAGATGCGCGGTCCTTGCGCCCCCGGCGGCCTTGGATTAGGAGCTTCTGACCTACTCTACGATTGCCAAGCGAAGGTATAACAGGAAAATCGGGATGAAATTGCAAGGTTGATTATTATTTTTAATTGAAATCACTTTTTACGTCATATTTGGTAATAGATTTTGTCTAAAGGTCGATGCCTGTGGCGAAATATTTTGACGACGTACGACCTTGTTGTTTTAGTTGAAGTATTTTAATTTTTTCTTTTGTCATTAATCATCCATCATCATATTATGTTTTTTATTTGTTAATTGCATAATACATTCGATAGATACAACATCGCCTTGAACTCTAAACCTAATAATAAGTTATGTACCTAGTAAGATTAACTATCTCAATGTTCCAAATCACTACATAGTACATAGTATAAAACAAAGTCGCTTTCTCTGTCTCTATGTCCCTATGTATGCTTAAATCTTTAAAACTACGCAACTGATTTTGATGCGGTTTTTTTTACAGATAGAGTGAATCAACAGGAAGGTTTATATGTATAATACATGCATAATATACCGTGCGAAGCCGGGGCGGGTCGCTAGTAAAATATATTTTATAAGTAAAATAATTTACGTTTATGAGGAATAAAACTTAAATGTTGTAAAAATTTAGGTAAGCAAGATTGTTGGCCAAGTAATAAAAGGAACTTGTTCCGGGAAGTTTGGAAACTTGCCAAAACGCTTTGAAGTTATTCGTTGCGGAGGAACACGGGAGCAGAGTCAACGTCCTTTACATCTAGTATTACCAATTGCTCGCTAAATCGGTCATTCACCCTAAATCATAGATGCATCATCACTACAAAGTATAAAACAAAGTCGCTTTCTCTGTCCCTATGTCCCTATGTATGCTTAAATATTTAAAGCTACGCAACGGATTTTGATGCGGTTTTTTTTAGTAGATAGAGTGAATCAAGAGGAAGGTTTATATGTAAGCGAAGCCGGGGCGGGTCGCTAGTTATTAATATTATAATATTTTTATGTATGCAGATACCGCCCGATCCGCCCGGACTGGTATTAATGCTCCTTACTGACATTGAAACATTGCAATTTATGAATCGATAGGTAACGTAGGTAGGTACACCTACAGAATTTACCCATTATAAAAATGTTTCATGTCGCAATTCGATGCGCACTTTTTCAAAACAACATTTTTCTGCCTTAATTAGTCATAAAATCCATCTCCATATTCATGGAACTACAGCCGCCTATGATAGACTGTTAGCAATCGAAGTCGAATGGAAAAAAATCGAGTACTTAAATAACAATTCCACACGCCGCCGCAGTGTCAGATGCAGAACGAACGCTATCCGACGCATTCCGTGTGCATGCACCGACACCGACGCTCACATAACTCAAGCCTTGACCTGCATTGCTAACGAAGCCAAGACATCGCACGACAACAACCACTGCACAATACAAAACAACCAAAATAGAAATTCAACAGTCTGGGTACAGTCAAGGTGCAAAAACTTTATCCATTCGACGATTAATAAGGACCGTAAAACTACCCAACTATAGTCCCGTACTATTGGTCCATAACTTCAAGACTACTTTAAGTATCCATACCAATATTCTTTTTTGTTTTGTCCAAGTTTTTCCTTCCGTTAATAAACATAATTTAGCCACTGAACTTTCTCGTTCTAATAAAAGTCACACCTTTAAACGCAAATATTTGAGTCAGATTTGGAATTTGGATCATATTTAGCTGGGAGATTTTGGAGTATAGTTGAGTAGTTTTACGGCGTACTATTTACACACTTCACTATGTATACACAACTTATACTTCCAACTCATGTTTCCGAGTATCTGGTTGGGTGCTACAATTTTTCGCGAGAAAGTACGTAATTAGGTAAGTATTTACATTTATAAAATACTTGTACAATAAAACATTACGTCGCTATGTTATCACAGTAAGTAAGTGTAAGTGATTTAGGTACATTGTTGTATTTTTTATCTTTACTGAACTCTACTAGTAGGTAATTTCAGTGTGGGCAGTGAAAGACTTGACTATGGTAAGGTTTTACTCAGTGTTTTAGGTCAAGTATATAATTTTTGTTTTGCTGTAGTTAGGTTGGTGAGTAACTGTTTATACAATTGGATTTGGAACCAATGAAGTTATGAATGAATCATAAACCCAAGACGTGACGCCAATATTGTTCCATGTAAATAAGCACGTAAGCATGCGACTATAAGTATACTTAGTATTAAGCAAATAATATTTGAATCAGATTGACCGAATTAGTAATTCGGTGGAATCATCGATTTCCTGTGTGATAAATAAGCAAACACATGACATCTTATAGGTATCTCATCTTTCTGCCTTTCTGTTATTTTCAACAAGATAAGATAGAGTCCAAGATATGTAGAAATTGTATATCATTATCTTAATAATGTACAGTCAAGGGCATAAATATTATATGTTACCAAGACGTCAATGATATCTCTATATATGCACCTTTATGCCACAAACAATAAGGTCGGTGATACATATATTTGACATGATGGCTGTATCATTATTTATGCCGTCGATTGTACTTAATAAAAAACTTAAAAACACCGACTTCAAAAAAATTCAAGAAACGCTTCATTTTCCGAAGTCAGTTCAAAAAAATGTTCTGACTGACGGACTGCCTTATCAACGCTCAGCGTGGCTCAGCTCAAACCCTAGTACTAATGTACCCTCAATGATAATATATCAAACTAGCTTCTGCCCGCGATAGGTAGGTAAGGTACCTACTTAGTACGGAGGGATTTTGCCAAATTCCTCGAATAAGAATTTCTGCACCGGGGACGAAGTTCTGATCTGCCCAATCTAAAGAGCGAGTTATTTTGCAAATTGTTTAAAAAATGTAGAGCCGTATTTGAAGTATTGTTGATTAGTTCTATTTATTATTTTAAAAGCTACTTACTTGAAAAACTAGTCCAATCAATGAAAACCTCCACACATATTCATAATTAACTATATAATTAACAGCAGTTTTAGAATTCGATTTCAGACTGGGAACAGTAGGCTTATTGTCTAACTCGTTCGCAATCGCCATGGTGTTCATTTTGACAGTTCATGTATGGGCTGACAATTGGCATCGGAATCCGTTAGCTTCACATTCATACATGAACTGTCAAATTGAACACGATGGCGATTGCGAGCGAGTTAGACAATAAGCGTACTGCTATAGTTTATTCCAATCCATTTTAACGCCTTTGTAAACAAACCAATTTCATCGAAATTCCCACACAATCTCTCAATGTATTAGCGTCATATCCACCGTCATACTATAATTTTTGTATTTAATTATTATATGAACTTGAGGGACTTTGTTTGTTTACAAAAGCGTTAACTAGGATTGGAATTGTCATTTTCTTTACTCAGGATAGAAAGTGTCTTTTGAAAGTCACAACCGTGATCATTGTAACGTGAAAACACTACCCCCGTGTTAAAGTACATAATACGAGTATAGAATGTAATACTTAACCGTTTGTAGACTTCCAAAAAACTAAATACGATAACATTGTATGATCGGCGGTCGTTTTTTTATTACGGGAATTGATAACGGCCCATTTAAATATTGAAAGTGTCTTAGACGTCTCAGTCCTTCGTGTGACATTGCAGCTTACCTTGACGTACCAGCGCGTCTGGGACTTTCTGTGTCGGGGGCGGCGGCGGTCGGGGCTGCGCTGGTCGGCGCGCGCGGCCGGCGAGCGCAGCGCGTGGCAGCGCGCCGCCAGCGCCTTTGTCCGCTCCGCCAGCGAGTGCCGCAACTCGCCGCCGCCACAACCCCGCACCAGCATCGCTCAACCACCCCCTACTACTTTCACTGTCTCGGTATCGTCTTCATCGACGACGCCACTCATTGCTATCGTCTTCAACAGCGCGACTTTTCACCGATTGCAATTTTTCTGCTTCGTAGTACTTTGTTTTTATAACAGTAATCTAGTTACTTACGTCAAATTGATAAATACATTATGGTTTTCAATTATATATAAGTAAAGCATTTGATCCTGTGATTTGATCCGAAATAGACGAGCTTCATTCATCTAAATAACCCAAGGTCTGGGTCGTATGATAAGGTCGAGTTACATTCCATTTATAGTTAATGCGTGACTAATGTTTTGTGTCGCTGTGTCAAAGGACAACCCAGGGAATCCCATTATCTAATAACAATACCAAAATAACGTATTAAACTAAACTGAAATTTAGGTATTATTAATCATCCCCATCATCGGAGTACTATATGTTTCTAATTATTTTTCCCGTTGGTTTTACTTTAGGTGACTAAGTACAAAAACAAAATGCAAGATATTTAAGTTTTAAGGTCGATTTAGAGGGTACTGTACCTAGTGGGAAAATGAATGGACCTGTTAAACTTAAATAAATAAACGAGATTGGACCTAAAAATGTTATATTATTATGCGGTTAACTAATGCTGACTGTAAACAAGACGCAAATACCTGCAAGCTTGCCACCTAAACTACTTCATTATGCATTCCACTAAGGTGGGTATTTCTTTCTTCATCGTAAATAATGATAATGTATGCATGCAGTTCAAAATCAGATAGGTATCTTTGAACTCTAGATTATGGGAGACCACGTTCCTGCGCCCGTGTAACATGTATGTATAGAGAGTCAAAGTATAAACCAATTGGAAATGGAAGAGTAAAGACAGTTTAATTGAACTCTATAAATAAATACTTACACACATACACATTATCGACATTTCTTAGCCAAATAAACATGTATAGCGAACTATACATTAATGTTTAAGTAGTTAGGTAGGTAGATTTATGTATGTATGTATGCGATCTATATAGTGGGTAGTCACCAAATGAACGAGCAGTGTCTGCGTACCTAGTAGGTCGATATCTGTCAAGGAAATTGGATAATTGAGGAAGGGAGCGGCTCGCTGCCAACGCGAGTTACATGCTCGACTCTTCAACCAACACGCCACTTAAGATTGCCTACTCGTACGTAGTATACGATACTTATATGTACATCTTTTAACATGAAGACTGTACCTACAGTTCATTTGTCACGTAAATGGAGAGACTGTTTCAGCTCTAATAAAAGTGAAAAGTTGTGTGAACTAAAGTATTCCAAAATCCAAAAACCGGCCAAGTGCGAGTCGGACTGGCGCACTGAGGGTTCCGTACAAATTCGCTAAGTTATTATAAAATCTAGTGTTAGCAGAGCCCTGCTTTTAAGCAAAATGTAGGCAGTGTGAGGTCATTTTATATTGGATACTTATATAGACAGACAAATATTAAATAAAAAAAAAACTACTTACTAGATCTCGTTCAAACCCATTTTGGGTGACAGTTTGTATGGTAATGTACATCATATATTTTTTTAGTTTTATCATTATCTTATTTTAGAAGTTACAGGGAGGGGGGGGACACACATTTATCACTTTGGAAGTGTCTCTCGCGCAAACTATTCAGTTTAGAAAAAAAACAAAATTAGAAACCTCAATATCATTTTTGAAGACCTATCCATAGATACCCCACACGTATGGGTTTGATGAAAAAAAAAAAAAATGTTCCAGTTCTAAGTATGGGGAACCCCCAAAATTAATTGTTTTTTTTTATTTTTGTGTGAAAATCTTAATGCGGTTCACAGAATACATACCAAGTTTCAACAGTATAGCTATTATAGTTTCGGAGAAAAGTGGCTGTGACATACGGACGGACAGACAGACAGACAGACATAAAAAATCTATAAGGGTTCCGTTTTTTTTCCATTTGGCTACGGAATCCTAAAAATCTATATCTTTAAAACAATCAAATAGGTTCTTATTGGAACTTCATACAAGACAAATCATCAGGAGTATCCATCTGTACCAACATAGATTCGAGTTGCATTTTAAGGTACAAGGTACAAGCATTATCGTGCTGATTTTCATTCATCTTTTTTTATCTTTTTCCTTTCTTATTCGCTTTTTCCCACTTACTTACAACTCTAATAAATCTAATGAATAAATCGGAGTTCTGACTAAATGCTTTACTACTCTATAAAATATGAAGAAGCAAAGCATTGTGTTAAACCTACATGCCAGGTGGTGGATGCATGCATGTGAATTGAAGTGATAAGGTAATAAGTAAGCGGTCGTCAAAATGTTATAAATGACTTGTGATTCTCGCTTTTAACAGTACCACGGAGAGTGTCTTTTGGTAAATCTCACGATAGCGGCAGGTGGCGAGCGAGGGGTTGCTCGTCAGGTGTGAAAGGAACTTGTATTCCAAAATGTTACCTGACAATATACCTATGCTGCTTACCGTTTAAACAATTCCGATTTGTGTATTGCGTGCGGCATTTATATAGGTACAAATATTATAGAATAAAATTACTTGGAATATATAACAGTCATCTTACTTATGACACTACTATGGTACAACTCATCTACACAAGATTACTTTGTTCTGACAATTAGGTACCTATCATGAATCAGCATCTGTCATTAAACGTTGCGTTTACTCATGCTGTTATCACACTTTATTATACACAATGTTTTGGTAACGTCGCTACTTTACGTTGCTTTTTGTAATTTTAGAAGGTTATATGTTAAAATAAAATATATATAAACAAGGTTAACTAGCCATTCACTGAACAACATTTAGAATGATTTAATGTATATTAATGGGCGGCAATCGCGCTGAAATAAGTCTGATACCTTAACTGTTGTTATAACACTTAATATAACTGAAAACCATAATAACATTTACATTTATTAGTATTATGTAGATATTTTTTACATCTCCTTAAACTTGACAATGACTAGTTACCCACTTCTGCAGTAACTAATGAGTGTACCTACTATTACAGCCTTATTACCATACAAATTATCCTCAGCGCAAAAAACACCGGTTCACTTTACAACAAACACTAATGACACCGTGTGACGAGAACTTCGTTCATAAAACACTGAATCGTCTTTAAATTTTGTAAACGAACAGAACACTTGAATTATGATTAAATTGTCACGAAATTCGAGTAAAGAATTCCCGCGAAACGCACTTCAAAGGTAATAAAAAATACAGAGTGACGTTGACTAGCCCTTCCGAACGGAGCGCCCGGCGCGCGTCGTCTGAGCGTGAACGCGCGCTCCGGCGGTCGAGACAAGGAGTACTCGCTCAAAACCACGCATGTGCGAGATTTTCATGGGTTTTCCGACTCATCAACCGAGATTATACCTTGACTTAAAACGTGACGTTATCTTTGCAGTTATAATTTGAACTATTTTCCAAGTAACCAGACCACACATCTACTATTGTGGGTACTCACGATACTTATGTAGTTGTTTCATCACGAGAGTTTAAATTATATTTATATTTATTTGACATTTAATTTATAAGTAAAAGAATATAAGAATGTCCCTTTCGGTGTTGAGATCCTTGGTCCTAGCGTAGCGCTATTAGCCTCTTCAAAGATATTCTAATAGGTAGATGCTACGGGTGACCGCAGAGCTGGCAGCCTGTCCAAGGTGGAAGTAGTAACCTATCGCTATCTGCTGAAACCTCTTAATAAAGGCCATCAGATATTGTATTGTGTTTTTATAACTGACATTGATTTGAATGACTTTCAAATATACATTAGGTTCTATGATTATAAAATTGTTTCATTAGGTTATGGGCCCAGGGGGAATGCTGTCAGCGTCTGTGGTTGTAACTTGTAACTACTATGCCACGGCCACGGTGGCCTCTCCTTTTTAATTGTTTTATTTTAAGATATAATAATTTTTTTATTTATTTATAAGCCTTTTCATTCCGAATTCGCTACAATTTCAGTAAGTACATGTTGTTGTTGATGTTATTGTCGTTTATTTATTAAATTGTCGCGTAATTCGGCGTGCCTCATGGCATAGGCCTCCTCCGTGTATTGGAGGGTTTGGGCTATAGTTCCAACGCGCGCCCAGTGCGGATTGGGAACTTAACACACACCATTGAATTTCTTCGCAGATGTGTGCAGGTTTCCTCACGATGTTTTCCTTCACCGAAAAGCTCATGCCAAATTACAAATGTAATTTTCGAACATGAATTCCGAAAAACTCAGAGGTGCGAGCCCGGGATTTGAACCCACGACGCTCTGCTTGAGAGGCCACAGGTCAAACCACTAGGCTACCACGACTTTTTTAAGATATAATAATACCAATGTAATAATAATAATAATAAGTAATGAAACAACGCAAGATTTAAAAACAGACTAATACTAAAACTACTACTAATTATAAAACTATAAAGTAAAATAGGTATTTCGTCAATATATTCCGCCACAGCGCATCAACCCCAAGAGCCAAGACGCTGGCCGCATTACCTCTCTGAACTGCTATTCCTAACCTAAAGATTAAGATTACCTTAGTTAATAGTTTAGTTTTCAATTTAATTAGATTTTAATTGGTTTTTAAGCATTTGAAAGTAAAAGATAATTTTAATTACATTAAAACTATCTAACCCAGCGCAGCCACATTTATGATTGAGGTGTAGATGTAGAGCTTGTGAAGGGTTTGTATACGTGCCGGCACATAAGTCTAGCGATGACGAGTCACGTGGAGGGGATCTGCGCACCCACGGATTCCGTATTTTATACTTCTGCGCATACAAGGTCATCGCTAGATTTACGTGCCGGCACTTATACATATAGATTCAGGGCGTGTAAAGTTAGAAGCTTGGCTCTACGACACGTGTTTCCGTTTCGATTGGATCTTCATAGAAAGCGCAGTGCTAACGCAAGTTGCGCATGGGCAAGAGGACTTTCAAAAGATTTCAACGCGCTATACATAGAGGAAAATATAATAAATATTTTTTTAGTTGCATATACATGTACACTTACATCTTCTGCATAACTTAATCAACGTGGGCTTTACATATTTATTTATTAATTCAACATTTATTATAAATCAACATTCCACTTATTAGATTAAACATTGGTCCTGACAATTTTTTAAAGACTATAGGTATATATAGGTATATATAGGTATTAATTATAATGTTTGTTACAATGTGTTAGTGAAGTAATACAGTTTTTATAGAAGGTTGCGAACAGAAAGACTAGGGAAAAGTCAAAACAAAATCCACGCTAGGCTAATCTCACCTTCGCGGAACCACGTGTAGAGCAGGCGCGGCTGCAGAAGCGGCCGAATCAGGTAAGATTTTTATATATATGGGTTTCAGCACCGAATTTAACTTTGTCCCTTTCGGTGTTGAGACCCTTGGTCCGGGGTTCAAAGATATTTCGAAGAGTCTATTATTTCATTATTAAAATCCTCGCTATTTGCGATAGATTTGCTGTGTCCCATGGACTCAAATATAATGTCAAAAAGAGTGAGATACTAGTATTCAAATCTGGCACTAAGACGTACCCAATTCCGCCAATCGTTCTTAGCGGTTCTCCTCTTCAGGTGGTCACTAAATTTAAATATTTGGGTCATTGGGTCACAGACACCCTAAAGGATGATATCGACTTGGAAAGAGAGCGCAGAGCATTGTCGGTTAGGGGAAATATGCTTTCACGCAGATTTGCACGCTGCTCTCGGGAGGTGAAGATCACTCTCTTCAAAACTTACTGCCAAACTTTGTACACGTGCAGCCTGTAGAGCAATTACACCAATAAAACCTACAATGCTTTGCGCGTCCAGTACAACCACGCCTTCAGGGGATTGTTGGGGCTGCCCTGGCGCTGCAGCGCATCGGGGATGTTCGCTGCGTGGAACACGAGCGGCTTCCAGGCCGTGCTGCGCAAGCGCGTAGCGTCCCTGTGGGAGCGCGTGCGGCGCAGCTGCAACTCTCTCCTGAAGGTGGTGGCAGCGAGGACCGATAGTCCTATTATTTCTCATTGGATGTCCGTGCATGTTAAATCCAACGAGCATTTCATGTTTTACTAACAACCTAAATATTAAGTCTTATTGTTACTAACTTTATATATGGATATGGATTACTTAATTAATTTTTATCTGAAATAAATGATTTCATTTTTCATTTTCATTTTTAAAAACCATTATTAGGATTTTAACTAGACATATTTATATTGTGAATTCTATTTTTCTATTAGGTTGGGATTTTAGAATGAAACTAGCTGTGAAAGCTATACATGTCCGAATGTCCGGTCGTTTCACTTACGCTTTCTACGGAAAAATTCAACACGTCTCAAATATTTGCACCTCGTAGGTAAGTTTCATAAGTTTGGCTAAACTATATTCAAATTGTTACCGGACAAACTTACACGAACAAATAATGTGCTATTTGAGCATACTAATTGGTTTGTTCCCAATTCTACAGATTGCCAGCACTTCAGATAACGTGATTTTTGTATGGACTGTGAGTTTAGAATGGACACAGGAACAGGATTTGTGTGCTCTATCTAATATTTTTGAGAACATGACTGTGTTAAATTACTGTGTTAAATTTAAAAAACCGGCCAAGTGCGAGTCGGACTCGCGCACTGAGGGTTCCGTACAAATTCGCTAAGTTATTATAAAATTCAGTGTTAGCAGAGCCCTGCTTTTAAGCAAAATGTAGGCAGTGTGAGGTCACTTTATATTGGTTACTAATATAGACAGAGAAATATTAAATAAAAAAAAACTACTTACCTACTAGATCTCGATCAAACCAATTTTGGGTGGAAGTTTGTATGGTAATTTTTTATTTATTTATTAATAATGTACATCAATTGTACATCAATTTAATATTAATGTACATCATATATTTTTTTTAGTTTCATCATTCTCTTATTTTAGAAGTTACAGGGGGGGGGGACACATTTTACCACTTTGGAAGTGTCTCTCGCGCAAATTATTCAGTTTAGAAAAAAAATATATTAGTAATCTCAATATCATTTTTGAAGACCTATCCATAGATACCCCACGTATGGGTTTGATGAAAAAAAAAAATTCAGTTCCAGTCCTAAGTATGGGGAACCCCCAAAATTCATTGTTTTTTTTTATTTTTGTGTGAAAATCTTAATGCGGTTCACAGAATACATCTACTTACCAAGTTTCAACAGGATAGCTGTTATAGTTTCGGAGAAAAGTGGCTGTGACATACGGACGGACAGACAGACAGACATGACGAATCTATAAGGGTTCCGTTTTTTGCCATTTGGCTACGGAACCCTAAAAAGGAATCATTACTTCAGTAAGCGATTATCCTATTTCAGCATTGCATTATTTATTTCTAAAAGCTTTTGATTAACTTGCAGTATTCGTTTATAAAAGTTGTCTTAAAAAAGGACCATTTTTCAACCACTGTTAAGTGATCCGATTGACATGTAATGTTATATAATAGGTTTAAGGTAAGTACCTATGTGTAAAGATTCGATTGGATTGGTCCAACGAAATAAAAGGTTGTATCAAAATTTATGATTTGAACAAAAACTTTTTCTTAAATTAACAAGCCAATCCATCAAACAAATAATTGAAACGCTTGCATTTGGTAAACACAATAGTTCACAAGAACTGTTGTTAATAGCATGACTGCATGCAATGAATAAGTATTTTTAAACAGTTGCATTTTACAACGTGCATTCTTATATCGGTACGTGTTTGTCACAATATGATCGCTCTTTGTCACATTTCTTAGTTGTGTTAAGATCGGCGACGATAAATAGCAAAGGCAAAGAGGGAAAAAATTACTACTACCAATAAGTACCTAATATTTTTGTCACACTACATTACATCTCTATCTAATGTAATATATAATCAACCTGAAACTACCGCGAGACTCAATCATAGTTAGACAAACGGATAACTCACGTATAAAGTCGAGTAATGCTCGACACGAAATGTTTCGGACTAATTCGTAGTCCTTCCTCTTGGAGCGCTCGCCCCGGCGGCAGCGAAACGAACACCCGTGTTCGGCTCCAACGACTACGTTAAATTTTTTTATACGTTTATATTTTTGGGGGTGTGAAATCGTTTTAGTTGAGCCATCGCAGGGAAAATGCGTTTTTCAGAGTTCTGCAAGCTCGGTCGCCCAAATAAATATACTAAATAGTGAAATATTATTACGCCTGTAGGTACTTGGTGTTCCATAGGTTGACCGATGGACGACACGCATATAGACTCTATTGATTACTCCACCTAACCTAGAGGGCTTCGTCCAATGCAAGTATGATCATCATCACCATCAGCATCATACGTCCTACTGCTAGGCACGGGCTTCTTCTTTTTACCCGCCTGAGACCGTCTGATCGATAAACGTGGGTCATACTGTAGCCTACCGAATTTAGCTATCCAGTTGGCATACCGAGCCCAAGAACCAAACCATCCCGATAATTAATGTTATGCAATGAACTTTGGAAGATTGTTCTCGTTTTAGTTAGTTCTGCCTGATGAGCCATGTGATTTCATTACTCATTACTGTATTTTATTATGACAACTATGGTACTTATCATAATGTTGGTTTTCCGTAGCCGACTACCTGGATCTGAGTATAGTTGCTGTAAATAAGGAGTGTGTGATTGAGTGTAAGTAAAATGTTGAAAGAAATCGATCTGGTAGCAACAACAATAGGCAGAAACTGGAGCGGCGGGTGTTGCTGCGCCTGCGAGTGGCGACGCAACACTCGCTCCCACGAGCACTTTCGACACTGATATAACCAACGATAGCAATAGCTAATGTAAGCACTTGTTAGTTGTTTGATCATATCATATTTTTATGGAGATTTCAATAATATACGAATTATATCTAGCAACCGGTCTGCAACTAATTGGGTGCATAAGTAAGTAGGTACCTATTTACTTATAACAATGACTTAGGTACCTTTTTAATATTATACCTAATTGACTACTTTCTTGCGTGATATTCTTCCGAAGACAATACATAGGTATATTTTTTTAAATTACAGATTTAAGTTTTCTATGTTGTGTTAAATAAATAAAATATTTATTAAGTAGGATTCACCCACACGACTTTTGATGGCAATTATGCTTGTAAAATAATTACGGTCACGGGGTTTAATCGTCGAGCCAATTTGAAACATGGAGGAACGCTGTCATATTAACATTGCCAATCCTCAGCAACGTGTTTGTAAACACCAACAGGCCCCAAACAATCATCGCAGTTCGCACTATAACAACGACGTTCCATGTATGTAGGTATGCTCAACAATCTAAGTCCTTGACTCAATCAAAGATAGAGATAGGTATTTTACGAATAGTTTATGATTGATTCACAATACAAATTAAGAATTGTGCAAACGCCAAAACAGCCTACATTGCTACATTACTAAGTGTCATCATAAATAACGAATTAAGTAATCAACTTACACATCAAATTCAGCTAAAATTATACTTTTGCTTCCCAATATTGTTAGGTGCTCCTAAATAAATAAATAAATCATGAAGCTGTACCTATCTGTAATGGGTGGGTACCACTGAAAGTTAAGGTAGAATTTGTCGATGTATGAATAAAGTAAACGCTTTGATGTTTTTGGCCTTCAACGTCTGGGCACAGAATAAGTTACGTAGTGCTATGAGAACTGGGAAGGCGTGATGTAAAATTCACACAGTAAAGTCGACGATAAAGTCATCATTAAAAATAGCCAATAAGTAGGTAGGTACGCTGATCACTGGTATTTTGATGGCTAGTCGACCGCTAGCTGGTGCTCTCGTGAGTCTCGTAACCTGTGTTTATGCTGTTTTGCATCATAAACAGTAGTGCTATTAGGAAGCGGAAGCGTATTCATGCAAATCTACGATTGAGTAATAATTATGTGGAATTTGAAAGTGATATTACCAAGCTCTCGTCATCCTGGTTCATCTTTTTCTCCGCATGGTTCCCGTGGAGAACCCGCGGCGCGAGGCCACGGCTACGGACCAGGTAACCCAGGGCACTGCACCATCGCACGTCACCATAACAAAACACCGCATTCCATCACTGCATCCGCGTCCAACATATGATCGCCGCGGCCGGTCCGTCTGACGTCACACGCTTTCTCGCTACGCAAGGTTGTATTGCATTACGTTCGCCTCTGTACCAGAGTCCCATGCACTAGCTCACTTAACATTACACACTGATCCTTTTCGCTCGATAAATTGATTAGTTTCGATCGATCGCACGGGGGAGTGTTCGCGTGTGAAGGAAATACGATCTTGTGACGCATGTAACGACTTTCGCGCACGAACCGACTGAGTGAAGCCCGTCCGCGTCGTGGCATCGCGGCCGCCGCGCGCGCTCCACGTAACGGCACCGAGCCCCCGCCGCCTCCCGCGCGGCGCTCGACCTGCCTTCGCGCACCTTGCCCGCCGGCCTACCGCCGCCACCGCCGGCCGCCCGCAGCGAAACTCATTCACTCTGCCTACCCCAAACTCTTGCTCCACCAGCTGCGGAGCTTGTGTTACAGTTACAGCTTACATGATGTTGATGATTGTTACATTTGTTACCTACAACAATCTAGTACTACTGCATTAGGGTGCGACCAAACCGCCGCGTTTACGCATTGACGTGTCGTATACGTCACGTTTTCTCACCGTTTCTTCATACATTTTGTTGCGATTCCGTAACGTCACGTTTTAAGCGGCGGTGTGGTCGCACCCTTACCCGCCACTTTTGCCATTCTCGTCACAACACAACTCATAGCGCTTCTCGGTTAGGGAGCACGATATTTAATTTACTTAGTACCTAAAATTTTATTGATTTGATTGGTCACTGTCTACAGCTGTTCGAGCTGTAGGCTTATTGTCTAACTCGCTCGCAATCGCCATTGTGTTCATTTTGACAGTTCATGTATGACAATTGGCATCGGAATCAGCTAGCTGTCACATTCATACAAGAACTGTCAAAATTAACACGATGGCGATTGCGAGCGAGTTAGACAATAACCTACAGGTCACAATGTGATAGGTACTTTGATCTTGGGAATTGGGATATAATGAAAAGCAAAAATAAAGAGGTAGATACCTATCGTTCATATTCCGCTATTTTGATTTGTACAATTGTCAAACACTGAGATACGTGCACAAAAGCGGACTTATCCCTTTAAGAGATCTCTTCCAGTCAACCTTTGAGTGGATGAAAGGAGTATTATTATTATTTGTCATTAAGTAGGTAACTATCTATGTACATATATCGAATATTCCTCTCGCTTCCTTTGCATTGAACTATTTATTACGAGCGTAGCAGTTAAGTACATCTCACTGTTCCTTTGATTCATAACTTAGTAGATAATTAAAAAGTTAGGTACCTACCTACCTAGTTCTTTCTAAATATTAGGTAGAGACCTTTGGAAACCTAAGTAGGTAGGTAGGTACGTTCTATTGGTTAGAGAACTTGAGTACGATACATTGAGTTATTTATTATTACTACGTTAGTACATTATGTAGCCCCCCTTTCTTTGCAAGGCCTGTAAATACTTACCTAATTTTTTTTTATAGCCTTTTTATTCCGAATTACTTAACTATTTTTTTATTAAATTGCGTAATTCGGTGTGCCTCTAGGCATAGGCCTCCTCCAGTAGAATTGAAGGGTTTGGGCTATAGTTCCCACGCGAGCCCATTGCTGATTGGGAACTTCGCACACACCATTGAATTCCTTCGCAGATGTAGGTATACAAGGTTTCCTCACGATGTTTTCCTTCACCGTGGCAAATTTCAAATGTAACTTCGCACGAGCGTCTAGAGCAGTGTTTCCCAACCTGTGGTCCGCGGACTCCTTGGGGTCGGCGAGTATATGTATGAGTTATTATAAGTAATAACTGAAATAAATACCTAATACGATTTTTTTCCTGTTTATTTTACTAAGGGGGTCCGTGAAAACTGGTGCTTGATTTCCTAGGGGTCCGTGGCTGAAAAAGATTGGGAAACGCTGGTCTAGGGTTTCTAGTCTATAAAAAAAAGTACTCTGTGGTCTAGGGCTTAGAAAGCTAAATACTGTCACATTCAGATAATATATATATATAGAGTGGAACTGATCCTATTTTTACCCTGAGACTTGCCTGAGACGGTTTCCTTTATAGTAGGCGGCAAATAAGTAAAACGTGGAGGGGATATGCACAGGGGTATTTATTTCATTTGGTGCAAATTTGGCAGTTTGTTAAAAAAATAAAAATAAAATTGTTTTCAATCACAAACTTAATCTTAATTGACAGTTTGTCATACATGGGTTATAAAAAAAATAAAGGCCATCTTTTAGGAGCCCAAACATTGAAGATATGGACCCGCAATGTTTTAAGCGTCATGGTAATGACATTTTGCATGCTTGGTAATGACGATAGCACATGGTAATGACAAATGTTCCTATCTCTAATTACTTTGTACAGTTTTTGACGTATTTCAAAGTACCGAAGTATTTAATCAATTTGGTTATTAAATAAAAGAATGTAAATATTAAACAAATCTATATATATAAAACAAAGACGGGTTTGTTACAACACTTATAACTCGAGATCGGCTGGATCAATTTTCATGGTTTTTGTTTCGTTGGATTTGTCTCCGCCCTGAATAGCAGAATACATATTAAAAACAATGAAAACTTGACGAATACATAATTATGAAAGTGAATCATTTTCCATTTAATTATGTTCCTTTGTTTTGTACCTGTCAAACATTTGTTTTCCTCCTGTCATCCTGTCAAATATTGTTTACTATCTCCTTTTTACTTGGCATATTTATTTACTTCTTCCACTGAAACAGATAAAAAACAGGAAAAATATTTGCTAAAAATACAGAATCAATTAAATTAACAGAAAGTGTGGACAGATATAAAATGGAAAAGGGGGCGTTCAAGTATTACGTAAGCGCTTGAGGGGGGCGAGGGGGTCTTTGCTTTGCTTATTTTTGATGACATGGTGGGTGGGGGGGTCGATATCGTGATTACGTCAGCAGTTATTATTTACTTTTTTACACAAATGGCAACCCACAAATATATAAAAAACCGAATACATTAAAAGAAAAATGCCTATAGGTACCAACGATTACGTAAGCATGGGGGGGGGGAGAGGTTTGCTTACTTTTGCTGACAAGGGGAAGGAGGGGGTAAATAATTGTAAAAAATGTGCTTACGTAATACTTGAATGGCCCCAAATATATAAAAGCAAGGTCTTTACAGAATTAAGTGCAGATAGTCATTACCCCATGGTTTAATGACGATGATTCCATAATCATCGTCCTTTCCGTGGGTAAAAAGTCCACGGTAATCAGTGGTAATGACCACCTTGGTAATGACAAATCCAGCTATTTTCACTTTAGCATGTACCTTATTAGTTATTCCAAAATGTTTTATTGATTACGTTATAATCAATCGGTTAGGCTATACGATAAAATATGATAAATATAAACAATTCATGTACTTACCGAGGAATGAGACCCAAGGGAATGACAATATTATTGTGACAAAAAGCACGGTACGACTTTGTAAAAAAGAAATAAATTCTTAATTTTGCTTTGCGCGTCGTGGGCTCATTCTGCCTTCTGAATGGCGACAGGAGGCACGCGGGGGGAGCGGCGGGGGTTGTGCAGAACTGTTCAGTGCAGAGCTATATGTCGCGTTACGTTGTGCCACGGTGATGATGAGTTAAACAGGAACCAAAATGTACGATGTTGCTGTTCCGTTTTATATGATGCGTTTTAATTTGTGCAATCAATATTGTATGATATAACTATGAAACTTTTTAGGGAAATAGTAGCTTCAGCCGTAAACGTCAGTTAAATGGAACTTTTTGCAGAAGTTTTACCGAAAATTGGAAAGCGGACACATTACATTGGTAGTGACATTTTGGCCCTTTTGAACGAAATAACTTTCACATTACTTTATATATCAAAAATCATTCCTTATTACAAGATACTTTTACACACGGTAAACATCCATCATCATTTGGATGGTGATATTGTCGCGGACAGCCGATTTACACCAAATGAAATAAATACCCACAGTATGAAAAACAGCATTCTCTTTCTACGGAAAAACAACATCATTTTTATACTGCGCATATCCCTCCACGTTTTACTTATTTGCCGCCTACTATATCTTCCGTTTCTCTCTTTGATTGCACAATTTGCACATATATTCCTAAAACATATTCTGGGCTACGTTCAGTAACTAAAGTGTCAGTGTGATTATCGTCGGGTGAAAATCTTCCGATCATTTTCACACCGACTGAACGAGTTGGGGCGTTCTTCTGTCAAAAGTGTCAATTCCAATATTCAAATAAAAACTTAGTGAAGAATTCAGAATCGAAATTTAAATTTCAAATTTCATTTAAATCCACATTAAATTTAAATGTCGATGGCATGCGATTTCGTTTTCGTAATTATAAGTTTATTATAAAGTAAGTAAAAAAGTAAAGTGCATGTAAAGTGTAATACTTAAGACAACTGTCAAAGTGACGTCTGGGCGTTTTTTACCCATCTATTTTACGGGGTGACCGGTGCGATCGCCCGACGACGCCCGGCGATGTTACTGAACGACTTGGTGTGATCACCCGACGATCGCACCGAGTTACTGAACGGGCCAGTGCGTCGTCGGGCGTCGTCGGGCGTCCGAACTGAACGCAGCCCTGTAGTTCGTAGACTCGTTCCCACATTCATTTGTTCGTTTTGGTGTAGTGAATTACCATTGAATTACTAAGGAATTATTATTACACTAGCTGTTGCCCGCGACTTCGTCTGCAAAGAATTCGTTTATCGCTATCCCGCGGGAACTACGCAATTTTCCGGGATAAAAAGTAGCTTATGTGTTATTCCAAATCATAAACTATGTCTGTTCCAAATTTTATCCAGATCCGTTAAGCCGTACTGGCGTGAAAGAGTAACAAACATCCATACATCCATACATCCATACTTACAAACTTTCGCCTTTATAATAGTAGTAGGATTATCTGTGGTTTAATTTCGTTCATTCTGTTTGGCTACTCTGTATCCATAGTTTGTCCCTTTCACTCAAATAATAAACACTGTTGATGTGAGCGAAATGGTACTATACTGACCTGACATTAGTAACATTTAATTTCTGTTGATCGTGCGTGATTGGTGCGTGATCTCTGACTGACAGTAGTGACAGTCAAATGTTGCACTTATTGCATGACGTATGACGTTGTCGTCTGGATCTTGATGCCTTCATGGCTGTTTCAATTTACTGCTTAAATCTGTATCGTAATTTGTAATCCCACTCCGTGCCTTGATTTATATATGTGTAGGTCAGCAGTTTACACAATCTTTTGTACATTCGTTCGTGCCATCTTAAATTGTACTTGAATGAAAGTAAACTTAAATTTAGGTTAACTAGTTACATTTAATAGTATAAGTAAAATATCGAAATATAACATAGAAATGACTAGCTTAGCCGGTGATGCTAGTGAGCAAGCTGCAAACAGAAATGTCCTCGGCAGGCACGCCGGTGACGGCGATGCCTGTGATAAAAATTATTCAGAAAACTGTGATGCTACACCAAGTTCGTTGCCACGGGGCGATGGCGAACAGCATGCTTCAGTAGTAGCAGCACATTACAATCACCTTGAAGAGAAGGGACTTAAAGAAAGATTTAACTCGCCCATATTCTACCTTAGAAACTTTAACAACTGGGTGAAAAGTGTTCTAATACAAGAATATACTGATAAAATACGTGAAAAGGATTATGGTAGACCTTTAAGAGTTCTTGATATTTGCTGCGGTAAAGGGGGTGATTTAAGTAAGTGGCAGAAGGCAAGGGTGGAGCGAGTTGTGTTTGCAGACATTGCTGAGGTATCGGTACAGCAGTGTCAGACGCGCTACGAAGACCTGCGGAGGCGTTGTGGGCGCTTGTTCGCTGCAGAGTTCATTGCTGCTGATTGCACAAAGGATACTTTGAGAGATAAGTACCGTGACCCGTCTATAAATTTTGACCTGGTGAGCTGTCAATTTGGATTACATTACAGCTTTGAAAGCCTAACTCAAGCCCGAAGGATGCTCACTAACATATCAGAATGCTTGAAACCTGATGGATATTTTTTTGGAACAATTCCAAATGCATATGAGATTGTGTCGCGGGCCCAGAAATCTTCTAACGGTACATTTGGAAACAAAATTTACAACATTGAGTTGCTCTTTGATACAAATGAGGGTTACCCACTCTTCGGAGCAAAGTATGATTTTCATTTAGAAGGAGTAGTGGACTGTCCAGAGTTTCTAGTAAATTTTCAATTGTTTATTAAACTGGCTGCTGAGTATGGCCTGGAACTAGTTTACAATGCAGGATTTTCAGATTTTTATAAAGACCATTCTGAAAAATACAAACAGCTATTAAGTAGGATTATGTGTTTTGAGAGCTACCCAGCCCCACCTGGGAAAGATCTTATAGGTGAAGAAGCTGATTATGAGCATGTAAAAGCCCATTGGAATCAAATGGAAAAAAAGTCTGAGAGAGACAGACTTGGAACCATGAGCCTCAGAGAATGGGAAGCAGCAAGTGAGTACACACTTCATAATAAAATTCTATTACTTGACACATTCACTGCCACCTTTTATACACGGGACAAAGTCAATTGCCAAAGATGCACAACATACATGCATTCAAATGACTACTATGATGGTGGCACAGGATGAAAGTCACAAAAATTTGCTGATAGTGAATGAGTAGTTACGTTAGTTTGCCCAACTGAGAAAGTACCTATTAGTTACTCAAAAATATGCAGTTGGATGTTCTTATCTTTGTACTAAATTTAGGCTAATCAAAAAGATCAGTTTGCCATGTTTCTGACTACTAGATGAAGCTGTCAGCGTCACTCCCAATACAGAAAGAAGTCCATAATGTTGTGACAATCTGTCTTTATTCCTTGCCTATGCAAAATTACAGTTTTTCACTTCCGAGGGGCAAGGCTGGGCGTTGATGAGCAAGTCAGCCAGAACTTTTCTTCTTTTGATTGATTTTTAGCTTGCAAACAGAGTAACAATAAAATCTTTAAAGTCAAATTTCATCAACTTCTAACAGTTTATTAAGCTGACAGTTGGCAAAGTAAAAGCCTTGGAAGACATTTTATTTGTTGAGGGGGGTTCACAAATTACTTGAAGAATTTTTGTTTAACGAAACTTATTTTATATTGTGATTAATTTTGTTGCAGCAATCTACATGGCTTTTGCATTTAAAAAACAGAAAAACACTTGGGACTCTAATGGAAAACCTGTCTACAGGAGTTCAACAGAGCAATCAAAACATAAATGATGATAAAATTATTGATAAGTATTTAGCAAAACTACGGCATGGCGTCGACAGGTCTGATATCATTGTCATTGCCTACTTAGTAATAAATGTTATGCGTCACTGCTTTGAATTTTGACTTAATATAAAAGGTCAAATTAAGTTAACAACAGAAAGACGTTATCAAGACTGAAACATTACAATTTTCGATTACCTATTGCTGTAAATTTTCCATTTGATTTAGTAGGTACGTACTTACGCTATGCTATTATACATAAGATGTTGTCTTAACAAATAATGGGTTAGGTATTTTATAAATCTTCGCCGATAGTGGCTTTTTTTCCTCAAAGAATGATACCTACTTAATGAATAGATTTCAAATAATTTTGGCTAACTCTTCTTTTATTTTGTTCAATGTACCTACGCAATGTACGATGTTAAAGAATTATTGCGATTACACCTGATTTAAGAAACACTGATTTTATTTCATACCCCAATATTTATCAAATTTATAATCGAATGAGCATGAGATACGCTGACAGATTGAACTACTACTAATCAGAATCTGCACATAGATACAATTTGAATTATTTATTGCGATAAAGCTCCTCAGAGTACTACAGGGTTTCGTAGCAACAATGGCACTTCATACCTAGAAGTGGCCGAGAAAAAATATATTTATGTTCATATAAACGATAATAATATGTGATTCATAATATAAAAGGCAAATCATAAGATAATTCTAGGACATTAATAATAAGTTTTTTAGAGTTCTAGAATGGGGGCTATCGCGTGTGATTTTGCCACTAGAGGCGCTTGTGGCTTGTGTCACGCGAGGCCCAATGACATTCACTTTTCACTGGTTTTGACGGGCTTCGTGACAAATTAATAATATCTTTCATTTGCATCAGCAGCTAACTCAGAGGTTTGTTTGTTTACTGTTTACAAACTCAGTTTTTGCCAAAAGTATGCTTGTTTTCCGAGGTAAGGTAACAAACAGCCATGTTTTTTCTAGCTACAAACTTATACAGTGGCGCCAACTGGTGAACAAAGAAACGAAGTCCTCATTGCAGTATTTGTATAAAAAAATTAATTAACGGGGATCCAGGGAAATATTTAATTTTTCACACCTCTCACTCAGAAAAGTAAGCTTTGCTCCCTGTCAAGAGGGATCAAAGTGCAACTTTTTTATATTTTAAAAGCTTTAACAGCGGGCGAAAACTCAGCAGATTTTATCTGCCGCTGCTGGTTACTCGAGTTAGTTACTTAAACTAAACAGACAGGCTATTGTTGCGCTGCTTTACACTTTAGGTAAAATGCCTTGACAAATTTCTTACATCTAGACACAGAAACAGATTTATTTAAACTATGCAACTTTTATATTTCGTAATTAAGTACTTCCTTTTCAAAGTTGATAATTGTAAAACAACGCCATTTTCTATGCTGGTGGCTCTTTAATTATATTTAGAATATTTTTTTAAAGTTGTATGAGCCACTCGGGAGCAAAATTATTTTCATCTTGGGCGTTAGCACTTGAATCCCTCATTACGCTCTAGGTTCTACTTTAGAATACCTCGCTACGCTCAGGATTCTATTGTAGAATCCTTCGCTACATTCTAGATTCAATGTAGCGCCCTCGCCGTAAATACATGACTTTGCTCCCTTGTGACACAAATAACTATTAAATACCTATTCTTAGATAGTTATTGTAAATGGTGCTAAACAAGTGCGCCAAATTAATCCACTTTTAGAGTGGTTTCGCACTACGTCCGATCCGAACCCGTGAAAATATGGTCCGTAGTAGCCGTAGAAGTAGAACTATTTCTATGGTAATTTACGCAGTAGATCCGATCTCAAATCGGATGACGGATCGACAACTGCCACGATTTTTGTGTTAGTTTAGTTTACTAAATAATTGTGGTGAAATAGTGTAGAGGATAATTTTATTTTTTTCTTAGATTAAAAAAACATATATGTTTGTGTTACCAGCTAAAAATATCCCTGCCTAAAAATAATTCATTCACCTGAAGTTGGTTCGCTCATTTCGTTGACCGGTGGGAGCGGCGCATGCGTATTCGTCGTTTCACTACACTTAGAATTTGCGCTGTCTGGTTTGTTGGCTCGACCGCACTTCTCATGTAATCTCGCTCATTTTATTCGAGCCAACGTTGAGTATACGTAGGCAAAATGAGTGTTGAAAACCCAGCCAGTGATAATGATTGTGACTCTGTAAGTATTGAAATCATTCTCAATTCTTATTCTACATCATTCCATTTAGTTAATATTCTCTGTTAGGCGTCAGATAATCTTATTTACTGGTGAACACTGCCCGTGAAGCGAAATTTTTCTAAGTCCCAATATGGCGTCAGCGACTAAGTCCCTAGAGAGTGAAGCGTCGGTTCGTAAAATTTATTGAAAAAAATGTCTTTTGTTTAACTTCATCAGTCATACTAGTTTACTTAAAAATAAAGTAAAAAAATATCGTTGACTTTTCAGCATTTTTTGAATGTATGTCATGATTGCG
The DNA here is from genome assembly GCA_963854515.1 of Pandemis heparana. Taxonomy (NCBI): domain Eukaryota; kingdom Metazoa; phylum Arthropoda; class Insecta; order Lepidoptera; family Tortricidae; genus Pandemis; species Pandemis heparana. The sequence continues at coordinate 13,119,607 of OY978008.1, read as the reverse complement.
GTTATATTGTTCACAGGGAAAGGTAAATGGTAATAAAAATGAACACGTGAACGGCATCCACAACGGGTACAGTAGCTCCGAGAAACACCGCAGCAGCCACAAGTCGTCGAGCAAGGACAAGCATCGCGATAGGGATCGCGACCACAAGAGCTCTAAGCACAGCAGTTCAAGCAGGTTAGTTTTCTAGAAAATTCGCTACATGTTGTCTTGCTGAAGAGCAAAATACAATCGCAATTTTTGTTTTTAGAGATAAAGATAAGGAAAAGCACTCAAGCAGTAAAAGCCACAGCAGCTCTCACAAGTCCTCTAGTAAAGATAAAGAACGCAGTGAAAAAGAACATAAAGACCGCAGTGAGAAGGAAAAAGAATGCAGTGACAAGGAAACCAGCAGTAAGGACAAAGAAAGCAGCAGCAAGGACAAAGATCGTAGTGATAAAGATAAACACCGCAGCAAAGACAAACACAGGGACAGAGACAAGAGTGAGAAGGAGCGAAGTGATCGGGATAAGGATAAGCACAAGAGCAGTAGCAGCAATGGAGAAAAGAAATCATCATCTTCAAAAGACAAGGATCGAGAGCACAAGAGCTCATCCTCTTCTAAAGATAAAGAACACAAATCAAAAGATAGAGATCGAGACAGGGAAAAGGACAAGCATAGAAGCGATAAAGACAAAGACAGGCACCGGAGTGACAAGGATAAACATTCAAGTTCTAAGGACAAGCACAGGTTGGTATAGGGTACATCTATTACATATAATCTTAAGAACACCAGTTCAGTCCAGTTCTAACCTAAAACTTTATTTTTTATCACTGAAATTACAAGATACCTCTTCAGATGTCATATAAACTGACATTGGTTCAAGCCTGACGGCCGCCATTAAGGTTGAATAGAATACCTCATCAATTAAAATAGTGCAGCGCAGCAGTAAAAGGGACATGATACCTAAATTGTTGCATTTTTTGTGGTAAAAAGATTTTTTTAGGTTAGAATAATTTTTCAACTGAAAGGCAGCTGGATGATGTGTGTGACATTGTTTATGCGAAGGAGGGATGTGCATTTTGCATGTAAAATACAATGTGTTGAATAGACATAGCTGTCATGCACAAACTTGTTTTTTTTTCTTTGCCAAAGAATAGGTATGTTAGCTGTATAACTTGGAAGCTTAACCTTTCATATGCCTAGTCCCGGATCTAGGCTAAGATTAAAAGTTATCTAAATTTTTTTTTGTTATCTGAAATTGTTATTATTTGAGGCAAATGAGACTAGAATGCAGGTTTTTTTTATTCTAGCATACAAAATGTTAAGATCCAAATTGTGTGCTTTTTATTTTTAATGTTTTTATACTTATGTTCATATAATTTTCTGTTAGAAATTTAACCTGGTAAGTGTTCTGAGATATAATGTGTGAAAAGCACACCAAGAAACAGTGACATTTGAAAATATGTGATAGGAATGAGAGAAAAATATTAAGTTATGTTTCCAATTTTACATGTATTATTATTTCTAGGAGGGTTTTAACAGGTATACCCATTACAGTACAGGTTCAGGTATTTGCTAGTGTCCTGCTTGAGTGCACACAACTTAACACAAATTTATCACTTAATTTTTATCCCACTGCTGGCTATAGGAAAAATTTCGCGAGTCATATTAGTTATTCAGTTTTTTATGATGTAAGAAAAATTTAATGCATTTGCTTCTCAAGTTAAAAAAAAAAGCTGTGATTATCTGTGTATTGGAATTTGAGTGTCATTTTGACATTGTCATTAGTGTTAGATAAATTGTAGTAAAATATTGCAAGTAGTTATTGGCAAACAAATTTATGATTTAAGACCAAACACTTTAGCCACATATATAAAAGTATAAAAACAGTTTACTAACTTTTATAGACATGTAGTAGTTTCTTAAAACAACAACAAACATAATTGCCTGTAGTTAAATGATAGGAGATTATGGCTGGATTGGCTCATTACCTTGCAGTAAGGCTGTTGTATGGACAAAGTAATGGTTTTTCCTGTTTTCATACATACATAAATGACGTTTTTATCCTTTATGGAGTAGATAGAGCCTAGGTCAGGTAGGCAAGTAGTTTTAGGTCTCATTTATCGAGATTCAGAAAAAAACAAGTATACCTTATCTATGCATTAATTGATATTTGGTATTTGTACATTACAATATTTGGCGATCAAGGTACAACCTTTTGTGGTTCGCAAACGGGCCGAGGTCCGCCTGTTGCCAACCATTGGCATAAATATTTTTCTATTTTTGACAAAAGTCAATCCGGACCGTCTGATTTTGTAACAAAGGTTTTGCAGTGTAGCAAAATTATCTTCCAAAATCGATTCTACATATATTGCTCGCATAGAAGAACCAGCCCTAGAATAAGTGAAGCGGCCGCTCTAGACTCCAGACGGCATGGAGCGCAAAATGCAACTTGGCAGGGGAGAAGTAGGAACTGTTGACCAAAAAACAAGATTTGAGCAAGTGCTAGTGCTGGTACTGGCTAGTAGCAGAGCTATTTTTGTTTATGCTTTATTTTTTTGTTTTAGCAAAGAAAAGAAGAGCAGCAGTGAGAAACCCGAGAAAATTAAGTCTGAACCTGAGGAAGATCCCCTGAAGATGGAACCAATGCAGGTAAAGGTTGCCATATACTTTCAATTCTGCCATCGCTATCGCAACTCCAGTCGTTGCTTTATATGAAACTCTATACAGAATCCCACAGAGCCCCATGTGCCGACTTCGCATATTGCCTCGCCTCGGCAATTTTTTTTGCCTCAAAATTCAGATACCATAATTTTTTCACAGCCTTGAGGATAAAATATTCGAAACAATAAATGCACGGGTATAACTCGCATGTGGCTAACTTTTCTAGTTTCACTTTACGGCTCTCCGAAAGTTTCAACACTAAGATGCACAAATCAAGGAAAAAGGAATCAATTGCTTTGTTGACGTTAATCGACATCCATCCACCGCCTCGCCGTACCTACGATTTTGCTCAGTCAGTCATAAGCGCGATGTCATTCAGCCGTAGCATTATTGTTGCCATGTCATATAGAAATCACAAAATCTATGTAAAATAATATTATTTTTTCACAGCTGGACGAACCTGAACTGAAGAGAGAAGTAAAAGAAGAAGACAGTGACGACGGTTACGAAGGTGCTGTCAACAACACTGCTTCGTCTTGTGACTATTCTCTGTCGCAGTTTAAAGACGAGCCACTAGCCGACTTGCCTCCTGAAGAAGAGAGTGAAGAAGATACCCCTCTGGTAAATATTTAAACCTAACACCACACATCAGTACACTTTGTCATAAGATTCAATGAACACAAAATATTTACCTTGCTACTCCGCTACTTACGTGCAAGATAACCAAGCTTGTGCGAAATGTGTACGTTTTGCATGCAAGCCCTCCCACCACTACTACCACACAAAACGCACACAAATCCCACAAACTTAATTAATCCTAACACCACACAAACACTGACGCGCGTTTCGATCCCTCAAATGATTCAATAAAATATATAAGATTCAATGTGTAATGTGTGAATCTGTAACAGTTGGCGCGTATGGCGGCGAAACGTCGGGTCCCAAGTGATAGTGAGGATGACACTCCATTGACGCAACGAAAGAAAACCAAAAAAAAGGTCAAAAAAGGTAAGGCCTTATTTAAATACTTCACTGACTACTTATGTACTAATCTTTAAAAATCCGGCCAAGTGCGAGACGGGCTCGCCCACCGAGGGTTCTGCACAAATTTGCCATGTTAACATAAAATCCAGTATTAGCAGAGCCCTGCTCCTAAGCAAAATATATACATTACATAGACAGACAGACATAAAAAAAAATATGGTTTGTATATTGATTGAATAAAATATTACCATTAATGTTTAATGTATTGATTTGAGTTTGAGTAAATTTTGGTACAAAATAATTTCATGTCATGTTAGGCTGGCCTCACAGCAGGTGTAATCTGAAATATAGAGGCTTACTTTACACATGTCCTAGTCCTAGCGGTTTAGGTAGATCTTATAGTCTTGTGTTTACTGGCTTGGAAACACATCTAGTATTTACCTTAATATCAAACAGATACATGAAGCAAGAAAAAAGATATACTTAAATATGTAAATAAGAATCATCCAGTTACATACGTACCCAACTATAATAACGACTAAACATACCTGACTGAATTGCGTTTATGAAAATACAGAAATAGACTATGTCCGCTACGCTAACACGAGATTTTATTTTCGTTGCTAGAAAACTTATTAATTTTTGACATGCTCGTTTATTCATCTGATCATCTGTTACTAATATAAATATGAAAGTAAAACAGTATCAAAAAGATGGACCTGCAATCCTGCATCAGGGAGTAGGTAACAGTTTTGGTTTCGGCGTGTATGCTTGCTCATAAATATAATGTATGGAAAATGGTGAATGAATTCAAATTAGGATTCCTACGGCGTGAGACCAGCCTTACATTTCTTTTTTTTTTTTAATGGCTTTCACCCTTGCTGTACTTTAGCAAGGCTTTTATTTCTTTTGATAAAGAATAACAAAATGTCATCAAATGTTTTGTAATGTCATAGAATCTGGTTATGATGAGGAAATGTCTGAGGACGATGAACCAGCACCTAAAAAGAAACCTAAATCAAAACCAGTAAAAGTAAAGACACAGCCAGAGGACAATGCAAGCCCCACTAAGCGGAAGAAGAAAGAAGAAGATGAACCAGAAGTCTGGAAATGGTGAGTTACAAGTGTTACAACAACTGATCTCATTCTTAATATTGTTTCCAGGGACAGCTAATTGAACTAGTTTAGTTTCCATTCCTTTCGAACATCTGGGGTGTTACCACAATCGCTTCAGCGTGCCGAGTTCTATACAGCGTAAAGGACACAGTTATGCAGCCATATAACTCTGTCCCTTACGCTCAATAGAACTTGGCACGCAACAAGCGATTGTGGTAACCCCCCAGAACGTCTTAGAATGTCTCTTAGTTTTTCTTTAAACCTTTAAGCGACATGTCTCGAACTCGTTTGCGTCAAAATTCTATAACATTGTAGTCTTTGTCGATGTGTCGCGAGAATAAGGCATTCCTAAATAATTTGCCAAGTCTCATTACTTCTTGATTAATTTGAGCTTTTTACAATACGAGCTTTTATATTACGATTTTACTAACTTAAGGTTTGCTAGAGTGCCGCCATCTAGTTAAGTTTTAAGCAACGCGGAACAGCCGGATGGGTTGTAACGTTAGCACTTTACCATACCAGATGGCGCTCTTGTGACGCGTGTCAGAATGACATTGTGTAACTTTTAAGGTTATGTCTTAAGACATGACGCTTATAAATATAGGACTGAAGTTAATTCAATTCAGCTGTCGGATATTGCCAAAATCGGGTCATATCGTAAGAAGACAACTCAGGATAAGAAGAATTAAGTGTGTAACTATTGTCAGTAGGTTGTAGATCGAATAGTGGATTCTCCTAAAATAGTGTAAAACTAACGTGAAATATTTATATCTGTTAAGGTGGGAGGAGGAAAAGAAAGATGATGGAACAAAGTGGAAGTTTTTGGAACACAAGGGGCCGCTGTTCGCGCCGGAGTACGAGCCTCTGCCAGAGCACGTCAAGTTCCGGTACGACGGCAAGGTGGTGCGGCTGTCCGAGGGCGCGGAGGAGGTGGCCGGCTTCTACGCGCGCATGCTGGACCACGACTACACCACCAAGCCCGTTTTCAACAATAACTTCATGACTGACTGGCGCAAGGTAATGACGCATGAAGAAACCAAACTCATCAAGGATCTCTCTAAATGTGATTTTAAGGAAATGCAAGCATACTTCCAAAGTGTATCAGAAAAGAACAAGAACCGCACAAAGGAGGAGAAAGCGGCGCTGAAAGCTAAAAACGAGGAAATTCAAAAGGAATATGGCTTCTGTAAAATTGATGGTCATAAAGAAAAAATTGGCAATTTCAGAATAGAGCCTCCTGGCTTGTTCAGAGGGCGTGGTGAGCATCCCAAGATGGGCATGTTGAAGAGACGGGTTATGCCCGAGGATGTGCTGATAAATTGTTCCAAGGACAGCAAAGTACCTAAACCACCTCAGGGTCATAAGTGGAAAGAAGTCAGACATGATAATACGGTAACGTGGTTAGCGTCGTGGACTGAAAATGTACAAGGTCAGGCAAAATATGTTATGTTAAATCCTAGTTCAAAATTAAAAGGGGAAAAAGATTGGCAAAAATATGAAACGGCCCGTAAATTACACAAGTGTATAGATAAGATCAGAGATACCTACAGGAATGACTGGAAGGCAAAAGAAATGAGAGTCCGCCAGCGAGCTGTAGCTCTCTACTTCATTGATCGTCTTGCATTGAGAGCTGGTAATGAAAAGGATGATGATCAGGCAGACACAGTCGGCTGCTGTTCACTACGCGTGGAGCACATTCAACTACACAAGGAAAAAGATGACAAAGAACATGTAGTTGTATTTGATTTCCTGGGTAAAGATTCTATAAGATATTATAACGAGGTGCCAGTAGAAAAGCGCGTATTCAAGAATCTCGAATTATTCATGGAAAACAAAAAAGGAAGTGATGACCTCTTTGACAGACTAAACACTCAGACAATGAATGAACATCTTAAAGAATTGATGCCTGGACTGACAGCTAAAGTTTTCCGTACCTACAATGCTTCAATCACATTACAAAGACAGTTAGATGAGCTTACTGACGGTGATGCATCAGTGCCAGAAAAAATACTGGCCTACAATCGTGCAAACCGTGCTGTTGCCGTGCTCTGCAACCATCAACGTGCAGTCCCCAAGGGTATGTCTTTTTATGTTGATTTTTTAATTACGATGATAGTATAATTAATTATATTAGCCTTTTAAGTTTGTTATTAAGGACATACAAGGAAAATCCTTCAAATTCAATAAAGATTAGTCAAATTGCAGTCTATCTTTGTCCTTGTTCTATATTTAAAATATTATGTGGTACTTTTCGTCAGATTTGTTTGCTTTACACAGATTTGTTTCCTATAAACGATTGATTTGTTTCCAGGTCATTCAAAATCTATGGAAGCCCTAAAAGAGAAAATCCAAGCCAAACGCGATCAAGTGGATGAGGCTGAAGAAGACTTGCGTGAATCATCTAAGGCAGCCAAACGAGGATCGGTAAAAGAAAAAATGAACTATGATAAGAAGAAGAAAGCTCTCGAGCGTCTACGGGAACAGCTCAAGAAACTAGAACTGCAGGAAACTGATCGTGACGAGAACAAGACCATCGCCCTCGGAACTTCAAAGCTCAACTATCTCGATCCACGTATTTCCGTAGCCTGGTAAGTTCGATTTATTGATAAACTAGCTATTAGCCGCGTATTCACTGAGCGAGCCGCCTCGCAAGGCAGCTTCGTGAGGCAAATCCTCGGTCTATCAGGACGTGCCCCGCCCGAGGCATGCGAGACATGCGTCTTGCCTCGGGCGAGCGTGCCTCGACCCGAGCCGCGCGTTGTCGGTTTTTGTCCATGCTCAAAGGCGCCTCAGCACGTTTGCCGCGCTCACTCAAGACTGTAGTGTTTTGTCTCGCTTGTTCGTCGCGTATTAGCGTCATGGATAAAGAGCGGTGTCTTAACTTAATACTACTATCTGGTGAATATAGACGATTATGGGATGCGCAATGTCCCGATTATGCAAATAGAGGTCTAAGAGAAGATGCGTGGAGGAGTATTATCGCGCAATGCTGCCTCAGCCTCACCATGGCTTTGCCGCGCGAAGCAGCCTCGATCAGTAGGATTTCTTGCACGAGGCTGCCTCGCGAGGCGGCTCGCTCAGTGAATACGCGTCTATTCCCTACAAATTTGTCTACTAAGATACTAAGAATTCGTTTATTACCGCTATCACGCGGTGACTACGACCTTATGTCCAGGTGATGAACTATTTGTATGCCAAGTTTCATCAGAATCCTTTCAGTAGTTTTTGCGTGAAAGATGGTGAAATTTGTGTGTAATAACAATAACAGTTTGTATTTAGTTACATCAGGGCAGCTAGTGATTCAGTAGTAATTTCAGGAAAATTTACAACTTCTAACATTGTTGACATCAGTGAACTGTTTATTGTAGTATCAAATCAACCCCTAAAAGATTGACATCGTGCCAACTGTACCGATTCATGTGTTGTTGTTGTTGTTACAGGTGCAAGAAGCACGGCGTGCCGCTCGAAAAGATCTACAACAAGACACAGCGCGACAAATTCCGCTGGGCAATCGACATGGCCGGGCCAGAATACGTGTTCTAAGCTCCTGTGTTGCAATATTTAATGATTTTGTTAAATCTGCAAACGTTCCAGTTGTTTTACATTTTATTTTATGAACTTGACCAGGTTTAAAAATTGTGTGATGTTTTTGTAGTATTGTTACTTTTTTGGACCCGAAAAATCGAAATATTGTTCCTCATGTAAAGGATCCAAATTAGAAGTCTGATTCTAATTTATTTTATTTGAAACATTAGTTTCAAGCTGCTTTTAGTTAATAGGCTTAGTTAATTTAACTATACACAGAAATACGTCTGTCCTAGTGTAACGTATCTTAGTTTTTTGTAGTCAGTACATGAAATACGCTACAAGTCTCTAAACTTGTAAGATTAGTGGAGGTTAGTGGTTACACATCGATACCGAAGATAACAAGAGAGAAACTTCAAGGAAAAAGGAACTGGCGACAAAGCAGCATAGGCGTGTATATTTACATGTTTTATTATCATTATCATAAAAGCTGTTACAGTCCCGCAACCGGCCTTGAATGCTTTTACGAAATTGGGGTTCATCACCATACATTTCAAGAAATCATACAAGACTATTCTCAATATCGTATGAACATGATAAAATGTCGATAATTCGTGTATAGTTAGTGAAGCTCTAGGTTGATGTATTGTTACTATCTATCTACTTAATATTAACTTATCGAAAATAAGCAATAGATAAATTTAGAATATGTATGTGCTTTTTGAATTAATAGATAGATAACGTAGTGATCTTCACATGCTGTACATACAAACACAAAGGTTTGGTTTTCTATGTACCATCGAACCAATTGATTCAATGCCCGATACTGAAAATCGTTACGACGTTTACTGACTGCTCTATGGTGGGATACGATTCAAATGGTTTGATTTTACGCTTTATGAGGATGTGCGAGACGTAACCGTGTCTCCCGTGATTATGCTAACTATTCACTCCTGAAGAAGTTTATGGTAATGTGTACGAGCACATGTGCAGTAGTAATATCATTATTAGGGAATACAGTTGTGTATTTTATTTTTATACAAATAAGATCTTATACAGTGGCAGAACAAAGCCAGCAATGTCGTGAAAGGTACAATGTTATAGATAAATTTGTAATATTACATTTATGTGTGTCTTGTAAATAGAAAATTTTTACCATGTCATGCAAATGTAAAATGAGATTATCACAAATAAATAAAAACATTGACACTAGGAAAAAGCATTTTTTATTTTAAGTATTCCTAAAAATAAAAACATGTATCACGTGTATCACTACATAGTATAAAACAAAGTCGCTTTCCACTCTGTCGGTCTGTCCCTATGTATGCTTAGATCTTCTACGCAGACGAAGTCGCGGGCAGAAGCTTTAAATATAAAATATGTAGATTATCTTTGGTAGGTTCAGTGTTATCACTAACTTCCGCCTTCATGTGCGTCATCGAAAAAGTTCACGCTTTCCATGCCTTCGGGCATATAAACAAGACCTGATTTTTCTTTTGAACTGAGGTTATAGCCTTTACCGTAACCTGAAACAAAATAAATGAATAAGGCCCCATTTTCATCATTGTATTAGTTCCTATATTAATCTGCCAGAGTTTGTTAGTTTAACTTTTATCGGTGACTTGTTTAATTATGGCTGCTAAATAATAAATGCTAACCCCCTTATTCATAAACGCTCTATAGGCTTCTACTGACTTAGCAATCGTTTGTCCTTATCTGTGAACGGTAAATGTCAAAGTGACAGATAAGGACAAACGATTGCTAAGTTAGCAGAAGCTTACAGAGCGCTTATGAATAAGGGGGCTAGTTTATAGTGTTTTTAGGTTTATCTGGGTACATACCCAACTGTTTCATAAGTTTAGTCGGTGCATTTCGCAAATGCAATGGAATCGGTGGCAATGGTCCCTTTGCTTCTTTGAGTGAGCGCTGACATCTCCGCATAGCGTTGTACACTTCTCTGCTCTTGGGCGCCCGGGCGAGCCGCACTGCGCACTGCACTAGTAGCACGTCACACTCGGGCATGCCAATCTGCTGGCAGCCTTGCAAGCACGCTACGGCCTCCACTAGAGCGTTTCCGTCTGCCAATCCTATATCACAGATTTAAATGAGACCCGCTACTTATTAAAGCAACAATCACGGATAACAAATAAGGAGCTTCCTTCAACACAAATTTTATTCTGCGCGGAACAAATCGCGCACAAATGCTACTCAGTTATAAATGGGGCACGTGATTACGTGATGGAATATACCAAATACCTAGTTATAGTAAACAGTCAGAACAAGCAATCTGGTAAAACGTATGTGGCAAGGATTAGTTTAAGCCGGTCTGGTTTAGCCGTTAAGTACGTATGTATGTATAACTCTTTATTGTACATAAAACACATAAGTAATAATAAAAATAGTAGTAGTAAAGCAAATAATAACAAAAATAATAATAGTAGTAGCAGTAGTAATAATAATATTTATTTGGTGTGATTAACTGACCGATGTCTTCACTGGCTGCGCGCACGAGCCGGCGCGCGACGTAGATGGGGTCCTCGCCGCCTTGTAGCGCGCGCGTGGCCCAGTACAGCGCGGCGCTGTCGTCGCCGGCGCGGATGGCCTTGTGCAGCGCCGACACTGTGTTGTAGTGCTCCTCGCCGCAAGCGTCGTACTGCATGTGCGACCGCTGACACACAACAACCAATACTTATTACTGTATTAATATTACCCTCTGTCCGGTTTTTGTTTTAACAAAAATATTATTATATACTAGCTGTTGCCCGCGACTTCGTCTGCAGTGAATTCGTTTATCGCTATCCCGCGGGAACTACGCAATTTTTCGGGATAAAAAGTAGCCTATGTGTTATTCCAGACCATAATCTATATCTGTTCCAAATTTCATCCAAATCCGTTCAGCCGTTCTGGCGTGAAAGAGTAACAAACATCCATCCATACAAACTTTCGCATTTATAATATTAGTAGGATAGACGAGTGTCTTGCCAACATGGGCGGGCGACGTCTAGGGTGACAGCCACAAAACGAGCTACATTGCGTGTCACAGGCACTCCGTGTGAATTAAGATGAACGGTCCCGACTATACTAAAATCCGCTGCTGGCTGCACCCACCGAGTGTAAGATTCTGTCGGCCTAGCAATATATTAGCGCAGTCTCTACCTTAATCCCTTGTTTGATGTCATCAAGCGTGAGCAGTCCTCCGCAGCGCGCCTCCAACGCCAGCTCGAGCGCCCCCAGCGCCACGCGCGCGTCGCCGTCGCACATCTCCGCCAGCCAGCGCAGGGATGCGCGGTCCACGTAACACCTACTAACATATAAATACCTAGTTCCACCAAACTAAACAAAGCATGTGCTATGTATGGGTAGCATTCAATAGTATATACTTATTTATTTATTTTGATAGATAAAATACATTGTAATTTGTGTTTTTCATTCATAATATCAGCCCTGAACAGCAAATATTCTAAAACTAGATGTTATGCAATACATACTAACAAGCATGGACAACACAAAAATATTAAGAGAAAGATTATTCAGTTTTCATTACTTGAGATTGTGACTATCATTCGGGTGTTTGTAGTTTTCTTTGCTATCTATAAGTAGTGCCTCTTTGTTCTTCTCAACTGCTTTCTGTAGTATCAGCATCACATCTTCAATTGTCAATTTTTCCATGACAATAACTTTACAGCGACTGAGCAGTGCATTATTGAGGCTAAATGAAGGATTTTCAGTTGTAGCACCAATAAGTATTATGGTGCCATTCTCCACATGTGGTAAAAAACTGTCTTGCTGTAACTTATTAAACCTAAAAATATCATTGAATTAAGCAACAGCCATCAATTTGAAAATGGTTTATCAAAGATAAAGACTCAATACCGATGAATTTCATCCATAAACAGTATAGTTTGTCTCTTGAATTGAGCTTCATTTTTGGCAACTTTCACCACTTCTTTGACATCATTTATTCCAGACATTGTTGCGGACATTTTCACAAATCTCAAATTGTTGTGATTTTTGCAGATATGACAAATTACATTTGCCATTGATGTCTGAAGTATAAGAAAAAGTAAATTTAAGTAAGCAGACACAAAGCAGAGAGCACAATGTATTTAAAATAGCAACATATTATTATGTTTAATGACATAATACAGTCCAATTTGCAAGAGTTAACCATTACCATAAAATAAATTAGTATTGTAGTATGATTACTCTACCCCTACATGTTTAATAATTAGATATCAATGGTTTTCAGTTTCCTTTTTTTATATAGGATTTTTTTAGATCCGTAATATACCTAATAAGCATTGAGTACCTATTTAGTATTTGTTTTAACAATAAAAATAATCTTGACATACTCACACAGACAGACAAGAAAACAATCCAATTAGATTTTTATTTTTTAAGTAGGTACTGAAACATGAAATTTTATTGAAGTTTTTTTTACCTTACCACAACCTGGTGGCCCCCATAAAATCATATTAGGGATTTTGTTTTGTTCCAGCATAGACCTTAGCATGGTGCCTGCCCCAAAAGACTCCTTGTGTCCCACCATGTCTTGTAAACTCTGTGGTCTCATTTGCTCAGCCAGAGGTATGTTTTTACTCTTATTTTCTACGTTTGAACCTTTCATAGTGGTATTTGTGGTTGAACTCGAAGGCAGGTGCTGGCTCTGACAACATCATTAACAAAATATATGACTAAACCTGTAGTTGAAGAAGAGTTGAATACACACCAAAATTAATAATATTTACTTCAGACACTTCAGTGAACTTCGTCGTTCGAGGGGTAATTGCATTATTCTCCAACTTTAAACGTTTTTCCTTCGGAGAAGCAATTTTCAAAAGGGATTCAGATCCCATTCTTTTTGAAGAATTTTTCTCCGTCTCCGTGTTGAGAAATAAACACTTGTTTACGTGATCTTCAATGTTTTCTTTTTTAAACTCTCGATCACATATGGGACATGTAACAGAATCGGCCATTGCAAAATTTTCAAATGTTAAGATTTTTAATTATTTTTATTACGAAAAGTAACATGAACTAAATTCGCGGGAATCGCAGGTTGAGACAGGTTTCATTTCATTTCATTCATGTTGTTTCACAAAATGACCTTGAAATTTGACAGACAGAAACAAAACATGACAGAAATATTCGAGATACGAATAAAGTCGGCGTATCAATCGAAAAAGAAAACGTTCTAAGGAAAATACTACTCTCACATGTCAACGTCAAAGACGTCTTATTACCTTGAATTGTATGAAAGTTTGTTGGCATGTACCGTTGTTTTGCCAACAATGTTCAATTCAAAAATTATTACAGGATTAAATACTCGTACAACAACATGTCGATTTTAAACAGAATCCATCTGTAATTTGTAATTTATCACCTCCATTTCGTAAACATCGAAAATATGAGTATCATTAGGAATCGTAAAGGTGAGAAGAAACCTAATGAGGTCAGCGAACTTTCAGAAGAAAAGAATATAAAAGAGAGAGAAGTTGTAAGTACACTATCTACTGTATTTGTTAAATAATTTAAATATACGTTACGCACACAAATTAAAAAATAGATTAGATTAGCCTAAATTCATTTGTCTATTTTGTAAATTATATTGTATTTTTATGTCAAAACAAGAAAGTCACAAAAAGATCATGTTGTAAATGAAATGAAAACATAATAAATTACAATGAAATAATTAAATTTAAAATAAAATAAAAATCAAATGTCATATATGCAGAATTAAATATTCTATTCTATTCTATGCAATGAATCTTGCTAATCAACTACCAAAATTAATAGTGCAGTGATAATGTCAAAAGTGCAGTGAACGCTTGGTCCATTTGACATGATTCTATTTCTTCTTCCAAGGGCGATGGCGCTCCTGCAGAGCCTGAAACTAAACCTCTTGAAGCTGGCTTTGATGTTATCAACTTGGAGGGTGCACCATCTAGTTTCTACTTGAACTTGAAGATAGATTTAGTATGTGCTACTCTACTGGTGGTAGCCCTCTGTACACGTCTATACAATCTGGAGGAGCCAAAGTATATTATGTAAGTACTACAAATAACAAAAACATAATGACAAGTGTCTCTCTGTGTGGGTGTAGCTGTGTGTGTGTTGTAGCACCAGGGCCGGATTTGAGGGAGGGCAACCGGGGCTACAGCCCCGGGGCCTCCACAAAAGAGGGGCCCCCACAATAGACTTCCAAAAAAAAATCAAATTCAGACTAGTAAACACTAGTAAACGAGAGAACTTGGACAGGAAAATAATTTGGGGCCTGGGGCCTCCAGACCTCTAAATCCGGCATTGTGTAGCACTAAACATGAGCAAGGTTGCATTTTATTTTAAAACAATTATTTTTCCAGTTTTGATGAACTGCATTATGGAAGATATGTGTCTTTATATACCAAAGGCATATTTTTCTTCGATGCACACCCTCCCCTGGGCAAGCAGCTGCTCTACCTGGCAGGCAAAGCTGCCGGGTATGATGGCAACTTCACATTTGACAGGATCGGGTCTCCATACTCGGACAATGTACCAATATATGCACTGCGGTTAGTGCCTGCTGTTGCAGGCAGTTTGCTTGTGCCTGCATCCTATTATTTGATGCTTGAGATGTGTACATATCATTGGACAGCTATTCTAGCTGCTCTTTTAGTTCTGTTTGGTAAGTATTGTTTTCTTAAGTTACCTATATAAAACATTGTTATTAACGTTATTCACACTGTGAAGTCATTGCTGTTAATATTTGTATCTCTTAATTGACATCTCACTGAGATTGGAACAGAACATGAAATGTAAACCACCAAGTGTTGAGTAGCTGAACAATAAACAACTAGTACACAGATGATAGTCTATCCCATTTTTCCTATTTGACTACAGATGTTCAAAAATTATCTCAGCTCATAGTGTGGTGACATGATGTCATCAAGCTTGCAAGAAGATTTTATTTAATTAAAGTAATTAGTTTCACTACTTGAATAGCACAGATGTGAATAGTCTAACTAAAGTAATCCTTCTTCAAATAGAGTTAAATAGCACAAAAAATTTTTCTTTATCTGCTGTTGTAAAACTCATAATCATGCACATTGTATTCAATTTAACAAAACACACTCAACTGTTCAGTGTCATGGTGGTATGACGATATTATTTATAAGCATTGCAATTTGTAATGTGCACTCTTGCCTGGTGTGCCTGGTGACTTACCAACTTACCATACTTTCTTTTATTGACAAACCCACTTTTCCATGATTTAAACTATAACAAAAAAAAATGTTTATCACTAAAGTATTTAATGCTGTTGTTTCTTTTACAGAGAACTGTCTTCTCGCGCAGTCAAGGTTCATGCTATTAGAATGCATTCAGATATTATTTGGATTGTGTGGTATCTTGTTTGCGTTAAAACACACAAAATCCAGTGGTGCCTCTGCTGTAGTGTATTTATGTATCAGCGCATTCTCGCTTGGCTGTTGTTTTTCGTAAGTATCACTGATGTGCAGTTGATTAATGAAACAAGTGATATATGTAAATGTTTGAATTTATGTTGTTTTATTTTCAGAGTTAAATACTCCGGTCTTTACACATACTTTCTCGCAGTGTCAATAGTCGGCCATCAGATTTGGGAACGCATCGGCCGAGCAAAGTCGACTGCGCGCCTAATCTTCTCTGGTCTGTGGAGGCTGTTCGTTCTCGTAGCGATTCCGTTGTCAATATACATGGGGGTGTTCTACGCTCACATAGCGATGCTCCCGAAGGCGGGGCCGCACGACAGCGTGATGACGAGCGCGTTCCAGGCCTCGCTGCAGGGCGGGCTGGCCAGCATCACGCGCGGGCAGCCGGTGCACGTCGCGCACGGATCGCAGATCACTCTGAGGTACGTAAACTTACTTAACGTGTTCACTTATATTTATGTTTGTGTCAGTATTTCCACAATAACAGAGATAAAAAAACATCAAGTAACTATAGTTATTTGTGTCACAAGGGAGCGAAATGGTGTATTTACGGCGAGGGCGCTACATTGAATCCAGAATATAGCGAAGGATTCTACAATAGAATCCTGAGCGTAGCGAGGGATTCTAAAGTAGCATCCAGAGCGTAATGAGGGATTCAAGTGTTAACGCCCAAGATGAAAATAATTTTGCTCCTGAGTGGCTCATACCACTTTTCACACCGAACATAAAAAAAACTTGAAAAGAGTCATTCTAAATACAATTAAAGAGCAACCAGCAATGGTGTGGTTTTTCAATTATCAACTTAAAAAATTGAATTTGCAAAAAACACTTAGAAAAGCCTTGAACAGAAAAGTTGCACTTTGATCCCTCTCGACAGGGAGCAAAACTTACTTGTCTGAATGAGAGGTGTGAAAAAATCTATTCGCCCGCCGGCCGACTGTCCCCCGTTTTTCCCCAATTTTCTCTATTCTCGCCCTCTCACATGAGTGAAGCTGATCGCTTTTTGTAGTAACCAGCGTACAGACTGCATGCGCTGGTGTAACTTTCTAGTTTGTGCACTGTTTTATCCCTACTTTGTACGTGTTGTGTGACGGCGTCAATGTGTGTGTCGGTGGCAGGCACGCGCACGGGCGGGCCTGTTGGCTGCACTCACACACGCACGTGTACCCGGTGCGCTACAGCGACGCGCGCGGCTCCAGCCACCAGCAGCAGGTCACCTGCTACAGCTTCAAGGTTGGTCGCCCACCATTCATATTTGTACGTTCAGCGGTAAGGGAAAGTACCTACCTTACCTTACCCATAGAATAGATAATAACAGGGTAGAAGGGAATCTCTTTTGACCGCGTCCAAAACGCCGCCATTTATATACCTACTTCCCCCTTTGCGTCGTTAGACCCCTCTGTCGTCCAGGCGTATTGCTAGGGTTGCTTACCGTTAAATATTATACTTACGTCTAAAGATAATATAAAAGAAAGAAAGAAAGAAAGGAAAAGGTGTATTTGGTGCAATATATATCGCTAAAATATAAGTTTTTATTTACTTTGAAATAATTATTCTATTCTAGTTTTACAAAATATCAAATGGGCAAACTAAAATAACTTAAGTGTGGCATCGTTTTTGCATTATTCATACACCCAAATACACCACAATAACTTGACACTATTGTAATTATTGTTTCCAAGATGAGTACCTACGGGACGGAACGCGCAAAAATGCCAAACGCGCGTGCGGCGACGCCGGCCGTGGCAGCGTGACTGAGCCGCTCGTTTAAGAGGGTGCATCCGTGCTGAGCTCGCAACGTCGCATTTTTGGTGATTTTTTGCGATTATTTCACAGAAATTGAATGAAAGTTTCAAATATCCGTCTGTAGTGCACTTCGTTTTTAGTGTATTAATGTGTCCAATGCAATGATTAATGGTGATGGACTTTTATTTTCGTATTAAAGGAATAAAATACTATATCTCGTTTAATAAGAAAATAAAAGTCCATCACGATGAATTATTGCATTAGACACATTAATACACTAAAAACGAAGTGCACTACAGACGGATATTTGATACTTTCATTCAATTTCTGTGAAATAATCGCAAAAAATCACCAAAAATGCGACGTTGCGAGCTCAGCACGGATGCACCCTCTTAACAAGTACCTACTGTAAATCGTGACCTTGAGTCCGGCCGGAGCGGGAGATTCCGTTCTACTATGTTCTTACTTATTCTATGCCTTACCTATCATACTTGGTTTGATGGATGGATGTTTGTTTGTTACTCAATCACGCCAGAACGGCCCAATGAATCTGGATGAAATTCGGCACATAGATAGAGAATAGTCTGAAATAGCACATAGACTACTGTTTAGTATTGTTTGTGTATAACTTCATCTGCTTATGTCACCTACCCCCAAACCCTACCTACTTCCTATCCTCGGAAAAACGCGGGTAGAAACAAAACATCATCTGTCAAGGACTGACACTCGCTCGGTTCAGCCAACGACAAGGTCCGAGTCGGTCGATGTCGAGAGCACTATCTCCGTCCCGCCATTCGCCTCCGGCTTCGAGCTAAATTTACATACGGTTACGGTTCCGCGTTCGCGAACCCGTTCATAATCATTATCATCGCTAGAAGAGCAGAAGAGGAGTGCGTAAGACCGGCAGCCATAACATCTTGCAGCCGCGCGTGTTAGAACCAGGTACGCGTTTTTTCCATTTCCCCTTCTCGCCACTTCATAATTTTGGTCCTTCGAACCGGATATTTTCTTTCACGGTCCCCATCCTCATATTTCCCCGATCCCGGGTGACATCATCTTTAAATATACTTTCCGTAATTAATATTTTATAGCTTGTTCATATTTTCCACTTGAAGGTAGATTTTCGTTCACCTAGTACCATAGACAAAACCGGTAATTGCACATCTCTAGTTCCTTGCTGGTTGACATATCGGTCCAACATCAGTCCAACTTGTCAATCAGTGGACAGTGTGTAGGAGTCTTTATTTTAATCGACACTGGTAACACTGACAGCGCATACGTCAGTTGTCATCAGCGTTGCCAGATGGGTACGCAATAGTACGCATGGCGTACTATTTTATGATCTTGCGTACTCGCGTACTCATCCGTCGATTTGCGTACTATTTTTATATTTTAGCACCTGACAGTCTAGGTTATTTCAGATGACAGAAAAACAATATAAATTACCTGTGGCTGTCGCGATGACGTTTTTTTTTTGTTTTTTTTAGGCCTTTGTTTATGTGCCAGCTGCGTAAAGCGCAGTTTTGCACTAAATGTTGCACTGCGTACTCAAACTTGAATTTGCGTACTATTTTTAAGAGCTACGCGTAACGGAACGTAAAACCCATCTGGCAACACTGGTTGTCATAATTGTCTTGTCGTAATTTTAACCTCATTGAATTTCGACGTATAGTATAGTAAAATAATCTTGTTTACATCCGATAAAACAATGGGAGGGAACAAGGCCGAAAATTCTGATGCCCAAAATGTTCCTACAGGTTCTTTGGATGATTCACAACAGAAAGCAAGCTTAGTTTCAATGAATTGTCAGGGAAGTTTCATGACTTCTTTGTATAACTTAGCGGCAGAACTTAGTGGCATATCTGAAAGGGATCCATTGCGCGTAGCTAGTTTTAAAGCTAGATATAAGGATATCAACATTATTCGCGATCGTTTTCAGGAGGCTTACAATGTTTTTATGTCAAAATGTGACGATATGAACGTACGCACAAATGTAGATGGATTGTTCAACAAGTTCTATGAAATGTATTATTCAGTTCAAGTGTTGCAGGAATCTATAATAACACAACAAAGCCACTCTAAATCAAATCAAGTCTGCTTGCCTAAAATTACATTATCTCATTTTTCTGGTGTGTACACTGAATGGCCAAACTTCATCGCTATGTATGATAGTCTAATTCACAATAATGTTGATCTATCATCTATTCAAAAAATGCATTACTTGCTCAGTGTTTTAGAGAAGGAGCCTTTGAGTTTAATTAGGCATTTAGAGCTTTCCCATGATAACTACAACATTGCATACCAACTCTTAAGAGATAGGTACCAAAACAAAAGGCTCATAGCGGACAAGCACCTAGAAGCTATTTTGTCATTAGGTACTCAACAAAGCCAAAGCAATTTGCGAAAATTTGTCAACACACTAAAGGAAAACACTCAGGCATTGGAAGCGCTACAGTTTGATGTTAATTCATGGAGTTTCATATTGTTACACATTGTTTTGAGGAAGCTCCCCGTAGAGCTGCGGGGCAAATTTGAAATGAAACACAGCAGCGTTCCTAATACTATACCGACATTTGAAAGCCTTATAAATTTTTTGGACACTCATCTTCGGGTTTTGGAAACTGTCAGTGGTACGAAGGGACCAGCTGCTGTGGTTCAAGGCAGCAACTCCAAGTTATCATTTACCGTCAATGCTTCAAAATGCACATGCTGCAACGGGGATCACGTTTTGTACACCTGCGACAAATTTAATAATATGACTCCAATGCAACGAAGGGAGTTTGTTATTCAGCAGCACCTATGTTTTAACTGTTTACGGACACATTCTGTAAATAAGTGTATGTCTAAAAGTAGGTGTCAAATATGCAATGGTCGTCACCATTCAAAGCTTCATATGGATAAGTCCGACAATAAGAGTAATGATAAATATGATAACAAATCATCGGAGCCTGGTCCGTCACCAAAGCCTGAGCATTCAGGGGCTGCCCTTACAACTTTAAGTTCATCGGTTCAACCTTTTCAAATTCATGGTATTCGCAACGAATCTACTATGATGTTAGGCACAGCTTTGGTGGGTCTGCAGGATATCAACGGGCATCTGCACACTGCAAGAGCTCTTTTGGATTGTGGCTCTCAGGTGTCTATCATAACTGAGAATTTAGCTCAGAAGTTGCGTCTTCAACGTTCTACTTCTGGCATCCTTGTTGGATTAGGGGGTTCAAATCCTCAACACACGGGCGGCAGCATAGAGTGCTCAATTAGCTCTTTATTGGACTCAGCTCAGCCTGCCCTCGTGACTAATGCGGTCATTCTCAAGCGTATCACAGGGAATCTCCCTAGCATTCAGGTCTCTGCTCAGGTTATGGATGCGTGTAAGGACATCTCACTTGCTGATTCCAAGTGTACAATTCCAGGCCCCATTGACTTTCTCATTGGTGTGGATCTCTATGATAAAATCTTTGATGGTAGGAAATTAAAATTGGGCGCGGATTTACCGACTGCTTACGCTTCTGTTTTCGGCTGGGTATTGATGGGCGCAGCTCCCATGGACTCTGTCTCTACCAATCACGTTGTGACTCTACATTGCTCTACCAACTTGGATGCGGTTCTTAATAAATTTTGGGAAACAGAAGAAGCTCCTTCGAAATTAATTCAAGATCCAGATGATCTGAAATGCGAAAAGCATTTTGTAGAGACTCACACACGTGACGAAACTGGGAGATTCGTCGTACGGTTACCTTTTCAGACGGATTGCAGGCCTTTAGGTAAAACACGCAACAACACTCTTAAACGGTTCCACAACCTGGAGCGCAAGTTAATTAAGGACCCAAGGCTGAAGGTTATGTATGTTGCCTTCATGGCTGACTATCTTGAGACCGGTCACATGCGGCCTGTATCTGGTGTATCATCAGGTGACAGATACTATATCCCCCATCATGGGGTACTTAAGGAAAGCAGCAGTACAACGAAGCTTCGCGCGGTGTTCGACGCATCAGCGGCTAGCAGTTCAGGTGTTTCACTGAATCAGGTTCTGATGTCAGGTCCCAAACTTCAGCAGAATATAGAAGATATAATTCTACGATTCAGGACGCATGCTGTTGTTTTTACCTGCGACATCAAGCAGATGTATCGTCAGGTCAGAATGCACGATGAGGACTGCAAATTCCAGACGATATACTGGCGAGAATCCCCAGACAAGCCCCTACAACAATTTGAGCTAACGACGGTTACCTACGGCGTGTCAAGCGCAGCCTATCTGGCCATGCGCGTCATACATGAGCTCGCCACCCTAAATAGGGAGACCCATCCAGAGGCTGCACGCATACTTCGAGAAGACACATTTGTCGATGACGTCATCAGCGGCAGCAACGATGTAGAGTCGGCAAGAGCTCTACAGCAACAAATAGTGACCGTGCTAGCTCAAGGGGGATTTCAGTTAAGGAAGTGGGCCAGCAACAGTCCAGAGCTGTTGAGTGATTACCCAACCGACCACCTCGAAACGCCATTGCGGTTCGAGGGAGAGGATAACATTTTCAAAATATTAGGGGTCGAATGGAGCTCTAGCACTGACAGCTTCGTGTACCGTGTATCAAATCTTGGGAAGTGTAGCACGAAGCGCGACATCCTTTCGAACATAGCCCGGCTCTACGATCCTTGTGGGTACCTCGCACCCGTCATCTTCTACGCCAAGGTCATCATGCAACGTCTTTGGGCGTTCAATCTTTCATGGGATGATCCACTGCCTGCGGAAGCGACCCAATCGTGGGATGCTTTCCTAGACGGATTCCATCTCCTATCCATTCCTAGGATATCCAGGTTCATACTAAGCAATCAACCGGCACGCTACGAGCTCGTAGGTTTTAGCGACGCTTCGGAAAACGGCTACGCTGCAGTCGTTTATCTCAGGGTGGTTGACTCTAACGGAGACATTGGAGTACATTTGCTTTTTGCGAAATCTAGAGTCGCACCAATCAAGCAGAAACTCACCATTCCAAGGCTCGAGCTTTCAGGAGCCGTGCTTCTCGCTCGCCTAATCGGACATGTCACACAGGTGTTTGAGCGCAGGATTACCATAGCTGACACGATAGTTTGGTGCGACTCTAGCATCGTCTTGGCATGGCTCCGTACTCCGCCTCACAAGTTACAAACATTCGAGGCAAACAGGGTGTCCCAGGTGCAAGGCCTCATGCCATCCATCGTCTGGCGCTACGTACCTTCCGGACTTAACCCCGCGGATTGCGCGAGTAGGGGTTTATTACCACAGGACTTAGTCACCCACAGCCTGTGGTGGTCGCCTCCATGGTTGAAAGAGGATGCTGCTGCTTGGCCATCACAGCGTCAGCCAGCGTGTGATAACTTGCCTGGGCTTAAACCTGAGGGTTCCTCATCATTCAAGGTCACCAACGCTGCTGACCACCCGCCAGCTTCTTGTTTCATCAGCCGCTACAGCTGCTTGTCAAGGCTCCAGCGCGTGTTAGCGTGGTCGATACGCTTCTTTCATAATTCTCGACATCCCACTTGCAGAAGATCAGGCCCCCTGGTCACTGAGGAGTTAAGCGCTGCCTTGCAGAGAGCAATTAGATTAACCCAGGAGGAATCATTCGGGGAACAAATGAAATCTATTCATGGGAAACTTGTTCTGCGAAACCCATTAGCTCGTCTTCATCCCTTCATCGACTCCTCAGGCTTGCTGCGCGTCGGTGGTAGACTTAGGCATTCCAACCTGCCTTACGCTGCCAAGCATCCGGTTCTTCTACCAAAGCGACACCATTTCACGAATCTCGTTATCGATCATTTCCATCAGCTCTACCTTCACGTAGGTGCCAATGAGCTTATCAACATTCTTCATCAACGCTATTGGATTATTTCAGCCCGCCGTGTCGTTAGACACCGCGTCTTCATGTGTCAACGTTGTCAGCGCTTAAAGGCTAAACCCTTGGAGCCCCTCATGGGAAATCTCCCTCCCAGCCGTGTGCGTGAGGCACGCCCGTTCATTCAAGTCGGAATTGATTTTGCTGGTCCTATCAGCGTAAGATCCTCCAACCAGCGTAAGTCAAAGATTGTAAAGGCCTACCTGTGCGTCTTCGTGTGCCTGGCTGTCAAGGCAGTCCATTTAGAGGTGACGTCTGACTTAACCACGAATTCCTTCATGGCCTCCTTCGACCGCTTTGTTTCAAGGCGAGGCATGGTGTCTGACGTCTACACGGATTGTGGCAAGAATTTTCAAGGTGCTAAGCGCCACCTTGGCGAAGTGGACGCTTTCCTTCGCCAACATCAACATGACCTGACAGAGGCACTGGCAAAGGTCAGCGTTAGCTGGCACATGAATCCGCCCTACGCTCCCCACATGGGTGGCCTCTGGGAGGCCTCTGTCAAGTCAGCTAAGCTTCTCCTGAAGCGTACCATCGGGGAACAAGTACTCACCTTCGAAGAGCTGACCACAGTCTTCGCTAAGGTCGAGGCAGTACTCAACTCTAGGCCTCTGTGTCCAACGTCGAACGACCCGAACGACCTTGAAACACTGACGCCTGGCCATTTCATCATCGGACATCCATTAGTGAGCTTGCCTGAATACGATTTCGACCACACTCCAATCTCACGGCTCAACCGTTGGCAGCTCGTTCAACGAATATCGCAACATTTTTGGCGTAGATGGCAGCTTGAATATTTGCACAACCTACAACAACGTTCAAAGTGGTGCAAGGATGTGCCGAATCTCAAAATAGGAGATCTGGTTCTCATTAAAGAGGATAATTTGCCACCTCTTCAATGGCGCAAGGCGCGAGTATCCAAGCTTCATCCAGGTGCAGATGGCGTAGTTCGCGTGGTAGAGCTTAAGACTAGCACTGGTACATCCCTGCGATCTGTCGCTAAGGTCTGCCCCTTGCCAAGCCTAGACAATTAAAATATATAACAATATACATATATAGTAATAGAAAATCAACTTAGTTTTTAATCTTAGTTATAGGATTCAGTTTTAATCAACTTTTTCAAATATTCTATCTATCAGGACCCATTGTTGAATCATCTAAAGAGCTTAGCATCTCTTTGGGGGGCGGTTATGTTTAGTATTGTTTGTGTATAACTTCATCTGCTTATGTCACCTACCCCCAAACCCTACCTACTTCCTATCCTCGGAAAAACGCGGGTAGAAAGAAAACATCATCTGTCAAGGACTGACACTCGCTCAGTTCAGCCAACGACAAGGTCCGAGTCGGTCGATGTCGAGAGCACTATCTCCGTCCCGCCATTCGCCCCCGGCTTCGAGCTAAATTTACATACGGTTACGGTTCCGCGTTCGCGAACCCGTTCATAATCATCATCATCGCTAGAAGAGCAGAAGAGGAGTGCGTAAGACCGGCAGCCATAACATCTTGCAGCCGCGCGTGTTAGAACCAGGTACGCGTTTTTTCCATTTCCCCTTCTCGCCACTTCAACTACTTTTTATCCCGGAAAATCCCGCGGGATAGCGATAAACGACGCAGACGAAGTCGCAGGCAACAGCTAGTCTACTATAAACTGGAATGAATGCGCCTGCCTGATGCCCAATAACACTTTGTATAAAGTTAAAACAAGTTTTACCTATACAAAAAAAGAGAAAGAGAAAGATAGTGCCATCAATATCTTTTGGGCAACGTCATCGGAAGCAGTGAACTCCAAAAATCTATATAATCGTTATGTTTGGTATATTTTGGCGCAAAGAATTATGAGCAGGCGCATATTTAACCCGGTTCACGGTACATATTGTCGTAGGAAGCGAGTCGTGTCGCTCCGCTTTTTAGAGTTTTCCAATTAAGTACCCTACCTGGGCCAATATTCAAGCGTTTCGACCGCTCGGTTTGTACGTCATTGTCGTCCCACAACTATCCTAACAGAAGGACAAGTTGCAACAACTGTGGATAAGCTAAATGCAGCGTCGATACTGTGTTTCGTTGTCATAAAAAAGTTAAGTCTCAGCATCATCTCTTTTAATGGTATATGCTGAGACGATAATGACGAAAAAAAAAAACATGAATATTCGCCCATCTATGGTTTTTCTGAAAGTCGTGTCGTGTCGTGGCGTTGACAGGACGTGAACAACTGGTGGATCGTGAAGCGGCCGGAGGTGTCGTCGCTGGCGGTGGCGCGCACGCCGGACCGCGTGCGGCACGGGGACGTGGTGCAGCTGCTGCACGGCATCACCAGCCGCGCGCTCAACTCGCACGACGTGGCCGCGCCCGTCTCGCCGCAGTCGCAGGTAACATACACCAAATGCACTCGTTGACAGCATTTTTCTTGGCGCATCTTCCCGCTCTCGGCCCCAATGCTCTGAATCTATCAAGCACGGTGTTGATTTTTGGGAGGTTTGTTGTTTGATATGAGCGAGTATGTGGGGATGGGGTCGTATTCTCCGTTACCTCCTCTGATTGACTTCGGAGCCTACGTCCTGATTCTATTAAGCGTCTCTTTGTTTTATTTCTGTTTGCTGTTCAGAAAAAAAAATAGCATAAATCTCGACGAAGGATTCTTTCAAACGGCAATACCGTTACTGTTACGCTCGGATATTGAATAAGCACGCTTATTACACAAGCTCACAAGCTGCTTGCAGAATCGCAAGCGTAAACTGTATCTTGTATCTGCATTTTAGGAAGTATCCTGTTACATCGACTACAACGTGTCGATGCCGGCGCAGAACTTGTGGCGCGTGGAGATAATCAACCGCGACAGCGACGACGCGACGTGGGACGGCATCCGCTCGCTGGTGCGGCTGCGGCACGAGCCCAGCGGCGCCGCGCTGCGCTGGAGCGGCCGCCAGCTGCCCGCCTGGGGCTTCCACCAGCACGAGGTGGTGGCCGACAAACAGGTGCACCACCAGGATACTATATGGAACGTCGAGGAGCACCGCTATACCAAGGGTGAGTCCGGCTCGGCCGCAGTTTGGCAGCGTTGGAAGAGTGTCGTGTGCGGTGTTTGATGAGACGAGTATCTGATTCAAACAAAAATCAAATAGATACAATTTTTCCCATTGTACTCGATATATTATAACATAATTCACTTGACATAAAAGTTTTGTAACTGACAATTTTTGACGTGCAATACTTTAAATGTGGTATCCTTAGGACCTGTCTCACCACTCCTTAACTGTCAGTTATATATGATTCCGTCTCTATTTATTACTATAGTGCATTTTTTTGGCCCGTAGAATTCTGACAGCTGTCAGAATTAGACGTTTCAGAGGACACCAACATTTTTTCCTGCTGAACAAATAAATTGTCACACTAAGCTTTCGTTATTTTAACTAACAAATAAAAATAATAAAATACGGTGACGTTCTAACATTAGGGACTCAAATAATAGATCTAAAAATTAATAGCAGCTTTTATTTTAACGACAATTGGCCAATTAGAGTACAGAAGATCTAAGTTGAAAACTTTAAAAGTCATCCTTATTATCACATACATAAATCACGTCTTTATTTTAGCAAGGCATATTTTGCCATGTCGACGTAGTGACATAGCATTACACACGTGAGGAGATTTTTCGGTTTAGTTTAATTTTGATATTGGGGGAGGAGCAATTAAAATATTTTCCTATACTTTGCCGGAAGAATGACAGTTGACTGCTGAAGTTTTACGTTCTGTTCATTCTTTTTTCTTTTTATTAAATACATATTACGAAATAAATCAATATATTATAATCGTAAACCGAAGGTTTGTTATATATGACAATACTCAAAGTGATACCCCAAACAATTTATATTCTCCCAAAAAAAAAAAGATTATTAATTATGTCTAAATTATGCAATTTAAAATTAAACCAAATACGTATCTGTTAATTACTAATATGTAAAAATGATTGTTAGTTTAAGTATTTCAACTTCAACATAATGTTCTACATTTTATTTTTTTTATTTTTTCTTACCACGGATTTAAGGAACGTTTTTATGACTGGTAATACCGAGAAATGTCAGAATTCTAGGGGCCAAAAAATACAGTATACGAAACAGACAGAGACGTCATCATAGATAACTGACACTTAAGAGAGTGGTGAGACAGGCCCTTAATGCGTTTTCTATTATTTTGTTTCGTAATTCATTCTTTTAAGTCTTTTTAGTTACCGACCTTCAAACTTGAAACCACTAATGATATTGTTTGCAGCGGAGGACCGGCGCGAGCGCGAGCGCGAGCTGGTGTCCGCGGAGATGATCCCGGCGGCACGCACGGCGCTCTCGTTCTGGGACAAGTTCCAGGAGCTGCAGCTGAAGATGCTGGCGCACGCGCCTGACGCGCCGCAGGGACACATGTTCGCCAGCGAGCCCGCCGACTGGCCGCTGCTCGCGCGCTCCATCGCCTACTGGCTCTCGCCCCACTCCAATGTGAGCTCTATGTTTAAATAATGAACTAGCTCTTGCCTGCGATTTCGTCTGCAAAGAATTCGTTTGTCACTATCTCGCGGGAATTTTCCGGGATATAAAGTAGCTTATGTGCTATTCCAGACTTTTCTCTATCTATGTGCCGAGTTTCATCCAGATTCGTTGGGCCGTTCTGGCGTGATTGAGTAACAAACAGACATCCATCCATCCATCCATACTTTCGCATTTATAATATTAGTTAGATGAACGAATCTCGTCGAATGAGCAGTTTAGACTCGTGCCGTCGACTTGTAAAATTTATTCTAAAAGTGATAATGATAATTGAAAAAAAAAACATACGGGGACAAACAAAAACAAAATAGACAAACCTGCTGAACGCATGTTACTGATTTTTCATCTCTCATACTCTGAAAGTAGGTCATTGATTATCTGGATAGCGCGTTGAAACTCACTCTATTTGAGTGTTCAACTCGGGTGAAATTACCCATTTCACGTTCGAACTTTTGGCGCTCTCACTTCGTTCGTGCGCCAAAAATATCTCAGGTGAAATGGGTCAATTTCAACCCTTGTTTATCAATCTACTATATATGTTTTTTTCAGGCCCAAATCCACCTGATCGGAAACCTGGTGACGTGGTACGCGGGCTCGTGCGCGGCGCTGTTGTTCGGCGCGCTGCTGGCGCTGCAGGCGCTGCGCGTGCGCCGCCGCCGCGCCGCGCTGCCCGCCGCCGCCGCCGCGCGCTTCTCCGCGGCCGCGCGCGTGTTGTTCCTCGGCTACTGGCTGCACTACCTGCCCTACTACTTCCTCGACCGAACCCTCTTCCTCCACCATTATCTCCCCGCCTACGTTTTCAAGATACTCCTTTTGAGCTACGTCATCGAGCACGTTTACTATTCTCTCCGCCTCTGGGAGCGAACGCGCTCTCTCACCAACCCGTTCGTCATCTGCGTGATCGTGTGGCTCGCGTACGTCGTGGTGACGTTTAAGAAGTTCAGCGTTCTCAATTATGGCAACAGTGATCTGACCGAGGCCGAGCTCATGAGCCTCCGGTGGAAGGACACTTGGGATTTTATTTTGCATAAGAAATGAAATCATATAGCGTCCCCGACGTCTGACTGTCGATACAGTATACGCCATTCCGAGTCTCGTCACAAACTTTATGTTGTATTTTTTAAGCAAAAAAATTAAATATGTACAGCATTGCTCATGAATAATATTCAGTATTAAGATAAAGTAATTGCTCGACTTTAATACTCGTTAAGTTTCATCAAATAATATAAATAAATAGATTTAAGTAGAAAAGTAATGAAATGGATCTGGTTGCTATTAACATGATATAATTTCATGATCTGTTATAATTAGTATTATATCATATTTAAAGTATTTAAACTATTATAAGTATATGAGGTATATTCCGTCCAGTGTTCTTTTACAATTTAAATAAATTTATACAAATTATTAAGTTTTGAGTTATTTTATTTTATAAAAAAAATGTATTTATCGAACTGTATGTACAAAACTGACTGAACGGATTTTGATGCAAACTACTAATATGTTGAGAAAATCATCAGCCAGATTAAAGACTACTTTTTTATCTCGGAAAATTGCATAGTTCCCGCGGGATAGCCATAAACATGTCAATTGCTATTTTGCTTAATGTCGCGGGCAGAAGCTAGTAGTTAAAAGTTAAATAAAAACTAGAGCTGCTGAAACATGCACTTGCAATAAGGCCAGTGCTCCAGTGGTGAGCAAGATTAACAATACATTTTATTTTATTGGATCTGATTCAGCTACTGGAGGTTACTGCCTCCTGCACCCAAGGGACTAGAGTTGGCCACTTGTCATCCTCTTACATGGTCTTTTAGAAATAAAAAAATAAATGTTTGCAGTAAAATTTATTTCAATAAGCCAATATTAGATAGAAAGCTAAGTTTGCTACATTTCCATAGGCTGCACGCTGTGCACGGCTACAGACTCGACAGTGAGTGGGATCACTCGCTGTTTCAACACAGCTGTAGTCCCAGCAGCATATCTATATGACCCTTGCCTCTTGCCCTGCACATAAATAGAAAAAAAAATAGATTACTGGAAAACAAAGTAGCCCAGAAACAATATGTAATACCTCCAATCAATGATTGATGTTACTATACTCTTTATTCGTTATTATCTTATTATATAAAATGTTCTTATGTAAATAAATATTATAATATATATAAAAAAATTCTCCTTAGCTTAAATTACAAATAAATAACAAAAAGTAATATGTTACCTTAACATTAGCTTCTTCAAAAGTTCTTAAATACTGTGCCGGCCCTGTGTTGCGAATGACACACAGATCAACATTGGATCCTGACCCCAAATCATTGAAGATACCAGCCGCAATAGCATCTCGGACTAATTTCTTGCCCTCTTCCTCACTCATCTTAGGTTTCCAGCCCGATTCAAACACGGACATAGCTGCCAAAGAGCCCGAGCCTGAATGAGAAAAATAAAATTAGTTACTAAATATGTATGCTTATATGCTAATATAGGATTGCCTAAGGTAAGGTAAGTTAAGGTCCACACTATTTTGCTAACAAAATAGATAAAAAAGCATGTATTTTGTATGGCAACAAATGATATATACACATACTAATATTACTTTTAATTTTTCTAAGTATGGCATGCATGCATTGTTTGTTTGAGGAGAGTTTACTAACATTTTTGTTTGTGTGAATTGTACCCTAATACTTATTTATTTATAATTTACCAGCAGCAGCAGTACATACCCATTGTTGCGTAAGGCAGCTTGTCAACAGATCCATGAGGGTAAATGCAGTAGATGTGTGGCCCAGTACGGTCGACGCCGCCGAGTACGAGTGCGGCGCCGATGTGGCCCTGGTAGCGGAACAGCATGCGCTTGAGCAGCGTGGCGGCCGTGGCCAGCGGTACCGTACGCCCCGTGTGCAGCCGCTGCAGCTCCAGCTGCGACGCAACCGTCGCCGTCGTCATCTCCGTGTCCGCTGCGGTTCCCGCCCCGCAACAGTACATGTTTCCAGCCAAATAATGGATCTTCTCGCAGTTTTTGTCCGAAACTATAGTACTCTCGGTTGCGCGTGTATCGGCACCCAGAATAACACCGTCAGCGTAAATGATACCCACGATCGTGGTACCAGTCTTTGTGGCCTTTGGAGCCGGGAAACCTTTTTGTTCGAAGAATGCATTGCTGAAATTGATACGCAGCATTAATAAACGGAATTTCGTGTGTATGGATGTAAATTAACTTTATAACACTCGCGACATAACTTACCGCTGAAAGTTTTCGAAAGAGAATCCTGGAGCTGGAATTTCAGGTACCAAAACTGAAGCCATATTTAGTTATTTTTATTGTTTATAATATAAGAACGTATCTCAGTCTGTAATTCGTAATATAATGCAAAATTTGTGAAAAATGTGATGACTTGCACCGCCTGTCAAAAGTGTCAAACCTCGGTGGTTGTTTGGTTGGTCACAGATGAGGCAAAGACGTGCATGACATCAGTAAATTTTAATTTATTCGTCAAAAGCGTTTAAAAGCGTGTACAAAACAGAGCGATATTTTTTATATTACAATTATGTATGAACGTATTTTTTTCAACTGGCAATTTATAAGCAACGAGGCTACACGTCATTGGCTAATAGCAAGAATAAATTCGCTAGATGATTTACACCCTTATTAATAAATGCAAAAGGCTCGTATTTCATCACATTATTCAGTACATAGGTTTTTCACGATCTACGCTGGTATAAATGACCAATAAAGAGTGGACGAATTGTCTTCACACGCCTCTATTATTTTCTGTCAATTTTACGTCAAAAAGCCATACTAAACGCGATGTTTAGCGGATTTCATACAGAATTTTCGTAGAATTTAATAAAATTAGTTCCTAAGTAGCAAAATGTTAACGAATTCCGCATATGTGATTTTAGTTTATTTATTTTCGGCTACGGTCTTAGTGTTAGCAGGCCGTGACTTTTATCAAATACTCGGCGTGACCCGTTCGGCCAGCACGAATGAAATCAAAAAAGCTTACAGAAAATTAGCAAAGGCGCTTCACCCGGACAAGAATCAGGGTGATCCAAATGCGTCGAATAAGTTCCAAGACTTGGGGGCGGCTTATGAGGCGCTGTCGGACCCCGAGAAGCGCGAGTTGTACGACCGATGCGGGGAGGACTGCCTGAAGAAGGAGGGCATGATGAACAACAACGACCCCTTTGCAAGCTTTTTCGGAGACTTCGGGTTCCACTTTGGGGGAGAACCACAGCAGCATGAGACGCCGCGGGGTGCTGACATCATCATGCAGCTTTCGGTCTCGCTTGAAGAACTCTACAACGGCAATTTCATCGAGGTTTGTATAATGGCACTGACTGACTTCGTTATAGTGCAAATATTGCAGCAAACTGCCTTATAATTTGTATCCATCACCTGTTGTTTTAGGAATTAAATTATTTAAGTCAATTTCCAGATCTGAAAAGGTTTCACCTTCATTTTCAATATTTCTTTTCGTTTTTTAATCTATAGATAACCAGAAACAAGCCAGTGATCAAACCAGCATCAGGTACGCGCAAGTGCAACTGCCGACAGGAGATGGTGACCCGTAACCTCGGCCCCGGCCGCTTCCAGATGATGCAGCAGACAGTTTGTGATGAGTGCCCTAATGTCAAGTTCGTCAATGAAGAAAGACTTCTGGAGATTGAGGTATGTTTTAAATAGAATATTGTTTAGCCATTACATGCCAATTTTATTAAGTATTAAGTTGTTTAGGACTTTTTCTCTTTGAAGGACTGTATCATTAGGAAGATTTTCAAGGTTTTGGGTGTATTTATGTTCATTTCTAATGTTAGCCCACTCTGCTTTGCTTACAACAGCTTTATTTACTATTATAGGTGGAAGTTGGTGCTCCAGATGGGCACAAGTCGCGACTACGAGGTGAGGGTGAACCACACATGGATGGAGAGCCAGGAGACCTCGTCATCGAGCTGCACACAGAAAAGCATGCGCAATTTACTCGCAAGGGGGATGACCTCTACACCAATATTACCATATCATTACAGGTGGGTTTTACACAAAAGATTGCAACTTTTATCTTAACTACTGACTAATCTCATTACCTATTTTACTGACCTCACTTGATAAAATTGATATTAAAAATTCATATCATGGAGAGGGACATGTCAATTGTTTGGATACAAGAAAAAATTCTATCTAAGTACAAAATACTTTTATAGCTATTTCCTTATCTCGCCTACTATAATCGAGTTTGCTACCGACCACACTTGATTAAATGTTAATTTTAATTGGATGAATATTCTCACCTTGAGCAATTCGCCTGATAAGAGTACTAAAAGGATTTAACTATTATTTTCGCTTTATTTAATTCTATTCGTGTCTGGTATCAATATGGCACTGAAAAGAAAGAGAAAAAAATACAAAAAAAATATATCTGCACTAGGCTTCATCAAAATATCTTCTTCTATATTTCCAGTAATATGCGTGGGAGCGAGATCAGTAATGCCGCGGCATTATCGTTATTTATCGTATATCGTATTCCCTACAAACAATGTTTACAAAGTAGCCAAAGTCTTAGAAGTACATCTAAAAAGTAAGCACCAGAATTCACAAAATTACTGTCTCTTCCAAAGATTTCGCTAACCTTACCAAACAACGCAGTATATTTAGTATCGTAATTTTTCTATACAAATTTTACTCCAACTTGAGCGCGAGCGTGCAACACGATAGTGAATAATGAATGAACGAATAGTCGTGTTATCGTAACTCGAGACGTATACACTACACATCCATTATTATCGAACATAATTATAATGAAGGCAATATTTTTGCTTCATGGTGGGAGTCACCGTAAAACATTGAATATTGATGCACTATATTTTAAAATAAAATTGAATTCATTCCAGCTCACTAATTGACCTCACGGTTCTTGTGTGCACCATCATTTAGCGTGTCATAAAGAGCTCGCAATGGTGATTGTTTAGCATAAAACATCTGTTACTTATCTAAACTCCGCACGCGAGCGCCGAAGAATCGCGACCTGGGAAAGCGGAGAGGATGCTCCGAACTAGTACCTAGAACTAGAAGCACTTTCTTGGGCCGTACTTGCCTCGCGCAGTCTGTATACTTATTTACCTCGTATGTTATCCAGGACGCCCTGACCGGGTTCACGCTGGAGCTGAAACATCTGGACGGGCACGCGGTGTCAGTGACGCGCGACAAGGTCACGTGGGCGGGCGCGCGCGTGCGCAAGAAGGGCGAGGGCATGCCCAACTTCGAAAACAACAACCTGCATGGGAACCTGTACATTACCTTCGATATTGACTTCCCCAAACAAGACTTCAGTGATCAGGAAAAAGAAGGTAATGCTAGTGCTGCGGTCGCTGAACTGCTTTTACCGCTATGTCCAGCAGATTAAAAGGAATCTGCAATTTTCGTCGATTTTCCATATAAAAAAACATTAAATCTTTCTTAGGTTTGCTTGAGATTCTAATTTAATTAATAGGAAGTCTTTCAGTGGAATCTTAATATATTTATCACCAAACATTAAAAACCCGAAAGATTTAAATGTGTTTGTTTTGTTTCAGCTCTTCGGAAGATACTTCAGCAATCACCAAATAACAAAGTGTATAATGGACTTTAGTAGCCATAGTTGCTGATTAATTGATATAGTAGAATTGAATGCAATGGTGTGAACAAAGTCTTGTTTGAGTAAAAGTGGTATGTGAATGTCAAGAACATTGTGATTGTTTTTTGTAAAATTAAACTCGCATATTCCGTTACGTAAAAGGGCCGCCGACTATGTATCAGCGCAGTGCGCAACTTATTGACGACGTGCAAAGGGCGCGCCAGGGCAACACCCCGCCAGTACAATGACGCCGGTTGGATGTCAGCGCGCGCGCTACTAGGGGGCTACACCGAAATTCGATTTTCGAAGTTCGTGTCACACCGTCCCTCTCACTCTCAAATTAATAACTATTAGTGAGAGCGGAACGGCACGAAACGAACTCGAAAGTCGAATTCCGGAGTATAAGGCCTGGAGTGTTGGTTCGTCAGTCTTCCCGCGCTGTACCCATGGGCAGACACATTCCCTCTACTGTCGCTCAGAGACTTTTTACGTCACGGAATCTGTAATAACAAAAACAGTGTATTATTCATTATCAGGGAAATTAAATAAAATTAAAAATAACAAAAATACATGATATTTATTTACTTATCTTAATAGTAGGGATACATGTGAAACAATCTACTGTTTACTTGCAAGTTAATTTCATTAAATCTTAATTATAACAGACAAAACATTGTTTACAAACGGTTGATGTGACATCAGTTTTAAACAAACTATGGGGGAAAATTAATATAATCAAATAAAAACTAGAAAACGAACAAATGAGGAACTAAAACATTGCGATTTTTTATTATTTTTATTGCTATGCTGTCCGTTTTTTTTTTTTTCAATTTTAAAACTTAAATAATATGATAACCTGAGAGAATTTTCTTTCAATAGCGGGATATATGTTTTTGTTAAAACCTGTGATTCCCCACGTCTTGTAGGTGTCCCTGGGCGATGGTGACCCGTCTGCTCGTTTGCCCCCTCATGTATATGAAAAAAAATAATAATACATACAAGCTTTTTTTGCTGACTGCACTTTTTGTAGACTTGTATTGTCATACATTCTTCATATGTGTACCATATGTGACCACCAGAGGTGTGTCAAATTTCACTTGCAGGATTTGACACCATGATAGTTACGCTTTAGTTGTCATTTTTGACACTTCTAGTATGGATGTGACAGGGATCTATCCAACTTTGGTTCGGAATTGAATCGCATTAAGCCGTCATGGTAAGGTCTCAGGTAAAGTTAATAAAAAACATGTAAAACTTATTTCACTATATTTTATCTTTTACTACTCAATATTTTCGAAATTCAATATCTATCTAACAAAGTTTTAATAGGATGGCACTTAAAATCTATAAATATGCAAAAAATAAAATCATGAAAAAACAAATTACTTAATAACATCAAAAAAATTGTCTTTATCACACCTCATTCGGGAAAAAATACTATAAATACTTAATTCATAGTATTAAAAAAATGGTTGCACATTTTAATCAAATCGTGCACCCGTCATAATAAAATATCACAATTAGTAGAGCCGTAATCATTGCAATCTATCAAAAGAGCCTGTAGTGGCAGGCTTTCTCAGAGAGCATTTTCATAAACGATTTAGGTTTCGTTATAGAATTTACTGAAAATCGGCGCAAGGTTCTCCGCCTCTATCAGGCAATCTCAATCGGGTTAACCGGTAACACAGTGGTCTCGCGCTACTAGGTCATTAGTTGTTGTTTCGTAGCGTAGCGAGACGATGCTGGAGTCGTGCGCGGCGGCTTCCTATCGGATGCTGTCGACGAACATTTGCAGAAGGTAGCCCACGGGCACTGCCGGCTCGGTGGGCGCCTAGGAGACGAGGCAGGAGTCGTGCGCGGCGGGCGCGAGATCGGGCGCGGTGGCGGCCTGCAGCACGCTGTTGACGACGGCGCGCGCCAGGTAGCCCACGCTCACCGCCGGCGGCGCGGACGCCAGCGGCTCGCTCTCGCTCGCGCCGCTGTCCTGCGTCACGACACTTACGATAAATAGTCGGCTCGTTCGGCTGGATACTGGCTGCGATATCGAGGTTACCATGACGTCTTCAGTTTAGGTTCGCTCGCTGTCAGATTCATACTAAAAGTGATAGCTAAAACTTGAACTGAGTCGGAATTAGAACGTCATGGTAAGGCTCCAGATATAATTAAGCAATAAGCAGTCTCGCCCGAGCGACGCAATCTGCCCGGCTAGCACGACAGCGAGCGCCCAAAAGTCGCGTCGCGCGCGAGTTAGACTACAACAGTAAGTAGGTAAGTACCCAACAAACAATTAAGCGTTAAGACAAGCGGTAGAGGACCTTTATTTAGGTTCTGCTTAGATATATAAGAGTTTGTAAGAGCGTTATAAGAGCGTTATAGCATGCTATAACTCCCTTATACCTTCGATTTTGGCACAAAATTTTGCAGGTAAAGCCTCTATAAACCCTCTATAGTGGTTCTATTTAACGTTTACTAGAAGTGTACAAGGGTGCTATAAGATCGTCAGATTTCGCTTGAAACTTTATTGCATCCTTATAATAGAGTTTCTTGAAACCTTTAGTAATATAAGATATCTATAACGGTGTTAGATAGAACTAAGAGTGGTATCTTGAAACCTTATAACTCGTTTGTAGCGTTTTCGGTGACAAACAGATATTTAAAGCTTTAAAGTCTTCAAATTATACAGTTTATTGAGTTACTTGTGTATCGAATGTGTTTCAGTTTATCAGCGAGCGGCCATTGCAACATTTTCATCACGAGTAAAGTATTGTTTTGATTAACAGGTTTCTTAAAGTGTGTGGTTAATTATTAGTGCGATTGCAAGTTTAATGTGAATATGTATCATGTTTTCATCTCAATTTTGACGCGCCTTCAAAAAACAATGATTTTATACAAAAAAAAAAGGAAATCAATTAAAAGTGGTAATAACCTAAATCAGTTTTCGGACATTAATTTTCAAAATATTCGTTAGTTTGAGCGATTGTGCAAGTAATGTATGTCATATAATTAGGAAAATTTAGGTACTTTGTCATTTAAAAGTGATTTTGTGTAAATATTTTTTAGGTTATGTTGACAAAAAGTAATCAAACATGGTGTTTTTTTCTTAACGGCACAGTCTTCTCTTATGTTTATTATGACACTCAATGAAGTACAACGCCGTTTGTCAAGAGTATTGTGCAGTCTTTGGTTGGCATAAGAGAGGAACTACGCAGTTAGCGGAGACATTTACCTGCAGCAGAGAGTAAAATACCGGCTTTAGCTTTACCTATAGGTTTAAATTAGGGATCTTTGCGAAGTGATGAAATCCCCAATTCGGTGATCTTTTAATCATTTAAAAATCTTAAATTGTTAGCTTCAAGATTTTTTTTTATGAAATAAGGTGGCAAACGAGCACGCGTATCACCTGATAGTAAGTAATTTTTTATTTTAGTCATGTGTAGGTAGAATAAAAGCTTAATCCTGATAATGTTTCTGATGTGAACTGGGTTGATTTTACTGGACCTGATTTCACTTAATAAAGTAAGTACGGTGAAAGATACTGAATTGCTTACCACTGTGGAATTTTATCATACTTACACCCTGCCGGAGAAATTATTGCTAAATTGTATTAGAAGTTGGTTACGTGATTCAGTTTCTTCGGCCGTACGTAAATCATAATGGCTAGATTTTGTGGATGATATTCCTAGTTTTTTTTATAGTCCCGTGGGACTGTATTATAGGTATATTTGGGAATGCAATGGGAATTTTTGTGGGTGTAAGAGCCTTGTTCTAGGTCCGTCGGGATCGCTACCAGCATCTTACTCAATAATCCTGCCGCCAAGCAGCAATGCTTGCGCTGATGTGTTCCGGGTGAGGAGAGTAAGACAGCCCGATTTTGGAATACCTAATTTTTTAGGTCCAAGATGGCGGATGATATTTTGACACTATTGACACTTTGACACTAAAATATCGATGGGTGTCGTTTTCGAGTAATTTGGTGCTTCTGAGCCTAATTTTGACATACTTTTTTGGATCCAAGATGGCGGATGACATTTTGACACTATTGACACTAAAAATGTTTATGGGGGTCGTTTTCGAGTAATTTGGTGGCTCTGAGCCCGATTTTGACATAGGTAACTTTTTAGATCCAAGATGGCGGATGATATTTTGACACTATTGACACTTTGACACTAAAATATTGATGGGTGTCGTTTTCGAGTAATTTGGTGCTTCTGAGCCTGATTTTGACATACTTTTCTGGAGCCAAGATGGCGGATGACATTTTGACACTATTGACACTAAAAATGTTTATGGGGGTCGTTTTCGAGTAATTTGGTGGCTCTGAGCCCGATTTTGGCATAGGTAACTTTTTAGATCCAAGATGGCGGATGATATTTTGACACTATTGACACTTTGACACTAAAATATTGATGGGTGACGTTTTCGAGTAATTTGGTGCTTCTGAGCCTGATTTTGACATACTTTTTTGGATCCAAGATGGCGGATGAAATTTTGACACTGTTGACACTAAAATGTTTATGGGTATCGTTTTTGAGTAATTTGGTGCTTCTGAACCTGATTTTGGCATAATTTTTTGGACTCAAGATGGCAGATGACATTTTGACACTATTGACACTAAAAATGTTTATGGGGGTCGTTTTCGAGTAACATTTTACACTTTTTTGTGTTTTTTGTGTCAGTAGTGTCAAAATGTCATCCGCCACCTTGGATCCAAAAAGTTTTGCCAAAACCGGGCTGAGAACGACCAAATTACTCGAAAACGACACCCAAAAACATTTTTAGTGTCATAGTGTCAAAATGTCATCCGCCGTCTTGGATCCAAAAAATTATGCCAAAATCGGGCTCAGAGCCACCAAATTATCCAAAAACGACACGCATAAACATTTTTAATGTCATAGTGTCAAAATGTCGTCCGCCATCTTGGATCCAAAAAATTATGCCAAAATCGGTCTCAGTCAGAGCCACCAAATTACTCGAAAACGACACCCATAAACATTTTTAGTGTCATAGTGTCTAAATGTCATCCGCCATCTTTGTGCTCGAAATTCCGGGTTTTTTTATGAAATTCCCCTTGGATTCGAGCCCTTAGTTGGTTCGTGTATATTGAAATATTGATAAAACGGGACAAATACGGGACAAGAAACAGTATGGGACGTGACACTTAAATACGGTGACAGACGTCTCATTCGTCTTAAAGAAAATGCACAATATAAAATCCACACAACAATGCACATACACTAAATATTTTCACGAGCAGATTTCGATAAACGTTTTCATAATTTGAGGTTAAATTATACCCAAAAGCTTAAAACGTTACAACTAATTTATCTTACACTTAAACCTTTATATCAGGATCGTACAAAACTGCTGTAACTATTTAACCTATAATTGCCTTTAGTATAACAGGCGTAAGCTGTATATAAGAGTTATTCAACGCATGTAGAGTTTGGTGTTACTAGACTCTCAATTAACTCTTTTGTAGAACCAATAACTTCACTAAAGTTGATATACAGCCTTATGGTATATAAGCTACTCTAAAATACCAGATTTACAGCAATAAGAATTACAGGGAGTTTATGAAGATCTTTAAAGAGCTTTTGACGTTGCAGGCCGAAACAAGCTTTAACGTTTAAGTATATAAGCAGCCACTGCCACTACACTAACTGTAAAGAAAATACTGCTTCGTCATTAACAGTTCTAATACAACCTGAGGAGCTAAAAGTATTTCGTAACTATTTTGTATCACCTTCAGTGGCAATGGAATCCATTGTATATCATTAGTAGCACTCTAAGATTTAAAATAAGCTGCAACCAACGCTTAATTGTTTGTTGGGTAAGACAGTAAGAACAGTAAACGGTAAGAAAAAGACGGGCAATCCATTCGCGCGCGACGCGACTCTTGGGCGTTCTCGTGCTAGACGTGCAGAGCGAGGGTAACTTCGATTATGCGTATTTTTTGACAATTCGTTTCACATCGACGGTCAAGGTGATCGATATTATTATCGTGAGTCTAAAGTCGGTATCGCGGCGTACCTTGGCGTAGGTGTAGTGCGCGTCCTGCAGCAGGCGGTCCAGGTCCAGCGGCTGCTGCAGGCACAGCTCGGGGTTGCGGCGCAGGATGGTGGCCACCACGCACAGCAGCTCCACGCACAGCTGGCGGCGCGCGGCCGACTGCGCGCGCATCAGCGCGCCCTCCACCAGCAGCGCGAACGACAACTCCGAGCGCGACATGTTCACCAGCGTCGGCGACGCCAGGATCGACTGCCCCTGCGCACGCACAAACACGTTAGCGACTGATTCGAGTCCCGCTGACCGATGCGAAAAGTGACGCTTACGTGTATTATGATCCCTTTGGGCGTCCGCAACAGTATATCCCATACTTGTATGTAGAAGTGTTTCGGGAC
The DNA here is from genome assembly GCA_963854515.1 of Pandemis heparana. Taxonomy (NCBI): domain Eukaryota; kingdom Metazoa; phylum Arthropoda; class Insecta; order Lepidoptera; family Tortricidae; genus Pandemis; species Pandemis heparana. The sequence continues at coordinate 13,078,739 of OY978008.1, read as the reverse complement.
GCGGCAGAGGCAGCCCTCGAGTTGACGCCGCTGGAGCGGTGTCAATCTGTGGTAAAATAATATGAGAAAAAAAATTGCCATACATTTATCGATATCGCATTTGGGTACGCTCAGCTCTATGTCGATGTAGGTTTAGTCAAGGAGCGTCCCGTTATCTGTCGCGGGTGTCGGTTACCCCTGGTCGTCGGCCCAGTCGGAGACGGTGAGCGCGCGCTGCAGCAGCGAGCGCAGGCGGTAGGGCGACAGGCTCTCGAGCGGCGCGCCGGCGCGGGCCGAGCCCGGGAACAGCGCCACGTACGTGCGGATGGCCTCCAGCACCCAGCCCACGCGGATCTTCAGGATGCCGCGGAACATCTCCGGGCTCGTGCCGATCAGCCGCCCGCAGTACAACACTATCTCCTGCGAGACCACACCGAACTGTTAAAACTTACGAGCGCGAGCCTGAGAAACGATTCCGTGCGGCTTTGAGTTCAAGGACAGACGGTTTTTTTGCTATGTCTGTTTGAGGAATGATTCAAATTTTATTTTTAGGACTCGAAACTAAACAGATAGAACGTAATTAATGGCGAAAGACGACTTTGCCGTCTGCTAGCATGCGACAGTGAACGGTAAAGTTTGTGTGAGAACCTGTTGTAGCACAGCTCCGATGACGTCGTACGGCTGAATGGTGGAATACATCACGGACTGAATTTCACCCGGAGTCATCGGCTTGTCGAACACGGTCTCTTTTCGTCCGATCACACCCACTGTCAGCTAGAAAAAAATAGGTTATTTTACATTTTTCGTGAAGGGGATAAAACTAAATATGGCCATGTATCGTAGAGTATCATGGCGCTGTAAAAGTTGATGCTGAAAACTTGTCTTCTTCTGGTGTTGCTTGGTTGGGAACTCATCTCTTTAAAATTCAGGTAAGAAAACAGGTTTGGGCGCAAACGTCCCACTCGCAAAACGTTTTGTCTGCAAATGGTCCCTTAGGTAAAATACCCCATTTTTTCAAAAGGTCCCACCCCATTCGCAAAATGTCCCGTCTGGAAAAAGCTTGTTTCAGTAGAGACTAGCAGCCATATTCATAAAAAGTTAGAGGCTCGCTATAAGCTCGCTATAGGACCGATGCAAAAAAACATGATTCATAAACGTCAATTAGCGCTAATCAATCCATCAAGGGTCTGTTAAGTCTTCCGAAAGTTAGCGGACCGTAGACCCTACTTTATCTCTCTGCTAACTCACAAAATGGCCGCCACACATGTGAACAGCTGATCTTGGCAACAGCAAAACCATACGCAAGATAGTTTTTTTTGTTTTAAGTTTTTATTCCCTCCGGGAAAGGTAAAGGAAACTAGATCCACACTGCCTAGTCTGTCGTGTTAATTCGCTGCCACTGCTGTCAATATATTTTTTTTAATTCACTAAAAGGCCATTTTTGGTCTATGATTTGTCAAGGTGACAACATAACGCGTCTAATCCATCCATCAGCAGCTCATTAGCTAACAGACTGCTAGCAAGCGTTTATGAATAAAGGTGGAAACACATTTTTAACACGCGACGCGACCTGATGCAACGAATGTATGCGCATGGCGTCGCGTCGGATGTTCATAGTGTGGTTCTGGTCATAGAAAATAATACAATTTGATTCGACTCAACACGCGTCGCGTTGCATCGGGTCGCGTCGCGTGTTAATAATGTGTTTCCACCTTCATACTTTTTAACAACTGTCAAATAAGCTTAATCAGTCTGTTAACTAATCGACTGATCAAACCTCAATTAAGGATTTTTTATGAATAAGGCTGTTAGAGTCTTCTCATGGAATAAGTGAGCCATTTTGCGAAAGGAACGTTCTGCGAACGGGACTTTATTTATGTGAAAGGACGTTTTGCGAACGGGCCATTTTGCAGGAGGGTCGTTTTGGGTAAGGGGCATTTAGGAAAGCGACATTTTGCGAAAGGGACAAAGGGACATAATGCGAGTGAGACGTTATGCGCATAAACCAGAAAATAATTTCAACAACTATTACTATTAGCCATACCAGACAAAGCGCAGTTACACAGTTAGCGGATATAAGGGTGGAGATGCCAACGCAGTCGCGCTGGTTATCTGCATCGATATATCGACGCATTATCTGTGGATCAGAGGAGGCTGGGAGGATGAGAGGGGAGTCACCTGCTTCCCGTTGACGAGTACTGTGGTGATGAAGGGGCTGATGGAGTCGACGGTGTGGTTGAGCATCGAGGAGCAGTAGCGCACGGCGCGCCAGTGCCGCAGCACGCCCGCGCTGTGGTACAGGCTCTTCAGAGCCTCCAGCGCCGTCGTGCCGTTGACCTGCCACGACAAACTGAATAATACAGTCGTAATAAAGACGTATGTGACGTCAATCTTGCAACTTCCTTCGCAAAAGATTTTCTGTCTAATTCAAACTATAGTCTGATTATTCAAGCTAGATACTAAAATGACATTATCGTGTTGCCTATTTTTTGCAATTCAAAAATAGTGATGTGCCACCACTATCGAAAGTTAACGATAAATTAAATTTTGTATAGATTTTTGTACGTATAAGCTAGTGTAATAAACCTTTAAATTTGCATAATACAATCGTATATTTTTCTTAAAATATAACACGACCAAACCTCTTGTATTCAGACCACAAACATTGTCGATGGTTTCGAGTACATACTACATAATAAAAGCTGTTATCATTATTTCACAATTTGACATTTGCAATTGTCAATTTAGCATCTAGTATCAATAAATAGACTATAAAGTGGGTACAAGTATTCTCAATATGATAGCCAATAGCCACTTTCGGCAACAGCGTATGTGGGTATGGAACGGTGACGATTGTGAATCTCACTGACCTCATACATCGGTCCTTCTCGTTCCTTCAGAATGCCCCACAGCTGGCTCTGCGCGAAGATATTGTCGGTGTCTCTCAGTGCGGCGATGACGTCCGGCGTGGACCGATGCTTGTACGAATCGAAGCAGAGATTTTCTTCGCGGTACGTGAGCGTCCGCGGCACGTCCGTCAGAGACTGGTAGCCGATGTACTCGTGCTCCAGCTGCTTGAACTGTGTGAACATTTCCGAGGGAAACTCGCCTTGGCTCATGAAGTCCAAATGCTCTAGGGAAGAATAAGTCATTGACGGTTTGAGTTATTAAATATAAAAACAAACTGGGCTCGTCTTTGAGGGCTTAGGGTGCGACCACACCGCCGCTTAAAAAACGGTCACGTTACGGAATCGCAACAAAATGAATGAAGAAACGGTGAGAAAACGTGACGCATACGACACGTCACTGCGTCACCCTTATTTTATTTGAAGTGGCGTCAAAAAGGACAATAGCACAAATGTCACCGCGTCTCACCCATGCATGAGCTGGAGATGAGATTCTGCAGGCGGCCGAGGCGCACTTTGACGCCGTCGCAGTGGCCCTTCTTCAGCATCGCGAACAGGTCCAGCATCTGCTTGAAGTGCGGGTCCCGCATGTGCTCCTCGCGCACCAGCAGGCACACCGTCGGCCGCCCCGACAACCGCCAATACCTGGCACACACGCACACACACTCGTTATACACAACATAGCCTAAACTCAATAATAACCGTGTCTACGTATAACATGTTTCTGTCATCATAACATAACCATAACACATCGATAATTTACGTAACAAACAATTTTTTTATTATTACAAGTAAAATGCTCACTTTCCAACAAACTGCAGTTCGGTCTTTATGTCGTCGATAAGCAGCGCCATGTCCCGGTACAAATAAAACTCTGACACTTCAAATATAAGCGGATAACAGAGCACCGTCATTCCGCACACCCTGTAAATCTGAAAAACACCAACAAACACTCTTAGGGCCTGTTTCACCACTCCTTAACTGTCAGTTATCTATGATGACTTTTTTTTTCTAACTGACTACTGCTGTTAGCCAGCCTTTCCCAAAGTGGGCGATAACGCCCCCTTGTGGGCGCTGCAGGCCTAAAAGGGGGCGGTAAGAGACTCAGAAAAAAAATGGGGGCGTTGTGTAGAGGCTTGTGGGGTGAAAAATGGGGGCGCTAAAAAAGAATTTATTCTCAAAGTGGGCAGTAGACAAAATAAGTTTGGGAACCCCTGTTAGCCTCTGATGGCTTTTACAGCTTACCGGAGAGAGAGCGAGCCACCAGACGGGCAGCTCAGCAAGGGGAGTTTTATTTAGCAGTCTATGATGACGTCTCTATTTATTACTAAGAAACAGACAGAGACGTCATCATAGATAACTGACAGTTAAGGAGTGGTGGAACAGGCCCTAAGACATACCAAAATGCTTCACAAACATCAGACCTCCAGAATAAATTGTAAATAACCGTTGCAATGTACTAACTTACTACTTACTCTACACTTTCTTACCTTGCTAGTTCCCAAAGAGCCGACAGGTCGGATCGGACGACCGGTCAACTTCAACTTTGGACAAACTCCTAACTGTCTGTAGACGTGCACGAGTTGCGTCGAACTGCAAATCTACACAACAAATAAATTAAAACACACCGGATAACTCACGTATTCTTCTTCTTTTATACGTGAGTTATCCGGTGTGTTGTAATTATGTGTGAGTCTCACGGTAGTTTCATGTTGAAAATAAATTAAAATAGGAAATACAAGTCACTCACATATAATTTGTATTTGTGGTGTGGTATACTGAGCTAGAAGAACGCTGGGGCGCGCAGTTCTTATTTTGAGAACCTTAACGAAGAAAGGGACCACGGATTGGTTCATACATACAATACAATACAATAACTCTTTATTGAACACCACATATAACAATCAAAACAATAAAAAGGTGTACAGAAGTAATAAGGTAACAATAGGCGGCCTTATCGCTACAGAGCGATCTCTACCAGCTTTTACCTGTACTGGTTCGACTTCATGCGGAGTCTGGGTTTGGATGCCGTAGGTCCCCATCATGGCCTGAAGACGCATCGACTCCGCTATTAACACCACTTGCACCACCAAATCTGTTGCTATACCCTGTATTAACGAATATATGTTTGTATTTTCCCACACTTTATTGAACAAACAGAAAATGCTGACTTAATGCCATGCGAATGCGACGCACGAACCTTACAAGCTTTTGTTTCACTGTTTGGGGTGTCCTGAGCCTCTAGTGTAAGTTTTTGCATATAAAAACTTCTCGAACGCGTTCACGTAAACGTCTCAATAACTATGGAATAATTGGCAGCGCCACTTGCGGATCGAAATGGCAACTAAAATTTCTCATAGTATTTGACAGTTTAACGCAAACGTTATCGAGACGTATTTTGCTATCGAAAACTTGCACTAAGCATACTGAATGAACTAAAACTAATCACCTACTTATCTCTTTGTTTCGCGACGACTCCTGCAATGCAAGCTAGGTAATTGGCAGGTAATTGGTCTTAGGTACAGTCAGCATCAGAAGTAGATAAACAGTCGAAGAGTTCAAAATGATCTACACTCGACTCTATTGCCAGGGTAATAAGAGGGTGTGTAGATCATTTCGAGCTCCTCGACTGTTTATCAACTTCTGCTGCTGACTGTACATCGATTTGAATCTCCGCAAATAAACTCCAAATTCATCCCTAATTCTGGTTCTTGAGTAAGGCTTAGCGTTAGCGCGCTAGCTTTCGGTACTAAATAAGTAGAAAGCGGTGAGAAATGCTGCCAAATCAATGTCAAATTTAACTAATTATAGCCGATCGTTAATACATAGCACAGAGCATACCTCACATTTCACTACGTCGTCCTAATACCTATTAAGTCTCTAGCTCTAACTCGGTAGATAAAACTTCTTAATAAAGTAGAATAAAAACGACGCGAGTGAACAGAGGGACAGAACAGAACAGCCATACTTTCCTCAGTTATTGTGCAACAAACTCTGACAAAACAAAAGCGACGCATTAACAGTCAGCAGAGTCATTTGCTAAGTAGGTACAGAATACAAGACAAATTTAAAATAGCGAAGATGCTACATTAAGTTAATTCTTACAAAGATCTCAGTCCTAAGGAGCGACCATGCAAATAGTTTAACTTTTCAATCAAACATATAAATAAAAAGAGCCGATTATTTAGAGTTGCATTACATGCTTATCGGTGCTAATTGTGCCTAATACTCACGAATGCCGGCTTGGCCTGCGTTTGCGCATGGAAGTAAAACAACAATGACATTATAATAGATTCAGTAGGACTACAAGAAATCAACAGCATTGTACAGTACAAAAACGTTGGTTCGGAACTGCATACATTTTCCATCGAAAACAACCAAGGAAGAACACACGATTGACCTTAGTTTCATTTAATTTGTAAAGTTTTAAATCGCTTGTTTTGAGATTTGTTAAGTAAATACACATATTAATATTTCCAAACGTATAGGGGCCAACTCATTCATAACTTTCATAAGGCACTTTAGCGTGAAATCGTGGCGACATTACGCACCGCCCAATCCGAAGCAGCTTATGCTGTCGATTTGTCAGCACTCAGCAACAACATCAACAATTCGCCTCGACCATACGAATATTTCCTATTCTTATTTTCTTATTTTCCTTTTTTATTCTTATTTTCCTATATTATTTATTTCTTAGATAACAACTATTTTCAGACCCGTACCTACTATAAAGGCCTGTCTCACCAATCCTTAACTGTCAGTTATCTATGATGACGTCTCTGTCTGTTTCGTAGTAATAAATAGAGACGGAATCATAGATAAATGTCAGTTAAGGAGTGGTAAAACAGGCCCTTAGTGTGATAAATGATAATGATAAGGCTCGTTTTAAGTATCACCTGAAAGGCGGAGTACCGTCCCGCGCGGCGCGGCCGGTTGTAGGACGGCAGGTAGCGCCGGATGGGGTCGAGCTCGTTGACGTGCAGCAGCCCGCCCGTCAGCAGCTGCGCCAGCACGAACATCGCCTGCGCCCACAGGAACAGCCCGCCCGTATCTGACGGTTACAACATACTTTATCTCGCTTTTAATTTTTTTTTTAAAACAACAGAAATATGAAACCATACTGAGACGCTTGATAACCATTTTTTTTAATCGACTAATGTCGTAAAACTGATTCTAACATGTATGTATGTTACATATATGTATGTGTAGGTGTAATAGATATTTCGGATTGCTCTGGGTGGTATTTAGATTTAGCACTCGTCCGGTATGAAAAGATCTGGGTTCGATCCAGAGCCCTAGATTTATTTTTCTGTTGTTAAAAAAAAAAACATCGTACGAGAAAACCGACATTTGCAGATGTTATAGCGATCGAACATTGACAGTTTAACGCTCCCAGTTTTGGAAAAAATAAAGTTGTTTAAACTTAGCGAAGTAGGTAGTTTATTAGCGTAACTTAGGTACGGTAGCACTATTTGAATATGCCTTTAGAACCTTATAAAACAAAAATATGATCTTGCGGCTAGGTAAATTTTCAAATTAGATACTAGAATCTACGACAAAACAATAAAAATATCTCTATTGAAAAGAGTTATTTCAAATTATTTTCATTAGGTTTTCTTTTAAGAACAAAATAAAAATGCCTAAGAAGTCATACTCACGCACTGAGGGTTCCGTACCTAGTACCAGTACCTACCTACAGTCCGTGAGCTCTTAGAAAGCCATTCGGGTTTCATCCATCGGCAAATTCAACTATCAAACCCATACGAGTGAGTGGAGACAGCAAGATAAATCCGAATGGGATTCAAGAGCTAACGAACTGTATGCGTATAACTAAGCAGAAAATAAGTTTGCACTTCATAGTATTTTTATGAAAAACAAAGTCATTTTTTATGGATCTGTGTTTTTCGGGCTTTTTCTTTTACTTGAGGTGTGAGGCTTAATTTCTTGCCGAACTTTCCCTAATTCTACTATTTCGTCATCACGTGAACTTAGTAACTTCATTTTGTTACAGTTGAAAGAAGCCATAGCCCTGTGTCACATAATTTTAACTTCATATCACGCTATCTTAATATAAGAAAAAGGTCTGATGAGACAGACGGACAAAGAAGTAATGCTGTAACGGTAAATAACGATCGACAGTTAGTGTTGTAAGTAGCTGTTAAGAGTAGGTAGGTATATCCAAACAAATGTATGTAGGTGTATGTTAAAAAAATTAAATGACCAGGGAATATTATATAATAATAATAAACCATTTTTTACGTGGAAAAATCAAATGACATGTCGAACGGCTTGGCATTTTTCGGTACTTATTTAATGATAGAAATATTAATTATCCTCAACCCCAACTCCGCTACGAAGCAAGATTAAATTAAACACAGCGATTTTTTGTGCTAAATTGTAGCGAGGCACTGCAAGCGAAAGTAAACTGAAATCTATTCGTTTAAAGTTAGACACATAGTAAAGAAATTGCTTAAAGCTAGGCATTGCTGAATTGGTTAGACACTGTGATATGTGCGAGAAAGATTATTATCGAAGAAGAAAAGGACAAATCATTCTCAATGCTCGAACAGAATTACCTTTGTTTTCGTCGCCTGGTTGGTCTGTAATTATATATTGGACAATGTGGTCAAATTAAAATCAACGGAACTAGTCACCGATTTCTTTTTAAATATATTTACACTTAATTATTGATGTATATATTCAACGATTTTACATTTAGCATCAATAGACAGCACGGAAAATCGATGTCAAATTGTTAGCTTGTACCTATTTCTTAGAGGAATATAAGCAATAATACTCACTTGCTGGCATTCTGCGTACAGAATAAGGTTCATTGCGTTCATTTTCTATACCTTCCCGGGGCACATAATAATACCACGGTATGACAGGATCTGAAATGTATAACAGTCAATAAAACTTATGAGCAGAATTTATGAACTTAAATACTCCGAATGACCAGATGTTTTTCAAAATACCTCCAAATTCATCCATGTATATTCTAGCCTTCAGTAACTTCTGGTACTCCTCGACCTGGTCGGGCAGCGTCCGGAACACTCCGTCTATGATCATCATCACGTAGAACAGCGGCCATTCGGACTCTACGCCATCAAATTCCTTCAACTCCCCTTCATTATAGTACCGTCGATTCGAATCCTCGAGCACACACTTGTAGCCGTCGCGGCTGAACCTTTTGAATCCGTATTTGCCTTGCAAATGACGCAGAATGTTGGATTTCGTCAACTGAAACAAGTGCTCCTCGTGGGTCGCGAATGCCGGGAACGATATTGTTGGCAAGAGAGCAACGTCGACACCCTATAAGTAAGTTCATAAAGATTAAAGTTTCAATAACATTCATAAGTGTCAGTGTATGGTTAGGTTACCTTACTACGACAAAGCACTAAACCACTAAAGTGACGAGGTACTTTTGACGTTGACTATACACATACATACATACATATCGTCACGCCTCTTTCCCACAGACTTTCTTTGACTATACAACCTTTAAATATAGGAAATATCAAATTAATCAAGATATTTACTTCTTGATTTTTAATGTTTACTTTTTACGTTTTACCGTTAGAAATTACCTTTAAATATAGCAATGCGTCAACAAAAAGCGTTTACAGTTGATGCCATTCACGATGACGCCCACAGTGGTTCTTAATACTATGTCGTTAAAGGTTAATTTTGGTAAATCTACGCGTCATCGTGGACGCCATTATAGATACTAAAAATACAATTCAGGACAAAAACCTATCATCCATTTATTTATCCCGTAATTACGTGTACCTAAAATGACACATACTTTGGAGCTTGATTCCCGCGGCAGCATGGTTTCGAATATGCTTCTGTTGCGGTTGTGTGCATCAATATCGACATAGATTACGCTCCAAGACGCCCCCTTATCGCCAAACAAATTGCACCCATTTATAGCTTCTAAAGCAGCTTTCGCCATGCCTGAAAAAAATTATCATTAACTTACACGAACTATCAACAAACTGTTGGTTTTATCTTTTATATATTATTGCTAATTAAATTACCAATGGATGAGGCATGAATTTCTGGTTTGCCATCATTGTACTTGGAGCCTCTTTCCCACATGCCGTAATCCGGCGTTCTATAAGCGCGCTCTACATAGTACACCAAGTTCTGTATAAAAGCTACTTCATCCTGCAAAACATTACAATTAATAAAAATGTGAATTAATAAACACAACAACCTAGGGTTGCGATGCAACGGCACAAATAAGTAAAAAAAGTATTTTAATAAAGAACCTTTATCAAACCTGTGTATAAATAATCTGCAGCCCTGAGGTTATCATCTGCACAAGGAACAACAAGTAGAGAGAGATAACATCAATCTGCAGATGATGGTATTGTGGGTCGGTCAGCACGGGCTCTCCGGTGGTGAGGTGGAACTTGACGTGCAGCGCGTGCGCCGCGCTCTGCCGCGTCTTGAACGCCTCCACGCGAGCCGACTGCTTGACCCAGCACTCGAGGATACCGCGCATGCATTTGACTGTGCTTTGACCGAGCTCGTGGGATTTGCCGCGGTCATCATCTATACGCCTGTGATCATAAAATATACCTGATTAGAAATAATAATAAATTATTACACAATTTTGTTTTGCCATTATTTTGAATCACTCAATATTATTTTAATACAAAAATAGGTAGGTTAGGTTAGTTAGGTTTCTTCAGTTGTCCGAAATTTTGAATATCCCGAAAAAGGAGCTCCGCCCTTGGGCACCGTAGGGCGGAGCTCCATCGAAAACCAGATGGACCCCGGGGCTGTCCTCATTATAACATCATCTTAATATTGTTTTATGTAAAAAACCCAACTGTAGTAATCCTCCTGTCTTATTCAGGCAAAAACTCGTTTTCAAGTGCCCCCATTTGTATTTTGATTGAAAATTATATCCACAAAAAATATAATCCATAAACAAATTATCCTAATATTTAATCAACTTAAAAAAAATAGGAGTTCTCAATTTGACTGTATGTTTTTTATTTGGTTACTAAAGTAAAAATGAATTATTTACTGGGTGTCTGTTTTCCAAAAAAACATACTTTAACTGCTATACTCATTTCATTTTTGTTTATTATGTGGTAAACAAAAGGCATTTTGTATTGCACAGAAGTAGGCATTTAATGTTGATTTATTTTCGTATTTTAAGCATAATAAACTAATATACTTACTAAGAATTAAAAAAAATACCTGTAAGCCTGGTACAGGCCCCAAACTGATGCTGCACAGTATATGCTGTCTCTTACACTACCAATATGAAGATCAGACGACAACACTGGAAACAGCCCAGTTATTGGACTTTGGAACCGAAGCAATTGTCTCTTTACTGTAACAAGTAACACAAATTAATTGGACTACTGACTGACCCAAACACTTATACAAACAAGGTAGATAGTACAAGTAAAGTAACCTATAGCATAATAGATATCCAGCTGTCTGACAGTGTCTTCATAATTGGATATCTTCAAGTACTGCTGTGCATTTATGTCATCTATGCTCCTCTGACGAATCATTGTGTCTGGATCTGGATACACCTAAAATAGCAATGTTAAAACGATTGGTTAAAATAAATAAAATGGTCAAATAAAATTGGTAGACAGAACTCCTATTCTGCATAGTTTTGCCTCAACTTTAATCTAACCTAACCCATACAACAGGACTTAACTTTTTGTTATGCGATGAAAGTGGATTATTGTGGTTCATGATTTAGTATGCTTGCGAGATAGATAGATTTATTTGTCACCTTTTTAAACAAACAGAGAAACACACACTATTTTATTGTAGCTCTGAAATCACTAACCACTATTCACTATTGTAGTTTTTTTAATGTTTATTTCGCACAATAAAGAGTTTACATACATACATACTAACATTTGCAACTTAATTAATCACACATCATTGATTTTATTGATGTTTAGTGGTGTATTTTTTGGTCTCAAGTAGAGTCTCAGAAGTATTTCTTGGTGGCATTATAAGTATATGTATTTAATTCCAAATAACGTGAGATGTGCATGAAACAGTGCATAAAAAAACAAGCAATTCATTTGATTAACTCAAGTTGTTGAAAAATAATGCACTTTTTAAAGAAACTTAAAAAATAAATTCACTCTAGAAAAATAATACGAAAATACATGCAATGAGACTATAAGAGGAGCCAAATAATTACAGAACATTATAGGAATTTTAACATGTTTTGCCAGTAACCTAGCAAAAAGTTGATTGTGTGGACAAGTTTTGTTTAAATAACACACAAAAATAAGTTTAACAATGACGGACAAAGAAGTGTAGAATACGGACAGCACAGAAGTTATAGTCAAGCCCAAAGTTATTGTTTATTTACCTTTTATCAAAATAAATTAAAGTGTCGACATTGAAAGGTCATTTAGAATCAAACTTTATGAAACCATAACCATAACTCACGGATTAGGTGAACTATTTAAGACCAGCTAGGTATATTCCAGCGCTCACACCAAACTTTAAACCAATTGTCTTATCATTTTACAGATACGACGTTCTTTACGCTTTTACGAGTTAAATAAATAAAAATAATCTAATGTCGATCGTCCAGCCCCAAGTCAAATTTACCATGCTTAACAAGCAAGTTTTTCAACCGACAAGAAAAATAGAACGCTTTGGTAGACAAAAGTAAACGATAACAGCAGATTACACCACAAATCTCTTATATGGCTTTTTACTTTAAAATACTGTGAAACAAGACCGACTATTAAGTAATATTATTTTTACTAATATCTGTCTTAAACATTTTTTGTAATAAAAAAATAGGTTCAAGAGTGAGAAAACCCACGAAAAACCTCTCAAACCCAGCTGATTGAACGTCAGTTTGACATTACATTACGGTTGTTTACAAAGATCGATAGCGATAATATTCCAAATTGAAATAAATCGAAGCTATTATTGTAACACCATATACACAACAAAAAACATAATAACATTTTCTTATCGTTTAGTGAAATGTTTTTGTTATATCAATTGGGACATTTAAAGATTTTTAACATTTATAACACTAACATACTTCACAAAGGAATACATTGAGTGCGTTTAAAAAAGAAAATAAAAAAATTAAAAGGTGTAAAACTTAACTTGTTTATTTTCTATAAATTCTATAATTTAAAAATAACAATTGTAAAATCGTCAAATACTATCAGGATCAGGCAGGACACATCTTTGGAAATAGAACTTAAACGGAGTTTGTAATGTAACAAATTCGATAATAACAGGTATAAAGTCGGAAGTGCAACAAATTTCCAAAATCAACTTGAAATTGAAAGATAACTTCGACCGCTGTCCGCTGAGTCATTACCTGCCCGAAAACTGTTTTGATTAGGTAATTTTACAATTTACTATTTGATAAATTAAAACGAGTATCTTCTTAAATGAGAAGACTACAGAATTACTATGTTTTTTGTACTTTAGATATTTCGCAGCAGCATCTATGATATACTTTGAGCAGCATACACTATTCCAATATCCTACCTTTTATGATATAATGGATTGTTACTAAAATACACTAGACAGTTGGGATCGCAGAGTACCTTTATATGTTCATGGGGATGAGTGACGAAATTCAAAAGGATATCAAAACCAGAAGTGGTTCCAGGAACAGACAGGTTTTATTGCAAAAATGAATTACTTAGTTATAACATGAATAACTAAATAAATCTAATGGTGTGAATTGTGAATGGGAGAATTTAACAACTACTGATCTCCTAAGTTTGTGTTATGATCTGTAAGAAAAGAACTAGACAAAAATGTAAAGTTCTTTACAATTTTGTCAAGTTCTCATTCTGCAATTAATAAAGGGTTTTGACCGTTACTAATATTATTCATATAAAGGGATTTTATGTTCATTACTAACCATGGACTAAGTATGCATGAAACATTTATTTATGACAATGACAAAACATTTATGTGATGCTCTCAATACTACAGTCTGTAAGCTCTTAGAATACCATTTGTGTTTGTCTTGCTTTCGGATTCACTCTTATGGGTTTGATACTTGAATCGGTCGGGTGAGGGAGACAGCAACACAAACCCAAATTACGGGCACAAGAGGCATTTCATCTTAGCCCTCTAGGTTGGCAACGCATCTGCAATCCCTCCGGGGTTGCGGGTGTCTATGGGCAGTGGTGATCGCTTACCATAAGGTGACCCACTTGCTCGTTTGCCTTCCTATTCACATAAAAAAAAAAAAAAAAAAAAAAAACCCGAATAGCATTCAAAGAGCTCATGGACCTTAATTTGTAAAGACAGCCTTGTTTTGATTTATTTTATGTTTTTGGTAAGAGTATTTTTTTTTTATATTACAATTAATCTCATTAATTTTTTTTAACATGGCTTTATTTTTAGGTTGACTTGTTTGATTTAATAGGGGGTAGTTGGCCCCCCGCGCCACGTGAGCCAGAGAGCCCTGATTATGGGTCAGTGCCTGCCAGGAGAAGCACTATGCAGCGTTCTTCTCAACATGAACGGATTAAATCTGTCAATCTGTTGAATCACCTGGCTCCTGAAAGACGCAGAAATAAACCCACAACATCGTCCAGTAGGGCTTCTTCAAGTATAGAAGAAAGACCTACAAGCAAAATGGTGCATGATCCTAAGAAAATTGAAACTGGAATTCTTGTAGGTAAGTAAATTTTTATCAACAAACTTAATTGTGCTGTGCATTTTATAAAGTATCTTAATGTCAATCACTGTTCTCTGTTGCAACATGAAAATAAGACAAACATATAAACACCCTTTCAAATTTAAAATCTCGACTTGTGAATGCTTAGACATTGATATGACATTGGTTGTGTTATCCAACTATTATGGTTTATGGATATGGGCATATGGAAATTATGGAAAATACAACACACTTGTTTTAAACTTGTTTTAGTAGTTGTCTTGAACCAAACGTACCATTTTTCAGTTGATTAGGGCAAGTTGCCCTGTGTACACCACTATGAAACAAATTCACAAACACTAATATTGATAACCACTCTATAACACCTCCACTACAACACTGAATGCACTATTCGCGCCAACGCCAATAGTCATTCCAATTTTAACTTTCCTAGTTTCTAATTATAGGCATTGTATGGCGCGCGGTGAGGCCGGCCGGTTGGCGCGCCGCGCGACCCAGTGCCACGGAATATGTCGTATCCGTATTTACAGGAGCTTTCAGATGATGAAATTCCTTTGTGTGTCCTAGCATATGACAAGGGTGTGTTACATTTTTAATGTATTTTGTACTATTTGTTAATCGTTAGTGATGGTGGGAGAGGTCATTGACATCTGTTCCGTTTATGTTTCGGTGCAGACGTGTGTGGCGATGGTCCCGAGGAGCTGTACGACTCGCCAGCGCTGGGCTCGCCTCGGGCGGCGCCGGCGCAGCGAGCCTCGCCGCTCCACTTGCAGGAGGATATCGGAGTCGGGTTGCTAGTCGAAGTCGCTACTGATGTTGACCAGCAGTACTACGGAGTTGTTAGGTGGATTGGGATTATTGATGGTAAGAAAATAGACATAATACATATAATAAATGTGATTGAAAAATTCTTAGCAAAATCTACTTTTTTTCCAGAAAATTTAATTCAGTACAACAAGAATTATTATTATGTCTTTATTAATACATAATAAAATCAGTAGATAGTGTGTGAAATTTCAGGATGTTACATGGCAAATGGAATTAAAATTTACTCTCACTCTGCTTTTCTAAATCACGGCGAGTAGCGCCAAGTACCTATATACCGAACGCCGCTTCAAGCCACCTACACGCTAAAGCAATAGGTACTACGATTTCGATGCTTTTTTACACGGGTATTCAGACTAACTAACCTGACGGGTTTATGAAATATCGTTAGTCTTTCGTGACACCCTGTTCTTCGCTTAAGTAATTTGTTATGTAAATATTATAGTTCTAGTATCAATGCAAAGTCCAACCTGAACCATGCGCTACTACTGTAGGTAAAATAACCTCTTGTAGATAATCCGTGACAGTGTGCGTGTTCCGTGTACAGAGACGCCGACGGCGGGCGTGGAGCTGGAGCAGAGCGTGTGCGGGCTGGGCGACGGCGCGCGCGGCGGCTCGCGGCTGTTCTCGTGCGCGGCGGGGCGCGCGCTGTTCGTGCCGCTGCCGCTGTGCCGCCGCGACGCGCGCTTCCGCGACACGCCGCCGCCCGGGGCGCGCGCCGGCAGCGACCCGCACCTCGACCAGGCGAGTGCCCCTCTGCCCCTGCCCCCACACTACTCGTGCGCGGCGGGGCGCGCGCTGTTCGTGCCGCTGCCGCTGTGCCGCCGCGACGCGCGCTTCCGCGACACGCCGCCGCCCGGGGCGCGCGCCGGCAGCGACCCGCACCTCGACCAGGCGAGTGCCCCTCTGCCCCTGCCCCCCACACTACCGCTCCCCTCCACCCCCGCCTACGTATCATACAAACGTGCCTGCCCTGCGCGAGCGCCATGGGAAGAGGTAGAGACGACTGTGGCTACGCTGCTCGGCATGCCCAGAGCTCTCTTTCTGTCTCCCGGTCTCTCTGTGGCTGTTACGTGGCATGTCACGGTAGCGCAGTAGGAGCATAGTTTAGTGCACGTGTCGATTGTGATGCCAAACTTAAACTTCAAGTATTGCGGCTCGCAATTATCTGCTGTTATTGTATCCCGCAGCCCGACTGCCCACTGGTGGCGGGCGTGGTGCCGCCGCTGAGCGCGCTGGGCGAGCTGGCGGGCAAGAACCGCGGCATCCAGGGCCACCACAACTCGTGCTATCTCGACGCCACGCTCTTCGCCATGTTCACCTTCACCAGCGTGTTTGACGCGCTGCTCTACCGGCCGCCTGAGCCAGAGGTAAGCGACCTCTGCCTAACCTAGTTCCCCCACCCGACCCGGTACGATACGTCGTTATCGCGGGAGCAAAAGCAAATCTGTTAAAGAACACACTAAACAGAATGTCTGTTTAGTATAAACGGAATATTCTGCCTACACATCCTAAGCCTCTAAGAGGGTCTTTATATCTAGTAGTACGAAGTTTTGGCTCGACAAGGTCAATCAACATTTCTTGCATTGTGGTAAGCTAAATTAACCTCGTAAGGCCCAGCTTAAAAAAAATATGCAAAAAAACATACAATGAAGCTAACTAATTATTTCCAGAATAATGTCCAATTTCCGTTGTCGCGTTTTAAAAAAAATAGTATACTAAGAGAAATGCTGTTTCTTTACACTAACAAAAGGTTAAGTTTCTTTTGAAATTTACTATGTACATTCCATTGAACATTTGGCCTTACGAGGTTAACATAGTGTCAATTGGAATAATAAAATAAGCCAACAATGTGTTTAATTTTATATACTTAAGTATATTTTCATCTTTTTGTTTTCTATGTGATTATAGAAATAGATTACCAAAAATGTATTTAAATTATCTGCCTACTGTTAATTTGCGTTCGCGCAGAACATACCGATTTCAACTGATACTGAGTGTCACTTCTGTTCTTGCCTATCCTACTAATATTATAAATGCGAAAGTTTGTGACGATGTGAGTGAGTGAGTGTGTATGTTTGTTCCTTCTTCACGCTAAAACGACTGGACGGATTTGGATAAAATTTGGAACGAATATAGCTGGTACCCTAGATTGAAACATAGGCTACTTTTTATCCCGGAAATTTGCACAGTTCCCGAGGGATAAGAATAAGAATAAGAATCATTTATTTGCTAGAATACAGTATCAGTAACGTGTTACAATCTTCTTGTCCCTTGCAATAAACATGTCAATTGCTAATTCTACGCGGACGAAGTCGCGGGCAGAAGCTAGTTTATCATAATCTTTCACTACTGTCAAATCGTTTTTGCTCCCGCGATTACGACGTATGCCCGGTACACGTCACAATGAACATCTCACTCACAGGCTTAAACGTCGAGATTATATCTTATTTTTATACGTGACTAGCTTCTGCCCGCGACTTCTTCCGCGTAGAATTAGATTTAAGATCTGATGTTGATAGTTATATTCTGCGAAAACTATTCAATTTTCCGCAATAAAAAATAGCCTATGTGTTAATTGTTAATATAGAGTAGCAGTTATCTCTATTCCAAATTTTATCCAAATCCGTACAGCCGTTTGCGCGTGAAGAAGTAACAAACACGCACACACACACACACACTCACAAACTTTCTCCTTTATATTAGTGTGATACATATTAGTTTTATATTATACTTCATGTAATTTAGGATGAGAAACCACGACAACATTATATTGCGGTTCGTGAACTGTAATCTCTTAACAATTTGTACTAGAGTAACAATTGACGACACGCAAATAAAGTGACATTAAAACAATTTTATTTTGCGGCTGCCAAACTATTGCACTGTACTATTTGCTAGGTAAGAAATAGTTGACCAGACGCAATATAATGCTATTGTGGTTTCTCATCCTAAATTAAATGAAGTATAGTGTGATTTTTGAAATGAAATGAAATGAAATGTTTATTTGCCTTAAGTGTAGTGACAAAGGTTTTAAATTGAGAATTGGTTTTCGCCTAAAACTGGGTTAAATTAAATACCTACAGGTGTAGTGAAGAAAGATTTTCCATGACATTTCGTTGAATTTTATCCAGTATTAACTTAAACAACATGTTATTAAAGTTGTGTATACAATGCAGTTGTCAGATAGTTTTATAAATAAGAACCTTATTCAAATACACCTGTAAATCAGTAGTTTATTGGAAGTAGATATTTTTGTTATATTTTTGTTTATGAAAGTATTCAATTCTATCCGCCATCATCATAGTTGTAGAAGTCAGCATGCCAGTCGTAGGTAGTAGTTCGATGGCGTGGTGTGCTCAGCGTGCACAGTGCACAGTAGAGGTGTCTGTGCGCAGGACTCGCCGCACTACGTGGAGGTGCAGCGCGTGCTGCGCGAGGAGGTGGTGAACCCGCTGCGGCGGCGCGGCTACGTGCGCGCCGACCGCGTCATGCGCCTGCGCACGCTGCTCGAGCGCCTCTCCGACGTGCCCGGGCTCACCTCCGAGGAGAAGGTCTCACTGCTGTCTTTGCTTGCCCTCACACACACAGCTGCACACTCAAGAGAGGAGACTGTTAATACTTATATATAGTAGGCGACAAATAAGTCAAACGTGGAGGGGATAAGCGCAGTATGAAAAACAACATATTCATACAGCGCATATCCCCTCCACGTTTTACTTATTTGTCACCTACTATAATTATCATTGTAAGCTGTTTGTTTTCCCGATAAAGAAAAAATAAAATAAAATAAAATAATTTAGTGGCTAGATTCCCGTCCACACCATATTGCCTGCTTACGACATGGACGACTTGGAGGAGACTGAAATGGAATGAATATTATTGCCGGTTTTTAGATCTCCTGGTTCGGTTTGATATTATTCCACGATAGTAAAACATAATGTATATCACGTAGTGGTTGTATTCTCTTTGATCTATACCATTCATTTGACCAGTCCGTCATTATGACTATATGTACTAGCTATCCCGCGGAAACTACACGATTTTCCGTGATAAAAACTATCCTATATCCTTCTCTGGGACTAAAACTATCTCTGTACCAAATTTCTTAAAAATCGGTTCCATGGTTTACACGTGAAAGCGTGACAGACAGACGAGACTTTCGGATTTATAGTATTAGTGCCTAGATATAAACGGGCGTGAACTCATCGCTCCTACCGTTGTGACTAGTCGTGGTGCTAGTAAGATCGCGCGTTGCACTAACGGTATAAGTGCCGATACGTAAGTCTAGCGATGACCTGGTGCGCAGAAGTATAAAATACTGTATCCGTGGGTGTGCAGATCCCCTCCACGTGACTCGTCATCGTTAGACTTACGTGCCGGCACGTATACTAACATTGCTTAATATAAAGTTGTGTATATTCCAAAAAAAGATACTGCTGATCAAACTTTCTCGACATTAGTTCCTCGTATTTGATTTTTTTTGTTTCCTTATCCGTCGCAGGACCCAGAGGAGTTCCTAAACGGTCTCGTCGCGCAATTGCTTAGAGCGGAGCCGTTCTTGAAGCTGTCATCGGGGCAAGAGGCGTTTTGCTACCAGCTGTTTGTGGAGAAGGATGAACACGTCACGCTGCCCACCGTCCAGCAGCTGTTGGAGCAGTCTTTTGCTACTTCCGGTGTCAAACTTAGCGAGGTACCGCAGACAATTTTATCTTAAGATGATTTTGTTATTCATTCTCTTGCCACCCGCTCCCGCTCCGGCTTCGCACGGGTTATTAAGCTAAGTTTATGTATAAACCTTCCTCCAATCATTCTATCTGTTGCGTAGTTTAGAAGATCTAAGCGAACAGACGGCAGGAGTGACTTTATTTTATATTAAGTATTTCCAATGACACTTCTAGAAATGGTTGTCTATGTTAATTTCTAAGTTTCTTCGTATAGCGTTATCGAAATCTTTTGATTTTTATGTATTTGCTTAGATTAGACAGTCTAAATTATTTCAGGTACCAGCTGCATTTATTATCCAAATGCCAAGATTCGGGAAGCAGTACAAACTGTACCCAAGGGTGCTGCCGTCGCCGCTACTAGATGTCACTGATCTCATAGAAGGATGTAAGTTTATAAAAAAAACTTATATATCTAATTACAATGTATGAAGAGATTGATGAATGTGGATGAAGCGAAAGAGGTATGTCAGGATCGTAGCAAGTGGAACAAAGTAGTCTCTGCCTACCCCTGTGGGAAAGAGGCGTGACGGTATGTATGTATGTATGTCTGTATCTAATTACAATAACATTAGTAAACCGCTACTTCACCATTCCATAGACCACGGCTCGATTTTTCGTGGACCACAGCCACAACACGTTTGTAGTTCATTTTAAAATTTAATGTTCTTTGCTTTTCCACTGCGATTTTTATAGCATGGTGTCCACAAAGTGAACACAGAACAGTAAACTATCTCTGAACAAAGGTACTTACATAAGTAAATCGAGCGGCTTGGATGCGTGTGCGCTTTGTATCCATTATATACGCACCGTCGTCGGGTGCGTACCGGGAGTCAGTTAGACTCTATACTTATCTATAACTAGCTTTTTCCCGCGACTTCGTCCGCGTAGACTTCATTTATTGACAAATAGCTTTTGGCCACGGCTTCGCTTGTGTGTACCAGGAGTATTTCAATCCCGTTTTTTCCCGTTCCCGTAAGAATTTCGTGAAATGCTCTCTTAATGCTCCCTACACTCCCCAAAGAACCCACTTGCCAAATTTCAGCTTTCTACGGCCAGTAAAACGAAAAGTCCCGTTTTTTCCCGTTCCCGTGGGAATTTTGGAAATTTCTCTCTTAATGCTTCTTTATACTCTCCAAACAACCTAAATGCCGAATTTCAGCGTTTTACAACCAGTAAAACGAAAAGTTCCGTTTTCCCGTTCCCGTGGGAATTTTGAAAAATGATCTTTTATAGCTTCTTTACACTCTTCAAGCAACCTACATGCCAAGTTTCAGCTTTCTACGACGAATAAGACGAAAAATCCCGTTTTTTCCCGTTCCCGTGGGAATTTTGGAAAGTCCTCTCCTAATACTTTTCTACACATTCCAAGCAACCTACATTTCGAATTTCAGCTTTCTACAACCAGTAAAACGAAAAGTCCCGTTTTTCCCGTTCCCGTGGGAATTTCAGGAAATTGTCTCTTAGTGCTTCCCTACAGTCATCAAGCAACCTACATGCCAAGTTTCAGCTTTCTACGACCAGTAAAACGAAAAATCCAGTTTTTCCCGTTCCCGTGGGAATTTTGGAAAGTCCTCTCTAAATGCTTCTAGCTACACTCCCTAAGCAACCTACATGTCCAATTTCAGCTTTCTACAACCTGCACTGCAGTATAACAAAAAATCCCGTTCTTTCCCGTTCATTTCCGTCAGAATTTTGGGAAATCCTTTCGGTAGTGCTCCCCTATACTCTTCAAGGAACCTGAAGGCCAAATTTCAGTTTTCTAAGATAATTAAAACGAAAAATCGATCCCGTAGATCTGAATATATAAATCTCGTTTTTTCCTTATCCTGTAGGAATTTTCGAAAATCCTTAAAACTGTTTTTTACTATTATAATCACCTACTTCTATGCCAAATTTGAAGTCTAGTAATTATAGTTCATAGGATTTCGTTGAACTGAATATATAAATCCCGTTTTTTCCTTATCCCGTGAGAATTTCCAAAAATCCTGAAATTATTTTCTTAGTTTTGTAATCATCTACTTGTGTACGAAATTTTAGATAGGGTCACTCGGAATCGAATATAATAAATCCCGTTTTTTCCCGTTCCCGTGGAAATTTGTGTGTGTGTGTGTGTGTGTGTATGTGTGTGTGTGTGTCAGGTAGGTATGTGTGTTGTTGTTTTCGTAATCAGCGACCCGATAAACCGTACAAACAATACTACCCACTATAATATAATACCCACGTTGATTTTCAGACTTTGTCACCCCCTATCCCCTTTTAGGGGTTGAATTTTCAAAAAACCTGAAACAGGTGTTTACTCATTTATTGTTAGGATTACTCCTGTGAAGTTTCGAATGAAATAGTCTAACTAATCTTGTTGCCCCATACAAACTTTGGACCCCCATTTAACCCCTTTAGAGGTCGAATTTTGAAAAATCCTTTCTTAGTGCACCCCTAGACCTTATAAGGAACCTACGTGCCAAATTTGGTATCTCTAGAACCAGCGGTTTGGGCTGTGCGTTGATATGTCAGTCAGTCAGTCAGTCAGTCAGTCAGTCAGTCAGTCAGTCAGTCAGTCAGTTCCTTCTTTTATATATTTAGATATTTAAGCCGGCCACATACATACGGAACTGTCATACGGTTTCCGTACGGAATGACGTCAATTCGTAGCCCTGTCCCGTTCCGTTATAATATAGCGATGTCCCGTTCGCTGACGTCATTCCGTACGGAAACCGTATGAAAATTCCGTATGTATGTGGCCGGCCTTAGAGAGATATACAGGATGTTTGGTAGACAGATGCAAAGCTTTAAGGGGGCGATAGCCGAGGTATTTTTTTATTTTGTTTTTTTTTTTAATTGAAAATCATTGACTTACGATAAACAAGTAAGTAAGTAGTGTTTATCGTAAGTCAATGTTGAAAATTTAGAAATTTAATAAAAATACCCAGAATTTGATAGAAACGCACCAATGAGCGTTAATTTGTAAAAATCTTTTTCATCACACTTGCTCGTAAACGGTATCAAAACATACAGGTTAACTTGGCCGCAACGCCCCATATAAAACCCTCGGGCTTTTTTTATTACCATGAAACCCTCGGGCGGTAAGTAATTTTTTTTTAATTTCTTGCACTGCCTTACAATTCAGGTTCAAGTACAACCAAAGAGGTGCATTAGCTCGAAATTAAAACTTTATCTAAAAAAAAATATCTAAACAGGAATTTAATTGAAATCTCGCTAGATAAATACAATACTAATATTTATGATAAAAATTTGAATACTTTTTTGTATAAAACGTTGAATTTTCTTTTATTATATGCCATGGTTGTAAACGTCTTGGCTTTTAACTTAACGTTCTTGAACGCAACATTTGTATTATCTGTGGCTGAAAGCGCGCCATCCGCTTAAAAAAAAAACATTCCCGAACTTGTACAAATTGTTGTGTTGACTTGTTGAGTTATTTAATACCTAATAAAAGTAATTAAAAATGTCGTCGTCGTCTGAAGAGTGCTATTTAAATGCAACACCACTGGATATTATCCAAGCAGCAAAAACCATTAACGAAAATCTTTTACCGGCGAAGTCTAAGGAGCGGTATTTAGCCGCGTACGACCAATTTATACAATGGAAACGCGAAAAGAAAACAAGTTCGTTTTCTGAAAATGTTTTCCTGGCATATTTTGGTGAATTGGCGAATAAATACAAACCATCATCATTGTGGAGCACTTACTCTATGTTGAAAACCACTCTCCAATCTAAAGATTGTGTCAACATAAAAGAATACAATACGTGAAGTTGACGGCATTTTTAAAAAGGCAATGTATGCCTTAATTTTAATAATTGTACAGTCACTATAAATTTTAATAAATAAGTTTTTTCTGCCTTTTCATTTTATTTATTTACTCGCAAATGTGATGAAAAACATTGTATGTTTCACGGGCGGTACGGGAATTACGAACCTCGGCTCAGAAAGCCCTCAGTCTTCGACTTCGGGCTTATACTAGAGCCTCGATCGTAATTCCTTACTTACCGCCCTTAATACACAATGTACTATTTCATCTCTCATACACTGAAAGTAGGTCATTGATTATCTGGATAACGGGTTAAAACTGACTCATCGCGACCCTTGGGTTGAAAGTATATTTTTTTCTAGCTCATCCAAATGAGGTACATACCAATGGAAATACGTAAACAGCCATGTAATCAATGTTTTATATAATCATCTATACTAATAGTTCCTTTTTAATTGTAAAAGGCAAAATAATCTTAAAATGACATTCACGCTTTATATAATCTTATTATGTAAGCGTATACAACGAGAGTTAAGAGTTATTACGTTAGGTAATTTTTTTTAGCTTGAAATATAAGTTGACAATTAATTGATAGCTACCTCCGTGTCTGCAAGTTTAAAAAAAAAAACTAGCCGGCAGCCATTGGTGTTCAGAAGAAATGCGCAATGCGCGCAAATCGCATAATAGAAAAAAGAGCGGGAAAAGAAAGACAAACGTAACAAATATTAACTGCGACCCGCGCGTTAGTGAAACTTATCATACCTTCTTTTAATTTCCTCATATTGGAAATGAAAAGTAGAGTGTTCAACTCGGGTGAAAGTACCCATTTCTCTAGAAATATCTCAGGTGAAATGGGTCAATTTCAACACTTGTTTATCAATCTACTATTATTTCGCATAGTTTAATGGGTGTTGGACCAAATGAAATAATTTTTAAGTGTATGTCTTGCCATAGAAACAAAATGGAAGTATTCGAAATTACTAAAAATGTCTTATTTTGGAACAGAGTCATTTTTCTGTGCCATAAAAAAATTAAAAAAAATCCTGGAAATGTTCCAAACATTTTTAAAAACATGCCTGTTTATTGTTCTTTCTTTTAAGGTATCACACTGCTTGCTAAATCTGAGATGAAATGTAAATGGGTTCATAAAATTTCAAAATTATCAATTTAATAGTACATTGTGCACCGACGGCGGTAAGAAGGGGATTGCTTAGGAGAGTATATTAGAATGACTCGAGATTGTAATTCCCTTTCTGCCCGTGATCCACACAATGTTTTTCATCACATTTGCGAGGAAACGAAAAAATATATCAAAAATATAAGCTCTGAATCACAAAATTACCTGAAAACGACACCCATCAACATTTTAGTGTCAAAATGTCATCCGCCATCTTGGATCCAAAAAATTATGCCATAATCGGTTTCAGAATCACCAAATTACTCGAAAACGACACCCATCATCATTTTAGTGTCAATAGTGTCAACATGTCATCCGCAAGCTTGGATTCAAAAAATTATGCCAAAATCGGGCTCAGAGCTACCAAATTACTCGAAAATGACACCCATCAACATTTTAGTGTGAATAGTGTCAAAATGTCATCCGCCATCTTGAATCCAAAAAATTATGCCAAAATCGGTCTCAGATTCACCAAAATACTCGAAAACGACACCCATCAACATTTTAGTGTCAATAGTGTCAACATGTCATCCGCCATCTTAGATCCAAAAAATTATACCAAAATCGGGCTCAGAGCCACCAAATTACTTCAATTCAAATTTAGGAAAACAAATTACTTGAAAATGACACCCACTATCAATATTTTTTATCGAAAAGTCATCCGCCATCTTGGATCGTAATCTTAATGTCTAATTTCAAAGTTTTTTAAAATTGGTTCGTAGTTATTTTTTTGAAGATATTAAATAAACCTGGCTGATCTGAAACCTCCTTAGTCTGAAATGACGTACAATGAGTTCTTAATTTTAAAACTAAACTTTTCCTCCCGAGGGAATTCTGAAAATCCATACAAAAATAATTCCCTCGGGAGTAAAATATTTGAAATTCCCGCGGGAGGTAAATCAGCTACTACGGTTCTATAAGCACGCGTGTTATAACATCCTTTACGAGCAAGTGTGATGAAATAGTATTTTATGCAACAGTTGTATAAGAGGGGTCAAAAAAAGCGAGTGGTGTGGGTTACGATGTGAGCGTAGCGAACATCGTAAGAAAAGACACCACGAGCATTTTTTGACTTATTTATACAACGTTGCATACAATACTTTTTCTACGACTTCATTAAAATTATCATCATCATCGTCATCACATCATCAGCATTTGAAAGGTGTTCAGCGTTGGGCCTAGGCCTATGTACTGTTAAATTAAACATAAATAATACCAAACTCGGGCTCAGAGCGACCAAATTACCCGAAAATGATAGGTACCCAATCACCACTTTTGTGTCAAGTGTCAAAATGTCACCGCCATCTTGGATCCAAAAATTTTTGCCAAATTCGTGCTCAGAGCCACCAAATTACTTGAAAACGACATCCATGAACATTTTTGAGGCAAAGGTGTTAAAATGTCATCCGCCATCTTGGATCCAAAAAATTTGCCAATTTCGTGATAAGATCGACCAAATTACCCGAAAACGACAACCATCAACATTTTCATGTCAAGTGTCAAATTATGTCAGTCAAATTGAAATATTGTACACATTTGGGCAGTGGTGATCGCTTACCATCAGGTGACCCGCTTGCTCGTTTACCTTCCTATTCACATAAAAAAAAAACTTTTTTATTTTGTTTGCTTTCTAAATTGCTAACACCGTATTTTGTCCTAAACGCCTGATTGGTTTCTGGCCTTAATCCTGAGGGACAAATTAAAAAAAAACAACTCGACTATAATGTTAGAAAGCTACTGTAATGTGAATATTATAGTAGAGTTGCGGGCCATAGAGCATAGACTAGTCTCCAGTATATTTTGAGTATCATTATCAGAGATGCGATTTATTTGAAATACTTCTATTTAAAATGCAAATACAAAATGCAAAATACCTATTTTGTATTTTGCATTTAAATACCTTTTAGTAAAAAGCATTTTGTATTTTATTTGAAATACCTTTTGAGATGTATTTTGCATTTTTAATATTCATTTCAAAATGCAAAATACTTTTTGATTAAGTTTAGCCAACATTACCAGTCAAACAAAATGAAATGAACGAATGAATGACGCTTGTATTGCCGAATTTGACCGATAGAGGCGCCTGGTAGCCATGCGTCCCCATTTTTAGGGTTCCATAGCCAAATGGAAAAAAACGAAACACTTATAGGTTTCGTCATGTCCGTCTGTCTGTCTGTCCCTCCGTATGTCACAGCTACTTTTTTCCGAAACTATAGAACCTATACTGTTGAAACTTGGTAAGTAGATGTATTTTGTGAACTGCATTAAGATTATCACACAAAAATAGAAAAAAACCGGCCAACTGCGAGTCGGACTCGCGCACCGATGGTTCCGCACAAATTCGCCAAGTTATTGTAAATATTATGATTAGTTATTATTATATTGAGTATGAGTATGAGTAAACTCCGGTGTTAGCAGAGCCCTGCTCTTAAGCAAAATGTAGGCACAACAATAAATTTTGTTAGAACACATAGAAAAATCCGAAAAGTAAAGCTATGGCCGGGAATTTCATTTTGTTCCCGGCCATAGCTTTACTTTTCGGATTTTTCTATGTGTTCTAATTTTCAGTGTCGTTCAGAAATTAGAACTGAAACTAAAATTTTTTTTTCATCAAACCCATACGTGTTGGTATATATAGATAGGTCTTCAAAAATGATATTGAGGTTTCTAATTTTTTTTTTTTCTAAACTGAATAGTTTGCACGAGAGACACTTCCAAAGTGGTAAAATGTGCCCCCCCCCCCTGTAATTTCTAAAATAAGAGCATGATAAAACTAAAAAAAATATATGATGTAGATTACCATGCAAACTTCCACCGAAAATTGGTTTGAACGAGATCTAGTAGGTAGTTTTTTTTTAATAATTTCTGTCTGTCTGTATAAGTAACCAATATAAAATGACCTCACACTGCCTACATTTTGTTTAAGAGCAGGGCTTTGCTAACACCGGATTTTTTAATAACTTGGCGTATTTGTCCGGAACCCTCGGTGCGCGAGTCCGACTCGCACTTGGCCGGTTTTTTTTCTTCTTTGGTCAGAGTGCGCGCCTTATATCTGACTAGTGAAGTGCCATTTGGCTCGGCATTGTATCTCTATTCTATTTCTTATGATTATGATAAATACCTAAAATAAATATAAATCATTCGATTTGGTAAAAAGGTATTTTATTTTGAAAAAGTATTTTGAAAATACCTATTTTGCATTTAGCATTTGAAATGCAAAACGCAAAACTATTTGGTATTTTGCATTTGAAATAGTAAATCTGAAAAGTATTTTGCATTTTGTATTTAAGGCTCGACCTTTGAAATTTTCGTGAAAATGAGTTGTGTTGTAACCATTTTATACATTATAACGTAACAATTTATATGTCGGAAAAAATATATCCTAATCTGGAAGATATGAGAAGTAACATAGTTTTGGTAGAAATCCATTTTAGTGAAAGAAAGCAGAGAAAAAGCAATCTAAAGTCACCCCTATTTTTTCACTTGTAACCATTTTACTGCTCCATTTTTTATCAGAAAGAGATGAAATTTTATAATCTGCTTCATAAAATAATGAACAATAACTTTATTTTCCTACTTTGTCAAATTTCTTAAAAATTTACCTCGTTTTCTCAAATATTCCCTCCCAAGTTCCTACCGCTCCCCATTTTCGTCCATACGGTCAGTGCGGGACGAGGCGCGATGCCTGACGGACCTGTGTCAATTTGCGCTGCGACCAAACAAAACTCCGATTTTAAATATTTGTGGAATAATTTTGTTGCGTAGAGTGGACAATCCGTTTTGTGATTCGTAAAGTAGGTAGTTTGTGAGGATATGAGTGAGTGTGTATGTTTGTTCCTTCTTCACGCTCAAACGACTGGACGGATTTGGATAAAATTTGGAACGAAGATAGCTGGTACCCTGATTAAAACATAGGCTACTTTTTATCCCGGAAAATTGCATAGTTCCCGCGGG
The DNA here is from genome assembly GCA_963854515.1 of Pandemis heparana. Classification (NCBI taxonomy): domain Eukaryota; kingdom Metazoa; phylum Arthropoda; class Insecta; order Lepidoptera; family Tortricidae; genus Pandemis; species Pandemis heparana. The sequence continues at coordinate 13,049,733 of OY978008.1, read as the reverse complement.
ATAGCGATAAACATGTTAAAGGTCATAGCTGCCTAGAGTTGCAACGTATTTATAAATTGTTGCAGAACTTGAACGAGTGCCGTTCTCAGAGACGTCAGTTAATAATTATGATTAGTTAGAACTTAATTGTCGTCTCTGAGTGTGAAACTTAACTGTAATTGTCCTCTCGGTTGTATTGACTGACGGTGGATATTCTACGCTGTTTTACCGTGTTAACGGATCAAGTTCAAGTTTTAATTTATCATCCCTGCGTAACCAAAGATACAAAGGAACAAATAGTGCTTTAATTATGTTAATTGGCGTTTCTGAGTGTGAAAGTTAACCTTTGCTTTCTCTTTTCTTCTTTTTGCGTAAAAGGTAGGTACAGAATAATTGTTTTTTGACCGTTTGTCTTCAAAATCGATATCTAAGGGTCCGAGTGGTCTTCAAGCATGAATCCGTTGTCAAAAGTTTAGAAAGTGGCCGCCATTTTGAATATTTTAGTTTTTCAACCGATTGCTTTCAAAATCGATATCTGAGGATCCGAGTGGTCCCCAAACATGAATCCCTTGTTAAAAATTGAAAAAATGGCCGCCATTTTGAAATCTTTAGTTTGTGGGCCGATTGTTTTCAAAATCGATATCTGAGGATCCGAGTGGTCCCCAAGCATGAATCCGTTGTCAAAAATTCAAAAAGTGGCCGCCATTTTGAAATTTTTACTTTATCGACCGATTGATTTCAAAATCGATATCTGAGGATCCGAGAGGTTTCCAAGCATGAATCCGTTATCAAAAATTAAAAAAGTGGCCGCCATCTTGAAATCTTTAGTTTTTCAACCGATTGCTTTCAAAATCGATATCTGAGGATTCGAGTGGTCCCCAAACATGAATCCCTTGTTAAAAATTGAAAAAATGGCCGCCATTTTGAAATCTTTAGTTTGTGGGCCGATTGTTTTCAAAATCGATATCTGAGAATCCGAGTGGTCCCTAAACATGAATCCGTTGTCAAAAAATCAAAAAGTGGCCGCCATTTTGAAATTTTTAGTTTATCGACCGATTGATTTCAAAATCGATATCTGAGGATCCGAGAGGTTTCCAATCATGAATCCGTTATCAAAAATTGAAAAAGTGGCCGCCATCTTGAAATCTTTAGTTTTTGGGCAGATTGTTTTCAAAATCGATATCTGATGGCCCGAGTGGTCCCCAAGCATGAATCCGTTGTCAAAAATTGAAAAAGTGGCCGCCATTTTGAAATCTTTAGGTTGTGGACCGATTGTTTTCAAAATCAATAGTTTGTGTGCCGATTGTTGTCAAAATCGATATCTGAGGATCCGAGTGGTCCCCAAGCATGAATCTGTTATCAAAAATTGAAAAAGTAGCCGCCATCTTGAAATCTTTTGTTTTTGGGCAGATTGTTTTCAAAATCGATATCTGATGGCCCAAGTGGTCCCCAAGTATGAATCCCTTGTCAAAGATTGAAAAAGTGGGCGTCATTTTGAAATCTTTAGATTTGGGCCGATTGTTTTCAAAATCGATATCTGAGAATCCGACTGGTCCCCAAGCTGAATCCGTTGTCAAAAATATACCTAAACAGTGGCCGCCATCTTAAAATTTTTGGTTTTTGGGCAGATTGATTTCAAAATGGACATCTGAAGATCTAGCAAAGTGAACGCTTATCACTCTTGACCGTTTTATTAGAATAATAATATTTAGCATACACACCAAAACTAAACTATACGTAAATGTTTATTAGGTAACTTCTTTACAAATCACGAAACAGATTGTCCACTCTATGCTACAAAATTATTCAACAAATATTTAAAAACGGAGTTTTATTTGGTCGCCGCGAAAAATTGACACAGGTCCGTCATGCAACGCGCCTCGTCCCGCACTGTCCTGGACGAAAATGGGGAGCGGTAGGAACTTGTCCGGAATATTGCAAAAACGAGCTAATTTTTTAAGAAATTTAAGTAAGTAAGAAAATAAAGTTATTGCTCATTATTTTATGACGAAGATTATAAAATGTAATCTTTTTCTGATAAAAAATGGAGCAGTAAAATGGCTACAAGTGAAAAAATAGGGTTTCCTGATTATAGTTAATGTCAAGTTAGAGTCAAGACTGTCAACTACAGGAGAAAAATGCTAGACTTGCTTGTTGCATGTGGTGTGATAGAATAGTGAGTGGCAATAATACCACACAATATAAAAAGTTCATATTGCAAAAATATTGTCTATGAAATGTGCATTAATAAAAAAACGTGTGCGTCTCGGGACGTTCGACAAAAGTCATAATCTAAGTTACTAACAATATATGTCTATCGCACACTAAACACTAAGTAGAGAGAGGGGAAAGCGTCTGTCCGAAATAAAAATGAAGATTATTGTGAGCTGGCTGTGTGTATGCTGAGAAAGTTTTTGTCAAAAAAGCGTCAAGCGTGAGTCGGATTTAAATGTTAAAATGTCTAATTCCTGTTAGGTAGGTACTACTATAGACTCGATTGCGATGAAATTTTTGTAAGCTGCTGTGTGTAGGTATGCCAAATATGATTCTACTAAAACGGTCAAGTGTAATTAGGCGTTCTCTACTCTCTCGTGACTGAAAATTCTCTAGTTTACGCCTATTTTATCATATTCTGACAACAAATTCAACTTTGGAGACCACTCAGATATTGATTTTAAAAGCACTCGGTCTAAAAACTAAACATTTAAAAATTGTGGCCGCTATTTCCATTTTTGACAGCGGATTCGTGTTTGGGGACCACTCGGACCCTCAGATATCGAATTTGAAGACAATCAGTCCACAAACTAAAGATTTCAAAATGGCGGCCACTTTTTCAATTTTTGACAGCGGATTCATGCTTGGGGACCACTCGGGTCATCAGATATCGATTTTGAAAACAATCTGCCCAAAAACTTAAGATTTCAAGATGGCGGACACTTTTTCAATTTTTGATAACGGATTCATGCTTGGGGACCTCTCGGATCCTCAGATATCTATTTTGACAACAATCGGTCCACAACCTAAAGATTTCAAAATGGCGGCCACTTTTTCAATTTTTGACAACGGATTCATGCTTGGGGACCACTCGGGCCATCAGATATCGATTTTGAACGCAATCGGTCGAAAAACTAAAATTTTCAAAATGGCGGCCACTTTTCAAACTTTTGACAACGGATTCATGCTTGAGGACCACTCGGACCCTTAGATATCGATTTTGCTGTGTAGAAAAATAAATATTTTCAAAAGTAGGTAATGGTATATTGGGGACATCATTTTTAAACTTAATCAATTATGACAAATGGCTGTAGCCCGCGACTCCGTCTGCGCTGCTATCCCGCGGGAACTATGAGATTTTCCGAGATAAAAACTATCCTGTCCTTCCTCGGGACTAAAACTACCACCTTACCAAATTTCATTAATATCGGTTCAGTGGTTTAGACATGAAAGCGTAACAGACAGATAGACAGACAGAGCGTTACTTTCGCATGTATAATATTAAGTAGGGATATCACGTTTCAATATAGTATTTTATGCAACAGTTGTATAAGAGAGGTCAAAAAAGGCGAGTGGTGTGGGTTACGATGTGAGCGTAGCGAACATCGTAAAGAAAGACACCACGAGCATTTTTTGACTTATTTATACAACGTTGCATACAATAACTTTTCTACGACTTCTTTAAAATTATCATCATCATCGTCATCACATCATTAGCATTTGAAAGGTGATCAGCGTTGGACCTAGGCGTATGTTCTGTTAAATAAAACATAAATAATGCCAAACTCGGGCTCAGAGCGACCACATTACCCGAAAATGATACCCAATCACCATTTTTGTGTCAAGTGTCAAAATTACATCCGCCATCTTGGATCCTAAATATTATGCCAAATTCGCGATCAGAGCCACCAAATTGCCCAAAAACGACACCCATGAACATTTTTCTGTCAAAAGTGTCAAAATGTCATCCGCCATCTTGGATCCAAAAAATTATGCAAAATTCGTGCTCAGAGCCACCAAATTACTCGAAAACGACACCCATGAACATTTTTGTGACAAAAGTGTCAAAATGTCATCCGCCATCTTGGATCCAAAAAATTATGCAAAATTCATGCTCAGAGCCACCAAATTACTCGAAAACGACACCCATGAACAATTTTGTGTCATAAGTGTTAAAATGTCATCCGCCATCTTGGATCCAAAAAATTATGCAAAATTCGTGCTCAGAGCCACCAAATTACTCGAAAACGACACCCATGAACATTTTTGAGGCAAAGGTGTCAAAATGTCATCCGCCATCTTGGATCCAAAAAATTTTACAATTTCGTGATAAGATCCACCAAACTACCCGAAAACGACAGCCATCAACATTTACATGTCACCTGACAAATTATGTCAGTAAAATTGAAATATTGTGTTGTACACACTTTTTTATTTTGTTTGCTTTCTAAATTGCTAACACCGTATTTTGTCCTAAACGGCTGAATGGTTTCTGGCCTTAGTCCGGACGGACAAAATTAAAAAAAATTGTCTCCAGTATATTATGTGTACCATTATATTGGTGTTGGTGACCCTTTAACTGTCAAATAAAAGTACTGGAGTAGGAAAATATACTTAATGATAAATATCACGTTATGACAACGATAATCATGCGATACGACCCGTCCACGTCCACCCTTGCATTGGTAACGATGCGCAGCGCGATGACGCGTCTATAATTTTACTCTGTAAGACAGTTTCGCGCTCACGTATTAATGCAGCGGGTCGCGGGGGCGAGAGGCATAAGCTCCGCCCAAGCCCCGCCCGTACGCTCAAGGACTTTAGCGCGTGTACAAGCCTTAAATGCTTTTTCAAAACCATTTTGTACATCTCTGATCATTATATTGGTGTTGGTGACCCTTTAACTGTCAAATAAAAGTACTGGAGTAGGAAAAAAAAATATCAAATTTCGGCCAAGACATTCATGGCTTAAAATGTTCAAAAATAGCCAGTATTAAAACTGTCCCCCCGTCCCGTAGTGCCGCGACAGTGCACGGTGTGCGGCGGGCTGGCGCGCTGGGAGTGCGGCGCGTGCGCGCGCGGCGCGGCGCTGGAGGCCGGCGCGCTCTGCCACGCCTGCCTGCGCCTCGCGCACGCCTCCAGGCCGCACCACAAGGTACGCTGCACTTCTATTCGACGCTTAGAAGTCACCTAGCGGCGTGCATCTGTGTGAGAGCATCGTTTCGGTCGTTCGTTCGTATTTGCTCACGGCAAACTTAGTAGGTATGCCATCAGTCTACGTAAAGGCTTGTTTACACTTTGATAAGTGCAGGTGTAAAGTGATTAGTAAAAACGGTCACGCTACTAAATGGCAAGTGCGAGTGTGAAGTAAATTATTAAGCTATTTCGACACATTCTGGTCCCACCACTAACTTACATATACAATGTATGTTTACGCACGGGGCACTTTCCTAAGTGTCTCAAGAAAGCTGTTATTGTTCCTGTATTTAAATCTGGTAGCAAATATGAAATTACAAATTATAGACCAATTTCCTTGTTGCCCCCTTTTTCTAAAATACTTGAAAAGATTTTAAATAATAGGCTGGTCAAATATCTGGAAAATAACTCGATTTTATCCAAGACGCAGTTTGGATTTAGATCAAAAGTGTCAACGGCTGATGCAACGCATCATCTTACTGATTTCTTAGTACAGAATCTTAATAATGGTCTCCACACACTGGGCATTTTCCTGGATCTTGCCAAAGCTTTTGATACGGTGTCTATTCCTATTATTTTAAGTAAGCTCGAATCTATAGGTATACGAGGAACCCAGCTGAAACTTTTTGAAAGTTACCTAGATGACCGGTCCCAATGTGTTAAGATAGGAAATGTTTTCAGCGATGACCAGAAAAACACATCTTTTGGGGTCCCCCAAGGAGGTATCTTGGGACCGACCCTATTTTTGATTTTTATTAATGATCTCTGTAACTTACAACTGGAGCATGGAATAATCGTATCATATGCTGACGACACTGCCTTACTCTTTGCGGCTGACTCGGAAAGTGAAGTCTACAAGCATGCGCAGCATGGCTTCAATGTGGTTAATAACTGGCTTCAACATCATTTTCTCAATCTTAATGCGGATAAAACAAACTATATTAAGTTTTCCATGCGCAAACTTACGTCTACGACAGCTAGCTCTACACTATATGCTCATTCTTGTAAAGTCCCCACGGATAGCCAATGTGTGTGTTCCGCTATTAAAATAACTGACCGAACAAAATATTTGGGCATTATAATAGATGAAACTCTTTCGTTCAAACATCACATAGAAGCGCTGTGTGGTAGGATTCGTAAGTTGATATTCGTGTTTAAAAAGTTACGTTATATTGCAGACCCTAAATTAATTAGGCAAGTTTATTTTTCGCTATGTCAGTCTATCATAACTTACTGCATAACCACATGGGGTGGTGCGGGTAAAACACAGTTACTAGCCATCGAGAGAGCGCAGAGAGCTATTCTGAAGGTGTCTACCTATCGCTCTTTCCTTTTTCCTACTAACCTGCTTTATAAGACGTGTAAGGTATTAACAGTTCGACAGTTATTTATAATTAGTATAGTACTTAAACAGCACGCAGCCCTACCCTATGCCACTGAACTAACAGCTAAGAGACGACAGGACATAGTTTGCTATCAGAAAATAAGACCCAAATTTGCTTTTACACACAAATTCTTGGTTTTCTTAGGACCATTCCTTTATAATAGGTTAAATGCAATTTCGCCCATTTATCACCACAATTACAATAAATGCAAGAAAATTCTCCTGGAATCACTTCAAACTATGTCATACGAAGATACAGAGAATTTATTATTAGTTGTGAAGTAGATTATCTTTGTAACCTTTCTTTTTACTTGATTTTAATTTTAAAGATTATTTTTAGGATAATAATCATAGTTTTAATTTAATAATTTCTTTATATTTTTGTCATGTTATACCTATTATTCCCTAGTGATTGTTTAATTATTTAGCCATTTTTTTAGCTCTCATAGCCTGAAACACAGGATTTCCTAGTTCAGGCATATAAGTTGTTAACTTAGATTTATAAGGAAACTTTGTTCTTAGTTATAATTTTTGTAAAACATTTATGAATAAATTATCTTTATCTTTATCTAAAGTGAATAGACTCTTGGTCTATTTTTGCCTATTAAGTTGTTGCCCCCGCACACCCGCGTATTGCCTGCACTCGCAGTCTTGTCCTAGCTAAACATTATGTAAACAGTATCTGCTTGTTAAGTGCATAGCAGATAGCACGGACGGATGCGGACGGTATAAACACGAGGTGGACTGACGAGCAAACGTTGAATTTCGTAATGGAATACATAAAGTACGAGTGCCTTTGCAACATAAATAGTGCTGAATATAAAATTAAACAACTGAGAGATACTAATCCGTTTCCTTTTAGGTTTCCCGAATTCAACTAACACCTCATTCTCGATTTGAAGCGATTACCGCGACTATACATTTAAACTATTTCGTAATTCTAATCGTTTTAGTCCTCCATTTTATTCGAAACTTTGCACCCGCACTTGCTATTTCACAAAGTGTAAACAACCCTTAAGGTAAGACCGCACTAGGCGTAACTGCGCGGCAGCGGAACTGCGCGGCGCGGCAAAATATTCTTTATAATGAATTGTATGAGATAAAACGAACTACGCGGCAAAGTTGACCCACTCACCAAAATTACCGCGCCGCGCCGTTCCGCTGCCGCGTAGTGCGGTATAGCAAGCGGCGCGGCACTGCAAGTTGTTTAAGTAATAACATTTATAAAAATATATTTATATATATCCGACTATCCTTGCTGATCCATATTCCTTTTGGCTACATGTTTTGTTAGTGTAGATTATTATTTTTTCGTGTAGATAAAATCATCCATGTCAGGTTCTTCCATCTTGCTCGAACGCTGCTGAACTACTGACAGGCAAAATTTGCCGCGCCGCTGCAGTTCGCTGCAGTTCATGCGCGGTATGCCGAATTTTGCCGCGCCGTGCCGCGCAGTTCCGCTGCCGCGCAGTTACGCCTACTGCGGTCTAACCTTTAAAGCTACGTCGGTAAGGCACTAAATCCAGCTTAAAAGCACCGGGGTTGTTGCAGGCCACGCCGCTGTCGGTGCCGGAGGAGTTCGCGCCGGCGCTGGAGGCGGCGGCGCCGCGCGTCTACATGGAGCTGTTCGCGGTGCTGTGCATAGAGACCAGCCATTACGTGGCCTTCGTCAAGGCCGGCGCGCAGCACGACGCGCCCTGGTGCTTCTTCGACTCCATGGCGGATCGGAAAGGTACAGGTCGCAATTGTAACAACCCGGCGAATTTGGTCGTATAGAGTGTGAAATAAATTTTTCACATCACCTGCTCGACAATGGCTAATTATATATCATGTAAACCTTACTCAAAGTAACTCATTATAGCCCTTGGCTCTAGCCGGGTAGTAATATTGTACTGAATTTCATTATAACCCGCCGGTTAGTAATATGAATCTCACTTCTCATAGTTCTTATTGTTATACACTTAAAGTCTAATTTCGTAAAAATCGCACGGCTCCGAAAATCGAGATGGCCATGCCACGGCAAGCGGCGGCGTTCGATTTTCAAACGAATGAAACAAATTTCAAATAAAATAAAAGCCGCGAGTGTTTGCTGAACGCTGTAATATGTTAGAACTGCTAAGATTCCAAATAAGTAAAAATATTACAACTGGACCAATGTCTCAAATATATTTTTTTACTTTAAATTTTGTTTTACTTACTGTTGTTTAAATGAAATTCTTTTTCTAGTTGCCTTGGTTTTTATTGTCTCGCAAAAGGTGAGAAAAGTAGAGTATACTCCTCGGAGATAAAACTGTTTATGTCTTGGGTGCGCTTAAATTCTTCGCTCCTCTCAGGACTCAATCTTAATTCCCTCGCTACGCTCAGGAATTAACTCAAAACACCCTCGCTACGCTCGGGAGTTAACTCTTGAGTCCTTAGCTGCGCTCAGAATTCAATATCGCGCCCGTGACATAATACAGTGCTTTATCCCCTCGGTGTACAATCTACTATTACTAGCCAATCCTGCTCTCAAAGAGTGCCGTGGGGACTAAAACGGACAGTGAAATCACTGGCACATGAGGTATTATATGTTTGCCCTCTAGGCTGGTAACGTTGGCTAGTATCCTCTGATGCTACGGATGGTGGTCCTAATATTCCATCAGGTGACCAACTTGCCGGTTTGGTAATTTAATCAAAACATACTGTGTTCGATTCAGGCGAGCGTAACGGCTACAACATTCCGGAGATAGTGAGCATCCCGGAGCTGAGCGCGTGGCTGAGCGAGGAGGGCGGGCGCGCGCTGCACGCGGCGGCGCCGCTGGACCGCCAGCTGCCCGCGCCCGCCAAGCGCCTGCTCGCCGACGCCTACATGTGCTTCTACCGCAGCCCCGACGTCGCCATGTACCGCTAAGGTGAACTTATTCCTGAAAGGGATCTATTCCAGTTAACCTTGGAATGATTGATGTGGGCAAACTGGTTTAAAATGCTCTAAACCAGGAGGAGCCCTGGTTCCCGGGCACCCATAGGAGGCGTAGAGAAATGTGAGGGGGGGGGGGGGCGTAATAGGAATAGGTACGTTTGCATTATGTAGTGGGCAAATTAACTGGTCTGAATTGCATGAAAATATTATTTTTGTTCGGTCGGAGAGACTCGGCGAAAGGTTTGGTAAACTCTGTTCTGAGCAATGCTTCTTTTAATGATGTTATAGCCTTTTTTAATTTGTAGCAATGCCGTTATTTTAGTAGTTTCCTTGAAAATGTGATAATAGTACATTACTGCAGAGGCCGTGAAGTAAGGGATTGCAGGAGGAGATTGGGGTACACGGCCGAGTCGTAGACGAGGCCGGATAAAGCGAGTCCTGCAATCCCTGTTTCCGGCCGAGGATTGTATAGTGCTTTTCTCAAGCGATGCGAGGAAATCAAGTAAAAATTGTTTAATTAGCCGCATTTTCAATTTTTGAAACATGCCGTTTGAACAAACCATTGCTCGCGCCATGTTTAACCGCACACCCGCCCCGCGCTGCCGCACCGCGCCGACCGCACCACATTACTTCTTGGCCTAGGCCGTAAATGTGAAACTTCTTGGCTTCATTTCGCGACATTAACGCGTACATTTCCGAGCATGCTTGAGAAAAAACCATTGTACGTTTCTCTGGCGGTATTGGAATTACGAACCTGCACAGGAAGCCCTTGAACAGTGTAAATTATGTAAAAAATATCTATTAATCTAGTAAAGACATATTTTCAGCACATTGTTTTGTACTCTGAAACAATAATTTAACGTGCATTAAATAGCTTAAGGGTGTAAAAATAAAGGACTGTATTAGATATTTATGTTACTATAAAGATGAAATTATAAAATGTAAATTATAAATACCTAACTAGCAATGTAAAATACTATTTATTAAACTGTAGAACATTTTATTAAAAACATAAGTCTTGTTTTATTTCCCAGTTTTGGTTCTCATAGCCATGTAATATTGGATTGTTAGCTTTCTTATAGTTAGCTTCTAACTACATATTTATTACTATTCTAATGAGATTTTTAACAAGATTATATGGAATGGTTTGATGTATCGAGCTTATGAGCTGCCCTATCACAAGTCTTCGCGTTTGTTTTGTTTCTCTGCCTCGCAGTCACAGTCGAATTTCTGTTGGGGCACCGGCGTCATCCCATCACGCACATTAACCTCGCTTTGTATTCTTCTACTCCATTCCTAGAATACAGAAATTACAATATCAACACTTGTGCTTGTGTCCATACACATCAAACTTGCGCCACTCTTAAAACACGGTACTGGGGCCTTACCATGACGTCTTAATGCGATTCAGTTTAGGTTCGCTCGCTGTCAGATTCATACTAAAAGTGACAGCTAAAACTTGAACCGAGTCGGAATTAGAACGTCATGGTGAGGCCCCTGATCTCTGCTAGGCAACGATTTATAAAGTTGAGATCTTGGGATGAACATGAACCTAATTATACATACCAACAATAACACGGCATGGTAACAAATGACATGCTGCGGTAGGAGATTCTCGTTGACAAACTTCCTGGCATTGTTGGCCATCGTGCGCGCGTCGTGGTCGTGGCTGCGCGCCCAGCGAACGCGCGCCGCCAGATCGGAGAGGTCCCGCTTTGTAGGTACATAGTGCTCCCACGCGCGGAGAAGCCCGTAGTAATGCTCGTAGTAGGGGGACTCCTGCTTTATCACCATGCTGCCACCCGCCAGCAGGTACGGCAGGCGGTACGAAGCCACTGTGCCGTCCACATTTATTTGATACTTGTACTGGAACAAAACGCCAATCTTGATATTACTCGTATATAATGGCACTTAGTGAGTGCAGAAAACCTGAACTATGAGATACTTTGTAACAATTAATTTTAGTTACTGTGTTATAATAGTAGCAATAAGATTAGGAAGTTTCTTATAGTCGCCGACTACGATAGTGGCCGGATGGATAGCCGGCTTTACCGAGTAGTTGGCGACTAATCGGCACATCTCTAGTTGCTATTTCAAATTCATTACTTACATCAAAAAACTTAAAAAACGATATATGTGGCGATTTAGGACCGTATTGTTCTTGCTTATCAAGAAAGAAGAAGAAATTCGTGAGCGAGACGTTAAAGAGGTCTGTATGCGCGCGCGCCACGTCGACGAGCGCGAGCCGCTCCGCGCGCGAGTCGCGGCCGCGCCAGAAGGCCCGCGGCTCGCGCGCCGCCCACGCGCGCTCCACGCTGCCCTGCACCGACAGGATATCCAGAGTCACTCTGCAATTAAAACAATCTACACTTGTACCTACTTTTATTTGTCAATTTCTTAAAGTCACGAACACTCGAACATAAATAACGATATGCGATATGACTGAAGACGTCTTTGCTTTATGGCAAATAAAAGCATACTAAGTAATGGATGCTGTCATTGCGTTTCCATGTATATTTAACAGTTACTCCTTCATAAAAGAGTAGAAAACGGATGAACTTGTTTCCACACAAAATTGACATTCTTTTCATGAGAAAAATGTGCTAGTGGCCCCCTTATTTAATTTCTACTCTTATGAGAAAGTCAACTTTTTAAACTTAGGGCCTTTACCTACTCTAACGCAGGGGCGGTACAACTTAGCAAACAAGCTATAAACTTAAAACAATTTCTCAATTTACAGTATTTTTGAAACCAAGAGAATGGATGAAATTTCGCTAACTTGACACTAAAATGGTTATTGATTTCATGTAATTTGGCAGTGCTAAGGTCCAATATTAATTTTTTCGGATCTAGGATGGCGAATGACAGTGTAACACTTTTGGCATAAAAAAAATGTAGTTTCGTGAAATTTGGCCATGCAATTTCTGGTCTTAGCGATTTTTATTCAGTAACTCATACTCGTAAATAAATACTGTTCTTTTTTATGTTTAGTTATAGCTATAAAATTTTAAATAAGTATACCTTCCCATGTTCTCCAGTGTTGATTCAGTTAAATCGTAAGTTGGCATAACAATATCCATGGTGTCATCACTGCCACACCATGAGAACACCGACAGTAGCTCAGTGTTTTTACGAATCAAGGGCCAATCTCCCAGATTGATAACTAATTCCATATCGGGCAGTACCACTCTTCTTGATAATGTCAGGAGAATATTGTCTGAAAACATGTTGAATCCCACATGCTTGCCATAGCAGTCTCGGTATATCTTATTTTTTTTAATTACATAGTGACAAAAACTTGTAGTATCTGGTTTATGATATTTTTCAACTATTTTCTCAACTTGATATGTCATATTGATACTGCTGAATGGTTTAAGGTCAACATTTATTTTTTTGTATGATGCAGGACACCCATACTGTTGCAGCCACAAATTGATGTTCTTTTCAGGGCAGTTACACTGATCTGGATGAATTGGACCTGCAACATTATTATACCTAAGTAAAATCTTAATTTTAAAGTACAATCTTGTACTAGTAGAGAACAGAAAACAGTTGAATGAAGAACCCAAATTTTTTACACACATTTGTGACCATATTCCAGCAAATTCCATCAAAAAAAAAAAAAATTCAAATGAGAATAATAAATGAAAGGAAATGAGGAAATTTAAGTTCTACTATTCACTGTCATACTCTCCAGCTAGTGCCATGATATTTTTAGTACCGAGTGGTTTTTTATGTACTATTCTATTACATATAATTCAGGAACTTTGTCACTGTAAAGTGGGGGAAAAATCAGTTACTGTAAAATCTGTACATGTTGTAGTTGCAAAAAATATAACAACCTGTAAATTTGTAAGGAGATCCCTTCACTAGTTTGCTTTTATAATATATATTTATTGATACATCAAAGCAAGTTTCATAAACTTTGTATCTTACAATAAAACTTCCATCTTTTCTATCCAATTTGTTGATCCAAACACGGCAATCTCTGTTTTTTCTGGAGCTACCATTGATTTCAACTGCTAGGTCATTAATCAAATAAGGAGTGTACCTGAAATCAATATTTCTTATTTATTAACCTTTCGTGAAGCAAAGCCAAATTGAGTCTTGATCTGCTGTTGCTATAGTTATACCCTCGATTGTTTTAAGGATGATCAAAAAAAATATTACTTACGATTCTTCTGTAATAAAAGTGAAGTTAACGAAAAAGTATCTTGCCGGCATTATAATGTCTTGAGGATTCAATCCAGGGCCATAAATATGTATTGTATTTTGGGTTGTAATATGAGTTAAGGCCCAGAACAAAAACAGAATTACTTTAAGCGCCATCGTTGGGTTATTTTTTAAGTAATTGTATTGTTTAAATATTATTAGAGCAAGCTGCGTTATCAATGCTATCACGATCACGCTATGTTATTGTAAATTTGGTGTCATTCACCCTTTGACAGAGTATATAAAATAAATGAAATGTATTAAGAGAAATTAAGTGCATTAAAAAACTGCTAATTAACTTAACAGGAAAACTGTCCAATGTTTTTGTTGTGAATATAATGCAATCATACATTATTGTTATAGCTAAGCTCAAAAATTACCATAATAGTATAGTTTAAAGAACGATTTAGGAACACGGAGGAATAAAATTTTGAAAGACAGATGCTTTCAAACAAAATAAATTTCGTGTCAATATTTGTCAAGTTGTTACTCCTGTCGTTCTGTCTGGATTGTATGAATGACTTAATGTCAGTGTCAGTGCTGTCAGTTCCAGTAACATAACCTCTTCAAGTGCTCTTGCTCTTTTATTTGAACTATTTTAGTTTTAATTTAACGCGAATAAAATTGAAACATCGATTGTAAAGTCATTATTTTTGCAATAACTATGAATTAGACAAATACATTTGATGAAAACTTTGGTTCCTTTATAGGACCCAATCAGAAATACTTGTTCATTAACAAAATAATATCTACATAACTTTAACTTCGGGTGAGACATGGCTAATTCTAATCTCAAGTTACTGTGCAGCAGTCTAAACAAACTCAAGTAAGTTTAAGAGCATAAAGTCTATGAGAAGCTTGCTCTCAGTGCTTTAGAATACAAAATATATTTTAACAATGAAACTCATTTCTTTAGGATCAATTATGTCATACAGCGACAGAACAGTCGCTATCAACCGCCTAGATATCGTCCACCACATTGGTTTGTGCCAAAGGAAAGAGTGGTAAGTAGGAGTGGTTGATTAATATAACAAAATTATATAGGTATATGTAGGTACTGAAGGATTTTTCATTGACTACAGATGGGTGATGAAATGCTTACTCAAGAAAATAAACAATTCCTCGAAGAAGTTCGTCAAGAGAAAATGGATGTTCAGGCAGCCTTAGAGTCTCCCTTGTCAAATAGTGAACCAGTCTCAACAGCTCAGTGGACTCCTTCTACTAGGCGAGTGGGACTTATTGCACGCAAGATAGGAAACTATCCACTTTGGTCAAAGGATGGAAAGAAATTCCAGACAACTTTACTTCAGGCAAGTCTATCAAACTAGACTCTTAACTGTTGTGATAAAGATATTGCAAATGTTTGTATAATTTCAACATATACCTTGCAAGGGCACAGCAATTTATTGATTAAAAAATAATCTTTAAATTAATTATTATTACATAGTAATAGGGCACCTCCTTACACAATAAAATGCTGGTACATGGTGATGGGAAATGGTTGTGCTGGAAGCTGATTAATGTACTATGAGTAACAACTAGTTATATACATAATGTATGCCATGTTGAGATTGTGTCTATTTTGAACAATAAATAACTCGATGAATTTGAAATTTACACTACAAATTTATCTTACTTTAGGTTGTGGACAACCATGTTATCAAATATATACCTCCTGAAAAATTCAATCCAATGGCAGTCAAAAAACCTGTATGGAAAGAAAAGAAAAGACTAGGTTCTCTGCTGGTTGGATCAGAAACTGTTGACCCAACCACTGTGACAAAAGCGTACTGCGGTCTGTTTGACAGTGTGGGAATGTTGCCCAAGCGACACCTCTGCAGATTTATGATATCACCCCACGCTGCTTTGCCGACAGGAACACCTTTGACTGCTACTCACTTCAGAGTAGGAGACTTTGTTGATGTGAGAGCAAAAACGTAAGTATAACATTTTGATACACATTTTTGATTATTATTTTATTATTATGACCCTTTACATTTTGACTGCCAGAACAGTTTAAAACTCTTGCATGGGTACAATGCATTTATTTTTATCAAATTACTTTGTGAATACATACATACATAAATCACGTCTTTATCCCTTATGGGGTAGTCAGAGCCTAAGGTAACAACACCTAAAGGCCATGTTTAGCATGATTGCTTTGTGAAATAATAATATGAAATTTACTTTGTATAATATTGAATATGAATTATGATTTCAGTCAGATATATCCAATACCAAAAACAGAGTGAACTAATCTCAGATGTGTTGAAACAGGCCTTTGCTCTATAACGTTTAAAATATGTAGTTGGCTACTTCTGTTTGTCTCTCCTTAGCAAATTACATTGTTCTTTGTAAACACAAGTTGTTATTTTTAGCATTGACAGAGGATTTCAAGGCGTAATGAAGCGCTGGGGATTCAAAGGTATGCCTGCATCCCATGGTGTCACCAAGACCCACAGAAGACCTGGCAACATTGGTGCTGGTGGTGGAAAGGCTAGAGTGTGGCCTGGAACCAAGATGCCGGGACATATGGGCAACAGGTACACTTTTCAATACAAGGAGGACCTTCAAAATAATAACTAGAATTAGCTTATTAGTATACTGTTTTATTTTAATTGTTCTTTTGGCACCCAATTTTTACAGAAGATCGGTCCTGAGGATTAGAGTGAAAAATTATGCACACAAAGAATGATAAAAATATGTTTTGTTTTTTTCATTATGTTTTAAATCATGGTTTTGTTTTCAGTTGGCGGGTTCTACGTGGCGTAAAAATTCTACGTATTAATACGAAGCATAATGTTCTGTGGGTGTTAGGAGTAGGTATACCTGGTGAAACAGGGGCTATGTGCTACATGTTTGACACAGTCCTACCGCTGCGCAAGCTCAAAACCGCGCCGCCGTTCCCTACACATCTACCTACTGAAGATCTTCCTTTAGAATACTATGATGAATCCATTCATCTATTTGAGGAACCCACAATTTCATTTGAAGAGGATTAATTACTTAAGAATAACATGTACTCAGAATAAAATTATAGTCTATTTAATAATTGTATAATCATTGCAATGTCTGTATTGTCTCTTTCTTTAGAATAATAGAGAGTAAGACAGCCGGTGAAATTACTGGCACATGAGGTGAAGACAGAATTATCTCAGCCCACTAGGCTGGTAACGTATCTAGTAGTGTTGCGGGTGGTGCTGCTCACGTATCATGAGTTGACCCAGGTACACGAGCATTAAGCACGGCGGCGGAACGCGTTCAATTCTAATAGATTCTTCTATTTAGGTTACAGATAAAAGTGAAAGTAGAGCTTGGGCTGTAAGTTCCTACGCAGGTCCAGTGTGGATTGGAAACTTCACACACACCATTACAGATATGTTTTGCTATGAAATATTACAATACAATACAAATACTCTTTATTGAACACCACAAATCAGTACAAAACAATACAGAAACAGAGCAAAGTATACAATAGGCGGTCTTATCGCTTAATAGCGATCTCTACCAGACAACCATAAAGGTTGATTTAGACGAGGACTATTTTCAGGCGCCTAAAAAAGGCACCGTCACATCCTCAGACCGTTTACACAACGACTATTTTCAGGCGCCTAAATTTCGCCGCCAGTGAACCGCAAACCGTTTACACGGTGCCTTTTTAGTGCCAGTCGTTAGCACGCCGCCACAACCGACGGTCCTTGTTTACGCGCCAGTCTTTCTACGCTAAGGTCACCGTCATTTAAAATGAATTCAGGACTTCTGAAGTTAAAAAGGCAATGTATAACCAAACTATCCGCGTTATTACGAGAGGAGCTGATTAATATGTTGGAGGAAGAATGCAATGAAATTCTTCGAACCAACTTGCCCTCGGCTTATAAACATTTCCTCCAGTACCCGATCTTGTCGATTTCTCAATTTTATTCACTTCTAAATAGTACGTACTCCTGATAGTTTTAATTTTCGCCTTTATTTCATTGATATCCAATCCTTCTATATAAACATTCCTAATGTAATTGTTTACAACGCTGTTAGGCGCTTTTCCTTGTTTCAATAGTCGACGCATCTATTGTCACAAAGACATTCTTCTCTATACAGTTAAACAAGCTTTAATATTTCGTTTTCACTGAGTTTCGGCGCCATTTTACCCGAAGAATGTACACCCTATTGTCTCTCGCTACCCCCGCGACTATTTTTCGGCCTCGTGTAAACACGTCGCTGCCAGTCGCAGGCACGGCTCCGTGCCGTAAAGTAAATAGGGTGTACATTCTTCGGGTAAAATGGCGCCGAAACTCAGTGAAAACGAAATATTAAAGCTTGTTTAACTGTATAGAGAAGAATGTCTTTGTGACAATAGATGCGTCGACTATTGAAACAAGGAAAAGCGCCTAACAGCGTTGTAAACAATTACATTAGGAATGTCTATATAGAAGGATTGGATATCAATGAAATAAAGGCGAAAATTAAAACTATCAGGAGTACGTACTATTTAGAAGTGAATAAAATTTAGAAATCGACAAGATCGGGTACTGGAGGAAATGTTTATAAGCCGAGGGCAAGTTGGTTCGAAGAATTTCATTGCATTCTTCCTCCAACATATTAATCAGCTCCTCTCGTAATAACGCGGATAGTTTGGTTATACATTGCCTTTTAACTTCAGAAGTCCTGAATTCATTTTAAATGATGGTGACCTTAGCGTAGAAAGACTGGCGCGTAAACAAGGACCGTCGGTTGTGGCGGCGTGCTAACGACTGGCACTAAAAAGGCACCGTGTAAACGGTTTGCGGTTCACTGGCGGCGAAATTTAGGCGCCTGAAAATAGTCGTTGTGTAAACGGTCTGAGGATGTGATGGTGCCTTTTTTACGCGCCGAAATTTAGACGCCTGAAAATAGTCCTCGTCTAAATCAACCATTAAGACAGAGAAATAAGTTGGAGATAGTTTAAGTAGGTGGTGGAAAGAAATAGACAGGAGAAACGCAGGGATCATAAAAATAAAACAATTCTAACATAAATATAATACACAGCTAAATAAATAAAATAAAATAATACATACATACACACAACATTATTATATATAATGCTTAACATACAATATATATGAGAATACAATGTAATAACGAAAAATATAAGAAGGCCATACATACAACAGAAAAGGAATTGATCAGAAGCAAAAAGAAAAGAAAAGGGACTAAAGACAGGAAGTGGATAAAATAAAAAAGTAAAAGCGAAAAAAAAAAATATATATATATATATATATATATATATATGTATAGGTAACTTAGTTATGAAATCACGTTTCACGAGTTTTGGTAATATTTTACGAAATAAATATACCTACATAGCAGTTGCAGAGACAAATAGCACACAATAATGAAGTCTCAGATTGTGGTCAGGCGTGTACCTAATAAAACGAACGTGTGTAAAAATGTTATTTATTAAATTTTAAGATTTCATTCAATCACATCATTATTTTTTGTCTTACTGATTTTTCAATTCATTAAATTTACTTAAACCTAAAAAGTAGTTATCAAAAACTAATTCAGTTTCCTACTGTTGAGTGGGCGGTTGGAAGCCATAACCAGGGTAAGGTTGCGGAGCGCCTGGGGGAGGAGCACCAGGAGCCGGGGCTCGAGCGTACGGGTACGGGGACGGCGGGTACTGCGCCGGCGGGTACCCTTGCTGGTACGCGTGCGGCGGGTAAGCGCCCCCTGCCGGAGGGTAGTTCTGAGGACTCTGCGCGTATGAGCCCTGAGTAGGCGGCGCTGTGGACACTGATGGTGCTGGGCTGCCAGGTTGTGATGAAGGATTTGAGTATGGAGGTTGAGCTGCAGGAGGGTAAGGAGATGGCTGACCAGGAGGATACTGTTGCCCAGGGGGGCCACCGGCCGGTGGGGCTCCTGAAGCAACAGTGGCTGGAGGGACATTGTTCCCGTGCGAACTAGAGTTATAGGTGGGGGACTGAGCTGAAGGCGAGCCATACCCTGAGCTTGGCGGATTTTGCGAAGTATAACCACCAGAAGGTGGTTGAGGAGATCGGTTGGGCTGAGAGGTTGGAGTGGTGCTATATGCAGAAGTAGGAGTAGTGTTAGGGAAGGGTTGAGACTGATAAGGCTGGGGTTGTGAACCAGTTGAGTTATATGTGCTTACACCAACATTAGGGTAGTTAGGTCCTGACTGTGGTGGTGGGTAGGCAGAGTTGCCAGTGTATCCCGGTTGAGCAGGGCTACGCACAGGATATGGAGATCCAGCAGCAGCAGGGCTGCCTGGAGGTGGAGCATATGGTTGTTGAGCTGTGGATGGTGGGTATCCACCTCCTGGGTGAGTAGATGGAGGATAGTTACTGGGAGTTGTCGTAATAGGGGGACCATAATTGGAATTGGGTGGATAACCCTGAGGTTGTTGGGAAGGATTAGGAGGGCCATAACCCTGATTTGGAGGCCCATACCCTCCCTGAGGCGGCCCATATCCTCCGGGTGCACCTTGATATTGACCTTGGTACTGGTTCTGAGGGTATGGTCTTTGACCATAAGATTGAGTAGGCCTGGTTGGAGTTGCAGATACACCAGATGGTGGCCTGTATGGCTGCTGGGAAGGTCCTGGTGACTCCGCTCCACTTGAAGGAGGGTTTAGAGGGCCTTGCGGAACATTGCCAGCTGCTAACTGGTGAGGGGGCTGAAATGTTACAGTATATTGATATTTGAACTGTATACTCATTTACAACAAATTGTCTTCAAGGATTTATGATATGAAATATAATACATATTTTCAAATTATCCTCACTACCAGTTCGTAACTGATTATGGTAAAGGCACCAGAAGTCAGCCATGAACTTGCAGCAAATTATCTTTAATATTCGCTATATTTTCAATTCTCAATATGGTCAACTAGTATGGGTACCTATTATGATTTGGACAAAAATAATCCAATAATAATAATTCAAATTAAAATTTAGCTAATTGTTGAACACACATTCTTAAAAAACCTGGTTGCCGGCCACATTTAAGTTTAATAAAAGCTTTTTTTTGTGTGACTGACTATTGGGTTTTGAAGTTATAGTCTACTCTAGAATGTAGATCACAAGCAACTTGTTTTTAGTTAATCTCTTATTAATCACCTGGTGATTTAGTTTTGAGGTTCTAGTCAAGAATGTAGAGCACAAGCCACTTTTACCTAGTTAGATAAATTTATGACATTGGTGGAGATAAAATGCACACAATCTCTTTTAATCAACTGGCGAATTTGTCCTATACTTACAAGTTACAAGATCTATACAAGAAATCCTTTATGTAGCAACTTACTGGTAAAAGGGTCTGAATATTCTGATTAGCGTCAGCCACTGATGCCAAATAAACAAGATTTCGGTGTAAAACTTGCTGGTATTGATGGCATTCCATTAGTTGCCCTTTAGCTTGATACTCCTGTATAGTTTGTATAAGATGAGCATTCTCGTCCAACATCTTTTGGATTTGTGCTGGACTAAGCGGTGGGCGGTTGCCTCGAGGCGCAAAGGCTACAGACATCTTGTCGGTTTCGACAACTTTTACACAGTGTAGTGTAGCCAATAATAATTCGCAAATTTTCCGTCAATGCAATAAATGTAACATGAACAAACTACAAGTAAAATCCGCTTCGTCGCCGTGGAACAAACTAAACTATATAATAAAATAAATCTTACTGTGCTGCTGGCCCAGCTAGCATACTATACTAGCATAGCATAGAGTATAGAGTAACCCACAGATTAGAAAGATATAGTACAAGTACAAAGAGTAACTTTACACAGATTACTAATAGAAACTTATGCTAGCCTGGAAAACCAATGTAGGCCATACCAAAAAAAGTAAGCAAGGCTGCCAACTTTACAAACGGGGGGGCGATTAAGATTAATTTAATGTGCATCCGGAGTATAGGGCTTGAGTGTTGAAACGCGAGCCCGTCATCCCTGACAATATGTCAACTGCATACTAATTAAACGAAACGGAGGACACAGATTATAGGTACGTTACATATACTGTTATAATAGGTCGTGCAGTTCATTCATCGTTCATTCCAAGTTCTGTCACTACTTTGTATTGTATTATTGTATTGTTTAACTTAAGAACTCAACCTGTTTGTATGTTCCATGCATGGTTACTTGTACTATATCTTTCTAATCTGTGTGCATGGTGATACAATACAAGCTGTACTGTATTTTTTTGCTAGAATTCTGACATTTCTCGGTATTACCAGTCATAAAAACGTTCCTTAAATCCGTGGTAAGAAAAGGAAAAAGAAAAAAATGTAGAACATTATGTTGAAGTTGAAATACTTAAACTAACAATCATTTTTACATATTAGTAATTAACAGATATTTGGTTTAATTTTAAATTGCATAATTTAAACATAATTAATAATCTTTTTTTTTTGGGACAATATAAATTGTTTGGGGTATCACTTTGAGTATTGTCATGTATTACAAACCTTCGGTCTACGATTATAATATATTGATTTATTTCGTAATATTTAATAAAAAGGAAAAAGAATGAACAGAACGTAAAACTTCATCAGTCAACTGTCATTCTACCGGCAAAGTATAGAAAAATATTTTTTTCAAACATGCTCGGAAATGTACGCGTTAATGTCGCGAAATGAAGCCTAGAAGTTTCACATTTACGGCCTAGGCCAAGAAGTAATGTGGTGCGGTCGAAATGAAGCCAAGAAGTTTTACATTTACGGCCTAGGCCAAGAAGTAATGTGGTGCGGTCGGTGCGCTGCGGGGCGGGTGCGGCGGCGCGGTGGTGGGTGTGCGGTTAAACATGGCGCGAGCAATAGTTTGTTCAAATGGCATGTTTAAAAAATTAAAAAAGCGGCTAATTAAACAATTTTTACTTGATTTCCTCGCATTGCTTGAGAAAAGCACTATACAATCCTCGGCCGGAAACAGGGATTGCAGGACTCGCTTTATCCGGCCTCGTCTACGACTCGGCCGTGTACCCCAATCTCGTCCTGCAATCCCTTACTTCACGGCCTCTGCAGTAATGTACTATTAATTGCTCCTCCCCCAATATCAAAATTACATTAAACCGAACAATCTCCTCACGTGTGTAATGTTATGTCACTACGTCGACATGGCAAAATATGCCTTGCTAAAATAAAGCAAGAGTGAAATCCACAAAAAAAAAGTCATCATTGTCCATGTCACGCTTTTTAAATAAAGGATTTAGATCATTCATATAAAAGTTACAATTGACAACATTTCATTTTTATAACACCTGTAAATGTATATATGGTTCGAGAGCATTTTTCCTCCTGATCACTGCAATATGTTTATATAAAAGCTGAAGCTGTTTGTTTATATTTGTTTCGTTAAAATAAAAGCGGCCATTAATTTTTAGATCCATTATTTGAGTACCTAATGTTAGAACGTCACCGTATTTTATTATTTTTATTTGTTAGTTAAAATAACGAAAGCTTAGATTGACAATTTATTTGTTCAGCAGAAAAAATGTTGGTGTCCCCTGAAACGTCTAATTCTGACAGCTGTCATAATTCTACGGGCCCAAAAAATACACTAGCTATCTTTCTAATCTGTGAGCTAGGCAGCTAGATACAAAGATCACTCCTGAATAAATAAACTTTGCACCCTGAACATAAAAAATATCTGAATCAATTTATTGCTTGTTTGTTTGATACTGATACGATAAGAGAAAGAGACTTAATATCACAGATTACAAGATTAGTAGCTAGCTGTTAATATAAAATTAAAATTATTATATTTGAAGTAAACAATACAAGTACGTTAACGTAAGTATACTACAGCCCGTAGTAGTAGTCGTATTCCTTATAAATATTAAGTATTCTTACATAAATTTGTGATGGAAATTTTGGACTTTGATTGACTTCATGCAATGGTTATTGGATTATTAATTCAATCAAATTTCATGTTTAAATCAGTTACAGTCTGCCTTCTAGCAAGCAATTTTGAAATTAGAATTCCAAATCTACTGTAGCCTTATATAAAAACAGTTTTGTTTCGCTAATTACAGGCAAGAGATGGCTCTTAAAGGAATTAAAGTTGTAGAAATGTTGGGGCTAGCTCCTGGGCCCCTTTGTGGTACAATACTAGCAGACTTTGGAGCTACAGTCACAGTGGTTCAAAGGGTATGTAAAATGAAGAATTATTTTCCATAAATAAATTTGATAGATAAGGGGTAAAATGGCAATTTTAATCTCTATAAATATGTTTTGCTTTTTGGGCCTGTGAATAATTGAGTGTTTTAACTGTCATTATGCGAATTTGCAAATTTTGAATCTTCAATTAATAAAACTGTGTTAAGTAAGCCATACACACTATGGTCTAGGTGTACCGGTGCGGTCTTTAGTTCTTTTCGTAATGGCTTCAATTGAAAACGACGACACACTGGCAATTTTAGGCATTGCTTTATTTATTTTGTTCCGGTTGCCTATGCAGGTTCCAAAAACCGTGCAGGTCTATTCCCACACACATTCCGGTCTAGCTGCACAGGTAGACCTCTCCAGTATACCGTAGTGTGTATGGTCCCCATTAGCATTTTTGTACTAATTTTGTGTAGTTTTGTTTTTGGTGGGAGTAAGAGACTGTTTTTTTTACTATTGCAGATGCAACCTTCCCCATTTGATGTTATGTCTAATGGCAAAAAAATGTTGGCAGTGGATTTGAAATCCAAAGAAGGAGTCAATATCATAAGAAAACTTTGTTTATCTTCAGACATATTTTTGGACACATTTAGACCTGGGGTAATGGAAAAACTAGGGCTTGGTCCAGAATTACTTCTTAAAGAAAATTCTCGTCTAATATACGCAAGACTTTCAGGTTATGGGCAAAGTGGATTCTATAAGAGCAAAGCTGGGCACGACATCAATTATGTAGCCATGTCTGGTGTTCTCTCTGCATTAAGTAAGCAAGGGGCACCACCATCCCCACCTGTTAATTTAATAGCTGATTTTGCAGGAGGAAGTTTCATGTGTGCTCTTGGAATTCTAATTGCTCTTTTTGAGAGAACTAAGTCTGGCAAAGGTCAAATAGTGGATGCTAGCATGACAGAAGGAGCAGCTTATTTGGCAACATGGATATACAAAAGTAGAAAGCTCCCAGTGTGGTCAGGAGAGCCAGGAACAAATGCTTTAGATGGTGGCTTCCCAAGTTATGCAACTTATAAAACCAAAGATGGTAAATTCATGGCAGTTGGTGCATTAGAACCTCAATTTTATAGCAATTTTGTCAGTGCTTTACAACTGACTGAAGAAGAGTGTCCACAACTTGGCAATAAGGAACATTGCAAAAGTATTTTAGAAAACATATTTCTTACTAAAACACAAGAAGAGTGGTGTCAAGTGTTTGACAATGCAGATGCTTGTGTTACACCTGTTGTTGAAATTGACAAAGTTGATGAGCATAAGCTACATGCCTCTAGGAAATCGTTTTATAGGGACTCTGAAAATGGGTTAGTGCCGGAACCTGCTCCTAAACTATCTTCCAGTCCTGGAGTGTCCACCGGGCGTCAGCCCATGCCGCAGTTTGGACAACATACAGTAGAAATTTTGAAAGAGCTGGGGTATGACAAAAATGACATCAAAAATTTAATAAAGAATGGTCATGTATATGCATTCGAGAAATCACAACTTTAAATTTATATTAAAGTTTTATTAGACAAGGCTGGTTATCAATTGTTTAATACTTAAAGAATCATATTTATAATTTATTTTTATACAATTATTAACAATCAAGGGATGGTTATTAAATAAATCAATTACTTTAACTAACTTGTTTAAATCAAACATAATGTGATGCTTACCTAATGTATACTTATCAAACAAAGTTAGATTATCTCCATGTAACTGGCCAAGTCTCTTTTTAGCTATATACAAGATAAAATTTATGTAATGCTCAAAGTCCATACCAAACATAGACTTCAAAATCAACTGACATTGGTCCACAAACTCTGGAGTGTCCTTGAATTCTTCAATCTCATGTTCAACACTTTGTAGAGATTTTTCTAATGCTTGCCAAACTTCTTCTATATTGCAAGCATTTATCCAATTATGGTTTATAGATATAGTGTCCAGCTCATTGGTTACTTGGTGATGCCAGCCTGAAGGCACAAATATAGCATCACCTTTTTCTTGTATGATATCAAAATATCTAACATTTTGATATTGTTTATGCTCAAATAAAAGAGGTAAATTTCCTAATGGATCCTTAAATTTCTCTTCCTCCCCAGGAGGAAATAAAGTCCATTTTTTTCTTCCGACTACATTTACTGACCAGCTAAAGGAATTATACACATCTGCGTGTAATGGTGTCCTACAACAAATGAACAAAATACATTTTCCAAACTACATACACAATATTAAGTACATATATGTGCTTTTACTCAAGAATAATTTATATACAATACCTACCATGAATCTTTGGGTCCTATATAAACGAACATAAAGTCGTCTTCCTGGTGATCTTGGGCATATTCATTCAACCAGTCCGATCCAAATATTAATGGCACCTCATAGAAATTGTCATTTGAACAAAGTTTCCTTAAATGCCAATCCTTTAAATATAAAAGGGTATCTCTGTCTTTGGATTTTAAATATTTCATATAATCAATAACAGTTAGAATTTGTTTTGTTTGTGCATTGTAGGTAATTTTGGCGCAATCCGCAACAGGAGCTTCCAAGTCGCTGTAATTATTTATAAAGTAGTCGCAATCAATTGAATCATTGTTAACCCATTTACTAGAGCATTCCCAACGTGAACTTATGTTTCTTATAACACATGGCAGGTTTCTATATAGGAAATCTTCATAAAACTTGCTGTATTCGATGTCTCCATTTAAAATTTGAATATCGCAATCAGCATAATTGTATATTCCAGTACTATTAAGACCGTCATTTATTTCTAATTCTCTCACATTGTTTGCCATTCTTAATTCAATTGATCTGTAACTAGCTTCTGCCCGCGACTTCGTCCACATAGAATAAGATTTAAGAATGATGTTGATAGACTTGATATTACATTCTGCAATATTTATTTACGTTGCGAATAGGCAGCTACGACCTTTTACATGTTTACTACCTCTATACCGCGGGAACTATGCAAATTTCCGGGATAAAAGTAGCCTATGTTTTAATCTAGGGTACACAGCTATCTTCGTTTCGTTCCAAACTTTATCGAAATCCATTAGGTCGTTTCAGCTTAAGAAGGAACAAACATACATACTCACTCACTCACATCGTCACAAACTTTCGCATTTATAATATTAGAAGGATTCACAGTGAAAATAAAAATAAGTAGATATTTTAATATATTCACGATTCAAATTTAGATTTTATACTTGGATGGATGGTAATGATGGGCGACTTTGAATAATACTAATTCGATTAGTCGATTATTGTAATCATTCGACTTAGTCTACTAATTCGAAAATCATTCGAATATTAGTAGTACTCAAAATCCAGTCCAGTCGAGTTGACGTTGATATAACTAACAAGCTAACAACTAACGCAAGCAAGCACCGCGCCTGGACGACTGCTCGGGCCGAATCGGGAATCTTCGTGTCGACTCGGCTGCCGAGTCGACACGAAGATTCCCGATTCGGTCCGAGCTGTCATCCAGCCGCCGATTAGTTACTAATATTAGTAGTCGTTATTCGATTATCGGCATTAGTATATTACTAATTTCATATTATGATATTAGTAATGAATAATCATTCGAATCAGCAAATTAGTCGAAGTCGCCCATCACTAATGGATGGCTATTTTTGACAGATGTCAATCAATTGTCAATTATTGCAGTGCTGCCAACTGTAATACCCAATTTTACCCCCAAGTTGATATTGTTCACAATTTTCTTCTCTATGCAGCGATGCATTGCAGTGCAACCCAAGTCTCAAAAAATTTTTGTAATATTACACAGTGCAGATTTTAAAAATTTCTACTACTAAAATTGGTTGTTGAGGACGGCGGGAAAGACATCTTTTTTACCAAGCCGTTATCACTAAAAACCGCTCAAGTATGCAATCAGGGTATGTTCAATCGCAAAAAAATTATTCATTATTTCTTGTATTGAATACATCTGTTTGTCGTTTTTTTTTGTGTATTTATTCTAAGTCTTACAATAGTAAGTCTATGATTATACGTGTATTTACCTCGGTATATTTACTTACCTACATTATGGAGACTCTGTGGCACGTCATATTTGTGATGGCGGTGCTAGCTTGGGGGCTTTGCTGCCTTGTTTAATCGTAAATTTACGATACAATACTTTCTGATAGATTTCGAAGTTATTATTACTGTTTTATAAAATTTTATTTTGTTGTGTTAATTTTCGTGTATAAATTATGATGTATTTCTTTGAGATTGCTGAAGTTTGCAAGATAACAATTCTTGGCGCTAACAAAACAATTAGTGATTCCTGATGAAAAATGTGCTTATTAGAAACTTATTAGAGTAAGAGAATTATAAAAGTTGGACATATACGGCTTCGTTTTCTAAGATTTATTTTAATTTTTGTTAAATTCGAGTAAGCATCATGAATGATGTTCGTGACAAAGTTGTTGCCGGGTCTTCGGGTTGGGAGAATACAACGCCGCGCAATGACTCGTCGCCGGAGACGCAGTCTTCTCCCGGCGGCAGCGGAGAAACGCCCCAGACGCCCGGGGTGCCTGCACCGCTGGCGCCACATCTCGCAGCCGACCTGCACCCAGATCTCATTCAACAGGGCTGGCGAAAGTACTGGTCCAAGCGTGAAAATAGACCATATTTTTGGAATAAACTCTCGGGTGAATCAATGTGGGAGCTACCAGCAGTTAAGCGCGATTTTGACCCTATTACGGATCCACTTGGAATTTGTCATACTGGCCCTCCTAATACTGGCAACATGACCCCCAGTGCCAGTAAGCGTCGTCCTTCAGAGGATAATGGGCCTCCTCCTAAAAAGTTTGTCCTAGCAGGTCCTTGGGACATTGAAGTTCCAACTAATGTTGTTATATATGAACGGCCTCCGACTATCTGTCCACATCCACATCCAGAAATAGAAGGGTTCAGATTTACACTTGCAAATAAACTAAGACAATGTTACCAAGAATTATGTCATACCAGGGAGGGCATTGATGCTCCTAAAGACTCATTTAACCGTTGGCTAATGGAACGTAAAGTCAATGACCAGGGAGGTTCTGATCCACTTTTACCTAGTCACTGCTTCCCTGAGATATCTCGCTCCATGTATGAAGAAATCATGAATGATATTCCCATCAAATTGACTCATCCTAAATTTACTGGTGATGCAAGGAAACAGTTATCTCGTTATGCTGAAGCTGCTAAAAAAATGATTGAGTCCAGGAATGCTTCTCCAGAAAGTCGGAAAGTTGTTAAATGGAATGCGGAGGATACATTCCAATGGCTGCGACGTACGGTTGGAGCTACCTACGATGACTTCCAAGACAGACTGGCCCATTTAAGAGTGAGTTCATTTTTAGCTTTAGTTCTGCTGTCTATGCTGCTATGTCTGCTGGCTTTATGC
This sequence comes from Pandemis heparana, assembly GCA_963854515.1. Lineage (NCBI taxonomy): Eukaryota > Metazoa > Arthropoda > Insecta > Lepidoptera > Tortricidae > Pandemis > Pandemis heparana. The sequence goes on along the minus strand of OY978008.1, from coordinate 13,020,542 downwards.
TTGAATTTCTGATTTTGACATTATTTGACAGCAGTTCTTTAAATATTCTTGAATATTTAATTAAAACAAAAATGGCATATTGTCAATATCTTATTTCTTATTTTTTTTGTAATTATTGAAAAGAAACATATTCTAAAGATTAAATTGAAACTGAAGTGTTTATGACACAATAATCTCGAATTATTATCGATAATTTTTTCAGAGGCAATGTCAACCCCATTTGGCGGAAACAGTAAAGGCATCTGTTGAAGGTATTTGTCTAAAGATCTACCATCTCTCGGCAGAGTATGCACGCAAGATACGGGAGAAACATAGCGCTCTGCTAAAAGAAAATGGAATACAGGTAAACAGAGACAATAAATAAATATAAATATTTAATAGGTTTGAACTTAATTTACATTTTCATTCATATGTAAGTTACTCATAAGATAAGCTGCCAACACACCAATATGTGGGCCAAAATACTTTTTAATGCCTAATATGAGCATACAATTTTCATATTTTTTTTTAAATTTAAATATACAGTTCCTTATTTTTTAATGCAGATATAGATTCGCTATGGTTCGATTTATAATATACATACCTTTGCAGCGATAGTTTTAATGATTTAACTATATTTGTGGTAAATTATATACCAAGGTGTCGAAAAATTAAACAACTGCGTTACTTTTTTACAAATTTAAGTTTTATTATTAAAATTGTACAATGAGACTCACTAACATGTCAGTTTTAAACTATAACGCTTATATTAACCTCTTATCAAGTTAAATCATAGAAATAATCAGTTTCATGGAACATTATCATCAATTTAGATTACTGCGTTACCAAAGCCTACATTTAAAACTTAAACTTTTCTATTAATGATGAAAATAAACTTTAAAATAATACCAATTGACGACATCGTCGTCCATATTTGATGAATAATACCTACGTATGAAGTCAAGGCATTTTAAATAATTAGAAGCCTTTGTATTGCTGAAAATACTGTAGTAATCCGAGGGACACAACAGTAACGCAGTAGTAAGCTTAGTAACACAGTTGTATTTTCTTACATATAATACTTGGTACTTTCTATAGAAATCTTGCATAATGATAAAAACAAAACAAAATTGAAGTTCTTATGACTCGACGAAATATAAAGTAACTCGAAATAACTTCAAACATAACAAAGCCTAGCTGATTCAACACACAAAAAAAACATTTACCCACGTCAATATTCTTGTAAAACATAATTTTGACCTCTCCTTATTCATCAACTTCACTTCTAGCAACACCTAAGTGTAATGTTTGTCTTTAACAGAAGACACTTTTACTAAAACATGGACACCATCAGATATCTTTGAAGGATGAACGTTTTCGTTATCAATTAGCTGCAGTATAAACTTATTAGAAACTGATGGTTGGCTAAAACTTGTTAAAGGCTCGTCAGTCACTAAGTACAAACGGGCCTTGCTCATCTCCTTCAAGGTGCAAAAAAAGGCTTCTGCATCAGAAATATCCGAACCAGAAGCTACTTTTTCATCTGCGGTGCGTTTTTTCTGAGAAAAAAGAAAGAATATATGGGTATTTTGGTTTTAATAACGTATTACTAACATTAAAAATACATGAAAAACAACTGCGTTGCCGATGCAACATCTGCGTTACCTTTTTAGTAACGCAGTGTAGCAGTTACGCAGTTGTAAATATTTGACCATGTTGTAAATTATTACTAAATAGAATAACAAAATATAGATTTTCTAACACTGACTGAACCAAGACATGACTAACTGCTTATAAAAATAATAATAATGTAAATAACGTCAGTACGTACCTTTTGACAGCGGTAACTCAGGGGTCACGCAATAAACACACGAACCTCTTTCAACGATTGTGATGCGACTGATCCGACTAGCGTCCTCTCCCCACGCAGTTGCTATCATTCGTTATAAGAGTTACAACAAGTCGAACCAAATGAAGTGCAAGAAAATGTAATACACTCACTTTAAGGTTTATTTTCATATAGCAACGCTAGGTAGTTACGATTTTATTTTTTGTTGGGGACACAGACGAAATCACTCTTTATTCCATTAAATGTTTACTGTAAAAAATATCTATTAGCATTGTAATAAAGTTCAAACTTACATTTATATACTGGTATTCAAGACAAACACGTCATCTAGGAAATATTGTGAGAAATGGCACAGTATAGCTTGAGACACTGCTCAAGGACAACAATATTTTGTACGAAGAACTACTGCGTTACTAAAAATGACAACGTCGTTACCGTAATTTTCGAATAAATAACATATTTTTCACAATCAAATCTTGTTTTCTGTATTAGACAATAACGTTATATTTTGAAATTAGTATACTTTTTTCACTAATTTGTACTGATTTCCTATAAAATTTAATATTCATTCGGAGAGACCGGTTTTTAGGCATCAAAAAGTATTTTGGCCCATGTACAGTTGAGGGCATAAATATTGATACAGCCAAACACATCAAATACATATACCTGACCTTATTGTTTGTGGCATAAAGATGTATAGATGTTTTTGATGTCTTGGTAACATACATACACTGCAAATTTCATATGGGCATATATTTTATCCAGATGTAGTTATATGATACAAATCATATAACTACATATACATCATTATTATTGATGCGTAATTATTTTTTTAAAGCTTGTCTTAGGAGCAATGTAACACATACTTAATTTCATTTGACATAAGTGTTATGATGCTTATGTAGGGAGGTACGTTAATTTAATCAACGCAATGTGTGATATATTGCTTGCAAAATTAATTATTAAAAAAAATCAAATTCAACTATAGGCACATAGCAGTAAACCAGTGGAGTGATAAAAGACGCACTTGTTCCTTAAAACCGTTTCGCCAGTTTAGTGAAGACTGCGGGGGGGGGGGGGGTAGACAAAGCCTCTCATTGGCTGACTCAAGGCCATCCCAATGTCAACAAAGAATTTAGTGATTTGCCATTCGGGTTTTGGACTTTTATCGATAAAACATTTACTTTTTACTTTATAGTGTGTAATTTCCCCATTTACCTCTTATTATTTTTAACCGACTTCAATAAAAGGAGGTGCTTGTAATATTATTATTACTCCGACTAAACCCTAATCATTATTTTATTTAACTATTCCACTGCGTAATTCTGCAGCTTGTTAGCTTGATACTTAAGATTCCTCGATAGTAATTATTAAAAGCGGGTAGGACAGCACTAACTTGTACGTGCCGCACTAAAGCGGGATAGCTTTATGTATTTAAGCCAGGGAGTGACAGAGACGGCTAATAGCGAAGACATTCAATTAATTACCATTCATGGAATAGTTGGATGTTTTACTATTTTTACCACACCACTTGATGGCGCAGAACAGCATATTTATACATTTTTTTAATTATTTCCAGAGATCATTCTTAGCGTAGTACTGAATTTGAACTAACGAACATTTGAGCGGGGCGAGCCTGCATTAGCTCTGTCGGAGCTAATGTTTGGCGGTACGGATTCCCCCCGCATGAGTAGTCTAGCTAGTGGTTAGACAATAGGCCAACAGCTTAAATGAATCCTCGCCCGCGCGGTGCAGGGGCGCGGGGTAGGCGACCGCGGGGGCCGAGAGAGGTGCGGGCGGCAGGCGCACTACCCGCCCATTCCTCTCAGTCCCCTTTGTCCTCCTACACCGCGCCTGGGCCGCGCGGACGAGGATTCATTTAAGTGGTCGGTGTATAATGTTTCTGTGCACGTGTTTTTACGTACCTATATTTATTTATTTATAAGCCTTTTTATTCCGAATTCGCTACAATTTCAGTAAGTACATATTGTTGTTGTTGTTATTATCGTTTATTTATTAAATTGTCGCGTAATTCGGCGTGCCTCATGGCATAGGCCTCCTCCGTGTATTGGAGGGTATATCAGTTGTTAAAGTATATGCCCGTATGGAATTTGCACACTTTATATTTATGCCCTTGACTGTACAGTACATAGATATACATATGTCAGAGATTTTAAATATTTTTCATCTCTCATACTCTGAAAGTAGGTCATTGATTATCTGGATAGCGAGTTGAAAATGACTCATCGCGACCCTTGGGTTGAAAGTATTTTTTTTTTCTAGCTAATCCAAATGAGGTACATAGCAATGGAAATACGTATACAGCCATGTAATCTATGTTTCAAATAATAATCTATACCAATAGTTCATTTTTAATTGTAAAAGGCAAAATAATCTTAAAATAACATTCCCGCTATATATAAGCATATTATGCAAGCAATGAAATGCAAAAAATCAAAAGTAGAGTGTTCAACTCGGGTGGGTGAAATTACCCATTTCACCCTCGAAATATTGGCGCATTCACTTCGTTCGAGCGCCAGAAATATCTCAGGTGAAATGGGTCAATTTCAACCCTCGTTTATCAATATACTATAGTGCCACTACTCTTATAATACTCATCTTAAAATAGATGTGCAGTAACTGCGTGCGACCCCCTCCCAAACGACTGATGATCCCCTCATTTTCAGTAGCGACCACGCCTGGGTACCTCTGGGCAACGTTTATTTCCCTTGCTATGTAAGCAACATGTGAGCGTGTCACCAGGAGCTGCCGGCGCCGCTGCAGCAGGCGGCGCTGCGCAAGGTGTGGTGCTACCCGGTGCAGTGCGCGCTGCCGGCGCCGCGCGCGCCGCTCGTCGACCACTTCCTCGACCGCGACCAGGCGCTGCTGCGCTATCTCGGCGAGACGCAGGTCATCAACGCCGCCTATCTCCAGAAACTGGTATGAGATTATTACTGCTAATTTACCTATTAAGATCAGCTTGTTCGGACTCAGAAAGCTTCACAAATATATATATATATATATATATATATATATATATATATATATATATATATATATATATATATATATATATATATATTTAATCTTATATTTTAAAGAGGCTTTAGTACGCAGGGGTGACTATGTCAGCCTAATGGGAGGACTCAAGAGGATCGGAGATCAACATTCATGCAGCATCCCTTCCCCCAGAGTCAGATGCTCTGGTTATGAAGGAATGCTGCACAAATTTATATATCCTAAGAGCTTTATCCGACGAAGGGCAAGCCAGCAAAACGTTTACTCCACCATTATGCATGTTTAGGTTCTCCAGGTACTTCTCTCTAGCATGCTTATACCGGGAACATTCCACCAGAATATGGATTAAATCGTCAGTTTTATTACAAACCTCGCACATTTTTGTTTGAGACACTCTCATCTCATCAAATATTTTGCATAGAAATGTAAATAACCATTGAAAATTATGCAGCACAGGTTGAATAAGAAATGAAAGCCTTTACTTAACTTTTAATTATACGTTTATTCCTTGATAACGGGGAGCACGGCAGCGCTCCATAGCCATAGAGTCGAGCACGGCTGTACCTTCCTTTTCTGCAGCACCCTTGACCTCCCTCTCCCCTAATAAAGCGATAAGTTCGAATTTTTGTAACTAAGGCAACACTATTATTCGTTCCTAGCTACCCTCGATACCCTTTGATTTCGTACGCATTAATCACCTTTATCGAGCCTCGTTGCAAAATTCTTTGTTAGACATCTACTCATAAACCACCCCCTCTGCCAAATCTCATGACCCTATTTCATAAAGCTACAAGTTAAAATTTACAGGCGGAAGTCTCTTTTTGACCCTATGTGTTAGATAGAGACTTCCGCTTGTAAATTGTAACTTGTAGCTTTATGAAATAGGGCCCAGGTCCTTATTACGAAAAAAAAGCAACTATAGTCATTCAAAATTGACAGTCCTTAAAAATACAATAATATAGCCCATGCTCAATAGAGATAATGTAGGATTCTAATGGTGAAAGAATTTTTCAAATCGGTCCATTAGGACTTTCATACAAACTCGCGAAAGCCTTATGTACCTGAATCCTACTCGGTCACATAATCCGTTCTCAGCTGACGGCTCCTACTTAGGTATAAACTATTTCCTTGCCAAATTTCATCTTCATAGGTCTAGTAGTTTTCGAGATCTCATCATGAGCCAGCGAGCGAGTATCCATCCGCTTTTATAGTATACCTACAGATAGATGAATTCGCGAGTATCACAAAATAATCCACAGCTCGCCTCCCCCCACTCGTGGCCCTCGTGCGAGTCGATCGATGCGTAAGTCCGTGGTCCATGTCCCTCGCAGGAGTGCCTGTACCGCTACAGTTGCTTCGACGACAAGAAGTTCGAGCAGTTCCTGTCGCGCGTGTGGTGCGTGCTGCGGCGCTACGCGGCGTGGGTGGGCGCGGGCGGCGACGCGCAGCTCGCGCAGATGGCGCTGCCCGTGCCCGTGCTCGAGTGCCTGCAGCGCTGCTTCGGCGTCACCTTCGAGTGCTTCGCCAGCCCGCTCGACTGTTACTTCCGACAGTATTGCTCCGCTTTCGCCGATACCGACTCCTATTTTGGATCACGGGGGTGAGTGGAGCCACATTTTTAATAACGAGCTATTGGCGCTGAATAGAATTCGTCTCGCGTATAGGGTTTATAGAACTGAGGGCGCCCTCTTTCTTTATTTGCTTTATTTGATCTAATCTGATGTTACTTTGTAGTGTATTTTATTTGCCGTATGAATTTTATGTGTCGACCTGTTGCGGTCTAAACCCCGCGACAGACGGACGAACGGGCAGTGAAGCGTCAGTGATGGTTTCCATCGACAGCTTTTAGGTAATATACGCGAGATATACGTAGGTACACGCATCATCATGATCTGATTAAATGTTTTACTAAGTGTTAGGATTAGAAACGACTACACGGTCTTTCTCGGTCGCTGGACGGATACCGATAAATGTAGAATACGTTCACTGCAGAAGGCATCGATGATCCCGTGTATCGACCTTCAGGTTCAGCGGACGACCCTCCGGGGTGTAAGAGAACAAGACAACGTAAATGGGACGGTGCAATGTGCATGTTGCAGTCCGTTCCTGGAGCTGCGGCCCGTGTCGGGGTCGCTGGTGGCGCACCCGCCGTACTGCGAGGAGCTGCTGGAGGCGGCGCTGCGGCACATGGAGCGGCTGCTGCAGGACTCCGCGGAGCCGCTCAGCTTCGTGGTGGTGCTGCCCGAGTGGCCCGAGCGCCACGCCGGCGCGCTGCACAAGCTGCAGGCCAGCCACTTCAAGCGCAAACAGGTCCGTGCTCCGGGACACGACGACATTACTTGACACCGATCACGATTTTAGTCTCAGGCGGCCGTCTGATGCGGTGTGTTGATGCGGACTCGTTATACGACACGTATGAGTGTATGAGTAATGATACTATTGGAATACTTTAGAACGAGAGTTCGAATAAGGTCATTGCAAAAGGTTTTAACTGCTATTCGAGACCTATCCCGTCTGAAGTGTTGGTCGTCCGTTATTAACTTATTTATTTTTAACACCGCAGGTGGTGATTCCAGCGTTCGAACACGAGTACCGTCACGGATTTCAGCACGTGCTACCAAAGTGAGATCAGTTTTATAAAGCTTCCTTATCTTTGTCGAGAAACAGCTCCGCCTCATCGGGACGCACGGCGACCGTCGAGCGACATCGGTTTCGCACAGGAGACGCGGTCCGCCGACTGGACCGAGGCGTCCCGGTGAGACAGAGGTCACGAGTTTACGAACAATAGCGACCGAGCCGAAAGCTCTCGGGCGCGGCATCCGTCTCCGCTTCCGACGGGCGTTCCCGTTTATGATCTCTCGATATCGCTCGTCGCTCCCGCACGATCCGTATCGATCGGGATCGGCGATCGTATCGAGTGACACGTGTCGTCGCGTGCGCAGGAACGAGGTGTACTTCCGGTGGGGCGGCGGCACGGTGGTGGTGTGGCTGCAGAACGCGGCGGGGTTCGCGCGCTGGGGGCCCACGGAGGAGCGCGTGGAGGCGCTGCTGGACGCCTGGCGGCCGCGCGCCAAGCTGCGCGAGCCCGCGCCCGCGCCGCCCGCCGCGCCCGCGCCCGCCGCGCCCCCGCTCGCAGCCCCGCAGACGCCGCCCAAGACCGACAAGCGCTAGCGGGACCCGGACCGACGAGGGGACGACTGTCGCGCGCGGAGGAGACGCCGAGGATCGTGACGCTTTTCGAAATTTCCGTCGCCCGTCGCGATTTACCGATCTCGCCGGTCGGTCGAAGCCCGTATCGTAGCCGTAGATGCGCGACTGACGGCCGGCCGTCGGCGTGCGGATTCCGGTAGGGTTGTAAGGATGTGTTCTCCTAGTTTAAGAAGATGCCCCGTTTGAGCGGACGACGGGCGAAAGATATTAACGGCCGCTTCCTCGGATCGAGGTCGACGACGTAGACGTGACGCTGCGATGATGACTTCGCATCTCTCTTTCGCCGTTTGAAGGATCCCTATTTTTCCGTGACATATCTTAAGACTTTCATAATTTGTATTTTAGATGTTCATAAATTACTCTGTCCACGAAACGGAAACACGATTACTTCCTTATTGATTTCTACCATCTGACTCCTTATAAATCCTAACATTTTAGTGTGAGTTGCACCAAGTTACTTTAGCAAAGTTGTCGGTGATGGTTAAAGTAACTTCGTGCAACTCACGCTTCAGCTTTTTTACAGTGTTTTCCTTAGTCTGTGACTAGTTTTATCGCAATTTTCTTAATTACAGTTTATCTGCCTCTTACAACTAGTCCACTTTAAAATCGACGGATGCCTTGAGAACATGATAAACCAAATTGCGGCAAGAGTTTAAACAATCAGTAGGCTTATTGTCTAACTCGCTCGCAATCACCATCGCGTTCATTTTGACAGTTCATGTATGGGCTGACAATTGGCATCGGAATCAGCTAGCTGTCACATTCATACAACAACTGTCAAAATGAACACGATGGTGATTGCGAGCGAGTTAGACAATAAGCCTACAGATCAAGCTATAATTAATCAACGGCTTTGACTCGAAATAAATAATCGACTAAATTTTAATACTACATTAAGTAGAAAACGACAAAGGTTACAAGTCTATGTATTTTGTACATCAATTTGTATCATGTATATAAAATATATTATTTAGTTGTAAGGATAATTTCGGTTATCATTTTTTTAATTATTTTAAGAGCCACATCTCTGTTGTATAGTTCGATAAAGATATTGTTTTAATTGTTCATCATTATATTTTTGAAAAAAAAACAGGCTTTTCATTTGTTCGTAACAATAAATTGTGTCCTGTTTTCAACTTTATTACCATGGCATTAAAGTCGTGTATACTTTGCAGCTGTCAGATTAAATCGTTTTATAAGTAAGAACCTTATTCTAATGATTTTAAAGTTGAAAACCGCATGGGATTCAACGAAATGTCATGGAAAATCATTTCGCACTACATCTACATGATATTTACATACATACAGTATACATAAATCACGTCTTTATCCCTTACCGAGGTAGACAAGACCTAAAGGCCACGTTTAGCATGATTGTGTGACACGATATTTGGTATAGTTATATGCCTATACGTTTTTTATGGTCCAGGGGAAAGAGAAAGGAGAAGGGTGAAATTTGAAATGCGATAATCTATGAGTAATATAATCTGTACTCTAATTTAATATTTGCTACTAACTTTTTTGAAGGCATTAAAAATAAGCTACCTGAAATACTAAATCCACGCAGACTCAGTCGCGGGCAAAAACCTGTATTATATAAAAGCAGAAACTGTTAAGACTGATCGATCAACAAACAGCTCATCCACTCAGCACAACCACTGGACGGATTGCGCTGAGATTTGGCACGCCACGCCGATAGTTATGTGTAATGACGTAGGTACCAGCTAAGAAAGGATTTTGCGACAGTGGTAGGATTACGGTGGTTTAAGGAATTTCGCTGCAAATTTGAATACTACGCGGACGAAGTCACGGGGGACAGCTTGTTGGTAGTATAAGATCAGGGTAAGAGTGAACTGTCATGGCAGGAAAAAAGTTAAGTCAAAATTTACATTGTAAAGTTACAAAACATGCAGGAAATAAAATAAAATAAAACATTGGGGGAAAATGTATAATTCAGTGTTATGTCGCTAACAATATTGAAAGTGACGCCCTAAAATACAGGCGGATTTCTAAATGACTTAAAATTATTTTTGCCGTTATGCAAATTCTTTTATTTTATAGCGCAAGAATTGCAGTTTTTCTATTATTTACATAATCTAACACAGATAGATTCTTCTGCAGTAAATACGCTACGCATTGCTATTTCAGCTGCGAACTTGTATACATACATCAACACCAATCTACTCAACGCTACTTACTGTCGCACTCAGAGACATCGATTAATATTAATTAAAAATCCCGAACTCGTTTAGTACGTATTAAAGTTAATTGACATCTCTGTGAGCGGCTGTGACAATATTAATATCGTGAAAGAATACACACAAATTAATCATAGAAGAGTTGAACGCTTTAGTTTCTGAAAATGAAACATATTCTAGCACCATAATAATAAAATGTGTTAAAAACAGTCATAAATGATGAACACTGGATTTATTTAACTTCACTGTTTTCAGACAATTTCCGCCAAGTCAGAATATTTTATATCAGCCAATATTTTGTTTACATTCTCTAACAATTGTATGTTGTTTCTACTCAGAATCACTAGTTATTTCAATCTTAATGGGACAAAAAAAATACCACTAAGTTTGTTCCTGTTATGTTATCATTTTCTATACACTTGGTTTGGCGTAACGGAAAGGAAGAACATAGGAAATGTAGGTATGCCAATTTCGGGTAATTTTTTCTCCTACAGGGACACAGGTGGCGGCAAATAAGTAAAACGTGGAGGGGATATGCGCAGTATGAAAAACAACATCATTTTCATACTGCGCATCCCTTCCCCGTTTTACTTAATTGCCGCCACTTGTAGAAAGAGCTCGAGATACTGAGTGGATGCAGCATGCAATTCGTACCTAGTAAAAATTTTAGGGGGGGGGAATTGTTTTGAGAATATTGGTCTCCTGACCCAATGTGGAACCGTTTCGCAGTAAATGTCAAAGTGAAGTTACATTGAATTGGCAAATAAAATCATCGTGACGTTTAACTGTGAGAACGTTCTACAATAGGCCAAGAATAAATTTGTTTGTAGTACCTTCAAACTGTTTGTTGCTAATTCTGCCCACTCACCAATTTGAAAGCATAATATCTATGCTTTCTTAGCAGTTTGCGGGGAGAAAGAGATGAACGCCTTACATAAAGCGATAGATAGACTATACGTGTTACACGAGCTACTGAAAACCTGAATCTAGTTCCTTCAGGATAAAGAGTAGAATCGATAACACTATTTTAATGTAAGTTGTATTTTTTTAATTTTCTTTTTTTTTTCAATTGTATTAAATGTATTGTCAGTGTTGGTATTCAACGAATGTAGTTAACACTGGCAAAATCGTCCAATGGACGAAAAAAACGAGTTACTAATCGACTAGAATTATCAGAAAAAATAAAACACTAATATCTTTGGTTTGTACACAGATTAAATAAAAACGCCAGACTAATTCAGAATAACAAATCATTTAGGGTGTCCGTGGTTTTCAGTAGGTGGTGTATCACGTTAATCCCGAACTAAAATTCGCGTTTTATTTCGCCGCAACTAGTAAAAACTGGACGCGTATAACATTGTCGTAGATGAGATAATGAATGAAAATAAGACTAAAGAAAGGAAGACTCAAAATTAGTGTCTGGAATTTTTAGGTAATGACTTTCGAGAAGTGAATCATATCCTATACTCATCACCTCAGCAGACATCACCAAAAACTTTTAATTTTGATGAAATGAAATTAATGCATTAATGATCATAAATATCACGCACAAGATAAAAGTAGAAAACTTAATAAACTATATTAAATCTTACTGTACAATTAAAAAAGAAGTTGTTAATCTTACAGCATATTTAAAAAGTTGTTAAGTTCATAGGCACTAAAAAACGAAAGTATTGATAACTAATGCTAACATGTAAACATTTCTACAACCTTCCACCTATTTTATTATGTTCTGCCGATGCAGTTAGAAAAATATTAAGTGTATTGACACTAATTTTTATAAGTAATCAAGTTACCTTTTTTAGCAGTGCAAAAAAAATGAGTTAATGTTAAACATTAAGACAAATAACTATTAACAAAATTGTTATTTCTCTATGATCATAGTCAAAGGGTGCATTAATTAACATTAAAATTTAACATTACTGAAACCCATTAATTATATTCTTCATCTTCATCCATAGCAAAATCCACACCAGAGTCAACAGCACACACAGGACTGAAAACAAACAAAAAACAATCATTTACCAATAACTAGATAAGGCTATTCCATTTAAAAAAAGATATGGTTCGAAGCAAACAATCTACACATGAAGCGTTGTCCTACAAATTTCATAGCTGTGCTTTGTTGATCAAGTTTAAAATGGTATATAGCCTACCTCATAGCTCGACACGTGAAAAAGACTATCCGTTTGAGCTTCCTGTTGTAAAAGAAGTAGTTGAAGACCCAGAGGCAGCCGGGCTCGCCAAAGGGGTCGCTGGCGAGGTCAGGGCTGTAGCTGTAGATGCGGCAGTCGGGCAGCGTGACCTCCTCGTCCACGGCGGCCCACAGCGCGGCCCGCAGCTGCCGCCAGCGCGCGCCGCCCACCGCCGACAGCGCGCCGTCCACCGCGCCCTGGACCCAGCTCAATGACGGCTCCGCACTGAATTCACTGCTCTGTTGCACACAAAATGACACATTTATAAGCAGAACCATCTAAAATTATGTATTGGATAAATGTCAAGCTGAACACGAGCCTTTCTTGTTGAGGTGCTGTGAGAGCAAATCAAACTGATAAGCAGGCAGCGGCTGATCTTTATCTTTCTTCCGATTGTTTTTTTTTTTTTCTTTTTTTCATAATGCTGAAGCCACAAGGCCATTACATCACACTATGTGTATTAATCATTAAGTAATACCGAGTTCAGGTAAGGACAATGAATGGGAGAAAGCCAAATTTTAAAGTGATAACTATTTTTGAAGGAAATAATAAATGGTAATGATAAAATATAATCAATAATCACCTTTGCCATTGAAAAATCATAATCTGGAAAAGCAGAATTCAGTGTAGCGATCAAATAGAAAAGAGTCTTCCGTGATATGGTGTCGCACAGCACACCATCCTCATCTCCTGATAAGCTCCGACTACAACATAAAATATGATTTAATGTTATTGCTACTCATACAAACATAGCATTTCCACACAAATATGACCTCATCTGCATATTACAATCAATCAGGAAGGAAAAATAAACATACTAAACTTAATTAAAAAAAGGTCACATAAAATGTAAATGCTAATATCATTACAGGTTCAAAAATCTTTCAAGTATAAAAACAAGATAATAAGAAGCAATGACAAGTGTAAGTTCATGTTATTGGCAAGATCATTTACATATTCCATATAAGGAAATCAAAACAAGTTAGTTTGCATACATCTGCATGAGCATAATCTGTTTCAATAAATAAATAACTTTGTTGTCCAGGAGAAATTCAGGCTAAGCCAAATGGATGTACCTATACAAAACACCCTCAGGCGGAGATAGAGCTTGAAGGTCATGGGAAGTCTCTCCATCAGCAGTGAATCGTTTGTAGAAAGCTTTCTCAGTGCCAGCCATCTTGCAGCTGTAACTCTCTACGCGACTCTGCACAGCGCTGTCGCCATTAAGGATCGACAAAGCGCTACTTAAAGCCTCTAGGCGACCACTCTCCAAGAGTTTCATTTTCTCTACTTTTTTTATGCAATCAGGCTTTACCCAAGCAATATACTTGTTATTGTAAATGGTAGATTCTTCGTACAGCAAGGTGCACTACTTCTGTACATAGCCGACGGGTGTATGAATATTCCTTTTCTTTTGGAGTGAAGAAGTTTCACACTCGGAATCAGATTCGTCTTCTGTTCTTCTTCAGCGCTGATAGAATGCGGGTACATCACAAATAAGAAAAGAAAGTTTAGTTTACAAATCGCTATGTAACAAAGTAGATGTATTTTTAGCTTGTTATTGGTTTGTCCAAGATCGCGTCCACTTCACTTCACTTCACTTCTGTCCTACAAAAACTGAACAATCACTAGCTTTTGTTAGAGATCAAAATCCATGGGAGACATCGTCGCAAAGTATCACTAACAAAATCTTATTCGAAATATTCACTTGATTATCGAAACTCCGCTATAATAAACAGATTGACAAACAAAGAAGAAATAGAAATTGTTGATTTCGCAGCCATCAAATTAAAGTAGGTAGGTATGGAATAGACAATATAAACTGTTTGAAAAAAAAACATTCTCATTGTCTACAGCTCTTATGTTTGAGTCGGGGTCTTTACCGCTTAGTACTGTAGTTAAAAGAAAAATACGGCTGAGAAATGTCAATCTGACAAGAGTGATGTCAATGTCATGTCATGTCCAAAGGCACCGCAGTTGTGCTTTATTTTATTTGTGTTTTGTACAATTTTAGTTAACAAGAACATATTTTCTGTAAAATATTGTTATATAGAAATGTCTTAATATTTACCTCGAACTAAAATATAAACAAGAATTGTATTTTTCAACTACTAAAATGCTGGCGTTTTCAACAAAAGTGGTCTCTAGACTAACTCAAGGAAGATTTCCTTACTTCGCTCGACATCAAAGCTATGGTTAGAAATTGCATATATGTATTATTATAACCGTTTCTTTTAATATAGCCCTGTATCCTATATAAATGAAGCTTCCTCTTGAAGTCATAGTTACTTATTCCATAACTATATTTACATTTGTTTTGGAATACTATACATATACATATGGGCATAGCAACTAATTAAAAACTAACTTAAAAATCTAAATAATTACATTCCAAGATTAACAATAATAGAATAAAGTTAATTGGGATATTGAATATTTAAACTGTCATGTAAATTGCAGCAACTCGTAAACGGTTTTACCGGAACACCGGCATAGTACAAAATGAGAGTAAATGGGAGGTAACGCTAGACCACCGCCGCCTAAAAACGCCGAGTGGGAAAGTGCTGGCCGTCAGTAGCGAGCCACTCGCGCGGGCAATCGCCGCCGAGTGGGACGCGCAGACCGAACACATCACACAACCCACCATGCACTTGGTAATACTTACTGAAGTACTATTGCTGTCTTATCTTTTCTTAATCTAGTGGTCCCTAGGGATACACTTTGACCCATTTGTGGATCTTTTTTGCAATTAACCCTCCAACTACTATTGCTAAGTGTACTGCTTATGTGTGCTTTCATTAATGTGTTACAGAGTAACATTGCAATTTAATGTCCCAGTTTTTATCGCAAGTGCTATTTAACTTTGTTATTCTTGTATATGGTGCAAGGTACAAGTACATACAACTATTTCCTTATTCCAGACTGCACTGTGCAACACGGCTTTGGATAACCCGGGGAAGCTGACGCCACATGATATAGCTAGTTACTTGCTAGACTTTTTGCCTACAGATACACTTCTTTTTCACTCTGAGGTATTTATGCGGTTTTATACTTACTTTTGGAGTAAATCAGTTTGGGTGTTATAAATTGACATAATATGTAAAATTGTATTCAATTGCATGTTAAACAGTGTATTATTTTGTCATCAGCCTTCTGAATTTGACAAAAATATTTTTCTTCCAACCTGCTTCAACCAACAAATATGCCATTATAAATCTTCATATATTTTCTATAGGATGAAGAAGAACTTAAAAAACTACAAGCAAAGAAATGGACACCAGTTTTAGAATGGTTTCAAAAAAGATTTAATGTAACTCAAGAGGTTTCTAGAGGACTGGAGCTGCCCCCCGTTGCTGCTAACACGAGAGCAGTCCTGGCACGATACTTCCTGTCCTACGATTTCACAGCAATTAATGGTATTTGATAACTGCTTTTACTAGAAAAGAAAAAAACGGACATAGTAGATATTCTGTTTTATTATAGTAAGAAAAATATATGACATGATATTTTGTATGATAGTAGATATTCTGTTTTATTATAGTAAGAAAAATATATGACATGATATTTTGTTGCAGCAATTAATTTTGGTGTTGAAGCCCTTAAGTCCCCCATACTTATGCTTGCCTGTATAGAGCGACATCTAGAGCCAAAAGAGGTTGTCTTGCTGTCACGACTCGAAGAAGAATATCAGGTAAGTTTAGTTAAATAAGTAGATAAACAGAAATCAGTCAAATTTAGACAATAGTTATATTTTTAAACTGGAATGAAATAAACAAATGTTTTAAAGACATTCAATGATGTTCATAATAATTCCTCTTCTTGTTGGATTAGGCAGGAGTAGACTATGATCATTAGTAAAATAAAGAAGATCCAATATTCCAGAGCTGAAGTTCCAAGTTTGTATCATGCCATCCTCTCATTCTTCCATGTATGTAAACTCAACAAGTTTTTCGGAATTTATTTGCAAAACTACATTTGGTGAAGGATGAAGGAAGATTGTGAGGAAACCTGTACACATCCGCGGAGCAATTCAATGGTGTGTATGTATATATGTATGTAAACTCTTTATTGCACATAAAAATTTAAAAATACAGAAGTACACAGAAAATAGTACAAAGGCGAACTTATCCCTAAGAAGGGATCTCTTCCAGTTAACCCGAAGTTCCCAATCCACACCGGGCCCGCTTGGGAACTATAGCCCAAGCCCTCTCGTTTGGGGAGGAGGCCTGTGCGCAGTAGTGGGACAAATATAGGCTGGAAATGATGATGATGATGAGTGTAAACGGAATGGCAATAATGAAGTTCGAAAAGTTCGAATTTGTAACTTCAGAATATTAAGGCCAGTGCTATTAAGTTCAATATTATTAACATGTTTTGTTTGGTGAAAACGATACAACCATGAAATCACATGCGATTGTAATTAAAAATACATTGTGTATTAAGGGCGGTAAGTGAGGAATTACGATCGAGGCTCTAGTATAAGCCCGAAGACGAAGACAGGGCTCTCTGAGTCGAGGTTCGTAATTCCCGTACTGCCCGTGAAACAGACAGTGTTTTTCATCACATTTGAGAGTACTAAATAAATTAAATGCAGTGAGTGGATTTGGATTGACAACAAGTTTCAAATCAATCAGGCCGCGACATTCTTATGATTCAGTGCAGGAAAACAGCACAAACAAGCGTCGTCATATTATAAATTTCATGACAATACAAGTGCAAGCAACAAAAAGAACAGGGGTCTACTACAAAGTTCTATACCCTTCCTATATGTGCCTCTCGCTCTCCTATTAACCACTCGGTGAGAGCGAAACGTAGGAGAAGAAATTCTACTTTCTTCTTTCTCTTTCTTTTCTTAAAAGACCGCTCAGCAAAAAAAAAAATGTTTTTTACTTAAATGGGTATCGGAGTGTATAGTGTACTAGCTTTTGCCCGCGACTTCGTCCGCGCAGAATTATGATTTGCGCTAGAATTTTCCTCTCTCCCATCGAAAAGGTACAAAAACAGCCAAATGGAAGTCGTACACTTTAACACAAAGGTTTTCCTACTACCTACCTAACTCAACGAAATAAAACAGTTTCTTGCATGGATCCACTTCCATTATTTTTTATCCCATCCTTTTGTTCTGTGGGAAATTCGAAAAATCTAATCTTATGACACCTACGTGACCATCAAAGAGCATGTAAATACAAAGTTTATATTTTCTATACGGTCCTTTTATCCCGTGGGAAAATTGGAAAATCCCTTTGTAGTGCACCTCTTTGATCATCAAGGAATGTCTGCCAAATACCAAGAAACTATACCTATTAGCAAATCAGTAAAATTATTTTCTTATTCCACGGGAAATTCTCAGATTCCTGAAATCAGTTTTCAGATATCATAATTATCTACTTGTATGCCAAATTTCATAGCTAATAATTATAGTTATGGAGATAGGCTCCCTTTTCAGAGGACTTATAAACCCCAAGTATTCCCTATCCCGTGGGAGTTTAAAAAAATCCAGTGCACGTCTATGATATTGAAGCAATATTTATTTACGTTGTGACTCTAGCCAGCTGCGATTTTTGACATGTTCATCGCTATCCCGCGGGAACTATGCAATTTTTCGCTGTTTTTAGTTCGCCTTTGTACATTTGTGTTGTCCTGTATTTACCTTTTTTATGTGTTTTATGTACAATAACGAGTTATACATACATACATACATACATTTTTCCGGGATAAAAAGTAGCCATAACCTGGCCGGTGATTTTCTCAACAGATTAGTAAAGCTTGCAATCAAAATCCGTTCAGCCGTTTTCACGTGATGCGCTCGCAAATATACACGTGTTCTGTAATCGATTCTAAGTATCCCCAGAAAATATCTTCCATGTACAGACTTTGGAAGCTCTTTAGCTTCATTATAATGTATGTATAGATACTAAAAAAAAAAGCCGTGGTAGCCTAGTGGTTTGACCTGTGGCCTCTCAAGCAGAGTGTCGTGGGTTCAAATCCCGGGCTCGCACTTCTGAGTTTTTCGGAATTCATGTGCGAAAACTACATTTGAAATTTGCCATGAGCTATTCGGTGAAGGAAAAACATCGTGAGGAAAGAATTTTATCTACTAAAAAAGTACCGCATCAAATCCGTTGCGTTAGTTTTAAAGATCAAGCATACATAGGGCCAGACAGACAGCGGAAAGCGACTTTGTTTTATACTATGTAGTGATTACAAAAATATTATTGTCAGTCCTGTTAGAAAGGTACTTACACGCGCCATATCATACTATCTCGGTCGGCTCGTTTTTCAGCTGCGAGCACCTACTCGGTCCTGTTTAAAAATATTACGTCAATGGTTTGAGTTTTCAAACATGACTGTGTCAAAATAAAATGTATTTTTAATCAAAAGCACTAAGGAGTATTGATATCAACTTTGAAGCAAATCGCCCCCAAAATAACTTTCTACCCCTTTTAAACCCCGTCTGTGGATGAATATCAAGAAAATACGAAATACGTGTTCCGTCAATTCTGTTAAAGAATGTGTATGCAAAATTTGAAGTAGATCGGAGCAAGGAATCACGTCGCCCCATACAAACTTTGCCCCCCTTTTTCACCCCCTTAGAGGTAAAATTTCGAAAAATCCGTTCTTATCTCGTGTATACATTATTAAAGGAACCTCTGTCCAAAATTTCAGCTTTCTAGGTTCAAGGGTTTGGGCTGGGCGTTGATGAGTCAATGAGTGATTCAGGACTTTGCCTTTTATATATATAGATATATATAGATAAGTCAAAGAGAATATAATCACTACCGTTTTAGTATGTCACCACACGTAAAAAGAGCTCTGGGTGGCTAGTGGTTGTAACGTACGTGTGGCGGCAAATAAGTAAAACGTGGAGGGGATATGCGCAGTATGAATATGATGTTGTTTTTCATACTGCGCTAATCCCCTCCACGTTTTACTTATTTGCCGCCTATTATATCCCACGTTTGCGCATCTGTCAAACTAACAAGCCAATGGCGTGACAGCCGAGCGCGCGCTCCTATGCCCTCTCCCGCGTCCCCCGCCAATTTGGTCCGTTTTTCTCTCACTGCGTAGGTATATCGCCAGGAGCTCTTTTTACGTGCGTTGGTTTGTACGGCGCCTGTGTGGACGTGTGTTGCAGCTGTCGCGCTGGGGCCGCGTGCCGTGGGCGCACGAGCTGGCGCAGGCCGAGCTGACGGCGCGCGTCGCCGCCGCGCTGCTCGTCGTCCACGGCGCCTCCGACGCGCACTCCGCGAGGGCCAAGGCCACGCCCGCCAACTAGATAGCCAATACTTCAGTAGTAATGCCTTCCCTACAGCGACGACTGACTAAATAGTACGCGTCTCTTAGAACGCGCCTGAGTCTCCACCTGCTAAATTGTAAATACATACAATGTAGTTATAAATTATTATAAAATGTAATTGTAATAAGTAGATACAGCTAAAATGCATTATTTTTGCCCTTGTATACTTAAGTACTCTGCAAACGTTAGCTGTGGATAATAGGCTGATGTTGTAGTCTTATGTCAAAACACATATTTACGAATAAAAATAATGCGCTGCAGCTCATGTTTATGTACCTATTATTCTGAAAGTAAGTTTTGAGTATTTCCCTTCACCGTATAAAATTCGGCAGGAAGCCAATTTTAAGTGAGGTCGGGGCGCGCAAGAATGAAATGAAAATAGCAAAAACAGTCGCAAAGTTCCGCTAAATATAGCTGGGCGGGAGCGGCCCCGCGCAGTGCAGCGCCGCGCCTGCGCACTGCGCGCCCCGCTTTGTTCTCCGCGCGACACCACTGCGAGCTTTATAATCATTATAACTACATTAGGTATATACTTTATATTTTCAAGCACCAGCTTTCGTTCATTCCATTCATACCTAATAATGAATAATGCTAATTGTGTAGTGAAAACTTCAACTATAACTAACTAACTAACTTTGCTAGAAAGTTATAGTTTCGCCAATGTGCGAAAATGAGGCTAGTATGATCTAGTTTTGGAGTTCGACTATTTACATCCGCGGATCATCCTTCAGGTCGCTGGTAAGTATCAATCAGTTTTTTATTGGATACAAAAATAATCATTTAATTCGCTTCGTTTTTTATTAGGTAGGTAAACTTTATTAATAACTAGCTTGTGCCCGCGACTTCGTCAGCGAACAATTATAATAATTATACATATAAACCTTCCTTTTGAATCACTCTATCTTTAAAAAAAAACATCAAAATCCTTTGCGTATTTTTAAAGATCTAAGCATACATAGGGACAGGCAGACAGCGGAAAGCGACTGTGTTTTATACTACGTAGTGATGCACGATTTATTAGTGAAAATATGTTTGATTCTGTTAAGGTTACTACACGAACAATCTTACCTATTTGGTAAGTATAAAGAGATCTTTCCGTTTGATAATATTTCGAATCGTTTTTAGGTAGGACCGACATACCGATAGAGCCGAAAACCTACTTATCACGCGGTTCGAATATTTGTTCTAAAATGCTCCGTTTTACTGCTCAGAAATCAGGAATCTTATAATTCAAATATATAATGTACCTACACCGATGTGTAAATAAAACGCATGCGTGTTTCAGGATTGTGATGAGCGGCGCGGCGCCGGCGCCGGCGCGGCCGCTGTCGGGCGGGCTGTGGACGCTGATCTCGTGGCTGCGGCGCGACGACGCCGGCTCCAGCGACAGCCTGTCCAGCGCGGGCTCGGACCGCACCGTCGCCAGCTTCTCGTTCCTCTCGCCGGCGCGCTGCCGACTCCGCCCCGCGCCGCTCCTCCTGCCGCCGCCCCCGCCCCCCACGGACTCGTACAAGAAGAGGGTTCGCGATCGGAACGCGAGACTCCAACACGATCGCGATCTCACCCTCCACCGCAAATACGGCCTGTTCAGGGGTGAAAACACCGGCTACGACGCTTTCAGCCTTCCCTCCGCGAGAAAGTCTTCCAACGAGAACAGGGAGCGACGCGCCGCCAGCGAGTGCCTGCAGCGGCGCGCCGCGCACGTGCCCGGCAAGCGCCGCGCGCCGCCGCCGCCCGCAGCCCGCGCCGCCACGCTCGGCGCGCGCCGCCCGCGCAAGAGGCCTGCGCCGCCGCCTCCCACGAGACGCCAGACCCTGATCCCGCTTAACGGTACCATACCGGAAATAACACTCGACTCCCAGATGAGTGCCAAATTGGACCTCGATGACCCTCCTTCGCCCAAGAGCGCCTTTTCTGACTGTAAACCCGAGAAACACGTCAAGAAAGAAGTCAAAGACGGAGATTCTAAAAAGTCGGAGAAGAGTTTCCTTAAACAAATATTCGAGAACAGAAAGAGAAACTCTGTCGTGGAGACGATTCCTGATAGAATATTGCCGAGTATAAGCGAGTTGGACAAGCAGGCTGCCGAAATAATCGAATCGTGTAGACTGAAAGCCTTGAACCGAGGCGATGAACGCGGTCGTAGGGAGTCTCCGACGCGGTCGAGAGGGGATATGTGGTTTTGTACGAGATGTCTTCGAAAATATGACGACTCTGTTATCACGTGCGTGCATTGTGTGAATGAACAAAAAATGAAATTAAACAAAAAGCCTAATGCTAGTGAGAGCCCTTCACCGGGCAGTGCTTCCAGGTACCGTGCGAGACCGGACTCGTACGTCGCTTCTACTAGTGGACTGAACGAAGCTGAAGAAAAACAAAAACTTAAAGAGATGTTAAAAGAAATTAAAGATTCCTTACCAAAAAGAGCTAAGCATGATATAAAGAGCACTAGCCACTTGAATAGTAGTCCACCAGAATCGACCACTCAAAGAACACCTGTAACTGATGCTGCCACGCTTCGTATAGGATCCAAAGTGTGCGAAGTAGAAAACACCCGCTTTGTCCCAACCATTCTCCCTAAAGAAGTAAATGAGAAGGTATTGATTAACAATCATGAAATTAGAGCTGAACTGGATTCAAAAACAACCTCTGCCAGAGAAATGGCTGTGGTGACACAACCGATCGTATTGCAACATTCGCCTTCCAGAGATATTGTAAAATTAGAACAATTTAAAGTGCGAACAAATATAATCTTATCCAATCATGCCAACAAAGACCCAATGTCTGCAGTCACACAAAATGACCATTCGAAAGAATCAAAATTTTCAGCAAATAAATACCGATTCAATGATCAACTTCCAAGTTCAAGTAACAACTATTTAAATACGCCTTTAAAAATATCATCACTTTTAAACTCTAGCCAGCAACCAGAAAGTCAAACAGGGAAGAGTATATTTTTTTCACAAACTAATCAAACAAACCGAAACGAGCCGAATGTGCCACTAACACAAAACGGTCCGCCACCAAAACCGCCAAATGATAATTCGAAACCGGCGCTTAGTTTTACGTCGATAGGAACGGCTATAAATTCTCAGCAGCGTCTGAACCCTGCAGCCCCTGCTGCAGCAACCAAATTAGATCATAAGGATACCTCAACACCCAAAGACCAGCCAATCCTGAAAGCGCAGAGCAGTGTTAAAACAACTTCTACTACACAAACTTCAACGGGAGCACGTCTAGAGCCTGCTTTTAAGTTAAAACCCAATAATATAAACTGTTTAACAGGTACTAAAGTAAACAATAACAGAAGTCTTTTGGAAACAGGTTCAGCAAAGGAAACTGATACACCTGTTAACTTATCCACGAAATGTTCGAACGAAGCCCCAAGCACGATTGCATCACCATCAAACAATCTTATAGTAAATACTAAAGAGACTAATGCAGTTACCACAGGCAATCTACAATTGGAAACCAAAGATAATAAGAAAGACCGGCCTCAAAAAAACAACTGTATAATATCCAACGTACTGTTAGGATCAGAAGTGCCACAAATTTCGTTAGACCATCGAAAGCCTCTTCAAATTAACAACGGCACGAAACTGGTAGCCTTTGATCAACATTCGAGGCGTAGAGACTTGATTAACCAACTTGAACAATCAATAGCGAAAGGAGACGAACACGCAGCAGCAGAAGCCGCAGCAAAGCTAGCTCAGCTGCGACTATCTTGCTCAGTATTATCATTTTCTTCGCAAATCGTAGGCGCACCCTCAACATCTTTTAGTGAAAGTGAAAAGAAAAACACCCAGGCAGTTTCTACTACTAATCAAATAAATCAGATTGTAGCTGCTACTCCAGTTCATATTAAACAACAAACAAGAGTTGCCGATAATTTACAAAGTGCGTCAGCCGTCGTCACAGCATCTACAAGCAAAATTTCGGATGAAAACAAAATAGCTCCAGGTCAGTTTCAGCACGAAGGCAGTGACAATCAAAAACTTTCTGTTAATAATGGACACCAAACACGAACGGCTAATAATGAACCGTCAACATCTAAACGATGCGATGCAGTTGAAACTGAAAACGGCATGGTTTCGTAAGTAACTCTTTCGTTTACCTACTATAGGAATAAATGAAATTAGTTTTTTGTCTTTCACAGTTCTTTTATCTTTGTCTATCAGGATAGCCATTTGGATCGAAGATAGAGAAGCGGCAAGAGGCCCAATTAGAATGAACATGCCCCGAGTATCAGTGATGGGTGATTTACGTCGACAAGCACATACATCACTGGGACTTGCTGCACATTTACAAAGATGGATTGTAGGACGAACTTTATGTACCGACGATAATACACCTCTATACACTCTTGCGGGCCCCGGATTTGATGCTCCATTTTACCTCTGCTTGGTGGAACCTGGTTAGAAAATATTGATTATAAACTTATACCTAAGCAGCTAAGTAATGAACTTGTTGCCGTTAGCAGCAGGTATTCAATTGTTAGATTGTTTGTGACTGCAGCTTGTTGCAACGCACATGGTGGTTGGCCGGCCGGATAGCGTAGTGGTTAGTGAACCTGACTATGAAGCTAGAGGTCCCGGGTTCGAATCTCGGTAGGGGCCGTCATTTGTATGAAGAATACGAATGTTGTAAGTATGTATAAGCAGGGTTATTGGCAGGTAATTCGACGTATTCCCGTATATATCGTTTTCCGTCTCGCATTTTTTGGGACCGATAATTGTTTTTTTTTTTATGTGAATAGGAAGGCAAACGAGCCAGCTAGTCACCTGATGGTAAGCGATCACCACTGACCATAGACTCCTGCAACCCCGGAGGGATTGCAGATGCGTTGCCAACCTAGAGGACATAGATGAAATGCCTCTTGTGCCCGTAATTTCCCCGGCTGTCTTACTCTCCACACCGGAACAGCAGTGCACGCACTGCTGCTTAGCGGCAAGATTAGCGAGTAAGATGGTGGTAGCGATCCGAACGGACCTTGCACAAGGTCCTACCACCCGCAGTTATCTTAATATCGATAAATAATCCATGTTTTTATAAATCAGAAAAATAAATAGGATTAAAATTGATGTTTTTTAATTTATTTTTGACTTATTTTGAGAATCAAAAAATAATCACTCAAAAATTGTTTACTTTTGCATTATGCGTATAGGGGTTAAAATTATCGCAAAATAGTCACCCCTATCACCTAACGAGAATACGTTGAATTACCAATAACCCTGTATTAGTTTGTATGTTTATCCGTTATCTAGTACATACCCATAGTATAAGCCTTGCTTAGTTTGGGACTAGGTCAATTATAATTGGTGTAAATTGTGCCATTATATTATTATTATGGTTTTGTATAACACATTTAATATGTCACTGATTTAACTTTAAATTATTTCAGACTCAAGTAAAATCTCTTCGCCGCTCCAAGTATCTTCTACATCTACTTCCCCCAAGAAAGAAAATTCCAACCAAATAAATGACAATAATTTAACAGATGTATATTCCGAGTTAGTCCTCTTGGAGCGACGTGCACTCGTACCTAATGTTGAAGATTTCGAGTGTGGAGTTTGCATGGAACATTTTACCGCCGGTCAAGGGGCGGTTCTGCGCGAATGCATGCACACGTTCTGTAGAGATTGTCTGACAGACGTCGTGAAGCACTGCGAGGAGCCTGCAGTTTCCTGTCCTGCAATGGGCTGTCCTGGAATCTTGCAGGAACGTGAAATCCGCGCATTGGTGTCCCCGGAAGAGTACGAGCGTTGGTTGGCGAGAGGACTCGCCGCCGCGGAGAGTGGGACTCGAAACGCATTTCACTGTCGAACTCGCGATTGCACGGGCTGGGCGCTGTGCGAGGCGGGTGTCACCAGATTCCCCTGCCCAGTGTGCAAGAGGACGAACTGCGTACCTTGCCAGGTGAGTTACGGTACCTACTGTCACTTATATAGTTTTGGCTGCTATTTTTATTATGAAGTGACAACTTCTTTAGTGGCGTTGGGCACTTTTTTGGATGGGTAAAAAATGTTAAACCCGCCTCAGACGTAAGACGGAGGGAGAGTTTTAAGTTTGAAGTGTACGTTAATTTCGTCGCTTTAACATATGTGCGTTTGACCTAGTGCTATAAGGTGTCGTTTTTTTTTATTTAACAGACGAGCGCCTTAGCGGTGAATTTAATTGCAATACACTTTCGTTGCAGGCCATACATGAAGGAGACACTTGCGAACAGCATCGTACAAAGCAAGTTGCAGAAGCCGCCAACCAAGCTACAGAGCAAACTGACGAAGGAACGAGAGCCTTTCTCGACACATTGATATCTCGCGGTGAAGCTCTCGAGTGTCCCGAATGTAGTGCGATTATAACAAAGAAGTGGGGTTGCGATTGGATCAAGTGTTCAGCGTGCAAGACGGAGATATGTTGGGTGACGCGCGGCCGGCGCTGGGGGCCCGGCGGCCGCGGCGACACCAGCGCTGGTTGCCGCTGCGGTGTCGACGGCAAAAGATGTCACCCATCGTGTGGCTATTGCCATTAGTCTAGGCTTAAAATCTACGACTACCTACTTTACTAACTTCTGGTCCTACTGCTTTTTCTTAAGTGACAATTTTATGCATGGTTAAAAATGATCAAACGAGTAGGTATGTGAATTTACACGTGATTGATCTCTAAAGGATAATTTACACAGTGAATTTTTTACATAAAATAGAAATTCTTTTCTGAGGGGTCTATGGAGTTTTTTAAATTCTGAAAGTGGTACATATCCACCAGTGGCGTGGCGTCCATAGAACTCGATTCCCACTGGCTTGCCTATTTTAAGACATTTGGGCATTTTATTGTGCAGAATTAGAGGAAAAGGCTAGTTAAGTTCCCTTCGGCTTGCCTTCTGATATACTTGACGCCACGCCACTGATAGCCACACATTTTTAGGGTCCCGTAGTCAACAGGAAACCCTTATACTTTCGCTATGTCCGTCCGTCTGTCTGTCTGTCCGCGACTTAGCTCAGATTATTAGAACTAGAAAGCTGTAATTTGGCATGGGTGTGCATATTAATTACGCCGGCAAAGTAGTGAAATTAAGTCTTGAATAATTTTTTCTAGGGACCTCCCCTGATACCTTAAGTGGGGTGTTTTTTGCAGTGAAACCTTCTTTAGCGGCGCTGAGCACTTTTTGGGATGGGTAAAAAATGTTAAAACTCCCGTCAGGTGTAAGACGGAGGGAGTTTAAGTACAGAGTACCAGGATATCAGACTGCTTAGTGTAGGTTTTCGGTCACAAAAAACGTCTCGAACGTGTTTGCGTTAAAATGTATACTATGAGAAGTTTGTTGCCGTATCGATCCGCAAGTGGCGCTGCCAATTTTCCCATAGTAAGTAATTGAGACGTTTACGTGAACGTGTTCCAGACATTATTATATGCGAAAACTTAGACTAGAGGCTCAGGGCCCTGTTTTATAAAGCTACAAGTTAACAATTTACAAGCGGAAGTCTCTATCTAACACATAGGGTCAGTATGAGTTTTCCGCTTGTAAATTGTAACTTAATCGTGACAACTACGGAATTATTATTATTATTCGGTATATTTATCTTTTATCTTAAGTTATTATTACTATTACGGAACGGTACCCTACTCTGCGCGTGGGCCGACACGCACTTAGCCGGTTTTATGGGGTAAAATGGAATATTAGTTTTGACCATTTCACATGTGAAACAATATTTTAATATTTTGCACCTGGCCGTTCGCCCCTTGTAGCCCGCGGAATTTTTTAAGTTTGTCGCGTATCGTAATTCGATTTCATACAAAATTGACAGACTTTTGTCGTCGAAGTGAGAACGAAATCTATAAATATAATAAAATTGTAACAGGTCGATGTCTGTACATAGGAGATATTAAAGAAAAAATAAACTAAGGAGCCTCTATAAACGCTATAGAAGCCAGAAATACAATTTTTAGAATTTTTGTCTGTCTGTCTGTCTGTATGTTTGTTACCGCGCTACGCAAAAACTAATGTACCAAACTGAATGCGGTTTTTTTTATTGTATTGCTGGAGGTCTAACTTAAACTCCCATGTCGCGTTTTTTTCTAAATTCCACCTAGAAGTCGAGATATAAAACAAAAAGGGGGGGTCCACCAAAAATATTTTTTGATACATTATTTATTGGGATACCAAATGAAAGAGGAAGAAGTCCTGAGTTCAAAAATGTAGTAGGTACATGTAATATGTTGTGATAATACTAAGCAACAGAAGAATAATAAAGTTTACTATGGATTAATTAGTTCCGCTATTCGTTAATAGATGTCGCTAGGCTATATGAATGAAATTATTCGTACCTAGGAAGTATCTATTTTCAAGGTTCCTTAAAGGAAAAAAGGAACCCAGAATCACTTAGTTGTCCGTCTGTCCAGTTCCTTTTCCTCAGGAACGCGTATAGGTATAAATTTGAAATTAATAAAATAACCGGTACAGTTAGATCTGCGGTCCCTTGGAGTTGTGAAAAGATTAACCCTTAAATCTATACAATAACAAGTTACAGTCATTAGAAAGGGTATTTCCTTACAAATCGCCTTGCTCTCAAAAAATATTGGGTAGTTAGGTATCCAGTTGTCTTAGAAATTTGAAATTTTGTATGATGGTGGATCATAGGTTCCAATATAAAATGACCTCTCACTGCCTACATTTTGCTTAGGAACAGGGCTCTGCTAACACTGGATATCATATTCACTTGCCAAATTTATACGGAACCCTCGGTGCGCGAGTCCGACTCGCAATTAGCCGGTTTTTACAAAAAAAATGATTTATAATAATCCCTATCTCTACTAATATTATAAATACAAACGTAAATTCGTTTTTCTGTTTGTCTGTTACGCTTTCATGCCTAAACCACTGAACCGATTTTATGAAATTTGGTAAATACTTACAGAGATAAAATTTACCTTGAGACACGGAGGAACTTTATTTTAGACTTTTTATTAGACACAAAAATAAATAATTATGTGCTTCAGCGGTTTAAAGAAGACCTGTGGAGGAGGCAAAATTGGGTTGACAATTAATATGGTAGGTAGTAGCTATCGTTTGAAGGAACCTTTTTTTCATATCTTTAGGGCATGAAATGGCGTTAGAATCACTTAGAAAACTAACAAATTTTAAAAATAATTATTTACTTACCTACCTACTTGATGTATGTTTTTTTCTTATATTAGTCTACTTGAGTGTCCCACTGCTGGGCAAAGGCCTCCCCTTATGTAAAAGTGTGTCTGTCTTTTGCCTTCTTCGCGCTTAAGAGGGTGACAACACCTAATTTTGTTGAAATTGATGTTATTTAAGAACTTTTTTAAGAAAAACTACAACCGAAAAAAAATTATGTTAATTTTCATCATATTTCAAACACGCTGGACGGACTCGATACCTACATAACTGAACAAAATCGCCTCGATAGAAAATAATTGCAACGATTGGTCTTAAAATCATCATTAAACGGTTCTATGTCTTTATTTTTTCGACGTATGGGTCTGTAATTAAAAACATGAAGTCAACATATTCATACCTAAACAGCTAACGAGTCATATTTCACAAATAATCCATTCTTTTTTAAATTTCTTATTATTTGTGTCTTATTTGCAAGATTTTAGACGCGCGCCAAGCTGCCGAAATAGTTTCTTCTCTTTGAAAAACAGGCACTCGAACCGTATGTGTGAAGAGTGGCGCTGCTCAAGGTCATTAGCTGTTGACAGCGCCTTAAGCCGATGAAACGGTTAAAACTAAATTTGGGATGGATATTGTTATGGTCCCGGGGAAGAGAATAGAATAGTTTTTGCAGAAATTGACAAAGATGTGAATAGGGCAGTAAAATTTACTACGAAGATGTAATACCCTAAGGGTAATTATATATTTAATTTGTGCTCTAATTGAATGTTTGCCTACCACTAAGAATAAGCTACCCAAAATACTAATTCTACGCAGACGAAGTCGCGGGCAAAAGCTAGTTATAGATACGTTAGTACTATTATATATTCTGTGCCAGCACACACGAATAGTAAAAAATTACGCTCATTTGTCTTGAGCCCATATTTACTACTTTATAAATAACTTTCTATATCTTACACATGGAGCATTGTAATACTTATTGTAATAATTCAATTACCTATAATAAAGTTTTTTATATGTTTACTTTGTTTTAATTCTTTCACCCAAAAAAATCCCAGTGAGTGCCTGTTGTAAAGGGTTCCCGAAATCAAATAAATATGGTTACCATAATGATCACAGAGGCACTAACACAGTTTTAACAAAACAACATCACATGGCTCTTTAATATTCAAAATTATTTGCTTTCTCTTTTTTTATTTGGTTATTCTAATGTTAATTTTAGATATCTTTTGGAATCATGTTGCATGTTATTTTTTAAGTTGTTTTTACTTTTGTTAATTACCAATGCTGTTTTAGGCCATGTATGTCTTGTGGTGATTAAAGTTTTTTATCTATCTATCTTTTAATATACCTATTTTCTATATACGAAATTTATTATAAAATGTTTCATTCTATTATCAGTGCAGTGAAGGTCGTTTAAGGTTCGAATCTTCTACTATACCTCAAAAGGCAAAAACGGAACCTATTGACCCTTTTTCTTAGTAAAGTGTAAAGGTATGAAGTTGAAATTAATACCAAATACTTGGGTTTGCACTCAAAGCCGTCTTAAACTATGTTGGGACCCTTAGGCACACAAGAATTAGGGCCCCTTTGGAAAGTAAAGAATGCGAATTAAGTATAGCAGGGTATAGCAATATTTTTCAATTATAATCTTATATTTATTATTGGTAATGAGAGAAATTATGTCTCTCGGGGCCCTTGGGCATGGGCCACATGTGCCCTTATGGTAGAGACAGCATTGCATTGTCTATACCATTTTCATTCTTACCTGTCCTATTTGGTAAACAAAATTCTAACCTCAATATGCAAATTTTTGTAAAGAATAAGGTGTATTATGTTATCAAATAAACCTGAGGTAATATTTTGTACATAATTTTGCTGATATTTTATCTTCAGTCAATTTATTTACGATGAATATTTAATAGTTAAAACATAACAACAATGAGACGTTTTAAGGTTAGAATTTTGTTTACCAAATAGGACAGGTAAGAATGAAAATGGTATAGAGTCCGTTAGAGCTGTAAAAACATTCAGCCCTCGATCAACAAAAGAAAGTAATTAATCGGAAAAAGTGTATCCATACAAATTGCCATAGTCCTAATAAAAATTCACTAACAAGTTTTAAATCAAAAAGATTAACATATCAAGTGAACTGAAATAAAAGCTTGTGAAACCCAATCTATAATGAATGAATTAAAAATTAAAGTTTACTTAAAAATACATTGTTTATTTTATTAGGTACTTAAAACAAAGATTAGAATTTTGGCGACTTGTTACGCAATTTACAGATGCGAGAAAACAGACAAATATCTGTGTACCTTTATCTTGTGGCATAATAACACAGCAACACTGAAAGATTACTAGCACTCACAGCATACCAGCGTATATCAGACATGAACCATTCTTATAGCACTTTCCCACTGGGTAGTTAAAAATGATTTTAATCTGCAATAAACGCTAACAGCCCCTTTTGGTAGTCCAATATTAATGGATAATATCACTATTTACTGCAAACACTAATAACGGCCCCGCATTGGCGGTCCTCGACCTCCTGGACCACCGCGGCCCATGCCAGGGGGTGCACCCATCATCCCCGGTGGAGGGCCTCCCATCATTGGACCACCTCGCATCTGGGGGGGCGCGGAGAGTTGCCCGCGACCTCCGGGAGCCATATGCTGATGTGAGGGACCCCCGACGCCACGCGCAGGGCCCTGCAGCCCTGGCGGGGCACCACCCGGCCCGGCGCCGCGGCCAGCCGCTCGGCCGCCACCCGGTCCACCCATACCGCCTGGAAGAGGCACACGGGGTAAGCCTTCTTCAGGTGGCGGCGGACCCTCAATGGTGAGCGAGACTATGTTCTCTCCACGCAGCAACACAAATCCCAAGGTCCTCTTCTCTTCTCTATCCACGGCTTTGCTGTTTTTAGATTTGATTTTCCTAAATTCTTCGCAGTCACCCAATATTAAATTCATATGTTTATCAAACGCTTTGAATGTCCCAATAAACGTTCGAGAATCTTGAAGTATTACCCGAACTCGGTAATTAATATGCTGTTGCATCTTATTATTTTTTCCGATAGTCTGTAAAAGATCATTGTAAAAATATATCATTAATACAAAAAACTGTTAGGAAGAATAACATACAATTAATTAACCGGTACAACACCGGTGACAAAATAAAAAGATTGAAATAGTGTCTTAGACTTTAAGAGTACTAGATAAATTAAAGAATTACAATGAAACTCACCATTTTGAACAAGAGATTACTTTACTGTATTCGGATTTATCGAAATCAAAACACAAGAAGCTTGATTAGAAGCCGTGAAGCGGGAATAATGACAGAAAAAGTGACGGACAAACAAATATGGCGTTCGTTTGATCGTTCCTTCCTCATTGGATCGTTAGTTCTGTGTTGTGTTGTGTGACGGACGCAGTGTTGCCAACCCCAGCATAGAGCCAAACTGTAGATATTCTCAAAAAAAACTGTAGAAAACTGTAAATATCAAATTAAAAAACAGTAAATCTACAGCTTAATATTTTTATCATTGAATGATAGTAAAAAATAGAATAAATTTTAGCGAGGCAATTAAAAACAAGAAAATTCATGTGATTCTCGAAGTTTTAATCATAAAGATACATACATTAAGTCAAATAAAATTAGTATTGCAACACAATGAAATAGTAGCGGATCAGCAGATAAACAAATTAGTCAATATTACTAGCTACAATCTCATTTTCAATTTGAAAGTCTTCTTGATTTTCCGTTTCATCTTTATTCTTGAAATCATACATATTTTGATTGAATTTTTTTAAATGGTCGTTTGTGGCCATCTATTAAATCGATTGATGACTACTACCTCAGGTTCGATGATAGTTGATTTTACTGAAGCTGACTTATTGACGGACTACCACGTACCAAATAAAGGTGGCGCTAGAATCATAAGCACAAAACTGTAGATATCAAGGCCTAAACTGAAAACTGAGAGAATTTCCAAGAAACTGTAGATCTACAGTTAAAACTGTAGGGTTGGCTACACTGGACGGACGCAGTGTTGTTCCTGACAAATTTAGGGCTGCCGTATTCTAATTCTGAAATTGCCGTATTTTTAGGGAAAACTAAAAAAATTGCCGTATTGTACAAAATGTTTATTTTACAAAATTATCGCTCGACAAAAAATCGCAATGCGCGCCTGGCCTTACCGTGCTAGGGGGTCTGAACCTACCAAAATGAGGAACTTTAGATTTTAGACATTAAAGTCTCGGTGACAAGATTGCATTTTGGTTGAATTCTGTTGACGTTTATTTTCGTGGCGCTTCTACTTTATGTATGGTTTACATGTAGGTGATGTTTTTTTTGTTTACTTTAGTCCATTACGGAATTGCCGTATATTTTAATACGGTAATCAAAGAGCTGCCGTATACCGTATTTATGATGTCTAAGACCCTTGAATGCCGTATATTACGGCAATTGCCGTATCAAGAACAACGCTGGACGGACGGACGCTGAATGTGATTGGTACTACCAGGGATAAAAACTTAACTGCACAAGTTTTTTGTCTATGGGCTATTAGCATATTTTCAATAGAAATTAACGATAATGTGCGCTGGCCCTATTAGCTGGTACAGTTCGTTTCATGTCTTCCGGTCCCGCTCACATTAATGCTCATTAATTCGAGAGTGAGAGAGATGGCATGATACCAACTTCAAATATTGAATTTCGGAGTAGACGCCCATTGGAGTCGGTCAATAAAGATGGAAAAAATTCTGCAACTCCGATATGCCACGGAGACTTCGGGAATTTCCCGAACAACTAGTAAGCCTGTTCTACATTTTTTAATCCAGCAGTGCAGCACCCGGCATCATTATTAATATTTAAATCGGGTCACACTTAACTTTTATAACTTACAACGTTATTATACCTAGTACGTTACTTTTATCGCTTTTCTTCTCCGAGCTTTTCTTTCTAATTTTGTTATTAATTGTGTCTGGTGAGATGAGATATTTGTGTTAATCCGTACGAAATCGTTTTAAGCGTAATGCAATGACAAAAACATAAAGACCTAATGTTATTTTTGATGTCTCAATAAGGTGAGTAAGTAGCTACCTAATTTATTTTTATTGTGATATGTGGATTTGATTTGGTTGTAATTTTGATAGTCTCATTACTACCATTTAATGTACCTAAGACACCTAAGTAACTAATTATTACTTACGGTGTGAAATAAACAAACTTTAAATGCTTCTTGTAGGTAGGTGGTACCTACCGAACGGTAGATCACAAAGTTTGCTTTTAGAAAATGAAAGTAAAAGAAAACCCATTTTAAGGACTGACTTTTAATCGTAAGATATGTCCTTTGGTTGGGTAGAAGGAGAATTAAATGAATAACTGGCTGTTATTTGTTATTTCTAATCCCTTTACAATATACCTAAGCTGTCAATCTTCCTTTTTACGTAGTAGCGTAGCGCAGTCCGTCAATAAATACGAATCCACGAACTGTCGTTTCGTTTGGGCATGTATAGTGCTTTTCTCCAATAATGCGAGGAAATAAAATTAAGTGTTAAAATATTCCACTGACGAATTGAAATTGAACGAAATTGTCGCAATGTTCTAGTTACTTCCGCAACAGTACGTACTTGTAATTTCCCATTTTTCTTCTGATAACGCCATAACAAATCAACTAAAAGTGCAATTTTAAATGTTATAAAACTATTTAAAATTGCATTGGATTAAAAAATCTGACAACTTTAACCCCCGGGCCACATTAGCGGGCGAAGGTTCGTGTCGCGTTGTCGCGATAAAAAATTCGAATTCGCGTAACCACGAACTACGTGTCGGGCGAACTATGTCGCGATGTCTGAATTTGGCGGGAAAATAAACCAAAAGCGCAAAGAAACACAAAGATAGAGGGAGCGATTGCTTTGTATTCTATGCAATGATATTTCATAGTATAGATATGTTACGTTCCTAGTAAATTGCGTTTGAAAAACGTTCCCTCTGTCAACTGTCACATTGACTGTCACGGACTACTCATACTGTGGCTTGTTTGAGGTAAATGCATAGAATAAGTAAGAACATAGCAGAACGGAATCTCCCGCTCCGGCCGGACTCAAGGTCACGATATTACAGTACTCGCTAAGTGAGCGACTCAGTCAGGCTGCCAGGCTGCCACGGACGGCGTCGCCGCATGCGCGTTTGGCACTTAAACTACTACTAGTTTTACGTGAGCCTGTATGTATTTTATTTTTCTCAACCATGCTCGGAAATGTACGCGTTAATGTCGCGAAATGAAGCCAAGAAGTTTCACATTTACGGCCTCGGCCAAGAAGTAATGTGGCGCGGTCGGCGGGTGCGGTCGGCGGGTGCGGTCGGCGCGGTGCGGCGGCGCGGGGCGGGTGTGCGGGGAACATGGCGCGAGCAATAGTTTGTTCAAATGGCATGTTTCAAAAATTAAAAATACGGCTAATTAAACAATTTTTACTCGATTTCCTCGCATTGCTTGAGAAAAGCACTATACAATCCTCGGCCGGAAACAGGGATTGCAGGACTCGCTTTATCCGGCCTCGTCTACGACTCGGCCGTGTACCCCAATCTCGTCCTGCAATCCCTTACTTCACGGCCTCTGCAGTAATGTACTATTATATTTGTAGGTAAGTAATACTTAAATCATCTTAAATGGCTTCATTTGGTATGACACTTGTAATAACTTCTTACTTAGAAGTACCTATCTAAAATATGTAGGTACGTACCTAATGATTTATAAATTTCATATTTTGTAAAACTAGAATAAAATCATGATTTCAAAGTAAATAAAAATTTATATTTTAGCGATATTATCTTTAGACGTAAGTATAATATTTAACGGTAAGCAACCCTAGCAATACGCCTAGACGACAGAGGGTGTAACGACGTGAAGGGGGAAGTAGGTATATAAATGGCGGCGTTTTGGACGCGGTCAAAAGAGATTCCGTTCTACCCTGTTATTATCTATTCCAGTGGTGGGCTAACTTTTTTCATGGCGGGCCAGAAAATTACAGATATTTCAAAGAAGGGCCAAAATTATACTAAAATGCAATTTTTTTGACACATGACGCATGAACTACGTGGCTAGTCTAGCTGGCTCCTTTGCCTTCGCATCTATTATTCTATTTTATACAGCAGCACCGTCTAAATATCGTCATCCTGTGCCATAATACTCCAATTCGAAGAAACGCCGGCGGGCCGCATTAAATTCTTTCGCGGGCCGGAGTTGGCCCGCGGGCCGTAATTTGCCCATCACTGATCTATTCTATGGTAAATGAGACAATTGGGTCATTTATGAATCTTCAACTCGGGCGCGGTAGTGACATATCTACTCCCAGTTTATATGTAATATCATTGATTCTATGTCTGTAAATAATTATTAAAATTTCACTTGTCAAAATTGACGTACATTTCAGAAATTTCAATGTACAAAGTGTAGGTAGAGACTTCACTTTCTGTCGCGATAAAATCCTTTGATCTGCGCTAGATACCGACAGGAGCCCGAACACAGTTAGAATTCGCCCGAATGGTTCGCGATAAAGCGAACTATCTGTCCATACATGCCGCGATAGGGCGAACATTCGCCGAATTCCGCTAATGTGGCCGTAACATAAGACGCACATTTCCATTCTAAGCAAGTTGAAGAAAAAAATTTTTTTAACACAGTTGCTCGTAAATTGAGTCTTATTGCACCGCACTTAAGCTCATAATTCAGCTTATTACGCACAAGTGCTGAAATATATTACCGCACGCGTGCGGTAATATAATAGTATTTTATACAATCGTTGCATAACGAAGGCTCTTAAAGTCGAGTACCGTGTTTAGGCCACGAGGCTTGCCGAGTAGCCTAAGTAAGGTATGAGATTTTAAGAGCTAATTATGTAACTATTGTATACAATACTTTTTCTACGAGTCATCATCGTCATCGTTTATCGAGGTACATACATTTGTAAAGTACATTGGGTTAAGTTTAAAAAATTGTACCTTCCACTTATGAATAAATATTAGTTATCTCCTCTGAGCCTCAAGTGTAAGTTTTCGCATATAAAAACGTCTCGAACGCGTTCACGTAAACATCTCAATTACTATGGAATAATTAGCAGCGCCACTTGCGGATCGAAACGGTAACAAACTTTTCTCATAGTATTTGACATTTTAACGCAAACGCGGTCGAGACGTATTTTGTGACCGAAAACTTACACTAAGCATACTGGAGTAGCGGCGAAACTAATCTCGTCACTGTCACTCATGTTTAATTCGAATTAGAGATTATTTATTTAACACCATCGATTTCGCGTCAAATAACAAACAAAAGTTTTAAATTTTCGTAGCACAAAAAAGAACTAATGAGACGTCGTTATAAGACTTTCTGATTGGCCAATTACTTCAATTACTAACCAATCACGTAACAGGAGAAAATGTTAAGTGTGTTCAAATGGAAGCGAATTTGCCAGATATTTCCAACTTTACATTGGGCGCGTTCCACTAAGCGCTCACGACGGCTCAATCGAAGTAACTAAGTTCTAATTTTGAAATTATTAGTCGTCTAGAGCGTTGTATAATAATCATTATAGTTGAGTCCGAAGTGCCATAGACTATCCAAGATTAAAAAGAATTTTGTCTATAAACACATAATTGACAGATTAAGAGGGTGCATCCCTACTAAGCTGGCAACGTCGCATTTTTGGTGATTTTTTGTGATTATTTCACAGAAATTGAATGAAAGTTTCAAATGTCCGTCTGTAGTGCACTTCGTTTTGAGTGTATTAATGTGGCCAATGCAACGATTAATCGTGATGGACTTTTATTTTCGTATTAAATGGATAAAATACTATATCTCGTTTAAAAAGAAAATAAAAGTCCATCACGATCAATAATTGCATTAGACACATTAATACACTAAAAACGAAGTGCACTACAGGCGGACATTTGAAACTTTCATTCATTTTCTGTGAAATAATCGCAAAAAATCACCAAAAATGCGACGTTGCCAGCTCAGTAGGGATGCACGCTCTTAAAATCAACGAGTAGAAAATCTTTTTTTAAATCTCAGCAAATAGTTCAGTTATGCATAAAAACAAGGAATATTTTCGTGAATATTAAACTATTCTAGGTTAAAGATTATAATTATACATTTAATTTCGACAAAGTATTCGTTTCTATCTAAAAAGTAACCATAATTTGCGTATTTAAGGCATTTATTCATTATTTTATTATGATTTGAATATTAGGCTGTTTAGTAGTCTGTTGTCAGTGCCTGATGATTAGCGCGGAGAAACAATATCTGCCGCCATCTTTCACACACAGATTTTGTTGATTATTTTACCTTGTTATTACTTTAAAAATTACGAGTTCAAATAATAAAGAAATACTAAAATTAAATAGTGTCTGTCGCCGAAAATACTAAAATATGTACGGACATTATTATGTCAATTTATGAAGTTATCCCACCAAATGACAAAGAAAGGTTCTAAAGCCTCCAGTTAAGCAATGTCTGATAAGGTAACAAAGGTAAACTAAGTTCTTTTATACTTACTTATTAAGGATTCCATTTATTTTTCCTCGCAAATGTGTTGTAAAACGTCGTATGAAACGCGTGTACATTGATCATTACTCACACTCGGCGTTCTTAACCGCGCTCGCTTTCGCTCGCGCGTTCAATAATGCCTTGTGTGTGATATTCAACATACCACACTTGTATCATAATGTACTATTTCAACACAGTAGCTCGTAAATTGAGTCTTTTTAAGCTCATAATTCAGCTTATTACGCACAAGTACTGTAATATATTAACGCACTCGTGCAGGCGCAGGTTTCAAGGCACGAGACAAAACAACTTTGCTGCCGAGCGAAACAGAATTTTTCACCTTGCTACAGCGAGAAAACGGGTGGATGGAAGAAAACCAGTTGAACTAATAGTAGCTAAATCAGTTTTTTCGATTTTAGCGACTTTCAACATTGAGCTAAGTGACTTGAATCTTTTGGAGTTGTCAACGCCTTGACATTATCCGCCATAATTATTACCCCAACGGAAAAACAAATCGCCACAACTTTTGATTAAACTAGACTCAGTCATTGTCTTTACTTCTCCTAAATAACTAACACCAGTACAGTACTCTCTGAGCATATAACGAGAAAAAAGGTCTAAAAAGAAGCTCGAGTCTTGGGTCTTGGACCAGGGGGGCTATTCCGAAATTCGATTTTCGAGGTTCGTATCATACCGTCCCTTTCACTCTCAATTCTATAACTATAAGTGTGAGCGGAACGGCACGAAACGAACTACGAAAATACAATTTCGGAGTATGAGGGCAGAAATAACAAAATATTTACTTTTCAAATATTGTAATAACACGGAGTAGATAAATACAAAACCTTAAAAATAGATTACAGCGTATTCTAATATTAATGACGGGCATAAATGCAAAATATCATTAAAAACTGTTTCCGACTTAATTGAACCAACAATTAATAACTAAGTGATTCACAATTAATTAACCCTATACCAGCTGCAAGTTGTACATACAAAAGATCACATCAATACAAAAAAGTACATAGCAAATTATGCCAATGTAAAGAAATTCGTCTAAAATATAATACAAGGCACTTCTAATAAAATTTAACAAATAAGTATTACTTAGTTGAATGACACACGTACTTATTGAGGACCCGTCTTAATCATGTCTACTTTGACAATAATCTAAGCATTATAAGCAAGACAACGCACACTACAATAATTCAAATTAATTGATACATGCATGTCACCAGACAAGATGCAGCTAAGGATTATGCTGAAAGCATAATTATCATACTGGTTACTGATACATATATTAGGACTAAATGGTGGGAGGGAACATCGCCATTCTTTCTCCCTGATGCATTTTGTGCTTCATTTCACAAAATAATAGTTGCCATATTCAGACGCACATTCTCATTTAAATAAGTTGCAAGACTTGCATCTCATCACTTCATTACAGGAGATCATTAAATCAGTAAACTTCAGAATCACTCTCCTTTACACCACTTATAATAGTAACATATTACTTAACGACTTTTGTTTGTCATCATATCACTATAGTTCATTCTTTGTGTCAGATTCATCTACAGCCTTATAATAGAAACAAAACTCTTATTGAATAAAACGATGAAATCTTCATAATGGAATAACTAGAACTAGCTAAGAAACATCAGTCGCTGCTGGTGCAAATTGTATTACTGAGGTATGACGTACCACTGGAATGGTCTCGTCGGGTTGAGGAATAAGTTTTCGTTTTCGTGGTGGAAGTGAGGAATGAGGAAGTGTAAACTGTAAAGCAGTAAGAGGAGGAGAAGGTGGCGTGGGGGAGGATGTTAGTTGGACTGGAGAAACGGGAATCTCAGGTGCAGCAATTGGAACAATCGGGCATTGAGGTGATGGAGGAGAACTGGGAGGAGTAGGTGGTAATTGTTGCAGTGAAGGTTCACCCATATCACACATCACATTTCCGTTGACTACCAGTGGTGGTGGCTGTGGCGACGGTTGTAACGATGGAGCTCGGGGCGTTTCTGCTCCGTGTTCCTTATAGATGTGAGCCTCCATTTGTTTTTTTGTATTGAAGGTTCCATCACAAACTGTACAGCGATAGCATCTTTCGCCATAGTGTTGGAAGCGGTGAAGCTTTAAGACGTGATTATATCCGAAATCACGTAGACAAATGTCACAAGTGTATGGACGTTCCCCCGTGTGCGTGCGTGAGTGCACTTTCAGTTGTTTCGAGCAAGTAAACCCCTTGCCACACCCGGGAGCTGGGCAGCGGTAAGGCTTCTCGCCGGTGTGGGTGCGGAGGTGGATCACCAACTGCCCTGATTGAATAAATGTCTTGTGGCAGTGCGGACAAGCGTGAGGCCTTTCGCCGGTATGGATGCGAGCGTGACGATGAAGCTTCCCAGAGTGTTCGAAAGCCGCACCGCATACGCCACATCGGTACGGCCGCTCTTTTGTGTGTATTCGGCGGTGCACTTGCAAGTTCTCCTTAACACTGAACATCTTGTGGCAGTATTCGCACTCAAATGGCCGTTCGCCGGTGTGGGTCCGATAATGGCGCACTAGACGCGCCGGCACGGCGAAAGTTTTCTGGCAGACGTCGCAGCGATGTGCATCAGCAGCCACACGATGAGACCGTGCGTGAGCTGTAAGTGCGCTGCGCGTGGAAAGCGTCAGTCCACATTCCCCGCATTGGTGCAAACGTTCTTCCTCACCTGTAGAACGATAAAACTGAAGCTCAGACGTTGAACAATAATCCATTGTAAATTAATTGATGGCAATCGCGGCTTTTCCGATAGAACGTCTGATACGACAAGCGTTCTCAAACAGTACTGTGTTATGTATGGCATGCACCGATCAGGATGCACGATGCACATACTATGACCAGTAAGGGGAGCAAGCGGGCAGAGGGGCGCACGGAATCGACGGAGTGAATGTCCTCTGAAAGCACGTGGAGGCCTGTACCGCGGTTTTATCGCGTCGGAACCGCGGTGCAGGCCTCCACGTGTTTCGGCCGCCGACCCCGCAAACTGCCCCGCTCTTTCCGCGCGCCCTACCTCACCGTAATATGAATAAATGACTCAAGTTCATTAGTTTTCGTTTCAAATACTTTATCTTTAAAAGGCTCATTATGTTAGTTATTTTGTTTTTGTATGTTTTCTAAAATATTTTATTGACTAAGGGTTTATTAGCGACAATATTGTAATCGAGTACCTACCTAGATAATTAGGTATTGGGGACTCTTTTTCAAAAGCGTTTTTATTTTTAGTGGAAAAAATGGTCTTTTATGCCAAGAAAACATGGTATTGGACAAAAGAAAATGCAATAATTCTCCTTTCTACAGACAGTCGGGTACAAGGAATATGCCCACACAATATTTTATATTATTGCCAATTTTTTATAACTCCACATTTCTAAAAAGTAATCAACGCCACAATTAGGACAAAAATAAAAAAAATAACAATCGCAACATATTAAGAAATGGCAGTGTGCTAGTTGTACTTGTAACTCGCTTACCTATCATTTTCAACGATGATGATGATGTTGATCTTTCTATAACGTGGTTCAATGGCGTCAATGTTGATGTAGGTTGCGCACGAAACTCGAGCCGAGTTACACAACAGCTTGCCCGACCGACGGTCCTCGGCCGAATGCGAACCAAGCGCAAGGAAAGCGACGCGAACAGGCCGGCGCATCGAGTAATCTCTTGCTCTCCTCTAACGTCAAGTGTGCAGATAGGTCACGGTTGCTTGTGTGCGAGTAATTTAATGCTATGTGTGCGTGTATCGGATGTCACAGTATAGTATATTTGGCAAATTTAATCTAGTTTAACTGCTAGTTTTTCTTTTTTTAATCAATAATTTGTTTATTTTTGGTGGGTACACCTTAATAACACCAAGATTTTAAGAAAACCATTGTTTTGGAGGTATTTTTTGTAAACCAGTGAGTAGGTATATACACTGATAAAAAACTCAGAAAACATGAAGTTATAAGGAAGATAACAAGGAAATATCACTAAGTATCCAAAATATTGTCACGAAAAACCAACTGTAATAGAAGAAACGTGAAAAATATTAGGCTATGGCGCATAAACATATCAGTTGTATAAGTCACAAAACGATAAAAGCGGCGCGCATTCGTTGAAGGTTGGGCGGCGCAAGCATGGAGGCAGTGAGGTGGGGCGAGGGGAGGGAAGCAGTGGCAGAGTGTACGCGTGGAGGCCCACCGCGGTTCCGAGACGCGTGTGAACTCTCGTCGACTGTGCGCGTGCGTGGTTTCCCGACCTGTCTCCTCCCGCACTCTTCTTCCTCCACATTCTATTTTATCAGTCTAGGGCAACATAACGTCACCTATGATAGGTGCCTTAAGTCAGGAAGTTTATCTGTAAGTAGTTTAACTTTAGGAAAATATTGATGATTTCATGAAACAAACGATTGTACCTACCTACTACAGTACCCTTATTCAAAAGCAAATGCACTTTTAGGCGCTAAGTTGAATTTTTATTAGGTAGGATGTCAATGATAAACTTATACATTTACCTCCGTTTTCGAAAGCAAGGCTAGGCTAGCTAAGTGCTCGCGACCAATCTGCTCTAACTTACCCATTCATGAGATGGAATTATATTTTAGTCGTATACATGCATAGCTACAAAATTATACAGGTAGATAGAATAATTGAGGCCGTCCAAACCACACAAATATTTCGCTATAAAGAGAATGTTACGTACCTACTGTACCTACAGCAAACTATCCGACTTAACTTAAAAATTTATTAATAGGTACTATAAGTCATATTAGTTTATTTTAATTACAGCACTAACATCCTTGTCCATTAGTTCATGGAATCGCAGTCGCCCGTACCTCTCGCGAGGACTGCGATTTGTTCATTATCGTACAAAAAAAAAAAATAGGTACTATTATTTCATTTCCGTGGGGATGTTGCCTTTTTTTTCGGAATCCTCAGTTTTTTCTTTATTTCTTTGTCAAAGGTCTTTTTGTTTCTTCAGGGGTTCGTAGTAGGTACTTTACGAAAATAAAAACGTTTATTGACACAATCCGTCTCAACACAAATCTAACAACTTCTAGTGAAACAATTACTGAACAATCTCTAGTAAAATTATAATTAGTCTTTTTAGAAAAAGGCGTCCATTCATCCACACACAACCACCGCGCAAATCTCTGTCAAAAGCAGAGTTGCCAATGTACGAGTCAACGACTCGTTACAGGTGTAAGTATCGTCCGCTTCGGCTGATATTGTACAATACGCAAAATGTACATTACACGCAAAATGTGCAAACAGTTAAATGTACATACGTAAAATCGACATGACAAACGTACAGTACACGAAGTGTAAGGTACGCAGATTGTACAAACAATTAAATTTACATTATGATTATTGTACAATATGCAAAATGCACGTGATAGTGGCAAAATGTACAAAGTTAGAATGATCAACACGCAAATTGTACATAACGGAAAAATAACAATACGCAAAATGTACATATTTTGTAGTCTGGCAAACGAAAGTTGAACCTTGTAGTTATTTGTTTTGCGTCGGGGTTTTGGTACACCATCCTGCTTACTGTACAGGTACACTTGTACTTCAAACCAAAATCAAATCAAAATAATTTATTGCAAATCACATTACAGGTATAAGGTGGAATATTTTAATTAGGTCTACATGTGGCACCCTGCTTGTAGTAGTACTTGTAGATTTTACGTTTTGTACACCTACGTTTGGTGATTGAGCATTTTGCAAAACCTCATGGCAAATTTGAAATTAAATTTTCGCACATAAATTCCGGGATTTGAACCCACGACGCTCTGCTTGAGAGGCCACAGGTCTAACCACTAGGCTACCACGGCTTTTTTTCTATAAACAAATAAAAATACTTAAATATACAAAATATTCAAACTTACCGGCGTCTAACTCTAATATAAGAAAAAAAACATTAATCTATCGTACCTAGTCATCTTTGTCTCACCTTACTT
Organism: Pandemis heparana; assembly: GCA_963854515.1. NCBI lineage: Eukaryota > Metazoa > Arthropoda > Insecta > Lepidoptera > Tortricidae > Pandemis > Pandemis heparana. Next base: position 12,976,129 of record OY978008.1, on the reverse strand, counting down.
AATTTAGTATTGGACTTAGGCAGATATGTTCCTTCCCATTTATGAATTAGCATTCGTCCGTGATTCTTGAAGAACTTCTAAGTACCTACCAGTGATGTTCTGTAAAAAAATCCGTCAGACAACCCGGAGCAAAAAAACAACAAAATTTACTAAACTTAAAGTGGCAAGTGAAGAATGAGCAAGAGAGTTTGGTAGAGAAATTCGTTCGGTGGGAATTGAGTTTTTAGGACGTCACGCCTCTGGTAATTACAAAGAATTATTTTGGGACTTCTTCTGCGCATAATTTTATTGTTATTAACTTGAATGCAGCACTTAATTGTAGTTAAAAATATTTCAAACGAAATCGTGTACCTTTATGGATTTTAGCCGTGCAAATACATCATGCATCTAGATCTAGATCTACCAAATAAATTTGACGCAATAACCCAACACTAACGTTTTCTAGACTTTGCTCGTCTGTTTTTTATCTGTGGAACATTATACGCTTTGGTGGCTACCTTATTCAAACCATAACGTTGCCTGTATTGTAGTTAAAATTAAATCGACAAAAGATGCATATTAATTGACTTGACCGTTATTCGAAGCTTATTTTAATTGAGATAGGCACTACGTTTCCCGCCAATTTTCTCTGATTTCCTATTGGTTATCCCCTCTCTTTCCTGCACTCCCACCACCTGGTAGTGGGGATGTAGCGTTCCTGCTAATCATCAGATCTTTTATCCTTCATTGGCGTCTAGTTTCCCGCCGTGAACGGTCGCACACTAAAAATACGACCGATTTATTGTGAATAGGTACTCACAAGTAACTACAACTTGGATAAGATCTACTCCTTCCTATAGGGAAATAAGGAATCTTGAAGGTATCTCAGTATCTCACAAAGCAGTTTGTGACAAATTATTCACGTAAGTTTTTAATTTTTCTTTTAAACTGTGTTTCACTGTTTCTACTTAAAGAACACTTGTCAAGAAGTAGTTTTCAAATACTATTAATGTTTGAGGAGAAAAAATGTCTACCCTCATTTGAATTTTATTAAACATAGACATTTCTAACGGTTTTACCGATCGTTTTGTGGTCTTATGTATGTAAAATTTATCATAACGTGCCATTTGTATATAGAATCATGGACGATATCAATGGAAAGCGAGATGCAACGCCACAAGCGACCACAAGCAGAGCACGGAAGCGCTCGCGCAGCTCCAGCTCGTCAAGTAGCAGCAGTAGCTCCTCAGAGTCCTCAGTGTCGGACTCTAATCACAGGCGTCATCGCAGCTCTAAAAAAAGGGGGGGCAGAAAAAAGACTGATCGCAGGGAATTGCGTAAATTGTCCAAACAGGTTAATGAATTGCGCGCACAGCTTGCTAACACTAATAATCCTAACCGCGATTGCGACGCACTTTCAGTGATTTCAGACTGTAGCCGAGAACTATATCAAGAAAATGAGCCGCCACCAAAGCCTGTCGAAGTAACACAAACTCCTGTTGAGTTTAATTTTGCTCTTAAGACAAGGCTCAAGGAGCCAGCAATGCCACACACGTCAGAAGATCAATTAAAATTACTCTGTGACATGCAAAAGTTTGAAAGCAAAGAATGGTCTAATATTCGTTACGCTGAGTTGCAAAAACTTTATAATCATACCCCTGGTTACACAGATTTAGAAGCTAATGACGAGGTGAGACAATATGACTTGAACCCTCATCTAGTGCAATCAGACCGAGCCTTTGGTGCCCTATCTTTTTGTGCAGTGAAGCAGCAGGAAGCACTGCGCGTCGCAGTGCAGGACCTGCTTGCTTGGGCACAGGCAGGCGGAGAGTTTACCCTCGACGCCCTTCGAGAAAAACTCAATAGCTCATTTTTGGGAGGCGAGCTGTATAAAGTTTCGGAAGATTTTTTACAGTTAATCTGCGGCCACAGAGCGGAAATAATACAGATGAGACGTAATGGAATTACGAAACATGTGAAGGATCCGTTGGTTAAGTCTGCACTTCGGAAGATCCCTCCATCGGGGACATCATTGTTTAATGAAGAACAGTTTTCATCTGCTATTGAAAAACATGGAGGTGTTCGTAAGAATTTCTGGCCTATTAAATTTTATACATTTTCCAAAGAAATCTAAAATAATACTTATTTTAAATAAATACTAAGACTCATTGTCTATCAGTACAAATAACAAACAAATTAATAAACATAAAATTACATTTAAAAACATACCATGAACCGTGAGGCTCCTCACAAATTTTTTCGCAACGAAGTACGCGTCGTTAGGTGTTCGTTGCGAACCTAGATTGATTTGTTTTTTTGTTCCGTACGCTGTTTACAAACGTGCATTTTGTCTATGTGTGCGTATAACCGAACTATTTGGGTTTACCACGGTATTTTTGTTAAGTTTCTAATCTTGTTAGTATTGCTATTTTATACCGATTAGTCAAACATGTCGATAAAAAAGTCGAAAAGTGGCGACGGTCGGCAAACTGGCGAAACGACCCTATCACCCGTCACCTTCACACACTCTTACGTTCCATTCCACATTCGGCCGTCCTGATCTAACACCTGTCCTCAGGCAACTTCCACGTCATTAAGTTCTGAAACATTATTAAGGACTTTTACTGTCTTTAATTTAAACCTATATAAGCATTCTTGAGTCACATTGGCATCCTTCTCTACCACCACCAGGCGATAGCAAACAGATCTCAATTAAAATAAGCTTCGAATAAGGTAAGTAAATTAATATGCGTTTTATTGGTAGGTAAAACGCGTCTATTATGCCCCAACTACGTGAAATTAACTGTAATTTCTCGAATTCCAGCAAATGAAACGCTAATCAAAATCTCTTTATTTGGTCATATTTTATGACTGTTGTAAAATTAATCAGTATTAATGATTTTAAAATTAACTTAAAAAGAAACATGACGCAATAGCCCCAGGTGACCCTATTTATGCATATTGCATAGACTAGACCTGCTGATTTAAATGTTCACCCCAAAACCTGAAAACGATAGATCTGTCTGTACATTTGACGTTACCTTGATTTTTAACCAATAGCCGGAAACTAGCAAAAAATCAGAAAGTAAAGCATTTTTTTATTTCTGAGCCGAATAAAAAATGCGACGAAACTAAATTTCAAAAGTTTGTTATTTTCCAACAAAAAATACCCTTTGTGACGTGAAATACGAGTAAATACTACCTACCTATCTACTAACTATCAGAACAAGTTACCTATTATTCTTCATCCGTTCGCATCATAACATTATCGGTTATCAGAAATAGATAGCCACTTGTCATTTGATTGTTTGAGTTAGTAAAAATAACAATGTAGGAATCAAATAGACACACAAAAAGATGGGAAAAATCAAATTGCGGTAGGTTGGTGAATAGCGCGCGCAGCAATTATGTAATAACAATGTAGGTATAGGTACATACATTCAGATAAAAGTAGATCGTCGTCATTGTGCTATGATAATCTTGATCATGTTCCTCAATATATTATATTCAAAGGGGGTATCTTGAACAGTTTAAATGTAGTATGCTATACGAAGTAATTTAATTGATGTATGCTGGCGAGCAAGGGCGGAGAGGACGTCGGCCCGTGGCGCGGCGCGCGGCGGGGAAGGGGCGCGGGCCGCGGGGCGGGGTGTCGACACGCGCTGCACGGTCACCGAACGTGTTCGGAACCGCGGTAGTGAGGCCCGGGAGCGTGCGTCCGCTTCAACCTTCCTCAACGCGACCGCAACTGACCTGCGCATGTAGGTAGAGCGCTTCACGACACCAACGTCTCGTTTCCTTTGATTGGGCGGGCTGAGTAAAAATACAAAAGAATAGGTATTATTTTTTGTATTCAATACAGCCATAATGTTGAGAGTCGAGATGATTATAATTTATTAAAGTTAAAAAAGCAGTGTTAATAGGTAGCTACCTATATGCATTTTATGTGCTATTTATAGGTGTTTATCAATGGTTTGAATAGTTTCGTATCATATGATAATAATTATGATGAATCTACTCATTGTTAGGCATATCATCAGCAAATAGCATATCTATAATGTTCATAATACTTAAGTTTAATTAGTTGTCATGTCACACGAGCAAAAAATTCATATTACCTACAAGTAGGTATTATCTATTTAAAATACATTTTTGTAATCATTTACTTCGTTTATTTCGCGTTGACTTGACATAATGTAAGCAGTATGTTCTGGTAACCGGGATCTTATTTGATCCAATTCTAGATTCAACAAACTTATTGTGCGGTTGAATAACAGCAAAAATAAATGATCAGCTTTATTAATACTTATTCAAACTCGGGAGTAAACTTTTAGAAACCGGTTATTTTTACCTCAAACTGTATGAATTTTAAGATACCTACTACTACTGAATCTTCAAAAGTCAGTGGCTCTAATATTGCCTGAACATTTTATTTTTTACTTCTCTTTTTTCTTCTGACAGGGTCTTACCGGTCTCTTATTGTAACAATAGCGGTCGCCCGCGACTCCGTCTACGCAGAATTCGCTTATCGCTATCCCCAGGAAACTATGCGATTCTCCGAGATAAAAACTTATACTATATCCTTCCTTTGGACTGAAACTATCTCTGTACCAAATTTCATTAAAATCGGTTTAGTGGTTTTGGCGTGAAAGCGTAACAGACAGACAGACAGTTACTTTCGCATTATAATATTGGTAAGGACACTATTAGTGTAAGTGATACGGCTTGTTTCGATTTTCGAATTTCAAACTTGGGTGGAGGGTTGTCAGGTCGCCAAACCTAATAGCCGGACAGACAAGCCAGTTTGGCCGGACCCTTGGGTAACAAAGCTGGACACCCTATTATTGAGGATTTAGTCTTAGGTACGACAAAAAATTGCATGTAAAATCAATATTTTTTTTATTTTTCTGAGCGTAGTGAGGGATTCTAAAGTAGAATCCAGAGTGAAATGAGGGATTCAAGCGTTAACGTCCAAGATGAAAATATTTTTGCTCCCGGGTGGCTCATACAACTTTTCACACCGAACAGTAAAAAATTTGAAATAGTACATTACTGCAGAGGCCGTGAAGTAAGGGATTGCAGGACGAGATTGGGGTACACGGCCGAGTCGTAGACGAGGCCGGATAAAGCGAGTCCTGCAATCCCTGTTTCCGGCCGAGGATTGTATAGTGCTTTTCTCAAGCAATGCGAGGAAATCAAGTAAAAATTGTTTAATTAGCCGCATTTTTAATTTTTGAAACATGCCATTTGATTGAACAAACTATTGCTGGCGCCATGTTTAACCGCACACCCGCCACCGCGCCGCCGCACCGCGCCGAGCGCACCCGCCGACCGCGCCACTTTACTTCTTGGCCTAGGCCGTAATTGTGAAACTTCTTGGCTTCATTTCGACCGCACCACATTACTTCTTGGCCTAGGCCGTAAATGTGAAACTTCTTGGCTTCATTTCGCGACATTAACGCGTACATTTCCGAGCATGCTTGAGAAAAGAATATTTTATTTATAGGTTGTGGTCGTGTGCTTCCAGGCTGTGGTCTGGGATGTCCATCTCTAATAATATACGGGGTGTCCTAACAATAATATACTGGGGTGTATAACCATAGCTATAGAAGCAAAAAAAAATATTTTGAGTAAAAAGTTTTTGTACTTTGTATAGGAATGATTATAGTTAATACTACCATTCCTATAGAAAATATTAAAAAAAAACTCCAATTGTTTTCCAAATACATATATTTTTTAGCTTCTATAGCTATGGTTATATACCCCAGTGTATTATTGTTAGGGGGTGTCTGATACACCCTGTATATTATTTGAGATGGACATCCCAGACCACAGCCTGGAAGGGTCCAGAGAGAAGAGAGGTCGCCCACTGGCTCGCTGGGCTGACGAAATTGCAGAGGCAGCGGGGAAAAACTGGGCTTGGAGAGCCCAAGAGAGAACTACATGGAGGTCTCTGGAAGAGGCCTTCACCTCATAGGAGGGTTCTGGTGTGGAATAAATTATATTTGTACTATCATATTATTAATTTCTTTGTCAATCACTAAAAAAGTTAAAATGTTTAGCATGTAATTGAAAATTTTAGGTACCTACCAGAAATAAAAAGCTTTTTATTTATTATATATTATTTTCATCTTGGGCGTTAACAATTGAATCCCTCATTACGCTCTGGATTTTACGTTAGAACCCCTCGCTTCGCTCAGGATCCTATTGTAGAATCCTCTACATTCTGGATTCAATGTAGCGCCCTCGCCGTAAATACATCATTTTGTTACCTTGTGACATAAAAATATAAACTAAGGCTACATAGACCGATCCCAACTCAAAATCATGCATTTGTGCTATTTAAGTTTAACTTAAGTACATACTTACTTAGCTAACTAACGTTACACGGACTATTGATGTCTGTTTATGACGGACGTAAGTCGTATTCAATTATTTGACTGAGTTGCGTACACGAGTCGTCAGATACTGGATGGATCATGGCAATGCGATGCCGTCTCCGGCTTGGTGGAGGCCCGGGCGCCCGGATAGCGACACGTGGCGGGTCAACGACCGACCGACCTAAAGGACCGCAGACCTGCGCCCCACTGGCCCCAGCCAGCGACCATCGATGCCCGATCCCAAGGTTTTATTTTGGGAATTCAGTTATTGTATGGTTTTTATATGCATTTTCGAAGCTTTTTTGTTTTCAAACGAAACTCAAATTATGAGACAATCATACAATGGGGTAAGTAATACGAGATATAACAACTTATTATCTAATGTTCATAATAAATAGGTACGCTCACTTTATATAAACTCGTTTAGTATAACGTTTACTGGATATAATGAACGAAAATTATAATCTTAAAATATCTAATTTTGTAAGGTATAACGTTGTTTATATATAATATCTATTGAAATAACAATCAAAGCATATAATGTTCATAACAGCTAACATCAAAAAGCATAATGCACAGTTGTTTATTGAATTTGCTATGTGGTTAGGGGTTTTCTAGGTGGTTATAAAAAAAATAACTAACACTTAAACTTATACTTATAAACTAATTTGAACCTAACCTATCCGAGTCGCTTCCGCTCCGTACCGTCTTGCTCGCTCGCTTCGCTCGCTCGCCGAAAATTAAACAATGTCTTGCAGCTGTTTCAGTTAGGTTAAATGTTTGTTATGTTAAAAGAAATTAGGCCATATAAATGTTATACAAATTGAAGTTATATAAAAATAACGTTATATAATTTAAGCCTTATACGTTAAAAAATTATACTTTTTGCTGTTATAGCTAACGTTCATTATATCTTGTGAACGTTATTATTATGAAATTAGATATTTTGTAGTTATATCTCGTGGGACGCACCCCATACAATGCACAACAATGTCAACTAGTTTTTTATATCATGGTGTTTGTTTTTATTTGAGCATCGTAATATTAATGACATTAGAGTTAGGATTAAGACGTAACATGTGGACGGGGTGGTGGCACATTTTGATCGGTTAGTATGGGCAACTCTGTAACTATAGACATATGTAGCTACAAAGAGCTGTTTTTAGTTAAATTTTAGAAAAAGAAAAACTGCATTCATAGATAGAAAAAAAACCGGCCAAAAGCGTGTCGAATCACGCGCAGCGCTGTGTAGAGTGCCGTAGTTCGCTTCGGCTGATCGTATACAATACCTATGCAAAATGTACACTACAAGAAAAATGTGCAAACAGTTAAATGTAGGTACGTACGCAAAATCTGCATCATGACAAACGTACAGTTAGTACACGAAATGTACGCACGCAAAATGTACTTATGCACATTTCGCGAATTATTCAATGCAAAACGCACAATCCGCAAAATGTGACAAAAGCAAAATGCTCAATCACCAAATGTACAAAAAGTAAAATTTAATGTATTACAAGTACAAGTGTAGGTACAGTAAGCAGGGTGGTTTTTCAAAACCCCGATGCAAAACAAATAACTACAGGGTTCAACTTTCGTTTGCCAGACTACAAAATATGTACATTTTGCGTATTGTTATTTTTCCGTTATGTACAATTTGCGTGTTGATCATTCTAATTTTGTACATTTTGCCACTATCACGTGGAGTACATTTTGTATATAGTACAACTATCATATGTACATTTAATTGTTTGTACAATCTGCGTATCTTGCATTTCGTGTACTGTACGTTTGTCATGATGTCGATTTTGCGTATGTACATTTAAGTAAGTATTTGCACGTTTTGCGTTTTGTATATTGTGTCTTCTTCTCATTAATGGCGGCCGTAAGGCTTGGGCTAATGTCAGTATTATTAAAAAATTTCAAAAATCTTGTGACAAAATGTCGGCAACGTTGTTCTAAGTGATCGGCCATATTTAAATTTATTTAGTGTCACTCATTGTCACGCCTATCGCATATCGCTTATTATAAAAAATAATTAATAGTTATTTGTTATACAAGGGGGGGAAGTTGTATTTTACCTGCGAGTGTTCATTTGAAACACGAGCTAGCGAAAGGATTCTATGATTGACCACGAGCGAAGCGAGTGGTTCAAAAATAGAATCCTGAGCGTAGCGAGTGTTTCAACCTCAGATCAATTACTAAAGCCTAGATACCGTGTTAAAATTTAAGTAGTGACATCAATATGTACATCTCTTAATTCTCATGAAGAAATCAACAAGCTGGAAAGAGATAAATATAGTATTATCTAGTCTGCTTGTACACACCGTACACACCTGAAATGTCAAGTTGGTCCCGTTGGTCTAGTTTTACGCTACTAAATTCAAAAGTCTTTCACATCATATTTCCTTCTGAGAACAGCAGGTCATCTGTATTAAGTTGTATTTGAAATGGTTATGGCAGATAAAAATTTGTAAGTCGACCAGTGATTGCTTTTCATAAATCTGTACGTAACAGAAAAGTTATAAAATAAGGTGAAAGTGCTAATGTGTGCCTAAGGATTGCTTAAATGGCTTGTATTGTTTTGGGATGTAAATCTCATTCGTCTCGTAAGGAAAATGAACGGGATTATATACGCTTTCATCGGTGAGTACATTTTACGTGTTTTCAATATTATGCGCTAACCAATTTGAGCTGAATTAAAATTAATGAACGTATAACTTTGATTATAGTGAGAAATAAACATTTGGACTCAATAACGGCGATAAATCTTCGAGATAATTAGGTATTTTGTAATAGCTTAGAGGTTATGATGTTTTGGTGATAGTGATGTTCCTGTTCATTGCCAGTTTTATCGATATCGAATTATTTTCCTAAACTTCGTATTGTAGACTAAATTATTTACATAAATAATAATGTAATAATGACAATTACAGATTACCTATGGACGAAGAACTAAAAATCGCTACGTCCATAAAATTTGAAGAGTTTCTTCAGTTTCTCCAAGACCTCGTCATCGGATCCTGATTTGGTGGCAATGGGACCAAACTGGAAGTATTCCCTTTCCAACAAAAAAAGAATTTTCCAAATCGGTTCTCAACTGACGGAGTTCTGAAGATGCAAACATAAAAAAAAATACAACCGAATTTAGAACCTCCCCCTTTTTTTTCAAGTTTGTTATAAAGAAAAGTGATTATTATTTATTGTAATTGTATTTAATAATGTAAATATATATACCTATATGTGAACATGTCCAGATTTTGTTTCTTTTATTCCAAGCCGAATTTAAAAATCGAAGAAAACAGTACAAATACCAAGCTAAGAAAATGGGCAGACTGTGACTGTGGTACAATTTACAATAACCGCCTTCTCTCTGACAGTTTGTTCAATTGCAGATGCTTGTAACTGACGTGAAAAAAAATCTCTGAACAATTAAATTGTTTATTTGAAACCGCTGTTTGATGTTCAGGGATTTCTCTAAATTTCATTTAAAGCCGATCTTACGGGGTATTCTGTATCCACCCTAACCATACATTATTCTGACTATACCCCGTCGTACATCAAATAATAATCATCTGTTTTACCTTGGATCATCTAAATAGTCATAATGAGGCATCGCCTTTTCTTCGCGTTATGTTCCATACCGAAAATCCACCCATTCCACGATCCGTAAAATGTCGATAACATACTTTCGATAAAACTTTTTGCTACATCTCTTCTTTATCAAAACAGTGGGGGAACAGTGTACAACCTTGTAGTTTTGAGTACCTAAGAAATATATAGACTACCTTTTTCTCTCATTATCAAACGTCATATGAGTACTTAAGCGGTCAAGCTATATGTAACATTGTTTTGATATTAGGACGGTATCTAGGCTTTAGTAATTGATCTGAGGTTTCAACACACGAGGCGTAAAATAACTTTTCACCCGTGTATAACACAAAACTTTTCACCTCACTACAGCGAGGAAAATAAGAAAAAGGGTTTGTACTATCACTCATTTTTAATAACAGAATAACTAGAAAAACATGCGAATATTTAACGTCGACGGCTTAATTGAATAGTTTTAACTTAATTTTTTTTTAATTATTTGAAAGAAAGAAAACATTTATTCGTGATATAAATTACAGAAAAAAAGAAGTAACAGCATATACAATCACGAAATGGTTCCACCTCAGCATAATGCTGGCCTTACAGCCAGTGCTGGTCTTCCGTTGGGACCATCAAGTGCTACTGTCAGCACAAACAGTGAACCGGCATTACAATCTTTAATAGGGCTGAATGGTCAATAATTCCTTTACCTATCCGACAAGGGATGAATTTTATAAAAAAAATATTTTGGATGCGTTTTGTTCGCATATTGACTTACTTGGACTGTCAGAACATTTTATCCGTTTTTACAACAAGAATGAAGGTTAATGTTGAATGCTGATATTTATGAATTAAAATAAAGTTGTAAGATTGTAGGTATTGAGTGTTTTTTACTCGATGCCAGGGGCGTAGCTACCGCCGTATCTGCCGTATCAATTATACGGGGCCCCCGGGCCACGGGGGCCCCCGACGTGCGTAAGCAAAAATAAATGTGAGTAATCTTTACCCTTCATAAGGGCCCCCAAATATTTTTTTATACGGGGCCCCACCAAGGCACGCTACGCCCCTGCTCGATGCAATTCATTGTGATATTAAAAATTCAGCACTTTTAACGTTTTACGTCTTATTAGCTGTCAAATATCACTTAATCTTCCTTCGAATGTCAAAACCTTGTACTATATCTTTCTAATCTGTGGTCAAAACTCTTTCTCCACATGTGGATAAAAAGCGATTTTCTCAATAGCTGTCAAACAAACAAAAAGTGCTTTCCGAGCTAGTGAGGTGAAAAAATATGTCCTAATTTTACCAAAACTACCACAGGATAGGTGAAACGCAAACGCCTTTGCTTTTTTCACGAGAAAAAATAAGCGATCATAATTTTGTATTTTTGACAACTTCAAAGTACAAGGGGGGCAACTCTGAAATTCTATTTTCGAAGTGCGTTGCGTACCTTCTCTCTCACTCTCAAGATAATGACTATCAGGTCGATTTAGACGAGGACTATTTTCACGCGCCTAAATCACGGCGCCTGGAAAAGGCACCGTGTAAACACTTTCGGCGCCATTTTTTCGCGGCATGCCAGCGCTGGCACGGAATAGAACACGAGTCAATTTTTCGGCGCCAGTGACCTCCGCCCGCGTCTCTCGCTACCCCCGCGACTATTTTTCGGCCTCGTGTAAACACGTCGCTGCCAGTCGCAGGCACGGCCCCGTGCCGTAAAGTAAATAGGGTGTACATTCTTCGGGTAAAATGGCGCCGAAACTCAATGAAAACGAAATATTAAAGCTTGTTCAACTGTATAGAGAACAAGAATGTCTTTGTGACAATAGATGCGTCGACTATCGAAACAAGGAAAAGCGCCTAACAGTGTTGTAAACAATTACATTAGGAATGTCTATATAGATATATGTCTATATAGATATATAGATAGATAGAAGGATTGGATATCAATGAAATAAAGGCGAAAATTAAAACTATCAGGAGTACGTACTATTTAAAAGTAAATAAAATTGAGAAATCGACAAGATCGGGTACTGGAGAAAATGTTTATAAGCCGAGGGCAAGTTGGTTCGAAGAATTTCATTGCATTCTTCCTCCAACATATTAATCAGGTCCTCTCGTAATAACGCGGATAGTTTGGTCCTGAATTCATTTTAAATGATGGTGACCTGAGCGTAGAAAGACTGGCGCGTAAACAAGGACAGTCGGTTGTGGCGGCGTGCTAACGACTGGCACTAAAAAGGCACCGTGTAAACGGTTTGCGGTTCACTGGCGGCGAAATTTAGGCGCCTGAAAATAGTCGTTGTGTAAACGGTCTGAGGATGTGACGGTGCCTTTTTTAGGCGCCGAAATTTAGACGCCTGAAAATAGTCCTCGTCTAAATCAACCTATCAGATGAGCGGAACAGCACGAAGCGAACGAACCTCGAAAATCGAATATTGGAGAATAGGGCCTGACATTGACATTTTGAAATTAATGTCAGTTTTTTTTCTATAGAGAAAAGACAAAGGGATAAGTGTGCATTCTGTGATAGTATTGGAGTTACGCCCTTTTAGAATAAGCACAAATTAATAAATTAATTATAAATTAAATACGAGCCCTAGCGAAAAAATTTAACTGTCAGCATGTTCATCTTTTCAAACAAAATACAGAGAACCATTAAAATTATAGGCTCAGAAATATGAAATGTTGTTATTCCCACCCCACTTGCACCCCACAGCAGATTCCGTACGAGACCAAGATGTTCAAAATTCTATACAAGCCTGAGTAAGGAGATTCTCTTTCTACCATACAAGCTAACAATACCAAAAATCAAAGATTTTTTGCAACGAAAGGGAAGTTTCCATGCAAATGAATTAAGACATGATAGGAGGCTACGTTAATTATTTAGACTCAGTTTCATTTGACGCTACTTACAGACCTGGAGGATTTTCTATAAAGTCCAGTCCATGCAAAATCAGTGTAATGGCGGAACCACATTATTAACACCCGACGCGACCCGACGCGACGCGACGCGTGTTGAGTCGAATCAAATTGTATTATTTTCTATGACCAGAGCCACACTGTCAACACCCGACGCGACGACACGCGCACACACGCCACCCGACCCAGACGGGCCAGATCGACGTGTCGCCGATGGTGGGGGTAAACACCCCACCCGACGCAACACGCGCAGTGTGGTTCTGGACAACACCCGATGCCACGCGTCAGTTATTCGAGAACATTCGCAGAATGTATGCATGTGTTTGTGGACTACTCACTTCCACAACTGTCAGCTAAAGAAATTGCTAGCGTGTCGTGGCATCGGGTGTTGGTTATGTGCACGGTGCACGTCGGGTGTCGACACGTCGGGTCGCGTCGCGTGTTAATAATGTGGTTCCGCCTTAAATGCTCGACCATGATGTTAATATGCAACTGTCTTTAAGTAAGTATCAACGCTGTATCATAAAATTCATAAATACCGAACCGATGTGGGTCGGTTTTATTTTTTTAACTTTGTCACCCCAAAACTGGAATAGACAAAAGAGTCAAATCTACGTCAAATCTGACATTGACACAGACTACCGACCGACACACCGACAGCGCTATTTAAAGCTTCGTCGTTTGAAATTGTTTTTATTATAAATACTTCAATTTTTAGAATAAGAATGTAACTCGTCTTCTCCTTTGCAATGTAATGAACTTATGATAACTACAATTTCACTCTCGAATTAATCGAACTTTAATAATTAAAACCTTTATATCAAAATGGGCGGTGGAGATCTGGTACGATACGATCCAATATTAAAGTCATCATTGTAATCTGGTTTGTGCATTCCGGAAACACAAATTGAAACTTCTGAAAATTTCAGAATTCGAAGAAATCATGGCACCCGAACACAATGAAGAATCAGGAGCGCGTGTGGAAAGCGGAGCAAGCAAGTGCTCAGGAGCAGAAGCGGATTGTGGAGCTACAGCGCGAGCGCGCCGCCGAGCGCGACCGCGCGGAGCTCGTCGACCTGGCGCAGCGCACCGCCGGCGCCTCCGCCGATAACCGCTTGCACTGGATGTATGATGTATGTATGTGTAAGAATTCATGGCAAGACTAGTATACCGTTTACTTGTACTGGATAGCCTCGGAGACTTACCTTTGAAGTTTTTATCCCCCGGGAACTATGCAAATTTCCAGGCGAAAAAGTTGCCTATGTGTTAATCTAGGTTACCAGCTAACTATGTTCCAAATTTAATCCCAATCCATTGAGTCATTTCAGCGTGAAGAAGCAACAAACATACACACTCACATCGTCATATCCATGCATTCATCCTCACAAACTTTCGCATTTATAATATTAGTAGGATAACTTATTTTTAAACATAATTTACAGCATTTCTTGCCTTTTATCTGAAAAATGTTTTGTTTATACACCTGCTAAAATAATCTTTTCTTGAGCTTAGAATACACTGAAGTAACATTCTAAATGAAAGTTATCAATTAAAATAAAAATGTATGAAAAATATGCTACATGTATACATACATTCTCATTTCAGAAACCAGATAAGAAAGTACAGCAAGAAGATTTCCTTCTTGGGAAAGCTATTGACAGCAACTTTGAACAACCAGACAAAGCTGAACAGGACTGCATCCCCGCAGTGGCTCGGAGAGTGGTTGGTTCGAGCATGCTGGCTACAGCCGGCGACACGCAAGTGGATCTGGCAAGAAAGATGCGGGAAGATCCCTTAATGTTAGTTAAGGAGAGGGAGCGGGCTGCTCGAGCAGCACTACTCAACAATCCCCTGCAAAGACGTCGCCTAGCAGAGTTGTTAAGAAAAGAACAGGTACATATAATAATATGGTTTTTTATTTGAAGATGTTTCAATGTAGACAAAATTAAATCATCTTAATTTTTTTTTCTAATGTGTGTATATTGTAATCAGTAAAACTAAAGTTAATTCTATTATTTCAGGAACAAAGGAATGAAAAAAAGGCAAAGAAAAAACCAAAAAAAGATAAAGATATTGATAACATCTTAGCTGCTAAACTCAATGCATTAGGCGAGAAACAAATCAACCTGGCATCTTTACTTGCCACTAATGATTCTAGTTCCGATTCGTCTTCTGAGGAGGAGATATCTAAGAAGAAACAGAAAAAGTCGAAGAAGAAGAATAAGAAGGAAAAAAAGAAATCAAAACATGCAGATTCCGATCAAGAATCAGATGATGAAAGGCATAAATCAAAAGCGAGCTCAAAAAGAGATTCATCTCCAAAGAGGAAGAAAAGTCACAAATCATCAAAAAGAGAAGGCAGTCATAGTTCTGATGATGAACAACATGCAAAAAGGTACAAGAGTAGTAGCAAATCCGAACAAAGGATCGACAGAGACTCACAGAAGCACAATCGTCGCGACAGCGAGGAGCATCGTAGCGGACGGTCTCCCGATCGGAGCAGATATAGGACGGAGGAACGGAAACCTACGCAGGATTCGAGAAAGTATAACTCGGAGGAGCAAGGGAGGTACAAGAAGAGGAGCGGTGCGAGCGATGAGAAACCAGGTAAGTCCGGAAGAAAGAGCGTAATGAGCGAAGAGGAACGCGCAGCCAAGCTGGCGAGCATGGCGGCGGCGGGCGCGGCGCGCGAGCTGGAGCGCGGGCGGCGCGTGGAGCGCCAGCGCGGGGCCGACGCCGCCGCCGCAGCGCCGCCGCGCGCGCGCACGCAGCCCCACGCGCTGCCCGACTCGCTCGAGAGCCGCATACACTCCAACAGGCACTATATCCAGCGGGACCAACGACACATGAACGAACATTTCGCGCGCAGGTGACCATCGATGAACATGCCAGGACGGATATAAACACGCGAACGAGTTATATGTTGCGTTGAACTTCATAATTTGTGTCAATTTGTGTACATGTTGTTGGGGGGTCCAGGAGTATTGAGCCACATTTTACTTAAAGAGTCAAATAGAGTATCTTATAACTATTAATTGAGCATTATGTATTGTATGTACTTATTAAATTAAATTTCTCAAAATTTTAAAACAACTATGTTTCAACCAAAATTTGGTTTACACAGAACATTTAATCAGTTTACAATTAATATTTAAAAATGAGTTTGAGGTAGTTCAAATCTCCCAATAGGGCATGATTCCCAGGTTCTGTATATTATTTAAGTGATGTAAGACATAATCAGAATAAATGAATGAAAAAAATATAATAAAAGTTTATTATTATATTTTTACAATAAATAGATAATAACTTTAATAACAATATCATTTCAAGAGACTGGAATACAATAATAATACATTATAATAGATTCATGCAAGTGTTAGTTAGTATTAAATTTCAGGCAGGTTGCGTAACGTCCATCAGTCTAAGGGTATTTTTTCTTTCACAATCTGAAATAGAAAAATAGATTAATTAAGTGAACAAACATACATGATTATCATAGGCAAAGAACAAGTGGGATGATCTAGTGAGAATTTAAATGTTGTATTTTGATGTTCAGTATTATGTCGAGGATATACATATATAATTCAGCTGCAGCTCGGCTCGTCATCCTGCAGCTAATAATAATCTTTCCCATATCAAATTTTCCTATTTCATATTCAACTGTAGTGGTTGGTGCATACAGTCGCGTTCTTCAATATCTACACGGCCGTTTAAAATATTTAAAAAAGCAAATTACTTAACTTAAGATAAGGTCAACACAATAGATGTGTAGGCCTTTTGACGGGTTATTGGCTGCATAGATCTTGGAGAACTCTACTGCATACATGAAATTTTCAGTGGGAATATCTTATCTCAAATGATACTTCTGATACAACACATTTTCTCGGTTGTCGTAATTCTACTGTGCGTCAGTCCTTCGTAGGCTTTGAAGGCCAAGCTGAGCAAAATAGTAAAGCCAGTTTGAATCTTATGCCTTTGCATTAAAATCATTTTTACAATTTTACACTCTGTCAAAAGGCTAACCGTTTAGGATGCTAGCACGAATGACCGCGACTCGCGTTGTCTCACTGTAGATAAGCAACGTTCTTTGTTAATCAACTTATTCGATTAAGTAATCAAGAGGTGCACTCGGCGACATCGAAAGACCAAAGCCAGTTGATATCGTCGATGGCATTGTTGGTTTGGGCCAGCATTCGGTGTACCTCAGCGCACATGCCAGCGTAGATGGGATCTGTGTCCCACGGGCCGCGCTCGGGCAGCGGCAGCGCGCGCCGGCGCAGCTCCGCCACCAGCTCGGTCACGTCCATTATCGGGATGGGGTCGAGCCGGCGCGCCTGCGCCGCCAGATACTCGATGTAGTGCGTCCTGGGGAAGGGAGGCAGACCTCTGTGAGGGCGCGGCGGTAGAGCCCCTCGAGCGAGCCGTAAGGGCGCGGCGGCGGGCGCAGCGCCGCGCGCTTCACGAGCGTCTCGAGGTCGTCGACCCCGAGCAGCGGCAGCGGGTCGATGCCGTGCCGCCGCACCAGCCGCGACAGGTACTCCAGGTAGTGGTTCCTGCAACCAAACACTTCTATGTATACTGGACAAGCTCCGCCTCGCGAGTGCACCTATCAGCCGCCTCAGATAACATTTAAACTACCGACTGAATTGAATTTATATTTTACGGGGTGGAAATTTAAGATGGGGCAGTCAAGGCGACACCTCAGACGTTGATGACACACGCAAATTTTTCTACTTACTAACTTTTTGAGTTATACTGAGCTTCATATTAGTTATACTGATTTTGAGAAAGTCGGGAAAAAGTATAATTTTTTATATGTATACCTACATTTTAAATTCCTGTTTCCAAAGCGATCAATTAAATTGTTAGGACTAACTGAAGTACTAGAAGTTCTAGTCTAGAACAGACAAGTCGATAAAAGCTTTTTTATTTAACATAATATATGTTCTGTCCGTGTCTGGCCTCAGGTCAAAAGTGACAGATACGTTTGTGTTAAGTTAACATAACTTTAAATAGCGTTTATGAAAATGGGGATTCGTGTGCGAATCGACGGAACAATGGTAAGAACCTTGTGGAAGATCTAGGGATAAAAAATTAGGTTTAAGTACCTGGGTCACGGATGGCTACTTTGACACTACTTAACTTCTACTTAACTGCTATTAAATGTGTATCGATCTTATAACTTCGAATTAACTGCTATTGTGTGATTGAATATTGAATTTTGTCGATCGAATTTGAGATCCAGAATTACCTACTAGCAATCGGCTTCATTTTCTTGCGGTGTTTTGAAATCGCTTTAAGAAACATGACCGATAGGAAACAAGAAAGGACCTTTCCAGACACATAAAACTGTAGGTATACACTTGTTCAACATAACTCAAAAAAGTGAAGTACCTATGTATGGTCTTCTAATTTTCACGTAGCATCAACGATTTAGGTACTGGCGCAGTCTACCCAGATTATATATTTTCTATCGAGCAGTTAAGTTTGGATAACTTGGCTGTAACTCAATGTGCAATTTATTTATTTTGCTTGTCTTGTCAATCGTATACATAGAAGTATTTGCTGGTGCGCCCGCTCACTTTTCGCTTTAGCTTTACATATCCAATTAGCATACTTCTAATATTACACTCATATTTCATATTTTGTTAGATAATTGAAAACTATTCTAAGTTATTAACAGCTTCAAACGTGAACAATATTATAGTTACTAAACCGACCTATATAAAATGGATAAGGGGCACACTATAAGACATACTCTATCGAATAAATTATAAAATGAATCTCGAAAACAGATTCACAGCCGGCGAATATATCGACGGACATAAAAAAACTGCCGAATCGAGAACCTTCTTCGAATTCGGTTAAAAACTTGCCTGCTAAAACGCGTGTTTTTAAGGTGATATCAGACGGTTCACTCGAGTGAATGCTGCGAAATGAAAATATCCAACACCGTTTGATCAATTCACTAATGAATTCATTCGGCACTTTTCTTTCACTTTGTGTTCAGTTCAGACGTGTCACTTTGAGTCAAAGATGCAAGATGAAATAACAAAATGATCAAAAAATGAACCGTCTGATATCATCCTTAGGGCAACGGGGCAGTCGAACGTGCGGTATTATCTGTATGTTGTCCGTACTTGCAGAGGCCGGCGTGCTTGGGTGGCGCGTCGGCGTTGCAGGGCCCGTCCACGAGGCCGGACGGCGTCTCGCGCTGCAGCGCCACGGGGCAGCGGCCCGTCGCGCCCGCCGCCACCTCCACCTCGTACGGCACGTTGTTCATCTGAATGTACATATCACTATCACTCAACTTTGCTAATACAGCGTCACAGTAAGTACACGTTTTTTAATGACAATATTATGTTCAAGTTAATATAGGTAGAAGCGGAGGCCTGATTCGACAAACACATAGCTACTCTATGCTGAAGCTAGTACGTATCGAATTTCATTGGACTTCTGTGTATGTGTTAAAGAGAGGATGATCTAGATATAAAAGTACACGTGAGCGGTGCTTCGAGCAGTTGTAGACGGTTTGGTTCTCATTTTACCTGTAACTTCATTGTGTCCGTCTGTCCGTATGTCACAGGCGTTTTACTCTCAATTCGAGGTTAGTTTTTGTTGTGCAGGTGATAGTACCTGCAGCAGCGTCTGCAGCTCGTGCGGCTCCTTGTCGCGCAGGTAGAACAGGCAGTTCCGCGGGTGGTGCGCGTGCAGCCCGAGCCGCGCGCAGTACTCGCTCAGCCCGCAGCGCGCGCCCATCATGAACGGCTTGCCGCACCCGTAGCAGAACTCGTACTTGCACTGCGTGCACGTGAAATGCATGCAGCCGCCCCTACAAATACAAAAGTATTGTTTTAGCCCGCTGCTAAGCCTACGTGCTTCACTTCACTTCGTATGTATTCGCAAATTGGCCTGATCTGTTAAAACTTTTATGTAATCATCATCATCAGCCTAAAGACGTCCACTTTTGAACATAGGCCTCCCCCCTAGCACACCATAATGAACGACAACTCGCCACCTGCATCCACCGGTTCGCGGTTGCCACTCGAGAACTTTTCTCTCCCAACGGTTGTCTGTTAGCTCAAGCAAATTAGAATCCATTGTATGGGAAATTTGGCAAAATATATGGAGAACATTTATCTATTGGGATGGATACCTTATGGGGTGAAGTCAAAATTTATCAACTCTCCCCCCTCCTCCGGGGGGCGCGTCCCCCCACCACGCCCCCCAAAGTGTCCCGAAACACGGTTTTTTGAAGTTTTTGAGAAAACTGTTCGCGATACAGAAAAAGTGTGTAGGAATGAAATAATATACAATAAATTTACTATAAATCTACCATACACATAAAAGCGGTATCTCTTATGGTTTTGACGCAAGAAGACGCAGAAAATCATAATTTTTTGTTTTTTTACAATAAATTTTATTAAAACTTCAGTTTTCTCAGAAAATACTCATTTTACACCTAAAAAATGTATCACTTAAATAAACAATGGAATATTCCCTTTAAAAAGAGGTATCACTTATTTATATATTAGTTAAGTTGACCATTTTAAAATAGTTTAAATATTTAATTTGTCATGAACAATTTTTTTTACTTGAAGATTAGGTATGTTTAAAATGTTTTTTATATAGTTTAGAGTTAATTATAAACCATGCTAGTGTAATTTTGTTTATTTATTTTCAGTTATCCGCAAATAATTAGTGTGAATAAATTCATTCATTTCCAAAAAGGTACTAAGATGTTTATTTAATATAATCAACTATTTATTTAAGTATACCCTTTTATTTAAGTACTTAAATGAAAATAAACAATGTTAACACTCTTATTATCTGGGGGCACGGTAGTGCCCCAGCTAAGATAGCCAAGTGAAGCGCAAGAAGTGCACTAGTTACCTTTCCTCGAACCGCTTTGTCGTTATTTTGTACTCTCATAACTTGGTTTTGGACTGTACCAGATAACTAAAATTCTCGGGATATGATGTAAATAGCCGCGTATTCACTGAGCGAGCCGCCGCGCGAGGCAGCCTCGGACGTTTGCCGCGCAACGATTGCCGCGCGAGGCAGCCTCATGCAAGAAATCGTACTGATCGAGGCTGCCTCGCGCGGCAAAGCCGAGCCGCGGTGAGGCTGAGGCAGCATTGCGCGCTAATATTTCTCCACGCATCTTCTCTTAGTCCTCTATTTGTATAATCGGGACATTGCGCATCCCATAATCGTCTATATTCACCATATAGTTGTATTAATTTAAGACACTGCTCTTTATCCATGACGCTAACACGCGACGAACAAGCGAGGCAAAACACAACCGTCCTGAGTGAGCGCGGCAAACGTGCTGAGGCGCCTTTGAGCATAGACAAAAACCGACACCGCGCGGCTCAGGTCGAGGCACGCTCGCCCGAGGCGAGACGTGCGTTCGCCTCGGGCGAGGCACGTCCTGACAGGTCGAGGATTTGCCTCACGAAGTTGCCGCGCGAGGCGGCTCGCCCAGTGAATACGCGGCTAAGAGTAGATTTATTACAAGCTCTTATATTCTAAATTTTATAGATATCTAAAAAACTCTGATTTCGTCACTGACTCACTCACTGGTGGTCAACAAATTTACGTCCTAGAAAGTTGAAATTCGTAACTATAAGAACTATTGTAATGATAATTATTATCACACAAACGAATAACTCAAGTATAAAAGTCGAGTGATGCTCGACATATTCCAGACTAGTTCGTAGTCCTTATTCCTGGACCGCTTGCCCCGGCGGCAGCGAAACGATCACATATTACAAATAAAGTAAATAAAGTATTATTATTATTATTATTTTATTATTATTATTTGTTGTCACATATTATTGATTGAGTCTCACGGTAATTTCATGTTTAAAAAACTATTGTAATTAACAGGAAAGTAATGAACAGTGATTTTTTTACCTTACGCCTATATGACGGTAGCAAAACGGCCAACGACATTATTTTTACTAAATTGTAGACTTCACAAACTCTTAAACACTTGTAGAGTTAGAACGTAAAAAGTTTGTAAGTTGTTGCTTATGACAAGTTCCTTCAGAAAACACCACATTTGCACGCGCTTAATTTCATCCACTAATTCAGTTTAATTTACTGAAAATTCTGAAATATACAGTTTATTATTTTTAACAACACCCTTTATCAATTTTCAGACCGCTGGTATCAAAATTTGCGAAGTTTCGTACAAAATATCCATTCGCTAGTTTGTTTGACCGATTAAAGGAAGAGTTAAAGTTCCAAATTTTAGATTTTTGCTGTTGATTGTATACTAATCTAGATTACAAACCAAATTAGAGCATTCTAGGAATTTAATATGATGATCACTAGTGACGACCACTAGTTTTTTAGATATCAATAAAATTTTAAATATAAGAGCTATGCAACTGAAACTTTACACTTGTAATAAGTCCACTATTCACATCATATCCCGAGAATTTTAGTTATCTCGTACAATCCAAAACCAAGTTATGAGGGTACAAAATAACGACAAAGCGGTTCGAGAAAAGGTAACTAGTGCCCTTCTTGCGCTTCACTTGGCTATCTTAGCTGGGGCACTACCGTGCCCCCAGATAATAAGAGTGTTAACAATTGTTTATTTCAATGTCTCTCTTCAAATCTCTTCAAATTCAACGTAAGTTACTTAAATAAAAGTGTATACTTAAATAAATAGTTGATTATATTAAATAAACATCTTAGTACCTTTTTGGAAATGAATGAATATATTTATTATTTGCGGATAACTGAAAAAAACAAAAACAAAATTACACTAGCGTGGTTTATAATTAACTCTAAACTATATAAAAAACATTTTAAACATACCTAATCTTCAAGTAAAAAAAATTGTTCATGACAAATTAAATATTTAAATTATCATCAAATGGTCAATTTAACTAATATATAAATAAATTATACCTCTTTTTAAAGGGAATATTCCATTGTTTATTTAAGTCATACATTTTTTAGTTGTAAAATGAGTATTTTCTGAGAAAACTGAAGTTTTAATAAAATTTATTGTAAAAAAACAAAAAAATTATGATTTTCTGCGTCTTCTTGCGTCAAAACCATAAGAGATACCGCTTTCATGTGTATGGTAGATTTATAGTAAATTTATTGTACATTATTTCATTCCTACATACTTTTTCTGTATCGCGAACAGTTTTCTCAAAAAGTTCAAAACACCGCGTTTCGGGACATTTCGGGGGCCTGGGGGGGGGACGCGCACCCCGGAGGAGGGGGGAGAGTTGATAAATTTTGACTTCACCCCATAAGGTATCCATCCCAATAGATAAATGTTCTCCATATATTTTGCCACGTTTTGAGCTATTTTTACTGAATTATGTTCTACGTGCGATGTGGCCTGCCCGTTGTCACTTGATGCACTTGCCACAAACTTGATGTGTGGTAGATTTATTGGTAGGAGTGTTAGGTACCTGGAGAGGGAATATTTGAAGTGGCATCGCGGGCACTCGAGGCCGTGCTCGCGCAGGTGCTGCTGCACGGCGGCGGCCGAGCGCTCGGGGTCGTTGTCCTCCAGCCACGCCGCGTACTGCTCGCAGCTCAGGCCCTCGTGCGCCGCCGCCCACTGCAACCGCACACCGGCACGTCAACACACTGCTGACGATACTAACTAGACATTGACAACAATATTAATCGGTAATTTTGAACCCAGCATGCCGAATTCGCGTTTACCGCAGTGCGGCCGCCAGCTCTATATTGCGTACGAGTTAGTACTAGAAAACTAAGAAAGCAAGCGATTGGTCAGCAATATGAATAACAAAATGCATCGGATAGGTTTACACGACCAAAGTTCAGCCAACATCTGTCTCTCGTACGGTGCGGACGCGTTATACTTTCTGTTAAAGACTCCTTTCACAGCCCACCTTCTACATGTGCTTTATATTTTTTAGTGTTGGCTTTTGACGAACATACTTACTGTAATGTAAGCCTGCCTGCATTGAGGTGCGCCCACCGAGCTTCTTATGTATCTTTCATTTGCATACAAAAGTGCAACATTAACTTATATGCTATATTAACTCGTTAATTTGGACGCAGTATAGTCACATTAATCGTGTCCTTTGTGTTAGGAGTAAGTATCTCACAACCGAGCTTACTGGTTTCCTGCAAGTAGCGCAGCTAATCGATCGGCACTCGGGGCAGCGAACTTTCTTTTGTTTCGGGTGCACGAAGAATCCCGACGAGCACTCCACGCACCATCTGAAGTTGGGGTCTCTCGCTAGCGTCCGGTCTCGTAACTGAAAACAAAGAATAGTGCAAAATATTGTAGTTTCGGAAGTGGACTCATCATACCGCTCGAATTTGACATTTGGAAAGCAAATTCCTTTTCTCCAAGTTTCGTTGTAATAATGTAGAGCTCATCAGCTCCCAACCTCGTTCGAAATCGAACGATCAGCATCAAATTTTCAACACCAAAGCTAGCGCAAGGGGTCAACTGACCTTTCTTTGAAACAGTTCATGCACGTCCGTATCGAGCAACATCTTCAGCAGTATGTCGAGGTGCGCGAAGTACTCGAGCCAGGCGTCCTCCTCCAGCGCCTCGAGCTCGGGCTCCTTGCAGTAGGGGCACACGCAGTCCACGACGCTGCGCTCCGTCACCTGCACCGTGAAGTACAGGCGCGCGCAGTCGCGGCAGCAGCGGTGCGTGCAGCGGAGCATTGACACCATCTGGACCGGGTCAAGGGGAAACGTTACGCTGACGTACTGACAGCATCCGATGGGCCTATCGCATCAGCATCAGTTACGACTTAAGATAGTCTTGCAAGTTCACGTGACCAAGAACCAGTGATGTTATGGATATCCATGTCCGTAACCGAAACTATCGGATATCCGAAATAAAAAAATATTCGTAACCGTAACCGAAACCGAAATAAAAGTTTCGGATAGTTTCGGATAGGGCGGAGTCTAACTAAATACTACAACTCGTACGAATTAACTGTGCACTCCGCTGGAATGCGACACCTCTCTCGCTACCTAATAACGTCACATCACAGCGCGAGGTGCACAGCTAATTCGCATGGGTTATACTTTAAATATGACACGTAAATATGACACGTCGTGACAAGTTTTGTTTTTGCCCGGCCGGCAACTTTAGAGCAGTGTTGTTATGGATATCCATATCCGTAACCGAAACTATCGGATAATCCGAAATAATTTAATATCCATAACCGTAACCGAAACCGATATAATATTTTACCAATATCCATATCCATATCCATATCCGGATCCGAAATTATATATCCTTAACGCCGCTGCCAAGATCAACTCAAAAAGAGGGAAGTCTGTGTTTAACTGTAGATAAAAAACTTCTAAGGTCGTTTGATATCCTAGTGCCAAACTAACTCCACATTCTATTGATATTACTAAGCGAGCACATGAAGACAGTCGACATGAAGTAAAAGAAAGGGTAGTTTAACCTGGTGCTCGGGCAGGCGGCTGGCGCAGAGGTCGCAGTCCTGGTGCAGGTAGACGAGCGCGGCGGGCAGGTCCGCGCACTCGAGCGCGGCCAGCAGCGCGGCGGGCGCGTCGGCGCCGCGCGCCACCAGCTCCACCGCCAGCTGCGCCTGCTCCCAGCTCTCGGCCGCGCCCTCTGCTAGCAGCATGCGCGCTTGCCTCTGCGCAACAAATAAACGTACAATGTGAGAACGCAGAGGTGCTCATACCGCCGTGTGATTTCATCTACAGCGTCCAATCGAATACGTCCATTGTGGATGCAGCTAAGAATCCGTTTATAACAGAACACTACCATAGAGTTGTGAAGACAGACGAAGACTGAGAACGGAACGGGATAAAACAGCTAGTCTTTGGATCTCAGGTTTGGTGAAATAGAAAGCTGCAAGTTTTTTGACAAGACGAGTGTAGCACATAAGTATATTGAATTATTTAATATATTTACACTTTTAATTGGACAAACGGAAGACGATAGACTCACCTCCGGTGAGCCCTCCGGCAGGCGCACGCGCGCCAGATCGATCATGACGCCGGAGACGCGGCGCAGCGTGAGCGGCGGCGGCGGTGACGGCGGCGAGCGTTCGGGTTCCGGATCAGCCTTAATCACGACGTGCACCTGGGAGTCCTCTGAGTCGCTGTCCGTCCACTCGTCCTCGGTCCGACAAGTCTCCCGGAAATATTGTTCCTTCTTTTGCTCAGGTGTCGGCGTTTCTGGCTGCGATGGCTCCTTAGTTTCTCCCTTAGGAGGCGGAGGAGCCGGTTTCTTTTTATTCAAGGTCGACGAGGTTGAAGCTTTAACTTCTACAGTAGTAGGCGGAGCTGGCGCTTTCACTGTTTTGGGATTAAACAAACGAGTTTGCAGTTGCTTGACGTGGCCGCTCCGAATGTTCCCGAAATGAGTTTTCGGCGGGTCGGGTGCAGGATTCTGCTTTAGAGACGTACGGCGCACTGGCACCTTCGAGGTGAGCACTTTTGGAGCGATCTTTTCTACTTTTTGTTTAATGCTTGGCAACACTTTTACGAGCTTCGGAATATTAGACTTAGTCGTTGTAGTATTATTTTGAATCTTTGAATCTCTTTGCGGACTTGAAGATGTTTGCTCAGGCGATGCGCTAGTTCTATATTCGGGTTCAGTTCGAACATCTTCTTTGTTACTAGTTGAGTTTTCATTTTCGGAATCTTGATTTACGTTTTCATCTTGGCCAACGGTATCAGTAATATTGTGGTTTTCTTGTATAGTTTCAGTATTCAGAGATATGTTGCTGCCGTCGGACTCTGATACACCAGTAGGTTTATCAGTAGGCTGCAAAGTATTTGCGTCATTCATTTCAATAACATCAACAATATGAGTTTCCGTGTTATTTAAAATTGGTTCAACAGTGTCCACATTGTCATTTTCTTCATCCGAAGATTCTTTAATGTTTAATTCTACTATACCTACAGTATCCAATGAATCGTCTTGCGCTTCTAAGGGTCTATCTGGATTTTCTACAGTTGCATTTGCTGCAGGTGGTAAAATTTCACTTTGTAATGTTTCCTCCACTGTTTCTAGAATTGCATTGAATGCAGTTGGTATAGTCTCACTGATTATAATTAGTGACGCTGGTTCAGGCTTAAAAACCAGTAAATCTATGTTTTGCTTAACGAGAGGAGTCTTATCGAGATAGGGCAAGTTTGAAACAATACTTTTTTGAGTTAAGTTTTCAGTAAAGCTTGGCTGGTCTAAGTTAAGTTCTTCATAGATTTCTTCAAATGTATTGACCGTCGCAAAGTTGTTATTAATGTCTTGCCGCTTAGAGCGCTTTTCTTTTGGTTTTTCCAACTGTGGTTCCAGTTCAAGAGTAATTGTGTGCTCTTCCTGCAAACTTCGGGCTATGGAATCTAGCATTTCAAAGTTAGTTTGTTGTATTGCTTCTGTTTGCTCTTCTAAATGGTCCATGGCTTCCTCAAATTGTTCGTTTTCTTCGGAGCTGGTCCTGCCTAAACCGGCAGGGATTTTATCGACATGTTTTGGATCTTCGTCTTCACTACTTGTGTAATCTTTATCTTCTGTTGTTAAGTTGTCAGTCTCTTCTTCAGATTCGCTGTATGTAGATTCATGTTCCGTAGATAAATCAGACTCATTTGAACTGTTATCCGCCTCACTTTGTGAAGTGTGCGAATCGTCTAAAGAATTTATATCTGAATTGATTTCAGCTTTCATTTGCTGAATTAGTTTTTGTGTATCGTCAACTATATCATTTAAATTACTGGATTTATCATTATCTTTAATAAGGTGCTCGCGTTGTACAAGATTTTGAGGGGACTTTCTACTATATTGTTCTTTAGCAAGCGAAATATTATTATTGTTACTGTTAGAATCCGATTCCGTAGAAATAATTTTCAAATGTTTTACTCCTGTCCTGTCAGTGTCAACGTTTTCTTGCACCGTGGCATTTGGTGCTTCTAAACGTATATGATTGTTGACCAGCCGTTCTTGACCTGAATTTACTTTTTCAACATATTCAGTGTCAGGTAATGCGTTTACTGATGTGTCAGTAATAACTTGCTGGCGTTCAATAGACAGTCTTTGCAAGTTCTCTACGGCTTCTTCTGAATGAGGGGCGGTATTATTAGTCGTGGCTTGAGAATTTGATGTAGAACTAGTTACATTTACTTTTTCTTCCACAACTAGCGTAATATCTCCAATTCTCTCATCATCCAGATATTCGTTCGCATTATTGGTATGCTCGTTTATGTTGTCTATATTAGGCAGAGGACTACGTCTTGTTAATGCATTATAAGCATTTATAAAATCATTTTCAGACTGGCCCAAGTCAACTCTCAATTTTTCATCTGGTTTGTTTTCCATGGCAATATTAGTATCATTATTTTGATCTAAATTATTATTGTTGGCCATTAACCCTTTTAAAAGTAAATTTTCATCGATAGACGGAACACCTGCTTGAATTAAAAGTGCTTTTAGTTTCTGAGCTATATCCTCAGTGTTTATTACGTTATCTATTTTATTTGATTGGTTGCTTTCCATTTTAGGCTCTTCTTTTGCCGTTACATTAATATCAGTAGATGTAGACGCATAAGTATCACCTATATCTTCGGTTTTATTGTTAGTAGGTAAGCTCGGCATATCTGAATTTAAATAAGTATCTATTTTATTTGGTTCGATACTTGAGTTTTTATGTTCTGCTTCAGTAAGCGCATAAATATCAGTAGGTATTGAAGCGTGGGTATTTGCCAAGTCTTCCATTTGAGCGTTAATGGGTAAATTCCAAATATCTTGGCTGAGATTAATATCGTACGGGCTCGGAGTCTGAGCTGGCAACGGCAAATACATCCAGTCGTCGTCTTGAAATGTTTTCGGTATCGGCTCTTCGAATTCATCCGAACTGTCTGCTAGAACAGAATAAAATTGCAATATTTAGTAATGCAATGAACCAAGTTAGATACTATTGCTTAACACATCTTTAAATTTGGGATAGGCGGGACTTACCGCCTTACTTTTAAAAGGATTGCCAGTGTAAAAAAGCACACGATGGAAATAATTTTAACAAGCACCTTTCCTCTTATTCGAAATGAAAAGTAGTGTTCAACTCGGGTGAAATTACCCATTTCACCCTCGAACTATTGGCGCTCTCACTTCGTTCGAGCGCCAGAAATGTGTCAGGTGAGATGGGTCAATTTCAATTTTCAACCCTTGTTTATCAACCTACAATTGATGTGCATTATTAATGATTAGGGTAGGAACAAAGCGATGGACGTGTGGCAATAGACCTTGCGCGCGGCGGCGGGCGGGCGGCGCGGCGTCGTCGTCGGCGCCGGCCGGCGAGCCCCACACGCGCCCGCGCAGCCGCCGCTCCTCACCGACGCTGCCCTCCGCCTGGAACAACGTTCTATGTCCAAATTTACTAAAATAAATCGCAGCGGGTCAATCGAACGGGAAACGTCGGACGCGGCCCTCGAGCCTGCGGGGGCCGGCGGCGGCGCTCGTACCTGGCGGCGGTGCCTCTCCACGCAGTCTGTGACGGCGGGCCACATGGCGGCGCGGTGGCGGGCCAGCGCGGCGCGCGCCTCCAGCTCGCTGACGGCGGCGCCGGGCGCCAGGCGCGCCGCCGCCGCCTGCACGCCGGCCACGAGGCTCGGCCAGCGCTCGCGCAGCCAGCCCAGCGGCGCCGCGGGGCTCTGCGCCAGCGCCGCCTGCACCTCGGCCGCGCTGAAGCCGAGCCGCTCCGCCGCGTCCATCAGCCGCGCCAGCTCCAGCCCGCGCTCCGCCGACCGCGCCGCGCCCGCGCCCGCCAGCGCCTCCAGCGACGCCGTGCGGTTGCCGATCATCGGCTCCGGAGACGCGGCCTGCCGACCACGAGGAGCGAACGATTAACGAGTCGTCCTCGTTCATATACAGGGTGTTTGGTAGCCAGGTGCAAAGCCTTAAGGGGGTGATAGCCGAGGTATTTTTGAACATTTTGAGCCATACATGTCTTAGCCGAAATTTGTTTTTTTTTTAAATTGAAAATTTAGAAATTTTATGAAAATACCCAGAATTTGATAAAAACGAGTCAATATTGCGCCAATGAGCGTAAATTTGTAAACAAAATCTTTTATTTCGGATAGTTTAATGTGTATTGGACCAAATGAAACAATTTTGAAGTGTCTGTCTTGTCACAGAAACAAAATGGAGGCATTCGAAATTACTAAAAATGTCTTATTTTAGAACAGTCATTTTTCAGTGCCATAAAAAAAAATTAAAAAAAAACCTGGAAACATTTTTAAAAACATGCCTGTTTATTGCTCTTTCTTTTAAGGTATCACTCATTCACATTGCTTGCTAAATCTGAGATAAAAAGTAAAAATCTCGGGGGAGCGCTCGCTAAGAATGCACTAGTAATGAAATTTCGCGTTTTTTCGTGTAATTTACTAGGTGAATAACTACACTTACCTAGTAAATTACATGAAAAAAGGTAAAAAAAGAATTGTAAAATGAATTAATTTACTATTCAAATCACAACAAAGTGAAGATTACTGATATATTTTTTTACCTTTTTTTCATGCAATTTACTACTTAAGTATCTACTTTTAACGTGAAATTTAAATACTAGTGCATTCTTAGCGAGTGCTCCCTGAGTTTGGTTTTTACTTTTTATCTCAGATTTAGCAAGCGATGTGAATGAATGATACCTTAAAAGAAAGAGCAATAAACAGGCATGTTTTTAAAAGCGTTTGAACATTTCCAGGATTTTTTTTTATTTTTTTTATGGCACTGAATAATTACTCTGTTCCAAAATAAGACATTTTTAGTCATTTCGAATGCCTCCATTTTGTTTCTGTGGCAAGACAGACACTTCAAAATTGTTTCATTTGGTCCAATACACATTAAACTATCCGAAATAAAAGATTTGGTTTACAAATTAACGCTCATTGGCGCAATATTGACTCGTTTTTATCAAATTCTGGGTATTTTTGTAAAATTTCTAAATTTGAAAATTTAAAAAAAATATATCAAATTTCGGCTAAGACATGTATGGCTCAAAATGTTCAAAAATACCTCGGCTATCACCCCCTTAAAGCTTTGCACCTGGCTACCAAACACCCTGTATGATCGATTATTATTAACCAAGAAATAATTGATGTCCGGTCAGTCACCTGCGAGCCGTAGAAGCTGGAGCGCCGGGCGGGGCGGCGGCGCAGGTCCAGGTGCGAGGCGCGGCGCGTGAGGCGCGCGGCGCGGCGGCGCTCGCCGTCGCTGCAGTCCCCGCCCGGGCTGCTGTCGCGCCCCGAGCGCCCCGAGCGCCACTCCCAGCGCCCGCCGCCGCCGCCGCCGACCGTGTGCACGCTTCGCTCGCTCTCCTGCGTAACGACGATTACGAATCGAATGCGAACATCGTTTCGATGTCTGCTCAGGTATGAGTGCCGGTACGTGAGTCTAGCGATGACCTTGTATGCGCAGAAGTATAAAATACGGTATCCGTGGGTGCGCAGATCCCTTTCACGTGACTCGTACTCATCATATCTGCGTATTTTAACACATAACGTATGGTACCTCTATCTTTTTACCCTGTGATGTGCGATTTTATTCTAGGGTATGTTCTGAGTACTTATATATACCTCTACTATATTTAATATTTGATGGTAGATAGACCGACTGACCCGAGTGTCGCTCGACAGCGAGTGCCGGCTATGCGAGCGCTCGCGGCGCGCGTCGTCCCGGAAGCGCCGGCGCGAGCGCGAGCGCGGGGCTGACGGCGCCCGCTCCCGCTCCCGCTCCCTCTCTCGCTCTTGTTCGCGTTCGCGCTCCCGCTCACGTTCGCGTTCACGTTCGCGCTCCCAAGGCTTCGGAACTTCGTATGTCTAAAAACAAGCCACAGCATGCAGTCAATCTAACTATTATTATTATACATACAGGGTGTTTGGTAGCCAGGTGCAAAGCTTTAAGGGGGTGATAGCCGAGGAATTTTTGAACATTTTGAGCCATACATTATGTCTTAACCGAAATTTGATATTTTTTTTTAAATTGAAAATTTTGGAATTTTGTGAAAATATCCAGAATTTGATAGAAACGAGTCAATATTACACCAATGGGCGTTAATTTGTAAACAAAATCTTTTATTTCGGATAGTTTAATGTGTATTGGACCAAATGAAATAATTTTTAAGTGTCTGTCTTGCCACAGAAACAAAATTTGTTTGGTTTTTACTTTCTATCTCAGATTTAGGAAGCAATGTGAATGAGTGATTAGTGGTTGGTGGTCGTTATTACAACAGCAGATAACGTAATGCATTATTTGGACGCAACGAACAACACATTATTAAATCGTCAACTATCCTGTTATCATTATTCGTTGTCTGTTGTCAACGTTGTCATACGCGCACTGTTGCCGCACTTGGCATAGAAGCGCAAGCGAGTGCGCAACAAATCAAGTAGGTGTGTGCGAGAGCGAGACGCTTGTACACGTGCGCCCTGCTTCCTTCGATTTTAAGCTTTTATTCAACGAAATAAGGTGTTTATTTCATTGACATAGATTGTTAACCTGCTATCCACAATTTCCGAAATTCAAATAACTGACTTTTGGTATCATTATTAGCTGTTGCTGTTTGTTGTCAGCCAGTACAATAACAAACAAGGTAACAGAGCGTTGTTTTGCTTTTGTTCCCGTACGTTTTTATTGCGATCGCGCGCGTTGTATCGTAACATTCATAACGTTACGAAATAAGTATAACAATTATTTAATAATAAAATTATCAAGTAGTAATTTTCGTCCGTTAATTCAGTATCGTTTTGTAAAACAGCAATATAACAGGATAATAGACAACAGTTTACAATAACAGCTATTTAAGAATAACACAACACTGTTATTCATTATTGCAAAACAGCCGTTATTGCCACCACTATGAGTGATACCTTAAAAGAAAGAGCAATGAACAGGCATGTTTTTAAAATTGTTTGAACATTTCCAGGTTTTTTTTTTTAATTATGGCACTGAAAAATTACTCTGTTCCAAAAAAAGTCATTTTTAGTAATTTCGAAAGCCTCCATTTTGTTTCTGTGGCAAGACAGACACTTATAAATTATTTCATTTGGTCCAATACACATTAAACTATCCAAAATAAAAGATTTTGTTTACAAATTAACGCTCATTGGTGCAATATTGACTCGTTTCTATCAAATTCTGGGTATTTTCATAAAATTTCTAAATTTTCAATAAAAAAAAAAAAAAAATCGGCTAAGACATGTATGGCTCAAAATGCTCAAAAATACCTCAGCTATCACCCCCTTAAAGCTTTGTACCTGGCTACCAAACACCCTGTATATCTATAATAATATTCATAATCAAAAAAATACCACACGGTTAAAATTTTTGGACCAATTTTTTTTGAAATGGCATTATTCAACTAACAAATTATAGACTGGAAAAAACTAAAAAAAAACTAATGCAATAATAAAACCACAAACATTTGTTTTAAAATTGATTTATAAAAAAACCGGCCAAGTGCGTGTTGGGCCACGCGCATTGTAGGGTTCCGTAGTTTCCTGCTACAATAGGCGGATATTAGGAACATAATTATCATTTTTCATTTTTATTCGATATTAGAACATAGTTCACGGTTTCAGTACATTTTATACATTGGTCGACTATTACTCTTACTCGTTCATTGAATTGTAAAGCGAACCTAACAGTGATAGTTTTCCATTAAAGTTCGTTATAAATACTACTCCCGTAAATTTTTTCACCAATCCTAATACAAACGTTTATAGACCGACCGCATAAATGAGTCCGCGGCACAGGGGCGCGGGGTAGGACGACAAAGGGGACCGAGAGAGGTGCGGGCGGGTAGTGCGCTTGCCGCCCGCACCTCTTGGTCCCCGCGGTCGTCCCACCCCCCGCGTCTGCACCGGCGCGGGGTGAGTAAGCAGTCGGTCTATAGCTGCCAAGGGGGTTGGGGACTCTGACTCCGATATTTATTTATTTATTTATTGATAAAAACACATGCAAGTTTCACAGTACAGAACCAAAACACTCACGCATTAATTAAATACACATAAAATTAATACCTATGTGTCACAAGGGAAATAATACATTAAAAATTACATTGAAATTATATTAAACTTACAGTGTCAAAGCGAATCCAATTTACTATTTAAATACAGTACAATAATAATAGATTAAAAATTAAAAAATAAACGAATATGTCAAAAATTAAATTATGCCACATTCAGCCAAAAGTTCAATTAAAATGTATGTCAAATAGATTGGTCAATAATGTCAAGCAATAATATTATTATAGGTAGATAATTACAATTTCGATAGGAATACATCAGCCTTTCTCATGAATTCACCAAAGTTATCAAAAAATATGTCTGCATTCGGGACCTGCACATGCATGTCATTTAAGAGCGAGAGAGCCCTAGTCGTGGGCGCGTTTCTGGCATGCACCGTGCGCGACAAGGGGACGGCGAAAGGGCGCCGGGGCCGCCGCGCCGGCCGCGCGCCACCCCCGCCCGCGCACGCGGGCACGGGGCAGGGCCGAGGCGCCGGCACACACAGCCCCACTCGCCCCACCACCGCCGGATTGTCAACGCTTCCGCGCAACACGCCATAGTAGTGCCCTACCAGTTGCCGGTTCCGCCTAATTTCGAGTGATTCCATGCCAACCATTCCCGACACGAAAAGGGAAGGAAAAAGATAAGGATAATACCCGTAAGTTTTTTTATATTTGAACCTTTCAAATTTACGTTGCACCCTTTCAATCATGAGTCCGTATTTCAGCTCATGCGGATGCCACACAATGGCCCCGTACTCCAACTTGCTGCGGACATATGCGTTATAAAGCATCGTGGACACAGCAGAACCAGAAAACAGGGCAGAGACTCTCATTATGAAACCCATTGTCCTACTTGCACTCTTACATGCGGCTGTTATGTGCTGTCTGAAGTCAAGCTGCGTGTCCAATGTCAGTCCCAGGTCACGTATGTTGTCCACTCGTTCCAGCGGGACGCCACCGATGCTGTATACGGACTCGATCGGCCGCCTCGCCCTAGTGAAGGTTATTACTTTGCACTTAGAGGTATTAAAGTGCAATCTATTTTCTTCACTCCATACGGCTACCGCGTCTATATCACGCTGCAAGGCATCAGTGTCACCAGCCGTCCTAACGCTAAGAAACAACTTTAAATCGTCTGCAAACATAAGACACTCAGCCGTACTGACCACCCGCGGCAGGTCATTAATCATTATTAGAAATTGGCTGGGACCTAATGTGCTTCCCTGACTCACTCCTGAGCGGGTATAGTAAGGCTCCGAGTTGCAGCCTTCAATACGAACGTATTGCCTTCGACCCCGTAAATAACAGGCGAAGAAAGCAAGAAGCTTGTGTGAAAATCCCACACTCGCCAACTTTCCTAGCAGAATGTCGTTATCGACCAAATCGAACGCCTTCCTAAAGTCGAAATATGCTGCATCAACTGCTGCCTGATGCGACGGTCCAGAATGGCCTCAAACAACTTGCCGAAGACTGATAGCACGGCAATAGGCCGTTGTTCCGTAACATCCCGCCCCGAACCAACTTTAGGCACTGGGGTAACTCTGGAAAGTTTCCAGCGTGATGGAAAAGTTGCAGTTTCCAAGGAAAGGTTATACAAATGCAACAAAGGAACCTCTAGCACCGCAGCGCAATCCTTAGCGAAGAACGGGGGTATAGCGTCAGGACCAGTTGCATCACGCGCCCTAAGCAGTCGAATCGCCACTCGTAGGTCCGCGGCGTTCACGGTGTCGACGGCGACGCTGGCCGCGCAACCAGCGCTTGCGCGCGCCGCCTCCCCCGGGTCGAGTATCGGGACGCCATCCTGAAATACAGAACTAAAGTATTCCGCAAACGCATCAGCGGCGTCTTGTCCCGTCACAGTTTTGTCTCGGTATGTATAGTCACTAAGTCCCCGCCTGTCCTTACGCCTATCCTTCACGTACTGCCAAAATCTCTTTGGGTCGCTCATGATGTCCCGCTCAATTTCCAGTATGTGTCGTCTGTAGGTTTGGTCTATCAAGTATTTGACATGTCCTCTATAATATCTATAGACCTCCCAATTAAACTGCGTGCCGTTTTGTTTATATTTTTTAAAGTGAAAGTATTTACTACGAATATTGTTTATTATGTCAGCAGTATACCATTTCGGGTAGGAATATTTTCCGGATTGACTTCTGTCGTGCCTCTTTAAAGGGACATGCTGCGCAAAACATTCTTTTAATTTACTATAGAATATTTCTGTACCAGTTTCCACACAGTCAGAGCTCAAAACGTCGTTCCAGTCTATATTCTCAACCGCAGCATATAACTCAGCAAAATTCGCCTTACCAAAGTTAAACTGTGGTTCATAAGGAACATCTCGGGATCGCGATGGGTTGGATGGAATGGAGACGGACTCGCCGCCGCGCGGCAGCGCGAGACCAACCCGCAGCGGCGGGTGGTACGCGTCCGCCGGCACCAGCGCGTCCGCCTCCTCAAACACGCACGCCCCCTCGGACTCAGACCCACACAATACCAGGTCCAAAATGCCTCCATATGAGTTACAAATTGAGTTATACTGTTTCAATTTAGTGAATTCAAGAAAAAGTTCAAATTGTGTTCGTACAGCGGTGCTGCACGAGTTGAGATTAAAATCACCAACTAAAATTGTTTCCATATTGGCGTATTTACAAATTAAGTTCTCGAGACAGCTTAAAACATTTAAATATTTATGATCCGGTAGGCTGGGGGGAAGATAAACTACACTGCAGATGAACTTGACGTTTTTCCATGCAACTGAAGCGATTATTAATTCCATGTCATCAGTTAGCCCATCAATATCGGTAATGGCTCGCATGGCAAAACATTCCCTCGCGGCCAGCAGCACTCCTCCCCAGCCCGCGTCCCCCGGACGGTCCCGTCGTAACACCGAGTACCTGTCCGGGAACAACTCCGCATCGTACACAGAGCTTGTGAGAAATGTCTCAGTTAATGCTATTAAATCAAATGAGCTGCTAAGCATATTGCTAAGAAAAGAGTGAGTTTTAGATCGAAGACCTCTTACATTTTGGTAATACATAGATAAGTTCTTAAGACGTTTCCTGCTTTGCACCTTTGACACGAAAGTTCTGCCGCCAGGGCTTAATGCAAATGTCCTTTGCCCAATTTTCTGTTGCCAGTACTTGCTCAGTAAACTTTGAAGGCACGCCAAGCTTAAAAGAAGCATATTTACCCCTCGCCTTTAGTTCTTCTACCGTACAAATACCGCTACCACATATTCCGGCTAGGTGTTCTCCCACTTGATCAGTCGACGTGCCGAGCTTCACATAGTAGAGGTGGAGATACGTCCATCTCTCTGATGCCTCCAAGGAGCAAGATGTTCCCGGGGGAGCCGAGCCTCGTAGGACGTTGGGTGGGGATGTACGCCTTCGCTTCTGCTTCTTCTTCACCTCGGTCCACGGAATGTCGCTCTCCGGGACCCCGACAACATCCTCAGCTATCCCGTCGTCAGCTTTTGAGGCATCGTCGGTTCCAGTTGTCAAGGTGCCTTCCGACGAAATCTTCAGCGATAGTGCATCACTCGCCACAGTCGCCACTTGCCTTCTATTCGGCTCATTCCAATGTTGACGCGTTCGGCTCGCTATGCGTGGTTGCGATTGCGACTGCGACATCGGTGTGCTGGTGACTGCAACTGTTGCGACCGCCTGCTGCGGGGCCTTAGTGTGGACTTTACCAGCAACAGTCACACTCGCCGGAACTGAAACCTCGTCTCGTGTCATTTGCTTCGGCCGCCGGTTGCAATCCAGAATCCCAGATGGGAGATCCTGACCATCCAGACGTTTCAAAATCTTGTCATACTGAGTAACTTTTTCAATTAGAATGTTTATACTCCTAGACATATCCTTATACATTTTATCGTGTTTTTCTTCAATTATTGCGAATTTTTCCCCAATTACTTTACTGATTTCGCCCATCAATCGTTTATTCAAGACGCCTATCAGCTCATCATTGAGAATCTCGCGCAGGTCCTTAGTACTAATGAAACTGTTCTGCGCCCGCTCGCCCTCCTCGTTTTGAGATAATAGCGAGTGACTCATCCGCTTACAGCGGGCTGTCGAGCGAGCAGTTACGTTATCCAAATCACATGTCTCAGGGCCAGGTTGCATGCTAGAATTTAACGGAAATGAAGCATCAATGAGGCTGGAATCAAAAATACGCATTGACTGACGTACTGGGGTTTCGGTATTATTCCTCTTTGGGAGCTTCCCACGACACTCAAAGCATAACCATGCATTCATATAGTCTTGTGGCATCGACCTGAAAACCTCCTCCGTAACATTGGCGCATAACAAGTCGTAACAGCACTTACAACCCGAGCATGCCATGTACATCTCATTGATTATTATTTTAGGGCAAGCAGAACATTTAAGCGCCATAATCTCAGCTCAACTTCGTATGTAACTGTGGCTAACGGGCTTCGTAAACGCGCACCATAAACTTCGCAAAATTGACGTTTCGCTCAAGTGACAGTTCTTACATTGACGTTTACTGTCAGCCGGTCAGCTGTTGTTGCTCATAATACCGCTTATTTATTGTGCTAATTTTGTTAAATATTTCTGTTATTTTGAAAATTATCCATGTGTGAGTGATAATTCAAAATGATGGGCTTGGTACCGAAACATGTATCTTGAAATATCTCAGCTGAAGAACTCACCAGCGTGTAGATAATGTTCTTCTTTACTTTCTTGAGTAGTGCACCAAAGGTAATTATAACTTTTATTTGCGACTACGATGTTTAAACATTTTATTTTATTAATTTCCTCGGAGATGCAATAACAATGTGTTTACAGGCTCAACGGTAGGGTAGTCACACCAGATAATTAGAACTTAAAGCTTAATACTTCGCAAACGGATCCCTGAATCGAAAAATGGTTTTCCCACAGAAATAATATTTTTGAACGACTGTTCTCACGACACCCTACACCTACACCTACCCTATGAAAAAATTAACCAAAGATTTTTTTCAATATTTTATTTTACCACTGTTGGCTAATATAATATTTACACTCATGCCAAATTACAGCTTTCTAGTACCTACCAAGAATATCTGAGCTATGCCGTGGTCAGACGGACGGATGGACGGACAGAAGCGAAATTATGAGGGTTTCTTGTTGACTACGGAACCCTAAAAATGGTTAAAATAATATGTAACAATTTGATTTACCTGAGTGGAAATGCTCTGAGGAGGAGGTGACGTCCCTGTATTAGTGCGGCTGGACACGGAGCCCGCACGATTGTCAACGTTTCTTCGTGGCGGGGAAGTGCCAGCGGACTTTTTTTGACTCATTCTCGGCGTCGACGGACGCAAGTCTTGGTCGCGCGGCGGAGAAGGGCCCACGGAGATGCTGTGCCGGGCCGGAGGCTCGGGCGGCGTCCGCGCGACTGACGCGCGTGCGCTGTCGCGCGGCGGCGAAGGTCCCACCGACACACTTCTACCATTATAAGACGGATTCTGAACTTCTTTGGGCGGAGACGGCCCCACGGCCATGTCGTGCCGCCGGGCCTGGTCGGTGCTGACGTCCCTCACCGGCGTGATCAGCCTGCTTGTTGGCTTTCTTGACTTGTCTTCCTTCGGCGGAGACGGGCCGCTACCAGTGGAGTATTTCTCTTTCTTTAAGTTTGATTTCGGTGCTTCGCCGTCTGTAACGGCGCGTATTACGATTAAAAGGTTGGCATCGAAAAAACAACAAAAGATAATAAATAAATAAATAAAAATCATTTATTTCGGACATGATTATGGATATAATAATAATAATGATAATGATGAAATTTTTAAACGACTTCAAAAAAGGAGTAGGTAGGTTTTTTTAAGACTACGAGACGGTGACGATGATTCAAATAGACTCCCATTACTAATGTCATATTATCTGCGGTTTTCTGATCCTATAAGAACATTTTCTCAAAATCAAAGAAAATTAAGAATTCGTTCATGTTTCTAGAAAATAAATGTGTATCAAATTCACTTTGTTTGTTGCGAGAGTCGTTAGTGGTAGCAGCCGCGTTGTCGGCCACGGTGAGCCGCGCCATGGCGTCGGTAGCGCCGTTGGCGTGCGGCAGGATCCTGGGCGCGGTCGTGGGCGTGCGGCAGCACACGACGCACACGCGCACGCCGGGCTCGTTCACGAACGTGCAGTGCTCGCACTGCCACGCCGCTCCCGGCAGAGGGGGCGGCGGGCCCAACTCCTCCTCTCCGGGTTCTATAGGTTCTATAAGTTCTACAGGTGCGGGACCTGAAAAAGAGAATGTCGTCTGATACTAAAATTAGGTACCTCATTATAAGAAATTTCGATAGCGCCTTGTAGAGCATGCGTGACGTGGTCGGCGCTAGTTACTCGTGCATCGTAGCAGTTTATGTATACGATGACTAGATGGCACAAGGGTCGGTAAAAGTTAATGGAATGTTCCGACCGTGACCTTCCCCGATACCCCGCCGGGGCGTTGATACGTAGTTATTTTCTGTTCTACGAAAGTTCGATACAGATAAAATGACTAACGTTTATATTTTTTAATCAAGTTGCTCGTAAACGGTATCAAAACATACAGGTTAACTTGGCCGCAACGCCCCATATAAACCCTCGGGCTATTTAGGGTTCCGTACCCAAAGGGTAAAAACGGGACCCTATTACTAAGACTTCGCTGTCCGTCCGTCCGTCTGTCACCAGGCTGTATCTCAAGAACCGTAATAGCTAGACAGTTGAAATTTTCATATATTGTGTATTTCTGTTTCCGCTATAACAACAAATACTAAAAACAAAATAATAATAATAATGAAGGGGGGCTCCCATACAAAAAACGTGATATTTTAGGCCTTTTTCATGGCTACCACTCGCCGAGCTAGATCTCAAGAATCGTAATAGCTAGACAGTTGAAATTTGCACAGATTACGTATTTTTATTGTGGCTACAACAACAAGTACTAAAATCAAAATAATAATTAAGGGGGAGCTCCCATACAACAGAGTATTTCTAGTACGGAACCCTTCGTGCGCGAGTCCGACTCGCACTTGGCCGGTTTTTTATTACCATGAAGCCCTCGGGCGGTGAGTAATTTTTTTCGGGCTTCTACTAGAGCCTCGATCGTAATTCCTCGCTCGCTGCCCTTAAGGCGCTGTCAACAGCAAATGACCTGGAGCAGCGCCACTCTTCACACATACGGTTCACGTGCCTGTTAGTGAAAGAGAAGAAACTATTCCGGCAGCTTGGCGCGCGTCTAAAATCTTGCAAATAAGACACAAATCTTAAGAAATAAACAAAAGTATGGATTATTTGTGAAATATGACTCGTTAGCCGTTTAGGTATGAATATGTTGACTTTATGTTTTTAATTGCAGACCCATACGTCGAAAAAATAAAGACATAGAACCGTTTAATGGTGATTTTAAGACCAATCTTTGCAATTATTTTCTATCGAGCCGATTTTGTTCAATTATGTATCGAGCCCGTCTAGCGTGTTTGAAATATGATGAAAATTAACATTATATTTTTTATGTAATTTTTTTGTGTGCAGTTTTTCTTAAAACAGTGTTTAAATAACATCAATTTCAACAAAATTAGGTGTTGTCAGCCTCTTAATACAAAATGTAGGTACTATTAAAATTTCAAATGGACCAATGGACGCGTAGATAAAATGTCTCACGTGGCGCCTGCGCGGTCTCCTTGTGCGCGGGGTGCCTGGGCGGCGACGGCGGGCTGGGGCGGTCGCTGTCGGCCTCGGAGTCGGCGTCGCTGGAGGGCAGCGGCGGCGGCGAGGGCGAGCGGTGCTTGGCGCGGCGCGACGCGCGCGAGCGCAGGCTGCCGGCCGGCGACGCGGCGCGCGAGCCCGCGCGGGACGCCGCGCGCGACGCGCAGCGGCTCTCCGCGCCTGCACACGGGTAGTAGGGGAAAGTGGTCACCATTCGTACACATACCTTATCGTTGAAAAATTACTACCTATATCCCTTTAACATTTTGACATAATAGTTTCGGACTTTTTTACAACAGACTACAAATATTTGTTACACTTTACGCTTAGGTACAGAAACTAGCTAAGTTTGACAATTAAATAAAAAATGAAATCTAAAAAGTGTACGAATGGTGACCGCTTTCCATATTGCTACTTACAATGTCTGCGTTTACAGTACCTAACACAATCGTTCACCGTGACACCAACGCATATCGCTCGGTCAGCGTCTCATCCAGAAAGGTCTTATCTATGTACATATACAGGGTGTTTGGTAGCCAGGTACAAAGCTTTAAGGGGGTGATAGCCGAGGTATTTTTGAACATTTTGAGCCATACATGTCTTAGCCGAAATTTGATATTTTTTTTTTAAATTGAAAATTTAGAAATTTTACGAAAATACCCAGAATTTGATAAAAACGAGTCAATATTGCGCCACTGAGCGTTAATTTGTAAACAAAATCTTTTATTTCGGATAGTTTAACGTGTATTGGACCAAATGAAACAATTTTGAAGTGTCTGTCTTGCCACAGAAACAAAATGGAGGCATTCGAAATTACTAAAAATGTCTTATTTTAGAACAGAGTTCTATGGACGCCACGCCACGGTTACCTAGTAAATTACATGAAAAAACGCGAAATTTCAATACTAGTGCATTCTTAGCGAGTGCTCCCCGAGTTTTGTTTTTACTTTCTATCTCAGATTTAGCAAGCAATGTGAATGAGTGATACCATAAAAGAAAGAGCAATGAACAGGCATGTTTTTAAAATTGTTTGAACATTTCCAGGATTAAAAAAAAAAAATTATGGCACTGAAAAATGACTTTGTTCCAAAAAAAGACATTTTTAGTAATTTCGAATGCCTCCATTTTGTTTCTGTGGCAAGACAGACACTTAAAAATTATTTCATTCGGTCCAATATACATTCAACTATCCGAAATAAAAGATTTTGTTTACAAATTAATGCTCATTGGTGCAATAT
Organism: Pandemis heparana; assembly: GCA_963854515.1. Lineage (NCBI taxonomy): Eukaryota > Metazoa > Arthropoda > Insecta > Lepidoptera > Tortricidae > Pandemis > Pandemis heparana. The sequence goes on along the minus strand of OY978008.1, from coordinate 12,933,308 downwards.
TGACTTGTTTCTATCAAATTCTGGGTATTTTCATAAAATATCTAAATTTTCAATTAAAAAAAAATATATTAAATTTCGGCTAAGACATGTATGGCTCAAAATGTTCAAAAATACCTCGGCTGTCACCCCCTTAAAGCTATGCACCTGGCTACCAAACACCCTGTATAATCATAATGTAGCTAGGTACACATCGTTATCAAATCAACCTTTCTTTGTTTTTTCTAGACATTCTGCGCTTACGTCCACAGGAAACTAACTAGAATTGATAAAACGTAATCTAGAAAAAAAAATAGGGCGCCGTAGCCGTCGTACCTCTGCGATAGGGCTGCGGCGTGGAGTGCGGGTGGTGGTGCGGGCGCGGCGCGCAGCAGGGCGGCGCGTGCCAGGCGGCGGGCTCGAGGCTGGCGCAGCTGCCGTAGCGCCACGCCGCGCCGCCGCACGCCGCGCAGCCGCAGCCGCCCAGCTCCAGCACCGACGCGCCGCGCCGCAGCCCGCGCGCCCAGCCGCCCTCCCACGCGCCGCCCGCCATGCCCTGATGCTGCAGCTGCCGACGATTTGGCTCGTTACTATTGTTCATCTCCCCGGCGAGCGGGCAACGCCGCAGTGTTATTAGTGGGTATGCTTCCGTAGGGAAAGAGGTCGGGGGATAGCCCCACATGACCGTCCGGCCCCCACGGGCACGGGGTGCTCGTGAATGAGTTTTTACTACTAAAAATAGTAGATTGTACAACAAGAGCATAAAACAAGCCACTTTAACCGAGACGTTCATATAGCCACCCGAGCCGGTACGGCGAGGGTGGATAGACACGTCGATGGGAAAATGGGTTTTATGAACGAGTTATACACTGCTTTTCACTTAGATTGCGAAGAAACAAAACAAAAACATTGCAAAAAAAGTTAATTAAAATTAAATGTGCATTGGAACAATTCGATACCTATATTTAATGGTTTTTCCTGGCAAATTGACTGTGTTAGGAGTCAGTTTTATTTCCTCTTCACTTGACGAAATTATTGAATATTAATCGTATAACAGTAACAAATTGCAACATAAATCCTACTAAGAGAAAATAGGACGTTCCCGCCTAAGTTCCCGCCAGTTAACTTTTTTTTTCTTTTTTTTTTAAACGTGATACTGCGGTAAGGTTCGAGTAGGCAGGTGTTGATTTATATTTTAAAAAGTTTTATTTTTCATGTACTTATTTGTTTCAATAATAACTTGTCAAATTATTGTTACCTAGTTTTAGGTACTAATTAAACAATTTAATTGTGGTTTAATAGACCGCAGATTATAATAAAAAAAACTTTAAAAATAAACAAAATATGTTGTCGTAAAGTTTTAGTGATTGTTTGTGGCTGTTGGCACCCGATTGTCTTGGACTTAGACGAAGATTTTACTTGATGCACAAGAGCATAAAATGCCATTTTATCCAGCCTACATCCAGCATAAAGTCGAACTTTTTGAGCATGAGACGTGAAAAGGTTATTGTTTATCTCAGGGTCGCTTGTGCGTGCGGTCTGAAGCTACAATATGACCCCCTTATCCCTTATTTAAAAAAAGTTTTCTCGTAAAGAGAAATTTTATAAATAAGAGAACGAGCGATAAAACTATGGGCGATCATATCACTAGTTGTTATGTACATAGGTATAGTTAAAAACCCACATTATTATTGTAATTTCTTTTTCGCCATACCTACTTTTTTAGTAAATTACGAATTAAACACGAAAGAACCTTTATTTGAACGTTATGAACTTATGAATATTATGAAACCGATTACGGTTTCTGTCGCGTCACCACGCTTATGGGTTCAATAATATGTACCTACACTTTAATATAATGAATAAATTTGGTATTGGTGTTAAACTGACCATGTTCGGGGGCACGTTGTAGGGCGGCAGCGTGGGCGTGGGGTGCGCCCAAGCCTGGGGCGCGTGGCCCACGGTGTTGTGGTAGGGGTGCGGCGGCGCGGCGCCCAGGTACGGCATGCTGCCGTGCGCGGCGTGCGGCGCCGCCAGACTCTGCAAATTAAACGTCCATTCTTTTTTGGACATCTTTCAAAATGGCAAAACTGTGGGCGTTAGAAACGTAATAGTACATTACTGTCTAGGCCAGGAAGCCAACAATGCTCTTCTGGCCGAGGCAAGTATAGTGCTTTTCTCAAAAATCGTTAAAGAAAACAACAACAAAAATAAATGAAAAAGTAATTGACATAAATTATAAATTATTTTTTTCTTGCACTTTAAAGTAAACAAAGAAAAAAGAAAATTGTTTTGCTTTTTTTTTATTGTTTCGCTTTGCCGCCTTTTTCTATCAATGGCATTTGAAGAGAGTATTTTTCTACCCAGAACACCTAAAGCTATTTCAGACACAGATAAACACGTTGTCGTACTAGCTTTTTTTAAATTTATTGTTTTAAGTCTTGTGCCTTTATTTTATAATGGAGATTTGCAATTTTAAAAAGTTAATAATTAGACAGTACTTAATGGAATTGGTATGCAACATTACTGGAGAGTAATGTTTTTTTTTAAATTTTGGACTGACCCGCAACGGCGGCAACAATTAACTTCCTGTTCTGATATTTTATGTAGTTAACAATGACGACTTTAACGGTCATTTTTGAGAAAAAAATGTAACACTCCAGCCATTTCGAAAAATGCTCAAGTCTACAGCTCCCGGAGCTACTAATAGGTGAACATCATACAAGTTACGTACGGCAGGGTTGCTACTGAATCGTTACACTATGGTGGAGTCAGTTTATTAAACTTCGATTATGCTTTACTTACTCGTACCTATAGTACGCTGTCTGCCGAGGTAGTCAAGTCATTCGTCAAAAGACGACGCCACACATTGAAATCAATCTATCAATTTTTCCCTAGGGATGAGAATAGTTAAGTCTAATTTTTCGTCCTGAAAACCCTTGTGATATATGTACAGTCCGTGGGCTCTTAGAATGCCATTCGGGTCTGGATACCATCGGCCGATTCAAGTATCAAACCCATGAGAGTGAGTGAGACAGCAAGACAAACCCGACTAGCTTTCTAACCGCTCACGGACTGTACAGCAAGTTGCATCGACCGACATGCCTAAAAAAACAGTTAGACATCTCCACAATTACTCAGTCTAGTTTAAAAGCAATCATTGAAAATAAATGCCTGTGAGGGAGGAATCGATAGCTTACCATCATATGATTTCCCTACTCGTTTTAAAAGAAAAACATTATGGACCCGGGCTTATCTTGGTCACTCGGGCAGCGTACCTGCAAGTGCGGCGGCAGCGGCTGAGCGGCGGCGGGCGCGCGCGGCGGCTGCGCGAGCGCCGGCAGCGGGCCGACGGCGCCCAGCGTGGCGCGGCGCTGCCCCGTAGCCGCCGGCGGCAAAGGGCTCGCGCTTGATCTGTCACCGATCTGACACCAAAACCAGGGATATACGAGTACATTATATCGTGTTACAGGTTTACTTAGGTACTTACACCACTTGACCTGATACACATTACGACCAACGAACGCATGGAAACATTTGTTCCCCTTCAACCCTTTATAAGGTCCCATTTAATTTTATTGGAAAATACTACCCCAGAATCAAAAGCGGCTATTGAATGCATACCTGATAAACAATATTACATGCCGGGATCCAAAACTTTATGAATAGTAAATCGGTGATGGAAATCTTGAGCCTTGCTAAATAGCTGAGTGATCGTTCAGATTCTCTTCACATAGGCCCTAGGCAAATATCCTAATAGCTGCAGTGCTACACGTTAAGATTTAAATATCTTATTCCTACATGCGAGCCATCTGCGCGTTTTAACCCTTTCATTTCATTTCATGTCATTTCATTTCATTTCATTTCATGTCATTTCATTTCATTTATAAAACAGAGGCGATTTAGCGACCACATGCATTGTGTTGGAATTTCAACCTTATTGATTTCAATATACGTCACAATTTCCATTGTTATTATTGAAAATACGACTGGCTTTAAAATATCCTTTTCTTAGCTAGTACTAGCGCTGCAAGGCCTATTGGCCACTCAGTATGATGTTACCTTGTGCCTACGCGGAGGTGGTACAGGCGCGTTGGCCTTGGGCGGTAGTGGCGGGCGTTGTTCTTCGCGCAGCTGCGACGGAGTCAGGGCCTGATACAAATAAATACTTACAAATAAAATCAGAGAAAAACGATAGATATCACCTAATTGTTAATGAGAGGCATCACAAGTAATGCATAGGTTACCTACTATGAGTCTCTCCTTTATATACGATACATCATCTAAACTAATATTACTAAATGTGAAGTAACTTTGTTACGTTTTCTCACTCAATGCTTATTCGTATAGAGATAGATGGAATCTTAAAGAAGTAGGTACATTGCATACTTCATGCGGACGGGCTAAGTATAACTGAATTCTACGCAGGCGAAGTCGCGTGCAACAATTAGTAAAATTATAAGATGCCCCGTTGAGTGTCAAGACCATGGCTGAGTTTTGTAACTGAAATAGAAAACTGCCGATTCGACATTTAGATGCTTTATGTGAACTAGTGATTGAAAACGTTCTTGGTTCTGAAACTTGGTCGATGATTTATTACTTCATTTTGTAGCGCACTATTAAGTACGAACAAAACATAGACCACAAATATTCGCGTTCAACTTACACTGCGGAAGTAGTGCTTTTGTTATTGGCATTAAGCCAAACTTGGACACTTTTTATTTAGTGGATGAACACTTTTACGTAGTTATGTCACAGTTGCCAATTTAATATTAGTCAACTACATAAATATAATTTATAAGCATCACAATTAAAATTAAACACACAAGCGTGTCCTGTCATTCATTCGTGGTGTCTTGTGCCAGGACAGACAATAACAGTTTCAACAACTGTCTGTAAGGAAAGTATGAAAATAAATCCGTGTTGTTTAGATGAGTACTGCAATGCCAGCGATTAGTGGTGGTCGTTATTACAACAGCAGATAACGTAATGCATTATTTGCACGCAACGAACAACACATTATCGAATCGTCAACTATCCTGTTATCATTATTCGTTGTCTGTTGTCAACGTTGTTCATACGCGCACCGTTGCCGTCATTTATTTTATTTAAGCGAGTGCGCAACAAATCAAGTAGGTGTGTGCGAGAGATAGCGCTATACGCGCGAGATCGCATCGCAATCGCAATTCAAATAACTGACTTTTGGTATCATTATTAGCTGTTGCTGTTTGTTGTCAGTCAGTACAAAAACAAACAAGGTAGCAGAGCGTTGTTTTGCTTTTATTCCCGTACGTTTTTATTACGCTGCGATCGCGACGAAATAAGTATAACAATTATTTAATAATAAGTTCATTATCGTTTTGTAAAACAGCAATATAACAGGATAACAGACAACAGTTTACAATAGCAGCTATTTAAGAATAACACAACTCTGTTATTCATTATTGCAAAACAGCCGTTATTGCCACCACTACCAGCGATGCACTAATGTAGCGACAACACACAAACAGCAGTTGAGCGGGTATGGATGGAACTGTAAAATAAAAAGGGGGAGGAAAATCATACACATACTTGTGCAGTGCATTGCCGGCCCTTTGACAATAGATATAATGTTTTTCTCAACCATTGGGAAGAATATAAATTAAATAAATTTAGCACTAAACTTCCTCGCAACTTAGGTGGTTTTCACGTTCCCGCCTTTTTTTAAGTATTTTTTTATGTCATCTGTCACCGTAAGCTATTTGAGACATTGATAAAAACGTGAGACTCGAACAAAATGCGCACTCCTCGGCCATCGACTTGGCTGTATGTCATTGTTTTTTTTCATTATTCCATAGTCTCTATGACGTTTTAAAAATCCAATCCAATCCGATTTATGGTCAGAAAATTGCGCGCAATCTAATGTTGTAATCTGTGCTTGATCTGTGCCTGCAATGTAATTCGGCCGTCAACAAGGCCCTTCGTGTTCTGTTACTTACCCCGGTCACACACGTGCACATATATTCGCACATTGTATAGAAGTTCGCACATATCTGTGCAGATGTGTACGAACTTCTATACAATGTGCGAATACATGTGCACGTGTGAGTAGCCGGGGTTAGAATACAATGACGATATTTACGACAATGTTTGCGAAAAGAAGTTTTGCATTGGCTATATTTACATACTAGCAGTTGCCCGCGACTTAGTCTGCAAAGAAAAAACATTTATAGCTATCCCGCGGGAACTATGCAATTTTCCGGGATAAAAAGTAGCCTATGTTTTAATCTAGGGTACCCGCTGTCCGTTCCAAATTTTATCCAAATCTAAATACTTAAGTTTTAGCCTTAAGAAGGAACAAACGTACACACTCACTCACATCGTCACAAACTTTCGCATTTATAATATCACTAGCTTCTGCCTGCGACTTCATCCGCGTAGAATTAGCAATTGACATGTAGTTTATCGCTATCCCGTGGGAACTGTACAATTTTCCGGGATAAAAAGTAGCCTATGTTTTAATCTAGGGTACCTGCTGTATGTCCGTTCCAAATTTTATTCAAATTTATTCATTCGTTTTAGCTTGAAGAAAGAACAAACATGCACACTCACTCACATCGTCACATCGTCACAAACTTTCGCATTTATAATACTAGCTTCTGCCCGCGACTTCGTCTGCGTAGAATTAGCAATTGATATGTTTATCGCTATCCCGCGGGAACTATACAATTTTCTGGGAAAAAAGTAGCCTATGTTTTAATCTAGGGTACCAGCTATCTTCGTGCCAAATTTTGTCCAAATCCGTCCAGTCGTTTTAGCGTGAAGAAGGAACAAACATACACACTCACTCACTCACTCACATCGTCACATCGTCACATCGTCACAAATTAACTTTCGCATTTATAATATTAGTAGGATTATTAAGATAGTAGGGCTTGTTTCACCACTCTCTTAAGTGTCAGTTATCTATGATGACGTCTCTGTCTGTTTCGTAGTAATAAATAGAGACGGAATCATAGATAACTGACACTTAAAAGTGGTGAAACAGGCCTTTAGTATTTGCATTAACTACCTGTCGCTGGTGGTTCCTTCGCTTGGGATGTCGGTGGTACATGTCATCGCAGGAGGCGCACAGCGCGCGCCGGCCGCACTCGGCGCAGCGCACGCGGGCGCCGCCGCCGCCGCACAAGCCGCAGGACGCCGCCTCCACCGGGTGCCCTAGGGCAACAACACTTAATTTGAGCGACTTTGTGAATGGCAACCTTGCGCAGCAGTGATGACGTGATTTCATTAAAATTATACAGTTTATTGGAAGAATAAAGAACAACCAATCTGAAATTGAAGACCTGTGTGACATTATTTTTTGCCGTACGTGAGCCTATCGGATCGTCCGGATCGTCTGGCCGATATTACAAGAAATTAAGTTTGTATTTACCTAATGTTGTGATATAAATACTGCCTATTAATCTTGGCTTTAATAACTGTTTATCTACATATACCTACCTAAATTTATTACATTGCAACACAAAGCAGTGTGTGATACCCAAACATAATTTATACCTAACTGAAATGCAAGGGGTCAACGAATTTAGCACTATTAATATTTAATGGCATTTTTATGTGCTTGTCTTGAAACATCTCAACGGAATCAGCGTTTTATCTAACTCAATGCTATTATAGTCCAGAAACTGGGTTTATGTGTCTAGGAACTGCGAGCCAGAAGTTGTTGAACTCGCATAAGTTCATCACATCACGCAAACGTGATTAAAATTAAGTAGTTTCTTCTAACATCAACAGTCCTCTATGTGATATTAAAAAAACCTGCCAAGTTGGGGCAACGCGCTGCGTACGGTATCATATAATAGGTAAAATACTTTCCAATAAAATAAAATAACTAGTTTTTGTATGGGAAAATTATTTACTTATTATTCTAGCATCAATTTTACCTGTTGGCGGTCGAGGCGGCGTAGGCGGCGGCTGCAGCTTGGCGTTGACGTATTGGTCGGTAGGAAACTCCACCACTTCGTAGTCGGGCTCCGGGCGTGCAAGCGGGGCGCGCGGCGCTGGCGCCGCTTGTCGTGCAAACGTTGGTGTCGCCGGCGCCTGACGCGCGAACTGCGGTGTCGTTGGCGACTGCCGCGCGAACTGCGGCGTCGTTGGCGACTGCCGCGCGAACTGCGGCGTCGTTGGAGTCTGCCGCGCGAACTGCGGCGTCGTTGGAGTCTGCCGCGCGAACTGCGGCGTCCCCGGCACGGATGCGCGGGGGTCGCGACCTCGGCCCTTTAACATCTGTTATATACACAGTAACTTTAAATCTAGTTGTTTCTTGTTGTTTATTTAATCGATTATAGGAAAATGCATTTTCAAAATAAATTAAATAGATGTGAACGTAAATAAGCTGTACCCCCTACATGTTACTGAGCAATATAATATCACTACATAGTATAAAACAAAGTCGCTTTCTCTGTCCCTATGTCCCTATGTATGCTTAAATCTTTAAAACTACGCAACGGATTTTGATGCGGTTTTTTTTAATAGAGTGAATCAAGAGGAAGGTTTATATGTATAATACATGCATAATATACCGTGCGAAGCCGGGGCGGGTCGCTAGTTATTAATAAAATAAACTGACCTTACTGGCATAAAGGTAAACGAAGTCCAAAAAACAATAAATAATCTCCTGATAATTTAATTAAGTAAGTACAATTGCACTTATATTTTGTAGTGCATCGGTTAGTGAGTGAGCCGACTTTACGAAGTTTCAAAGCTTCCGTGTTCTGATTCTATTAGGAGTGGACATTTCTACCTATAGTTATAACTTAATGTTTGTTACCAGTCATAGATGATATCATATGCCCGCGGGTTCACCCCGTAAATTAATGAAAAATATGCTTGTTCCGTATCCCGTGGGAATTTTAAAATCCTCTTCTTAGTGCAACTCAATGCATTCAATTGGTCAAATTTCAAATCACTGTTCGAGTGGTTTAGGCCATGAGTTGATTTGTCTGTAAGTCGGCCAGCTAAGCTACTGATTTAGGTAGGTAGTTGATATAGAAGATGTATTTAGGTAGAGTAAATTGGATCATTAATGTGTAACTTATAAACATTGATAACAGAAAATGTGTTCGAAATAGAAACATCTTCTGGTTTCTGACTCGGGTTCTCACAGCATTTTAGCACAAACATCAAGTGAAATAGAAATAAATAAACGTACCCATTGAATTCATAGACTGCCAGAACCGGCGCGCCTGGCAGTGTGTGCATACAACGGGTATTGTGCGTTATACGATTAACAAACCATAGCATGGAAAACGTAAATAGAATATCCTTGAAAATTGTTAAAAAAAGTTAAACTGAAATTTCGTATAGACGAGTCGATTAAGACCGTCCACTAGAGGGAAAATTACAGAAAATTGAAAGAAATGACTAGCGGGTTACAACAAATTGACTACCAGGTATTAATGATTAGTTTAGGATGTTTGAGGACAAATTTTTGACGGAATTTGACAAACAGTTTAGAATCGCGCTTAGAGTGGTATAGTATAACTATAATACGATATTATTTAGAAGACAGCAGCTGTGACCGAGATAGTGCGAGCGGCGACGCCTCGTCGACCCGTTCCGATTTCGCTTCTCATATCCCAAAATATATCGAATGTAAATTGGGTCTATGTGAAATAGTTGGAATTAATAATACGAAAACCAAAAAAATATAAAGTGAATTAAATTTTTCTATAACGATACCTTGTGTTCTGAAGAATCCTAGACGGCAAAATACTAGAACACTGATGAAAATAGAGTCACTTTCAGGATAGGTTGGTCACTTTTCACTCTCGTCATGCTTAACACTTATGCAACGGGCGTGTACGTCAGGTTCTGGGTCGGGTTGGGTGCTGGCACTGCGCTTCGCGGCCGGGCTCGGAGCGCGGCTCCAGCGCAGTCGGGTGCCGGCGGTGACTGCTAATCGTGCACCCTATCCGGACGAAATTGACAGCGGGAAGACGCGTGCGCGCCTCTATTTCGGTACGCGGCCGCGTTGCCCCGATTCCACTAAAATTACAACGCGCTGCTATTTCCGCACTCAGTGCGCCCTCTCGCCCGCGTCTTCTACATCTTGCGAAATTATTTTCTTAGACATCGCTTACGGAGGACAATGTGGACATAGATTGGAGTGATTTCATATTACAAATAGTTAAACAAAAAATCAATCGTTCCCATTAGCACAAATTATGCTCGTGGTAGAAATTTTGCTGGCCTCCAACTCCCTTACCGACTCTAAATCATTCAGGATATAGTTAAATCACAGTTAAATATAGCAAAAAGTATTAAAAGAAAAATAAATATCAGAAAAAATTTTGTTCCATTATTCAAAAATTTACCTTAGTAACGATTTGACATAATATGTCCCGCTGGTAAACAAATACGCCGTCAAACGTGTGTTTGGTTCGGGTCGGTATGGAAATACTGCAGAAATATGCAGAAAATGGATATTTTACAGTTGATTTATATCACTTACTATCTAAGAAAAAGATTCCGGACGCGAACGAAGTGGTATGAGCTGAATCTTGTCCTTAAAAACTTTACTTACGCGTTTTTGTTAGATGCAAGTTTATTGACACAACAAGTACTTTAACTTAATCCTGAATTTCCTTAGATAATACCGTCTCAATATGAGAAGGAGATGAGAATGAGTACGCAGGAGCGGCTACAATCCCTAAACAAAATAGAAGTAGATAACATAGTCAGATTGGGAAAATTACCCAAACAGATTGTTCTCTCCTTCACTCCAAGAGTTATCGTATTCCAGAGCTTCAAGCCAAATGAGAAAATTGTAGCCAAGTTCTCTATTAAGAATATCAGTAAGGTTAGTTGCCTTAAACTCTTTTACGGTGTTAATCTGTGAAATATAATTTGGGGCTGATAGTTACTAGCTGGCCATAGTTAATTAATCATTTTGGTCTCTATGTAGGCCCCAGTGTTCTTAAACATGGTGTTCAAGGAGTCTTCTTACTTCTTCATCAAGCCTTGCGGGGGGCAGCTGCTGTCGCGCTTGGCGCCCGGTATAAGCGTCACATTTGCTGTCACTTTCATTCCTATGCAGTTCGAGGACTATACCCATAAAGTAATGTTTACCACAGATAAGGACCAGTATGTTTTGCCACTAATTGGTAAGTTGAGGGAAATAAAAGCTAGTAGGTATGTAATTACGTAAATATCATAAACATTAAACCAAGGACTCGTAATTCGTGACCGTGACACCGTGAAACTTGTAAGGACACCACAATCAATACCAATAACATAACAATCCTGAAAAGGAAAATCCGATGTCACTTTTACTTTGACAACGTTCTACAGCTCAATTGTATTTCCAAGTTTTTATTGAAAATACTGATTGTTCAATATTAACAGTAGGTAAGTATATTAAGGCATTTTGCCAAACATTTTACACTAGCAGTCTATGGTCTAGTTACACCCAAAAAGCCTACAGTGCTCTGCGAATCCTGTACAATAACCTGTTCCGGGCGTTGGTGGGGCTTCCTCGACATTGCAGTGCCTCTGGCATGTTCGCTGACGCACACACGGATGATTTTTTTGCGCTTATGCGTAATAAAGTTGCGTCTTTAGTAAAACGAGTGACGGGAAGCCCCAATAACCTCCTGCAGGTCGTAGCAGGCAGGCAGGATAGTGCGCTGATGGGCAGGTTCAACGAGCTGCATGCCCCGAGTAAGATTGCAGCTCGGTGAATCTGCTGTCAGTCTAAATGTTGTATTGTTATTCAAATTTTTTTCTCAATATTAATACTAACATAGGTTAAGATTTTTCAATTTGTTTACTAACATACTATGGACCTCAAAGTTGTCTGATAATAAAGATATTTTATTTTTTATTTATTTTTATTTATTAAAAGTATGTATCTTTATAGGAAAGAGACGAGACTTCGAAATTCTTTTTAAGATTATTATTTATTATATACCTAAGTACAGACTGTGGTGATTACATTTTCATCCAAATTTTCCATTTACCAGCTAATAGCAGTTCTAATAAGTTATTTTATTAAATATGTACTATTTGCTTCAGCTATGGGGCCTAGACCAGTACTTGATTTTCCCGACGAAATAATTATTCCGAAAGTACCGCTGAAAGTTGAGAATAAGGTTTCCGTTCTGATCCAAAATGTAGGAATCGTTCCAGCTGCCTTTAAATTTGACACGAGATGGTAAAGATGGGCTTTATTTTATATTCTATCACGTGTTATATCCTTATATCAATTGGATTTGATGACTTAATACAATTAATATTCACTGCTCTCTCATTTTCAGTCCCTTTACAGTGAAGCCAAAATCTGTTTCTTTAAATCCAAAAGAAAAAATTGAAGTGACAGTAACATTTAAAACAATGCATCTAGGGAGTAGTGAAGGCTCGTTACACGCGATTTTTGAAACTGGTCAGTAATAATAAGCAAATTTTTATTGAATTTTGAGTTATATCTGAAACATTATTGAGTATAAGTTTTGTGTTAGGTGAACATTTTAGAATTAACCTTCGTGGGACAACTCACTTGGTTAAAGTCGAGCTTGAGAAACAGGTTGTCAGATTCTTGGAGACTTACACCACAATGGTGCGTCAGCAGTCCTTCAAGATCACCAACAAGTCTAATCATACACTTACATATATGTGCATGAAAAATGATCACCTTTTGTATGGTATGTATCATTTGAATTCCACGTTTAAGGGTGCGACCAAACTGCCGCGTTTACGCAGTGACGTGTCGTAGGCGTCACGTTTTCTCACCGTTTCTTCATACAATTTTGTTGCGATTCCGTAACGTCACCGTTTTTTAAGCGGCGATGTGGTCGCACCTTTAAGCAAAAACTGTTTACCATAATGCGATTTTCAACTTTGTAATGTGTTAATTACATTTGTGATTAGATTTTGAAGAAAAATTGCAATTAGCAACAATATTTTATAACCTCAAGGAAAGTGAATCAGCAAAGAGCCAAAAACTCGTGCAATACGACGTACTGAGCAGTAATGAGCACGAGCGTGTGTACACGAGGATATTTTACGATGAAATACATGCTCTCGTCGCCGACGAAAGTTTACATTTCCAGGATACCCATTTTTCTATTACACCCATTGTAAGTAATTTAATTTTATACCTGTACTAGCGACCCGCCCCGGCTTCGCACGGTATATTATGCATGTAGTATTATACATATAAACCTTCCTCTTGATTCACAGCATCAAAATCCGTTGTTTAAAAGATTTAAGCATACATAGGGACATAGGGACAGACAAAGCGACTTTGTTTTATACTAGATATGTTGTGATAGTGATACTTTGTAATATACACTAAAATGCAATACCTAATTTATGCATTATATGTTCATTTTTAGTCAGGAAAACTTTGGCCAAACAAGCCCACAGAGTTTACAATTACATTCAATCCAAAAGCAATAGGGGAATTCAAAGCAACAGCGTATTTGGATATAGACGGCGTCCAAGAACGAGTGCCATTGTCAGTGGTTGGGACGTCTATGCCTCCATCGATAAACCTCAACGTTGAAACCCTAGACATGGATTGTGTTTATATAAATAAGACGTACAATTACGAGATTGTTGCAATTAATAAAGGTACTTGATAATGATATAACATTATGCAAGCATGCAGAGCTGAAGTCGGCAATCGCCGGTCCTATTACACTATCAATGCTATCATTAATGCTTTTGACATCATTAGGTCACATTAATGGAGTATTATTGTACAAGGAAGTGCAACCTCTCTTCGGAAGCGTGATCACTTGCTCCCCAGAGCTGCACTGCTTGCGTCCCGGTGATAGGGAGATATTCATCATTTCTTTCTCGAACTCAAACCAGGGACCTTATTTTGAGGAAATTAATTTCGCCATACGTGACTCAGATGTTGTCTTGAAACTTTATTTGAAGTGAGTTTGTTGTTCAGTTCTCACTATGATATCTGCGTACCAACGAGGTAAACGTTTTATTACAAATGTGTAAATTATTATTATTTCAGAGGTGAAGTCATCTATCCTTCGCTAATGTTTAGCATCCCGTGCTTAGATTTTGGAATGGTTAGCGTTGGTAAGAGCCCTTCCCTTCTCACAATCTTTATCCATAATACTTAAAACATTTGTGTATTACAATAAATAATATGACCTCGTACAGTCACCAGCATAAATAAGTGATCATTTTTGTACTTTGTCGCTTTTAGTCGTTACAATGACTTCGTATGGTTTTTCAAACATGACTTTAAAGTGACAAGGTACAAAAGTGATCACTTATTTATGCTGGTGACTGTACCTACTGTATAATTGTTGAATTTGACTTGCAGGAGTCCCAAAAACTTTGGAGTTGGATGTTATTAATGAATCAGTAGTTAATGTAAACGCGTCAGTAAAAATTTCATCCGATGGCCCGGAAATAAGTAGCATCACGTTGATCGACTACGCCGTTGCTGCAATGCCCAAACCAAAAGTACCACAATGGCCTAGAGAGTTCAACATAGAACCGTGCAAAATTGATATGGCACCTGAATCAAGAGTTTCTTTAAAAGTTAGTATGATTGTTAGCCTGAACTTTTGAACATGTTTTCCTACACTTTCCATAAACTGTCATTGATATTCCAGGTAACATTGACTGCTAATTTAATAAGAGCAAATCAGACATCACTGGAGTTGGAACTGGAAAAGTCGGACAGCCCTCCAATAGTATTACCTGTGACGTTTGATGCTAGAGTCCCTGAACTAATTCCAGCTTCGGACATCAAACTACGAGCATGCTTTTTGGATTTTCCATATCAATATGAAATACAAGTAACTTCTAATGAGTTTCGAGGATACTTCACCATGGATGACCAGGATGTAATTTTACTGTTAAAGTTTATATTTCAGGCTATATAAAAAATCAAAAGAGAGTTCTGCGAATGGCAAAGTGAGTAAGTTTTAACTATACCTTGCCGTGGCTCAACTAGTTTGCTTGGCGAAATTTGGTTGCACTTGTGTGCGTTTAACTGTATAATCAAACGGTGAGGCGTAGTTTATAACGGCTTCCCTTTGCCGTTTGCAGAACTTCGTCTTTATTTAAGTACTTTTTATTTCATCTGAGAGATGTTGAACAGCGGATGTTTTTAGGAGGAAGAAACGTTAGAGGTCACGGTTGGAATGAAAGAAGGAGTAATCGAACCAAATAGCGTCATATCCTTTCCTGTCACTGTAAAAACAGGTGTTCTTGGCGTTCAAGAACATTCAATTAGGTATTTTTTTGGTCTTAGTATGAGTATTTGGTAGTCAGGCATGTACTACCTAAAAAAAATAGATAGCTTGGACGATTTTTTTATAATGTTGCACTCATTTCACAGGTTGAATATGTTTGGGTTATCAAAGAGTATTGAATTATGTCATATCACAGGCTGTGGAGTAAGGCCTATAGTCACATGTAGCCCGATGGCATTGCACTGGGGACAAATAAAATTACTAACAAAATCCCGTAAAGTCTTGGTGCTATGCAATGACTCACCGGTATATGTAAACTATAAAGCAGCATTGGTATGTAGAGCAATATCTTTAGATTATTTATTGAAATATTTAAAAATATAAATTATGGATAGCTAACACGGAGTCATTGATAGTTAAATCGCGATGGGAGATGGCAAATTCACCCAAGCGAAGGACACATCGAACCGGAAGCGGAAACAGAATTAGTTCTGACACTCTATATGGTCGATGCAGACACTTATACAAACAAGGTGGTCATCCAGCTGGAAAAAGTTAAAGATATTGTAAGTATTAGGCCACACTAAAGTTTAATGCATTATCAAATAATAATAAAAAACTAAATATGACAAATAACAACTAAATTTGTTTTAGCTCGTCCCATTATCAGCTACTGGTGTGGGTACAAGCATTATAGTTGGGGAACTTCGCGATAGAGTGGTCCTTGGTCGCCATTTTACAAGAATACCTCTTGATTGTAAAGTGATATTGGAAAATTGTGGAACACGACTGCACGCTTTGGAATGGAGTGAACATTACAAAGCACCTAAGAATAAACCACTTGCGGCGTATGGTTTTCCTATCGTAATTATACATATGTTTATTAATATTGATGGGATTGTTGTATTGACCATAGTGTAACATTTTGCAGAGGTTTCTTTAATTTGGAACCAAGGGTGTTTAAAATAGCAGCTGGAGAAAAAATGGAGATGGCAGTATCGGCTACTTCCCATAAAGTAACAACTGTCAAGGAAATGTGGTATTTAGTAGGAAGTGTCGAAGGCATAAATAAAAAAGAGCTGTTGTTAGAATGTGAGATAGTAGCGGAATTTGTGGATCCAAAAATAGAAGTTTCGTCTTCAGTCATAGAATTTCGATATGATTATGGCCCATATAGCGAATATTACAAACTGACTGGTATAGATTTATATTTACAAAGCATTAATTCTGCCGCCCTGTAAGGATAATAGTCACTTATTTTGTCGCATTTCAGATATCGTTACGATAAAAAATGTTTCCAAACTACCATTGGACATGGAAATAAGCGTTAAACCACCTTTTGTTCTTATTCAAAAGCAGAGCACCTATAAAATTCGCCCGGAAGATGAGCAGTTATGCTGCTGCATATGTTACAATGAGGAAGACTTAAATGTACCAAAAATATTAAACGAAAGTGGCACTCATCAATCCAAAGTATTCATAGATTACCTAACATTAAAACCAGTCGAGCCCCTTAGAAAAGGACCACTAAAATTCTTTCAAGATATTAATAAGATTAAAATGGCATTTAATTTAACACATACAATTGAAGAACGTTTGGAAGATCAAGAACTAATGAAATTACAAGTTTTGTTAGATACAACGAAGCATTTGTCTTTGAAGTCGCGAGTCTACTGTGAGCTAATGAGGAATAAATTTAAAGGGCATAAGAATAAGGTGCCTCGTTAAATGTCTTTTTATCTATGTATATATTCTTTTCAAATTTTTGTTCTTTCAAAACAAACGGAACTCAAACGACTCAAACCAATTCAAATTTATTTTTCAGGATGCCATCAAACTCATAGGGAAGATAAATTTCCCAAACATGTTTATCTTATCTCCTCGGGTAGATTTTCAGTGTATTTTGAACGGAAGTATGGAAAGCAAAACTATTAAAATACAAAACGTTACGCCACTTCTTGTTTGTTACCAATTTCAATGGAAAAAGTGTTTTATCAGTCGCATCACCGTGGTAAGAAAGAATACGATAGGATAAATAAAACGAATTAAAGAGTCGAAATCACATTGTACGTACATTCGGTTTCCTAACTTTAGTATCCAGTTTTCTATGCAATACTCGTAAGTATTAATAAGTGGATACATGTCAGGAAACCTATCGTCAAATGATGAAAAATCAAAATATTACGATGTCTATAAAAGTACGCAAACGCAAGAAATTTAAAAATTAACTGCAGTCAATGAATTGTACTTACCTACTTAAGTATACAAAATTTTATACCGGTGAAAAAAAGTAGTGTTAAATCTTAAACTCATCATTATTATAACTCGGTCACACCAGAACGGCTGAAAAGATCTGCATGATATTTGGCACAGATATAGATTATAGTGAGGAAAAGAACATAGGCCTACTTTTTACCCCGGAAAATGGCGTAATTTCCGCGGGACAGCGATAAACAAATTCTTTGCAGATGATGTCGCGGGTATTATTTACTTGAAACATTTTTTTTATCAAACTACAGTCTTAAATATTATAAAACATACATACATAGTAGGTAATATGAAAATTCCATTGAAAATTAACAACAACTTGCTATTTTTAAGAACAGCCTGAATTGGAGTTTACTAACAATAAAAGTGAGACACCAACACCTACTTATGGAACTGAGGCTGATCGAAGTGGTATGTTTAAAGATTAATTAAAAAAAAAATGTAAACAATGTCATACGTAAATAAAATCTTGAAATCTAGTAGATACAGTGTTAATTGGGCAATTTTTTATATTCAGTATGTTATCTTCAATCTCAAGAGATGACTGAGAGTGGTAGTCCGGTCCAGCTTGCAACAGGCAAAGCAAGAAAAGATGCTGACGATATCTTAAATGATCTAGTACCTGCAGCTCATGATCCTGTCGGTATGGAGTCATTGAATCTCGAAAATATAGTAGATTTGGAACTAGTTATGGCGAAAGTAATTAGAAAAGTTGCCCCAATGATAAAGAAGGACTACGATACCGAATTTCCATGGACTTGTAAGTTTCCAAAACTTGCAAAGGACAATAACGGAATTAGGACAAATGAAGTACTGCAGCTGACTCCTCACAGAGGAATCTTGAAACCCAACGAATGTCAATATATTCACGTCATATTTACCCCAAAGCCGAATATCAATGTCCGAGCTGTCCTCGAATGCGAGGTTTTAGGAGGCCCATCGGAATATATCGCCGTGACCGGGCAAAGTTCCGAATTGATGTATAAAATAAATACTCAAAAGTTAAATTTTAAAATAAGATCATTTCACGAAAATGCATCCGAGAAATTGATTCTAACAAATATTGCCCAACTGGTTTTTGAATACAAATCATACTTGAATGAACCAAAGTTTCAAAACGAGCTTGAGGGCACCATACTAGATTTAGTACCACCAGAAAAAATATTAGAACCCGATGAAGAAGCAGAAATGAAGATTGTAATGAGACCTGGAGTTGTGGGATATTTTCATAGCGTTTTTTTGTTAGAAATGGGGCACCTTCCTCACATTCCTATCGAAGTATTCGGTTGGGGAGTTATTCCACAAGTATATGTTCTACTAAACAGACCAGAAATTGTATATGTAAGTATTTTTTTTATTAATCAATTACCTAGGCGTGTTTCTGAACTGAAGTAATTATACAATACATTTTTCAGTTGCATCCGGAATTAGGATATTTGGCGATTCAAAGCTTATCTCATGAGTATTTAGAAGCTGTCAGCGAAATATTTACGAAAGGGACTTCGGAGCATTTGAACTCGCCTCTAGGAGAAAAATGTTTGGAAGATCCTGACCTGCAGCGTGACTGGTATATATGCTCAACCTGGGTACGTAAGTCAGTAAGGTACTTTTTTTCAAACATTGTCGTAAATGTCGTCATTGTATTCTAAGTAACAGAACACGAAGGGCCTTGTTGACGGCCGAATTACATTGCAGGCGCGATTTTCTGACCATTAGGCCGGCCACATACGGAATTTTCATACGGTTTCCGTACGGAATGACGTCCCGTTCCTTTATAAAGCGATGTCCCGTTCGCTGACGTCATTGCGTACGGAAACCGTATGAAAATTCCGTATGTATGATGTGGGCGGCCTAATCAGATTGCTGGACTATTTTTCATTTGTTTTTAACTTTTTTAAACGTTAAAGAGACTATGGAATAATGAACAACAATGACATACAGCCAAACGATGGCCGAAGAGTGCGCGTTTTGTTCGAGTCTAACGTTTTTATCAATGTCTCAAATAGCTTACGGTGACAGAAGACATAAAAAAACTTAAGACAAAAGGCGGGAACGTGAAAACCACCTAAATTGCGAGGAAGTTTAGTGCAAAATGTATTTAATTCATATAAACAACAAACAAACATTAATCTGCCGCAGCTGGAAGGGCAATTGCTGGATTCGTAACTTTAAAAAACACTCACCTGCGATTCGTGTTTTTAAACAAGTTACTCTTCCTCATCCAGCAATTGGCTGCTTCCCAGGCCTCGGCATTAATCTACTAATTTTGTATTTTAAAGGTACTTGCCTAATTTGTCCAAATCACGACCCTTGGCCCAGTTCAGTATTAAATAATCATTTTGATAGAATCATTTATATTACATGTGCATCTTTCTTATGAAAACAAGATTTAACTTATAATAACAAAATTAAACTGCTTAAATATTTAGGACAGGTTTCCTTCCACCATGGATATAGAACTGGCGATTGAGAGAATGCTGGTTATAAACCACATCAAGTTGCGTCCAGAAATTTTAACAGCATATTCTACAACATCAAAGATGGGACCTATTCCTGGATTTCACACGACGCCTTATGTTATTGATTTTGGGGTGGTTATCACGGGAAGCACGGTTAGCTGATATCATTTTTTAAAATTATTAGTCATTGTTCACACTTTCTACAAAAACCTTTTCCTTGATAATATAGGTTCAATGTGTAGCAGAAATAATCAATTACGGACCTATCGTCACCAAACTGCATTTTGCTAAAGGAACCCAGGTTCCGATGTGGCTTGGAATAAAATTGTGTGGAAAACTGAATCCTGGTGAATCTGGAAAATTGGAAGTTACTTTCTCGCCAACCTCAATCGACTTCACCGAATTAGAGCAGGATGTAGAAACATACTTTAATTTGGAGGTAAGACCTACGAGTATCGAAACTTTTCCCATAAATTAAAGTAAATAAAAAAATATACTCATTCACTTTTAAGGTTCCTTATGGAGTAACTTTGCCGATAAAAATCAAAGCACTGTGCGCTGTGCCGTACTTATCGTCAAACATTCCAGCTCTTGATTTTGGATCAGTAAGATGCGGGGATAAGATAATAAGTTCAATACCCTTAAAAAATGTGTAAGTTACTAGAAGACTTTACTTACAGTTAAATATACAACAAACACAAATCCCTACTAATATTATAAATGCGAAATTAATTTGTCTGTCTGTTACATTTCACGCTTAAACAGCTAAACCGATTTATTTGAAACTAGCGACCCGCCCCGGCTTCGCACGGTATATTATGCATGTATTATACATATAAACCTTCCTCTTGATTCACTTTATCTATTTAAAAAAAAAATGCATCAAAATCTGTTGCGTAGTTTTAAAGATTTAAGCATACATAGAGACATAGGGACAGAGAAAGCGACTTTGTTTTATACTATGTAGTGATAAAAAAAGATAGTGTTAGTTCCGGGAAAGGACATAGGATAGCTTTTATCCCGGAAAATAGAATAATTCCCGCGGGATAGAGATAAGCGAATTCTGCGCAGACGGAGTCGCAAGTCGCAGACATCAACTATTATAATATATTAGAAGAGAATATTTTTTTCAAAATGCATAATCTTATCCCAGAAATATACATTCAAATTCAAACTCAAATAATAATCAATCGCCCGTCAATTAAATCGATTCGCTTTTCTTTTAATGAAATCATGTCTTAGATATGCAATATCAAGATCACAACCTATTCAGTTATGCGCTTGTTTTTATCAGTGGGAAACCGACTTGCATATGGTACGTAACTCTACGACTAAAAACTACTGGTAACAATCCCATGACGGTGTTGAACAGTTCCGGAAAATACGAACCAGGCGAAGGCGGATGGCTCAGTATAGCTTTTAAACCTACAACCGAAGTAAGTACTATTTCTAACATGTTTTCCTACATAGATAGAAGTATTAACTTGAAACAGATGTCAATGTTAACGTGATTTGAAAAATTTGGTATACCTACACACATGGAGATGGTCCAGTCAACAAAAAATACTGATAGTACAAAGTTTGTACTAAAGAAAAGATTGTATCTAAATTGAGAATATTCTCCTTATTTGAAGTGTATAAAAAATACTTTCCATTAAAAACTGTATTAAGATAACTTTTTGGGATTTCTGTACAACTTATAAGTATTCTTATTAGGTAATATCATAAAACAAACAAAGAATCATACGATTATCAACTGAATGAAATCTTATTTTTCCTGCAGATGACGTATGAGGGTTTACTAATATTTCGGTTCCACATGAACCCTAACCGAATGACAATACCAGTAATTGGGCAAGGAATTTTGCCACATGTTCACATCATTGGCCCCAACGTTTCTTTTCCACCAACGTTGCCGTGGGCAGAAACAACTGATATATATTTTGGATTGACAAATCCTTGCCCATTTCCGCTAGAGCTTATATTTGCACATAGCGATCAGTGAGTAAATGCGCCCAATCATATAACAATTACAGTATAATGTACTGGCTACAGCGTTTACTTTAATTTTGTAGGAAATGGAAGCATGAAGACAATATTTATCAACTACTGTTTGAATATTACGACAAACCGGATGAAATGCTTGTACCTGCAATTAAACCTGGCGCTGGATTACCATATGAAATATATGCTTTCTTCAAAAAGTTTACAGATAACGTTAAAAAGTATATAATCATTTCAGCATGATATGGCTGTTATTAAATTATCAAAATAGTAATAGGTACGACATTATTAATTTTACAGAAGTATAGATGAAGAAGCCGCTGCAGCAAAAGCGAAAGGCGCGGGAAAGTATGTCTAAAAATAAACAATACACAATTTTATTTCATTATGATATTTACATAGATGTGATATTCTTATTTAATTTTAACAGAAAAGCTAAACCAACCAAACCGCCACCTAAGTCTGCGAAGGGAGGAGATAAGGGAGGAGACAAAGGAGGGGACAAAGCAGAAGCTCCGGTTAGAAAATTCAGAACAGAAGCACAAATCATAGCAGGTACTTTTGTCTTATTTTATTGAATAGACTTATTTATTTGTCGGCGAGAACGAAATTTGTGATGAAATCACACTTTGCGCGTTGGCTCACATTATACTAACGACGAATAGGTATGTATGAAAAATATATTTAGGTACTCAATGGTAAGTATTGATATTGCTTCATATGTTTTAGATGAAATGAAGTCGTTAAAAGATCACAACGTAGACCCTCTTCAAGAATGCTTGGAAGTGTTAGATAATAAGACGAGTGATAGCGATTTAGATTTATATTCTAAAGGGCTTCTTGTCTTTTTTCATGGTTCTCCGTGTGAAGGTAAATTTTATATTATATACTTAAGTGTTCCATAGTATTTTAAGGATTCATTTATTTTTTTTTTGTGATTGTGTAGAAATGCAAAGCCAAGAAATGGCCTACGCCGTTGGCAAATGTTTAGGCTTGCCGACAGTTAGCGTTGACATAAGCATTGTGGAAGCATTATGTTCTAGTAACTGCTCGGCGAAAGAAACGCTTGTAAGCATTATTAACGAAATGTTTCAACTATCAAGGAAAAGTACTAACAAAGACGATGATGAAGTTGACGAAGAATCAGAAGGTCAGTATTTTGATGATTAAGTTTTGAACACTACATAAGTGTATTGTGTTGATGCAAACAATGACAAAAATTTAAGTAATATGAATATAAGTTATTGTAGTTAGTAGGTACGATCAAAAATGTTAAGGAAGTGTCAGTCAACTTAATAGTTAGGTAGCTACATTGATACATTCCTACTTAATTTGTTATTCACGCTACAGCTTTACAAACAGCTTCAGATTAAAATTTTATAAAATATTGTTAAAAAATTGTCATTTAAATATAAAAAAAAAAGATGAATTTGGAACTACTGGTACTGGTACATTTAATAGCTACTTACAAAAAATAAATCTATCAAAGGTGCAGATATAAGTAAAGTGCACGGGATGATGAAATGCTAACACTATCAGACACATAAAGTCATTGTGAATTCGTTTCAAGTTTTACTATAATTTGAATAAAAAGCTTCTTGATATTTTTATTAGGAACTAACTAAATATTCTATTTCCAGAAAAATTTGGAGAAACTGAAGACGAATTTGACATCATGTTTAAAAAGATCATGTTCATAGCCAACAATAAAAACGTAGCTACACCTCGATCAAAAGCGAGTGATAAGAAAAAGAAAACTACACCCACTTCCTCTTTAGGCTCGCATATCGCACTCGGATCTACAACAATGTTTCAGCCGGTAATTGGGAATGGATGATTATTTCAAAAGTGCTTGGTGATTTTTCTATTGATAGGAATAACTATCCTTAGCCACGGAAAAAAGTTTCAGATTTTTCCGTCGAGCCATATATTCTATTAAACCTACATTTGAAGTCACGCTTCTACATCACGGCTTTGTTTTGTAGGATTTAATGCAAGAACTACTAACAGAATACTTTGCTCAACCTAAGTTTCATCGTGGTTTTGTGGTAGACTCACTGACCAGCATTATGATAAAAAGTCCACCAACCGTTCTTACCACAATTCTTAATTGTAAGCACTCAATAAGGAACGTGCATTTGGTACTATGCCAGTCTGATTTTTTTAAATGGGCCCAAGCATTCGAAGAAGCTCAGCGCGAAAACGATTTATTAGATGAGTAAGTTGATTATCGAATTGCCTAACTTTTTGGCTTAATAGTTATTAATAGAATTAGACCAAAAACTCGGTTGTTAATGTTGCAGAACGAATAAAGAGTATAGTGAAACAGAAATAAAAGAAATAGTAGACAATTTTGACGACATGGATTACGAAGAATATGAGAAGTCACCTTCTGAATTGCGATCTATTTATATCTTATACGGTCTAGAGGAAAGAAGAAAGAAGTATTATGAGAAATCACGCGATGCTTTAAAGTATATAGTATAGTATTCCATACTTAGACATAACTTTTAATCTAATCATCTAAATATCTCGGTAAAATATCTTTCGACTTAATATGAGAGAAATGTGATCCTTAAGTTTAGAAAACAATGATTAATTATTTTTCAGGGTCGATGACATGCAACAAAGAGCAAAGAACCTGAAAGGAGTTTCCGGAACAGGTATATTTTTAAGTTATGATTAAAATAGTACTACGCTTACAAACTATTGGTTGCAAATTGCAAATAAAGAAGCAGACAAACACACATATATATTTACAAATATACCTATGTAGGTATGAACGAAGGCATAACATAACTAGCCTTTTTGGCACAGCTTAGAAATAATTGAGTACTTATGAGGTAATTTTGTATTCATGCAGCCTGTGCTGCACTTACGTGGTTGCAATCAGTGTCTCTCTGCTATATTATGCATATATTATACATATAAACCTTCCACTTGAATCACTCTATCTATTAAAACCGCAACAAAATCCGTTGCGTAGTTTTATAGGTCTAAGCATACATAAGGACACACAGACAGCGGTAAGTGACTTTATTTTATACTATATAGACGACGACGACTGACTCTACGAGTTTATGACCAATATATATTTTGATCACAAGCCTTTTTGCATAATTATTATTATATTTTTGTTACAGCGTTAGGTGTGTTTAGGTATTTATTAAAAAAAAAAAATCTAAATTTCCTTCTCAGATCGCAGCAAGTCGTTATTGGTTGTGAGTGGGTCTGAGTCTAAGAAGAAAGTCAATAAAAAGGACGAAACCAGAGGTACTTTACGACTACCTATTGATTATCTGTTTAGAAGTATCATTCATTGATTTATGTTTTCGAATTAAATTAACAGCCAAACCTACAAACGAATATCTCATGATGAACATGAGATATAACGACTACACGAAAAATACGTATGAAAACCTTGTTAACATTGCAAACAATTGGGAGTTCGAGGAAGGGGATCTCGGATCTCCACTGTACGGTTTTACTGGCCAAGTCATAGGGACAGCACAGAAGAAAGTTAAAAAGAAATCTGACATACATGTACAGGTAGTTATTTTCTCTCATAAAATTAGAAATACTGCGAATACTATTGGGAACTTCAGTCTGTCCTTATCACATTCCGTCTAGATACTCGTACTTATGTATGTTTTTAGAAAAGTCAGTATCAAACAATTTACTGCCGAAAGCATTACCTATTTAGTGCGTGTTTTGACCTCCTATTTCTAAATAGTTGAGTTTTTTTCCAGATATCAGATGTGAGCTTCAAAGATAGAGGTTTTCCCGTGACGCTGATCATGTGCCCATGCTTAAATTACAAAGAAGCGCTCGTGGATATGTTTGTGACCGCACCTTTTGTTCAAGTAGCATTGAGAGAAGATAAACCATTGGACATTCTTAAATGCCCAGTGAAGAGAAAAGAATTCACCGTATTGCTACAAAAAACCATGCCACACATCCATCACGAAGATCCTCTAAACTGGTGCTTTTTGGATGAGATGCCGGTTAGTATACACGGAAGTAAACAAGCACTTTAGCTGGTGTTGTCTTGTCATTTTAACGAATTTAAACGTCAACGTTTGCGAGAATCCCTCTAAATTAACATTTATACAACATAAATATCTTAATGTTGGTAGGATGATTCTATTTGTCTCGAGCCTCTCCTAATAAGCACACCGGTCTGTGTTTTAACTGTCTTTTGGCTGCGATTATTTGCACATAAATAAATACCTAATATTATTATACTTCCATCCAAACCTGTGACATACGACGGTGGAAATTCGTAACATAAATAACTGCATTACAACTTATCAACAAAATTATAATGTAGCAACATAATTAGTTGTAATTGCTTTCAGATCAAAAAATGTGAATGTAATCAACTGACTGATTTAAATCTATTGGACGATACAACACAAGATAATATCTTGAATATCATGTCTAAATGGCATTGCACGTGCGGGAAAAAGGTATCGTTGAAAACACGAGACGAGGATAAATATTATTTATTTATTTACAAAAAACTTACAAAGCATGACAGTTTAATACGTATATTAAGGCACTGTCAGTAAGTGCGAAATTTACGTAAAATGCTAACAATTTTTAGGAGAGTGAAGAGAACTTGGTTTGGTACTCAAAGTTTCAATATTTTAGGTAGCTTCATCTCAAACATCGACTAGTGAGATTCCTTCCACGTCAGTAGAAAAAGCACCTGATGAAGAGAGTGAACCTGAATACTATCCTTGTCCACAAACTTTGTGTAGCGTGAAAACAGTTCCAGGTAGAGTATCTACTTTCTTCATTATAATATAATGTACCTACCTATAGTGGAGTGAAACCCGCTTGAACGTATAAGATCCCATTTTGGTTTGTCTCCTGCAGATCCGGATTTGTAAATTGTCATAGGTAATTTAAAAAAAAACACGGCTCAAGCCTCACCGTAATGTTAGAGTCCAAAAAATGTGTTAAAAAAATACAAAAAGGTATTCTTAGAACTTGTACAATAATATTACTATTATAGTGTACAATGCCAAATTAATTATGACTTATCAAAACCCAATCTTCCTTGTTTGCTCTGTGTTATGTCACAGGATATATCCATGAATATACCTGCAAATTTATATTATTGTTTCATTTAGCTCCCGAGGAACGCATAGTCTTGCAGCCAGGTGATCTTGTGAGATGCAAATATTCATTTAGTCCACAATTGGAAGGTCATTTTAGCGTCAAGCGATTTGTTGAGGTCAGTGGGTGGCCGGACTCACGAGTCGACATTCGCGTCACTGGAATTTGTGACGTGCCTAGGTAAGAGTTAAAAAGATAAATAATATAGTTATATACATAAAAACACTAAGGAAAGGTGAGGTGAAATTAATCCGTTGGAATACTGTCCAGCATCTTGGTTAATATCGGTGTTTTTTTCAGTGAATGCTGCCAAAAAATCAGGTATAGATTCTCCTTTTGGTTGAATTTGAATAAAACTTATTTTAATTTCTTCTACAGATTAGATAGCAGACCGAAAAAAATGTTTGAAAATTTTGTTAGAAGAACGGTTGAAGATAATGTTTACAAAATAACCTATTTAGATGATCTCAAGAAATTTGAATTTGGTCCAATTTTCATTGGAGCAAACAGGTATGAGTATGACCCTCGTATATTGACAATTCCTAAACTTGTATTCTTACATTACGATACCAAATGATCGTATTTGCCCTTGATTATTTTTCTAGAATATACGAAGAAGAGTATACTATAGACTTAAAGAATTCGTCACTAATCACGGCGGATGTTGATATTGAGTTCTTCGAAGAAACAACAGTTTTTCAGATCGACAAAACGTTTATAAAGCTAGAGGTTGGTATAGTTGTTATAGTAATATTAAAAGTTGCATAGAAGTACTTACAGCGTCTAAATCAGTAGAAATTAAATGAGGGTTCTTTCTTCTTAACTGTCATATTTTTCGCGTAAAATGGCAACAATTGCGATTGTAAAATTTTAATTCCAAGCACATTCGTTTTCTTTGGTAGCAATTATAATAGGTTTGTACATAACATAACTCTACAATAACACAGAATTTAATTATTTTTAGCCTGGCTGCCGCGGAAAATTGACAGTATCAGCTGCCCCAGCTGAAGTCGGGGTCCACAGTGTGGTGCTACTGTTCTGCGTGAAGGACAACCCTGAGATTGTCAGCGTTACCATCGCGTGCAGTGGAGTCGTGCCTATTGTCGAAATATTGCCTTTGACTAAAGCGATCGGTAAGCAAAAAAAAAAACATTAATGTCATCTACTGAACTTACAAAGTTAATTTTGGTAGTTAGGTATGTACACGGTTAATTTGACATCCATATTTTTTAGAGTACGGAAAACTTCTATTATATCGCAGAGCAGATGACAGATTCATTGTTAAGAATGACTCTATTCTATCAATAATGTGGAAAGTAAGGAATGCTGCAGATTTTGTGGAAGACTTCATAATCGCTCAAACATCTGGTATTGTGCCTAGACATGACAACCAAGTCGTGCCGGTTACGTACATAGCGTGCAGAGTCGGTGTAATATCAAATAAAATTTTAATAATCGATGTAAGTGTGATTTTTGATACAATAATTTGAGTAATAAATATAATAAGTAACAAGACCGAAAGGCCACGCTTAGCGTGATGATGATTCGCCCATTCCCTCGATGGGCTTTTACCATCTGCGCGGGAAGAGAAGCAACTGGTACATTCTATGCTTTTTCTTTGCTCCCAGACCAGCATGGAAGTAAACTATGTATATTAGTTCAATTCATAAAATGTGATGCAACGCCATAGCCGCCACCTTGCTTAGATATTAGCTGAAATTATTATGATTTTTTTGATTCAGATTTATGACGCAGAAGGACGTGGTGATCCGATGGTGATAGATCAGTTAAACCTGTCTGCAGAATGTTACGATGTGATGGTTGAGTGCGCTTATGAGAATCCGGCTGAAAACTTTCTTAACTATGGCAACGTTAAAGTCAATTCGACTGTCATTCGTGAGATGTATTTGCTGAATCGTGGGAAATATAATATTTACTTCAAGTTCGTATTTTATCCTAAGCAAATAAATCATACATTTATTCTAATCCTGTAATTATGAACTTATTAATAATCATGATTTGCTGTAGATTGAAAAAAGTGAAGAATTTCCCAGAACCTTCTTTGTTAAAGTCCTTTCAAGCAACGCCGGAGTGTGGGATGATACCAAACTCCTTGAAATTGGTATCTATAGAGTTTGAATGCACCCCCACAACGTCGATGAATTTAGTCAACGTACCGGCGTATATCTGTTCTCTGCTAGACGGCAGCAAAGACCAGGTTGTAGTGGCCAAGTTTCCAGTTTGTGTCACAATTGCCTCATTTTATAATACGTAAGTTGTATAGTGGATGTTTAAATAAACAAATGCAGACTATATACATCTTGTAATTATGTTTAAATTATGTGCTATACACATCTTGTAATTATTTTCCTCTCGCTTCTCAGTATAGGGGATTGGGCTTAGAGCACTTATAAACTTGACATCGTAAAATCGTTTTTTCAGTTTTACGCTGTTTCCACTGGGAGAGCTCAATTTTAACATTATCGCAGTTGGGAGCGGTGTTATCCGAGAAGTTATATTAAATAATACCAGCAAATGTCCAGTTACATATGACATTGTGCTACCGCTCCAGTACCAACCGGATCCTGATGCTCCCCAACCTCCAGCGAAAGTCAAAGACAATAGGTAAGTAGAATATATATTTTTTAATTTCAGTTTCGTTCTGATTGGGCTGGGTGATGTCTTTCATGTTTTGTTTTTGTCGTTATCTTGTTTAAAAAGTTTTTGAAGTGAAAACTTCTTTAGCGGCGTTGAGCACTTTTTGGATGGGTAAAAAATGTTAAACAACATTAATATTTAATTTAAGCTGCTGTTTTCACTTCTGACGGCACTCCCGGAGTGCTACCCGTCGCTTTGTTTTAAATATTATATTTAAAGAGTTTTTATTTTGCTGCTTATAAATCAGCTTTTTACGTCGTTATTAAAAGTGCTGTTTTCATTACGTATGTGTATTTTATTTGTAACAAGCGGAACAAGCAACACATACCTAAAATGGCGTTTCGTTTATAGAAACCTATACAGTTATCTACTTACATAACCTTTTCAATGCCTGACACATTCCAAACCAAAGCCAATAATCATTAGTTACTGGCGCTGAAAAATTGAATGATTTTGACGAGGGTTTCTGATTTAACTTTATATTTTTAGCAAGATTAAAGTCCCTCCACTAAAATGTGGTAACTTCCTTATTTTGAACGAAGACAACTTACTCGCCCCGGGCACTAGCCGCACTATTCAAATACAGTTCCTTGCGACGGCCTCCAGAAAGTTTGAGGAAACAATTAATTTTGTAATCAGCGATACATGTCCCGCTGAAGCAAACGGCGTGCCGCTTCGACTTGTAGGGATTGGAGCCATGCCAACCTTAGATTTTTGGAATATCGAAACTACATTCCGTGAACATTTAATTGTGAAAAGCTTGTCAGAATACAAAGTACCTGAGGTAAGTGACGTGTCAATTTGATCACATCACAATTAATATCCTCTCACTGCCAACACTTAGGTACTGTCGTAGGTAACTAAATGGCAATTTCTGCAATGCATGTGCTTCTATAATTTAAATATTTTAAATTAATATATAAGTAAGAATAAGAATACTTAATGAAAATTAAGATAGAATCTATAATATAAATGTATAATAAGTACATTAATATTTCGTACGCCCGAAATGGACAAACTGTCGAAACTTCTAAAAATCATAAATACTTATGTCTTCACAATTTTACACGGCTTTAAACAATAAACGTTTCTTATTTCTTATTACATTGCAGTCGTCTCCACACTGCGTCTTCGTCGAAGATTCAGTGACTCTACACTTTTTCTGTGTCACTGTGAACTCTACATTCACAGGAGCGATTGATTTGTATAATAATGGTTTGGTGGCGTGTGCGCTTACGATGATGCTACATTACCAGTCTAATTCTAATCAACAGATATTCTCTTTAGACAAGTATGACACGCATATAGAACCTCTACAACACAAAAATCTAGGAATTATATTCAGTCCAAAGACACTCACGGTAAAAAACATTGAATTTTAACAACATTTTAAAATATTTAAACGTTAATTTTATTTTATTAAGTAAGTATTCTAGTATTTTTTGACGTGATAACATCTTATAAATCGATGAAAACCGGCTGCACGCACGAAAAAGTGTCACGTTTATTAAACATCATGTGGATTACAGGAATATCGTGCGGTTCTGGAGATTAAATTAAAACTTCTGGACAACCAGCAACAATCGTTTAAGATCTGTTTAATCGGCGAAGGTGTTATACCTCGTATACAGATGGTTTGGCCTCCAATCAAACAACATAAAATATCACTACTCCAAATTCCCGTTACCTGCTTGGGGTCTGTCAGCAGCCGCGTAATTAAATTTAAAAACTCAAGTTCTGTCAAAAGTATAATTATACTAGACGTGATCCAGTCGTCATTTGAAGAAAGACATGTATTTTGGATGACTCCGACAGAAGACTGTGAAACAATGGTCATCCGCGGTTATAAAGGTAAAGTTGAAATTGATTCAAATATGTATACCCCTACCGTCTCTCTGGCCGGCTGGACCCGCTGTCTTTGATGAGGGATATTGCGTCCCTATGCGCCTTGTACCGCATGTATCATGGGGAGTGCTCCGAAGAATTGTTCGGTTTATTGCCTACTGCTAAGTTTTTGTATCGTTCCACTCGTAACCGACTTTCATTTGCCCTCACCACCTCAACAGTTTCGGAATTTCTTACCACGCACGGTTAAATAAACTCTCGAATCAGCTAGCAGCACCAATTTTCCCGGACCGGTACGACTTAGGGATATTCAAAAAACGAGCCTATTCTTTCCTTAACGCTCTATGTTATGAGTGTCTATGGGTAGCGGTGATTACTTTCCATCAGGTGACCTTCTTGCTCGTTTTCCCCCTATCATATAAAAAAAACTTAACGCACAAAATGAGAAAAGGATGTGTACAACAAAGCGAAAAGTTGGATTGTTAGAAACATTACCTACCTAATGACATTTAATTTCAGATGAACTGAACACAACAATGAAGATGAGATTAAAACCAGAACAAATCGGAAAAGTTATTGTTCATTACAATCCTTTTAGAAAAGGAAAAACTAGTTGCGAAATAAGGTTGACGATCGTGGACAATCCCTACGAATATTTTACGGTAGCCAAGTTTTTTAACCATTAAAATTCGAACCGTCGAATTTGTAGTTTTCTACGACTTTAGGTCTTTATGTACATGTTCTAATTCTGCTCCAAGCTGTAGTTAATTGTTCTTTAATTTACTTTCTCAGGTGTTTTGTGAAGCTGAAGCATTCATGGAAGATGTCATTTTAATAGGTCTAGAAATGCTGTCAATGGACGCTGATTTGGAAGCATTACAGAATTCTACTGAAGGGTGTGTCTTATTATGAAATAAAACAAGCTACTAAAAAAATTGTTTTGCGATTTAATGTACTCGTAAAATAATAAAATAAATGATCAGGTACAAGACAGATATTTAGCTTCATTGTAGGTATTAATTAAAATAATCATTTTGTAGTACGGCAT
This sequence comes from Pandemis heparana, assembly GCA_963854515.1. NCBI lineage: Eukaryota > Metazoa > Arthropoda > Insecta > Lepidoptera > Tortricidae > Pandemis > Pandemis heparana. The sequence goes on along the minus strand of OY978008.1, from coordinate 12,900,714 downwards.
CTACAGTATCTACCGTTGATAGCAAAAGAAAGTCAAAAATTGGAACAGTGGAAGGAAAAAAATCTAAAGTATTTGATGGAAAGAAGAAAAAACAAGCATCTATTAGTTCAATGAGGCACAGTGATGCCCCGAGCAACGAACCTGCCTTCCTTAAATACCTGTTAGACTTTGGCGGTTGCCAATTGTGTTTTATGCAAAGAAGATCAGTTGTAATGGTTAATAATTCAGATAAAGTTTACAAATTCATATGGGACGAAGTTGATAATTTGGTTGTCAAACCTGCAGTCGGATACATTTCACCTGGTGAAGAAAAAGATTTAGAAATCATGTTCTTCTCGGCTCAGCCCGTCGTGATTAAAAAGGTTTTTGAACATTAGCTTTGTGTACCTGTTGTCTTTAAGTGTTTTAATTTTTATGTACTTTACTAATTTTACTTACATTACAGCAACTTTTGGGCTGTACCTTAACTGCTATCAGTGACGATTCTCTAACACTTGATACGAAGGGTGCTACTTGGGATAATCGACAAACAGTCACTTTGTTCGACCACAATAAGTAAATTAATATTTCACTCATATTTATTTAAAGTATTTCGGGATTTAACCGCGTAAAAAATATTAATAATTATTTTTATAATAATTTCACTACTAAGCAAATAATTATATTTCAAACATGTAATTTTAATTCAATCGAGTACCTAATGTTTCAGAGACATATTCCTAAATGAAAGAATAGAAGAAGTGTTAGATGAACAACCAATCGCTGCTACTGAAGGAACGATGGGCATTATTAAGATGATAATAATGTATTCAGCGATGACCGAATATACCAAATATACATGCACATTGAAGGAAGAAAAGACCCTAAGAGATACATTTATTTACCAAGTAAGTTAAGACATTAGTGACCTGTATTTTTTTTATAAAATGAAACCTACCAAATATGTTCTGTTTGTGCTGTTTCGCAATTATCGTACTTAGGTAAGTAGATTGAAATAAATTTTATTTAAACCAATTAAATTATGTTTATTGTACAACTTTTAAATTCCTGGCGTTGCTAAAAATTTTGCAAGTCTCAAAAATAAAGGGCTTGCAACAATCTTGTTCATTCTCGTAATTTAAATTTCAATAATTTACGTAAATACGTTGGTATTCAATCTTAAAATAAGCATTTTTGTTTAACATATTACATGTTCCTAGTACCTACTTAATCATTAACCCAGTAACCATTTTTGCAGAAGAGAAGGTTTACTTTTAAAGTGAAAAATGTTGGACATGTGCCGATGAAAATTGTGTGGAGTTTTCAAATTGATGAAGATCTCCCGGCAAGAATTGATAAAAATCAGCCTAAAAGGGTAAAGTTTCATATGATCCATTAGCATTACCTATTATCGATTGTCACGTCACAAATATCTATTTCTTAATCTATGTTGCTGTTCTAGTTAACTGCGGAAAGTAAAGTGCCCACGGAGCTAGACAGCTTTTCGGATCGCTGTCAACCGGAGCTTCCAGGTTGTGACAGAAAAGGTGAGCTGCATCCACTACACCTATTTCATACATTGAATCGTAATATATTAATGATGGTTATGATAGGTAGGTAGGTAATCATTTAATATGCGTCTTACTTATTTCTAAGTTTTATCAATAACGTAATAGGGCCAATAAACAATTTCCCTGTTGTTGTATTGTCTTGTGCTTGTAGATGAAAGCAAAGTCACACTGTTCAGTGGGAGTTTAGGGAGAGACAGCGTGGACACGTGGTTTGAAGTGAACCTGCCGTTCACAATAGAACCGACCAAGGACTGTCTTGAACCCAACCAAACCAGAACCTACACGGTAACATTCGCCCCTCTGGATGCTTTCGACTACAAAGTAAGATTGAAGAGTTTGATAGGTGAGTTATTAGATGAATTATATGATGTCAAGTCTTCGTTTAAATGTATTTTGTACATCATCGGCTCTAAAAAGAAAACAGAGCCCCTACTCGACACCATCGGATTGATGATTGTATTTTAGATTAGATATATGATCGGCCTAATAAGGGGTAGACCACTTTTCATTCAGCTTTCACCAAACGAAAATGTCGCTAAAGTCGAACTTTCAAGTCGACAGCCTGTCTTATCGACATTATTATATTGTGACGTGCAAAGGATTTTTAACCTTAGGGTGGTAGACCACATAATTATTTGGCTGATGGTACATGGTACCTACGCACAGGAGCAAGTTATGGCTTCAACTCTATTACATTTTTTATTCCAGGGCTGCAATTTTAGCACAATTACAAAGTTGCTACTGAGGTATTTACGAAAATGTTTTCATTTCAGATAACTTGGATCCGTACGATGTAAATGTTTCGTGTAAGCTGTCAGTGAAATCACTGATTCCATACTGCCACCTCGATATAGAAGAAAGTGACTACATAACCTCGGGGAGGAGGAAGTCGACAGGAGTCGCTCTGCCTCCGTTTATGACCGTCCTCGAATTCAATGTTTTAGGATCAGGATGCTATAAAAAGTATTATTCGCTGTAGTAGATTTGAAATTAACAGAATTTATTGTAAATTTAATTAATTAATTGAATTTATTATTTAAACATTGTAGCATTTTAACTTTAATTTTAGTTTTTAAAGGGAATATGTACTATCCGAGTATTTTCAGGTCGTTCAATGTTATAAATCCTACAACGGATCCATACGAATTTATTTTCGAGATGGTGCTCTCTGACAAGCCAGAGCTGATTCCAGTCCATTGCGATATGCTGAAAGGATACTCTGAAGGTGGAACCTCTACTGAAGTCACATTTACGTTCGCACCGACAGCTCCAGGGGTAAGTATATATATTTTTTCATTAATGATCATTGATCTTTTTGATACTCGTCGTTTTTAAATCGGCCGATACCTATTTATTAAAGATCTACGAGTCCCAGTGGAAGTTTATAATACCAGTGTACAATTTGGTGATCAATTTGTTGGTCGTTGGTTTGGTAAGAGAACCTGACGTAGTGTTCATGCCGACTATTTTGATTATAAGAAACTCGTTAGTCGGGTTCACTATTACCGACACGGTGATGTTGGCGAACAATGAGAACGAGTGTCTGAAGTTTGAATTCAAGGGCAACTCGTTGTGCAATGAATCTGGCAAAACTCCTGTGATAATGGAGCCGGAATTTGGCTCGTTAAAACCTCGTTCGGAGACACCGATCAAGTAAGTATAACACAGTTTGAAAATGGACTTCCGTTTTAGAGCACTAATGATTTAACCTTTCTAACTGATGTTTTAGATTTATTTACACTCCAATTGAAGATGGGCCACTGTCGTTTAAAATATTTTGTAGCATTACTTACATGACAAAGTATTTGACCTTATGCGTGAATGCTCTGAGTCACTCAATAAGACCAAAAGTAACTTACTTTTTGATTGGAAACGAACATGTACTTAATAGCGAAGCTATTACTAATATTCATTTGGATAAGGTACTTGAAAACGCTTTACATATTATAACAACCTGCCTGATAAAAGAATAAGCTATTAAGTATGCAAACGCCTTCTTTTTGCAGACTGCATCCACTTACGAGAGGACTTTAACGTTTATAATAAAGAATGACGGTTCAGCCACATTCTTTTTTGATTGGCACTACAACAGCTCTGCTGTGAAAAAATATCTGCAGGTTCGCGTGGAGCCGCGGTCGGGCCGCGTCAGCTCGGGCGCAGAAGTGGAATGCATTCTCCACTTTAACCTCAAACAAGTTCCCGTGCAAGCGTTCCCCGTTACCCTTAATGTAAGCTACTGTTTAAAATGTTTAGTAAAAGTAACACTTTCATGTCTTCCCCGGAATTGCAACACAGAGATGGAGATGGTTAGGTATGCAAATGAGTTGACGCATGCAAAAGCACGGCGGCATTAAAATACAAATTGGACTAGTAAAATCTTTTAACCCGATTCTAACCAAGTGCACTGGGATGTAACAGACCAGCAAGCACCTTATACGCAGTGTTGGACCTAATATTGTTTCTTGAAATTTTAGATTTCAGATGGACCAGAGTATAATATTCTACTTCACTCTGAAATAGAAAAACCACTGTACCACTTCTCCTGTACCGATTTCAATTTTGGCAAGTGCATCGTGAACGCACCGGATACTACGTATAAAAAGAATATTGCCTTTTACAACGATGACAACTTTCCTATTATGTAATGATTTTTATGAAATTTAAATACGTCTTGTAGGCATATGGCAGAGAACATAGTATTATAAAATAAATTAAATTTACAGTCTGGACTTGAACTTCGCCACACTACCAGAACTGTTTGTTGATTATCACCAAGAGCCGAGTATAGAGCCAGGCAAACGATCAAAGATATCTATATACTTTCGCCCAAAACAGGTCAAGGAATACGAATTCAAAATACAGTTTTGGGTAAATTCTTTATGCGAAGAAATCATTAATGTCACGGGAGAAGGTAAAGTGTATTAATTAAGTAATAATAAATCTTGTTGCTGTAGCGATTAAACGTTCCGGCAGAGGTGGTATATCCGTGTCAGGTACTTACGTTAATTTTTGAACTAATTGCTTATTTGAGAATATTATATTGTCAGAATTGTACGGAGGTAATTATAAAATATTCGTCTTTTTCAATTTTAGGTGTCCCTCTCCTTTTCGATTTGTATGAAGGTTGTCAAAAAAGTTTTGACATGGGACCAGTCAAAGTTGGCGAAAAAATTGTTCGCCAAATAGAAGTGATGAATCACAGTAAAGTGCCCATTGACGCTACCTTCATATTCAAAGATATGTATCCGGTGATAAGCGACACGCTGCAGTCGGAGGCGACAAGCGTTTGCCTCAGTCCCAGCGTGGCCAACCTCAGCAACCTCCCGGACGCAGGACCGTCTAGGTATGATGGTAATTACTGGTAGATAAGCGTAGATAAATGACTCTAAAACTAATAATTAACACGTAATTTTTATCTAGAGTACAAATGTTGCAAAATTACAAAGACGACAACGTTCGAAAGCAAATTGCAATGGACATACAAAATGCACTATCATCTTTAAAGGTGACTCCCAGCAGCTGTAGGATCTTGCCTCATAGAAAGGTGCCATTGAAGATACATTTCAAACCTGTGGGCATGATAAGCACTTTGAACGCTCAGGTATTTCTCTTTTTTTTTACACGTGCTCTTAGATCTGAACTTAGTAGGTACTTAAATAACTTTGTTCTTAACAATGCAATATCAAAGTTTTTCGCTTTTAGTTAAATATGCGAGTGCTAAATTACGAAAGGCCTCTAGTCCGATTGAGCGGCTGTGCCACTGGTATGAGCCTGCATCTTAGCCAAAAATCGCTTCAATTTGGTCGCGTGCGCATACGAGGAGTCAAAATATTGAAGGTCATGTTGCGGAATAAAGGAGACTTTGGAGCTAGGTAAGGGTAACGCGCTAAATTTTTAATAGGTAATATACCTAATATAATAACTAATAAAAGATAAAGATTATTTTAATATAAAACTGTCTTAGATTTTGGTGGCAGCCCCTAATTTCCGATGAATTTACGATTTCACCGATGCATGGCAACATTGCAGCACATACAAATGTTACTTTCACGATAACGTTCAGACCTTTCAAACACAATCCGTTCATTAAAGTTTGGGTAAGTTATTTTACTCGGGCTATTTTTCTATACGTAAGCAGTTGTTTCAACAATGTTATAAGACTTCAAATCAATTGAAGGTAGGAAACATAAAGAAGGGTGGGGAATTATATTATCTGATGTCCAGACTTCCAGAGTCTATGTACAAGTTTTGACCTTTGCCTTAACTCTCACACTTAACTATTACCTTCTAGGCAAGCTGCAATATAGAGAACTATATGCCGCTAGAACTGGCTATGTATGCCACGTGCGTGGATATGGGCAACGTGCAAGCCAAAACCATGTACTTTGAGTGTCCCGTCCGGGAGGTCTTGACAGAATACGTCGTTGTTACGAATCCGTTAGTAACAGAACAGCTTTGTCTTTGGACTGGCTTTTTAAATAATATTAAGAAATGTATAAAATTGCTCAACATGTAGCTCGCTCGCTAAGCTTGTAATATACAGGAAGTGTAACTTGGTGCGGATGACGTCATTATGACGTAAATTCACATATAGGATGCTTTTATCTAAATTTGTTACTGTCTCTAACAATCTTTTTTTTAAATGACAATAACTGACAATTAAACACACTGTATGTAGCCTGACGTCATATGCCTGTCATCGGCACCAAAGTTACGCTGCCTGGTAATATAGTACCACATTCGCATTTGTTATTTTCAAAACAGATCGGACGAAATGTGGCTGATTTTATCGGAGATGCCGAGTGGGCCCGGCCCGTTTACATCCTTGAAACAGTTCCACGTGGAACCTAATTCAGTGTTCGACATTCCGATCCATTTTAAACCGAAGACTATAGGAAAGCATGAGGTTAGTACAGTCGATGTCAAAGATATATTGACACTACAGTTCAAACATGAAGTTACACTACAACGACAAGGCACTAAAATGTAAAGATATCTTTAATGTCGACTGCATATTTTTACTGTTTTGTTTAGATAATTAAAACATATATAATAATGAATAGGAGCATGTTTTTAAAAACTTGTAATAAATGTTTGTGCAGGGTCAAATATTTTATTCACCTTTGGGTGAAAGCGCCCTGTTCGTCACCTTGGTCGGCGCAGCTACTCATCCAAACCCAAATGATACGATTTCGATCACTGTGGCAGCTAAGGCCGTGCACACAGAAGATCTACTGGTGCATCATATTACAGAGGTACGATACCTAACTTACGTGTGCTCCCGGCCATTAGGCTTATTCTGATTCTGATGTTATTTTAATGATCAGCAGCAGAAATTGCGAGCTGACATAGGTAGTTCTAAAACATCTATACTTACTGATGTAGTGCAAAATGATTTTCAACTTTAACCACATTTGACTAAGGTATGTATAAAACAATTTAATCTGACAGCTGCATTGTATAGGTACACGAATTTAATAACATGAACATGTCACTAAAGTTGAAAACCGGATAAAATTTAACGAAATGTCATGGAAAAACTTTATGCACTACACCTGTACAAGATTCCATTTTAAACTTTTTGACCTCTTCGTCCTAAGTACTCCTTCCTACCTACCATAGTGACCTAGTGACTGTATTTCATTTAGCTGCCTGAAACTTACGAGGTGTCGACTGAAATAGTGAAAATCGTTCCGGAAAAATTCGACGGGTACTACGAGCTCAAGTACCCTGACACTGTCAAAGTGTGGGGAGAGACGTCGGCCACGTGCCGGTGGAATTTTGCGTGTTACGACGAGTGTGAAATTCAAATGAAAGTAAGTTTGGCTTTTGTAATTTTTATCAAATCAACAGAGCTCGACTATTACATTCTAAGTCAATGTGCCTCCTCAGCCATTTGGGACAGACGACTGTCAGGGACTTCAATGATTATTAGGAATTTGTGTCGTTGATACATTTGGAAATAATGTTGTAAATTTGCAGGTAGTGTTCGTAAACGAGGAATCCCGCGAGTACCAGTTCTATAACATCCTGGCGACGGTGACGCCGAGCCAGATCGTGGACACGCTCACGTTCGTGTGCCGCGCGCGGGAGACGCTCCAGAAGGAGATCGTCGTCACCAACCCGCTCTCGTCGGAAGCTGATTACTACGTCAAGTGCGAGCAGCTTATCTGCCCTGACAAGTTGAGGATCGGGAGGCAGTCGGAGGTGAGTAATTTGTGATAGGTATCAATAGCAATTGACAAAACAAGATCGGAGATGTTGCAATGTTATGGTGGGGCAGTAAGAACTTTTCAATTTTTTGCCGGTTTTGCTGTTTGCTCGTTCAGCGAAAATATGGAGGGAGTGGTCCTAGGATAGGCCCATAAAGAGTAATCTTGAAGTTCTTGAAAAATTTAAACGGCTAAAAACTTTTCGTTACAGACAATTCTTTTGATGTCATACTCACCCCTAGTAGTAGGCGAGACAGAGGAATACTTAGCGATCACAAATGATCTAGTTGGGACGTACGTTTACAAAGTCATGCTTAAGTGCTTGCCAGCCAAGACGAAGGAGCTCGAAATAAATACACCGCTCGGCACTTGCGTTCCAATGCGGCTGAGAGTGCAGAACAGGACAGATATCAAAGCTGACTTCATAGCCACGGTGAGAACTTTTTAGCTTCATTCTGCTGCAAGGGGCAGGCATAGTCAGTACCAGCAAATTTATAAGTACTTCCCTACATTGTGTATTTATAGGTCACCCATCCGTCAATAACAACTGAAAGAGAGTACATTCTCGGGCCGTTTGAGAAAGGCAAGTTTCTGGTTTGGTTTGAACCCACTGAAATTGGTGATCAGCAATGCACAGTGTCATTCAACTCGTCGGTGGCCGGAGAATTCGTGTAAGACAATCAAATTATTAAGTAAATTTACTTTATGTATATGTATGTACGTATTGATTAGACGTGTTTTATTTTAACACGGCAGAAAATGTCGGTAATGTCATATGTATCGCGCAAAACGGTCTACTGTAATACTTCTACCTACGTATATTTCACACATTTTCAGATATAACATACTAGGCACAGCAACGAAGCCAAAACCCCAAGGACCTTATGAAATCAGGGTCGGTGGCTTTACAACCATCACATTCAAGAATGTCTTTGAGGACACTAGAATGTTCAAGATCATGGTAGATCGGCAAGAGTTTTACGTCAAGACTTTCTTCGAACCGATACGATCAAAACAAGTATCTAATTTTTGTATTCATTGCTTTAAGTGATTAACTTTATTAAAATTAGTAGATCAATGCCCTAAAGTAGATATGTCGTTTACGCTCATGCTCCTTGTGTACTACATGCACTGTACCTACTCTACCGCTAGTCTGGAAACGATATACCTATTTACCCACAGAACAAATATACAATAGAAGTGCGATAAGTCACATTCCCTAGGAAAACCGGTGCTGCCACACTCTTACATCGACAGTTTACTCCTTCCTACCTTGAAATCTTAGCAATTATTGGTCGTAGCTTTTCTATTGTAAAAATATAATAAATTCTGAATCGGTACTATAATTTGAACTTTCCATCCATAGAATATTGCTTAAAGTCCACTGTACAGGCATATAAACACCACCTAGCGTGAAGTAGCCAAAAGATAACAATTTGAAAATTTCAGTTTTCTAAATAATAGTTTTGCCATTGCACAACAGATGTCGTTAAAATAACTGCGTTGCAAAATGAACTCAGCTGAACTTATGACAGCGGAACACTCAGAAAATCTGATTCTGGCAGAATAATTCTCCTACTCGAACAGTCAAATTCAATTTGACGTTTATACATGCAATTTTCCGCATAAAGGTGGCGCGCATCTCTCGTTCACATGCCACTTCTAGGTTTCTCTTTTTCTATATATTTACCTGCCGACATGCTATTATAGGCGTAGCGTAGTAGGTATGGTCGCGCACCTATTTACAATAGGTACCTACAATCTATCGACCAAATTAACCGTGACCCACTGAGGAATCTTTTCACAATTAATGTATGTACCTACAGACCGGCCGCTTAAAGCTGTGTACAGATTATGCGCGGCAGCCGCGCGAGCCAGTGTTCGCGTGAACATTGGTTCGCGCGGCAAATGTTCGATGGAATTTAGGTAGACCGCGGCGGCCGCGCGAGGCAAGCGATCCAGCTCGAACAGTGCGTGGCGCGCGCGCCAATTATTTCTAAACCATGAACGCGCGTGGTCGTGCGGTAGTCACTTTATTGTGATCCATCACATCATCCGCAATAATTTTAAACGAAAAAGGCGTTGGTGGGTGAAGAAAAGATATTTGTTTTATAATGTGGTATACAACTAATGGCGGACATGAGACATGAAGTCGTGGAAAACACCATAAAAAACTCAACCAATCTTCCTACTAATTTCCGTCCACGCATCATGCCTTAGTGCCGCCTTGTTGTGGTGTAAAAGCGATTTGTTGTTCCACAGCAAATCATAACTTCCATAAAATTGAATTAACTTCCATAATTTAAGCAAAACGTTCGTCGCAACACTTCAACCGTCCAAACTGCGCGCGCGGCAGCGACTGAAGCTCCTTCGATGCGGGCTCAAAAACGGACAGCGCTCGGATCGCCGCGCGCACGTTCGAGCGCGGCGATGTTCGAGCTGCCGCGCGCGGCAACCCCGTCCCCATTGCGCGCGGCCGCCGCGCGATCCAATGTTCGAGTGATTGCCGCGCGTAATCTGTACGCGGCTTAAAGCAGGCGCACTACCCGCCCGCACCTCTCTTGGTCCCCTTTGTCGTCCTACCCCGCGCCCCTGTGCCGCGCGGGCGAGGACTCATTTAAGCGGCCGGTAAATTATTATGACGTTTACTGCAAGAATGTTCTACAGTGGATCACAGTTCCAATGGTTCAACAGTATCTACTTTGTGCAACATTATAACATTTATAACATAATATGTGGTTACTACAGGATATGAAAGTGGTGGTTTACCTTCGGGAGCAGTCGAGCTCATCGTCAGGCGAGCTGCCCTCCGGCTGCCTCACCATAGAGTGCTACGACCCGGCCGAGCCCCACGTCAGCTGGACTTACTTCCTGCAAGGCATCCCGTGAATTCTTTATTATGAGTTATTTTACTTTGTGATTTTTATGCTAATTTTAATTTGAAAATAAAATTCTGAACAGATGTTAGAATTTTTTTTGTTTTATTGGAGCTGATATACCGCAGCATCAGCAGTACCTACATATGTACGAACTATTTATGAAAAGTAGAGGAAATCTTTACAAACGAATACTAAATTCAGTACAGAGCGTTCTGTTCCGTGGCGTCATTTAATTTGGCGGTCAAGAGATAAAAAATTATGTTACGTAATTTCGTAGGATGGCCCTTTTATTTGTGAACTACTTCCTTTTATATGTGAACTCACAGGGCTAGGCAGGGACTACTTTGTTCCACTTGCTACGAGCCTGACACCTCATTCGTTTCATCCACATTCATCAATCTCTTTATACATGCTCGTCGGTTTCAGGGTACTCTTGACCCGACCTTTTTTTTCAAAACGTCCCCAATTTGGTCAATGAACGTCTAACTATGTGTGTGTGTGTGTGTGTGAAATACTAATGTTAAAACAAGGCAAACTCAGCCAACAAACAGTAGGTACAAATTAAACGCACTTTCTACTCAACTGTCCCATTTTGTTGTTAAGTGCTTGACATAGTAACAATTTTGTGTGAACATCTTCCTTCCAGTTCCTTTGTAGTCCATTTTCTACTGTTTGCTGTTGGAGAACATCGAAAGCCCTTCTGATAAAAAGCTATGTCAAAAATGAAAGTAATAGAGGTCACTGTTCAATGTCTATAGACAAAAACATTTGAACTCTTGATAGAGCAAAAACAGTATATCTGTAAATCCTATACTATGTTACAATGAGGGAAATATTCGAAAAACAAGGCAAAGTTAATAATGTCTGTTTATTACCAGTCATTAACACTTAAATCTTGCACCACATCGTCCTTGTCCGCCACATCGTCTACGTCGTCCACAGCGACTTTCTTGCTCTTCTTCTTTTTAACTTCTTTTTTCTTCTTTAACTTCTTCTTAGGCTTTTTTATATCGTCATCATTGTTATCTTCCAAAATGAAATTATCCTTCTCATCCTCACTATCTGATGGGAAGAGAACCATAGGTCCCTTATTTTCTGGTTTAACAGTGTTAACTGCATCTTCAGAAATCTTCTTTCTTTTTATCATTGGCAACTCTCCTGCTATTTCATCATTCTTGGTGACCTTCTTTCTCTTCTGTATCCTGTTGATCTTACTCCAGTTTTCAAAGAATGTTTGCAGTGGTGTCCCTGTAGTGCTGATTTGGGCTTCCCATGCGGCCACTAACTTACTCTCACTAAGAGAAAAACTGATCTTTGACCTTTCACGTTCAATAAATTTGCTATTCTCTTCTATTTTTTCAAGCAACTGACGCATCTTTTTAGTATAATTGGAGACAGAACAGGTTTTCAGGAACTGTTTTATCTGTAAAAAATCACAATTGGTATTACATTACATACTTTATGAATGTCCACTTATATGTGTCACATGTGTTTATATGACGCTATTTTTTAAGTTTTTTTAGAGTATTTAATCAACTTTGTTATTTACAAGCATTGCTGGCAATAACCAAATCATAGATTGTTAATTTCATTGGGTATTATTAATTTAATTACATTATTGACAAACCTGAATAATAGAGAGTAATGAAGTGTCCGGGAAGGCAATGGAATGAGATTGACTCGCCATATATTCCAACAGTAGCGCATACACTCTGTCAATGACGGAATCCTTAAATCCATTCTCCATTAGCTGAGACTTGGCCAGTCTGAGGATGCAAGAGAAGTCCAGTGGCTTCATTGACACTTTCTTATGTTTCTTATTAAAATCGTATGATGTTAATACCTGAAACAAACCCATTTGAATAACTATTAGCTTTCAATCATGTAGGCACAATACAGATCTATGACATTTTAATAAGTATAATAAACAATCTTACCTCTAAAAGAAATGGTAATATTGGTATAAAAGTGTTAGATTCTTTTGACAGATGAATCAACATTTCAACACAGTGGAACCTGACAGGATAGTATTGGTGGGTTGGTACAAGCTTGATGGTGTTCGTTATGACCATTACAAGTGGATAGATCAGTGGCTGCAGCTGCTGCTTGTTGGATGTGGCTCCCAACAAGTCCGCCCACAAATGCAATGAGTTTACAAACTGCCAATTGTACACGGCTTGTCTGTTCTCCACTTTCTGCACGACTATAGCATTTCTCAGATGGATAGCCAACTGCCGTATGTAGAGGAATACATGTTGGTATGATACATTCAAGTCTAACGTAAACATTTCCACCAGGGACCTTCTCATGAAGTTAATCCCTGGCCATGTGGATGGGCTCACAAATTTACAATTCTTCACATATGTCATGTACATGGCTTTCAGTACAAGGTCCAGCAAGGTGGCCTGCTGGTTTCTGGTGATCCTAAGAATGCAGAGGAAGGCCAGCACTCTCACCGTTTCCTCACTGGAGCTCCAAAGAGTGATCAGCTTCTTTAATGCCAGTTTAGATATTCTACCAAAACATGCCACATAAACTGACATCTGATGTAAATGCTTTAATAGTACAGTCAGGATATTCTCCGAGGTGACACCACCTAGGAGCTTTAATAAATCATTCAAGTAGGCCACCAGAGAAGCTTTGATTTTGACAAAATGTTTGCATTTCTGTGGGTCTTTGCCAGATTGCTCCATACCAAGATATTTCTTTATAGCACCAGGAAGATACAGCACACACATTTGGATTACAGCATTAAATACAGAGGACCCTAAAAAGAAAAAAAAATGAGATTAAAATTAAGAAAAAAAAACCAATATTTCATTTAATTTAGGGATATTGATCCATTTTCATACCTTCTACTTTGTATTCACCCTTAGATGTGCCATCATCACTTGTAGCTCTCAGCATGGCAGCATTGAAGGCTTTGATTACGGAACTCAGTGTTGTAATCTTTATTTTCTTTTCACTTTGCAACTCTTCTTGCCACTCTGATACCATTTTAAGTGTGATTTTACCTCGAACTGCAACTTCCTCCTGTAAATTGAAAAAGAACTTTCGTAATAGTGAATATTTTCAGTGCTATTAACACATCAATAAAATTCACCTTAGAGAATGGTGGGGGCATTTTGGATATTCTCAGGAAACATCAAACATTGTGATTTATTGACTATTATTCAAGTAGATCCATAATAATATGGAAAATCTACCACACATCAATGGTTGTAGCTGCCAATTTTGGTTTGATTTGATCTCTACACGAAAGAAAGTTATGCCTCAATCAGCTGCCTAAGTGAGTTGGATTACTCATTGTGGAGTGAGTATGTTTCGGAGATTGCAATAGTTTTATACTCGTTGCTGTATGCCATGGTAGTCCAGAAATTGTTCCTATTTCTGCAACATGCAATGTGACTGATGATTTAAAGTCTTTGTAAGTAATCAGAAAATTAAAAAATGGGATGAGTTTTATTTTTATGTGACGAGGTCCCATCACAATGAACTAACATGATATGATGAAAGTATCTTACATTATTTAAAATTTCGGCATTTAGGATTATTTTAGGTTTCGATCAGTTCTTTTACTTTTTCTGTGTGTCTTTGTTTTACTCTTGCTTAATACCTATGTCCTGTCAATCGTTCAAAGGTCAACAGGAAGAAATCCCTTTTAGGGATAAGTTCACCTTTGCGCATTAGTGTTGTACTGTATTCATCTTTTTCATGCGTTTTACATTAAAAAAAAATGTTACAAAAATAATGCCATCCTCGCCGACGAACCTCAAAGTCACTCTCATCGCTGTCGCCCTGCAGCGGGCCGGCCGTGTGCACCGCATCATCTTTCTCGTCGTCCGATGCCTCTTCATCTGAATCCGCCTCGAAGTTGAGTAGGTTCTCATCGTTTTCTTCCAAAAAGTTGTAGAAATCCGGATCTATCTTCTTCAACTTTTCTAGAGACTTCTTGTGCGTCTCTGGATTCATTTCCTCGTCAGAGTCTAGGAATGGAATGGAATGGTATTTTACGTTACAATAAAAAAATACTGTTTAACATTGGCATTGGCATATAACGTCTTACCTGATTCCTGGATCTCTGGATGTTTTATGGGTTTTTTCGACTTTTCTTTCTTCATTTTTGACATGTTTGAAAATTATCAACAAGTAAAGAAAATAAGCGCTGTGAAAAACCTCGTGTGCAGCGTGAGTTTGACGTGACGAGACGAGGTTGACAAGAGACAAGAAGGAAGCTATTAGCTAAGCTACTGTCATTTTGACACAAGGACTCATGTTGTTGCAGTCAATGTTATAAACTTGATCTTTTCTTCTTTAATTACAAGAAACAAGCTTGCTTGTGTTTGAACAAAATTTTGAAAACGTCTTTGTCAAGCTAGCTATTGGTCGATTCAATTTCTCAAATTTTTACTTTTTTCAGATCTAGAAAGAGATAAATTGTTAGTACTGTGAGTGTGATTTTCTGTGCTGTTTTGTTAACCAGCAGCACTGCCACTGCCACCGGCCATCATAATAAATAACAAATTACGCACTTACTCATAAATTCTGCTGCTCGATATTACAAAAACTGCATTCAATATTTCGAACACATTTTGACGTGCGTGAGTGTTCATTACGAGAAAGTTCTGTCATCCGACGTTTGTCAGTTTTTCGTGAAAATTGATCGATTTATTAATTTCATCTAGGTTGCATCATAAATAATCATAATGTTGTCGCGAATGTGTGTTGGTCGCTCCGTGGTTAGTGTAACACATCATGCTCTGCAATCGCCGGTACCTCAAAAATTTGTGCCTAAGAATTATGTTATCAGAAATTACGCACGCGACACCCGCTCCCGTGTTGTGTCCAGATCGGGACCTACACTCAGGGAAAGGTTAATGGCCCCAGCAGGACCTAACGGTAAGGAAGTTACACAAAAAAAAGTAGTTGCTATGAAAATAACATGGCTATGTCCATTGTAGGTCAATTTCATAACATTGCAACATGTGATAGGTAGTGTGATTAGAAAAATAATTTTGAATTTGGTTTTGTTCTCAGCTTTCAGCCTAGGAAAAGGAGCATTAGCTGGAGCATCAGCTGTTGGTTTGGGTGCTTTATGTTATTATGGCTCTGGCGTCAAACCCGGCACACTGCAGGAGGCACAGTAAGTTAATTCATACCAACAATTATATCTTCTGTGTACTCCGCTACCAAACTATACTCAGTGCCAAAAAATTTGGTCCCTCTGCTATACAGAATTTACTTATTGCTATCCTGCGGGAACTTTGGATTTTTTGGGATAAAAATTATCCTATGTCCTTCCCTGGGAATGAAACTATCTCTCTACCAAATTTCATTAAAAATAGTTCAGTGGTTTAGGTGTGAAAGCATAAACAGACAGACAGACAGAGCTACTTTCACATTTTTTATAAAATTAGTTAGTTTAATAGTTATTATTGGAGACTGTATGATTTTAGCCTTTGGCCTCAGTATGTAAAGGACCGCATCAAGGCAACTTATGGATACATCGCTGGCTCACTCATCATAACTGCTGGGAGTGCTGTCACTGTCTTCAGAACACCTGCGCTGTTGAATTTAGTTGCCAGAAACGGATGGATGGTAAGCCTACTTAATTTTTTAACTGGGCACCAATATTTGAATTTTAAAATTGTTGACCATAATTAGAGCTATCAAATTAATAGTACATTACTGCAGAGGCCGTGAAGTAAGGGATTGCAGGACGAGATTGGGGTACATATATGGGGATAAAGCGAGTCCTGCAATCCCTGTTTCCGGCCGAGGATTGTATAGTGCTTTTCTCAAGCAATGCGAGGAAATCAAGTAAAAATTGTTTAATTAGCCGCATTTTTAATTTTTGAAACATGCCGTTTGAACAAACTATTGCTCGCGCCATGTTTAACCGCACACCCGCCCCGCCGCACCGCGCCGACCGCACCCGCCGACCGCACCACATTACTTCTTGGCCTAGGCCGTAAATGTGAAACTTCTTGGCTTCATTTCGACCGCACCACATTACTTCTTGGCCTAGGCCGTAAATGTGAAACTTCTTGGCTTCATTTCGCGACATTAACGCGTACATTTCCGAGCATGCTTGAGAAAAATACAATTAGATACAGCTAAATTTTTTACCGCTTATGAATGGTACTTTCAGAGTACACACAAAAAGAATCCCTCTACAACTACCGGATTACTTAAAAGAGCCTTTGGCAGCATAGGCTTTGGGATTTTTTTTTTCTACTAGTTGCAAAAGTTTTGAATTTTGAATTTTTGAGTAGCTCAAAACTCAACTTTACTATTGTTTAATGAATATTTTATATTAATTCAGAATGAGAATTACCAGTAAATGTTGTACCTTGCAGTCAATAATAGTGACAATGGGCCTCATGATTGGCTCTGGTATGGTGGTGCGCGGGATGGAATACAAACCTGGCTTTGGTGCCAAGCAGCTGGCTTGGATGGTGCACACGGGCATCATGGGAGCTGTGATCGCTCCGATGTGCTTCCTCGGGGGGCCGGTACTCTTGCGAGCTGCATGGTATGTCCATCTTTTTAAAAAATCTTGTCAGTGGGTATGATTAATGGATTAAAATTGGTTATCCCGCTATCTCTTGATGACAGTTTGTAAAAAAAATTGATAAACAAGTTGATAAACAATACAATACAAATACTCTTTATTTATTGAACACCACAAATCAGTACAAAACAATACAGAAACAAAGAACAAAGTATACAATAGGCGGTCTTATCGCTTAGTAGCGAAAACCCTTAGTAGTGAAATACCTTTATTATAATTGATGGATATTAACTGTCTTCCATGATGGTCTGGGAGCAAAGAAAAAATAGAATGTACCAGATGCTTCTCTTCCCGCGCAGATGGTAAAAGCCCATTGTGGGCATGGGCGAAAATCTTAGGAATCATGCTATAGGCTATGCGGCTAGCAACTAGTGTCCGACCGAAGTTTCGGTTTCGGCCAATTTCGGCCAAAAAATTGATTTCGGCTGAAGTTTCGGTTTCGGCCAGAATCCGGCCGAAACCTTCGGCCGGACCGAAATTACTTCGCAGCCTCTCGCATCGGGAGCGCTCGGCTTAATTCGGGCACGCTCGGCCGGGTAGGTATAGGTAATGCACAGTGGGCCCGTCCAGCTGGGACCAGCGACATTTTATTTTTATTTTGTTTTACAAAAAAAGTAACAACTGTTCTCATACTCGCATAAGAAATCCTTGCAATTACCTTTTCCTTACGATTTGTACAGTAATTTTGAATATTTTGTTTGATATGATACATCTTCAAAAGTTTCGGTTTCGGCCGAAATCAGAAAAAAACCGAATATTTGGTTTCGGTTTCGGCTAAAAATCATGTTTCGGTCGGACACTACTAGCAACCCATCGCTATTGTGAATCAGTTTTCCACCTGTACTCCTATAAAAGTGCTAAACATAGCCTTTAGTACTTGTTACCTTAGGTTCTGTAAGGGATATAGACGTGATTTATGTACGTATGTATATGGAAAGTGAGGTGCACTGCGACTGGTGTGCGTCACTTCAAGAACATGTAATTTTAATTGGTTATTTGGATGCTACAAAAATAGACTAATTTGAATTACATGCGGTTATGGTGAATATAGAACTGGGCAAAGTGGTTGGATGCTTCACTGACTGTTGTAGCCTCAGGTTGTAGCCCTAGATTTATCATGGAGTGAAGTCAATAGAATTGGAATGGTCAGATGACTTGTTTTGAATAAAATAAAATCATTTAATTTCATTTCATTTGATGACAATGCAAGTACAGTCAACCATATGTGCAGTTAGCAAAAAAGGCTTGTGTAATAAAAATAAAAATTTAACAAAAAAAAAATTAAGCCAATGATTGTAGTTGTAGTGTAGCAGTCTTTGAGAGAATTCTTTATATTAAGATGGATTACGTGTCTATCACGAAGATGCCGGTTCAGAACAGTAAATGACGTGGTCGGCAGGTATACGGCGGGAGTTGTGGGCGGTCTGAGCACGATTGCCATCTGCGCGCCGTCGGGCGAGTTCCTGAACCTGCGCGCGCCGCTCGCCATGGGGCTGGGAGCAGTGTTCGCAGCCTCGCTCGCCGGCATGTTCCTGCCGCCTACGTCCGCACTCGGCGCCGGTCAGTATTGCTACACCATAGTGATTTGTAGCGTACCGTTTCTCACCATTCTTAAATGCCACGCATTTAACTTCCTGACTAGAATACAACTTGCGCACTGGCAGCACAATTCCAGTTTTAACATTCATCTATACAGGGACCGGAACCGTTAATGATATACCTGTTAATATTGTTCCAAAAATTAACCGGATCCTGAATGTATATGTTGTTACTTGCAGGTCTGTATTCTCTGAGCTTGTACGGAGGGCTGATCGTGTTCGGCGGCTTCCTGCTGTACGACACGCAGGCCATCATCAAGCGCGCGGAGATGCATCCCGCGTACGCCATGCAACCCTACGACCCCATCAACTCGTGAGTGCTGTTTTTGTACATTTTACTTAGGTCAACGTGGTTGCGTGCAGTGTCGCACGCACCAAATATAGATTTTAGTCAAAACCAAAGTCTGAGGCCCACTTGCACAGTCCAGAGTTAAAAATTTAATTGCTAACTCGGGGTTAGGTTTGACAGTTCCATACATTTTGACACTACTTAGCCCCGGGTTCGCATCTAACACGGGGTTAAGTGAGGTTAAGTCGTTAACCCTGGTCCTTGCAAGTGGCCCTAAACCGATTAACGCCGGCTGAAGCCGAGCTGAGGGTAACTAATAATAATAATAAGCCTACGAAACATTGTTCATGATTAGCTAAATCTATGAAGCACTGGGCCTCGTTTTCTTAATTAATTGTATGTTAAAATTAAAATGAATTCGTAAACAGTGTTCAGCATCCAATGAAGTTACAGTATGTATAGGGACCTGTAGATCACCGGACAGATCTGTCTTTCATACATTTTGAGGCATCTTGATCATCAAGCGCATTGAATCTTTTATTTTGATATACTTTTGTTTATTCCAGGGCTGTCTCTGTGTACTTGGATGTCATTAACATCTTTATGCGCATCGCTATGATACTGGCGGGAGGCGGCGGCAACAAGAGGAAGTAAAAATCGAAAATAATTTAAGTTCAACACTCAAGATCTAAAAATATACATGAAGTCACTTATTAGCGAACGCGTCAAAATTAGGTTAACCAAATCATTACTATTTGCCGTAGTAACAAAGCGTTCCATTAATGGCGACTTTAAATATGTATAGACATCGCAATTAGAAATGATTTGTTTAAATTAGGTAACTGAATTAAAGGATTGTTACATTAAAAACATTTATTTCGATTGCCCATAAAATATGTTGCAGATAAATTCTTCGTCATGTTATCGACTCCTAAATAATGTGGAGGCTTCGAATGTTGTGATATTTGATTAGGTGAAGTAATAAGTCGTTACAAATATTTTTAAGTTCGATATTGCTTTAATAAATAAATTATTCAGTAAACATATCTCCTGTTTATTTCATGTAGTTCGCCTTTACAACCCAATAAGGCTTTGGTTGGCCACTAAAAGAGGAATAAGATAGCGTAGCAAAATGTTTATCGCGCATGTGAACGTTGCTTTGCATATGTGCGATTTCCCAGTGTTTTCTTTTCATATTGCGTCAGAAACATCTGCACAAAATTAGTACGTCCTTTTAGCGCCTTTATTTCATTGCGTATTGTCGTGAAATAAAATTATGCCAAGTCAAGGCGATTACTGCACTCTGAGTGGCCAGCCGAAAGTCGAAGGTAAATAAAGTTGATTTTAATAAAAACCAAAAAGTTAATTATATAATCAAAATCCTAATTACATAAATGAGTTTGTTCAAGGTTTGTTCCATATAGAAGACGAAGGAAAAACAACGAGAAAATTGCGTTGCGTTGTGTTGGATCAAGTCGAAAAAGACTGATATGTTGCCATAGTTAGGTAGCCCTTATTATCACTCTAATTGGTTATTTATTTCCTCTGTGCATTGAAGTGAGAAGGTGCGTATTTAAGTCAGCTTTCCTTTTGTTAAATCATGAGGGGTTAAAATGAAAAAACAACTTATGTTTCAAGCTAATAGGTAGTTTAATTTTTCAATCAGCATTAATAATAATAATCAAGTAAAATATTTTTGAAAATATAATACATAATAAAGTGGATAATATTGTAATGCGTACTGTAGGCCATAAAGCATATATTAAAAATGTATAAGGAGCAAATACTATGGTAAGAGATATTTTCTTAAATCTATTATCTTGAAGCTGTGATCGAAGTATTCTTTGATAATTCGATAAGCTTTGTCGTTTTTATCACGTCAACTTAAATCATTAGGTAAATCAGAGAAATTGTGCTCCTCGAACGTTTACTATTACAGTTCTACTCAAAATAGCATTTGTCTATTAAATACCCGATGGGTTTCTTGTGTTCATTATTAATCTCACACCGTGAACGGCAGGCGGCGCCAATCGCACTTACATTATCTTCTCGGTCAGCTAATACACAAATAACATAATCATTTTTATCAACAACAAATATTTCATACCAAAAGTAATTGAATATAATAATAAGGTATTAAGATACATGTAAAAATATCACAATATATAACCCCAAAGTTGATAGACATTTTCTCAGAGGCGTTTGAGGCAGCGTAAAAACTTGTACAATGCTTCTTTTACGATATTTGCGCGGAAAGTTTTTTTAGGCAAGCAAAATTTTAATACCATTAAAATACCCTTTAAATGTATGTATAACCCTTATTATTAGGGGTTTATCTATAGGCATTACAACAATTTAGACATATTAAAAGAAACATAGCATAAGTTATTATGCTGCCTCATACACCTACTCGAAATTGTTTACCAGGTCTCGGAATAACAAATAACTTCTTTGGAATAAAAACCTAAGTACAAATTATTAAGTCTTAATCAGTCCTATTTATACCTCGACTCCACTCATATCAGTAAATACATTAAACATGCACTGCGATCCAGAGCACTCGATCCTTCCATTAATAAAAATCAATAGAATGTCTCCACCAGTGTTACAGTTCAATAGGATTAATTACCAAAATACATCTTATGAGCAAAATAGTCAGAGATCGTTTCGCTTTCAGTCGGTGCGCGCGCGGCGCTCACGTGGCGAGGTCGGCGCCGCGCAGCGCCTGCTGCTTGAGGTAGACGGCGTACATGTGACGCGCCTGGTTGAGCACGCGGTTCACGTTGTGTTTGCGCACCATCTTGTCGAAGTGCATCGCCAGCTCGTTGTAGTCCATGCGGTTGCGCATCACGTAGTCGCGGTGCTGCAGCAGCACGGTCAGGCACAGGAACATCAGGAACGGGTTCCCGCCGCCGAACGCCGCGGGCCCGGGCAGCCCGCCTATGCTCTTCGCGCCGCTCTCGCCGCCCGCCGGGCTCGCGCCGCAGCTCTTCTGCGGCGGCGGCTTGAACGCCTCGTACTTCTTCTGGAAGTTGTTTATCGTCGACGCGACGCTGTGAAGATTCGACGGCTTCGCGTTCAGCAGAGACTCGCAGTTCTTCTTCGCGTTCTCCAGCTCCTGCGACATGTTCGAGAAGAACTTGTGGGATTTGGAGACGGCGGCGTCGGCGGCCGCGGGCCTGGCGGGCTCGGGCTCGTCGGAGTCGGCGGCGTCGCGCTCGGACGAGTCGGAGTCGGAGTCGCTGCGGCGCGCGGGGGGCGGCGGGGGGCGCGCGGGCCGCGGGGAGCGGCGCGCGCTGCGCACGAGCCGGATGGGCGTCACGGAGGTCTTGCCGGAGTGGTGCTCGAAGATCTCGCCGGTGTCGTCGAGCTCGAGCTCGGCCTGCTCGTCCGGGGTCTGCGGGCAGCTCGCGGCCGCGCGCGCCGTCGGCGTGTTCCTGTGCAGAGGGTTCTCCCACAGGTATATGTCTTCCGCGCTGCGCGCGCTCGACTTGATGTTGTCCAGCAGCGGCGACCTCTTGGTCGTGTCGGCCGGCTCCGTGACGTCCGTCCGCGCGGCCAGCGAGTCCTTCGGGAGCGCATTCTCCTTGTCGTGTGCGCCGGCGGGCCGGTCGTCGGTGCTGGCCTCGTCCTCGGGCGAGTCCCCGGGCGCGGCGCGGCGCGCGAGGTACGAGGGCCCGAACACTTGCCGGTCGAGGTGCTCCAGCTCCAGACGCAGCTCGCGCGTCATGGAGGTCGTCATCGGGTAGTACTCCTGCGAGTCGTCGGGGCTGCTGCCGTCGTTCGTGTCGTTATAGATATTTCTATTAATCTTATTCAATAAGGCATCTCTGACGTTCTGTTTCCCTAGATCGCTCTCGTCCATCGACATTTTTGTCAGA
Organism: Pandemis heparana; assembly: GCA_963854515.1. Lineage (NCBI taxonomy): Eukaryota > Metazoa > Arthropoda > Insecta > Lepidoptera > Tortricidae > Pandemis > Pandemis heparana. The sequence goes on along the minus strand of OY978008.1, from coordinate 12,877,731 downwards.
GTGATTTTCGGGTATTCCTTGGTGTGCTCTATAGCGGAGTGAGCTCTCTGCAGCTTCTCGCGTCTGACGGGGTCGGCTCTGCTTCCCGTCGCGAAGTTGAGGAATTCGTTTAGGTTCTTTATCATCTTTACTTTTGGTCTGTTAGGCGAGTCGGTGTCATTGGAGGCGTCAAATTTATTATTATGAACTGATATTTTATCCCGCAATAATCTTATCTGCCCCCCCAGTGTCGTGTCCTTGCTGTCCGAGTGCGACTTTCCGTTTAACAAGATTTCGGTATTCGAGAGTGCGTCCTGCTTGTCATTTTCGGGTAAACTCTTCATGTTCCGTCGGACGTGAAGCTTCAGGTCTTTGCCCAGCGTGTTTTCTATGATAACCTCGACGTTGTTATCTTTTTTGTCCGCTTTCGACTTGATCGTGTGCAGGGCGGCGTCGTCGAGGCTCTGGAACTCCTTGGCGTGTTTGAGGGACGAGTTGTTGACGGTGTCCCGCGTGGCGCTCTCGTCCAGACTGTGGTTCATCTGTTTGCAGGTGGCTAGTTTCGGCGGTTTGACGTTCGCTAGGCTGAAGCTCGAGCTCTGTCGCCGGATGGCGCAGACTTTGGTGTAGGCGTTCTCGCGAGGGGCTTTGACGAGCGGGCTGAGGGGGGGCGGGTCCTCGTCCGCCTCCAGCGACGAGTCGAACTCGCGCTCCTGCAGGGAGAGCTCCGCGGTCGGGGTCTTGTGGGGGAGGGAGGCCCACAGGACTTCGAGCATGCGCAACGCGTCCTCGAATGCGAACTCGCGCTTCATTTCGAGGAGGAGCCAGCGGTAGCAAAAGAGGAGGTCATCGGCCTGCTGGGATTTCAAATAGGCGTAGAAATCTGGGTCGTAGACTTGGAGGGATTCCGTGAGATGCGCGAACTTGAGCGTCATAGTTTCTCCATCGAGCAGGAAGTTGGAGTAGAGGCGCGCCATGAGAGCGCAGAGGCAGATGTAAGCGTGCGCCTCGTCGCCCATCGTCACCAGCAGCGGCGAGGCCAGGTCCGACATGCCCTGGCAGTAGCTCACCGTCGGGTGGTTCAGCGCGTACCTGTATACAACGTCACACGTTCATTTTCACAGGTAGTTATCTCATCTTGTAAGTTTGAGTCTTTGAAGTCAAACCAAAGCCATGTTCGGCGCAGGTTTTCACGAGGGACGTTACTACGACTTTACTAGTGGCTAACTTCACAGATGCAAACCAAGTATGGTAAGGAATGAAACAGTTGACGAGCGACTTGATGTTTGTGATATAATGATAGTTTTGTTGTACAGGAGACTCACCTGACGTAGCGTAAGTTTATATTCGTAGCAAAGAAAGTAAATATTTTTATTTAATAAATTGTTAGTTTTTCAAATATTTACTGAGTTGAATCGACACGCCTTTAAGGACATTGCAAATTGCACTCTATCCCTATCACATAATTCACAAACTTGTCTGGCAAACCCCGTCATATGCTGTCAAATCGCGACTTGTTTTTGTTGTACTATTTTTCCATCATGGTGACACTAAAAATTTGGATAAATATCCATTTGTTAAGTAAAATAAATAAATGCTTATGACAATGACCATAAACACGTACAACTTTACCTTAGTTCTCCGCAAAATCTATACAATCATTCTTCATTGAATTAGTAATACGCAAAGCAGCGCTTCAATTGATAAATGAATGCTTACGTCGTCAGAATGTTGAAAAGAGAAGCGATGTTTTGGTTGTCGTCGCTGCCAGCATAGAAGTTATGGTGTCTGTCTGTGCGCAGTACGTCCTTCCGCACCATACTCGTTACGTAGGCTAAGTCCGCGTTTACCTGAAATATGTTATATTTAATTGAAACAATGCTATATTTTGATGATATAAATGATTAAATGAAAGAATGCTTATTCATATGGTACAAAAAGATGTTACATCACTACATAGTATAAAACAAAGTCGCTTTGCGCTGTTTGTCCGTCCCTAGGTATGCTTATATCTTTAAAACTACCCAACGGATTTTGATGCGGTTTTTTTAATAGATAGAGTGATTCGAGAGGAAGGTTTATATGTATAATTCTACGCAGACGAAGTCGCGGTCAGAAGCTAGTATATGATAATGTGTTCATTGTCACTACAGCCATGTTTCCTGCTAGCACGCAACAAATAAAATTCTATCCCATTTCTATGCATAAGAGTGATACTAACATAGATAGCTGGTGGCTCATATTTGCTAGTGATATTCATTGGTTTGTGTAAATGAATTTTATTGGATCTTGGGAAGTTACGAAAATTTCTATGTTTATACATCAGTAAGAAACTAACCTTTCCCTTTTGGATACAGTCTTTCCACCTCGCTCGGAGTGCGTAATATTCGTTAGCTTTTCTTTTAATGTAGTCCATTCTCTCTTTTCCGGTCATGCCATCCGGATACACATTCAAGATATGCTTCCATACCACTTTCCTGTAAATTAAAAATTAATGTTAAACATCAGTTTTTTGCCGTTGTACGCGGTTTATCTGTTTGATATCAGAATCCGGTTTCATGACATTTATCTTACAAATTATCAAATAAAACAAAATGTTGCTTGATTTGAAATATACCATTCATAAATCATAAAAAAAATTTGGTGATGAAGGTAATTTTGCATTGGGCATGCTTTTGTACAATTGCCATCAAAAATAGCATGGGAATGAAGAGTAGAGGTGGTCAAAATGATTTGGATAAAACTCTATTGTCCAAGAGTATGAGCATAATGACTAGCCTAAAATAAAAAAAAGTTAGTACATTAGTGGGAGTATGCAAATGCTTTTGTGATATGGTCCAACCTTAAACTGGGGTCTATGCCGCCGCAATAAATGACCTCTCGTAATTTGGCCGTATTAGTGATCTGCCCGACGGTGTCAAGGAACGATCGGAACTCGATGTCGCTGAGCGGGGCGCGCGGCGGCGTGTTCGGGTCTTCATACAGATTTAATGCTCGGGACACCATGTTGAACGTCTTTTCAACCTGTTTTCAAAATGCGTTGCTACATGTCTAGTAGGGTAGGGATATTTTCTAATGGTATATAATGGTAGTTAGTATTTTTAAGTTGATTCTTTTTACTCAAACGAAACAATTAGTGGTGTTAATGCAACCACTGCATTCTGTTTTACCTCAATTTACCTGGTTCATGAAGAGCCCCTGAAAGCCTGTTGGTATTTCTTGCTTCTCGGGCTGGTGTGGAGGCGCGACAGTGGGCTGGTCGCGCGCAGGGTCGCGGCAGACGGCAGGCGCAGGCGCGCTCAAGCTCGGAGGCTCCCAGTCCTCTGATGCCTCCGCAAACGGCTTCATGTCCACCCTCAATTGGACACATGGCTCTGATCGCTGTGTCAGAGCTATATTATGCGCCCTAAAATAAGTAAGGCAATGAGTAATGGTTAATTGGGTAAGCAAAACAAGTAACAAAAAGGTTAATGTTATTTAATGTAGATTTTGGCACTATGTCAAAGATATTCTACATTCTCATAATGTAAAATGTGATATTTGCTAAGAAAAAAGTCAAATGCCAAATATTGCAATTTTACTTTTATGTCAAATAGATATTTAAAAAAAAATAGTAAGACTGCTGAAACAAGGAAAATTACAAACAAATCAGGTTGCATACTTGAGAAAAGCAGCATCCAGGTCCCAGTCAGAGAGAAGAGGTAAGTATATCTCCTGTCCATAATCATCAACACTTCTGTATGACAGAGTGAAATCTGACTTTATATCAAATGCTTTCACTAAAATGCTTTGCAAAACCTCCAATGAGGTAATTTGAGGGTCCACTGAGAACTTCCTTAGTTCCGGCTGCAGCTTGCCTTCACATTTCTAAAAAATAAATAGTTAACATTTCAAGAGTAATAAAAATATAAGTCTTAATTGGGGTCAAATTACAACTTCTATTAAAATGCTATAAATGCACTCTAACTATACTGACTTAGGGTTTAATATTGTACCAAATAGTTAATGAGTTTTCCTAATTATATATACAAACATTCAAGGTAGTTAGTTGCCGTTCCACTCTGATAACAACAGTCATTTAATTCGTTTTTTGCTAATTGTTGTTCAACCTTGAAGTGTATAGGCAAATTAGCCAAAAACTTAAAATAATGTCTGTATATATTATTACCAGCACAATATGTTACATTATGATTTGTATTAGTTAATATTATATTGATACTGGAATAAATGAGATAATCGAGTAGAAGTGATTAATAAAATTATATAAACAATTAAATATACCTATCTACTATAAGTTTTTTTGATCTATAAAGAATGGCGTTTTGTTCAATACAACAATCGTATGTTGTAAAGGAATTCAACCTACTGAACGGTTTCGATAAAGACGTGATCATAAATACACTGCTAAAGTTTAATTGTAATTTTTGCTGCTTTAAGACAGGGTGCAAAAAAGAAAACTTTTTAAGAACCACATCAACCAGTTTTAAATTTGTTTAGCTCTTATAAACCTAAAGAAAAACGATATAGATTTAATAATTTACAAGAAAATGCGATACGATAGTACGATACAAACCTTGACTTTCACTCTAACAGCTTCTTTACTATATCCGAACATGACTTTACTTAGCTACTATCACATATCCATATAATAATATAAAACAATGATTAGGCTACGGCTTTATATTTCTCACATAATATTATATTTATGAGAAGTGCAAAGAAAACCCAATTCGGACTAAACTCACGCACAATAGAAAATAATGACAGTCTCAAGACAACTGACATGACATTTGAAAAGGCGTATTTTCATTCTTAACTCCTCAACAGATGCACGAACACGGCTGTTAATTAAATGTCTGCAATAGCTTAACGTTCCTTTTCACGCTACGAATAAAATTATGACAATCACATCACATCACATTTCATGCATAGCATAGCATACCATACCACAGATATACAATACAATTCATTCACTTGCATTTGCTTGCATTGCAATGCACTCCACCACCAGAATTGCATGCAGTTTTGAAACTTCTAAATAATTAGTGTGTCGTGTCTTGTCATCTTGCTCGTATCGTGTCTCGCTGGTCTGACTCAACTGGTGAAATCTTGACATGTTCGTGCTTGTTGGTTGTCAAGTGTAATTTAATTTAGTGTATATTTTGTAGAAGCAAGATTGAGCTAGCTTTTTCCATTTTAACCAAATAAGTTGACTACCTCAAAATGACTACTCCCCCTGCAGTTCCTCAAATAGATCGCGAATTAGATTTATCAAATACTGGGAGAGGTGTTTGGCTTGTCAAAGTACCTAAGTATATAGCAAACAGATGGGAAAAAGCTCCAGGAAACATCGAAGTAGGGAAGTTGAAGATATCACGTGTGCAAGGGCAGCGGGCCCAGGTGCAATTATCACTTTCAGAGGCTGTGATGTGTTTGAAGGAGCCAGGCGAGCAGAGTATACCCAAAGAACATCGTCTGGACGTTTCTACTGTGACTAGGCAATCATTAGGCGTATTTTCCCATGTAGTACGTAAGTATTGCTCGACTTTTAGGTTGCTGCTACATCACTTATAACATTATAAAGTAATGAGGTTAAATTTAATTATAATATTACTTAATATATTTTGGTATTTTTCCAGCTTCCAACACTGATTCTGTTGTGCCAGAAACAGAAAAGCTATATATGGAGGGCAGGATAGTTCAGAAGCTGGAGTGTAGGCCATATGCAGACCCTACATATTACAAATTAAAGTCAGAGTCTATTAGGAAGGCATCCATGCCACAGCGCCAAGTGCAACAATTAGATAGAATTGTACAGAGCTTTAAGCCGGTTTCTGATCATAAGCACAATGTAAGTATGATAATCTGACAATTCTTATTAAGATATTTGTCAATGTACCAAAAAGTGTCATATTGTCATTATGTTGAGCATATCAATTTCCTGAAGCAATTTGTCTACCTATAAAGTTGTAAGTACCTAGGTACTAATAATATTTTAACACTATGATAAAATAACAAATTACAACGTTTAATTTTTTCTATTCAGATTGAATATCAAGAACGGAAGAAAGCAGAAGGCAAGAAGTCTAGAGATGATAAAGATGCAGTACTCAATGTATTGTTTGCTGCATTTGAAAAACATCAATATTATAATATTAAGGATCTTGTAAAGGTAAATATTACACTTTTAAAATTAGATTTTAGGAATTTGTTTCTAAACCATTTTTTAATCATTATTTGAATAATTGTTTCAGATAACCAAACAACCTATAGTATATTTAAAAGAGATTCTAAAGGAGGTGTGTAATTATAACCTGAAAAACCCACACAAAAACATGTGGGAGCTGAAACCGGAATACCGGCACTACAAGCAGGACGCTCCACCCGAGACCAAGGAGGACAAAGACAGCTCTGACAGTGACTAGATTCAACATTCTTGTGATTCATACTAGTGTTAAGATTTTAGAAAGAGGGATTACATATTTTGTTAAAATTTAATCGGTTTTTAATTTTGTACTTTTTTTAATATATTTTGCAACGCGGGCATAGCCACGGATGTAAGCTATTCATATTCATAAATGAGCTAGTTTAAAGTGAAACCACTGGGGCAACCTGCCTAATCAAAATAATCTTCTAAATTCACTGTTAACAGAAATGAGAGCCACAAATTGTTTGCTTGCTGTTATATATTTGTATAATCTAATAACGTAATAACATTGAACAGTTACTTATAGGCTATAATATTTGTCTTTATGTTACTTTTCCAAAATTTGGTTTTAGTTGTTAAAAACTAGCCAAGTCAAATCTAGAAATTTAATTAAGTACATCCCAAGAGAAATATATGCAGGATTTTCTACTCAGAACTTGGCACCCATATACATATCAATTCTTTTCTCGGCGAAGTCAATAACAACGCATATTTTTAATATTGAACTTGGCTATCATTTCACATTTATGTTTTTGATAGTTCACATTACTTAGAGACATAAAGCTACAATTTTAATTGTGCATATGTAATTGTATTTCAATATTTTTTTACATTTATTTAATTTATATATCATTGATTGAGTATATACATTCATATATTCAGTCCAAGAGTTAAAATTGAGAATTTGCGCTTTGTTGTCACAGTATGTTTGACCGACTTATAGCTATATTATTTAGTTCATCACGTCATACTTCGATTTCTTGATATAGCTAGCCAGGAAGCAGGAGAGGATGGTGCCCACTAGTGGGAATAGCGCAGTTCCGATCGCTATGCCCATCAGTAAATTCATGTTGCTCTGCAAGTATTCCACTATCACTTTGTAGCAGCCCTGAAATTAGATTTCTCTTTGAACCACTTGTTATACCGCGAAAACTATGTGCAGTCTAAAATATATCCTGAAGAAAATAACTACATGTAAACACAAGTCCATTGCTGGGTCTTATAAATTGTGGTCACACATTCGAGACTTGTGCTTATCCTACTAATATTATAAATGCGACAGTTTGTGAGGATGTATGGATGTTTGTTACTCTTTCACGCCAGAACGGCATAACGGATCTGGATAAAATTTGGAACAATGATAGATTATGGTCTGGAATAACACATAGGCTACTTTTTATCCTGGAAAATAGCGTAGTTCACGCGGGATGATAAACGAATACTTTGCAGACGAAGTCGCGGGCAACAGTTTGTATTTAATTAAAACAACTATAGACGTGATACAGCATGGACATAAGTACCTCCTGATAGACATCGCTGTAGTTAGCCGTGACGCAGCTGTTGGGGTCCACGCAGCACGAGATGGGGATCGTGCGCTGCGGCGACAGGCGCACCCAGTCCGAGTAGTTCGACACACCGCAGCAGTGCAGCTGCAAACACAACCAACCATAATGCCCACGAACAATACCTCTACCGGTGCCAATATGTTTTTAAAAGGAAGACCAAAAATAAGTATAATGTTTTGAACTTCCGCGATTTTCACTCATATATATTTAAAGTATTTCGGGACTTAAACGCGTAAAAAATCCGCGTCGAGGTAATTATGTGTAGCAATTTTTACGCGGTTAAGTCCCGAAATACTTTAAACAAAAATAAGTAATTCTGTTGTGATTATTTTCAAAAATATAGAATACCAAATTTAATAAAGTAATACCTAACAGTGCACATCTTCACATAGTACAAAATAAAGTTGCTCCACTTATCCGCCGTGTAGGTACGTGTACAGTAAAGGAAATGTATTCACGAACCACATTAGAACCCTGTCGCAATTGACAGGCTGCCGTCACTCAAACTAGTGATTTGTCACCTTATTGCGATAGGGTTCTACGATGGTACGTGAATACTGTACGCTGTATCTTTTAAACTGCGCAACAGATTTAAATGTGGTTTTCATCAATAGTTAGAACGATTCAAGAGGACGCTTTATAACTAGGAAGGATTTTAGTGTTAATCACAAAGTGATAATTTCTTCATTCGTTCGGAGACACCAAGCCTTGACCATCTGTTCAACATAGGCATTAATCGTGATTACGCATAGTAATCAGTAGTAGGCGTGTCGTCTAGGACCTCAGGACACTCACATTGGCCTGCGCGAAGTCAAAGTTGCCCTTGTGCGGGTCGTTGGAGCTGAGCGTCTTCGTGAGCCCGTCGTGAAGCCCCTTGGCGAAGGTGTCCCGGTAGCAGGCCACCGAAGCGCCAACGCCTGCGTCCATCATGAAGATGCAAGCCAGGAAACCGCCGTACTGGACGTATTACATTATATGAATGTTTAGGTACAGTCAAACATAATGCGCCACCACAATCATGTCTAGTAAATAATTTTATTTGTCTATACTCTATACAGTGTTTATCGAATGACGTAAATCCTACTAATATTATAAATGCGAAAGTTTCTGAGAATGTATGGGTGTTTTGTTACTCTTTCACGCCAGAACGGCTTAACGGATCTGGATGAAATTTGGAACAAAGATAGATTATGGTCTGGAATAACACATAGGTTACTTTTTATCCCGGAAAATTGCGCAGTTCCCGTGGGATAGCGATAAACTAATTCTTTGCAGACGAAGTCTCGGGCAACAGCTAGTGTCATTACAATAAGGTTCTGTGATGGTGTAGGAATAAAATTGGTTGGCTGTAGGCACCTAATTTCTCGGGAAGATGACAATCTAACTAATATTATAAATGCGAAAGTATGGATGGATGGATGGATGGATGTTTGTTTGTTACTCAATCACGCCAGAACGGCCCAACGAATCTGAATGAAATTCGGCACATAGAGAAGTCTGGAATAGAACATAGGCTACTTTTTATCCCGGAAAATTCCCGCGGGATAGCGGTAAACGAATTCTTTGCAGACGAAGTCGCAGGCAACAGCTAGTTTATTGTATTCGGAACAAGCACCTCAATCGTTGATGGTAGGTACGCAAAAATCATCTATTACAAGACCATACCAAACTTTGAAATATGCTGAACTACATTTAAGTAAAAAAATTTAAAATTTAAAAAAAATAATCCGCCAAATGCATATCGAACCACACATAACAGAGGGTTCTGTACCCTTATTACTTTAAAGAAATATCCGGTAGTTCAGCTAGTCATCAAGAGATGGCGCCATTAAACATTCGTCTTAAATAAAAAGGAAGAAATTTCTAGTCTGTATATCATGTACTACTTATATACGTATCGAAGATGTGATCGTCATGAATTACGTAAATATTGAATACATAATATACGAATTACGTAAAGTTGGCTTAAGTATAGTTCTTACGATATAAAGCAGCACCGGCTGGCCCTTGATGATGCAGGAGAAGGAGACGGAGCTGACGAGCACGATGAGGCCCGCGAGCCCGACCACCACCAGCGGCGCCGTGCCCGAGTACTCCGACGACAGCTCCATGTACTTATGCAGATCGAACTGCGCCCACAGGCCCACAACCAGCAACGCAAGCCCCATCAACTGGAAACAGTTATCAGTAACAGCTAAAGTTTAAGTCGTTTTTTTTAGCTTAAGCTTAGTACAAGGTATGATTCTATCCTAAATACGTGTTGGCCGAAGATAGGCTATTTGCGTAGGTACAAGTTCGTTCGCTGTAGTACAACCACTCTGTGCAGACCGCGATCGGTTGAGTTTGGTTAACCTTTGGTTTTTATTACATTGCCTGATAATATTAAAAATAAATAGTTGAATACACAAACACTTATGTACTTAGCCTAAATATAAATACCTACCCTGACTAATGTTAAAAGTGAAAAACAAACAATACTTAACTAAATAATTTTGGTAGTTAATTGGGAGTTTTGACTGCATTTTTTTCTAAATTCAACAAAAATATTCGTAGAAAATTGTTGCGGCAATTGTGCTCAGGGTCAAAGTTTGGCCAAATCATAACAGCTGTCAGAATGATAACCAACTGATAACACATTGTTTTTGTTTTATTTATAAAACATCGACTTACCCAAAAGACGATGTTGAAAATGAAAAGGAATGTTTTGAGGCAGGCTATCACCGCCACGTTTTTGAATTGGTTGCCCATGTTCACGGTTTATTTATGTGTTCCATTCATGAATTTGTCGAATGCGTCGTTAGGTGTTGTTGCTATACAGGGGTGAGAGCTACTGCGGGCGGGTCCTTGCTCGCACTGCGCATGCGCGATAACATCGGCGTCCCTGTTTGTAAATAAAAACCACTTATTGCATTTGCTATAGCACTTGTAGATTTTGATCAAATCACTTGGACAAAGTTTATCCTTACCTATATAATCCTTGCACGATTTGGGTAAAAAAATAACACTAATGAAGATTTTTGATAATCGTATCTTTGTTTCTTGGTACTGAGTACCTAACGGAAGACGAAATGTTGGTTGGATGGTAGGCTCCCCGCAAGGTGCACGGACGATCTGATAAAGATCGCGGAAAACCATTAGCTGCGGGTAACTCACCAGTCGTGGTGGAGATCACTGGGGAAGGCCTATTTTCAGCAATAGACGTCTTTCGGTTGGTACAGGTGGCGGCACGTAAGTAAAACGTGGAGGGGAGATGCGCAGTATGAAAAACAACATCATTTTCATACTGCGCATATCCCCTCCACGTTTTACTTACCTGCCGCCACCTGTATGACGATTATAAAAGGGTCACCTGATGGAAAGTGTGAGCACCACCACCCACGAATTGCACACCCACAACACCAGCGACTTGCAGATGCATTGCCAGCCTAGAAGGGTGGTAAGGCCTTGTGCAAGGTCCGTCCGGATCGCTACCGCCATCTTATTCGTTAATCCTGCCGCTAAGCAGCAGTGCTTGCACTGCTGTGTTCCGGTGTGGAGAGTAAGACAGCCGGGGAAATTAAGAGCACAAGAGGCATTTCATCTAAGTCCTCTAGGTTGGCAACGCATCTGCAATCCCTCCGGGGTTGCGGGTGTCTATGGGCAGTGGTGATCGCTTACCATCAGGTGACCCACTTGCTCGTTTACCTTCTATTCACATAAAAAAAAGAAGGCTATGATAGAATACCTCGAACCAGTAATTTCACGGGTTTACTCTCCTCGTCGAAACACAGTAGCAGACGCACTGCTGTTTATAGACCGACCGCTTAAGTGAGTCCTCGCCCGCGCGGTGCAGGGGCGCGGCGCGGGCGAGGACTTATTTAAGATAAGATAAGATAAGATAAGACAATGTTTATTTGCAGAAAAAGGGTTAGTTACATGTCTTAATTTTAAGTTAGATATCGCTCCATCTTTTTCAGCTGCATATATACAGCATGCAAATATATAAAGTAGAGGTAGTTAACGTGCATCAACAATAATAAAATCAATAACAAAACATTTATAATCATATGGTCAAAACATTAAAAAAAAAAATTAACAATAGTAGGCAGTCAATAATTTCTAAATTCATGTCATGTATTAACCCCCTTATTCATAAACGCTCTATAGGCCTCTGCTAACTTAGCAATCGTTTGTCCTTATCTGTCACTTTGACATTTACCTTTCACATATAAGGACAAACGATTACTAAGTTAGCAGAGGCCTATAGAGCGTTTATGAATATAAGGGGGTAAGTCTATAACTAGTAAATTCCTTGACACTGTAGAAACAGTGTTCAAGGAGCCAACATCTCAATGCTCGTTTGAATCCATTGCCTTCGAGTCGGTCGAGTAAGCGGTCGGTATAGTAGTAGGATTAGCGAGCGGTACCTAAGACGGTGGTAGCAATTCAGATGTAGGTAGGTACTTTGCAGAAGGTCCTGCCACAAGCGAAGCGAAGCATTAGGTTTTTTTAAATAAATAGTTTCACAAAAATGAATTTATCTTTTTTGTTCTACGAAATAAGTACGAACTAGTCAATTTTAATTTTTAGTTAATTATATCACTCTGTTCTTTTACCCAAACAGATCCGAACGTTAAAAAAGTGGGCGACGTTCTGATCCTACTTCCTACTAATATTATAAATGTGAAAGTTTGTGCGGACGGATGGATGGATGTGACGATGTGAGTATGTATGTTTGTTCCTTATTCACGCTGAAACGACTGGACGGATTTGGATGAAATTTGGAAAGGAGATTCGAAATATTATAAACGGGTTGTGAACCGCGATTACCTTTATTGAGCACCCGATATTTCGACGCAGTTGCATGCATCATGATCATGATGTTTATAATATTTCGAATGAACTTAGCCGTGAATCATTAAAAACTCTTATTGGAAAGGAGATAGCTGGTAGGTACCCTAGATTAACACATAGGCTAGGCTACTTTTTATCGCGGAAAATTACATAGTTTCCGCGAGATAGCGATAAACATGTCAAAGATCGTAGCTGTCTAATGTAAGTCCAATTCTACGCGGACGAAGTCGCGGGCAGAAGCTAGTTTAAAATAATTTGGTGGTGACACGAATTAAGTACCTACTTAATATGAATATTTGATGAATGTAATGCACCCTTATGGATAAAAGTAGGAAAAGTTTTGAAAATGGTTTTGGTGGCGCGCACCGCACCGGCGCGGCGCAGGCGGCAGCCGGCGCTAGTCAGTCTGCGTCCTCAGCTGCGTCCGCGCGTGCTTTCGCCACTCCCGCGCATCGCGAGCTCGAACACGATACAACATAAACAGTGTCAGAACTAATGTGTTTCGAATAAGCGATCTAACCTCGGCATTATGATTTGCCATAGTAATTTGTTTATTATTGGCATTATTTTTCGGATAACGTCCGTTTCCCCGATTGCTGATTTTGAAGGAGATGATGGTGAGATTTTCTAATATTTAATCCAATAAGTTAATTGAAACGATTTAAAAACACCAAAACAAATAAAATACATAACTTTTAAATGCCTACTTTTTCTTGCATGATGAAGTAGATACTTAAACTGATTAAACAAAGAGTTCTTTCAACATCAAATTACCGTGAGACTCAATCATAATTACAAAAACGGATAACTCACGTATAAAAGTCGAGTACTTAATGCTCGACAAGTTTCGGACTAATTCGTAGTCCTTCCTCATGGAGCGCTCGCCCCGCCATCACCGCCACCACCACACCGCCACCGCCACTTGGAAACATGTCGAGCATTACTCGACTTTTATACGTGAGTTATCCGTTTTATAATTATAAATACGAGTTCCTCGTCCAAAAACTTCGTCTTTTCAACCAGATTTTGGAGAATGAACTAGGTACTTATGTCGATCAGCAAAGTTATGGGATACCTACTTAAACTTATCGCCTGTCACGTTTATGAAGTATGTACCCCACGGGCAAATGTTGCGTGGTATGTACCAGTGGAAAGTATTATCTAACCATCGCTTAGTTATCTTTCTTAATAATACCAAACATCGCTAAAAAATAGTAAAAAAAAACCAAAGGACGTAAAGTAGGTAAGTAGGTAAAAGGTGACTGATATGAATACAGACGGACGCTACCTAATTATATTTTTTCTAACAAGTATGTATACCTAAATAACTGGTTAAAACCGACAAAGAATATCTCATACCTACTTTACCTACTAATTAAAAAATATTACTATCAACCGGCTGTTGTTACTTATTCAGTGGAGTTAAAACAAAAAGCAAAATTTCAAATTCTGTGCAACGTTGAAATAAAAAACTTATTTTGCATATGAAGTAACAAAACATTGCGATCTTATTCTTTTGAAAGTTTTACATAATTTGCATTTTAATGTGCCCGTGTGAAAGTTCCGGATCAGGCAGCGTTCGTCACCGCCGAGCTTTTTATTACAGCCCGAACATACAACACAGCCTGACTAATACCAATAACTAACTTTACTATTCACCAATCTATCTATGTCTAATCTATGTAGGTACTTAAGTCAAAAAAGTTCACTCAAACACTACAAATTGTACCTATTCCGATATCTTTATGGCTGAATTTGAAAAGATACAAAATATGACTTGAGTCATTCTGTTTTTATCGAGAGACACAACTCGTGTGATAACTTATAAATCACTTTCAAACCACACAGATTAATTGACTTGCGATTATGTTAATGCGCTTTTTTATTCGAATTATAGACACGAATTACTATTGTTAGATGTCTACTGAACGGATATTTAATAAGCTGCATTGAGTGTGTGCGTTTTATTTGTATAAGGTACTAACAACTTGTCAATAGTGTGCTCATGTTTTTGTCTAAAATTATCTGGAATGGAATATTGTGTAGCGTCCTTTCATAGAAATTGGGATTTTATTAAATGGCATTTTCGTTTATTGACAAAAGTGGAAATAGAACCAGGAAAACAGGTGTGATGCATGATCCAAATGGTGCAATACTGTGCGATTGTCTTCTTCAGATTCAATTAATGAATCGTTAAGAGGGTTATCAAATCCGATCGGCGTCATGTAGGCACTCTATGTGAATGAGTGAAAAGGAGATCAATGGATCGATATCTCTAGTGTAGTGAAAACTATAACAGAGTCCTTTCAATGATTGACGACGTAGGTCAATATCATCTGAGTGGGTGTACCACTGGGTGTGGTGACACCATTTCGCTTTCCTATTTAGACATTAAGAAAAGAAACTATAGCTATTCGGAAGTTAAATGATATTTAACTTTTAAACGCGATGATTAATCTCAAGTATATAGTTATTTACAAATCAATATAACAACATAATCCGAGTACATAATTAACATATACCTACCTAATCACTACATAGTATAAAACAAAGTCGCTTTCTCTGTCCTTATGTCCGTATGTCCCTGTCCCTATGTATGCTTAAATCTTTAAAACTGCGCAACGGATTTTGATGCGGTTTTTTTTAATAGATAGAGTGAATCAAGAGGAAGGTTTATATGTATAATACATGCATAATATACCGTGCGAAGCCGGGGCGGGTCGCTAGTTGTTTTATAAAAATCAGATATCGGAAGAAAATATTATTGCCATGAAAAGTTTATAGACAATTTAAAATTTATCCGTCTCCCGAAAGTGAAGTCCATGCGAATAAAGTCGGGGCGGAAGCTAACTAGTATGAAATGAGTAAGTACATATATACAGCAACACAGAACCAAGTGCATTAATTTGGAACACTATGCTGCTACAATGTAATGATAATTATTTAAACGACTTTCTTATGACTGCAATGCAAACGCAGCACGTTGATGTCTTTTTTAATGGAGCATTTATTAATTTGTAAAAATAAATCGTGGGAGTATTTTTGTAGTAGTTTCTAGCGTTTATGTTAAAAATAAATTTAATTCACATGAATTAGTACCTAGCTAAATAGTATCATTACTAGGTACGTATAGTATAAAACAAAGTGGCATTCCGCTGTCTGTCTGTCTGTCCCTATGTATGCTTATATATCTTTAAAACTACGCAACGGATTTTGATGCGGGTTTTTTTAATAGATAAAGTGATTCAAGAGAAAGGTTTATATGTATAATTCTACGCAGACGAAGTCGCGGGCAGAAGCTAGTATATAAAACAAACGATGTTTTTTATTGAGTACTTATTTAACAAAGTGAAGTATGTAGGTAGGTATCGTATCATATGTATACCTTTCTTTCTGTTTTGATTGTTATAATATGTGATGTTCAATAAAGAGTTAGCGACTGTTGTTAGTTTGTTTTGTATCATATTTATCGATCCGTGATATTTAAAGAAGTCTTCAAATTCACGCGAACAGGAATTTAACAAAGAAATCGCATTAGGTACGGGTACGGCACATAATACTTAATACTAAACGCTAAAGGTCTTTTTAAAACCTCACGAAGAACAGTACAGTCGGACAGATGCGCACTTAACGTATGTAATAAATAACTAGTCTTACTGTACTCGCAACCAGGTTCAAGTTCTGGTTTGAATTTATGACTTTAGCGCAGGAGGCCTGTCTAGGAAGCAGTAGATAACGTGCTAAATAATATTTATGTCTATCTGTGCATATAAGCATACCTTAAATTTTATTTGCTTCTTTCTTTCGAGCTTAATCTCTGCTTTAGTCCGCTACACCTCCACTACCAGCTCCGCTCCACCATTTCTAATACAAAGGGTCTCTGAATTAAGCCGCACACCGACATAGCGACGGACATATTGAAACTGTAATAAGGTTTCCGTTTTCACTACAGAAATCTAAAAATTATAACATATTGATTATACATCTAATTAAATATTTATGTTTACGCCTTAAACTTACTTTAAACTCACTAAAAGCTTGGAAAACCTTCGACGCATGACCCATTGATTTTATATTACCTACCTATGTGTTCCAAGAAACAGTCAAACATTGAATGAAGGGAAATAGTATGCGTGAATATTCTGAGTACCTAACCTACACGTCTTAGAGAATTCGCTTCAAAGCGATAATGATCCTTTACGGCGTGTAGTCGCAACATCACTTACTTAGCTCTTAGTTAAAAGCCTGCCGCTCCGGAGCGGTGCCCACGTTGATTCCTTTCTGCTTCGCGTAGAAACTTAATGGTAAACTCATATTTACTTCTACATGTTAAACTTCACATTTCTTACCCAACATTAGTTTAGGCTCGTTCCTAACAGGTAACTGCAAAGCAATGCAATTCATAAAGCGATTGAGAGACACAATTGAGACATTTTATATCGACCGATTACTTGTTACTAATATGAACAACGAACATGCGATATGTATATTTCAATTACGATTTAGCGTTGCTAATACGTAAAGCGATACTGATATGAGTACTGTGATTGACTCAAGACATGTAGCTACAATAAATTAGCTACTTATATTAAATTAACAATCAGCCTGGATTAACGTCCCATCCCAATACTCACAGATCACAAACACTCCTCCATAGCTCTATTTCGTGTGACAACTAACGCGCAAACCTTCATTCAGTAGTTATAATTTATATCACACAGCACAGGATAGTGAGAAATTAGTACCTGTAAACTAAAACGATAAATTATAAAGTACCGTCCCGTTAGGAAGGGCTGCCTGGTGACTCGCCGCGGCAACGGCAACAATGCCCGCTCACCGCAAACCATCAATATTTCACACTTTTCCCACATCGCACAAATTATCTTTCAACTTAACGGCTCCCATGTAATAAACATCACCTCCAAGATGTGCGCGTGTTACCATTCAATATGAGTTTTTCAACTAATTAAGCGGCATTAGAGTTAGGTTTTACGATGGTGTTCGGCTGGATAACGGTCGGTCGTACATGCTCAAAGAGTGCATTGTATTAGCGCAGAACCCAGGAACGTAGCTCAGCCAAGCTGACAGGAAACGTTAATGCAGCCCTATCTGTGTCACGGATCGCAGTCACAGCGGGAGCGCGAGCCATCTGCAGAGCCTATCTCGCGATCTCTTAGCCGCTCCGGCCAAATTAACTGCACAATGAAAATACCTACACAATATTTACTATACCTACCTATTCACGCTGTCACCGTTATCGACTATCTTTTTCATTGTTTACATGACATGGACCGATTCGGTTTGGTCGTTACCGAATCTGGAGTCAGGCAATAGTATCTGGGTCGCCGACAATGACTACATATATTCGTAACGAATTGGGATATTCTTTTATGAGTCTTGTGCCGGTTGTGAATGTAGGTAATTAACTGTGTTCATGAAATCTCAACATACCTACACACGACGAAGAGAGCGAAATCGGGGCCGTATTATAATGGGTGCAGTGTAGAGATTCGTTTTTGAAATTGCTTTCTCCGCTCGTGACTCCTGGGATGATCTTTGTTGCTAGTATCTGAACGATGGCGGGCGGCAGTGTGCCTCTGCTGACGGGCCAAGTGTCCGGGAGTCGAACAAGGGCCGCAGGCGCAGGGCGAGCCGGTGTTCATATCGCAGATGCCGCCGTTAGCCAGTCCAGCGGTTGCCCCATTTGCACGTGATAGATTACCCGTGTCTAGTGCGGT
Source organism: Pandemis heparana (assembly GCA_963854515.1). Classification (NCBI taxonomy): domain Eukaryota; kingdom Metazoa; phylum Arthropoda; class Insecta; order Lepidoptera; family Tortricidae; genus Pandemis; species Pandemis heparana. The sequence continues at coordinate 12,859,408 of OY978008.1, read as the reverse complement.
AAACTGATGCAAAAACGATATCGTCGTTGTCAGTTTTGTTTTGTTCGTATTATCAGCAATCGGTGTGCTCTATGGAATTGTCTCTACATTCTACATATTAAGTTCGGTTCATAGATTCTGCGGAGATAAATCGAATGATAACAAAAGACAAAAGGAATGCCGGTCTTTGTAGTTTGCATGTTACCAGGAAGGCATTGAAATTATTTCGAGTTTGTAACCTTTGCCACTAGCCATTGTTTAACCGTGTCAGTTGGGCGGTGCACGCGCAAAATTCATAGCGCGCTGTCATTTCATAAAGCCTCCGCATGTCTGGCTCTAGCAGCGAATGCCTGGCTAACAGTTCGCGGTCGGCATTATGCATGCGCTAACGGTCGCGGGCGAAGCCGCGGGCGCAGCCCTGCGCGACCACGTCCCTAATACCACCACAACCACACTTAATGAAACTTCACTCCATTAAAGCTGTCATAAGTGCTTATAGTAGGTACATCGCCTAGTGAAATGTCAATGTCACATAAACCAAAACACTGTTGTTTTGCTCGTTTTGTTCGTCACAAAATGGGCCACGTGTGAAACTTTGCTTTCACTGAACGCGTATGACTAGACGCTTGCTTTAATTAGTAGATAATTACGTTTTAGGCGCGGCGTTGACAACTTGTAACTTTGTATAGCCGTGTTAAGTTAACCGGGCTGTTTTGCTTCACTGGACCCACCGCGCTAAATATATAAAAGCATTTAATTTACTTTCGCACAGCACCTATCGTTAACTTAGCTAATTGTATTTTGGTCATTTTGTTGTAAGTAGTAAGTTAAAATAAAACCAATTTCGAAGCAATTTATTAGTCTCACAGGTCGTACTCCAGATAAACCGGAGAACTTTTCAGATTAAAAATGCCGGCACTGTCAATTTAACCGCAGTTAACCTGAATAAGATATTTTGATATACCTATGTAAGGGCGAATTAAAGTATCTGTAGGGAGTCGGGGACGCAGGATGCGATACGAGTAGGTTGCAATAGAAATACATATTTTGAAACTAAATAAATTTGCGAATTTAGTTATTAAAAAAAATGAACTTATAGTTTAGTTTATTTATCTCATCATTCAACTAAAAAAAAAATTCATGCACTGTTTACATAAAATTTATACTTAAATCATCAAAGCCGACATATAAAAATACTACATAAATTGACACATCCATCATACTGGCTCTTCTAACATGGTGCCGCTCAATTATGTAAAAGGAACATTATTAAGGTCCCGTTGGCCAACACGGACGCATAGGTGCTATGCTACCTACACGAAACCAGTAGGCATAGAAGGCATACGGTATGGTAACTCGCGCTAGGTAGGGTAGTAGGAGCGAGTCCTGACCGCGGGTCGGCGACCTAGCTTCCGCCATCAGCTCGCTCCAAAACGAAGATTTACCCGTTCCGCGCACCCATAAACCATTTCACCTACTTCTTCCAAGTTATTTACCGCCAACAGCGCCTACTATCGCCCCGGTATAGCATATCGATAACGGCTCCGTGACCGTATTATCATTATTCCATATTCGTTTATGGATATTACCCACGCTAAATTACCTTTCAGAAGTAGCGTGATCGGATGTTTCACGGTGTCATTCTTATTTTGGCATCAAACAGTTTGAGCGTGTATGGGGCGATCGACGCCGGCGCAGGCGCGGGTGCGCGGCGGACGGTGGCGGGTGACACCTTCCAGTTGTGCAACCATAAACGGTTAGTTATTTTATTGGAGACGTTGGCGGCCGTTACAGCAATTTATTGGTGGTGCACGCGGAGAACCATCAGTTATCGATGGTAGCCTGTCGGTACTGTTGGGTTATGAAATGAAGCTATTAAGAATATACAGCATATACTAGGTGTTCACAAATAGCTCAGTATGAACACGAAAACTTATTTAATAACAGTAAACGTTTCTTACTTTAAAAGTTATGTGCTTCAAAAGGAAATAAGGAAACCTTATATAGGACCTCTCACTCGTACTCCGTCTGCCTGTTAAGATTCTTGTTCTCAGAAATGCGTAGTGATGGCGTCAAGTTGAATGATTTTTATAAATTTAGGCGATCAAAAGAACAGCCTTCTTAACCGACTTCAAAGGAAGGAGAAGGTTCTTAATTCGTGGGGTCTGAATCTTTTTTAAGATGTATTTTCATACAAAAACCCTAAGAATTAAAATTTGAGGGCACTTCTCGTTAACAAAGAAAGAAGAAGCAAAACAATTAACGAAAAAGTCCTATAAAATTACCGATTTCAATTTCTAATGTTAACAACAGATTTCTCTGTCCTGCAGATTAATCCTACAGGTACGATATATACCGTACCGTATACGGTACCTAACCCTCAAATGCACATATTCGTTTTTTGTAGTAGCCCATGATAAAAGTTGATTCAGTTTAAACAAAATATACAGATTTCGATTAGACACGCTTACGTTCAATAAAGCCATTAACACGTGTAAGTATATTATCATCAAAACTGACAGTGGCCGGGACAGCCATCATTATCAAATTAAGCTATCTATCTCGATGAGGGCTTCCCTTGCAGCCACCGTGACGTGCGAACGTAAACTAGATAAATTTATTTTTGCTCTCGCAAGCCGTCGCAGTAGGCCACTTTTAATTGAATGCGGAAAAAACGGTGATTATCCACGCACGGGCAGTTGCTGACGCTGTAACAATGCGACGTGGATTTACGTCGTTTGTGTCGGCGACAGCGAGCAGTGGTCGCCGCTGTCGCGCCGGCGCTTCTTTACTTACGATCTCACGTACCACCGTGATTCAATTACTTACGTAGTGAAGGCGGAATGCGAAATAATAGAGGCTTCGGATTTTTGCCTTGCCGTTACTACGATCGACAAAATTTTAAGCAATCCTGTTGGACGCGCGCGCGTTAATGCGTGAAGCACTTCCCCCGTTAAAATAACATTATATTGCGGCTTTGTCTTGTATCTACTCCGATATTGACGTAACTGTCATAATATTTACTAGAAATAAACATAGCTCGAAATGTTCCTGTAGCCTATACCGCACAGTAACGGACGATTCGTTACATTGTGTTCTGAATTCCTTCAAAACAGTGTATCCTCTCGTTGACACCGTTATCTACGTGACAGGTTGAAGCACATCAATAGAGACAAGAGACACGTAGAGGCCAGAATTTTCCCGGAAAATTGGCCCGTTAAAACGTGGTGTGCGTAATGGCTCAATTGGTGTGTCGTAGCCTCTTGCGCTCAGTCGCAGCAGTGCACTTATTTATGTTAATAAATCGTGGAAAATGTTTTTGTTGTGATGACAGTTACCAACACTACCATTTAAATGAATAGCTTTTGTCTGCTATGGAGCCCATGTCCATACTAAATACCACCGCATGAACTGCAATGCGTGAGCGTGAAGCATTTTATTGTTTTGTTTAGGGCCGACGTTTCGCACCACTCACTTTCCACAATGAAGTTATATGACTACACTAACATAAATACGCACAACGTGAAAACATTAGATCAGTGTAAATAAGTACGATTGCTCTACAACAGGGAAATATACTAAACATCTACCAAATTTTACTCAAAATGTTATGAAATGTTTACAGAGGAAGCTTGATGTAGTGTTATTCCCGCTTGTCGTGATCGCCGGTATTGCTTTGTAGTTCTTTATTATAATAGAGAGGATCATGACAACTCGCGTTGACCTGCGATGACTTCAAAGTTCCCGTAAGGCGTGGGAATTGTCATATGATAATCACCGTTTGGTAGCTTACTTGAGTATTATTAACAACGGGCTTTATGCAAAACCATTTTGTATTATAATTCTAGGGCTCTACGCACATGTTTAAGGTCACGTTTATGCCATGTACGTTGCATTTGAAATAGGCGTAACAAACTTTACAAATAAACTATAGGTAGATATCACTCACTATCAATACCCACAGTATTTATTCATCAACATCATCATCAATTGATACCTAAGTCGGAGCACAAATAAAGGAGCCTCTCCTTCTCAATTTGACTGTAAGTACCAGTGGCGTGGTGTCAAGTATATCAGAAGGCAAGCCGAAGGGAACTTAACTAGCCTTTTCCTCTAATTCTGCACAATAAATTGCTCAACTGCCTTAAAATAGGCAAGCCAGTGGGAATCGAGTTCTATGGACGCCACGCCACTGTAAGTACCTACCTAAGTTTTTGAATTTAAATTTGACCGTTTTCCGTGCTAACTAAGGTGTTAACTATACGAAATAATAGTTTGGTAAACCGCAACTGATAATGAAGACCAAAGGAGGCTACTGAAACTTTTACTTAACCTAACACGCTGCGTTGATAACAATGCAGTTTGTTCGAAAAACTAATATTAATTTTAGTCCACTCAATATATTTTAGAAATAATGCATGATGTTAGGTATATAGAACTAAATAGATAACAGCTGATTAATGACTGAAGTTATGGCATTAACTTAGGTATTTTATTTAGAGAAAACCCAAAAAAAATATTCGCTTAAAAATACTTACTGACTGGTTTAAAAAACAAAACGGAACTTGAAACAAAGAAGTTTTCTAATAAAATATGTATGTAGTTATGTATGTATGTAATATCGTGCTGACTACGTAAATACACAGAATATACGATAAACTTGAAAAAAATAGTTATTTTTTATATTATTTAAGGGCGTGTCTTTGAACCGTTGCCTAAATAGGTATTGACGAACTTGACTGTAGTTATAAGCAATTGTAACTAATAAGAACATGTTTGGTAACGAGTAGGCTATAAATTTGCCTATAAACTGTAGCGATCGTGTCGCGACGCGGTGCCGTCAGCATAACAATGGCCGTTATGGTCCAGTCGTTGGGTCATGCCTGCGCATCCGTCACACCAGTGTTACTGTTTCAAATTTAATAAAACACCCACCATATCACCGAAATTAGTTTCTGGAAATATCGATAAGAATATTTTCGAACCACCATAGTCCAACCACCATAATTCTTAATGCAAAGTAACTTGAAATAAAATCTCGTGGCAATCTTTATTACAGCTAAATATTTTCAATTGCTGCCGTCGAATTATCAAGATATCTGATACATCCGTTACGTAGGCTAGTTAAGTTTAAGTTTAATTACTATGCCAAAACGATAACGGCTTCAGAAAATTAAGTAAGCTTTAAGGTAAAAAAGACTCTTCTGAAAGGGGTTTGCAAGTGAAATTATTCTTTCTTTCGTAAGCGATGAATTTATGGGCATGACTGACGTCAAGAAACCTTGTTGCGCGGTGTCATATTTTTATTGAGATTTAAATTGAACCCTGGAACATAAGTAAATTAATTATTAGATCAGGTTGTCGCTGACTCTACGGTCTGTCTGTAGGAAGTCCGTAGGCTACTTTTTTCTTTTGTGCGTCAAAAAACCTGTGAAGTCCTGACTGTCACATTTGTGTAGTCCATAATAAATTCGATATAGCTAGCGAATATCATAGCGGTATCCGAACAGCGTACCGTACAGGTTACCGGCGTACCGCACACGTTTGCTCTCGGCGCGGCGGGGCGAGGCCGCATCCGTTCAAATGTTCGGCTGCGGTAGAAATGTTAATGAGCTTGTGATTTCATTCCGAGGACCAGCCAAATTATAGTTTACGACCTCGTGCCGTTCCGGTACTTCCTTTTTTATCCGAAAACGGCAGGCGAATGAGGGTAATTGGACGCTTACGGTAGCACCACCGTGTTATGCGTTACGGCGGCAGGACAATCGCTAAGAAAAGGCGCAGCACTAAAGGTTAAGCTAACGCACGATTTTTAAGGCAGGTTATATGGTTCGACCTTGAATGGAATTATAACAACTGCTTTCTTATCTTACTCGTAGATTTTGAAAACTGAACAAATCTAATTGAATGACAATGGAGTTCCTGCCAAAGTAATGTCCAATTAACCAAACGTAACGTGAATGATCGCAAGACCCAGATTTTATTGAATCAGGCGTTACCTTGCTGAGGTAAATTATAATATAAATATTTTTGTTTACCGGACCCAGATTAAATCAAGATTCAATCAATTATAATGACGATATAAGACATTTAGAAGTTTTACCCCTTTAAGTTATGCTTTAAAAGGTCTGAGAGTTAAATAAATATAACGATTTGGACATCTGACTGTTGGTCAACCAATAAATGAAATCTTAATTTTAGTAAATTTTAATATAACAATAGTAGTAACTAGGTACCTAGACTATACAAGAAACATGAAATGTAAGGAATTGTTACGGGCACACCTATGCAGCGGGCTGATGTCGCGACTGATATGCCGCCGGCATCTCATCTCTACATTACGACATTCTTGACTGCAGATACTTAAACTTAAGTATTTTTCATTTCTCCCAGGAATATTCTCCGAACTCTTACCAAAATAATGAACTTGAACTCAACACGGATAAGTGTAGAAAGGGTGATTTATAATACGCTAGCGATACTATGTAAAGATTATATATGACTTTCTATGAGATAACGTAGAGTTGATAGGAATAATAGCAAATTTAAATTGACATAAAGATAAGTGGAGTGCCACCTACTCCTTGATGTAAACGAACTGGAGAGACGATAGCGTTTTCAATAAGTAGATGGCCCCTAATAAATAAATAATTTAGCTGTACCGAATGTTGAGATTACATCTTCACTAAGACAATTCGTACCTACAGTACCGGCGTTCTAACACCGGTACTATGCACATAATTGAAAAAGGAAATGACTAAGCATCAATTTGGTTTTACTTATTTTCTTGTGTATTATCGATGCGGCAATAAGCAGGGTCATAATCATAACACGGTCTAACAAAGTTAACGGCTTACGCTCGTTTGGAAAATGTAAGATTTACTATAGTTCAGTTCAAACTATTAAGTTAAATTAAGCACTTAAATATCCTATTCACACAGCTAATTTAACGCTAGTACGGTATTCAGACAGCGTTGTCCGGTAAAACCAATTTCGTTTCACCTTAACACAATGCCTTTTAGGGATTTCTCTTTTATAAAGATCATTGAAAGTGTCGCTAGAGTGTACACATAAAAAAAGCTAAAAAGTAAGGTGTTTATTCGATTCACCATCAATTTTCCCAAACATGGTTCACTTAAAAAACAAACTACTTTCGAAATTTTCGGAGTAAATGGATTCATCGTGTCGTAGCAATGCATCGTCATCTTGTGATTTGTGCAATCGAAACATTGCCTTTATACAACTTTTTACAAAATATCGTATTTGTACTAACACTCGCATCATTTTCTATGTTTAGTATTTAGTTAAAAGAAACAAAAATGTGCGCTACTAGTACTATTGTATTTAGAGTCGCAAGAGAAGCCGCACTCTGCCCGGAGGATATTTAATCGCCTCCATAAATTGTGTCCATTGTGTGAGAGTTGTATAATTAGTTGTAATACGGTCTGTAATGGAGCACTCTATTGTGCCACATAGATAAATTTCTCATTACTGTCAGGTACCAGGGTATAGTTGTCGAGCTGCCGCCCGCGGCCATCGATTGGCGCAGGCTTGCGCTTGCTCTGTATCAGATGCCCGCTTCTATAACTAATGTCAGCTTCTATGTACCCTACTTAAACGTAAACAGTTAATTTATTTTGCTAGCATATACATTTTCTGGGACCGAATCCTTCGTCTTATTAAGTATAAGTAACATAAATTACAAATAACTACACTTAAAAAAAAATATTTTAATAGAGAGATAGATTGATTTTCATTCATACATCGAAAATGGATAGTTGTTAACTATGCTATTCGTGCTTTGTAAATTCGAAACATAATTTATCAATAGATTAATAAATAAATATCTTGGGACAAATTACATCAATTGACCCAGTCCCAAACTAAGCAGAGCTTGTGCTATGGGTACCAGGCAACGGATAAACAATACTTATATAATGTAGGTAACAGTGGCGTGGCGTCCATAGAACTCGATTCCCACTGGCTTGCCTATTTTAAGGCAGTTGGGCAATTTATTGTGCATAATTAGAGGAAAAGGCTAGTTAAGTTCCCTTCGGCTTGCCTTCTGATATACTTGACGCCCCGCCACTGGTAGGTAAATACATACTTAAATACATACAACATCCATGACTCGAGCACAAACATTCGTATTCATCATACAAATGTCTGCCTCTAACGGGATTCGAACCCGGGACCTCTAGCTTCATAGTCAGGAGCACTAACCACTGGGTTCACTGTGGGTAAACAATTTCAATATAATACCGTACCTATATATTCTCCGTATACTTAATATTTCTGTTATATGTATTTAAAACCAATTAATTTAAGAACTTGACTAAGGTACTATCTAAGTTTAAATAAATCCAATTGACAACATTTCATTTTTATAACACCTGAAAATGTATATGTGGTTCGAAAGCATTTTGCCTCCTGATCACTGTAATATGTTTATATAATTTTAATATCGCTCATTATAAAAAATAAAAAATAATTAAAAATATGTCCTAATTTTACCAAAACTACCACAGGATAGGTGAAACGCCTTTGCTTTTTTCACGAGAAAAAATAAGCGATCATAATTTTGTATTTTTGACAACTTCAAAGTACAAGGGGGGCAACTCTGAAATTCTATTTACGAAGTTCGTTGCATACCTTCTCTCTCACTCTCAAGATAATGACTATTAGTATGAGCGGAACAGCACGAAGCGAACCTCGAAAATCGAATATTGGAGAATAGGGCCTAACATTGACAATTTGAAATTAACGTCATTTTTTTTTCTATTGAGAAAAGACAAAGGGATAAGTGTGTATTCTGTGATAGTATCGGAGTTACGCCCTTTTAGAATAAGCACAAATTAATAAATTAATAAAAAATTAAATACAAGCCCTAGCGAAAAAATTTAACTGTCAGCATGTTCATCTTTTCAAACAAAATACAGAGGACCATTAAAACTATAGGCTCAGAAATATGAAATGTTGTCAATTAGGACTTATTCTACTAAACAGCAAATTATCTAGATTCAAAGGACGGACCAGTGAGCAAGGCATTGGGTCAATGGTACGGGTGGGTTGTTAATCCAACGAAACCGCCATCCAAGCGTATCGTGTCGTGGCGCCATCGCCATGAGAAAATATCAAACACATCATTAAAAACGGAATAATAGCTATGCATTACAATATGACACTTAAAGAGTGAAAATAATTATTGCAGCAAATGATTACTAAAAATGACACAGCTGAAGTTCTGAACTTTGAACTCTCACCGCGTTACGAATTTAATGACGGGGAATTGTTAGTTTCGCTCTCGATCGGTTTTCAAGTAATTTGTAGAAATCGTTTAAAATCTCGATCACCGAAATAGTGACCGAGTGGGACAGTTCGAACGTCTAAGCAAGGTACAATAATAAATATTGAGTGGATATGATTACCGTCGGGACCTTTCATCCTGCTCACCCAATCTGATCGAGAATCTAAACATTGCAAAGCACTGATATATTCAATTGTTTGTTATGGTACTGAAATGGGTGAAGAACGTGGTTAAAATAGTACCACGTTTTTTCTGTCGCGTCACTAACGATCGTGATCCTATCGATCCGATCACAATAGTAAATACATATAGGTATTAGGTAGAACCTACGCACAGCAAGAAAAGGTTGAAGTGAGATTTTATGTCTAAACTTATTCATATCCTGATTAAGGCTTGTACACGCGCTAAAGTCCTTGAGCGTATGGGCGGAGCTTGGGCGGAGCTTCAGCCTCTCGCCCCCGCGACCCGCTCCATTAATACGAGAGCGCGAAACAGTCTTACAGAGTAAAATTACAGACGCGTCATCGCGCCGCGCATCGTTACCAATGCAAGGGTGGAAGTGGACGGGTCGCATCGCATGATTATCGTTGTCATAAAGTGATATTTATCATTAAGTATATTATTGAAACGTGATATCCCTACTTAATATTATACATGCGAAAGTAACGCTCTGTCTGTCTATCTGTCTGTTACGCTTTCATGCCTAAACCACTGAACCGATATTAATGAAATTTGGTAAGGTGGTAGTTTTAGTCCCGACCCGAGGAAGGACAGGATAGTTTTTATCCCGGAAAATCTCATAGTTCCCGCGGGATAGCAGCGCAGACGGAGTCGCGGGCTACAGCTATTTGTCATAATTGATTAAGTTTAAAAATGATATTCCCAATATACCATTACCTACTTTTGAAAATATTTATTTTTCTACACATAGCAAAATCGATATCTAAGGGTCCGACTGGTCCTCAAGCAAGAATCCGTTGTCAAAAGTTTAAAAAGTAGCCGCCATTTTAAAAATTTTAGTTTTTCGACCGATTGCGTTCAAAATCGATACCTGAGGATCCGAGTGATCCCCAAGCATGAATCCGTAGTTAAAATTTGAAAAAATGGCAGCCATTTTGAAATCTTCAGTTTGTGGGCAGATTGTTTTCAAAATCGATATCTGATCGCCCGAGTGGTCCCCAAGCATGAATCCGTTTTCAAAAATTGAAAAAGTGGCCGCCATTTTGAAATCTTTAGGTTGTGGACCGATTGTTTTCTAAATCGATATCTGAGGATCCGAGAGGTCCCCAAGCATGAATCCGTAGTTAAAATTTGAAAAAATGGCAGCCATTTTGAAATCTTCAGTTTGTGGGCAGATTGTTTTCAAAATCGATATCTGATCGCCCGAGTGGTCCCCAAATCCGTTTTCAAAAATTGAAAAAGTGGCCGCCATTTTGAAATCTTTAGGTTGTGGACCGATTGTTTTCTAAATCGATATCTGAGGATCCGAGAGGTCCCCAAGCATGAATCCGTAGTTAAAATTTGAAAAAATGGCAGCCATTTTGAAATCTTCAGTTTGTGGGCAGATTGTTTTCAAAATCGATATCTGATCGCCCGAGTGGTCCCCAAGCATGAATCCGTTTTCAAAAATTGAAAAAGGTGGCCGCCATTTTGAAATCTTTAGGTTGTGGACCGATTGTTTTCTAAATCGATATCTGAAAATCCGAGAGGTCCCCAAGCATGAATCCGTTATCAAAAATTGAAAAAGTGGCCGCCATCTTGAAATCTTTAGTTTTTGGGCAGATTGTTTTCAAAATCGATATCTGATGGCCCGAGTGGTCCCCAAGCATGAATCCGTTGTCAAAAATTGAAAAAGTGGCCGCCATTTTGAAATCTTTAGTTTGTGGACTGATTGTCTTCAAAATCGATATCTGAGGGTCCGAGTGGTCCCCAAACACGAAACCGTTATCAAAAATGGTAAAAGTGACCGCCATTTTGAAATCGTTAGTTTTTGGACTGATTGTCTTCAAAATCGATATCTGGGGGTCCGAGTGGTCCCCAAACACGAATCCGTTGTCAAAAATGGAAATAGCGGCCACAATTTTTAAATGTTTAGTTTTTCGACCGAGTGCTTTTAAAATCGATATCTGAGTAGTCTCCAAAGTTGAATTTGTTGTCAGAATATGATAAAATAGGCGTAAACTAGAGAATTTTCAGTTACGAGAGAGTAGAGAACGCCTAATTACACTTGACCGTTTTAGTAGAATCATATTTGGCATACCTACACACAACAGCTTACAAAAATTTCATCGCTATCGAGTCTATAGTAGTACCTACCTAACAGGAATTAGACATTTTAACATTTAAATCCGACTCACGCTTGACGCTTTTTTGACAACTTTCTCAGCATACACACAGCCAGCTCACAATAATCTTCATTTATATTTCGGACAGACGCTTTCCCCTCTCTCTACTTAGTGTTTAGTGTGCGATAGACATATATCGTTAGTAACTTAGATTATGACTTTTGTCGAACGTCCCGAGACGCACACGTTTTTTTATTAATGCACATTTCATAGACAATATTTTTGCAATAAGAACTTTTTAACGATAATCTTACTAATATTATAAATGCGAAAGTATGGATATGGATGGATGGATGGATGGATGGGTGGATGTTTGTTTCTTACTCGATCACGCCAGAACGGCCCAACAAATCTCGATGAAATTCGGCACATAGATAGAGAAAAGTCTGGAATAGCACATAGGCTACTTTTCATCCCAGAAAATTGCTTAATTTCCGCGGGATAGCGATAAACGAATTCTTTGCAGACGAAGTCGCTGGCAACAGCTAGTCGATTTATATTGTGTGGTATTATTGCCACTCACTATTCTATCACACCACATGCAACAAGCAAGTCTAGCATTTTTCTCCTGTAGTTGACAGTCTTGACTCTTGACATTAACTATAATCAGGAACCCCTATTTTTTCACTTGTAACCATTTTACTGCTCCATTTTTTATCAGAAAAAGATTACATTTTATAATCTTCGTCATAAAATAATGAGCAATAACTTTATTTTCTTACTTACTTAAATTTCTTAAAAAATTAGCTCGTTTTTAGTAATATTCCGGACAAGTTCCTACCGCTCCCCATTTTCGTCCATACGGTCAGTGGGTCAGTGCGGGACGAGACGCGTTGCATGACGGACCTGTGTCAATTTTTCGCGGCGACCAAATAAAACTCCGTCTTTAAACATTTGTTGAATAATTTTGTAGCATAGAGTGGACAATCTGTTTCGTGATTTGTAAAGTAGTTACCCAATAAACATTTACGTATAGTTTAGTTTTTGTGTGTATGCTAAATATTATTATTATTCTAATAAAACGGTCAAGTGTGATAAGCGCGTTCACTTTGCTAGATCTTCAGATGTCCATTTTGAAATCAATCTGCCCAAAAACCAAAGATTTTAAGATGGCGGCCACTCTTTAGGTATATTTTTGACAACGGATTCAGCTTAGGGACCAGTCGGATTCTCAGATATCGATTTTGAAAACAATCGGCCCAAAAACTAAAGATTTCAAAATGACGCCCACTTTTTCAATTTTTGACAAGGGATTCATACTTGGGGACCACTCGGGCCATCAGATATCGATTTTGAAAACAATCTGCCCAATAACAAAATATTTCAAGATGGCGGCTATTTTTTCAATTTTTGATAACAGATTCATGCTTGGGGACCACTCAAATCCTCAGATATCGATTTTGACAACAATCGGCCCACAAACTAAAGATTTCAAAATGGCGGCCACTTTTTGAATTTTTGACAACGGATTCATACTTGGGGAACACTTGGGCCATCAGATATCGATTTTAAAAACAATCTGCCCAAAACTAAAGATTTCAAGATGGCGGCCACTTTTTCAATTTTTGATAACGGATTCATGCTTGGGGACCACTCGGATCGCCAGATATCGATTTTGAAATCAATCGGTCGATAAACTAAAAATTTCAAAATGGCGGCCACTTTTTGAATTTTTGACAACGGGTTCATGTTTTGGGACCACTCGGATTCTCAGATATCGATTTTGAAAACAATCGGTCCACAACCTAAAGATTTCAAAATGGCGGCCACTTTTTCAATTTTTGACAACGGATTCATGCTTGGGGACCACTCGGGCCATCAGATATCGATTTTGAAAACAATCTGCCCAAAAACTAAAGATTTCAAGATGGCGGCCACTTTTTCAATTTTTAATAACGGATTCATGCTTGGAGACTTTTCGGATCCTCAGATATCGATTTTGAAAACAATCGGCCCACAAACTAAAGATTTCAAAATGGCGGCCATTTTTTCAATTTTTAACAACGGATTCATGTTTGGGGACCACTCGGATCCTCAGATATCGATTTTGAAAGCAATCGGTTGAAAAACTAAAATTTTCAAAATGGCGGCCACTTTTTAAACTTTTGACAACGGATTCATGCTTGAAGACCACTCGGACCCTTAGATATCGATTTTGAAGACAAACGGTCGAAAAACAATTGTTCTGTACCTACCTTTTACGCAAAAAGAAGAAGAGAGAAAGCAAAGGTTAACTTTCACACTCAGAAACGCCAATTAACATAATTAAAGCACTATTTATTCCTTTGTATCTTTGGTTACGCAGTTATGATAAATTAAAACTTGAACTTGATCCGTTAACACGGTAAAACAGTGTTGAATTGACAATATTTCAATTTTTTAAGAGCTACTTTTTATTGTCTGGCTGGAAAGAGCGCACAAATTGAAGACACCCATATTTTTTATATTCGTGAAAATCTTGTATTTTCGTGGAAAAATCCATTTAAATCGTTGCTCAAGCAGAAAGGACGTAAGTAACAAACGTCAAGTATTAGCGAAATGACGTCACTGCTTTGTTTCGCACACTTAAAAAAACGTTGAAATAATTACATTAATTGACCGCCAAAACCTGTACTTAAATACTTTGACAGTGAATGCAGTTGTCACTGTCGATGAACGTCAAAACGAGCTGACAAACTCAAACAGAATACTTCACAAAAAATATGATTTTAAATGAAAACTTGCAAAAATATTATCATTATAGCCCGGCAAACAGTTATCTAGTGTACCCGATGGCAACAAAGCCGAGCGGTGTGCGAATGAATTAACCGTCAGCTGTCAGTAGTGTTTGTGTTGTGAAAGTTGTAAATGTCAAAGGGAAACCCGGAAGACAAGGTTTTTTATAATGCCAGTATTGGACCGGCCGCTGGACGTCATTTCCTGTTTTACATATTTTGCTCATTTTTCCAAAAAATACTGTACGAAAAAATCCAAAAATATTTTTTTTGTGTTCTAGAAGTGTTTCTCTCGAAATGGTTTTTGATTTATGAATATAAAGAAATATGAAATATTGTCAATTTCCACCGTCAGTCAATACAACCGAGAGGACAATTACAGTTAAGTTTCACACTCAGAGACGACAATTAAGTTCTAACTAATCATAATTATTAACTGACGTCTCTGAGAACGGCACACGTTCAAGTTCTGCAACAATTTATAAATACGTTGCAACTCTAGGCAGCTACGACCTTTAACATGTTTATCGCTATCCCGCGGGAACAATGCAATTTTCCGGGATAAAAAGTAGCCTATGTTTTAATCTAGGGTACCAGCTATCTTCGTTCCAAATTTTATCCAAATCCTTCCAGTCGTTTGAGCGTGAAGAAGGAACAAACATACACACTCACTCATATCCTCACAAACTACCTACTTTACGAATCACGAAACGGATTGTCCACTCTGCGCAACAAAATTATTCCACAAATATTTAAAAACGGAGTTTTGTTTGGTCGCAGCGCAAATTGACACAGGTCCGTCATGCATCGCGCCTCGTCCCGCACTGACCGTAGACCGTATGGACGAAAATGGGGAGCGGTAGGAACTTGGGAGGGAATATTTGAGAAAACGAGGTAAATTTTTAAGAAATTTGACAAAGTAGGAAAATAAAGTTATTGTTCATTATTTTATGAAGCAGATTATAAAATTTCATCTCTTTCTGATAAAAAATGGAGCAGTAAAATGGTTACAAGTGAAAAAATAGGGGTGACTTTAGATTGCTTTTTCTCTGCTTTCTTTCACTAAAATGGATTTCTACCAAAACTATGTTACTTCTCATATCTTCCAGATTAGGATATATTTTTTCCGAGGTATAAATTGTTACGTTATAATGTATAAAATGGTTACAACACAACTCATTTTCACGAAAATTTCAAAGGTCGAGCCTTAATAAAGTGTTTACATTGTACTTATTTATTTACAGAAGTGCTACACCTGATCGGAGAGCCCGACTTCCGTGACGTGCGTCTTCAGTGGGAATACGGCAGGGCCGAGGAGGACAACCAACCCAAGCTCCTGGCCTTCCAGATCAACTACTGCGAGCTACAGGCTTGGGGGCAGTACCGTTGCCGGACTAAGGTTATTATAGGAATAACGTGTTTTTATTCTTTGCATACTAGGTATATAGGCTAGGCTAACAACCTACGAAAGCTGTAAAGACATAAAACGCATGCCTGCTTATGCGAAGCAAGAGATTCTTTGCCATACATGTAGGAATTTTATTTTATACGAGTTTTATTCAGAAGTAAGTTGTTTAGTTTAATGTTTGATTGACGTTACGACAGTGATATTACATATAAACAGGGTACGATGTTTATTTAAAGTTGTTTTTTTTTAATTGTATATTGTAAAAATTAAGCAGGTGTTGCATCAGGACGGCCGAATGTGGAATGGAACGTAAGAGGTTGCGATGAGACAGATGATATAAGAGTGAGAGAGTGAATATTCGATTTGAAGAATGAGGTGACGTATGAAAGATGTTGAGGATTCAGTTAGCAGTAAGGCGTTGACTGTGACTTGAATAAAATATAGTTTTACGGTGACTAAATTGGGGTTTTTTATTAATTTAGTCCCACATATATTTTGTGAATTAATCTTAAGAAAATTCTAGAACCTATTAAGTAGGTAGTTCTAGTTAGTGAAGTACCTAATAAGTACTTAATTAACTACTTTTTCTATGTTATCTATGCTTAGTATAGTAGTAGGTATACACATAATTTGACTGACTTGACTTAAATTCTTGCGTCCACACGATTGGGGCAGCAGGCAGGCATCTAACAGCTACTCTCCGTCCCGGTCGGTCCTGAGCTCCACGTTTAACTTCGCTCCAAGTCTCCTCAATTAAAGAAATAAAAGTTAAAATATGCTAAAATAACAATAATTAACCTTAACAGGGGTCAACGAGTTTCACTGGGGAGCTATCTGTGATAAAGATATAAGTTAGGTTAATAGTTTCCTCACATGTTACGTAAAGTCTGAAACCTCACGAGTTAATGACGAAAGGTGAAAAAGATCTTGTTCTCTGATAGACCCAGTAAAAGACAACGGTTAAGTGATGCTTAATAAACAACCCACTATAATTGCGCCGGAGCGTAGCGGTAAATAAGTAATACTTAGAGCGGTTTTAGCGCGCTAATCTAGGATTACAATGTAATATGTAAATACAATGTATGTAATTGCAATAATCCCTAATATTATAGCAATAGTCGTATCGTATCTAAATATTATTCGAATATATCATACTCAAAAACTATTAGCCAAGGCTCTTGAAAGACGAGCTTTTTCGAGAATAAGAATGCTTTGTTTAATATTCCAGGTAGTGGAGACCTTAGAAGATGAAAAATCCGGGCGGGTGGAGACATCGACGACGGCGAGCCCTGCGGCGCGGCGCGGGCGCGCGTACAGCTCGCGCATCGCCGGCCTGCGCATGGCCACCACCTACTCGTTCGAGGTGCGCCCGGTCAGGCGCGACGCACGCGACCTCGCCGACCCCCACTCCATCGGTTCCAAAATCATCATCGTGCCGACGAAAGGATGTGAGTAATAAACCGATACTGTACGCGTAATAATGCACATTAGTCGACGTGCGGTTATAATCGCATGTAGGACCATAATTTATTGAGTCGAAGTTCACTTATGTGCTCGCATCCGGTTCGAAGGACCGTGCTGGAATCAGGTTAGGTTGGCGGGTGCGTATCGTAGAAACAATAGGATCCTAGGTTTTTATTCTCATATCGTTAACTTGTCAAAGTCAAAATAAGCTCTAGGTAACTCAAACTTGTCGCTGTTCTATGGTCATTATGGCTCCTTACAATTAACTAAAGAAGCAAACGTATGTAGCGTTTTGAAATCAGACTAAACAGATTGACCCATTCTGCTTCATGTCACCCTTTTCTGCGTAGTTTAGTTTCTAACTACCCGATACCTACCTCGTGAAGGCTTGGTTAGGGAATCAAATTGGCAAAGCTTATTTTTAGTGTCTAATATATAATTAACAGTTTCAGCCCGAGCTACTCAGTGCTTGCCGCATGCCAGTGAAGTGGAGGTTCAAACTGGGCCTTACTTTGGAGGCCGAATCGCGGTTGAGGCCGCGGACGGAGGTCCCGAGCGCTGCTCTATGCAAGGGAACCCTAACAGCGCGCAAGACGCCTACATACTGCGCATACATCACGACGACTGCGGCTCTGAAGTCAACGATACTACAGTTGCTACATATGTCATAGTGCAAGAAAATCTTCCGATACTCACACACAGCACCAGACGGTATACCACAGCCCAATAACTTCTGATATAAGGATATAACTCAGGTTATAAAACAACCGCTCAATAATTTGTTCACTTCTTTTCAGTTTCTTGGTCCTCTGCACTTACAAACCAGAGACTTTAACGGTCAGAGCTGGTATCAACTTACCTAAAGCTAATCCTGGCGATGTTCTGCTGCATACGAGACCGCACTCCGGTTCAGTAGAGCCCTACGACAATCAAGATCTTGACTACAATGAGCTGCAGCCAGCTAGGCTTGAGGCGGGGAAGGAAGAAAGTGAACCAAGTTAGTATTACTTGTAGGTACTTAAGGACAGTGCCACTGCGAAACTCAAATATAAAACGAACACCTATTAATTGTACTTACTGCTTGTTAATATAGTCAGATATGTACTGTTCCTACTTATTTCAAATAGCAACTCTGAGCATAAACGACATTCAGTTTAATAATTTAATGGGAAATGCATTTGTTCAAAATATTAAGGAATACGAGTAAGTAAGAAAAACAATCTTCTTACCGACTTGAAAAAGATAAATTTTTATTGATTTTTCAGGTGTACTGGGTGAAGTATCGATGGTAATGTTCTTGGTAATAGCAGCGTTTGGTGGAATGGGGCTGCTGATTTGGAAGATGGTTCCGCGAACAGAGGGAGATAACGTGTCCATTTCGACAGCGTCGACCGTGTCTCGCAGCAGCATTTTTGGCAGGCGGAACAGAGACAGATTCTCCGACGGAACTTCAGTGTACTCTATAACTTTGTCTGAAAAGGAAGACGATTTTGTTAAGAAACCATGCGAGGCAGACAACACATCTGAAGCTTAATTTTATTTAAGATTTGTCAGGCTACTTTACGATTGTTTAAATGATGGATGGTGAATTTTAATTATTGTGTTGTGCATTTAAACAACAAACACGCTTTTTCGCAAGTGGTCACCAAATATTAGGAAAAACATTATTATTAAAATATAATACGTACGAGATACGTATTTCGTCGACCCGCTAACTTTGGCAAAATTTTGAAATTGACCTGCTAAAAAAAATGCGATTTCGTAGATTCTATGAGTTAGAGCAATCTTTGGTTCAGATATACACGGAATTTACTTAGTAGTTGGGTGTCTTAGATACCGAAAGGTAAGGCAATAGGTACAAGACTGGAGAGATTATGTAAATAGAACTGTGTCAGGGCGGATTCCCATTAGAGATTCAAGAAGCAGGTTATACCTAATGAAATTTACTGTTGTCCTAAGGTATCTACTATTACTGTGCCGTTTCATCAAGTTAATATAGGTTAACCACTTACGGAACAAGGCCAGTACGGTGCAGTGTGACTTACCTAAAAGTTTGTCATTATGTAACTTTAACTTGTCTTTTCACCTAAAACTAGAGATATTATGGGTTTATATATAAAATTAATGCTTTATGTAGGTACAAATGCCTTTGCATTTATTTCGAATATTAAAATTAATTGGCATTTCTCTATTACAAAAACTAATCCCGCTTTTACCTAATGAAAAAGTTCAAACCAAAACAATTTAATTAATGTGTCATGGATCATGGAATGGAGTAGGTATGTATATTATTATGGTGCGCAAAAAAATCAAAATTCATTTTTATTTTTAAGAATCAAATCTAGAATTAAGTTATTAGATTTTAAAATGAAATAACCAATAATCTATAAGTTATGAAACGCGTGAATAAAAAACAAATGCGAAATACCGTCAGAATTTTATTTCCCCTGCTTCAGGTTTATCTAGAACAAACATTTGTTTCTCCATGGACACTTCAGGAAACAGGAATTGCTTCACTATATCATTGAGCTCCTCTAATGCAATTTGAGCATGGAGCCGGACTATGGAGTCTTCATCTGGGTCTCTATAGAGTTCTTTCAAAGTTCTGTAGATGGGCAACAGATTATCTTTTAATTGTAGCAAGGTTTCCTTTCCCAGCCCTTTGAGCAAACTAGATATCACCATAACCGCGGCCCTTCGACACTCAATTGCTGGATCGGTCTCTATTGTGCTCCATATACACAAAAGTATCTGGAAGTAACAAAACAAATTAGTATTTATAATGGCTGGATTTAATTCAATGATAAATAAAATAAGTAGGTAAACTTACTTCATAAATTATAGAGCCAACCCTGTAATGCAAGACAAGTGCAATTTCAGCCAAATTTGAAAGAGCAGATGTTCTGATTAGAGGGTCTTCATGTCGACACCCACTAAGCATTGTGTTCAGTAAGATTGTCTTATGCAGAACAGCCATTTCCCCTGCAACAAAACAGAATTCTTATTTTGTTAAGGAACATACCTACATAATGTTAAACAGGGTAAGTTGATGAAGTTTCCCAAGTCCCAGCATTTATTGTTTAATTTTTTTTTTAATGAACTTACCAAGTTTCCTGGTCACTTTGACAATGATATCACCAATTTTCATTTTTAATTCTGCTGATTTGTTTTGATCCTCGTTTGATTGAGTAGTCTGATCAGAAATTTGTATAAATTCCTTACAGAGGGTATGTAAAACATCTTCGGTACAAATTGAGGCTAGTGATGCAATCCCATTAATTACAGCTAGATAGATGTAGGAATCAGCATCTTTTAGGTGTTCCTGAAAGTTGATTAAATAAATTATAACAAACATTTATTTCATGTATTATCAGAATGCATTCTGAAAATATTTACCTGGAATAGGCAGAATATAAAGTGCTTCTTGGAAATAGTTTCTGGATCATTTGCTTCAATCAGTTTAGTAAGTTCTATTATTCCATGAGCTCTCACAGGTAACAATGAGTCAAACACATCGGATATGGCCTTAGCACATGCAGTCTCAGGCTGCTGGGGTTTCTTACTTGTCATCAATGCAAGAGCTTCCTTACACAAAATATTGTTTAATCCCAAATCTTTGTCAGCCATTTTCTTTAACATTGGCATGATATTGTTAAACAGTTTTCTTAAGTCAATGTTACTGCTTGCGTTTTCCAATATTGTGCTTAGTAGGACTAATGCAATAGTAACACATTCATCAGCATCATTATTTCCAAAATTTCTCATCAAGAAATATTCTATAAAGTTTAGAACTCCCATGGGATGCTCTTTTAAAGTCAAAATAACTTTTGGGTAAGTGCATATTTCAGAAAGCAGCTGCAGAATATTTAGATATCTTTCGTCACAATTATTAAAAAGCATTGGGTCATCTTCTGGTGTAACTATAATATTGTTCATCTTATTCAATTTTCTCTTTTCTGTCAAATCAATGAGGATTTGTAGAGATACCTCAAAAACTGCTTGCACATAGTTAATATTGGAAGAGGCTTTATATAAATTTATGAAATAAAGTATTGAATCCCTTATAGGATATTCTACAGCAGTTGACACAAATTTCAAGGAAAGTCCTGCTTCATATTTTTCAATTAAAATATTTGCAGATTCCTTTTTCTCTTTACCAAACAACAACATCACTATCTGTGCCTCTATTTCTTCTTTAGGGACTGATTCCAACAGATTTAAAAGAATGTCTTTTAATTTGATGCTCATATCTTCATCCTTGGTGCATTGTAATCCTATCATATACAGTAGATATAAGTTAGGTTGCAATAGAGCAGCAGGCCACTTCAAATCAGTAGTACACACACATGCATGCAGGACATTGACTGCTCTCTCTACTTCTTGGACTGACAGGGCTATGGTGCCTGGTAAGAACGGCCGCAAGACTAACTCATCATAGACCAAGGTTTGGAAATTTTCTGCTACTAATATTTGCACAGCTTCTGACTGTGGATATTTTTCATTTAAGGCCAACACACAGGCCACTGCTGTTGACAAATAATGTGTGTTTTTTGATGACAGTATTTGTTTCAATTGTGAAGTAATATTATTGAGATATTCTATCTCAGAATTATTTCCATGTTTAGCTGAAACTATTTTACATATTAAATCAATCTTTTTCCATTCGAACCCAGTGTCTAGACCATAACTTTCAATAAAACACCTGATGAGGCTAAGCAAGCCTCCTGGTGAAAGAAGTCTGCGACTCATCTCTCTTGCAATAACTCGTTTGACGAATGCTGGAGGAAGAGGATCTGATACGCTCTGAAGAACTAATAGTTCCTTCATGAGAATAGGTTGAAAGCAATTAGCAACCAGTTTCTCATATACTGTCAAGTAGTTTTCTCTGTCTTTATTTAATTTTTCATAAAACTCCTGAGTCATTGTAAAATTACTATAAGTACCAGGTTTTTTTAAAGGAGCAAATGACAGCTGAATTAGAGCAGCTAAGTAGTCAGACAAATGCAATGTGAGGATGATATTTTTGAGAACTGGCACTGAATAACACCTGGTAAAAAAGTTAGTGCATTCAGTCAGCACTTCATACTTATCAATATCACTTAGATCAAGTGTTGGCAAGATGCTTGCAGACAAACATCTTTTAGACAATTCTATGCCTAATCCCGGCAGAAGACATCTTGAAAAACCCAAGGATGTTATCAATTGAAAACATGTTCTTAATATCTTTTGATTCTTAACACTTATAAGAATTGAATCATCATTCTTGAGCTCTGCTGATATAGCATCTACTTCTGTGAAAATGTTATTTAAAAACGACTTCTGTGCCATAAAAACATCTTTAGTCTCCGCTTCCTTTCCATTTGGCCCGATTTTTGCAAGAAATGTGTTGAATTGACCCTCTGAAAAAACATAGTAATAAAAGTTGACAAACTTTCATCATATCTTTAAAAAAAGCCCTTCCTAATTCACAAGTTTAACAAACACGAAAGCTTACCAGATTGAAGCAATTTTTCAATATTTTCAAATAATGTAAGAATTTTTGCCATTTTGAACTGTTATTGCGTGTGTCGTTGAATTGTTTAAATTGAAGAAAACAAGATATAGTTGATATAGCACAGGGCTCTGCTGAGCTGAGATAATGTACTCTGTGCTGCTGACTGAGGGCCTCTGTCTATAGTCTGGCAGATAAACCACTGTCCACTGCAGCCAGATGACACTTTCAGTGTTGTCAGTTTTTGGCAAATATTAAATAGTGATGTAACTTAGTGAGTGAATGAAAGAATGAACGATGTAATGAAATTATTTTGCGTCATAAATGAGAATTTTCAAAGCGTATTTTAATAAAATAGTTTGTTCAATAAGGTTTTTTTGGATGTTTTCTAGTTACTAGTGTAAGAGGACGATTTGGAAATGTGCGGAAGCATGTCAAATCAGTTACCAGTTTTCAACTCATTCCCCATTTTGCCATAAATAAAACAACAATTATCACATTAATATTTTTTTCTACCTTTGTACTTTTACTTAAAAACTTAAATTATTCCGAATCAGTTTCACTGCTGCTGTCACTATTTACGTGTATTACAAAGTCATCGCACATTTTATCTAGTATGTTAATATGAACCTTGAATGCCTCAAAAGTATCGCGCTTATTTTGAAATATACTAAACTACGAATGTGACATTCATAAAATATTTCGTTCGTTCAATAATCAAATCATTCATTACGTGACCTTAGTCGAGCACTAGTGAAATAAATGTGGTATCATTATTTCGTAAAATGACATTTGGAAGTGTCATCTGGCTGCAGTGGTTTAGCTGCCAGACTAATTCTGACAAATCCAAATCAAATCAAAATGTCAAATATCACTGTCAAACATCTGTCAAATCAACTTATCTTTTTTTTACACTCTGGTAAAGTCTAGGAGATAAAACCATACTGCCATTCCAAACATCACTTTATTGTTTGTTGCAAAAATGCGTCACAAAGAAGAAAGAACCATTGCTGGATTTAAAGAAGACTTTGAAATAACCACTGTAACTTTGATCTTCGTTTAACTAGGAATATTTTACTATGTGAAATAGGAAAGTTCAATATTTTTAGAACGTAACGTAACGTAAGATGTCAAGTCAACTGTCAAAACGCGAGGACCAAAGACTGCGCTCATTGCGCTGTTTTTGGAAAAGCCGTAACAAGTTTAAGTTCTGCGGATAAGCTTTTGCATTTATTGTGATTTCTTTAAGTATTCTAACAAATACCTATTTGCAAATATGTTGATTAAAGTAAAGGTAAGATTGATCGCTGAAAATGGTAGCTTCCTAGTATTTGCATTCATACAATTACGAAGCATTTCTGATGGCCTAACCTTATTTTGTTACAGACGCTAACAGGTAAGGAAATCGAGATAGACATCGAACCGACAGACAAAGTCGAGAGGATCAAAGAGAGGGTAGAAGAAAAAGAAGGCATTCCACCTCAGCAGCAACGTCTTATATTTTCCGGCAAGCAAATGTACGTACCTACATTTGCAAACTAGCTCTATTTATTCTATATAAGTGAATAGATCTTTAAAGGATAGAAAAGAGTTAAAAGACCTTATCATTGGTATCAGATAAAAAAATTACCTCAATGAATTGATTAATACTTAACCAACCTGGACTTGGAACTTTTTGCCTGTCAGTTACGCGGGTCTGAAATGTTTAGATCTATGATTTGAAATTGAGAAAACTGCCTGAAATTGGTTCGGGCTAAGATAATTAAATGCATTTGACATCAAAATAAAAATAGCACACAAACAATAAAAGGGAAATGTCAAGATTCACTAAACAGGTTTATTCAAGATCCCTAAAATGAAGTAGACAAGTTTTGGGTGGCCTCGTGACTGCTTTTTATTCACTATTGTTTTTTCATCACCATATTTTGTCTATTTCAGGAATGATGAGAAAACAGCCCAAGACTACAAAGTTCAAGGAGGCTCAGTACTCCATTTGGTGTTAGCCCTGCGAGGAGGCGAGTGATGATTTACTTGTGATAACTATGCTTCTCATATTTATAACTCTTTAATTTTATGTTCCGTCTTGTATAAATATAATATGATTTGGTAACAAATGTTTTTAATGACCATTTATTTTAAGTCAGGTATGTAGCAAGTGGAACAAAGTAGTCTGCATACCCCTGTGGGAAAGATGCGTGACAGTATGTATGTATGTATGTATGTTATTTATTTTAGGTAAACTTGCAACATAATAAATCAAAGATAGAAGTTCTTCTTAACTTAATTCTTTTTTGTTTCTAAATAGCGTTTATGGAATTGATTTTGGTGAATTGGACAGGGAAAAGATAAAACTCTCATGTCGAGCATGTAATTTATTACATCCATAACATTGTACATATAATCCAGGTATAAATACACATTTTGCACTGCATTGGAATATTACATAAAAATAAACATCTTTGGTTTACTAAACAAATCAACAACATCAAGAAATGTTTCCTAAATTACATACATTATGACATTTTTTTATCTTATTTAATAATAAAATTTAAGTTACCACAAGCCTTTCGTTTCATGTTTTTTTTCCAAAATTATTTACTAATTTGAGCACTTGACCACTCATAATCATAAAACAATACAGGTACTACATACATAATTTGACTCTGCTATACTATACAAAGCTTGTGTAATAGTAATCTTTTAAGGATGTAATTAACTAAGATTTGTAGGAGTATAAAATCTCTTAGTGCTTGCTTACATATTACGAGAAGAGAAACTGCACACCAATCAGCCACAGGTAATTCATCTTTAGCTAGCTGATATTGAATAAATTTTAAGATACAATGATTGTGGTTAAGCTGTTGAGGAAAAATGAGCATTTGCTTGCTGCAATGCACTCTGTGTTGTTGGTTACAGAATTGTTCAGTATAGTTTGCAAATCTGGTAATCCACATGTCCTTCAAAAATTAAATATCCTGTGAAGTGCAGATTCATTACACTTTACTCTTGTGTACTGTTGTAAAAAACAGTTTATCTTGTTGTGGTTCTATTTTATAATTTTGACCCCAGACCCCACATAGAGTAAATATGAAATATTTGAATTGGTTTTTTTTTAGATTTTATTAAATTGAAAAATAATATCCAAGGCATGAAAATACAGTTATTTCAATACTTATAGAAATAGTAGTAGGATTTTTACAGTAAAACCTTAACTTATTTTTTTATAAGTATAGTAGAATTATTTGCAACCCAACCAGTAATTTTAATTACACAGAGGACTGCAAATATATGAAACCTGACAGAGACATTTACCAAATTGTATTATCTCTCTTATATACTTTATTGCAGTTACTAAAAGTCCATCATCATGATCCATATATACTTAGGTGATTTATAACAATCTACCCATATATTTTGCTATGCAATAGGTATAATACAAAAATTAACTTGTGCCTAACAGATGAGCAGTATTGCATATAAAGTAAAAGGCTATAATGATTGTTCCAGTAAAGCTCCTAGTATTTTTTGGAAAATATTTTAATATTCATAGACTAAATAGCCAACTTGGCAAGAAGGAGTTTTTTTTTGGTGGGATGGGTTTAAAACGTGACATATACTAATTTATCTACAATATCGAATTAAATGACATTGGGACGGAAACATTTCCTTTCAAACGTTATACTGTTTTATTTGGTTGACCAAAACATGAATTATTCATTTTCATTTAGTTTAATATAATTTCATTTGGTTACTAGTTTTTCAATTTAAACCTATAGGTACTTCATCTTTTGTGGCATTTTTTGTTAAAGGCAATTTCGTCCTATAGAGAGTAAATATTTACCCCCTTATTCACAAAAAAAACACAAATAGCAAAATATAATGTTCTATTTTATCTGTGCCTGACAAATGGTAAAATGTCAACATGATCGATAACGACAACACGACGACAAATGAATGTTAACATAAGCATAACGTAACAATAACAAGCGTTTTTATGAATTTTGAATAATGGTTGGAAATTCTCCTGGATTTAGAGCAGGCGTAAGAAATACCACATATTACTAGTTTGGCACCTTAATATGTTACCTATAATTTTCAATTTACAATATTTTTGTAGGTACTTTCTAGATTAGTGAACTTTGAAGAAAATTTGGGCAATGCACCGATTAGGTACATGGTAGAGGTACAACCATGCCCACATTGCCATCACACAACTGTTTTTTATTATTACCATAGGTACCGTTTTACTTGGGTTAATTGGTTCTTAATATGCTGGTTTACAAGATGTGTTTAATTCAGTCTTTCATAGACTGCCTGATAATGGATATAATTAAACATTCTCCGAATTCAATTAGCCTAATTTACATTTTACTGTTTCTGGCAAAAATAAATGGCTATGCACCCAATAGGTATGTTTATCGTTATCTAACTACAAGATTAATACTTAATTACATTAATTGAAGCATGAAAACACTGATCAACCATTGTGTTAACCCTGGCCAAGGAGCTTAGCTAGGGAATACAATCATCTAACGACACAGCTTTACAAAAAAATGCACTAATTAATTTAATTACAATACTTTTAAAAATATTTTCCGATTAATTAACTAATAGAGATCTAATCTGGATGTCAGCTGTCGGTTGCGCGCGGCGTTGTCGTTCTGAAAAAAAAAACAAAGTTAATAAAAAAAAATATCCTTCTAAGAATGTGAAAATATGAATGTTTGAGTACTCTGTCTATACCTAATATTGAGATTGTCATGACTAAATAGGTGGGCGTACTCAAAACTCGAAAAATCTTTAGGTTCTAGTCACAACAGTAAACATAGTCAAATGACTGGCTGAATTCAAATCAAACGTATGGACGTCTCAACGCTCCCAGCGTTGCCAAAGCTTCGGGTTTTGTCACAGCGTTGAGCTTATTGAAGACAATAACATAGATTATGCAATAAGTACTAAATAAGAACCTCGTTCAAATAAAATATACCTACCAGTTACTTGCTGAACGGTACCTGGATCAATTGCAGTTGATGCCGTCTCTAAATTGATAAATGAATGCTATCATCAGGTACCTACATAACAACGTTCTACGCAAGTGCTCGGCTATTTTGATTTGATCTGGGTCAATGTTACCATATTGCAATAGTGCTGCTATTATATTAGATACACAATCGCATAAATAATATTTTAGGTGCCACATAATGGCATGATATTTGTGTGACTTAGATAATTGATTTGTTGTTCAATTTGCATCCCAGGACTGTTAACGATAAATAAAATGCTGACCCTAGTTGTATCATATCATATCTGAAAAGATAGCTTCCGATAAACTGGTTCGAGTACGAGTAGATGCAAGCAGCTATTGACTTGGTATGAAAGTAAGAACGCTGGCAGTGCAGTGACGACACTCCTAGTTAAGCGGCCTAACGTAGGTAGTTAAACGATTTAAATGGTTGTACCTTGTGAGCCTCAACCGTCGGACAGCGCAGGCGTGACCCAGCCGTACTTGTCGTGGGTTTTGACGAGCGAGCGGAATGCCTCCTCGGCGCGGCGGCGGGAGAACTCGCGCGAGGGCCGCGGAGGCGCGCGCGCGACCCGCCCCTGCCCTTTCACCACCGACGCTGCGAACTGCATCACCACTGCTTCCACGGTGTACGCCGACGCCCAGCCGCGCGGCGTCAGCAGCTCCATGCATATCGCACCCCCTGCAATGCAACGACGCCACGATCATGTCAGTCGTAATCGTAATACAAACGGATATTTTTATTTGAAAAAATTAGGACTGAACCACTGGATAAAGCCACAAGAATTTTAAAGGTGTCATAGCGGGACGTGATTAAGTATTCGTTCGATTCTAATTGCGGACATGTAAGACAAATATGTAGTTTATGCATTTCCCTTATCTAGTAACATGTTAAACATTGCGACCTACGCCTAATAAGGTATGAATCATGCGTTGTGTAACTTAGGCACCAGTCTCATTCATAATCTCATGTTGCGTTTCTAACTATTTTTTAACACAAACCATGTAACGGTTGTATTTTGTATTAATATCGTATAAAGACTATAGCAGGCGTTATAATTTCAGTAATGCCCTGCTCACCTTCCATAACGAATCCTTTCTCTATCCGAGGTTCGATGACCCGCATGAAGGGTGGCGCGAATGGGAAGTTCTCTGGGAACACTAGGTGTAGCAAAATGTTGGGGATGTGGAGTTCCCTCAAGTCTGCCGCCAGGTCGCTCTCGGGGTCTATCTGGTGCAGCCTCACGTTCCACTCGAACAAATTGTCGTTAACTAGCTCCACCTGAGGATATAAATGCTTGAATTATTAAGAGCTAAGTATTATAGACCTCAGAATAGAGCTATATATTTAAGTTTCTATATTTAGTATCCACAATTTGAGAGACGGTCTCATAGGCTGGTTTAGTTTCAATACCTCTGGTCTCTCTAACATCAGTTCCGCTTAACTAAATTATAATTTAGTATAGTAAATCAATTAAAACTGTGTGTTTATATCAATTTGATCTTGAACTTGACTTTGGTCTTGAAATCCTATCGAAAAATACCGTGAATAGAGGATCCGGGCGGCTTTCTTGTGACCTCTGGATCTCTTTGAGCTCTTTCATGAGCCGGCGCGTGCGCACCGCAGCAGCGCGCTCTCGCACGTCGCTGGCAGCGGCGCCCTTCTTCTTGAGTGTGGTAGTCGCCGGACTCGCTGGAAGGCTTGCCGCTTCCGCTGGACTGACGCCGTCTCTGTAAGATTAAAAAGTCACATTTTAGTAGCTAATGATACCGATCGGATTACAGTAACGGTCACAAACCATGCAGTCTGGCGTCAGTCGGTGATAAAACGTTCCCATAAAAAAGCGAGCATACTAAAGACCCGTACCACAACACGGTATCTGCATCCTACTTAGCTTTTGCACACACATTAAAAATTTATGAGCATTACCTAAGTTCGGTAACCTTTAAACACAAGAATGCACAAGCACAATATTTTTTTCACTTCTGATGCTCGTAAATTTGTTCATTATGTCGAGAGAATGCTGCATAAAATTGCTTTTTATCAAGCGGATAGTGCACTAAGTTATTTCTTCTTTTAAGGCTCAGGCAAACTATAGGCTTTACAGCCATAGGTACACAAGTTACACAACACACACAATCCTCCTTCATTTAATAGACACGTTTTTTATGAGATGAGGTTGGTTATATCACATCAAAAGGAAAGATCGCTTGTTGTTTATGCTCTTGCTGTGCAATGTACTATTATTTGCTCCATGACTATGATAGCTTTTTATTTGCTTTCACATTACTTGCCGTCAATAATTTGCCAATACGACAATAGTTAAATGCCTGGCTGGCTGGCTCTATTTTCCTACTTCGCCGAGTGTGCGTGCAATCATATCATATATTAGATCGAATTGCAGTTTGTGACTATAGCAGCATAATGATATTTGCGTACCTATGCAACTAAACGAGTACAAATTAATTACTTTTATTGCAAGCCGAACACTTGTAATTATAACAAGGCCTATCAATGTAGGTACGGTCTCTGTCGCTGAGTAGGTCATTGACAGGACGCTACAGTGCAACATTACCTAACAACAACATTAGGAGTTCGATACCGCGTGCCAAATGCAGATTACTTACAAAACGGGCGGTCTGATTCATGTGATCATGTGGCTTTGGGCGACGTTATGCTCGGACACTTGAAGAATTCAGATAAAGAAGCTTTTCAGATTAGTCAAGATGTATCCTTTAATCTTTGTTAACGTTCCTTGCTTTGGGTATTTAAGTTATTCTTATTAGCATACCAAGCTATAAGTACACTTCTTTTTTGTTTTACATTACATGGTGATTCTTAACTTCGGACAACCTGGCAATGTGGCTTGTGTACCTTTTTTTATCAGCCACGCTTATATATTAGGATATAGCTCGGAATTAATTTTGTTATGGAGCGAGAGATCAATCCTCGGAGGAATAAGGATCAATCTAATCGCAGTAGACAAGGCTCAATTACGTATGAACATTTGTACATTTTATCCCTTGACCAATTATTTGATTTTTGATTTGATTTTTGACTAATGTTAAGTCACACACTTCATCTCGATCTCTCGATGACACCGAGTGAATATTGGGCCTATGAACTTGTAAAGCATAAATATTATGTATAGTCCGTACCTACGTGGGTCATTGTACCGAATTCTTCCTGCCCTGTGGACTGCAGTTTAGATAATACAATAAGTAGATATATCTTACGAGTACTTACTTTTGTGGTAGCTAACTTGAAGTAGGTAAACAGTAAATTTAGCTGTCGGTGGGTTTTGTTATTGGATTACTTTATTCATTAATTAATAATTAATTACGTTTCCAACAACAACCAATTATGACTAACATAACAATCATTCCGTCGTCGGTTTGGCGATTTAGGCAGAGAGGGTAGAGTTAGAGTAGCTCGTAAACTCGTAATACAGTAGGCGCTACCTATATTGGCACTGTGCCATTTTCTTATCTCAACTAATGGACTTTAACAATGTGTAGCTAGGTAGGTATATATATACCTACCTAGCCGTATATACCTATATAAATTGTCCTTTGTTGTAAATAATGCAAAAACATGCGAATTTTGCGAATGCGGCTATATACCTAGTCTGTTTCCAAACTACAGTTTTCAATCACAAACACAGTTTTATTTTAAAACTAGTCTGTTTCCAAACTACAGTTTTCAATCACAAACACAGTTTTATTTTAAAATCAACAGAAGTACTTATAGGTATAAAAGTTTTTAAAATGCGGCAAATCCGGCACTTGCTTTGCAATGCTGCCTCTAATGGCTTCGTTACCGTGGGAGTACGGCGGGTAAGCTAATACCTTTCATGACTCGTTCTAAAGGAATGCAGCCGGTCCGACAAATACGGCTGAGGCCACATTCGCCAGGATTCAACACAACCACCAGGCTGTAGCATATACCTTTACGAAATAAATCTAATTTCACCGGATAAGGTCGCATAGAGATTAGTATTAATTTATTGACTTATGCGTATAACGGTAGCCATTTAAGTACTGACGTTTCGAGCCCTTTACGAGATGCAAAATTTAAGCCAGATTCGTGATTATAGGTATAAACTTATCCAAGAAAGTTTAACAATTGTCACAGGACAGGGCTGAAATAAATAACCTAAGTGCCGATTTCTTTGTTTACTCGGTTCGCGTTTGATTCTGGAAGTAGGATATCTCATGTACCTACCAATGAATATTTATAGACAATAAGATGCGTAAGTCATGTACCTATCAGGTGCAGCACCGGAAGGCGGAAGTCACGAGGGTGAATAGGTACTGACGTGAAATAACCTTGGCTTTAGCTAATCGCAGCAGGTAGGTAATTGTATTTGGACGACACCCAACCCAAGGCACGATCGGTTCGTTCACCTCGGCGAGATGGAACGCTCGTCAACGTGAGCTACGAATTTAATTAAGCGCATAAACTACCTACCTACTCTGAAACTGAAAGCCACCTCGCTCGGTAAAAGCTAGCTCGGATTATGCTGCTAAATTTTATTGGTTGAGTGGCGAGTATATTGCGTACTACCAACTATAAAATTATACCGTATACTCAAACATTGCACTTCTAGGTACCAATATTTTGTATGCCCTACCTACGATTTTACAGTAAATTGGAATTGCATACCATCTGCTAAAAAATAATTTCAGGACTTTCCGATATTCCCGCGGGTTAGGGAGTAAAAGGGATTTATATTCTTACTTTGAAATGGTCCTATCTCCGTAAATATTATTACTTGAACCTTTAAACTTAGCATACCAACAGGTAATTATGATATCAGAAACTGATTTCTGTATTTTCAAAATTCCCGTATGGGATAAGAAATAAAAAGGATCATTATATGATTTAGATCCTTATGGTATTTAATTGGCCGACATGTTCCTTGAGGATCAAATAGGAGCATTTAGAAGGGGTTTTGCAAATTTCTCACGAGATAAAAGCACGGGATGGGAAATATTGACTTAACACATTCACTGCTTCCGACGTATATATGCATTTTCGTGACATTCGCCCAGTTGCCACTGTCATAATTTTACAGGCATTTGAACGCACATGTGCGTCAGTGGCACCTGAAGAAGTTTCGGGTTTGACAGCTGGAAGCGAATGAGTTAATATTTGAAGAAATGATTGGATGAAGGTGGTACTTATGTCACTTTGATGTTACCTTAGTGGACGAAGTCGCGGGCAAACGCCTAGTATAATTAATTTTATAAGTAGTAACGTTATTCACTATGCTATTGTATACCTAACGTATCACACTTTTGTCAAGTCCCCTATAAAATTTTAAAAGCGTTAAACACAGTGCTAGCTTTACAGAGGAAAATCGGTATGCGCTAGTGAAAGTGGTGTTAACAGGAATGTGACATAGCTCAGCACCTGTCCGCGCAACCACGCAGGCCGCGCCAAGACAAGTGGCCTATTACAAGCCGAGTCGAGACGAACTCGCGTTACGTACCGTCTCGATTGCCGTCTACATAGATAACGTTCAATCACCGCTTCATTTTGGATAGCGATGAATTTCATTATGTCTTTTAGGCACGCGTATGGTGCATAAGGAACTCATTATGAGCTCGTAAATTTTGCATGGTTAGCTCTTCTTTATTTTAAGGCACGTCTTGGTTACAAGTTACAATCCTGCTTTGCTGTATGATTATTGGCGGAACGAAAACGGCCTATAATTGCTTAAGGAAATAAGTTAACTAAGTACCTACTTTTTATTTGCGATACATCACTATATTGACTCTACATACTAAGTAGTTTCTAGATCTGTACTGACAACTAGTGAAAAATCAACATTGTGATACATACTAATGTTGTTTGAAATATAGTGGCAAGTAGCAAAATTAAATGCAATGGCAGCTAATGGAAAGTCAGTATGCCTATTAAATGTACCGCAACAAACTCTATGCAATGCAATGTTATCGTTTTGTAATCTAGGTTGTTGACTCTAATCGCGACGCATTGTAAACAAAACAACATGGGAAGTAAATATGGTTCACGATACGATAATATTTGTCTGACCACGTCCATGACTGACACTGGGCAAAGAAAATAAGATAGGTACCTAACACAAAGTTTTACAACATAGAATAGTTGGACTTAGTTTAAGAAAAGTATGAAAACCTACAATTTGTTATCTAACACTGAAACAGCGACGCATCCAGCTTTTTCTATTGATCTAGCTAGATAATGGTGTAGCCTTGCTGGCGAGATAGACCCTTAAATCTATTCATCACATTCCAGCCTTCCTGTAGTAATATCGTCGCAATAGAGGTCATCTCCGCAATGGAGATTGCTAATGTCCGCCATCCTTTATACTCCCATTATTATTAATTACTGCGTTGATGCGTTGTAATCATTTTCTATGGTTGTAATTGTACAAAATAGGGATAAACGCGCTGTGGTAGGAAGTAGGAACGCTGATACGACTAGGTAGGTACGGCGTTACATTTTGCCTGCTGATATCTTTATTGCTGCAAGTATTTTGTAACGTGTAGTGGATTGGAGTGCAATCATGCAATATTTGAGTTTCCACTTTGACGTTTCTAATATTTTAGTTACTTAATCACTGTATGTGTACCTATAGGTAATGGGAATGGATTTTACCTATCTCACTCTTATCTTATGAGCCACCTCTCTATATGAGTGGTCAAGTATTTTTGACGCTCTACCAAATTGCATGGTAAATAACCCAAACTCTGTACAGTGACTTTTACTTTACGTGGAGTCGGTGCATTCAGCATTGTGATGCGATGCGACAATGTAGTTATAGTCACTGGTTACAACACAGTCCTGTCCGTAAACAATGTCTTTGTTGTATTCGCGTTGCTGCATAATGAGAATCTTGAAACCCTATACCTACCTACTACTGGAAATCATTTTCAATTGCATCACTTTTGGCATCTTTGCTGTGGTAGCTAGTCTAGAAATCAAATTAGTTTACTGTACATACTCGTATCTTTACAAGTTCATGTTGCTAAACTTATTTACAGCACCTACTTACCTACACAGTATGTGTACCTACCAGAAGAGAGCATGCACGAAATTTATTTTTTCTTCTAAATATCTGATGACAACTCATGTTTTACATTTCATCAGAGCATATAGCAATAGAATAGCAATGAGTTGATGTTTAATGACGCGAAGTGTGCGTCAGTATCTATATGCATATAGATGGATTTTCTAATACCTACGTACCTCTTTATATGCTCTTAAATAGAAGTAGACTTGTAGAGAGTGATGTGTTGATTAAATCAACTCGCACATCAACTTGATTTGAATACTAGGTATTTTATGTTTCTCCGCTCTAGACGCAGGGCAAAACGCTTAATGACCTCATGTCATTGTTATGATCAATGTAAGCTAAAAGGGCGGCAATACATTTTAATGTACTTACCATCTAAATTCTACATACCTACATAAACAGTTAAGTAGGTGTATAATATAAAATGACCTTAATCGATTAATATTCGGATTGAGTGCGTGTTTTGAGTTATCACCTTGATCTGAATATCGAGTAAATGAGAACAAATCTAACAATTATTTAACCTGCTTTTTCAAATGCAAATAGTTATAAATATTGGAATGGAAACATTCTATATTTCCATGCACATCTACAGGCACCTCACCTATTGAAGCAGTGCTCGTGTAATTAATTATCTTGAAATGCAGTTTTGCAGAAACGGGTTTTTAATGCGGACCTAATGATTTTGACTTTAATAAAGAGACTCTGTACATAATGCCGGAAATTAGATCCCTAAGTACTCATAAATTAATTTAAATTGTACCTAGAATAGCTTTTTCGAGGAAATTTGTGTAGGTAGCACCAAATCTCGTGCGCTAATATAATACACAGAGATACCGATTAAAAATGACATGCTCTTCAATTATTGCACTTTATATGCAAATATTTCTGGTATCGTAATATTTCTCTGTATCTGGCCCACATTTAATGCTGTTAGTCTGTTTATTATGCGGTTATTGCCTAGATATTGTGAATTGTTCAATTAATTAAGTCGTTTGATGACTCACTGAGCTGAGTTGGCATGGTGAGGTCAGTGAGTCCAATAAAATTAGACAGAAAACAAACTTTCAACATGAAACTACCGTGAGACTCACACATAATTACAACACACCGGATAACTCACGTATAAAAGCCGAAGTATTGCTCCGACCATCCACCCCGGTGAAGGGCCCATTCGGTGAAGGGCTACGGAATAGTCCGAAACAATTGTCGGAGCAATACTTCGGCTTTTATACGTGAGAAAACAAACTATCTAGATTCCAAAATGATAATTTTTTCTAACAAAATGAAATAGAGACGAAATACTTATACGAATAAAATTTCGGCACATGGTTCATCATGGCTGTGTGAATTTCTAAACGAACCGCGGAGTTCGCTGCACTCGGTAGACAATAATATTTTGACTCGCTTCTAAGAAGACAGTACCTACATGACATGGGTCCGGTCCAGTAGGTACCTAACTTGATATTGGTCAACATAGACATTAAACAGCGTCAAGACACCTGACTCCGTATAATTATCACCCACTATTTGACAGTTGAAAGAATCAATGGTAGGTAATCCACTGCACCTGTCTCGGCTGTCTCCTCGGAGACGCAGTCACTCTTCGCGGCGTTGTTGGACTGGATTTTTCGACGAATAAGGAATTAATCCATCCAAAGTATAATAAAATTAAATATTTCAATGGTATTCGAGGACCAATTATATCTCATTTACAAACAAAGACATGAGAACTACCCAATACTCAGACTACGTGACTTTGCTCAGGTTTATTAAAGTACCTATTCGAACAACTTGCAAATTAAAGCCAGATTCATACGATTGTGCAACTCATTAAGTAAGTGGGATTTTTAAATGTTCAATTAAACTATTAGACATGGACAAGCTATTATTAAACTTATTGCTCAATTTGTTTTTGATTGATATTGATCATTTACTTAATTAAAGAATCATTTAAAAAAAAAATTCTTATAAATAACTACTTTATTATTAAATAAGTGTTCATTTGTGTGTTCATTTGTTTGTTCCGTGGGTTGTGGCAGAAAACCAGTGTTTTGCTCCTACGAGCAATGTTGACCACTGAGCCATGGCCCTTTTGTGCTACTGTAGCGCACACAAACTAAGGAAATGTTCTAGGTTTAAGTTTTGGCTTGTTATGTTTATATTTTATGTAACCTTGATTGTGTGTGTTGGCAGTACCAAATAAACGTTTTATCTATCTATCTATCTATCTATTTCAAACATAGACAATTACAATCCCGGGCTCGCACCTCTGAGTTTTTCGGAATGTATGTGCGATATCTCATTTGAAATTTACCAAAGCTAAGCTTTTCGGTGAAGGAAAACATCGTGAGGAAACCTGCACACAACTGTGAAGCAATTCAGTGGTGTGTGTGAAGTTCCCAATCCGCACTGGGCCCGCGTGGGAACTATAGCCCAAGCCCTCTCATTCTGAGAGGAGGCCTGTGCCCAGCAGTGGGACGTATATAGGCTGAAGAGAGAGAGATAGACAATTAGGGACATTACAAATATATTAGGTTCCATTGGACCCTATGGTTAGAAAAATAAAATAAATGCAGTCAATCTTTTAGCTTATCTGCAAATACTTCAGGCAAAATAGCATATGTCACATCAGCCTCAGTTGTCCGAAAGTTGTATTTGTATTAAGAATTTTCATCGTCAGCTTTTACTTAGAGGTGCATATTATGCATAAAGTGCCATTCTAGGGAATTTACTATAGTGATGTTTGTTTACATAGATATATAGGTAGGTACCTAGTCAGCAAGTTCCATAGAATGACACTTTACAATTGTTTACATAAAAAAATATTTGAAAATAAAATCTATTGAAACGTACCTACGTATCTTATCAATCTTATCATAAATTACTCAGATGTTTATTGTAAAAACCGCACATGGTTGTAGTTGTATACAATAAAAAAAAGTGAAATAGCCTAACTGGAATATTCCATTTATTGATAATTTCCAAAGGTTTCAAAATGATGACACTAACAGCTGGGCATCTTGTTGATATTATACGGCGATTCACTCGATTGATTTTTTATACAATGCACACATTGAGTAAACGTAAACAAGTTCAAAGTCGGGTATCGATCTTTCATAATATACTTAAACACATAATACCCAGGTATGCAATTCCTTGTGTTGTGAAATTGAAAAGTAACACGCGCACCCGCACCTGTTCATTATTATGACAAGTTATTAACCATCTTAAAATTTATTAAAATTTGCTAGAGACTTTTTAGTCTATCTTTTTGTTCACTATTCTTTTGTCGGTATCGGTCACTATGATTTATTGTTTTTTTTGCGTTTCTTTGCGGTACCTATGCCTTATGCATATTGTTGGTGGTACACCTACAACTATGTAACATAGGATAGAATAGAACAAGAAAGTGGTTGCGAGGGAAGTCGGAGTCCTGAAAACGGCGAAGTGTGGTCCGGTTTAAACTACGCTGTAAGCGTATGCGTACAGTTGGACGTACACAAAGCGTAATCAAACTTCG
Source organism: Pandemis heparana (assembly GCA_963854515.1). Lineage (NCBI taxonomy): Eukaryota > Metazoa > Arthropoda > Insecta > Lepidoptera > Tortricidae > Pandemis > Pandemis heparana. Next base: position 12,821,090 of record OY978008.1, on the reverse strand, counting down.
CCAAATTGTTTGAGATACGCACACGCGCCCACGGCAAGGCGTAGTTTAAACCGGCGTCACTTTATAGCTCACAGGATTCCGTCTCGAGTTCTTATTATGTCTGAGAGTGCTAATAGGTACCTGTGTCGACGCAGCAGCCCGCGTCGCGCCGGCGAGCCGCTCGGTCCGGCGCCGTCATTTTCTATCTTCTCTGGAGACCGGAACAGCTTCTTGAACGCCGCTGCTACCTTTTCCTTCGACCGTGACGTCATTTTCCACTACCTAATCGAACTCCACTCACAGTTAGCACTTAACTTTTAGAGAAAATTAACAGAACTTTCACACAATTTTGTTTACATGAACACGTCTTGATGTGCCATATTATGTCACACAAACGTCAAGTTTTTTTTTCAATATTATTGTGTGCGTTTGGCCAGTGTCCGCTGCATCACTCGGCGTCTCTCCGCGAGGGCTCGCGATGCGACGTCTCGCGCGTGCGTGCACAAGTGAAGTGAGAGCTGCGTTGAAATGGAAACTTGGCACAGGGAGTGCGGCGCGTGCGCCGGTTATCGGTCGACGGGCAAGGCGCGCAGCCGCTGCGGCGGGCTGCGGCTGCGCATATCCCACGGCGCCGTGTACCCGTGCTTCTCGCTCTTGCAGCTCTTTGTTGTGCGACTGAGTGCGTTTTGGTCTTAGCGTCTCAGTAGGCACAAAGTAAAGTCCTAATGATTACGCACAGCCAACTGTCTTTACAGCTGCAACCGCAAAGCCCCAGTTTTCTGTAAACAAAGGAGAGCAACTTTATTGTAACTTTTAAAGTATTTACTCATTCGAAATATTATAAACGGGATATGAACCGCGATTACCTTCTTCTTCGCGGTTCTTATCCCGTTTATAATATTTCGAATGAACTTAACCATTGAAAACTCTTATTTACTCATTTCATTGTTCATTGGGTTTAAATAGTGACCAGAAAAGATGTATTTTTTAAAATATTTTACTTAATCCAGATACCTTCCTTACTTTCCTAAGCAGGTAAACATTCGTTTCCAAGTAATGGTTATCGAGTTAAGATTATTTCTTGGGATTTACCCATGCCCTAGGCGCATGCAACAATAGAACAAAAAGGTATAAGGTACCTGGAATTTTTTGTTTCATAAAAACATTAAGTATTATTACGAACACCGACCACGGTCAGTGTCCATCATTTTCTACATAGATTACAAGTTTTTTATTGACTCTCCTTTTTTCACTGGACTATTAGTTATTATCCAATCATTCTACGAACGTTCACCAAACTTGTCAATCCATTAAATCCCAATTAAAGCTTGAAAGTATTACTGCACCGAATTCCAAGAGCGTAGTGTGTGGTATGTAAGTACGTACTGAAACTATTCATTTTGTAAACATTTGACATTGCTTGTGTTAGTCATTATTTGGTCTTCGGAGATACCAGGAATTGCACCAAACACCTTCTAAATGACAAAGGTAGGTAAAAGTAGCACGAAACAAAGCCAGCAAATAAAGCACGTTTGCGGTCGACAGGCGGTAAGCAAACATATAAGTATGTCAGCGCGGCCCGCAGCTGACGCGCACGCATCTGGACCATCCGCACTTTATAATTACTTACTCGTGGAACGTGCTGCCTGCTCGCATCTGATTTAACCTCGATACAAAGGATTTCCATGAGGAAGCCGATGTATCAGTAACAACATCTATACTATTCAATAGGTACTTATATGATAAAGAGGTAAAGTTTGTGAGTTTATGCGATGCAGGGTCGTAGGTTGTAATATCTGGACCGATTTTGAAAATTCTTTGACCAATAGAAATCCAGATTTTTTGTGAGTATCATATTTAATACTGCGGATATATTTAATCTTGCGCGGGCAACAGCTATCACTACATAGTATAAAATAAAGTCGCTTTCCGCTGTCTGTCTGTCTGTTCTTTTTCTTAGATCTTTAAAACTACGAATCGAATTTTGATGCGGTTTTTTAAATAGATAGAGCGATTCAAGACTTTCAAGAGGGAGGTTTATATGTATAATACATGCATAATGCATAATATACCGTGCGAAGCCGGGGCGGATCGCCATAAATTATAAATGGTAGTAGACGCACTACTGTTTCCCAGAAAGACAGTTAGATCTACCCACTCATAAATTACGAAAGGTGGAGGAACACTAGTACTTAAGTTTGTATTTGTTCCTTCCCAGCCTTTCGAAAACAATTTATCAATTTGGTTAAAGCCATGTGGAGCGCAAAAAGTCTTGGAAATATGGACAACTTCTTTCTAGCTGCCGCAATAAATAAAGTAACAAAGGAAAGTACGATTATTGCGGGGTCCACAGACTTATCAAAGAAGCTAAAGTAAAGCAATCAGGCACGAGAAGTAATTTCAATTGAAATTGTTTAGGTACTTTTTTTACTTCAGGCTTTTGACTTTGTTTTTATCGGCGCTCTATTGCTTTTATTACCCCATATACATTTCTTACGCAATCCACTCTGTAATGCAGTCTGCAGAAACATATTGATAACACTGTACCTTAGCTTAATACCTATAGTCATTATGTCGTTCGTGTCCTTGATTCGTCCTTGGCAGTGGGGAAGGACGAACGTGAGAGTAGCTTATACGCCATTTGACTTGGCAAATCGCCAGTTCCGTTTGCTATGTCTAAGTTCCTTTCGAATTTCAAATGCCATTTGAGATCTGTGTTGGTTTTCATTTTCAATATAAGTACATATAGACAAAGACAATTATATAAATGTTGTAGCTGCTTACATGTGGGAGAAAAAGAGAAAATACCAGGTGAACAGAATAAAATCAACACATGGTTATTTTACAATGAACTCCGTCTGAGAAGAATTTGCTTATCGCTATCCGGCGGGATCTGTGCTGTTCCCCGGCATAAAAGCTATCCTATGTTCTTACCCGGATCTAAAACTATCTTTGTACCAAATTTAATTAAAATCGGTTCAATGATTTAAGGCGTGAAAGCGTAACTGACAGACAGACAGAGATATAGAGTTACTTTCGCATTTATAATATTAGTAGGGATTCATCGTAGACAGAGCAGAGTGAAAAGCACATTTAAACTATAATTTGATTAAGCACAGCAAGTAGACAAATCAAAATGTTGGCATTAATTTACAGGACTCTTACCGTAATACACTGAGGTGGCAACTTTTACGGCACACAAATAAGAAAAAGGACAGCATGCACAATGACAATTACAGTTTTATAAAAACCACATGAAAATCGTTGGAGCCGTTTCCGAGATTCAGATTATATAATACAAGAATTGCTCGTTTAAAGGTATTTTTCACGTCTCATGCTCAAAAAGTTCGACTTTATGCTGGATGTAGGCTGCATAAAAAGGCATTTTATGCTCTTGTGCATAAAGTAAAATCTTCGTCTAAGACCAAGACAATCGGGTGCCAACAGCCACAAACAATCACTTACCCCCTTATTCATAAACGCACTATAGGCCTCTGCTAAGTTAGTAATCGTTTGTCCTTATCTGTGGAAGGTAAATGTCAAAGTGACAGATAAGGACAAACGATTACTAAGTTAACAGAGGCCTATAGTGCGTTTATGAATAAGGGGGTAAAACTTTACGACAGCATATTTTGTTTATTTTTTAGTTTTTTTTTTAATTATAATCTGCGGTCTATTAAACTGTTTAATTAGTACCTAAAACTAGGTAACAATAATTTGACAAGTTATTATTGAAACAAATAAGTACCTACATGAAAAATAAAAAAAAATTAAAATATAAATCAACACCTGCCTACTCGAACCTTACCGCAGTATCACGTTTAAAAAAAAAGAAAAAAAAAGTTAATTGGCGGGAACTCAGGCCGGAACGTCCTATTTTCTCTTAGTAGGATTTATATTACAATTTGTTACTGTTATACGATTAATATTCAATAATTTCGTCAAGTGAAGAGGAAATAACACTGAATCCTAACACAGTCAATTTGCCAGGAATAACCATTAAATATATCGAATTGTTCCAATGTTACATTTAATTTAATTTTTTTTTTTAATTGTTTTTGTTTTGTTTTTTCGCAATCTAAGTGAAAAGCAGAGTGTATAACTCGTTCATAAAACCCATTTTCCCCTCGACGTGTCTATCCACCCTCGCCGTACCGGCTCGGGTGGCTATATGAACGTCTCGGGTAAAATGGCTTGTTTTATGCTCTTGTTGTACAATCTACTATTAAATAACGTTACCTGGGATTTGCAGACAGCTCAGAGCACAGATCGTACCGTGTTGGCAACTGAACAAGTTCTGAACCATCTATAGGCGGCAGCGCCTTTTTATTAATTTACACTTAATTATAAATGACGACACAGCCGGAAATAAACGACCCAATCAACCACACAAACAATCGCACAATCAAAAAAAAATTGCCAAATTATCGTTAAAAATGACTCTATCTCTAGACTCGTAGAGACAACTCCTAAGCTCGGTTTTTGAAAGCACAATGTTCAAAGTGTCATTCAAAAGTACCTAGCCAAAATCTTATAACTAAGTACCTCTTTAAAGTTACCTCTTAGCACAGGTATTGCATACTTAAAAAGAGGTACCAACCACTGTTAACATTTTGCATCTTTTGTTACCATTAAATGATTTTGATTTTTTGATTTTGAAGTACTTCAAAACTACAGCTCAGGTTAAATTTTCGATTGGTAAGTACATAACATTAGATCTGTAATTTTCCACCACTTTCGAGGGATAGATAAGTTTCTTTCAAGTTACGTGCCACCAAAAATCGAGTACTCGGGCGCCGGCAAGCTTTTACAATGTACGGTCAAACCAAATCGAACCCTGGGGCCTTACCATGACGTCCTAATTCCGACTCAGTTCAAGTTTTAGTTGTCACTTTTAGTATGAATCTGACAGCGAGCGAACCTAAACTGAATCGCACCAAGACGTCATGGTAAGGCCCCTGGGCTACAGAATAACCTTATTGCATCAAGAGATCCGCTTGTTATCTATTTGTGTCTTTCAGTGTCAAAGTACTCCGACGTTCAATGCGAAAAGGTTCTACAGTCGCCTAGGGTTCCGTTTGGCTGACTGTACATTGTCACACTTGGCAACTCGAAACCCAAAGACCGGTACTTACTATTTTTAAATATAAGTAGGTATATAATTATTGTATAGGCAATACTTAAAACGTATCTTCCGTTCTCATCGTTTCAAACCAAAATAAAACAAACTCCCTTGCAGTAGGTACAGAGCCTCTAGTATAATAGGCACGACAAACGTCTCGAACACGTTCGCGTTAACGTTTCAATTACTATGGGAAAATGAACAGCGCCACAAGCGGAACGAAACGACAACTAAAATTTGTCATAGTATTTGACATTTCAATACGCAAACGCGGTCGAGACGTATTTTGTGACCGAAAACTTACACTAAGCACACAGGTGCTTAACTTGTCGTAATCTCAATAGAAGTTGTACAACTGTTTCTGGCAAATGAAATGTTCTTTTGGAAGCTTTTGCTTTGTCTCGTTCCGAGAGTAGGTAGATACGTTGGAGTGCTTTCAGCAGTAAATTTAATAAAGAGACTTTCAGTTTCAATTAATGGAAACAGACTTTTAAAAAGTAATTTCGAAGTGGAAACTTGAGTTTTATCTAAATTGCTTTCATAGGTACTTACTCACCTACTTATTTCGTTCTGTTTATAGGATAGTTAACCCTTAGACCCTGATTTGTGCAAAGGTCATCCACTTTCTATGAGCTCTTCATTTCAAGTTTGGTAAATCCAAAAAATTCCATAACATTTTTCAAATGACGACGTTATATTTGTATATAAGTAGGTATATCCGGAATACCGAACAACGCATGCAATAAGTGGTAATAAATAGACGAAGTAATTTGTTTAATGATGTTATTAAACACAATGAGAATTACGTCCACATGCGTACTTAACATCCCATAATATTTTTTACATAGGTACATACATACACACCGTCACGCCTCTTTCCCACAGGGGTAGGCAGAGACTACTTCGTTCCACTTGCTACGATCCTGACATACCTCTTTTGCTTCATCCACATTCATCAATCTCTTCATACATGCTCGTCGGTTTGGGGTACTCTTGACCTGAACTTTTTCCAAAACGTACCCAATGAATAAATACTTATAAAATAAATATGATAATTGAAATCCGCATTGACGCTCAAGATAGTAAATGGGCTCCTTTATACACAAGAAAGGAAAACGAGCAAGTGGGTCACCTGGTGGTAAGTGAGCACCGCCTGCGCCACCTATAGACACCCTGTAACACAAGAGGAATCTATTACACCACACTCTGTTAAGTTTCTGATATCTCAAATGTCAGATACAGGTGGCGGCACGTAAGTCGAACGTGATGTTACGCCCGCCCGCGACACCCGCACTCCACCGCGACTCCCCCGCAATACCTGCTTATTTTCGACTACCCCGCATCAACGGTCATCGACGAGCAATGACTCATCAATCGACTTACGTGCCGGCACTGTATCTGTATGTCGTCTCTATTTATTCTTTCATAATAAAAAGAGCCAATATATTTGATATTCGACACTTATCAGGAACTTAACAGGGATTGGCGAAACAGGCCCTTAATGTTGTACTCTTAAGTTGCAAGGTCTACAATTTTTCTAGTCCCCGAGGGAGTTTGCGAGGCGGATGCGTAGACGTGGAATCACGCGACTGCGGTTAGAATTAGAAGCGATTGCATTGCTTATTATTTAAGTAGATAATGTATAGGCTGCGGTTAATACCTCGTTTAACAGACGAATCGATTATTAACTGATACGTCGTTTAGTAAAAGGCTTCATTCAGCGTTATTATTTAAGTGAGATCTAAATCTTTGTTATTGTGACGTTAATCTCTCTTGTTTATGTAATACGTCTTGTGAACGTTGAAAGAAAGTCCTTTGTTTCTTCATCAGTCTGTAGGCTATAGGTATCTTTTCACTTAGTGGAATTTTATCTGTAGTGTCGAAGTGAGTGCTGCTGGGGCCTTACCATGACGTCCTAATGAGATTCAGTTTAGGTCCGCTCGCTGTCAGATTCATACTAAAAGTGACAGCTAAAACTTGAACTGCGTCGGAATTAGGACGTCATGGTAAGGCCCCTGGAGGATTACCATGACGTCTTATGCGATTCAATTCAGACTCAATTTCACCGGCTCTCCTACTTTCCACACCGGAACACAACGCGAGCACTCCTGCTTAGCGGCAAGATACGCAAGTAAGATGGTGGTAGGCGATCCGGACGGCCCTTCCACAAGGTCCTATCACCCACAACGTACCTACTCAAGTAGGTTAGTACCTACCATCGCACAAATTGATTCCTGAACCACAGTAATACTCTCCCAGTATATGTCATAGCTCCGTTACATTGAATCGACAAGGAAAATCATGTGATGTTTACTGTAAGAACGTTCTACTTACCGTGGGTCAGGTCAGGATTAAACGGTTCGGCTGTACAGTGCGATAGCATATAAAAAGACCTTCGGGTCTGTCTTGCTGTCCTACTCACTCTCTTGGTTCGTATATACTGAATCGGCCGATGGTACCCGAAACACGAAACTTGTTCTAGAAGATCACGGACTTCACAATACCAACGTAATGTGATTTTTTAACCTGGTCATGCTACATAACCCACTGTTTAAAACGAATTAATCAGCGGAACGTCCCTCAACATAATGCTGATGTAGGTAGATCAAGAGACGTCGAGGGGTCCAGGGGGAGGCTCGCGGCCTCTCCCGCCGTATGACGTCATAGCTCGCAACACCAACGCGTAGATAACTCTCCTAAATTTATATACTTTTGGTAAAAATATATTCCTTTTAGCAAGAAGATAAGATAATACACCCTCCCCGGTCCGTACAGACCTAATAGTTAAGATTTATTATCGAGAAACTGTTGTCTAAATATGAGGGGGGACTATCTATTTTTATAAGCCTATTTTTCTTCGCAACTTGAATGAAGCCTCTGCTGTTAATTTTAGAATCAATTTTGTATTCAAGACGTCTGGTTTCGAGTGATTCCGGTAACTGCACACCTACGCGGAAACATCAGAAAAAATATTTAAAATTCAACCCACAAGTTAAAAGAACTAGGTATTGATGGAAAACTCAATAAAGCAAGAATCATAATAGGTAGGTACCTACCAACAAAGTCAAGTCAAAGTTAAAGTCAAGTAAAAAGTTTATTTTGCAAATAGGCCGCCAAGGGCTCTTTTACATGTCTTTTTTTTAATCTACCAGCGCATTCGGATAGACCATCATTGCCAAGAAGAATGCGCCGCAAAAAACTTGGCAGAAAGTCATTTTTTCAAAATAAAATAGATTTGCAATAGTACTTAAATTCTACTTAACTTAGTACCTATAATACAATTAATACAACTACAACTACATACACTATGATTATTTTGCCAACCTCAACTTCATCGCGGTAGACATTGACGGTAGCAACACTAGAAATGAACAAGAAGCATGGCGAAGTAGCGATTAAAATGTATTTTTTCATTATATTATAGTATCGATCGACAAAGATCTGGAACCAACTTCCTGCTGCAATATTCCCTGAGCGGTACAATTGGGACTGTTCATTTTTTTTAACCCCCCTTTTTATATTTTTTTTAGAAAATATGGAGCACTTTAAGAAACTAATTTGAATATTTAGTCATTTCATGGCTTAATTTAATTAAAATAATTGCTTAGGGATCTTTAAAAAGCGAGCCTTCCTGTTCTTGAAAGAGCCGGCAACGCACCTGTGATTCCCCAAGTCTTGCAGGTGTCCCTGTCCCTGGGCGGTGGTGATTACTTTCCATCAGTTGACCCGTCTGCTCGTTTGCCCCCTTATATAAAAAAAAATATGAACCTCCGCAAAGTAAGTAACGCCATATCGTATTCAATGCAACACTAACACTACTCATATACCCACGACCCTCGCCTCTACAAGACTACGCGCGGAACGTGAGCGGTGTCACAAACTCGCGGCCGCGTCAAAGTTCACGTTTGTTGACATTCGTGAAATACCACTTCCTCCGCTTGATAATCCCACCACAGTGGTAGGTCGTAGGTCGGCTACGTGACGAAACTCGACCGCCTAAAATCAGGCTTAAACTCGTTCCATTTCTAGAAACTCCTTGGCAGAAAGTGTCACGTGAGATGGGTACATAATTTAACTATATCTATACCTACATGTTGTATCTTACGGAGTTATTATAATACAGTAGAAAAAATCTACTCTTACCATTAAAGATAATAGAGAAAATCTGGGGGCCTTAAAAGTTTAAATAAAAATCAGAAGATATTATGGTCCTCTAAGCCCTCTAACCCGTGCAAAACTATCACGTGTACCTATGTAATATACTAGCGACCGGCCCCGGCTTCGCACGGGTGCAATCAGTGTTCCTCTACTATATTATGTATGTATTATACTATAAACCTTCCCTTATTAAAAAAAACGCATCCAAATCCGTTGCGTAGTTTTAAAGATTTAAGCATAGGTACATAGGGACAGACAGACAGGGAAAAGCGACTTTGTTTTATACCAATACGTAATATATATTATACATAACTAAAAGATGGCAAAAATGCACTTTTATACCGCAAACAGTTATAGGACACCCTCAGTAAGAAGATAAAGCAGATCTTATGAAACTCCAGGGTAAATAAACAAACTTGAGTGGATTGTGTAATAAAAATTCCCAACCCTCTAGGCATCGAGATCGAGACGACTGCGTGAAGCGTAAAACTCTAGGCTTTGCTCAACGCTCTTTGTCGCCTTTATAAGACGCTTGGTATCCCGCCCGACACTCTACAGAGAACTCTCCGGTATATTGCAGACCCGCTTCAAATGCAGACTCGGATTTTTCTTATTGGAGTAGGTAATTTTTTTAGAGTTTACTTTACCATGTTAAGCACTAAATCCACTGGGTTTTCGAAAATAAACGTCTACAAAATAGATAGACACATGTTATTTTATTCTTAATGCTCATGTAAATAGGTACCTATTATGACATAATATATACATACATTGTATAATGCTATCAATTTTGAGATGGAAATAATTTCCTGTCCAGACAGATACTCAAAGATTCAAATTTGAAATCAATGTGACGTGATCACGTTGTGGTTGGAAAATCCTTTTGGAGCGTGGGCCGGAGTAAATGGCTCGGAGAGGGCCGCGGTCACTCCGCTCAATGGCTGATATGACCTCCCCTGCTGCCTCGGAATGACCACCCTACAGCTCCCACCCCCACACGTTTAACACGACTCTACCAACAGCAATATTTTACAATTTGGGGGCTAACGTAAATTGTTTTAATAAAAATGTCATCAACCCTCTCCGCCCGTAATTAAGCGGCTAACTGCAATGATTATGTTATTTTATTGCGTCTCATGTTACATTTACTTTCTTTTTATCATGGCATATATTAAGGAATACAAAACTTCCTTATTTTTTTTAATTTCGAGGGAAGTAATAATAATATCTTTTTATTTTAGTATTTTCCTCCTCTTGTTCCGTGTTACGATGCTCCGCCGAAAATTTGCTAGCGTGAAATAAAACGATTTAAAAAATGTAAAGTAAGCAGAGCGGGCTGGTGCGGTACCTATATTGCGGTTTTCGGATGTGTGAAAATTCCGCATCCGCAATAGGTCCCCGATGCATTGCCCCGGTGTCGAAAGTTTCGTGTCGTGACAATGTAATTATTTTTTAGGACTTCGGATCAGCTCAGTTATTAATTATCATTATAACACCCTCTGTCATAAGTTTCAAGTTAAAACTAAAAGATAGCTGTTGTAGGCGTGCTATAGTAATTACTTAATAGAATATATCTGTTAAAACAACTAGTATGTAAATACGGTAAAATACAAATATTTGAGCAGACTTTCAACTACTAGGCACTGGCTGCTACCACCTACTCTAAGTGTTAATTTAAGCTCTACCTACTGTGCTGCGAAATGTAAATTGCAAACACTGTTATTATAAATGCTATATGGATGGTGTTTGTTGGTGATTATTGTGTTTTCGCACCGTAGGCGGAGCATTCAACTTGTCTATGTTCGGGTGGAGAGCTATAGTAGGCGGCAAATTAGTAAAACGTGGAGGGGATATGCGCAGTATGAAAATTATGTTGTTTTTCATACTGCGCTTATCCCCTCCACCTTTTACTTATTTGCTGCCTATTATAGTTTTAGTTAGAATTAATAAGCGCACACCTACTATCACTTTTTATTATTGTAGCTTATTTCCATGGATTCACCCTCGTGAAGAATAAAAAATTGTATGCTGTATAAGAAAATAATAAATAATAATAAATAAATAAATAAAATAAATAAGAATCTTTGCTCTCGACGTTGCGCTTAGTAACACGTTTAGCCATTAATTTCTACTTAGTTAAATGTAGGTAGCTATGTAGGTATCTTGATGGGGAAGTCAATTTCCTATTTTATGAGTCAGCTAAGTACTGTAGTCTCACAAAGGTAGGTCTTTGATAGGTAATCCCAGGAACATGAACTCGAATCGTCTTTCAAGTAGGCACTTTTGCTATATTTAGCTTGTTGTGCGAGATCACAAGGCGAACATGTCGTATTCTCGGCAAATCAAGATTCTATTCAATGTCAATGATTGAATACCTATTTAACTTAATTTTGCGAGATTCTTGTACTGGGGTAACGTCTCGTTGTGTAAGTAGGTACGCCGTCGGTACCTATACCTTCAAATTCCGTTTTTAGGGTTCCGTACGTCAATAGGAAACAAACGTAACCCTTATAGGATCACTTTGTTGTCCATCCGTCTGTCTGTCAAGATCATTTTTCTCAGGAATGCGTATCTCGTAAAGGTATTAAGTTAAAATTTGTACCAAATACTATAGGTAAGTCTGCGGGCCCTTGTAAGCTGTGAAATAATCACCTCTCTAAATCAAGTCAGTCAAAAGATACAGTCATTAGAAAAGGTGTTTCCATGCAAATTGCCGTACTTCCTAAATATAGGGGGTTCTTCCGGGGCCCTATTTTATAAAGCTACAAAGTTGCAAGCGGAAGCCTCTTTCTGGCCCTATGTGTTAGATGGAGGCTTCCGCTTGTAAATTGAAACTCGTAGCTTTATGAAATAGGGCCCAGTTGTCCTAGAAAATTTAAATTTGGTATGAAGGTAGCTCTTAATGGCACAAATAATAAAATTAGACTATTTTTTTATGTAAGTATCTGTGTCTGCGTAACTATCTAATTCGAATTACCACACACTGCGTCCATTTTACTTAGGAGCGGGGCTCTGTTCATAGTTTCTTCTCGTATTTGTATGGAACCCTCAGTACGTGAGTCTGGCTCGCACTTGGCCGGTTTTATATTACTTATTTTGAGCTTTGACGTAAACATCGGCCTTCGTTTTGTTCGTTTGACTTATATTTAAGATCTTTCTCAGAATTTCTTACCCTGTAATACCTACTGCCTTTAAAATATTCAGGTGAAAGGAGATATGGAATGTCTAGATAGATTTCGAAATGATGGGATGTTGAGAATTATCGGAATTATCTATCTATACTATGTAGTTCGCCTTGCAAATAGTTAAGTACCTATACTAAAAAAAAACCGGCCAAGTGCGAGTCGGACTCGTGCACCGAGGGTTCCGTATCATTATCTACAAATATCTATAAACCAGTGTAAGCAGAGCCCTGCTCCAAACCAAAATGTACGCAGTGTGGGGTCACTTTATATTGGCCACTGATATATACAGACGGTTTTCGCAATTATTCCTTAATCTGTGCCATAATACCTACCTTCATACCAAATTTCAAGATTCTGCGTTCACGGGAAGTACCCTGTAGGTTTTGATTCCCTTGAGAGTTGCGGAAATTTGCGGCATAAACGGCTGTATCTTTTGATTGCGTTGGCTTAGAAGTTTGATTTTTTCACAGCTCCAAGGGGCAGTGGACCTGAGTATTTGATATAAATTTCAGCTTGGTACCTCCACCTCCTCGCGTTCCTGAGAAAATGGGTCTTGACAGACGGACGGACGGACGGACAACAAAGTGATCCTATAAGGGTTCCGTTTTTTCCTTTTGAGGTACCCTAAAAATGAAGTAGGTAGATACCCAGAAGGCATTTTATGAACTGTAATAAAATTAAAAAGCCGTGGTAGCCTAGTGGTTTGACCTGTGGCCTCTCAAGCATAGGGTCGTGGGTTCGAATCCCGGGCTCGCACCTCTGAGTATTTCGGAATTTATGTGCGAAATTATATTTGAAATTTGCCATGCGCTTATCGGTGAAGGAAAACATCGTGAGGAAACCTTGTAGGTATCTTGTACACATCTGCGACGGAATTCAATGGTGTGTGCGATGCGAAGTTCCCAATCCGCACTGGGCCCGCGTGAGAACCATGGCCCAAACCCTTTAATTCTACTGGAGGAGGCCTATGCCTAGAGGCACACCGAATTACGCAATTTAATAAAAAACATAAAAAAGTGAGTACATGTAACAAAAAGACTATAAAAAAATGTTAAATAAATGACTGCATTATTTGAGTTATGTTTTTACTGATTTTACTTAAATATTTATTCAGTTCCTCTCGAAAAAGAAAGTCAAATCGACTAGTAGGTACTTAACTAGATTTTGCTAATTATTTGTATTTTGTGATATAATAGACTTAGCACTTTAATGATATGTAACTAGTTAAGTTAAGAAATGCCTGAAAAAATATACTTTAAAACTGCTGATAACCACGATAGTAACTTATCAAAGTAACTAACTAGGTCGATCGCTTATTGCTACTATACTACAATAATAATAAAGAGTTTACATACATACATACTACAAGCAAAAATAATGGGTCAGTTGTACTTTGTATGGAAGGCGACCCTTTGTTTTTGCTCGTTACTGTATTTCAAATTTATTTCGGTAAACAAGCCTCCGTTATAAACTTGTTTAAACTACGTTCATCATTGCGTCGATATTGCTATTCAATTGGCATAGGCAACTGTCGAGCAACGCAGAAAATAAATTGCGGCGGAGTACCTAGTCTTTACTTCCTGATCTGTAGACTTTGCGCATGAGCAACATTTAACTACTATTGCGTGTCCAAGTAAACAACATTATATTCTATACGATCGATATGAGCCCTTAAACAAAGACCTATGCTGTATAGGTAGGCATATCAATTTGTCTTTTAATAAATATTAATAAAGGAATCCTACTTATAACTCCAGCCAGCTACTCCATTAAAGAATTGTAAGTTAAATAATTACACTAGAGACATTTTAGACATGTTGCCTTTGTTAGGTTGATCTCGCACGTTAGGTTTTGTTGCGGACAAAGAAAATACTTAGGTATCGCTTTCAAACCAGTACCTAAGTGTGTGCGGAAGGGTTGAATGCAAGGATATCGAAGGGTGATGACACGAGGTAAATGTTCTAAGTGTAGACTCACAAAGAGATGCCTTTGATTACCCACGTCACTGTAGTTAGTGGTATAAGGTAAACCGCTTTGATAGTGCGTAACATTAAGGAAGTGGATATACCTACACATAACGATTAACGCAGAGCCACCAAATTAGATAAACGCAGTTAAACGATGTTTTGAATTTGAATCTAGTTCGTGTGACGCATGCCGCGGTTAAGGGCGATGTTGTTTTTATTTTTATTAGACTAGTTACGTAGAGTTGTTGATTCGACAGATTTGTGTAAGATACGTACCAAGTAAGCAAATAAGTATATTGTAAACTGATTCGATTAATAGTATACATAATTATGCACCTACTTAATATCTAAGCACAACTGTGTAGGTACAACATAGGAAATAGTAGATGCTCACTACATGTAGTTATTATATCTAGTATCTACTCATCTTACCTACCTACTAGTTAATATTAACAGTCACACATTACCTACCAATGCTTATTGTGGTTGATTTATACTTACATACTTACCTACATAAATCACGTCTTTATCCCTTACGGGGTAGACAAGGCCTAAGTTAACAAGACTTAAAGAAAAAGATTTAGGTACTTAATGAATACCTACTTTCCTACACTGAGAACGCTTATCCTTAGCCTTAGCTAATTGAAAGTTGCTCTCTTGAAAATTATACTTACATAATGTTTGTGATCATGGAGGTAAGCATGTAGAGCTCGCGAGAGATCATAATAGAGAAGCATAATATTTTTGATATAGAATATACTTAGATACAACAGATTCTGGCTGCTGACTATAACAGGCAACTGATTTGATTTCTGAGTCACCATAGAACCTTGTCGTTGTAAATTATTTTATTTGCCCATCACGTTATTTATCTATAACGTTAATGTCATTAAGACAAATTTCTGTGGTAACCTGGGAATCCAATTGAGTACTTAACCTTATTACGACGTTACATTACAAAGTGGACGAATAGTCGGTAAGGGTGTCGACAACTGCACCAAATTGTTATAAAACAATTTACTTAAGTAAAAAAAAGAAGCTCTAGACATAGCTAAGTACTTAAGAATATCCTACATGGTAGCTGTATTTATTTATTTATTTGTTTGTATAAATCCATGTAAATATTTAGAAACAAATCAACACAAATTATATCATGAGAGTAAAATATATATTTATTTATATAGTACTTATTTGTTAACTGTAAATTATTTATTATTAATTGAAACCCAACTGAACAACATTTAGCACACGATATGTAGCCCGTTTATATAAATCGTGGGATTCAGTCATCAATTTGGATGTCAATGTAAATTTGATCGCCGGCTGACGTTGATAAAGGGACAACATTAAACACGACGCTCCGAAATAATGTA
Organism: Pandemis heparana; assembly: GCA_963854515.1. Lineage (NCBI taxonomy): Eukaryota > Metazoa > Arthropoda > Insecta > Lepidoptera > Tortricidae > Pandemis > Pandemis heparana. The sequence continues at coordinate 12,805,306 of OY978008.1, read as the reverse complement.
AACAATTAACGTTAGCGAGCGGCCGATAACGATACCCGTAATAGCAAGAGATATTTGGGTGCTCTCGTGAGCGTCGCTTACCTCGAGGGTTCGAGTAGGCTGCTGGCTGCTGGCGGCTGTGGAGCGGAGCCCTAGCGCACGGCCGAGCGGCGGCCGGTTGCCTCGCACACTGAGGACTGAGGGCCGGAGCCTCCCGCCGCCAGAGGGCGCGCGGCACCCGCCACCATCGATCCACCCTTCATCACACCACAGCATCCACGCATTGGATCTTATTACAAGTGTAACACGACTCATATTTTACGACGTAACGATAACTTATGATACGAGGCCAGTTAGCACGCGTAAGGACGATTAACGGCCTTTACGACTGTCGCGAGCGTATTTAATCCCGCACATGCTTACATACTCAGAACAAACTTAATGATAGTAATGTTCCAAACTGTCAAACTCTTCTTTTACTGTCTTAATTAAGTATATTGATTTAACATCATGCAGGAACTAGGTAGGCTGAAGGGTGAACTGAGTGAATAAAGGAACGCATTAACAAATCATATACTTTTATTACATGTACGGAAATTATAACCCATAAAAATCACAACATACGATTATTTATTACTCATTATACAATTATTTTCCTTAATTGACAAAATGTCTATTCGGATCTCATTCACTTACGACACTAGAATATTAATATACTACAATATAAATATGATATGTTTTTATTACATAGGTAATGTATAAATATTATATCTCTCGTGTGGTTTCATTATCAAGTCACTTCGGAATAATGGGCAACCAGTACAACTACTATAACATCCTAGCGCTACTGCCTATTGTGACACGTGCTACAAGACATTACTTATATGCAAATAATACCTTATGAGGTCATCGAGGAAGACTTAGAAGAAGCCTAGGTAAAATGTAAACGATAAAACACTTTTCAATACTTAAAATATTGAGTACTTAAGTATCATTTGGAAAAGATTTGGAAGCTTATGCAAAGGAAATGTACTTAAATTATTAAAACAGGATACATCGCTCACACGCGGCACGCGTATGCGTCTGGTCGACAAGTGCCCGGCATGTTTGTTTCGGAGATGATTCAAACCAATCTTCTTTGTCAATCTGTGCTCTAACTAATATCTTTAACCGAACACTGTGCAGTGCAAGATGTACTTTACACAATTATTATGTACAAGGCAAACTGTAAATCTACTTTTGCTAATCGAAACACACTTCAAAAAATGTGATTATTTCAAGTGCAGATTAGGTACGTCAACTCATTGTCTAGATAATCCATTATAATTCAGTGGATCAGTGACTCATACACTCATAGTTAGTCATATCTAGTCAACTCTGGTCGTTATCATTTGCTGAACTAAATTTGTCAATAGTCAGCAGTTTACGGATAGGCGCTAAGGCGGAATCAGTTTTGATATGCATAAAATTACACCGTGTATGCAACTAAGTACTTCTCATTAACTGGGGCCCTCGATACAACTTACAATTTACACGCAGCTATTAATACCATTGACACTAACAGTTTTCGTTATCACATCAGTGAGAATACCACTCGCAAGTGGTAAAAGTCAGTGCATTACGACAAAAATACCACTCAAGTTAAATATTCGAATAGTCGACAAAATTATTTCGAGCTGTGATTTGCTATAAGGGAGGTATAGCCGTGTAAAAGATACATAAAATATGTAGGTACCTAAATATTTTCGCACCTTATTTCAATGCAATTTGGTGCAAAAATGTTTACATACTGTCTTTGTACTAAACTGTAGAGTCAAGGGCATAAATATACATACTTATATACGTTACCAAGACGTCAAAAACATCTATACGCCCACAACAATAAGGTCGGCGATACATATATTTGACACTAGCTGTTGCCAGCGACTTCGTCTGCAAAGAATTTGTTTATCGCTATCCCACAGGAACTACGCAATTTTCCAGGATAAAAAGTAGCCTATGTGCTATTCCAGATCCGTTGGGCCGTTCTGGCGTGATTGAGTAACAAACAAACATCCATCCATCCATACTTTCGCATTTATAATATTATTTAGATTAGATTAGATAATGTCTGTATCGATATTTATGCCCGCGACTGTACTCTACTTGTGTTACGTATATATTCACGATGGATACACTATCCATAGCATATTTAATGGAAGCCTAATTTGGAATCTTAATACTCAAGTTTAGGGAACGTACGAGCGTTCAGAACGGCCAAAATTAGGTTGAGGGGGTTTCCCCTTTGCCTTTCGTGCCTGGCAATATACAGCAGGCTCTATGATGCTTTTACAGCTGCACCATAAATGGAGATTTATAAACTTTATCACACTTAATGCTCATTCAAGTATCAAGCTATCCCACGGGTCCAGGATAATAACATTTTAGTAAAGTGTTTATATGTATAGTATACATACAATAGGTTCTGATTTCTTATTTATACCTACTTGTGTATATTCCTAATTAAACCAACTATTTTTATAATACTCGCGAAATTATTCACTTATGGAAGTAAAAACGACACACGTAAAAATAATCGTCACTCTTATGATTAAAGCTAATTGCACAATACACCGTGCACAGTAAAATGTCGGTTATTTACACTTAGCCTAATTCCATGTTAATAGCAAACAACACTACAAGTACGACGACGATTAAGTATAACTTAAATAAATTAATTTCATGCTCCAAAATTTGGTAACATATTGCCATGGTATTAAAAGTACTAACTAGCTACCACGTAAATGCTTTTACATAAAAGTGACCCATGTGGGCTTTTGTACTTTAAAGTCGCATTATTGCATCCTTGAAAATAAAATAACATGCGCTACGACTAGCAGATTGCACCCTCAAAATAGGAAGCAACCAATTCCTACTTTGGTCACCGTCAGACTGCATACTACACCGACAGCATAGTAATTAACATAGTAATTTTAGTAAAGATCAACACACTTACGCTAAGCGTCATATTCTGTCAAACATTTCAAAACTAGCTTGAAAAGAACCTCGATGATAACATTGATGAAAGAGGCACGAACCTATAGCACCTTCAACTGAAATATCTTGTTCGATTCGAATTCCTGAAGTGCATCAATAAAAATTAAAAATATTGGCACATTTAAGAGTATTCAATCACGAAGACTAACGGCTAACGTCAAAACGCTCAGTACACTCCATATAGGCACCGCCTATTTTGCAAAGTATTGCTACATACTAATGTCAATTTTCTGAAGCATATGAAGCGCACGCCGCAGTTACAGTGATGTTGCTATACATACAACGTCAATGCACTCTAGGAGTCTCCTCGTTATTTTTGGATGAACGTTCGTCTTGTCCTTAAACTATTTGTGTGTGAGGGTAGTTGTCATCATAAAGCGTTTGTGAAGCAGAGGGCCGGAACCGAGAAGAGGGCGATGGCGAGTGAGGCGATTGCGGCGCGGGGGGGCCGGGGGGGCCACGACGCGTGCTATAAGTCGCTCTCTGGCCAATGCTAGTCGCCTCGCCGCGCGCGTCGCGCCGCCGCCGTGTCATTCCGGTACAACCATACCTGAAAATGAACATCTTTACAAAGTCAAATCATAGCCTACACCACATTTCTCGTATAAGGAAGGAGAATTGGGACGGCGTTCAAGAGATGTTACACTACGATTGACATAATAAACTATGTAGTATAAATTTTTAATATTAACAATCATTCTGTCAGAGCATAAAATAATCACAATATTACTAGTAACCCGCCCTGGCTTCACATAAGTAAACTATACGTATACGTATAAAATCCATTGCGTAGTGTAAGAGAACTACGTAGAAACATACATACAGACGTCGTGGAGCGATTTTGTTTTATATACTATGTTGTAAGGACAAAGAATAAGACAAAAAAACTATATAAATGTTTCAATTTCAAAACTTTGTTCTGTAAGATGGTCTCTAAATTATCTGTAGGTACAATTACCTTATTATTGTAGTAAACAAACGCGTGAACGAAATACAAAGGATACCTCTTTTATTGTAGGTTTCTAGCGTTTGATAAAGGCCGCGAACCTCAACGCTTAGGACATGATTGCAAACCGATAATGCGTCATTTAGTTTGTGTGCCACGCGTTTTGTCCATACAATGTAAAACTGATAAATTATTCCAATTCATGTTTGCGTACCATCATACATGCGTCTAGTGCCTCGCGTGCATCGAAATAAAACTATAAAACTAGTGACTATAGTCACATCATCGCCGACATAGTAGGTATAGTATCTAGTCACTAACGCTTCAAGCTAGTGCTTCAAGTTAGTAACGCATCAGTCAAACTGTCATACGAGTTATTACGACGCCATAAAATAAGGTTCCAAATAATTAGCTATATTTAGATTCATTATAACTTACTTGTATGAGTATGACAGCGTCTAGCGATACTTGAAGGGCGCCGCACACCCAAAACTGCGTGGGCGCTTCTCTCATTACAAAATAAGCAGTCTTAAATATGTCGCCGCACGTCCACATTATCACCATACTGAGGCTAGAAAAAAAACATTAAGTACATTACTTTTCCTGAAGTTGATGATATCGAGGGTGGTGAAATAAAGAACGTCTCAGATGGCCAAAACTTGTCGCACGAGCCAAAGCCGAGGGCGATAAACATGCGACGTGAGGCTTTCTTTATCACCGCCTGAGGTGTGTACACAATTTTACGTCTTCCCCTGACCAGGAAGTGGAAATTTCCGCTCGCTTAGCAGACGGTAAATAACTACTTACGACCTGGGGCGACGTAAAAATTATTTACTTGAATTTCTAAATATATTTCCTGTAAAAGCTGAGGTCCATAATGATTAATGATATAATTTTATCAATATTAAAAGACCCAAACTCGTATGTTTTAAGACTTTTAAGCCCTAAAAGTCATAATTATAAGTCTAGCTAGCTTTTACTGTTTGGAAATTTTGGCAATGGTTGTGCTGATGTAAGCTAACAAAAAATTGTGAAAACTATATTGTATCCAACATGGAATTACCTCATGCCTTCTGTGCTTTTGTTCTGATGGTTTTTTGCGATTTGCGGAGCTCCTAACATGGCCTCAGTGAACACCGCCATGAAGCCGATAAGCTCCACAAAGGGCGCAAACTCTATCAGCAGGTACGTGACGGCCGCCCCGATTACTGAGAACACCAGCATGCAGTCCACATAGCTCTGGAAGTCCGTCCACGCCCAGAAATACTTTCTTTCCATATCTGCAATTCAAATTTTCATTCAGAAATCAGCAAAAATATGTTATATAATAAAAGAAATTTATTCAATGTTTCATAGCTCATATTGCATAAAAATATGAACATAGTATAATGCCACAAACTATCATACAGGTAAAGGAAAGGTAAAGGCCATAAAGATTGCACTTTGGTCTTTGGAAAGAAACAATTAGCGTCACGTAAGTTAAAACGAGACAACGCTCTACGAAGCCGAAATTAGCCAAGAAGACTGATGTAGAATCTGTATGGCCAGGTACTGTACCTAATGTCAAAACTATTTTGTTGCAGGGCAGGTGAGATTTAAGTATGTAAGAGAAATAAAAAAAATGTAGGTACAATAAACAGCAAATAGTTTCTACAGATTGCAGATTAAACAATGCAGTTCAATTGCAGTCAACATATCCAATAATTGATAATGATAACTGATCTATTCTTCAAAGAATATAAATACATATGAAGAGGTAAGTCCTAAGTTACATTCCCAGAACAGAGGTAAATGACATCAAATGATAAGACAATGTTGGACACACTGATAAAATTGATCTGTGACCTCTTAGAAAGGGTTAGAAATTATCAAAGCACCCACATGTCATTTACTTGTTCTGTCGAAAATGATAACACTGTTTCAGAGCAATGAACTAGAATTAAAAATACAAACTGCTTGGTGAGTGTATTTGGAAATCAGTATTTATAAAACGATAACACATTCAGTGCCAAGAACGCATTATGGGAGTTCCCTGTTCTAGTCTGCTTTTGCTACAAAGTGGCAAATTCCTGCTGTTGATTATGTGTGTAGCACACACCAATGTATGGCAGAGAATGTGTTAAATACACTTCATAATTATAAAACAAATTTTTAATGCACCATAAATAAAAGTAACATCACATGCAATGAAATATCCAACAAAAGCTTGATAGTAATATTAAATGATATCAAACACATTCACAATGTAAGTTACTCCATCAAAATGCCTTCAAAGCCACATGGAACCAAGTTGAATGCAAAGTAAATCTGTAAGCATTTTCTGAAACAAAAATGAAACTTAATGATAAGACTATACACCATGTTTGCAAAGAAAATCCATTCATGAATTAACTGTGAAGGCACTCACCATAAAATCTGTGGGGCTTCTCCCCGCCCGTAGCACTGCTGTGCTGCTCCAGCCAGCGAGCCGTCTCATCTGGCTGGTCTGAGCCGTTGGCACAACATAATAGGATATATAACATGAATATTGCACCTAAGTCACCATCAATAACACCAACCACCAAACAAAACATAGAATATTGTTAAAAATAAAAAAAATATGCTAAAAATAATAAAGAAATTAGTAAATAACACAATAAATACCAATTACTTAACAAGACCAATGATAAAATAAATAATATAATGCAATATATAAAACAAAGATAAAAAGGAAAAAATTAGAGCTAATTAACAACATGGATGTCATTTTCATAATAGTTAGAGGTCAAATTAATTACTCACCTGTGAATATTCGTTCCCTTGCTCTAATTATTTGGTTCTTTTTTCTAACAGTTACACAGAGATGGATCATTACAAACATAGTTACGTTCATAACAATACTCTGAATAAGAAGGGGCAACTCATATCTTTTGCCAAACCTAGAATATAATAAATTATGTTAGAATTCTGAACAAAAAATTCAAATGAAATTGGAATCTTTGTTGCGTCAAAAATTTACTGACCAAAATAATATACGCAGTGTATTGGCTATTAAAAGTGTAAGACAAACATATAAGGAAAAGCCTTCTGCATCCTGTGTTCTTTTAATTTGTCTGTATTGTGGAATGTACGGAGCAACACCGCCTATGATCATAGCCCCGGCCGCTCCCCATCCCACGAGGTGGCCCACGGTTAGCCCTAATTCATCCGAAATAATCCAATCCATTTTCAATTACAATGTAAACGCCAACTGATATCGATATTTGTACACTAGCATAGAACAAATTAATTATCACAGATTTTCTCGATTTCCATTAAGGGTTGACATTTTGCTGTATCAAATAGTACGCTTCTTTTTGATAAACTAGATCAAAACACCAATCTTCATTAAACAATAAGGAACTGAATGAATAAAACGAAAATTGATTATTGGTAGTCTTGTCAAGTCTTGTCTTGTCATTTGTCATCTATTTGACATTTACAACCCAACTTGACAGTTGACAGAAGAGTGCGATGCGTTTAGTACGCATTATTTAGGTTTTTTTTAAGTCATAGTTAATTTAATGCTTAATTTGCTATGGTGTAATTTAGATGACATGTTGTAAAATAAACATAAATTCATTAAGAACATTAAAACAAAAACTGGTTCTTCTTTTCTTACGTCTATGACTTTTAATAATTAAAAAATTAAGTTGCTTTTTTTTAATCAGTTTTTTCCGCACTGACGAAGGGATCTGGGCTATACAATTATATTCCTATGTTGTCTTCGTGATTAATGATTCCTCCGAGGTTCGATGTCGTTAAAATGCTACCACAACGCGTAAGCATGGTGCAATTCAATTCACTCTCTGCATAAAATCACTATTCATCACCACAACTGAAAACATGATATTAAAGTGGAAAAACCTTCAACTAAGATTCACGTATTCAAGAAAAAAGTTTTAACTGCCACTGTCACGTCTGTCACTGTCAACGACTTGACATTTAACCTAATTTTTATTTTTACAAAAATAAAATAGATAATAAAATAAATATTAATTATAATCCGGTGAACTTGTCGGTCGTCCATTGATTTTCTGAACTAGCAAATAAACATGTCTATTATCTCAAAATTACTCCCAACCCTACGTATGAGCAAAACTGTAGAATTCGTCCCCGTAGTTCCTATCGCTCTTCAAACCAAGTTTGCGTATAGTCGCTGCTATTCCACTGAAAGACGACATAGTTTAGCTAAGAGCCAAGAACGGTCTGATGTATCAACAGATGTCCGACCTCTTGGTGAAAAAATTAAAGAAACAACTAAAACTGTGTCATACACTGGAATAATTTTGCTTGGTGTTGGTGTTACCGGTGTTATCTTTTTCTATGTATTCAGAGAGTTGTTTTCAAGCAATAGCGCTAACAGTATCTATTCAGTAGCCCTTGAAAAATGCAAAAATGTAAGATAATAATTCATGGAGAATGCTTCATTTGATTAACTTTATGTATTTTATTTATGTAACATGTAAATTGTTTCAGGATCCTAGGGTAGAAGACGCATTGGGTGCCCCTATAAAAGGTTATGGAGAAGAGACCACCAGGCGGCGTCGTACGCACGTCAGCCATGCTGTTTATGTTAAGGACGGTGTGAAACACATGAGGATGAAGTTCTACATTAAGGGAATAAGAAACAAAGCTGTAGTGGAACTCGACATGAAACAGGTACCTATAAAAAGAGAGTTACATACCTAACTAATATTTTGTGTGACCCTTGGGTGACTCTAGGTCCATCCTTTTAAAGCTTGTACTATACATAATTATTTATTGTTTCAGAATGAGTATGGAAACTATGAATGCCGGTACTTATTGGTCCAATTAGATGATTATAGTGGCAAAACTTTTATCATTGAAGATAACAGAGCCAGTCTTGATCAAAAGACAGATCAATTTGGTGGCCAGTTCCCCACCCTGACCTTAACTCAGTGAACTAAACCAGTCATGTACATTTAAATCATTTAGATAAGTAGCATGTAAATACATAATAAATTGTTATAGATATAAATTGTTGGAAAAAAAATGATCTATCTGTATTTTTATTTATATTTTAATGATTTTTTGAGCATTTGAGACTTAAAAATAACAAACATCACACAACAAACTTCATTATAACTAATAATTACAGCCATTTTGTATGTAGAAGCAGTATTTGGTTGTCTTTGGAAATAATTCGTCACTATTTCTGAACATGTCAATGCATGTCTATTTTCATAAAAAAAAAAACTTATTTTTAACAGAAATATTAGCTTCTTTTCCATGTGACCACTTCCCAAGCCATCAGTAAACGGTTATTGAACACAAACTTCTTAATTTTATTGAACATCCAGTAAAATACTACCACAATGGACAGATATTGCGGCCATGCCCATCTGAGCTCTTGCAGCAGACTTGGTGTATAAAGAACTTCCGATTCAGGAACCCTTAGTTGGATCTTCATATGCATTGTACCTGTGTGACCAATTTGACTTCTTGTGTCTAAAGTTTGTGTCATTACTTTAGCTGAAAAATATTAAAAACATTTCAAAACAATATTGATGGTATGCAGTAAGAAAGTAGTAAGTAGCCTATTTAGGGATATAGATTTGAATTATGTAACAGCTGAAGCAACTAGGCACAGCCTTAGGCCTATGCAAAATGCATGTTTCTGATTATTGATGACTTTTTGATTGATATATGCAAAACCAACCATTACCAAAACAAAATTTAGTTTGTGGGAAAAACTTATTCAACAGAATTCTGCACATGCAATAATGTTTGTAGTAAAATTTACCTTCTCTACTAAAATAGTCTCTTAGAATGACATCTACTACATTCTCTTGTCCATCTTTCAAGTTATTAAACAATGAATGGTTGTATTTTGTATCAATATTGTTAACCAGACAGGGTAAGTGGGCAGCCTGATACAATTTTAAGTCTCCATAGTAAATAAGTCCTGAAGATGGCGATGAAAATTCTCTTGATATCACTGCTAAGGCTTGCATGTGAAGAGGACACACCTTCTGAAAATAAAATAAAAACTAGTCTGTGATAATCTGTTACTTTGGGCAAGTAAAGAGTATGGTGTTTATCACACATTTTTTTTTATATAACAGGGGGCAAACAAGCAGACGGGTCACCTGATGGAAAGTGATCACCATTGCCCAGGGACACCTGCAAGACGTGGGGAATCACAGGTGCATTGCCGGTAGGGATGCAAACGATGCATCGATGTTTTTGAAACATCGATGTTTCAGTAAAAAAACATCGATGTTTGCCATCGATGTTCACCATTGCAAAACATCGATGTATCGATGTTGTTTTATGCGATGTTTTTACATCGATGTTTTGCCTGCCATCTATTAGAAATTTTTAGTGCTTTTATTATTATGATGTTTTTCTTTTGCCTGTCATCTATTAGAAATGTTTGGTACTTGTAGCAGAGCAGAAAATAGGTTGTAAAGGTAATTTTATTTCCTGTACTCTACTCTACACCTTCTTTATTGTAAAGACTTACCTATTCAATAGATAATATTGCTATAGATGATAGATAATATACAATTTAACTATTAAATAGATAGATAATAACATATATTAAAAAAAACATTGATGTTTTTCGGGCGATGTTTTTTGAACATCGATGTTTGTTCTGAAACATCGATGTATCGATACATCGATGTTCTTGCTTTCGATATTTGCATCCCTAATTGCCGGCCCTTTCAGGAACAGGTACAGGAACAGGCTACACACAGGTAGGACAGGTAGGTAGGTTTGATTGCAGATCAATCATAAAATGATCCCCACCCAGTCATCAACCATTCTTGATTAAGCAGATCTATTTGCTGAAATAGTCTAGTGATCAACTTATTCTATCATACCTTTAACTCCTTTTTCAGCTGTATCAATATTGCCAAGATAGGTACTTACTATATTTTTACATGATATCTTATACACTTACTTACTTTTAATTGAAAGTCCAGTCCCAAAATTAAAATCACTGATGCTATGCTTCTGGTGGGGGGCAAGTTAAGTACAACCTTAAAATCTAGTACATCATTGCTGCCATCCCTATTGTTGTCATATTCTTCCACCTGAAAGAAAAAGCTTTCATAAGTACTGTACATGTATGGTAGCCCAAACATAGATCTACTGCCATTATGCACAGGGCTTTATGGACAGAATGGTGCAGCACATTCTTCTCTTAAGTTTATAGATACTAATAAAAACAAGCAAGTCTATCTAAGACTACTATGGACCCTTTACTCAACAGGGGACGATATTTACCATTATTTGAGCACAGTATTCTTCATGATCGTAATTGTCATTTCCACACACAATTGGCTGACTGGGATCATCAGTTTCAGCTACTAACAAGTAGTCGTAAGTAAAATGCACCACAGGTTGTTCAAAATAAGTATGCGACTTCAACCAAAACCCTGAAACAACAACACATTTAATAAATTCAATAATTATATATCTCAGTAAAGAGATTTTCATAGAAAATAGAGAATTTGTACCTCTACTACCATAAGCTAATACAAACGGCAAAATAACGTTCAACACTGTAATAAAAACTGTAAAAAACATTGCTTTCGACAAAAAATAACTTTTATACTGAATTTCAACATTATAACTAAACAACTTGTATAAACTCATCATGCTACGGTAACTATAGCTGATTTGATATATAGAAAATACAGGAGTATTTAAAGCTGCATTAATATTATCTAAATCGAGACAAGAATGATATTGCGGAGTAGCAGGTGCACAAATAAGTCGAATAAATCACGAACGGTCGATTGAATTCGTAATTATTGTTATGACAGTTCTGCTGTCAACTAAAAATCGTTACTTAGCAACGAGTGCTGCAAACCGTAAAAATAAGTTACCATAGAAAAAAAAACAAAAAGTAGCGTTTTTTTTAAAATTTAGGATTAATCGCATTTGGGCAGAAACCTAATTCACCCGATTCTGTATGTGGATTTCTTTAGTATGCTTTAGAGACTAAACGACTTGTCGCATCAAAATAAAATCAAATAACATTTTACGCAGTCGGGGTTTTTTAAATAATTTTATTATAATTTTCTCTGTAAGCTCATCTCTAAAAACAAGCTAAAAATATTTGTTATACCTAACCTAAGAGTTGTAAGAATTAACTCATAAATAAAATGCAGCCAATTGTGTGTCGGACTTGTTCATTAAATTGTAATCGAAGAGAACTAAATGACTACGTTTATTTACTGTAGTAGTATTTTGATTAGGTATTTACAAGTAGGTACACACAGCAAAGCTATTCGGTAAGCAGGTTTAAAGCGGCGCGTGCATGCAAAGGTGCTTACCGAATAGCTTTGCTGTGTGTACCTATGCCGTACTGGCCTTATACTCTGAAATTCGATTTTCGAAGTTCGTTTCGTTCCGTTCCGTTCTCACTAATAGTTATTAATTTGAGAGTGAGAGGGACGGTGTGATACGAACTTCGAATTTCGGAGTAACCCCTGATCCGGCCGAATTTTGCCGACTTGCCATAAAACCGTATCTGTGAAATACGATTTCAATAGGTAGGACTTTTTAGTGTAGGTGTTGGTGGAGTTAAGGACGAAAGGGGGTTGTTAAAGGTGTTCATATGTTTCAAAATTCATAACAAATGATCTTATTCGAAGAATGTAAAAAAATGTACAATTACATGATTAATAAAATTAATAATTTACCTTTCGAAATATGAGTTTTGCTCGAATACTTTTTGTAGGCGTCTTAATTTAAAAAAAACCGCTTGAGTGAAATAACAGTTCTCGAGGCAGACGTAAAGATATAAATACGTAACGTAAAGGTAAGGCAGATATATGTTTCGGATCAAGCTGTCGTGAGGCTAACTGTTAGAGCACACACTGACAAACTGCTTCAGATTGGTTTGAAGCATGTCGAGCATGCCTAGAGTGCAAATACATGAGCGATTCGCCCGGTCTCACTTTAGTTTTATATGGAAGAAATCTATTTAAATTTTGTATTCATTAAAGCCTAAGATTAAAGCATACTTTCTGCCAAATTCTGCACGAGTTCACAAGCCCTCTTATTCTGAGAGCACATGCCAAGCAGTATGGGACGTAACAAAGGTCTTAATTATTTTCGAACGTTGGAAGTTAGGCGTTCCCAAATTCCCCAGTTTCTCCTATGTATTTCACCATGTCGATGTGCGCCAGGTAGGTATATGAAATTTTTAACAGAAGGGTTGACAAAAAGTGTGACAGATATTATAATATCTAGTTACCACCTTTTGTTTATTGAAACAATGTGGAAGTGTATGTTTTTTATTAGCCTTGGCGGTCCTAGGTAGGTATATAATTGCGTTCAACGGGATAAAAAACGACTAAATTAAGTACATAAATGTCGAACTCTTTCACCGAATTTCAACTTTAATGCGTTCTTGAGAAAAAGGGTTTTGACAGACGGACGAACGGACGGCCCGGACATACAATGAACTGATCATATTAAGGATTCCGTTATAAAAATAGTCTTAGTGCCTGTTTCACCACTCTCTGTCAAGTTCTATTTATCTTAAGTGGCAGTTACAGGTATAGTGCGAAATGATTTTTCCATGATATTTCATTAAATTTTATCCGGTTTTCAACTTTGGTTACATGATATTAAAGTCGTGTATACAATGCAGCTGTCAGATGAAATCCTACTAATATTATAAATGCGAAAGTTTGTGAGTGACGAGGTGAGTGTGTATGTTTGTTCCTTCTTCACGCTAAAACGACTGGACGGATATGGATAAAATTTGGTACGAAGATAGCTGGTACCGTAGATTAAAACATAGGCTACTTTTTATCCCGGAAAATTGTATAATTCCCGCGGTATAGCGATAAACATATCAATTGCTAATTCTACGCGGACGAAGTCGCGGGCAGAAGCTAGTTGTTTTATAAATAAGAACCTTATTCAAAACAGAGACGTTATCAATGTTATCATAGACAACATAACTGACACTTGGAACTTAACCGAGAGTGGAGATGGCCCTTAATCTCAAATAACATGTAAATTCATCGATATTTTATAAGGATTGATTATTGAATGAAATGGATTACGTTAGTGTAGGTAGATTGATAGCTTTAAGTACCTCTAACTCCAGAGACGATATGTTAAAGTTTAACTTAACTTTAACAGTTAAATTTTTAGTTTTTATAATAGGATAAGTTCTGAAGTAATTACCTATGGATCACGACTTAAGAAATACTCATATAAAGAAAGTCAACAGTACCTACCGGCATCGGCACCTCAAGATGTTGTAAAACAATATAGAGTAATGAAATGCAATACGTTTAGTAAATTGGCATTTGTAAAATTTACATTCATACATAAGTCACGTCTTTTTCCCTTACGGGGTAGACAGAGCCTAAGATAACGAGACCTAAAGGCCACGTTTAGCATGATTGTGGGCGTATTGGTGGAAAGGGGAATCAAAATAGTACCTAATGGGTTGCTAGCCGCATCGCCTATGACATGATTCCTAAGATTGTCGTCCATTTCCTCGATAGGCTTTTACCATCTGCGCGGGAAGAGAAGCAACTGGTACATTCTATGTTATTTCTTTACTCCCAGACCAGCATGGTAGCAACTTTTCAATTGATCAGATATATTTAATAAGGTGGCTTATTGTTTTTAGAAGTAATGCTATTAAGTACTTATACTTCATTTAATTTAGAATGAGAAACCACAATAACATTATATTGCGTCTGGTCAACTATTTCTTACATAGCAAATAGTACATTGCAATAGTTTGGCAGCCGCAAAATAAAATTGTTTTAATGTAACTTTATTTGCGTGTCGTCAATTGTTACTCTAGTACAAATTGTAAAGAGATTACAGTTCACGAGCCGCATTATAATGTTGTTGTGGTTTCTCATTCTAAATTAAATGAAGTATAGTTTGTCGTAAAATATGATCTACATTTTATACTATGGTAAAAAATGAATCAGAAACATCAGAAGTCAACAATTTAGTCAAAAGACAATAATTAAACGGAAAGTTACAATGGTGTTATGTGATTGAGTTATGTTTTTGACATATGAACATAAAAGACGTGTGGGGTTACTTTCACCATATCATCTCAACCTTCATCTTTGTAAAGTTTCAGCGATTCTTAATGCTTGGGATTGTGGTATATTAAACGAACAACTAGGTACTACGAATACGTATGTATGTGCGTATGTATAGGACAATATCTAACTGCCACATACACAAGAGGGCACTGACGCATTTCACATTGGTAGAAACCAGACTCGTTCTAGTTTGTCTACAAGTCAGTGCACACAAACAAAGGGACTTTTAGAAACTTGTGACCCCGGCGCCTGCGTTGACATCTGACACCTAAGCGGTGAACGATCCCGACGCAAAACTTTCGTATATAAAGGATCCAGTCATATCCCACAGCAGCATTCGCTCTGGTGTCAGCCAAGAGCAAAGTGTAGCCCTCTAAAGGGACTCGGATACACTCAGCGAAAAAGCGTCGTTTCCACCAAGATGTCCATGGTCCGACGATCTAGTATGGACAGGATGTCCTCCAGCATGACATCTAGCATGACTGGGATGGGACTTGGCGGAATAACCGGACTAACTTCTGGTATGAGCACTTTGAGCTGCATGAGAGACCAGCAAATGACGATCGGCGGGATGCCTTCCAACTACGTCCCGGGATTGTCAGCTTATTATAACATCTCAAGTTTCTGCCAGCGTCCTGGCCAAACTCGTCGCTGGCCTATGCAGCGTGCCGGCCCGACGGCCCAGCATCGTCCTGGTCGCTCTCACAGTACAGGATCCTTGCATCGCATGAAGCATTCTACGAGGAACAGTCCTAATACGCAGTACACCCATAACCTGATTTGCAAGATGGCAGATCAGAACGAACGTCGTCGTCGACAAGATACTTTGGAGATGCTTCCCCAGAGCTATTACTCGCAGCAGCCATTGAAGGTCGAGCTTACGGAGTTTTATTCGCGAGACAACTCCAAGGATCACCACACTGACCAGTATGATCTCGTTAACGATAACATTTTACCAAATCCGGTACTGCGAAGAGGACAAAACTTCTTTTTCGCGGTGCGATTCGACAGGACTTATGACAAGCAGCAAGATATGATCCGCGTAGTGTTCTGCTTTGGTAAGATTTATAAATATCTGAACTTATTTCTTACTACGTAAGTAAGTATTTTTGGTGTAATGATTGAATGTAATTTTAATAAACCTTATCTTTCGTTACAGGTCCAAAACCTAGCGTCACCAAGGGAACTCGGGTTGTGTTGCCTGTTAATTGGAGCAACCAGCAGGGTGTGTTCCAGCACTCACGCGATGTGATGGGTATGGGCATGGGGATGGGTATGGGCAACATGGGCATGGGAATGTCTCGTATGCAAGATGGCAGTAGTAACATGGCTACTGTTGGATCAATTGGAACAATGGGAACTTGTGGACCGATGGGCACCATGGGTACAATGGGACCGATGAGTGGAATGCGGGAGACAACGACTTATGGTGTTCGTCGAAGCTCGTTTAGCAACGAACCGTTGCCATTACAGCATAGTCCTTTGAGCCCGCACGGACCAATGGACCGCCCTATGATTGATCGCTACGGAGGAACAACACAACATTCTTCATTCGGTCGTAGTTATGGCTCACGCCACGGATCTCGACATGGATCTCGTCAAGGGTCCATGCAAAACTTGGCAGCTCTGGCCCACGAAATGGACAGATGGGATATTAGCATTCAACGGCAGGACGGGAACACCATCACCTTCCAAGTGCATGCACCAGCTACTGCTCCAGTTGGTGTATGGAACTGTTGGATACAAACGAACCGCTTTGGGCAGCGCGATAATCGCCACGATTACAAATGTGATGAAGACATTTACATGCTCTTCAATCCGTGGTGTCGGGAAGATTCCGTTTACATGGATAACGAGTCATCCAGAAAGGAATATGTACTCAACGAGCATGGGAAAATATGGTGCGGCACATGGCGTCAGCCTAAGGGTCGCAAGTGGATCTACGGGCAATTCGATGACTGCGTATTGCCTGCTTGCATGTACTTGCTTGAACGCAGTGGTCTCGAGCATTCGGAACGCAGCAATCCAATTCGTGTATGCAGGGCTATTTCTGCAATGGTAAGATTTTCACTTTATGTATTTGAATATTATAATGTGAAAAGTAATTTCAGGAGTGGCACATATTGATCTTCGTTTGTTTTTGTAGATAAACGCAAATCACGATGATGATGGACTCATGGTGGGACGCTACGACGGCGAGTACAAGGATGGCGTTGCTCCCCATGCTTGGACTGGTTCGGTGGCTATTCTTGAACGTTACCTGACTGAAGGCGGTCGGCCCGTTGAATACGGCCAATGCTGGGTATTCTCTGGACTCGTCGTGACTATTTGCAGAGCTCTTGGTAATTTATTGAACCTTTACTTGATAATTCAATCCCTTCGTGTCAATTAAAAAACGTGTGTGCACATCTAACATAATTCAAACGTTTTCACAAAAATATTTTTGCAGGTATCCCTTGCCGTTCCGTTACTAACTACGTGTCGGCTCACGATACCAATCGAACGTTTACTGTCGATAAATACTTCGATCGCGATGGAAACGAGGTGCCTAATGGTCCTGATGAGGATTGCTATGATTCTTGCTGGAACTTCCACGTCTGGAATGATGTCTGGATGCAAAGACCGGACTTGCCACAAGGTAAGAAAATAGAAGTTTAATGAATATTGATTACAAACAGTTGCAAGACAGTGACAATATAAAAAATACTAATTATTGTTCTTTTTGAAGGCTACAGTGGGTGGCAGATTATTGATTCTACACCCCAAGAGGAGGCAGAATCAGTGTACCAATGTGGTCCCGCTAGCGTTGAAGCCGTCCGCCGTGGGGAAGTGGGCTTCCAGTATGATACGCCGTTCATGTACTGCCAGGTCAACGCCGAATTATGCCACTTCCAAGAAGAAGAGAATTCTGAATGGGGATTCATTAGGATGGCTTCAAATAACTACCAGTAAGATATAATGCTTCATCTTGAAATAAACACTTGAATAATCGATATTGAAGACAGTCAGCAATATTTTTGACTTTACTTTGCAGAGTTGGCCGTAAAATCCTCACCAAAAATCCAAACCGTGATGACGATGAGGGCGAGAGTGACATGTTGGAAATCACACACGAGTACAAGACCATGGACAGCTCGTCGCCGGAACGTCTAGCTGTCATCGCCTCGTGCCGCGGTTATCAACGCCTGCAGCAATACTACGAATACCCTGATCGCAATTTCGAGGATGTATTCTTCGAGCTCATGGATATTGATCTCGTGCCGTACGGTCAGCCGTTCGATTGCACCATGAATATTCAGGTACTTTAATAGCTAGTTATATTTTTTCATGTGTGTTTTTTAATTTTAAATTTGTGTAAGGCTAAAGATCTATTTATTATTCGCAGAATAAATCGCATGAAGACCGTGCCATTTGGTGCGTGTTGACGGCATCCTCGTGCTACTACACCGGCGCGATTGCATCCCGTCTCCGAAGGGCCCAGGGAGAGTTCATCGTGCGCGCCGGCCAGCGCGAAGTACTGAAGCTTCATGTCACTCCCCAGGAATACATGGACAAGTTGGTAGACCACTCTATGGTCAAGGTACACGCTATGGCTTACGTGAAGCAAACTCGCCAGGCCTGGTCTGATGAAGATGACTTCCCCCTTCACAAACCGAGAATGCAAGTTCAAGTAAGTACGACTTTCATCAGATACCTACTTATATTAAACATGGCTATCAGATGTTGCATAACGGTAACCAATTCAAATTGTTGTTTCAGGTGAGAGGCCAGCCATGCAAGGGACAGGAGTGTGCTGTCACCTTCAGCTTCCAGAATCCACTGAACGTGCATTTGACCGACTGCTACTTCACATTCGAGGGAGCTGGAGTCCAAAGGCCGCGACAGGTAAACATTTCTACAAAAGTGTAGCAAGATGAATATGTGAACGTGAGGGTAACACGAGATGTGTTTGCAGATTCGGTTCCGTGACGTGAAGCCGGGTGAGTTCGTGAATTATCAGGACAAGTTTGTGCCGCAGCGGCACGGCGAGCGGCGGCTCGTGGTGACGTTCTCGTCGCGGCAGATGGACGAGATCTTCGGCTGCACGGCGGTGAACGTGCGCGGCTAGCACGCCCCGGGGCCCCTCGCGCGCGAACCGCGCTTGTCCCCGGGGCCCTCGCCTGTGGCGCCCGCGCTCCAATTGGACCGCTCTTACGTCTACGTGGCGCCGGAACAACAAGTCATTGTTCAAGAGGAAGAAGTCGTAATCTTAAAGACTCTTTAAAAGTTTTAGTGTGAATTTACCTTAAGGGAATATTTCGAGGGGTAATGATTGACATATCCCGTCGACTACCTCTTGGATGACTTCAACGACGACTCAGCGCTCGGCAACGGATTTCATTGTTATGATTTATGTTTCACACGCACAAGTTAAATCTAAAAACCAAAAAAATAAGTTTATGTTCATTCACATTTTCACCGAGTGATTTGTAATCTTATCCATAAGTAAATGTTATGTTATAATTAAGAAAGAGACCGATGCTTCAAGTGCCATAATCAATGCTACGATAAATATTATTTCTTTTTATAAGATTTAATATAGATTAAGTCTTTAAGCTAAGATGAGTTATTGTAAAAATATGAATGTTTTACGTTATCTACGAACATCGTATATCAAAATACTATAAAAATACAAAAAAAGATTGTGTTGTGTTTGTGTTTTTGGGATCTCAAAAATAAAAAAGCATGCACTGACTTTTTTCTTTCATTTATGTACTAGTGGGTAAGAGCTTTTATTTAAACTTTTATGAGCACACACCACATCATAATCATAACCATAAAACAAAACCATTCTGATAACGAAATAGAGTAGGGAGTAACATAAACTTTTAACAATAGTCTCATAATTTATTTCCATCCAGATGTCTGCTATAAAGAATATCTAAAAATAATAAATTACCTGTATCTTTTCGCCTGTGATGTTTGGGAAAATAATAATATGGTGACTTTGGCCCAGTGTAGTGAGAAGGATTATTGTGAGGTTTTTCCTACGTGGAGCATCAGACTTATTTCATTAAATAGTACAATAAAATATCGACAGAATATTTATTGAATTTACTCAGTTCTCTGTTATGACAGTGTAAACAAACCAGGTTGCTACGACTAGCTAACCATAGACGACAGGGCGGTGTCAGCCAGTACTCACACTCCTCTTCACGGCACTGTCGCGATCATTAGGACAATCCCAACCTGTTCCGCAATTTCAACAGTCGTGGACCAGCCAAAGCTTTTGTCAGTAGATCAGCTTCCATATCTTCAGTCCGAAGATAGTTGACCTCTAATACTCCTTCTTGAATACAATTCCGAATGAAGTGCATCTTTAGGTCAATATGCTTTGACTTTGAAGTCACCATTGCGTTTTGACTAAGTTTGAGGGCAGCTTGATTATCATTCAATACAACAATTCGTTCGTAGCTGGCTCCTAAATCTGTATATAAATTTTTTAGGTGGATCGCTTCTTTAGCAGCCTCAGTTAAGGCAACATATTCGGCCTCTGCTGTCGATAGAGCAACGCTTTTTTGTTTTTTAGACATCCAACTTATAGCTGTCCCAGCGTATTTGAAACAATAGCCCGAGAACGATTTTCGATCAAGCTTACATGCGCCCCAATCTGCATCTGCCAACCCATACAGTTCTTGACCTGTTCTTTTAAAAATTAGGCCGACACTCTTCGTTCCTTTTAGGTAACGCAGTACTCTCTTTGCGCACTTAAAATGCTCTTCTCCATAGCAATCATTAAATTGAGAGAGATAACTTATAGCAAACATTATGTCAGGACGAGTTGCCACTGCTATATACATGAGAGTGCCGATTAAGTTTTTGTATGGAAGATTTAGTCTATCGTCTTTATGGCCTTTCTCTAGTGTAAGACCTGGCTCTATAGGCGTAGATACAGATTTACAGTCTTCCATTTTAAATTTTTTGAGAGTTTCTTCTATGAACTTCTCTTGGTTTAGTTTAATTTCTCCCTTTTTGTGGGTTACATCAATTCCAATCAAACGTTTAGGTGTTGCTAAGTCTTTCAGCTCAAATTTAGTGTTTAACAGATCTTTAATTTCTTGAAGCTTTCTTGGACATGAGTAGGCAATCAAAAGGTCATCGACATAAATTACTATTATTATTTTAACTCCTCTTTTCTCTAGTAGGTATGCACATGGGTCAGCTTCTGAAGCTTTAAAACCAATGTTCTTTAATTCTGTGTCGAGTTTCTTGTACCACTGCCTCCCTGCCTGCTTAAGTCCATAAAGAGCTTTTATAAGATGGCAGACTTTCTCTTTAGGATTATTTTTTATGTCTTTTAACATGTTAACTGTTTTGTTATACAATGTCAGATCTTCATTTTTACTTTCGTCGACCATGATTTCTGTCAGGTATTCTTCTAAATAGTCTGGGTATTTCATTACAATTTCTTCTTCCAGTTCACCATTCAGATATGCTGTCGTCACATCCATCTGGTTCAGTTTTAACCCTTCTTCTATTGCTATTCCAACGACAGATCTGATCGAGCTTAGTTTAGCCACAGGGGCGTACGTTTCATTGTAGTCGACTCCTGGTCGTTGAGTGAAACCCCGTGCTACAAGTCTGGCCTTCCTTGTAATGTTATTATCCGGTCCTACTTTGTTTCTTAGAACCATCTTGTAATCCACTACTTTCATATCTTTATTTTTCTTTTCAATTTTCCAGGTTCCATTCTTGACATGTGCTCTTATTTCAGCTTTAATTGCATCATGCCAGTAATCATCATCCTCATTTTCTTCAGATAGGTTAGATATTTCCGACAATAAATGACTTTCCTCAATTTCATCCAGTACGAAATCTTTGGTCCACGCTGGTTGATGCCTTTCTCTTTGTGGCCTCCCATTTCCAGGCGCTTCAACAATTTCCGATGCATCATCGTAAGACTCTATTTCGTCTGCAGATGAGGCGTCATCTTCTTGAAAGTTTGGATTTTGCAAAGTATTTACATTTTTATTTTCTATGATTTCAATTTCTATTTGTGGTATATTTTTATTTTCTTTATCTTTACCTTTCTTTTTGTTTTCTTTTTCAGGTAATTTCGAGTTCAGTTCTTTTTCAGTTACAAGTTGGTCATAGTTCTGATCTCCTTCTTCGAAATACATTTTATCTATGACTTTTATGTCCCTGCTTGTTATAACATCATCATCTTCTGGTATGTAGACTCTGTAAGCCTTTGAGGTCATCGAGTATCCCATGAATACACCTTCTTTAGTGTTCTGGGTAAGCTTTCCTCGTTTGTTCTTTTTCAGTACGAAAGTCTTTCTGCCATATACGTAAAGATGATGTGCACAAGGTGTTCGGCCAACCCACTTCTGGAACGGTGTATTGCCATCTAAGGCTTTGGTAGGGCTACGATTTATTAAGTAGTTTGCAGTTGCTATAGCTTCCGCCCAGAGCTTTTTGGGTGCATTGGCTTCTATCAATAGACATCTGGTTTTATCTAGTAAGGAACGGTTTTTTCTCTCGCTAATCCCGTTTTGTTGAGGAGTATAAACAGTGGTCAATCTTCTTTGAATGCCATGCGATTTGAGATAATCGTCGAAATCCTTATTTCGGTATTCGGTACCATTGTCTGATTGTAGGTATTTTATCTTTTTGTTATGGAACGTCTCCACTTCATTTTTATAATCTTTGAAAATGTTGAATACGTCACTCTTCCTTTTCATAAAATAGACGTAACAGTAACGAGTGAAATCGTCTATAAATGTGACGTAGTATCTTGAGCCTGCTAGTGTCTCACACTCAAATGGTCCACATACGTCGCTATGAATTATTTCCAGCTTGTCCGTTGTGTACAGGTCATTATATCTTGTGAACGGTAATCGTGATAGCTTGCCTTTAATGCAGGTCTCGCATGTTTCCAACTTTTCGTCAGTAAAGTTCAAGCCATACATAAGCTCATCTTTAGCCATCATCTTTAAGTCCTTTTCATTTATGTGGCCAAGTTTGCGATGCCATTCCATGATGTTATTACCCATTTTTGGTGTGTAGTGTGCAGTCTCTTTTCTTTTAAATTCAATATAGTAGAGCCCATCTTTTCTTTGTGCTGTCAGTGCCACCTCGCCACCTTTTTCTATGACGTAGGCTTTATCTTTTTCAAAAACAACCTTGTTTCCTCTGTCTGTTATTTTGCCGACGGACAATAGGTTCACTGACACATCGGGAACGTACAAGGTATCGATGAGGTTGAAGTTTTCTTTTTCTATACTGACAGTTACTCTGCCTTTTCCTTGAATTAAGCTTGTATGCTTATTTGATGCCAACTTCAGAGTGCCATTCTCTGGGGTCATAGTAGAAAACTTCAATTTTTCGCCACACATGTGTGATGAGCAGCCGCTGTCTAGACACCAGGTTTCTTCATTGATATCTGAACTTGCAGTGCTAAGACAAACATTAAAATTTCGGTTTTTATTTAAGTTGTCTTTCTCATTTGCGTTTTTCTTCTTTCCCCAACAGGTCTCAGTGGTGTGACCTTTTCGTTTGCAACTCTTGCAGTACAACTTTTGTCTATTTTTCTTAAAATGATATGCTTCTGAGTTTTCAGGTTCTTCATTGCCACTCCTAGCCTGATATTCTTCAAGAATTTTTACTTTCAGGTCTTCGGGAGAGGGCAGTGTGTCTCGGGACTCTATAGCTATTCTAAAGTTTTCAAAAGTCGTTGGCAGACTATATAGAAGCATTATGCTGAGCAATTCTGAAGGTATTTTTATATCCATATCCGCGAGTTTGTCCACCACATCCATGAAATTATTTATATGATCACGAATGTCTTCTTCTGTGGTCATTCGCTTAAGAACTAGCTGTTTCAGCAAGGTGGCTTTCCTTGCAGGCCCGGAGCTTTGGTAAGTAGCTTTTAATTTGTCCCATACTGCTTTAGATGTCGTGCAGGCTTTAATTTGTTTTAATTCAGACGGCGATAACAGAAGTAAAATTTCAGCTCTTGCCTTTAGGTCCTCCTTGTTAAACGCTGTCTTCGCTGCCGCATCCACATTAGGCAACAATATTTTCTCGCCGCTCACGATATCCCAGTAATCATTTTTAATCAGTACCGCTTGTGCTTGCAGGCACCAAGTATCATAGTTTGACTTGGTCAACGGTTCTATGTTGCGATAACTCGACGTTGATGCCATTTTACTAACTTTTAAGTTAACCACGCTCTGCTACCATACTTGTGAGGTTTTTCCTACGTGGAGCATCAGACTTATTTCATTAAATAGTACAATAAAATATCGACAGAATATTTATTGAATTTACTCAGTTCTCTGTTATGACAGTGTAAACAAACCAGGTTGCTACGACTAGCTAACCATAGACGACAGGGCGGTGTCAGCCAGTACTCACAATTATGTACAGTCGCCATCGGATATATCGTAGCGGGCGAGGTCCTCAAATACTTCGGAGCAGCCTTAAATTTCAATAAATTCATTACAACTGTAAGGTTAATAACATCAGAACACGCAATTAGTCATAAATATAATAGCAGCGACTTTTCAATAAAATCGGGACGTCACAGATCGTCAAAGATATCGATGCAGACAGGCTGACCATAAAGATCGGAACATTTTTGGAAAATATACCTTAACTTTGTGACAAACAGTTTAAATTACGTTGTGTTTATAATAAAACTAGTTTTATAAAATAGAACTACATGTTTTGACTTATAACAGCAGAAGAAGAAAAATTTTATTCTTAAAAAAGTATAATGGCAATTTAGTGGCCAGTAACAATTAACACTTTATACAACAAAAAAGGTTTTATGTTACTAACACAGTGAATTATGCATGCAGACGCGTACACTATATAGGTGACATATCTTTCATTTTGGCATGACGTTTGAGCCTTATTTGTATTTTGTTTGGAATTCGAATCTATCATCATATACGTAAGGTTTATTTTCCACTTATGTTCCGATATTTATGATCAGCCTGACTGCGTCGATACCTTTGACGATATGTGCTTCCTGATATTTTTAGCTCATTGAACGTCCCGAATTTATTGAAAAGTCGCTGCTCTTATTTTTATGACGGATTGCGTGTTCCGAAGTTATTAACCATATTTAGTGTAACGAATTTATTGAAATTTAATGCTGCTCCGAAATATTTGAGGACCTCGCCCGCTACGATATATCTGATGGCGACTGTACCTACCTATGTAGAGTCTTTCTTACTTGTGATTTGACAAATACATAAATAGGTACGCGTTGTGTTCGTGGTCTTTTCTAATATTATTTTTAATTTCTTATAGGTACTTACGTTAAATTCTTTAAGTTTTTCATAGTAGGTATATACTAGGTCAGAATGCCTAATCAAATTGCTCGTTAAATAATGCTGAATATCAGTTACTAAGTATCTCAGTAAATTACTGAAAGTTACAATCTACGAACTCAATCAAATACTTACTTTAGTAATAATTAACTGTGACTAAAATAGTCCGCGTACGTGCTTTGGCCGGAGTAAGCGAAAAGTTAAACATGAAAATACTTATGCTGCTACCCATAGTAACAATTTTAGCCGCAATGAAATCATACGTCCATGCAACATTGGAAGTTTTGCATAGCAGTGAATTTGTAGTACCTAGAGTTAATTTTATGTTAGGATACAGTGTCTCCAATATGTAAAAGAATTATCAATGATTATTCGAATCCTATATGATGAAACCAGGTGGGTTTAGGTAGGAAGCTACGACCGTTCGCTATGAGAGTTCTTGAGAATATAGTTAGACGTCCCTAGCAAAGAACAAGAGATACGAAAAGTATTGAAGTAAAGGATTAAGTAGGTACTACTTAATTATTTCATAATGCACTCGAAGTAAGTATGTATGTAATTAGTAGTAAGCACGGTACCCACTGAGGTGGGTACCCTGCCACTGCGTACTATAATGTAAGTGGCTTAAACTTTTTGTCTCATCATTTTCAAAACAATTATTTTACTTTAATACCTACACTTAATATTTTACAAAACTTGATGACGAGGTAGCCGCATGACGGATCCCATTCATGGTTAGCCGGAGGAAAACCTCAAATAAGTAAAACCATGGGCAAGCGTTTTAAAGCTGATTCTGAGGACTGTTGCTGACAAATATTACGTAGTATGTACAGGCATCTATATAGGCTATCCGACTCGCGGTCGCGTGATGATGTCACTCGTAGTAAATTAGTTTAATCACACGTACACACGCCGCATAATGTAGTAAGTAAATGATTAAGAAAGTTTTTTATGAGGGAGGGAGCTTGGTTTTGGGGTAAAATAAAGAGTTATGTTTATTTTTCTGTGACAATTTATAATTCATAGGGAATATGTAGCTTATGAGTGACTGAAGGACATAACAGGCATACATCTTTACATGCTTTCGTATTTGTATATGCTATAAGTATAAGAATTAGAAGTCAGGCACTTTAGGAGCAGTTCTTATAACGATTTAATAGCTAAATATTTGTATGCAGACATGTTTTTATTGGGAGAAAAATAACAGTTTCCATAAGGACTCTACGACAATCTCAGCAGCTAAAGATTATTTTATAAATTCGTAAGGTCAAATCTTTCAGTCTTTTTTTTCAAATACCCTATTTTCCCAATTAACACGTTGGGTGTCACTGATTTTGACATATTGATACTCATAGCTGGGCACCGTTAATCAAATAGTTAACTTCGTTAATCGTTAATCCGCTACAAAAAAAGTTAGCTTCGTTAAACGTTAAAGCGTTACATTTCGGAAGAATTAACGCAAGTTAACGTTAATCGTTAATCCGTTAATATAAGTAAAATTGCATTTTTATATCGTTGCGTTAGTGAACTTATAAAACCTGTTGGTTTAGGTTCTGCGCTAAGTAATGAAATGATCAAACGAAACAAATCTCGTCGCAGTTTTCTCACTCGGACGCACCGGCAAAATATAGTTTTAATTTAGTTTTGTTTTTATTTCACTCGCTGCCACTCGCCGCCCGGCACTTGTCGTTTCATACTTGTCTGAACCTGTTTTTCCGTGCGGTAAATAGTAGGCATAGGATTAACGATTAACGGAGTTCTGCATATTAACGGAAGTTAACGTGTCCGTTAACATTTTTAAAAGGTAACTTAAAAGTTAATCCGTTAATCAAAATGTTAACTTCGTTAATTAACGATTAACGGATTAACGAGTTAATGCCCAGCTATGTTGATACTAATTGAGACACTATGTGGCATTTACTGGTAATGTCAAAATTGAGAAATTTTATGTCAGGATCATGACCGATTTTTTACACTACAATAAATAACGATCACTGATCAGCTATCTCACCCAATGGAAAGAGTAGACGAGCACAAAGGTGTGACTCACATGTTCAGTAACAGTAACATCCCATTCAGTCAAGTCTTGAATTTGTCTGGAAATTCTCTTCCACTCACTACTTAGTTGGGAGTGAATTTCATTCCATTCCTTAACAGTTCACATCGGAAAGGTGAAGCGAACCGTTTAGTGCGGGCAAATGGATGGAATGCGAGAACCCCCCCCCCCCCTGGATCTGTTGGGAAAAAGGAAATCGAAGTAAAATAAATGTATCCATTAAAAATGTATAGATATTATACCCTTCTGTAACACAACCACGGTGTTCGAGACATTGCAGCCACTTCTCGATTACCGGGGCATCACCAATACGGGTTTGGTGAACTACTGAATTCAATATTGTCATTACAGCATGTGCTAACTACCTTTATGTTGCCACATTTTAGGCAGTCAGCGTGAGCTTGTGACCGGGATTGCTGTTCGCGCTGTGCAGATTTGAATTTGTAGCAGCTTTAAAAATAACAATGGGCTCCACCGTTTCAGCTCCAATTGAGGAAGAAGTGCCTGCAATTCAGAAAGAACCTGAAGGTTCTTTCTATATATAAAAAATATATAGAAAAACCAACTACATAAACTTAATTACAGTAGGTATCGTATCGAACCATAATAGTATTTTTCCTACTCCTGTACTATTATCTGTGATTTATGTTATCACGAGCACCACTATAAGAAGTTCTTATAGTTTAAACTTTAATGATTGAAAAACGTCTTGATGTAGAATATCATAGGTACTTAAGTAGCAAAATACTTTCTATTAAGTTTTTGCGGCACATTCTTGTGGGTAATGATGGTCTTTCTGAAAGTGCTGGTAGAATCAAACTAGCACATTACGTTCCGAGGGTGGTGAAATAAAAAATGATCGAAGGAACTTGTCACACGAGCCAAAGGCGAGGGCGATAAACATGCGACCTGAGGCTTTCTTTATCATCACCGCCTGAGTGTGTATACAATTTTTCGTCTTCCTCTGGTCAGGAAGTGGAAATTTCCGCTCGCGGCTACGTAAATGATATTTATTGTAGTTATAAAATATTTTATCTTAAGACTTTGATTTACTTAGTTGAAAAAAAGGGAAGCCTTTATTATGAATTCATTCATCGTTAAAGGTAATATAATGATGCACGCATGATTGACATAATTGACCCAGATTTTTTGCATTGGACGTCACCCTGGTGGTTCCCATATTTCCAATTGTCGAGAACTATGACTCGGTGTATAGGTACCTACCTACCTAGTACATTCAAGTGATTCAATAAATTAATAAGTCAGACAGAAGCGAGTTGTGTCATTCTGGATGTCATTTTTTCGAGTAATTTATTGTTTCGCAAGGCTTTGATAAGAGGTCAGGTACTGTCGCCACGAGAAGGCAAACGCCAGACGATCCCACTCCGCGCTCTGCTGCGCACGCGACCATCTACGCGGGAAAAAACTTTTAATTTTATCGAAGTATTTGTTTATTCATTTCAAATAAGAACACTATACCAGTAATAAGCGTGATAGCTGGTTTGTTTACACTGTGGCAAACTTAAACGCTGTCAGATCAGCGGCGCGAGTGGTACGAAATCGGCTATGATCTAATCATTTATTGTGGAGAATTTGTGTGTGATAATTAGTGATAAAGCGGTGATCCGTTCGGAATCTGTGGGTTCGCGGGATCTATGATAAACTATCTCTAGTGGTTTGGTGCTATGGGTAGTGTGAAGAGCAAGTTATCTGGATGGTGCCCCCCGCACTGCTGCGGAAGCAGGTCGGAGTCCTACGACTTGCGGGCCCTGCCGCGCCCCCCGCAACTCGACTCCTCCATCGGTAGGTCAAGGCTGAAGCTTATCATACAAAGCTTAACTCCGCTTAAAGATGTAAACAAGTGCCTAATTTCTTTGTCTTCTCAATGAGATAAGATTACTGACTTTCTCACTGAGAAAAAAAGTTCGTTGCAAATTTGCCATAATTCCTCAAGAAACTCAAATGCTGAATTTAATGAAAGAAAAGAAGGAAAGAAAGAAAAAGTTTATTCATGACAATCACAGTAGTTAAAAAACAAAACATATTAAAAGCTACATGAAAATTGGTATAAAATGGTCCAAACTCAGCCTTTGCTGGCCTTACAGCCAACGCTGGTCTTCCGTTGGGGCCATCGGGTAATGCTACTTGTTTACAGATTATTTCTCACCTAACGTACGCACATTCGACGAATACAGGTAATATTTACTTATTCATAGGTTCTCGTGCACAGATGTTCCATAATATATACACAAATATATCCATGTGTAACTACATAGGTATTTATTTAAATGTCATGCACAATACAACACATGCTACCTAAATAATTAAAGATCGGTATAGTTTATTTATCAAAACTTTTTATCAATTACATCATATATTTTAATAATTTTAGATGACTAAAGCTATTAAGTAAAGCGGTCATAGAATTACGATCGTTTTGGTGTCTTATAAAGGCTTGTGTGTAATTGATGTTGGCCTAATTAGTTTTCTCCATACTCGGTTGGATTTAGAAATACCCACCTTTTTGCAATATACGTGAATTCAATGACGACCAATGAATGCCCAAGTGTAGAAGGTCAATACTTTGTTGGCAATATTGAACCGAACGGCTCTACAAAATAGACTAGGAGCATTCGCCACTATATTTGCATGAATTGCAATTTAAAATCTATAAATAAACCTCACGTCACTCTAGAAAAAAGAGACGGTAATATATGTGTTTCGTTAATTTTAAGAGTTGTGTTTTATTCCACAATTAAATTATACGCGAATTATCTTTTGAAATTATAAATGTACACCTATAACCATATGCGTTAATTTATTATTTGTATTCCACACAGGAACGTAAATTTAGTGTGTAACAACTTTATTTCGTCCTACAACTTTACTATTTCGTCAAGAGAACCTCAATCCAAACAAATTATTATTGAAACATTGATTAAAATTGACCAGCTCTACATCAGAGATGAACTGAAAAAAAAGGAAGTTATTGTTTTGTTTTCAAATATTGAGAGCCAGAAATAGTATGCTAAGTGCAGACGGCGCGAAATATGGTAGAGCGGCAAATTGAAGCGATCGAATTCTCCCGGACACGGCTTGCTCTACATAACATGCCGCAATAGATTTAGATTTAGATTTATTTAATTAACAACAAAAATTACATTATATAAAAACATGCATGTCACAAATATAAGCATTTCTGTTGAGATCGTCAAAAATTAATAATAATAATAGCATAATAAATTATAAACAGTGAAACAATAAAATAAAATACAATGTCAAAAAAATAATAAGTTGTGTAAAAAAAAATGTCAATTTTATAATTCTAATAACATTTGAATAAATTGTATCTCCAATAAGAATCGTCAAAGCATATTAAATTGCATTAAATAAATCATAATATATCTAGTCAAATATTATCAATTGTACGCCTGAAATGGGCAAACTGTTGATGCTTTTCAATGTATGACATTGACATCTTATGTACACAGTTTTTGACAATAAATGGCATTTATCTATCTATCTATCAAAACAATCTTTAACTGCATAGAGAGGGTTATCCAACAAAAGGTTTTTCACTCGGCGTCCGAATGCTTCCTCACTCAGGTCTCTAATATCGGCCGGTAGACGTTCGTCGATTTTTCCCTGAAAGTGCCATGCGGCGTGGGACTTCCCTAAGGCGTCCTGTGGTAATATAATGCTCCTAAAATAAAACCGATAAATTATAAAATACTTAGGGTCAGTGTCGTATCCCAAGGTAAGCTTATTCCATAAGCCATTAGAGTATTAGTCTAAGAATTTGTACTTATCTAAGGTTGTAAAAATCTACATGAAATTGTAAGGTTAACTTGTAATTGTGAAGTAAGTTTATAATAAGTGCTGCGTTATTTACTTCAAGACTAGCTACACAATACATAGTGTTGTGAATGGCTTACAGGTATTATGTGACTTCCACGTCGTTAAAAGTTATTTACTATAACTAGCAAAGTACATGAGTACCTACCTAGTGTGATGTGCACGTAATCTACTTGCATCTCAATATAATAAATGTAGGTATCTATTAGGTATAATTGGTATTTATTTGTAGGAAAAATCTTATAAAAGCATTGTAATTGAGAATATACTTAGATTTTGTTTGGTTGCTAAAAATTGAAATAACAAAACGCTCCTACCAATCAACTTATTTGTAATATCATAGCACAAGCTCTGCTTAGTTTGGGACTTGACAACATTTCAAAAAAAAAGTATTTAAGTTTTTTTCGCGTTTATAATAGCTGGTTAAAAATTAGACTACCCGTGTTTCTCGGTTTTCCTTTGTTTTACTTAAATTCGTCGTTAATAATTTATTAAAGAAATGGTCATTAAAAAGACCGTATATACAAAGATAGGGATACTGATGTCGTAACCTTAGCATGATATAAAATTAAAAAAGTAACTTTCAAACAGAACTGTCATGTCATGTCACTTGCTTTGTTTATCAACCATTCATTGTCGTTCGTTCACGAATTTGTTATTTTGCGTTTGCTGCTTTGCAATACTGTGCATGCTTTGAGTTTATTTCCTTTCCTCTAATAATTTGTACCGTCCCAAGTTGCGGAAACACGGCGTTAATGGAAAAAAATAAGCACTATAAGCACATGAACACAAGATACACAACACAAGATAAATTCGTCGACTTTGGGCAGATTGCGGCTATCCGCTATCACTAATCAGTCAACCACTTTCATGTTATTAAAGCGTCTATCAAACCGATAATTAAATATTACGAGATTTAAGAGAATTGAAAACGTGTCGTTAGAATCAAGTACCTAATCCGTCGGACTGATAAAAAATGAACATGACATTGACACCATGACAGTTCTATATTTTTTTAAATTCCTATGGTAATAAATGGACTAACGGCACTATGAGTATATCCCTAACATTCGCAATCCAACTTTTTTTACTGTTTTTCCTGAATATAAAAAAAACTACTGCATAAAAAAAATCAAAAGTATTTTTACTGTAATCAGCAGTGTAAAATCTACAAACGGTATATTCATTTTACTAGCTTAGCAAATTTGAATTGTTGTCAATTGGTATGATTTGTCTCATGATATTTATTTTATAGTGAACTATATCTATTCTATGTAAATTATGATTAAACT
Source organism: Pandemis heparana (assembly GCA_963854515.1). Taxonomy (NCBI): domain Eukaryota; kingdom Metazoa; phylum Arthropoda; class Insecta; order Lepidoptera; family Tortricidae; genus Pandemis; species Pandemis heparana. Next base: position 12,772,730 of record OY978008.1, on the reverse strand, counting down.
TACAAAGTACCGTCATGTATTGGGCATTAATTTAATTCAGGGCCTTGGTGACCTAGTGTGAATTCGAGGAATGTTCGATGAGTTGTTGTGTATGGCTCGCGGCGCGCGCGCACCTCAAGGTGATCCGGCCGGCGCTCGCGTCCTATGGCCGTAGGAGCGACCAGCAGGCTTATTACGTAACTCGCTCGCGATCACCATCGTGTTCATTTTGACAGTTCATGTATGGGCTGACAATTGGCATCGGAATCAGCTAGCTGTCACATTCATACAACAACTGTCAAAATGAACACGATGGCGATTGCGAGCGAGTTACGTAATAAGCTAGCAGCTTAATAACATGGCCTACTGACGTGATCAACTTTTTGTAGTAGGTTCATTCTGAGACTGTTACTACTGCTGTTGTGGCAATTCGAGTAATATTTTGGAACAATGTGTACTGCACAGGTAGCTTGGGAACTAAGAACGCATAAATCCAGTTTTTTTTTGTTTCATTTCACACGAAATAGGTAACGGCTCTGCTTGACCCTGTAACTCTTAGATTAAGAAGGAAGCTCAGGTTATCTTTTTGAACTCAACGCAATCATTTAATTGTTGTTTATAGTAACAATAACTAATTAATTAACTATAGAATTTTCGATGGTTAAAAATTAAACAAATCGCAAACGCGCAGATGTTATGCCAGGTGACGTCATGACTATTCACTGTGCAACCAAAGTGTGCAACTTCCTTATCGCGAGGACTTTGTATGTCCTTATTAAAACAATTGCTGCTTTTTGTTAACGATTTACCTACCTGTGATTAAGATACTACATTCAAAAAAATGCCCCTTTAAAATTCCACAAATTTTATGTTGTGTTGGCTAACTAGTCACTCAATTCAAATTTAAGATTTACATTATCTAGTTGCGACTAGAACCATTAAAAAACATTGCATGTCGTCGTACTATGATTTTGTAAATAAAGTATTGATTGATTGATGTAAAATTAAATGTGCGTCTACAATTTAGCTTTAAGTAGGGTCGGTTCCTACAATTCATGATGTAGACTTGTCAGTCTGCCACATCTACCAGTCTATTTGAAAAATTATTTGTTAATCTCGTGCAAAGGCTTCATTGTGTCATTACGCTCGCTTATTAATGAACAGAGGTCGGTTACAAAACCATTTCCGAACAAAAGGTTCAAACAATCCATGAATGAAATCACTTGTTACGTAGTACTGTTTAGCACGTTTTATCTTATTTGTCTTTATTCAATGTCAATGCTTCGACATACAACACAGCATCCGCTGCGGTTCCTCGTAAAATCAATATGAAGACCTCTACGTTGTAGAGTCAGCGCCAAAAATGGTTCTTGGTTAAATACAGACAACTGTACAAAAAAAAACACTAACATTAAGCAGATTGTATTTTAGAAATTTATCTTTAAATATAAACAGAATACGTTTTTCATTACGATTGTATATTTTTAATTAGTTCGTATCTATTATTTTAGACTTCGAAAAAAATGGGTCATGGACACACGGGCAGTAAGATGAAAGCAAACCAAGAAATAACACAAAAGTTTTGTTCAGTTGAACTTCAAAGATTGTTAGTTTATTGTTTTCTTCTTATGTGAAGTCGCTAATAAACAACGTCTTAATTTACATTTATGATGGCAATAAACTATAATGACAAATACATCCATTACGAAACAAAAATGATAGTCACAACTCACAACACAAAAGGTCGTAAATTCAAAAATACTGTGTCACTTAATAGTTTTCATGGCAAGGGAAAATTCAAAAAGAGGTTGATATAAAATAATTAAGACCCTAATAATTTAATAATATCGGCCAAGAACGAGTCGGACTCGCGCACCTAGGGTTCCGTATAAATTTTGCTCTTGAATATAACCCAGTTTTAGCAGAGCCCTGCCTTTAAGCAAAATGTACCTAGGCAATGTGAGGTCATTTTATATTGGTTACTTACATAGACAGACATAAAAAAAACTGATTTTTAGATTTATTTAATTAGTTATTTTCATATCAATTTCAAATTTCTAACACAACTGGAAGTATCCTGCATGTTTTCATTCTTTTTGCGAATCTAAGGGAAATGCGACATAAACGGCAATAATCTGTATAGATTGCGTAGACTTAAGTCTTAAGACTTGATTTTTTTCACAGCTTTAAGGGACCACTAACCTCAGTATTTGGTAGCAATTTCACTTACATCTCTACGCGTTCTTGAGAAAAAGCGTCTTGACGGACAGACGGACAACGAAGTGATCTTATAAGGGTTCCTTAGCTCCTTTAGAGGTACAAAAAAAAAATATTAAAGGAAGAACTTGTATAAAACTATAACAGGCTAACAACAACGCTATCAATACATCTTATCGGTCCGTCTAAGACTCTTTGTGAGCTAAACATTGGCCCACGCACCCGCCTCTCCGGTCTGTGTGGGAAACTTATTATTTCAAGGCAACATATCCCGGTACGATTCACCCACGAGGTAATTAAGGCCAAAAAAGTACATGTATTGTCATAAAATATACATCTGAGTTTAGCTGACGTCAGTTTAATTAAGTTTCCAAGGTTCTATTTGGATCTAGACAAAAGCCAAAAATTGTTTACGACTCTTTTTCGGGTTATCAAAAATAATTTGCCCTAAAATTTTGTAAGCAGTGTAAAGATTTGGGCACATTGCAGACATAATTTTTGTTATGTAAATAAATGGACAATTAAATATCTATAATCTATAATATATTTGGAATCATTAAAACAATTATAGATATTATACCTATTAATTAGAGATGGGTCGACTACTTGCCGACTAGTCGGGGAAACCGACTATTCGGCATTAGTAGTCGGCGAATAATCGGCGACTATTCGGCAAAAACTGACGACTAGTCGGTTAGTATTTTTTTTTTTAAAAGGGCGCTTAAATTAAACCACGGTAACTAAATTAAATGTCTTCTAAAGCAATGACTGTAAGCAAAGTCAAAAATACTTAGAAAATCTGCAAAACATGGTAAGTTGAAATCAAATGTAGCAAAATGACATTTGACCCGCAAACATGCGCAAGTGCTGGCGGACAATTTTATTGGAACGGCTGCAGAAATAAAGCTATTTGACGAACGCACACAATGATCAGCAATGCCAAATAGTCGGCCGACTATTCGGCATTTTTGCAACCGACTAGTCGGGTAGTCGGGTAGTCGGCAAAAACCGTACTCGGCCCATCACTACTATTAATGCATTAATCCTACGCATCCTACGCAACGTACCTATCAAAGACATTGCTTATATCTCTTTATCAAATGCAACATCATAAATCATCATCATCATCATCATCTAAATCTATAATAGATACCTATTATAGGACGTCTAAATCACTGACATTTATGTAGTACCTACATTTATTAAGGTTACCTTTCTGTGACTTATAAGTAATTGTTTGCGGTTACTTTTAAGGGACATATTCAGTTAAGTTTATGATCTAGGTAATTACCATTGATTTATTATCTCGTCTTTACCCTGTGAGGTCACCGTTATATCTTTGGACATATTATCCAACTGTCACGAAAAGAGTGAGTAACGACCACCAGACCTTGGTTTTGACAATGAATTATTTTGTTTCTCGGTATCGAAAAGCTTTTCGCGCACTGTTGGCTATGACATCATCCGTCCACTAGAGGCGATGGCGAGATCTAATCCTGCGTCTGCGCCGAGAATACAGTCCATAGCAGCATGGCCAAAGAACCACACGTTTGTTATAACAATTAGCAAGTGTCGAGATCGACCATCGCACCTATTCAACAAACATTCCTTAATAGTTCGCAGTGATTTCGAGATGTCTGTTTTATGATTTAAAGAATTAAAAAATAAAATCGAATACTTTTAAAGTTTAACCATGGAGTACCTCAAAAATTGGTGGCGACATCATTTCGAAAGGCGGCGAAAGTTTATTATTGTGCCGTTTCAGCCAGGTATTTGATAAATAGTTTAAAATTTCTTGTGTTAATCATTCTAAAATATAGTTATTTAAAATTAACAGTGCAAATGTATTTAAATGCAAATTAGAAGTGTGAAGAGTGAAGTAATTTTTATTAGTCTTAATTAAAATTGGCCGCAAACAAACATTCAGACAAAAATAGCATGTTATTGTTTTGTTTCGTAGACACCGAATTGAAAACGTGATTAAGATTTAGATTTAAGTTTTTGCGTATTCGTTTGTTAATGCAAAAACTTGAATAATAACTATTTGTAAAAAGACAAGATATACGAGTATTATGTTAAGTCTTGTAATTAATTAATTACAAGGATAGACAACAATGTTATAGATATTTTTATCAGAGTGTTACCTAACATTTAAACTCAATCCGTGCCCAATTTCACAGAGCTTTAATTTTCAGACGTGATCGACGGTACGAGACTGGGTGTACTAGCTGTCCAGGGCATAGACTTCTGCAACGACACAAATGGGGAGAATCATCATACGAGCAAGTTTAACCTGATGAATCGGTCGGTAGACCGCAGTCTCGTGGTTCGGCGAGGGCAGGCGTTCAAACTAGATTTGCTGCTCAACAGGCCTTATGACGCCTCGAGGGATGCTTTGTCCTTTATATTCTACGTGGCCGGTATGTACAAACCTTTATTATATCTACTTTTGTACCTTGTTGAATTTCAAATGCATTTATGATGTGTGGGTTTGGTGATATCATCTGAATGCAATGAGCTGCTGCGTTCTATGCAATGGTTCTATGCATATTTCTTTAAAGTAACGTGTGTATATTGCCAATATTTACCGACAAATATAACTTCTTTGATGGAGGATGCGTAAGATAGAGGTCATAATAATTTTAGGATATCATTTCTTCTTCATGCTCGTGACGCATGCAATAAACAGTTTATTTTTATTGGCTTTTATCAATTGAAGATAAAAAGCTCTTAGATATAGGGTTTTCATTGTGGCAATCTATTTCAATGTGCTGCCATCAAGGTAGGTATTTCGGTTAGGTATAATACTTAAAACCGATTTAGAACGTGGATTAAACCACGCACGATATTAGTAGCTACTCCGTCGATGCAAACATAAATGCTCCGTTTGTTTAAACGTTTGCAGACTTCGAAGTATCTAACATTTCAATATTGATGGTTTTGGCTCTATTTATTTACGAGTACTTTAAGTATTTTATTGACGTGTTTAGCGATTGTTTTACGTTTATGACCCGTCAGATGTCGAGAAACGCGGCCCGTCCGATGACACGTCAGCTGCGGTTCCGTTGCTGGAGAAAGGATCGGAAACTCTTGGGTCCTGGTCAGCCGTGTACGAGGGTCAAATGGACTCGCATCTTATGGTGGCTGTTACTCCTGCGGCGGATTGCATTGTTGCTGCCTGGCGAATCGATATTGACACCAAGCTAACCACTGGAGGGTCTTTGAGCTACACACATCCACAGCCAATATATGTTCTATTCAATCCATGGTGCTTAAACGATGCTGTTTATATGCCAGGTAATTTATATTCTGCGGTATTGGTATAATATTTTGACGGATGTGTGACGACTTATGTTAGTCATCTTACCTTACTTCCTTTTTCGATTGAGATATACTCTGATCTTTTACATATAGTACATTATTGAGAACCTTGAAAAGTCACAGTTAATGAGTTTGGTTTTTTTTTCAGGTCACAGTCATCGGGAAGAATATGTGCTGGAAGATGGTGGTTTAATGTATAGAGGTGTACACAACCGTATTAAGCCCACACCATGGAACTATGCGCAGTATGAAAAAGACATACTCGAATGCGCACTATATCTAGTCAGCGAAATCGGAAAGGTAACTATCAATTCTTAAAGCGAACGAAAGTCCATTGCAATATAACAGTAATAAAGCAATTGAGTTAGGGACTAGACCCGGGGCCAATCTTGACAAGTTCCATTTAAAAGGTGAAGTAATGCGACCTCTTCAATTGGTACACACGATGCATGACGATATCCAGACAATTATGTCACTCGTTCATTTTAAATTGCGTCTGCTAAGGCTATTGAGTTCTTTGGTAAATCATTGCTAAATCTTGATTTTCAGGTAAAAGGCCGTGCTCGAAGTGATCCTATTCGGACAGCGCGGGCGCTTTCAGCTGCAGTAAATGCACAGGATGATAACGGGGTCCTAATCGGAAACTGGGGTGCCGAACTTAGCGACTATGATGGAGGCTCTCATCCAATGAAATGGATTGGCTCTCTGGCAATATTACAGAAGTATTACGCTAAGAAAAAACCAGTCAAATACGCACAGTGTTGGGTCTTTGCTGGAGTTTTGACTACAAGTAAGTACAAATTAAGATGTACAATTTTATTATGTTGATGAATGAGATGTTGTATGCAATTTTATTAGTTGACAAGGTATTTCTATTAATCATTGAGGGTATGGAGCTGGAGACGTTCCACTACATGGGAACCACTAGTAAGGTACAGGTGGGGACTTTTCTAGGATTTATAAAACTGTTTGAAATTTTGCGGGTGGTAGGGCCTTGTGCAAGGCCCGTCCGGATCGCTACCCCTAAGCATCACTGCTTGCACTGCTGTGTTCCGGTGTGGAGAGTAAGACAGCCGGGGAAATTACGAGCACAAGAGGCATTTCATCTTAGCCCTCTAGGTTGGCAACGCATCTGCGATGCCTCCGGGGTTGCGGGTGTCTAATGTCTATGGGCAGTGGTGATCACTTACCATCAGGTGACCCACTTGCTCGTTTGTCTTCCTATTCATATAAAAAAATATATCCCATACAGCAGTTGCACATAGGTTGATGTTCTATGGCTTTAGTTTGCAGAGCCCTGGGCATCCCGTGCCGGCCCGTGTCGGGCTACGACGCAGCGCACGACAGCCAGGGCAGCCTTACCGTCGACATCATCAAAGATGACGACGGCAACACCCTGGATCACTTCACCACCGACTCTGTCTGGAACTACCATGTCTGGAACGAGGTAATGATTACGTGATTTATCAACTTGTGATACTAAACTCGGTACTAAAATCCACCAAACTATCTGCTTGTTCAAAAAATATATTTTGATTGGTGCATTCTTGCTGTGCCCAAATTTCACTTAACGCTCCACACTCTCCACACACTCTCCCTACTAATTTTCTTAGCTAACAGTTCCGAAGCTCTTTAAACCAAATCCGACCGCAGGAAATAGGTCAAAATTGACTCGCAAGATTTGAATTGAAGCTATGAAATAGAATGAAATCACTTCATAATAAATCTTAAGAGCATAAGGTAAGATAAGAAATCAATTTTTAGTAATCAAGTCTTAAAACAGAAATTTTGCGCTCAGAGTTCATTGTGATCTGAGCAAAACTTGGGACCAGCTATCAGTTATTTATAAGTCAATAAATAAGTATTAATAATTCCCTAGGTTTCTGAATCATATTTTGTGCGTAGGAAAACTGATTGCACGTAGGCTTAGGTCTCGCTTAGGTACAAATAGCACGATTACTCATCACGTCAGGTCAGAGAATATCTATTTACGCATATGATTTCAAAAGGCATTTATTTTTCACTGTTAGTCTAAATTCTTCTAAATATTTCTACGATATTACAAAATAAATACCTATCTAGGAACTTACTTACCTTAAATCTAGTTTAGTTAAGGGCAAAGACAACAAACTCGTTCGCATTTTTATACAAATAAGGCTTAATCAACTAAAGCGAATCATTCTTCATTTGTTATACTCATACCCATGGTGGTATACCTATTAACAAGTTTTAAGTATGCTGTTAAAGATAATTGAAAATCAAAGAATCATGAGCTTAAACCACACCAGTGAAACCCACAGCTCGTCCCACTTTGTCGTCACAATTTGGCATGGGTTTTAACAAAACGTGATTGAGCGAATATGCACACCTAAGCTCTGTTTCTATACCGAGAGTAGTGTGTGAACCGGCAGGCTTATTACGTAACTCGCTCGCGATCACCATCGTGTTCATTTTGACAGTTCATGTATGGGCTGACAATTGGCATCGGAATCAGCTAGCTGTCACATACATACAAGAACTGTCAAAATGAACACGATGGCGATTGCGAGCGAGTTACGTAATAAGCTAGCGGGAACTTCGATCGATTTCTTCTGTAGATTATTTACTTACTGTATTTTCAGGTGTGGATGGAGCGTCCGGACCTTGGCGCGGAGTACGGCGGCTGGCAGGCCATCGACTCGACGCCGCAGGAGACCTCCGAGGACTTGTACCGCTGCGGACCCGCCTCGCTGCGCGCTGTCCGCGACGCAGAAATACAACGGCCTTATGACGCGGGCTACGTGTTTGCGCAAGTCAATGCAGACAAGGTATAGCACACCATAAGATCTTGGATGGATACTAGGAAATTTTATTGGATAGATCAAGTTTTCTCCGTTAACTTGGACACAATCATATTCGTATAGTATCCATAGAAGCTGCCTGAAAACAACGTGGTGTGGTGAAACAAACGGAGCTAGAAGCCATATCAACTGGAATGAGCTATGGGGTAACAGAGTAGAGCCGCCATCAAATATATCTTAGGAATCTATATGGTCAAAAATACATATTTGAACACTCGCACGACTAGACAACTTAGACAACTGCAAAATATCTGATGGCAACAGTTCAGCACGTCTAGCACGACAGCGCACAAGAGTCGCGTCGCGCGCGAGATAGATTACCCTTCTTTTTCTTACTGTTCGTTCTAGAAAAAGACGGGTAATCTATCTCGCGCGCGACGCGACTCTTGTGCGCTGTCGTGCTAGCCGGGCTGGACAAGATCCCTCTATGTAGAAAAAAATGTTAAAAAGCATCGTGTCACTGCTAAGGTAGGAGAAGCATACGAATAATATTTATGTATTTTGCTTTACGTAATTTTAGTCCGACTCAAATTAACCTAGTACATAGTACCTAGTAGTAAAACCGGTTTTTCTGGGTGCGCTTTCCAATGAGGCAGAGCGGCGCGGAGACTTGCAGAATCGGACCAATCACATTAATTGAAATCCACATCTCGCTTTGCTATTGCAATATGCCCATAAAGTCAGTCTAGTTTCCCGTTATGTATTGGTCACTTAAGGCCTTGGGCAGGTTGGTTAGAGAACCGGCCGGATTACTAAGATTACGAGAATTTGTTAGCCTAGGCACACTTAATTAGCATTAGGTAAATGCTTTTACATCGACAAGAACTACTTTGATTTGTTTTGTTTTAATCAAAAGTACTGATATTACTCATTAAAATAATTGTATTCGTAGTATTACTGTGCCGTTGCTCTCGTCCTTTCAACCAGTAGGTGTGCATATAAAGTAGTAACTACTTTACTGGCCAATCAGACAAAAGTCACCTTGGTTATTTTTAATGTATTGTTCATTTTATCGTTATTTTAGGTACTGTGGAAGTATTCCGGCGAAATCCAACCCCTTAAACTACTGGCCAGGGACACTACTTCGGTCGGCCAAAATATATCCACTAAAGCCATCGGAAAGATGGAAAGAGAGGTAAGTTACGACTCCTTGTGTTTATAACACTAAAGTTACTCGAAATTATAGTAAGAATGATTGCTATAATTATATTACTAGGCGCTGCCGTTATTCCAAACAATTCGGAATTTGAATGATGATGCCGTCATTAATTTCATGAGAACGGTCGGTAGGTATGTCTTCATCAGTTTTTTTTTCTAGGATATAACGGACACATACAAGTATCCAGAGCGCACGTGGGAGGAGCGCGCGACGATGGAGAAGGCGTTGAGGCGGTCGTCCAACATCTTCGCGCGGTACTACCTCAACGACGCGTTCAACGATGTCGCCTTTGACTTTGAATTGCGCGACAACATCAAGATCGGACAGGACTTTAGTGTGGTAAGTTGTCCAAATGTTTGAAACAGTTTCCATCCACAATCTCAAAACGATTAATACTTTGTCAAGCTTACATATCCTGAATGTCACTTAACTACCTGGTTGTAAACATGACAATAATCAAACCCTTACGAACAGTAAGGTAACGTTCTACTTAGTTGCTCGTTAATTTCGAAGCATTCATACCTACCTTCACTTTAACGTAATGACGAGTGACACCACCAAGCCAGCCGTTCCTAGTATCTTCTACGTCTTTCAGATCCTACACATGAAGAACCGTTCATCAGAAAACAAGCATACGGTACGAGGTGTGCTGAGAGTAGACACAGTCACGTACACGGGCAAGACTGGTGAGGACGTGAAGCGGCAGGACTTTGAAGAGGCGCTGGCACCCGCAGAAAAACGAGAGGTGGTCATGATGGTCACCTTTAACGAGTACTACAAGAGGCTGGTCGATCAGGTGAGAATCAATATTAGACACATCGGTAAAAGTCAGGTGTCATACCAGGACATGCGCGAGTGTGTGAAACAATAATGGTACTTTACTAACTATATTGACTCTACGGACTTTAGCGCTTACAGAATTGTTAAGAATACTAACAGCATATATGAAGCAGGACAGAATAAATTCTCGACATGCCTACGTTTAGAATCAGAGATCCAAGATATGAGGAATAGATAACGATTATACTTTTGAATTTTTTGTGATAGTAATAAAAAAACACTTGATTAATCTTTGGTTGAAATTATGATTTTCTGTTTTACAGGCATCATTTAACATTGCGTGTCTAGCCACGATAGTTGAGAAGAACTTTGACTATTTCGCACAAGACGACTTCCGTGTGAGAAATCCGGACATCAAGATTTCGGTTGAAGGCAAGCCGGTGTCTCGGAAGGAGTTCACCGTCACAGTCAAGCTGGAAAACCCACTGCCGATTCCTTTGAAGAACGGGAAGTTCTATATCCAGGGCCCAGGGCTGGATGAGCAACTAAAGATTGCTTTAGATCAGGTATACCTATCGAAGAATTTATTTAAAATGATCAAGCAGTCTTTACTAATATTATAAATGCGAAAGTACCTCTATCTGTCTGTCTGTTACGCTTTCACGCCTAAACCACTGAACCGATTAAGTTGGGATTTGATATAGATGTAGTTTCAGGCACGAGGAAGGACATGGGATAGTTTTTATCCCGGAAAATTGCTAAGTTTAACCGAATTCTGCTCAGACGGAGTCACATGCCACAGCTAGTTAGATAATGGTTTTGTGACGATTGTAAAACCAGCTGGGGCTTCAATTTAAACTGGTTGTTTTCAGAACGTACAGCCTGGCGAATTCGCGACAGCGCAATTCCAGTTGACGCCGCCATGGGCGGGGCGGCACCAGATCTCGGCCAAGTTTTCCTCGAAGGAGATGCACGACGTTGACGGGTTCCTGGTCATCATGGTTGCGCCGCCTGAAGCCAACGGCCATGCAGAGACTAATGGCCTATGAGGGTACTCATTGTAAGAACTTTCCAGATCTACATGAATTGGTGGGATATGAGATGCGGACCTCAAAATTGTCTCGCTTCAAGGAAGCTCTGGTCATCGGCTTAGTATGTCTAATTTGTAAAAGTAACCAGAGCAACATTGTAGCTAAGTGCATCTTTTTCTAACGCTTAGTATGATGTACATTGAGTGACAAATGTGTAAATTTATCCTAGACCTTACCAAATATTCGGTACGTTATATTGTTACGTAAATAAAATGTTAATGCCGCTTAGAGAAACTGTCAAAATTGTAGCATTAGTGTACTTTAGTATTGACTTTAGTACCTATTTAATAGTTGCGCGTAAGAATATTTCTTAAAATGTTATTTAAATGAGAGTGAATGGTTTTGTTATGATTTGAACGAAATGTTTTGGAAAACTTTTTTTAAATTTAACATATATATCTTGTTAATAATGAAATCTATGATTTTGTTAGTGTACAGTTAGCAGCAGAAGAAGATACGCAGTGTTAAAGCTCAAACTCAAAGTCTATACACGCCGTCGCCTAGGTAATAAGAGTTTCAGTTGACTGTTTTTCTACTTCTGTTGCCGATGATACAAATTATAAATTGCTAATTAGTATTACAATCTTTAATACCGTGGAAATTATGATTATAGAACTTCTAATAATATCAATTCGACAAATAATAACCGGCAAAGTGTAAGTCGAACAGTTACATAACTACTGATTTGATATTTTTTTTGTAAACGAAGCATTTATTTTTACTAGCATTAATATAGCTTGAAAGATTTTGACCCAAACAAAAAACATTGCTCACCTACTTCTAGTGGTCGGAATGATCGTCATTTAATGCGTAAAGTAAATATTGTATTAAAAAGAAAGAAACTAATTTTGATTTTGATTTTTTGCTTCATAATCATAAACCTTACGAAAATAATTTCTGCATTATTATTCCTGTCAGTTTTACTGCAACAAAGGTGCCCTAAAAAGCTTTAATTGTTACTTATAAAAATATAATTATATCCAATAGACTAGTACATATTTACATAGATAAGTATTATGTACACTAAAACAGACGTAGTGGATAAGTAAACTAAAACAGCTATTTATTAAGAATAATGTTTATTCAACGCATAAAATATACAAGATTATAAATAACTTTATTTCATTTTTTCCTACCTTATTTCCCGTCAAGACGTTTGGTTCACTCAATTTAGTGAAATAAGTAAATTAAATCAGATCGGGAACCTCCGGATTATCGATGAAGTCTGGTGAAACTGGTTTAACTCCTAGTTTGAATCTAGGGTCAATATAATCTGGCATTTTCGTGGTCGCAGTCATCTTGGAGAGATCAAGAATATTGTCAGCAGGGCCTATTTCAAGAAACTCCCTTTTGGACTGACCCAATCCCTCATTACAATCCGATACATGGTGCTCAGTGTACAATTGAGCGTTTTTCTTTTTTTCCGTTTCCAGCGCCCTCTTTGGTTTGATTACTACATTAGCTTTCGGCATAGTAACAACTAAATGCCCGGTTATCTGTGAACGCTGGGCCGTCGAGTTCGTAGTGTCGACCTCTTGCGGTAGATGGAGCTGAAATATCTTTCCCTTTATTAATGCTCGAAAATAATTTGGTTGGACATCTACGTCAATTAAACTGGTGTCCAAGTGCTTATACACAGCTAAATCGAGTACATACTTTTCAGGCTCCGAATCATCGAACATGAAGGGAATCTTAGCTTGGTTGATGTTGAAAGGTCTGCCATCAGGCGCAAAGTACTTGTACTGTCGTTTTTCCTCTGTTTTCTTTTCAGTTTCGTAGCTTTTAAGTTTAAGTTGTCGCATGCGTTCCATCTCATGGCGAACCTCGGGGGAATGCTCACATTTTTCCGCGTAAAATTTCTTATTCCTTTCATCTGGATCCATATCTTTATATTCGTTATCCCACTTATATTGAATCTCGCGTTCCAGGCGAGATTTTTGTTTCATACGTCGATGCCTATATTCGTTTTGTTCAAATAAAATGTCTTGCCTTATAACTGGTAGGTTTTGTAAGGCTTTTATGCGTTCAGATCGGTCTATTTCTTGCCCATCCAAGTAAGCCAGTTGAGGTAGAGTCCCAATCACGAAATCGCGATAATTATCGTAGTCAGTGCAGGGGTTCCCAGTTAAGTATAGATTGTCAAGATTGTAATTCCGTGTGAGGCTCTCAACACTTACGATTTCTCCAATAAAATTTAACGTCAGATCAAGTTTTTGCAGTGATTCGCATCTTTCCAGGTTTTCAATGATTTCTATGTTGTTGAGGGCTAGGTTTAAATAGTTAAGGTCTTTTAACTTGTTCAAGTTTTCTATTTTCCCGATGAGGTTGCTTTGCATGAGAAGTATTTTGAGTTTGGGGCACCAGTCCTGGATATACTCGATCTTCTCTATGTTTTCTTGGTGTAAAGCTATTTCTTCCAGCGGCGCCAACTGCCGGTCGTGGTGCTCGGCTTTATTTCGCACAATCTCCACGGTTATCCGCACCATTTTTGCCAATTTTGATGTTCTTTAAATTTCTTTAGTAATTATTCCGTAAGTAATTATCCGCTTAGCTTTGACCAAACACCGCAATATGTAGTGTCATCGCGACCGTTGCTATGGGTGGGGATGCCTCACTCAATACGTTCCATTTTTCATTTCGCGTAGTGATTTTTTGGTAAAGGTGAGACTTTAATTGAATTGTGATAAAAAGGTCTTGAAAAGTATTACTAGTATTAGTATTACTATAGTATTACTGGCATAAGAAGCTGGCAACGCATCCGCAATCCTCTAGTATTGCGGGTGTCCATGGGTGGTGGTGCTCGCTTACCATCAGGGGACCTACTTGCTCGTTTACCTTTCTCGTCTAATAAAAAAAAAACATTTTTGAAAATACATACTAAAGTCGTCGCAATTTAAAAGGCCCGTTTTGACAGTTCACGCCCATGAAGTTCTCTATTTTTTACCGATCGAAATGTTCTGAAGGTAATTGCATTTTTCATTGATGTGTATTGCTCACTCAGTTAAGTGCTGTGGCACAACGATTTTTTCATATTGTCCACAGACTATTAATAATCGGTTAAGGAAAAAATAAATCGATCAAGATACTTCGCCGGTTTTATTTATTTTATTTAGACCAATTAATTACTGAATTTCACCAGCTGTGTAGTGGTCTTTACTGAAAATTATGATCTTGGAGCTCAAAGCCGCAAACAATGGCAATACTGATTTCTATAGAATGGCTCGTCTTCATCATCTGATGAAAATGATTGACTGAAGATTCAGTTTTTCTCGATTTTTTGTGATTAAGTGAATGTTATTGTAACAAAAATATTAAATGAAAGACCTTTCGTAGCATTGTATCATTTCAAAATATCAGTTTAAGTAAAATTTTTTAATCAGAACTTTAATCCAATACACTTTACAATATATAATTCAAATCGATCAAATACTCATGCAAACTTGAATCGATTTATCGTGAGTATCGAGTACCGAGTCGTATGGTTACATCACTAGTTACGTCGGGAAGACAAATGTCAAAACGGGCCTTTTATTTTGCGACGACTTAACACATTTGAAAATGGCGAAAGTCCATGTCCATGTTGCGTTTAGTTCGTTTTTAGGGTTCCGTACCCAAAGGGTAAAAACGGGACCTTATACTAAGACTTCGCTGTCCGTCCGTCCGTCTGTCACCAGGCTGTATCTCAAGAACCGTAATAGCTAGACAGTTGAAATTTTCACAGATTGTGTATTTCTGTTGCCGCTATAACGACAAATAAAGCCCGACCAGGAAAATAAGAACACGCAGTAGAACCATATTACAATACACGTCACAGTGGTTTCCTTGTAAAGTACAGCGGTGGCTCACTGCGACAGAGTGGTACAGCGGGTTCTTATTTTCCTGGTCGGGCTTTAATAATAAAAATTAAGGGGGCTCCCATACAAAAAACGTGATATTTTAGCCCTTTTTCATGGCTACCACTCGCCGAGCTAGATCTCAAGAACCGTAATAGACAGTTGTGCACAGATTATGTATTTTTATTGTGGCTACAACAACAAATACTAAAATCAAAATAATAATTGTACAACAGAGTATTTCTGGTACGGAACCCTTCGTGCGTGAGTCCGACTTGCACTTGGCAAGTTTTTTTAGCAATGCACAGAGTTAAATCACTTTCGAACGATGTTTTCTCTCTCCTGTTTAAAAAACATTGTTTTAAAAGCAGTGTTTGTTTTACGATGAGTCCGCAACAACCGCTAAGTGACCAGTGCACCTGGTTAATTATAATTCCCTGATAATGATTATTCATAATTTATAATTACAGCTCCCACAAAGACCCTCTGCAGCAGGTAATAGATAATAAAGTACCGGCGACCTATTTTGAATTGCATTATTAGTGCAGTTAGTAATTTTCCCGTCAAACATCAAAGATAATTAATTAAGTATGTTAGGGCGCGCTGGGGAGCGAGGACCAAAGGGCAGGCAGTGATAGAATCTACAAGATCTCGAGTTATCTTCCGATCTCGACGGTGGTAATCCGTCATTTAAAATTCCGAAGCGGTGGCACGGACCGCTCAACTCAAGCGTACTAAATTAATATCGCCGTGATGTAGAGGGTATTAAAATATTTTAAGCGACGCCATTTATAACTATGACGTTCAGATATCACGTCGCAGAGCTCAACATATTTTATTCCTCGAAACTGCCAAAAGACAATGAGGATGAAGGATTAGTATCATCAGGGGCTCGTTTTATTGTTAAGATTGTTGGTTTATAGGGCGAAAAAAATGGGGAACATGAAAAACAAGAGATGTTTGGATGAAATAAGGCCTGGCAGAAGGGAAGACGGTGTTATTAGTGGAGGCAGGGCGCGGCGCCCCGCGGTCTGAGCGGCAGGGGCGCCCCGCTGCGCAGCCGGCCTGCCCACTTATTGAAAGAAGCCAATTTGAATTTGTTATTTAAACAAACATTCTCAAGAAACAAATAATTGAAATTAGAAAGGTAATCTATGACAAGTACTTATCACTTGCAAAGCTTCTTGTTCCACATGTAGGTAACACACGAATTATTTCAAGGATTGTTTATATACATATGTATACTGCAGTGATATAAATAACCACTATCCTCTCTTTTATTGAATCAGGCGTTACTTTGCGGAGGTCCATTTCAATGAACACAAAATATTTACCTTGCTACTCCGCTACTTAGCGGAGTAGCAAGGTAAATATTTTGTGTTCCCTATCCTCTCTACCACTTTAGTCCATATCGACTATAGCGCTACATTTGTGAGTGCTCCAATAGGACACACAGCTACTTCGCTTTTACAATTTCATGCTAAACTCCAATAGATGGCAGTATACAAGACTGATCGTCACAAAAAAAGGTTTCAAGAATAAAAATAGTGATATCACTCCACCTAGTGATATTTCGCTTGTCAGAGAATCCGAGCAATGATGCGCTAGGAAATTAATCATGTAAGGTATTGCCTTTGAGTATTTTATCACGATACTTTACATTGATCGTACGGAGCTAGGGTGTTGCAAAATTCTCAAGCGTCAGGACCAGTCACAACAACCATCATCACGCCGGCACCAGATTTCTGTAAACGATAAGGTTTTTGTAACGACCCGTCGAAACGTTCGCTTTGTCTTATCCCGTGCTAATTTAGCGTGATAATGAGATGTGATGTGATTTTATTTTTGTTCGTCTCAATTTGTTCCGCTTTGAAGGGGTTTTTCTTTTTAGGTATCTCGTTAGGCCTTTTAAATATTTTTGCGAGACGCATCTGTGTTGTTTAGTGTAGTTTGACAGGTCTTTCAGGTGTCAGTAAGTAGGTATCGACATTATTTAAACAGACGGGAAAATATCGTATAATTTGTTGGAAAAAGAGATCGCCAGACGCCAGACCACTGCGGTGATCGTTGTACTATGATCGACCGTTTCAAGGTTAAGCAAGACACTAGAATAGGATAAGCATGGTACCTCTACCATTCCAGATACCTATCAATATGTTAATGTTTAGTCATTACATGATATGATTGACTGATACAGTTGATTTTTATGAAAAATAAAGTAAACAAAGCGCATAATCATAACTCTAATAATTAAAATAAATGAATATGAATATGAAAAACGATTTTATTTCTTGTATGGGATAAAGGAAAAACGAACGCGCAAGGTCTAGTGCTAAACACGTTATTTCTGATGAAACACTGATGAGAGTCGGAGTAAGATAGCTAGCAGGTATAACCACTCTATTGGTTATGTGCTCGGTGGGCGGCAATGACA
Organism: Pandemis heparana; assembly: GCA_963854515.1. Taxonomy (NCBI): domain Eukaryota; kingdom Metazoa; phylum Arthropoda; class Insecta; order Lepidoptera; family Tortricidae; genus Pandemis; species Pandemis heparana. The sequence continues at coordinate 12,755,076 of OY978008.1, read as the reverse complement.
TAACGTAGAAAGAGTAAAAGCGGGCATTTACTATTACATAGCGGCGCTACAACAATTTTTACAGGATTTCGTTAAAAGAGGATAAAGACCTAGCTAGTTACTTACCTACTTGTGTTTGCGACATAGGAAAGCGGAACCGTGCTAGTGGTGCAAATGGATGAATTAATTTAATAAGCTAAGAACATACAATAATGTCTTTAAAACTAGCTACTTCGATGAAAATTTAATTTGAACCTAGAGTTTCTGTAGCAATACATAAATTTCCACCACTTTTGAGTGATGAGTTTTCAAAAATTCGTTTCCAGATCAAGGTATTGTAGTTTGACGATAGGTACGTGATGAGAGCGTCCATGTATCAGCAGGCTGGTCGATCGCGAGCCGTCGCGGCGAGTCGCCCGCGCCGCCCAGCAGAGCGTGAGCAGCAATCTGATGTCGGCATCTCCACTCGCGCGCAATCAACGATTCGTTCCGGCGGGGGAGGGGGCGGGCAGTGGTCCATTCTCACGTAAATAATTACCGGCGAGGTTCAAATTACAAGGCGCCGCTACGGCCTGCCGATACATATTCATCACGTGTTCGCGCCGCGCGTGACAGCTTCCTCAGCGCTCGCGGCCAGCCGGCCTCGCTTCACCGCTTGCTAAACTTTCTTATAGCGAAAAACATTAGCCAAAAATATTATAAACATGTCTTATTACTTAAATTTGTAATTAAGCGCACATGTTCACTGCAAAAACCACAGTAGATAAATCAACAATTTATTTTGATCCTTATCCTAATATCATAACCAGTGACTGGATTTCATACAACAAGTAATCATTATCAATCTCAAATTAATATCGCTATAGCCTACAGTATGAAGGATCATCAACGTCAATGAATTTGTAATTAGAAACATCGCAACTCGCTCGCCGGATGTGGAGTATAAACGATAAATTATGCACTCCGAGAGGAGTACTAATTTCGTTGCCGACAAATTTTCCACAACCTCGCTTTTGATGCGTTTCAAATAATGTCTGTAGGCAACGCTAAATGATAAATCGTCAGCGGAACGCCCATGAGAGGAACTCAGTATAAGTGAAGAAGTGGAGGTCTCGCTCTCATTGGGACGAAAGGAGGGAGACGAAGGCGTCTGGCAAAAAAGGAATAGGATAGGTGAGAGCGAGGAGGTGGTGGGATAATAACAGTGCAGCTCGCCGCGGCCGGCGCAGCCTTTGAGTCGCCGCCGTCCGCTGCCGAATATCACCATTAGTTGCAATTTGAATATTATCTTAAATGCGGAATTTTCAATATCGCCACCGGACGACCGAGATGCAAGCGATTAATATTTGATGGGAGTAGACTCTACTCTCTCTACTCAGTTAGGACTACTGAGGATATTGGGTTGCATCGTGGGATGGTGAGGAATGTCGCGCGGGTCGACGGGGCGCACCGGGGCGAGTAAAACAAACAAGTTAATTGTATTTATTCAAATGCGCAGGAGCGGGGCGCACAGCCGTTGCATCTCATGAATAGGCATGCACGCCGCTCGGCCTTCCTCGCTATGCGGCGGCCACGAGCTCTTACAAATTCGGCTTCGGATGTGCGATGCTCTACTAAGCTTTATGCAAATCTCACGCTGCTGCAACATAAATGAGAATTTGAAATGAAGACCGCACTTTGTACCTACATTGAGTACAATTTTAACCCTGTATTTAAGTAGAGAAAATATAAACTAACGAATAACGATTTTTTAGTGTATACCGGCTCACGCTCTCCCTGAACTTATGCCTCGCTAGCAACACTATGCAAATCGAGCCAATAAGTTTACATGTCGTATTAATATTAACATAAAATATTAAAAATTTCATTGTCACGGAGCTGGAGTGGCAAGAAGTCTTCGTATGGGCGGAGACCTGTCTCGCGCGCAGCCACTTCGTCCGCCGAACAATGATCATTCCACAGCATTGTTCACTAATGGGTAGTGTTTTAAACAAACACCATGTTGGTATGTGGCTAAGTAGCTTCGTGAGCGAAACTCCGAGGAGCTTATTAGACTAAACATAAAACAACTCGACGCCTCTCCAAAAAGCCGCGTATAAAGCTTGAAAAAATTGTGTAGTGTCGATTTGATAACATCAAAACTTAAACGGCATAGCGAAATAAGAGAGCTATAAATCAAACACAAACTAATTAGGAACAGTAGTTATGATAGCGATACGTTACGCCGCGGTCGCGTAATCCGATTTAGGACGCTCAGCTCGTCCCCTGACAATAGAACAAGCCGAATGTTTATTTGCACAAGATATTTAGCCACTTCCCCGCCGGATTAGTGGACAAAGACGAGGGGTGCACGTTCGAACAGATAAAGTAAGTGAGGCTAATAGGAGGGGCGGCCCGCCCCGATGCAACATCTATCTACAATAATTGTGTGACTTAGAGGATTAAGGGAACTCGAACGTCGAAGTCGACGCAATCGAAACTTGGAGCCACCAGAATGTTAGGCAGTATTTCATCTGAGAATCAACAAGAGAAGCGATTGTAGCTCTACAATGCAACATAACAGGAGTAGGTAATTCTATTTTCTATTCTATAATTCTATTTAATTTTTCATTTATTCTGACATTTAATTTTCAATATTGTTTTGCGATTCAGTTGTATTTGTTTTATTTTAATAGATTGATTGTGGACTTGTGCTTCCTATTTTAATTATTTACAATGTTTAATTTGCATGTCATATTATTGACTAAATATGTGAACTGTATCTCATTTTGACATCTATTGTAAACCATATTTAATTGCAAATAAAGATTACTTACTTAATTACTTACTTACCTTACTTACTATATATTTATGAATAGAGATTTAGCGATTTAGTTTTGCGTTAATGATCAGATAATTGATGATTTTTCACGTTGTTTCAAGAACAGTAAAACACTGCGCATGGTCAAATTGTGTCCGGAAATGAAATTGCACTAAAAAACAAAAAGGAGTATGCTTTTATGTGCCCACAACATGACCATAAAATATTCGAATAGCTTAGCCATTGACAATTTTTCTAAACAACATTAGGGATGAATGAGTAAATTGACACTTTGTCACCACGGCCGAGAAGAAGGTCCATAGGCCTCGGACAGTCGGAGGGCATACAGACCGCACCACGGGGGGCCTCGTGGGATATCTGGCCCTCATTTTTCGACTAGTTATACCTCAAATATCAAGTTCTTGTCACTTTGTATCTTTTAAGATTCGGCGTGTGGACATTCTTCAACTAAGACTGCTATAACATTATCATATGTTAACGTATATGGGCAATAGGATTGTGTTATTTTCGAAATGTTTGTGCTTATACTGTTATCGCTTCGTCGTATTTATATAAACCGTAGGCAAAACATTTTAATACTGTCAGCATTATAATATTTTTATTTATTTATTTTCCACAACTATTCTATCATTACAGATAGGTACTAAACAAGCCTAACGACTACGATACGAATTCTAAATTCCATTATACAGGCTGTAATGCCAAACGCAGATAGATAGTTTCACAAGGCTAAAGACTCAGTAGAATTTCTGTTGTGTGTTCGGGGAATGAAATGAATAATACTAAAAATACTAAATCTAAACTGGGTAAACAAGTAGGTAACGGTGTAAAATCAGGTCAGACAAAAATGCGAGTATTGTAGGTTGGGAATGGGAACTTAGGAAATAGGGACGTGACTTTCGATTAAAGTGTTTTTTTAAAGACAGAGTTATATTCGATTGGTTTTTATGATAAATAATATTTAGAAATATACTACTAGAATTATATAATTTTCTATAAAATTTATATGAAAAGTGACCCACTATCTTCGCTTGTCGAAAGCAATTGGATGACTAAGTAATACATATTAAAATCAACTTTACAAAGAGCTTTTCACCCGTAAGTAAGTAAGAGTTTGACCATAATAGTAGAATATATTTGTAGGTAGTTACTTGGTGAAGCTACGACTAGGTAATGGTTTAGGTAGGAACGAAAATAATATCCACCTAAAAATAAAACTGTAATTTCCAACTGTGTGACAATAACCCGCCGACATTTTGCGAATACTAAAAAAAGCAAATAAACGGCAGCTGTTCCCCGAAACTTGTGAAGTTTATTATTCCATTATTTAATTTGTCGTTACATTGTCCGACGCTGCCGCTGCCGCGCGGGTAATGTTTCCGTATTTACGATTTACATGCGGAATCCGGACAGAAGTCAAGTTTGACAGTGTCAACATGTCACAGCGACAATGGTCGTCACACGTCAGGGGCTGTCAATCGCGGAGCATGAGAAGGAAGCGGGCCCGAGGGAGCTCGTGGGATCAACGGTAACCGAACGGTCAAAAGAATAACAAATAAACAAATTCCTAGGTTTGATGAAGGATTGGTCCCAAGACGAGTTTTATTTTATGCTTATAATTTATTGTTCGACAAAACCATTAAATAAAAATTTGAGCTCAAAAATGCACAGTTTACAGCTTAGGTAAGTCTAGTATTTACCTATATTTATGTATTAGTTGCATTTTTGTAGTTGTGAATAACAGACAGTACTTAAGCGGATAATATTTTAAACGTGTTATGTTGTATTCCTAACTGCCTATTAATTATTTTAATTTACGATTTGTGTACACAGTGATGATGTATAGACAGTTATTTTCGCCCCATTTGTAGTGTCTATTGTGTGCGATCACACCCAGTCAGTTGTGGACGACAAAGGCACAAGCGGTGTGCGGAGAACGGTGCTATGTCCGCAAACAGCGAGGGCTGCGCCGGCGCACAATGACTGATTAATGGCCGAGTTATTGTTATCATTCCACGGTCTTTACGCATTTTGCGGCCTCGTTTCACGGTTAATTTTATCATTTACTTATCTAAAATAGTTTACAGGTTTTTGTTAAAACTTGTGCACCCGACATTCAGTGCGTAAAAAATATTGAAATGACATTTAGCTCTTACAAAATCCAACTATTAGCCAGATACTTAAAACGTATTAACGATGAACCATAAAATCAACTCATAAAGTGAAGTGTGCGATGTAGGAATCCACATAAAAGTATTAGGTTATGGTGCTGGTCGGATTGAGCCCTACGCTGCGTGAGAGTCGGTTTTTTGGCTATAAAACGCGCGTTTTTTGTGTCACAGCGCGTTAACTGTCGCCTTATCGCCGTGTCGAGTTGTCGACGCCTGCGCCGCCCGCGCGCCCGCCGCAATCAAAACACCGTTGAGACGGTCATTAAAAATGATATAAAGGTTAATTTACAGTGTTGCAAGGCGACGTGGCCACGGGGCGATAGATCGATAGCCTGATCATTCCAAACTTTACATTAACACATCTATGGTTAACAAACAAGTCAAGAATGATTATTTTCCCGCTACACATTAGGTATCCTTAAATTTTGTTTTCTGGAAAAATAAGCAACACCTACCGTCCGTTCCGTAATAAATTTGGTCAAAAAGTTACATGACGTACGACGAGTCATCCGTAACAACACCTTTATAATTATCTGGCAATAAAAATAATTGGATCATAATACATACAATGTAACATAAATGATGAAATTACCACTAGTTTTATTACTTAAAAAAATAGTTTTTATTTCCTAACGGAATATAGTGCTGTTAGAAAGGCTGTTAGCTTCCGATGGATTTTACAACTTACCGACGAAGGAAATGCGAGGTAAGCGGGCCGATCTGCAAATTTAGTACTTACCATGCCAAAGGATTCCTACCTAAGTAACTACCTACTTAAGTGTTTTTTTTTTTAAGTAGGTACATAAATTCATACGGAACATACTTGTTCATCAAATAATTACTTCAGTCTGACGAGCTATCTAGTACCTAATTGTCTCTCTTGTCATTCAACCTAACGAACAATTTTTAATTTTTTTATATAATGTTATTTTGTGGCAATTCATTTATCTGTTTTTTTTTTATATGTGTTTATCTTTGTTTTGTGATTGTCATAAATATACATTTTTCTTTCTTTCAATGTTAAGTCCCAGGCTTGAGCAAGAAGGAAAACTGGTGCAGATTCAGTGTCCCCATCATGCCAGGACGCAGCGACTTGGCACGGCCGCCGCCGCGGGGCGCGCATTGTTTACGATTGTAGCACCACTTCCACTACAATGATTTACGAACCGCCTGCGCCCATAAAAGCGGGGACACAACGCATTAAAAGATACAAAAGGTGCTAAAGAAAAAGTAATATATTTTAAGTTAGAGCGAACGGATATAAAAGTTTGGTGAAATATATCAGTTTTAGTGTTGAGCGCGAGTGTTTGTTTACAGGGACGATTACGCACGCCTCTTCACGCGCCGTTCACCGCTCAATGGCGACATTCGTCACGACCGTTCTCACGTCCGAGCCTCGCTCTGCAGATTATAGATCGTGCGTATGTCACAACACGCCAACTTGAGCTTTTATATCTTTTGAAGTGCTGTCGTCCGCCAAAAAGTGAAAAAATTAGTTCGAGCTTGGTATTAGAAACGAGCAAGTAACGATTGACGAGTTATACTGGGAACAGCTTTAATGGAGGTTTCGTTGGTCCGAAGCACTAAATAAACAAAGCACACATAACGTTTATGCTGAAGCAGCGAGCGACCGCAACCTGACACCACGTCAGCGCGGCTCGTTAGCGCTGCGCCTGCGCCTCCGCGACACATTTGTTTTTTCAAGCGACCTTTCACCGGCTGCGGCGGCTCGGGCGACGACGGCCCAACTACCGCCTTACACACAAAAAATCAGCTAAACGGATTCGTACGCAATAATCTGCTGGGATTTATTCCGACCGCGTCGGCCACCCACGTGGTGCCCGTATTTCTTCCTGAACGAGCTAACTTCATTATTGTGGCGTGAGATACAATAGTTAAGCGCACGATTTATAAGGCCAACACGTTGACTTCTGTTTATAGCTGACGGCAGGGCGCGGGGCGGGGGCGGGGATTATGTGCGTCTGCGCACCGATTTATGGCCGTGGCTCGATAAAAGCTTAAATACTCTCAAGTGGGAATTATTCAATGGGCCTGCGATTGTGCTCCCGTGCATTGTAGTCGCGCGCGGGAGTGGCTGAATGGCCCTCCGCGGGCCGACCGCCTGATCGCGTGCTCTCGGTCTAACGCCTCCGTCCGGACTCTACCACCTTAAGAATTTGAGCTGATGCCAACTTTACCTTAGAAATATTCGTGGCGAAGCATTTACGATAGCATTGGTAACATGCTAAGATCGCTCTAAAATAAAGTCGCTAATTACATATTTATTTTCGGCATGTCAAATTGGTTTCAGCAATTTGAACTCGAAGAGGCTATACACGCAGAGTATATTATGTGCGATTCTAAATGGCATATAAAGTTGGAATCGCGGTTTCAGTTTCAAAAATGTGTAGAAGTACGCTTAAAAATGTTATACCTCTAGTGAGATTTAATATAAAGGGCACTCCAACGTGAACCGAAGCTATATAGTTATACGTAGATTGGGAAAGGGATTATCAGGTATCATTTTGTAAATTGCTACGACTACGCGCTAGCGATTGACACTCACGTCTACTATATTCACACTCATCCACTGCACATGACAATGGTATAACTAGGGTACAAGCAGAGGTGTATTGTGCGTAAAATAAATAATTATTGTATCATTGTTCGGTTCGCATCTATAGCAGAACTTAATGCCACACACGGTAAAGTTTTGGAATCAGTTCGCAGCTCCAATATTTCAGGACCGGTACCTACAACTAAGAAATCTTTAGGAAAAAAGCCCAGTATTTTCTTAAAGGACCGGCAACGCACCTGTAAAATACCTATGCGCATGGGACGATAGTTGCTTTCCACCAGGTAGCCCGCCTGCTCGCTTTTTCCATGTGATGTATATAAAAAAAATATGAAAACAATGTGTATTAATCATTTATTTAAAACTAAAAACTATTAACAACAAAATAACAATAAAGAACACTTAAACTAGGAAAGTTGATTTATAGTAAAGAGTTAAAAATGTTTAAAATTAAACTAAAAAATCCGCTCCCTGTTTTACATTAAATTAAATTAAATTAAATAAATAAATGAATAAATATTAGGGAACAATTCACAAAAATTGACCTAGTCCCAGAGTAAGCGCTAGTAAGGCTTGTGTTATGGGTACTAGACAACGATATACATACTTATATAGAGAAATACATACTTACGAGTATATAGATAGAAAACATCCATAACTCAGGAACAAATATTGAATTGAATTAATTAAACAATTATTATTAAATGTTTGCCATCACGTCATATTTTACGACTCTATCTTAAATGCAACGGTTAAATAAACAATACGGTTAAATAAAATAACAATTTTCGAATTATTATTTTATGTCTCCACATAATGTCTTGACGTTTTTAATTAGTTAATTGTTATTTTTATGATTATGAGTAGCCATAAAAAGAGCAATTTAACTGAATATGAATTCTTAGGACACATTCAATGTTAGGCAGCACAATATCAATAAAAAAAACTTAAATACCAACAGATGTAAATACCTACCTATAGTCGGAAAGATCATGTTACTTAATTACCTACTGGTTAAGAATTTAATGACTAACAATACATAGGTCTACAAGTAAAATAGGCACTTGTCCTGTTTTTATACCATGTCAATTTATGTTACGACTCACAGAATAAGATTAAAATAAAAAAATTAAAAACCCCCACGCATTAATTGACTGATCATTACGTAGGTAAATAAAAAAAGAATTAAATTTTATGTCAAAAATGTCTCAAAAATGGATCGATTTTTACCAAACATAGTTAAGAACCACTGCAAGCGGAAACGGCTTTCGAATGAATAAAACCGCATCGAAATCGGTTCATCCGTCTGAGAGCTACGATGTCACAGACAGACACACACACACACAGATTCCATTGTCTTCAGCAATAAAAAAAACCGTAATTTTGCAAATAGACCGCAGAGCAGGCAGGGGCCTCACCATGAAGTCTTAATGCGTTTCAGTTTAGGTGCGCTCGCTGTCAGATTCATACTACAAGTGACAGCTAAAACTTGAACTGCGTCGGAATTAGGACGTCATCTGGGGCCTTACTATGACGTCCTAATTCCGACGCAGTTCAAGTTTTAGCTGTCACTTTTAGTATGAATCTGACAGCGAGCGGACCTAAACTGAAACGCATTAAGACGTCATGGTACGGCCCCAGGTCTTTTTTAAAATTCGAGCGCGCGCTTTCGAAAGTACCAATAATTGCTAATAAGATTACGCCGCCAAAAACTTGAAGAAAGTCATTTTATCAAAATAAAATCTACCTTAGGAAGGATTACATTTTCCTGCACTAAAATACACATATTAAACGACAGAAATTAAATAGTTAAGGACAGACATTCGGTATAGTACATTTCTGCAGAGGCCGTGAAGTAAGGGATTGCTGGACGAGTTTGGGGTAGACGGCCGAGTCGTGGACGAGGCCAGATAAAACGAGTCCTGCAATCCCTGTTCCGGCCGAGGATTGTATAGTGCTTTTCTCAAGCAATGTTAATAAATATTAAAATTAAAATAACTACCAGTAGGCTTATTGTCTAACTCGCTCGCAATCGCCATCGTGTTCGTTTTGACAGTTCTTGTATGAATGTGACAGCTAGCTGATTCCGATGCCAATTGTCAGCCCATACATGAACTGTCAAAATGAACACGATGGCGATTGCGAGCGAGTTAGACAATAAGCCTACAGGTAATCAAGTAAAAATTGTTTAATCTGCCGCTTTTTTATTTTTTAAATATGACATTTGAACATACTATTCAAGCACCATGTTTAACCGCACATAAATATAGTATTTACCATATATTTTTAATGTCGCGAGTATGGTTATCGAAATAATTTTTCCTTGGTCAGTTTAATGTAAGTGACCAAGTTTAAAACGTAAGAGCAGCGGACAATAGGTAATGGTTTTTCCAAGTTTTCTCATATATTAGTTCTTGGCTTAAGGCCAAGAACAAGAAACCATAGTAGGGAGCCATAAACAAGAAACTTCATGTCTTTATTTCGTGATTTTAACGCATACATTTCCGAGCATGTTTGAGAAAAATACATTTATTTTATAGAATGTACTCCAATGCATATCTATTTCCATTTTGAAATGTCAATTTATAGCTCTTAAAATATCAGTGTAACTTTTAAACAGTTAAAAAACACTTACACGCACTTTAATTCGATCAGTATTGATGGCAACACCGAAAGCACCAAAAAACAGAGGGCGCTATTTCGGTTGCGGAGGGCAGCGCAGGCGCAGGGGCCGGAAAGTAAGCTGAAACTAATCCGGCGCGCGGGTGGCCGCAACCCGACACCGTACATTTGTCATTTATAATGCGCGCAATTTGTTGCTCCTCACCTCGCGAGCCTTTTTATGTTCACTTATACTTTATTCAAATATTCAAGCCTTGAGATGTTAGCAATATTTTTTATGACAGTTTATGCCGTTTTTGTTTGAGAACATGAGCTGCACTGTAATACTGTAACAAAACCTGTTGGAATGTACAGTTTTTTATGATAAAATAAACAGTGGAATTGAAAAAAGAATATGTTTCGATGATTTAGCTATCTACTCTAATAGCTTTAATAATTTACTCGCGACTTCGTCACGTGAATCTTGCATTTCAAAGAAGCAAGCAATCAAGTTAGCAAACAATTGAGCTTGCATGCATAAAACCAAGTATACGAGTCAGGTGAGATAGAGGCCAATCGCTGGTCAGTTTATTATAATAAAAAAAAAAAAAAAAAACAGGCAAACAATCAAATAATTAAAACTATTAATAAAGAGGTGAATTAAATTTTTAAAATGACTGACGGTGTCGATGTTGAATGATACTGATTTTTGGTTGTCCCACAGGAGGCACTCGAATCGGGATAAAATATATCCTTTGCCTTTTTCCGTGTCTAACTTGTTCATGCCAAGTCATTAAAATCGGTTAAGTACCCAATTTTGGCGTAAAGGCGCTATAAACAAATTCACTACACGTTAATAAGTAATACAATACAAAAATACAATACTATACAAATACTCTTCATTGAACACCACATATCTAAATATATAAAAGAAGAAACTGACTGACTGACTGACTGACTGACTGACTGACTGACTGACTGACTGACTGACTGACTGACATATCAGCGCACAGCCCAAACCGCTGGTTCTAGAGATTCCAAATTTGGCACGTAGGTTCCTTATAAGGTCTAGGGGTGCACTAAGAAAGGATTTTTCAAAATTCGACCTCTAAAGGGGTTAAATGGGGGTCCAAAGTTTGTATGGGGAAACAAGATTAGTTAGACTATTTTATTCGAAACTTCACAGGAGTAATCCTAACGATAAATGAGTAAATACCTGTTTCAGGTTTTTTGAAAATTCAACCCCTAAAAGAGGATAGGGGGTGACAAAGTCTGAAAATCAACGTGGGTATTATTATTATTATATTATAGTGGGTAGTATTGTTTGTACGGTTTATCGGGTCGCTGATTACGAAAACAACAACACACATACCTACCTGACACACACACACACACACACACACACACACACAAATTTCCTCGGGAACGGGAAAAAACGGGATTTATTATATTCGTTTCCGAGTGACCCTATCTCAGTAACTAAGTATACTTAATAAATTTAGACTTCAAATTTCGTACACAAGTAGATGATTACAAAACTAAGAAAATAATTTCAGGATTTTTGGAAATTCTCACGGGATAAGGAAAAAACGGGATTTATATATTCAGTTCAACGAAATCCTATGAACTATAATTACTAGACTTCAAATTTGGCATAGAAGTAGGTGATTTTAATAGTAAAAATTAGTTTTAAGGATTTTCGAAAATTCCAACAGGATAAGGAAAAAACGAGATTTATATTCAGTTCTACGGGATCGAATTTTCGTTTTAACGATCGTAGAAAACTGAAATTTGGCCTTCAGGTTCCTTGGGGAGTATAGGGGAGCACTACGAAAGGATTTCCCAAAATTCTGACGGAAATGAACGGAATAAAACGGGATTTTTTGTTATACTGCAGTGCAGGTTGTAGAAAGCTGAAATTCGACATGTAGGTTGCTTGGGTAGTCAAGTGTAGAGAAGCATTTAGAGAGGACTTTCCAAAATTCCCACGGGAACGGGAAAAACTGGATTTTTCGTTTTACTGGTCATAGAAAGCTGAAACTTTGCATGTAGGTTGCTTGATGAGTGTAGAGAAGCACTAAGACAATTTCCTGAAATTCCCACGGGAACGGGAAAAACGGGACTTTTCGTTTTATTGGTTGTAGAAAGCTGAAATTCGAAATGTAGGTTGCTTGGGGAGTGTAGAGAAGTATTAAGAGAGGACTTTCCAAAATTCCTACGGGAACGGGAAAAAACGGGATTTTTCGTTTTATTGGTCGTAGAAAGCTGAAACTTGGCATGTAGGTTGCTTGAAGAGTGTAGAGAAGCTATAAAAGATCATTTTTTAAAATTCCCACGAGAACGGGAAAACGGAACTTTTCGTTTTATTGGTTGTAGAAAGCTGAAATTCGAAATGTAGGTTGCTTGGGGAGTGTAGAGAAGTATTAAGAGAGGACTTTCCAAAATTCCTACGGGAACGGGAAAAAACGGGATTTTTCGTTTTATTGGTCGTAGAAAGCTGAAATTTGGCAAGTGGGTTGCTTGAAGAGTGTAGAGAAGCTATAAAAGATCATTTTTTAAAATTCTCACGAGAACGGGAAAAAACGGGATTTTTCGTTTTACTGGTCGTAGAAAGCTGAAATTTGGCAAGTGGGTTCTTTAGGGAGTGTAGGGAGCATTAAGAGAGCATTTCACGAAATTCTTACGGGAACGGGAAAAAACGGGATTGAAATACTCCTGGTACACACAAGCGAAGCCGTGGCCAAAAGCTATTTGTCAATAAATGAAGTCTACGCGGACGAAGTCGCGGGAAAAAGCTAGTCAGTAATTATAAAACAATACAGAAACAAAGAAAAAAGTATACAATATGTGGTCTTATCGCTTAATAGCCATCTCTACCAGACAACCAATAAAGTAAAGTAATATTAGATAGGACTAAATAGTGTTACATTTTTTTTTTTTTTTTAATATATATTTTTTATGGTTTTTGATTTATGAATATAAAGAAATTTGAAATATTGTCAATTGACCCAGTCCCAAACTAAACAAAGCTTGTACTATGGGTACCAGGCAACGGATAAATACACACAACATCCATGACTCGGGCACAAACATTCGTATTCATCATACAAATGTCTGCCCCTACTAGGATTCGAACCTAGGACCTCTAGCTTCATAGTCAGCGCCACTAACCACTGGGCTATCCGGTCGTCTTGGATGGAAATTGGATAGGAATGCCACTATTTGAAGCAAATAATTTATTAAGTTCATCATTTCGATCTAACAGAAATTCCCGGTTATTTCAATAAAAATATCTAACAGCTATTTCATATTTAACCCACCTAGGTACGAATTCAGACTTATAAATACCTGGAATACCAAGATTTTTCTAAATTGAGATTTGAGATGCTACAATCTATAAAAGTGGCAACCTACGAGGCAATCTTATCCATAAAATTTCGTCCATCCATTTATCCACTAACTTAAACAATCAACGCTGCCGAGTAAAAAAAAATTGTATAGCCAGTTAATATTGTCACAGATGTCCAATCGCAGTCACCAATTGATTATGCAAGCACACTCGTCGGCTGAACACTTCGTTTCACGCTCGATGTGCGGCTGATTTGATTTCATTAACTTTTTTGGCGAAAAGTCATAACTTTCTGCCGCTTTCTAACGTTGCACAATATGCGCCCTGTGTGGCCCGAACACCATGTGTGTTCCGTCACAAATATTTGGTTGGTATTCGAAAGTCTCATTGATGTTTTGACGTTCAATTTTCAGATTGAAAAAATGGGCGCCTACAGCGGTCGCTCTTTGCGCAAACTGCACACAATGGCCAGTGAGCTTTGTGCGTGGTCTCACAATCCATTTTCATCCATTCTTGCACTAGTCGCACTACGTTTTACGACCTCGTTGTTGGTGTTGATTTTGAGAATGAATTACGACTTCCGACGTCATGTTGTGGTACATTTTTTATTTGCTTTGGTTGGCTTTTGGGAGTTAACAATGAAATTTTTTAATCCGTAAACGTAGTAGATGTAGATATGCCACGTGATAAGTAAAATCTAAACGCGAGACTATCAATAAGAAAATGTTTAAGCATCCTTTGTATCAAATAAGTACTTTTAAATGAGCCATAGCCAGGGTTCCACCATACTCCTTCAAAGTACTAGCGAAGCCGTAAAGAACTGCAGACACCATTTTGCCAAATTGAAAAACACCGGAGTGCCTCATAATGCCTCTTAATGTCTCACCGGGAGAGTTATAGCCCCTTAAGCACGCAGTATTTTTCATATTTTCTCAAATAATGCGCGTACGTACGAGACTTGTGGGGTTTTATATGTGCGTTGTAACGTTTGTTTCGTCAGGCTATGGGGCCTGTTTCACAAAGGAACAAGGTGTAATTCTACGAGTTCTTTGCTTGCTATACCTATTTAAACATATTGTTATTTTTGACGGTATATTTGTGACTTGCGGCATTATGAAATAGGTTCTTGTCTTGGTGAAGCGTAGGCCGTGAGTTGACGCGGCAGGAAGGGGCAAGCCGTGGGCCGGCGCGGAAGGCTATATTTCACGGTTTATACCTAATATACATGAACTCGCAACGCCTGAAGGCGCGCTGTGTTCTCTCATTTCACTTAAATCGGAATGAATTACTAAAAGCCTTTGTGAATGTTGAGTCATGTGTCCTAAAGTACCTATGATACATCACGTACCGCACAACCTTTGTACTTTTCAGTAGGTTTGTATGCAAGGTAGCGTCAGGTACATTAAATTGAAATCCATAAGTATATGATTTTTTTACAGCAATGTTGTATTTTATTACATGACAATTGCTACTTCTGTCGTCAGTTGGCTAGATTTTTTAATTTTAACTTCAAGTAAATTAAATATTGACTAAACGAATTTAGCGGTTGTGTTACTGTCGAGATTATTAACGCGGATTTCAAAATATTTTTTGTAATCTGATGACGGCATCTATAAGATATCTATGGATCTCTTCTCTCGTCTCTTCTTCTTCTTCAGCGTGTAGACGCCCACCGTTGGGCATACGCCTCTCCAATCTGTCTCCATCCCTATATCTATTCTGTATCCCTATTCCTATGTCTGTATCTATGGATATTAATCTGAAAATAAATATTATTATTGGTATTATACGTAGGTATCTCATGAACTGGCTGGACTGCTTTGAATTTATGTACTTACTAGCTGTTGCCAGCAACTTCGTCTGCAAAGAATTCGTTTGTCACTATCCCGCGGCAACTACGCAATTTTCCGGGATAAAAAGTAGCCTATGTGATATTCCAGACTTTTCTCTATCTATGTGCCAAATTTCATCCAGATCCGTTGGGCCGTTCTGGCGTGATTGAGTAACAAACAAACAAACATCCATCCATCCATCCATCCATCCATCTATCCATCCATCCATCCATACTTTCGCATTTATAATATTAGTTAGACTTATTAGATACATTCAATAGTAATGACGATTCTAATATTTCTAATGAATGTCATGAGATTGAGAACTGCGAAAAACTTAATGTAGAGCAGAGCATAATATCATTGTCGGCAAATTTAATAGTTTTAGATAGTTCAAGAGAGTCAATAGAGACTTGTATAGTTTAGTTTTTTAGACTAATAAGGTTTATTTTTTCTTTTGTTTAATTTGGGTAGGTTAAACTGGATTAAATAAATTGCAAGATGGATTCGTAGAAAAAAAAGTATTCATAGTTATGCGCTCAATACGAATTCGTTGCGCTGGCTGTGGAGAATTTGGGCCCGTGGTCATCACATACGAAGTCTCTATGCAAGGACATATCCACACGTTTAGTCCACACCTTTGGTGATCTCAGAGCGGGATCCTACTTTGCTCAGCGGCTAAGTCTTGCGATCCAGCGAGGCAATGCTGCTAGCATCTTGGGATCCTTGCCACGCGTCGACAGTGGTGGTTTTGTTTTTTAAGTATTTCCGTACCTAGTTTAAAGTTTAGTTAAAGGGTAAAAACGGGACCCTATTACTAAGACTTCGCTGTCCGTCCGTCCGTCCATCCGTCCGTCTGTCACCAGGCTGTATCTCAAGAACCGTAATAGCTAGACAGTTGAAATTTTCACAGATCGTGTATTTCTGTTGTCGCTATAACAACAAATACTAAAAACAAAATAATAATAATAATTAAAGGGGCTCCCATACAAAAAACGTGATATTTTAGCCCTTATTCATGGCTACCAGTCGCCGAGCTAGATCCCAAGAACCGTAATAGCTAATAGACAGTTGAAATTTGCACAGATTATGTATTTTTATTGTGGCTACAACAGAAAATACTATAATCAAAATAATAATAATAATTAAGGGGGGCTCCTATACAACAGAGTAGTTGTTGGCGTTTTTTGCTGTATCTCAGGAACCGTACCTAATAGCAAGGAGGTTAAAATTTTCCCAGATGTTGTATTTTTATTGCCACAATAATATAAAATACTAAAAATAAAATAAAAATAATATTAAAGGGGGGCTTCCATACAACAAAATATTTTTTATCGTTTTTTCTGGTACCGGAACCCTTCGTGCGCGAGTCCGACTCGCACTTGGCCGATTTTATTTATATATTGTTACTGTACTCGTATGTTTCTAAATAGACTGGAAACAAATAAAGAGAAAAAAAATATAGAGGTTTCGGGATTACAATAATATGATATTTATGACATGTTTATACATAAAATACAGTAGACTCATGAGAAAAGTTTTCAAGTATCCCGATTTAGGCAGAGCCTGTGTAAGGGAGTTATTTTTAGGTGTAATCTGAGCTTAAGACGGATTGTTGTTTAGCTCACTTCCCGCTCCCAAGTTCAAATGTGCTCCCCTTCTGAGTAACTTAAGTTACCTACCAACTTAGTATATACCTGGTAATAAACGCTCGATGGCATTTGAGATTGTTCTGCTGTTAGTCCCGAGGTGACACCAAACAATAGAATTAATAATAATAAATACCTCGGCAATTGTGCTACAATCCAACACCAATCGACTATATAGTCCCAAACTAAGCAAAGCTTGGACAATGGGTATCTACTCTAAGTTGCCTGTAGGCAACGTATAACCGTCCTTAAATACATAATAAACTCCGAAAACTCAAGAAATATATTCGTAGTTTTCTTATATAATAATTCATAATTCATTTATTGCATAGTAATCATGTCGTACATTAGGTCTTACATAGTATAATAATTAGATTCAAGACATGAACCCTGTTAGGGCACAGCAATTTAAACATAAATTTAATAAGAATTGAAATATAAATTATTTTAACAGGTAGGTACCAGCCCAGACCTGGGCTCGAACCTGGGACCTCATCAAACTTCGTGATTCAATATTCAGATTTTCTAACCACTGGGCTATTCGATTGTCTGAATCGCAATACCGATCTCGTTAACATTGTTTTCCCTGAGATGAGAACCAGTTATTTGACATATTTTAACAAATAATTGATCGTTTAATAGTTTTACATTTCCTACACAATAAAAGAATGTCGTATATGTAAGTATATACACACCTATTTAAGTAATTATACTACCTTCATTTATGGATAGGTAGAGCTTATTTGGATAAAAATAAACATTCGTAATTTATATAATAGAACTACTAAACTTGTTACAGATATACCTACATCGATTTAAGGTCGGCCAAATAAGTTGTTTATCACTTAGGTATCATTCCACTTCCTATCGAATGAAAATGTCGCTAAAATTGAACTTTCAACTTGACTTCTACGTACGTCTTATCGACACATTATTATTATGACATGCAAAGGATTTTCAAATTTGGCTTGATATCGGAACGGGCAATATGTTCAAAAATATATACCTAACCGCTCTTAATATATATGTAGGTATAAATAACCGAATCACGTTCACTTTATCTATTCTTGAGCAGCTGATTGTTCAAAAATCTTGACATTTCGTGTTTAAGTGGCCAATCCTTAATCGAACTTTGCTCACTGTTAGACCCCCACTATAGTACAGTACAGACTATGCTTCTTTAAGTGGATAGTGTTATTGATTTCTATATTTTCTATACCTACCTATTTTGTATGTTTGTATGTAAAACCATTACAGTGTTATTACAAAAAGTTAAACACGTGTCTAAAAAATAATCTATTGCAGAATTTGCAAAATCAACCTTAATTTAATGGATTAATTTTTAGACACGCGTTCAACGTCTGTTTAACTTTTTTGTAATAACACCGTTATTGTACAAAAAAAGAAAACACAATGAAGTTAGGTACATGTACAAAGACAGGATGAGAGGAGCGGTTATACATATTACAGACGGATATAGAGATGATTTTGTCGAAATAAAAATTCAAATGAGTTCGTCTGTTGAAGCTGGACTAAATAGAATCTAGATAAAAATATACTAGGCCATTAGATTATAAAATGGTTAATTTTTTATATAGAATAAAAAGCATGCCATAATTATTGCATTTAAGAAAAAATACTACAGAATCTAGAATCATACAAAAATGTAATTGTAATGGAATGAAATCGTTTTTGTGTTCGGAATTTCCCGCCATTACACTTCAACCCTCGCGCGGCACTTACTTGAAGCTCGGAGCGCTGAAAACTAGTCGCTTCTCTCTCTAATCCACGCTCGTGCAGCAAACAATGCTCGCGTTCTCTCGCTCTACACTCATCTGTTTTATGGGCGGCGCACTCACTTCAATGCGCGCGCGTTTTTACTAGTTTTACTTCCCGTTGATTTTATCAAATTTTCTTTCAACATCTTTTTTAAATTGAAACTTTAACGATCATTAATTTTTACTTTTATTTAATGCAATGTAGGCAATTCAGACGTCAATTTCAAATTAGCTTTAAGTTTAATTATAGGAATAATTCTCAACTAAAGCCAATTTAATTTTAAAATTCATATGTTTGTACTTTCGTAACTGTATTCGTAATTATTCTCTTCACGTTTTAATATTTTAATAATAGTCGCGAACGCATGTAATGTTATTGCTTATTTTGGTGTGTGAAGGAGAAGCATGGCGAGGAGGGGGGAGGCGGGGGAGGGGGCCCGGCGACAGCGGGTAGCGCGGCCAGTGGCTGCGCCGGGGGGCGTCGGCCCCGCCCGCCGCGAGCGCGCCGCGCGCTCAGTTCGCGCTCGCCGCTCCTCGCTTGCTCGTGACCGTCTGCTGGCACAAAATAACAAATTCGAATTTAGAATTTCCAACGCTTGCCGCGAAATGCGTTCGTTTTCAAAAACAAGTGCGTAGCGATTTTTCAGTGTGGATTTTGCTGGCTATTTTTTATTATTATGGACAGTTGGAGACAATGCGTGTGGTGAAATGTGTGTCGGCGTGGTGTTGGACTGAGGTCTGTCGCGTTTGATGGATGTGGGCGCGGAGGGCTGGTCGCGGGCCAGGATGGTGGCGGAGGCGAAGGGCCGCGCCACGGACTTCTCCATCGCGGCCATCATGGCCCGCGGCGAGCAAGGCCCCGGCGCTCGCTCGCCGCCGCTCACCGGTAACAACACTTTTCTACTTTTTTCCAAGTGGTCCCGTCCTATTTCTCGGCATCTCCTTTCCGTTTCCTCTGTCCTGTTTTCACCAATCTCTGGCCAGTAGGTAATTTAAGAACTCCAGTTTATAAATTTTTGTTATCACTGAAAAGTACCGCAAACATTTGTCTAAGTGGGTTAATTAAATTACCTTAACTACGGCAGCTATCATTAAAATCCGTCCTCGTCTAGTATAAAGTTTTTAAAACGTACCTACTTTATACAATTTCGTATATTTAACGCTCTACTATTTGACCGCGCGACATACTGTGTCGTGCCACGGACGATTAATGAAATCGGTTGCTATTGTTAAGTACTGCTTAAAAACATAATTATGTGTTCAATACATGTTCAAAAATTTGAACATTAACTTTAAGTTTGATAGAGAATGGGTTTGTACGGGAAACTTTAAATTTTGACTCTACACTTCCCTCTTATCTACTCGTAACTAATCAAAAATGTATTCAGATGTTTATTTAACATAATCAGTTTTATTTTGTTTAACGGTTTAGTTGTTTGACAACAAGTTAACTCTTTTATTTATAAATACACGCGTATAACCGTGCTTGGAAATTGCTCAGCGCAGCGCGATGAAAATGGCGACGGCTTCAAATTAAATAAATGAAATGTGTTAACGATAAAATTAAGCATGCGCCTACGCAATAAACATAGGCAGTTAGGTACGATAAATGATAAAAACCACTGAAAACTAATATAAATTAAAATAATAATGGTAGTTAGTTAATTCTTTTAATAGCTAGGTAGGTATTGTAAGTTTTCCATTAAGAAATTTGAAAACTTTTTTTTTGTTGACTGAGGTTTTAGTAAATAATAGATCTGTACATTAATTAACTTGATGTTTGTTGTTATTGTGACTGAAAAACGCAATATTAAATCTCGAATGTACTTACATAAATACTATCTAAGAACAGTAGGTAGGTACGAATCAAATGAAAAAATAAATAAAGAACGATTAAAAACCACTTAAATGTAGTATGTACCAACAGTAGGTACGGCGCTACAAATTGAAGATAACTAATAAAATGTAGATTTGTAAGTATCTTTGTTCTTTGTTTCTGTATTGTTTGGTAATAAAATAGTTAAGTACCTACGTAGGGATTTTTTAATTTAAATTTAAACTTATTGTGACGTTTGCAAAATTCCTTACGTTTAGTGCGAAACATTACACTATAATGTTTTTATATCATAATATCGTATAGTTTCCATAATTTGATTCAAATTAAATCTAATTTAGGTCTCAAGTAACTATGAGTATGTAATGTAATGTATATACATTATAAATTAGATTAGATTAGACCTATATGTCGTATAATATTTATACGTGAATATTCACGTATACATATTATACGACATATAGGTGTATAATACAGCACAATACAATGACTCTTTATTGAATACCACATACTAATCAACCTATACAATGGATAAATAGAAAAGCCTACCAAATGTTTTACTAAACCGTAATTAGAATAGGATTGGAGCTGACAGTTACTTACTTCATATTCTTACGTCAAATTGCGTATGAAATGACAGATGTTGCAATCCAATCCTTATTGCAGCTTTATATTAGGAACCTACCTACATAATCCTATTAATATTATAAATGCGAAAGTTTGTGAGGATGGATGGACGGATATATGACGATGTGAGTATGTATGTTGGTTCCTTCTTCACGCTGATAACGTCTGGACGGATTTGGATCATATTTGGAACGGAGATAGCTAGTAGGTACCCTAGATTAAGACATAGGCTACTTTTTATCCCGGAAAATGGCATATAGTTCCCGTGGGATAGCGATAAACATCTCAAAGGTCGTAGCTTCCTAGAGTCTCGACGACGCAAATAATGATTGCGGAATATACCATCAACTTCAGTTCGTAAGTCTATCTACGCGGGCGAAGTTGCGGGCAGAAGCTAGTGAATAAATAAAACAAACTAGCACGAATCACCTATGTAATAATAGGTAAATGGACTTAAGTGCTACAATCGAGATTAGGTAGGTTAATACTAAAAAAACAAATCTTGTAGGGAGGTTTTCAATTCGATCGTATTTTTTTTTATGATCATCATACTTAAGTTTCGTCAGAAATTCGTTTTTTTTAAACCGGTTTCGTTTTTTAATTTAAATGAAGAACTATTCCAGATTTTGTCCTAAGTAAAAACATAATTTTATGCGCATTTGAAGTCAAGTCGCATTTCCGTTTTTTTCATTTAAGTTACCTATCTCCTATCTTAGTGTAAAATGTAATACTTAATATAGTTTATTTTGATTCCTATTGGATTCCTATTTGATTCCTATTTTCTCTGAACTTCGTTTTGTACTGCAACTTAAAGAGGTTGAAAGAGATAAATTAGTTTGAAGTTATATTATTTGCTTAGTAAAGCCATTTGATTATTTTGACAATAACTAATTACTTACACATTAAAATAGGATGCGAGTATTGTAATGTATGGTGTTCACTTAAATAGGTATAAGCCAAGCGAAATGACGTTACATGGTGGTCGGGATCGGGACCTATGTAGCGTCACCGGTCGGTGTCCGTTAGTCCAGTAAGTCTACAGCAAAATTTAGTCATGAAGACAAAATTATGTAGCTTGTAAAAAATGTAGCTTGGTGGTTCACCTATTGAGTCCTGTGAAAGGTAACTCACACTAAGAAGAATAGAAAAGAATAGAATAATTTATTTGTTGAAGTGCGTTGTGACACGAGGAAATAACGGAAATTTACTAGCTAGGATGCAAAAGATCATTTAATTTTGTGTGTAATTTCTTTTTGTGTCGTGTTTTGGACGTAAGTTGTAATTAACCTTGTCGTCACATTCACTCTAGTTGACCTTACCAGTCAAAGTCAAGTAAGTGCAAAATTATTAATTTGCAGGCACTTTACTTAAGAGTCATACAAAACTTATTCATGATATGTAACCTAGCTTACCTAAATCTCATCATCAAACTAAAATTAGAACAAAATATTTTATTAATTGAACATTATGCGTCGAAAGAAAAAGTAGTACTTATAGATATTAAATAAATATGTAGGCAATTTTTTTTGTTATCAAACCAATTAAGTAACTAACTACTTACCTACTAAAGTTACATACAAAACGATATTTTTCTCTTGTCCTCACTAGTTTGCCTCCAAATTTTAATATTTTTTGCGGACAAATAAAACAAGTTTTTATCTCATCGTAAGCTCAAAAGATGTGATTTCTGAAAAGTATCGCATATATGGAACTATAAAATAACTTCCTTAGCTTTGAAAAGAATCATAAAAGTCCAGACGGAGCTACAAGGGTTCGAATGCTAATTGGAAGCGCAGGCGCAGGTCGTGTTGCAGCGTTCGTTATTTCGGATTAATTGTGTGGAACGAATATTCTGTGCATCGACGGCTTGCGACACGCAAATTACTGTAATATAAATAAATATAATACGTACTAATTCTTTTGTAAAATAGAACCAAATTACTTAAGTTTTATTTTTTATTTTTAACAAAACCCTTCGTAACTTACTGAATCTGACTTATTTGCTATAATCTAACAATAGTAATAATAATAATAATGATAATGATTTTAATTGAACTTGAATGTACTTATAGTATTGTATTTCTTCTAGCTTAGTGGTTATAATGCTCTTGCAATGATAAAGTCTTTATTTTTAATTATTTGTGTAATACTGTAATATTGTATTGTATTTCAAAAACAATCATGTATTGTTACTGAATAAATACTATCACTATCACTATCAATAATTACTTAGATTAGCTATCTAAAATCTATAGGCCGCTTTCTGGTGGGCGTAATTTTTGATTGCCAACTACCAATTTTTTCGTGAATAGTTTCAGTGGCTGCAGTGAATGAAGAGCATTAAGTGTGAGTTGTACCAAGCTGATATAAACTGCACACACAAGTTTTCTGTCAAATATACGTCAAAATCGTCTGTTATGGTTAATATTATTGTTGAAGTATTGGTGCAACTCATATTAAGTAACAAAGTAGCTACAAGGTAGTGGTTTGTATTTTGATGTTAAGTATTTAGTGTGTAAATATTTTTAGTAAGGGTGACGGGTATTTAGATGGTTTATAATTCATAATAATTACGTCGACAAAGAACAAGAATTAAATATGTATATGTGGTACCTTCCGTTGTATGGAGGTAGTTTTTCTCTCGTCTATCTGGTAATGTGGGGTATGTAGTGTATTTAATTTAAATAGATCTTTTAATGTTTTTCCAAGTTTGCAAAAACTATTTCGGAGTTTGTTTTCCGACCCGTTGTGCAATAGGTAGGTACCGAAGCTCTCCCAACCAAGTCGACCTCCCAAATAATTTGGGTTATGATACGTGTAGAAAATTCATGAAATTCTCGTATTAATCGAATTTACAAAGCTGTAAATATTATTTCTTCATTAGTTAGGAAGTCTACACTGCGCGTGGATTGACACAATTGACATTGTTATTTTTTTTAGTATGTTCCAATTCCAAAATCATTTGGAGGAAAACGATCAAATAACCGATTTAACTTGTCTGGTTTCAAAAATACTTTACTATTGCAGATATTTTTGTAAAAGTACTTTTGACCTTTGTTTGATCTAACGACCGGGTTTTGCGTAAGAATCGGGCATTAAATGTTTGCCACAAAAATGAAAAAAAAAAAGTTTAGCTACGGTATCTGTCATGCTGTCACTGTCACATCTACATCATAACATTACATTCTGACTTAACCTACAAATATTAGAAATAAAAGCAAATTCAAAGTATAAAACTGTAACAAACAATGGATATTTATTGTGCCGGGATACAACAATGATTCGAATTATAGCTCCAACAAAATCATTGTGATAATCAGAGAAGTTTGCTGAAGGAATAGTGTACGCAAGCCAATGTGGAATATTTCAAAGTTTACACTATGTATTGTTGCGAAGATCACTTTAATGTATAGGAGTCAGGAAATATGTGCAGGGGTGAAACGTAAATGCAAAAACAGCATGGAAAACAATAACAACACCAATCAACGGAAAGAATTCGAAATACGCGAACATTGTTGTGAAGTTTGACGTTAAATTCACACACACATTTTCATCTATGACGTTGAAATATAGACAAAACCATAGACAAACCGTTTTTTTAATATTCCTGTACGAAGGCGATTGGGATCTTTACGAAATTAAAAAATTATCAAACAGTGAAAAAATATTTATTATTAATAAACAAAGCTACGTAGACGTATAATATTCAAATTAGTTCCTTGAATCATTATATCAAATAAAGGTGTTAAAAGCACATCTTAAAAAAAATTAACAATGCCAATTTGTCCGGTTTTGTTTTCGAAACTAGTTGAAACTGTTTGCAGGGTTGCTTGTCTCCTTGTCTATGATTACGTTAGGTTGGAAATGCGACAGGCTGTGTCAGTTTGGTGTCAGTCAGTTACATCCCATACTGAAATGAAATATTTTTATGAAAAATAATAACAGGCATTACAGGCTTAAGAGGGCTGCGTTGTCAAACCCGATACCCCATAGGAATTTTGAAATTAAAGATAAATTTACATAGTGTTCTTTTTTTCAACTGTCAAATTATTCCGACTTATTGGGTTTGAGCACTCAGCCCTCACGTTTGTCTAAAATAACGATCTAAGGAATATGTATATGCGTTCAATTTGTCTCCTTTCTTCGTTACCACGACTTAAACCATAAACTATGAACCGTGTTACCAACTAAACTAACCGAGCTGCAATATTCATGTAAACGAGTCTCGTCGCTGCTTTTTATTATATTTTTTGCCCGTCGTGTCGACATGCACCAGTCATTTACCGTTGCACCACCTCTTACTGCGAGTAAAAAATGTTCAAGCAGTTTAAGATCAATATGATGCATGTCAAAATGATTTATATGGTCACTTTAGCCATCGACCTTTACCTCAATCCTATGGAATGGCTCCTCATCGCAATGAAAGACGTTTTCTCACCAAAGCGCCACCTGGACATTGGAAAACAAGTCCTCAACGACTCTCAAATACATATGAAAAATCATCACATGAAATCGAATATGACTTCATAAAAAATCCTTTACTATAGATTTTAAACGTGTACAGTCATGTGCATTAAAATATTATGTAGATAAATGTTTCTACAATTATGTATAGACGCGAAATTTCTTAGATAAGCACATATTGTTTATATAATGTTGTGTCCAAAATTATCTTCAAAGTAATACACAAAGTTACAAGCAAAATTAAGTGTTTTCATAATATCAACCCTTAAGTACGGTACTCACCTTTCTAACGTACCTACCGCGTACCAGAAAGGCAAATAAAATCAAATGCTACATATTTCTAAGCAGAGCTGGAATGATTCTTGCGCAGACAATCATATCATCTACATAAATGCCAATTTTCGGTACCAAGCCACGATAATGTATGGTGCTATCAATGTATTGTTTTCTAGGCTCGATATCGCGGCAGAGCTCCCCCGCGTCCCTCAGCTCGCCGGCGTCCAGCTGCCGATCACCGGCACCTGAGGAAGACGTGGAGGTGGATGTGGAGCAGTGTTCTGATGGTGAGGGTGAAGGCTCTGACCAAGCTGCACCCTCTCCTGCACCTTCCTCAGGTAGGTAATAAGTAATAAAATGGATTACAATATTAAGATCAGCTTCAAAAGAAGTCCCTTCGGTCACATTATCTACCGTTTAACAGAAAGTAATGGTAAATACAATTGTGACTCCGAGTGTATGGCCTCTTTAACGCCTTTAACGCTTTGAATTTAAGTGATTTTTACTCATAAGAACTATCAGAAATCCGTAAAGAACGTTGGGAGAAATGGTCGTACGTTGTCAGTGTTGAGTTCCGGTACAAAAAGAACATTAAGTGCGGGTAGTTCGAAAAACTTGCCCAGCTAACCGAAAGTGATACCATTCACTTCAGTCTAGCTTTGTACTGGTAGTTAACATGAATTCTGATCTGATCTCTCCAGGAATCACGGAAGAAGTTTTTTTATAAGTAGATGCAATGACAAACAAGGCAGGACAAACAAGGCGGCTTGTCTTGGTTGTTATTTCGTTGAATGTCTCCCGCCGTACCGCATAGTAGTTGACTTTGTTTTGAGGTAGGTCGAATCTAAAATTAAAAATTGTGCAAAAATGATATTTGAGAAGTACATTTTACATTAACTTTTAACTTTCGTCGTTATTGACGTCAGAGTGTGTATCGCAAATAGCGACATCTATTGCTTGTTGTCGCAACCACTTTGCGTACCTCACTTTGCGGGTCGATAGATTGATTTGATAGATACTAAGCGATTTAACCGTGGTAAAAAGCCGTGGTAGTCTAGTGGTTTGACCTGTGGCCTCTCAAGCAGAGCATCGTGGGTTCAAATCCCGGGCTCGCACCTCTGAGTTTTTCGGAATTTATGTGCGAAAATTACATTTGTAGTTTGCCATGAGCTTTTCGGTGAAGGAAAACATCGTGAGGAAACCTGCACACATCTGCGAAGAAATTCAATGGTGTGTGTTAAGCTCCCAATCCGCACTGGGCACGCGTGGGAACTATAGCCCAAACCCTCCAATACACGGAGGAGGCCTATGCCATGAGGCACGCCAAATTTCGCGACAATTTAATAAATAAATAAAAAAAAATAATAAAAAAAAAACGACAATAACAACAACAACATGTACTTACTGAAATTGTAGCGAATTCGGAATAAAAAGGCTTAAAAAAAAAAGCGATTTAACCAAATGCCGATAGATGGCGTAACTTAGCCTACCCCCAAAAGCGACCATTTATCGTTATAACGTAAAACTATCGTCCGTAAACAGACTTTATAGACAACCGATTTTTTTCGATGGCAGGACATCATCGGAAAATGTGACAGCTGACATATGTCAAATGTTTTATTATTAAAAATAACAAGAAAAAACATGAAATTAATTTGAAAAAATAATAATTGTGGGGATGCAAGCTTAGGTACAATTACTGTGGCTGGCTAGATTATTTCTTCGCTTCTTGAATAAGAAGGAATGACTGAAAAGATTTAGACAAAAAAACAGGCCAGGCAAAACTTAAATGAGCCTTATGCAATTATGGTTTTTCATTCTTACCTGTCCTATATGGTAAACAAAATTCTAAACTCAATGTGCAAATTTTTGTAAAGAATAAGGTGTTTGATGTTATCAAATAAACCTGAGGCAATATTTTGTACATAATTTTGCTGATATTTTATCTCCAGTTCCTTTATTTACGATTAAATAGTTGAAAATGAGACATTTTGAGGTTAGAATTTTGTTTATCAAATAGGACAGGTAAGAATGAAAATACCGTAGAGACAAATAGATCAAATTACTTTGGTAAAATAATGCTAATTTAAATTACAAAAAAATACGGTTACTTTGATGAGGTAAATTTCGCATAGTCACGGTTATAGACATGTAATGGCTTTAGATGCGTAAGTAGCTACTAATGAAAATTAAACTCCCTATAAACTGCCTTGTAGCTTCTAAATCTTGTAATTCGTAAGCAAGTAATTGTCTTCGTACATATAGGCCTACCACGAGAGATACAAATCATAAAGTGCTGTTCGAATTATGAATTTCATCTGTATGTTAATGTTTTGATATCATAGCTTCCATCTATACATATCATGATTTCTAAAGTTGTAGAGTTTACACGTTACTTCTTTTGAAATGTATCGCAACGCCTTTATATTCATTCATAGGAACGCAAAAAGTAAATTGAACTTGTGATTAGAGCCTCTGTTAGCATAATATACAAGCTTTCTCATACAATTTGGTTCTCACCATATTATGCGATTGAGTTCGTGTTGGTGCGATGATATCGTCATATATGTCGGTAATAATAATAATGCATGGCGTCGTAAAGAGGAATCCGGTTCACTTGTTGGCATTGTTCCTCCTCAACCTCTAGTAGACTATTATCCAGTGGGATAGAATGCGGCACAATACAATTTTATGAACTGTTAATTGAGAAAAAAAAACTGCTAATTTAATTGGTGAGACGTTCCATAAATCAAATACACATGCTTTTAATTTAAATAATTAGTTTTAATGGCTTAGTATTAGTATGCTGCAAATTAATTAGTAGTAGTTGGGTCTTGCCCAGCTCACTATACTAATTTTGATTACGAAAAGTTGAAGCTATAAAAGAGATCTTTAGGAATAATACTTAGGTAAAAAGGGTTTCAGTTATTGCAAATATGCTACAAGTTAGAGAAAATATGCAGTACGGTACAACTTGTGCGTATGCGTTCGAAAATATCGTTATAAAAATATACGTGACGCTTTGTTTTGTTGGTTAGAGCTAGGGGAGCGAGATACGCCGTCGCCGGCGCGGCCGCTGCCGCCGGTCACCTCCTGCAACTGCGAGGAGCTGCTCTCCGTGGACTGCCAACTTGAGACCAAGGAACTCTGGGACAAATTTCACGACCTCGGCACTGAGATGATAATCACTAAAACCGGCAGGTAAGCGAAACAGCCACCCGGGATTTGCGAGAATTGATTCCAAACTCATCAACCTAATGTAATCTTTCACTTCCCCAA
Organism: Pandemis heparana; assembly: GCA_963854515.1. Taxonomy (NCBI): domain Eukaryota; kingdom Metazoa; phylum Arthropoda; class Insecta; order Lepidoptera; family Tortricidae; genus Pandemis; species Pandemis heparana. The sequence continues at coordinate 12,725,841 of OY978008.1, read as the reverse complement.
GATCAAACCAAAAAATAATTAATTCACTCTAAAATCGCCTCCGAACAAAGGGTTCATCGGAATGAATTCATCAGCCAAAGTGGCCAATTCCGGAATAATTACTTCGCGAACCCGGCCGTCCTTCAACCCTTTAACGAGATAAATTAAAAGTACATTTTTTCCTAACCGGCGGTGTAATGCCCGGCTATAAATTCACAAAGCCCCAAAGACAACAAACAGGGCTGTAGGGGGAGGGGAAGATGTTTTTATAGTCACGCCGAGAGGTTTATCTAAATAATTGCTTAGTCGGCGGCGGTGAGCGGAAAATTGACATTGTGTACGGCGGACTGGGGACGCGACGGCTAGCGCGGGCCCGCTGGCTTGACGGACGTTACGAGTCGTCTCTAGAGACCCTGCAATATTGTCATTTCAAGTGACTTTTAAACGTAACTAATTTTCCTTTACGCTTACTTACTTTAGACTTTTCCACTTGGCACGAAATTTACAACACGTTTTTATTGGCCAATATTTATACTCGACGCTTTATGTTCAACGGTAACAGTTTTGTTTATGGCCATATTTTTATTCAATGATTGCAATATTTATTACTCGCGGGCGGTATAATGTTCGCGATAAAAGACGTTATTTTCATAAGTGAAGCGGTAAATGGGTTATTACGACTCCTTACTCGCTTGAGTACCAAGGGATATAGGTGTGCTATTAATAGATAATATCAACATCTCCATCATAAACTGTTTACTTACCTTTTCTTACACTGATGTTAGTATCATACCTATATACAATTTATCAAAGTTCATACTGCTCACAGTACTAGGTATTTTTTGGTCTGATGCTGGTTGAATGGGAATCCCTAAACAAAAACATTCCAATAAAGGGCAGCGCAGAGTAGAACAAAAGCGATTAGTGCAGCGAGTGTACACAATGGTTTAATCCTCTTATTAGTCCCGTGTCATATGTTTGCACGGATTCCGGTGTCGGGGTCGCAACAAGTGCAGTTAGTCTAAATCACTAGCCGGCACTCGCAGGAGAATTCAATCTCCAGAGAATAGGGGCGCTACTGCTACCCCCGTGGCGTATCTCTATCTACACAACGAAACGAACCCATCTTGATACATTACCTCGCATCAAAAAAAATATTGATTGCCAAAATTGAATACAAACTACAAACCTAGCTCAAAGGAACATAGCTACCGTAAATTTAAATGTTCATCGAACTCGAGAAAATATTACATAGTTGTTTTTGTAAACGATTGCATCGGAATTCCTACTTTGCATAATTAAGCTGTTCATTTATAAGTTAATGTTTGTAGAGACACGTAAAATGTTTGGTTTGAATAAATTGTGAAGTATCAAAAATGTGTGATCTTCACACTCGACCTAAACAAGGGATAAATCAGCCCGTCTAATCAAAATGGGATATCAGGGACAAATTTTACAAGGGGAGGGTGTCGGAGCGTGTTTTTAAATTGCTCCACAATGTATTGTCTATTAATTTTGCTGGCGAATTATTTTATCTTCTGGTCTGTTTATTTTTGCTTCACTGTTGTTTTTGCGCTGGAATATGAAGTGAAACATTTGAAGATATTGTTTCGCATTCGTTATGATACTTGATGGTTTATTAAAATCATGGTCACTAAATACGACTACCGTTTAACCGAAGACCAAGATTATTTTAGTAAGTATTATTATAATTGAATAGTAGGTAATCGTTTTGATCACTTTGATATATAAAAATATCGTGTCGATTTACTCTATATTTGGTACACTATGGAATACTTTTATACAAACGTCATGTACCGTGCCAACTCGGTGGCCACCGCGACTCAGCAAGACGGACGACATGTCGATAATATCGCGCAGCGACGTCGCGTCACTAGCAGCGGCGCGCGAGAAATGTCGGCCTGTCTCGATTTCTTTATTTTTGATTTTTTCGATTTGTCGTTTTGATTTACAAGCCGGCCACTTTACTGCCGAGTGGACTTTGTTACAGCAAACTAACTGGTGGACGATTTATGTCCGACCTCTCGGGACAATGATTTTGTCCAAAATATTTGAATGTTAAGCCATAACGTTCTTATTTTACATCTCGAAACATTTATAAATGTTAACAGCCTCATTGCTATATTTCTTGTTGCGGTTAAGTAACTCCAGCATAATGGCTTGTGCTGATTTTGAACGGACAATGTCTCACTCCGCGTGTGTACATTATGAATATTTTCATAAACGTCATGTTAGCCAATAGCATTTGCGAGTTGTGTGCATTTGTCCAGCGGGCAATGTGTTTTCGACGAGTTCTATTATTAAAGGTGTACGTGCGGTACGTGTACATTAAGTAAGAAAAGCAACAATTCTTCACATGATAATCTCCGAGCCGCTTGAACGTCAAAGTTCACATTAAGCGCACGCGCACCTGACCCGCACCTTTTTATTAGCTCCTGCTCTCTTTGTGGCTCTCCAAAGGTGTTGACCGTTATAATAAAAAAAAAAAACTTATGGTATTTAACAAACAATATTTAGTGCCGTTTTGACAGTTATTGCAGTCAATGATTATTGTCGATTACGAGCGGTTATAGTACAGTTTTTGCTTCACATAAGGGCGTTTCCTAACAGGTGCTTCGACGTTAGCTCTATAATAAAACGCTGCCGTATTTTATGATGGGATTATTTTTGTTAGTTACAGAATTAACATAACAAAGTAGGCAATAAAGAATTTCTTAGTTTAATGTTATGAATGACGTAATCGAAACAAATAATAAAATGTCAGAAAGAAAGGGTGTTATCGAAAGTGACTATATTTTAGGGGGATTTAATGCAGAGGCAGCGATAAAGACAATTGCGAAGTGAGGCGAGCGGCGGTTCGGGCAGTAGGCAATCGAGTTGAACAAATCGCGAGCAACGGCAGGCGCGCGCGCCGCGACATGTGCACGCCGAATTAATTAAATATCTAAAGCTATCAAATTATAAATTAAATTGTAAATTACTGCTAAACATTTTTACACCAATTCTAGCCAACTGAGACTGATTGAAATTGTTTTAGCTTATCATCTTCAATTTCAATTGAACCTGCTTCTTTTTAATTACTGTCTGTTGAAAAACTACGCCGATTATTCGTACTAATTTATCAGTAGCAATTAAACAATTTGTTTAGCTTGTTTCGCGATTGTACAAGATTTAAAAGCGAGGTGTTGATCGTGGCCTTTCGTGCGCACGAGTTGTAACGGCCGCGATGCTTCGATAACCCGATCAGCCGCCTGCGCATTGCAATAAAATCCAATTATGTTCATTTCTTAATTGGCGACGAAGATAACCCTCGTATTTTTTGAGGTTACAGTTACAGCTGATCCCTAATTCTTTGTTTCTCTATAATTTTACAAGCTGTTTCTGAGCAGCCATGCTGGCAAAGTACCGAGTATTAAGAATCACTATTCAAAGTACTGTTCTGATAAAGTCTGTTTGACTAGAATTGGCTTGCAATCGATTCGTTACCGCTACCCAGAACATTAACTTTTAATAGTCTTCCGTCGAATAACTTGCGATTGCACCATGATTAATGTTAAGGGAATTAGCTCCTGGTACGGAAAATGAACTGCGCACAATAAGACACCCACGCATGCGCGGAGCTGTCAGCTACCGTGTGCCGCTTGCGCAAGCCTGGGACGGCAAATACCTTATCCAGTATTCATCGCGACAGATTGACGTTTAGTATTCATCATAATAGCGGAATGATTGTGCGATAAGCTATGATGATTCAGAAATCTGCTTATATTGTGAGTTTATTTGAGTGAAAGTGTCCACAAGAACAAAATATTGTTAATTTACGTGTCATAGTTACCTACAAGAAAATAAGATTTTGATAATTAAAACAAATTTTAAAAATTTTGTTACTTACGCCCATCATTATCATCATCATTTCTAGCCCACATAAGTCCCACTGCTGGGTAAATGCCTGCTTTTAGAATAAGAGGGTTTGTTTTGTAGAGTTCCCAAGCGTACCCATGACGGATCAATGGTTACTCATTAAAATGAAACTAATTATACTAAGCTTTAATATGCCAAACCGTTTTCAAAATGCAATTTTAACCTTAACCCTAATCTTGGACGTCGATTATTCAAAATGAGGTTGAATTAAGGAGAGGTTTCATCAAGCGCGGTGTTCATTTTAGAGCCATTAACGCCTAAATATAATAAGCGAGTTTAAATAATTACGCAAAAAGGTGTAAAAGGCTATTGAATACAGAGCTGCGCCTGCGCCGCCCGATGAAAGGCTGACGCTCGACGGAGATTGATTACGTAATCATGGACAACGGGTGATTTCGGGAATCTCATAGAGAGTAATCACCATCAATCTCACGGCTCGTTGTTGCCACATTCAGGAGATTCATGGTGCCCGGGCTTCGGGTTCCGCGCAGCTTCGGGGCCATAAAGGTTTAATAGTGTTTGGGCCATTGTTGTGTTTGTCTATAGTTGTATCAGTTTTTTTTTATTATTCGAAGGACTTGTTTGTTCGTCGTAAAGAATGATCTCATTTGGATTAAGTTAACACTACTTACAGATGTCAGAATCTACTCAGTTAAAAAAACTAGAAAGGCTATAAAAATAAGATGACAAGACAACTAGATGGATAGGTACCTAACTGTAAAAAAAAAAAAATGAATAACACTGTCTTTAACAAACAAGTACGATATAAACATGCAGTATCTACATTGAGGTTTGAGTTCTTGTGCACAACAAAGAAGGTGGTATCTGGCAGGCTGTCGTCGCACAATTAGCCGGCCATTGTGCTGGTGCGCGGGCGCCGGCCAGTGTTGGTTTACCGAGCGCCTACGCCTATTGTACCGCCGCGATCGCGCAATGCCATTCCACTCACATCACACTGCTCAATAAGATATTATCTCCACCATTATTAGCCGAACATTACATGTTTAAATAAGCTATGATTTAATATTCCCTATATTAGAAGTCGATTCATTGTGATTGATTGCTTTAATTCGCCTAATAATTGACGTACGCCGGGAGCTTCATTGTGAGCCGCGAGAATGATCAATGATTGCACCTATTCATGAGATATGTATGTTACTTTGTAATTACATTTAAAATAAATTAAGTCAAGTATTCAGGTTTCTATTTAGCAAAACATATAAGGCAAATAAAAAATACAATTATCTACAATTGTCTGTCGGCACGCGAAGTATTGTTGTAACGAAACAACGTATTACCGTTGTCTCGTTAATTATTAATTGTGAGAGACAAGTGACTCTGGAGGTTTTCAAACCGGCCCGACAAAGGCTGTATATAGTGGCGGCGCGGACTTAATTATTTTGTGTGCGATACAAACTGATCTTTGATGGTGTGTGCGCTGCGGACGGCGGTAGGTCACAGACGTCACAGCTCCAACTGGGTACACGGTTCGTGTGTGGCACAATACGTGCGTAATGAAGTGGGCCGCGAGGGGGCGGCATTGTGCGGCAAACGAGGCATTGTGCTGCGCGGCCGCGACCCGCGACCCTGCTCGTTACCGCTGCCCGCTGCCCTGGCCGCCGACCTCGGCCGCTGCAACCCCGAAACTGGACACTTGTTAGCAGCCCATACCCACCGCCCATACCGACAACCTATACGCTTCCAATCACGAGGAAAAGCCAAACGAACGATGCCATATCCAACATGCCTTACATCTAAGCTACCGCACTGTAAACGTCTACGGTCAGTCTCGCTCAGCTTTATCCATACTGTATGCAATTAACGTCACAAATTGCATAGGTAATTTTATTTTCTTTTAATGTTCAACCGTGGATTGTCATAATAAAAAGAAACCGGCCAAGTGCGAATCGGACTCGCGCACCGAGGGTTCCGTACCATTATCTAGAAATATCTATTAACCAGTGCAAGCAGAGCCCTGCTCCAAACCTAATGTACGCAGTGTGGGGTCACTTTATATTGGTCATTGATATATACAGACATACATACATATTTACGGTTTTCGCAATTATTCCTTAATCTGTACTATAAGACCTACCTTCATATCAAATTTCAAGATTCCGCGTTCACGGGGAGCACCCTGTAGGTTTTGATTCCCTTGAGAGTCCAAAATTTGCGGAAATTTGCGGCATAAACGGTGTATCTTTTGATTGCGTTGGCTTAGAAGTTTGATTTTTTCACAGCTCCAAGGGGCAGTAGACCTGAGTATTTGATATAAATTTCAGCTTGATACCTTCACGCGTTCCTGAGAAAAAGGGTCTTGACAGACGGACGGACGGACGGACAACAAAGTGATCCTATAAGGGTTCCGTTTTTTATTCCTTTTGAGGTACGGAACCCTAAAAACGGTCAAAAAAGATTCGGATTCACACATGAAAAAATGCGTTCCTTTCGTTTGTTATTATAGCGGCTAAAATTTACACAGTGAAAATTTTGGATGTCTTTGGATGTCTACTGTGTTATATGTAGAGGTCCAAAGATCGGCCCTGTGATGGACGGACGGACAGACAGCGGGAACTTAATGATAGGGCTGTTAGGTATTTCTTTCGTATTTCTGCAAGGGCTGTGCGTGAGCGCTTTGTAATAGGTTTCTTTTTAATCTATATCGCAATGAGTGTGGTCGTGTGAGGTAGGTTGTCATCTGCCAGTTACTAATTAGGCTGGTTCGTTGAGCGCGCCACACAGTGCGGCGACACGCGGAAGCAATACGGCAGTTGCAGCGTGAACTTTTTAATCGCACACGTATTCTCTGCTTCAGGCGAAGCGATATCGTAAAAAAAACATTCTCTGTCACCCTCACACGGTACACGAAATTGAAGGATAAAAACCACATTAAACCTCGTCATGTGGTGTCAGTTTTTTAGAGCTAGAGAATTTTCACAGCCACCCCTCGTTCGAATAAATTATTTTTATGACAATTCCGGGTGGCCAAGTTAGCTCTGCTACAAAAACGTAATCGTTACTGTTTGTTGCGGAAGTAAGGGTTATGAGCTGCTTAGTGCAGGCTGCAGAGGCAGATGCAAGGTGAGAATTTTAACTGCTTCCGTCAATCACATTTTATTGCAACTAAATATTAAGATTCGTTTCCCCGTTAAGTTAAATCATTAGTCTATCAGGGTGACTCGGGGGCTTGTATGTGCGTGCTTAGAACAGGGAACTATGTAAATAATGATCGCCACGAAAGCCGACAGCGAAGTTTTCGTACAAATGACTTCTAATGCGACCAAATTATATTCGTCGTCGGGCGCCGCCCAGTGATGAAGACATTATTTTCCGTTTCCGCAGCGGTGTTAAGTCGATAACTCGAAAATGACGGCAATTCGTATCAACGAGCCAGCAATCTGTTGGCACGTGCTCATTACCGAATCATGAAACTCGACGGTACTTGACTTGCGTCAACGCCGAGCCAATTTAGACCACGCAACGTCCTATTGGTATTGCCTACAATAAGCTTCTTACAGAATTATGTCCTAGAGTCTATCGAGGGTGGAATGTGACCGTTAAAGAAGTCATTAGTCTAAAATATAAAATGTGTTGTAGCATAGGGTTGCAGCGACAATGTTATTGGTGACGTCACGCGAGCCGCTCGTCAGGTTTATTGATATTGTTTTATTGCTGCTTTACAACTTACAACTCACTCGGGGTTGACAAGTTATGACGAAAATACACGCTTGTAGACAAATTGTGGTCGCTGTGGTTAGGACACGGACGGTCGTGTCACATCTGATAAAATTATAGAAACCAAGCTTAACATAATGGGCGGCCTTAACCCCTTTACAACGTGCAATTCGTCTAATGGATTAGGTACATAAAGTACAGAGTTATTCCGTAAAGTCGGATTTTCCGAATAAGAAATTAATTTAACAAGAAAATTAATGAATTCAAATATATTCTTTACATTCAAGTGTTTTCCTATTAGCAAAACAGGTCGTGACTTGCAAAGCATAAGTAAATTTAATTTTGGTCACGTATTACTAAACTTATTTATTGTATTCGGGAACAAGATATGTAAAGCTTCGCATTTTCAGTTATATTAGAGCGGCTTGCGCGGTAGGTAAGAGCATTATGACGTGAAAGTTCACGTAGTCGACCCCTGTTTGGTGAGCGACGCGTAAATATGGCCGGCGGCGTGAGCGAGCAGGACGCGCGACCTACGGCTGCGGCGGTTTCGTACATCGCCACCCGTCCGCGCCCGTAAGTTCGTAATTTGCCTTTCTATTAGAGTGAGGGCGTGAAAAAAGGAAAGCGTTTACGGTGTGTTTAATGGGAGTGAGAGGGAAGAAATATGACCGCCCGTCGGGAGAAGGGAAATTTTTGGTTTTCAGAGAGTTTTTGCGGAGATGTGCATCGGCTCGTGGTGCAAGGGGGACGGCGATACTCGCGGAACGGCTCCCCCGTATAATTAGCGGAAGTCGTGGCTTAGTTTTCCCCCAGGCGGGAGGGTGCGGGAAGGGAGTTCCTCTATTTGTCGTTTAAGAGTTAATCGGACGAGCGATTCGTCACCCTCGGGAGAGCATATTATATCTTTATTATGAGTCTGTCGGAAACGCCGACTGCCCCGGGCGATTAACGAAATCGTGATTATTGATAACTTTGTTTACGGCTCGACACTCGGGATGCCGCCGCGTGCCGACTGCCGCCATCATAAAATAGCTATTGTTGTTTAGGAATTCTATGTAGATTCAACTTTCTTGCTATCGTTGCTAACATTTCTGATTCTATTTTGAGAATAAATATGCTTATGAAGACTTTAATATCGACTCTACCTTTTACGTGTCTTAGTAACTACTTATATGAAAATAATTTACTTAACTGTGTATTATAAAATAATGGTAATAACATACTGAGGTAAGAGCCAACATGTCGCCCCAATGTCATGTGCGGTAGTCATTGTTTAGTTTATTTGAAAAGGTTCCTCCGAGGAGTATGGGCGCGTAATGTATCATTAGCGCTGGGGAAGTGACAAACGCAACAAACAACTCGCGCGCCGCCTGTCAATTAGCTGTAATAGCGGCCTCCGCGACATATGCTCAACGACTAACTTTTACATTTGTTACCCTTTTTACGATACCAAATTACACCACTCGCGGTTATAGTTATCTCCTACATTGTTAGTATTGACGTAAACAATTCAGAATTAAACAAATCCTAGATAGCTATGTTTAGTGTTTACATTGTTATTTTATGACCGGCTTTGTTCCTCGGTTTTACGGCTTCAGACAAGATATTGAATCATTAGCCATAACGAGGTTTTTATTGATGCGTATGTATGGTATGTTGCAGTAACAAACCCGGTCATTCGTATCAGCCCATAAAACTATAGCGTATTAAAATTAAATATCGTAACTAAAAATTGAGTTTAAATTGTGCATTATGTTAGGTAGGCACTCAGTTCCGCATTTTGTTTCGTCGATGCTTTGGTCCGGTGGTAGTAAGCTAAGCTCTATCGAGTATAATGGGAACCAATCAGCGACAAATGAGCGATGTTGGTAATTAAAACGGATCGCCTTACCGAATCAATAAGCTTGCGATAAGCCAATTAATTGCACATGTGCGACTCGATTCCCCGAGGTGGACCGTGGCCGATTCAATCAGCCGCGGTGGTTATCAATATACCTAGAATTTCATCTAGCTGTTGATTACATAGCTAAAGCAACCAATCATAGATGCATAACACCAAAGCAGAGGACGAGCCACGTTTACAGCATATTCAAGACATTTATAAATTACATTTTGTGCTGTGCATCCTACTTTCCAACTGAACCATAGTTTTTGTCAAGTCAACACTGTGTGTGGCTAACACCAAATAAAGGATATTCAACCATTTACAGCATTTTAAGTTTTCATTCGATAGTAGATCGCGGCGGGTGGCTTCTGGGAACGTCGCTGGCTGCGAGGTGCCGAGCTATTAATTACGGGACAATAGGCTTGTCAACCTCCTCCACAAAGCCCTGCCTGAGTCAATGAGCCCTGGCGATAACACACCGTGGTGGCTTGACCATTTTGCTTTCGTGCGTAAAAAATATAAACCGCTTTAACATGGCACATGTGTCATTGCTAACCTGAATTATATGTATAGATAGAATAGATACATATAGACAAGTATATGTAATATGTTACACTCGGCGTTGTCTATGAAGAATTCGTTTATCTCTATCCTGTGGGAAACAGTATTCTAGGATAAATGACATAAACTATTTAAATACTTAAGGTGCGACCACACCGCCGCTTAAAAAAGGTGACGTTACGGAATCGCAACAAAATGTATGAGGAAACGGTGAGAAAACGTGACGCATACGACACGTCACTGCGTATATGCGGCGGTTTGGTCGCACCCTTATACTTATGCCAAATTTCATTTATTTCTCCCTATTGCCTATCTTGTAGAGATTTTGGGAAATCCTTCCTTGTTATTGTTACTTGTATCATAAAAACAATCTCTATGCAAAATTTTAGTTTTCGAATGCCAGTGTAGCGTCACTAGTGCCACCTAGTTGACAGCTACATAATTACTGCGACGCACGGGTAGCTAGCGCCAGCTCTAGTGACAGCTGTCACATTGTTCTACATCGCGCTAACGAAGTTTCTCAACACGGATGCATAAATACAACTTCCAACTATCTTCCTTCGGACTTCGGTCCCCAGGCATAACATCTGCCTGGAGAGAGATCTCTCTATTGTGCCCTCTCCACAAACTGGTGACCCCGAGCATGAACGTCAGCGCAGCCTTCACAGCTACATCATCGTGACGTCATCATCACTTCCTCAAGCATTCAAGCAGCGAGTCATACAGCCAGCCAGCATCCACGGCTACTACGGGTATCCTGACCACCAGCATGCAGCGGACGCGCATTCCTGGTCATCACCCACAGCCTTCTCAGCGACCTTGGCACAGCACACTGCACTTCGGCCGGTCAGTAAGCAGAGACGCACTTCTCTCCTGGTCGACGCAGCAGCCAGCCACTACGCACACTGCACCACTCCGACTCACTGGAGCATGCAGCATCACCCCGACTCACTGGGGCATCACCGCAGACAGTTCCGACTCACCGTGAACTATGCGGCATCTGGTTCCGACTCACTGGAACATTCCACTGGCCCGGCAAGCATCACAAGATGTATGGACGACTCAATGCTATCGACCTCCGGTCTCGGAGGGGAGTGATGTAGCGTCACTAGTGCCACCTAGTTGACAGCTACATAATTACTGCGACGCACGGGTAGCTAGCGCCAGCTCTAGTGACAGCTGTCACATTGTTCTACATCGCGCTAACGAAGTTTCTCAACACGGATGCATAAATACAACTTCCAACTATCTTCCTTCGGACTTCGGTCCCCAGGCATAACATCTGCCTGGAGAGAGATCTCTCTATTGTGCCTACCCCCCAAACCAGCCAGCCAATAGTTAGACTACTTTTTATACATTTGTAAAGGAGAGCTTGAAATCTTGAAATAGCATTTTTAATTGTCATGTTTGTGTAGCAAAGTTTGTGTGTGTGAGTGTTGTGGCAACAAAGGTGTTTGCGTTGGCATTCGTCACGGGGCGCCGGCGGCTCGGGGCGCGGGCGCATGATTGATGGTCCGGCTCGCACGGGAGACTCGAACCCATTCCACCAACTAAACTCCAACAAAAACGCAAACTGAACACAACGTGTACAAAAACGTGACGTATCATACTAATTACACGATACAATTCACTTAATAGTATCTATTTACAAGGAATGTTTAGAGTATTTTCACAGTGTGATAGGTAAGTGAGAGCAAGTCCATTTAATTTACATACAAAGATGTGGTACTTGTAAATATGGTGTTAATGCTAAATTGCAGATATTTGTGTTAACTAGGTATGTAGATTAAACATCTGTGTCGTCTATCCTGAGTATTTGCCCTTTATGTCCTGCTCCACAACCTGCTCTATGTTGCCATTAACAATTTCCTATTATGATGTAAATAATTGCAACGTGAAAAGGGAACGAGGAACAATAAATATTCAGCGACATCAAAATTAATGACTACCTACTAAACATTATAAAAAACACCGTTACCTATAATGTGTCAATTTGAAATAGCCGTTCATCGAAATTCTTCTCAAATTCGTGTAACATAAAACGTACATATTTCTGTCAAGGCTACTGGAGAAGGTGTCAAGAGGAAATATTTTCCGACCGCACGTTCGCTGCGTAAATTATGGATTGTCATAGGTTACTCGCCGTAACTTAATATGCGGTCCGATGTTGCGCGATAGCCGGCGATATATTCATAATCTCTGGAGGGCTTCGTAAATAAAAATTATTTCATATCGGGACAGGTGGAGCGTCGGGTTACGGCGAACGGCGACTCATTAGCATCCCGGCCAGACGAATTAGATCGCCGTATCTACAGGTGCAGCCTGTCTCGTCAAACGATCGAGTTTAGAACATGTCATGACATTATCGGCCCCCTAATCCTGCTGTTTAGTAGCTAATAGCACTCCAATAAACGAATACGATTTGGATTGCTAACATCGTTTTTTGTTAACGTTTTTTAACTGCTAATCAGTTTGAAGCAGGCTGATCGATTTGTAACTCTTGAATGATAGATGTGTTATTATTTACATAAATCTACTGAACGTTTGTTATAGAAATTTATATTTTTTTGTTTACTTTTATCGATTTGGGTATAAGAAAACTTATACAAATAAACGGTGTTCACGTAGGTACTTCACTATATTTATTAATTGTTCGTTATCCACGCTATGTGAGAGAGAGGGGGAGCCAACAACACCGCTCCTAGTTTCATGTCGAATAGAAATTAATGACAGACCCTTGACTTGTAATCCTGTACTACTTAACAATTAGCGTAGGCCTAATTAAGTCTATTCCGGACCTGATAAGTTTTAATGTCTCAATATTGCGTGTCCCGAGGTCATTGCGACCCCCCGACCTCTCCGCCGCTACAAGCTGGAAGCATGTCTAATGCGGAATAAACACAGGCCGCGGCGTGTTCTTATCTACTGCGGCAGAACGCCGGAATAAGCTCTCGATTCCTAATTTACACATTCAACTGACATACACACTCACTCCCTTGCCACAGCCCTCGTTGCCAACCGAAGTGGAACCTCACATAGGCAGGACTCACATAAATATACATTAGATACTCATATTTGGCCCTCGGGCAATTGTTTACGCTTATGTAGCGTTCTATAAACCGTGGTAATTTGGTCTGATGTCTCATTATACCTGCTTAACTGTTCGTAGTTATTATTTTATTATTGTAAATTACGGGCCAGCTGTCCTATGATAGTGGATTTATAGATTTTATATTCATATTTCGCTTCTGTTTGGGGCGTTAAGTGGCGGGAAACTGGAGCAGGCTGTGACCGCACGGTCGACTCTGTCGATTAATAGAGATATTTTAAATCCATCGGATTACAAGCGGATAAGTGACTTGTCACCGAACGCTGCTAAAGTGCGTTATCGGTGACGGATCTGTGTCCTCTGGAATTCAATTGGTTCGACGCTTACAAATCTTAATCTTAGTGAAACAGGTCCCGGTATGTTAGACCTTATTTCAATGCGTTGAAGGTGTTTTGTTGTTCTTTTAATGTCGTCGGCGGAGTGACACTCGTTTTGTGCTCGTCGCCTAATCTCGCGCTTAGCTAACCGTTTTGACAAGTCTTGATGTAGCGGCAGGGCGTTTTTACCGTCGTGTTTTTCTTACGATTATGTTTTTTGCTTTTATTTCGAAATGAACAGATCAGTATGAGCTTTAAAATAGACAGAACGTGCATTTAATATTAAAAGGTAAAAAGATTTGTATAAATTTTCATAATGTGACTTCGTGATTGATAAGACAAGTCCAAAGTATTCTATTGTCTTTACAAAAAAATTGCATGAATGGATCTAATTGGTAAATTAACGGAGATCATTTCCTTTTATTATTCATTGTGTTGTGTTGTTAGGCTTTTTTATCTTTTACCTAAGTTCTGCTTTAGTTTTACAATTAAGTAAACGTTTAATTATTTTTAGCAACTGCGTATTCCGTGTCATCGTCTTGTCAATATAACTGCGGTAGTTATTAAACCTGCGGAACAATAGTATATAAATGTTAAAAGGCACAATAGTATTTTCTCCAAGCGCACTAAACACAGCAGTTCGTGATATGGTCGCTCATAAAATTAAAAAGTTCCATTGAATTAGAATATTCCCACTGGCAGGCTAAGTTCCTAGCCAAGATACGATCGTGGCAAAGGCACCGACCACCGCTAGTGACAGCTACCACAATGCAGTCGTTTAACACGCTCGTCGCATTTGGAACCTCTCCTGACGTCTCTTACGTTTAAATACGGACGTCGGCTTCAGCTGCGGCACCAAATAACTGGCGTTGATTGATTCTGTGACACAGGAATTATGTTCTTTGTCGAAATCGCGCTCACAAGTTTTGAGAAAGCGTGACTCACGGGATAACAGGCTTCGGGTGTAAACTTATAATGCTACAGTCAAGTTAGCGATTTTAGAGCCTGAGAATTCAAAAGTTAATTAAATCTAGCTTGTGCATAATTGATGTTACAGAAGTTGTACATTTCAACAACACTATATTGGATGAATCGTCACGGAACATAATATTAAAAAAATAAATGTGAGCCTCCACTGTGAGCTGGTCTTGAAACTGTCCAACCAGTTTGTTTATTCACAATGATCACGATTTTCGTTCAACTCCAATCAAGATCTGGTCACACTACTGCTTATATTGAATATCACCATAACTTAGTGGTGAAACAACTTCTTACTTTAATTAGGTATGTCGCTCTGAGACTGAGAAAACAAAGCGGTTGAACAAACACCGTGTTTCGTAGTCGCGGCTTGCGCTGTGCGCGAGGCGTGTCCGCGCTTCATCGATCGCCACGCAGCCTCCGACGCTCCTCGACGACGTCTGCTCCCCGGCACCCCCCGCGCCCCGCACACGTTAGCGCCCCGACCGACTGCATTTACCACCCCCCGATAAGTATAACTATAACTACCCTCACTACATACCTGTCTACTGCGACCGCAGACGTACTACGACTACGAGTATCAAGTTATTTAGATTCATGAAACACTTGGTACGAGAACCGAGTACGTTCGAGCCTATGTATGGAAAACATAAGCAATTCTGAATATCGAATTGGATTAACAAATGAATGACCGGACTGCATTAAATGATGCAAAAAGAAGACTAGTCTAACACCAGAGGGATGATTTTTGAAATCACATCTGCCAAATAAGATAAATTAGATAACAAATTGTGTCAGAGTATTAAATAATTACAGTTCTAAATTATTGTACCTATCAACCAGTCAATAAATAATAAATTCAAGTGATAGTTTTGAAACAATACTTAGATTTTTACCACCTTCGAGAGTTTTTTCACAGGTGCGCTTTAAAAAACTCCAAGCGGAGAAGGTTTATCCAAGGTGCATTTTTTATATCTATATCCGCGAGTTCGCTCGCCCGTAGCTCTCATGTAAATACTCGTAATAGGTATTTTCTAAAATGTTTTGGCACCCAGCGCTACTCTTATGCTAACATCAGAATACTTACAACGAAACGCCTGGTAACATACATTGCCGATTTTCTATAGCAATCAAGCAGAAACCATTATGAACTTTAGATACAAAGTTCGTTGCATTTGTGAATTTAAGTTAACTGTGAAGAAATTACTGTGGCTTACGTAGTACTTAACTATTAAGTAAATCTGTGCTGTGGCGGTCGGTGTTTATACGGCAATTCGTATCGGAGGTGTTGATTGGCGCGATCGCGGTACCAGATCCAAGTATGCAATTAAAACAGTTTACATCTCTCCGAAGCGATCTTTAAAATGTTATTTGCGTTCATTAAAATTTTATTTAAATTTTTTCTCGTTTATTAATTCGATTTGCTATCTCCAGTCCAGAATTGCGTGAAGATGTTTTTTGAGGATTAATTTGATGAAAGTTAACCAATGGAACAAAACTACCGGAATAAATTGTTAATCACGTGTGCAAACGCACAACATAAAATGTGAAAATAGTTGAGGATTTCTGTAAAATTGTGACGAAACTTATTGAAAGTAACCTAAAAAACGTTGCGTGTTGTTGTATCGGAAGCAATAAGTATAAATTATAATTTCACGCTTTATCCTATTCAATGTTATTAAATAATGTGAAAGTTTGGGATTTGCATTTTGGTAACTCAATCACGCAGAAACGATTGAACGAAGTTTAAAGAAATTCGGCACTAAAATAAATTAGCTTACATCCGGGATTAACCTCGCGTTAACACATAGAAACACAATTTTTATCCAAGTTTCTGAAGGGGACAGCCAAATAACGTCATCATGCCTCGTCATAATCGTCCTTATCATCTTCTTCATTTATTTTAATAATACATTAAATACTTTTTTATTTCTTTTGTGTAAATTTTGACTTTGCTGGCACATTTAGGTACCTACCTATTCATAACTTCATCACCTAGGTACTATGGGTTCTTTTCTCTGAAGGTTTTTGCGGACATCAAAATTTCGTCATCGCTCCGAAGTCACCTTTGTTCGCGGCTCGTTATCCAGCATATCGTACGTGGAAGTGGTTGGCTCATAACATGCTTTATATTTTCTTGATTACTTCCGCAAAAATATATACGAGTCTTATAAAATGTATAGCTACTTAAAATTGATAAATGCGTCGTAACCTCGTAACGTATAAACAAGTATTGTGCGCTATTGCATAAAAGTTCGTTAGCTAAAATGGACTTATTTGGTTACGTACGAACTAAATTGCTTTATTTAGCTTTGGATATCGTCTGGTGACATGGCGCATTGTACATACCGAGCTGTCGTGTATAAACATGATTAGGGAATAGCAGTCATCTTGTCATTTTTTGCAAATCTATTAAGTAATCAATCTAATCTACTTAATCGTTTTTAGATTTATTTTAGTTTTAGTTAAATTAGTTTATCTTGATTTATATTTTAGGAGTTTTGTTAAATAAATAATTTATCATTACCTATATAATATTCAAACTTGGTGACAAAAACATCTGAATAGCTAAAGAAATCGAATGGTACCATGGAACCTTTTCTCAGTAGGTAAATACCATAATAAGCATCAATATCTATTAAAGTTTCCATAGTGGTACGTGATTCAGTACTTTGCTTGTATCTAGTAACTATCAATCAGTTCTCGCTCCGATCAAGAGGTCACGCATTAGGATGAATTTCAAGTGCGTTTTATTAGTATCGTCAATATAAATCACTTTATCAGTTAAGGTAACACGACATTAGTGGTCTAAATTAAATTTGTCGGGTATCGGTGCGCAGGGGCCATCGATCATCGTAATGGCGGCGGCTAACGACCGCTCTGTCACGGACGGACACGGAACACTGCTTCAGTTGTTTGTATGTTTGTTGATCAGTTTATCGATTGACGAGTATCTTCACTAATATTGTTAGAGTGAGAGTTAATTTGACCGTTGTTCTTTAATGACTCTCGGCGAACCTCGTGTTTGATTGAAGAAACACGAAGTTGACCGAGACATTCAGAAAATAGAAGCCCTGTACTTACTTACTTACTAGGTATTTTCAGGCTTGTAGTTTCAGTGCTTTCTTTTGATGTAGTAGTTTTGTGTAGTATTTTGTTTCGTTATGCGTAGTTTGCGTTTTCCATGTAGTATATAATATCTGCAGTAGTAAGAATTATTGAAGGTCATGCGTAACAAAGTTATGAAACAATACTTGCTTTATATTAAAAATGGAAATATAAAACCTGTGGCAAGGACTGACGTCCTAGATTATTTGGATTCGACAAAATGTCTTTAAAAACTCTAATTAAGTAGGTAAGTGTACAAAAATCACTTAAGACAATAAGTACATTTTTAGGCGTGTGAGTATAAAATGAACATTAAAGGAATACTAAAACTATATCATTCGAGGAAGGAAAGCAATGTTTGTTCAATCTATATCATTCAAGCTAATCGTCGCTGGTTATGTGCAAAGCAATCAGAACGGTCGCTGTACTGTTAATTCATTGAAAAACTTGTTTATTAAATCATTCGTGTCTATCTGTTATTTTCATAACCAGTTGGAGAATAAATTACTATTATGTTTATACCCGTCAGCAGTAGAGTAGCGGAGCTATGTCAGTGGGATAATGAAGATCCGTGTAACAGGCGAACTTATAATATACAATACAAGGTGAAGAAACGGTGCTATACAGAGCATCAGTTATACATACAATTATTTAAAGCTTGTATTAAACAGAAACTCACTAGGTACAATATAAAAATATTCCGGTTTATTAAATACATAATTGATCTGACCCCTCGTAAGGAAAGTAGTTGGTTAGATAGAAATTGCGAAAAGAACAATGGGACCAAAGTGCTAAACTACCTACTTTTAGAAGGCAGTTGAAAATGATGAAGGACTTAAATGAAACAATTACTAACAATTAGCTTCACAATCCCAAACTCCTTTTGCTGCGGCGTAACCAATTAAAGAAAAATTAAAATAAAATTTATTTTGCTTATCGTGCTGCAGTTTTAAAACACAAGATTTCATTTCGATTACATTTTTATTTATCCGTAACTTATGTAATTAATAACAGAGTTAACCACAGGGTGGCTAGAATAATTTTCTTTACTCGTAATAGGTACGGGTATTTATATCACATCAAGTGTAAAGTTTTATTATTATTAATAATACCTAATAATATTATACTCGATGGATACAGTTTGTTTGAAAATATTTTGTTATAATTTCTCGACATAGGTACTTATACGAATAGCAATAGTGACATCTCACCTGGAATCCAAATGCCCATTTCATATACATATAAATATAAACATTAAGTTGATGAATTTATTTACCTACTTCTTACGTTTCGTCCTTAAATTAATGTAGAGTCATCAACTGGACTGGACCCATTACATTAATGAAGACGGTCTGTCAAGACCTCGTTTTCTTACCAGCGATTAATACAGTTGAATTAAGGTTCTGTGCTCATGTTGCAGTACGATTAAAAGTAAACACGATACCAGCTGCCTAAGGCTGTGGTATTAAAAAGCGCAGTGAGTGGTCGCAATTTTTCACCTCTTTCAATTAGTTTGTCGGTGTGTTCGTCGAGCATGCTCATGTCTCACATGGATGTACAATTTCTGAGTACAGGTTACATGTGGGTACAAGTTACATGCGTTACATTAATTTATTTAACTAGCTCTATGTGCGTATCTAATTTAATTACGACTAAGTTGTCCGTTTTAAATCTGGCATTATATTTGGATTTTGTGCTGTTTAAATTTCTACCAAATAAAAGTTAACATTACTTTTACATTGTTAGATTTACATCGTGTTTCACAATTAACTCTAACCCTGTTCAACTGCTCTAAAGAAGTAGCTTATCTATCATAGAGGGTTATGTGATTCTTTCATTATTGTAGCATGCACAGTCTTAACTATATGTCATACTTCCACGCAAGCGGACGAACTCCTCGCTGCATCGCTAATTACATCAGCGGCAGACTTCAACTAAGTGCCGATATCCATCTTGATTCTTATATGCGCATGAGTTTCCTAAGTGGTAACATGCTTTAATGTGGCCTGAATAAATGCCTCGTCGTTGAGCACTTTATCTATTATACTGTAATTAATGCCTTCAAGTACAAAGACTAATTGTGATTACTCTGTCTGCCTTTCACTTATATCAATACAGTCATTACAAAAATAGCATCAGAAATGTGCAACGTTAAACGACCTTAAACTAGTTGCGTTCAAAAAATGTTTTTAAAATTTATGATTATCAAAAGTAAATTGAACAATCTATTTGCAAAACAGCTATAAATCTGTTTAAATGAACACATTAGCACAGAATGTATAATTTGACATGGTGAAGTGCATTGTAGAGTCGCCGGCGTAGGAAGAGTGCGCCGCGGCGGCTGCAGCTATAAAACCGGCCAAGCGCGAACTCGTTAGGAAACCATTGCAAGAATGCAACACTAACTGGACCCCTTTAATGCAACACCAAAACTCATGTCTCATAAAAACCGTTGTCAGAAAAATAACGCATTTCTATTTTATGTCACACTAAATGTTTCTATAGATATGTATATTTTATGTCCATGTCAGAATGGTAAGTGAAACGGACATTGGCATAAAACGAGGCCGTAATTGCGAGTAGGCACGACGTCAAATAGCACGGTGTGGCTCGGCTTGTCACAGGTTGATTAACGTGCTGCGATCGTCGTCCGCTGGTAGCATTTTGCCGATGGGTACCCTGTGCCCGCTTCGGGGAACGCGCACTAACGCGAACCTACAAACATAATGCGATGTTCTTGGATGCCGCGAGTGTTGGTCTTAGTGGCACGTAATAAAGCACAAGATGAGAACACGGGACGTACTTTAGCCGGCAACACGACTGCCGGCTCCGCGGCTAATGCAGTAATAATTGTTCACGATATCTCCGACTCCATTATGTTACGTTGATGCGATAATTGCAGTCCCGCTGACAGCAACGGTGTGCTTTTTACTGCACATTCGACACAAATGTGATCTTTATTGGATTCTGATAAATTATGTAGATACAGAATATAAAACTTGTCCGTGTATTTATTACATTGCATTATTCGTTATGTGTAGGTAATTACTTTACTTTAATTAAAGAAAGGCTAGGTCTTATGCGGTAGGCAAAACGACCTCTATAACTCACAAAGAGCTCTTACGTAGCTTTTGGAATTAAGTAATACGTTTTCAAAAGAAGTTCCCTAATTAACTTAACAATTACTTTTCATTACGACTGTAACATTTTCAAAACTAAATTTAAAAACTTTGAGTTAAAATATAAATTAACTTGTGATATTTCTCAGTGGAGGGTAGGAGGGCTACGTCTGTGGAGATAGGAGCAAAAGGACGAGATGAGACGGTCATTAGCGAAATGAAGCCATTAGGAGCGTGTAAAACAGTTAATTACAGCGGAGTAATCTCTCGCTCGCCGAGATGTTTACGCCGATTATAATGAACACTGGATAATGACAGAATATTATTTCCATTTCTAAAGCCCCGGGTAATTTGAAACGGTTTTATGTTAAACAACTAAGTATCATTTTCATCGCGACTGATTCGTGGCGTGACTCTAATATTGCAACATTTCTGGGAAACCTAATTAGGTAGTACTGTAGTATTTGCTTTATTGCTTTTATAGAATGCTTATATGTAAACTAATTAATTTACGATGATTTTTTTTTGACGACCGGATGGCCGAGTGGTTAAAGAACCTGACTACGAAGCTTGAGGTCCCGGGTTCGATCCCCGGCCGGGGCAAATATTTGTATTCTAAATACGAATGTTTGTTCTCGAGTCTTGGATGTTTAATATGTATTTAAGTATGTATTTATCTATATAAGTATGTTTATCCGTTGTCTGGTGCCCATATCACAAGCTATGCTTAGTTTGGGACTTGGTCAACTGGTGTAATTTGTCCCATGATATTTATTTAAATAAATAATAAATAAATAAATATCAGGGAATTATTCACACAAATTGACCTAGTCCCAAAGTAAGCGCTAGTAAGGCTTGTGTTATGGGTACTAGACAACGATATACATACTTATATAGATATAAAACATCCATAACTCAGGAACCAAATATTCGTGCTCATCACACAAATATATGCCCTTACCAGGATTCGAACCCAGGACGCTTGCTTCGTAGGCAGGGTCACTACCAACTAGGCCAACGGCGTCGTTAAATTTATTTATTTATTATTTATTTTTATCAACTCTGCGAACGTTGCTTGTATAAGGCTCTATGTTCACTCAGGATAACCTACACAAAGTTTAATTTAGATGTAGCGATAATTATAGTGGATCAGAGAGACCTATCACGTACAGTGTAAGTGTGCCTATAGCGGATGTCGCGTAAAGGCAGGTTCGTGTAGCGTCGCCGGCGTCGGCGCGTCTGCACCCGCCACGCACCGCCGCACACCTCCAACCATTTATTTGTAATTGACGTAGAAATCATACACAACCTCATGCACGAAACAGGGATATTTACATACAAACCGTGACACGCGAATCTCATGAGCATGAGAAATGCTTTAATTGTATATCTGTTGATGATTTATCGCACCATCGGCAAACGCTGCAGTTGTAAATCGCGTGTTAAAAAAGGTGATTATTATATTAATTTCCCACATCGTCTCATATCGCAGGTTTCTATGTTTGTTATATATATGTCGATAACGCCGGCTAATGTCGCTTCGATACACTGATTTGATATAGTAGTTTGAATGTTTGAATTTGTAGACTAATACGAGATAGTTCGACAGCTGGTGTTGTATTTTTTAACTTGGGATGCAAGACAATAATTATAAAATGATACCGCAATGATTATGCGAGAGAAATTAATCAAGACCCTCGACCTTCACTCTATTCTTAACTCTGCCTAAAATAATTACAGACATGGATGTAAAACAAACACAAAAAAATAATTAGGACAAAATATGTAATAAATTCCATAGTTAAGTTGTTACACAGTTTCTATTCGTTATTTCACATTTTTATGACGTGTTTTTATCAGATAGTTTGTATTGTACCATCTTTCTCAAAGCTAAAACATAATAATATGATCAAGGGCACTTGAATTTACGATAGCTGGTGCACTCGGACAATAGCGGGTAGTTAAGGTTTATGACGAGTCTGGTGGGGCCACCGGAAGTGTCGTAAACCCGTCGTCGTCAGATTCCGGCGATAGTAATTAAGAGCACCTTGTTAATGTTAACCGTTTTATAATTGCTTCTTGATATTCATTTGATTCGTTTTATTAGTGTTTATATGGCCCGCCAGAAAAACAACTAAGTTAATCGTTCTTCAGCCGTGCGCAAATTTTGTGCCTAGCGAAATTACAGGCTTTCGTCGAGTCCGGAGCGGAGCGACACGCGATCTTTGTAATTGTACAGGAAAGCGAAATATAAAAAAAAAAATTGATGTTCACTTGATAAGTTACGTGAATTATACGTACTTAATAGAGCTGAAACTATAATTATGGTATTAACTCACGTTTAATGTTTGCTATTGCTGTGTTCTGGTACGGATTAGTACGAGTTAGCAGTTCGGTCGTTGTAACGCGTCAGTTAAAGCGTAGGTAGACAAATTAAACTGTCAGTTCATATGATACTTATATATTTCTGCACTGTTGCGTTCCAATACCAGAGGATTGCCGTTGCGTTGTCTTCTTAGAGTGCAATACCACCTACCTCATAATTTCCGCGGCTTGTTTTACTCTCCGCACTAGAACACAATAATGTAAGCTCTGCTCAGTAGCTGAAGGAATAGCCAATAATGGTAGAAGATGTGGTAAGCAAAGTAAAACCCCAGTCGTAGGTAGTTTTTATAGGGAAAGAGTTATAACTGAGAGAATATGAGAGTGCTTATAATACCTAACAGCAGTTGTACTCATTTAATTGCAAATTTACTGATGGGGGTCAATGCAGAGGTTTTTGACGTGACAACGTCTTATAAATTGGTTTGCCGGGTGACACTTCAAGAAACTGCGTTACGCTCCGCTCACGTTATGCGCTCACAATGAGAGCGAGTGAGAGGCACGCGGGCATGGTTAGCCCGCCTAAGAGCGAGAGAGACAGACATAAAAAGTGAAAGGCACGCGTCCCTTCCACTCGAGCACAGTTAGCCCGCCTAAGAGCGAGAGAGACAGAGCGAGAGAGAGAGAGTGAGAGAGATAGGCATACACACCGGTTCATGTCTTGCGCTTCTATTTCGCTTAGGCGCCTGCATACAAGTTTACACGTCCTTCTTCCTACTATACGAATGAATATTCACATTAAAATTATTTTACCACTCAAAGTCGTTGTCACGTAAAACTTTCGCCCGTATACCGACTTTACAGGCAACCAATTTTCGACACGTTCGCTTGATTTATCTTTAATCTCCGAATGTTATGTTATGTGGCCATTTTGGATGCGCAAGGGGTTTTTGTATCCGGGGCCGTTAATAAAATGAAATAACGCCCGACCATCGGCCGGCTTCGCTACGCCATAAAACTTTAATATGCACTCTTAAATCATTTCCGACTACCTTCCCTCAACCACTTGCCAAGCTTTAGTGTACTAAAGGAGGCATCGATCTACTAGGGTACGTTCCTAAAAATATTTTCTCTTGTAGAACATTTGTACGATAACGACACTTTATGGTCCGACCGTAACTTATGTCTTACCAGTTATGAACTGCCAAATGAGTTCTTTTATTATGAAACTGGGTGGCAAACGAAGAAGTGAGTTATCTGATAACAGTGAGCACTACCACCACCACACCTGCAATATTCTGATATTGGATTGCAGTTGCGTAACCAGCCTAGAAGACAAAGACAGACAGATAGAAAACCTCATTTGCCAGTAATTACACCGGATGTGATTGATTCCGCGAGAACACAGTAACGCAAGCATTGCTGCTTGGCAAGGAAGATAGTGGAAGAGGTCCAGGCGGGCTTGAACAAAGTCCTACCACCAGCAGAAATTACTTAGGCAACAATAACTAGCTATAACTATAAATCAACATGGTTTAAAATCACGTAGCACATATTACAGGATTAACTTCTTTCTAGTTTATCTTTTCTGCACAAAAATGAGCACAGCACATGTCTACACTAATTTCAATGTTTGTTACATTCCTATACAAACTCATACCCCATCAAAACCGTCACACAAGTGCGACAAATTCACACACATAAAAATGTCATGTGCCATGCTTTCTGGCAGAGGTGGGTTTTGCGGGTGGTAGAGGCCTTGTGCAAGGTCCGTCCGGATCGCTACCACCATCTTACTCGCTAATCCTGCCGCTAAGCAACAGTGCTTGCAATGCTGTGTTCCGGTGTGGAGAGTAAGACAGCCGGGGAAATCACGGGCACAAGAGGCATTTCATCTAAGTCCTCCAGGTTGGCAACGTATCTGCAATCCCTACGGGGTTGCGGGTGTCTATGGGCAGTGGTGATCGCTTACCATCAGGTGACCCACTTGCTCGTTTGCCTTCCTATTCACATAAAAAAAAAGAGGGCAGAGCGCGCATTACCATCTCTTGTAATAACGTGCTTTATGTTCAAAATACATTGTTCGCATAGCTACAATCCCAAAGCGAAAACAAAGAAGGTATTTTTAATTAGCAAAGCGTTTCCCTGTAGCGCGGCACCCCGCGGCGCCGCTACTTTACACACATTGCGTTGAGGTCGTTAACTAAACGTCACTTTTCATAATATTTATGTCTCCATTATTTTTCATGTATAACGACATCGTAAAATTGAATTTCGCTGATGAAGGCCCGGTTTATTTATTATTTAAATTAGTACATACTTACAAACCTTAAATATAAATCAACACGCTCGACACCTTCAACAAAAATCCGACTACCATATCTCGGTAGCTAACAAAATGAAAATATAAAACGAGATTGAACGACAAGATAGCGACTTGAAGACCCTCCTCCACTTGACAAAAGTAATAAAATGAAGAGTTCCATTTCGCACGATTACTCGGGAGACGACAAAACACATCAAGTGTCAATTTGTATAATTTACAAAGGAATTAAAATGGCGGTGTGACAGATGACAGTTCGCGAGGCGCGGGTCGGACGTCGGACTCGCCGGCGGCGAAGTTCGGCGAGTTTTGTAACTGCGGCTGCACCTTAGCGAAGCTGTGTTATTCTTTTGTTGGTGGGTGGATTGTTTGATCATTTTCACGCTAGGAGGGCTGGAAGCTGTAACTGGATATTTGTTTAGAGATGAGCCGCTTCGCGCCGGTGCCGCGTGCCGACGTAACGAGACGCGTGACTGACAGCTGACACGCCGCACACGACATTAATTCCGCCGCGCGAATGCTGCTAATAGTTAATCGTATCGCATCGTTTCGTATATTCCGGTTCCGCCAATGCTTTATCAAATTCGCAGGTTAACACCTTTGAGCACGATTAACATGAACAATGTTATAAACATGCTAATGAACTTGTAGGTACACGCAAATAACTTAATGATAGAAGGTAAAGACAAAGTTACTCATAGAAGGTCACTTGTAATATAAAAAACAACTGATTATAATGCACCAGGTAAATACACCAATAGTATTTTTTACCGCTTCGTTAGTAAAAGGCTTTGAACTCGTTGATACCTACCTACCTATACCTAACGGAAATACGTCATAAGGTTCGAAGTTAGTATTAAGGAGAATAAGACTTTAAAATAAAACATGAAAAGGACAAATTTATCTTTAACAATAAACATACTTGACAAATTTTTACATTTGGTTCGTTAATTTTCAATCGCGTTCGCGTCCTTAATAAAATCAGAATAGGTGGCCGGTCCCTCGTGACGAATCGTTTTTTGCCGTTTCTAAGGTGTTAAATATTCGCAGAGAAACGGTTACGGATTTATTTTTATTGTGTTTGCGGTTAATGTGTCAGAATTGTGGGTGTTCTTGAAGTGTCGACTAACAGTTTTATAGTCTCGCGTTATTTCCTCCATAAAAACTTTTAGATAACTCGCTTACTTTGGTTAGTGGTTGGGTAAATTTAAGTTGTATATTCTGCATATACATAATACTTATATGGTCTAAGTACTGCTGGTAATAGAGTAGGCAATATAAATTGCTCAAGGACCGTAAAACAAAAGCCACGCCAGGCCAACAGCTTGCATGGTGTTAAACATGTCAAGTTATTATAAAATGATTAGTGACGTCATTTTTTTTGCAATTGATGTATTTTTTGAAAGTGCCCTCTGCAATTAGTTATTCTTATTGAACTATCGGAAACCAATTAATAACCCTGTTAAATAGAACCGGTTACCGGGCGTTGTAATTGTAACAAAAACTCTGTATATTTTAACACTTGACGATACATAATGACGTCGATGCGCCAGCGCACGCAACTGGTGCACGGAATGCATCAACGGCTCTAAAACTCATTATTATTTTAATTTACTCCACTATTATACTATAAATAGACACTGAATACTATCATGACTTCATGAAGCTCTAAGTCAGGCTTTGGACTTGAACGAAGTTACCTAACTATAAACAATTAAAGGTCGCTAAAGAACAGACACATAAACTTTTTATTATTCACGACCATTATGTATTAATGAGTATTTTATATTTTTATGCACATTTCGTCTTCGCTGCATGACAACAGTGAATAAGCGTGAAGTGTTTAAAATAGACGATCAGTTTTATGTTTCATTGTAAAGGACAAGTTTAGTATTGAAATATTTTCCTACGATGCAAAGAAATCTAAACATGGTACTGTTATAGCTATTCTTTGTAACTTTTTACTCAATCCGTACCTATGTACTTACATAAATACTGCCGATAAAATAAACAGTGAAACTACAGGGGTTGGATGGAAGACAGGCGCACGATTCGCGCCTTTCAGCGGAAGTGGTTGTCCGTAATCGTCTGCCTAAATTACGTTCCTTCCAAGCGTGGCCACTGTCGCAGGGTGCGGTCAGCCGCAAGTCAATGCTACTGAATTAATGTCCCTCAATACAAATATGAGAGCGTTCAAGTTTGACTTCGATCCTACTCGTAACGCAAGGAGACATAAAATTGAAGTCAATTTAAATAATTCATCAGTACAATACAATACAAATACTCTTTATTGAACACCACAAATCAGTACAAAACAATACAGAAACAATGAACAAAGTATACAATAGGCGGTCTTATCGCTTATTAGCGATCTCTTCCAGATAACCAATAATTATCACTATCATTATGTACATATAACAAAGATTTTTATGAAGCGAATGAAAATGTAAAATGCCATCATTTTAAAAGGGTCTAAGTAGTATTAGTATCCTCGTACCATTGTAAGTACAAAAGACATCAACGATTCGACGGTTTCTTTCCGCACGATAAACAAAGTCTGCTAGGACTATTTGACCGTAAATCATTTTTAATAAGAAATATTTTGACGTTGTCTCGGACGTGGAATTTCATCACGGGCCGACCTCGCTCGCTAATGTTCCCAGTCATCCATACCGCTTTCATGTTGTAAAATAACGGCGTACCAGTAATATTTCAGAGTTCGCGCACTGCTCTGTTGTGCCGAGTGTAGATATTCGGTATTTGTTAAGCTTATCCGAGGGCATCGCGAACCGACGTTTATTAATGAATTATGTAAATACGGACCGACCGACGTCCTACCAGCTTTATTACTCGTGAAATGCCACTTTAATATCGCAATTGTTACCTTTGTTCTACCAACAACGGTTTTAATTGCTCATTGAATTATTAATGATCAAAGTAATACTTTCGAAAATTTCCCGTTATTGTTTATGCGACGATTTGTTAATAAAATGTTGACAATAACTCATTTGATAAATGTTTTGACTAGACTGACTTGAACCATAAAATGTAACTCACATGGTATAGGTAAGTTAGAAACGTCATCTCGCTCGTCCCATGTGTACGCGTCTTAATGATTCGCGTAGGATTATGACGGCTGTATGAGTGGTTCTGGTGTCTGTATGGGAGCATTGGAGCCACGGCGATCGATGGTTATCCGTGATGGATGCGGCTCATTACGCGCTGCGCGGGCGCGGGCGCGGTGGGTGGCGGCCGCGACACTCGCTTAACGACACACTCATAAACGAGGTTGACATTTACGGACTTATTGTCGAACGCGCCCGGAGATCCAGCACCATCGATACGGAACCATTCAAAACACACCTTAATACGATTTATTTATGACTAGTGCTTAACTTGGAGACCCTCAATGCGCCTGCTTTATCGACGTCGTACGCGACCCGCGCTCAGCCTCCGAGAATTTTATAGGTCTCCTCTATTTATTATTATCATACTTTCTTAAAGGAGGGATGACATCGGGTTCGTGTTTTATGGACGCTAATAATTCTTTCTCTACTCCTGGACTTTATTACTCGGTCTCGAGGAATTCAATAAATGCATTCCGATCGCCTTGCCAGCGAGACACGTGTGATTGATCTTTTTAAATGTGTCATAAGTGTAGCGCGGGCAGCGGGCAGCGGGCAACGCAGTCGGCGAACAAATTGCTTGAAGGTTATCTTATCTGACAAGCTTCGCTTGTTTGGGCTTGGAAGTTACTAAAGTGCCGTTTAATATTAAAAAAATAATAAAGAAACGCGCGGCTCCGTCGTAAATAAGCAGAGGCGAGATGTTATCGACCCCCGGCCGGCAGGAAGCGCTTCAGTCCATTTAAGGGTGCATTAAAATCGAATACATCATATTTGTTTGATTTCCTAGTTCGCGTTATACCCTGTAATTATACAAGTCACCGTCCGTGGCCGGATCTTGGGCAGTTTTTGTAGAGATGCATTAATTATCTTTTTTTACAGCGAGCATGTGTTTTGGTCTCGTAAAGCACTTTCGGGCTTTTTGTATTCTTAATGTCTAATTTGGTTTTCGGTCGGTCCTTATGAGGTCATTAGCGCGGCCAGGTCCGTTTTGTTGGAGCCCGAGAATTTATAGTTGAAACTTTTATGTTTTATGCCGTTATAATTTGTCGCAATAACGTTAATATTCCCTAACGTTAAACGATTACGAGCTGAATTTTAATTGCAGTTGCATTCTTGGTTCCTAAAATGGTTCTTTAAATTATTAAAACACGCATATATTTCAAAGTTATTGTAAGTCGTATAATTGGATTGTAATATTTTGTTCTTATTTTTTAGAGTTTTATTATTATCATTCATATTAATCATTATCTTCATTTATGGCATTACTGAGTGCATCGATTTAAGAAAGAGTAAAGACAAAGACGGGTATTCGTAAATTGTATATTTTATTAATAAAATTGTACTTATTAAACGTTCAATCTTCAAGAAGCCATAAAATTGATGCCTAAGCTCTCCATCTTTTTTGCTTTTGCTGAGAGAAAAGACGCCAGTCTCAAAGTAAAGAGCATGCGTGCTGAGAACTAGCACTAGTCTTGCGTGCTATGCGGCTTTCATTAAATGTGATGCTTGTTGTAGGCGTATGTTCCCGACGGTGCGCGTGTCGTTCGCGGGGTGCCGCGGCGAGGCGCGCTACGCGGTGCTGCTGGACGTGGTGCCGGTGGACGGCAAGCGCTACCGCTACGCGTACCACCGCTCCTCGTGGCTGGTGGCCGGCAAGGCCGACCCGCCCGCGCCCGCGCGCCTCTACCCCCACCCCGACTCGCCCTTCTCCGGCGACCAGCTGCGCAAGCAGGTCGTCTCCTTCGAGAAAGTCAAGCTCACCAACAATGAAATGGATAAGAGTGGACAGGTATGTATCTAGGTACTTGGTCATAGATTATTATTATATTATATTACTTGGTCATAGAACCCACTGCGCGATCTCTATTGAACTAACGACCCAAGGTGTAGCAATGCAGCGACTAGTAACTACCCAGTTTATGTTTAGTAACCTGAGCATTAAAATTGTTGCTTCACGCACGTTTGTGACTATAATTTTATCCGCTAAATATTGGTGCGTTACACTGCAGACAAAGAAATGTTAGGTAGGTGTATTTTAATGTTGAATTCCAAAATCTATAGTTTTTACACAACCGGGTAGCGAAGAGGCCAGTGACCCCAACTTTGAAGCTAGAAGTCTCCCGGGTTTGAATTGAATCACGGGGCAGGTATTTTATGATGGATACCTAGGTATAGGTACCTATTACAAGTAGATATGATAAGTATAAACTGCTTAATTTGAAACCTAGATCAATGATAGAAAAAATATCCCACGGCATTTATTAAATTTAGTGCTAACTTTAAATTCTAGGTTAATAATGAACAGAACTATGCCTTGCTTAATCCCGGCATTGATAAATAACTAAGAATAATAACTATTATTAACATAACTAAACCTCTGTAGAGAAAGTGTTACCACTGCAATGAATATTAAATGTTTTATTTATTTCGCATTTAATTGATTACCTGAATAGGTATTTATAATCAATAGGAACAATACGCGATGAAATTGCTTGTGAATATGAATCACAATTAACCTGATTTCACTACGGGTAATAATTTCACACGTTACAAGTCTTATTAGCTATGCAATGAACAATGATTGCAATGACAAAAGACGGAAGATATCTGATACCGACAGGCTAATTATTATTCATTGAATGTAAGTTAGAAGTCACTCTTTTTTGTTTTACTTCTGAACGTTCACAATTAACTTCATGCTTAAATGTGAGGCGAGATACAAAAGAGTTAGATGGGTAAGTATAGTAATTCAAGTAACATTGTAGTATCTAGGACATCAATAGTTAAGAGAAGCTGTTTGTGGAGCGGGTATTGGACAGGCGATAAATGCGCGGAGCGGAATGAGCTATAAAGTGTCGAGGTTGGGCGGCTGATTTACGAAGAGCTCCCGATGCGCTGAATCGAAGATTCTTTACCTATCTCGAGAAAATATTTTTGTTTTCTGGTAATAAATTGTTTAGTAAAGTATCATTAAATCACCCCTTCTTTTCGTCGTGATAGCAAAAGCGGATGGGATGGATGTAGGTTGAGGTCAATTCAAGGGTCAAGAGACTTGAAGTCTGATGTTAGTACACAATGTAGGATGGACAATAAAGAAAGTACAGTCAAGAAATATTAATGTTGGTGAAAATTGTATGTACTTATTTTGATAAAAAGGATTAACACAAGCTTTATTATTACAAAATCAGTAGGTATGCAAACAAATAAGTAAATAATAATAATAATAATAATATTGCGATTGACGTTTTTCAATATAAACTCTTTGGAAAAAAACAAGTGTTTAGCATTGCCTGGTTTTCTGATCATCATTTTTAGGGTTACGTACCTCAAAAGGAAAAAACGGAACCCTTATAGGATCACTTTGTTGTGCGTCCGTCCGTCTGTCAAGACCCTTTTTCTCAGGAACGCGTGGAGGTATCAAGCTGAAATTTATATCAAATACTCAAGTCTACTGCTCCTTAGAGCTGTGAAAAAATCAAACTTCTAAGCCAACGCAATCAAAAGATACAGTCGTTTATGCCGCAAATTTCCGCAACTCCCAAAGGAATCAAAACCTACAGGGTACTTCCCGTGAACGCAGAATCTTGAAATTTGGTATGAAGGTAGGTCTTATAGAACAGATTAAGGAATAATTGCGAAAACCGTAAATATGTATGTATGTCTGTATATATCAGTGACCAATATAAAGTGACCACACACTGCGTACATTTTGCTTTGGAGCAGGGCTCTGCTTACACTGGTTTATAGATATTTATAGATAATGATACGGAACCCTCGGTGCGCGAGTCCGACTCGCACTTGGCCGGTTTTTTTTATCAAGATGAAAAGGATAAAACGAATTATTATAATGAATGCATGCTCTACATTTAAATGCTCATGTTGTCTTCAAGGTAAGTACGAACGATCGTTACTGATATTTCACCATTTCATAATACCTACTATGTAATTATAGTGCGAGTAAGAACGAATGAAAGACGGCAACAATTTTCTCACACCTGAGATTAAAATGATTACTGTGGCAACTGTTTCGGAATCGCATAAGTTCGCCTGCAATCATGCGACTGACTTCAATTCCAATTAGACCCTTTAGCATACCGAAGACGTTTATACTGCCTATAGGTCTATTAAAATAAATACAATACAATACAATACAATAACTCTAAATAAAAATAAAAAAAATCATTTATTTCGGACATCAAGGTCCATATCGGGTTAGTTATACAACTTAAACACTATGTTAGTTAAATAAAAATGAAAATTAAAATAGAAATAATAAATACAAATTATACAATTTAATAACACTAGTGTACATTACATATAAAGCAACATTGGGTATATATATAGTGTGTTAGTTTGACGTATCTTTGTAGTATCACCAGAAAAAGAAAACTTTAGAATTGTCAGTAAAGTCGAACGGAATAGTCTTTATACCGCGTCAGAACACTAATTGTTGCTGTATTGCATGCGTTTGTTGATAGACTGATATTTAACTAGTAATGGAAGTTTACAGCCCCGCTCACCTTGCCCAGATTGTCGATACCGCATAGTTAGTACACACAGCGAGTATTATAAATTATCCGTCACCGTTTAATTATACACTGACCACCTTCGGAATTCAATGAAACGATCTTGTTCACGATAAGATTCCCACAAATTAAATGCTTGTAGTTGGACAGATTTAATTAACGAACTTAAAGTAAATGATTGATGTTTATTTATTTTAAACGTGGATTTATTAAAGCGTTATGCAAATGAGATTTTCGCTAATGAATACGTGGTACATTTATCTTTCATTAGCATCACGCGGAGAGTAAAATATTAAATAATTGAGCGCACAAAATTTGATTAATTTCTCTATTATTTTGTTAATATTCTTAAAGGCAGGCAACAGACTGGCGATGAAACTCCTAGAGATTCCTAGTCATTACAATATTATAATTATAATTTCCTCATTTTACCATATTGCATATTTATTTCTGCATAAAAACTACATCTTTTATTCGGACTGCGACACGAAATGTCTTTTCACAACTTCGTGTCGCATGGGCTTCACAAAAGGTGTCGGTGGCAAATTATAGAACAAGCCAAATTGCTGGTGCCGCGACACCTCGGGCTTCTGGGGTCGTAATGAGTGCGTTGCTACAAATTAGTCGCACATGTCGTGGTCGTGCGTCAGCCGGCAGTTTCAATAGGGTTGCCAGCTTTTGATATACACTAGCTACGATTCGTGACCCAATCGTGGTCGGTCTCTGGGGTACTCGTGACATGTTTATTTTTAAACTAAAACATACGTTATCAAGGAAGTGAAAATTTATTGTATGGAAGTGTGAACGTATTGAAGAAAGAAAATAGGTACAAGGTCGCTCAGAATGATTCCGGAATATTTCAGCACGTGGTTGGGTTAGTGTGGTTGAACATCCCCATACAAATTTTTAATTGTAATTAGTACCTATTGCATTCAAAACTAAGTCACCTGTCTGACAAAGTACACTTTGAATATGGACAAACGTAAGGAAGCATTCGTCAAGTAAAATTGAAAAATCCAAAAAAAAACATTAACATGTATGTATGTAAAACTCTTTATTGTACATAAAACACATGAAAATACTGCAGGGTGGTATGGAGGCTTTATATATACTTAGAGTGAATTTATTGAAGCTCAATTTCGCAAAAAAAAAACAAATGCTCGTAAAGTTTATCTGAGTTGAAACATTATTTTATCTTTAACTGTTACTTCAACATTTACCTGTTCTACAAAAAAACATTATACATAATTATGTAAGTTGTTACCACAAACTGGTAACTACTTATTTATGAATAAATAGTTAATCTAAATATATAAAAGAAGAAACTGACTGACTGACTGACTGACTGACTGACTGACATATCAGCGCACAGCCCAAACCGCTGGTTCTAGAGATTCCAAATTTGGGACGTAGGTTCCTTATAAGGTCTAGGGGTGCACTAAGAAAGGATTTTTCAAAATTCGACCCCTAAAGGGGTTAAATGGGGGTCCAAAGTTTGTATGGGGAAACAAGATTAGTTAGACTATTTTATTCGAAACTTCACAGGAGTATTCCTAATGATAAATGACTAAACACCTGTTTCAGGTTTTTTGAAAATTCAACCCCTAAAAGGGGATAGGGGGTGACAAAGTTTGAAAATCAACGTGGGTATTATTATTATTATATTATGGTGGGTAGTATTGTTTGTACGGTTTATCGGGTCGCACTAATACACATACCTACTTCACACACACACACAAACACACGCACACAAATTTCCACGGGAACGGGAAAAAACGGGATTTATTATATTCGATTCCGAGTGACCCTATCTCAGTAACTATACTTTATAAATTATATATATATTCTTCAAATTTCGTACACAAGTAGATGATTACAAACTAAAAAAATAATTTCAGGATTTTTGGAAATTCTTACGGGATAAGGAAAAAACGGGATTTATATATTCAGTTCAACGAAATCCTGAACTATAATTACTTGACTTTAAATTTGGCATAGAAGTACTAAGTAAGATTATAATAGTAAAAAACAGTTTTAAGGATTTTCGAAAATTCCAACGGGATATGGAAAAAACGGGATTTATATTCAGTTCTACGGGATCGATTTTTCGTTTTAATTATCGTAGAAAACTGAAATTTGGCCTTCAGGTTCCTTGGGGAGTATAGGGGAGCACAATACAAAAGGATTTCTCAAAATTTTAACGGAAATGAACGGGAAAAAACGGGATTTTTTTATACTGCAGGTTGTAGAAAGTTGAAATTTGGCATGTAGGTTGTTTGGAGAGTGTAAAGGAGCATTAAGAGAGGAATTTCCAAAATTCCCACGGGAACGGGAAAAAACGGGATTTTTTGTTTTACAGGTCGTAGAAAGCTGAAATTTGGCATGTAGGTTGGTTGATGAGTGTAGGGAAGCATTAAGAGAGGACTTTCCAAAATTCTCACGGGAACGGGAAAAAACGGGATTTTTCGTTTTACTGGTTGTAGAAAGCTGAAACTTGGCATGTCGGTTGCTTGAAGAGTGTAGAGAAGCTATAGAAGATAATTTTCCAAAATTCCCACGGGAACGGGAAAAAGGGATTTTTCGTTTTATTGGTCGTAGAAAGCTTAAATTTGGCAAGTGGGTTCCTTGGGGAGTGTAGGGAGCATTAAGAGATCATGTCCCGAAATTCTTACGGGAACGGGAAAAAAACGGGATTGAAGTACTCCTGGTACACGCGAGCGAAGCCGCGGGCAAAAGCTATTTGTCAATAAATGAAGTGTACGCGGACGAAGTCGCGGGAAAAAGCTAGTAGTGAATAAACTTTTAAGTAACAAAGTGCAGGCAAATCAATATTTAACGATTGTAATGACATGTTGTTAGTTTCAACTATTGCCTTAAATTTTATGATTCTACTGTGTTAATTAAAGTGAGCAACCCTAACTTCGCCTGACTGCTACTGCGCAGGTGCCGCGGGCGATGCAAATGTCACGAGACCGCACGACCGCTCTCAGCTGATCTCTCTCAACTCAAACGAACTGTAGCCCCGTTCGATGTGAGACAGACCAAATTATACTGGCTGATCTATTTGCTTAGCGCAATTATGAAGTCGAACATGACAGTAACGGAATAAAATGGTTAATCCCAACATAGTCTATGCTAAAAAACGTAGTAAAATGCGTATCGCGTATTGTTTGTACCGTAGATAATTATTAACCAATAATTGATGTTTGAAAATTGACACGAATTATGGTTTCTCGTATAAGTTACTGTGGAACCTCTCGAACAATAAATATTCTCATATCATTGTGCTAGTGTGCTATGGAAGTCAGTAGGTCAAGTTTATTGTGAAAGCGTTTCTCAGCAGTTAAGGTTTGCATTAACTTCCCTTGGTCAGACGCATAGCGATCAGATCATTCACATGTATACGCAAGAAAGGCAGACGTCTGATCAAGAAATTTAAGTCATCAGTAATTTTGCACCTTAGAAAATGTTAGGCATAAGAATAACGAATAAAAATTGCACACATACCCTTGTTTCCTCCAAGACTTGAATATTGTAATACTGATAAAGAGAATTGTCGTAGGTTTATGTATTAATTGAAAGGAGCTCCTGTTCAGAGCTCGATCGCCATCGTCGCCCGAGCCAATTAGGTGCAGTGTTTCGTCGAGTAGCGGTACATCCATCACCGAGCCCCGCCCATGACGTTTCATGCCGATACCCTTTGTCCTTAGCCTTCGTAGGCTTGCTTCGCTACTCCAATAATACTTCCAAGTAGCACCTGATCCTAATCACTAATACTTAAATCATTCCATTGTTTCTTATGTTGTAGCAATACAATTTTTGGTCTAACCGTAAAAAGTCTAATTAGCAATATTTTATCAAACACGAAATTCTTGTGGGTCACTCGTTAATATTGGTAACAATGTGGCACCGGCCACGCGAGTCGTCGCCCGCACGCACGGCAGCGCTAATTGTGGAACAAAAACTCCATGAAACCGACGAATTAATCATTGGCCCACGACTTAACTACCTGTATTCGAATAATACTGAAATAACTGCCGCATTCATAAGCCTTGTAATTTCTTAACCCCGCCAATGCTGCCCTTTCGGAGCCTGTATTAGCGGCACTTGAGTCGCAACACGACTACTCATAACCAGCCAGGTGCTAGAATTATTGCTGCGAGATATTAAGAAACATTAACAACTGGCTTGTTGAGTAGGAACGTCATATGCATAAATAAGTAGGCAAAATATGCTTGTCTTCACTGCAACAACTTGATAATAGATGTTTATGGCATAATATGATTCTGAGAAAGATGAGAAGCTAATTTATTGAGTTGTCGTCCGTCTTCATACCTACGGCTATGGAAGAGTGCCGTCTCCAAAGATATTTACCAATTCATCCGGATTGTATAGTCTTCAGTCGTTTTACCATCTTGAACGAGTGACTATTCAATTTATTAACAAAATCGGCCATTTTGGTTTAAATAAATAAGTTAGTCACGTGTTTATCCCATAGGTACAGTCACCAGCATAAATAAGTGATCATTTTTTTTACCTTTTCGCTTTCAGTCGTCACATGATTTCGTATGGTTTTTCAAACATGACTTTAAAGTGACAAGGTACAAAAGTGATCACTTATTTATGCTGGTGACTGTACAGGGTAGACAGTCTAGGGTAACATGACCTAAAGGCCACGTTTAACGTAATTAGTGCGCGTAAATACATAGGTATAGGTATATAGTTAATTGAAAATAAAATCAGTTTTGAAATAGAGTTTAAAAATAAAATTGTTTGCCATTTAAATTAAAATTTCTATGACTTGAAAAAAAATACAACTACTACACTACTATACTATACACCTATGTATACTATGATTATTGTGTATTTTTTTTAACCAAGGGGGGAGGTGTAGTGTGCACGCACACACCTCTGCCCATCAACCATTATAATAATAAGTCCGCCTTTGTGCATGTATCTCATTGTTTGTCAATTGTATTTGTCTTGTTTATTTTGCACAATAAAGAGTTTACATACATACATACATACATACATAACATGCAGTGCCTAATAAACCTCAGTTCGTGAACCGCAGTTGAGCCTCTCATTTACTCCGAACTCCCGTCACTACAGGGTTTTCTACTACGAAATATTGACCGGTATCAAGTGTCAAGCTGTAGCTATTGTTGATTAACTGCACTAAAGTAGGCACAGTTTCGAAAGGGGTACTCTGGTATTTTGTTCGGCTGGCCGTGCAAGCTGGCCAGTGAGAATATTTAAATCACATAAAGGCACCGTCACTTTTTACCCAGTCACCGACATCAAAGTGGAGTCACTGAAGGGTTAGCTAAAAGGTTTATAATTTCGTGTGCCGTAAGCAGGTCAGCCGACGTTACAATTCAGCGGGCACGAAAGCGCGGCGATGACGGGCCACGATTGTGGCGGTGGGATTCGTATTGCTAGTGTAACATTATTAATAACACAATCTGGTAATAAATTTAAGTGCCGCAGTTAACGTAAGCGCAGCTTCGAGCTACCAACAAACGACAGGAAAATATAAAACGTTGGTACCCAAAAACATACCAGCTACCGAAGTGGGTAATACAGCAGTAGTAGCAAGATAACCGTGACTTCTAGGTAGATACTAACATAGCAGCACGATATACAGTGTTTCGACCATCTTCAGACCCTCTAGTGTAAGTGTTACACTGCAAAAAAGGTCTAACGCATTCGTGTGCCTCAATTACTATTGGCAAATTGGCAGCGCCACTAGGGGCATATAACGGTAACAAACTGTTCTTTTAGTAATTCGATATTTGTTTCCATCAAAAATCTACACTAAAGGCTCTGTATAGTTTTGCAAGTTGTGCAATTTATTAGTATGATATTTATGTATTTTTTTCTCAATCTGGACTTACCTATTGTAACAAGAATAATTCACTTCGTATGATGTCTTTCCAATTAGTGAAGGTGGGCAGACAACAATACTAGAAAGTCAATTACTTAGTATTAAAACATAGGCGATATCTTACTAATTTAAGTTCATTTCCCAATTTGGTCCAATCTGGTGCTTAGAACTTGCGATAGCTGTGTTAAAATCTCAGTTTTTGGTTTACGTCACACCACGTCCATTATAGGCCCGGAATAAGCCCATGAACTCAACGTCAACCGGATTCATTTTTCTTTTTCTTGTTTAATTTATTGTAGTTGGGACAAAAATAGGTTCCTTAAGTCATAGATTATACGATAATTATTTTAAGGAGGTCGATAAGGATCTGAAGCAAGCCGCCGGCGGCACACGTCGCGTAATCGCAGCCACTTATTTCATTTTTCACGCTGGATATCAGGTGTATCGTTAAAAATATTCGCTCACTTTCTCTGTATTTACTTAATTCACATTTAAACTAACTAAGCTTTTATAAAAGTAAGTGATTTGCAGAGATGCGATTTATTTGAAATACTTCTATTTAAAATGCAAATACAAAATGCAAAATACCTATTTTGTATCTTGCATTTAAATACCTTTTAGTAAAAAGCATTTTGTATTTTATTTGAAATACTTTTTGAGATGTATTTTGCATTTTTAATATTCATTTCAAAATGCAAAATACTTTTTGATTAAGTTTAGCCAACATTACCAGTCGAACAAAATGTAATGAACGAATGAATGACGCTTGTATTGCCGAATTTGACCGATAGAGGCGCCTGGTAGCCATGCGTGCCCATTTTTAGGGTTCCATAGCCAAATGGAAAAAAACGGAACACTTAGATTTCGTCATGTCCGTCTGTCTGTCTGTCCCTCCGTATGTCACAGCCACTTTTTTCCGAAACTATAGAACCTATACTGTTGAAACTTGGTAAGTAGATGTATTTTGTGAACTGCATTAAGATTATCACACAAAAATAGAAAAAACCGGCCAAGTGCGAGTCGGACTCGCGCACCGATGGTTCCGTACAAATTCGCCAAGTTATTGTAAATATTATGATTAGTTATTATTATATTGAGTATGAGTATGAGTAAAATCCGGTGTTAGCAGAGCCCTGCTCTTAAGCAAAATGTAGGCACAGCAATAAATTTTGGAGGTTCCCCATACTTAGAACTGAAATATCAAATTAATCAAGAAATTTACTTCTTGATTTTTAATGTTTACTTTTTACGTTTTACCGTTAGAAATTTAATTTGTAAACGACACTGAAAATTAGAACACATACAAAAATCCGAAAAGTAAAGCTATGACCGGGAATTTCATTTTGTTCTCGGCCATAGCTTTACTTTTCGGATTTTTCTATGTGTTCTAATTTTCAGTTTGCACGAGAGACACTTCCAAACCAAAGTGGTAAAATGTGCCCGCCCCCCCTGTAACTTCTAAAGTAAGAGAAAGATAAAACTAAAAAAAATATATGATGTAGATTACCATGCAAACTTCCACCGAAAATTGGTTTTAACGAGATCTAGTAAGTAGTTTTTTTTTTTAATAATTTCTGTCTGTCTGTATAAGTAACCAATATAAAATGACCTCACACTGCCTACATTTTGCTTAAGAGCAGGGCTCTGCCAACACCGGATTTTTTAATAACTTGGCGAATTTGTACGGAACCCTCGGTGCGCGGGTCCGACTCGCACTTGGCCGGTTTTTTTCTTCTTTGGTCAGAGTGCGCGCCTTATATCTGACTAGTGAAGTGCTATTTGGCTCGACATTGTATCTCTATTCTATTTCTCATGATAAATACCTAAAATGAATATAAATCATTCGATTTGGTAAAAAGGTATTTTATTTTGAAAAAGTATTTTGAAAATACCTATTTTACATTTAGCATTTGAAATACAAAACGCAAAACTATTTGGTATTTTGCATTTGAAATAGTAAATCTCAAAAGTATTTTGCATTTTGTATTTAAATGCTTTTTCAAAACCATTTTGTACATCTCTGGTGATTTGTGTTCATCTGTTTATAGTATTTCTTGCGCTGTTTAATTCTCTTTTGTAGGTGTACCTACTAAAAGTTTTGTTTTACCTTTACACAAAAGGTGCAATTTTATGCCGGTCATTAGCCAAAAGCCGAAGCCATTAACGAGGTTGTCACGCCGCCGTGCCGGCCGCCGGCCCGGACGTCCTGACCGTACCACTCTGTCATCCACAAAGTACCTAACTTTCATTAATAATTCGCATAAAATTTACAACAGCTACGCGATCGTTGCAGGATTTACGGGCCAATAAAATTTAATAAAACGTTCACCGTTCCTTCCACTCGTCTTAATGAACAACGGCGAGCATTAATTTTAGACGATCATTTGCGTTCTCGGTTGCTGTTGATATTTTTAAATAATTAAACGTTTTCTGTCAGTGGTAAGGTGATTATTAAAACAAATATTGTAGACAGGTGATTCGAGTAGGCAGTGTCGTGTTTAAGTGTTTAATATAAATTAATAAGTTATTGGTCGTTGGGCGCCCCCCGCGGCCGCGGCCGCAGGTAGGCAGCAACCCGAGACACGCTCCGACTGTCCACTTTAACACAGGACACTATACGTTTTTTGAATGTTTACAATTACGATGACGATTTATTGAAAATGGATTAGTTACCGAAGCATTATGACGACGAATATAATGCCACGAAATTACTAACCAAACATGACGTTTACCCAACGATCTTATCGCGGGTCGGGTCTGACGAATCTATTCGTAATAAAAGCCTCGTGTCGAACGAGGTAATCACCCCCTTTTATCAGATAAACATAACCTATTCTCGATGTCAATCACGCACGATATACCTATCTACGAGTAGGTACATTGCCTAATACATCATGATTACTTTAATTTTTATCTAGATACAGTCGAGTACAAAAATTATGCACTTAATTTTCTCACTTAGTACCTGCGTTTATTTATGTCTCAGTTTTTGATCTGATACAAAAATAAATCATTTGAAGTGACTACCTACTGATTACACATTTGTAAAAAAAAACAATAATTTGATTTATTGTTATATGTGAGTAAGTAGCTTAATAAACTGAAAAAACACTTTTTGATTTGACACTACACTATACCTTTAATTTCTTAACGACAGTGAAAATTAGAACACATAGAAAAATCCGAAAAGTAAAGCTATGGCTGGGAATCGAACCCGGGTCCTCGTCATTCCGTGACGCGTGCTATACCCCTACACCACCCATAGCAGGTGACCTGCCATAGCTTTACTTTTCGAATTTTTCTATGTGGTCTAATTTTCAGTGTCGTTAAGAAATTAAATTTCTAACGGTAAAACGTAAAAAGTAAACATTAAAAATCAAGAAGTAAAATTTCTTGATTCATTTGATATTTACTATACCTTTAATTAAATATTTAATTAAAAATCAGCTGCGGATCAAATTGGTGATCGACAATAATAATATTATATGTACAGACCTACTTATAGCTTTTGTGCGTTCAGATGCCTTCAGCGATTAATAGGTACACTTAAAATTGGTATCTAACAGAAAGTAAAATTTTAGATCAAAGTCGTCTTTCTTGGTTCAGTTGTCTGTTCACTGTTTCTTTGTTCTGGTTAACTCGTCCAATGACAAAATCCTTTTTTTTTCCACTGGTAGGGTAAACACACAAATCACTTTCTTTATTCAAACCGCACGCTAAACTGCTGCGTCGTAAACAGGGATAAGATCCCATTCTGCGTCCGCTCAGCTTAAATACAGCTAACTGCCGTTAATATACTTTGTGGCAATGTTAACACAGAATCTCGTGAATTAAGTATTTTTATATCATAATAAGGCCAATCGAAAAGAGCGGGCGTGAGCGAGCGGAAGCGGGCGGGTGGCTTTGTGCGGCGCTCAATGAGTTTTATTGCTTATAATTGAGCGTTTACTTGCCCAGACAGACTACTCCGGGGTTATCATGCATCGACCACTTTCTTCGTATCCGAGAACGTGAGTTAAATGACGGCAGTTTTTATTTTATTTCGTACCTCTCCGTCCTACTATAAGTGGCCAGGGTCTGGTTGGTATTACGAGTAATTTAATAAATGTTATGGTGTTATGATTAAATAAAACGGAATAGTCAACAGAACGAATGAGGCTTGTATGGCCTTACCACAAAAACATACATACGTTTCAGGCTCAAGTACCTACCTACCCAAAATTATAGATTTGATGAAATAACTTGTGTAAGAACATGTTCAACTGCCCATAATTTTTCGCAGTAGAGTTTTTAACGTAAAATGCTTGGGTACTAAAACAATTGAACTGTAACAAAAATACCAGTTCCTCTTCTATTTACACTTTCTACACTTTATTGCCAGACTGAGCGGGTAACTGGCGGACAATAATAAAAAGTAATATCCAAATATCTGTATAACACCGCACAAATTCCACGTTAGGTTTCATAGAGCAATCAGCGCACGCAATTATCAATAATACCTTAAATCCATTTACTGCGGAGAAAGCGCGATTACCTGAAATAATAATAAATGATTTAAAGCAGCGTTTGTATGTGCAACGCAGGCAGCACCTCAATTTACGAGCCAGTCTGTTGTCACTTGCGTTGGTGGTGCAAGCGCACTAAACACGCAGCTTTATGAAGCCGGAGGTAAAACGATTGTCTCATTACTTACTTGACATTTTTCAATGTATAAATCACATCGCACTGAATATTATTGGCACTAAAACTAGGTTCTAAACAAATACATCCGCTTTCGTGTGTGTTAATTTAGCAAGCAATTGTTTACAGAATTTAAATTAGCTGTGAATCAACTGATGTATTTCGCATTGTTAACAGCGTCGCTGCATACGTTTCACTCTTTACTAATCAGAGTTCTACTTTTTCGTTGAACATTTGATCGAAAGTTTTGTTATTATGAATTATTAATGGACTCGTGTAAGAACGCTTTAAAATTTGAAGAAAAGGAATGATCTTACTACGGTATTGTATGCAAATTTATGAGCACGCTCGGCGTTCAGTGGACTCATTTAGCGTTGTGACGCGCGACGTGTCGTGAGGAAGAGGTTCGAGAGTAGCTTCGGATTAATCAATTACAGTAATAGTGAATTTAGGAAGCGTCGAAGGCGTGCGCGCACTCCTCGCGGGGGGCACGCGCTGCGACATCACATTTCTCACTTCAATTTGTAGCCATATTTGTTTTTCTCGTTCCACCGTCTCACTTCATTTTGAGCGGAGGTCGTTTTTTAATAATCCTCTTCTCTTTTTTCATTCCGAGGTGACGTTTATCGTGACTCCGGCGCGGGCGCGCGGTGACGCTCGCTCGCCTCTAGTTAAACGACGATTTACCAGTATTTCATTCGATCCTCTATGTCAGTGCGATGTCTTTACGATCGAGTATTTTATTTGGTATATTTT
This sequence comes from Pandemis heparana, assembly GCA_963854515.1. Lineage (NCBI taxonomy): Eukaryota > Metazoa > Arthropoda > Insecta > Lepidoptera > Tortricidae > Pandemis > Pandemis heparana. The sequence goes on along the minus strand of OY978008.1, from coordinate 12,681,546 downwards.
ACTGCCACCGTTATTATGACGAACGTTTTATTATTACAATTGTGAACTTGAGACGCTTGGGCTCACTCTCATAATAAAGATTTTAACGTCCCTTAGTGCTGTTGCATGGGTATTGATGTGTGTTATTTATAGTTGTTCATAAATTACTAGACTTCCAGTTGGTGTCAATCTGCGTCAGATTTAGAAGGGATGTTTGTGGACAATGCATATCACTCGATCAATAAACAACCGTTTTTTTGTTTACAGTTGCATTTTCGCTTTGTAAAATTAAGCTCGTATTTAAGTAGTCGCATGACAGTTTTTAAAAATAATCACGAATTAAAATGATCAGCGGAGACTAATGCAAATGCAGCGGAATCCTCTTCTTTAAGAGATCATTTCTCATGGCTTACCTCTGTTGACTTAACCTCGTTGACACTGGGGACAGTCATCAGCGAAAGTATCAACTAAAATTGGCGGGGAATGGATTTCGGCACAGCAGGGTGATTTTCTGTTTTTTTTTTCTTTAAGTTTTATTGGCCAACTAATCATTTTGGGGTTAATAAAATAGTAACTTTCTGATTTTGTTTATGACATTATTACGAAGAAAATTAGACAAGATTAGATTGATTGAGAGAGTCATTAAAGAGACGGTATAAGTTTAGTGAATCAATTGCATACACTTGTTCCAAATACGGTGGAGGTAGAGTGCAATGCCATTTGATCCAATACGAAGATTTTACACAAAATAAAAGATATAATATATTCCTAATATGTATAATAAAAGATGGGAAGAGTTCTCGTATATTTACAACTGGACCTAGGTACGAGAGAAAAAAAAACAATTTGGCAGTTTATCTTGATGACTTCCAATACTGACGTTGTGTGATAAATAATCAAATTTATTATATTAACTTACACAACTACCAGGAAAATGGAGTGAAAATAAAATAATTCACGAATAAATTGATGTAGGTAGAACATTCCATACACTTCTAGACCTATTCACATTAAAAATACTACCTATAAATCATATAAATTTAAAAAAAGAGAACTTTTTGACGCGACTGTACGCGCCCACACTCCATGCATTCTCCCGATCTGTTGACATACTGTAGAGGTATTGAATGTTCACGTGCCATTAGCATAAATAAAGTCATAATGTTTAATATTTTGTGCAGTTTCAAACCGACATTCCGTGCGAGCGATATTCCAATTTATTTAACAATGTCGCAGCAATACTTTATGACGCGGATCACAACCTTGTCAAAGGCATTTTAACTGTTACCTACCCTCTGTTGCATTGAAGTTTTTACATGCTATGAAAGGGAAAGTGGAAACACGATAAAACAAAGCTTGAAGTATTTTATAAATAACCGCATTTGCCGCTACAGCAGTTATTTAAAATGATAATAAGAGTCGCAAATGTTACTTACCTACCGATTAAAAAAATATCGTATCGTGAAATAATAATAAAAGTACGCAAAACATTTATTTTCTGAAATCACATTGAAACATGTCCATACTTTGACATCTCTACATTATCTATTACCATTGTAAATGAGACAACATAGCGTAGGCTCGTAGCCTTTCGGGTTGAAGTCGTCGAACCTTCGAATTTTTTTAAAACGACAGATAATTTTCACGGCACATTGTCCTGTGTGTTGTCCATTAAAGGGGGTTGTAGCGGCCAGTAGGTGTAGGTACAAATGGGGCGATTTGTGCGCGACGTGAGGCGACAAGCCGCGCGTAATCCGCCGCGCCGCGCTAATCGAACGCCGCGCCGAGCCCGCGCCCTCTGCTGGCATCGAGCGGAGTTTCTGAACCCATCCATGTTGGAAACTCAGCTGATGAAGAAGTTGAAGTCTATAAATGTATTGTTCTTCGACCTCTTAATGTTAGCGATACTTTTGACAGTGACTATTTTTAAATGTAAACCATTATTGAAGCTAGAACCGAAAAAAAGGTAATTAAATTATACATGTAGAGTCGCTTTTAACATGAATGAGCAGAGCGTTGGCGCGCAGTGTTCGTTTCGCTGCCGCCGGGGCGACCGCTCTCTGATGAAGGACTACGGATTAGCCCGAAACAATTGTCGGAGCATTCTTTCGGCTTTTTATACGTGAGTTATCCGGTTTGTTGTAATTATATTATGTAGAGTCGATAATTGATATGTAAAATCTTCTTCACTGGACAATAAATATGTAATGAACGTGCAAAACTTTGTGCTTTTCTAAAAATAAACAAGTAAAAATTTTCTTTAATGAAAACAAACTCCTAAATTGGTATCTTCACGTAAAATCCATGATCAGCATTAGCAACTATCCAAATGCCTATTTTCTTTTAAGGCGGTTATAAAACAAAATCACATTTATCTAACTACAAACACACTTATGTTATGGCTCCACGCATTTATCCTGAAAGTCAGGTTCTGTTAACATTTGAAAGAAACCTTATAAAAACATTGAAGCCGCGCGGGCCGCTCGGCTGCTCGCAGCCATCTGGCTCGCCCCCACCGGCCGCCATGTTCCGCCCCTCCGGCCCTCCCACCGCCCCACCGCAATTAGACCTATCTGGCCCTTTCCCAACCACACATTTCCTTACAGCTCAGATATTAAAGATTAATATCGCACGGCGTGGGCACGCGAGGGGCCTCGGGTGGGCCGTACGTATCCCCTCAGTCAGACCGATTCGTGTCGTCGCCTACGTTGTACGTGATACCGTGGTACTTAGATAGCTTTCACGAAATTCAACTCCATCATAGTCATTCCAGCCTAGTACGTGTAGATACAACTGTAGGTGTTTTTTTTTTACAGAAAACCTATGTTTATTTTACAATGTTAACAATAAAATTACGATAATTTTAATGCTGTTTTAAGACGTTTGATCATTTACGAGTATTCGAGTATCAATAACCACTATTGCAATTCTCATAAGAATGTCTTAGTCTTATAAGAAAGTTTCAGGGTTTTATGCAAGAAAGACAGGGCCATTATTAAATAATCTTTTGTTGTTTACAGTACAGTAGAGCTGTATTATTTTTAAATCATATTAAGTAGCAGTAGGTCGAGTTTTGGGTAGTTAGAGTTAAATCCTTAAAACCATTTTACAAACAAATACGTACTTAGTATATGTATATACATACACAAGATAGATCGAGAAAATATAGGTATAGTTATTGAAGGTTTCAATTCGATTTAAATTAGTCATTCCTAAAAGCGAATTCTGTAAGAATAAAGTCGGGGACGCCAGCTAGCAAATTATAATTATAGGTGGATATTGATGACGTGTTTCGGACATAGACTAGGTTTCGGATGATATTTCATCAGTGCAGGTGTCGAAATTAGAGGGAGCTTTAATGGATGCAACCACGCCCCGGGCCGCGGGCTCGCTCTATGGTCTCTTAACTTTTGCTTTTTTTTCTAAATGTTCTAAACGTTTTTTTATTAGATAAATTTTGCTAACTTTATTAACAATTTACTTAAAGGTGAGAGAGTAAATACACGTGCATAAGCATAGGTATAGGTACGCAAAAAGTCACATATTACTTGAATAAATTACAACTTGACTTTGAAAATGACCGGCAAGGTTACATTATTTTCAACCTGAATGACATAGGTTTACCTTTCAGTGAGCCTTTAGGTACATTTTGAATAAAGAGATAAGTAGGTATGGGTAGGAACCTAAGTATGTTGTTTTCGAACAATGTAGAATAAATTAACATCAGTAACTTTCAGATGTTTCAAAGTTAGAACAACAGTTGAAGTCAAAAATTACACAATAACAATTTCACATTTACACGTGTTACCGCAACGCTGTAAATCGCAAGATCTTAATTAACAGCAAGATATTAGGCAATGTTCACATCGGAACAATCGAAGCGGTACCCAAGGTTTCTACGGTGAATCGACACTTTTAAATTTCATAACGAGACGAATTAAATTAACTTATTAATTAGCTTATGGACGTTAATTATCTCATCAGAGCCGGGAACGATTCGCTGGCGTTATCGGCGCGTCACATCGCGGAGGCAATTAATTACTACAGTGTAATGAGAAATCACCGGCACTATTATTATAATTGATAGCGTAGATAGTAATTAATGGTACGGCCCTCCCTACGAGGGAGGTAGGTGTTTAAAGATTAGGCAGCATTCTACCAATGAAATCAAATATGACAAGCTTTGTTATTGATCGGCTGTTAAGTTCTCATGCTACTCGAGGTTTGCGCTCGCCATTATTATTTATTTATGAATAGATTTCAATTAATATCCACATATTTTGAGCTCAATTGTAGCAGGATGCATGCTACCACTCTCCTAACCTATCCCGCAACCACTAACGACTGAGTAAATAAATAACTGAAGGCAAATTTCAGCACTTTTAACAGTTGCATGTCCTTAGTCTCCCCATAACAGCTGTTAGGTACGAGTAGTTAGCTCTTCCGGTCAGAACATTTAAATATGAGCTGTAATTATTTATTATTTTGAATTAAAGTGACTTTGATACTACTTCTGCGCTTAAGAATATAAAGAGGTGGCCAATTTAAAGGCATCGATACATCAGCATAGCATTTACATATTCGTGCAGAGTGAGTTGTTCATGAACATCTGCCTCTCCTCGCGAATTAGCTGATTTGCATAATTTTAGCCTAAGTTACGTTTTTTAGTTTGTAGGGAAGCTTTGTTTTATGTCTTATTGTTACAATGTGGAGTTCCATACAGTTCGAGACAGGTTATAGCTAAAAAATAAACACCTTCAATATTCCCCTCATAAGTCTAAATAATGAGTGTCTGGATTTACAATAGATGATACCCGGGATCTTCTTATCCCAAAACAAGGAGTTTCGCAAATAAGTATTATATACATGACATATTTGTTAAAGTTGTATTACCTACCCACCTATATAATAAAAATCTATGCATTATTAAAGACAGCGACGCGCTGTTTGCTACACGGCTCTTGACCTGGGATCTAAAAATGGTTTAGCAATATTGTTAAATATTTAGTAAGCTCTATACGGCAATTAGAATCGATGTAGAAAACAATTTTTGTTCAAAGTATTTATTGCTTACGACGACGTGGTTGGCTTAGTTGGTAGCGACCCTGCCTGCCTGCGAAAGCAAGCGTCCCGGGTTCGAAACCTAGTTTACTAAGGGCATAATTTTTTTTTATTTAAGTAGATATATATTTCTCTACATAAGTATATCGTTGTCTATTACCCATAATAGGTAATACAAGAATTACTAGCGCTTACTTTGGGACTAGGTCAATTTATGTGAATTGTTGCCTAATATTCATTTACTATTGTTTTTTTCCATACATTGTGATACCACATATTTCAGAAGAAGGACCATAACAAGGAACTTTTGTAACTTACAGTTCTGTACAAGTTCTATCTTTTATCTAATTCCTAAGATATATCACTTATTTTTTACACTTTACCGTAAATTAAGAAATAGGTATCTAATAAAATTTTCTCACTCTGCTACACGTATGGAGTTCCCTCCTCTAACTTTTTCTTTCGTATTTTAACTGAGGATATAATGAAGCTGTTGCAAACGACGCCTATTTTTAAAGTTTTATTCACATAGCCCTTATGTTTCCGAGTAAAACACCTGTACCATACGGACACACAAAAGATGAAGGAATAAGCCCTATGTAACTTTTCTCAGATCGTGCTGAACTCCATGCACCGGTACCAGCCCCGAATACACCTGGTGAAGGTGCGCGACGGTGGCGGCCCCATCACGGACCTGGCGAGGGAACAGCACCGCACCTTCGTCTTCCCGGAGACGGTCTTCACGGCCGTCACCGCCTACCAGAACCAGCTTATCACCAAGCTAAAGATCGACTCGAACCCATTCGCGAAGGGCTTCAGGGATTCGTCGAGGCTCACGGATTTTGATAGGTGAGTTTTCAGATTTACTTTCAGTTGGGTAAGGACGAATAGTAGACGATTTGGCTTTTTAATATTGTAAGCCGTCATTTACCCACAAAGTATGCCTTTTTGCAAATTTGAGTCGGTCTATTATACCTGCTGGTATTTTTCTATGACAGGGATATAATTGCTGAAGATGATGTGGATAGGCACACAAAAAACTTGAGAAATACTAATAGGTACACGAATGGCTCCTCCCTAAACCCTCTATACCCCTCTTCGTCTATGCATATTTAAAATCTGCTTGCGTGGAAACAGCTAAAAAATTGCTCACGTAATGTGCAAAAGACATCGGCAGACTTAAAACTATCACGACAGGTTTTTGAGATGAGGCTGAGGCTTTTTTTGAAGTCATTGACTATTAAAAACTAAAATGAAGAAAAGTGACATGCCCACCACACGTGGGCCTGAGCCCAAAGTGGGCCGAATCGATGCTGCGGTGCTCCGGGCAAGTTTGATAAATTGGCAGGTTATTAGCAACAGTTGAAAGGCATTAGGTCGGCCGCCCTGCAATTTGCGCGGCGAGCGGCTTTACCATGAATAAAAGATTAAAAACGCGCCTCCGCGCCTGATTGCGACTGATACGCGGTTGAATGCTGATCGCGGCACCGATTTAGGGATGTTCGCGTTGTTATCCGCCAAATCTGCTTAATCGACTTTGAAAATAATCGATATCTATACTTATAATATATACGCTTTTAAGGCGTTTTTTGTTTTTACGCTTTATTATGGCAAGAAAGATACTGATAAATTTGGTTATTTTGCCCATAACTTCAGAATTGGTAACTTGAAGAAAAAAGAAATAGTGTATAATCTACATTAACACTTGTTTTAATGACTACAATATACATATATCATCAACTGTGAAGAAATGTCATGATACAATAAACTGAGACCACGCGGTCATAAACGTGTAGTGTGGGTATTCATTTTATTCTCATTATTCCCTCAAGATGACGATAAAAAGTTAATTTTCGTATAATTTTATTTACATAATTTAAAGAGTAAATACCTAAGTGTAGTACTTACGACGAATAAAACATCGACAACCCAGTGTTACGCGGATAAGCCGAGCGACACCACAGCACTGTGGGAACGCAATCACGCCACATTGTGTCCCGATCTGATTATTAAGAGAGTGGTTATTGGAGGTTACAAGAAGCTATTGTAATCTATGCTGGCATTTGTAAAAAGTTATAAGCAGAAACGTGTTCTTCTCGCCGTTACGTGAACACTTACTGTGGAATACGTTTCCAAGTCATTAAGTTGAAGATCGGGCGATGGGTTAGCGAGGCGAGAATTTGCCGGGAGGCGAGCGGGCGTTCCCGTGAGGTGACCACTACTAACTATCTTTTCTCATTTAGTGTTTTGCGAGAATTAGTGAGGTATATATACGTATTCCAATTAAATAACGGATTTTGACCTTTTCACCGCTAAGCAGCTCTAGTGTCACTCGCAACTGTCAACTTTATATTGTAATTTCTAAAGGTGCATTTCACACTGCATGCACACTGACTTCATATCAAGTCAAAGATTTAAGTCAGTATTTAGTTAAAAATATTTGTAGAAGGACTTTTGAAGTACATTTGAAACAGTTGTTAGCGGTCAAACCCCAAACAACAAAGTACTTATTTGAAAATAGTTATTTTTGGCGTTTAAACTTTGATCTCTTCGAACATTTAAAAAATACATACTCATTCGAAATACCATAGTATCGTCAACCAAGTAAGTATTTTACCTTTTTTATGACAGTTCCTTTATTAGAAAAAAAAACAAGGTTGATTAGGTATCACATTGACTTAGAAGTAAAATTAAAATTTAATACTATCAGGGGTAGGTACGTAAAACTGACATTAAAAATTCGAATAGTAAAAGAATTCCTCAGTACGCCTTAGTATCTTAATCGTTCGTAAACCAAATATACACAATTTTCACTCAATAAGTACGTGACGTAAGCTCAAAACAACGAAACAAAGTCTTAGATGGACAAGACATAATAATATGAACTGTTGTACTTAATAACAGTAACAGCAGTAAAGTTCTCATAATGCGCGAAGATAGCGTGTGAGAGGTAAAGAGTAGAGGCGGCGCGGGTCCGCTCACGTCAACGGCGGCCCGCGGCGGCGGCGCGCGTGATCACAGGGCGCGCACTCATTATGCCCTAAACGACAAATTAAAGCGCATTTCTATTATCTCCCCATCGGTGTGATGCGCATCTCCAGCGCTCAACCCAGTGGTTATCCCGCGAACCAACAACCTGCTGAATTATGCAAAAAACAATTACCTTTCCTCATTTAAACTACATTGAAGGTCAACTAAAACACAGTAACCTATAATTTCCTCGGCACTTGGAAGAGATAAAACTTTAACGGTTATGTCTTCGCGAAGTAGCTTGTTATAGATAATTAATACTTTAGGTTTTATGATTCGTTATTTCATTGTAAAGCTGAGAATCGCTTCAATTGTTAAATGCCAACTGATGCAACATCTAAAAACATTAATTTGTAATCACTCCTAGAAGTTAAACGTCACGTCATTTTACCAGGCGAGTATTTAAGTATCAGCGTGATCGGCGGGATTATCAACGCTATTATTAATCTAATCTTCGACACGACAGTACGTGACTACCGATTTGTATTAATTGATAGAGCGGCAGCGTGATGAGAGTTCACGGCGGTGATTGACGGCTAATTCGAGATGTTATCGCGCAATTACCTCCGCTGTCCTGTCTGCCTGCGCTAGTCGCTACTGCACCGGCGTACCCACGCTTTCACACATCATTCTGCATCGTAATCCATTACGTATTGTAACACAATGATGACGATCTTTCGTTGGTAACATTCTTTACCTAACAAACACATTTTCAGACAAGTTTTCTGAAGATTCAATGCAGAAGAAATTTATAAAGATATAACGACTTCGAATCCGCATCTAACGTACCCTAGATGTGGAATTTTACTGAGATTTTTTCCGAATGCTAGTAGGTATTATGATTGTAGATTCATCTGAGTATGTCGGGCCAGATCGTCATTCTGTAACGATGGGCTTGATTTCACTTGAGATGCTTAATTTGTGCCAATGTTCTGGTCATAGGAATTTAAAAGTAAGTGTTCAAGAAGCGTCATTTCCGTTACAAGCCCGATGCGAGTAGAGCTCCCACGTACGTACGGTGGCAGCGGATTGAAAGCCGAATAATTAGAGGCCTCGTATCTGATGAGCCGGCCGTCTGCTGGGCTCGCTACTGTGCACTTGATTCTATTAAGCTCGGTAACTTCGCCGTGGCGATTACTTTTAATTTGACTACTTTCTTCTTTTTTTAGAAAGTTTCTTGTGGTGTTAGTTTTAGTTAATGTTAGTTAGTGTGGGCGATATATGTAAATAGGATAACGTATATTTGGTTTCTTGTCTACGAATATTTCGACTTATATTTTTTTTATTTAAAATATCTGGTAATCTATAAATGCTTAGGCATTGAACTAAAAATATTATAAAAAGATTAAATACCTACGTAACAAATCACTGGACATTTCGAAAGTGTGTCTAATAAAAATTACAATGATGTATTCTATATGAGTGATTTCGAAATTTAGTAATGGTTTTCTCGGATGGTTCTTCACACCAATGAGAAAGTTCGTACTTAACCACCGTCTCATGCTCACCCACAAAGAATTCAGATTCGAAGGCGCCGACTTCCCAGCAATAAATCTACACCAGTCAAATTACAATGACAAATACAAATGTTTAAAACAACTGGCCTAGGCCTAATGACTTCCTTCGCTGACGTCCGAAATCGTCAGACAATAAGTGTGATGGATTGCCATTGTGTGAGAACGTGTGGGATTTGGCGTGGTGGCCGGCTCCATTAATTAATGGGGCACGCCTCTCGCTCAATCAGAGCCGATATTTAAGCCGATATTTAGCGTGAGTCCCGACTCAATGTTTATGTGCCGACGCACCTCTTCGTTAATTGCGTAGGATTCACTTAGGCGTAGGTGTTCGACTTGAAATAACCGTTTAACGACAATTGCGTGGCGGCCGGGGGCGGTGCATGCTTTACTGTTGTGATATAAACACGTGGAATAAATTTTCTAGATACCGCTCAATATGTTATGTTATGTTATGTTATGTTATGTTGTAACGGGCTAATTTCCGCAACTCGACGTCTATGAACTGCGCCTATTTTGCGTGGTGGGCTGTCGCACTATTCGTGCCAGCCCAGCTCCTGTAGGAAGCCTAGCAGACCGACGATTTCCTGGAGCGTCCTCGGTGAACCGAGGTGTTGATACCGCTTAATATAAAAGTTTCAAAATTATTAGATTTCCAGCGTATATCCCTAACAGTTAGTAAGTAAATTCTTGTTAAAGATAACGTTATCGCAAGTACTCTACATTTATGTGTCGTAAAATATATAAAACGTTTAGCATACGTATGTATTTGATATTTGCATCAATATTTACGAACACAATGGCACTGATAATGATAACAATGCAATTCGACGGAGAAATAATAATGCATCCAAGTAGTAAGTAGGTACCTACTTAATACTTAAGTAGAGGTTTGTTGTATTATTTCCCTAGCTATTCCGCCCACATTGCACTTAAAGTGGGAAGGAAGCATGATTCTAATAACAAAGAACGACGCTGTCAATAGAAAATAATCCACCCAACGTAATAGAATCAAGTCGACTACCTACTTCAATTGTGTATACTTATACCGTAGTAATGTCTCTATACACGTTAATTTACCAGCGTTTTGTTAAGCAAGAAGTCAAAGTATTTAACATTTCGACGTAAGTACATAATACATATTTGCCCTCTTATTATCATAGAAATATCATCATTCTTATGCTATGCTCACGCATGATATGCTATTAAAGAAATGCCGAATCATTAGTAATAACTGCAATAAATTTTGCAAAAAGATAGGCTTAGATGGACTCATTTTACATTCGCGGGCATAATATACATCGATAAGAGGTCCGAGACGAGATATCGATAAACCGCGCGGGCCGGCCGTCCCTAGCGGCGAGCCTCTGAGAGCCGCCGCCCTGTAATTTGCCGCCGGAGAGTGTTGGCTATTACTGCTGATACCGAGATCATAATAAATACGCCATTAACGCCCCCACGGCACCCGAAACGGCATAACCACCGAACACGACAGGCGAAAGAACTCCAAGTGTTCGGTCTCCGCTTACGACGTTTCTACGTCTCACACTTGAAAACGTGTGAATTTCATAACATTAAGAGCATACCTATGAGTTAGTTAAAAATTAACCAATTACTTTACTTTAAAATTAATAGCATTGCTGTAGCCGCCGATCGTAATCGACGTGAGATGTCCATAACGTAGCTCTCATGAACTTTATGTTGATATTCAAGCGCTGCCAACGTTTTAACGTTTTAACACATCATTAATAATTATTTAGCCTCGGAGCAATTTTTTTAAGTTGTTAAAACGGAATCAAAACTTAAGTAGGTTCATTACATCCCTCGAATTGCGGTATAACCGAGGTGAAATCACCTGTTAATATTGTCGGTATTTTTGTAAATTACATACTCGGTGCGGTAATCAAAATTTTATGTCGCATGTTACCCGGTGTGTGAAATTATTTCGACGGTATAGTTGCACGTGAAAGTTAATGTACGGTTTCAGTAACACCAGCACCCGCACCGGCTATTAGGCGTCTATTAGTTTTTATGTTAGAAATTAGAGAGGTTAGAAAAAAATCGGCCATGGGCGAGTCGAACTCACGCACGACGGGTCCTGTCATCATCTCCATCCTATGTCCGTCACATAGCTGGGCACAGGCCTTCTCCCAGAATGAGAGGGCTTGGGCTATAGTTCCGACGCGAGCCCAGTGCGGATTAGAAACTTACCATACATTATTGAATTGCTTCGCAAGTGTGTGCAGGTTTCCTAGCCAGGTTGTAAGTTTTAAATGATATTTCGCACATAAATTCCGTAAAATTCCGAGGTCCGAGTTCGGGTTCAAACCCAGATGACCATCTGCTTAAGAAGCCGTACAGTCAAACCACTGGGCTACCACGTCTCAGGGTTCCATACTATCGTACAGTTGCAAATACGTTTTCCCTAACTCTTGAACTTTTAACTTTATGTTATTTTTATTACATCATATTTGTTGTTATTACTGTCACACCTAGCGTTTACTGCTGCTACTCAGTGAAAATTTAAAGTGTCAGAACAAATAGATACAACTCTGTGACAGACGGACGGGCCGACAGCGCAGCTTTAGTAACAAGTCCAAAGGCCACCATTTGGACACGGAACCCCAAACAGTGTTTTGGTTGGCGTGTGTGGGCAACCTACCTGTATTAATTCCCGGCGCGCCGCCGGCGCCTGCGGCCGCGGGATCAACGGTGATAGATTAAATTCGACACGGAATCTCATGATGTCATGCCAATTTTGAGTCTCACCTCGAGCCGGCCGTGTCGTCACGCTCATTTGCCGCTCTCGAACGCTCACGCATCTCGCCCAACGCCCATTATTAATAACGCCTCGACGCTGACCATCCCGACTCACGAAGAGTTACGAACGTTCGATTTCCATCTAGCAGGCGTGAAAGATGGATTATTGCATGCTTATGAGTGCGCTAGTTGATAGTTTCGTAGAGCGGCGGAAATAGCGTTCCCGGGAATCTAATCGCGGCCGGTGGCGCGGCGACAACCTCCGGGAACCGATAAAAGGGCGCGCTCTCCGCGCGGCAATAAAGGGCCGGGACGAGCGCGCGCCTCGTTAACGCCGCGCCAGCACTCGTAAATGCGCTTCACGGAAATAATCGCTGGCAATATCACATCTATAGCGAATAAAACAAACGACGATAATAATATGCAACCAAGTGTCACCTTACGTTCGTTAGCCGAACAATGCTTAAAAGCGTTTTCACGACAAGGTGACTTTTCTAAATTTTCTAAATTTAGTTATCAAATGCTTGTGAAGAACTCCAATAGGTACTTAAACAGTAAAAAAACACGGTCCTTTTTAAAATATTACGATGTAAAACTCTGGTCACAATGATATTTTGACCACGATTGCCTTTAAATATAAGTTAATCGATAAGCTCGATGTTTCCAAGGATATCACGTTGAAAATAAGTCTACCTAATGTAATCAACCGTGAATCAATTTAAAACTCTTATATGTTCAGCTCAAGTACATACATATTTAGATGCTTATACCTAGTATTATAAAGCGCCACGTGGCTCGTACACCGAAGTACGTTCCTCGAAGTCAGTTTTATGGACTACGGACCGCTGAAAGCCAACGAACAGGCAACGCGCAACTGCCCACGTTCGCGGAACTGCGCACGCGGCGCTACGCAGGAACTCGGCTCTACCCTAGAAACCGTTGCCACTGGGCTTTCCTATACTCTAAGACCGGCCAAATGCAATAAGTGCCTATATATGCATATGGTACCTTCAGGTCAATGTACCAATTAGCCTTATTATCCGTGGAATTAGAGTAGAAACTTTCAGAAATTTTACATAGTTGTTGCGTCACACCGTGTCTCAATTTACCTTGTTTCTTTTTCCTCAGAGATCCAATGGAACTGATGCTAATGGAGCAGCAGCTACTGCGCTCCCCGCTGCGACTATACGCGGGTGCAGAGGAAGAGGCCGAGAAGCGAGCGGCCTGGGCCCGGACGCCGCCGGCGCTGCAGCTGCTGGCCCTCGGCGGGCGCGGCTGGCCCGCCGCCTGGCCGCAGCCCCTCTCCCTGCCCCCGGACCTCTGGATGCAGAAGCCCCCGGCCCCCCTCCGCTACTGCCCCTACCCTCCCCTCGCGCACGCCGCACCCACTGCCAGACCAGAGCACGCGCCGTCACCGCGACACCCACTCTGAATCTAAAGACATTCCAAAAAGACGTTCTGCTGCGATGATTATCGAAAATGTGCTGTGAGGACTTGTATAGACTTACTCGAATTGAAAGTATGTAGTACCTATTAGTGATTAAATTAGGCATATTAATTATTATTGTATTAGATTATTCTAAGGATGTAATTAATGGTTCCTACTGGAGATGATTTAAACCGTATTATTACTACAGATCACATGTTAACACTGAATCACCTGCTAGGTGTCTGTCCTACTTTTCCTACTCATTAAGAGGGTTAACGTAAGAATTATTAATTTCTTTTATTACTTAGCAAAAATAGAGAAAGAGAATATTATGTTTGAACCAAAGAGCATTATATTAATCGAATGCAATTTTTAAAACAATATCTGTAGAGATTACACTCCTCATTGAACTATCTGTGGAAACAACGAAAAGAAGTTATAATAAAACAACATTCCAATAACATTTATTAGAATAATACTTAGAAGCGGGCTTGGTAACGTAACTACATTAGAGAAAATCAAGTAAGTACCTACTTAACTATTAAAGCAAAAGTCCTATTGTTTTTGTTCGAGTTGTTTGTTTAGATTTGTATAAATCTAATAGTGAGTATTGTGAAATACATAAGTAAGTGAATTAATAATGAAATGATAAATTTAATAATATAATAATTTTGGTTCTTAAAAAAGATGTTATCTATTAGTTCTCGGTCACCATTTATCTCTACCGTGTTCTAAAAGATATCAGAAAATAGGATGAGGGATTTATTGCTACCTAATACATATTACCTATTTATACTAAAGTCACGGTATCGTGATACCTACTGACACCGTTTGACCTAAGTTATTCTGTTTTTTAAATAATACATAAGTACTGATATTGTTTTTGTTTCTTTTGTTTTAATAATCTAATTCACTTACTGCGTATTAGTAAGTTGTATTCGTGTGTAAAATATAGATGATTATACTATTTATATTCCACTTAGTACCGTACCTTATATGAAGATGTATGTATTGTATAGCGATTGATTAAATTATTTTTGTAGGATAAGCACTGTACATACCAGATGTCACTTAGATGTTTGTATTGATAAGAAATTATGAAACTGTTTTAGTGGGCTAGCGCGCTCGCATTATTAACGCACCTATAACGTCATGTATGGTGACACCCTAACCAGAAAACACTTACGGCTGCTACGAGTGACTGCGACTAGCTTTGTCCACTTTTTAAATAGCTTGGTTTGTCTACAGCTTGCCCCGCTTTAAAACTTCTATTTAACCATACTTCAAGATGGGATATCGCAGTTCCGTGGTTATTATTTCATCTTACACTTACATTTTATTATTAAGTATGCGAAATATGAAGATTACAATCTTGACGCGAAACAGCGATATCTGATGCGAGCTTATCGAATCGAGGCCCTTCAGACTAGTTACAAAAAAGTGAGTGTAAAAGCTAGACGTGGTAACTTGCACCAGCGATGCTAGATTATGATTAACATATCTACTACGCGTAATGATTTCAAATAATAATGATACCTAACTATTGAAGGAGCAAAACCTGTTACTAAGGTGTAAAGTCATTCTCTTACACTCAAGCTACTTAAGACGTTTTATGACTGTGCAGACAAATTAAAATTATAAATGGTTATTGTTATATTCAAAACACAATTTAAGTTATCTTACCGTGATTGTCAAATAATTAATTTTGATATTATTCAAACCTGTGCCTAAATAACTTTGCTAATTATGCTCACCTGTAAAATTTCAGAATCATAATATAATGATGTCTTTGTCGATATAAAGTAGCTAGAGTAGGCATAAGTAAATGACACGTTTCAAACAGACTGTCTTCAATAGCAATAAAAGTAGCATCAACTATTTTCTAGGATTCAATAGTAAAGTTGCACGTTCTAGCGTGAATAACTCCCTCCAGCCTCCCTAGTTAATACGCATATGAGAAATTGAAATTCATCTCAATTTAAGCCTAGCGGAGACATACATTGTAGCATCGATAGCGTGTGGAGACGTGAGTTTATACCAATTTGATCGGATAACTGCACCTATAAGTACGCATCGCAAGCGCAAAGTGCTTCCTTACGCGAGCTATTTATAGCTAAGTTAACTAGGTATCTAGTACCTAGTATATCACCAAATAAAAAATCCTTGTCAACTCTGTCGTGACATAATTTGGTTTGAGCCTACATCCTGTTCATCGCAGGAACCCGTAATAAATTGGTTGTCATTATTTATGCAACGTATAATCGGATATGATTAACATGCAGGTAACTAAATCGTATCCATCGCTGAATATTTTCATATTGACACAGATTAAAATCAAGAAACAAAACATAAGAATAAACCTTTTCAGACGGACTGCATTCTGACTGCAACGTAACTGCTGAACCGTAAATTTTTATTTCATTTCCATTTCAGTCGCTAAGACTGCACGCTAACAGATGCAATGTGAATGGGCAGGTTGGCGTTGCAGTTACGTTGCAGTTGGATTGCAGTATATCTGTATGGCCCTAACAAGTTTTTTGTGGAAACTTTCATACTTACTCATACAGTATAGTTTTTTTAAACTACAACCGTATCGCATTCCAAACCTAGCGTGTAGTTAATAACTATAATAGGTATTAAAGATTATTATCAAGACTTTACTTAAGAGTGTCATTATTTCACAGCAAAAATGTATTAGAATAACTTGCATTTTTATTTAATCTGTTGTTATTACTACGATTTGAAATTATATAAGTGTCTGTACAAGCTAGCCTTGCCCTAACTGTATACCTAACTCAGGTAATCTGTTTGTCGTACAAATGTTTCATGTGATACAGTTTAATTTCTGAATACTTAATCTATTGTAAACGAGAAGTGTATCTACCTAACTAAAACTGAACAAGTCGTAACTATATACCTAGAGACAAATAAAATGTTTGTTATAAATTATAAACCAATGAAGGGCAAAGTGACGTGATCCATGACGCGCTAACTAATCGTGATCGTATTATAGGCGTTCTGACATGTTAACACTATTTTTTGTTGCTAATTAACTAGAGGATTGTCTTGCACTAGTAACATAGCGATGGTAACACGTTACAGTTCGAATGACTGGGGCCTTACCATGACGACCCAATTTCGACTCAGTTCAAGTTTTAGCTGTCATTTTTAAATATTTTATCGAATTAGGCGTTACCTTGAGGGAGTCCATTTTATTTTAATGAACATAAAATTACCTTGCTACTCCGCTACTCAAAGCGAGCTGAGTAGCGAAGTAGCAAGGTAAATATTTTAAGTTCACTGTCATTTTTAGTATGAATCTGACAGCGAGCTAACCTAAACTGAGGACGTCATGGTAAGGCCACTGCACCACTGTGCAGTGCTGTGCTGTGTGTGTGCTGTGTGTGTGTGTTCGAAGCGCCACTGTGTTATGGTCGACATTTGACACCTCTTCGCTTGGGTTAAATTTCTCGTTAGCTTTTTTAACGTTTGCTGATTTTTAATTGTCCTATAATGGTGCGCTAAGATGTGAGCGCGCGAAGGTAGCGACATATCAGGGCTCGGCCCTATGAGCTAATAAACTGAAACCAATTCCAATGTTGTTTTATTTTATTTATTTTAAGCTTTATCAGACAGCTGAGCAGCTTGTTAGAAACGGTTTTCAAATCATGTTGGCTGATACTTACAAGTAAGTACCTAATACCTACCCACTTATGGCTAGTATAACGGTAGGCGATATCCACTGCCTTAGTCCACTGCCTATAAAGTACCTATAGAAACTAGCAAGTGGGTAATCGTGCATTGCCGACATAGCACGAATCTCGGTGCGTGGTTTACCTTTGAGGAACACTCGATAAACAGAAGGGGTGCTGAACCTAAAGCAAAATATAGACTGGGCTTTTAGCCTTTTCGCCGCCATGTCAAATACAAGAGACATTACCCAGACGCCATACGCCAGACTTCTTTATTGCAATGCCTTAAGAGGGTGCATCCCTACTACTACAGACGGACATTTGAAACTTTCATTCATTTTCTGTGAAATAATCGCAAAAAATCACCAAAAATGCGTCGTTGCCAGCTCAGTAGGGATGCACGCTCTTAAATTGAACCTAAACTCAATTGAAAGAAGGTTGCTTTTGCATTGAAGTAATGGACGTATATATAGGTCGTTGGCGTCGAAAATGTAAAATATGCAGACTGCACGGTGACAGTATCATTAAATTGGCTGTGAGGATAATTGTTTATAATTATCTGATTATTATAATTTATAAGTGAACGCACCAATATTACTTACTCAAAGTGAGGTAGGTTAGGTACCTACTACTACTCGTATCTACAATTAGTTTACAGTACAGTACATAGATAGGTAAGATGAACAACAAAAATTTGCTACCTCTATTGAGGTAGACACCAGAAAACTGCAACGTATACCTACATACAACGAAATAGGTATAATTGCAAAAGTCCATGCCGTGATTCAAGCCAAATCCATAATCCAATAAATTTTACTATAGGTACCTACGTGAGTACCTACAGAAGGTAAATATGCAAAAAATAGAGTGCGAAACAATGAATAACCATAGGTATAGATTATCATAATGTTGAATTAGGCAAATTAATTTCAAAGCATATTATTGTAAGTAAAGTATACTTTAGACCTTTTAGATTGGATATATAACATGAATTTTAATAAATTAATCTCTTAATTTACTATGTGACTATTTTTATCAGACCCTGTAGCAATTAAGCAAAAATAATGTTAGGAAATGAATTTAACTTGAGACGGGTAATCTTAAAGCGACCTCTGTCTATCCAGAACGACGTCAAGAGTTCAACAAACACGCTGACATAATAAAACAAAACTGCAGACTGGTTCTAAAAACTTGCTCCTTGATAAAAGCAAATTCAGTCAAAGCGAAACTTCACTCACGTGCCGATGTGGGTAATCAGAGCCACATTACATCGATGTGATGTAATGCGGGCTTAGCAATTTTACGCGCACGTAAACACGGCTTTTCTCCCCTCAGTCACTCTACATGGTAAGCAAAATGTGTGTGTTACCTATTTGGGGGTAGTGGAGCTCTGCACCCCTTTAGATATCAGAATATTATATTCTGGTATAGGTAGGTACATTATGCTGTTGCGGCAGAACAGTAGGTACTTATTGCACAACAAGATTTGTGAAAAATCTTTTGTACTAAGCGTGGCTTGGTTGAGTGAGACAGCTTTTAAGAAAATATCCGAGTCAGCCATTGTAGGTACCTCGTAGATAGGTAGGTACGGTAAAAAAAAACTTCCTAACCACCGTCACAGTTGGACGTAAGCCTATTTGTAAACAGTTTAATTAATCATTGTTGGCCGAGGCGCACCGGCCTAAATGTCACTAAGTATTCCTCCGGAACGCTCGAGCACACAAGAAGGTAAGTTAATACTTCTCGTACCCTTTGTTTTGTGATTCAGATCAAACTTGAAGCCTGACGTAAGTTGTCATTAGTTATATAACCTGAACTTATTTTAAATGGCACCTTCCAATGACACTAACAGCCATTTAACTAACACTAGGCGGAGCGGTGTGTGCTACCTACCTGTCATTCACTGCACCAGCGGCTTTTTACGTGTAGGTTCTATATCCGGCGTTTAGGCAAGGTATAACTTTTTTTGACTGGTTCTACCGTTACCATTTACATGGCAGGTAATAAGTAATCATCACACTTTTATTTTCTGTCTTTATTAACTGTCATTAGGCATTATTAAGCGCGTATATCGATGATGATCGGCCTTCCGTCCGTTCGGTAATTGCCAGCGATGTAAGCGGCCTACAAATTGAAAGCGGCCGCGGCCCGAGGCGTGTATTGATGGATCTGCTGCCATCGTGAAATTATAGCCAGCCCTTGCGACAGCTTCGCAAATTATGCGTATAATGCTAGTAAATAATACGCGTTCGCTATAAATTCATAAGATGCTAGGATGCACGTGAAGCTTGCACCTCGATGGGCATCCGTCATAGCATCGATTCGTGTCATAAACGCTTCGCTAAATGCCAGTCAATGCAACAAGTTTCCACAGTTCTATCGCCCTTTGTACACGTGAAATATTATTGAACAAGAAAATTACAGCGAGACACTATTAAATGTGAAAATTACAGCGTGCTCGCGCTGCGCAGAATGCATAAATTAGCGCGGGCGTATTTCGCAGACGCGAACTGATTGACTCCTTTCATTACCGTCTTGCATTGTTCGGCGCAGGAGAAAAATTACGAATCCTCTCGGAATCAGAACACAATTCATAATTATGGACTATTGTGGTGTTGTCGAGACTAATTCCTCGGGGACGAGCGCACTCTTCGCCCGAGGAGTGCGCGAGATATATCGCCCAACGTAAAGTCGAAGGTTGATCCCATAATGGCTGGCGCTGATTAGTTTTCAAGGCAAATACTAGTTCGAAGAAAGGTATTCAGATTTTAATGTCTTGTCATAGCAGTGTTCAGGGTTGCATTGTTAACTTCTTGATGCTCGTGCCTATTCACATGCAAAACAACTTGGGTTCGAAAGAGGTAAGTAACTCTGACTTTAAACTTTGACATCAAATAAAACGGAAACGCATCGAGATAGTACATGTACCTAAGTATAGATAATTCCAAAGAGGCGGTTGTGATCGGCGGAGCATTTCGAATTATTGGCATTAATTGCGCTCATTTGTCGAATGTATATGGTTGTATTGTTCCCGAAGTGCCGCAGATTATCGCTGATTAAAGGCGATAGACGTCTCCGGGCCACGTGCGAGCCCTGTGCCCGGTCGTGCCCTGGGAGAGATTGCGATCTGCCATATCGCGCCTGTGGGAACGCGCTTTATCAATACCTAACTACTTGCCTCTGTACCCTTACATTTATTTTCCAGAAATCTTCAACGTACTCCATCTCTATGGGCATTCGTTTAAATAAAAGTAAAGGTGCGTTAAAGAATGACCTACCTTTCAATTGTTTCCGGCTTGGCGCAATCAACTGTGTAGTTTCTCGGCGGTCAATCAAGGAACGGTCTAGTTGTCCGTGTCGTTTACCCACTCCGACGTACAGACAGGTCGGTTGTTCCTGGCAAACGTTTTTCTAAGTCGTTCTCGTAACGGTGTCCGTCTGTCGGACGCGTCCGGCGTCAGCTGCCAACTCTGGCCGGCGGGAGAGACAAGTAAATAGAGCTAGGCTAATCGTCGCGTCCAGCAAGGGAAACGACGAATTACTCCGTCACGCCGCTCCCAACAATTGCTTTTGTTATTGGCGATAGGCGCCCGATCGAGTGATGCCACTTGACGTCTGTGTGAACTTTGAAAATCTAAAATTGGGTACGATTGGAGATTTGTGGAGACTTTTGCAGCGGTGTTGGAAGTAAAGACAGCCTTTAAACTGTTGTAATGAAATGGTTTCTCGTGATTTGCAGGCGCTATTATGGTTTGCCGTGCATTTCGCGTTGCTTTAAGAATATGTTGACTATGTTTATCGCGTTTGATTGACAGACTAGTTGTTGCAAATGATCGTGATTATATCGGTAACCGGTGAGAAGTGGAGGTCGCAGTGGCGTGGCGCGGAGAGCAGCCGTCGTTAGACGCTGTGAACAACTGACAAGTTAACAGTCAGTGTTAGTGTAGACGGACGGACGGACAGGGCACGATAGGTGCACGGGTAATGCAGCTGTCGGCAACCTGCAATCTACGGATAGGTACCTACTTGGTGAGATTACCTACGATATGCACTTATTTTACACATTAAGTATGCTAACAGGAAATAACTGAGAACTGAGAAGTTTAACATTAATATTATGATTAAAATTCTAGGTAAGTTAGATCCTTATTTACCTAAGAATTACGTGAGGTTATAATAGCATATATGTAGATAGATGTTTGAAAACCCATTCAAAATCTAGAATTGGCATCTATCCCGGAAACCTATCACTTCTATCGAATGTAAATGCATAAGAAAACTCCTATCTCGCACTGCACTTCCTCTTGATATCACTGCACTTAGATCGATATCACCTGCGCAAGCCAACGTCAAATAGCAAGAATTTATGATTCGCGTAGCTTGGTCGTGACCGGCCGGGGGGAGGGGGGTTGTCGGCGAGAACAAAGAGGCTCAGTTCAAACGTGCCGCCGCCGTGGCCGCTAATAAGCAATAAACAAGGGGGCGGGGCGAGGGCGCGCACCTGAGGGATCACTTCGCGCCTGTGCCGTACCAGCTCCGGGCTGCGCCGGCGCACCGCCAGAAAGTCTCGAGATCGCGGATGGTGAGTTTAGAATCAAATTATAAAATATACCTATTCCTTTTAAGTCGGTATTGTACGAAGTTTTTCGAGTTAAATTATAGATAGGTACCTATGCAAATAGTTGGATTGCAATAAATATCTTATCCGTATAGATAGGTACCGTAAAATGCTGCAACTTTGCACGGAATTTCATGTTTTTCAAGAATAATTCTTAAAGTATACGTTATCTGTGGCCCTCGTTGCTTTGTAAGCTAATTGAAACCATAAGCCACAGATTTTATGGTTCATAGTGCCTAAAAAGCTCTTATTTTCGACAGTAGATGCCATTAAAGTTGTAGGCAAAATTGTAGCCAAAAGATGCAACATTGCCTAGAAGATTATGAGTAATAATATTTGCGTTATTTTTTAAAAGAAGAAAGAAAGAAAGAAAATATGTTTATTTAATCTGAAAGGATCTGAAATTTAAATTCTTAACCGTTATGTTGACGTTGAGATTAAGTCGGGAACATTAAAAACAATAGCATATATTTTTTTCTGCCAAGTAGGCAAAGTTGAGGGGTCTCCCACGGTATTGCCATACAAAATTTTAAACAAAATCAGGGTTGTGCCAAATAAAAAATCGCTAAAAACAAACAATCATGAAAAATGATACGTTGCGTGTGATATTTTAAATGTCAAATTTTAAGAAACTACTAAATAGATTAGACTCAACATATATGTGTATTAATAGTGCAAGAAAAACATTTATTTGAGCAAAAATAATTAGAAATTGGAAATCGAAATAAACAAAAGGCTCATTAAAAATAAGCAGCTATGCAACCTAAATGGATTTAAAATAAAATAAAAAGTCATATCCATCAAGTACACCAGTGAAATATAATTTATTTTTTTACTAAGTAAATGGTGACAACCCTAGCACCAGGCAAACTTGAGGAAGAAATGTTCGAAAAACCCTTTGCAACATTGCCTCCCATCGTTTTAGTCTTATACTAGCACATTTATATTACAAAATCACTTATAAAAAATAAAAGAGCATATTTTCTTGTCATATAAACATTCAAAGGGCCACAGTCTTTGATATTGAACCCACAACAACAAAAGTTGCTAGCCTCCAAAAAATTTTGCACTTTTTTCGTAGACTTTGAAAGGAAATAACTCAAAAGTTATCAGTGTTACCGCAACAAAAATAATAAAACAGGTTGCCAGATAAATGACAGCATTTCTCCCATTATACGATGAAAAAAATAGATAGCCGTTTGGGAAATAATCGTAGTTTTTCAAAACAGGCAAAATTGCATTATGTTGGCAATGTTGCAACATTTTACGGTACCTAAAGTAATTAAAGTAATAGTAAATAAGGTGATCTTAATTTTGGCATCGAAAAACTCGATTCCAAATAGGTAGGTAGGTACGGTGGTTAAAACAGATATAAAGTTTTTGCATAGAAATAAACGCGACGGCGACGGCGAGTGTGAATGGGTGCGTTGGGAGGGGAAGGCCTAGGCGGACGTTCCATGATCTAATTGGGGACGTTTTGGAAAAAGGCCAGGTCAAGAGTACCCGAAACCGACGAGCATGTATGAAGAGATTGATGAATGTGGATGAAGCGAAAGAGGTATGTCAGGATCGTAGCAAGTGGAACAAAGTAGTCTCTGAGTACCCCTGTGGGAAAGAGGCGTGACGATATGTATGTATGTATGTATGTATTTATAGAAATAAACACACTACCCAGGTACACACTTCAAAAACTTGAGTCTTTCGATCGTGTGTGAACTTAGAAACTTTTTATTTTCTCTGCCTACCCCTGTGGGAAAGAGGCGTGACGATATGTATGTATGTATGTATAGAAATAAACACACTACCCAGGTACACACTTCAAAAACTTGAGTCTTTCGATCGTGTGTGAACTTAGAAACTTTTTATTTTCATGATTAGAACAGATAATAGAGCCTGTTTCATCGTAATTTCTTAGTTGATGCTTAATTCTTAGTTGAGTTGACTCGGACAGGGAAGTGATCCTTTGATTTTTTTATCCTTTTAAGGCGCGGGAACCTGACAAACATTGCATTTTTGCTGAATAGGTACTGTGTTAAAGTGCTACCTAAGTACTTAAATGTTCGAGGGTAACTATAGCCACAGTATATATATAAGCTAAAGCAGTAGGGAAGATAGGCCTACTTTTTGAAATAAGTACCTACGCTCCAATAAAGCGTTAGGGTTGTCGATTTAATTTTTGTTAAATTGAATAGTCTTTTTTAACCAAGGTTTGCCCTACCTATAGGTATTTGACAAGTTATCCTTCAAGTGTAGTTTTCTATAATATATTAGTACATATACTATAGATGCAAAATGATAACAATGAAAGTCCAAAAACACGGTCTATAATAAACAGCCAAACGTTTTATTTAACAGAAAAAGCATTTGTCGGAGAAGTGACATCTGACATTTCTCGTTATAAAAATAATATATACATTTTATTTCATAATAATCTAGTATCATTCTTACCTTTCAACATCAGCAGGGAGTTTAAAAAACGAAAGCTCCGGTTTTAAAGAAGCCGAGTTCAAGCAGCCGTACACTGCGCAATACGCTCTTGGCATGTTTAAAACGAACACGGCCGCTCGTCTCAATGCGCCACGCGCGACTGACGGCACCGCGAGATCCGCTTAGGGGCCGTGTAAAAGCGCGTGTCTATGTGTGCGTTCGTTTCGACCGATTTGTTCGTAGATTCCCTACTGCTTGTGCTTATATGTACTGTGCTATAGCAATGGACAGTAAATTACACTTACTTCCTCCAGAAATGCTCCAAAATAATACTCAATAAACGTTACGTAGATATTAATATAAATTAATTCATCGCTAAGTAGCGTGGGAGTTGTCCAAAAACCAACCACAAAATTTCGAGGTCATACCGCAGCAGTTAATTTATAAAATCATTCCACTGGCTTCATTATTTATGACATAAATTTTTCTAACAACAACACTGTCAGAATTCCAGGAACGAGATCGATATCAGATTCGATTCAATAGTAAACGCATTAGGCACCTACGTAAGCTTTCCGAGTGTGGGTGCCACATTTTTGGGATGCCACTAACAAGAGAACGACAGGACGCTTGACGGCCTTTGATTTCATAGAGCTCATCAGCAAAAACAGCTGAATCACGCAAATTATGACCACGATACGCATCATGTTCAAAATCCACTATCGCGGAAAAAAGTCCAACCATAGCCACAAATTTTAACGAAGAAAGATGAAGCTCATTCGGCGCTGTGCAATGGCTTGTCGTATGTCGTTGCTAGGAAACGTTGCGCTTTGATTTTAAGGGTGTTGGGTTAGCGTTTAGTTTTGATTGAGTTCGAGCTGGGATTATGATGTTATGGTGTGCGAGTAGTGGAGATGCGGCAGATAGTGGCTGGGCGCGGCGCGCGCTAATGGGAGTGATAAGATCGCGCGACCACGCCTCGGCCGCGACCGTCTCGGTGCGGGACCATGGCCGAGCATGTCATCGCTAACTCCACATGTGAGATAAATAAGTAGGTATAGATCGCAATTTCATTATGTTACGGAATCGTCATTTATACCGCACTGGCTCATCACAACATTTGGGGTACAATGGCCGGATCGGCGTTAAAGTGATATATATAACCCTAACCATCCAGTAGGAATCCAATGAAAAACTATATTTCCCAAGTTTCCACGTACCTCACTAAATAAACTACACACAACACACAACTAATAAACTTATGTAAAAATATGAGTGTACCTACACTCGACTTAAGTGAAATCATGTAAAAATATGGTATTCCTTCATATCTCGCCTTGCAGCCATTGCCTTGTTCAAGATCCGTCTGAATGGCTAACATCATCTTAGTAGGTACTCGCTAATCCTGCCGCCAAAGAGCAGAGCTTACATTGTTGCCGGAGCGGAGAGCAAGAGAGCCGGGGAAATAACGTCCACACGAGGTTTCCCACAGAGAGGAAGGTAACGTATCGGCAATCCGTCCGGTGTTGCGAATGTTTATGGGCAGTAGTGGTTTTTTTTCAACCATCCACTTGTTCTTTTTCCTTACATTTTGTCGAAAAAAATTAACAATATTATCGACCTATATACAAAATCATTTTAATTTGGTCATTGTTTTTTAATTCAATTAAATTGCAAATTTTAATTCCCCTCTCTCTCTTACACGGCACTGGATTATTCGCAAGTGCTAAAAGAATTTCTTTAATTGCCATACAAACTGAGTTTGAGTGCCATGGTCTGATCATAAAATATGCCTAATGTCAATTTGGCCCTACCTGTCAGCGGACATAGCGAAATACCTAAATGAGCTGATATGACACACAACACAACCGCAAGCACTCCTCACTTTACAGCCGATCGTATCACCTAGCCATAAACGCACACACTCTTTGCACCGCAATTATGAGCACACGTAATTAAATTTACAACTTTATTGTGCTTAAGTGGACGAGCACAATCCTGCGCCTGCGCCGCCGTTAATTTCAAATTTGCACCTGTAAAGTTTTAATTTTGAAAATTTGCAAGTTATAATTCAGTTATTGGATTAGCGGTTTTTATTATCAGTCGATTTGCATGTTTTAAGATATAAAAATTTTTGGAAAGGTTTTCGAGGTAGTATAAGAGAGATTTGCATAATTAACATTATTAAAGTAACGAAGCCACCGTGAACATAGAGGTGACAAGATCAGGGGGGGTTATTGTCTAACTCGCTCGCAATCGCCATCGTGTTCATTCTGACAGTTCATGTATGGGCTGACAATTGGCATCGGAATCAGCTAGCTGTCACATTCATACAAGAACTGTCAAAATGAACACGATGGCGATTGCGAGCGAGTTAGACAATAAGCCTAACAAAATATACATACACATTTGTTTGTTGTTGAGTGTCGTTTTATGTTACTGTTATCTGGTTTTAAGGCCAAACATTCGTAATTACATCGTCATCATCATTATATCCAGCCTGCACAGTTGATAACAACATTATTAAATTGCTTCGCAATTTGTGTGCTGGTCTTTTTTCCTGGCCATTTTCGGTTTCCAAAAAGCTAACCGCTATATTTTAAATATAATTTCGCACGTAATTCCTAAAAACTCAGTTGTGCAATCCGGGTTCGAACCAACGAAACTCTGCATCACAAGCCACAGTTCATACTACTAGGCTACTGCGGCTTTTTTTGCTTTGTCTCATTTATTTAACAATACGAGTACCTAAGTCCGACTCAAGGACCTATTGTTACATAAGATTCCCAAGATTATGTTGCTAATAGATAGCATATTAAAGATATTTAATGCGTAATTTTTGCATCGATCATTATGCCTTTGGATCATTAACTATATAATTATAAAGTCAGTTGCTTACCCATTCCTATCGACAACATTGTTGATAATCGTACCGACTATCCACAAACCGTGAAAGGAAAATTAACTGTTCGGCAGTAAATTGTAACGGAATTGACTTTGTAGCATTTGTAGCATTTATTAGTTTATTTTTTAATGTGGTAATCGGCCTTTGCGATTACTGACCAAGCTCGCAGTAGGTATGGTTAACTTGGTACCTACAATTATTCATTGAATTTGTGCTCACCACACGTTTTTTTATACGAGGACATTGAGTATTTCATTTAAAAAGAAAGATAGTCAAACGAAAGCAGTTCAAAGTTGTGCGGGTAATTTAAATTACAAATCTTAACGATTTTAAAATGAACAATAACTTCTGCACATTTCGTGAAATTAAAGCCGCACCCAACCTTTATTATTTAGGTAAGTACCACTTTTATAGCACCCCATGCTACAAAAATTAGTACTTAATAGGTACGGGTAAGGAAAGTTGGAATATTATTGTTCGATGTATTATGTATGTTTAAAAAGTACGGCACCTCTATGAAACGAAAAAATACGCCATGTAAATAACAAGTATGTATTTATGTATGTAAAGTCTTTATTGTGCAAAATAAACAAGACAAATACAAAGAAATTAAAAAAAAAAAGAAGTCATCGAGACTTCTTTGAAAGGCAAAGTATTTGTATTTCAAAAAAAGTCTCGATAACTGTCTGTTTATTTTAGAAAAGATGGTCACCCCGTTTTGGCAGGCAGAGCCGTCTGCGATGAGGGGGAACTCCTCAATCGACGATAAAATAATGAAAAATGTGATCGCTTAATTAGGCCTTCCGGAGCCGGCCAGTAAATGCGGCCTTTCATTAGCAGTCCCGTTTGATGTGGCGCGAATACCTCTAATAACAGGACACCTTGAATTGGGACGTTTGACGGCACCTTTATGATGCGGGGCGTAGGACTTACTGTCTATGCTTTATGAGCGCTCCGGCTATTGTATAGGACCAGGTACCGAGACTAATGGCGAATACTGTTTATAATTTAAAACCTTGCACGGCAGCTTGTCTAAATCAGGGAAACAATTTGGGAATGCATCCATACATAATTATGTTTATGTCATAAATAAATATAAGGTCCCTAATTACATACTAGACACCATATTAGGTACAAATACAACAAATACAAATACTCTTTATTGAACACCACAAATCAGTACAAAACAATGCAGAAACACCTAGGTACTTTGCTGTCTGGGCGTCCGTATATTCGCTTGAACCAACTAAGTATCAGAATATAGTAACTAATATCTAATAGGTGAAACAATAAAACAAAACAGGACCTATTTAAAACTAATTTATTTGAACCTTTATAATGGCCATATATGGTCACGACAGTACTAAATCCTTCGAATGCGTGCCCGAGTCGTGCTTAGCCGATTTTAAGTAAATAAATTATAGTTCGTAGTGGTACTAACTAGTAGTTTTGCTTTGTTTTTTCAATGGCTGTAGATATAAACCCCCTTGCAAAAAAAAACTGGCACCTATGGTTTTTCAGATTTTTAGGCATTAAAGCTTGGAAAGTAGATAAGCTTTTATGCACATAAAACACAAAACCACGGGTGCCCGTTTTTTGGCAATGGGGCGTATATGTGTTACTTTCGCACTTACATCGTAATTGTGCGCTATGCAATTTGCTCTACGCGTATTTGCGTTTGTAAATATTTTAGGGTGCGACCAAACCGCCGCGTAAACGCAGTGACATGTCGTACGTATGCGTCACGTTTTCTCACCGTTTCTTCATTTTGTTGCGATTCCGTAACGTCACCGTTTTTTAAGCGGCGGTGTGGTCGCACCCTTAATTGATTCGCAATATGCTGCATGTTTTATTTTTCTATACGACAAGGTGGGCAATCGAGCAAGAGGTTGTAATGCACCTATGTCCAGTAGGCTTATTGTCTAACTCGCTCGCAATCGCCATCGGGTTCATTTTGACAGTTCTTGTATGAATGTGACAGCTTGCTAATTCCGATGCCAATTGTCAGCCCATACATGAACTGTCAAAATGAAGACGATGGTGATCGCGAGCGAGTTACGTAAAGCATGCAGAACTTGGCTTGGAAGGAAGGCAAGAAAGGGACCAACTGATGCTCGTATGATACCGATGCTGTCTGGTACTCGCGATCGCCAGCCTGTCTCCTCAGGGCCTCAGATAAATTCCATATAAATGAACTAATATAGTCCCTGAAACCAAGTCCACAAGACGCAAACGCCCGTTTACTTTGTAAGGGTTTATGGGAAGTAAATCACACTACATTGTGCACTTGCACCTGCCACACAATCTCTCTGATTCTATCGCCGACTGAGCCGTTTTTAAAAAACTGTCTGTGCCCTTTAATAATCATCGAGTTCAACAAAGTATGCAATAATTATGAACGCGAGTTGACTGATTTAATAAATATGGTTAAACGTATACATAATAACGTGTGTGCCAATAGAATTATGACATTGCATCCGATATCTCTAATTTTTTTTACATATTGTTAGGTTGTAGGAAAAGTTATTCAACTGGAACGGAAAAATTACAAAATTACAAAAATATACTTTTTATTCACAATATTTATTTAGACGAAGATTGTCAATACGTAGGTAGTTATATCTAAAATGATAATTAGCTCGTTTCCAATGAAATGCGAAAAATTATTCTATTTTATTTTCTTTATTGGGAAAAAAAAACAGATACAGAATTTAAAAAATAAACTATTTAAGAACATAGTGCAGGAAACTTAGCCTATAGGTATTAGGTACCCTAAAACAATTCCAACTAAGAGTTTGTGGTAGATGTGGGAATGGATCAGATGGTATTTCGCCAAACTTTTCGTTTGCTGTTCCGAATCTATGTATGTACTGTTATTTTTGACACAATTTAATATGGCTCTAGTGTAAGTTTTTGATACAAGCTTAGAAACGTCTAGAATGTGTTCGCGTTAAAATGTGAAATAGGTAGGTACTGTGTTATTACTTTATTGCCATTATGCGCTGCTAGTGGCGCTGCCAACTTTCCAATAGAAATTGAGACCGAGATCGCTTTCATGAGGTTTTTTCAAAGCTTACTCTAGTGTAGAGCATGTACTCGTAGCAACGTAGCTTCAGCCACAACACCCGCGGGTTTACAAACGACGTGACAAGTCCTCGAAGTTGTCATTAGTGCAATCCTCGCCGCAGTGACTTGTCACATTGTGTGATACCATCACGTGACGTCGCACCTTTGCCGAAAGTTATCTTGCATCTATCGTAATACCCAAAGCACGCATTGTTCTCAGCCTGATCCTGTTGTCCCATCCATCAAAAATGAGCTAAGTCCTCAAGGGGCACCGCTTCTAAATAAAAGCATTCTGGTACCGCCGAAATTCCTTTGAAAATTCCGTTTGTTAAAACTGAGCTTATTAATATTTTTATTTTGGGTTTGTTTTGGTTTGCCTAGCATGTAGTAGGTTACAGACGTTACAGTAGCATGATTGACTTGTATTTTTGGAACCAAGTTCC
This sequence comes from Pandemis heparana, assembly GCA_963854515.1. Classification (NCBI taxonomy): domain Eukaryota; kingdom Metazoa; phylum Arthropoda; class Insecta; order Lepidoptera; family Tortricidae; genus Pandemis; species Pandemis heparana. The sequence continues at coordinate 12,650,622 of OY978008.1, read as the reverse complement.
TAACCACACATTACGTAGACTCTTGGCGAATAAAAGCTAGGCCGAAATGTTTAATAATACTTGCTACTTGCTAAAATAATTTGACGTCTCTGAGGTACTAATGAGGAATCCTATCCAGACGAAGCCGTGGACAAAAAGTACTTCATACATAGTAATATAAACAAAAATAAACTTCGTTCTAACTGGGTGTCCCACAACACCCCGTTTCTCATTTTACAAAAACTGTAGTGTGAAATTTTTATGCTATTTGGGTTTTCAACTATCACCTATGCTTTTTAAGAAACCGAATCGAGTTACGTTTTAGAGTACAGTCAGCATCAGAATTTGATAAACAGCCGAGGAGCTCAAAATAACCTACTCTACTCTATCACCACGGTAATTAGAGGGTGTGTAGACAATTTTGAGTTCTTCGATTGTTTTGCAACTTTTAATACTGATTGCTGATTGTACCAGTAAAAAAAAACAAGAATTTCAAAATGAATGAAAATACCTAAGTCTTGGTACTCGCGATACAGACCCAGAGTCTAGTGCGAGCGCCGCCGTTTTACTTACAGCATAAATGTCATCTACCCATCTCTATGTAACAATGTGTGCTTTGTAAAATGTGATGAATTTGTAACTTCTGTGGTGAAAATAAAGTTATTATTATTATTATTAGTTAAGTATAGAATTTTCTGAAACTCTCAACAATTGAACGCTTTGTTAAAAATGTCCTTTGATTTACACTAAATTATACAATCAGAAATCTAAAATTATTAAGCACAAATACCTGAAATAAAATCTTCAAAAGACAAGGCTCACAAATTGCATCGTCAAAAGCCAAATTAAACAGACAATTCATTCATTTTACCGCAAGTAGTTTGGGGCGTTTCATTTAAAAAGTTTATTTGCGTTTAATTTATCATCATGCTAACACTTACTTTTTCAACGCAAAACTCCAATTAACGCAACGACATTCGCTTAATTATAAAAGTAATTAGTTTCTTTCCGTCTGAAGTTGTTTTAACAAATTGCAAAAGGCTACCTCCCAACTCGCGCAGAACTCATTGAAAAAGGTTATCTGCATCTCTCGCAGCTGTTTAAGCTCAAATTGCATTAACTTTATAAACGAGTAAACAGCAATTATCAAAGTAAATATTTTATGTTTAAAATACTTCGAAGTAAACATAGTTATGTATGTGTATTCGTAAGTACAGATAGATGTATCAGCAGGTTAAACGATAACGAATTACTTTGCCTGACGTGGCCAAACGAGCAAGACGTTCTGCTCTACAGAAATAAGACTTCAAAATTATGATTTCCTGATAAATGGATAATGAAATTTCTAAACGACACTGAAAATTTGAACACATGGAAAAATCCGAAAAGTAAAGCTATGGTCGGGAATCGAATCCGGATCCTCATCCTCCTGTTACTATGCGAATTTTTGTCGCCAAGCGTCCTCTGTTTGAATGGGGATCCCTCCATTTCCCATAATTTCATTTGTACTAATTTCATTTGCCTTCAATTGCCCTAATATCACATGCCATAATTTTTGAATGCCATAATACTCAAACGGCATAATGTTCAACATCCCTAATATTAGATACCATAATATCACTTTCCATAATTTTTACTTTCCATAACTTTCAAAATCACTAATATTTCATGCCATAACCAGATCCAGACTGTTGAAATTTACTGCTACCGAAACACGGTAGGTTCGTTAGGTTTCTTGCGACCCTCAGAGCAGAAATAGAAGCATCACTAAGGGCTCGGGGGGCAAAGCCCCCCTCAATAGCCACATCACTGGTCAATTAATATATATAGGTTAGGTTAGGTTAGAATGGTGTCAAGGCGCGAAGCGCCAAAACTAGGCGGAATAGGAGCTCCGCGAAGCGGAGCTCCGTCGACTTCGCCTCAGGGTCATTCAGTTCATATTTATATTTGTTTTCTAGACATCACATCTGTTAAACGTAGATAATTAACACGACTCGTAGTAAAAAACTAAATTTAAAATTAGTTATTATTATTATTACAAGAATCAAAATTCTGGGTTTTTTATGGCAAATAATTATTATGGCTTTTGAATTTTATGGCAAATGATTTTAGGACAATTGATAATAGGAAAAATGAAATTTATGGCAAACGTATCGTTATGAGCATGTATGAAGAGATTGATGAATGTGGACGAAGCGAAAGAGGTATGTCAGGATCGTAGCAAGTGGAACAAAGTAGTCTCTGCCTACCCCTGTGGGAAAGAGGCGTGACGATATGTATGTATGTATGTATGTATCGTTATGGCACCTGAAAATTATGGCAAATGGAAATATGGCTAATGATCATTATGGCATATATATCGTTATGGAATCTAAAATTATGGCAAATGAAATTCGGGCATGTGAAATTAGTTTATATGAAATTCGGGCAAACAATAGAGAACCGTTTGAATGATGTATCTGTACGACCCTATATTACCTACAAACTCCCGTGGAACATCTACTGTTCACCAGGGACGAGAGAAGGCGCTGTTTTTCAAATGATAGGTCCTATCAATAATATTGTAATTACTAGGAATCCCTAATCCCTGAACTTTTATATTTATTTTTACGGTTTTACCCGTTAAAAATTAAAATTCTAAACGACACTGAAAATTGGAACAGAGAAAAATCCGAAAAGTAAAGCTATGGCCGGGAATTGAACCCGGATTATTGATGGATGTAACGTAAAATAAACAAAAACCCGCGTTACAAAATCCGCGTACCTACTGTAAGAAGCGAGTCAAGTGAAGCATAAAAACAGTTTCATTATATTGCCAGGCCGTTACGCGAACGGTTTAGAAGTCGTACCTAGCTCGATGCGCAATGAATTTAAAAATATATATATATACCTACTTTAACCGGTCCATTGATTTTGCAAACGACTTCTGTCTGTGGTAAGATTTAGTACTCGGCGGATCGGTGAAATGCATCGAAACGCGATACGCATTGATATCAGGAATACGGCGACGGCAACAAAGTGGCTGCACCATCGGCACTCTGTCACTATTCCCACGTTATGACTTTATCTTCAACTAGGTATACGTTTGCTCATTGTTAAAATATCCCATTTCGGAGTTCCTTAGAACAATAGCCAATAGAGTTCAAAAAAAGTACCAAAAAATTAAAGCCTAGATTAATTTTATTAACTAAATAGGTAGGTAGTCGAAATAAGAGGTCGAAAAAAGAGGAACGCAGATTTTTGAAACTTTTAAATGATGTGCTTTCAAAAATCGGTATACCCTAGACCGGTTTTTTGATGTTTAGTGAGATCGTCAAAACCAACAGCAGAAAATATCTGTAATAAACATTACTTACATAGCACTATACTTATTTATTAGTACTTATATGATTATGTAGTCCCATGGCTTCGTCAATGATTATAGCCGGAACAAAACCTTCGTTCATCTCAACCGGCTCCAAACTTTCGAGTAAATCATAGTGTTTGGCGTCATACCGGTTAACCGAATTTATATTGGACCAAACTTGAATTTAATTTCTAATTTGCTTTATAATATAGCGGTTCCGTATAAAAGGGATCTGGTCGACAGATGGCGCGCAACCTAATTCGTTCGTGAACCCTACCCTTCGTTGCCGACTTGAATCGATATGAACTTTGCTAAATTATTTACAACTTTACCATGTTTGAGGTTGATGTGCAACGTTCGCTATAACTTTGTTTTATTGCAGGAACTGTGTAGGTATATATCATTAAACAGAAACGTCGCACACGTCCATTGTTGAGCTGTTCATGAAACAATGTATTATAAATATTGTTAGGTGTCATACCAATGTACCAATTCGGAAAGAACAAAAAAAAACTAGCAGTAAAGTATGACAATTGACTGCGTACTTATCGATGATAATGGCCAATAAAAAATGCCAGCTACCGTACCTCGTAATCATAATATGTAATATAATAAATATAAGTACATATTAGTTATACTTATTTAAAAACCTAGCTATGGTTTTCGTTTGCTAAAATTCAATTTTTAAATCCAGATAAAAAAGTATTTTGGCAACAAACGTTATCTTCAGCTCGACGCATACAACACTAACCCAATCTCAATCCAAAAAGTTAATTTAGAACTCAGCATCACTTACTCAATAATAGTAAAATTGCTGAGCTCCTAAATCCGCTGCTCAGTTTGCGGTGACTCTTGGTTCCAAGCGGGGTTGCAGAAAAGGACTTTATATTGTCGAGGAAACGGTTACATTTTGTGTGAGGGTGGAGAGTTGTAACTTACGCTTAAATCAGAGGGTCGAGTGATTAGGGTATCATAAACGTGTAGTGTATTTTGAAACAGACAGCGACACTGATGCACTTGCTACAGGCGTGTAGGGACATTTGCGAGTGTGTGCGTACGTCGTGTGAGGGTGGGTAAATCACTCCGGAACAAGTTTACTAGTGTAATTGTCGTGGTGGGTGCTTTTAATTGATTTATTCGGTCCCATAACTTCCATCTATGTTGCTACAGCCTGTGATTACTACCGCGTTTGGGGGAATCGGTGTAGAATGATTGTTAACGATTGATTTTTATTGCTCTGTGTAGGATTGTCTCATCTTAGTATTGTTAATGGATTCAACCGTGATGAAACGATAAGTTTGAGAATTAAGTTTACCATCTCTGGTGGTTTTGAATCCTTCGGTTTGTAAATTTTTCAACATTAATAACGTAACGTATTTATTATTTTTGAGATACACTTAAACTCAATATTTTTATGTAAACATTAAGTTCTCCAATGTAGATGTGTTTATATATTCGTATTTACCTTAGTACTAACATTCATTACCGATTGAGTTTAAGGAAAATGAGTGGGCTCATTTATCTTATTTTTAAAACTTAGGTACCCAATTTACTTCCACCCCAAATGAAGACGTTACATTAGGCCCCGCAATAAAATGGAGGCTCTTAACGCTCCCGATGATACCAGCCTCTAAAAGGTTCGTACATGCTTTCGTATTCAGGGTATTGACTTGAGCATTTTACCGATACGCGTAATATTCGGGCGCAATATAAAGATCATAAATATTTAATAGTCATTTTCCCACAATGGGGTGGCCATTCACACCCGTTAACCCTCAAGAGCGCCGTAAAACAGGGACCGATCGGAATCACATAAATATCCCAACCCTCTGAGCTTACTAAGCAGAATTATTTGCTTGTTCCAGTTATTGTAGCTTTGGCAAATTATTTTATTCCATTAGTCTATCTGGCAAGGGCAAGCATGTGGTAACAGTTTCAATGACTTTGTGTTTTCGCATTAACGTAGGTAGACACTAACCTAGGTATTATTGGTATTAGGTAGTATTTCAAAATGAAACGTTCAATAGTCTATACACTATAACTGTATGTTGGTATGTATAACTCTTTATGGCACATAGAACACAATGTAAAAACAATTTATAAAGGACAAAGCAAATGCACAAAGGCGAACTTATCCTTAAAAGAAATTTCTTCCAGCTAAAGTTTCAATTGACGGAGGAATGAGTTCACGATTTCTGATCTGCAGAGCATCAAGGCAATGACAATGTAAATTTGGAACCACAGACGACTTTTTTTAAACTCACATCATCACACTGTCACTTTTTCACTTTCAATCGCTATGTCAAGACAGAACAGACACAAAGTCTGGTCCTCAAAACCGTTGCATATGGCACTCGCTGGTAAAACTCTTTATTTTTCTGTTTGTTTGTCTCAACTCTTATGAGAGCGGATCCGCCTCTCGACTGTCGAGGGCCGCCCACGCGCCGATCAACCGGCTCACTACTGTCTTGTCAGCCGAATTCGCGTGATATATCCGACAGTTCGACAGCTTCCACTTGATTTTTAAACTTGCTAATGCATACACGCCCACCAACCACGGCTTTTTACAGTACGTTTCTTGACGAAGCAGGATCTCTATTCGGTTGTTGCTAACTATGAGGCCGTGGAAAAGCCGATGCGGTGTCCCACTCCTACTCGTTGCGGATAGCACGTCAGATAAAGACGCAATACCAGAAGCAGTATCGTTAGAACATCGCGCGTCTGTACAATGCTTAGGACCAAAAGAAACTAGTTCAATCGAAGATGTAATCTATAACAATACTCCATTAAAATTTATTGACACCTTTCTCACCTCTTGTAAACTTTCTATGTTGTGTCCAGACTTTTAACAATAATCTACTCAACAAAAGACTTGAAAGTAGGTTAAACAAATGCAAACTTATCGCTGTCTAAAGTGTTCGAAGCGTTCAAGTAGTTACTTATCCATATTTTTGCTCACAGTTTCACATTGCCTCGCAACACGGTTATGAAATTAGTAGCTACACACATACGATTAGACACTATTCACGCCTTCGACTACCGACGCTGCCCACGAAAGGTTGGAAAGGCGTTAGACAGGCTTCTTAGAAGGCAAACTTGGGCTCTGCTCCGTCGGTGTAAGGTAAGAGTTGCTTTGAGTTCGGAATTCTTTTCAATTTTCCGCCAATCGAATTTGGCTGTAACATCAATCGAGTTCCCACATTTTCCGAGCGCACTTACACAATATCAATCAAGTTTTATTGGTGTTGTCGGGGAGGGGCGGTAGAGGGGGTAGAGGAGGGGGAGGGAGACTATTTGTATCAATAACCTGTCAATGGGCTCGCGCTCCGCGGGGACCTGTGCCCGCCTCGATACTTGGGTCTATGGCCGCAGAGATTTGATTAGAAAACTATTCAGAGGATAACGATAGGCGTGCGAACTTTGCAAATTTATAAACTTGGGTACTTACCCAACTACTACTTAGCTACTTAGCTGCATAGGTACTATTTGTCGAAATCCGTATGAAGGTAGTTAAGGTAGGGAAAGATCACGAGGATGTATTACACACATTATCGTTAATAATTTACAGTCATAATTGGAATTGACTCATGTTTATACGTTATGAGTACTGCACCATGATTCATATTTAATGAAAGTCTGTTTCAAGAGGTAGTCAATCCAATAAACGTGATTCACAAAACATTCCGGTTGCTATCCACTCAGAAATTAAAGTGAGCTTCCGTGTTGTTAAATGTAAGAAAGACTAAAACATATATTCTCGTTACATTTACATGGGTCCCCATAACACTACATTATGTGCCGTAAGCGATGGTCGACAAAAGTAAAATTGGGGACACCTTATTTCCCCGGTTGGCTTGCAAAACACGTTCACGCTTGCCACCTATCCCCACATCTCAACGCTTATAGATAGTATCTGTTACACCTATTAGATGTTAACTCGGGCTCTGCTACATTACCTGTTCGCTGTACACTGCGGGGTTGGTACTTTAATTCGGCACAATTGCGAATGAGGAGGCCGCAATGTGTTGGCACGGGATAGGTTGGGTCGTAATTTTAGGCGTCGTTCGCAAGTCCGTGATGTGAGGTCAGGTGAGCGCCGTCTTCACGCCGCCGCCGCCGATAACACGCTAATGCCCTCAACTTTGCACCGCAAGGGGGCGGCGGGGAGGGTGGGGAGAACAGGGTGGGGCCATTCGTGGAGGAAAAACGGGAAAAGTCAGATCATTCGCGTTATTGAACGCAAATAACTGAACTGAGTTTCCCTCAACTATACTTACCTACCAAGGGGCTGATAATGTTATACTTTAGCAATATCTTCTGCTTAAGGGCTATTTACCTAAAGACAATTTTAAGTGTTGCTAGTAGATACATTATACTTATCGGTTTTAGAGTTTCATAATAATGTGGATGGGGAATGAACTAAAAGTTCAAGATTATAAAGCCAGTAAAAAACGACCTAAAATGTACAGCATGGCAAATAAAATGGCAACTCGAGTAAAGCAATACTATAAAAGTAACGTATTTTATTGAAAAAATATAGGTATGAACCTAGGAACGCATACGTCAAGGAGATAATTCTGTTCTGATTCATTGTTACCAATACAGTCGTTAGGTTTGAGCCAACGTTGCGTTGCGCCGATGAATAACTGGCAATAAATAAAAACGTTCAATTCCATTAGCGCACCATTCAGATAATGTGCCCGCCTTAGCGATGGGCCTGTTGCGTTACTCGTTATGCATTGTTCTAGCGAAACGCGCGCGTAAACGTTAATATTTCATAAAGCACGTTCGACAAGTTCCGCGTAAACGGCGGACCCCCGATTTGTTCCGGTAGCGACTGCCAAGGTAAAGAGTACTTATATTTGCGGCAATAAACGTGAATTTATTACCCAGTTACGTTTGCAGTTTTACTGAAATGTGGAGATGTGTGAGCGGAGCGGCGTTAGCGCCAGATGCCTCCCCGCCGTCTCGCTCTGGGGCGCGGGTCTCTGACACGTACAGCCTGCCACTATGATAGCTACTCATTTTTATTGTGATCTTTTATAGTTTAGGCTACTGAAATATGAGTTTAATGTTTTTCTATATACTCGTATTTATTCGATGGAGAATAACGAGCAGGGGACCTGACGGCCTGATGACAAGCAATCACCGATCCGTCTATCTATTCAGAAATTAGCAATTGAAGAAACGTGATACTTACTTGCTAGGTACTGAGTTCTTTCTTACTGCTAGTTTATTTTAATTATAGCACTAAAATCCTTGTCCATTAGTTCATGGAATCACAGCCGCCCGTACCTCTCGCGAGGACTGCGATTTGTTAATCATTGTACAATAAAAAAGAATAAAAAAATACTTGTTACTGAGTACTGAAACTTACAGAGATCTGGTATTCATCATTGATTTTTAAATATGAATAACGACGCCTAATTAATTATCTATACATATTTTGCATTAAAAATCCCAAAATCTAAGGCTAAGGACACATAAAATTTCACTTATAATGTTTGAAAACACCCGTGAGGATCCAGTAAAATCCCGTAATTCCGACCACCAGATCTGAAGGCACACGCGAGTGAAACCGCGGGTGATAGCTAGTGGGCTATACTTTCGACTTTCGTGACTAGTAACAGAACTTCCTCTTTTTGACCTACATCAGGTCGAACTTAGTTCAGGCTCCCAAACAATATTGTATCTTTACTGGTCAGTGTCAGCGCCCAGCAAAGGAGTGTGATGTTGATGTGTAATGCGACCACATACCACGGAATTGACAACGCGCGCCACTATTAGATATGGTAGTGAAGATCATAATTATTATGCATGCTGCCTTGTGTGCTGCGTACCTACCAATGCACTTACCTTACGGTAGTGACGGGCGCCTATTTCGGTTTGCATTGCACGATGAAATTAAGTAATTTTCTTTTTTAGTGGCCAGTAATTTTGATAATAAGGATACGTCATTATAAGTAGTGGTAGTGCATGTGTATATGTTTAACGATTGATAACTGACGTATGGAAATTGTTTTATAAGGCGTCTTTACTACTACTACTACTACTACTAGGTACTACTAGTGGTCAATTCCGAGCTCTGTGGACGCTGTAGTCACAACTTCGCATAGCATGCGGCTCACGTCCGCCGCGATCCGCAATTAAGAGCGTGCATCCCTACTGAGCTGGCAACGTCGCGTTTTTGGTGATTTTTTGCGATTATTTCACAGAAAATGAATAAAAATTTCAAATGTCCGTCTGTAGTGCACTTTGTTTTTAGTGTATTAATGTGTCTAATGCAATAATAGATCATGATGGACCTTTATTTTCTTATTAAACGAGATATAGTATTTTATCCCTTTAATACGAAAATAAAAGTCCATCACCATTAATCATTGCATTGGACACATTAATACACTCAAAACGAAGTGCACTACAGACGGACATTTGAAACTTTCATTCATTTTCTGTGAAATTATCGCAAAAAATCACCAAAAACGCGACGTTGCCAGCTCAGAAGGGATGCACGCTCTTAAAAGGGGATTATGAGGCAGGGCCAATAACACGCCGTTACGTGCCCTCCGCAAGGAACTACTATAAGTTTTTGTTTTTCATGTATCTACCCTCATATTTATAAACCTCTTAATTCAAGAGTAAGATAGCAATTTCAAATGCAAAAATATAACTTACTCCACTGTTACCTTCTATAAAATTTTCTATAAGTTCAGAAGGTTCGGGTCCTCTTGAGCTCCGTATTTTTTGATTTTTTCCAACAGTTATAGAGCTTAAGATCTGGACGAGATTTATTTATTGATTTATTTTATTTTATTTGGGGCATCAACAGCAATACAGTACCCCAGTACCCAGTAGTATTTACCCAGTTTCCTAATTTTGGAGAGTATGTCAGCACATTTAAAGTTCGCTATTTATTGTTTTTTTTTTTATTATTTTTACTAATAATTTGTTGTTAATAAAACACGCGGGGACTCACAAGGTTAAGTAAGTCAAATTTGCTCCACTTAACCGGTTGTTCTGCCGCGTTTCTTGATAGGTCAAACATCTGCCTATTTGAAGATTGGACAAAACTACACCAATAAAGTAGAGAAAGAGAGAAACACGAGTAATTTTCTGCGAAATATAAAAAAAAAACAATCTAGACGCGTTATTATATCACTTGTCAGCTCACTGTCCCATTTCAAAAACGTAGTAAGTGTGAAAAATTTAATAAAAACAATTAAAGCATTGAAACATGCAGACCGCAATAACAATAACAACCGAAGCCATTACCAGCGGCACTAGCGCAAATGAAAAATTCATTCGCACGACAAATTCAATCAAAGCATAAAGTGGCGTCATCCAGCAATTTCTGCGATTGGAAACAGTTTTACAAGCAATAAATTGCTGCAACACCCGGGGAGGGTATCTTGAACATTTATTAGCTACAACCCAGATTAGATTAGCGTTGCATCCCGAGGCCCCGGGGCCAGGGGGCCCTGGGGCTAGCAGGCCCCTGGGGGCCCCGGAATTTGTCCCAGTAATGCGGCCACGCGCCGTACTAATTCGATGGAGCCGGAACCGACCCTTGCCGATGTGACTCGAATGACGCCTCGCCACTGTTTGCCTATAATTGAATAGTGAGGGTGACACCCGTTGTTTTCCTAAAGATAACTTTATAGTCGTTTTGCATAATTGCCGGCCGTGACGCTCTAATTTGTTGCAATTTCGCAATCTGTCACAGTTGTTGTTTAATCAATAGGAAATCGTTGGGTCGGTTATAACTGCTTTTTGCTGGAATTAAACTTTTGCTGTAAGTATTTTATATCGTGTTGAAGCACTTTTAAGTGGTAAAAATATCCTCATACAACTCTAATTAAATTAAGAAGCTTAAGTTTTTTAGGTACTTTATTGAATCAGGCGTTACTTTGCGGAGGTTCTTTCAATGAACAAAATATTTACATTGCTACACTCCGCTCCTCACGTGCATGCAACATAACCAAGCCTGTGCGAAATATATTATAATCATTATATATGTTTTTCTTGCAAAATTATAAATAAATGAAAATAAATTACCTATTAAATAAAAAATAATTAAATTAAATTAAGTAAACATTAAATTAGTATTAATTTAGTAGTATTCAATTGCTGTTTTTATGCATGTTTTTTAGGTACCAAGTTTTGCTTAATATGATAGAGGTATCTCTGTGCACAAAAAAACGCCAATAATTCGGGTTAAGCGGTTTTGTTTTTGAAGTCGGCTAGAGGTACGATGCAACGTTCTCCACGTGACACGTAGCGCCATCTTACGGTAGCGCAGCAAACAACATAGTGCGGCACGCGTAGATACGCGCTTCTGATTTCAGAGCTTCAGATTTCATGAAACTCATCTCATCGCGCTAGTGTATTCTAATTAGTTATCACTACTAAATATTAATACGTTTACAGTATTTTCTTTGAATTGGGTATATACCTGGATGATTTACAATCTCGTTAGAAATTAAAACAATATTGTAGGTGTCTAATGTTTTGGCAACAAACGAGTTAATACGAAATTAGCCTGTGGCTTTATTTGGTAGCGAGGAGCTGCAACACATTTTATTTTTTTCTGCATTATTTTCTTACTAATTCATTGGAATAGAGATCTTATGAACGAGAAAGTGGGTTTAGACTCGGGGTTTAGATAACCAACTACCTAAGGACAATGACCGAACGTCAACTTTTATCATTTATTTTATTTTTAATTATTTCAATTACCTAGTACTTTTTATTTATTCACTTTATTTAGGTAGCTACCTTTTTAGAATGTCATTAATTATGAATTTCAAAGTTTTTCAAATTTTACAATCTATTAAGTGCAATCTTGCGTTTCGATTAATAACCACCAAGACGAAAAGAAGAGGGCGGGACCTACCTTTTCTCGATCCACTTCGTCGTATTTCAAATCCTCATAACATCGTTCCAGTTGACACCAGATATATAGGTAGTTAATGTGGTTAGGAACCTAAGTAATTTACCAATTTTCCAGAAACAAACCGATTCGACATTTGGTAGGCAATGATATTGCAATAAATAGTAGGTAATTACCTAGATACCTATACCTATTAAAAGATGGTAATAAAAAAATGGTTTGTTATGTGTTTATGTGTTATAGATCATGTATGGTCTTCATTATTTTAGGCAAGTCTGTCAGAAACCCAATATCTGTTTAAACTTTAAAGTAAGTATTTTAACAGACTAAAAAAGGAAGAGCTTCTCAGTGCATCAAAATATTATATCCATGGTGTTTGTCAATTGTATTTGTCCTATGTTTATTTTGCACAATAAAGAGTTTACACACATACATATTTTGTATGTGTTTTTTATTTATTTAAGTATTGCATTAAATAATTTTACCTGATTCGGGTAGGTACATGGATGGGTTCACTTTGTACGCGTTTACTCTTTATTTTGTTCAGGTGTTTTATACTGGGTTTGAGGGTGTAAATAATCAAAGACAACACAAATATTATGTTAACAAACATTTAATTTTTATCGTTTAGCAATATATTATTCATAGATAATAACTATAATTTAACTACAAAGTTACTATATAGGTACTTCTATGTCTCCGATGTGAATGAATCCAGCTGTTGGAAACCTCATTAAAGACACTAAATATAATTTCTACAATTTATTTAATACATCTATTCTTATAATAAACACCTAGGTTTTCTAAAACAATTTAGTTTTTTGATGTATTGCACATTTTACCTAATACAGTTCAGGTGCGTCAAACGTACTCGTAGGTATTCACAAGGGAACAAACCGGCGACACAAAGTACTAACTAAACCCAATTAAGTTTTGAATACTGTCATTTAATGCATTTATTAATCCCTTATTGGCTATAACTATAACACGAACTTTGCTGAAACCATCACTACATGACGAAACTATTAGGAACATATTGAAACAGTTACATACAACTAAAATTAAATATTATTTTACAATATAATACAGCGGTTTTCGTCGAACAAAAGATCATAATTACAAACTTCGAGGCGTTAAGGATCCCGGTGTAGGTACATCGACGCAGGCTCACAACACGTGTAAAGCGCAACTCGTATAAAATGCATTCGCAATGCAGAACGTCGATTCACTTCAGTCTGCACAATGCTAATAACCCACATCATTAAAGTCAGCGGAGCGGCGGCGCCCGCGCACCCGACACCGGTCCAGGCGGACCTCGGAACAATATCGCATCTACGGAGATCTCGGTGAAGTCGAGCACGTTTATTACTAAGTAGGACTGTGAGGCGGGTGCGGGGTGTGCGGGGGGTGCGGCGGCAGCGGCGCGGGGTGCGGGCTGCCGGCGCGCAGCGAGTCCGGCGAGGAGCCGGGCGAGGCGCGGCGCGGCGGGTACGGGGAGAAGCGGTGCTGCGCCAGCGGGGAGGGCGCCGCGCCTGGCGGGTACACCGGCCGCGGCAGCTGCAGCCCCGAGCCCGACGCCGCGAGGTGCTGCTGCGCCAGCAGCTGCGGCGCCAGGCAGGCCCACTGCCCCCACAGCGCCGCCGCCGGCACGCCGTACAGCGGGTACGCCGCGCGCAGGAACAGCTGCGACCGCGCCGCCAGGATCGCCTTCTCTTCCAGCGTCAAATTATTATTGTGCTGGTCCAGATCAAACGGCCGCAGAGGTGAACGCAGATAGTGTTGCTCCGCTAACATCGACTCCATCGTCTCCCTGAAAGACCACATATCAGCGCTTTAATAAAATGTTCGTGTGTTCTTACCATTCCATTGTAAGCGTATTTCATTACAAATAATAAGGGTGCGTGAGCGTATCTACCTATGATTGGCTGCGCTGAAGCGCGCCTCATCGGGGAAGGCTGATGTTCTTTCGTGCTCTCCCGTGATATAGAATCTCAACAAAGAAAAAAATTCAAAATAAAACATTTGTAGATAATGACCGATTTGTAACAATAATTTCATGGACTAATGTAACCTAGCTATATAATTGTGGGCTTTTTAGTACCTATGCGAATTGAGAGAAATCGACGCATTATAAATTTTACGGCTGCAATCGTTTTATAGTTCAGAGCTTATAATTATATCGATCGTATTGGCTAAGAAGTAATAAAGATGGAGACTTAATTGAGCACCCGGGGGCATCAATCAGTGTCCGTTCGTCGCTCGTGTTTGTTTCTGAGAGCGGAGCCGGGCGGCGCAGTTAGAGCCGCAGCCCAATTCTGTCGTATGCTGTGTAATGAGGCTAATGAATGCTCGTGAATGATACGCAGCTGTCGTTTTAGGTACCTGCCCAATTATTATCCGTCATTACCACATCTATTTCAACGAAGACTTTCTGGGAGTTTCGTGTTATGATTAATAAATCAATTGGACAAACATGCTAATTATGGACATCACCGACACTTCGAATGCCATGCGATATTTACCTTTCGAATTCAGTGAGACGTGAAGAGTCCCGGAATCCCTTGGCGAATGGATTACTGTCAATTTTCAGTTTCGTGATCTGAAACAAAAGAGACGTGGTTATTTTCCCTCGAGGCATTGTAACGCAATAAAACATAATACAGGGAGTGCTCTTACCTAATATTGCTCTCGAACTTATAATTATTAAACGATTTTTTTAGATCGGACTTCGTAAGATAATAGTATGATCATTATTATGTTAATGAGTATTTGAAAATCAATAAACGAAACAGATTTTTGTTATAACACGACTCTAATTTCAAATACATTCCAAACATACCTACTTAATGCACCGTGGTGATTCAAGGTTACTGTATTGAGAGTAGGCAGGTAACACCGGTGCCAGTTCACATTAGGGGGTCTACGAGAGTACGTGGTGGTTAGTTCTCCTTTCTACATGAATAAATTACCTATGCATATTTACACATACATTATACATACATGCATAAATCACGTCATTATCCCTTACGGGGTAGATAGAGCCTAAGGTAGCAAGACCTAAAGGCCACGTTTAGCATGATTGTGGGCATTTAGGTGTAAAGGGAATCAAAATAGTGACGGGTTGCTAACCGCATCGCCTATAACGTGATTCCTAAGATTTTCGCCCATTCCCTCGATGGGCTTTTACCATCTGCGCGCGAAGAGAAGCAACTGGTACATACTATGTTTTTCCTTTGCTTCCGGACCAGCATGGAAGAATGGATGGATGCATATTTGCTGCTTGAAATCTATATAACTGCCAGTAACAGTTTGGCTTGGGCCTCATCTGCGGCCAAGAGTGCATCGAGAATGAGGGCGGGCGCTGTTGGGCTGGGCGCTTGGCGGGGTGGCGATACTCTAATGTAAACATTATAGTACTGCCATACATTTTAGTATCGATATTGATACTCAAAAGTTAAGGCTCTGTCAACAGCAAATGACCTTGAGCAGCGCCACTCTTCACACATACGGTTCGCGTGCCTGTTAGTGAAAGAGAAGAAACTATTCCGGCAGCTTGGCTCGCGCCTAAAATCTTGCAAATAAGACACAAATAATAAGAATTAAAAATATTGTATGGATTATTTATGAAATTGACTCGTTAACCGTTTAGGTATGAATATGTTGACTTCATGTTTTTAATTGCGGACCCATACGTCGAAAAAATAAAGACATAGAACCGTTTAATGATGATTTTAAGATCAATCTTTGCAATTATTTTCTATCGAGCCGATTTTGTTTAATTATGTATCGAGTCCGTCCAGCGTCTTTGAAATATGATGAAAATTAGCATACCTTTATTTTTTTTGTGTGTACTTTTTCTTTAAAAAGTGCTTAAATAACATCAATTTCAACAAAATTAGGTGTTGTGAGCCTCTTAACATTATAATACTACCACAGATACAGGTTGCTTAATGTAGGTCATTTGCTAATTGTTCCCGATCATATTATAGGGAATTTATGAAATGGGTGTAGATAAAATGATTTGCAGGTTTCCTTAGTATTTAATACGACAGTGATCCTGTGGCCCAGTGTGGACCGGCCCGGGCACCGCCCGCGGAGAGCCGGGCTCCAACTAATAAGGTTAACTTATTGACGACATCTACCTCCGTTTATCACTTTAGTTCACGGTGAGATCGCACTATTATTTTACAGCTGAACGGGAGGATGTTTGCATTGAATTAAACTCACATTAAGTATTTTATTGTATGCTTAGGAACCTTGTTTGGTGTTTACGATTGGTATTAGGATTGTAATCGTGAATGTCAACGCAGTAGCAATTAATATTAATTTCATATTCTTAATTTGATGCGTCATGGTGAGGAGTTAGTTACGAGTCTCCATCGTTTGCCCGAATTTCATTTGCCATAAATGTATTGCTTGCCATAATGATCATTTGCCATAACTCTTTTTTCTCTTTATTTGTTAATTATTACGGATTGTTATGAAACAAACCTAACCTAACCTATAGAGTTCTACAGGATTGCTATTGCAATTCTCCTGAAAAAATTACGGTTTCAGAGAAAAAAAGGGTTATGGCAAATGATCATTATGGCAAACATTACATTATGGCATATGAAATTCGGGCAAAAGAGGGGCTCCGTAAAAGCCCATCAAGGTAAAGGGGGGAAATCTTAGGAATCATGTTATAGGCGATGCGGCTAGCAACCCATCACTATTTTGATTCCCTCCACCTAATCGCCCACAATCATGCTAAACGTGGCCTCTAGGTCTTGTTTCCTTGTGCTCTGTCTACTCCGTAAAGGATAAAGACGTGATTTATGTACATTACTAAGAATAATAATATAATGTACGTTACTAAGATATCAAAAAGATCTATACACCTTTACGCCACAATACATAATATTTGACGTGTTTGGCTCGACTGTATGTAGGTATGTATGTATTTTTTATTTGGTGTCAGTACCTAACATGATATGGATTTAAATCGAAGTCCGTATATTGAAATGAAATGAAATGAAAATTTATTTTGCTGGAACAAGTGTTGTTACATGCGTTGTTACAAAATATAAGTGCCTCCTTATTCAGCCATTATCAACAGCATACAAAATATTTATATAGTATTAATTGAGATAATTTACAATTTGTTAACAAAAATCTAATTTTCTTCATTCAGTGATTTTATATTTATTTATAAATACCTATAGTTTTCGCTTTCAACTGTTACTATTATTCCTTTAAAAGGCTTTGCACTCTTTGGATCCAAGACAACTGATTCAAATTCTGACAAGGGTATTATTTGCAATTATAACCGTTTACTAAGTAAATACTGTATTGAATTAAGTCGATGCACCCATAAAGCAAATATTTGATTTAAGGTAGGGCAAGGTGTTAAAAAATGTGTTTGGCACCGCAGAGGCAGCGGAGATGAGAAATCGGCCCCTCGCTGCGTGGCCCTGCTGGGGCTCACACAATTTCTGAATAATATTTACGATAAACCTTCCACGGAAACCAGTGACCATTAAGCCACTCCGTCCACCTAATATCCGCCCGGATTAAACCAATAACGGTAATAATTCCACAAACCCATTTTTAGCACCTCTTTATCGACTGTAGTGGATTTAAAGCAAACGTCGGAGAAACTGACGCGATGTTCTTTTCTTTCGTCTTTTAACTCCAGTTCTTTTCGATTAAAAACTTATTAAAAAAATTACCTGCTTTATTGTTTAATACCGTACATTATTGCTGGATTGTCGTTGGATATATAGGTATGTACATTGGTTAATAGTATAGTAGGTATAAGTCAAAATTCACTTGCAAAAATTCGAAACAATTAACCGGTTTAGGTAGGTACATATATAACTACTTACGTCCAATTAAATTAGGTATTTTTGTGTCTTACTATTGTGACAATGGCAGATAAAAAGTAACTCAATGTAAATGACAGAGCCTCTAGTGTAAGTTTTCACACGAACAAACGTCTCGAACGCGTTCACGTAAACGCCTCAATTACTATGGAAAATTTGGCAGCGCCACTTGCGGATCAAAACGGCAACAAACTGTTCTCCATAGTATTTGACATTTTAACGCAAAAGCTTTCGAGACGGTGTTCTGTGACCGAAAACTTACACTTAGCATACAGTAGGTACCTATAGGTAAGCGAAGAATACTGATCTGTTATCTACGGAAATAACTTGCTCTTATTATTTCGTTTAATTGTTTGGAATGTCGGTGGTGTCACTTATTTTACGGATTTCGACGACTTCTCGTCTTTTGATGGAGATTTATTTCTGCATTTGTTTGATGCTCTCCGTCAGAAAGACGCGTTAATCTACACAGCCCAAAATACACGCGGAATCATTGTCACGGATCAAAGAGAACAATAAAAAGTACAAAATATTGACCACCCTGTGACAAATCTTCGAATGCCGTAAGTAACATCACAAACAAGTCGAACTACATGTCGTAGACTAATGAATACAAAAATAAATACAGAGAAGCTGGATTAAAAGAACGATGTATTTTATAATCGTCGCGTACAACTCGGAAATCATTCAGTATTCTCTTCTAATTTTCTAACTAAAACATAATTGCATCAACTGAGAGCTTATTAGGGGCAAAGCCAAGTTTAGGCTTGCAAGAATAATCCTTCAAGTTTCATTTCATCGCCGGCACTTTTATTAGGGATGGGTAAAAAAATTTAAACTCGCGTCAGGCGTAAGACGGAGGGAGGTAAGTAGCAGAATATCAGAATCCTCTAAGAGCTTATTTTGAAATACGAATGAAGCTAGAATCGCGTTCGATTTTCGAAGTGTACGTTGAATTCGTCGCTTTAACGTATGTGCGTTTGGTCTAGTGGTATAAGGTGTGGAATAACAATGCGTTCTTTCAGGTGACCAGTTCAAATCTCGTGTAGAAAAGTATTTTTTCTTTTTTTCTCTTTTTGCGCGAGTGCGCGTGTGTGTAGTTTTCACTTCTGCCGGCACTCCCGGAGTGCTACCCGGTATATTTTTTCGTATATTGTTGATTATTCAGGATTGTCATAAAACTAACCTAACATAGGTAAGGTAGGTTTCTATACAGGTGGCCATAAATTTATCAAAGGTCCTGAAAAATTACGGTTCCAGAGAAAAAAAGAGAACAGTTAAGTATGGCAAATGATCGCTATGACGAACATTACATTATGGCATATGAAATTCTGGTAAAAAAAAAAAACTATTCAAAGCTAAGGTTTAGATGAGACACTTTAAATGTTTGCTAACGTGACAATGTGGTTTATGGTCGCGAGCGCAGTCCGTTACGGGCCGGGTCCACGCGAGCCGAGGGTCACTGGTGTCGCGCACGCTACTTACACTTGCACACCCACCTGGCGAGCTCCATTGACTACAATGGCCACGCTCTCTCGTCGCGCCTGCGCCTGACGTAATGAGTGCGCCTACAATGCGAGTAGTAGCTGACAATATTGACGTATTATACATTATGTATGCCTGTCGGACCGCCCGTAATTGTTTTCGATGGGTTGACACTGTTGGCTTCGTGATTTGCGTTACCTTAAACGATACGGGGACTTTTACTCGTAATTCAGAAGTGCTTAACGTCCTCGTGTTTAATACGAAGCTTCATAATATATCAATGGGAGAGTCGGGGAATAATGAATGAGACGTTTTCTCGCTACCGACGTTTATTAGATTTAGTACAAACATAAGAACGAGGCGTGTCAAAATAACCTAATTTAAGTATCAACAAACGTTCGCCTTGGGCGGCGGCGGCTCCGTTCACTGACAACATTAAAGGCGCCATAATGACATTATTCCCGAGCGGGTAACAAAAAAATCTCACAAAAAGGCGTCAAGGAGAGAGATGAGCGTCGCCCGCGCACCGCTGCAAACGACGCTCTAATTATTGGGGTGGTGATGTATTGTATGGAATGGAAGAAGGCATTAAATACAGGCGCACTCGACAACCGAATGTCTATTTTTATTTCTTCCGCTAAGGATACTACAGTATAAAAATAGTGCACCTACTTTATTACGTAGTTTCATAACATTTCAATGAAGGAATTTCAGGAAATCAACAGAAGCATAGAATTAAAAAAACGTGTCCAAAACTACCTAAGTACATTTCAAAACTAATTATGTTCAATATCTTTATTATTTAAAAAAAAATCACATGTGCGATCACCTACAAATTAACAAACTAAATATCAGCGTCAAGCCTTTAGTGATCTTTAGTGAATGATTAAGAATAGCATCCCGACTATTTCGTTAACCTCATAGACATATATAATACAATTATATTGAAACATGATGAATCAGGGTGTTGGGTTGTCATGTAAACACGCGAGAAGTGCCACGACGAAGACATTCCGGGGAATAAATTAATACCGCGTTGCTCCGCGCAGTACCTCGCTGATTGACGTAAGGAGCATCGCGCGGACGGAGATGTAGCGGTTTACGAACAACGCGCTTTTGAAGAAACATGCTTTCAAATTGGATTATGTTTAATTGTTTCTTAAGTTTTCAACGTATAATAATTTAATTGACTTGAAAAAGTAAATTCATTAAAAGTGTTTTTATCACATTTATTCTAGAACTTTTTCGTGCGCTAGATGAATGAGAAAGCGATCGCGATGATCCGACTTCAGCTATTGTTTTGTAAGCATAAACAATTCGACTCGTTTGTTTATATCCTACTAATATTATAAATGCGAAAGTTTGTGACGATGTGAGGATGTGACGATGTGAGTGAGTGAGTGTGTATGTTTGTTCCTTCTTCACGCTAAAACGACTGGACGGATTTGGATAAAATATGGGACGAAGATAGCTGGTACCCTAGATTAAAATATAGGTTACTTTTTATCCCGGAAAATTGCATAGTTCCCGCGGGATAACGATAAACATGTTAAATCATTGCTAATTCTACGCGAAAGAAGTCGTGGGCAGAAGCTAGTATCTCATATTAATGATACACGATGTGGTAATTGTTAACCAATATTAGCACCCAGCTCAACTGTTTATTGGATATTGCGCAAGCGGGTTTGAGAAGACGCTCTGGGCGCCGGAACGACCTACAGCTGCCAGCTTTAACGACGCTTTCCAGAAAACCGATGCTTTATTGACAATAATTCGCGAGTGTTCCCAAACTGCGCTGCATGTGCTGAATGCAACCGGTTCCACGTGTGATAATGTACCCGGCATCTTATGGCTTTAGTGTTTATACAAATTGACTTCCTTAAGCGCGGTTAGTTATACGAAACGAATATCGATAAGGATATTTGATTCAACATCTGTGCCTTTAGCTAGAGCAACAATTGGTTGCAGTTTTGTTAAAATTATATTGTAAATGAAAACATCATTTGTAGTTACTATTATTTTATTTGACTAAAGATTTCAATCCGAGTGCCTCTAACCTTACAAGTGTTCTTCTTCGTCTAACCATTCGATGAGTTGCAAGCTGTCACCGATACTGCCAATGGACAAAATGAACGATATGTTGTGAAGATCGTACAGGTCTTCTGCTACCTCTGCTACTATCCTTATCAGCATTCTGCACACCCACATGGCTTCAATCAGGAGCACCGCAAATATAAAGTGGTTCGAACAGGTTTGTCGGTTAGATGCATTTCGAACAAGTTCTAGCCAATCGGCAATCGCTCATTGTTCTCTCTGGTTATTCTGCTCAGGAGATCTTTAAGAGGCCCCACTGTAAGTATCAGGTCTACTTTACACTCGTGCCCAAAATGTCGACTCCAAACACGGAAAATCAACGAATATGCAATTTGCCACATTTCCAACGTAGCAAGCGATTTATCTATCTATTCCCCTTAAAAGCAAGTAAATTTAGTAGCGGCATTTATTATTATTGTTTATGTGACGTTCTGACGTGTGTCATTGCTATTTTTTTTGTATATGGCTAAGACAGTTGAGCTGAGCATTTCGAACCTTTCTGTTATTACGTATTCGAAATATAATAAAAAGGTGCCAGTAAGGGTTCGGCCGTATGTTGCAGTAAACTTGAGATTGTTTTCCAGTTTTTGTCTAACCCTTTACAGCCGTAGCGATTTTCGCTTAGTAGTTTAATAAGTTTTAAATTAATTAGCAGCTCGCGTACAACAAATGTTTAGTTTTTCCCTGGTCCTGCGCAGACGCCATAAATCCAGCCGGGCCGCACACGACGGCTCCGCGTGACGTCACACCTCGGGTGATCGATGGCGTGATCGAGCGAGACCGCACTAGTCCATTCACCAAAAACAAACCACGAAAGACGGAGACGTAAGATCAATAAATAAATTCATTCAAAAATTATTTTAAATCTACTTTTAACGAAAGTGCGTTGACTTCTTGTATTTTTGAGTAATGTTCGTTGCTTATATCGCGCCTTATTATTTTTTGAAATATGTGTGTCCAAATTGTGAGGATCAGTAAGAGGGGTTTCTTATGGAGATTATTAAACTAGGTATATTTTTGCATTTTTTTAACCAGTGAAGTTTTATGAAAAGTTCTAACCAGTAAATACGCTGTAACATCTCTTGTTTCCATTGAATTGAAAGACACCCCTACTAAAATTGGTGCTTAAATTTCCTTTTCGATCGCAAAAATTCATAGCATTAAAGAACTCAATTTTAAATCCTAGACATTAATATTTGTATTAGGTATGTATATGCAGTAAAATACGAACACCCAAGATCGCTAGTTTGCCATTCTACCTATTTCATAAAAAATAGTTCTCACTAGGTACATTCATTAAGAATTTTACTATACCTACTTAAGTTAAAAGGCCGTCCATGGGGTCAAGATGGATAATACTTTAGCTGTATATTTAATTGTGAGTTCGTATTCGTAAGATTGTCAAGTATAAAAGGATCACATTAAAGAATGAACCGATTACCGGGAAGAAAGAATCGCTCGCGGGATCGGCGCGGGCGCGGGCGGGCGGGACGCAGTGACACCTGACCGCAGCCATTTTGGCCCATGAAATATGTTTATTTGTCATGGCTGCCCTTTGTTATTGAAATCGTGTTTGCCTTTACTCCTTCATTATATTGTATGATTATGCTCGAGTGGAACTCGTTTGTAGCTACTCAATGTGAGAATAGCTTTGGAGATTTTAGAATATTGATTGTTGATAACTACTGAGAAATGAGAAATAAATTTCAATTAAGTGTCTATTGAACATTGTCATGCGTGAGTGCGCTGCGCGGGCGCAGTTATTTCCGTGATTATCTCCTCGAGCCGCGTAATGCCCGCTCTACGGCGTGACTAACAAAATACTGACACGATTTCTCTAATCGTTTTATTACACATTTGTCTTCTACTAAGCATCTAACTTATTCTTATTGCTGTTGATCTTGTTGACATCGATTGTAAAGACAATATTACGAAGCTTATTTCTTACATTTACATCCTACGGGTATCTACACACAATACACAATACATACATACATAAAACACATCTTTATCCCTTACGGGGTAGACAGAGCCTAAGGTAACAAGACCTAAATGCCATGTTTAGTATGGGTGTGGTGTGGGGGTGTAGGTGGAAATGGGAATCAAAATAGTGATGGGTTGCTAGCCGAATCGCCTATAACATGAATCCTAAGATTTTTGCCCATTCCCTCGATGGGCTTTTACCATCTGCGCGGGAAGAGAAGCATCTACGTATCCTACATCGCGATATTAAAGTTATCCGAGCGTTTGAAATATACCTATACAAGAACCCGACAACAACCGTCGGGCAGTAGCCCACTAGACACAACACCCGTGTGGTCGGAGGATCCTCCCTTCTCAATGTTGGACGAGGAACTTTACACCCTGTTCCTCACGGCCCCCAAATTTCTATGTTTTTTCTTTATTCCCAGAGCAGCAAGGAAGAACACAAATCACGTCGTTATCCCTTACGGGGTAGACAACATTTATAAACATTTTAAGCAGCTCTGCTGGTTACCATCCGCGAGTTTTTACCCCAGAATCCTCAGTGAAGCTATCAATCATAACAAATTCACAAGTCATCGGCTATTAAAAAACACATTGTGTGTATTGGGGATGCGCAAACGCTAACAAACATTGTCACCTCGCTGCGAGTCCAATTTCTGACAAAGGCTTGTACACAACCCAAAAGACGCGACAATGGTGTGGTGGGTGTAGAAGAGTATAAATATTGAAGCAGGTCGGATGCGCCCGCGCCGCGGTTCCCTGGAACTACCCCGCGGCGCGGCCGGCGACGCTCCGTCTCACACTGCGACACGTCACAAAAAACACTATTCACATTTTTTTGTAACAGCACAGTCTTATCTTGTCTCATATCAGCGTTCCAGTATGATAAAGCACCAATAATGATGTTTCATTTCGAACCGATTAAACAACGTCGCGAGCCGGTGTAAGTTCGTGGTGACACTTTTTTACAAAAACCTGGAGGTTATCCTAATCTGACGACCGCGAGTTATAAATTATGTAGTGAATTTTAAAAATTAGAATGTTATTTCACTGTCTAAAAAATAAAAAAAGGATTTTTTAGAGCCGTAACGACTTGTTCAACGGGGTCTTTTAAAAGCTTAAAGTTATGCGGGCTTAAGTCATATCGATCTCGGTTGCGCGCAGGTGCAAACATGCTAAGTGTATTCTTATTGTTGTAAGGGATTGGTTTATCAGTGACACTATCTCCGCTGTTCGACAAATGTTTAAGCTGTCAGAGGTGTGACGTCAGCCAATTCGGGCCGTGCGGTGCGCGCGCGCCGCTCGCGATCAAACCGACGATATCCCGCTTTTAACTTGTGAAGTGAGTAGACAGGCATTTTAGATTTGCTATGAAAGACTGATTATACAACGAACGATCAATTACTCTATTTTCAAAATTTATTGTTGTCATTATGACGCTACTGAAGCATCGCTCGATTTATTACATTTCATCCTTAAGGCTTGTCACGAGAAAGGTTAGATGCTAGCACTAAATCTAAAGGCGTGTTAGATTCAATGGGAATCAATAGCTTCCTACCCCGGGGAGTCATTTGTAGCTCACGTAGGTGGAGCTTACACTATCAAAGCTATACGTAGGTAAGCAAGAACGCGGTGGCTATTATGTATGTCATTTTATTTTTTACAATCTTTTATTTAACCTGCATTGTCTTTTTTGTGTGTCAGTTGTATTCAGAAATTTGCAAACCAGATTTCTAGGTGGTCGGACTACTGACTTCAAATTTAGTGTATACATATACGTCTCAAGTAACTTAGAAGACATTGCAAAAAACTTGTGTTCAAAATGTATTTTTAGCAAATTATTATTTAGTAATACTAATATACCTGCTAGCTTATTACGTAACTCGCTCGCATTCGCCATCGTGTTCATTTTGACAGTTCTTGTATGAATGTGACAGCTGGCTGATTCCGATGCCAATTGTCAGTCCATACGTGAACTGTCAAAATGAAGACGATGGTGATCGCGAGCGAGTTACGTAATAAGCCTGCTGGTAAAATACAAGTTTAATATATTTAACTGTTGAGTTATCCAACGGAGGTTATGTTATACTTAATACAAAACTGTATTTTAGACCTGTAAAGTGTAAAATTATTTCAACTCACCGTTTTATGAAACAAAGTTGTTATAAATGGTTCGAAGAAGCTAATTGACGAGCGAATGAAGATTTATCTGCCGCGTTGTCGATATAAAGTAGCTCTTCCTTTATGAACTTCAAAACGTCCTAATTATTTTACTACACGCAACGAAACAAAACGACGAAGTCGGAGACGCCCAAACGCTCTTGTGACAGAGAATTAATTGTGCATGGCGACTTACGCGGCGCGCGCGGCCATGCAGCCAGTGGGCTTCTACGCAGAAGCGGGAGCGGAAACTTAACGATTTAGTAGTCAATCAGACGTTTCTTTTCTAGTCTGTAAATTAGGCGAAAGGTAACTTAATAGTTGGGAAAATCACGGAAGGATAGTTTGGGAATCCTGTGTCACGTGCATAGCTGGACATCGTTTAAAGCGTGGGTATATTTAGCGGGCGTGAAAACTTTAATCGTCACCGTCAGGCACGCGTCAGCCGCACTATCCGTCCGTCGTCAGCTCGCCCGCGTGTGGCCGCCTGATAGACAAAAAATGATGTGCCACCTCCCTTTGTTCCACTGGACATACCTTTCAGCGAGATGCAATTAGTGCCGCAGAAATAGAGCTCGTCGATAGCCAGCAGACAACACGCCGCGTTCTCAAACGTTTAGTCGTCTGATCTATTTTGGGAATCGAATGTAGATAATGCGATTTTGGTAGTGGTTGAGCAGCGATGTGGCTAGCCGCTAATTGAACTATAGCAATCCGTATATATTAGTATCACCTTCTCACAGAGCATAATCGTCGAGTAGCGAAGTTAGTTCGTTAGCACTAATTCTCGCCTCTCCCCTTTTATTTCCCTCCTCCTTTCCTATATCGCTGATAATAATGAAAATTTCTGTTGGGCCTCTTTATTTTCACGCAACTTTAGATGGTCCTGCACCAGTCTCATCTTATCCACAGCTTTCCAGCCGACTGCTTGATGCCATCTGAGTAACGGGCCAGCTGTTCTACCTTTTAAATTGTGATAAATATGAGGATACTCACGAGTTGGTTCTGGTAGGCGGTAACAGCGGTGAAGACGCACTCAGGGAATATGAAGGTCTTGAACTCTTCCTGCTCGAGGTCAGTAATGGGCGCGTTGATGGCACCCTCACGCCGCAGCACCAGGTGGATGCGCGGCTGGTACTTGTGCATCGAGTTTAACACCAACTGTTCACATCAAAATATTTCATGATGTAGAAGGATCAACCGCATCATACAATAAGTGACTTTGTACTACAAGGTTCATTTCATTGCCATATTCATTGCAATTTATTAAATACCTAACCTAACTCCCTTAGTCATATACGCCCGACAAACTCATATTATGTTAACTAAACGCTTGTTTGCCACTATCTGTCATTTTGGCATTTGCCTTTGCCAGACACAGCACGCGCAATTTACATTTTGCTATAACAGGTTTGTAACTTTTTTGAATAGGGGCAGGAGTTTGAATAATAAAATATTTACGTAGGTAGGTGTGTACCTCACCTAACCTACTGCAGCCAAGAACATTGCTAAGACTGCCCTACGAAGAAGACCTACTGCAAGTTAACTTTAAAAATGAGCCTTTTCAAGTATGCGGTCTTATTGTCACCTGTCCATTTTTGTCCATTTCATTGTTGGTGAGCTTGACTTTCTCGAAGGAGACGACCTGCTTGCGCAGCTGGTCGCCGGAGAAGGGCGAGTCGGGGTGGGGGTAGAGGCGCGCGGGCGCGGGCGGGTCGGCCTTGCCGGCCACCAGCCACGAGGACCGGTGGTACGCGTAGCGGTAGCGCTTGCCGTCCACCGGCACCACGTCCAGCAGCACCGCGTAGCGCGCCTCGCCGCGGCACCCCGCGAACGACACGCGCACCGTCGGGAACATACGCCTGCCGCACAAAGAACAAATACTTTTATTAGAAGACATGCCATTTAACAAACGCACACTACAAAGAAATAAGAATAAATACAAGAGTATTGTGTGTCGGTCGGATATTGCCGTTGCAAAATAATGACCAAGTGCGGGTAGTTCGAAAAACTCGCGCAGCTAAACAAAAATGATACCCTACATGGCAGTCTGCTCGTGACCACGGCCACTGCAACGAAGCCGAAACATCGAGGTAATTAATAGAAAAAAAATTACGCGGTTAAGTCCCGAAATACTTTAAATAAATTATAAATGCAAGACATCATTAACGACATAATTTTGCCATCTTGCTCACTAAGCAGAAGAGCGTTAACTATTGTATTCCGGCGTGAAGAGTAAGGCAGCCGGGGAAATTACTGGCACAAAAGGCCATCATCACATCTTAGCCCATTAAGTTAGTATCGACAATCCTACCTAATAAGTGTTGCGGGTGTCTATGGGCAGCGGTAGTAACTTGCAATCAGGTGATCCACCTTCTCTTTTATCTTCCTTGTTGTATGTATAATATAATAAAATATACGACGAATATACCACTGGTCAGTGATGGAAGTAAACAAAAGCGAACTGGTAAAATGAACTGAAGGTGCTCTCATTGCTGATTCCATGCTGATTGGGATATTGTTTTATGTTATTTTTTCAAAAAAGTTTCTTCTGATTTGAGTACCTAGAGTTTCAAGGTATAAATTAACTTAAATTAAAAAAAAATACGGGACAAGTAGAACAAACTAAACTGAAATATAATATATAAAAAGAAAATTTAATTTCTAAACGACACTGAAAACTAGAACGCATATATATAAAAAGTCCTATTACTATTACCCAAGATTAAACTCCCACAAAAATCAGTACCTTACAACCCACCAAACACTTTTGTCATCAAAGCTCCAAGTAGCTTTCGTTTGAATATGTATAGGCTACCGTCGGCCCCATAAATATCAGTACATTCCCAAGTTTACGAAAAAAAATATTGTGCTATCAAAAGCTCCATTACAATCAACATTTCTCTGCAAAGAGAACAAGAGCATGCATATTTCAGCTCCCATACGAACAATAATGGCAGCTGAAGCTTATAACTACCGCCAGTTTTAACATTCATCGCTTATGGGAAAGAAAAATAAACTTTACTTATTTATAACTCAAAATTTTTGATTAACTATGCGTGCAGAAGTTATTTAAAAGTTGCTGTCAAAAAAATTTTTTTTAATACTGCTGACTGTACTTGTATTGTCATCCATATTACATACTCTAACTAATATTATAAATGCGAAAGTATGGATGGATGGATGGATGGATGTTTGTTTGTTACTCAATCACGACAGAACGGCCCAACGGATCTGGATGAAATTCGGCACATAGATAGAGAAAAGTCTGGAATAGCGATAGCGATAAACGAATTCTTTGCTGACGAAGTCGCTGGCAACAGCTAGTTATGTATATATTACAAAAAAGTCAACCGGACCAACCGTTGATGAGTTCCTTCTTGCAGAGACGACTGGGCCACCAAAATTACTGTAGGTAGAGCATCCGATTTACATAGGTATGCAAAATTTCAGATCAATCGATTGAGGATGATTGGTTTAAAATTGAATTTTAAGATTTAACTAGAAAAACAATACAGACATTAATACATTGCAAGTTTAAGAGCTTGTAAAAAATACTCAGTCCTGCAGAAACGTGTTGCATCAGTAGGTATACCCATAGGTTGACGACGCAGTAAAATGCACCACATGTGCAATTGCAATTTAACTTTATTTAGTTTTAAAGCGTGGACTTCCTCGATCCATTGTTTTGTTAAAGCGTACATTTTCACGTTAACGCAATTATTGGACAATTACTTGGTTGCATAGCAATTATCGCTTGCTGAGAGCGCAGCAAATCGTCGCCGCTCATTAGAGCCCGGGTTATCGCACATTATCGCTAGTAATTAGTATATTATAGTGCACCGGATAAGTGTTACATTACACGCGTTTCAATGCGTGTAATAAACCATTATAAAATTCCACAGTGAGTAAGCCAACGCCAATGCTACATGCTGCAAAACTCTTTCTTCCAAAGGTATAAATAAATGCGTCAAGCTTCGTGATCCTACTAACCATCACTACAAGTATCTATTTCTCATATGAAGAAGGGTGGTTGCTTATATATTTACTCTCCCCTCGGCAATGACACCGACAGAAATAATAAATATTTAGAATAAAAAAGTAAGAATTGGCCTACGGTAAAGACAAAAATCGTTTGGCGATAACTTATACCTTTAAATAAATTGTAAGCCTGCGGTGAGAACCGCTCCAGGCGACTGTGACTCTACGGAGCGTCTCCCCTTCCCCCTCTTAACAGAGACATTTTTAACGTCACTCGCTGGAGAAAGATGAATGGGTACACATTTTTGTAGAAGTGTATGTTTTTGTTGTTACTGTAAGTAAAATCGTTTGTGGTTGGTCGACATAATAGCTCTTATTAGACTTCCATACCACTGCGGTTTCCTGTCGTCATTTTTTAATGGCAGACGCAAACGAAGGAAGGTCCAATCATACATCAAACAATATTAAAGTAACATCACGTCATTTCGAAGACAGTTAATAACAAAAAGCAGACTTTGAGAGCGCTAAAATAGGAAATAAATACAAAGAACAAACACCGATCAACGATAATAAACTCGTTATAAGAAAGGAGTGTCACAAAAAAGTGGTGTCGGTAGCGGGCGCGTGAAACACTATCTCCTAATCGACATAAAATGGTAGTCATTGAGGCGGCGAGAACGGAAACAACAAATCTTTAACTGTAAGTTGATACGCCACTTCGGCTAGCTGCCTCTCACTTTTTGTCGAGTGCGCCCGAGGCAGGCGGAGCGCGAGCTTGACAATTCGCTATCAAAGCTTGCGCAACGCGACTACGGAATGCGGCTTCTGACCCGCGAACTAGCATAAGAACATTCATAACACGGGATTAGCGGCCACCCATGTCGTTTACTGATATTGTGCAGACATGCTTAATTTACAATATGATTTTGATTGGATTGATTTCTACAGAAAATCTGCTGCCCGTACGAGTGATTTAACTGCCTGCGTGTTCAACAAAGGCGAGGCGCTCTCAGCGATATATGTTCGTTCTAACGATTTTACAAGATCGAGGGAGGACGAAAATAAGAATAGCATTAATAAGATTTATGCACGTTTGGCTGTGGTCGCGCGCGTCGATTTGCGAGACGCTTCTTATAGCGCTCACGGTGGCGCATGCGCGTAAGCCAGCAATTGCACGCGTGCGTTAATGGCGACACTCGGCGCACCGTGCGATATATTACCGCAATGATATATGGCCACCGACGTCGTCCATCATTCTACCACCCAAAAGTTAGCGGAAAACCGCGCGAAAGCAAAAAGACACCGAGACACGCGTATGAACCGATTTAATGAGCAGATACCGTGGACAGAAATAAGGGGTGCTATTTACAACGGCTCATTATTGTTATGATATTGTTAAAACGTACGCCTGCGCTTGGAATCTGGATGCATTGTCATAAATTAAGCCTAGCACATTTAATTTGTTGCTCGAATGAATGTCACACGTTTTATTGATTATTAAAAACATTCTTACGCAAATTTGTCTCCTGCGTTGAAGCAATTGTAAACGGTTTTTTGACTCTCGGTAGCTATGTGTAAATTTGGTCTTTCTAGAACTATTGCTTGATTGTGATGTATTTACGAGGTCTGCTATAATATGTTTTTAACGCTGCAGTTAAGTGAACTGGCGAGATACAAGGGTAAAATTAGTAGGTTTGTGAGTTAAGCGAGCGCGAAGAGTTGCGAGAGTTGGCATGTCGTCTTAATTAGAAAGGCGCGGGCGAGGTGCGAACTCGTCAATCATTGTTTCTCGGCCGAGAGCGTGTGATGAATCTGTTCGACGGACTATTGGAATTTTGT
Organism: Pandemis heparana; assembly: GCA_963854515.1. Classification (NCBI taxonomy): domain Eukaryota; kingdom Metazoa; phylum Arthropoda; class Insecta; order Lepidoptera; family Tortricidae; genus Pandemis; species Pandemis heparana. Next base: position 12,618,998 of record OY978008.1, on the reverse strand, counting down.
CGACCATGAATCCTTGTAAGCTTTTTTTTTACAATGATTTTGTACGTCTATTATGTGGGCCATTAAGGATGCACCAAGTTTAGTTCAGTTTATATAATTTAATTTCTTAGTTTTCATTTTCATTAAGTATTTACGTAGGTAAATTTATGTCGAAATATATCCTTGATTAATTCTGTTTCGAAGCTCAAGCAAAAATATTGTTCATTGGGTTCAAATTTTTAGTACTTACTGTCTAGTCATCGAGTAGGTAACCATACTTGTTACAACGTTCTTGCACCAGAGTTTATTGCTTATTTAAATGTTAATTGACTTTACTAGATAATAAAACTTTATTGAGGCAAAGCATGTTTGTTGATATCCCAAGGCTTTCTGCAAACGCGTCATAAGCTATTATCAATTAGTACGAATTATTATTAATGTAAACATTAATATAGTAAAGCAGGCTGTGTGGATATGTACAAATGAATTATGCAATAGGAAGCCAGTGCACGTCATTAGCGCAGTGTTATCACGTCGTGTCGTGATTAGGGCCGTCGCGCAACCAATCCGCGCACGCCGCTTCTAATTATACAGGAAAGCGCTTTATTAATAGCAATTACCCGCCGCCATATTGCGAGCGCGATTTAATTAACTCAATCCGTTGATTAGACACAGATGGCGCGAGATTGCAAATCCGCCGGAGCCGCTCATTAGCTCACTTTTGGAGCTAGCTCCGGTGTTTATCTACGCGTGATACCACTATGTACGCGGAAGTGACACGTGATCAGAATTGACTTTAGCTGTATCGGTCGATTTAAGAGTTTGTTTTTGTTTTTAATTGTCTGCATGCTTTTTCTTTAGGTAGTTTCTTATGTTGTAGAAAGATTTATTTTATTATTCAAAATGTTGATTACTTTACCTTAATAATTTTATTACTTTACCTTAACTATACTTACTACACTTACTTTACTACTACTTAAGGTAAAGTAATAAAATTATTTAACTAAAATACTTATAAGTAACGGATTTTGGCAGTCCATAACATAAATACAAGTAAGCATAAACGATAGTGATTGCTACTAATACATAATGTATAGCATAAAAATAATTATAAGTACTAAAAATAAACTGAAAAATGATCGTTTGCCTAGCCTATTGTGTAGGTAGATTTTTAGAGTTTTACTTCAAGAGGAAAACTGAACACTTCATCGTCCATTGGTCTATCTGACTGTTTGGCGATATGTCTTATCTCTCTTAATTTGACAAAGCAAACAAATCAAAACTTACTGGTTACTGTGACCGAGAACAATTAAATAAATTAGGCAAAAAGCAAAATTTTTTAACAGCACTATTGTCTTTATTCTGTACGAGTGAAATCCAAAAGACAAATAGTTTTGGTGGTTTTATGATTAATTGAGTAGGTATTTACGGTATAGGATATGACGTAGGTATCAGCATTGTCGCTGCGTCTTTTTCGCAAGTATAAACTCATATTTGCAGCTTCTAAATCAGCCAGAATTATCCATATTTCTTTACTGCTCAGTAACGTTTGTATTAACAATAACATTCACGTCTTTATCTTTACGTCAACGGCACGGATGAATGGTAATTGATTGATTGATTGACGGACAGATGACTCTATGATGAGACGAGTCCTTGTGGGTCTTTGTGCCTAAAATCAGAAACAAATCGCTTGTACACAAACCATTTACGGAGGGCTCGAAGAGTTGTGTTTTTAATTTCAAGCTCAAGAAAGACATATTATAGGAATATTTAACAGTTCTCGCCGGCATGAGATACGATGTGAATGGTAGCTGCTGCTGAGCTATAACTTCCTGAGTGTTTAGTGACATGCTATGCTATAGCTCTCGACATATCGGCTTAAATCACGAGTTAGCGAAATCTGTTGTTTTCAAGACTGGAGGCTTCATTTTTCGCTTTAAAACAAGTTAAGTGAAATATTTGGACTGGTCTAGGAGCAAAGAAAAAACATAGAATGTTCCAGTTGCTCCTCTTTCCGCGCAGAAGGTAACAGGCCGTCGAAGGAACGGGCAAAAATCTTGAGAATCATGTTATAGGCGATGCGGCTAGCAACCTATAACTATTTAGAATCCCCTTTTTCACCTATACGCTCACAATTATGCTAAACGTGGCCTTTAGGATTTCTTACCTAAGGCTCTGTCTACCCCGTAAGGGATATAGACGTGATTTATGTAATATGTATGTAAAAAAGTAGCAGCAAGCAACAAAATATACAACAACATTTTTGCTTTCATAATTAATAGTTATTTGTTATACAAGGGGGGAAAGTTGTATTTTACCTGCGAGTGTTCATTTGAAACACGAGCTAGCGAAAGGACTCTATGATTGACCACGAGCGAAGCGAGTGGTTCAAAAATAGAATCCTGAGCGTAGCAAGTGTTTCAACACACGAGGCGTAAAATAACCTTTCACCCGTGTATAAAACAAAACTTTTCACCTCACTACAGCGAGGAAAATAAGAAAAAGGGTTTGTACTATCACTCATTTTTAATAACAAAATAACTAGAAAAACATGCGAATATTTAACGTTGACGGCTTAGTTGAATAGTTTTAACTTAATTTTTTTTTAATGATTTGAAAGAAAGAAAATATTTATTCGTGATATAAATTACTTACAGAAAAAAAAGAAGTAACAGCATATACAATCACGAAATGGTTCCACCTCAGCATAATGGCCCTACAGCCAGCGCTGGTCTTCCGTTGGGACCATCAAGTGCTACTGTCAGCACAAACAGTGAACCGGCATAAATTTTTAATATGGCTGAATGGACAATAATTCCTTTACCTATCCCACAAGGGATGAATTTTATAAAAAAAATATTTTGGATGCGTTTTGTTCGCATATTGACTTACTTGGACTGTCAGAACATTTTATGCGTTTTTACAACAAGAATGAAGGTTAATGTTGAATGCTGATATTTATGAATTAAAATAAAGTTGTAAGACTGTATTGAGTGTTTCTGCTCGATGAAATTCATTAATTGTGATATTAAAAATTCAGCACTTTTAACGTTTTACGTTTTGATAGCTGTCAAATATCACTTAAGCTCCCTTCAAATGTCAAAACCCTGTACTATATCTTTCTAATCTGTGGTCAAAACTCTTTCTCCACATGTGGATAAAAAGCGATTTTCTCAATAGCTGTCAAACAAACTAAAAGTGCTTTCCGAGCTAGTAAGGTGAAAAAGTCATTACTTATTTTTAAAAAGCTTCGCTCAATAAAACTACAGGTGTTATCACATCAAAAATGCATTATATTTTAGTAAAGTTAAAAAACGAAGTACTTGGCTGCAACAACCCTTATTCTACTTGTTTCTTTCGTACCTGAGATTAAGACAAAAACGCAGGAGGACTTAAACTCTATTTATTTATTTTATTGCCTTCGCAAATATACCTACTCGTAGCTAACATACATAACATATAACCGTTCTATACTGTAAATTTCAAATATACAACTTGATGTTTTCAAGTAAGCGCTTCGAGAAGCACAAGTAGCCTGATAGTATCGAGATCAATCTCTATCATGAGATTGTATGAAATATCGAACGTAGCTACGGAATCGCGCAAACGGGATGGATCTTGATGATATCAAGAAATTGGCCTCAGGGAAGCGATACGGATATTGTATACAATGAATGTAATATCCGGTAAAAACTTAAGTGTGCGGAGCTCACTATTTATGTTGATACTAGCTGTTGCTAGCGACTTCGTCTGCAAAGAATTCGTTTATCGCTATCCCGCGGGAATTTTCCGGGATAAAATGTAACCTATGTGCTATTCCAGTCTTTACTCTATCTATGTGCCGAATTTCATCCAGATTCGTTGGTCAGTTCTGGCTTGATTGAGTAACAAACAAACATCCATCCATTCATCCATCCATCTATCCATCCATACTTTCGCATTTATAATATCTCGTTATCCAATCAATAAGGCCACGGAAAATAATTCAACACTGAATATTGTATAATAAATCATAAAAATTCATAAAAGTGTCAGTCAACATATTTTTTTGTGCAATAGGATCAACGAGCAACTTGGGCCTTCTTATTTGACAGCACCATTATCCTAGCTAGACCACCGCATCACCAACGAGACCTTTGATGACGTCAAAACCATTTTTTTAATAATTTTTCACAAGTCCATAGAAAAAGGTTCGCCACCCCTGGCCTGAGCCTTGGGTAACTACATGTTCCCTGCACTGCACCTAGTAACGAGAATATCTACCCGCAGCCAGTTCCATGTACGGTGGTCATTATTGTGAATTAGAATGATTAGCCATAATGGTGCCCTAAGTGATTCCAGCAGCAATACAGTGACAACAATCCACCTTGGTGGCCTATGAATATTTCATATCGCATAATCAGCCCACTTGCAACTAATTTTATAGCTTAACAGATGACGTCTATACCGTGCTTAAGATAAGTGGGAACGATGTCATGATCCACGTTTTTCGAAATTAGAAGCAGACCATCGAAAACTTTTTTTTTAAATTAAAGCCGACGGTCATGCGGTTCATTCATTACCAGCCTCCCAAAAAGTAGTACACTTGTCTTTTAAAAGGCACCTTTTTTGTAATAGCTCGCAAAAACCTCAGCTGCCAGTCTGTTCCAAATTTTTCACGCACGCAGCAAGAAACAGAGCTTAATCGCTCAGTGGAGGCACACCAATCATTGAAGTGGAGGGAATCAGTCTTTCTAAAATTAGTAAAAATCCTAAAACTTAATGTAGTAAAAAGTCAAAATTATTAATAGCGAGAAGAATATAGTAAACCCTTCTAATGAAAATTGTTACTAGTGATGTCGTCAAAATATATTATAAAAAAAACACAGAGTGCCTAAATACTTCAGTGCACAACATTAGAACTTGTCATCGTTTTAGGGTTCCCATTGCATTTTGAAAAATGAAACCGTAGCAGTGCCAAGTATCCAAGAATATTGCAAATCATCAGCTATGCTGCCAAGTGCTCGCATTTCAGCATCCCGCTGTGACAGGGCGTCAGTTCATGATAGATGCGCAGGCGACGCAGATTCTAACAGTTAAAGACTCCACTCATATTCTGAAGCGACGCATACACGCACGGTCGCTCGAATGGTTTCAGATTGCACAGTATGAAAAGAAGCTGACGGCCACGTAAACGATGTTTGTATGTGTTTGTGTCTCTCTGTCTGTTAGTATTTTATTTTTAGGGTTGCGTACCTCTATCGGCAAATATGGAACCCTTATAAGAATCACGAACGAAATAACTAATGGTCGCTCGAATGGTTTCGAATTGCACAGTATAGAAAGAAGCATGACGGCTGAGTAAACAATGTTTGTATGTGAGTTATGTCTGTCTTTTTATCATTTATACACTAGCTTCTGCCCGCGACTTCGTCCGGGTAGAATTATCAATTGATATGTTTATCGCTATCCCGCGGGAACTACCTATACAATTCTCCGGGATAAAAAGTAGCCTATGTTTTAATCTAGGGTACGAGCTATCTCCGTACCAAATTTTATCCAAATCCGTCCAGTCGTTTTAGCGTGAAGAAGGAACAAACATACACACTCACTCACATCGTCACTCACAAACTTTCGCATTTATACTATTAGTAGGATAATTACTGTGAAATCTAATCCTATAAAAATGAAGTTTTTCGTTAGTAGAGTGCCTCGGACATTGTACCTACTTAAGTTCAATGTCCGAGGCACTCTACTAACGAAAAACTCTTAATTTTTATGTTTGGCTGGCTATGTAAGTAGGTACCTAATTAATATAAAATTACCTTACACTGATTACATTTTGCTTTGGACACAGCACCTATTTTAGAATTCACTTGCCGAATTATTTAGGTAGCCTCGGTCCGACTCGCACTTGGCTGGTTTTTTATCTAGTGATTGATGCACAGGGTGTCGCATGGATCCGACGCGTCACGACTCGGCGCCTAGCGCGACTGACGCGCGTTTGAAACCAAACCCTTATGACAGACGCTTTGTTACATTAGTTTGTTTGTGCGTCATTCGACTTAATTAAACACAATATTCTGAATGTAATTAGTCAGTAGCGTATGATTTATGAAGCTGTCAATTGTTTGGATGAAGTACCTACATGTACATTATGCGTTTAATACACTCGCTATCACTTTCTCTCGACTGTATTGGGTGAGTAATTTTAATAATTTAAGTTAAATAAGTGTAAGGACAAAATATATAAACGCTAGCTTCAAGAATGTAAATAGATAAATCGTGCGACAACATATTAAGCCGAGCCGAGCGGGATGCGATTATGACAGAACAGGGCGGATCACGGCGCTGACACCAGAGTGACGCGATGACAAATGATCGCTCCGCAACCACTGCGATGCTCTACTGTACTCTATAAACTATGTCCGTTTGCTAATTGATTAAAACACATCAAGAGTGTTGATTAAATCATGAAGCGTGCCGTTAAGAAAAAAAATTGGCTGTTTTTACCATTAGTTAACTAATGAAAAATCATTAGCGTTTCAGCTGACGTTTAAAATACTCAACCACTATACTGCGAACTTAACCTTGGTTAAACTATCAACTTGGCTATTTTCATCTTTATTTGATTAAGCGGGTATTCTAGTTTTAAGTTACAAAAAAATGGCGTGTTTGTGATTTTTTGCCGCATCAGCGGCGCGGGCATGACGGCGCGAGTTACCTACTCGCTAGTTATCTGCGATCTCCGACTGACAGAGATATTAATCAATAGGATTGACAAAATCGTGCTAGTGTCGAAAATGCGCTGGCGCAGACCTCCCAAGATGGCGATATTTCACCCGCGCCGCCCCGCCCTCGGGCTCATTAGCTCTAATATAGACACAATTGTTTTTACATTTAATTTGGAATGAGCTACTTTTAGTTTAGATACGCCACTACCGTGCATAGCCAATGAAGTTAAAAAAAGCGAAGTCGTATGCTCCTACAGGAAATAATTTAGACTAAACGTATTAAAAAATTGATTGCTCTACTCTTTCAAGTTATTGAATTTCTCTTGACAGTTTCACCCTAGCTATATTTATTCAATTTAGTTACATAGAAATAGGCTTGTAGCATGGCAACCCTTCAGCAATGTAATATATTTTTGAGGTAAAAAGTATGTTAACACAAAAAGAAAATTGTTAGTACCTAACGTGTTCGCGCATTGCAAATTAAATATTCTGTCGCGCTCGGCGCGGGCGCAGATGTTACGTCTAACTATATGTTAGTGGCAGGGTTATTAGTGAATTTAAACAAATACTACCGCGAACAATTTTTAATTTATAGGTGGAACATCGTTACCCTCGCCGCAGCAAACCGCATGCCGGAAATAGTTCTTTTTAAAATACGTTTCAATACGCGAAGACTATTTTAATAAACATATTGAGTGACGTGCGTGTAATTATAGAAATGCCTATAAGTGTAGCGTAACTCGTTAGTACCAATCAATAGCTCTCGTTTTGTTTTTACACTTTATAAAATTAATTTTGAAGTGTTTTAATTTCTTTTGAGTAGGTACACCAGGTGTCACAAAAAGCATTAACGATATTTCACATAGGTACCCGTTAAGAGTTTCGTAAGTTTCGTTAAGTTTAATTAATTATTGAGCTTTTACACTCTCTCCTTAGTAAACGAATGTTTGCATGCTTATAGTTATAAATAATTACCTACACTTTTTTTTTAAAGTTATAATTATATGTAGTACAATACTTTCCAGAGGTGTTCAGACCGACTAACATTCATTAAATAAATGCAAGTCAATAACCATGTCATCAAGCATCATTTACTGCAGTCAGTCATGTAGCAATAAAATTGCATAAAAAAATCCAATTCAATTCCGACACGGCATGACACGACACGACTCAAAAAACTAGGGAATTCTTACCGATCGCAATGGCCAAATGAGCCAGTTAACATTCCCGTACTTACTATGAATAAATGGTAGGAACGGAGGAGGCGGGCCGCGGCCGGGCGGGCATCCAGTCGGGAATGTTTCACTAGCGATAGCGGAGACGAACTACTGCCCACTTTTATATTACCTAATCGAAACTAAGTTTTTGTTAAAAAATATATTTTTCAGACATATACCATGACAAGAAACGGGAGAAACACCCCTACTTTACGTGTAATGTAGATACCTAACCTATAAATATAAACTCTATTTTTATTAATTTTAGTCTACCTCTTTATTGGCATTGATTGCTCTGTGTACGTACATCGATACCAAAGAAGCACCCTATTTAAGAGTCTATGATCGAAGCTGCGGACACACAGAGAGGCAGATGCACGGACGAAACTTTAAGGGTCCCGTTTTTGCCATTTCGGTTACGGATCCCTAAAAAGCATGTTAGAGTTAACTTCAAACAATAAAGAGGGTCTAATTTCGTTAGCACTTATTAAATATTTTCTTACTAGCTGTTGCCAGCGACTTCGTCTGCAAAGAATTCGTTTATCGCTATCCCCCGTAAACTACGTAATTTTCCGGGATAAAATTTAGCCTATGTGCTATTCCAGACTTTTCTATATCTATGTGCCGAATTTTTTCCAGATCCGTTGGGCCGTTCTGGCGTGATTGAGTAACAAACAAACATCCATCCATCCATCTATCCATCCATCCATACTTTCGCATTTATAATATTAGTTAGATTAAGTAAGATGTCCGATAACGTTGACAATTGTGATCAGAGATAGAACATTATTTCTGATATAAAACAGCATGAGTATGCTCTCGAGTAAACAAAACAAAATTTTAAGTCGGGACACGTAAGTGAAGTTCAGTACCTACATGCTTCCAGTTAGGTAATTTATCCATTTGTAGATACGACGAGTACTTGAAGTATTTTCAAAGTGCCTAGTGTCTTTAGGTAGGTAGGTATGCACTAAGCCCCTGCCCCGTTTATTTATCAAACCAAAACCTATCACTAGGTCTAGATAAATCATAAAAAAAAAACCGCAGCTCAGTTTAGCGATCTAGAGGCAAAACGAAGGATTATTAGACCAATTTTTGAGAAGTTGCTAAGTTCGTCGCCCAAAATTCAATTTCTATTCCAACGGACTCTGGCAACCCTGTAGACACCAACCTACCAGGATGGATTGGATACTGGATAGTGAGGTCTAGGTAGATGTGTAAAAACCTTTATTGATAGCTTTTGAATTGTAATCGTGCCACTAGTACCACACAATCCGGTGTCTACGTCAGTTGGCTTTAAATGTGTATGACATTGTCAGATTCCGTGAAATGGAGTTTATGCGAAACAGTATTTTGGGGAAACAAATATTCTATGAACGAAATTGATAAATCACATCGAAAATGTTCCTGTTTTCGCGGAATGCCGCGTGCCAGGGGCGGTGCGGCGTCGAACCGACAGCCGACGGCCGCGAAATTCCATCTCTCTCTCTCTGCTCCTATTGTCCCGATTTGCAGCGTTAATGGTGTCACATTGCATAGCGACGTCCAACGCTCGCAGTTTTCTTGTTGTCGATGTATTTTGGTCGCTTGTAAATTTTATGAGGAGGTGTTGCGGTGTTGTCGAATGACTTGTTTTCACTAATGAAATTTAACACGTCAGTGGATGTTGGAAACAGATCGTTAAGTTTAACAATAATAAATCGACTCTCCAAGTACTTACAGGTAGTTTTTTTGTAAAACTGTAATTAGACAGACAATAGGATTTAGGTGTCATTCATAGGATTTGTAGTTGAAGTATGGCTGAAACACTTCATAGACTTATAACAAATATTGAAACTATGATTTTTTTAAATTCATAATAAACAGAAAGACACAGACTAAAGAAAAACCTTTTTTATCTATATCTACCTACGAATAATGAGTTTCAGTTGTGTCTTCTTCATATATTACCTACTCTATGGTCCCACCTGCGAGTTTCTGTTCACGAGCCTCGGCGAGGAGTTTCGCAAGTCGACACCGAAATTGGGAACTTTGGCGACAATATTGCGAAAACTGTCGCCTGCGCCCCCCTACGCTACCTAATTTAGCACTCGTACCACCGTTCCCTTTGATTATTCCCACCGCTCCGCATTTATACACGAACTCGATCTTTATTTCGTATGTTTTACACATAAAACATTTTATCAGGCAAAGCAATTTTTATTGCAACGACCGCAACGACGCTATTTGCGATGTCATTCAATTTTGAAAGTCACTAAAAAGTCAAATTTTTTTTTTTTTTTTATGTGAATAGGATGGCAAACGAGCAAGTGAGTCACCTGATGGTAAGCGATCACCACTGCCCATAGACACCCGCAACCCCGGAATTATCAATAAACATAGTACAACAGAGTTTACATGTTCAATGTAGTTGTCAACTGTCATTATCGTTCAAATATTTTTTGTTTTTCTACTAAGTACTTAAGTGTTGTGTCGTCTAAATTCTCTAAAAGTTAAGTTATATCTAACGGTTTTTTGTATTTTTGGTTACGTTAAACAACTAAGTTATATGTTTAGTCACTAATCTTTTTGTAATTAACAATTTGGTACAACGCTAAACGCATTTGGTACATTCATTATGTTATTATTATAACTCTATGAAGACACGTATGTATGTACGTAAGTACAACGGTAAGGTTGTTTCATTTCCATAAAGATGGTGGCATTTGCGGCGAGCACGTGAGGCTGTGCTACAGCGAACACCTCTCGCGTGGAACGGACTCGGTGAACAATGCCTCGGCCGCTAAAAAACTGTTTATGCTACCTGATTTGAATTATTTAAGGCGTATTTGGATTGTCCCCGTACAGCCGGTAAGATGACCCTTCTGAACACACGGTAACTGCTCATTAAGAAAAGTAGGCGTTAACAGCACCTATTGAGACAGTATAAACCCGTGGATAATAGCCATTATGCAAATGTTCATTTGTACGTTTAGACAATTTCTGACATTTCATTGTCAAGAAAAATCTATGAATAATTCATACGTAATAAAGAAAACATACGCTAAGACATGTGAGATTGATGACTGCGAGCTTACGTTCTCCTGACAAGTTAAAACCGAGATACGACGCAAATCTTCTGTAGACGACGTAGTATAAAGCTTCTGCCATCTCTCAAGAATCTTAGCTATAGCTACCTATGTCAACGTCTGGCTGGAGACGTGCCCTATGTCTGCGGCTGCTAATGTCGTCAGTTCCGGGAGGGGGGGCCGGGGGAGGCGGGCGCGGCCGGGGAGGCACGTACTGACTGTTAAAACGCTACATGTCAACGGGGAGCGGGCGGAGAGCTGCGTCTCCCGGCTGTAATCGCTGCGATGGAGGTCCGTTGATAATGTCGTGACCTCTACGCTAGATTATTGGGGTCGGGCCAAACTACTGCGCGATTATTTGCATACTTAGGCATTGCTCGATCGAAGCTTGTTGGAAAACTAACACTTGAACAGATCGTTTGAAGCTTTGCTTTCAAAAACAAACAGTCTTCGCATTACTACATAGTATCAAAATTATACGAAAGCTCAGTGGGCTTAATGAGTAATGTCTTTAGCGGTCGGTGGTCTAACAAATTGACGTCAGGCAGGAGTTGGACGACGACAGCGGCCCACACCGGCACGTCGGTTAGTGCAGCGCGTCCATCCACACTCAACTCTTGCGACTCGAGATCAAACGGACAGCTGCAGTTACATTGAATGATGACTCAGGCGCTATCTAGAACGTTGCTTTATGACCGCAGAACAATATACAGATTGTATGTGCATTGATGTTCCTTGAACATGCCGTCAGAATATGTATACTTGAAGTTGTTTAATGTGTTACGATCGACATTGTGGAATCTAAAACTTTGACCTATAATTAATGTGGATGACATCAACGGTATCGAATCAAGGCTTGTAATGAGTAGATCTACTTGTAGAAGTCGTCAATTATATCATCGGCTTAAAAACAGCACAAACGATAAACTACCTATTTTGTTTTAAATATTAAAACTGCTAACTAGGTACCTATATCAGGGATTGCCCCTCCTTTTTCACATTAAATAGAAACCACAAATGAAAACATGACCGCCATTACCAAATCGCAACGTAGGCACATAATTCAGGTCCAATTAGCTCATTAAACATGAGCCAGGTATATAGGGAGGCTACCGGATGTCAACAACCAACCGCGAAAGGGCTCAAGTCCCTACACATAAACATTTTCCGCGTACTTACTTCCATAAATTAGTTCCCGTGAAGGCACGGTATAAATACCCGCGAAACGCCACAGTTCACTCGCTCATTACTTAGGTACACTAATAGTTTTATTTATCGGCTTCCTGCGCGCTCCACAACAACGCGCGGCCTCCGAACCAAATTATTACTTCCAAAACGAACGCAATAGTTTAACACCACGCAACCCTTTTTACTCCCATTGACAATCGATATCGGTCGCAAAGCGTAATAGACACCTTCGTAAACGTATTCCACGGAGGACAAAACAGTAATCAATATAATAAGCACCTTCCGTTTGACAGACAACAACCGACCCTGCTATCTCAGCGAAAATTTCAAATTACACCTTACAAACTTTCCCGAACGTTTATCCGAAAAAAGTTATTCGATAATCACCTGTCATTACTTGTGCGAGGCGTCAGCCATCGCGTACACAAAAGGCGGTGGTACCGGAAGAAAACGACGAAAATTAAAAGTTTCCACCAAACAAACCAACAGCTGTCATATTAAACCGTCAAAGTAAAGATTACAGATGAAATATTCACGGTGAAAGCGGGGTACAGCCCGTGGTTATGTAAATAAGTGGCTACGAAAATGTACATAATTAGTTTACACGTTTTCTTCGAGACACCCCCTACCCCCGCGCCCGCGCCTCGCTCGCGGCATATGCGGAGGGCGAGATTAGCCGATATACATGCTAAGGGTGCATTTACATGAATCACACATCTATTATAGGTACGGTGTATTCAAATACCCCGCATGTGTTCTCTTCACATAACCTAGATACTGTCGATAGGGTTGAGTGCTTTAATTATTGATGGTATTCGATGTTTAAAAAAACGTAACATTCCGAAGCGAGTTTCTATAATTTCTACTTTGCACTATGATTATGTAGTCTACATAATCATGTAGGCATGTAAGAAGTGTGTATTTAATTTAAGTAGTGATGTAAAACATTAATTGATTCCACCTTGATAATGTTTCCGCCTAAATTCCATTATAAATAAAGAATGTGTCATTATGGAGAAAGCTTTTTATTAAATGAAAGGGCTCGAAGGATCACCGTCGCTCGAGTGACAGCTAATCTCTTAATAAGACGCAAAGCAAAGTGAATTCGCGCTGTGGCGGGGTACCTAGGGCCGGCGCGTGACGCCGCGTCGGCGCCGCGTCAGCGTGGCGGCGCTTCCTCCTTTCCTTAATTCTTTTGTCGTTCTCGGTTCCATCAAATATCGCGTTCCCGTTTGCATACATTTTCACCGACGAGCCACCCCCGACGCGGGCGCTCTCTCCCCGACGCCGTCTTTCACGAATAAAATTAGTGTCGGCAGCGTGACACCAACTGAATTTAAGCTAATTAGATATTTATAAAGAAATTTCCGATTCAGCAGCAAAGTTCAAAATTTGACTTCAGCCCCGCAAAGAGTTCGGTGGCGTTTTCAATTTAAACTTGGAACAAGTTAAATAATGCGCGAGTTGCGGCCAACTCGATTCATCTAAAGGTTTTAGTGGGTTTTAGTGAAATTAGCTTTTGAATTCAAATGACTTCGGGATATCCATGGCGTTTCACTTGAACTTTAAGGAGACAATATTAATCCGGCTATTTGTACGGAATGACGTTCAAACGGGTTCTTCTGGCTCTTTTGAACAGAACAGGGATGAGTTAAATAATAAAACAAGGAGATTAGAAAAGGCTTCCTTTAGGAGTAGAGGTGCGATTGCGGCGTGAGTGTGTATGAGTGGTGAGACGTGGAACAACTGGCAATGGTCGCGGCGGCGTGTGTGCAGTTCGCGCGTTTGCCCACCTCGCGCCTAATGTCCGGGCATAAATCAGAGGTAACGCGCCCTCCCCCCCATGCCCCGCGCCTCGCACAGGCAAGGCACCGCCGATAAAATTCCAAATTGTTTTCTCGCCCCCGGTGGGCGCCGCCCTCGGTTCGCTCTTAAACGCCGTTTCAAGTTGCACTTGTGAATCGCACTTTTTACTGTTCTTGAAATTGGCGTTGCGAATTGCTTTTCGACTTCGCCCGTTCGAGGCCACCTTTTATATAGCGAGATCGCATCGTGAAAGTGTGTTTTACGAATGTAACTGAAATCGGAGATGAATTTTTCGCATGAGAACTATTGGCACATCGATATCGAGGCGACACGCTGGCATGTTAAATGCGATCCAATTAGAAGATTAAGCGTTGACAATTACGGTGTCGGGTCGCGATCGTATATCAACAATTATCGTGCGAGCGCGACAAATGGCGAGCGCGCCGGCACCTGTGCGGCGCGGCCGCGGCCCACGCACACCTCAGCAGATCACGCTACACTACCACCAAGTACGTCCTTCAGAAGCCATGATCAGCCTCTGTTACTCTTCTGTCACAGGCCATAAAGAAATCAGACTCAATTTACGACTTTTTACAGAAGATTTAAGTTGAAGGTGTGCGCGCAATCCAATTCCACGATACGCTGAGGATATCAATTCCTTTAGTGTACAAAATTTACCAATTTGTTGTTACCCGGTACCCTAGAGATTGTAAGTACGCCACTTAAATTGAACAGAATCATCTACACTTACAACCTTTGAAAGGAAAGTGACCCCTTATTTTTCCCATCGTGACATCCACACCTTTAATTGTTGACCTAACTGCAACCTAAGAACGGGATAAATGTATCTATGTAGTATCTGACTGTGCAACCTAGGGCCTAGGGTATTATGTCTTCTACATTATCTTGCACGACAAACGGTGGCCTTCCGAGTTGCGTTCCGCTACACGAACCTACGACTTGTGACACGTGGGAGTCGCGCGGTATCGCTCTATAAATTGTCCAGCCAGTTCCGCGGATCGGACACGCTACTATGTACTACGACGTTCGTAAACGTTGCATGTGAACTCTTCACATAGAAATTGAAGTAAACAAACTGTTGATAAAATATCCAGGCTTTAGTTGTATTTCGTTACATATTGTAGTTTAGGGCAACAAATGAATGAATAGGTATCTACATATTTAACAGTTCAATGTTTGGAGAGTTAACCTCTTATTCGCATAAACGCATTATATTAGGCTTCTGCTAACTTAGCAATTGTTTGTCCTTATCTGTGAAAGGTATATGTCAAAGTGACAGATAAGGATAAACGATTGTTAAGATAGCAGAAGCCTACAGAGCTTTTATAAATAAGAGGGTAAGTGTTTAGGTACAACCAAGGAAAAATATCAGGTACCCAACGGCTACGACGTTTATATAGATACTTACTTAGATACGATTTGTAGCTAATTCCTTATTAAATAGGGATATTGACGCTTGTCTTAAGTGTTTATTGAAGGTTAAAGGTAAAGATGTAAAGGTTAGTCACAGAAACATAATGTTAAATATTAAATTGCATCAAAGGAAAACAACCGGATGAATGGATTCTTTGAAATTATTTGATACTTCTGCTAAATATTGTTCGGGCAGAGTATTTCATTGTGACAGCGTAAGAATTATTAGTGATTAGTGTTTTAATTAAGAATATCTTCAAACGCTACGTGATAAAATACGTAACATATGTCTACAATATAAAACCTCACTTTACAGCAAAGAAGATTTAAGAACAACAATATTTCAGCCGTCTATTACTCACTGCTAAAATGTTTTATTCTAGAGAAACGTTTCTTATTAAATAGTTTTACGCGGAAATATCGCGGTCACATCAGACGCGGCGAAAAGCTATTCATTTTATTACGCGAATAAATATTTATATCTGTATTAACAGAATGGTGTTGAGAAGTAAATCAAAGAGTGTGTTGTGTGCCAAGTGCGCGCCGCGGCGATTAAAGCGCTGGCAGCCGCGAGCGCCGAAGATCTTGCCGGACTAATGCCACTATTGTTTTCCCATTCACACTGTTCACTTCTAGACAAAGACAGCTCACTTGTAATAAGATGGGGCTTGACAAATGAACGTAATGATAGGGGCAAGGCCAGTCCGGTACTTTCCAATCAGTCTGCCAATTAGCTAATTAGCAGATTTTCCTTTTTTATAACAATTTCTATTGGTTAATTTCATAATGACTAAACCACAAATACTCTTTTGCCACACTTTTCAGTCTGCTAAAAATACAATTTATTAGTTGTGGTAAAACCCCATGACATCAGTTGAACGACGCGTAATCGGGAAGCTGACAAACATCAAAATATTTGCACAGCCGAATGAAAAATGGCTCCCCGTTGAATAAACTTCGAAAGAGCTCCACAATGAGACAGGTTTTAAAACGCAGCTTACCGAGTTAGCTCGGAACGCGATTAGCATACCAACTACTGTACGATATTTACATTATACTATTACGGCTGTTATGATAATCTCTGCGGGGTGAATCGAGCTAATGTGCACGGATTAAGCCCTTCCATTTCATTGGTGACGCACTTGTTATAAATAACAGCCTGTGGTATTGTTAATTTTGATTTTATACATGCCTAATGATGCTTATATTCCGTATGATTCTACCTAGCTTATGTAGGTACTAAGGGAGCTTAAGGAAAATGAGTGAAAACAGAAATTAAAGTGTGCAAGTTGTTAAGTTTGAGTTGGACACGTTCAAAATTTACAATTTGTATTACTTTTCCACATATGGTTGCCTAGAGTAGCACCTGATACAGCATTACGTTCTCAGTATGACCCGACAACTCGGCAGATCTCTACGGGGCAATTCAATTACAGTGAAAGATCCCTCATAAGCGAATCGTTTTTCCGAGTCATTAATTTTTTCGAACGACACGGGGCCGCGTGATATGGCGGGGTGGGTCCGCGCGGCTATCTCGCGAGATAATGCTGATTTATGCGGCCGGGCGACGGCCGTGATTCGTCGCGCTTCATCGCCGCGACATGCGAGCGTCGCGTCGCGTCGCACCGCGCGGCGTCGCCTCGCGTCCTGCCCGCTCCGCTGCCGCGCCCGTGCCGCGTCCGACACACATTCGTGACGGTTAGTTGGCGAGATTTATGCTAATCGACGGGGCCGACTCAGATAAGCTCCCGTGACGGTGTGTGGCAAATTGTCTCCCATTGCGACTTCCCAAAGCCCTTTGTGGCATTCGCTATCGCATTCAATCTTTTATTAACTCACATGACCGTAACGAAAATATCGCTAATGCAGAAAAAGAGATAACGTGGGCGAATTATGATGATACATCGCACTCCTGTATTACTATAAGAAAAGGAGACAGGATTGGAGGTATGTTTAATTTGACAGTTGTTTTTTGCAGAAGAGTTATTACGAATCAACACAGTATCAAACATGCACGTGAATTGTTCTGGGCTACTAAGTTCGGAAATGAATACGTGTGGCTACGTTTCCAGATGTCGTATTTTATGGTGCGTGGTAGAAAAAACTGAATGCCCGAGGCGTCGTTAACTCGAGAACATTATAAGGAATAAATAAGTGAGGTATTAATACTGCTTTATAGTCCGTGAAAGAGCCTTCATTGTTTAGTGATCCTACACTCGGTCTTTGTTCCCGGTTATATTCGTTTGGAACTGACGTATTTAGCATAAAAATTTTTTGGAATGCTGTACTACTAGGTATGTTCGTATTCAAATTAGCTAAGTAATTAGTACTATTACATCTCATGTTTTGACGAGACGACGAGAGATATAAATAGTTTTGAGGTAGATATTTACTGCTGCTACATTTTGCATCAATTACATTGTCCATATTAAATACACTCCGTAACCCACTTAATTAGTGGTGTCTTTCAGTCGCAGTTATCACAATATCGATTAACCATTAACGATTGGTAAAAAATTAGCCGTGCCTAAGGAAAGTGAGTGCGGTGGAAGTCGTCGTTATCGATAGATTAGGTCGGCGAATTTGTCACGATCGGCGGCCTGTCGCACTGATTTACACCCGCCCGATAACGCAGCCACAACACACCGTTTCAATTTGATAACACGAGCAGGTATTTAAATGGTGTGAATATTAACAAAAAGTCTTCTACATTAGTATTAGCTCGTGGAATTTGAATAACCATGAATAGAGTAGAAAGTAAATAAAACGATGTTTTTTCGGCGAATGAAAGTACCGAAGTACCTTTCAAAGTTTTCGCAAAAAATGAATCGGTAATATTCTCAGTCCTTTAGAACTTCCATGTTATGTTCAACCAAAACTATTCTACGAGTATCTGACACGTTCTAACGTTACCGATGACTTTGATCTCAGCGTCAAATCGTTGGCTATTACTGACACAACCACAACGTCCGAAACTAATTCAGTCTACCTCAAATCAATTGACGACCAAATTCGAGATTATAGGCTTCTGTCGGCCACCGTGGTCGCGGTGTGGTCGATTGCCCATTGTGCGGGCTCGCGGCGCGACGGCCACGCTTCGCTCGACCGCCACTGCGCCACCTACCTTATCGCCTTTGACTCCAAGATTTCGCCTTGATCTCGTTAACTAACAATCGCTTCGATTACCCACCACCGAGTTTTTAATTTCTCTGCTGACTTGTGCGCGGCGTGCGGTAGGCTCTATTGTGCTCTAAGCCTCTAATGTAAGTCACATGAACCATTGACTTTTAGTGTTGTAAAAGTTATTTGGTGTAATGATGGTGCGTTTTTGATAGGTAGTAAGTTAACATCCGTCCGGTATTGTTCCCCTGTTAACTGCAGTTTTATCAATCGATCAAACACTATATATACGAACAAGGACATAGCCACACATAGCTATATTTGAACGAGATAACAAAATAAGTCTAGTGGACATTTACATTATTATTCTAAAATGATAGCTGTCAGCTATGCGCCAGATTGATCGACTGTCTGTTATGATTAAATTTGGTTATATATTTGTTTGTTTGTCTTCATTCTTAATTGGGTAAAACAAAGGTACCTCTACCTATAATGTCCGTTGATGCATAAAACAATTTTGTTGTTCATTATAAAGTAAAGCATACAAAAAATGTGTCACAAAAAGAATACATTGAACGGAGTGACCCTAGCCTTCAGTACCTATCACTATGATTTATCTACTATTTAAAATCAAAGTATTCTCACCTGCCAGTCTTAGTGATGATCATCTCGGTGCCCAAATCGTTGAATTTGTCCCACAGCTCCTTAGTCTCCAGATTGCACTGTATGTGCCGCATCTCTTCGCTGGACCAGCGTTCTGCGAGTTGGGGGTTGCGCGGCGGCGGCGACATCGCGCGCGAGCCGCTCGCCGCGCCGCTCGCCGAACCTGCCTCGGACGTCGACGATACATCCACAGGCGAGTCTCGTTCGTATTCGGCGAGGGGGGGTGAGGGCGAACCGGACCCTGAGGCTGTCGCGTCTACAAATTTTTCTGGAAAGAAAAAGTATTTTGTTAAATCTCTAGTAAAGATCCTATTTTGGTAAATATTATTGAATTTAAGATATCATAATGGTTTAGAAAGAAAGAAAGAAAACATTTATTGACACAAAATGACACATAAAAATAAAATTAAAAAACAAAAAAGAACAATTCAAAAAATATTTGTGCCGCAAGTGCCAAAAGGGCCACACTCAGCATGTTGCTGCGGCAGGTCGCAGCGCTGATTTTCAGTGTGACCCTTTTGCCTAAAACTAAACCTAAAACTAAAAAAACTAAAAAATTGCGATGACGACACGAACGTCAGACATAGTTTAGGACCTTTGATGTGATAGTACGAGTGCGACAGTATTTGCCCGAATTTCATATGCCATAAATGTATTGTTTGCCATAATGATCATTTGCCATAACCCTATTTTCTCTTTATTTGTTAATTATTCAGGATTGTTATGAAACAAACCTAACCTAACCTATAGAGTTCTACAGGATTGCCATTACAATGCTCCTGAAAAAATTACAGTTTCAGAGAAAAAAAGAGTTATGGCAAACGATCATTATGGCAAACATTACATTATGGCATATGAAATTCGGGCAAAAGAGGGGCTCCGCGTGAATTTCCTTATGCTTGAATATGACGGCTAAAATATTTAAGTAACTACGGCATATGTGTAGGAAACTATACTGATGAGCAAAATAACGGGTCGCTTTCCATACAAATTTGCATGAAAAGTAACTCGTTATTTTTGCTCTTCAGTGTATTTCGCCGCTAGTCTATGAAGTTTCATGTAAATTAATCGCTTGGAAGGTACAGTTAAGGAATTTAAATCCTAACCCATTGAGGAACCTCTTCACATAAAACGTCATAGTGAGATCGCATTAATTACATAGTAACAAAGAAAATCGTTACGGCACTTACTATAAAAAGGTTCCATGATGGGTTAAAAATTAAATTTCTTGAGTATACTTTTCAACTAAAAACAAACAATCAATGGTCAGTATGGTCACATACAACTCCGAACCTTTTATCCAAACAGAATCCAAATATAATACAAAAGACTCTTCGAACTTTGAGTCTTTCGTATTATATCATTAAATTTATTTAACAGACTTCATGAAAATTTAAAATTCATCCATGAGAAATTTTGTAAATTTTATAGATAATGATCTATAATATATTGTTTTAATACTTAATTTGCCAAAAAACTTGTTTAGCCAAAAACAGATAGGTAGGTTTATGACTGAACGTGATGCGGCAGCGGCACATAATTTGTAAGTCATCTTCACCGCTTTAAATTATGCCTTTCAAAGTGGGATAGGGAAAAGCTTTTAATCACAATAAAGCTTTTATAAAATGATATCTTCTTTTGAAACTAAAACCAAACTATGAGCGACCAAAATGTAGGTAAATAAAAAAATTATTCACAATTTCGACTCTTGGTAAAACCATTAGTAACAAGTAAGAATAACTAAATCTTTTTCCAAATGTAACCAAAATTATCGTAGCTTACACGTATAAAAATAAATATTACAAGCAAAATTGTATCCCGTTCTTTATTTGGAAACGGTTAAAAACGGTTAGTGTTGTAATTACGGTTAAAAAAGTTACCTAAGGGTAAACGAATTTTATCAAAATGTAGTTCTTAACACTTATATGTATTATGTTACAAGTACAATAAGTATTCAAGATTACATTTTGATAAAGCATAACTACCACATAAAATAGAGATTATATAGGTAGGTATGTTGTATTTTAAATGCTACTAAATGCATATACTTATTCATCCATCCATCATATCCGCCATATTTATTTCTTTGTTACACGCAAAAAATTTAAAACTATTTTTGACTAGCTTCTGCCCGCGACTTCGTCCGTGTAGAGTTAGACTAAGAACAGACGTTGATACTAGTACCTATTATTCTGCAATAATTATTTACGATGCGACTCTAGGCAGCTACGACCGTGGACATGTTTATGGCTATCCACGGGAATTAAGCAATTTCCGGGATAAAAAGTAGCCTATGTTTTAATTTAGGGTACCAGCTACGAGTATCTTCGATTCAAATTTTATCCAAATCCGTCCTGTCGTTTTAGCGTGAAGAAGGAACAAACATACACACTGACTCACTCACTCACATCGTCACTCTAAATAATATTAGTGGGATTGAATGTTCAATCGAAGTCATCAACTCATCTAGTCGAATTACAAAAAGAACATCCCAAATTAAAATGTTGATAATTCAATGAAAATAAAACAGGTTCCTCTTCTTACTGAACCGCATATCAACATAAGGATAGTTTTACAGAAAAAAGTGTATTTTGGAAATTTTCAATATCTGTCTTAGTTTAAAATGGGTTCACCGATGACTCTATCAGTGTTCTACCACATTTTTTTTAAATACTTTAATGATCTTGTGGTTTCACGGGGTTGCCACTGTCGATTGGTTAAGGACCCTCGTCCTATAAGTGTTCTAATCAGAATTGGAATAAATAAAAAATATAATAATGGTCTTTGCAGTACGGGTGTCGTACCAAAACGCCGAAACAAAAGTTGATTCTTTATTTTATTTTTTTACCGTTTTTGAAATTATATTAAGTATGTATATATTAAGTATAACAGCTATAGTATGACCGACAGACAGACATACGCACTTTGTCAATAGGGTGTCGCTAGCTCTCAATTCAATTACGTATTATTATTTTTGGTATTCTGTAAACAAGTCCGTTGATTTCTAGTTGGCCGATTTTGACGTTTATTATTTTTTTATACTTAGTGTTTGTCTCAAAAATTACTCTTTTTTTTGCACTATCTTCTAATTCAATTAAGTATTTAATTACAATCAAATTACTGTGACGTATCGAAATGGAATTACCTACTATTCAGAAATAAGAAATATGCATGTTTATTTTTCTAATTAGGTTGGTATCACGTATTAACATGCATTTGGTACAATTCTCAAACTCACTAAAATACTTAAAAAGTAACGGCAAAATTTAATAAAATGAATAACAAATGGAACATGGCATGTGTGGAGTAAACACGTTTAACAGAAGAAAAAAAGAAAGACAGAAGACATTTATTCTCTTTTGAAAGACACAGAAATAATGCTCTATTCTATCTAACTATCTACACACAATTGTACAAAAATTGTACAAAAATAAAACATAAAGCACAGACATGTAAAATAGATCAGCAATGTATTAATGTGTGTGTGTGTGTGTGTGTGTGTCTTCGCAGAAGTGAAACGGAAACGTTTATTCACTTCTTCTTCTTAGCCTTTGTCAATCATTTCGATGTAGGCCTCCTACAATTTATACCACCCCGCTCTATTTTGGACTCTCTACCCATAAAAGTTTCGACACATTTTAGCTAGCTTTTAATACATACCTAAATTAACGAACTTTTCAGAAAATAAGACAATAGAACTCAGTCTATCTTGTGTTACCTAAACTACAACTTTTTTCTGTATAATGGCGATTTTTACATTGTCATATTAGTTAAGTACCTAGTAGTATAACGTTTTAACGTGACGAAAGTCGTGCCTTAAAAACAAAACAAAACAGTTGAATTATCATTATAACTTTGTTTTGTGGTTGTTGACAGTGTGCATCGAATAAACTTGATTTTGTATGACAGAGCTGCTTTATAGAGAAACAAAATACCTGTGCATAATAATGTCTAATAAGAAGCTACTTATTAGAAATCAATTACTGTATTTCAAAGTAAGTAGGTATTATGTACATGACTATTTTAAGTTAGCCTTTTTGATAAATATAATGCGATGAAAAGCAACATTAGTACGTTTTATCCTGGATATGTGTTTATGTGTCTGCTACGGCGTGACTGAATAAAAAACACCTAACCGAATATTTTCACATACATCCAGAGTCATATTTACATACGTTATGTGTTATAAACAATATAGCTCGCTTATTGTCTCAAGAGTTGATAGAGTAATATACATAATTATATATTATGTATATTATGTTAAGTAATGGATTGTATACATGTACATGTATAATACGAGAACTTGAAAAAATATTGAAATGTTCAGACCATCACTTTTTATTTCGACCTTTTTATGGGCACGATGCAACTGTCGCGGTCACGGTGTGTCACGATGATTATGAGACCACTATTTTATAATTTGTACTGAACAAAAAAATCTAGAGTGGATTACCTGGATAACCGCAATGGTTCTTAATTTTAATTTTATGGAGAGACTAGCTGTTGCCTGCGACTTCGTCTGCAAAGAATTCGTTTATCACTATCCCGCGGGAATTTTCCGGGATTAAAAGTAGCCTTTGTGCTATTCCAGACTTTTCCCTATCTATGTGCCGAATTTCATTCAGATTCGTTGTCCCGTTCTGGCGTGATTGAGTAACAAACAAACATCCATCCATCCATCAATCCATACTTTCGCAGTCATAATATTAGTTAGATGTCGAGCTCCAGGAGACTTTATTACTTTTGTTCTTTACTGGATAGTTAATTAATGAACAATACGAATATTTTTTCTCGGGTCTTGGATGCTTGATGTTTAATATGACATGTATGCACATATTTATCTATATAAGAAGTGTGTTTACCCGCTGTCTTAGTACCTACCCGTATATAGTCAACGCCAATTGGTGTCACTTGTCCCACGATATTTGTATAATATTAGTTTATTGATTTTTTTATTGCTATCATCACAGGTTAAACGCTAAACACAAAAACGTGAAGTCATGTACATAATTGACGATTTATGTTTTTAAACAAGTAACAAACAATTTATAAGTTTCCCATTGTTTTCTTAACCCTTAGCATACACATCAAACAAGTATAAGTACCTAATTATCTCTTCATGACTTTCCAAGTACCTAATACGAATAAAACAATTAACATCATGCAATGTAACATTGTGTGGTTGTGCATGAAAACTTGCAAATGTTTAGCAACTCGAAGAAATAAGTTTAGCAACGATTGCACATTCGTTAGATTATTTTTTCCAAATTTCTTTACAACCTCTTTTGTTATAAACAATTTTACTCTAATGTTTTCTTTCTGTGACTGTTATTTGACATAATTATTTTTCAGACAGAGACAATACAGGTTTTTAACTTTTTTTTGGATGAGGAGAATCAGAGCACGATGGTAATAATAATAAATAGAGTTTTTGCTAAAGTACAGTATCCCTACAACTATAAAATTTGCATAATTAAAATTTCGAGACTGCAACTATTCGTAGTTTTTGGCATATCGTCTTAAGAGTTTATTGGCAGCATGTATAGCCACAAGAGGGATTTGCTATGATTTAAGCTACTTGCTTTTTGTATAATTAAAACTGATATTATAAACGTGCCGAAAAATTAATGAAGTTAGAAAGAAAGAAAAAGTTTATTTATGACAATCACAGTAATTAAAAAACAAAAACATATTAAAAGCTACATAAAATTGACATAAAATGGTCCCAACTCAACATTTGCTGGCCTTACGGCCAACGCTGAACTTCCGTTGGGGCCATCGGGTAACAAGCACATTAAAAGAAAGAATAGTATAAAACAATACAGTTAGTAGCTATTATTCCCTTGGAAAGGATATTATACGGTTTTCTAAGTTAATGTTCCTTCAATATTATATTGAATCAGGCGTTACTTTGCGGAGGTCCATTTTCGTTCTCATTTTTAAATTTTCATTTGGAGGGATCGAAACGCGCGTCAGCAGTGTTTGTGTGGTGTAAGGGATAATTAAGTTTGTGGGATTTATATGTGTTTTATGTGGCAGTAGTGGAGGGAGGGTTTGCATGCAAAACATATATATTTCACACAGACTTGGTTTTCTTGCACGTGAGTAGCTGAGTAGCAAGGTAAATATTTTATGTTCATAATTTACTTTCAGTTTATAAATTTAAATTTAGTACAACTTTGAACCAAAACCGTAAGTAGTTAGGTATACCTATAGGTAAGTTTTCTAATTCGATAAACTCCTGGACATATATGCAATCAAATAACAATTCAAACTAATTTGAATTTACACTGTATCTTATTGTAACATTAGTAATCAACATGTTCATTATTCGACATATATTTGTCTACCTATACTTATATTCTTCCCTCTTTCATTAATGCGATTTTTTGTGCACACAGATATTTACAGTCAGGTACAGAGAAACCAAACCACCCCATTGCGAGCGCGCCCGCACTAGGGGTGTTTCTTATTAGGGTTCCGTGTTCAAAAGCTTCTATAACTCTCACTCATCCGTCTGACTGTTTGAGCTTCCCTCACAAGGTCTACGGTAAACTGGTCCTCTACAGTCATCAAATTTTTATAGAACGTGTGTTGGGTATTTGGCTTTAACGCTAGATTAGGCCGCTATGACAACAGAAAATGGAAATAACATACCTAAACGAAAAATTAATAAGATTCCCCTTACTGTGAACGTGTAATTTTTAGAGTTCTTTACTCGACTAAATCATTTAATGACTATTAGGTATATACGGTGGTACGGAACCTTTTGTGTAGGTGTCCGTCTTTCGTTTGGGTGGTTCGTTTTTAATTGTAGCTTATTGTATATAATGTATATATACAGAACATTATTACTGTCAGGCCAAGTTCTGAAAAAAAGGCTACGCGAACGAGAAACAAAAGCTAGTGACTTCTGATTACTTGTATACGAACCTAGTGGTGTCAAAGTGTCTTCCCTGGGGTCCCGGTGTCTCCGGCGCTCGCGCCGCTCCTGCCGATCGCGGGCCATGATGGCGGCGATGGAGAAGTCCGTGGCGCAGGGTCGCGCGGAGCAGTCCTCCTCCATGGCGCTCCCCCGACCCTCGCTCTGCAGCAGCATCAAGTTGGCTGGGCCCAGCGTGCGTCTGGCTGCCCCTCCCGCACAGCTCAACACGACGTCACCGTCCGCGCATCCCATCGATAGCGCAGAACATAGTCTTTTATACGACAACTAAGTTTCGGCTGACGGACCTCAGCTCGAATTTAGTTAGCGGTTAGGTCGTCACCTAGCAGAATAAGTATCTATGTTAGGAAAATTTTGCAATGTTATGTTTGTAACGCTTGACGTTTCGCTAGAGAACTTTAAACGTGTAAACACAGACTGGGTTTAATAAGAGAACACAAACTGTCTTATGAATCGAGTCCTCTCAGTGGAGCAACGTAAACAACGCTCGTCATATGTTCAGGCGAGTCGTCACCGCGATCTGAAGTTTCAGTGTGCGAGGAAACTTTTTACGCGCGCGATGTAGCGACGTTTCGAGCGGACCGGTGCGGCGCGGCGCGATGGGGACTCGACTGAAGCGGCGGCGGCGCCCGGCGGCGGGCCGTAGGGAGGGGCCTGCATCGCCGCCCTATGCCACCACGCTCCGACCACGCACACACTACTGATTTTTTTATTACTTCTTTCTTATAACATCCATCCCGCTCGGGCGACCGCGCTCCTCGCACTCGTCTTCGACGATCGGCGAGTTTTTCTCGGCGCGATAACTATTGAAATTCGCTAAATGGCTCACCGCGGCGCGGAAAAGGCTCTCGTTAAGCGGTGAGGCGATCCTATCGCAGTATTTATTCGCTGCGCCGACGCCTCGCATCGCTATTTATGCGCCGCGCCCGCGCCGCGCCTGCTCGCCCGCCGATTACTTCGATGAGAATATTCGCGCTTATATTATTATGAATAAATAAATAACCTCTTGGTTTATTACATGAAGCAAATGGCCCCGAGCATGTAGGCTATTACAGTTCCAACATAACATTAATAAATTGTGATTAACTACGATCGAAAGCAATATACTAGAGTTCGACGTAATGTAGGTAGGTACGAACTTTGATGTGAACTTGAATAAAAATATTAAAACTGTTAAAACTTGCATTTTTTCACCTTCATGATGTTGGTTCTCAATTCTATTAATAAATATTTTATTAAAAATTAGGTACATATTATAGCAAATTAGCTCACATTTAAACGACAGTAATTCGACGCTACTCCGGTACCACAGTCCAACATCACTCGTCCACTTTAAGTCGTTTAAAAGCATTTAATTAGACGGACTTTATAAAGTTGATTAGTTCGGCTGCGGCAGAATAAACAAGTGGGTGCAATCAACGCGTCGCGGCCTCGCGATTGGCGGACGTTCGCTTTATGGCGTGGGATCAAATTTGCGGAAAATTGCACTTACAGACTTTCTCCTAGTTTTGTATAAAATAATTTATTACGTGCGAGGAGTTCAAACTAACCATGCCGGATCGCAGTAAACCTTATCGGCCGTAAGCCGGTAATGGCGGCTCAAATGGCCGCCGATGGCGAATTGTGACGAATTGGAATAATTATTTTACTGATACCAAAGTAACTGCATGTGAGCTAATCGACTTGCGCGGGCATGGGGTGTGATTGTTGATTTTTTCTCCCGTCAATTTAATAGACTGCAACTTTAGTCTTCTACACATTCAAATGTTTGAACTTAAAAAACTGAATGAAAACTATTGTAGACTACTGTACCTACTTATTGTATTTAGATATTAGCAGATTGTTTGTGAGGAAACCGAATTCATTTCTGATAACTATTTAGAAATTAATTAGGTAATTTTAATCTTTGCAGAAATTCAGTATGTTATTATGTATGTTGTACTATTGCTAAGACTCTTTCAAATGTCTGAACATTCTGTCAAGCAATCTGTTTTGCAAATTTTGTGGAATTGCATTGACAAACAAACATTTAATTGGATCGCTTGCGGCTTAAACTTGTATTATAATTTTACCGAGATCTTTCCATATTGATTTGTAATTCCGCATAATCCACAGGAGCCATGAAATAATAAATTGGTGCTAACAACCTGTTGCACGATTTACATCTACATGCAAGTTAGTTGCTGACTTAACTACTGCTCTGCTACCTACCTATTCCCACCGATAAACTTAAATTCTTATTTGACAGCTGTCATTTCCATACAATTTCTAACCTAAAACCATAAAAGTGGCTGCATTTAATTATAGGTAACATTAGTTAGGTACGTAAATATTAACTTAATTTTTGTTTTATTCAATTATTCATTTATTTGGGACTTTAGGTACACGATATAAAGATAAGTGTGTTATTGTATGAAAATAAATATTCATTAAATATTTTTTTATCCGTTTTGCCTCTGAAAATGGGGCTAATCGGATATTTTTAATGTTTTTCTAATTTAATCACCAAAATTAAAAATAACCTCCAGGTTCTACCTAATACTCGGAAAGAATTATCTTATCTCTTTGAAATGTTGTATTTATATCATACTTTGTACTAACCCAAAATTGATCCAATTCGCTTCGGTCTACCCTTGATGAAATCCGCATCAGTGCGCCACCATGATGACTACACCACAATATAGTCCAGACTGTAATACTTTCACGGTTGTTTCTATTCCTATTTCGATTCTTCTTTCTTTGTGGGTAGTTCTATGTTCTAAAATGCACAAAGCATCGCGTTAACATGCTTTAAGTAGAGCTGATATTATATATCTTTATTATTGAGTGATTTTCCTCTTATGTCTAGTACCTAATACAAATTTGTGTGAACTAGACTTGCTCGAGTCAAACAATGTTGTTATTACAACAACTATAATTATAATAATAGTCTGTTAAACGTTTAGGGGTAGGTAAAGCATAGGTAGATCTAATTTGATGTTACGATGCAATATATGAGCACATATAGGTTTACGTATGGCTGAAATCAAGACCCTTGAATTTTTGCTTCACCTCAGACAAAGTATCAGTCTCAGGGTCTTTAGTCCCATTTGGCTATACCTACTTAGTCTTCAGTAATAAGACAAAAGTATATATATATTTTTTTTTGCTAAAAATAATATTTTAAATTTCAAGTTTTTCAAATTTTTGAGGCAGTTTACATTCATACGAATACCTACTCATTGCAAGGAAATAAATCTTGTAAAATGGTTAATGAGGCATGTCTAGGATTATTAATTCGTTGTATAACAATTTAAATAGGTACGTAACAAATTGATATACTTAGGAGCACAATTTGGTTGTGTTGTAAATACCAAATAAGGTTTTGGTTAAAAACTTTACTAAAGATTTCATTTTTCAAATAACTTTATAAATAGTAATCAAATAGGAACAATATAAAATTCTGATGAATAATTTAATCATCACTCATACCTATGTGATAGGCTGATAGGAATTGCAGAGCTTTAGTTGAAGCAAAAAATGTTTTTCTTTCAGGTTATAAATGCATTCATAGCGTGTAGGTAGGTTAGATAGACTATAGTGTGACATAGATAAGTCCTACTTAGATACTTAGTCTTAGAAATTGTTAAGAACGAAACTAATTCTGGTAAGTAACATTTTATATGATTCGATTTTTTTTTTTTAGATATACTTAGGTAATGTAGTTTTTGTAAAACTTAACCGTTTAGTACCAAATAAAAATCTGAAAACATTTTACAATTACGTTATTTGAATTAAATTATGGCAGCAAACAATATTTGTTTTCGCGCAAAATACAAATAAGAAGATACTGTACATAGGCATAGTTTCACCCTGTATCTATTAAAATCCTCACAAATTTCTATGAAACATAAAAACAAACTATTTTTTAAAACATTATTATTATGATTTATTGTTTAGTAGAGTCCCAACTGAGCTAAACTTCTTTAACTAAACTAATCAATTAAAACGTACCTACAAACCATACTTAAACATCTTAGAACAAACCAATGTCACTGGCCATTTCACTTTTGTCAAAATCAACTACAATTGTTTCTCATTAAAAATTTAAAGCGAGTCGCGTGAACGCTCTCTGCAGGAGAGGGGGGGGGACCGCCCCTAGTAGGCGGGACATCTGTCACTTATACCATTGTACACTGTATTTTGTAGTAGTAAGGTAGATGTTGGCGTTTGTGGTTTGGATGCATTTAATGCAAGTTCACTGGTATGGGTGCGAGGGCAATTCGCCACTAAGTAGCTTTCGAAGCCCGCTCGTGATCGGGATTCTTTCGCTTTTGATTATAGGACCGCCGCTTCGCGACACATTCGCGAGTTTTTTGTTTAGAATCAATTACGTAGGTTTATTTTGTAGGTATTATTTTTGCAATCTTTCGTTAAACTTTTTCAATCTTTATTTATAAGCTTGGATCATTTGAAAATGAACACTCAGCTCCAAAGGTCTATTCTAAAAAAACAATATCAACCACTAAAATATGTTTATGCCTTAAAATTGACAGAATTGTATAACTATTTATAAAAAAATCCATATACAAATTTAGCCGGTTCAGACACAGGCTTGGCCAATATTGACTGGAAAATATCTACATCCAAAAGAGTAAAAACCCCTAACTGCACAGGTCATCCCTCTTGGCTCGTGTCTTAACACATTCCATTAGAAAGCGATGCACATCATCGACTATACATATAAGTAGATATTGTAAATGTTAAGTTTTGTAAAGATGAATGGAATGGATGATTGTTTCTTTCTCGCAAAAAGTACTGAACAGTTTCCAATAAAATTTTGCACTCGACCTGGATATACACAGGATGACCTTTACCTCGGAAAAGAACAGAGTACCCGCGGGATAACCAAAACAGAATTATTTGTATATTAGATATTAGATTTAATGGGATTATTAAGAGTTTTCAATGATTCACGGTTAAGGAGGTTATGGGATTATTGCCTAAATAAACAACAATTAATATTATTAAATTAGTGATTAGATTATTTTCAAAGTTAGTAGGTACAGTTGATGGCATAAATATCGATACTGCCATCATGGTCAAATATATGTGCCAATCGGCCTTATTGTTTATGGAATAATGGCGTATAAATGTTTTTGACGTCTTGTTAACGTACATATATTTATGCCCTTGAATTGTACGTCAAGAACCGTCAGCATTAAAGCATGTGTTTTTATTTACCATATTTGTAATATATAAATCGGTAGGTAGGTGTAGGTAATATTGACTTTTTCTTTTGTTATGTTCTATTATTAACCTGAAAGTGGATCCAATATCTGGGGTTACATTGAAACAGATAAAACACTATTTCGGTGCGTGATAAAATTTTACTAGGTAAACGTTATTGGAATAACTATATCAAAGAAACACAAGATTGTATGCAATCCACTCTAGGCCCCTCCATAAAATACACACATTAGATGGAGACAGTTTATTTATTTTATTTATTTATTTACTAGCTGTTGCCAGCGACTTCGTCTGCAAATAATTCGTTTATCACTATCCCGCGGGAACTACGCAATTTTCCGGGATAAAAAGTAGCCTATGTGCTATTCCAGACTTTTCTCTATTTATGTGCTGAATTTCATCCAGATCCGTTGGGCCGTTCTGGCGTGATTGAGTAACAAACAAACATCCATCCATCCATTCATCCATCCATCCATCCATACATCCATCCATCCATACTATCGCATTTATAATATTAGTTAGATTCATATCTTAATCAAAGCTTTTAGATCTACATACAAGCTCTCTCAGAACTTTTCCAGAATATTTTATTTTGGCAGGTGGTTAGGTTATTTTGACTGAACACCCGCATAAAGAGTTTTTACTTAAAATTTTGATTTAAAATGATACTGTCAGATTCTCTTGAAATATAAGATCTGAGGAGACTATTTTATCATAGCTATGATACATAATATGATACACTAGCTTTTTTTTGCCCGCGACTTCGTCCGCGTAGAATTGGACTTACATTAGGCAGCTACGACCTTTGACATGTTTATCGCTATCCCGCAGGAACTGTGCAATTTTCCGGGATAAAAAGTAGCCTACAGTCAACTGGGGTGACTTTGATTTAAGGGGTGACTTTAAAAAGTAGTTTTAATGACAGAACTATTATTTTTTATTTGCGTTTACTGCTTCCAATCAATGTCTTCGTCGATCGCCTTTGCGTTTACATGCCAAACATTCACCATATATGGATAATATCGATTTTATAGCAATTTTAAAACGATCAAAGTAGCCCCAATATTACCAGAGTTACCCCAGTTGACGGTATATGTTAATCTAGCGTACCAGCTATCTCCGTTCCAAATTTTATCCAAATCCGTCCAGTCGTTTCAACGTGAAGAAGCAACAAACATACACACTCACATCGTCACATCCATCCGTCCATCTATCCATCCATTCTCACAAACTTTTGCATTTATAATATTAGTAGGATAAAAAAACCATGGTAGCCTAGTGGTTTCACCTGTGGGCCTTTCAAGCAGAGGGTCGTGGGTTCGAATCCCGGGCTCGAACCTCTGAGTTTTTGAATTTATGTGCGATATATGTTTGAAATTTACCATGAGCTTTTCGGTGAAGGAAAACATCGTGAGGAAACCTGCACACAACTGCGAAGCATTTCAATGGTGTGTGTGAAGTTCCCAATCCGCACTGGGCCCGCGTGGGAACTATAGCCCAAGCCCTCTCATTCTGAGAGGAGGCCCCTGCCCGGCAGTGGGACGTATATAGCCTGAAGAGAGATACATAATACCTACTATCTCAAATCACAATGATACCATGGCCTACATACAAACTAGACTAAATAACTACTAACACTTAACTTAATATTAAAACACGTACTTATTGTAATTTTCTTCTCAACACGTGCTCCATTCCTATTACAAATGCACTGCCGAGAAAAAACGGTTCACTTACCGTATGAAAAGTCAGCCGTTATTCTTGCTCGACAGTATAGATAAATAGGTACCCACATAACATGTGCGAGGTAAAAGGCACACGCGACATGTGACCGCAACCTCGGCGCGAGCGGCGATCCATCTCCGCATTTTCTTTTTGTTCCTATTCACTATCGGTTATCGCTGACTGTCCCTTTCGCACATACTGGTTAGAAAGAGAAATATGCTTTATTTCCGTCAGAATCTTGTGTGGTAGCCCTCTGGCACCCTCTGGCTACTTATGTAAAGAATTGACGGAGACCTGAAGCCAATCGTTTTCTGTATGGCTGATAGGTAGACTTCGAATAAACGTTTGCTAGTAAAAAAAATGCGGCGCATATATAACGACGACGACGACGTCGACGACGTCGTTTGACGACGCGGTTGGCCTAGTTGGCAGTGACCCTGCCTGCGAAGCAAGCGTACTGGGTTCGATTCCTGGTAAGGGCATATATATGTGTGATGAGCACGAATATTTGTTCCTGAGTTATGGATGTGTCTATCTGTATAAGTATGTATTTCCCTATATAAGTATGTATATCGTTGTCTAGTACCCATAACAAAAGCCTTACTTGCGCTTACTTTGGGACTAGGTCAATTTGTGTGAATTGTTCCCAAATATTTATTTTATTTATTTATTTTATATAAAGGCATGCACCGCACTGTCTATCTCAATATTGATGAAGTCACAGGTAAGTTATTTACTACCATGTCCGGGTAAATAATCTATAATAATTATGTAAAAAAAATATCCCTATTTGCTGTCCGATACTGCGTACTGTTAGGTAGGTACTTAGGTTTTTTTTAATTTGGCTCTATCCATTGGATGACAATTTTTGTAAATAAGAGACTGTTAAAAATATGTCTGCCATTCTATATTAGTATATTACAAAAACAATAGAAAACGAAACATGACAATAACTATTGTAGAGTGTCGGCGATAAATCCACTGTAAGTGTAAAGTAGATCAAAATTAACTTTTAAATTTGTTTACATACTACACTTAGTACATACGTTGTTAAAAAATAGTTAAATAATAAAAGTAAAGTTAATATAGAGCGCAGGTAATAATTAAATATGGTTTACGATAGCGTGTGCAACAGGCAACCTTGCTGTTTTACACGCCTGCAAGTTAACCCTGCCTGATTTAATTTGTCGCAGTCTATTTGTTTTTAATCGAGGCCAATAGTTAGGTGCACTCAGTGACATCGAGAAAATGGCAACAGTCTCCTGCGCCGCAAACGTCGCAGCCCACGTCACATGAATAAATTAGGACGGTCCCGTCTTAATTAATGGCCGACACATACGGCTACTACTTTTATCGTGATTAAGAACCTTTCTGCCATTTGTTTGGCACTGGCCGTTTGCTAATGAACTGTTAATCGAAAAAGGTTGCATGTACCTACCTATTTGAAAAAGAAAAACAAAAACTAAAATACGGATAAAACGGATCTTTTTTTGGAAAGTTAAGCTTAGTGAGCATCTCAACAAATCTTTCAGCCACCAATAGGTATTAGGTGTAAGTACGTCAAAAAATTATGGACAGTTTTCATAGCGCCACATTCCAAAGGCGTTTTTGATGAATTCATTACAGGAAAAATTACCTATTTAAGATAATTTTATGTAGGTACAAGATGAATTCTCTTTATATAACATACTAGCTGTTGCCAGCGACTTCGTCTGCAAAGAATTCATTTATCGCTATCCCACGGGAACTACGCAATTTTGGGGATAAAAAGGGATAAAAAGTAGTCTATGTGCTATTCCAGACTTTTCTCTATCTATGGGCCGCATTTCTTCCAGATCCGTTGGTTCGTTCTGGCGTGATTGAGTAACAAACAAACATCCATCCATCCATCCATCCATCCATCCATAATTTCGCATTTATAATATTAAGTTAGATTAGATAGTAAAATTCCATGCGATCTTTCTACATATATATATGTCGGAGCGTCGTTACAATGACTAAACTTATGATAGTTAAAGTACTTTGTTGAATGTACCCTCATTAGTTATTGCTTTTATGAAACGTCAAGCGATGACAACTGGTCGTTGTCGGGTATCGCTTGGGGGTGGTCTGTGCTTGGCTCAGTTGCAACTACCTGCAATGTTAGTAAAATGACAGAGTTACATCTGATGAAGGTGAGAAGGAGAAGACATTCTTGATCGAGACTCGATAGAGATCAGACGTCTAAAGTAATCTATTTCCATTGACGTACTGCTTTGAGTTTAATGGTGAATTGTTAGTGCATCCAAGTGCTAAGTACCTTTGCACTAAGTATCTAGCCTTATTTCGGTGGTTAACGATATTCTTAACATTGATAGGCCAGTCAGTGGGCGCAAGCACTGAACTCTCCACGTTTCGGCTGTTAGAGTGTGTGATAGTCCTGAGTCCTTTGTGTAAGCGCTATTTGAATAAAGACTGGCTGTACAAGTGAAACACGTATGCTGTTATTTCTATCTCAATTAATGTACCTTGAAGATGGTCGAGATGGTGACCTAAGCTCGGCTACGCATAGAGCTCGGTTGAATCCTGACAGACCAACATGACAGTTCATCCAATCCTTTTTGTTCTTCGACATATATATAGCATATGTTTATATACCCACATCTCGTCGTGTAGGGTGAAAATGCGCTCCTCGCAGCGTCGGACAAGCGGAACGCGGGACTGTCTCGAGGGACCTTCTAAATCGTATTGGATTCACATTATTATGTTTATTTAGGTGTTTTCCACTGCCAAAGACAGCAATGCTTTTTTTAAACCTAGCTATTTCGCGAAGATGAGGATATCAATAAATTCGCAATGTATTTTGTTTTCCGATGTCAGATGTTTAGAGTCAGCTACAGTGCATATTTAAAGTAAGGGGTAACATTTTTCGGTATGAAGTAGGTATTGTATGTATGTATGTATGTAAGCCGTGGTAGTCCAGTGGTTTGACCTGTGGCCTCTCAAGCAGAGCGTCGTGGGTTCAAATCCCGGGCTCGCACCTCTGAGTTTTTCGGAATTTATGTGCGAAAATTACATTTGTATGCCATGAGCTTTTCGGTGAAGGAAAACATCGTGAGGAAACCTGCACACATCTGCGAAGAAATTCAATGGTGTGTGTTAAGTTCCCAATCCGCACTGGGCGCGCGTGGGAACTATAGCCCAAACCGGACGGAGGAGGCCTATGCCATGAAGCACGCCGAATTACGCGACAATTTAATAAATAAACGACAATAACAACAACAACAACATGTACTTACTGAAATTGTAGCGAATTCGGAATAAAAAGGCTTATAAAAAAAAATGTATGTATAACTCTTTATTGTACTTACATAAAACACATTAATTTTACAGATAATGAGACAAATAGATGTACAAAGGCGAACTTATCCCTTAAAGGATTGATTTTTATTAAAAGGATTTAGATTGAAAAAAGTTCCCATCCCGTCTGTAGGAGTCACGCCAAAAGATAAGATCTGGTTTTTTAATGAAAAAAGTTGAATCAGTGCCAATGTAGGATATTTCATTAATCTTGTAGAACATGATGACGGACGGTGGATGGAACTTGTTGTTGCTTAAAAATCAGAAGTAGAAATTTATTTTTATTTGTATCTCTGTACGTAACGTACCCGGTGGTTGGGGATTGGATTCTCGCCAGAGTTAGAGGCATAAATCATGACTCCTAAACTAGTATTTTGTCTCACGTAGTTAGTGGCTTCAGTGTTGCTTGGGAACCCAAAATCTATCTAAGTATATCTCTATTCCAATAGTTAGGAAACCAATGCATGAACTATTGCTATTTGGTTTATATTTTTACATATTTCCAAGTACTTATAGCGTTCAGTCGTAATTCATTTCCTAGTTTAATTAAATGGTTTCGGAGGTAACCATTGCTGATCATTCTCAATTTAGCAAAAATAAAGAAGTTTCCATGGGCCTGTTTCACCACTCCTTAACTGTCAGTTCTGTTATCTATGATAACGTCTCTGTCTGTTTCATAGCAATAAATAGAGACGGAATCATAGATAAATGACAGTTAAAGAGTGGTGAGACAGGACCTAAGTGTGGCATTTTACGCGATGACTTAAAAGTTGCTGAATCTTGCTACGAGAAACATTCAAAACGATAAATAGGTAATAACACACCGTCCACAGTCATAATGTGCAAACGCCAAGCTCTCCGCGTTTGGCTGACACCGTTCCAGGCACGACGTGTGGCCACTGTTGGCGCAATATTGCCAGTTAAAAAATATTAAAAAAATCTACGGCCTTTTTAGACTGATAAATGAATCCACAGTCCGATTGACGCAATTTAAGTTGTATCTGTGTTACGTTTGCATCTGATTCTGAGTTGAAAATAATCACGGCAGATCTTTCTATTTCTGTGCAGACATTATTATAATTATTAGCTGATTGCTTAATTTCTACTTTATCCTAAATGTGGTTGGCTAAATAATAAGTAGCCAGGTTAAGAAGTAAAGTTGGCACTCTCTACAGTAAATATGAGATGACGGATTTTTTTTAATGTAGAAAAGGCTTGCGTTTGACCACCATCACGCCTGATGGTAAGTGAAGATGGAGCCTAAGAGGGAGCACGCGAGCTTAGGTATACGTAGTAAGTACCCGTACACATTCACCCTAGATTTGAAGATATTATAGGCCGTTTTACTTGATTATTATTTTGTTACGTGAAAACAGATTGTTAGTTAAAAGCCCGCTGGCAGTGAGTCCACCCAGAAGCACCGAGGCGGAACGAGGCGCGAGCTTGCTTTATCTGCGCTGGCTCTGCGCGAAACAATATATTTATTGGACAGTGGAGCGCGGCGGCGCCCGATTCGGCGGATGATCTATTCTCCATACAACTATCTTGATGCACTGTTATTTTCAGTAGCACTGAAGAAAGACTATGTAAAGGATAATTTTGAAAATGCTTCAGGCTTGACGTAGTTTCAGAGCTTATTAAGACTTATTTTATTGTTGTACCTAGTACACTAGGAACTTTTAACACTCGCCTCATTTATCATAATCATGAACGTCGTGCCTATTCAAAAAGTTAAAAATGCAAATTCAACATGATAAAAAACATGAAAATTTTAGCAAAATTGTAGTAGCTAGAGGCAGAGGTCGCGACGCAGCCAAGCGCAGACCATTCATCATATGAGTAAGGTCACAGTTTGCCCTGTCCGCCGCGCCAGTTGCTCGCTGCTCTGTTTTGCGAATTACGACACAACGCCAGTTTTGTTTTCTACATTAACCAAAACTATTGCGCCAGCACCTACCGCTCATATGCTATTTCCAACTTCGAGTAATTTCATCTATTCGCATGAAAGCAATAAGCATTTCAAAGTCACGAATCTCATAATAAGCATAAATTGATGCATGAACCGAGTTACCCCCGACTGGCCAGGTGGTGCTCAACAAAAACACGAGAAAGTTTGCACAAATAAACCTCGTAGACGTTTCAATCACGGCACTATTTGCTCAGGAACTGGTCTCCGGAGAGACGAACAAGATGGATCGCGGTGTCAACACGAATTTGCATCCCTTGTTTGTCTCCGCGGAGCGTCGGCGGAAAAAACACCGCAATCTCATTGGGTTCGGTGCAGTGGGCGGCCGCATCAGTTATTCGCCGGTGCGGCCGTCTAACACGATTATCTGTCGTTTCGACCGAGGAGCTCTTTTTTCTATTCCCTTGTTTTCCAGCTTCACGTCTGCTCCGTGTTTTTCTGAATAGGAAATGGGATATGTCAGAGGAAAAATTGACAAAAATATGGCTGACGCTGATGGAGAATAGTGGGTTTTGCGATATGATCAGTCTTGCTTACTGTAAGTAGTTATACGTTTCCATTTATTTGCGAGATCGTTTTCCTGTTTGTCATTGTTCTCGTAAAGTTTCTATTGGAGCCGCAATCGTGCTTATCACGATGGTTTTACGAGAAGACAATTTCGAGTACAGAGTGCGCCTACATTTTAACGAGTACACAAGTTTTTAAAGCTTACTATTTATGCACTTTATATATTTTTTACTCTCATTTGATAGGATTTTATAAATACTACGACTTTGACTTATAATCGAGGATTGTCAATGTAACTCACCGCCCATTATAATTTTATTTAGAAAATGAAGTTTTATGCTGCCACCCGCTTTACCAACAACCAGACTTTAAAAAAACTGATTTACGTATGTAGATGCATTTAAAACATTTAAATAATTAAGTATATTATTTTTAAAAAGTAGCCACCAATGTTAGGATGGCTTGACCATGGCTTACAACCATGCTGATGTGAAATCTTACATTAATAGATTTAAGCCGAGCTCGCTGTCATTGTTTAACTCAGGGCACAAGTCAGAGCCAAAGTCTAAACAATGTTCAGAAATATGAGGATTTCGTGTTGAAAATGTTGCCTATAAACGGCTTGCAGTGCCGTGCGGTGTTATTAATGTTGGTGTCAGATGAAGAGCGACGGCGAGTGACGCGGCGGCGTGGCCGAGGTGCCGGCAGCCGCGTGGGTGGCCCTGGGGTCACGAACTCGCATACACACCACGAACATCGCAATATTATTTACGTTGTATTCACGCCTCGTTACAAACCACTCATTAATTTCCTATATTCACATCGTGTTTTTCTATCCAAACTCAACGTTTCCTCTCCGAAACTCGTCTCATTAGCACTCACACCACCTTCCGTTACATAAAAACTGCGCCCACAAAAACCGCTCCAGAGATGACAGATGCGATTCCAAATATTTCAGCGATGCACTTTTTCTGAGATCCTCCGAAGAAACCAATGTTTGATTTATTAACCATCGTAAAATATTACAAATTGTTTTTGAAACTGGCGTCCGATGCGTCCGAATACATAAATTACTACTTGGTGGTTAAAGATGTGTATGAGGGCTAATCCGCGTATATAAAATCATATTTATATGTGCATTTCTAGCCGGTTATCCCATAATAGTGCGTAACAAAAAGCTAATTTATCCACGATTTCATAGCGTTACTACCCGATGTTCAAAGTCATAAATTGCTGGGACCCGAGATATGTGATTGCACCATGAATTACAGAGGAACCACACGCAACGGATCATAAAGATCCCTCTAATGTCTTCATACGATACACTCACAAACGCTTCAACACGAAACTAGTGTCGGAGTAAATTCACCAAACTAATAATTTCCTCGCGGTGAAGTGAGTCCGCAGAGAGTAGCTCACACGCTCTAGCGGCGGACCCACTGATTACGACTTGATTATACCCTACAAAAACTTTCATAACCCGGAACTTCCATTGCCATTAGTGGCTAAAAAAACAATTATTGACGCCTCATGATAGCAATTAACACCCATCTGTTATTACGTCCAAATCTTTACTTTCGGTAGACCTACTATCATGTGTAATGAGTTGCTTATATCGCCTTGATATTTCGGGAAGATTGTATTTTGATAGTTTTGGAGTAATGGAATCCGTGCCTTCTGTGTGTAACCATACGATCTATAGGAGTGTGGTATGAGTGGCAGTAGAAATGTGTGGTGTGTAGACGTGTGAAGCTGACGCCTCCTGCGGGCGGCGCGCGCGCAGACCACCCGCGCTCGCGCACCGGCCGCTGCCCGAGGGCGTGTGCGCATCACACGTGGACAGCGATGTGCATTGACCATCGTTTTTGCAATTTTTACAATAAGTAAGAGTAATTTTATCATTATCATCTGTATCACAGTGACGTGGAGTATGGAGTCATAAAAACCGGTGTCAGTCATCAATCGTGACCGAAGCTCGTGTTGATCTCTACGATAACGTTGGCATACGAACGTCAACAGGTTTCA
The DNA here is from genome assembly GCA_963854515.1 of Pandemis heparana. Classification (NCBI taxonomy): domain Eukaryota; kingdom Metazoa; phylum Arthropoda; class Insecta; order Lepidoptera; family Tortricidae; genus Pandemis; species Pandemis heparana. Next base: position 12,578,073 of record OY978008.1, on the reverse strand, counting down.
CCTGGAAGAGGCTGGCGAGGTGTATCCGTGTGGTCCGCCGCTGTCGGCGCAGCGGCACGCGCGCTATGCGGCGCTGTTCCTCTCTAACCGCTTAATAAATGACCAATAGTCAGCATTAGGCGGATCACATACATCATTTATGTAAATTTTGACGAAGACATATCTATCTCGGCCAGTGCTGCCTTCACTCCACACGACGCGCATTCCAACTTAGCTTTAATACCTTTGTCATTAATACAAAGTCGAATAGTTAGAGCGCTGTTTACTTAAACCGAATGCAAATCCTGTTCACATATATCATTAAAAGACAGAAGGTTACATTCTTAAAACTGGCATTCGCCGTAAGGGTGCGACCAAACCGCCGCGTATACGCAGTGACGTGTCGTATGCGTCACGTTTTCTCACCGTTTCTTCATACATTTTGTTGCGATTCCGTAACGTCACCGTTTTTGAAGCGGCGGTGTGGTCGCACCCTTACGGCGAATGCCAGTTTTAAGAATAAACTACTTTATAGATAAAGTTTAATGTAATAACACACGCTTATTAATTAAAACGGTAACCTCCAAGTACAGTTGTAATGTAGAGACGTTTCTATTAGTATTATAAATAACATAAGATTGGTTCTAGCAGCTTTCAAGCTTTCTGATAGTCTAGGGTGGTTATAAATTTCCCTATCCCGTTCGTGCACGGTCGTCGCTTTTTAATAAGCAGCCAAAGCTGCGACGTTGGTTTAACTAAATTGCAGAAGCCGTATAATTTTATCAGATGTTGTTTTGGTCAACTAAATATGGTAGAAGGTATATATTATAGTTGGAGTTTGTAATAATTAGAGGATTCCAGTTCAGAATAAAAAATAAAAAATTTGAATCTAAGGACATCTATTTTTCAAAAAAATACTAGAAACACTGCCAAGCAAAAACGATGAGGCACTTATACGGAGTTGTATGAAAATTTGATGGTTAATTTTACTCGTGATTTTATTAGTATTTCACCTAATCATACAACTTGCGTGCGACAAAAAAATATATTTTATAAAATCACGTACGTCTCAACTCGACTATAAGTCTCTAATGGAATTGCAGATACCCGCTACGTCTTGCGACGACTACGATTCGCAGTCAATGTTATTTAAAAAAATGTATACGTCTATTTAGTTTTATTGTTGTTTAGAGTTAAAGAGATAGAGAACTTGTCAGAAATTGATTATATACTAACGAATTCTTTAACTACCTACTGTCATAGTCACATTTTTACTCATCAGTTTTTTTTAACAAAAATACTAAGCCACGCTGCTATTCTTATGAAACAGCTGTAAACTGTAACCCGAGGCAATTTCTGTGGCTTATTGTTTACCTTTGTTAGTTTACTAGCTCTCCATATTTATCGCCCCATTGAAGACGTCGCTACATTGTTCGTTGAAGGGCGTACCCTTAATATTGTGACAATCTCACCATAATGTGAAAGTGATTGATTTTGAGACCCATCTTACCTCCTACCACGCGTACTTTATCTTTCTTTTTAATGGTTCTAATATTAATTGAAACATTTTTAGAATAATTGTTTCGGCACAAATCTACCTACGTTCTTTTATAGTTGGCAAACAAAAAGAAAGCCATTTCATGTAGTCGCTGCACATTTTGTTTTGGCGCGCGGTTAAGACTTTCGTTCTTTAATTTAGTGAAGATTAGATTAGATTTATTCATTCAATAAAAATTACATCATGAATGTATGGTTATATGTTTTACAGTAAAAAATGAACGAAGGAATGAATGATGATGAATGTGAAGGTATGGTTATTATATTATGTCTTTATGGGGTGCTACAGATGCTGCAACGAAACAAGCACTCCACGATAAAAGTATAACACTATATTCAGAAGGAATCAAGTAAGAACAATATACACAAGAGGAAAATGGCTAGAAACACAGGGAAATAGGAAAACTAGGATACAATCGCGGGGTAAGGATGACAGAACATAAAGCAAGGCGTATTCGACTGTTGCCGTTTGAATCCGCACATGCGCACTCTACCTTTGAGGTCGGAAGTCCTCGGCTGGCGCTCGGAAGCGCTCGGCTTTGTCAATGAAATAGTTTTCTACAATAAAGTCTAGCAAACCAATAAAATAGCGATGTACAGTCGCCACATCTTACAGTAAATTTAGTCAAATTTTCTTCCATTCTAGTGACTGCTTAATGGAAATCTAACAACAATTAAGTTACTTGCACATTTTTCAAAACCAAATAAATACGTCGAACATCAGCTGGCTCCCACTGCGCAAGCGCATGAATCAAGTTGCATGGAGACGTTTTCAGTGGGGCCCATCGTAACATTGAAAGCCCATGTTTAAGTGATGGTTTGCTACTTGATGTCTTGTGGTGTGGTCTGTGTATTATGATATCGTTGACAAAAAATAAACTTATTAACTTCAAGTTTATTTGTCGTTAGTTTTATTGATACTTTATTTATTTTATTTTATTTATAAATATTCATTATTTACTTATTATGAATGCCAACCTGGGTCACCGAGCTCCGAGAAAATCAGAGTAATGCATTTTCCTAGATAATAATATGTGTATGAGACCTAGCTAGGACGATTTTTCACCCCAAAAACCTCTACATAGTTGCAGTTGTTTTTGAGATCACAGAACAAATACATACAAATCTTTAATGTAAAACTACCGTGAGGCTCAGACATATTAATGTGAATAAACGGACACCGTCGCGCCATGGTTAAGAATCTCGGATGATTCGAAACTGTCGGACCTTTTCCGACGTAACAAAACGTGAGTTATCCGTTTATTGATACATACAAATCGTTTAATAGCGTAGCACTACTTACTTGACATCATCTGGCCTATTTCCAATTTTTAACACAAAAAATATTAAAGTTACCTACAGGGTTAGCTACGTTTAACAAAGATGTCGTAATAAAGAAAGTTGGACTTAAACGAAACTAAAATAATGCCAAACATAAACTGACACATAATTGCAAAAAATCAACGCACGTGTTTTGCAAAAAAACATCGATTATATTTGGAGCGCCACGTGGTCGCCGTTGGTCCATGTTTGGACACTTCACCCTGCATTAGGGTCCGCACCCCCGCGGTTTGCTGCTTTTTTCCAATCTTGGTTTGTCAACTGGCACATTAGCCAAGGTGTTTGCCACTACGGTGGTCCAGTTTTTTTGCACGCCCACATTGTTAATTGGTGACAATCGTGATCATCAACCGCCCGGGTGAAGAGAGATGTTTCCACGTAGCAGATGTGTTAATAATGTGGCTGACTTCTTTATGAGCACAGTTTTTTTAAAATTGACTGCGTGGTTTTATGAAACATCATTTAAAACTGATGAATGTTCTCCGTTATCCACCGACATATCTTTATTCTTACGCACACGTTCATGAACCAAAGCGCATGGTGCATTTTTTCTGAAGGCATGTACAGCATCTATTTTCGTTTCATCAAGGGTTATGGATTCGGCAGCTTCTGAGAGATAAAGATAATGTCCAGGAACACTTTCTTGCTCCCGACTAAGGGATCTGGCGCCAGTTATCCGATACTCTGGTTTGTCGGCTTTTTAAACTGTAAGTGTTAGTTACTGGGGAGTTTTGTGTCGATACTTTGGAATTACACTGTTGAGATAGTTACCTAGAGAAATATCTGTTCAGTTTGGCTTTTGAACAGCTTACGGAAATAAAATTGGGGCTGAAACAATGAAGGGGAAGGGAATGAAGGGGAATATTGTTTATTCTTCAATTTCGAACATTGATGTTAAAAAATAGATTATGAAGTAAGATGAAATAGTCCAAACAACAATGTTATATAAACATTGATAATTAAACTTATTCCAAGCTTTTTTATAACAAGTTACCTTACCGCGTTCTTCCCTAGTTCGTCTATTTATATTTGTTTTGTCCTGTAACCTTTTGATTATCTGTATTTTATGTAGAATTAAAAATTAACATACATTCATTATAGGTAAGTATACATAAGAAAACTTGAAAAAAACTGGTAAGTATATCAGTTTTTTTCAAGGTGTACCTGTAAGTTACTATCACGAAACTAAATAATAATATGGACAATATTGTTTTATGTGGTCTGAATTAAATGATTTTTATTTTTTTATTTATTTATTTAAATCCGAAATTGCAACGGAGTTTCATTTCCGTTATAAAATAAGTGATAAGTGAAAAATGCTAAAGTGCTTATGTAGGTGCTCGTATACATTTCAACAGGTAAGTATAAAGTCTATGTAGGCGTATAATAACCTTATGATGTGAGTTAACGTTTTAAGGCGGTGGTTGATTATGCGAGGTGGAAAACAGAGCAGCGGTGAGCTCGTCTCGATTATGTCTGAAAGCGATTTAAGCACTCTGTACCACCGTCCTATATCGCTTCTTTGTACAAACCGCTCTCACGCTACCGTTGGCAAAAAACTTGCAGTTTTATCGACTCCGACGACAAAGAGTAGAAGTGGGTGAAAAAAGAGAACAGTTTCAAATAAAATCGTTACTTACCATGTTCAAGCACTTTATGTCAAAAATTTAACAGTTGCGAAGGAAGTGAGCCTTCAAATAATAATCGAAGTCAGAAGTCAATAAGATGTGAGTATCTCGTAGAAAAATGTATGAAATGAAAAGTGACTCGGTTTTTTAGCTCCCGAGTATAGTTCTGATACGACTAACCCAAAAAATGCTATAACTGTCATTCAGTTATTTTTCAGTCAAGGCTAAGAACGCAAAAATAGATACGTTGTGAAATAATTTCCTAAAGTACCTAATGATTCGAGTTCCTAAATTTTACATGAATGAGCAATGGTCAATGGTTTTCATTTTACGGTCGGTTGACTTCGCTAGTGTTTTGTTTCTGACGCTATTATCGTCAGTTGCCGGTGAGTTGAGACGCGTTTTTGCAAATTTGGCCGTCGATCCGTCTCGCCTATTACTGCGGAGTTGCGGGCCTTAAGCTGTGTAACAATATCATTTTATTGCCCGAAGATGGTAATTGTTAAAAGGAACCAAGGTGACAAGCATTGCTTTTAATATGCGTATACTCGTACAACTTTTTGATGTAAAATATTGTACAAAGATTTTAATATTAGATATACAACCAAAATTAAAATTTAAGTAGACAATTAATGGAGAGTAAAACATAGTAGTAAAGGCGTTAAAGCCTGCGTTGTAACTATTTTAATGTTGTGTAAACTTGCCTTGTCCCTCTGAGGGTAGAAATATCTATTTTCTTATAAGTCGGAAACAGCAAAGGTACTGACGAATCACCCATCATGCTAGCAATTCAGCTAATCTGACCAGCAGTCATAAATGCATATTCCGCTCTCGCATAAACCCGTCCCTTCCCAATCGAAGCTACCTAATTACCTCGAAGCCAAGCTGGTGTTGATGAAACAACGTTTTTGCAGAGATTCGCGGTAGTCGCGTTATAGCGCATAAACGTACGCCCATAATGACGCTAAATATATTGCTCGCGAGAACTGGCTCGAAACACCGGCACCGCTACCAACCTTACAAGCCGGAGCTTAATTGTTTTAAACGTTCAAGAAGTCAATTACGAGGACGCGAACACGGCGACACCTTCTGTCGAGATTGCCGTGCAGCAATTAGCTAAGTACGGTGCATTACCTACTTACATGGGCTTGAGTTTGCATAAATAATTTTGAGAATAATAAAAATAGTTAGACCGAACTCTTTTTATTATAATCAAAATTATTTTTGGATGTGCATGCGGGCATCTCTTGTTTTGTAAAATTTGCAACTTAAAAAAGGATCATTTACGGTCACCGATTATTTAATATTCAAGATGAGTTTTGAGTGAGCCTTAGTGAGCCAACAAAACAATTCTTAAAGTCGCCTTGAGAGCTGTTTCAGTGCTGTATCCCGTGGACCATCGATGCTAAAACGATGTCTCAAAACATCAACGTTATATGCAGAGTTACTATGCTTGCTATGTTGAGTTGACTAAGTTTTGTCGTTATTGTTTATATTCTAGATGTGTTTGGTCCGAGTAAGCAGCCAAGTCAACGGCAGTGGGACTAGTCGCGCGAAATTTGGCCGTTGCAGCACCGTCGCGTTGGTTGGCTAATGGCCATCTCTCTTATTGATTGAAGCTGGCAGACGGGTAATAAAACGCGTCGGTGGTCGTAAACTGGCACTCGAAGCCATCGCTACCGGCGCCCGCGCAGCGATCAAAGCCGGCGACGCCGACAAAGACGCCGCTCCCAGCCCTGTCAACACAGTCACGGCCCCTCCTAAATGTTCACCTCAGGCCAAAATTACGAGCGATGAGCGTTACCGAATTAAATGCAGCATTTGCATAAAATTTAAGAAAAACAATGAAATTGCATACATGCAGCAGCCTTAGTTTAATCGCGCCTCACGCGCCGAAGCGTTCGTAATCCGGCTGGAGCATGCCCAAAAACTGTGAGCGTCTCAAGACGGAAGTCGCTGTTTTAATTGGTCGCATTAGGGCTGAGCCTCTTATTAATAGGTTGATTACTTGCGGGTGGCTAGCGGCTGCAGCGTCGCGGCGCCGGACGGCCCGCTCCGCCTCCCAGACTCGACGGATATTCCCCGAGATTACACCAAGATGCTAATATAAGTACATTAAGCCCTAGAAAATATAAACGTAGAATAAAACTACAAAAGATGTATGTGACATTTTAATTCGTAATTTTTCTGAAACACGCTGTATAAAGCAATAATTGGTTTTCGTTTCAGCATAAAGTACCTACTTGAGAGTGTTGTGAGTCCAAAGCCACATGATGGAGCGAGCTGAAAATATCAATTTGTCTGGAAATATCCACGATATCTCTGCGTTACGGCCATAAATCTGCGAGGTGTCGGCTGCTATCGGCCGCTCACTCTCTGCCTGATGGTTTCTATCATTTGCAAAGCAGCTTATGAAACGTTTTAAGTAGCCACTGCTGTCTGTGTTGTAAGCCAGGGAGATTTCATTTCATATGAACGCCGCACATTGAGACTTAGTTGTAAATATTGCAGAAAAATATAACCAAATCGACATTTTGCCATACCACGACTAACATAATTGAGGCATCATAATCCGATGCGAACAGTACTTGATTCATAAACCTCATACAACAATAATTGCCCTTTCAGGTCCGAGCTTGCGGCGCTCATTCAATAATAACCACATCAGATGTGAATATTTTTCGAGTGCCCCGAGACTGGCGGGCAGTGGCCGGCGCGCGGCGCGTGCTGGATGCTGGTTGACTCAGCGAGGTAAGTGCTGCCCGCAATTAAGATTGCGCCGATGAAGACACATGCTGAAGTATTTTCTAATTACGTACACCATCAATCACGGCTCAGCCAGAGCCAGCCAGACCACCGCCAATCAAGTAATTGCATCGCGTGCATTGGCTTTTCGGTCCTCGATAATAATAGGCATTTTATTGCCCCTAATGGAGTCTCTAGGGCCGTCCGGCTAAATGCTTGGCATTTGGTATCCGTCGCTACTTTTAATTTAGACTAATATATGCAACAGTATCGAGCAGTAAACACTCGCATGCTCGAGAATGAGCGGGGCTCCCTAACCATGTTTTTTTAATCAATTAAGCCGGCGATTGTTTCGATATTGCACGTTAATGGAAATTTGATATTGTTGAGTGACTATCATGTTGATTGATTTTAAAATGTAACACGCAACAATTCGTGGCCTTGTGTGGCTGGACTGGACATATCGGTTAGATTGTATTTTAATCGGCTTCTAAAGCGGCGGCATTTTTATATGTCAGCTAGATACTTTGACAAGGTAGGGGCATAACGAAACAGATTTCAATTTGTGGTATGCCGGCAGTGACCCGCGCCTCACAATGGAGGTGATGGAGTCCGGACAGGTGGCTGACGCGATCGCCCGCCGCTGCTCGCTGCCATCCCGGCTCGCAGCCGAGACCGTGTTGTGGATGATCGATCGATAAATACCTCTTACATCTTTCTACTTCATTTCTGCTAGACAACTAGTCAGTCAGTCAACTAACCCGTATTAACTCCGAACTGACACACATACGCTTCTATTGAATCGTCGTAATGTAATCACGCTGACCTTATTTACCCAATTTTAAACCGCGAACAATACGTTTTGCAATAAACTGAACTCATCAATCATCATTCATCAAAGAGGCCTTTATATTAGTCTCAATGATCGACCTATTCGACCTATTGCACAAGTCACTTTCAGTAATAAACTGCGTATGAAAATAAAGCATTAGTCTATACTCCAGTAGCATTATCTACACAACTAAGATAACAGAAAGTACCAACCTACTCGTACTATGATTTTTAGATAGTTTGTTAGTCAAGAAGGTCGGCCTTTACTTCCAAGAATGCTTACCCAAATTGGCATGCAGTTGACTCAGACCACCAAAATATGGCGGACTAAGATGGATGGAGCGCTATAGCAAGTTCAACAATCGAGAGCCAATTGTTAGAAGTCAGATCACCTATCACCGACTTGCCACAGCTTAGAATTATTAGTTCACTTTCATTAAGAATATTGAATAGACCCTTGACCGCTTTATTTATTGTAATTGAATAATATTTTTACATAGACATTAATCATAATTAATTTTATTAAAATTTGAATAATGATGTACATGTAGAAAATTAGATTTTTGTTAACAAATTGTAAATTATCTCAATTAATACTATAGAAATATTTTGTATGCTGTTGACAATGGCTGAATAAGGAGGCACTTATATTTTGTAACAACGCATGTAACAACCCTTGTTCCAGCAAAATAAATTTTCATTTCATTTCATTTCATTTCTTTTAGATATTTCAAGGCATTTTTGTTTTACAGTTTTCAATATTAACAATTAATATTCCTGCAACAATTTTTAATTTCACAACATTAGAATATAGTATTTGTGTTTTATAAAAGCCGTGGTAGCCTAGTGGTTTGACCTGTGGCCTCTCAAGCAGAGGGTCGTGGGTTCGAATCCCGGGCTTGCACCTCTGAGTTTTTCGGAATTTATGTGCGAAATTGCATTTGAAATTGCCATACTTATGCTTATCGGTGAAGGAAAACATGGTGAGGAAACCTTGTACACAGTCATCTACGAAGGAATTCAATGGTGTGTGCGAAGTTCCCAATTCCCACTGGGCCCGCGTGAGAACTATAGCCCAAACCCTTCAATTCTACTGGAGGAGACCTATGCCTGGAGGCACACCTAATTACACAATTTAATAAAAAATACAAAAAAAGGCTATAAAAATGTGTTTTATTTAATTTTGGAACAAAAATAGAATCACTATCACTATAAGGTACTTATATAATTTTCAAATGATAACTACTCAGTGCTCAGCCGGTATCGACAATAAAAAAAAAAAAAATATCTTTTAATATTGACGTCTCGACCGACTGTGAACTGTCGGAGTGTCACATCGGTGCGTTACTTATCTGTAGCATTACAACGTCGGTAAATCATGATCATCGATGATCGGAGCCGATGCGGTGTCAGATTAGGTCGCTTCTAGCTTTGTACTGTAATTTGGAGCCGCCCTGCGCGCGCGCATGACTGGCGGCGCTGGTGAAAGATGGCGCGCAACATGCTGCTAGTTAGTGCGCGGTAAATTATCAGGAAGCATTGTTTTCTATCGTTGTTGATCCTAACCATGACCAAGCATATTGACATTCCGCTGCGTAATAGGTATGTGGGATGTTGATGATGACTATTAGTCTTTCTGATTTGAGAAAAAAAACAACGATTTCGACGAGTTGAAATCGTTACATTTACCATTAGGCTTCGTCCAAATTGATAAGCGTAGCAACACATTCTGGACAGAATTTTTAGAATTAGAAGAGAAATAGTTTTATTGACTTTGTATATCGTTCACATTTTCTTCTATTATTATCCTGCCGAGGACGGCCATTATCGCACTGTGAACGTTTCAAACAGCGCCTTATATGATTCTACATCATCCAAATTCATAATTCGGTAATAACAAGCGAGAGAAAATGCTGACCTTAAGGGGGTTGCTCTTCCATACAAATCTTCCGTGCAGCTGCATTTCGTCCACAGGCTTAATTTTAATGCGGTTTTTTGAGGATAGTTAGATATGGATAAATTGTGTGCGCAAATTGCAAAAAGGTGTGCATTTATCATACCTAAATTGCAGTACGATGCAGTAAATTTCGGTGCATTTTACAATAGTGTGAGTAGCTAGTGTCAAATGAAAATAGTTGTAAAAACCAATCGACTATTTCGAGCTGTCACGTGACCACTAATGTGGCTCAGTGGTTATGACTCAAAGAACTGAATAGTTAGTGACCAAGTTCAAATCCCGAGGCCGCATTTGATTTTTTTATATTTTCTAAACATTTTTTTTAATAATTTACAAATTTAAAGTGAGTAAGACTATCTCATTGAGATGTAGGAAACTTTAAGTTAAATTCTATATTTTACTTGTCAAACCAAATCAAAGAAGCTAGGTACTACCTAAGTGGTTTTAAAACAACCACAAACTTAGCAAGTTGATTTAGGGCAATTTATGCCCATTATCAAACCTAAACTTGGCAAAGCTTTCATACCTAGTAAGTACTTTAGTATTAGGATCACACGTGCTTATTACTTTGGCATAGATGGTGGCGCCTCGCAGTCATATTGCCACCTTATAACATGTTTTGCCTTATGTACTAAGAAAAGGTACTCAACTACAGAAATTACACCTATTAAAATAAAAAAGTTCTTCTAGTTAATTACACGAATGCTTCTCACGAGAATCGAACCCTAAACCTCTGCATCAAAACACAGCCATACACCACGGCCACACGGCAATGATTTTAAAATCCGACAGGTGCTAAATACAAAATAGGCCGAGTAAATAGGTTTTCTCAATTATAGAACATTAAAAAAAAACATGCGAGTCAAAAACCTGGCTAGACGGGTAATTAAAAAAACAATGACATGAAATTGTCATAAACTAATGATTGACAGAACGTGGTGTCTCAAAATAAAAATAATCATTTTATTCGAAATAAATTGAAGTCAATTGGAAGTAAAAGATGTTACGAGCTACGATATTGTACGCAGCGTAGGCATTTATTTGGACGTACAGGTATGTACTTATCAATTAATCATAATATTTTTTTAAGATACAATACTTCAACGTTAGTGTCAGATTGGCACAAAATATTTTGTAAACGCAATTGAAGTGCACAGTCCCGGTGTCTGCATGTAATCAAATCTTGGAAGTGAATTTTGACCCACTTCTAATTGATCAGATTGACGTGAAATCTGGCATAAGTACTTGTAAGTCAGACTTGTAAGAAGTACTACAGTAATCTTGAAGTGAAATTCTGGTATCGTTCCCGCTGTTGGAAACTCATCAACAGAAAGAGTAACAACCATCCATGCATTACGTTTACGTCTAATTATAACTTTTAGAACTCACTGGAGTCTGTAGTGCTCGAATCGAACTTGCTATTGACCAGGTTTTTTAGGGTTCCGTACCCAAAGGGTGAAAACGGGACTCTAATTACCTACTAAGATTCCACTGTCCATCTGTCTGTCTGTATGTACCGTCTGTCTGTCACCAGGCTGTTATAGTATCTCATGAACCGTGATAGATGAAATTTTCACAGATGATGTATTTCTGAGGCAGCTATAACAACAAATACTAAAACAATATATTTTTGTCCATCTGTCTATGTAAGTAAAGTAACCAATGTAAAATAAATAAATAATTAAATATCATGGGACAAATTACACCAATTGACCCAGTCCCATACTAAGCACAAGGCTTGTACTATGGGTACCAGGCAACGGATAAACATACTTATATAATGTAGGTAAATACATACTTAAATACATACAACCCAAATGACCTCAAACTGCTTACATTTTGCTTAGAAGCCACTATCCGTCTGTCTGTTTGTCTGTCTGTGTCACCAAGCTGTATCTCATGAACCGTGATATGGCTGTCAGCTATCATGATTGTCTAGCGACAGTTGAAATTTTCACAAATTACGTTTCTCTGTTGCCGCTCTAACATCAAATACTAAAAACAGAATATTTTTGGGAGTCTAAGTATGTAAATAACAAATATAAAATTACCTCATAAAGACTACATCTTGGTTAGGAGGCAGGGCTCTGCTAACACTGGATTTTATATTTACTTGCCGAATTTGTACGAATCCCTCGGTACGAGAGTCCGACCCACACTTGGCCAGTCTTTGGTGTTCGGAACACAAAGGAGCTTATCTATTACCGAGTTCATGCTGTACCATGGTTTATTTTATGGCCACATTATTCAAATTCGTCCGTCTATGGCTGTCTATCTGTTCGTCTGTCCTAACTTTATAGTTTTCTTACCCATATTAGGTAGTTATATTTTACTCATTTTCATGCTGGTCTGGAATGTACCAGTTGCTTCGCTTCTCGCGCAGATGGTAAATGCAAGAATCTTAGGAATCATATTATAGGCGATACGGCAATCCATCACTAGTTTGATTCCGCTTTCCACCTATACGCCCACAATCATGCTTGTTCTTGATGGACTTAAGGTTTTGTAACCTTAGGCTCTGTCTACCTCGTAAGGGATAGACGTGATTTGTGTATGTATGTACATATTTTACAGAGTATCCGACCGGCGTCCAAATACCGAATTTGCCGTCAAAATGATAATTAAAAACTATACGTACGTATGTATACATTATAGAAAGGTATAAGAAAGGTAAGTAAAATAAACAAATAGAAAAAAAGGAACCATTGTAGAAGCACTTATTTTGTCTGTCTGTCTTTCCGTCTGTCCATTCTTCTGGACCATTTTGTGACAATTTATTTATCTGTAGGTTTTTATTTTTAGCTTTGTATGTTTATATAGGTACTTACTTTTGTTTTTTAACTACTTTTGTGATTGTCATAAATAAACTTTTTCTTTATTTCTTTCTGTCTGCCTGTCTGTCTATCTGTTCGTCTGTTTGTCTGTATGTATGTCTGTTTGTCTGTCTGTTCATTTGTCTGTTTGTCTATTCGTTTGTCTGTTTGTTCAACCATCCATCCGGCAGTCCATCCGTTCGTTTGACTGTCTGTCTGTGCATCCGACGATCCATCCAGCTGTCTGTTTGTCTGTGCATCCGAACAACCGTCCGTCCATCCGTCCATCTGCTTGTTAATCTGTGCGTCTAATCATCCGTCCGTCCGTCCGTCTGTCTGTCTGTCTTTTTGTATTTGCATCTGACCGACTGTCCGTCCGTCCGTTTGTCTTTCTGATTGTCCGTCTGTCCGTGCGTCCGTCTGTCTGTCTGTTTGTCTGTGCGTCCAATCATCCGTCCGTTCGTCCGCTCATATGTCTGTCTGTGCGTCTGACCCTCTATCCGTTCGTCACTGTCCATCTGTTTGTATGTAAACCTGTCTGTCTGTTTGTCTGTCATTATAAATATTATTCATCCATTCGTCTGCCCATCCATCTGTATCCTTTTGTAGTACTGACTGTAGAATAATTTTTCAGATTCACATTGGATTCGGAAGGTACTTAATTTTTGTCTCCAGTAACAGGAAATAAGTGAAGCAAACATCCACTGGACGCGAGCGTATCGTACTTGCTACTATTGTGCAAGAAGAGCAAAATGTTTACTGCTGGTGTGATGTTAAAAAAAAATTGTTGGTTCTAAAAACACATGAAACATTCTGTAGATTTTTATTGGCGTAATTTGTAATAACATAACATAATGAGATAAAAATAACTAGGGAAAATATCAAGACCGTGAAATGCCAGATGTCCAACAGCGGAATTTTGTCAACCCTGTTCTGAAGACTTTTCGTCCGTCTTTCATGTTCTCATTACCTATGACCAGTAAAGCAAAAGGAAACTGTATGATACAGGGTGATATATATATCACCGTCCAAGTTTTTACGTAGTTTTTTACGTAGGTATCATACGCAATCGTATAGGTACCTATCGTAAGTCGCAGGTTCACGGTGGATGTAAGCCGCTTCCAACCGAGGCAACTGGAGCTGTATGAAGGAGACCTATGGCCAACAGTGGACGTCCTACAGTTGATATGATGATGATGATGATGATGATGATGATGATGATAATGATGACAGGTATCATTTAATGATACTATTTGCAATATTTTAATACCAAACTGAAAAATAATGCTTGTATTTGTTGTGTTGTTGCTTTCGACGGTGATAAAAAAGTCAGCCTATATAATGCCAAGTAGGAAAATAAGTTATGATTGTTTTTTGTATGCATGTAAAATATATTATTTTGTGAACAATAAATAATAAGTGGCAAATTTCCATTACATGCAATTCAGTTATGAAACTTGAATGAATGAATGATCTGTCGTGTAAAATTTTATTTATTGAATATGTTACGTGATCTACAGTCACCAGCATAAATAAGTGATCACTTGTACCTTGTCACTTCAAAGTCATGTTTGAAAAACCATACGAAATCATGTAACGACTGAAAGCGACAAGGTACAAAAATGATCACTTATTTATGCTGGTGACTGTACAAACTACAATTTCGTGACATCTTTTAATAAATTATTAAATATTTTGAGTTTCGTATTGAGAGACTCGTGTATTTGGAAATGCTTGTATTTTTCGTCTTATTTCCCTAGGTATTGACTATACGTGGGACTGCCTATACAACGGGTCCCATTTCGTACCTTCTATCAATAGTTTGATCATTTGTTCATAGGTATATATGTATATACTATCAATCAACAGGCTAGCAACCCATCGCTCGATTTTGATTCTCCTTTGCACCTATACGCCCACAATCATACTAAACGTGGCCTTTAGGTCTTGTTACCTTAGGCTTTGTCTACACCGTAAGGGACAAAGACGTGATTTAAGTATGTATGTATGTACTATCAATAAAAGAGCCCTGCAGGAAAACTTGAGGAAAAAGTAGTTTCAGTAGGTAGTTACTTCTCACAAAATTTTAGTATGAATTCTCAGTATCTTGGTATGGTTTTTGTAGGAGCATAACTCTCTCAGAATTATAATTAGTTAGGCATAATTATCAATAACTAGTCAGTGTGTGTTATTTCAAAGAACTTATCGCGTTAAAAAATATAATAGAAACTAGTATTTCGCGTGGGGGCCGCGGGCCCCGAGGGGCCCGCGGAGGTCCTCTGCCACCTCTTTTTTTTAATATTCCTAACCTCTTTTTATTTTATGGTATGCGTTCGTTTCAACTCTTTTCTTTGAACTGAAAACTTCTCTAGCGGCATTGAACACTTTTTGGGATGGGTAAAAAAATGTAAACTCGCGTCAGGCGTAATATGGAGGGAGAGTTTAAATACCAGGATACCATAATCCTCTAAGAGCTTATTTTGAAATACGAATGATGCTAGTCGCGTTCGATTTTTGAAGTTTACGTTGATTTCGTCACTTTAACGTATGTACGTTTGGCCTAGTGGTATAAGGAATGGAATAACAGTGTGTTCTCTCAGGTGACCGCAGTTCAAATCTCGTGTATTTTTTTCTTTTTGCGCGAGTGTGCGTGCGTGTAGTTTACACTTCTGCCGCGGCAGTCCCGGAGTGCTCCCGGTGTATTTTTTTTTTGGTGTAGAAAACGCAACTTAAGCGTCTACTCCGGTCGGGGCTCTGGAGCGTATGTGAGGCTTCCCCGGGCACGGAAAATGCACACTGGGCTTAACCACTAAAAACCACACGGATTCCATCATTTTCCTGTACTATAATGCGGACGTTACGAGTGCACGAGGAGAATACCGCGACGTCCGCAGGTCACCCCGGGATGGGGATCTTCTATGCGGCACTGTGAGATACATGATAGGGTATGCCCCGCCCTATCCCGCAGTGACCGTTGGTTTTTTTATAGAGATTTACTCCTTTTATGCGTCGATTTGCTGTTTTCAGTCGTCAATGGTATTATAAAGTGTGCAATACCTTCCTTTCTTTGGTAATTTCCAGTTTCACTCCAAGTCAGCTGTGCGACACAATGAAAACATAATTATTGGAAAGTTTATCAATAAAAGCCGCTCATCACCCAGGACCACCCAGGAGGTGCATGTAGGGTATAATTTAGGCGTAGATAAATCAACCCCGGCAGCCCCGGCAGCACCACGCCAGCTTCAAACGCACCCGTTCGGTAGTTGATGTTCGCCGTCGCTGTTACTAAGCCATCTCGGAAAAAGCATTTTGCGTGGGGGCCGCGTGCCTCGCGAGGCCCGCGGAGGGTATTCCGAGCCACCCTGTTTTTTTTTTCAAATATTTGTGACCATTTTACTTTATTCTTTGACCGCCATTTTGAATCCGCCATCTTGGAATAAATTAAGGTTCTTATTAGATTACCCTTCCCACCTTGAACGACATTTGGTCGAATACCACTCAATTAACTCTACTGGCCTCTGAAATATTCGCGTTTCAATTTTATATGACGGCCATCTTGTTTTCGCTATTTTGAAAAAACTTTGACTGACGTCATTGGCTGGCTGTTCTAAGTGACTTTAGTTCTGGGCAACTCCGATAGGGCAAGTCGTTGCGGAGAGCTGGCCCATTTGCCAGATCATTTTTCACGTTCAAGTAAAGAATGCATTTTCATGGTACTTCTGGTATTCGACAATTTAAACCCATCCTCACGATTAAATTTTTTGTGTTTATGGATTTCAACCGCTTCCCTCACCAGTCTCGGTATATAGTGGCGTTATGTTTAAATGATCTTAGGGATGTTGAGCAATAGCGGATTTGCGCGTGTCTTTATTTTTTACTGCAGTAATATGCTCTTTAAGGGTGCGACCACACCGCCGCTTAAAAAACGGTGACGTTACGGAATCGCAACAAAATGTATGGAGAAACGGTGAGAAAACGTGACGCATACGATACGTAACTGCGTATGCACGGCGGTTTAGTCGCACCCTAATTCTACAGGCGATCGTACGTTAGGTCTGCCCTATGAACGAACTACCACAACTGCAATCAACCTTATACACAACCCTTATAACATCCACCCGCAATTTTTTCAGTTTACCCGTGATCATGATGCATGCAACTGCGTCGAAATATCGGGTGCTCAATTAAGGTAATCGCGGTTCACATCCCGTTTATAATATTTCGAATGAATTTTACCGAGAATCATTGAAAACTCTAATTTTTTTTTAGTCGAACATAGTAGAATGACGAATCAAATATTATTATATCTTATATTATTTACCTGACATAAAATACATTACACTGAAAATCATTACATATACAAGGATGCTAAGTACTTTCATTTCAGCCAGATAATTTACAGGTAACATGTAGCCATGCGTTTTTTGTTGGGGCGCAGTTCTAACCTAACCTAACCTACTTTTCTGGTCTTCTCTTCTTAAACTTAAGAGCTAGGCTCTTGTCGGTGGAGCAATTTCCATGTGGTCCTTTCCAGAGCCTTTTCTTTGACTTCCTGATACGACACGACTTCTACCTTCTCTTTCACCTGGTCCATAAATGTTCTTCTTGGCCTTCCTCTCTTCCGCTTCCCTTCAACCTTTCAACTTTTCTGGTAGCATTTCGTTTTTGTTGTGGTCGTTGTAGTAACTTAACCTAAACTTACCTTTTCTAAGTATTACTTTATATTCACAATAGTCAAGTTTTTTTGTAATAATAATATTTCCACGTTAAAAATAAAATTACCTATGTCAATAAAAAACTATCCTACCTGGCTGTACACTGCGAATATCGATTCCTTTGATTCTGTGCCGAAAGAGACGGTTGAGTGTTTCCAAAATGTCTCTCTTAGCTCGGACCAGTGGGACCTTGCTTCTCTCCCCATCCGCAATGGAGTATGGGGCATACGACGTGTGCGGGACGTCAGTCTGCCGGCCTTTCTGGCGTCGGTGGCTGGGGCTGTCGACCTTGTAACTGATATTTACTCATTGGATGGTTGCAAGGCCACAATACCTTATGCTTCTGATGCTCGGGCAGCTTGGTCGTGTTTAGTCCCAAATGCGTCGGTACCCGAAAATGATCATTTTTGGCGCTCATGGGATGAGGCAGTGGTGAAGTGGATTTATGATGGCCTTTTGGAGGAATTAGTGGGTTTGGATAGGGCCAGGCGACATGTAGTGTCTAGGCCGGAATCCGGCGCGTGGTCACACGCATTTCCTTCTCCATATCTGGGAACGCTACTCGATGATGACTCTTTGCGGGTGGCGGTGGCTCTTCGCCTGGACTGCGATGTTTGCGAACCTCATTTATGCATCTGTAGCACAATGGTGGTGAGCAACGGTCACCACGCTCTCAGTTGTCGTTGTGCGGGGAGATTTCCACGCCATCACGCGCTAAACGATATTATCCGAAGGGCGTTGATTTCGGCAAATGTGGCATGTATGCTGGAGCCTCCTCTAAGCCGGACAGATGGCAAAAGACCTGATGGTTTGACTTTGATACCTTGGCAGAAAGAAAGTGCCTACTTTCGGTCGCCACCTGCGTCAGCACTTCTGCTTGGTCGTACCACCGACTACCGCGATAGCGGGAGCAGCCACTGAGTGGGCGGCCCAAAAAATCGAGAAAAATATATTCGGGCCTATCAAATTATTTATTTGTACCGTTGGCGGTCGAGACGACAGGGTGTTGGTGCTCGGAGGCCAAGCTATTTTTTAAAGACGTTCAACGCGGCAACGCGGCAACGCGGCAACGCGGCAACGCGGCGAGCGTGATGGGCACCTTTGCGCCCGGAATGATGCGGGGCGGGTTGTTTTGGCTGTGTATTTTTTAACTTTGTCTGTCTATATTCATTTATTTATAGCTTTTTATTTCGAAATAATACTACAATTTATTTTTTCGTTACATGTCTTCACTTTTTGTGTTTTTTATTAAATTGCGTAATTCGGTGTGCCTCTAGGCATAGGCCTCCTCTAGTAGAATTGAAGGGTTTGGGCTATAGTTCCCACGCGGGCCCAGTGTGTATTGGGAACTTCGCACACACCATTGAATTATTCGCAGATGTGTACAAAGTTTCCTCACGATGTTGAAGGAATTTTTGAAATAAATAGTAAGTACTAAATTCTACAAAATAAAATTAATTAAGAAAATTTTCTTTATATTTATGGTTTATTGAAATGAAGAGTATAATGGAGAATATTTTTTTTTATACGTGAGTTATCCGTTTTGTTGTAATATGTTTGAGTCTCACGGTAGTTTCATGTTAAATGAAGAGTACTTATTTGAAATGAAAATACTGGATTTAATATTCTTATAGTAAGTATATTCTTACTGAAATTATAGCGAATTCGGAATAAAAAGGCTTATAAATAATAAATAAATAAGTATATTCTTCGAAAAAATTCTATGATTGAAAGGACACCAGTCGAGCGAGTCATCGCGGAGAGCTGCCCCCTGTGTCAAGTCAGTTTCCACGTTCAGGTCGGTTTGCATTTTTTTGGAACTTGTGATAAAATTTGTGACGCGTTGGTGTATAAGAGTCGAACCCTATCTCTAAAAGCTGCTATAAAACACAAGTGAGTCTATGAGTCGTTAGTGTCGTTACCACAAAGTCAGTGAACGCCAAATGTCTATACCTACCTACTAAATTTTCTTAGCTACGTCACACAATTTATATAAATTTGTACTGCATTGGTGCCACACAATATGACACATAACGTTTTTTGACGGTGACGTTCTGACGTTATGAAACGTTTGTGTCTTAATTTACTTTGTAATCAGAAAGTCTGTGGACCTCGTCATGATTTGTATGGTGAAATTCTATGTAAAAAAATGACATTTTGAAAAACCGGTTGCGCACGCGACTGTGCTAGTGGTACTAAACAGAAGAGCTGCATTGTATGGCACGACCCATAAATCGCTCACATTAAATTCGCGCCTATACGTGATCGTTGTCTCGTTCTTAGTGTCGCGGCGTAAGTCGACGCTGTTTTGGCGGTGGCACTGCTGCTTTACACTTGGGGGTCACACTGAGAAATGGTACTCGGTGGAATCTGTAGCTTTAAAGAGCCCCGGATGCAAAATTTCAATCGGAACGGACTCAAAAAAAAGTTGACCTCCATTTTGATTCCGCCATCTTGAAAAAAACTACGCTTTATTAGATGACCTTGAATGATACATGTTCGAATATTTAACATCTATTGCGACTGGCTTTTGAGATTTTATTGAGATTGGCGTTTCAATTTTGTATGGCGGCCATCTTGTTTTCGCAATTTTGAAAAAAAAAACACCGGTTCACCCATAGACTGGCTGTACTGAGCGACTTTAGTTCCGGGCAAACTCGATAGGGCCAGTCATCGCGGAGAGCTGCCCCACGTGTCAAGTCAGTTTCCACGTTCAGGTCGGTTTTGCATTTTTTTGGAACTTGTGATAAAATTTGTGATGCGATGGTGTATAGAGTCAAACCCTATCTCTAAAAGCTGCTATAAAACACAAGTAAGTCAATGAGTGTGACATTACTTTGTATGGCGGCCATTTTGTTTTCGCAATTTTAAAAAAAATTGGCTAGCTCACCCATTGGTTGGCTGTTCTGAGCCACTTTAGTTCCGGGTAAATTCGATAGGGCAAGTCGTTGCGGAGTGCTGCCCCATGTGTCAAATCAGTTTTCACGTTCAGGTCGGTTTTGCATTTTTGTGGTACTTGTGATCAAATTTCTGATGCGATGGTGTATAGATTCGAGCCTTATATCTAAATGCTGCTATAAAACACAAATAAGTCTATGAGTCTGACATTACTTTGTATGGCGGCCATCTTGGAAAATGGCGGAATCGAAAAATCAAGTATGGCGTTTTATTTTGTGGCCTCGAAGAGCCCCGGACGCAAAATTTCAATCGGATCGGAGTAAAAAAAAATTTGGCTGCCATTTTGAATCCGCCATCTTGGAAAAAAATTAGTTTCATTAGATTAATCCTCCCATTTTGAACGACATTTGTTCGAGCACACTCCATCTATCTCGACTGGCCTCGGAGATATTCGCGTTTCAATGTTGTATGGCGGCCATTTTGTTTTCCCAATTTAAAAAAAATTTGACTGCCTTACCCATTGGCTGGCTGTTCTGAGCGACTTTAGTTCCGGGCAAACTCCATAGGTCGAGCCGTTGCGGAGAACTGCCCCATGTGTTAGGTCAGTTTCCACGTTCAGGTCAATTTTTCATTTTTTTGGTATTGATAGGCAAATCTCTGATGCGGTGGTTTAAAAAATCGAACCCCACCTCTTGTGGGTTCTTCAAAACAACAGGTCAAAGATACAGAAATTACATTGTATGGCGGCCATCTTGGAAAATGGCGGAATCAAAAAATAAAGTATGCAGTTCGAATCTGTGGCCTCTAAGAGCCCCGGATGCAAAATTTCAATCGGATCGGAGCAAAAAAAAAATTGGCCGCCATTTTGAATCCGCCATCTTGGAAAAAAAATTACTTGGTCAGATTTCCCCCCCAACCCTGAATGACATTTGGTCGAGCACCACCCATCTATCTCGACTGGCTTCTGAGATATTCGCGTTTTAATTTTGTATGGCGGCCATCTTGTTTCCGCCATTTTGAAAAATCTTGGACCGGCTCACCCATTGGCCGGCTGTTCTGAGCGACTTTAGTTCCGGGCAAACTCTATAGGTCGACCCGTCGCGGAGAGCTGCCCCATGTGTCGAGTCAGTTTCCACGTTCAGGTCGATTTCGTATTTTTCTGGTGGTCGCGGGGGCATTTCTGATACGACCGTGTATAGAGTCGAGCCCTACCTCTTGTGGGTTCTTCAAAACAGCATGTCAGTCAGTCAGTGAGTCAGTGAGTGGGTATCGAGCTTTATATATAATAATAACTAGTATTTCGCGTGGGGGCCGCGGGCCCCGAGGGGCCCGCGGAGGTCCTCTGCCACCTTTTTTTTTATAATATTCCTATCCTCTTTTTTTTACTTTACTGGTATGCGTTCGTTTCAACTCTTTTTTTTTGAAGTGAAAACCAACTTGTTTAGCGGCCTTGAACACTTTTTGGGATGGGTAAAAAAATGTTAAACTCGCGTCAGGCGTAAGATGGAGAGAGAGTTTAAGTTCCAGGAAATCATCATCCTCTAACAGCTTATTTTGAAATACGAATGAAGCTAGAGTCGCGTTCGATTTTTGAAGTGTACCTTGATTTCGTCGCTTTAACGTTTGTGTGTTTGGTCTAGTGACCTTTTTACTTTATTCTTTGGCCGCCATTTTGAATCCGCTATCTTGGAAAAAAATATTTTTTTCAATTTTATATGACAGCAATCTTGTTTTCGCAATTTTGAAAAAAACTTTGACCGGCTCACCTATTGGCTGGCTGTTCTATGTTACTTTAGTTCTTGGCAACCTCGATAGGGCAAGTTTTTGCGAAGAGCTGGCCCATGTGCCAGATCAGTTTCCACGTTCGAGTCAGTTATGCATTTTTTTCATCTTGGAAAAAAATAGGTTTATTAGATTACCCCTCCCACATTAAACGAAATTTTGGTCGAGCAGGTTGCAGGTGGGCTGATATACTAACTACTACTACAACTATATTACTACTATAACTGTAGACAATATTTTTATAGAATTTTGTTCCACAGCAATTGTTTCTCATATTCTCATTTCATAGAATGATCAATTCATGAAAAACTCATTACATTTAAACTTGTTCATTAATTTTTAAGACCTTTTTTTTAATTACATACAAATATAGTAGAATGTCGAATCAAATATTCCTATTAATTCTTATGTTATTGACTTAACATAACGGACATTACACTGAAAATCATTACATATACAAGGTCGCTACTTTTATTTCAGCCAGATAATTTACATGTCATTAGCCATGCGTTTTTGGTAGGATTTGTTTTTTGTTGGGTCGCAGTTCTAACCTAACCTAACCTACTTTTCTGGTAGCATTTCGTTTTTGTTGTGGTCGTTGTACTAACTTAACCACATTTTTTTTAAATAGCGACCGGTTTTTTTAAAAAGTAATACAGAGAATTTAAAACCATTTTTTTTTTTAGGAGAACATAGTAAAATGACGAATCAAATATTATTAATTCTTATATTATTAACATAACATTATAGACATTACACTGATAATCATTACATATACAAAACTGCTACTTTCATTTTAGTCAGATAATTTACAGGTAACATTAGCCATGCGTTTTTGGTAGAATTTGTTTTTTGTTGGGGCGCAGTTCTAACCTAACCTAACCTACTTTTCTGGTAGCATTTCGTTTTTGTTGTGGTCGTTGTACTAACTTAACCACATTTTTTTTAAATAGCGACCGGTTATTTTAAAAAGTAATACAGAGAATTTAAAACCATTTTTTTTAGTAGAACATAGTAGAATGACGAATCAAATATTATTAATTCTTATATTATTTACATAACATTATAGACATTACACTGATAATCATTACATATACAAAGTTGCTACTTTCATTTTAGTCAGATAATTTACAGGTAACATTAGCCATGTGTTTTTGGTAGAATTTGTTTTTTGTTTGGGCGCAGTTCTAACCTAACCTAACCTACCTAATCTAACCTAACTTATCCTACCTGGCTACACTGCGAATATCGATTCCTTTGATTCTGTGCTAAAAGAGACTGTTGAGTATTTGCTAAATGTCTCTCTTAGCTGGGACCAGTGGGACCTTCCTTCTACGACGTGTGCGGGACGTTAGCCTGCCGGCCTTTCTGGCGTCGGCGGCTAGGGCTGTGGAGCTGGTTACTGATATTCACTCATTGGATAGTTGCAAGGCCACAATACCTTATGCTTCTGATGCTCGGGCAGCTTGGTCGTGTCTAGTCTCGAATGCGTCGGTACCCGAAAATGATCATCTTCAGCGCTCATGGGATGAGGCAGTGGTGAAGTAGATTTATGATGGCCTTTTGGAGGGGTCATTGGGTGTGGATAGGGCCAGGTGGCATGCAGTGTCAAGGCCGGAATCCGGCGCGCGGTTACACGCATTTCCTTCTCCGCATCTGGGAACACTCCTCGATGACGACTCTTTGCGGGTGGCGGTGGCTCTTCGCCTGGGCTGCGATGTTTGCGACCCTCATTTGTGCATCTGTTGCACCATGGTGGAGAGCTACGGTCACCACGCTCTCAGTTGTTGTCGTTGTGCGGGGAGATTTCCACGCCATCACGCGCTAATCGATATTATCCGAAGGGCGTTGATTTCGGCAAATGTGGCATGTAGAGGTATGCTGGAGCCTCTTCTAAGCTGGACAGATGGCAAAAGACCTGATGGTTTGACTTTGGTACCTTGGCAGAAAGGAAGTGCCTACTTTGGGACGCCACCTGCGTCAGCACTTTTGCTTGGTCGTACCACCGACTACCGCGACAGCGGGAGCGGCTACTGAATGGGCGGCCCAAAAAATCGAGAAAATATATTCGGGCCTATCAAATTACTTATTCTTATAGTAAGTATATTCTTCGAAAAAATTCTATGAATGAAAAGACACCAGTCGAGCGAGTCATCGCGGAGAGCTGCCCCCTGTGTCAAGTCAGTTTCCACGTTCAGGTCGGTTTGCATTTTTTTGGAACTTGTGATAAAATTTGTGACGCGTTGGTGTCTAAGAGTCGAACCCTATCTCTAAAAGCTGCTATAAAACACAAGTGAGTCTATGAGTCGTTAGTGTCGTTACCACAAAGTCAGTGAACGCCTAATGTCTATACCTACCTACTAAATTTTCTTAGCTACGTCACACAATTTATACAAATTTGTAGTGCATTGGTGCCACACAATATGACACACGTTTTTCGACGGTGACGTTCTGACGTTATGAAACGTTTGTGTCTTAATTTACTTTGTAATCAGAAAGTCTGTGGACCTCGTCATGATTTGTATGGGGAAATTCTATGTAAAACAATGACATTTTGAAAAACCGGTTGCGCACGCGAATGTGCTAGTGGTACTAAACAGAAGAGCTGCATTGTATGGCACGACCCATAAATCGCTCACATTAAATTCGCGCCTATACGTGATCGTTGCCTCGTTCTTAGTGTCGCGGCGTAAGTCGACGCTGTTTTGGCGGTGGCACTGCTGCTTTACACTTGGGGGTCACACTGAGAAATGATACTCGGTGGAATCTGTAGCTTTAAAGAGCCCCGTATGAAAAATTTAAATCGGAACGGACTCAAAAAAAAGTTGACCTCCATTTTGATTCCGCCATCTTGAAAAAAACTACGCTTTATTAGATGACCTTGAATGATACCATGTTCGAATATTTAACATCTATTGCGTGCGACTGGCATTTGAGATTTTATTGAGATTGGCGTTTTTGTATGGCGGCCATCTTGTTTTCGCAATTTTGAAAAAAAAAACACCGGTTCACCCATAGACTGGCTGTTCTGAGCGACTTTAGTTCCGGGCAAACTCGATAGGGCAAGTCGTTGCGGAGAACTGGCTCATGTGTCAAGTCAGTTTCCACGTTCAGGTCGGTTTTGCATTTTTTTTGGAGTTGTGATAAAATTTGTGATGTGATGGTGTATAGAGTCAAACCCTATCTCTAAAAGCTGCTATAAAACACAAGTAAATCAATGAGTGTGACATTACTTTGTATGGCGGCCATCTTGTTTTCGCGAATTTGAAAAAAAAAATACCGGTTCACCCATAGGCTGGCTGTTCTGAGCGACTTTAGTTCCGGGTAAACTCGATAGGGCAAGTCGTTAGGGAGAACTGGCCCATGTGTCAAGTCAGTTTCCAAGTTCAAGTCGGTTTTGCATTTTTTTGATACTTGTGATAAAATTTGTGATGCGATGGTATTTAAATTCGAACCTTATCTCTAAAAGCTGGTATAAAATACGAGTAAGTCTATTAGTCTGACATTACTTTGTATGGCGGCCATCTTGGAAAATGGCGAAATCGAAAAAATAAAAACAGAAATAGAATCTGTGGCCCCAAAGAGCCCCGGATGCAAAATATCAATCGGATCGGAGTGAAAAAAAATTTGGCCGCCATTTTGAATCCGCCATCTTGGAAAAAAAATTACTTAATCAGATTTCCCCCTCAACTCTGAATGACATTTGGTCGAGCACCACCCATCTATCTCGACTGGGCTCGGAGATATTCGCGTTTCAATGTTGTATGGCGGCCATTTTGTTTTCGGAATTTTAAAAAAATTTGGCTGGCTCACCCATTGGCTGGCTGTTCTGAGCGACTTTAGTTCTGGGCAAACTCGATTGGTCGAGTTGTTGCGGAGAACCGCTCTATGTGTCAGGTCAGTTTCCACGTTCAGGTCAATTTTTCATTTTTTTCGTCTTAAAAGGAGCATTTTTGATACGACAGTGTATAGAATCGAGTCTTACCTCTTGTGGGTTCTTCAAAACAACAGGTCAAAGATACAGAAATTACATTGTATGGCGGCCATCTTGGAAAATGGCGGAATCAAAAAATTAAGTATGCAGTTCAAATCTGTGGCCTCTAAGAGCCCCGGATGCAAAATTTCAATCCGATCGGAGAAAAAAAAAATTTGGCCGCCATTTTGAATCCGCCATCTTGGAAAAAAAATTACTCGGTCAAATTTCCCCCTCAACCCTGAATGACATTTGGTCGAGCTCCACCCATCTATCTCGACTGGCTTCTGAGATATTCGCGTTTCAATTTTGTATGGCGGCCATCTTGTTTCCGCCATTTTGAAAAATCTTGGAGCGGCTCACCCATTGGCCAGCTGTTCTGAGTGACTTTAGTTTCAGGCAAACTCTATAGGTCGAGCCGTCGCGGAGAGCTGCTCCATGTGTCGGGTCAGTTTCCACGTTCAGGTCGATTTCGTATTTTTCTGGTGGTCGGGGGGCCATTTCTAATACGACCGTGTATAGAGTCGAGCCCTACCTCTTGTGGGTTCTTCAAAACAGCATGTCAGTGAGTCAGTGAGTCAGTGGGTATCGAGCTTTATATATAATAATAGAAAAATATAAATTTGATCATTACTGGAAGCATGTAATTCTGAGGGAGTTATGCCCAAATGAAAAAAATAGGTATCAAGAGACTTGAATCTATCTACTAAAATTTCGTGAAATTTGACTGAAAACGCTTTTACTCAGTTTGCTCCGGGTCGGGTTCCTATATTTCTAACCTACAGTAGAACGTATTCACGATCAACGCGGTCAACAGCACAGTGAATTTTCTTGTCAGTTCAATCAAAATGAAACTTCACTAAGACATTTGCTGTGAAAAAGTACAACAATGTGTCAGGACTTGATTTGTCACTACCCAGGAATAAGTACATAGTACGGATAAAACTATTCGTATACCTGTTACAGCGTGTCAAATGTTTATGAATACTGAATAGAATAGTGATACAGATTATTTCAAAAGTGACATCTCACTGGTATTTGGTTTCAAATCAAATTGAAAGTTTTATTTGAAAAATATATCTTTTTTTAACTACCAGCGCTTTGATAAATTAGCCCTTGTGTGCGCATACCACATGTTGCATGGCGCATTTACTTATGAGTCCAATGATTTCGTTCGTAGTAGCCATTACGCCATAGGTACTATGGCAGCGTGCACGTTTTTTCGACTTTAGATATCAAACACAAAGTCGAATATCTACTTACTATACCAATTAGAAAAATATAGGGACTTACCCGTGGCCCACCTAATTTGTCCACCCGGAAAACCAATACCCAGCTTCCAATACCCAGAAAAAATGAGCTCCGCCCAAGAGCGGAGCTCCATCAAAAACCAGGTGGACAACCTGTAGGTGGATCACGGGTAAAGATCGAAAAAAATATGGTTCTGGTTCACTGGTTGACACGCAGTACAGGCACAATAGCTGCACGACGCTAGCTAAATTTTATCTCATTTTTATGCACACGATTTTTGACTAAATTTATGACGCTTTCCTCATGGACCTTACTCTATATTATGCACAACTAGTTGTGCTTTTAGGAATTTCACTCCTCCGTAAGGTCGACGGCGGGGTTCCTATTTCTATTCAGTTTGCCCTTCGGGCATTTTGAAAATACCTAATGAACCTAACCTAATTTTACTATCTCAAATGAGAATTCTTATTTTTATTGACCCGAAATTCCTAATGGCACAACATATATGTAGAGTAGGCTCATGAGGAAAGCGCTGATATAATACGCGTCGAGCTGCAATTTTATTTTTTCGCGTGTGGACTAGACACCGTAGTACTCTGCTTTATCCCACTCTAGGTAACGAACGCTAATCAAAACCATCGACGGATGAAGTTGGACTTTTGTGGAAGTAAGTATTAGTAAGTAAAAGCGACTTCAGATGGATTAGATTTGTTTTGGAGTTGTCATTATTTTATTTGACGTACCTACCTATTGCAAAGTCATCATAATTATCTAATATTATTTTTTCCTTTTATGCGCTATACGATGAATTATTATAAATATGAATTATGATGACATAAGGACATAACTTAAAAAAGGCAGCTCACAACTCTGGAACAAAATTATCTAACCAAACCCCTAACTAAACCCCTAGGCCAAGAAGCATTCAGACGTAGTCCCTACCCGCTATGCGTAATTATTTCCTTTGTCTGAACCTATACTGCAATGCATTTTGGTGAAAGGATCCGAATGGCTAGCAAGAGTGACTTCGTCTCATCGCTGCAACCAGGCTCATTCTCAAGTTACCTATTTACGAAAGGCGCGCCTGACTCGAAACGACAATTCCTACCTTACTGCGCTAGCTGTTTAGATGCCCCAGACGAAACGCTTATAAGTTATAATGCATAAGAGTATTAATAAAATGTCAGACGATGGTGATGATGATGTCTCTACGTGTGAGCGAATATCAAATATGAATCGCAGGTTCCTACATACTAATAGGTACTAGCTTTTGAAGATACTAGCAATGACGGCATATGAATTTGCCGCTAGAGGCGCTATTGTAACGTGAGGTATTATACAGAAACGTAAAATTAGTAGTACCTACAAGTTACATATTCCGGCTTTGCATAACGAAGTTTTAGTGTTATTAAGATTGTTTCCGATTATTATCGCAGACATACGACAGGTTTATTAAAAGATAAAAGAAGAGCTTTGAAAATTAGGAGCCAAATTAAGCAGGCAAATAAAATGGCAGTTAATTTAGAAGATAAATGGGACTGTGCAACACTGGGTAATAAATAGCTTGCTATTAAATATTAATTGAAAGAAATCCTGAATAATGTGATATACCTTACTCTACAGTGGCGCCAACTAGTGAGTACAAATACGATAGCCCTCATTCTAACAAAGTACAAAAAAATCGACTCCCTGGTATTCAAAAAGGGTTGAAGGTGGGTGGCATTGATTCACATATTTGCATTTGCTGGACTCATATATAATACTTATAACTAGCTGAGCTGGCAAATAAAAATTCGAAAGTCAGTTTTTGTCTGAGATGGCGCTGCATACGAAAAATTTAAGTTTTTTAGTGCATTTTTCATATATTTGATTACATATTCGGCTATTCGTGGAAGAGAGAAAGCCAACAAATTAAAAATCATAAAAATCCGTGCAGCCATTCCAAAGTTATCAATAGTTAAATAACACGACTTACTTTTGTACACGTATAGATTTGTAAAATTTCTGGTAAAAGTAAAGTTGATATGAAAACGTAAATATAACGTGAAAAATTACGCTAATAGCTTAGCAAGGTGTTGCAATATTTTTCCACCAGCAGCTAGCGCCTCCCATTTGCATGTGTGTGTAAGACCTAGTATCTGTATAAGTTCGTTAGTGACACCAGCGTTTGTGCAGCTATTCTCCGAATTGGTGCATTGTTACCATTTGAGTGTGGTCTCAAAAAATCGGCCGTATTAAATTGTGTGCGCAAATCAATAAATAATCTATAAATGTATTAAGAATCTTCTAAAAACTACAAAAAACCAACAAAATTGATTATAGCGCCATCTAACGGGACTTTTACAATGAGCTAACGCGAGCATCCGCCTTAAGGCGCTGTCAACAGCAAATGACCTTGAGCAGCGCCACTCTTCACACATACGGATCCCATGCCTGTTAGTGAAGGAGAAGAAACTATTTCGGCAGCTTGGCGCGCGTCTAAAATCTTGCAAATAAGGCACAAATAATAAGAAATAAAAAAAAGTATAGATTATTTGTGAAATATGACTCGTTAGCCGTGTAGGTATTGAATATGTTGACTTCATGTTTTTAACTGTAGACCCATACGTTGAAAAAATAAAGACATAGAACCGTTTAATGATGATTTTAAGACCAATCTTTGCAATTATTTTCTATCGAGCCGATTTTGTTCAATTATGTATCGAGTCCATCCAGCGTGTTTGAAATATGATGAAAATGAACATACATATTTTTATGGATTTTTATTGTGTGTATTTTTTCTTAAAAAAGTGCTTAAATAACATCAATTTCAACAAAATTAGGTGTTGTCAGCCTCTTAACGAAACCTGATGTTAAAGTTCTCTACAATAATTTTCTTATGTCACAATACGACGTCATAGTCTCGCTGTATGAAGGCCCTAAGTAAATGAATGAAGCAATTTAGCTACCTACTACTCGTCTCTTTTTCCTCAAGTGAGGGGCATCACTAACAAACATCCTGGGGCTAAATGAGGGATTACCAGGGCCGGCGTCGAAGCCGCAATTACCGGCGGCTTTACGTTCCAATGCTGCTGAGACCCGGGATCCCTACTACCTACTAATCGCGAGGGTCATTCGAGTATGCTCTACATATACCCTTAATCTGCGCTTTGGTGATACGTGACTCCATTTCAATTGGATATACCTGAACCACTAGTCCAAATCATTGAAAGTTCAGATCACGAAGAAGTTTTTCAATTCGTGAAAATTACAAAGCAAAGTCGCTGCGCAACTTATGTCATATTGTATTTTCATCTAACTAATATTATAAATGCGAAAGTATGGATGGATGGATGGATGTTTGTTTGTTACTCAATCACGCCAGAACGGTCCAACGGATCTGGATGAAATTCGGCACATAGATAGAGAAAAGTCTGGAATAGCTCATAGGCTACTTTTTATCCCGGAAAATTGCGTAGTTCCCGCGGGATAGCGATAAACGAATTCTTTGCTGACGAAGTCGCTGGCAACAGCTAGTCTTTTATAATTGTAACGCATCGCGAGTTGGTCGGCGTTGCCCAAAGCTATTACTACAATAGAGTTACGGACCAATATGAGGCTTAAAACTCGGTTATCCGTCAGTAAGCGGTGTGACATGCGCGCTCCGCACCGGCACAATGGGACATTATACCCTGGTACCCGCCCGAGGCCACCAAGGCATCCCATCAGAACACCACACCATTCCCATTCAGAGATCATTACAAATATTACAACCGATCCTTTTTAACATGACTGTAACATATACCAACTAATTTACGAGTGGAGAAAACGCTAAATTGATTATTCGAGCTGCACTTTCGAACTGTTTTTAGCTACATGTTTTGTTATTCACACTTTCTTTGTAACCTGTGCCTATTGGCGTTTTGACATCGATCATTACTGAACATTAACCTCACTTTGATTACTGAACAGTCATTCAGAATGCATTTATGAGGGGAATTAAATGGTAGGAAGGTACCTATTAAAAAAACCAAGTAGCTCACAAATACACGCAGGATGTCATGTCGATAATCAGAACGGGTTGCCGGTTCTCGATTCGAGTGTACGAGTATGTCGTGCGAATCATTTTACAACTTTTCACAACACGCTGCTTGTCGATCCAATTTTGATATCGCGCGTCGATCAACGTCGTTCTTACCTGCAGTTTCTTATAAAAGTTAAAACTTTTTATTGAAAAACGCATCGTATAAAATGATTTCCCATTATAATAAGATTAACATCGATTTTCTGGCATTATAACACGATTTTTTCTTATATGAATGGACACTGTCGGTGAGCGGTGGCAGACAAAAGCAATCCTTCATGTGCTTTGACAGCACGAGCTGTTTGCTCGGATGAATGGCAGCCGCAGCCGGGATGCGCTGGGGTCTGGTAAGTCTGCTCTTGCATAATTATTTTTTATTTTTACAGAAGTCAGTTCCTATCTCTTTGCAATGTACCTAAGGTCTTTACATTCTTAACAGTCCTAATTGGTAAACAAAATTGTAACCTACAAATTTTTGTAAAAAATAAGGTGTATTATGTTATCAAATAAACCTGAGGCAATATTTTGTACATTATTTTGCTGATATTTTATCTCCAGTTCCTTTATTTGCGATGAAATAGTTAAAAATAGCAAAAATGAGTTTGTGGGAGAGTTTAAGGTTAGAATTTTGTTTACCAAATAGGACAGTTAAGAATGAAAAGAGCTTATATGTATAATTTATTGTAATTTTGTCGTCGAATAAACTGCAAAGTATTTTCATGCATTAAACTTTATTAAACTATAAGGAAATTTATATTGGCATGATCTTCAGTACTAATGTTGCACATCTTGTTTTAGCATTTAATACTGATCCGTATGTACTAAAGTTATAAATGTGAAAGTATGCCTGCCTGACTATTTCTTCAGCGCTGAACCCATTTAGTTGGAATTTTTCATAGAGATAGTTTCAGTGGGAAAACGCATAGTTCCCGCGAAATATCGATGCGAATTCTGCGCAGACGGAGTCACGGCTAACAACTAGTGTGTTATAAAAATAGTTGTTGTCGCTTGTCGCTATTGTTTTCAAATTAGTTTATTTTACAGCGGTAAATATGACAGGATACCTGGTCTGATATCCATAGCTACACCAAGCACCTAAACTTCTTGACGGTTTGTGAACTCGGGCATTATTGTTAGGTGAATAAAGGGAATAAGTAACAATTCAACGTCGACTTTCTGTCAGTGTTTGGTTCCGCATAATACGTCATTGAAAGTAACTGTCACTCAAATGTCAAAATATCACTCGCGTGTATGAATTTCGCGGTTAATTTTCCGTAACATCGGAATTTTTTGATGCGATCACAACAGCGTAACAATAGGTGAATAGGAGAAATACTTACCACATTACGAATCTGTAAAAAGTGATTTTATGCTACAAAAATGTACGGTCAGCCTCAACATTTCTTTAATACCTTGCATTTTTTTCTTACTTTACTTACTATGACAAAGTTCTCAAATGCCTGTTGATCCGTGCTGTTGATGCTATGACGGTTTTGAGGCTCCTGCTATCTAAAAATCGTTCGACTAACTTCCACACTCAGATACATAAATAAAAAAATATAAATTAGCTACGATTTTCTAAACCTACAAATATTTATTACTTTACAAGTTCGGTTACCATTGTGCGTACCACTTACTGTGATTGAGGTTTTGAGTGCGGCAGTAAATCCATTGAAACTCAACGATGCTTCAAACTTCAAAATGATAAGACATCGTCAAAAGTGAAGTTTTATACTTATAACAGTTATAAAAAATGCTTAATAGTCAGTATCGACTTACAGAAAATTACAGAGTGTGCATCTATTAGAAAGCTACTGTCTAAATAAAAATAGTAAGGTAATAGAAATGATTCAGCTGTTACATATCGGTTACGATTCGACCGGCGGCGAAGCAAATTATAGGCGAACCGAGGAGGTATTATTTTTTCAACGCGCCCGGGTGAGAAATGCATGATTGGTGGCCGGGCCGAGATTACAGGCTCGGAGACACGCCGGGCCCACCGGCTCTCACTCATGGCCAATCATTATTTTGACTACAATAAAGTGTTAGAGAACGGAACTACTGCCACCCGAGACCCAACATGTGTTTTTTAATTTCGTTACTTTTACTCTTTTTTTGAGTTGAACTGAAAGTTGCTACTGGAACATGGTGACAATATATAGTAGTTTTACTAAAGGGTCACTAAATAAAGTATAAATATTTATTGAATAGTTTGTACCTATGTTGTCCTAATTCATATGTCTCTCTCCGGGTGATGGTCTATCTATGCGCAAAATTACATCCAAATCTGTGCAGCCGTTAGACACAAATAAACCAACCGCGTCACGCTGTCGCAGTAACGCGGTCTATATTCCGTTGAAAACATGTCTAAAGCTTTCACATTGTCATAGTGTTTATTTGTGTACCTATTTATACAAATACGTAAGTAAATGTTTTGGCCACGACTACTTATTGCTTCTGTTTAATTCTAAATGTTTAGGTGCTAATATATATGCGTGTATCGAATGTGTGTAAATAAATGTTTATCTCTCTTTCTCTCTCTCTCTCTCTCTCTCTCTCTCTCTCTCTCTCTCTCTCTCTCTAATATTTTTATTTCTTATATTTTATATTATTTATAATTTTATTCTTATTTCTCGGTGTGTTGTTCACGAAATCGAATATCATGTATGCGTATACCTAATGAAAATGAGCCATTCTACTTATCAAAAATGGTAATTAACAACATGAGTACTGATATAAAATACTGCTCTTTTGACTCGTCGAATATTGCGTTAACTCTCATCAACATATTTATGCAAATTCAAATTTGAAACTCCGCTTTAAAATGAGCAAATTAGGGAGAAAATTACAGGGCTGGCGCGCCGATGGCACGTTTAGGAGGTTAACGGGATGCGCGGGCGCTGCCGCTGCGCGTAGGTACGCACACTTACGCACTACTCAAGTTCAAAATTCGTATCATACCACCTCGCTCACTCCTACTAAACTCTAATCAGAGTAAGCGGAACGGCACGAATGAACTTTGCATTTCTTATTCTGAAGTACGAGACCAGGAGTACCGAAGACATGATTCGTCAGTAACTTCTTATTTAATTTCAATTTTAAGGTATTTTCATCCTTACCTGTCCTATTTGGTAAACAAAATTCTAACCTCAATACGTCTCAGTTTTACTATTTTTTAAAGGAAATAAAGGAACTAGAGATAAAATATCAGCAAAATTATGTACAAAATATTGCCTCAGGTTTATTTGATAACATAATACACCTTATTCTTTACAAAAATTTGCACATTGAGGTTAGAATTTTGTTTACCAAATACGACAGGTAAGAATTTAAATACCTTAGGATAAGTAACGACCAACTTGACAATCAAAAGTGTGTGCATACAGCATTGCTGCTGTGTGTGGTGCGTACATACCTAGTGATGTGCCGGATTATTAAAAAAATAAAAATGTGTATCTATCCAGAGATGCGAACTCGTATTATAGGGACATGGATCACTTAGTCGTATTTAGATATTAGGTAGGCACGCAAACCTCTTTTTCATCTCATACTCGGAAAGTGAGGCAAATCATATCTGACATACGGGAGGATAACTATTATTTTCTTCCCAAGGGTAGATATGAATTAAAAAAAATAAAGGCATTGGCTGTTAATGAAACACGTACGCATTCAGCCAGCATTACGGCATATCTATCCATGTTTTTTTCTTAATTAAGTAATAATAATATTATAAATTGTAAATTGCTCCTTAGTCAAATATTATTTTTATTAATTTATTTACATTATTTTCTTATACATACGTAGACTTAATGCCGTTTTAGAAAAAAAAATAAGAAAAAACTAAATTGTAAAATGACAATGGTATGTATGTCCACACAGCCTATCTCTATTCCGCATAACGCGTCGTTCAATTTGGTAACTTACTAATTTTACATATAAACTAACTAAAATACCTACTTTATCTAAAGTTTTTCTGTAATCATTATATAAAACATTTTAAATGTTGTTTATGGGTAAATTTTGAAATATTTGACAATAACAACATTGACCCATGTTTAAAAAAAACTGATTTGCTGCCAATGCAACTAGTTTAGAAAAAAAAATGAAAAAGCGAGCTCGAATTTGGCGCGAAAGCATTCTTCATTCGGTAAAACTTTAAATAGAAAATAAAAATGAGTAAGTATTCCTGGAAAAAACGTGATGTTTTCCTTTTTATGAACTATACAAATGGCTGAATTAATTTTAGTCAATTTTTAATTTAATGCATTTTTTCTCATATACTTACTTATACATATATTTTTTTTACTTTCCTTGTAGTCGAAATGAAAAGTAGAGTGTTTAACTCGGGAAAAACACCAATATCACACTCGAAATATTGGCACCCTCGCATGCTCGGGTGCCAAATTACCTCGTGTGATATAGGTTCTTTTCCTCCCTTGTTGAACAATCTACTATTTTACTCAGAGTCGCTACGTGACAGATGTCGACGTCAACAGTTCATTATTTTTATTTGAAATATACCACATAGGTACAAAATACACGGTTTTAAGGCCGTCTTACTGCAAATAGAATCTTGAACTTGATCTTAATTTGGTTTTAAACTCAATTCAGTAGTATCTAAAGGCATGGAACTGCCAATTAAACCATGTCAGGTAACTTATTGATAGTGAGCAAATAAAATATAGCTGCCCAATTTGAATTGAAGTACCTAACTAAATATTATTATGTTTAAATACATTTAATAAAATTCCTAAAAAAGATCCTCGAAAAAGAAACATGTAGTTAATTATTAAACTTGGATAATAGCATCTGCGGCACATCACTAGTGTTTTCCTATAGGTAGCGGGATACATACATAACATAAATCACGTCTTTGTCCTTAACGGGGTAGCAGAGCCTAAGGTAACAAGATCTAAAGGCCTTGAGAAATAATAATAAATTATTGTACCTACTAGACATTACTTCATTACGAATTCCATAAAGTTATGTTTTCTACTTCGCAGTTCAGACCCCCCAGACATAAACACCAATTCCAAAGTTAAACCAACGAAAACTCATTAAACGATTTTATTTTATTACCTATTTGTCACCTCAGCGGTCTTTCAATGCGGCTAACAAATTAATATAGGTATGCTCTCAATGCCGGCGGCCGGCAGATTACAAGGCAGGCGCGTAATAAGGCCCGTCGCCTCCACCCTATACTCAACTTAATGCTCTCGCAATTTCACTCAAAATAATGAACACAATAAAAAAAGACATTTTCGGCAGATCCTTCGGGATCTGGATGCATTATCAAGTTTTGTCAGCGAAATGGAAACGCTGTCGTAAATGTTTCTTGAAAAAGACAAGCAAAGGAATTATAAAGAACTTTGAAATTTAACATCACGCAAGCCACAAGACTAAACAAAATTATAAATATCATATGTTTAATTACTAAAATAACGTTTTGATTCACCCGCCAATTAAATGAAAGTTACTAGTTTAAAACATAATTTTCCCGTACCATCAGCCAAATATGTGGTCTACCCCCCTAAGGTTAAAATTCCCTTGCACGTCACAATATATAATGTCAATAAGACAGGCTGTCAACTTAAAAGTTCGACTTTAGCGACATTTTCATTTGATAGGAAGTTGGACGAAAAGTGGTAGACCACTTATTTGGGCGACCGTACCTACTATTAAAACTCTACAACACACTACAAAGATACTTAATATTGGTTTTTGTACTTACAGATCTGAAAGAGAGATAGCCAAAAATTACATTAATGTTTTGTGCATTGCGAAAGTAAATGAAGCCAATTGGTAAAAGTATTTTTTTTTCGATTAAAGGTGCATTCAATTTTCTGTTAAGTTGCATAAATAAATTCAGTAAAGGAGAGTGGGTAGTGTGTCCAGTCCCCGAGAGCGGTACGGTTGTGCCAGCCCCCGTATTGATCCTTCGGAGATGAGCCCGTGTTCTCATTGATCTCACCAAATTGTTCTACGAACCTCAAATTGCTTTCTCATTTATTGCCAAAATAATATGAAACGTTTCAAAAACCATTTTCTTTTGTCATCAGCGACTTTCGATTCAACGAATTGGATAAATGACATACTTACTACGTTCTTAGAAGGCTGTGATTTGTATGCTACAGCGAACCATTACGAATTAGATAGCGGAAGATCGTTATATAAATACAAACATGAATTTCACACGTAGCTACATAATTGCAGTAGGTACAGAATTTATAAGTTTATTAAGTAAATGATACTTAACCGTATATAAATTATTTTCGTCTTTGCAAATATAATCTTGATTTACGATGTTGTTACCTATGTGTGGGTGAATTAATATGACATTTAGTGAATTAAGATAATTTTTATGTGTAAAGATTCATTCTTCCTAATTATGGCATGTACGTAGCATCATCAGTAGGTACAGCATTAACGATTTTTGAAATCACCATCTAACAAAATTCCACCCATAATTGCTGTAAATTTGCGTTAAATTTGTAATACGAGTAGAATAGTGGAAAATTACAGCTCTAAATGGAAAAGGCCGCTCGCGAAGTGTCCCAAACGCCGTTTGCCTGTGTGTTACGGAAATCGACGAATGTGCCCATGAACCGACCAATTACTACCAACCACTTATCTACTTCGCCATTCACATTCACACACCACACACGTCCCCGTGAGTTAGCTATGTTATTGGTTTAGATTCACGGAAAATTTAGTAACACACGGGAAACGACGTTTAGAACGCTTCGCGAATTTATCCAGATCGCTTAGTCAACTAAGTAAGGTCCAATTTTCAAGATTATATAAATCTTTTTGCAATTGGTTGTTGTGCTGCGTTCCGGCGTGGAGAGTAGCTAAGACTGCGGATGAAATTAGTGACACAAATCTGAGAAAAAAATCGTTTCCTCGGCATATAAATAGTCTCACAAACCTTTATGAAACAGTCTTAGTTAGACAAAACAAACAAACTAGCTAGATGCAGTGTGTGAGTCCAGAGATAGTGCGGCCCATCCGATAGCGCTGGAATACGACGACAGTTCGCAGGCCCCGCTGAACGAGCCTGCGATAAGCGGCCACTCCCGGTATTTGCATTTTCATACATTTGAATCTTTGAGACGGTATCATACCGGTAGCTGCTTAAATAGGAGACAAAAGTTCTGATATCGAAATAAACTTGGAAGCTTTTTGCAATCGCTATTGGCTACGGAGGAGGCCATACAGCCACCAGCCAGCACCCTCGGTCATTTCTGCTAAGTTTTTTTTGCAGACTAGCTTTCGCCCGCGGTTTTGCTTACGTCACGTTTGCGTGAACCAAAAATGTGTAAAAAAGCTAGCAAGCGTATAGGCAAGCGAGCAAGCAAGCGTGCAAGCATAAGCATGCAAGCAAAGTACAAGCAAAATTACAAGCAAGCGTGCAATGAACCAAACACGGAGAACAACATGGAAGTAAGATTGTAATGGAATTTATAAGCATTTATAAACGTTTACACCTAACAAAATTAATATTTAAATGACGAATTAAGTGTAACATATTATAGGTAGGTACTAAATATGACTGAAGAAGAAAATGACGATGGTTATCGATGATCTTATTTCACTGTCTCTTTGGAACAACTTCAGGGGACGGAATAAAACTACCTACCCTATTACCATAATTACCATGTGTGTAATGATATTTAGTAGTTTATTTTATTAGATATAGTACGCTCTATTGTGGCTTTCACTTTATAGAATTTTAAACTCACTCTTTGTCGGTCCCTCGTTTAATGCTCCTCTCATCTACTCAAAGGTTAACTGGTAGAGATCCCTTATAGGGATAAGTTCGCCTTTGTGCATTTATTATTGTTATTTGTATTATTTTGTGAATTGTATCTGTTTCTTTATATTTGTACAATAAAGCATTACTTACTTACTTACTTACTTACCATATGCATGCATGTTCAACTAAGCTCACCGGTGTTGTTAGAAAAACCACCTAAAGACAATTTCGAACAGTTTAAATTTACTTTTGACAGAACAATAACACTACGAGTATTTACTAAAAGGACGTTCCTTATCCGCTAGTCACCATTGCATTAGTGTTTATTTAAAGCTGCAAGTTCATACTTATTCGTTATTCTAATATAACTGAAATTTTTGAGCTTAGATTGTAAGCCGAGATTTTAACTTTTAACTAAAAATATTATGCTTCGTCAGTCAAGAATTGAGCCAGAGAGTCATGCTGTTTCGGATGCTCGTTGTAAAGCAGGCTTAGGGGCCGTGGCCGGCGGCGCGGGTGCCCGTCTGATACCAGCTAATACGACGACAATTCGCAGCGAGACTATCTCTAGCTCTCGCCTTTCTTCAGTATTTATTTTTTTATCTTCACTGTTTTATTTAATTATGAAGAAAAATTAACTATTTTAAAAATATTGGTGCATGTTACGCTGAGTTTATCTTTTGGAGAATAAAATGAAACAAGCTAAAATGCTATATTATTGGTGATGCTCTGGCCGTAAATGTAAAGGTGATAAAAACAAATTTGAATTTAAATTATGATGTTTCTTCGAAGGTTAACTTACACCCTCATTATCAGCCGTTAGATGGTAGATAAACTTCATTAAGAAAGGAGTTAATGCCCAAATAATAATCGCCATCACATCCCTGATATAGAGATATTTGTAAGGATATCATCGTAATCTATTATCTGTTAACGTCACAAAGTCAGACGGTAATTTACGGAACTTCCAGAAATCACATTAAACGACAACATCAAACAATAATTTTTGAAAAAGCAATTATCATTATCCAGATAGGAGGGTCGGGGGCGATCGCATTAACATCATAGAAGGGGCGAAGTTAGTCTGCGCCCCCGGGACGCCCGTCGGCGAGGAGACAGTTACATATTACGCAATAAAGAGCTGTTCTCGCGAAAGGAAGTGTGAAAATGAACAACATCAAGGGGTTATCTTGAATTACTCACTAAAAACTTATTGCCGGAGCATCGTTGGGCGCCGCGGGGGTGCGCCGAGCCGGCGGGCGGGGGGTGGATTTGCCGCGAACAGATAAGGGCGCGCTATTGGGATCGCGTCGTTCTCATCCAATTACACGGTCGAGCGCGCGCGCGCGGCGAACAGCGCAGATAAAAACGACGCGCGCGGCCTCCGCGGGATTGTCGCGCGGCTAACGGCTTCGGCTGCTACACGCTGTCTTTACAGCAACACACTTGTACATGAATCAGCGACAAGATCCACAATGAACCACAAAACTCGGTCAATGATCGCACTCGATTTGTGCCAAAGAAAGATTATGAACTTTAATTTCCAGTTCTTGATTTCTTAGACAGCAGATGCAAGGGAAAGTGATTTTTTCCAGCTCTTGTATGATAAAAACGACTAAGTAGTCCCGTACAAACAGTTATCAGAATACAATCTCGAGGAAGCAATTTAAGTCAGTGCGCGGTGGGAATTGCCGGCCGAGCGCGAGGCCGCTGCGTCTGGATTCAATTTCCACCGCACATCGCCGCGGGAGCGCATCTCAGTCATGCCCGCAGACACGGCTGTCTTGCGACACTGCTTCCCGTCATCTATCTAAATACAAGAGGTACAGTTCAGCAAAAGGAATGGATCAGGAAACTTCTTTCTCTGCCAAAAAAGGCTTATCGGATACCAATTCGAGTCGCGCGGCTTTCCAAGGACCATAATTCCCGTCTTAGGCTTAATAGCACCGTAACCTAATAAATAACAGTGACATTTGTTTTCGGTACTAAGCCCCACCCTCTGTCACAACAGAACCCAATCCGACAGCGTGGCCGCCGCCGCCGTATGTAAATAGTTTACCGAAAGTCGCCGCTCGTCCATCACGCGTTGTCACATAAATTATGCCGCGGCGAATCCGCGGTCGAATCATTGTTTGACTTTTATCTTATTACGTACATCTTCCGATTTTGTTCGCGTCATATTTCTTGTGACTTATCGGCCTTTATCTATCGTTTTGTGGCGAGTCGCGCTATCGATCACTCGATCCCTGGAGCGGGCCGACAAATTCGTCTCCGAATATTTTGAGTGGATTAGACGAAGGATCCGTGTCGGGCCGCGGCGGTCGGTCACCGTCGCCGCGGTGACTAATGCGCCGCCGAGATTATGTGGAGCGCGACTTGTCGCTTATCTGATGACTGCCCTGAGGTCCCGAGCCCGCTGTCGGCGCGGGCGCCCGCCGCGCCAACCCTATACATCGCCACCGTCTGCATCCTCATGACTAATGATTCGTCGTCTGAAATATCTAACAATTATTCTTCATCGGTCGTGGCAATAAATTAAGTCACGCACTTGACTCCTAAGGAATGACGTTACATTTAATATTTTAATACATGCTTCGATCACGACTTGCAGTTATTCACGTCAGATATATCAAGGTGATTCGATGGGTACTTTAAGCCGAGACGTTTCGCGTTTTCCGCGCAAGGTGACATTTGTCGCAATGACGTCATTTAATCCTAAGTGACAAATGGCCGGCAGCGGCAAACAGTAGTCGCAGCACGAGCTATCTGGGATCTGCTGTCCGCCGTCCGCGACACCCGACACCGCGGTGGCATCGCCCGGTTCCGTGTTAAATTAATGAAAACATCCATCCATAAAGACCCGACGCCTCTGCCTTCTTATGAATGAAATTCCAACCCGAGCTCGAATCCTTTTTTATGATAATCATAAATTAGACGACCAATTTCCAGCGAGTGTCACAGCACGGATAAAGGAATCATTTTTATAATATCCTCAGCGCTTAACAAGGGTACAAATAATGCCCACGCATATTCACGCGGCCATAAGTTGGGATCAGGCGCACTGGCCACTGCCTGCTAAACTGTTAATATAAATAATGAACTGTGTTATGGGCCGACGTGGTAGCTGCAAGACAGCGTTAACTAACAATCTTTTTGTTACCGGACCCGTAAGTTAGGATTTCCCGGAGCGCCGGTGGTCGGCGTGTGCGCAGAGTTCAACGCGCAGATTATAAGGACCTTCGCACTTGACACTGTTTGTCCCGACTACAATTACATTATGTTTCATACGCATACAGTTAAATCCAAAAATTCTTTACGAAAAAGTAACAGTTGTATTTTGATTTTATGTTTAGGTACCCACTTAATATATTGATCGCACTCGAAATTTACAAAACTTGTGGACCATGTTTTTATACTAAAACGAGTAGTAAATAAATTTATTTGGCTTTTTTTTATTTTTACAGATACTATAAACTTGAAGAAGGCTTTATAGCTCGGCATTTTCAATTCAAAGTCTACCCTTTACTTTAAAAAAAATGGGAAAGATTTGGCTTTCCTTCACCAGAATTACAAACACTATTAATTTTTATAAGGTAAGTAATTATGACTTAATTTTTGTGACGTTCTTTCATACAATTTTAATTGTATGGATAATTAAACAAATGAAAAAGTACCTATGTACGTACGTACTTAAATTGAAAATACCCACATACCCACACCCTATAATACTAATACCACATAAAACATCCAATAAATATTATTTTATTTGTAATTTAAAACGTGTTTGTCACACATTTTCTACTTTTTGGGTTAGGATCAGTAGCGTACAAAAGAAGAATCTTAAAAAAATATTATTGGCAATAGTATTTTATTAACGGGTTTGTGAAAAAAAAGGCTGTTAGGTCAGTGTTTTACGCACCGCCGTCTAGATTTCTCGCCGCCCACTCGAACAAGGTGACACACAATACGAGAAGCAGTGTAGTTGGATTTACTACCCGCGGGGCTGACTTATGGCCCGCTCGGTGCCCTTTGTGGGGCTATTGTTTACTTGTAGCCAAGACTTACGTTAGTTTACCATTAACACTAAGTTACATTCCAGGAGAGAAGCAAATTATCGGACACTTAAAATTGCAATAGACCTATTTAAAACAGTTACGGCAAGGCATTGTACTCACACGACGCTCGTAACTGCAAGTACATTAATAAATATGCAAAATGTAGGTAGTTTATGTAAGTAATTATGAAGTTTAAGTGTGCCATTCTGATTTTTTTTCATAACAAACGCTCATAGATACTCACTTACTATACTTAAACTTGTATAGTAACAGTACAGTAGTTAGTTACCTACTTAGAAATGTATACGTCACCGTGCTATTTTATTGGAATTACTGGCATATCGACCTATATGTTTTAAAACAATAACGATGGACTTAAGGCATGATCTAAACTGCGGTTATCTTTCTACCTTCATCTCATATCGTCCGAAAGAAAGAATGGTAAAAATGTGATTTTAGATTATAAGCGTTTTAGATAGTATTGTTATGGTTGGACTTTACTCCGTATAACTTCTTTCATCTTTATGTCATTTTCAATTTTAGCTTTAGATTTCGAGCGTTTTATTTTTATACCTCCAGTCTCCCCAGTTTAAAAATGGCCCAAAAAAATCATTTATGGAAAAAGCCATCTAATAATTTATTCAATTAAATATTGCCTTCTTACTTAACGCCACGTTCGAATCCGGAGTCTCTAACAGCTCTTACGTTGGGCATCGTTTTGGTCCTCCGAGTCGTACGACACTATAAAGTGTCCGTGTAAATGATTAAGTGTTAAGTTACGATGTCCGCAGGCGCGCAGCGGGCTCCG
The DNA here is from genome assembly GCA_963854515.1 of Pandemis heparana. Lineage (NCBI taxonomy): Eukaryota > Metazoa > Arthropoda > Insecta > Lepidoptera > Tortricidae > Pandemis > Pandemis heparana. The sequence goes on along the minus strand of OY978008.1, from coordinate 12,533,921 downwards.
GCCTCCATTCGATATTATATTACCCACCACCGAACACCTCGCATCGACAGCGAAGATGTTATCGCTCCGGAATGTTATAAAATTGAATATTTCCCATATATTACCTAATACGCTTACCCCTGCAGCGTCTATGCGTCTTCCGCACACTTGACGTCCGTCCGCTGTCTGTCCTACACCTACAAACATACAATTTTATGGCGCTCTTTATAAGGAATAGAGATGTTATTTAATTTCGTCGTCAACATTACCACAAATAATTTTAATACGTTTCGTTTCATTGCCTGTGCCTATCGTATTTTCGTGAATGGTATTTCTATATTTTACGGTAAATTTGTCACTTGCTTGACCATTGTTCTATGAACGGACATAATTTATATTATAATTACCTTTTTTGGTATTTGTATTGTATTAAAAAATCTCCTTGTACATTAACATACATAATATTGATCTGATTAATTTGTAGAGTTTTACTGAAAGACGCTTAATATGGAGTAGGTAATAAATAAAGGTAATAATGAAAATTAGTTCAAACATTCTTCAATCTCATGAATCTAAATTCAACTTGATGGTATTGACGGTAAATACTCCTTCATTCAGTTCACACCTTGAAACCTGTTTAGTAATAAATACAGTAAAAAATAATTTCATTAACTTTAGCTTACAAGATAAATATGAATCCGGCTTATTATCTGACTTAGAAAATCTACATAATTAATGAGACAGACTAAATTTAATAATACTGAAATAAATGTCAGTACCTACCTTCTCTAATAATATCAATTACCGAAACCGTTGCCATAACGTATGCAAAATAATTGTTCCATTTAACGTCCTATTTAGGTACGCAAATGAGCCGTTTGTTTATTCATTGCCAAACCAATCAGCCCACATAAACACGGAGATGAGACATAAAGAACAAAACGTATCGTACTTGACGCCCAGCGTGACACGTCAGCCTCTCGGCGTCAGTCTATTTGGATTTCAAATTGAAACAAATCTATAAAAAAACCCCGTTTTAAATAATTACACCATTAAAAAGCAATGAAGAACTTTCCGAAGTGTTTAAAGCGTAGATTTTTATGTTCTCTAAGATTCGCGTTACTTTGATTGACTATTTATCGGCTGGAGGCGTAGTTAGTGACCCGACTGGGTGTCTATTCCTACCGGCCTAGAGATAAAATCTTGGTGGCTCTTCCGTTCTTGTTTTCATATCTCACTCTTATGCGAAATTCGTAATGTGCAAGAGTGAGACAAAAATCTTGCTACCATACAACTCGAGCTATGTCGATTATGAGCCCTGGGTTCTGCTCGTTTATGACGTTCCCGGATGTGGCTTGTAGGAGTTTAAGACACAGCCCGCCAGGGGGCGCATAGTTAGCGCGCCAAATTATGCTCACCGCCTACGTTAAAAACGCGTTTGAAGACTATCGCCATGTGGTATCATTTTCTCAGGCTGTGATGAAATGTTCTACTCAAATATTTTAATAATGTGTTTACTTAAATACAAAAGCAACTGGCTGTTTGTTTTGTGTTTAGTTTACTTTGCGGTGATAGCATTTTGTGTTTTTGCGTATTCAGTTAGTTTAGCAGGAAAAAAGGAAGCTTTTGTAGTGAGTCTTTGCGTCTGTGTGTCAGGTTTTGATTTTTCAACTTCGATTGGTACATACATATCTACAACAGTAGGTATAGGTATGATTGATACGTTCAAAAATAAAGTTTTTTAGGTATACATAAATGTGTAGTACCTAACAAGCGTTGTGAAATATCTTTGATCATCATAAATTATTCTATGGCAGCTTCTACGGCGTAGCACTCGTAGCAACTAGGCGTAGCAGTCGTAATGCTTTAAAAGTTCACCTAATAAAAAGGTTATTAAACCTGTTCACATTCTAATTATCACGATCAAACAGCAACAATTTTCACATAGCAACACCGATAAGTTTCCGCTAGCGCCTAAATGCCAGAGCCGACAATGCCGGCAAATAAAGAGTCGCGTTTTTAACGTTTTAAAAACGTGAAATGGTGTGATTTTATTGGTGCGGGTAAAATATCAGAGCGCGAGTGTGTCGTAGCGAATATCAATTAATAGGCGTTGGTGCGCGCGGAGCTGCAAAAGTGTAAAGTGCAGCGAGGCGGGGGGCGTTTCGTAAATCACGGGCAGCTCCGCGTAAATCGACAGCGCTGAAATACTCACTTACTGCTTACCTATACGCTATCGGACTTTGCGTTTGCATCTGGTACTAAATGCAGACATTAAATGAATCAATATGACATCTTTATAAGTCGGGAGTCCTCGCGTACTTTATATTTATGTAAGTATTGTTTTATTATCCCTGCGTTTCTCCTGTCTATTTGTTTCCGCCACCTACTTAAACTGTCTCCAACTTATTTCTTTGTCTTAAAGGTTGTCTGGTAGAGATCGCTATTAAGCGATAAGACCGCCTATTGTATACTTTGTTATTTGTTTCTGTATTGTTTTGTACTGATTTGTGGTGTTCAATAAATAAAGAGTATTTGTATTGTATTGTACTTTTAAAAACAAATCGGCACAAGTGGCATAACGGCCGAAAGCACAATACGAAATACAAATTGTTCAATGAACTGGCTAAATACTTATGCTGAAATTATCTTCAAAATTACAGAATTAACACGAACTCTCACCTAAGTCTTAAGGTCTACATATATTTTAGAAAGGTCGGGATTCAATAGGATAAATAAAATGGATTAAGCTTAATAACTAATAACTACGTAAAAAACTTAACTAGTCTCTTCCTATAAATTAAACGGAGAATTAAAGGATTGCAGCCGCCAACATACCTTTCGCGAAGTAGGAACCAATTGACTTCAATTCATGAACATTGTCAATAATTGTAAACGTAGAAGTTGTAGCGTTTCAACCGCTTCGTCGCCTTAGCATAACTTTTTTTGTTGCCAGTTGCTACCAGAACTTCAGCGCGTCGAAGTTGCAGTTCACAAAATTTTTAATCGTCAAAACACATGCCGCGTTCGACAGAGTGGTCGCATCGGTCGCATCGCAAAAATGTAGGAGAGCCGTGCCCGGGTCACACGCTGGCGCCATTGATACAGATGGCACGTGAAAATTATTGCCACTCGGATTTTTCGAGAGCATTAATGCAAATTTATCGAGCCGCGCAGCGCTAATTGCGAGCCACGCGCGCCGCTGATTGTTTTCTCGTCCAATTTATGGCAACACCTATTGCCGATTTAAAGCTTTAATTGTAAACGATTCACGTGTTTTATTGGATAGTCGGACTGCAGTATTTATTTGAGCGGCCTGCGGTTTCTGTTATTGATTTTCCGCGTTTGTACTGAGTCCAAGTTTCACTTGTCGTTATCGAAGTGAACTTGAGGCGTGCCAGGCTGACAAGATACGAGTATATCGCCAGTGATGTTTACTAAAGACACCACGCTTGATTGAATTCACTTTTGATGAATCAGTTCAAATGTAAACGTCAAAAAATAGGCGAAAAGATTAGCCGTATTTATTTGATGAAGTTATTCTAAAACTGAACTTAGACCAAAAATGACAATACCTAGTGTTTTTAAAAATAATATATCACACATTTTTATGTCTAAGTATTAATTCCCCGTTGTTTTTACTTTAACTTTATTTGAACTTCAGCTATTTGAGTCTACAAATCTCGTGCCACTTGTACTAAGAAGCCAAGTGTCATTAACTAAGAAAAATCTGGCAAAGTTAGGTGTTTATAAATTAAGTGACGTCACATTTGAGCGGTCAACAAAGTTAACTGCGGCCCGGGGGTGGTTCCCGACTTTTTCGCTTAAGTTTTCCGCGCCACCGGCACCGGAAGTTCGGCCATTATTATTTTACGCGGGCAACAAGCGGCGCGATAATATCCAGCGCTTCAGCTCGCCTTGCTTAAGACTTCCTTTAATGGCCGAACGTGTCTTCTTACTTTTCGTTTAATAGGTGTAATAACTTAAAAAGCGAAATTTCAAATTAAAGCCCGATTGTACCTGGGAGTGCCGCGGCAGAAACGTGAAAAAGATTCTACCGAATACTTTATGCAAAATGAAAACGGTTTCTGGATGAGAATTACGGCTAATTGCCTGGAACCGAACTTTAAAGTGAATGAAAAAAAAAACGGTTTTATTGTACTTAATACACATTACGGTCAGGATAGCAATTTTTTTACTAGAATTGGAAATTCGGCTCGTTCTCAAAGTCGCTAAAATGATTAAGAAGAAGAAGAAGAAAAAAGTTTATTCATGACAATCAACGCATCAAATAAAAAAAAACACATAAAACAGCAGATAAATAAATAAATTGTCACAAAATGGTCCCAACTCAGCATTGGTCTTCCGTTGGGATTAAAAGACATTTTGATCGCAGTTACAATTAAGTTAGTAGTTAGCGTAAGTAGGACCATGGTGCAGGGTCCCTCAGGGTCGCTACCACCATCCTCGCTAATTCTGCCGCTGAGCAGCAGTCCTCTTGCTTCTGTGCTCCGGCGTCGAGAGCAGGACAGCCCGTGAAATGACTGACACATGAAGTCGGCGAAGAACGGCCCAACGAATCTGGACGGAATTTGGCACATAGATAGAGAAAAGTCTGGGATAGCACATAGGCTACTTTTTATACCGGAAAATTCCCGCGGGATAGCGATAAACGAATTCTTTGCAGACGAAGTCGCAGGCAACAGCTAGTTTTTAATAAATCAGGAAGCAATTTTGATTACTCATCATCACGTAGCCTACTTGGCTCGTTTTCCTCCCTTGTTCGTCTAAGCACGGCGTGAGTTCGTTTGGTCACTGAAAAAGTCACCAGCTACTCTAAATAACTCACCCAAGTACCATATTAGTACAAATAGCCCTTCCTGTCTCTAATAGCAAAGCCGAACTGTTGGCAATTCTCGATGCCACCCACGTCACGGCGACGTGTGGCGTGTGACCGTGTGTTTTGCGTAAGCCCGGGCAAGGCTTAGCTAGGTGTAAGCCGGGTCGGACCCGGTATCTCGCACTTCGTCCCGTAAATCAATCCCGTCCGTCTCAGGCGACGCGGCAAAAATAGAAGGTCGCTGGGGTTGTCTAGGGGAGAAAATGCTAGTGGGCAAAGTTGAAAATTTTCGTATTTTTTTTTTATTTGTTTAATTTGACAGTCACTTCAATGTGTCACACACCATCAAAATAAGTTACATACTTACTTACTTCAAATCAATTTAAATTGTACGAAAAATGATTTTATGGGATCTGATCTGACTTGACCGAGTAATTAATGGGAAGGTTAGTATCTACACTATCGACGATAAAAAAAGAATTTGTATTGACGCCTACGATTATTGATATCTACGGGAGCACTGTAGTTTTCCTAACTGCGGCGCCATACTCCCGGTACCACGGAGTCGCCACTGAAATCCGCTTACACACACGGTTTAGTAACAATATATCTAAGCACGGGGCGATCGAGAGTCACCGTGTGAAATACTGGTCTCTGCTTCTCAACTGTCTGTTCCGAGCAGGTACCTAGTGAGAAACATGGCTCTCAGGTTAAGTCTTCGCTTACTTATAATAACTTCATTAAAAGCTACTTCAAATTAACTTATTAGTTTGAAAGTGTTAGTATTAATGAAGAATGTTTCACCGCTCATAGTTCCAGCTGTCAATAGCATCGCGATATTACGGCAAAAACATTTTCTACAGAGTTCCGCAAACAAATAATGGAAGTTATTTACCGACATGCTTTCTCGTGACATGCAACGCCACAACACGAAATAATGGAATATAAGAGTTGACAGTCCATTGTCTGCTGAATTATTCACGAAACTATTCGTCGCTCCAGATCTTTGACGAGATCGTGCGATATGGGGAATTACACGCGTTTCTTTATTTACAGAAAACTTCGTTTAATGACAGTCGTGACAGTGCAATATTGACTTTTTGCTGCAGAGTAATGACGCCGCTTTCACGAAAACATCTAATTTACGGGGATCTTTACGGTCAGTGCGTTGACTCTAAACGGATTGTCGGTTTCTGTAGTAACTGAAGCTTGAAGGGTAAGTAGTAATTATGTTATTCTGCCTCTGGTAAAAACAGTGTTAAATTAATTTGTATGCATTCATTGATATGTGTAGTACGGTATAATGGAGGCTCGCATCCGCCGGGCGCGGGCGCTCGCGGCCGCGAGCCGTCATTACGCGCCCGACGATTCAATTCGACACATCTTCAGGGTTTCACCTCGCCCAATAATTACCCAGCACTATCATTAAGCCGCGTGCACAACAAAACGTAATAACCTTGCAATTAGACGGTGGCTGTCATTAGACTGTAATAGAGTTTCGTACAACAATTTTGTGAGTAAAATCGTCAAGCGTGTCACATTACCGGCGTCCATTAGGGCGTTTACACAACACGGAATTGAAATGAGCAGTCCACAGATTATCGTGATAGACAAACAGACCGCTTTGTCTCGATAATAACGCCTTACAGGGGGTGTCCCGCTGCGGAGTATCGCGTTTCAGTTGTTTACCGCACTCCGTCACAATGACAAATTGCTGTGTGCTATGTATTTTGATTTTCTTTGTTATTTATTACACAGCTGAATAACAAAGATATTTACCTAGCTAAAAATATTAAGTTGGAGTATAATTTTTGATACTCTTGTACATTAGGATACTTTATCTTGGGTTCGGTTCAATAACACCTGTCAACAATATACTCTTACGTCGGCAATGCAGTGACAATAATTTTTAAAACGGAACATACTGTAGAGGTACCTATATGCAATCGTGAAAGCTGACATGTTGGCGTTGGCAGTCGCACTGTTCTATCCGTTGTGTCCGAACGATTTCGGCAGGTAGCACGATAATATCCACACGTCGGGAATTAGGATCACGGCGATAAGATCGTATCGCCGCCACGTTAAATAACACGTTTCCTGCAATCATCGCGGTAATTTTAATAAATTATAATTACGATATTGGGCTGTCGGCTTTTCAGGCCTGTAATGACGGACAACAAAACACCCTGACTATTAAATAACGTATCGCAACTGATATTCACTGATGATTTCGTGATATATACCTACTTTACGAGTTAACTGTCACCTTGAAATCTGCCAGCATGGTTACCTACCAGTTAAATATATGAACACGTCGGTTGTTCGAAAAAATATGTAGATCACAATCATTTACACGGCATCAAACAAAATTGGCTATAAATTACTCCAATACACACACAGAGGATTTTTCTATACTCTCTCAACAGTTGCGTCAGCATTTTTAATGGCGTTTATCAATTATAATCGTTATTTCCTTTACACATCCATCTAACGTGTTAGCTACGGAACTAAGCGCATTATTCTAAGTTAAAATCTAATTAATAACCGACCGCAACACGTTAGGACCCAATTCACGCAGATGGTCAAAATGGCAGTCGTAATAATCACAATAAATCTCACCCTAAAGGTGTTTTATTTGCTGTTAAATGAATTCTCGCATAACGTCGTTTTGTTTTTGGTAGCGACGTATAAAATAAATGTTTTAGTACCTGTATTTTTAAGGGAACTTTGGAATTTTTATTGTAAATCCTTAAATTATTTAGAAAGTTCTTATTTTTTAATCAATGAACGTATACCTGCCTAACTACGTTAAAACAATACACTTACCTATTGAAAAATAGAGAAATTTTAATGTCGTTGTTGACAAAATATTACAAGTTATGAGTATCAGTAAAAAGTTAAAGAAACAATCCTCTCCAGCCAATTCATGATTGTAATGACAGGCTATTACCATCTAATTTGTGAACACGTAATGAATAATAGATAGCCACTAATGCGGTTAAATGTGGGCAAATCAATCGCAATCTGCGACGGCCACCTAATGACGGTGCAGGCTTATTGTTTTAGATCACCGCCGCCCTCTAATTTAGTGCATCGCCTGTAATTAAGGACCAATGTGCCGAAAAAAAAACACATCAAGTGCACCCCTTCGACAACTGCATCTGTGGCCGCGACGCGCGCCCAAGTAACGGTCGCCCGTAGAAAGCAATTTTAAAGATTTCGTCCAAAGCCGCACTTATCCCTTGTGCGGCTATAACATTATTATCTCTATAATACAATTTAGAGTTGAACCGCATAATTCTGTTAAATCTCCCCTCCCTTGCTTTTAAGTACGCAAACCTTTGAAACGAAAAAAAAGTTGTAACGGTCGTTCAATTACAGTTTAAGATTCCGCACAGAAGCGCGTCGCCGACCCCAAATTTTTCCCAATTAAATGCAAAACTCGCCCTCGACCGGCAATATAAAATTTAACGTCCATACAATTCGCGCAACACAAATTTTTATTACCTTCGCCCTGTAAGTAAGTAAACAAAAAGAACAAATTAGCTCGGGCCTTAGTAGAAGACGTCGTCCGAGCTATATCCCGCCCGGGACACAAGGGTGTAAAAAGTAAAACAATAAGGATTCCGCGCGACTGCGAGGGGATATTTATTGTTAATGAAAATGGCGGGATTTGAACTAACGTCTTGTAACTAAATACCCTCTCACGGTTAAAGCGGCCACTAATTTGGTTTTTACAGCGCGGCCTTAATTTGATTTGGCGGTATCGCGCGCCACTATTGCCAGAAGCAGCAATTAATTTGGTCGGATTATATTTTTCCGGCGCCTTGTGCAAGCGAGCCCCTTGCCGCGCTTGCTTACGCGCCCGCAACACGATTCCACTGAGCGGAGGAAAAAATAAAATAAAACTTAAGCCCCGTTTAATTTGAAGGGTGGTTCTGGGCTATTAAAGTAACACGCTTATGTATTGCAAATTATATTGAAATTTGTCTTCCATTACTAGGCGTCTTCCTCACACAAATGTTGCCCGCATTACGAGCGGGAGATTTTTATTCCTCGCTACGCCCACCCTTGTCTCCCGCATTTTACGTCGGAAGTTTTGTGCTGCTTTTTTTTTCACTAATTAAAACTCTTCCGCGCCGTTTCCTCTGAGAACCGAGATCCGATCAATTAATTTTTGGGCGGCGTAAGCCATCTCTAAATTTACTGGCCTGTATAAAAACAATTTCGATTCCAAAAAAAGGGTAGATATTAAAAAGTAATTGATCAAGTAGCTAAGCTTTACGCTCTAAACGACGGCATTCAATTAGCGAACTTTTAACCGAAATAAAAAATGTCTGGGAATACTGGCAAGGAGCGTTTTGTGGGCCTGGGGCAATTTGTTTGGAATTTTATTATTCAAAGTGAAATTATAGTAGCAATAAGGTATAGAGAACGCGGTGAGTCAGTATTGCTCAGTGACTGGTGATTGCCGCAGTAATCCCATTGCGAGGAGCCGCGGGAGCACGGAGATGGAGTCACGCGCTCTATTGTTTCGACGACGAACGACAATCACTTTCTGTAAATCACTACTGGGCAATTTGGACATAATGTCGTTGATTAGTTCGTGATTGAATTGTCGCTACTTGTCCAGTAAAACCAATCAAAAATATTTCTAGATGAAATAATTAGCTTACAGTACTCGAGTATCGAATGAAGCCCGCTAAAATGTATACGTACCTACACTTACTTCTTCTTATTTACCACGAGCCAGATTTTTGAAAGTACATAACATTCCAAAATGTTTGCACGATTTGCTATTAAACTCTCAGTTAATTTTTTTTTTAACTAGGTGACAAAGATCGTCGTAATTTTCTTGTGCTAAATAGACATATATTTCAAATTCAACACAATTCTTCACCGCATTTCAACGGTATATACTTGGGTATGACGTGAATTTTGAAAAATCGAGCCTCAAAATTTCCGTTAAGCTTATTGATTCCGATACCTAAAGCTAAACATTGCCCAGTCCGCTTGACACCGCGCACTACATATGAAAGGTGCACTCAACGAAACACAGCACAATTAGTGAAGACTCAGTTTGCACGATGACCAAGAACAGGAAATACAATAAGTTAGTTGACGCACCGTGTCGTGTACACTTTACCCAGTGACTCTCACTATTGCCATAATTTTCCAAGACCTATAAATTAAAATAAATCTCTTTCACTGTTGCCCAAATTTCCCATCAAGCTCGCACAAAACCAAAACAAAAACGAGCAAATAGACCAAATCAATCGCACCTCAATCAGAGGAAATGAAGGCGCTGAAGGTGGACCTGCAATTTGTCGGTGATGGGAGCGGAGTCGCCGTCCACTCGTCGGTCGCCGGCACGCGTCGAATTAAATGGAAATCAATAGCCATCGCTGCACGTGACCGACGACCCTTACATCTCGCCGCTCGAGGAACTACATAGTTGGTGCAGATGTTACTATTTACCTGCACGTTGAACAACGTGGAGTCCAAGTCTACGCTTAGGTATTTTTAAAAACCCGGAAAGTTAAAAAGTACACTGGCTGAATGAATAAAATTTGAGTGAGTAAAATGTTCTGGAATTTGTAGTGTCTCACACTCCGCCATCTTTATTTATCACCGTTTAACAGCTAGAAATTTAATGATGAATAGGATAGCGAAATGAAAATAATGCTGTCGCCAGATCGCAAAGTATCTATTTAGATAATATTGGCAAGTAACCGTTGATTACTGCCATGTAAAAAAAGACTAAAATCGAAATACAAAAAAACCTGATAAGCTAACAATGCGATAAGTAAAAAACAACACAAAGTGAACTATCTTTTGATACCAATTAATAAATAGTAGTATCTCTATTACAAATGCACGTACCTAACTCTTAAAACGGGAGTCCGATAGAATTATTCTTGCTGAAATCATTAGACTCCGCAAGCATAATCAATCGGAACAGCCGGCTTTGCCATCATAGAGTAGCACAAAGCTGATATCAGATACCACACTACAAATACTGCACCTAATCGAAGAAAGATTGCAAAATCGAGCGCATTGGCGCCGCATTGGATGCCAAGATTCAGTGCAGTTCGTAGGTAAACGAAGTACCTAAATTATACAAAAATAGTATTTAAAAAGATGCAATATTTGCTAGCATAGGTACATAGAACATAGGTATATAGTTACCTATATATGTACTTACATAAAACTACTCGCGCCAAATATCGTACCTACCTATCGAAATTTCTGATTCTTGAAACCACATCTGTGAAAATCCACTGGTACAAAAGTCATAAAAAATTGTGTTGAATTTGAAATGATTATGAGTATTGTGTAATATTTTGTGATAACCAGTTAAAAATGTAAATAGTGCTTATTAATATCCTGGTACCTACACGCTCAACCTCCTTCTCCTTGGACAATATTTTTTCAACTCCTACATTTCTGGTAGAGTAGTTTGCCATGGAAACACGGTCATATCTCCGTGTTCCCTTGGTCTTTGGGCCGCTGGAGACTGTCCGGGGCGCAGGCACGTCCGCGGACAATGCGGCCCCGAGACAAAGCCGTACTTACATCGCCTTCGATCCAGTCCGATGATTGATCAATCAGTACATTAGAAAGGATGGCTTAATTGAGGCAATTTCGTGCGTTTATTTGTACTGACGAACGCGACGGTGGGTCCGGACAAATTACTCCCCTTCCATCGTAAGTGCAGCTATCGTTGCTCAGGAAGCTACGTGGCTACCAACAAATACACCTTCCGACATAATTATGTCAATAGCCTTTGCGCCTGGCAGAGTTGTCTTCGTATTTGTTGTGTTTCTCTTTAATAATTTTCAGCAAAACCGTTTTGTTTTAGGACAAAGTTGCGATGTCGTTAAAAATATGATAATTGTAAAATATGCTCTAAGTGTGTATTGTGTGTAAGTATAGGTGTTCTATGTATTTTTGTTAGTGGTTGAAAATTACACCACCCACCTTATTACTTTTTCTTTCTTCATTTTTGCAAAGGTTGCCTGGTAAAGATCTCTCCGTAGCGATATGGTCACCTGTTGCTTACGAACTGTAAATTTTTCCTTATAAAAGACGGCCAATTTATATTTCCTGAACTATACCTGCCTATTATCAATGTCGCATATTACGTGGTGGTCTGTGTATTTAAAGTAACAACGATAACATTAAACTGCTTCAAATGAAGTAATTACTAACATCAATTGGCGATCAATTTCCTACCAGGGTATCTTGGCAAACAATCGATTCGTGTACTCAATCATAAATTTTTGATAGGTGCTTATTATCCGCATGCTGGTCGACCCATGCCCCGATGCTTACGTAGTAAAGCAATATCCACAAAAGGACAAAATATCGCTACAAATAAACGTTTAAGTTTATGGACTTGAAAGATATTACCGATTCGTGGTCTCCTTTTTGTTTAGTTTCGCCCGGGCGGCCATCTTGGCGACATGTGGCGGTAGATTTAGGCGGGAAACGTGCCCCGCTATATTAGATTATGTCGAAATGAATTGAGCGCTACTATTGGATATGTTATTGACGTAGATTTGCGATCGGAGGAACGAACTGATATTTCGTATTGTTATTAAAGGCGCGCTCCCCGCGGACGTGAGCGGCGTCCCAAGCGCCTCCGCCCGATACGCCGCCCTTATGGTCCTATCGTTTAGGCCTCTTTATATTTTTCTTATGTAAATACGGTTTCATATCCGATGAGCTTTATTTATGTGGGAATCGTTTTAGCGAGATAAGTCTCTCTTGTGCTCCAGTGTTCACCTCTCGTGATGCATGTAAATTTTGTTTGTTTGGGAATAGCTACATATTGATTTATGTTATCCAGTTTTACCTTTGTTTATTTGTGTATAAATATGCATGGGAGCGATATAAATCTAAAGCTTTGAAGTGTTATTTTAACGGGGGGAACTTAACGGATTACCTTTCTTCTGAAGTCTGAATAGTTGGATCGGTATTTTTAAAAGCTAGACTATACCTAAATCACCCAAGATTTAGTACGGAGTTCTACGATATTACCAACCCTCTTAAAATGTATTCAACTTCTAAATATGTTTTCCAAAGTAACAAAACTAGTTGATGGAGTATTTAAGTGTCGCGCAAAGATCAAAGAGTGATGGTGCCAGACCGAGTGCTGTTAAAGCATCTTCAAGGGTTTTGGCGGTAAACAGTAGCGACGCCTGTGCCTGGGTCAACAAGCGCCAGCGATATTTAATCTATAGCTACAAATATTTTTTATGTCTCCTTCTATTTATTTTTCATCACCATCTTAACTAATGATGAGCTGCATCTGATCGCTCATTGTATGCAAAAGGGACGCATTACAAAATCAGTAGTTTAGGCATCTGAAAATAAAAACCATTCGTATAAGATTTCCATTGTAGTGACTGATTTTGAGATTGACCTTTTTGCATTAAAAGAACTTGATGTACAGTTAGCGTCATATAGTATGAAGCATACAAGGTACCTAACCAAAAAGTTCGACACACCGTAACTATTTCTATGGTGTACCGAAGTACCTATTTGGCCGACTTAGAAGCTTCAAACTATATGAATGATTGCACAACACGCTTTTTCTTATCGAAACAAGGCAATATTTACTTTGTTTTAATGTTTCGTTCCTCAAAAGACTAAAATAACCCTTATTGGATCACTTCTTGGTCCGTCTGCTTGTCTGCCTGTCTGTCGAAACCATTTTTTCAGCAACCGTGTATCAAGTTGAAATGATTATTAAGTTGGAATATACATAGGACTATTGGTCTCTCTTAAATTGGCGTGCTTAGAATTTACAATCATTTGAAGGTGTATTTTCGTACAAAAATCGTGAAAATGGTGGCCTCATAACACAAGTAAAGAAGAAAATCCGAAAATCAACGATATCCATTTGTCAATAAGTAACATATCAGTTTTTTAAGATTGTATGTTTAAAGGCCGAATAATATAGTTTCAAACCCCTATTCTACCTGAACCCTTGAACATTGCAATTAATATAGAGTCAGACAAAAAGCTACAATAAAATCGTGTTAGTTTTGCTTGTCTTAAGTTGACATTAGATTTGTTGTTTGTACAAAAAACGCTACCTTTTATAGCTTGCACCAAATGAGGTCACGAAGCAGCGGCTTCCTTTGAAGCGAGGGTAGTTATGAAAATTAATAAAGTGAGCATCGTGTAATTGCTTCCGATAGCCTGCGCGGGCGCACTCGGGTTTTTCGTTGGCCGTTTAACGAGCGTAATGCAAACAACGTCTTTAAGTTATTTATTTATAGACATATGTAATAAAAATTGCAATTATGAACGACTAAAAGACACTATTAAAGTGTCGATATTGTTAAAGGTTACCCGAGTACTTAATTAAAAACTGCTGACTATTAAAGAAAAAGTTATTAGTTATATTATACTTATTTAAGTTATAAAACTTACTTCAATATACCTAATGTGCAACATAATATTTCAAGGGTTTATGCAGGTGATAGATATAATTAAATTATGAATTAGGAATTAAACTCATTTTTGGATGCGCCGCGACTGGATAAAAATGTTTTTTTTTTCTTTTTCCCCTAATACTTACTCACGGCAAGCGATATCGCTAATACTAATTAGAAATGGCCCTAAATGTCTCTACAACTTCAACAGTATCACTTCAAACTGCCCTTTTCTAACTAAATTTTAACTCTACCTGCAGGCTCTTTGGGTTAACTTCAAAAATCACTGAAGCTTAAATGAGTTGTTTTAAAAGCCCAATCATCCAGAGCTTATAAGCACCTGTCAGTCTGGCGAGCTTCAGTGATAGCGTTATCAGGCTGCTGCGCACACGCCGCCGGCTTTGAGCGCCGGCGCATAGCGCGATCAACTTACAAACGGTAGCACATTTTGAGGCACTTGACTTGAAAACGGAGCAGTCTATTTTGAGAGGGGTTTTAAGAGGATGATTACTTACGTACTGATTTTTTTTTATGTCATTGAGTCTTAATCTATGGCTATTAGTTAACAATATATCAATCTGATTGTATGGCAATATTGCAAAAGTTACCCATCTAAGTAGATGAGTGTACCTACCATGTGACTTTTATGTGTGTGTGCATTTGATATCAATACACTCTGAAGCACTTCGACCCAACGTTACGAATAAAACGATAATGTTAAAAGAAACCTATCAATAAAAATCAACTTAACGTGTCTCGAAATAAAACACTTTGTTATTAAGTTGACAAGCAACCGTAAAAATGTTCCTTTAAAATGTAAAATAAACAGATCAATCATGTTAAAGCGATCCCACCGGGCTCGCATCGAATCCCCGAAAAGAAGCCTACGTAAGCGTCTATTATAAAGCACAGATGTTACCACAAGACCGATTTATTACCCCGTTCCCCTCGCACAACCGCAATGCAAACTGGACAGAGCAAGACGGAAAATATATGTGATACGTATTTTTTATTCTTTTTCAAAATAAGAATTGTTCTACATTCGGGAGAGTGATTGACATGCGGTCGCCGGCGGCGCCCCCCGACGCGCGGCATTAAGCGTTTCACAAGATGGCCCTCGCATTATTATCATTTTGTAATTTATTACGCTAATTATGAAAGGCTCGTATTTAAAAATGAAACAAAGGTATTACAGAGGTCTCTGTAAAAGCTCCGCGGACGTAGCGTGCTACTTTTTTGAGCAAATAAATCTAGGAGCGCACATCAATCAACTTGTCAGATGGACGGGAAGTCCCGTTTCACATTATTATGTAGATCCGTGATTAAAGCATTTAAAAAAGTAACGAATTCACAATATGTAGGTGTAATATTACCACGTTTTAATTTTTGACGCTGTCGTTTATAAAAGGGTTCGTGCACGACATTGTGTCGCGTCATTATTTACGGACTTGACGGTCTTGTATTGTTTTGATGAGGTCTTAGATTAATCTGTTTTACTGTAGGTGCTGTAGCTATGTACATAGTACATAAGTATGCATGGTGGGGTATAATAAAGCAATATCGTCATTGGGGCGGTCGGCTGTAATTGGCCCCCGACGTGAGAAGACTACGACCGGCCGTCGGCTCCCCACTGTCCACTGCCCGTACACGTATGCTATTGGAGATTTTACAAGATAACACTGCTCTTAATTGTTATACCTACATCTATCCGTTAAGGTCCCACAGAGAAAATTTAACTCATTAAGTCAACGAAATTTTACAGGAAACCTTTGAAATATATGTCAAAATGTTAATGTTAGGTTAGTGCAACTCACACTAACTCTTTGTAACTATATATAGAAAGAAAGAAGAAAGAAAGAAAGAAGACATTTATTCATTTTCACACAAATATAAGAGCATGTACACACAATTTTATAAAAATCATCAGCGTTGTGTGTGTCTTCGCAAAAGTGAAACGGTTGCTGGCTCAGCATTACGCTGAGGTGTTAGACACCTGCAGCACTGATTTTCAGCCAGAACCGTACAGCATATATAATTACAATGTCTCAGTATACTTTCACTCAAGTCCAAAACTAACCCCGATTAATCTCAAAGGGGATTATCAATGCTGACTGAAACTTTCCCAACCTAGGACAATTGACTTTGAATCCACCGAGCGTGCGAGTTTATAGGCAATTTAACGAAAGACGAGTAACCAGCTTATATCTTCTTTGTGACTTTATCTTACGCTCTAAGCCTAGCTAATTATTAGTCAGAGAGCAAGATCGGCCGCTGCATATAAAATTTAAATCGGATTAGTGTACCTATATTTTACCACTCTAGTGGGCAATGGTTACAGGGCAGTAAGTTAAGGCATGTAGATAAATGAAATGGGAGTTTGACGCGCGATAGGACGCCTCCCTTCGCGCGGGGTGAGCCTCTAAGCCGCGGGCGCACTTGCAATTGAAACATCGCCGTCGAGTTCCAAACGGCCGTGGCTTAGCTAGCGCATCCCGCACTCGAGTCAATACCCGTCTTCTAACTTGTAATTCGGAGCTTAGGCGCCGAAATAACGCAAATTCACGACTTGGAGTGAATTGGAATCGTTTAATACAGTCTCTTACAGCCTTCCATATGCGTATAAGTCGGGTAGGCTTAAGTTGATGTGTTATAAACGATGCGGACAGAAGAGACATTTGACACAAGCATATAAAACGGCTCGAGCTGGTTCGGGAGACGTCACAGGAGCCGTGCTGCGTCCACTTCGCAAGACTGCGTGGTCACGAGAGTAATCCTTATTTATGGCAAGACGCTCTGCGACGCCTCTGCCGGACCAACTATTTGTCAGGCACTTCGACCGACGCAGCATCAATCTCGGGTGTTGGCTTAGCGTGACCTCGGTGACGCTCGCAACGGAACGCAAGGCTCATCCATGCGGAACGGTCGTCTATTATGATAGCAATCGAACAAAACTATCATAACAACTGGCCAGCGATGCCTATTAAACGCATAACAATGTCACTGCACAAGTTAATTTATAGTCTGCGTTAACAATAAATATACAATGGACGTAAAGTGACCAACAAAAGTGAAACTGAATCACCCCCGAGCAGTAACTCAACAAGAGAGGCGACCACTGGACAAACAGCCCCGAGCCACGGCCTACAGGCGGCGCTCGTTAGGCGATCACTCTAAATTACGCGCAATATACGCGGGCCATCTCTCATTATTACGACTCTATTTTGGCAAGTCACAACAGCGGGCGTGGTGGTCATGGCGGGCGGTCACCGCTCACCATTATCCCTCTGTTACCCGCTGCAACTTTTTTCACGACACTGACCAGTGCCCCTATGCGGGGTGCCGTGCGAGATAAAATCGTAAATTATAGCCCAATTCCATGGCTGTTAAGACTTGACAGATGAAAAGGCTTATGATGCGGAGACTGTCGGGGCTGAATCGTTAACGTTTGAAATAAAATGGGGGTACTTCACTATAGAGACATTTAGTGATGATTAACGTCCACTTACTTAGTTTATGGTGCGGTGGCGAGAACAAGTTATTTCAAAGACTCTAAAATATACGCATGTTTCGAAATTTTACAATAGATGATTTTTATAAGATGTCATAAAGTCAAGTTTCCATATTTTAAGGTGCCTATTCAGTGTTGTAGATACAACAAAACAAACATTTTTACGTTTATTGCCACCTTAAAGATCGCTGAGTATTGTACTTACTTAACTTTATCGATCGATCTGTCTGTTTCCAGTCTACTATTACCAAAACATAAACGTACGGAAAATCGGAAGTGACTATTATTGACTTATAGTAGCACTGTTTCAGATATCAATTAAACCACCTTCTTTCCCCATTCTTTGCAATTTTTTGCTCAGAAAGTAATATCATAACTACGTATCCTTGTAGGATACATCGCTCTAAGTCAAAGTAAATCGAACTAAGAACGACGCTACGACCTGTGGCTTTTGACTACTTTAAAATCAATGAATTACATACTTTAAATATTCCAGCTTTCACAAGAGTAGAGCCTGTAATTGGATGCAGCAGCGGGCAGCGTGGGTGGGTGCGTCGTAACGCGGTACCTAGCGTCTAGCGTCGATGATGTCTCGTTGCTGAGATATTACACCACAACCACACCACTTAGCTGGACAACATCACATCTACGAGGCGCCATACACCAAACAATGCGCTATTACTCGCAGAGTATAATTATATACAGAGCAACCGACTACCTACTCATATGTAGTTTGACCTCTAAGAGATAAAAAACAAAAACTTGCGAACGTGTCTCGCGCGGCGGCCGAGACAAGTATTTAGTACTATTAAGAAAATAAGTAACTTTTCTTTAAGAATTTGCCGTAAAGAATAAACTGTATTTTAAAAAGATAAAGAAAGGATTCTAACTGATAATTACAGCATAATAAAAAGTCATTTCAAACGTACTTACTAAATATACTTAATTTGTTAGTCTCTGTATCTTTCAAATTATCTGTGTCAAGATAAACAATCAAGCAAGGCAGTAATAGACTGTCGCATCGATGTCCTATGGCATACGCGACAGGCAATCGTGGCGAGCGAAGCACTGAATTAAAGCTTTATTCCGACTTCCATAAAGTTCGTTTAAATAGCCACGATAAGTCGTCGCGTTCAGCTATGTGGGTTTAGCGTCATGTTCAAAATGCGATTATTAAATTAAGGCACAAGGACCGTTGTTGAACGCCGGACCCCCGCCGCTCGGAGCCATTCTCAGCACCCACAAATATGCTCCAATGGACCACTACAGATTTGGTGCCAGGATAATATCAATGTGATATTTCGTGGTCGTGTTTAGACAAGAATGATGGAGCGGATAGCGACAAATGTCAAAGAGGGTGAAGTGGCGTTTAGGGATGGCACTATGAACAGATGATGCTTTGATTTTGGCATTAACGTGTGTTGTTGTCGGATGAGTGGCGGTTGATGAACGAACGATTTTTTGATGGATGGATTATACTCATTACATGATAGGTTTATATTTGAAAAGTATTGTTGTGGAATGAGCTCCCTGCCGAGTTATTCTGATTAAGGAAGGAGTGTATAGTTCTTAAAAAGTTGGCAACACGCATTTGAGTCCCCTGGATTTTCAAGCGCCCATAGACTACGGTAAACTCTTACCATAAAACAGGTCGTACACTTGTTTTCCACCAGAAGTCCAAGGGTGAGCCCGCTTGGGAACACAGTCTAATATCTCTCATTTTGAGGGGAGGCTATGCCCAATAGTGGGACATATGTAAGCTGAACACGTTGATGATGAATTTGCGTATTGTTGAGTAAGTTAAGTACGCCATTTTCATTCTTACCTGTCCTATTTGGTAAACAAAATTCTAACCTCAATATGCAAATTTTTGTAAAGAATAAGGTGTATTATGTTATCAAATAAACCTGAGGTAATATTTTGTACATGATTTTGCTGATATTTTATCTCCAGTTCCTTTATTTACGATAAAATAGTTAAAAAATAACAAAAATGAGACGTTTGGAGGTTAGAATTTTGTTTACCAAATAGCACAGGTAAGAATAAAAATGGTATGGGTAGGTACTTATTGTAAATGCAATAATGTTGTTGTTTTGACGTAATTAAGTTAAGTATCAGAGTAAACACTCTACCCAGCGACTCTACCAACAATACACTGTTGATAGATAATTACCTACTAAGACCTTTTACAAAACGATGCCACATAGTAAACAGATGTTTATTTAATCTACTAGCTGTTGCCAGCGACTTCGTCTGAAAAGAATTCGTTTATCGCTATCCCGCGGGAACTATGCAATTATCCGGGATAAACAGTAACCTATGTGCTATTTCAGACTTTTCTCTATCTATGTGCCGAATTTCATCCAGATCCGTTGGGCCGTTCTGGCGTGATTGAGTAACATAAAAAATATCCATCCATCCATACTTTCGCATTCATTGTAACATAATGGCTGGTGTAGGTGTAAAGAAAATTACCAGTTATAAATTCAAGTTATCCGGCGGAAGAGAGTTAATGAGACTTTAAGAATATCTAGGGCGTAAGTAAGGCTTAATCCCGGAGCAACAGAAATTACCACAAGTATTTATATTAAAGGCGCCAGGTATTCCCGTTGACAAACGAATGACGTGATTAAAATAAACAACCAAGTAAGTTAACAACCGTTTAATAACGTTGCAGTGTTCAACAATGAAACCAAATTGTATCTTAGAAACTAAGAAAATTAAATTACGAGGGTAGACCAACGATATCGAAAGCTCGGTATTGCAACGAGTCCGGTATGGTGTCAAGACATTAAAAATGATCGTTCCCTACGATATTAAAACGTTCCGAAGACTCGATGTCAAATATCGGGTCTCGATATCGGGTCGAAAGTGATGACAAAATGGTCTTATCTACTTAAGATTAGATTAGGATAATTCAATACTAATAGAAAGTGACACAGTAACACTTTGATCAAATATCGGTTTTCAATATCGGGTTCAGACAACTTCACAAGTCTTGTCCAAAGAAGATTAAATTATTAGAAAACACCGTACAGGCTGCTAAAGGAGTTAAATTTAGTTAAATACCAAACGTATCATTAATATTTCTAGCAAGTACGGTAAGTGGCAGCATAAGATACGGTAGTATGATTAAATATAAAAGTCAGGTATCTAACGTACGCAGTAAGACGGCAGTGAGTCCTATTTTAAAAAGTACTACGTAGTAGTAAAGCTACAACGGCGATAGAATAGCACGTATTAACCAAAGTAAAAGAAACGGAACGGTGTAGAACATCTGACATAAAAATCAAGTTTCACATCACGCTTTTTTAAAAAAAACTAAGCTGTGCACCACGCCTAAAAATACTACTATTTTGAGCACCTCGTCTAAAAATACTACTATTTTGAGCACCTCGTCTAAAAATACTACTATTTTGAGCACCTCGTCTAAAAACCCTGTGAACAAAATATTCACAGTTATTATTCGTTACTAAAACAGGATGAGGGTACACTCGCGATCACTTTTAGAAAAAGATAAAAACTTACCCAGTAAAATGGGGTCTTAAAGCAGCAGAACAGTGAGGTACGTAGCCTTAATAGTGCACGGAAGCATTAGACAGCACAGGCGGAAGTTGAAGAAAGCATGGTCACATACGGAAGTAGCAGTTTAGCGGCTGGAATGAACAATCATTGAAACTATTAACAAAAATGACTTCATAACGCATCTGCGCCAAAGAAACGGCACAAAATACATGAGAATAAAGTGTATTAAATCGTTGAACACGAATAAAATACAACTCACCAAGGAATGAAGGTGATTCGAAAAAAAAACTTTACATGGCGCCGGTCGGCACGGCGACGTGAAGTTAAATTACGTAAGTCATGGTGCGGAGCACTAGAAAGAACAAAAGAAAAGTTTAGGACACAGAAAACACTCCAAATAAATGAAGCTTGAGCAAAGAATGCTTACCCGACCCGAATTAGGTATCACAGGAAATATTTAGAGTATGCGTCTACATCGCTTAGCGATCGCTTGGATACAAGGATCTCGCAGATCGACAAATCGAAAGCGACCCAGTCATGATCGTTCAGAAATCTACGGCATAGTCGTCAGTACGATGTGACCAGCAAGAAAAAAGTCAACAACGCAGAAAAAGTGAAATAAAAGCAATTTCATAGTATGAAATGACGATGATTATTTTATTAACAAAATAACCCACTTCCTTTAATTTAAGAAGCACTTAGGAACATAAAAATCTAAACTTTAATTAAATCTGTGACGTCTGATTTAGCCAAAGACAACCCAAACGAAATACACTTCCGAGCGAAGCGGTCAGAGATCAGTTTCACTCACGTGACGTTTCGAGATATCACACTAAAAGGACAATGTATGAAATAGCTATTGGTTTAGAAATTTTGACACTAATAGAAAATGACAATACCTTACCTGTAGAATAATATTATTAGTGTAGCGAAAGAATTTGTAAATACTTACACCACAGGAAACAAGTAATCTCCAACTTACGAGCGTACGACGTATAACGGAACGTAATATTTAAAAAAGAAACATCTCGGCAGCTGTCAACCGGCTGAGATACGAATTACCATAACAATTAGTTTAATTATGAGTTTAAACAACAATTACGTCGTTATAGGAGTGTTTATGAGTAGAAATGGAGAAAGTATGTGTCAAGGAACGTCTTCTAGTGTTGACAAGAACGAAATCACAGTGGAAGTATTACATTTTAGTGAATGTAAACATCGAGTTTGTCTTCATAGTTCCGAGTGGAAATACTACATAATGGTAAGCTAAATCTTTATAGTGGAAAGTGTTACAGTTCATCTTTAGTTGGGTTAAAAATATTTAAAAATTCTTAAATTTTTAAATATTTTTTCTGATAAAAGAATTACCAAAAAAAACATCGAAAAGATATTTCTACACCAGTTAAGGTAAGGAAAACGACGAATGGAAGTATCATTCAGACGCAGTTAGATAAAACTTAACTACACGGCTCACTTAGCCAATTTAAACTAAATAAGTGGAAATGGAAATACTCCATGAATTAACTAAATAACTGGCTCACATGGCCAACTTCAATGGGTGTGTAAAAAGTGGAATCCGAAATTCTACACGAATTAACTGAAGGCTCACTGGGCCAACTAGAACTAGATGAGTGCGCACTCGCTAACCTAGGTTATCAAATTTATCAACAACTACGGCACATCGATAGATGTTCTATTAAGAAAGAGCATGCAATTTATAACCTACAGGTTCTAACTAAAATTAGGGCAACTTAGAACTAAATCCAATCAAATTGATACCACCGGAAATATTCATAGAAGAAAGAGTCCCTAAGTGAGTAGTCAACTTATGTTTCCTGTAACTATGGATTATACTACAACTAAGGGTTTCTGAAGTTTTACTATTTTGATAAATAGAAAACACCAAGACTATTTACAAAGCAAATAAACCTACGAAAGGTTTTTACTAGAAAGTAAGCTTCACCTTAAAGTATGCTTCTTTCAGCAGATATTAGACTAAAGAGACTAGTCTAATAGAGGAGATTCAGAAGAGTAAGGTTAGTCGTAGGCCATTAACAAAACCTATGTAGAAGAGAAACAAGCCATTGGGGCCATCCAATGGGTATGAGTTCCCTTAAGAGTGAGTAAAAGGTCGACTAGCGAGACGAAACTACACACCATTACGAGGAAGGAGGAGCTTCACCCGGTCGAACAATATCTTTGATATGGAAATCGCCTAGAAGCTTTCCATTCAAGGATTTCAAAGTGTAAACAAGAGGTCCGCGCTCTTTATGAATTATACATTTTTCATAGCGGGGAGATAATTTAGCAGAGAAATGCTTAGCAGCATTAGACAACGGAAAACATCTCTTATAAACAATCTGTCCCTCTTTCAGTTGAAGGGGACGTTTCCTCATGTTGTAATATTTAGCATTACGAGCATGGGAAGCTAATAGAGATTGACGCACCTTTTGAAATATAGTTTTTAACTCTTTGAGGCTATCAGAAAAAGCAAAACTATTATCTAGAGATAAGGTGTCTCTGTCGATAGGATAGTCGATATTATAGAGAGAACCATCGATGATCATTTCACGACCATGGGTTAAGAAATACGGAGTGAACTTAGTTCCTTCATGGACAGCGGTGTTTAGAGCACATTGAATTTCGTGTACATTCTGGTCCCATTTTCTGTGGTCAGAACGCACGTAAGAAGCAATTGTACGCACTAATTCGCGGTTGACGCGCTCGGTCTGATTAGTTTGCGGGTGATAACGTGCGTTGTAGAATACATGCGGAACATTGTATTTAGACATCAGGTCTTTGAATTCCTTAGAAATAAACTGAGGCCCATTGTCGACATAGACAAATTTAGGAGTTCCATGAACAAGGAATATACTTTTCTCTAAGCACTTAACTATGTTCTTTGCAGTCACAGTACGCAAGGGAAACAATGTAACATATTTGCTAAAATAGTCAGAAGTGACAAACAGGTACTGGTTCCTTAGATACGATGGAGGGAAAGGACCTAAAATATCGCACGATATTGCTTCACCAGGAACGGAGATTCGTCTGGGATTTCCCATCAAACCAGGTCGAGCAAGGTTAACCGGTTTATAAGTTTTGCAGATTTCACAAGAGTCTACATAGTCTTTGACGTCTTGAAAAAGAGTAGGCCAAAAGTAAAGATTAGCAATTCTAAGATGTGTTTTAGCTACACCAAAATGTCCAGCCGTAGCATCGTCATGAAACTGGTTCAGAATAGAATTTCTGTCCTCATAAGGAACAACCAACTTCCAGTCAAATTGCGCTGTCAGGCGATATTTGTTCTTAGAAAGACGGAAAAGTTTATCATTTTCAATTTTGAAGTTAGGAAAGAGAGTAGGTTTATCAGATACTTTTTTGTAGATATCTATGTACCAGGGATCTTGAGTAGAAAGTACGTCAATAGCACTGATTTCAATACGAGAAAGGCAATCAGGTATTATATGTTCTTTACCTTTCCGATGAATTAGTTCGAAGTTAAACTGGCTCAGCCTACAGGCCCATCGATTGAGACGACCAGTAGGATTTTTAAGATTAGAAAACCATTTAAGAGAAGCATGGTCAGTCACAATGTAGCATTTCCTACCTTCTACGTAAGCACGATATTGTTCTAGAGCATAAATCACGGCTAATAGCTCTCTTTCGGTAGCCGAGTAATTAGATTCAGGAGTATTCAGAGTACGACTGCAATACGCGATAGGATGATCACAATTATCTATACGTTGAGTTAAGACAGCACCGATGGCGTACGAGGAAGCGTCGGTGTGTATGTAAAAAGGTTCGTCAAAATTAGGACATCTTAAAATAGGAGCTGATACAAGAGCAGATTTGAGTTGATTAAAGGAATCGTTAGCTTCGTCAGACCAAGCAAATTTCATTTTCTTGCTAGTTAAACGAGATAGGGGACGAGCTATTTGAGAAAAATTCTTAATGAAACGACGATACCATCCGGCCATACCAAGAAAACGTTTTATGCCTTTTGCATCTTGAGGAATAGGAAAATTTAGGATTACTTCGACCTTAGAAGGATCGGTTCTTAAACCGTATCGGTCGACTACGTAACCTAGGTATTTAAGTTCACTTCTACAGAATAAAGATTTTTTCATGTTGATGGTAAGGTTAGCAGCTTTTAATTTTTCAAAGACAGCCTTCAGCAAACGTACATGCTCATCAAAGTCAGATGTGCAGATAATGATGTCATCAATATAACAGAAGACTTTGTTGTCAAACTCAGCTGTGAAAAGATTATCCATTAGACGCTGCATCGTTGCTGAAGCACCGATTAGACCAAAACACATTCGGTTGTAGTGATATAAACCACGACCAGGTACAGTAAAAGCAGTTTTTTCTTTAGAGTCATTGCTCAAAGGGATTTGATGATAAGCAGCGCTTAAGTCGAGTGAAGTGAGGTACTTAGCATCGCGTAGGTTATCTAGAATATAATTCACATATGGCAAAGGATAAGCGTCAGATTTGGAAACAGAATTTACTTTTCTACTATCCAAGCAAAGTCTCAACTCGCCGTTGGATTTTTCTACCATCACTACAGGAGAATTCCAAGGAGAAAATGAAGGTTCCACAATTCCAACTTCCACTGTGCCACTGTAACATAATGGCTGGTGTGGGAGTAAAGAAAATTACCAGTTGTCAGTTCAAGTTATCCGGCGGAAGAGAGCTAATGAGACTTTAAGAATATCTAGGGCGTAAGTAAGGCTTAATCCCGGAGCAACAGAAATTACCACAAGTATTTATATTAAAGGCGCCAGGTATTCCCGTTGACAAACGAATGACGTGATTAAAATAAACAACCAAGTAAGTTAACAACCGTTTAATAACGTTGCAGTGTTCAACAATGAAACCAAATTGTATCTTAGAAACTAAGAAAATTAAATTACGAGGGTAGACCAACGATATCGAAAGCTCGGTATTGCAACGAGTCCGGTATGGTGTCAAGACATTAAAAATGATCGTTCCCTACGATATTAAAACGTTCCGAAGACTCGATGTCAAATATCGGGTCTCGATATCGGGTCGAAAGTGATGACAAAATGGTCTTATCTACTTAAGATTAGATTAGGATTATTCAATACTAATAGAAAGTGACACAGTAACACTTTGATCAAATATCGGTTTTCAATATCGGGTTCAGACAACTTCACAAGTCTTGTCCAAAGAAGATTAAATTATTAGAAAACACAGTACAGGCTGCTAAAGGAGTTAAATTTAGTTAAATACCAAACGTATCATTAATATTTCTAGCAAGTACGGTAAGTGGCAGCATAAGATACGGTAGTATGATTAAATATAAAAGTCAGGTAATCCTAAATTTTCCTATTCCTCAAGATGCAAAAGGCATAAAACGTTTTCTTGGTATGGCCGGATGGTATCGTCGTTTCATTAAGAATTTTTCTCAAATAGCTCGTCCCCTATCTCGTTTAACTAGCAAGAAAATGAAATTTGCTTGGTCTGACGAAGCTAACGATTCCTTTAATCAACTCAAATCTGCTCTTGTATCAGCTCCTATTTTAAGATGTCCTAATTTTGACGAACCTTTTTACATACACACCGACGCTTCCTCGTACGCCATCGGTGCTGTCTTAACTCAACGTATAGATAATTGTGATCATCCTATCGCGTATTGCAGTCGTACTCTGAATACTCCTGAATCTAATTACTCGGCTACCGAAAGAGAGCTATTAGCCGTGATTTATGCTCTAGAACAATATCGTGCTTACGTAGAAGGTAGGAAATGCTACATTGTGACTGACCATGCTTCTCTTAAATGGTTTTCTAATCTTAAAAATCCTACTGGTCGTCTCAATCGATGGGCCTGTAGGCTGAGCCAGTTTAACTTCGAACTAATTCATCGGAAAGGTAAAGAACATATAATACCTGATTGCCTTTCTCGTATTGAAATCAGTGCTATGGACGTACTTTCTACTCAAGATCCCTGGTATATAGATATCTACAAAAAAGTATCTGATAAACCTACTCTCTTTCCTAACTTCAAAATTGAAAATGATAAACTTTTCCGTCTTTCTAAGAACAAATATCGCCTGACAGCGCAATTTGACTGGAAGTTGGTTGTTCCTTATGAGGACAGAAATTCTATTCTGAACCAGTTTCATGACGATGCTACGGCTGGACATTTTGGTGTAGCTAAAACACATCTTAGAATTGCTAATCTTTACTTTTGGCCTACTCTTTTTCAAGACGTCAAAGACTATGTAGACTCTTGTGAAATCTGCAAAACTTATAAACCGGTTAACCTTGCTCGACCTGGTTTGATGGGAAATCCCAGACGAATCTCCGTTCCTGGTGAAGCAATATCGTGCGATATTTTAGGTCCTTTCCCTCCATCGTATCTAAGGAACCAGTACCTGTTTGTCACTTCTGACTATTTTAGCAAATATGTTACATTGTTTCCCTTGCGTACTGTGACTGCAAAGAACATAGTTAAGTGCTTAGAGAAAAGTATATTCCTTGTTCATGGAACTCCTAAATTTGTCTATGTCGACAATGGGCCTCAGTTTATTTCTAAGGAATTCAAAGACCTGATGTCTAAATACAATGTTCCGCATGTATTCTACAACGCACGTTATCACCCGCAAACTAATCAGACCGAGCGCGTCAACCGCGAATTAGTGCGTACAATTGCTTCTTACGTGCGTTCTGACCACAGAAAATGGGACCAGAATGTACACGAAATTCAATGTGCTCTAAACACCGCTGTCCATGAAGGAACTAAGTTCACTCCGTATTTCTTAACCCATGGTCGTGAAATGATCATCGATGGTTCTCTCTATAATATCGACTATCCTATCGACAGAGACACCTTATCTCTAGATAATAGTTTTGCTTTTTCTGATAGCCTCAAAGAGTTAAAAACTATATTTCAAAAGGTGCGTCAATCTCTATTAGCTTCCCATGCTCGTAATGCTAAATATTACAACATGAGGAAACGTCCCCTTCAACTGAAAGAGGGACAGATTGTTTATAAGAGATGTTTTCCGTTGTCTAATGCTGCTAAGCATTTCTCTGCTAAATTATCTCCCCGCTATGAAAAATGTATAATTCATAAAGAGCGCGGACCTCTTGTTTACACTTTGAAATCCTTGAATGGAAAGCTTCTAGGCGATTTCCATATCAAAGATATTGTTCGACCGGGTGAAGCTCCTCCTTCCTCGTAATGGTGTGTAGTTTCGTCTCGCTAGTCGACCTTTTACTCACTCTTAAGGGAACTCATACCCATTGGATGGCCCCAATGGCTTGTTTCTCTTCTACATAGGTTTTGTTAATGGCCTACGACTAACCTTACTCTTCTGAATCTCCTCTATTAGACTAGTCTCTTTAGTCTAATATCTGCTGAAAGAAGCATACTTTAAGATGAAGCTTACTTTCTAGTAAAAACCTTTCGTAGGTTTATTTGCTTTGTAAATAGTCTTGGTGTTTTCTATTTATCAAAATAGTAAAACTTCAGAAACCCTTAGTTGTAGTATAATCCATAGTTACAGGAAACATAAGTTGACTACTCACTTAGGAACTCTTTCTTCTATGAATATTTCCGGTGGTATCAATCTGATTGGATTTAGTTCTAAGTTGTCCTAATTTTAGTTAGAACCTGTAGGTTATAAATTGCCTGCTCTTTCTTAATAGAACATCTATCGATGTGCCGTAATTGTTGATAAATTTGATAACCTAGGTTAGCGAGTGCGCACTCATCTAGTTTTAGTTGGCCCAGTGAGCCTTCAGTTAATTCGTGTAGAATTTCGGATTCCACTTTTTACACACCCATTGAAGTTGGCCATGTGAGCCAGTTATTTAGTTAATTCATGGAGTATTTCCATTTCCACTTATTTAGTTTAAATTGGCTAAGTGAGCCGTGTAGTTAAGTTTTATCTAACTGCGTCTGAATGATACTTCCATTCGTCGTTTTCCTTACCTTAACTGGTGTAGAAATATCTTTTCGATGTTTTTTTTTGGTAATTCTTTTATCAGAAAAAATATTTAAAAATTTAAGAATTTTTAAATATTTTTAACCCAACTAAAGATGAACTGTAACACTTTCCACTATAAAGATTTAGCTTACCATTATGTAGTATTTCCACTCGGAACTATGAAGACAAACTCGATGTTTACATTCACTAAAATGTAATACTTCCACTGTGATTTCGTTCTTGTCAACACTAGAAGACGTTCCTTGACACATACTTTCTCCATTTCTACTCATAAACACTCCTATAACGACGTAATTGTTGTTTAAACTCATAATTAAACTAATTGTTATGTTTCTATACGGTAATTCGTATCTCAGCCGGTTGACAGCTGCCGAGATGTTTCTTTTTAAATATTACGTTCCGTTATACGTCATACGCTCGTAAGTTGGAGATTACTTGTTTCCTGTGGTGTAAGTATTTACAAATTCTTTCGCTACACTAATAATATTATTCTACAGGTAAGATATTGTCATTTTCTATTAGTGTCAAAATTTCTAAACCAATAGCTATTTCATACATTGTCCTTTTAGTGTGATATCTCGAAACGTCACGTGAGTGAAACTGATCTCTGACCGCTTCGCTCGGAAGTGTATTTCGTTTGGGTTGTCTTTGGCTAAATCAGACGTCACAGATTTAATTAAAGTTTAGATTTTTATGTTCCTAAGTGCTTCTTAAATTAAAGGAAGTGGGTTATTTTGTTAATAAAATAATCATCGTCATTTCATACTATGAAATTGCTTTTATTTCACTTTTTCTGCGTTGTTGACTTTTTTCTTGCTGGTCACATCGTACTGACGACTATGCCGTAGATTTCTGAACGATCGTGACTGGGTCGCTTTCGATTTGTCGATCTGCGAGATCCTTGTATCCAAGCGATCGCTAAGCGATGTAGACGCATACTCTAAATATTTCCTGTGATACCTAATTCGGGTCGGGTAAGCATTCTTTGCTCAAGCTTCATTTATTTGGAGTGTTTTCTGTGTCCTAAACTTTTCTTTTGTTCTTTCTAGTGCTCCGCACCATGACTTACGTAATTTAACTTCACGTCGCCGTGCCGACCGGCGCCATGTAAAGTTTTTTTTTCGAATCACCTTCATTCCTTGGTGAGTTGTATTTTATTCGTGTTCAACGATTTAATACACTTTATTCTCATGTATTTTGTGCCGTTTCTTTGGCGCAGATGCGTTATGAAGTCATTTTTGTTAATAGTTTCAATGATTGTTCATTCCAGCCGCTAAACTGCTACTTCCGTATGTGACCATGCTTTCTTCAACTTCCGCCTGTGCTGTCTAATGCTTCCGTGCACTATTAAGGCTACGTACCTCACTGTTCTGCTGCTTTAAGACCCCATTTTACTGGGTAAGTTTTTATCTTTTTCTAAAAGTGATCGCGAGTGTACCCTCATCCTGTTTTAGTAACGAATAATAACTGTGAATATTTTGTTCACAGGATTTTTTAGACGAGGTGCTCAAAATGGTAGTATTTTTAGACGAGGTGCTCAAAATAGTAGTATTTTTTAGACGAGGTGCTCAAAATAGTAGTATTTTTAGACGAGGTGCTCAAAATAGTAGTATTTTTAGGCGTGGTGCACAGCTTAGTTTTTTTTAAAAAAGCGTGATGTGAAACTTGATTTTTATGTCAGATGTTCTACACCGTTCCGTTTCTTTTACTTTGGTTAATACGTGCTATTCTATCGCCGTTGTAGCTTTACTACTACGTAGTACTTTTTAAAATAGGACTCACTGCCGTCTTACTGCGTACGTTAGATACCTGACTTTTATATTTAATCATACTACCGTATCTTATGCTGCCACTTACCGTACTTGCTAGAAATATTAATGATACGTTTGGTATTTAACTAAATTTAACTCCTTTAGCAGCCTGTACTGTGTTTTCTAATAATTTAATCTTCTTTGGACAAGACTTGTGAAGTTGTCTGAACCCGATATTGAAAACCGATATTTGATCAAAGTGTTACTGTGTCACTTTCTATTAGTATTGAATAATCCTAATCTAATCTTAAGTAGATAAGACCATTTTGTCATCACTTTCGACCCGATATCGAGACCCGATATTTGACATCGAGTCTTCGGAACGTTTTAATATCGTAGGGAACGATCATTTTTAATGTCTTGACACCATACCGGACTCGTTGCAATACCGAGCTTTCGATATCGTTGGTCTACCCTCGTAATTTAATTTTCTTAGTTTCTAAGATACAATTTGGTTTCATTGTTGAACACTGCAACGTTATTAAACGGTTGTTAACTTACTTGGTTGTTTATTTTAATCACGTCATTCGTTTGTCAACGGGAATACCTGGCGCCTTTAATATAAATACTTGTGGTAATTTCTGTTGCTCCGGGATTAAGCCTTACTTACGCCCTAGATATTCTTAAAGTCTCATTAACTCTTTTCCGCCGGATAACTTGAATTTATAACTGGTAATTTTCTTTACACCTACACCAGCCATTATGTTACAGTCATTATGTTTCAAGCACTCATCTAGTTTTAGTTGGCCCAGTGAGCCTTCAGTTAATTCGTGTAGAATTTCGGATTCCACTTTTTACACACCCATTGAAGTTGGCCATGTGAGCCAGTTATTTAGTTAATTCATGGAGTATTTCCATTTCCACTTATTTAGTTTAAATTGGCTAAGTGAGCCGTGTAGTTAAGTTTTATCTAACTGCGTCTGAATGATACTTCCATTCGTCGTTTTCCTTACCTTAACTGGTGTAGAAATATCTTTTCGATGTTTTTTTTTGGTAATTCTTTTATCAGAAAAAATATTTAAAAATTTAAGAATTTTTAAATATTTTTAACCCAACTAAAGATGAACTGTAACACTTTCCACTATAAAGATTTAGCTTACCATTATGTAGTATTTCCACTCGGAACTATGAAGACAAACTCGATGTTTACATTCACTAAAATGTAATACTTCCACTGTGATTTCGTTCTTGTCAACACTAGAAGACGTTCCTTGACACATACTTTCTCCATTTCTACTCATAAACACTCCTATAACGACGTAATTGTTGTTTAAACTCATAATTAAACTAATTGTTATGTTTCTATACGGTAATTCGTATCTCAGCCGGTTGACAGCTGCCGAGATGTTTCTTTTTAAATATTACGTTCCGTTATACGTCATACGCTCGTAAGTTGGAGATTACTTGTTTCCTGTGGTGTAAGTATTTACAAATTCTTTCGCTACACTAATAATATTATTCTACAGGTAAGATATTGTCATTTTCTATTAGTGTCAAAATTTCTAAACCAATAGCTATTTCATACATTGTCCTTTTAGTGTGATATCTCGAAACGTCACGTGAGTGAAACTGATCTCTGACCGCTTCGCTCGGAAGTGTATTTCGTTTGGGTTGTCTTTGGCTAAATCAGACGTCACAGATTTAATTAAAGTTTAGATTTTTATGTTCCTAAGTGCTTCTTAAATTAAAGGAAGTGGGTTATTTTGTTAATAAAATAATCATCGTCATTTCATACTATGAAATTGCTTTTATTTCACTTTTTCTGCGTTGTTGACTTTTTTCTTGCTGGTCACATCGTACTGACGACTATGCCGTAGATTTCTGAACGATCATGACTGGGTCGCTTTCGATTTGTCGATCTGCGAGATCCTTGTATCCAAGCGATCGCTAAGCGATGTAGACGCATACTCTAAATATTTCCTGTGATACCTAATTCGGGTCGGGTAAGCATTCTTTGCTCAAGCTTCATTTATTTGGAGTGTTTTCTGTGTCCTAAACTTTTCTTTTGTTCTTTCTAGTGCTCCGCACCATGACTTACGTAATTTAACTTCACGTCGCCGTGCCGACCGGCGCCATGTAAAGTTTTTTTTTTTCGAATCACCTTCATTCCTTGGTGAGTTGTATTTTATTCGTGTTCAACGATTTAATACACTTTATTCTCATGTATTTTGTGCCGTTTCTTTGGCGCAGATGCGTTATGAAGTCATTTTTGTTAATAGTTTCAATGATTGTTCATTCCAGCCGCTAAACTGCTACTTCCGTATGTGACCATGCTTTCTTCAACTTCCGCCTGTGCTGTCTAATGCTTCCGTGCACTATTAAGGCTACGTACCTCACTGTTCTGCTGCTTTAAGACCCCATTTTACTGGGTAAGTTTTTATCTTTTTCTAAAAGTGATCGCGAGTGTACCCTCATCCTGTTTTAGTAACGAATAATAACTGTGAATATTTTGTTCACAGGGTTTTTAGACGAGGTGCTCAAAATAGTAGTATTTTTAGACGAGGTGCTCAAAATAGTAGTATTTTTAGACGAGGTGCTCAAAATAGTAGTATTTTTAGGCGTGGTGCACAGCTTAGTTTTTTTTAAAAAAGCGTGATGTGAAACTTGATTTTTATGTCAGATGTTCTACACCGTTCCGTTTCTTTTACTTTGGTTAATACGTGCTATTCTATCGCCGTTGTAGCTTTACTACTACGTAGTACTTTTTAAAATAGGACTCACTGCCGTCTTACTGCGTACGTTAGATACCTGACTTTTATATTTAATCATACTACCGTATCTTATGCTGCCACTTACCGTACTTGCTAGAAATATTAATGATACGTTTGGTATTTAACTAAATTTAACTCCTTTAGCAGCCTGTACTGTGTTTTCTAATAATTTAATCTTCTTTGGACAAGACTTGTGAAGTTGTCTGAACCCGATATTGAAAACCGATATTTGATCAAAGTGTTACTGTGTCACTTTCTATTAGTATTGAATAATCCTAATCTAATCTTAAGTAGATAAGACCATTTTGTCATCACTTTCGACCCGATATCGAGACCCGATATTTGACATCGAGTCTTCGGAACGTTTTAATATCGTAGGGAACGATCATTTTTAATGTCTTGACACCATACCGGACTCGTTGCAATACCGAGCTTTCGATATCGTTGGTCTACCCTCGTAATTTAATTTTCTTAGTTTCTAAGATACAATTTGGTTTCATTGTTGAACACTGCAACGTTATTAAACGGTTGTTAACTTACTTGGTTGTTTATTTTAATCACGTCATTCGTTTGTCAACGGGAATACCTGGCGCCTTTAATATAAATACTTGTGGTAATTTCTGTTGCTCCGGGATTAAGCCTTACTTACGCCCTAGATATTCTTAAAGTCTCATTAGCTCTCTTCCGCCGGATAACTTGAACTGACAACTGGTAATTTTCTTTACTCCCACACCAGCCATTATGTTACAGTGGCACACGGTATGGGGTATCTTAGAAACTAAGAAAATTAAATTACGAG
The DNA here is from genome assembly GCA_963854515.1 of Pandemis heparana. NCBI lineage: Eukaryota > Metazoa > Arthropoda > Insecta > Lepidoptera > Tortricidae > Pandemis > Pandemis heparana. The sequence goes on along the minus strand of OY978008.1, from coordinate 12,499,323 downwards.
GGTAGACCAACGATATCGAAAGCTCGGTATTGCAACGAGTCCGGTATGGTGTCAAGACATTAAAAATGATCGTTCCCTACGATATTAAAACGTTCCGAAGACTCGATGTCAAATATCGGGTCTCGATATCGGGTCGAAAGTGATGACAAAATGGTCTTATCTACTTAAGATTAGATTAGGATAATTCAATACTAATAGAAAGTGACACAGTAACACTTTGATCAAATATCGGTTTTCAATATCGGGTTCAGACAACTTCACAAGTCTTGTCCAAAGAAGATTAAATTATTAGAAAACACCGTACAGGCTGCTAAAGGAGTTAAATTTAGTTAAATACCAAACGTATCATTAATATTTCTAGCAAGTACGGTAAGTGGCAGCATAAGATACGGTAGTATGATTAAATATAAAAGTCAGGTATCTAACGTACGCAGTAAGACGGCAGTGAGTCCTATTTTAAAAAGTACTACGTAGTAGTAAAGCTACAACGGCGATAGAATAGCACGTATTAACCAAAGTAAAAGAAACGGAACGGTGTAGAACATCTGACATAAAAATCAAGTTTCACATCACGCTTTTTTAAAAAAAACTAAGCTGTGCACCACGCCTAAAAATACTACTATTTTGAGCACCTCGTCTAAAAATACTACTATTTTGAGCACCTCGTCTAAAAATACTACTATTTTGAGCACCTCTTCTAAAAACCCTGTGAACAAAATATTCACAGTTATTATTCGTTACTAAAACAGGATGAGGGTACACTCGCGATCACTTTTAGAAAAAGATAAAAACTTACCCAGTAAAATGGGGTCTTAAAGCAGCAGAACAGTGAGGTACGTAGCCTTAATAGTGCACGGAAGCATTAGACAGCACAGGCGGAAGTTGAAGAAAGCATGGTCACATACGGAAGTAGCAGTTTAGCGGCTGGAATGAACAATCATTGAAACTATTAACAAAAATGACTTCATAACGCATCTGCGCCAAAGAAACGGCACAAAATACATGAGAATAAAGTGTATTAAATCGTTGAACACGAATAAAATACAACTCACCAAGGAATGAAGGTGATTCGAAAAAAAAACTTTACATGGCGCCGGTCGGCACGGCGACGTGAAGTTAAATTACGTAAGTCATGGTGCGGAGCACTAGAAAGAACAAAAGAAAAGTTTAGGACACAGAAAACACTCCAAATAAATGAAGCTTGAGCAAAGAATGCTTACCCGACCCGAATTAGGTATCACAGGAAATATTTAGAGTATGCGTCTACATCGCTTAGCGATCGCTTGGATACAAGGATCTCGCAGATCGACAAATCGAAAGCGACCCAGTCATGATCGTTCAGAAATCTACGGCATAGTCGTCAGTACGATGTGACCAGCAAGAAAAAAGTCAACAACGCAGAAAAAGTGAAATAAAAGCAATTTCATAGTATGAAATGACGATGATTATTTTATTAACAAAATAACCCACTTCCTTTAATTTAAGAAGCACTTAGGAACATAAAAATCTAAACTTTAATTAAATCTGTGACGTCTGATTTAGCCAAAGACAACCCAAACGAAATACACTTCCGAGCGAAGCGGTCAGAGATCAGTTTCACTCACGTGACGTTTCGAGATATCACACTAAAAGGACAATGTATGAAATAGCTATTGGTTTAGAAATTTTGACACTAATAGAAAATGACAATACCTTACCTGTAGAATAATATTATTAGTGTAGCGAAAGAATTTGTAAATACTTACACCACAGGAAACAAGTAATCTCCAACTTACGAGCGTACGACGTATAACGGAACGTAATATTTAAAAAAGAAACATCTCGGCAGCTGTCAACCGGCTGAGATACGAATTACCATAACAATTAGTTTAATTATGAGTTTAAACAACAATTACGTCGTTATAGGAGTGTTTATGAGTAGAAATGGAGAAAGTATGTGTCAAGGAACGTCTTCTAGTGTTGACAAGAACGAAATCACAGTGGAAGTATTACATTTTAGTGAATGTAAACATCGAGTTTGTCTTCATAGTTCCGAGTGGAAATACTACATAATGGTAAGCTAAATCTTTATAGTGGAAAGTGTTACATCATAATATTAGTAAGATTAGATTACATGCTTTTTCACAAACAATATTCCATTCATGCTTATAAATACTAATAAACAATCATGCCTTTACGAGCTATGACAAATCCGAATTACAATCATAACCTTTATCCAGCGCATTCTCGACGCATTCGGGGCAATAAAATAACTCATGTCCAATTTATGTTAATACAATAAATACTGGCATAAATAATACTGACTGAAGGTCTAGAAGACAATTTAAATTTATGTTTGTGAAAGAACCTACTGTCTTGAGTACCAGTAACAATACCCAATTGAATAATTTGTGCTCACTGAGAACCTTGAGCAGTCGAGCGACTAAGCAGAGAAAGTCATCGGTAAAAACTTTTTGGTTAGTGGCATTTCGCGATTGTCGTTACATGCTGCCAATTTACATACCTCAAGGCGAGTTCGGTTACGACATGAGTGTTTACGCGAACGAACTTCAACCGCAATAATACTTCATAGCAAATAATGGTATCAAAAGTACTGTTATTAAAAGGAAAGAGCGACAAACCGACAGATGCTCGCGGCCATCTTGCGGCGGTGACGAAGTATCGGCTGTCGGCTTCGTGACTTTGTGGTCGCAATGTCTCCATTTAAAATCAAATTTAGTAGTGTTGCCAAAATTACCACAAACAACAGACAAAAGGTGCCAGGCATTATACTACACTACACATGACGTCGGTTAAGTATAGCTTATTTGAAGACGTAGCTAATACAAATAAATAAAACGGAAAGAAAGATCGATTATGATGTACCTATATGATAAAATGTACGAAAATATATTTTTTATAAAATTCAGTTTATTAATGGTTTGCTTGTTGTTTTAAAATAAGAAGACATGAACTCAATCAAAATCCTACATCAATCAATACGTTTTTTTTCTCGTTGTGTAACAAATCAGTTCACTGTTTGTTTGAACTAAGATTCTCTAAGTGCCCAAAATTTCTACTGTCTAATCCACGCACCTGCGTAACACAGATTTCGCAAATCACTTAACGGTTATAATAAAAACAATATATAAGCATACGAGACAAGAGGTTGTGGAGCGTGAAATTGCCATCTGCCTCGCTAACACTGGCAAATGCACGCGTAAGTAGGTAAGTACGTATGTAACCTACGCGCCACTCAACGATCTGAACCTTTATTAGGGTTCCTTACAAAACAACCCTTTCACCCATGGAAACTGGTGAATATGTACGTATTTATAAGTTATATTATATATTTTCATACTTCAGCCTTCTAGAGTAGAAGACTAATTCGCTCTTATTGTTCAATTTAAGGAGAGATAGGCATCGTAAAAGCTGAAGTAGAGCTTCCAGGAGTTTATTAATCAAGTGGAACGTCTCTGGGCTTAGTGGCATTTTTCTCCAAGGATGTCGTGTTCATTATTTCCCGGGAAGGCGGGCGGGATGATGAGAAATTAATCCGGGGGTGGGCAGGTGCCGTCCGTCGACGCAGGTGCTGTGGGCCAATTTGCGACAAGCGCGTCGCAGCGCCCGCGCCTATGCAGCGCCACTAATCCGTACAACTACGTCTTCGGCTAATACCAACGTTCTTTATAGAAAACTGTAAGAATGCGGGTAATCTTAAGGTAAACCCAAGTTGTTGGTCATTTAAGTTTAAAAATAAATACGTGGATTAGCTACGCTATTGTTTCTATAATTCTTTGCTTACTATCACGGTTCCAATTAACTAGGCAGATTCGTTTTTCCAAAATAAAAATTGCATTTGATTAATCATCAAACATGGACAACATTACTTTTTAACCGACTTCAAAAACGATAACGCAAAAATATTTAAATCAATGTGAATCTGCTGAAGTCCATCGACATAATAAAACATAAAATAGTGTATATTAGCTTATAATAACACAATTTCACACAAAACTGCGGAAAACAGTCGGATGCGCGCGAAAGGCACGGCACAGTAATCCGGACATATCTCGGTACATTTCTCAGCGCGACACAGCGGGACTTAGCAGAAAGCCGCGCCGCGCAGATGCTTATCTCAATAACAGTTTTACTTATTTTTGCGAGACTGATCCGCCCCCGGTGGATGCGTCTAATGAAAATAGAGGAAGACGTCTCAGACAGCCGCGGGATGGGACTCCGCATCTCCGCAACCGAGCACCGCACGTGAATTGCAAATGACAAACTGCTTGTTCCGATGGGAACGATCCTGTATTTGTAAATGCATGAAATATTATTGAGTTTTCGTGAAACAGTTTCTTTGTGTATAGGTACCTATAGATGTGCGAGCGTTTTTCGTCTAAGTGTAATATTGGTAGTAGAGTTAGAGAAATATTTTCTTAGTCAATGTACCTACTTTTCTTAGGTTAGTTCCGGGATGTAGCCATAAGGCTTAAAAGGCAGCCAATAAAGACAGTTGATAAAGATCCTGTTGAAGATGACTGTTATTAATATAGGTACTTACCGTGCTTATGAAATGCAAAGAAATAAAAGCAAATAATTTGCATTAAAAATCCTTTAACGGCTTCAAAACAGAGTACGGCTAAAGTACGGCTGATTAAAAAAATATATACTTATACCTTATAGGTATACTACACATATTTTCAACGTTATATACATATCGTCCTATTACTGCAAATACCAGTTATCTGCAAAAAAGTCATTTCGAGATAATTCAATTTTAATGTTCGTGAGTTGTTTTATACCAGAAAACTTACATGTGTAATCGGAAGTTAATCAGTAGAATAACTTTAGTATAAACTACGCGTTTTCTGGTATAAAACAACTCACGAACATTTAAATTGAATTATCTCGAAATGACTTTTTTGCAGATAACTGGTATTTGCAGTAATAGGACGATATATAAGTATACTTTAACGAGAAATAATCTCGTAAAATTATGTCTAATGTACCTACCTAATTAGTTTACGTTTAAGTACGTAAACTAATTAAAACGATTAGGGCCTGTCTCACCACTCCTTAACTGTCAGTTATCTATGATTCCGTCTCTATTTATTACTACGAAACAGACAGAGACGTCATTTATATAACTACCTAATCGTGATGCACCTTTCTTGCTTCCGAGCTTTCTTGATTATCTACTTTCAATGTGTAAATTTTATCATCCCAAATGCCCAATTAGCTTACAAAGTTACTCACTGATACTTATACAAACAAAGTAAAGGACAATGTGCTTGTTTTATTATAAGAGAGATAGAGACATTTGGATTCGGACACGTGATATTTAAGACCAAACGTCAAAATTGTTAACGATTATGGGGACAGTTAAAATAAAACACGCCTCAGCTCACTCGTCAGGCAACAATTAAACGATGGAACACATTGCCGCTTTAAATCAAATTAATTGTTAACACTGCCGCTTTAGGGATGGCAATTCGTCCTGAAATTTTAGATTTACTCGAGCACTGAAAGACCGATTTCCAATTAATATTTTTTTTGACAATGATCTTAGTTGGACATCTACTTAAGAGTCCAATCCCTTAAATAAAGCTAGCCACTTAGGCAGGCACTTATATACTTACTAGCTGTTGCCAGCGACTTCGTCTGCAAAGAATTCGTTTATCGCTATCCCGCGGGAACTAAGCAATTTTCCGGGATAATAAGTAGCCTATGTGCTATTCCAGACTTTTCTCTATCTATGTGCCGAATTTCATCCAGATCCGTTGGGCCGTTCTGGCGTGATTGAGTAACAAACAAACATCCATCCATCCATCCATCCATCCATCCATCCATCCATCTATCCATCCATCCATACTTTCGCATTTATAATATTAGTAAGATACATGCCCACGAAAATGCGAACACGGTTGTGCAAGACGACATCGAAACTCTCGTCATGCGTAAACCGTGTAAGTACTTACATAATTTACAAAACAAATTAAATATTATTCCAATAAAGTACCAGATATAGGATTCAATAAATCGATTCAGAGTTTGACAACAATCTTATAAAAAAAAAATTTTTTTAGATTTAAGAATTAATTTCTGGATTTGATTTGAAATGTCATCCCTACCTAATTCAAGAGGCACGGGCTCCTGTGCCGCGACAAACTTGCGACTTGCAACGACAACCAGCGTTTATTCGGTCGCGAATTAACGGCCGCCCTCGTAAACCCGCCTTATGTCGTAAACTGAACGCCAAAGTTTTGGGAGCGCAATATAAATTAATAGTAGATATTATATTATAATATGTGGGTATGTAGTACCTAATTACATTTTAAAAAATAGGCTGGAAACCGGACCTCCTGTTAACCATCCATATATTACCTATCTATTTATAACTGGAATCGGGGACTGAGTAGGTATGTTTTATTTTATCAAATACATTTCCCAATTTCTTAAACAAATTATTATGTTAAGCTAGCTGTTGCCCGCGGCTTCGCTCCGTTCCTGTTTTTTTTTAATATATATTTTCTCACTGTATTAACCTTCCCTAGACTGCGATGCGACAAACATTTCAAAATCAAAATCAGCTAAATCGGCCCAGCGGTTCTCGAGTTTATGCGCGACTAACAAACGCATTTCATTTTTATATAATAGAGAAGATCATCTACTGAAATCATTGTATTATGTGCATATGACAATAGGCATGTGTTTGATGAAATGAAACAACCCAGCCCGGATTCCTCGGAACTCGCGGTCGCAGCGGACAGTACATAGCTAGTATCTAAATAATATACCCTCAACTTTAATACCGCTTTTTGCTGTCATCCTCGCGAGACTTAATTCAAAGCAAACTGACCGAACAACTATCGTTAACCGCTTATTAAAAGGCCATTCTCGTGAAACACCGCAAAGTACGGCGCGGTGAAAAATCTTGCGGTGGCAGCGCGCACCGGCGCCTAATTAGGTCATTTGCCATAATTGCCGGCTCCAGATTGGTTTTTTCGCGTCGACATCGTCCCGCGGGACCCCAGTACACTCTAATGAACACTTCTAGCGCTGAGAGCGTTGAATAAAAATCGAATTCCTCCACAGCGCTCCTTTTAACGATGTAACCGTAACTACAAGTCGGGTGTGTACTTAAAAATGGTGCTCTTAACTAAGTAAGCTTGTAGGTGCTTTGGTTATATTATGTATGTAAACTCGCTATAATAAAGAAAAAGCAATAAGAAACGACAGACAAACCTTACTTTAATTTATTTCACATAAAATTTGAAGAGCAATAAGTAGGAGTATTAGTGATAACATCATCAATATAACTTTCCAAAAATAAATTCATAAATTGCTGCGCTACACTGTGAATTTACTTTAAAGTGTGATAAAATGTTAAGAGAGTCTTGGGCATAAGAATAAAGATTAGAAGTGAAACTTGGATGGCTTACACACACAATGACAAGGGTTACTAAAAGTTATTTTAATCAAGGTAGACATCAAATACTATTACCAAATGTGTGTGTGTGAGTGACGGGCGACACATGGACGATTGACACCAACCAAACTGACACAAACTCCCGGAAAGAAAACTAGATTATCCAATTCACTATTAAATGTCCTACCTACAGGGTCTCTTAAAATTGTTCTAGAATATTTCAGCAGGTGTTTGGGTAAGTTTGACCTAATAGCCTTGTAAATGTTTTCCATGGTTTTTGAATCATTAGTTGACAAAATGTTTCCATACATCGATCAATGTTCAAAGTGAACCGCGTCAAAGGCGGGACTAAACTGATTCAATTATTTTTTAAATGGAATGGAATGTTTAGTCAAACTAACCGAACCACCTGGGCCCTATTTTATAAATCTACAAGTTACAATTTACAAGCGGAAGTCTATCTAACACATAGGGTCAGAAAGAGACCTCCGCTTGTAAATTGTAACTCGTAGCTTTATAAAATAGGGCCCTGCTGCAATATTCCGGAACAATTTTAAGAGACCTTGTAATATAGAGGTATGAGTTTTGTTTCTAGCGATTATTATTGTTCAAACTAAAAATGAATTGCAACTGAAATTTTCAAGCATAGCTACCGTAAAGGGGTTACTTTGACCCAACGGGGTAGCTTTGGCCGATTTGAAAACCATATTCTAGAAGGGTTTGACAAAACCATAAAACTCGGGCGATTAGCCACAACTAATCAAATGGCAATATGCCATAATGTCAATGGTGGGACGACGCGGCAATACCCTTCAGGCCTAAAGCAACCCGATCTCTCAGTACTTGGTCAAAGGTCGTGATTTCAATCGGTTGTTTTGAACGAAAAAAATATTGCAGTGGTTACAAACTTTTAGATTAAAATCACGGTTTCGTGATAAGTAGATACTTTGGAGGAATAGGTTAGTCCTTATTGTTCTGCACTGTATTGATCATTGTGGAGGAACTCATCTCGATGATGGGCGGGTGCTGTTTGATCATAAAGTCCCGCACGCGCAGCTCGTCGCGCAAAAGCACGAGATTCTCGTAGTGCGTCGTCGAGGAGTCGAGGAGCTCTACGCATGCGCGTAGCGCCGCCGTCTGCCGTTCTTTCTCCAACTCCATGGCGGTGTCCGTGGCCTGGCTGACTGTCAACACGCTGTCAACTAACTCGTCTAACCTAAAAATTAAAAAGTCAAATATGTCGGTTTTGATCTTCTGAAGGTAGGTATACCTACTTTAAGTAGGTACTTAAGAGAATGATATAAATTGGTATAAGTAAATGGGCACAATACAGGCAGAAGTAGACAGTAAGAATTGACTTTATGAATTTCAATAAATACAAGTACTTAAATTAGTGGCAGAACCTTGTCACATTAATTAATAAACTTAACGTTCATTAATTTTTAAAATATGCTTACATAGGTTAACACATTCGAAAAAAAATACAAGACCGTTAATAATGAGGATGTCAGGTACCTATTTACCGCAACTTAAAACAATAAAGCTAGGTATGGAGGAATACGTATTTATAATCAATGCTGATTGACACAAAGGCATTTACATCACAAATTATTTTATTGAACCAGGCGTTACTTTGCGGAGGTCCATTTTAATTAACATAAAATATAGCAGCGAGATTGAGTAGCGGAGTAGCAAATTAAACATTTTATGTTCACCACAAACTATCTATACATATAATAAATTTTATAATAAATACGTACCTCTCTGGTCTACCGAGTTCGATTAATTCTAAAATAAAAATCTAAACATCCCAAAGTCAAAGCAAAACTCACCTCCGCCGTCGCAACTCGAGATAAAAACAAAACATTAGCACCAGCGTGGTAACAATAGCAGCGTTCAGTTGCGGCCACGTGAAGTGCTGGCTGAGAATGTGCAGCCGAGTGACCTGCACCTTGGGCACCACGTCCCACACCGAGAACTCCGGCAGCAGCAGCGTCAGCGGCAGGGCGAAGGCCACCATCACGCCCAGCACCGCCGTCGTGTCCCACTCCGCTTGGCTAGACATTACGGTTAACTTGGACGGGGAAACTGATCATAGTACCTAAGCACTTTGCGAAATTTTGATACCTACGAGTGACATTTGAATGATTGAAGGATGACCGTTGATGGGTGATATTGGGCTGCGACCTGCTTTAATAATAATAATTCTGATATTCTGAAAAGGTTTATTTTGTTCAATTTTAAACTTCTTTGTATTTTCATGAACGTGAATAGACTAGGAATAGACTGGGTATTAACCAATGCCAAAGTGTCAACCGATTAAAACACTCATGACCTGTTGTATACCTATGTGTGAGTAATGTAAGTACTGTACGAATGGACAAATTGACGTTCCAAATTAGAAAAATTACTTTAGGCCCATATCAGTTCTGTACACTACTACATACAACAGGACATTTATAAATAGTATAAATTTTATACTTAAGTTTTTCAACTATAAGTAACTCATTGTTGCCAAACAAATACAGCAGGTGAAACCTAAGTACCTACTTCACTTATGCTGCTAAGTTTTCTTAATTTATAGTTTGCATAGGGAGGTCCATAGCCGTTACAAAATGGGGCCACAATGTTGAGGAATGTAAATGAATCGTGACTTTGCGCTAGAAATGCCATCCTACCCATGCTATCTACATAGGCGGGTTGTTGTTGGTTTTATGTAAAAGTCGCGAGGCATCAAATGGTCCGGCGCGGGTCCGTCACGGCGCGCCCCGCCGACAGACACTCACGCGGCATATCAATTTCGACTAGGTACACACAATAAAATTGGACGGTCTCCGGAGAGGGCTTAAACGATTCGCCGTTTTGTCTCGGGGCCCAGCTGTGTAATGACCGGGGCAGGAAAAAATTGTCAGCAAGAAAACGCGAGGGTAGTCGGGTTTATGTGCACGCGGCAGCTGGCGGCGGCGACGCGCTCCTAACGGCCTCTGCTTACCTCGCAAAACCCGCGCCAATTTTATTTATCGAAAATATAAACCGATTTGCGGAGGGCCCTCGTAAATTCTGGACGGCCGATTTATGGCGGTTACAGGGCGCGCTTAAAACCAACTTGCTTCTTAAGAACTCCTCTTCCTTTTCTTTATTTCCTTACGTAAACAGATCATGATCTAATCTTGATACTAGCGAACCGACCTGAAAATTCTTGGCAAAATAAAACCTACAAGACGCAGCATCAAAACTAGCACATGAGCATTCAAATTGCTTCCATCCCTTTCACAAATGCTGGATAGAAAGGCCGCAGCGTATAGTAAAAAAACAGATAATGCAGAGATGCCGTCTAGAGAGAAAGCTATTCGACAACTGTCTGTTTCCCACAGCATTTCTTGTCAAGTACCTAGTTTCCTACGATGAAAATGTGGAATCAGCTCCCGTAGGCAGTGTCCCAACTGGCTACGACATCGGGACCTTCAAGAAAAGAATAGGTATATAATTATTCCCTTAAAGGCCGACAACGGACCAGCGCCTTTCTTGGGATTGCTGATCTCATGGGTGGCGGTGATAGCTTACCGTCAGACAACCTCTAGCTCGTTTTCATCCCTCTATCCATAAAAAGCACAATAGCTTTTTAGCGCGTAGTGTTTTCCATAGTAAAAGAACTAGGTACTTTGCCAAAAGCGAAAGGGTATGGTTTCTAGTTGGTATATTTTTCTACTCATGGTACCTAGGTAGGTACGTGGTACGTGTACGTGCTACGGCAGACTTAGTTCACGCCTGGTACGAGTAGGTAGCTACCTAAATAAATATATTTAATGAATCGTAGTGTGTCCAATAAAGCTGTTTATTCAAATTTCACAAAACGAAAATAATGGCATTGTCCTTTTAGCACCACTTTTAGGTTTGACAACTCGCCCTTTATCTGACGCAATCAGAAAGCAACGCAATAAGCGACTACCATCATACCTAGTATGATATGTAGTAAGCAAAAAAATTGCGAGTTCTATCCTACCTAGCCGTTCTGATGACTCAGTGCTAATCCAAAACAAAACAATCACCATATTAATTGAGTAATGGTGGATCGCGTGCCGAGGCGCATTGGCTCACAGAATTAACAAGCTCGGCGGTGACTAGATCGCGAACAGCCCCCGCGGGCCGCGGCCCGAATCAATTAGGTGATTTGAGGGTCGCTTGCGTGCACGCAGAGTCAATAAAAACCCTTGATACTTACCCACTCTAAAGAGGTTCTCCGTGAACTTTTACGTACCATGGGCTGGTAATCATTCTACTTAATCAAGCAGTCACCTAATCGAAATACACTCAGCGGCATATTTAGCGTCTCGTCAAGCATTAGGTATGCGTTTTGCTAACTTTTTGTGTTCCGCTAAATATGCCGCTGAGTACCTATATTTAAAGTGACATGGTTTTACATTTTAAAATCTTAATTACCTAGGTACTTAGATTAGATCCATACAAAAATAACACATTTTACGATTATCCGTCAGACGGTGGTGACGATTCGTATCACGGTACTGCATAACATACGAAAATTCACTTTGTGTGATACTTTATGTACCCAGTGATAGGTTGCAATACTTGCAATGATGTTATATGTTACTACTATTCGGTTGCCGCCAGAAAAACAAGATCTAATGTGGGTAGTTCGAAAAACTCCCACAGCTAAACCAACTATCGTAATCATGATAGGTACTCTACACTTTTAAACCCGGAAGATTGGTAGTTCAGTGTATGCAAACCTACAAGCGTAAAATGCATGAAGGAGCAATGAAACAACAGTAATTAAAAATGATTAGAATATGGTTTAATATGTGAATGTCTACAAAATGTATAAAATATCAGTCACCTTAGCGTTTACAAACACATAATTGATGAATAGATTCCTACCCTCTCAATCTTTTTTGACTTCTTTAAAAAACCGGCAAAGTGCAAGTCAGACTCGCTCCCAATGGGTTCCGTACCAGCGAGCGTACAGTCAGTCAAACGGAACCCTAGGGCACTGTAAAACCTTTTCATATTCAACGCCGGAATACTTTGACACTGACAGACACAAAATAACAAGCGGATCACTTACTCTGCCAAGGTTATACAGCGGTCCAGGGTTAATTTTGGTTGACCGTACCCTACAGAAAGAACATATTTCTTGAATCGAGTTTCGAGTGAGAACGGTTCCAGTGGTAACGAGAGTGCACGCAGTCGACGCGCAAGAATGAGGGTAGACAGAGCTCGGTCTACCCAACAATAACATCCACCCGCAATTTCTTCAGTCTACCCGTGATCATGATACATGCAACTGTATCGAAATATCGGGAGCTCAATAAAGGTAATCGCGGTTCACATCCCGTTTATAATATTTCGAACATATTTCTTGTTTGGACCTTCAATTTATAACTTTATTTTAATTTTATTATTACCTACTTATATTGTGACCTACTCATAAGCTCGTAAGCCATAGACAGTGAAGGCTTAGTATTACTATCAGGGTCCTGTTGGACACCCTTGGGATACGGAACCATAAAAACTTACCCCCTTATTCATAAACGCACTATAGGCCTCTGCTAAGTTAGTAATCGTTTGTCCTTGTCTGTGAAAGGTAAATGTCAAAGTGACAGATAAGGACAAACGATTACTAAGTTAACAGAGGCCTATAGTGCGTTTATGAATAAGGGGGTTAATCCGCGAAGCACAATACAATGCTTGAAAAAGCAGTCGCAATTACTAACTCTATGGTGAAACAAGACAACCTAAAGTGTTAAAATGACAAATTCGAACTATTAACGAAAAACTTTAATGGAAATAAAACTAGTTACGGGACTGCAGTTTTAATTTAATAATTTACTAGATGTAAAATTGCAAAGTATGTGACGTCACACGTCACACTCTGGGGGTCTCACAAATGTGACTATTTGTGACAAGAAGGGGGAGGGGCCAAAAATTCATGAAATATGTGTGGTGACGTACTTTATGGATGACCCCTAAAATGATTTCAGCAACACTAGATTTAAGTTTAAGTGTCCCTAGTTATAGATTTTAGACAAGAGAGTAGTAAAAAACAGGGAAACAAACGATATGCCTGCAGGTACGTATGTAGGTAGGTAGGTAAAGTCGAGGGCATTAATATCGATACAGCCATCATGTCAAATATACCTTATTGTTTGATATCGGGCATTGATACAACCTTCTCTCAATATCATAGAACGCATGTTACCGTCATTCAGACTTATTTTTGCTAGAACTAGGTAAGGCCTCCTTCAAAATTCGCCAAAACCAGCTCATTTATAGTCTGGTAAAAAAGAGTAAAAATCAAAATGTGGCAATACAGTAGTGTCGTCAAGTTTTTTTATACCAATAGATTGGAAAGGGACGACACTACAGTATTGCCACTTTTTAATTTCTACTCTTTTTTGCCAGACTATATATAGCTGCTTTCAGCTGGCGTTTGTTGACATTTTCTCGATCATAATTATCTCACACCTACATAGTCGTGACAGTGACAATAAAACGATTTTGTTCGAACGGTTGTGGTGGCTTATCAATGATGCGCCTTCCAGTGCCTACTCCGTCTCTGCTTGAGTTTGTAAACTCGGCTATTTCATACTCATACTCATTTATTCATAATAATTATAGTTATTACATACGTTTTAAAGCTATGTCGTTTTGATACTTTCGCAAAATAATCCAAATCGTTTTTTGATTTTTAATTTTATATACCTACTCGCCCTAAATTATTACGCAACTTTATAGAAAGAACCTTAACATGAGCCAATAATTGCTACTGTTCAAGTTATAACATTGTATATGATAGTTATGTAACCATCAACCAAATATGTGGTTTGCCACCCTAAGATTGAAAATCCTTTGCGCGTCAAGTGTCAAGTTCGTCTTTAGCGACATTATCATGTGACAGGAAGTTGGATGAAAAGTGGCAGACCACTTATTTAGCCGACCGTACCTAATCAATATAACAACTACTTAGAAATTTACATTATAATATGTGAATGTGACGCTGTAGGGTTAAAGGCAGGGATTGAGATTATTTGAGATGACAATACTAAACACAGTAATACTAAAGCAGTAGACTCAGGTATACCTATAGGACCTAATAGTATAGGTGATAAAATTACCTAAATCGGTTATTGTGGGAAACTCTGACACTTGAAATTATATTAAGTATACAAGTTTGTACTAAGGAGCCCGTGTCGTAGAATTAATGCTAGGAAACAATAAATTCAAACATTTATTTTACAAAAACAATTGAACGTAACGTTTGCAATAATAAAATCAACTTCAACTTTTTGATGACACAGTTCCTTATAGAAGTGCAGTCAAGGTCACCAGTATGTATAACAACCCAAAGTGACAAAAATATGTATACATACCTTAATATAGTTGCGTTAAGGTTTATTATTACATATTTTTGTAACTTTGCGCGAATCCATATTTTTGACCTTGACTGTGCTTAACTTTAACTTTTTTTTTTCAGTTACACAAATATTTTTAATTTTTATTATAAACAACACCATGCAAACACCATGGCTTGCATGCAAAAAATGTGTGACTGAGGCAATAAAAGTTATCAAGTTTATGATTAAGTTAGGCAGTTGATAACTATGTACCTAGGTACTCATTTTGTGAAATATTATTACGACTAACGTTTCTCTTAAAGCTAAAATAGCACATGCCGCTTATTCAAAATAAAAATCATAATACCTACATATAATTTAAAAATAAAATAAAATGTTTTATTTCAGATAACCATGATCCATATTGTATTATGTTAGTATTCTTGCCTACGAAGCTAGTGTTAGTCGATATTAAATAATTGATTTTTATTTTATTTTATTTTATTTTTTATTTTATATAAGTACTTAATTTAAACAAAAATAATATCAAATCAACAGGAGATTAAAAAGTCCTTATGTGATGTAAAAAGTTGATGCTGCTCAGATATTTAGGTATTTCAGTCTTCAAATAGACTCGCAAATGTCTAGGTATCAAACCTCATTGTGAAGTCAGATGACAAAGCTATCGAACTAACAAAGTCTTATGTTACTGGTAACTGCACAGCTTCGGTTTTAATACTTATCAGTAGATCACATTATTATTTCCCATCCGTTATGACACTTCCAGTTTCATATAAATTAAATATCACTCGTTATCGTTCGAATTGACGCATATTCCAGACAAAAGGTGTGACCACACCGCCACTTAAAAAACGGTAACGTTACGGAATCGCAATAAAATGTATAAAGAAACGGTGAGAAAACGTGACGCCTACGACACGTCACTGCGTATACGCGGCGGTGTGGTCGGACCTTTAATTAATATAATGACAAATTTACATATATTCGGAACTTGAATTCCAATCCAGGCAATACTACTAAATTATTAACTTAAAAATACATATTCTGCCTAATTTTACGTAGATAATTGTAGATAGCTACACAATAGACGTTAACACAGGTAGGTAGGTATAGCTAGGTATAGGCTGTACAGGCACACGATATGTCCAGAATTATACAAAAATAAACTACCTAATATATTACGCATGAGATTTACCCAGTACCTACACATCAGAAGAATCAAGGGATTATACACATATAATACACATGCGTTTGATAACCTAGACATTTTGGCCAGTGTATAAATTGGCCATGATAAATATTAAAGTACTCTAATATCAAGTAAGGTCTTCTGGAAGCAATATTGAAATTATTTTCACTATATACTTGTATTACTTAATACTATTATCGATTTAAATAATTTAATCTTTAAAATCGTACTTTTTAAAACATTTACCTTATAATTTAATTTATAATCTTATGTACACAGTTAAAAAGAACTCAGCAGCTTAATCTTTTTAAAATATATTACTATTACAATCGTACTGAAAGACTCTATAAAGTAATATTGACCAATATTCTCGTCAATTTCCTTTCACATACAACTTAGTTCATACAACAGTACAGTTCAAGTTAAGAGTTCGAGACTGGGGGACCACCACGAAATTCGATTTTGGAAATTCGTATCATACCGGCCTCTTCATTCTCAAATTAATGACTATTAGTGTGAGCGGAACGGCACAAAACGAACTTCGAAAACCGAGTTTCGGAGTAGGTACAAGGCCTGCTACATATATTTTCGTGGCAGCTTTCAACAGATATTATATTCTTTGAGGATCACAGAATAGAGGGGCACTATAAGAATGGATTTATTAATTTCTCACGGGATCGAACATGAATACTAAATAAACTATACTTCTTGAGGATCACAGTGGTGCTTTGAGAAAAAAAAAACTCACGTGGTAGAAAATAAGAGATCATCGGTACATTTCCTTTAAAGTGTCTCTATCACTAGAAGAGTATAAAAAACCTGTTAATTGCTTACTATATCGAGAAATATAGCCAATGATTTTTTTATATAATTTGGATACATTTATACTCAGAAATTGCTTAGTTAATTGAAGATAAATTAAGTCTACGCGGACGAAGTCGCGGGTAAATAAAAGCTAGTGAAAATATAAATATTTGTTAAGAGGGTTTATTCCTATTGAGCTGGCAACGTCGCATTTTTGGTGTTTTTTTACGATTATTTCACAGAAATTGAATGAAAGTTTGAAATGTGCGACTGTTGTGCTCTTCGTTTTTAGTGTATTATGTGTCTACTGCAATAAAAGTCCATCACGATTAATTATTGCATTGGACACATTGATAGGTACACTAAAAACGAAGAACTTGACCATATTTCAAACTTTCGTTAAATTTCTGTGAAATAATCGTAAAAAAACACCAAAAATGCGTCGTTGCCAGCTCAGTAGAGATAAACGCTCTTAACGCTACTTACATGCTAATGAGACAATAACGTTCCTTTCAACTCAAATGTAAACTATTATCTGTTTATACATAGAATAATTCTGTTCCATTAGTAAAAAGACGTGTACAATAAATAAAATATTAAAAAGAAGAAAATTTGCTGTGCATTTTCTCAAACGTTGTCCATAAAAACTGTAGGTATAAGTATGATATAACGTATATTAAGCTAGTATTTCGTTATCGATTTACAATTGATTTGTTACAAAATTAAAGCCATCACATTCCTTCTGATTTACGTTTTTAAAAAAATACTGCACATGATTCTATGTATATTCACCATAAAACAAAAACAAAACATTCGAAAGAGTCAAGTGATACTGATAAAAAAACTCTAGCTACAACTACAAGACCAAGCAAAAGCTGTCTTTAATATTTATCTCTGAGTTTTAAATAGTAGTTTGGAGCTGCTTTTAGGTAAGTGTGACATTAAACCTAATAAGGTCTAATTACATTAAATAACAGTTTGCAGGCTATCAACAGCCTCCATAAGACTTGGAACTGAATCTACTTTCATACCTCTTTTGCGAAGATCATTCAATTCTTGCACCAACTTTGTTTTATCTCTTCCTAATGTTTCCCTGGAATGTAAAATAAATATATTAGCTAGCGTAGGGCAGAGAAAGAAGAAGCGTAAATTTTATCTAATTAGTTTTAAGGTTGCACAAACATAAAACAAGGTCATTCAGTGTCATGATACTCATGATTGCGTCATTGAGTCTCGTGATCGCTTACACATATATTTAACCTACCTAGACTTACATGGCATATTTTAATACTGATTAATGTTCAGATTATCAGCTATACGGGATTAATTTTACGTGCAAATTTTGAAGTGTTTTTTTATCTTATAGGTATCAAGTAATTAAGGACCACTTAACAACACTTTTGAACTTTGTTTATTTACTTACAGATAAGCGACGCGAATTAGAGATAAGAATTACGTGTACATTGTAAAGTACTCCTTATCTTAGATAAATTCTCTAAATGAATGGCAATTTCCACACGTGATAACACTATATGCATGCTTCGACTACGTTTTAGAATCATAACAAAGATAATGCATTATATTATTAGAATCATCTAGATTTATGTGATATAAATACCACTTACCATATTGATATGCATGTGTGTAGCAAGGGTATGTAGATTAATAACAGATCTGAGTCGCTGACAGCTTCGTAACGTTTGAGAGCGAGTTGCGCCCACCGCTCAACTGGTCCAGCCAGGGTTCCTCCACTGACCCCCGCACAAGCCACCACGCGACAAAGAGCACTTAACACCACACGAGATCTATCTGTGTATACCTGAAAACAGCAGAAAAGCAGATTGTTTAATACTGATTGTTTCAATAAAAGAAATCCATTTAAGAAACACCTTTTGAGAAACTAAAGTTTTTATTTGTTTCTTGATCATTGTAGCCTTAACGCTTATATTCTTAATATCTTCGACTGAAGCTTGTTTAGATTGAAGAAAATTATGTCATAAAATACTAAATTGTTCTTATACATAAATATATTTACGAGTTGTTCTACTGGCATTTCAATCCCATTGGAGAAAAGAAATGAGCCACACTTACAATAATGATTTCATAAAATGATACATTAAGACTTGCTTATTCAGTTCTTCAATATATATTATAATATGTGCAAAAGGAGACTAAGATCAATAATATAAAAAACTTGTAGTTGAGAGCTTGAGAAACTTCATTGTGTCATCAAATAAGCCGTGTAATTTGGAGACCTTATAAATAAATGCAAAGTCCAACATTTATATTATTATGATAAGCTTAATTCTGTTTGTAATTGTTCCAAACTCTGAGTCATAATTGCTCTTCACTAAATAAGTCCAGACAATAGGCAATTTATGTATTGTTAATGTTAGATTAAAATAAAGAACAAAGAAGCTTGACAATGAGTGGTCCAGCATGCTTAATTGCTTATATATTGTTAATAACAATGTTAATCTTTCTTTATCTGAGAGCCAGAATAACTCAAGTTGTTTTGTCTTGATGCGAATATACTGCTTATTATCCAGGGACTATAGCCTAGAATGGTGTAAACATATGCTAACTTAACAGTCACTTCAGTCCTAGGGTACAGTAATGGTGCTTTTGGAGAACAAGGAAAATTTTACAACTCGCTTTTGTTTGATATTAATAAAAAGATCTAAGTTGAGATTACAGACGGCCAATTTATATTTCCTGAACCAAACACAGATTTTTATGGCTTCAACAATTCATTATTTGAGTGTAAACATATTGTGGTCTATAAATATACCTTATATGATATTTACCTTATTTAATAATCGGAAACTGGTTTCTAGTATAAAAAGTGCTTGGTCAAACTGGCCCTCGTTAATTAGTCTTCTTGCTTCTGCCAGTTCAGCATCCTGGAAGAAGTCGATAGCAGACTGGGATTCCCTCAAGCGTGACTCGCCTGCTATCAGCTCTAACAATGACTCAAAGGCAGCACATCTTGTTGATATTAAGCTTGGATCAAAGTTACCTACCACCATCTGTAATAATAATATTTTAAAATAAGCTCATAATTACAATTTTGTTGGTATCTAGCAAACATGATCACAAATAGTTTAATGACTTTATATAACAATGCAACACAAAGCAAAATATGGCCCACTAACAATGAAAACTCTTTGAGGATAATAATATCGCAGATGTTGACGTGATCATACAAAAGAAACGCCCACTTTGCTCTTCCTTGTAAACTAATTAATTTAACATGACTCATACCTTTCTTGGGAACGATATATTGAGTAAAAGCGCCGGGAAATCCTTCTTGAGCCCATTGTAAAGATCTAAGAAATGGGTGTATCTACGTTCTACATTCGCTGGATCAGGATCGGAGACATTTGATTCAGTGGAATCCTGTCTAACTTGTAACATGTAGGCCACAAACTTTTTTTCATTCTCAGTACCCGTAGAAATTCGCGAAGACACTATTTCAAACTTTAACATTGTTATTTGTTTCCGCTAACGTTGCTTGTACGAACACCTCTTCGCTCAAGCTCGGCGCGATAGAAAGTATTATTCACAAATGAATCGAAACAATAACATTACAATGATAGGGCGAAGGAATATGACATTTATTTGACACTTGACAGGCAAATGAAATGACAATGGACAAACCAAACCAATTTTGCCTGACGCTGTGTTGCCATGGCAATGAAACAAAAATAGCCAAATAGTTTTTTTTTTCATTTTTGACGGCATTTCAAGTTACTGTACGTATTAGATTAGAATGTCGAAAAAAAACGATAAATTATTGAATTAAGGCATGGTAAAGTAGAACTCTTTATCAGTCCCTAGGTTAATGCTTCTCTAATCTACTCTAAGGTTAACTGGTAGAGATCCCTTGATACACGGGGATAAGTTAGCTTAGAGTCAGATTTTTATAGAATTTGCCGTTGTTTTGAAAATCTTGTGATTTTTTTTTTTGTATTGATAAAATTATATTCAAATTTAAATCGTAATTCTTTTTAAAAGGTCAAATATATTTTAATAATAAAAAATTCCAGTTTTTATTTATTTATTCTTATGTCAAAATGTTCTAGACGTAAGTGCTTGTGACTCCACTTACGTAATAAAATAATTTTTATAACGGATTTGTCTTGACTTTAATTAACAAAAAAACTAAATATGTATTGTTATGTACCAACTTATTAGTTCTTCTTCAGCACTTTTCTCTTATTTTTAAGAGTTGTACACTACTTGACTTCACTATATCGCGGAGACAGCAAATTAGTTATTCAATTGTGGGGAGTGCCACAGTAGACCACTCAAACTGTCTCCAACTTATTTCTCTGACTTATTGGTTGTCTGGAAGAGATATCTACTACGCGATAAGATGTGGTGTTCAATAAAGAGTATTTGTATTGTATTGTGTTGTAATGTTTTCATGTTTATGACTACGTATTATGAAACCAAGAATGCGTCAGCAAATTATATTTGTATATAATTTTTAATGATAATTTTGTAAAAAAAGACAATGAAAATAGATTTTTCGCTTTTGTTCGAAATTTAGAAAATAGTCTTGAATAGTTTTTCTTCTGAAACGTGCGTTGGTAGTTCGAAAAACAGTCAATCAAATTTTTTAATTTTCAATTCAATGTTGTTGTAAAAGTATAAATGGTACACTCTGAATAAGAATTTATTAGGCAATTTCGTATCTACAATTTATAAAAAAAAGATGATCGAAAACAATAGTATTTTATGCAACGGTTGTATAAGAGGGGTCAAAAAAGGCGAGTGGTGTGGGTTACGATGTGAGCGTAGCGAACATCGTAAGAAAAGACACCACGACCATTTTTTGACTTATTTATACAACGTTGCATACGATACTTTTTCTATGACTTCATTTAAATTATCATCATCATCGTCATCATCAGCATTTGAAAGGTGTTCAGCGTTGGACCTAGGCCTATGTGCTGTTAAATAAAACATAAATAATGCCAAACTCGGGCTCAGAGCGACCAAATTACCCGAAAATGATACCCAATCACCATTTTTGTGTCAAGTGTCAAAATGACATCCGCCATCTTGGATCCTAAAAAAACGACACCCATGAACATTTTTGTGTCAAAAGTGTCAAAATGTCATCCACCATTTTGGATCCAAAAAATTACGCAAAATTCGTGCTCAGAGCCACCAAATTACTCGAAACGAAAACGACACCCATGAACATTTTTGAGGCAAAAGTGTCAAAATGTCATCTGCCAATTTCGTGATAAGATCCACCAAATTACACGAAAACGATAGCCATCAACATTTTCGTGTCAAGTGTGAAATTATGTCGGTCAAATTGAAATATTGTACACACTTTTTTATTTTGTTTGCTTTCTAAATTGCTAACCGTATTTTGGCCTAAACACCTGAATGGTTTCTGGCCTTAGTCCGGGCGGACAAATTAAAAAAAAAACAACTGCACCAAGATAATGTTAGAAAGCTACTATAACAATGAAAATGCTCCTCATTGTCCTTATAAACTTTTAATAGTATTTAGTACAGTAGGTTCAACAGAAATTATAGCAAGCAAAGAACTTATCATTTAGCACACGCGCTCGGCTCGGTAGCCTGGAGAGAGAAGAGCGAGAGAGCGATGCGGAGCGAGCGAGAGAGGTGGCGCGGATGCGTTCGGAAACGGGATAAAGCCCGTGTTACAGCCTCCCCCTCTAGCACGAAAGAACGCCCTCGTTTTCGTGGTAGGAAAATGAGAAAAAATATAGAAAACTTAGTCTAGGTAGCGACGCGGTCTGCCACGTTTACGTTTTTCCCTAATGGCGGGTTGGGCCTCACCAACGAAGGGAGTGAGGTGCGAAGTGTGATACTTTCCTAACAGGACACCGTCACTTACACGCTCTAATAAATATGTAGTGGGACCGACAGCTTCGCGCACGCGGTAGGGGCCATCCCTCCGCGGAATAAACTTGGATGTCTGACCTTTATCCGTGTCGTTAAGGCCTTGCGTCTTGAGCAAGACGAGGGTACCGGGTTCGTAGTCCGGGGCGGGGCGGCGGTGCGCGTCGGCGTGCTCCTTCTGCCGCGCCTGCGCGCGCTCGTGCACGTCGCGCGCGTGCAGCAGCGTGCCGGCCAGCCGCCGCAGGTAGGGCGTCACGCTGGCCACGGCCGTGTCGCGCGACACTATGGCGTGCATGTCCGAAGCTGCGTCGGCCGGCGCGCGGAGCTCCCTGCCAAACGTCAAAAAAGCGGGTGAATGACCCGTGCTAGCGGTGGTCGCAGAGTTCATAGCGAACCGTATCGCCGCTAGGTGCACGTCCCATGTGCTGTGATCGTTGCCGACGAGTATAGCTAGCTGTGGCTTCAGATCACGGTTTTTTCGCTCAATTGGGTTGGCTTCGGCATGATAGTAGGCTATTAGAGACTGCTGGATTCCCATAACGTGGCAAACTTGCTGCATCACTTCAGAGATGAATTGTACACCGTTATCACTGATAAGGCGGTGTGCGACGCCGTACCGCAAGAATACTTCGGTTGTGAGCAGTTTCGCGCATTCAAAGCTAGTGGCTTGCTTCAGGGCGAACAGTTCGACCCAGCGCGTGCACACGTCTTCAACGATTAGAATCCATCTATTCCCATCAGCGGTCTCGGGCAAAGGTCCAAATAAATCAACGGATACAACCTCGAATCGGCGAGTCGTGGCGGGCGTCTCGACTAGTCCCGCCGGCTTCCTCGTGTCTGCTTTATAGCGCTGGCACGCGGCGCAGCGCTTCACGTAGTCTGCGACGAAGGCTCGCATGCCGGGCCAGTAGTATTTGTGCGCGAGGCGCTGCAGGGTCCGCTCGACGCCGAAGTGGCCGGCGGTGGGCGCGTCGTGGTAGTCGGCCATCACCTGTGCGCGCTCGTGTTCTGGAATAACAAGACAGGCGTTATCATCGTCACCCTCTGGTGCGTATCGGTACAGTATGCCGTCCGAAAGCGCATAGCCGCGATCCGCCCACTGCCTCCCCCTGAAGGGAACGTCGGACTCCAGATCGTTGATGATTTTACTTACTTCCGGATCTTTCATTTGATTTCCGCGTATGTCGCTAGCTGGACGCGCGGGAAAATCAACAACTGCAGAACATATTTCGCAGTCGTCTTGCGAATCTTGCGAACACGGCGGGCGTGAGAGCGTATCAGCAATCACGTTGGACTTGCCAGGCGTGTAATCGATCTGCAGATTAAATTCCTGGAGAGTAAGTGCCCATCGCGCAAGTCTGCCGCTAGGAGACTTGTTATTCATCAGCCACTTGAGGGGTTGATGGTCGGTCTTAACACTCACCTGAGCGCCTTCGATATAGCCACGGAACTTGCCGACCGCCCACACCACGGCTAAGGCTTCCCGCTCAGTAGTGGTGTAGTTTCGCTCGGCGGCGTTGAGCTGCCGGCTCGCGTATTCGATCGGCCGCTCGTCGTAGCCCTCCCCCTGCATTAGTACAGCTCCGAGACAGTACCCGCTGCTATCCGTGCGCAGCACGAAGGGCTGCGTTTCGTCGGCCTGCCGCAGGATCGGCGCCGTCGTGAGGAGCGTCTTGATGCTCTCGAAGGCTCGCTGTTGCTGCTCGCCCCAGCGCCAGGTGCTGTCTTTCTTCAGCAGGTCCGTGAGCGGCCGCGCGACGTCTGCATAGCCGGGGATGAATCTCCGGAACCAGCTGGAAGTTTGAAGAAAACATTTTAGCTGTTTGACATTCTTCGGAGAAGGCATGGCCGTGATAGCGGCTGTCTTCTCAGGATTCATGTGGATACCGCCAGGGACAATGACATGACCTAAAAACTTAACGGACTGGCAAGCGAAGCAACTCTTGTCACGGTTTATCCGGAGGTTGAATTTGCCCAGCCTTGTGAAAACGGTTTGCAAGTCTGCCAAATGGGTTTGGAAATCTGGAGATAGGATTATGATATCATCCAAATATGCAAGTATTGTACTCTTGTAGATACCCATGTTTGATTTGAACCGGTCGATAAGTCTTTGAAATGTAGCTCCGGCATTACGGAGACCCATAGGCATCCTAATGAACCTAAATGTACCAAAAGGAGTGATAAACGCAGTCTTATCACGGTCATCGGGGTGAACATCAACTTGGAAGTAGCCAGAGCGCAAATCTAGAGTAGTCATATATTTGCTAGTCTTGGCTGCATGCAAAATATCCTCTACTCTAGGCAGTGGATATCTGTCAGCCTCTGTCACCTCGTTTAGTCTGCGAAAATCAATGCATAACCGCATGCCGTTCTCTTTCTTTGGAACCATGACAACATTTGCTGCCCATGGGGACTCACATTCCTCTATGACATGAGCGGCGAGCAGTTTGTCAAGTTCTACCTTTAATGCATCCTTCCGGTTTTGGGACATCCTAAAAGGTTGACAGGCTATGGGCTGCTGGCCCTCGGGGACTTTGATGCGATGGGTTGCAAAGTCTGTGGCCGGACCCTCTGTAGCAAATCGCTCTTTTCCGGTAAGGATTACATTATTAAGTTGGGCTTTCTCATCCACAGATAATGCATTCCCTTCATCATTCCTCAAGGTAAGAGCACTAATGTCTGCCCTCATTAAATCAGACTGATCTGATGACAAATAGTATGACTTTACAAAATCAAAACTCACTTTAGGGCTGTCCTTAAAGTACCAGGAGGAACTGGGAATGTCAATGATTATTCCCGCATTCATTATAAAATCATTGCCTAATAAAGTTCTACAATCACTGTCAGGGAAAACCAGAAAATCTGCCAGGGCCTCACGGCCTCCAACAGATACTAAAACTTTAGCAGTAAGAACATCACGTACCTGTGTTGATCCGTCAGCGAGACCTACTGTCCGCTGGGTTGAAGCAAACTCTATCCCGGAGTTCACTAAGATCTTGTGCAGGCCGGGGCTCGCCACACTCTGCGTGGCGCCGGTATCCAGTACGGCAACACCTTGCCGTCCAGCTATAGAAACATCTACCAAGGGGCGCGAGCTGTCAGTACCATGTAAACTAGCGAGGGACTGAAAATCTGCCGTTTTATGCGGCGCAGGTTTTTTATTACACGTATCACACCTCGACCTCACTACCCCTGGCTGGTTGCAGCCGTAACATTTAATACCGGGCTTAGTATCACTGTCGCTACCGACTTTCGTTTGCGCTTTACGACATTCGTCAATATTATGACCAAAACTTTTACAATAGCCGCATCGCGGACGAAGTTTTGAATTACGCTCGCGTTCGATCGTACTAGGGTAACTAGAGGGAACATTCGATCGAGAAACCGTCGTAGGAGCACTATTATTACGGTCTGCGTCACGCGGTTTGACAGCTGTGTCAATCGTGTGACGCCGCGCGGGAATTACAATTTCGTTGTTTATATTAGATAAAACCCTAGGTCCTACCTCGTCTCTCGCTTCCTCCGCATCGCGCGCTTTGATTAAAAGGCTTTCGATGTTAACAACACTATCCCGCGGCACACTTTTGCGCACTTTGCGATTCAAAAGTCCGTAAACAATATCTAATTTCAACGTCGAGTCTAACTCGTACGGGAATTTAGCAAAAATAGCGCGTAATCGCGAGATGAATATTTCGGATCGCTCGTCGTTTTGTTCGGTCGCGTACAGGTCACGAAGCAGCTTGTAGGCTGGGCGCGGGGCTCCGTACATGCCGCGCATGCGTGTCGTGGCTTCTTTCCAGGTCTTCACGTCTTGCTTTATTCCTCGCCACCAGGTCGCAGCGTCATCCGTGAACAGCATGCTTAGGCCGCGTAGCGCGTGGTCCTCGTTGACGTTCGTGCATTCCATGAACATTTCGACGGCGTCTATGAATGTTTCTATTTTATCAGCTTTGTCCGCTCCGCGTCCGTCGAAACGCGCCGTGCATTTTGCCATATTTCCAGATGATCCTCCGATTGCGGTCGAGGACGCCCACTGCGTCGCGTCGCCGTGATGAGGCGGAGGAGTCGGTGAATTAATGGTGTTCTGCATCGCGCTTCGCATGACGTTGGATAGCAGGCTCGAAAGTTGTTCTTGTGTAATGCCAATCATGTTGGATGGTCTGCTGTCTTCGTACCGCCGCCAGGTATGCGCGTCCACGTTTTCGCTGTCGTACTCGTACTCGCCGCGCGCCTTGGGGCCGTACACGCGGGCCTCGGGGCTGTACGGGCGCGCCTCGGATCCGTGCGCGCGGGCCTCGTGATCGTGTGGGCGCGGCTCGTACGCGCGCGCCTCGGATCCGTGCGCGCGCGCCTCGTGGTCGTGCGCGCGCGCCTCGTGGCCGCTAGCGGAGTCTCTGCGTGGACCGTCGTGTTCTTCACCGTGTTGAACTTGTTCAGAATCGTCGCCTCGTCGCTCTTGGGGTTGGCCTTCATTCGCTTTTCCTCGCGTCGTCATAGGCATAGCGAATGCGGTGTCGGACAAAAAGATGGCGGTTGTACTTTATAAAAAATTTTTTCGTGGTGTTCGTTCTTGCTATTTCTGCCTCTAGGTGGGCGCCATTATAACAATGAAAATGCTCCTCATTGTCCTTATAAACTTTTAATAGTATTTAGTACAGTAGGTTCAACAGAAATTATAGCAAGCAAAGAACTTATCATTTAGCACACGCGCTCGGCTCGGTAGCCTGGAGAGAGAAGAGCGAGAGAGCGATGCGGAGCGAGCGAGAGAGGTGGCGCGGATGCGTTCGGAAACGGGATAAAGCCCGTGTTACACTACTGTAATGTGAATATTATAGTAGAGTTGCGGGCCATAGAGCATAGACTTGTCTCCAGTATATTCTGTGTATCATTATATTGGTGTTGGTGACCCTTTAACTGTCAAATAAAAGTACTGGAGTAGGAAAAATATATTACATAGATTTTTTAAAACTAGAAATCATAATAACAAGCATAATAATGTTCATAAATTTAGTTAATTTAGTAACTGGGCAATACTTTTGCTAATGTCAAATTGGTAAGTGACATCGACGTGCAGGCCCAAACGTGACATTCGTTGAAGTTCAACTGACAGATGTCAAAGAATTTAAAAAAAAAAACCTTGGATTCGCACACATTTGCACTGTCGTTCAAAACGTGAATCGTTTATCGTGCGCTTTATAATTGTGATTTTATTTTTTTATTATTTTAGAACCTGTGGTACTATAGTAGTAATAAATAGTTACTTATGTTTGTTTCTACTTTTTAGTCACTTTCTTTTTCGTTTTGTTGTGTAAAGGTTTTAAAGGATTTTATAAACTTTATTTTTTAGAAACTGGCAATACTGGTAAAAAGAAAAATGACAATCACCGTTTTTTATGATATGAGTAGATTCAAAAATATTGAGAAACATGCGACTTGTCAGGTTTTTTCCATTTATTCAAAGATTTCAACATTTTCGGCACTTTACAGTTAATTCTCCAATTTATGCGCACAGATGGTTTCCTGATGCGGAATACGTTAAACAATTCAGTGGACCATTCATGTGGCCTACTCCGGAAATGGAGAAATATTACAAAATAGTGTATCACGGTAAACTCCCACCTGTCGAGCGCAAAGTCACTAATATGATGATCAATTTTGGACCACAACACCCTGCAGCCCATGGTGTGCTGCGACTCATCCTCGAATTGGATGGTGAAACTGTAGTAAGAGCTGATCCTCACGTAGGATTTTTGCATAGAGCAACAGAAAAACTTATGGAGAATAAACATTACAACCAAAGTTTGCCATACATGGATCGCCTCGACTACGTGTCGTCCCTTGTAAATGAACAGGGATTTGCGCTGGCTGTGGAGAATTTGTTAAATATTGAAGCACCGCCTCGAGCTAAAGCAATCAGAGTCATGTGTGCAGAACTTACTCGATTAGCCAATCATCTCCTGAACATATCTGGAACAGTCCTCGACGCAGGTGGTATCACACCCTTTTTCTGGATGTGCGAAGAAAGAGAAAAATTATACGAGATGTTTGAAAGACTTTGTGGCGCTCGCGTGCATTGCGCCTACATACGACCCGGTGGAGTATCACAAGATATACCAATTGGATACATGGATGACGTCTACGAGTTCTGTGCCAAGTTAGGGGAACGTTTGGATGAAACTGAGGATTTAGTTACGGGAAATCGCCTATATTACGCGCGAACAGCAGGGATAGGTGTAGTCAGTGCTCATGAGGCAATCAGTTTGGGTTTCACTGGTCCGATGTTGCGGTGTACGGGTGTGAAGTGGGATATTAGAATTAATGAACCCTACGACGGTTATGACTTATACGACTTCGATGTACCTATCGGAACTTTCGGCGATTCTTACGATCGACATCTTCTTCGCAGCGAAGAGATGCGCCAATCTTTGAGAATTTTGAACCAAGTGATCGATACGATGCCCGAGGGGGAGTATAAAACAGATGATTCTAAGTACTGTTTACCTTCGAGGGCAGAGATGAAAACGTCAATGGAATCTCTTATTCATCATTTCAAGTTGTGCAGTGAGGGGTATGCTGTGCCCCCTGGGGCTACGTATACGTGTGTGGAGGCTCCAAAGGGCGAGTTCGGGCTGTACATGGTTGCAGACGGGACCTCGCGCCCATACCGCGCGTTCGTGAGACCGAGTTGCTACACGCATTTGGCAAGTTTGGCAGTGATGGCCAAAGGGAACATGCTCGCTGACGTCACTATAATGATTGCTTCTATTGATATTGTTTTCGGCGATATCGATCGTTAGATTCTTAAACAAATCACATTTTAGTGTGAAATAAAAAAACTGGAACATTAAGTGCGAACAATTTATTCAATAAATTTCGACTTTTGAATACTTATTTGTTACTTGCGTCTAAAGAAGTCATTGTCAAAATAAATACGTAAGATCATGGCCTGCTGCGGTTCTTACATTCGATATTAGTAATCCATTGGGCCTTAAATAATTGATAACTATTTTTGGATAATATAGTACAGTTGCTTTGTGAAAATCATTATCTTGTCGTCGCGACATTAAGATGAATCTATATAGACGTCCCTGCTGCCGGGTATGGTATAAATTAGGTATTAATTCGATATGGTATAACAAATACTACCTACCTAAGAGTTAAATATCTGCAGATTATTTTCAAATAATTTAATATCGAATAGTGGCCCTGTAGGTAGGTACTATATTTCCATAAAGCAATCAACACAATTTGCGTTTCACCAACGACCCGTCAGATCAGAAAACATTGTAGCTCCTTTGCTATAAATATGGTATATTATAAATGTGTGCATTAAATCCAAAGCGCGTATATTGCACAGTGCTGCAATAGCAGATAAACGTTTAAAAAGTGTAAAAGTGATGGTAGCAAAACCAAAATAATAACAAGTCTAATATGTCGATTTAATAAACAATACTTTTACACCGTGTCGTTCTACTCATCCATCACATTATATCCTTATATTCCTAGATGACATAAATAATCAATACAAAGTCAACGATCTGGTAAATACAGTCTATAGACACCCAGGAATACACAATTGGAATGTATTGGTTCTCGTAATATTTACAATATAATTCATATATTATCTTATACAGATTTTATTTTGAATATAAACTACTTACTTAAATAGAAAATATAATATGTTTTGATCTACAGTAGGTATATTTGTTTACGGTACATTTAAATTCATGTAATATATTATACTTACAGCAATATGTACCTAACTAAGTTAAACATTCAGAGAGCAAACACGGCTAGTGAAATTCAAGCCTAAGATAATTAGTTATAAAGAGCACTAGTTATAATAAATTATTCACCGCGCAAAAAAATTAAGAACGATCAGTATTTAGATTCATCTTTTACGATCATAATTTTTTAGCAAAAAGCACGTGGAAATGTCCTTCAGCTCACATGGTCTATAGATTTTAAAACGCAGGTAGTTTCATTCTTACCTGTCCTATTTGGTAAACAAAATTCTAACCTCAATGTGCAAATTTTTGTAAAGAATAAGGTGTATTATGTTATCAAGTTGAGTTTTTCGGAATTTATGTGCGAAAATTACATTTGTAATTTGCTATGAGCTTTTCGGTGAAGGAAAACATCGTGAGGAAACCTGCACACACATTTGCGAAGAAATTCAATGGTGTGTGTTAAGTTCCCAATCCGCACTGGGCGCGCGTGGGAACTATAGCCCAAACCCTCCAATACACGGAGGAGGCCTATGCCATGAGGCACGCCGAATTTCGCGACAATTTAATAAAAAAAAAAAAAAAAACGACAATAACAACAACAACAACATGTAATTACTGAAATTGTAGCGAATTCGGAATAAAAAGGCTTATAAATAAATAAATAAATAAATGTTATCAAATAAACCTGAGGCAATATTTTGTACATAATTTTGCTGATATTTTATCTCTAGTTCCTTTATTTACGATGAAATAGTTAAAAAATAGTAAAAATGAGACGTTTTGAGGTTAAAATTTTGTTTACCAAATAGAACAGGTAAGGATGAAATACCTTATACTATTCTATTGCCGAAAGATTTCCGAGCATTAAAGCCGCGCTCATACACTCATCAAAAATGTTTACGACAGTTTTGAACATTTCCATATAGGCAATACTAGGTACTACCACAGTATATATATAAGCTAAAGCAATAGGGAAGGTAGGCTTACTTTTTGAAATAAGTACCTACGCTCCAATAAAGCGTTAGGGTTGTCGGTAGGTAAGTATTATATATATTACTAACTGAAAAATAATTTCGCCTGCTACGACACGTTCGGAAAGCTCTGTTATTAAATTTTATTGTATTAAAAATTCTCATCCGAATGAATAGCTTTCTTAAATAAACTATTGGGACACGGCACTATAAAACTGTTTTTTCTAGTTCTTTGTAAATTAATAAAGCTAATTTGCAATTTATGTTTATTTCGGTTTTGAAGAAGCCGAGTTCAAGCAGCCGTACACTGCCCAATACGCTCTTGGCATATTTAAAACCAATTTAAAACGAAAAAACGGCCGCTCCTCTCAATGCGCCACGCGCGACTGACAGCACCGCGAGATCCGCTTAGGGGCCGTGTAGAAGCGCGCGTCTATGTGTGTGTTCGTTTCGACCGTTTTGTTCGTAGATTCCCTACTGCTTTAGCTTATATATATACTGTGGTACTACCGAGTCAAAACATCATGTCTAGGGATAATGATTATCCCAAGGCTTTTTTGATGTGTGTATTTCACTTGATTTCCGACGGACTGATTCTACAAGGTGGAAATTTGAGATGGGGTAGCCAAGGCAACCGCTTCAATCGTTGATTGATACCACGCGAGACTAATTTAATGTACCTAAGTACCTAATCTTGAATCATGCAGACATTGTTCTTAATTTTAAAGCTAAAGATTTATAATTACACAAAAACGGATAACTCACATATAAAGTTTGAGTGATGCTGCACATCGAAAAATAATTTTAATTTGACATTTCTAAAGTGGCATAATTGATAGAATTTATGAAATCTATAGGCTGATTTAAGCTACATTTGAATGCGGTTCTATTCTTTTATTTAGATTTTTTGGAGAAATTACGATTAGGACCATTTTTGACGGCTAATCCAACTCAAATTTTCAACCTGTATAATAAACACAATATTAAGTTCTACTTTCACCAATCATTGGCTGTTATGCAACTGTTATGAAATAATTATTGCCTCATACTTTTTTAACAAATTCTTTAGTAACTTCACAAGGTATGTTTGTTTGCTTTACATGCATGTGCAATCTTCTTTGACCTTCTTCGGTTCGCATTCAGGGGTCATAATATGTGGCGAAAGCCATATGATAGGCTAGTATGTATCGTGAAGCGATGGCACGAACTTGAAATTTGTTACACGTTTAGAAATCTGATGATAAAGTACCATCAACTGTGAAATGTAAACTGATTGAAACAGTCAGTTCATTATTGTCTACCTAAAAATACTGAGTTGTATATTGTGTCTCAGCTGTCAACCCACAAGAGAACTCGCGGATAAAATCCTACATAGCAAAAGGACGGTCACTAGTCACAAAATTCGCTCATACATACAAATAATAAAATCAAAGATCGCACCCGTCCTTATTCACATGGCTCATATGAGACAAATAATAAGTAAACCATTTCAGTAAACCCAATAGAGTTTACGTACGATAAGCGTATAAATAACATCGTTTGGTCCTTATTTGCGTTTGATCCATCAGTATCACAGTTCTCGTTCACTGTGACATTTTCTCAGTGGATTCCACATAGATGCAGGAGCAAAGTTTCTGGAAGAATCTCAGAATGCAACCGGAGAATGCGTGGTAGATGTCGGGTTTTGTGTCCCACTTGACGCAGAGGTAGTAGACAGGGATGCCAGATAGGAGGATAGCGAGGCCTATGGCGCTGTCTGTGGGTTTGTCGATGGCTGGGATGATGACTAGGCAGGCGATGGCTAGGAGGAATAAGTACGGGACGACGATGTTGACGCGGATAGGCCGAGGGATGTCGGGCCGCGTGCGGCGCAGCCACAGCATGCCGACCACTGACGCACCCACTGACAGCCACAGGGTTTGGGAGAAGTAATTGATCAGGGCGAACACGTTGCTCGTGGACAGCATCAGAAGAGAGAAGAAGCACTGAAAAACATAAAATTATATTTAAAGTTTCGAACATAATAGGCCCGACAAATATTTCTACTTCTCTTGTGTTGAAACACTCGCTACGCTCAGCTCGCTTCGCTCCTGGTTCAACTATAGAATCCTTTCGCTTGCTCGTGTTTCAATTCCACATTCGCAGGTAAAATAAGTATACCTACAACTTTGCACCCTTGTATATACCTAACAAATAACTATTTCTTAATGTATCTCTATGTAATAATTTGCACTGTATCGTTTAATTCATCTCTGAGTAAATAACTATCAGGTGATAAACATGATCAGAGGCCTTACCATGACGTCCTAATTCCGACTCAGTTCAAGTTTTAGATGTCACTTTTAGTACGAATCTGACAGCGAGCGAACCTAAACTGAAACGCATTAAGACGTCATGGTAACCCCCCAGTTTTCTCGTAGTTTTATCATTATCACTGTACTGCTATACAGTATTTACAGTAAATTATCTAGAGCACAGATAAAGTAAATCCCATCATAAATCCCGTCACACTGAAAATACGGTAAATCTCATGCCTCAACTTGGAAGCCCCTATATCAACAACGCGACAATTACTTGCTCGTTTGCCTTCCTGTTCACATAAAAAAAAAAAAAATTGTCTGTGACAATGACAAGTGACAATTCTGATTACATTCCCAAACTCTACAAAAATCTACGCCGGTTGCCTTCGTATTGACTACGCGTTGCATTTCGAATTGGATAACTAATAAACTAGTAAACTAACAGTTTCTAGAAATAGTTCCCTGATGGTAAATAATCAATACTTCCCATGGATATCTGTAACACCAAACACATACGTTGCCAGATAGGTATATCACCGACCGTCTTACTATTCGTACCGGAACACGGCAGCGTAAGTACTGCTGCTTGGCAACCGGCAGCAGGTAATATGGTGAAAGCAATCTGGGCGAAACCCTACACAAGATCCTACCACGCGCAAAACCTTTTTGTCTTTATATTTTTTCGTCTTACCGTGAATATGAGCGAAGGTATGGGCGTCTGTTTTTCGATATGGAAGAGCGAGAAGAAGGCGGGCATGTGTCCCTCTTGCGCGCCCGTGGCAAACAGCCGGGCCGAAGTGAACAGAACGCCGTTAACACCACCAAACGTGGACAGCGCCACGAACACCGGGATCACCCAACTCCAAGCACCGAAGAGTCGGTCACCGAACACCTGGCAAAAGGTACGAAGATAGAGTCAAGTCACAGCTAGGCTAATGGTTTTAGTGCCTCGGTATAATTAGGTACAATTGCATGTATAAGTATAGTGCGTTGGGGTAAGATCAAAAGCGGGGTAAAATAAAACTCGTAAGGCACTTGTCTTTTTTTTTGCATGAAAGTAAAGTGAATGATAATGTTATAATTATTATTGTATGGAATGAAATAAAGCTTTATTATTATTATTCTGTATATTTATCTTTTATCTTAAGCTAGGTTTTTACAATATTCAAATAAAAAGTAATAAAGCAATATTAATACAAGATATAAAAACATTATAAAAACCTAACCTAGGGTGCCGCCGGCAGCGAGTCGGGGCCTAAGCTGCCGGTGGTCAGGGCGACAGAGAGAGGAACCTCCTGACTATGCGGGCCGTGTCTAGGAGTACCGCCTTCTGTATCTGACCCTTGACCCAACCACCTAGCGAGAGCCTTTTAAGGTGATGGTCAAGGCTCTTCGCTATCAGACCGTTCGCCGAAACTACTATCGGGACAGTGATTGTTGAGTCAACATCCCACATGGCGGTTACCTCGTGAGCCAAGTCAAGGTACTAAAGTGAATGATAATGTTATCATTATTATAGTATGGAATGAAATAAAGCTTTATTATTATTATTATTAAGGCACTTGGCCCACCGCCGGTGAGTAGCGAGCAGCGAGTGGTTTTTAGTATGGAACTTTTATCGCCCGGCGACAAAAGCGACAAAATTTCCATACTAAAATACGCTCGCTTCTCGCTACTCGCCGGCGGTGGGACAAGTGCCTAACTCCGGGAGTTCGGACGATTTTTTTATCTTACCCCGCTTTTCAACTTACCCCAACGCACCTTACCTACTTTCAACATGAAACTACCGTGAGACTCGACCGTAATTACACAAACGGAAGTCGGACATCGGAGCATTACTCGACTTTTATACGTGAGTTATCCGTTTGTGTAATTAAGTTACCTACTTATCGGGTTTTTTGACATTTGATACTACTACCTGGGGTTACCTACCTACAATTTTGCACTAGGTATAGCCGTTATCGCCACAGCTGCCACGTGTATTTAAAGGTAAATATACTCCGTTTATCTCTTATTTACACGAACTGATATGTATAAATATCCTCAATTATAACGTTAAAAATATATTACAAATCATTGACTGACCGGTCAGTTGTTATCGCAGAATTAATTACTTACCTATAACTTAGTTAATAGCAATTAACTATTAATAATAGAATGGTGTCAGGCGCAACTGAACTCATTACCCACTGAGGAAATTCTATATTCAAGAGAGTTGATATCAGGTTGTACCTACATAGATACATACTTACTGACCTATTATTATGTTCTATTTATTATCAGTATTACCAGAGTCTTTGACATAAAGAACCAAGAAACACGGACAATGATTAAAATTAGGATACACGGATCACTGACGTATTGTAGGTAAGTACGACTGTATACAGTCGAGGTCATAAAAAAACCGGCCAAGTGCGAGTTGGTCTCGCGCACCGAGGGTTCCGTATCATTATCTATAAATATCTATAAACCAGTGTAAGCAGAGCCCTGCTCCACTCGGGGGCCACTTTATATTGGTCACTGATATATTATTATACAGACATACATACATATTTACGGTTTTCGCAATTATTCCTTAATCTGTGCTATAAGACCTACCTTCATACCAAATTTCAAGATTCTGCGTTCACGGGAAGTACCCTGTAGGTTTTGATTCTCTTGAGAGTTGCGGAAATTTGCGGCATAAACGGCTGTATCTTTTGATTGCGTTGGCTTAGAAGTTTGATTTTTTCACAGCTCTAAGGGGCAGTGGACTTGAGTATTTGATATAAATTTCAGCTTGATACCTCCACGCGTTCCTGAGAAATAGGGTCTTGACAGACAGACGGACGGACGGACGGACAACAAAGTGATCCTATTAGGGTTCCGTTTTTTCCTTTTGAGGTACGGAACCCTAAAAATCGATGCAGTCATCACCATCATGTCAAATATATGTATCACCGACCTTATTGTTTGTAGCATAAAGGTGTATACTTAGATGTTTTTGACGTCTTGGTAGCGTACTTATATTTGTGCTCTTGACTTGACTTGACTGTAGGTACCTATTTGTAGGTTAGTTATGTCCTACATGTTTCGCACCAATCCCTGGATCTTGCTCTACAATCTAGTTGCCGCGAGCTGCAAGAGCGCTGGTTGGTACGCAGTTCGCGATTAGCTTTCCGTTTGAGCTCTCATTGAGAAAGAACTACGGATTAGTTCCGAACATGTTAGCCATACCTGAACTAAAATAGTAGTTTATGTTACAAATTGACTAATTCGATAATCACAACAGTAGGCTTATTGTCTAACTCGCTCGCAATCGCCATCGTTTTCAATTTGACAGTTCATGTATGGGCTGACAATTGGCATCGGAATCAGCTAGCTGTCACATCCATACAAGAACTGTCAAAATGAACACGATGGCGATTGCGAGCGAGTTAGACAATAAGCCTACAGATACGATTATTTTGTTTTTAAGCCGTTCGAAGTTTGAAAGTAATTAGAGTACATTAGAGTATCGATATTGATACTCTAAAGTAAACATTATAATACAACCACAGATACAGGTTTCCTAATGTAGGCCATTTGCTAATCGTTCCTGAGCATTGTAGGGAAGTTATGATTGTGAAATGGATGTAGATAAATAGTATACCTTAGTTACATCAGTGACCCGTTTATCCTATTTTAATAATTAATCAGATAGATATAATTATTATTATCGTTTGAATCTCAATCAATGGCACTGATTAGCTTAGCTACCCTAGTTAAGGATGAGGAAATCGGAAATCTGTTGAATAATAAAACGTTTCGCGAGGAACTTAAGTACCTATGACTTACCGCTTATAATATTGATCATGATACCTGCATTTCGCAAAATATTAGGACCACGTATTACGACTAAAAACAAAATGCGCAGTAAAATCAATCTGAACACGTGTTTATTACTTTGCTATATAAAAAATAGACTATTGTGATGGTAGTTTCGAATACTGATGGTCATTGCGCTTAAAAATAATCAGTCACGAAAGCGCACTAAGCTGCGCTGTTTCATACAATACAATACATAGTTGTCTAGTTTTGGCACTGATAGTTGAAAATAGTAGTATCTACTTACATAGAAATATTACCTACCTACTACCGATTTAATGCCGAAAATTATATTTTTAGCAAGCTACATTTCTCTAAGACGTTTTATGACTAACAAAACAGCACATGATAAATTCCAGCTTTATTATGCTAATAAACCGAATTGCATCAACGTTTTCACTTCCTTTGACCTATTTAAAGTTGCTAGTTTAAAAATATACTTACAACTGCGACGGCAGGATTTGACGCCATTTCAATTTTGGACACGACGGCGAAGTAGGCCAAGTTTGCAAGTGCATAAATGATGGTCACGAGGGGCATGGCGATCCATATCGCGCGAGGCAAGTTCCTGAAATACATAGCAAAACGCGTAACGCATAAAAATGTTATGAGCGGGCGTTAGCGCGGCGGCAGTAGGCGATAACAATAGATTGCGGACGCTTGAGAATTACGACGCATTATCCTTCAGTTTTTGAATTCCACTCTTCCCTGATAAACCTGATCGAAACCGAAGCTACATTTGAAGAAATGCAAATAAATTATGACAATGCTGAGTAAACCAAAATTTCTAAGCAAGCCAGCATCTATCTAATGATTAGAAATATTATGACAAAATTTAAAATTATACCTGCCTGCCTGTGACTTTGTTTTTTACTCACGTCAACTTTATACCTACGTATGCAGTGAACGTATGTATGTATATTAATATCACTAGATAGGTGTTTAAAAACTACCTATATTTTCGGATGAAGTGAAAATCGTTTCTAGTAAGTATCGGATAGAATAATGTCACCAAAAACTATCTCTCTTACACAAAAGGTCGTAACTGTCACGATTACTGTGAATGATAATAATTTAATGTTTTTTTGTGTTAGCAGATAAGCGATCTTTGCGGTTTCGTTTCATACCTATAGGTAACATTTACTATGCGTTCGACACGCTCTTGGCCAATTTTTCGTAGAGCAAAAAAGATTACTAACATTCATTATTTCGCGCTACCTACTAATCGTGAGAAAAGATACGTAATTTGAATTGCAAAGACGTGGTCGGTGCGGGATATCAAGCCTCGATGTGAAATGAGTTTCCCGCGAACTGTTAGTGAAGATGAACGACCATGAATAATGCATGCAATAGGACGAGTGGTAAGGAATGGGAACAAGACACTATCCTATGTTACACCTATAGTTGAGTACCACAAACCCCTGTTAAAGTCCTTACATGCAGTAGGTACCATTTCGTTTTGGCTCAGAGGCCTTCCTTTCAGTCTCTAGCTAAGTATTGATGCATCTCATCTGCTTTAACGTTCAAGTCCATTTAAGGATTAATTTATGTCTGAGATTATGCCTTACTTGAAACTGACATCTATTTAACTTTTAGTGTCAAGGTAATACTCATTGGATCACAAATTATAAAGCAACTATTCAACGCCAAATAAGGTATAAATTAATGTGCATTTTTATCTATACCTTCAGCGCAGCGCAATGTAGTTTCCTCTGACTGCCTTTTGTTTGGACTGCACTCAACAAATGAATGAAAATATGGCTGAGAATTTAATCTAGAATTGCAATATTTACTTTCAGAAAGAAAAACTATGACTTTATTTTGTCGTAGAGCCGTAACTCGTATTCTAACAAATGAAGACTGAACGTTATGACATATTTTAACTTTAATGTTTATGATGGGTTTAGATCTTTAACTAAATTTTCTAAGATCTTTATTGACAAAATCTTTTCTTCCTGATATATTTTGGTGAAACGAATACCTAAATGTATAAATAATTAAGTTGCTCAAGGCTAACCTGTGAAGACACTGTAGAAATCCAACCAAGACGAGTCAACAAACAAACCAACAAAAAAAACTGTTGATGTTCCTAGAGTAAGTAGTTTTCCTGAAATAGGTTTATTTATTTATTTATAAGCCTTTTTATTCCGAATTCGCTACAATTTCGGTAAGTACATGTTGTTGTTGTTATTGTCGTTTTTTTTATTTTTATTTATTTATTAAATTGTCGCGAAATTCGGCGTGCCTCATGGCATAGGCCTCCTCCGTGTATTGGAGGGTTTGGGCTATAGTTCCCACGCGCGCCCAGTGCGGATTGGGAACTTAACACACACCATTGAATTTCTTCGCAGATGTGTGCAGGTTTCCTCACGATGTTTTCCTTCACCGAAAAGCTCATGGCAAATTGCAAATGTAATTTTCGCACATAAATTCCGAAAACTCAGAGGTGCGAGCCTGGGATTTGAACCCACGACGCTCTGCTTGAGAGGCCACAGGTCAAACCACTAGGCTACCACGGCTTTTTTTTTTTTTTTTTTTCCTTTTCCTGAAATAGGTAAGTATCTTAAATGCGCAGATTTTTCTCTTAACTATTTAACTAGGTACTCGTATTATAGTATATGTATTATTATAGACGTAGCCTCATTTTCCTCTAATGGACATTGAAACCCGCTAATACAAATACCACTTTCATTTGAAAAGCAGAACCAAACAAAAGAACGCGTTCGCTCGAAAAGTGTTTGCGAACCTCTCTAGGGAGTCGCTTCAAGGAATTTAAAAGTCAATTCCCAACACAATTACAGTATTACCATTCCGTCTAGTTGTTTTGTTTTGTTACCCGCGTGACTTCATTGCATTTCATTGCCCCGCTGAATATATATCATGTTGAAATCCTACTTTATGTTAAAAATTTAATTCGTTGTTTACATTTTAGCAGGAAAACATTATACTGTACTTGACGGCCTTGTATTTGACCCAAACTGGTTTTCTTTAAATAATTTGTAGTGATTCATAAACACTTTAAATAGATACATAAAATAATATTATTTGTCTATAAAAAGGTACCTATCACGTTACATGTATATATAGTGCATTGGCGCGAATCTACAGTTCTTACGACTTACCATTACTACTATCCGGATGTTCGTGCTTTTCTGCAACAAAGCTTATTTAAGCTCGTTATTTTCTGCTTTGAAATCCATCCGTGAATATAACTTGACAAAGGAACTCTACACTTTGACATTTGTACGGCTTATAACATACATTCATATAACAGACTATCTCCACTTGTAACTGACATAATTGTCATAGCTGCAATGTTGATGCTTTGTTGTTTATTTTATGTGAGAAGTGGCATGTTTTAAAA
Source organism: Pandemis heparana (assembly GCA_963854515.1). NCBI lineage: Eukaryota > Metazoa > Arthropoda > Insecta > Lepidoptera > Tortricidae > Pandemis > Pandemis heparana. Next base: position 12,458,446 of record OY978008.1, on the reverse strand, counting down.
TGATTAAACACATAAATACGTATATTACTTACTTACATATTTACTTGGTCGGCTTTAATTTGTAATAATAATTATAACCAGAGACCTACATAATTACAAACTGCATAGGTAATGAATTATTGATTAGTTAATATTTGAATGTTTTATTGCGTGTATACTTAATCAAGAAAGTGCTTTACCATTTTTTATGACAACTACATTACAAAATAACATTTTAAATACCCCCCACGCATTTGTCAAGTAATCATACGTAAATAAAAATTGTAGTTACACAAATGGATAACTTACGTATAAAAGTCGAGTAATGATCGACATGTTTCGGACTAAATCGTAGTTACTTCCTCTTGGAGCCCCCGCCCCGGCGGCAGCGAACCGAACCCAACAAAACAATTTTGTGCCAAAATATTCATACCAAACATGGCTAAAAACCACTGCGAGAAAACTGGCATTTTGTGTCGGAAGTTAAAAAAACCAAACCGATTGTCATATTGACTTCTAGAGGACATTCTAAAGTCGTACAAATGACATATAATCTTACGCAAACGTACAAGTGAACGTTATTGTAAACTTACTGAATGCTAGTTTTGACCTCTAACAAGAGGTTCAGCATTGATACAGTTTAAATCGAAAGGTTATACGCCATAATTCGTAATGGCCTTCATTGCACCTATCGAGTCTACTTTAGATCATCTAGGAAAGATTCGTCTAACCAAAACCGACACTTCAATATAATAAATTTAAGCACACATGCAAAAAATAGATCTATAAAACGTAATACACAGGGCTTCGCCATTGATTATTCAGTCTCCGGATAAGTGAAGAGGTATAGCATTGTTATAAGTATTTCCTCGCCCACAATGAAATCACGATTGTACAGTTTTCGATTGAACGATCTTTCATAATATGGATGTGAGTTAACGTTGATCTACTTATGATTAACTTATACTTACTTGTAAGGATCCTGCAGTTCCTCAGTGACGAAATTCAGGTAGTTCCAGCCCCCAAAAGCGAAGAGGCCAGAGTAGAAAGCCAGGGCCACCTTTCCGACACCGTAGTCACCATCCCAGGCGTCTTCAAAGTTCTCCGTGTGGCCTAATACATGGAGTTATGTCTAGTTAGAATATTTGTATCATCTGTGATTCATCACCATCATATCAGCTGGAAGATGTCCACCGCTGGACACCTTTAGACCTTCCCCAAGGGTAGTATTCCGGTAGGTACACGGTGGAGTGGACACTCCGAAACTTTTCGGCCCAATTCTACGAGCAGTCTGCCCCGCCCACTTCCACTTACGGTATACTGTAGTGCCCAGAAAAACTTAAATTGTTTAATTGGGTTGTTTAATTTAATTAAAAAGACACTTAGTAGGCCGTGGGTTAAAGCTTGTATAAAACCACTTGGCACAAAGTTAAAACAACCGGATCGGAAGTGACCTGTTGCTATCAGTAAGATTTATGGCATCGGCGACCGGTGACCGGGTTGACCGTGACTACAACCGATGTCAGCATTATTTGTAAGTAAGGTGCAGTCACCAGCAACTATAGCCACAATGACAAGAGTTGGTTGGATATAAGAACTAAAGGCTTAGCTACTGTTCAGATACAGCATGGCACTGGAAAAGCGGGATAGAGCGGGACAAAACAAATGCTGTGTCGTGTTGTTGTTATATGTGTTGTTACGTGTGTTTACGCATGCCTACTTTATACGCGTACCATTACGCTTTTCCCAATAGAGTCCCTATAGGCCAAGCCTACGTTATTTGCATCTCTGTCTCGCCTTTAAATAGCTCTACATTTTAAAACCATCATTACATAAAGATAGCTGGTTGAGAATTTTAGAAAACTTAAATCATGTGACACTTAGCCCGATTTTGTTAACCATTAAAATCATATTAAAATAGCTGCTACCTACTACTACATTGTAAGACTGATCGTACATATTCTTAGAACAGTTTTAATGAACTGGGGCCTTGACGTCTGAATGCGATTCAGTTTAGGTTCGCTCGCTGTCAGATTCATACTAAAAGTGACAGCTAAAACTTGAACTGAGTCGGAATTAGGACGTCATAGTAAGCCCTCTGGTAAATATCGTATGCTTAGTGATATGCTGATATTATCAAGACTTGTAGGCATTGTACAAGTAAACATCGTACGGGATGATTTATGATTCATGCCTCATAGCTAAGCAACGTCATGAAAAGCCTCCTAAGCACTACGTAAAGCTGATATAGCGTTACTTGTTCATCGGTCATAGGAAAATTACGATAACGTTGTAGATTTACAATAATAATAATAATGACTAACGTCGGAGTCAAGGCACTGGAATATTATTGATTAATTTTACTTCGATCATAAAATAAATTTAAACTTCTGACCCAATCAATTTACAAGATAAGAAATATCAAAATATTTTTTTGGATCTTTAGAGTATAGAACGGTCAAGAATTAAGAAACGCAATCATTACAAGATTTCTCTATTATACGTTACATCATGTTTTAGTATCACAGATATATTAATGTAAAAATACACCGCTACGTCTCCGCTTCAATCCGGTATGCAACGGATGTGCAGATAGCGGTGGTTAGTCTCCATGCGGAGGTGAGATTAGCCAATGGCTCGTAGAGTTGGCAGAACTTAAATAATAATAACACAGAAGTTGCATTGAAGAACACAGTTCAAATCCTTACCTATGCTGATGTAGTAGACGCCAGAGATGATGATGATGACGAGAGCAAGCAGTTTGGAGGACGTGAACACGTCTTGGATGCGCATCGTCCATCTAACGCTGATGCAGTTGACTGCTGTCAGGATGCCTGCAAAATCACACCAATCAAGTTTTTTTCCGTAATACCATTATTTCGCATAAAAAAACTTCAAAACCTTTGATTTTTGAAGGGAAAGAAAGCCATGAGTAGCACGGCGTAGGTAGCTTGCTGAAGACATTCGTTAAACAGGTATTTTTGGGAAGTCCAGCAGCGACAGTCCTGTCAGTTTATAGAGATTTAAAATGGATTTTTGAAGCACAACATAAACGAATTCGAACTGTGCCAGAGCCTTTGTTCCGAGTCAAATAAAAGCCAAGTTAAAATCAAACAGCTAATGTTATTTCCTTCAGTTTACGCCAGCATCTTCTCGAACGAGTAAAGTTAATTTTCGCCAGTATCTACAGTTGATTTTCTGAGCGACTTCCTTCGTCGCAAGTAATTAGGTTAAGTGATGCTTCCGCCGCCTCTGTCAGAGCGACATGGGAGGAAGAAGGCAATGTAATCGAACAGCAAATTATATTGATTCAGCCTTAAAAAGTGGTTGTGAACTAGTGGGACGTGAGAGACTACATTTTTCATTTCTACAAAGAAAAGCTATTTGTAAGGCTTTGCTAAACCTTTTTATACTTAGGTAGGTACTTAACTTGCATATTCTTAAATTCATTTCGTCTCATGCCATTTTGGTATTAAGATATTCTAATCATAATAATGTTTTATTTCATCTCTAAACCAATTCAAATCTGACAACTTCATAAATTATAACATTTTACAAAATAAATATTAGTACATACAATAATACATAATAGTACAATAATAAATAATAGTACGAGTACAATTACTCGTCACTGTAAATTTATCTTAACTGTATTATATTTTAACTGTTTAAAAAAGATAGTGAAGTGAGATCACAATTATTTACAGTAAGATTGTTTAGTTACAGTATCGTTAGAAAAAGTAAACGCAACAGCGATTAAACAACAGTTTGCAAAGCATAAACAACAAGAAGCACCGTGAGAAACTCTCAGAGTGATACGTGAACGACTAGAGCGAACGCAAAGCATTCAACAAGTCGTTTCTTCAGATCTCTGAATGAATTGCTTCCGCTCGCATTAATGAAATACGCTGGTGTGATAAATCAGATACACTTACACCTTCAAAATATTTGCGTAAGTATTTCATAACATGAATGAGTTACACAACGGCACAAATGAGCTAGCATTTAAGTATGCAAATAAACAAGTTCGTTAAGATAGCTTGGCAATCGCGTTCGTTGTATCAAAGATAACGCATTAACGGTATGAGAGTCGTTGCCGGAGTCAAAAGTCAATGCAGACGGCACGAGAGCGATGGACTCTCCTACTATGTATCGAGGTAATTAAAATTTTCCGTCATTGCTAACCGATATTATCTACACAACTACGTTCTACTTTAAGACCCTCATACATAAGAAACTTTTATTTTAGTAGGCCCATCAGATTTATCTTCATTCATCTTTCATTTCGAATGCGAACAACTACATTTATGGTGGCCATTTCTAGCACGATTGTGAAAGGGATCTGGCCTACCATCTCATTGTAGGTACATCTACTTATTGTATCTACCTGTACTTACAGAATAGAATATTGCTTTTGTACCGGTTTCTCTTAACCAGTTTTGGGCAATGTTTACATCGTATAGTACTACTTTCTAAACACATTTTTTTAGCTTTCAAATTGTTTAACACCTTTATTTATTACTAGCTTTTGCCCGCGACTTCGTCCGCACCGAATGTACAAAATCCAGCCAAATGCCAGTCGTATTAAAGCACTAAGGATTTCGTACTACCTACCTCAATGAAAATAAACCCGTATCTTGCCTGGACATCTCGGACCCTATTGGACACTCACTTGCACTATTTTTTATCTCATTCTTTTGTTCTGTGGCTAATTCGAAAACTCCTTTCTTATGATGTCTACGTGATCATCTAAGAACGTCGACTGAATACAAAATATGTATTTTCTATACCGTCCTTTTATCCCGTGGGAAAATTCGTAAATCCCCTTGAAGTGCACCTCCTTGATGATCAAGGAATATGTCTGCCAAATACCAAGAAACTACACACATTAAAAAAAGCCTTGGGATAATCATTATCCCTAGTCAAATTTGATGTTTTGACTCGGTAGTATGTATGTATGTATGTATGTAAACTCTTTATTGCACATAAAAATTTAAAAATACAGAATCACACAGAAAATAGTACAAAGGCGAACTTATCCCTAAGAAGGGATCTCTTCCAGCTAACCTGATACAGAAAGGAATAATTAACAAAAAAGGCAAGCAGTCATTATTATGCGCAAATAAGTACTACTTAATAAATTAACAACTAAAAGTACATATAAAACCATTATAAAATAATATATAAATAACGGAATAAAATTTAACCAATAAACTTACATAAACACTATCGAATTTCAAAAAACATAAATACTTGAATTAAAATACAATATGAAAGGCAACTACCGCCTCAGGTGCCAGTGCTTAGCCACAACTTCCTCAGCCCACCCCAGGTAGTAATATGCTTATATTGAAATGTTCAAAACTGTCTAGGGATAAAAAATATAGTTATGGAAATAGGTTCCCATTTCAGTGGGCTTACAAACCTCATTTATTCCCTATCCCGTGGGAATTTTGAAAAATCCCTCCTTAGCTTAGAGCATCTCTATGATACTTAATACTGAATCAATATTTATTTACGTTGCGACTCTAGGCTGCTACAACCTTTGACATGTTTATCGCTATCCCGCGGGAACTATGCAATTTTCCGGAATAAAAGTAGCCTATATCCTGGCCGGTGATTTTCTCTGTACAGATTAGTAAAGTTTGCATCAAAATAAAAATAAAAAGTAAAGTGTCTCCGAAAAATAAATAATAATAAATAATAATAATAAATAAAATAGCGCAACAAAATTGCACGGTGACAATGAATCATGCATTTAACTTCTTCACGATTTTTATGTTGATAAATTGGAGACTCACACAAGCAGACAGCTGCCAGAAACTTGACGGCATCCTGCGGCGGGTTACATTCAGGGAAGAAAGGTTTGACAACATAATGGCCAAATGTCAATGCCACGATTGCTTGCGTGGTCGGTCTGATGATGAGCAAGGCTATCCAGAGGCGGAGAAAGGCTGGGAGAGGGCCAAACGCTGCATAGATGTATGCGTAGTCCCCTCCCGAGCGCGTGATGGAAGTGCCGAGCTCCGCATAGCACAAGGCTCCCAGAGTCGACAAGAGACCGCATACCAGCCATATTACTAGAGATGCGGCTACAGAACTGTAACAAAAGGAAAATACAATTTTAATTCACTGACATAAGTCAGGTTATATGTACTTAAAAGTATTAAAACTTTACACTAAGAATAAAAAAAAATATCTACCAAAAACAAAATTGACTCGGGTATATGGCAGGCAGGAGTCAGAACAAATTTTGACTTCATACTGGATTTGCTGAATTAAACCACGATGTTGGAACACAAACAGCTACCTAACACAAAATTCCAGAAATCTCTAAGGCTGGAATAACACTTTACTCTTTGATACTATCAGACTACCTAAATGTTATTCCTGGAATAAAAACTGGTCGAATCCAGCCTAAGACTCCTATTTGATTTTACCAGTTTGGCTATGGAGATTCTATTCTAGTCCCACGAGACTTGCAAGCAATCTAAAGCCACATAATATATTGCAAGCTTTACTAGTGGATGACAGTTTATCTCATTAATCATGATAATATTTCTATGAAGACAACGCGTGGTACACCATATAGATATTTATGTCTAGACCACAATCTACAACATTAAGAAGATGTAGGTACATACGGCAAAATCTGTGTGTACATATCAAGTTTATATTCATCGCTTTACCTCAATCTTTATGCATAGGTACTTTACGTATAGTATGTACTCGTAAGTACGTTTTGCTGTCTTCAAAGCCCATGCGGGTAACTACTCGACAGATATTAGATAGGTAAATGAGTGTATCTATCTGCGTAGTTATACCTAGTTCATCATCTCATCTCCAACCTATATGTATACGACCCACTGTTGGGCACATTCCTTCTCTCGGAAAGAGAGGACTTGAGCTATGGTTCCCACGAGGGCCCAGTGTGGATTAGGAACTTCATAAACACAAGAATTAGGTGTGCGCTTACGATCTTTTCCCTCGCCGAAAAACTCACGGTAAATTTCAAATGTATATTTCGCACATAAATTCCGAAAAACTTCGAGTTGCGAGCCTGGATTCGAACCTACCAGTTTCCAGTTTTAGTTACCTACACATATTTTATGCAAACGTAAAACGGCAGTCACAATTCACAATCGTAATATTTTATGTTGCTTGCTGAAATGCGTGTTAAATGATAATATTCGCACTCGGTTTATCGTAGATCTCAAAATTTCGTTGGTTCTAAATAATTTAGCTCTACGTCAAGAAGTTTTTGATTAGGTATGAATATGAAGTCTTTATTGCTGATAGTGAGAAATGTGAGAGTCATTAGTGAAAATCGTATTTTGGTAGCTTCCTATTTATACGCAGATTTTTTTCAACCATTAGTCACAGTTTTCCAACGAATTCCGGCTACTTGAGTACGTCAAATCTTGTGCTTCCTACGCAAACTAGAACACAACAACAGGAATTCGTCATACCAATATCTATATCACATTTACCCCGATGTTAATTCACAACTGTCTTGAGCAGAGTAATATTATTGGATATTGGGGTAAATGCGCCCAATGAAATTACTTTTCAGTCTGTATGGTGTCTTTTAATTCTTACTTTATGATACTGGTAGGCTAGGTAGGTAGCTATAATTATAGGTATAGCTTTAGAGTAGACAAGTAGAACGTAGACCGATTATAGGAGTAATATGATACTAATACCTTAGTTGATGAGCGCCCCCCGCTACGCCTACGCTGTGGTTACATTATACAGGTTTCAGGGACGATATTCATTCATTGTACCCGCCTGGACTCTATTAGTTCCTAATCTTAAGTACTTCACATCAAATTATATAATGGTGAGTCACACACGGAGTTCTCACCGTTTTATATAAATAAAAATGTTTAAAAAGTACCTACCTATTTCGGTCTGAACTTGGTTGAGTCCGACATAGCTTCGAACATAGTAGTTCGACAAACCAGATAAAAATTAACACACCCATGCCTATTTATTAGTAACTGTAACAGGCAGGTAGGTGGGATTGGAGCCGTCAAGAAAATCCTGATCGGTGCGTGTGCTGTGCTGTAAATTTAAATTACTCCGTGTTTTCAATTTATTATTGGAAAGTTTTTTCGGGTGAGGTCAGGTCATGTGCCATTAAATATATTTTTAAATATGATGAGGATTGCTCAATCCCCAACGTGCGCGCATTGTGGCAAGGTTGAGGATTTAATAAATTTTTTGATGGAATGTGAAGTCACAAAGGATAATAGAGAGAGGTACTTGGCTGATGTGAACCTGTTTAATGGAGCAGTTAACACAACATTGAGTTTTCCGACATCAGAAACTCTACTCCTTTGCTGCCAGCGAATCTGATAGTGGGCAGGGGAGTAGTACTTGAAGAATTTGACCCACGAGACATCCAGTATCCAGTTAGGCTGGCATGGTCACACAGGTGCACTTAAGACTCGTAAAAATTTTAGATTAAAAAAAAACATTGGATAGCTTATCTACACTACATCACATAAGCCGTAGGTACTCGTGGAGTAGAAAGTAACAAGTGCAGGAAGTCATCTATAAACAATAATCATCAAAATCAATCATGCGGGCTGAATTGAGGACAGCATCTACTTACACACCTAGCTATAGCGGACTCGCTAAATTGACCGACATTCTTACATTTCTTGCATAGGTAGGTAACAAAACCTTAGGATTAGGAAATACCTCAGGGAAATACCCGCACAGTTGCAGAATTTCATTGTTAGTTATTTTAGAACTGTTAATGCATTTATTTACACGTTTAGGTACCATAAATTAATGAAGAGATGGTGACACATTGTTTCTCTGTCTAAAAAAAATATATGGCAGGTACTTTTTTAAATGAAAGTGACAGTTGTCTGATGTTTTTATTGAAGTATGAGCTTGTAGGAACGTTGCAATTGCAATTTTGAAATAATTCTAGAAGTGCGCTATAACATGGTAGAAAAACAGTGCAAAGAAAGAGGCCTTCAATTAGTTTGAGACGTTAACTCACGCTGGCTCACTCAATGGAACGATACATTGGTAACTTATTCACACGTTGGGTTAGAAAGAGGCGTATGCTTTACGTTCACGACCAAAATTGCTATGCTAGACCCACAGGCTTCGTTTAGCAACAGGTGTCAGCACCAGCAGCAGGTTACGCAGCCTTGGCCCTGTTGCTAGTTCACTAACGCAGTGCGTTCACCGCACCAATCTCGACTCGATAAACAAGTTCGCCTATTAACATTCATTTACGATTCTTTTTAAAGAAAAATTTCTAAGAATTATGCTAAATTTTGCGCTCTGACAAACTCGTTTAAGGCTCGACCTTTGAAATTTTCGTGAAAATGAGTTGTGTTGTAACCATTTTATACATTATAACGTAACAATTTATATGTCGGAAAAAATATATCCTAATCTGGAAGATATGAGAAGTAACATAGTTTTGGTAGAAATCCATTTTAGTGAAAGAAAGCAGAGAAAAAGCAATCTAAAGTCACCCCTATTTTTTCACTTGTAACCATTTTACTGCTCCATTTTTTATCAGAAAGAGATGAAATTTTATAATCTGCTTCATAAAATAATGAAAAATAACTTTATTTTCCTACTTTGTCAAATTTCTTAAAAATTTTCCTCGTTTTCTCAAATATTCCCTCCCAAGTTCCTACCGCTCCCCATTTTCGTCCATACGGTCAGTGCGGGACGAGGCGCGATGCATGACGGACCTGTGTCAATTTGCGCTGCGACCAAACAAAACTCCGATTTTAAATATTTGTGGAATAATTTTGTTGCGTAGAGTGGACAATCCGTTTTGTGATTCGTAAAGTAGGTAGTTTGTGAGGATATGAGTGAGTGTGTATGTTTGTTCCTTCTTCACGCTCAAACGACTGGACGGATTTGGATAAAATTTGGAACGAAGATAGCTGGTACCCTAGATTAAAACATAGGCTACTTTTTATCCCGGAAAATTGCATAGTTCCCGCGGGATAGCGATAAACATGTTAAAGGTCGTAGCTGCCTAGAGTTGCAACGTATTTATAAATTGTTGCAGAACTTGAACGAGTCCCGTTCTCAGAGACGTCAGTTAATAATTATGATTAGTTAGAACTTAATTGTCGTCTCTGAGTGTGAAACTTAACTGTAATTGTCCTCTCGGTTGTATTGACTGACGGTGGATATTCTACGCTGTTTTACCGTGTTAACGGATCAAGTTCAAGTTTTAATTTATCATCCCTGCGTAACCAGATACAAAGGAACAAATAGTGCTTTAATTATGTTAATTGGCGTTTCTGAGTGTGAAAGTTAACCTTTGCTTTCTCTTTTCTTCTTTTTGCGTAAAAGGTAGGTACAGAATAATTGTTTTTTGACCGTTTGTCTTCAAAATCGATATCTAAGGGTCCGAGTGGTCTTCAAGCATGAATCAGTTGTCAAAAGTTTAGAAAATGGCCGCCATTTTGAAAATTTTAGTTTTTCAACCGATTGCTTTCAAAATCGATATCTGAGGATCCGAGTGGTCCCCAAACATGAATCCCTTGTTAAAAATTGAAAAAATGGCCGCCATTTTGAAATCTTTAGTTTGTGGGCCGATTGTTTTCAAAATCGATATCTGAGGATCCGAGTGGTCCCCAAGCATGAATCCGTTGTCAAAAATTCAAAAAGTGGCCGCCATTTTGAAATTGTTACTTTATCGACCGATTGATTTCAAAATCGATATCTGAGGATCCGAGAGGTTTCCAAGCATGAATCCGTTATCAAAAATTAAAAAAGTGGCCGCCATCTTGAAATCTTTAGTTTTTCAACCGATTGCTTTCAAAATCGATATCTGAGGATTCGAGTGGTCCCCAAACATGAATCCCTTGTTGAAAATTGAAAAAATGGCCGCCATTTTGAAATCTTTAGTTTGTGGACCGATTGTTTTCAAAATCGATATCTGAGAATCCGAGTGGTCCCCAAACATGAATCCGTTGTCAAAAAATCAAAAAGTGGCCGCCATTTTGAAATTTTTAGTTTATCGACCGATTGATTTCAAAATCGATATCTGATGGCCCAAGTGTTCCCCAAGCATGAATCCGTTGTCAAGAATTCAAAAAGTAGCTGCCATTTTTGAAATCTTTAGTTTGTGTGCCGATTGTTGTCAAAATCGATATCTGAGGATCCGAGTGGTCCCCAAGCATGAATCTGTTATCAAAAATTGAAAAAGTAGCCGCCATCTTGAAATCTTTTGTTTTTGGGCAGATTGTTTTCAAAATCGATATCTGATGGCCCGAGTGGTCCCCAAGTATGAATCCCTTGTCAAAAATTGAAAAAGAGGGCGTCATTATGAAATCTCTAGATTTGGGCCGATTGTTTTCAAAATCGATATCTGAGAATCCGACTGGTCCCCAAGCTGAATCCGTTGTCAAAAATATACCTAAACAGTGGCCGCCATCTTAAAATTTTTGGTTTTTGGGCAGATTGATTTCAAAATGGACATCTGAAGATCTAGCAAAGTGAACGCTTATCACTCTTGACCGTTTTATTATAATAATAATATTTAGCATACACACCAAAACTAAACTATACGTAAATGTTTATTAGGTAACTTCTTTACAAATCACGAAACAGATTGTCCACTCTATGCTACAAAATTATTCAACAAATATTTAAAAACGGAGTTTTATTTGGTCGCCGCGAAAAATTGACACAGGTCCGTCATGCAACGCGCCTCGTCCCGCACTGACCTGGACGAAAATGGGGAGCGGTAGGAACTTGTCCGGAATATTGCAAAAACGAGCTAATTTTTTAAGAAATTTAAGTAAGTAAGAAAATAAAGTTATTGCTCATTATTTTATGACGAAGATTATAAAATGTAATCTTTTTCTGATAAAAAATGGAGCAGTAAAATGGCTACAAGTGAAAAAATAGGGTTTCCTGATTATAGTTAATGTCAAGAGTCAAGACTCTGTCAACTACAGGAGAAAAATGCTAGACTTGCTTGTTGCATGTAGTGTGATAGAATAGTGAGTGGCAATAATACCACACAATATAAAAAGTTCATATTGCAAAAATATTGTCTATGAAATGTGCATTAATAAAAAAACGTGTGCGTCTCGGGACGTTCGACAAAAGTCATAGTCTAAGTTACTAACAATATATGTCTATCGCACACTAAACACTAAGTAGAGAGAGGGGAAAGCGTCTGTCCGAAATACAAATGAAGATTATTGTGAGCTGGCTGTGTGTATGCTGAGAAAGTTTTTGTCAAAAAAGCGTCAAGCGTGAGTCGGATTTAAATGTGAAAATGTCTAATTCCTGTTAGGTAGGTACTACTATAGACTCGATTGCGATGAAATTTTTGTAAGCTGCTGTGTAGTTTACGCCTATTTTATCATATTCTGACAACAAATTCAACTTTGGAGACCACTCAGATATTGATTTTAAAAGCACTCGGTCGAAAAACTAAACATTTAAAAATTGTGGCCGCTATTTCCATTTTTGACAACGGATTCGTGTTTGGGGACCACTCGGACCCTCAGATATCGATTTTGAAGACAATCAGTCCACAAACTAAAGATTTCAAAATGGCGGCCACTTTTTCAATTTTTGACAGCGGATTCATGCTTGGGGACCACTCGGGTCATCAGATATCGATTTTGAAAACAATCTGCCCAAAAACTTAAGATTTCAAGATGGCGGACACTTTTTCAATTTTTGATAACGGATTTATGCTTGGGGACCTCTCGGATCCTCAGATATCTATTTTGACAACAATCGGTCCACAACCTAAAGATTTCAAAATGGCGGCCACTTTTTCAATTTTTGACAACGGATTCATGCTTGGGGACCACTCGGGCCATCAGATATCGATTTTGAACGCAATCGGCCGAAAAACTAAAATTTTCAAAATGGCGGCCACTTTTCAAACTTTTGACAACGGATTCATGCTTGAGGACCACTCGGACCCTTAGATATCGATTTTGCTATGTGTAGAAAAATAAATATTTTCAAAAGTAGGTAATGGTATATTGGGGACATCATTTTTAAACTTAATCAATTATGACAAATGGCTGTAGCCCGCGACTCCGTCTGCGCTGCTATCCCGCGGGAACTATGAGATTTTCCGAGATAAAAACTATCCTGTCCTTCCTCGGGACTAAAACTACCACCTTACCAAATTTCATTAATATCGGTTCAGTGGTTTAGACATGAAAGCGTATAACAGACAGATAGACAGACAGAGCGTTACTTTCGCATGTATAATATTAAGTAGGGATATCACGTTTCAATATAGTATTTTATGCAACAGTTGTATAAGAGAGGTCAAAAAAGGCGAGTTACCCGAAAATGATACCCAATCACCATTTTTGTGTCAAGTGTCAAAATTACATCCGCCATCTTGGATCCTAAATATTATGCCAAATTCGCGATCAGAGCCACCAAATTGCCCGAAAACGACACCCATGAACATTTTTCTGTCAAAAGTGTCAAAATGTCATCCGCCATCTTGGATCCAAAAAATTATGCAAAATTCGTGCTCAGAGCCACCAAATTACTCGAAAACGACACCCATGAACATTTTTGTGACAAAAGTGTCAAAATGTCATCCGCCATCTTGGATCCAAAAAATTATGCAAAATTCATGCTCAGAGCCACCAAATTACTCGAAAACGACACCCATGAACAATTTTGTGTCATAAGTGTTAAAATGTCATCCGCCATCTAGGATCCAAAAAATTATGCAAAATTCGTGCTCAGAGCCACCAAATTACTCGAAAACGACACCCATGAACATTTTTGTGACAAAAGTGTCAAAATGTCATCCGCCATCTTGGATCCAAAAAATTATGCAAAATTCGTGCTCAGAGCCACCAAATTACTCGAAAACGACACCCATGAACATTTTTGTGGCAAAAGTGTCAAAATGTCATCCGCCATCTTGAATCCAAAAAAATATGCAAAATTCGTGCTCCGAGCCACCAAATTACTCGAAAACGACACCCATGAACATTTTTGAGGCAAAGGTGTCAAAATGTCATCCGCCATCTTGGATCCAAAAAATTTTACAATTTCGTGATAAGATCCACCAAACTACCCGAAAACGACAGCCATCAACATTTACATGTCAGGTGTCAAATTATGTCAGTAAAATTGAAATATTGTGTTGTACACACTTTTTTATTTTGTTTGCTTTCTAAATTGCTAACACCGTATTTTGTCCTAAACGGCTGAATGGTTTCTGGCCTTAGTCCGGACGGACAAAATTAAAAAAAATTGTCTCCAGTATATTATGTGTACCACTATATTGGTGTTGGTGACCCTGTAACTGTCAAATAAAAGTACTGGAGTAGGAAAATATACTTAATGATAAATATCACGTTATGACAACGATAATCATGCGATACGACCCGTCCACGTCCACCCTTGCATTGGTAACGATGCGCGGCGCGATGACGCGTCTATAATTTTACTCTGTAAGACAGTTTCGCGCTGACGTATTAATGGAGCGGGTTGCGGGGGCGAGAGGCATAAGCTCCGCCCAAGCCCCGCCCGTACGCTCAAGGACTTTAGCGCGTGTACAAGCCTTAAAAGAGTTAGGTAAGTATTATTATGTGACGAGATTCATTATAGTGCCAACTGATGTAAGAAAAATCAAAATTAGGTTTCATAAAAGATAAGTCTTTCATAAAATTATTAATACAGTAACAGCGTACATTTTACACAACGTACATGTACCGATTTTACAAAATTTTATGAGTACCCAAGAACTATTTTTTTCTATAAATTACTTGAATACCCATTCCATGAGTCCATGACTCAAGCAATTATTCCGTTAGCCTTGTACTTTTTGTTTGTATTGCATAATGTATGTAGCTAGCTAGTCCTGCATCCAATAAAATAGTACATTACTGCAGAGGCCGTGAAGTAAGGGGGACGAGTTTGAGGTTGACGGCCGAGTCGTAGTCGAGGCCGGATAAAACGAGTCCTGCAATCCCTGTTCCGGCCGAGGATTGTAGGTATAGTGCTTTTCTTAAGCAATGTGAGGAAATATTAAAACAAAAATTAAAATAACTACCGGGTAGGTAATCAAGTAAAATTGTTTAATTTGCCGCTTTTTACTTTTTAAACATGCATCTTAACAAACTATTCGAACACCATGTTTTACCGCACATAAATATAGTAGGTACCATATTTTTTTTATATCGCAAGTAAGGTTACAGAGCCTAGTAGTGGTTGGCAGTATGTAATTTTTCCTTAGCCAGTTTAATGTCAGTAAGCAAATTTAAAAAGTTAGAGCAGCGGACAATAATGGTTTTTCGTAGGTTTTTCATATATTAATAATTATTTAATGTAGGGAGCCATAAACAAGAAACGGGAGCCGCTAATGTAGGTACGACCAGGAATGTAGAGCCAATAATGTACGACAGGATATTCACAAAGCTATGGCCGGGAATCGAACTCATCATTCCGTGATGCGTGCTATACCCCTACACCACCCATATCATGTGAGTAAAGCCTTCGAATTTTTTTATCTGTTACTAGCTGTCACGTGACCTTGCTACTATGCGATTTTTGTCGCCAAGTGTCATCTGTTTGAATGATGTATCTGTACGACACAATTACAAACTCCCGTGGAACATCTACTGCTCACTAGGGACAAGAGAAGGCCCTGTAACACATAGGAAAATCTGAAAAGTAAAGATAGGATTAGGAAGCTAGGTTAGATTTTTCTATATATGTCCTAATTTTTAGTGTCGTTTAGAAATTTAAGTTCTAACGGTATAACCGTAAAAGTAAAATAAAAAATCAAGAAGTAAAATTCTTGATTAATTTGATAGTAGCTAAATATTATATGCAAACAAACGAAAATAATGAAAAGTTAAGTAACAATTTTACATTTAATCAGTCGAATCTTTTATCCCATGTTTCGAATTGTAATCCACGCGATATTTAATCCTGATACAATTTGTTTTATTTAAATGAGTAATAATCACGAAAACCTCATAAGATGTTATTATAATTCCTATTTAGAGTTTTACCAAACAAAAAGTTGGTGTCCAAAGATGTATACCGACGAATATCCCACCACCGACTCACTTCCTGTTCCTGGTAGTACCTACGAGTTCGATAAATCTCTAAAAACAATGTTGCTCGTCGGGTTTTGCTTATTCAGTATACTTAATCAAAGCTAGGCTAGCAAAAACAATGGCTCCTTCCTCTCCAACAGCCAATTAGGTACTTACTTAGAAAACATTGAAATATGAGCAAGTAAAAACGGACAAATAAAAACTAAGGGCCCGATAAGCGGAAGCTGTAACATGACATGAAGTGATCCCGTCTGAGTGATCTTAGCATTGACCTGCATTGTACCTGTTATCTCGTCACACACGATTAGATATGATGAGTGAATACGAAGAAAAAAGTCTACAAACATATTGCCGTCATCCTACACGTGCTATTAAACTCGTATAATAAGCATCAGGATAGGTATATCCTCTACTTTAAATAAAAATGCAACTGTTGGTAGAGTTTGCATACAGTTGCCAACAAGCTTCTTGAGCGGTAACAGTTGACTGTGCAGGGTTTAAGAGGGTGCATCCCTACTGAGCTGGCAACTTCGTATTTTTGGTGATTTTTTTGCAATTATTTCACAGAAATTGAATGAAAGTTCCATATAAAGTTAAATATCCGTCTGTAGAGCACTTCGTTTTGAGTGTATTAATGGGTCTAATGCAGTAATTGATCGTGATGGACTTTTATTTTCTTATTAAAGGGATAAAATACTATATCTCGTTTAATAAGAAAATAAAGTTAAATATCCGTCTGTAGAGCACTTCGTTTTGAGTGTATTAATGAGTCTAATGCAATAATTGATCGTGATGGACTTTTATTTTCTTATTAAAGGGATAAAATACTATATCTTGTTTAATAAGAAAATAAAACTCCATCACGATCAATTATTGCATTAGACACATTAATACACTAAAAACGAAGTGCACTACAGACGGATATTTAACTTTATATAGAACTTTCATTCAATTTCTGTGAAATAATTGCAAAAAAATTACCAAAAATGCGAATATTTGAAACTTTCATTCAATTTCTGTGAAATAATCGCAAAAAATCACCAAAAATGCGACGTTCTAATAGGGTTTAATGAAGAATCACAGGAAACTTCAAATATAGAATTTAAGACCTTTTGAAGCGAATTATTTAATGTCTCTTTGCCAGGTACAAGCGCGAACTTACCCCTACGTACGACGTCGCCCAATACTCAAAACATTTGCCGGCATCCGTACTTCTATCAAGTGCTAACAAGTATCAAACGTTTCGGCAGTGATTTCGGCACATTAAAAAGTCAATGATTGAATGAGTCAATTGAGGAACGCAAGATGGATTGGTAATTTGGTTCGTGTTAGCCAAGGTTATGATAGGCTTGGCTTGACTAAGCAAAGTAAACATAATCCAAAAACCATTCCAGTTTTACGCTACAATTATACTTATTAAAATTTTAATATTATTTAATTATTCATCGCTACCTACTCTATTTTTGCTTTAATTGCCACGGTATACGTTTAAATAGTGTAATGCACCACCCAACCTGTTGATCATAATCCAAAACACATTTTAAGCTCAAGTGTCAATAATACAGTATCAACTCAAGCTCGAATTGGACACGTAACAGAAGGCATATGATAGGTCATACCTACTCGTGACTCCGATCCGATCCAATGTACCTATTGCCGTTTATTGCCAACGATCTTAACTTGTCTTGTCTAATAAACTCTGGACAAATAAGGAAACAAGGCCTAGAGCTAGGCCGTAAAGTCACACATACCCACTTATTTGATTTGAATAACACCTAAAATAAAATGATAAAAAGCGTAATAAAAGGAATATACCTATTCTAGTATTTAATTAGAAGAAATCTTGATGAAGCGACACCGTAAACATAAATAATTATTTTTAAGTACCTACCCAAACAGTCATTCTGTATACCTATCAGTTCTGTTGTAGCTACTAAAGCTCCTAATTTGCTCAAATTTCGACGGGTAAAGACGTAATAATCAAGCAAGACATGTTAGTGGAACTCGACAATTGTCGGCGATATGTGACAATTCGAAATACAATGCGCATTCAATTATGAAGCCAACCAGCGCAGACTCGTCGAGTTTGTAATGTGAACAGAATTCTCACCTGTCGCCGACAATAGTCACGCTGGTGATATAGGGTCCTTTTGAAGCGAAATTGCAGTTTCGCTTACCCAAGATTTGATGAATTGTTAGGAATATCACACTTACTCGTAATAGTTACGTCATTTCGGCTCTACCACAATTCTGAAAGTGTTTTATTTATTTAGTTCTTGTACCTAAGGTATTTTCATTCTTACCTGTCCTATTTGGTAAACAAAATTCTAACCTCAAAACGTCTCATTTTTGGTATTTTTCAACTTATTCATCGTAAATAAAGGAACTGGAGATAAAATATGGGCAAAATTATGCACAAAATATTACCTCAGGTTTATTTGATAACATAATACACCTTATTCTTTACAAAGATTTGCACATTGAGGTTAGAATTTTGTTTACCAAATAGGACAGTTAAGAATGAAAGTATTTCACGAACATCATTTATATTATTTTGTGAATTGTATCTGTTTCTTTATATTTGTACAATAAAGAATTACTTACTTACTTACACCATTTGAACTCTACCAATTTCTGTTTCATTATTATTTATTTTAATTTTGTTGAAGTTTACATAAGTAAATTTATTTGAATGATATTAAGATACTTACCTAAGTTATTTATTTTGAACTCGGAATTTCTCTACATTTCATTTATTTCATATTGACTACATAGGTTATTATAATTATGCACATTTACACGGGTGTCTGAGTCCAGGGGCCTTACCATGACGTCCTAATTCCGACTCAGTTCAAGTTTTAGCTGTCACTTTTAGTATGGATCTGACAGCTTGCGAACCTAAACTTATTATTATTTAATTATATTTATTTATTAGCATTAAGACGTCATATAGAAACCAAGTAGGTAGAGTTATTGTATTGTAGGTATTGTTCCTATTAAACATTCTAAAAATAACCTAAAAATAACTTAGTACTTCTAGGTAACTTCTATGTAGAGTTATTTCCAAGCGTAGAATGCCCATAAGCTAGCTACATTTTCATGCTGAGTTACGATTTCATTATGCGAGAAATGAGACTACATAAGTACGAGAATTAGAGCTGTACTGCTTTCAAATAATTCCGATTTCATTTCGCCAAAAAGCTTGTGAGTACAAAATGTATATTGTAATTAATCCGGGAATGTGTGGCTTGTATTTACAAGGTTTTCTGGTAAATAATTCTTAGTATTATCCCGCTCTTTCATAAATCGAAAATAATCGTGTGCTAATTAACGACGATTAGGTACGCCGAATATTTTGTTTGTTTCCCTAACGCACGGATTATGTTATTATTTGTTTACCTAAAGGCGAGCATTAGTAAATTACATCACATTATCTGTCTAGGCCAATGGCTCCCAAAGTTATCCGAACTTAATGGTATGGTTCAGCTTAATCAATCAAAGTCAATGACATAAACTGCCTACCTCCTCACATTGCAGTAACCCTTTAACACTTCTATTTTTATTTTTATTAAGTTAATAGGTACCTAGCGGCAGGACTGCGTCGATCTTAAAGTTTCAAACTTACGGAGCGGTTGCCATGGAGCTATCACGTGCAAAACCTATAAACACAATTGGATGATGCAAGATAGGCGGGAAATTTGAGCACTCGCTTACCCGGTGTATTTGTACACTCCCGTCGGAGAAATAAAAATGCCGGAACCAATAATTGTCCCGATAATAATTCCAACTCCATTGAATAATGTTATTTTGCGTTTCAGAACCACTTTATCGTCACCAGCGTGCGTCTGTTCACCCATTCCGCAAAAATCAATCGCGCAACGAACGCGTAACGCACGTGGGCCCGAATATTAGACGCGCGATGGCACCGCAGCGGCGGCTCGCACTGGCCCGGACGGCAGCAAGTCACCTCGCCACGGAATCTCTTACAAGACTGAATCACTTTCAGTTACCATTTTTTACGATGTGCTAAACTGGAATGGGCAAAGTTGTGTTGACGTCAGGCATGGCCGTAGTAAAGTTAGTGAGCCGACTGCACAGCCGCAGTAGTGCTAGTGGGACTGACGAGTACCGACCGGGAGACTTGTGGAGCGCCGAGCGCGCCCGACCTCGCACGACGGCACCCGACAGAGACGACGCTTCGAGATTGCTTTATTCAAGACAAGGACAGTGAATCCTGAGAATCGCGATGCCGATCGAGGTGGTGCCGGCAAAATTCGAATGTGAAAAAGGAACTAATAAAGACGAGTTTCTTAGTAACGTCTCAGAGAAATGCCTAACGTGATAAATTAACACCACCTTATCGGTAAAAAATCTCTTTGACCTTAGGCATCTTGTAGTTAATGTTATGCAAATCGCTATTTTAATCGTTATGTTCATAATTAAGTGATAATTTTAGTGAAATGTATCAGGAAAAGACATTTTACCTAATAGATTGCAAGTCACTAGCTACAATGTAAATTATAAAGAAGGTAACATGTATTTATATTTAAGTCCTCTGTAAAAGTAAAATTAAATATTTTGAAAGTTTTAAATAGGCACGCTAAGTAGAAAGTATAAATTATAGACCGTTAACATTTATATCCGGTTACTTATAATCAATGAACATAATAATTATTAAGTAATAGATACCTAGCTACTTTGTTCGGTTTCCTTAAAAAATTACAAACCTTATAAACTAGTGAGTAGGTATATATGTAGTTATTAGATTTCGATCTTAGGAAGCCTGTAATCCACGTAGATGAACGGTAGATGTAGTAAATATTTTCATGAACTTGAAAAATATTATTTATTAGCTGTCAATACCTACCTCTGGATTTACAAGTATAGTGTAGGTACCGACAATACCAGTGAACAATCAAATTATCACGACACGAGGTCCAACTATTGCATCAGATATCTATGAAAAAAACGTGTACCTATTCTTGGTAAAGCCACCTTATTTTTTTAATGATAGGTATATGTAAAGGTAGGCAATTTGCAGGTATACAACTGGAACCCTTAAGAGTCCAATACAATAACAAGTTTTTTCTCTACCTACGTTTACAGTCAAGTTGTATAGAGCATTAAAAGCAAGTTAAAATTATCTACTACTAGCGACCCGCCCCGGCTTCGCACGGTATATTATGCATGTATTATACATATAAACCTTCCTCTTGATTCACTCTATCTATTAAAAAAACCGCATCAAAATCCGTTGCGTAGTTTTAAAGATTTAAGCATACATAGGGACAGAGAGAGCGACTTTGTTTTATACTATGTAGTGAAGAGTTTAAATTTCAACTTTAAATAAATTAATACCTAAATAAATAAACATCTTGGGACAATTGACACCAATTGATCTAGTCCCAAACTAAGCAAAGCTTGTGATATGGGCACTAGACAACGGATAAACATATGTACTTATAGATAAATACATACTGAAACGGGGTCGATGCCTGTGGCGGAAAATTTTGACGACATATTTATATTATAGTTTTATAATTAGTAGTAGTTTTAGTATTAGTCTGTTTTAAAGTTGCAGTTACTTTTTTATTTATCGTGTTAGAATTATTTTTAAAAGTTTTTTTTTCCATACCTAAATACATATTAAACATCCAAGACTCGAGAACAAACATTAGTATGTTTCATACAAATATCTGCCCCGACCGGAGATCGAACCCGGGACCTCGAGCTTCATAATCAGGTTCCCTAAACCACTAGGCCATTCGGTCGTCTTTATTTTTATTTGTAGCAGGGATAATATTCGTAGACGATGGTGTAAATACGCGTAAATAGCATTAGACTAGCCCCCCTTTTTTACCCCCTTAGAGGTTGAATTTCGGAACATCCTTTCCGGTTGCCTACGTCATACAGAGAACACACCCGCCAAGTTTAAGGCCTCTACGATCAGTGGTTTAAGCTGTGCGTTGATCCGTCAGTCAGTCAGTCATTCAGGACAAAGCATTACATGTATAGATGTATGTGCATTATATTATATTTTATATGTATAGATGTATAGATGATTCCGTATCAGACAAAAGTCGACTCGAGATTGCCCTCTAGGAGACGTATTATCAGGTCTATCAGGAGGACATTATGTCAGGTACGCGGAATTATCCAATGCTATTTAGGTACGCATATTTTGTACTATTTCTGATAACCTCTTTAGGTGTGGTTGTGATCGTTGCAGCTTAAGGGAGTTAGTTTTTCCTGAATTTGACTGTACCAAATGATTAACCAATTGAAAAGACAAGATTATAACTTTAGAGCTTTACAAGATTAGATTAGAACAGGTTAGATAAATTAGGCTCTTGTTATAAAGTATGGTCACGACTAATGAGCGTTTCTAAAAAAGTTTGTACATTTGGCGGACAGCATAGGCTAATTTGAAATTAATACTTTTCGATATTATTTTAAGCGCATATTATTACCTGGTTCTTAAAGATTCTAGATAATGTATTTTTTTAGAGATTAAACTACAAAATAAGCTGTAAAGTTAAATCTACTGATTCGGGGCAGTCGATAATTCCTATTTTGTTACTAAGATTCAATTAAGTAAATAGAAACCACACACATTATTTAGTTGGTTTTATTGAAGAAATAAGGTAGCAATAATAAAACTGTGTACGTTTTTAATGCTAATTCTTTACTCTTTTAAGGTAATCACAAAATAATAAAGATATTCACTCCTTTTTGTTACCATTTGGTCAAACGTACCCTGAAATTTTACAATATAATGCTTATTAATAAAGTTACGTTAATAATTTTTGGTAATTATCATAATTAAATTGCTAAATATTCGTCTGGAATATTTAAAATATATATATTTTAACAAATATAAACAAAAATGAACAAAACTTCGTATTTTTTTACGGGACAGTAACAATAAGAGGAACATTGGTAACAAATTAGGAACTCTTAGGCACAGTATTCATTAGTCAGGTTTCAATATTATAATCACTACATACATTTTTTAAAAGATAGAGTGATTAAATACCATAAATTTTTGATATCTACGTTTATATTAGGTAAATATCTACGTTAAATAAATACACAAATACTGTCAAATAAAAATAAAAATACCTCTCATGTATATAAATAAAGTCATTTTCAAATAGTCTACACTCTGCCTTAGGAATTCTTTTTTGTTACTCCCATTTCCTAGCCATACGTTACCATTAAAAAGTAACAAAAAAGGAAGTAACCAATGGTGGAAAATATGGTGCCCGGCACATTTAAAAAATTCGTGAAACCAAATATATCGGACTATTTGAACGAAGAATTTAAGAATATGAATCTTGATAAAGTGTTTATAAATAGAATTTAGTTCAAAGTAATAAAAAAACAAAATTTACCC
This sequence comes from Pandemis heparana, assembly GCA_963854515.1. NCBI lineage: Eukaryota > Metazoa > Arthropoda > Insecta > Lepidoptera > Tortricidae > Pandemis > Pandemis heparana. The sequence continues at coordinate 12,435,004 of OY978008.1, read as the reverse complement.
AGGTTTTTCCAGTAACAAAGGAGGACTTTTATTTCAGGTTTGACCATCGACGCATTTAATCAACTCGCAGTTTTGATTTTTGAAAGGTGACTGTTTATTATTAAGGTGGCTATATGATGCTAGTGTTACCAGCATCCTATAAAGAATCTACAATTTTTTGTAAGAAATACCTTTTGGGACGAAAATGCGGTAACAAAAACTGGAATCAAAATTGGAACTTTTTCTGGGACAAACTTTAATCGTTAATTTTAAATATTATTTCTTAGACAAGGATATGAAAACAATGTAGAAATGAATTGCTTGAGCCTATAATAAGTTAATAAAACACACCACGGAGTCGAGAACGTAAAACTGATTTCAAAAATCGATATTTTAGGTTCTAAATTTACAATGGGACATTTACCTTTTCATACAAACTTTACTGAACGATTATTTAAAAAAAATATTTTTTAAATGATCAAATACATATACATTTAAGACAGTTAATTTATATTTAAGACAATGAAACGAATTTTATGCTCAATAACTCAAATAAAATACACAGTGGCCTGGTGATTAAAGAAAATAATAAATCTGCACAGGACACCTACAAACGACAAATGTACAAACTTTTTTAGAAACGCTCTAATATCGAAGAAGCCATTAATTTTGTCACAGCGCAGTAAAACATGAACAGTAAACCAACTTGGATTCTGGCTAGTGTAGAACTTTTTCACAATAAGTATTATATGTAGACACAGAGTCAGTATGGGGAAGGTAACTAAGACATAGAACCAAGTTCAACCAAGTCCTGGATTTTATCGAGAAGAAAAACTGCATACCTAACCTACGTTAAGTTAAAAAAAAAAAACATTTCTGGAATCGAAAGCGGTTGTATTGAAAAAGTAAATTACATTATTTAATATTTGGATATCATTGTTTGTGTGGGTAGGTCATAAACAGTAAATGTTACTATAAAACATGATATTTAAAATGAATACAATACATCGTACCTAAGTCATAAATTTAATTAAGTAAGGAGGTACCTAGGTAATTCGAAATTTGTAGACAAGTATTTATATTTGTTGATTTTACCCAGTAGGTAAGTTTATTTCATAGTAGGATGTAGATTATGTTAGTTTGACCATTGATCTACCTATTGTTCCTTACTAGATACTTTTAACAGCCTTCGAGTTGGTATTATTTAAAAGAACGGGGCCTTACCATGACGTTTTAGGGTTGAGTGCGATTCAATTCCGAACCAAAGTTGGATCGCTCGCTGTCAGATATATACTAGAAGTGTTAAAAATTACAGGACGTCATGGTAAGGCCCCTGAACTGAACAAAAGAGCTTAGAATTATACATATAAAACATTTGTTAATATTGTAAGTACTTCATGTATGTATAACTCTTTATTTTCAGCATTAAACTACCGTGAGACTCAATCATAATCACACAAACTGATAACTCACGTGTAAAATTCTAGTGATGCTCCCAGAGGAAGGAGTAGGTACGAACTAGTCCGAAACATGTCGAGCATCACTCGACTTTTATACGTGAGTTATCCGTTTGTGTAATTATAACTCTTTATTGCACATAAAACACGTTAATTTACACATTAAGTATACGTTATTTTTTATTTTATTATATGCACATAATTTTATTGCAATAAAGGAGATCGCCCAGCAGCATTGTACCAAACAGTGAAACTTATGCATATAGGCTGAATAGGTATGGAGATTAAGTCGATGCAGACTCCTCTTAGAACTTAAATAGGAACTCATAGGAATCCTTAAAGCTATTATCTCTGTGTTTATGTTTTTAATTTAGGTGGTAAATCTGGTCACTAAAGCTACATTATTAATGATGAAACGCGGTGTGTATATTTTCAAGAACTAGGTATGGGACATTGCTACAGTTATAATTAGTGTCATAGCCCTGATAATATCTGCTTAGTGAACAAAAAGAAACAGGACAACAAGCGAAATGTGCTTCAAAGTACCTTCATAATTTGATGTCGAGCGATTCAAGCACGCAAGATGTTTTAAGTATCGTAATTAAATTACCTGAATTCATTGACTCTGGAATGTCAATTGTTAACTCATTACTAACGATTGTTTTGAGGTTAACAGCTGCATGAATCGACACAGAAAAACGACGTAAAAAATAACAACACGAAGTGTGGTATGACTAACGCAAAAAAGATATCCTCAAATAAAATTGCTTTGGCTAACTATAGCAAAAAAATATGAGACACTGTCAAGGTTACTAAGCTTGGTAGCTGTTAATAATTAGAAATAAAGGTCAGTTTGACTTATCTATTGAGAATGTTTTTTGAAGACATCGCGGGAGACATCCTGAAATAACACGATTTGCAGCGCGGCGGTGCGCCCGCGCGCGGGGCGCTGCCGTCGCCCGCGCTTATCCGACGCCATTTTCACACACTCGGCGAGCTTTCCCGCGACCAGGTACGTACATTTTTATTCTCACACATATAATAAAACATCACCACTAAAAAGTACACAACTCGACACGACGATGATCCGCCGACGATAAGCCCGTATTAACTTCCACTTTAACATACAGATTTTATCTCACATTTAATAACAAGAACAATGACCCTAGCGCAGCACACGTAATAGTTATGTTTTTTGTTCTTATTTGCGATTGCTGAACACAAAATCATCCACAGGCATTTTTACCGAAAGCCAGATAAATCTGTTTGCGTTGCTCAGTATCAAATTACCTATTTACACGTTAGTACAATTTTTGAAGCTAATAACATCTAAAAGTGAACTATGGAATGTGACCGTCATGTTTGTTACATCAACGCATTGACTGACTGCACTGCACTATTTGACGATATCGAGTGATTACACCGTGTGTTTGCTATGTTCGAAAGACAATCTATTTGTGTCATCATGTCCTTATTTTTTTAATAGATCACCAAGCATCCCCCGCGGCGGCAGCGCGACAAGACACGAGTCGTGTTCGAAGCTGCGGCGCCCTACGCACGTGGGCAGACCGACCGTGTCGCTTGTGCCAGTGTGCTTAACTTACATCCAACTTAAATCAGAACTAAATATTCAGATGACTCTAATTCAAAAGCCGACTGAAGCCAACGCCGATACAATGGACGGGTCTCCGGTCAAGGAGGACGGCTCCAAGTCCTTGAGACCGGTGAGAAACAGACGATATACACGGTTAGTACACTGACATGACTCAATTTCAGTTGGTGAAGATAAGTTTCTTTGTGCGTCACCCTCAAATTGCGAAACGCACGAGCGTCCTTTATGCAGGAAGCCTCTACTCGAATAAACGAACAATGCTCTCTTCTTCCCTCAATCTTACTTTCGCAATATGAAGACGTGCACCAAAAATAAGTCATTAATGATCGAGCATTCTCTATTCTACTGTTACAGAAGGAGTCTAGGCGCAGGCCAGCGGCCTCAGAAAAGGTTATTCACGCCAGAAATAAAGCGGTATTTAAAGGATTGGCTAGTGCGGCGAAGAGAGAATCCCTATCCTAACAGAGAAGAAAAAAAATATCTCGCTGAAGAAACAGGACTCACCTACATTCAGGTAAACATATATTATCTGTTTTAATCCATCTCATTAAAATACTAACTATTTAAAAAACTACGTAATGTATCATGTTTTTGCCTGCCACCAACCTAATTGGCAGCGAGCCAAGAATTACTATTGGTACATACCTAAATAGGCACTATTTTTGTCACTGCTTTGTTAACCACAAGATTTGTGTTATTCTATTCCTCAGTTTCCTACTTAGTTAATACTTGAAATGTTTTCTTACGCTTAATTTCAGATCTGGTACTTTAAAAAACTAAATATCTGAAGCGAAAAAGCCACCATTGGCTTACTTATCTTTTAATTATCCATGAAACTTTTTTTGTACTTAAGTCAATTGTTTTGCAATATCAACTGTCATTAAAAGTAACTACTTAACTGCACTTTAAATAATACATTATAATAGATAACTATATATTCAAAGACCTAATCATAAATAGGGCCGACTTAGCGCCTGCCCATAATTTTTTGTGCCAAAATAATACGTAGGTAAATACAAAGCCATTTGCTCCCTATGATGTCACCAAAAAATTTCAGCCGACATCTTTGCTCACTGGGACCCGATTTTTGAAAGCACATCACTCGAAAGTGCAATAAATAAATAAATAAATAAATAAATAAGTGCATGGTATAAACTTATGTCTTGTCTTGCTACAAAACTACAGCTTAAATTAAATTTTCAATTAGTATATCAGATTACTTAAGGGCTGTGATGTGATTTTCTTCTAATCTATTTGCATTTAGCAATTTTTCTCCACTTTCGAGTGGTAGGTATTTTCACATGCTGTGCTTTAAAAATCCGGCCCCTGCGGCATTTCTATTGTAGGCTTTTTTAATTTAATTTGAACCTGTTTTAAGTAATTAGGCGCAAAGTACCTACCTATTAAGGTAATAAGTCACCCTAGTTTATGGAACCCATTCAATTAGCCATGACAATCAACTGAAACGCAGTAAGTATAGTCTATCACTACATGTATAAAACAAAGTCGCTTTCCGCTGTCTGTTTGTCCCTATGTATGCTTAGAACTTTAAAACTACTTACGCAACGAATTTTGATGCAGTTTTCTTTAATAGATAGATTGATTCAAGAGGAAGGTTTAAAATGTATAATTCTACGCAGATGAAGTCGCGAGCAGAAGCTATAAACTATATAAGCTCATTTTTAGTACCTACCTACCTACTCAGCAAGGAAATCGCAGCGCGAATTAAAAATTTTCCATGTTTTATTTTGAAGATGTACCTACTCGTACGTTTGTTCAGTAAGACACATTAATTTGATATTACAATATTCCCGCAGATCTGCAATTGGTTCGCTAACTGGCGACGTAAACTGAAAAATGTCAACGCTGACCGCAACCAGCAGACGTGGGGCCATCTCATCCGCACATACAACGACCGCGCCCAGGGCAACGTGGAACAATTCAGCATCAGCTCCGACGACAGCATCTGGAGCGAGCCAGAGCCGACCAGTTCCAACTACGAATCGCTAGACTTTGAAACCGAGCGCGGCGGTAGCCCAGAACCGAGTAACTATCATCAAGAAGACTCCAATTCTTCTTCCTCGAAAGAAAAATGTGAGTATTTCAATAACAATTCGTACAGCGTGCAGCAGGACGATATCGGCGAGTCGCAAAAAATGACGAGTCCGTTACTTCTAAGCAAGTGGTTGGAGAGTGCTGCTAGATTTCAGCCTAGTGAAATGAACTATTCGTGGTGGGCTGACGGCAAACGACGACGCCCGGAGGCGCAGTCGCAGCGGGTCGCGCTTAACTCCGTGTCTCGACACGACCGCGACGAGGTGGAGGCTGCAGTAGCACTCACGGCCCTCGCCAGCGCCTCTAGTCGTCTCACCACGCCTTTAAAAAACTACTGAGCAATACCAACGCGACCCACATTGTTACGAACATAAGTTCTGGTAAATTATGATTAGAAAAACCTATGGAGGTCTACTTAGTTGGTGGGATTGGTGTGATCTTTTGAATACGATCTTAAAAGTATGACTCGTTTCAAAAAGGTCATATTAAATCGGTCATGGTTGGAGACTCGGCCTGCCCGTCCAATTTATTCAGACCCTTTCATTAAGATTTCCAACGCAATTTACACATGCCTAGTTACTTAACTCGAACTAAATTGACTCACGCCTAAACATTGAAATTTAAATTTACCTTATGTTAATTACTTTTTGTCGAACGGTAATGTCGATTTAATTTATTTATAATTGGTTCAATTACGTTTATTTTAAAGTGTTAAAAATCTAGCGAGTGGCTAGTACTTACCTAGCTATTTTTTATGTTAAGTACATCAGAAAAACCTAATTTGGAAGAAAGTTCTCAAGTCTACTTCACTACATACCTAGTATAAAACAAAGTCGCTTTCCGCTGTCTGTCTGTCTGTCTATCTGTCCCTATGTATGCTTAGATCTTTAAAACTACGCAACGGATTTAGTTAGATGCCCGAGTGATTCGAAAGGAAGGTTTATATGTATATCTAATACACAGACGAAGTCGCGGGCGGGAGCTAGTTATACACAAAGGAATTTTACCTAATATTAGTTATAGAGTGGTTCCTAAGTATATGCAGATTATCAAATTCAGCAACATAAGTAATTTGCAATTTGGCACTTAGACTCCACAGCGTTTCACAAATAGTTTGAAGTTAGGTGCTTTTATAGGTACCTAATTACCTACCTAATTATGCTTTGCATGCAGTTTGGAGTTGCCTTGGTATCTGTCTACCTAAACTTAGCCTAGCTAGTTTATTTACTAGCTATCTAACAATGTATTGTATTATGTAAACATGTTATTGTGAACACGGAAATTCTGGTCGTAACATTAAATTCTTCAAGCGAGTGGAGGCTTCCTATTTAGATTGATGTACCCATATATAGGTACCTAAATATATATAAGTCATTACCTGTTGTACATACTAAATAAGAATTTGTCTGCTGCCATTAAAATAAGTTTTGCTCAAGTATTGTATAATATATATCTTTACCTAGAAGTAATTCTTTAGGTAGTTCAAGAAATTTTATACCTAAAACTGAATTCACGTAGGTGCTTGCTTAGATTAGGAATTTTCGTTGTTTAATTGATCTCTCTTAGACTAGAAGTTAAGTCGTAATGTAACACCTCTGCCAAAGATTGCGTTTAAATGTTCCACGTTTATTTTAATTAAATTTAAGCTGTTTATCATTATTGTGTTACTCATTTTCTATATCATCTCCACCTCTTCTTACTTTACGCGTTCCACTCACGAACCGGCCATGCTCAGTAGGCTTATTGTCTAACTCGCTCGCAATCGCCATCGTGTTCATTTTGACAGTTCACATATGGGCTGACAATTGGCATCGGAATCAGCAAGCTGTCACATTCATACAAGAACTGTCAAAATGAACACGATGGCGATGGCGAGCGAGTTAGACAATAAGCCTACAGACAGAAATTCGCTTTTCGAAGTCCATTTCGTGCCTTTCCGTTCACACTCAGTCATTAATTCGAGAGTGAGAGGAAAGTATGATACAAACTTCGATAATCGAATTTCGGAGTAGCTAAACTCTTTACGAGTACCACCGGGCCCGGGGAGGCCCGGATAGTTATGTGGGACTCTCTCCCCTGGCCTCTTTCCGCACGGAAAGCACTCCGACGAATCCCGCTTGCCGGGTTTAGGAAGACGCCATGGGATCCCGGAGATTCCAGGCGACGGCGCCCCCTGGCTGCCCCGGCTTTCACCAGGGCCACCCGCACCAAAAACGGGGGAGTCGCAGCGCTTCGACCGCCCGTCCCAGACGTGTAGGACCGTGCAATGCGGGCAGGGTATTTTCGTAATAAAATTGGGTAAAAAGTGAACACCACCTCCCATGGCCTACCATGGGGTATAGTAGGTACCAGATGAGTATAGATGCGTTGCCAAAGGGTCAAGATAGAGCATACCTCATATTATTATGTCTGTAATACCACCAGCTGCCTCGCTCTCCAAGTCGGAATACAACATCGCATGCACAGTTGCGTGGTATTAGGATTTTGTGAGTAATTGGTGGTAGCGATCCGGATAAATCTTGCATAAGGTCTTACTACCTGCGAAGTTAAAGTAAATGATCTAATAAGTATTAGGTACAGTGAAATTTATAACGCGTTAATAACCTAATGCGAAAATTTTTGGATACGTCAACCGCATTTCAGTGAAATATGTTTAGGTTTTTTTTACATACGTTCACATAAACACATATACAAATCACGTCTTTATCCCTTACGGTGTAGCCAGAGCCTAAGGTAACAAGACCTAAAAATAATAAATTACGAACCGAGTAATAGAACCTACAGATTGTGGGCGTATTGGGGGAATTTCAGAAATAGGGTACTTACAATTAAGTTTTTTTCTCCGATTTTAGACATTTTTGCATGGATCTACTCAGAATCGATACCACTAGCGATTCTATAATTATAAGGGAAAAAAAAGTGTCCAGAGGTCAGTTTAGTTACTTTTCATACATTAATGTTTGAAGATAACAAAACCGACATTAATTTTTGCAGGAAAACTGAGGACATTTTTTTTACGCCATTATAATCAAGAGCCGACCCATGCAAAAAATTCCAAAATAGGAGAAAAAAAAATAAGCATAATTGTACCCTATTTCTGAAATTCCCAATTGGTGGAAAATGGTATGAATTTATTTTTTCATATTATGTGTATAAAATAGGGTGACAAACGAATAAGTGGAATTTCCAATGGCTTAATGGTAAATGGTAAGTGATCACCGTCACCCATGAACACCCGCAGCACTTAAGGATTGCAAATGCGTTGCCAGCCTAGAGGGCTAAGATGGAATACCAGCCAGTAATGTCACCGGCTGTCTTACTTTCAACGCCGGAACACAGCAGTGTGAGCATTGCCGCTTAGCGGCGGAATTACTGAGTAAGATGGGGTGGTAGCGATCCAAACGGACCTACATTCTGTCGGCCATTTATGTATGTTATTACTCGGAATCGCGGATTTCGCTATTTTCAGTTTTGTCAAATGTAACCGCCGCGTCATAAAGATACATAATTAACTATTTAGTTAGGTTGGAGTTGCTGTGTGGGAGCCCCGCTGGGACAGTAACCGGCGGCTCCAGCCAAGGGGAACTGGGCTGAATGATCACTGAAGAGGATCGACAGCCCGCCTGACCCAGCCAGGCGTCCCCACCCACCATCATCATCATCATAGGTTGGAATTTTAGTTAAACTCGAGTTAAAGAAATAAGGAGTTCAAGGTGTTTTTAGCCCTAAGTCTAGGCCTTAAAGGGGTATTTATATTTACTGACTTTCATCCGTTTTCTGCTCTTTGTTCTGGGCGCCGATAAGACTGTCTATTTTTAACTGACTTCAAAACAAGGAGGTTTTTTGTGAGTTCTCTACTGATTTATGGTGTCTAATATATGTAGAATATTTGTTGTTGCAGTAATTTTTAATTTGCTATGAACATAAAAACATTAGATTTAAAACAAAGGCATTTCTATCCACATGAACTTAAATTACTTGAGCATTAAGTAATTAATGACCAAATAAAATAATGGATAAATTACTTTTATTAATTCTACAATGCTTTGACAGTTCAATTACTGAATTATCAACTACAAAACTAATCTTTACTTTCTTCAACTTCATTTGGTGTTTCTGGACTCTTTTGGAGCTCAAGATGCGTTTCAAGATGAGAGACCAGGGTTTGCTGGCTTTGATTAAGTTGTCCCACAAGGCAGAGCCCTGCATTTTGGAGAACGGAACACAGCTGACTTCTTGCTGCTTCCAAGTTAGGCAGTTTGCTGAATTCCAACAGTTCATTTTTTGACATCAATCTGTCTTGAATTATTCCAGCTGCAACAAAAGTTTTAATAAAAAAGAGACAATTGTTGTCACATACGTTAGAGGGAGATAACACAACCGAAATTAGTTGAGATGACCAATGTGCAATCCTTATGGCCAGGTACAGTAATTTAGTATGGTACATGATATCACAATGCGACGCAATGTCGAGAAGAAATAGTCAACAAAGAAAGCTTGTAAGTACTAAACATGTTTTTATAACCATGCATTTAACATGCCTTGTTAGTAACTTTGTAGAGGTTCATTCACCCACTTTAGTCGGAATAACTCAAATTAGAAGAAATTAGTTAAAAACATACATACAGCACAAAAAAATACAAGAAATAGGTACATACTGTTACACCTCTTTCCCACAGGGAAAACACAGAGAAGGGGATTAGTATATTTAATTTACAAACCCATTATCACCAGTTGTGGAGCCTTTTTCATAATTTTGAACATCTTAGCAGCATTTTCAGGCTGCCCAAATATAATTTGTTGATGACAAGTGAATAAATGTTTGACTGCCTCATAGCGGGTTCCTGTAGTGGCCATAGATACAATTTTCTTGCCATAGGTTCTCAAATGCATGTTATTTTTTCTTAAGGACGCGAAAATCGGCATTTTATCTTCCATTGATATTGAATTGGTATGTAGGAAAACAACCATCTTTGAGGTATTGAACCAATTCAAGCATTCCCGTGCCAAAATTCGTTCAAAGGGATTGTCAATTTCCAATTTCTTCCTTGTCTCCCCTCGATCGCACAATGCAATTTCAGGCAAGGATTTTTTTGGAGGGGCGTACCATGGTTTTGCTAAGTCAACCAGAAGCTGCCTCTCAAAATGTGGCTTCCTGGGCTTCTGAATATTAATTTTTCCTCGAAACCGTCTTGCTAATATAAATGGAGTCTGAACCTGCAGTAACCCTGTAAACAACACAATTATCGGATTAGAAGCCTAAGATGTGATGAATGAACTATCTTAACAAAAACCAGTACATTCTTTACCTCTGTTCATTGATGCCATTTTATAATCTCGTTAGTTATAAAATGGCCAATTTGAATTGTAGTTTTTTCGTAACCGAGATTATTCACAGTTCATGAAAATATATAATAACCTAACCTACATAACTAACATTAAAACTCAAATCAAATCAAAAGTCAAAAGCAAAACCCAACCAATCCTTTTCGTCCTATTCAATTATTTTATTGCTGTTTCAAAGCGTGTTATACAAAACCTCAAATAGCTTAAAGTGACGTTTATAAAAAAAGTATTACCAGTTAACATTGTTTTGTGTAATTTGGATTTTGGAAGATTTTTTTTCAGTTGTATTATTTTTTCTTTATTAAATAATAACGCTACAGAATAATTTTGTATTCTTTAAACTAAGGGAAGCCATTTTTAAATATTATAATTATTATTAAATAACGTTGCGCTAGTTACAAAGTGGATTTTGAATGTTATTTCAGTTGAATCCGTTAAATTGTGGAAATTCACTTTTTGTTATAGTATGTTATTTTCATTAAAAAAAGGAAAAATAAGAAAATTTCACATTGATGACAGTGAGTGATGACAGTGACAGCATGGTGACAGCACTAGCCGCCACTGCACTGCTTGCTGCACAGCATGCCATGCCAATCTGCCAATGCCATGCGTGACATTGACATGTAATGTGAATGTAATGTGACTCACAGCACAGATGTAGATGTTTCTTGAATTATAAGGAATTTATTTAATAATTTTAAACTTTTAAATTAAGTGCCATTAATAACAATTATTAATTTATTGCTATTTGATGAAACACATAGTTACAAAAGTCGAAAAAGTGAGGTTAGTCCGGTAAGATTTTAATTGTTTTTAAATTTAATATTAATATTGCACCATGTGTGGCAACAAATTACACTCAGCAATTTTTTATCTAATCACTCATAACAGCATCCTTTATAAGTACTTTTTCTGCAATTTCAGCAGTCACAATGAGAGGTAATCAAGATAACACTCCTCCGTCGTCAATTGACGGAGACGAAATCAGAGGAATGGAGGACGAAGAAGGCGTATTCTACTTAGACGAGATGGAAGAGGTGCAACTTGAAGATCTAGAAAGGGCACTCAATGAACCAGAAGAAGAAGATGTTGACATGGAACCACCAGAAGATCTAGCAGCCCTTGTTTTCTCTAAACACATTGGGTCGGTATTCTGTAGTGACATCCACCCTAGTGGAAAGTTGGCTGCGACAGGTGGGGAAGATGATAAAGCATTTGTATGGTCAGTACAAACCGGCCAAGTAATCATGGAATGTTCAGGACACAAGGACTCTGTGATTTTTGCTGGATTCAGCTTTGATGGAGTTTATTTGGCCACAGTGGACATGTCTGGGTTGATCAAAGTGTGGAAATGCAATTTAGAGGACAACCAGCAGGAACCATGGGCAGTTGTATTTGAGTATGAAGCAGAAGAACTGACATTTGGCATGTGGCATTTCGGTGCTAGGGTATTCATATGTGGAGCTATTTCGGGGGATATTTACGTACTCAAAATACCTTCAGGTGAAACAAAACTATTGCAGGGTCATAACACAAGAGTTGAGTGTGCCAAGGTGGGTTCAATATCCTCATATACTAAAGCTAGGAACTTGTTCTTCTCTCTCACATAACTTGCTTTCACATTCTAGCATCTAAAGGTTTACTAACAAGGATATTTTTGTTCTTGCTAAAAAAAGATTTTTAATTTTTTTTCTAACCCATGCTGGCAACTTTAGTATCAATGTGCAAGTAACCAGTATTATAAAACTTATTTTTCTAGATGTTCAAAGATGGTGTACGCCTCGTAGTTGGATATGATGATGGAGTTGTAAAGGTGTGGGATCTGAAGTCCAGTGCCGTCACTTATCAAATAAATGCTGGTGTACACAACATGAGGGTGACTGCTGTAGATACCCACCCTGAAAATAATCTTTTTGCTTCTATTTCTAGTGATGGTAATTTATTTTTAATTTGTTTGCATAAAAAACCACCTTGAATTGTATATATAAATATAAATAAAAAATAAAAACGACAATAACAACAACGACAACAACAACATGTAAGGCTTATAAATAAATAAATAAATATGATAGACAAGATTGTTCTGTTAAAAATATTTAAAATAAAATAATTAATAACCACTTCAGAGTATGGCTGTAAATTTATTTTAGGAATACTTATTTTGTTACTAACATTTTTCGTTTTTTTTTTTAGGTAAAGTAGTTTTGTCTACATCAACAAATGGAAAAATAGTGGGGCAACTACAAGCTGACAATGATTTAGAAACTGTAGCCTTTCCGGAGGACCCGCAGTTGGGATACTTTGCCTTAGGTAAATCTCAATAATATATACCTATCATTTTGTTTTAAGTCTGTCACTAAACATGGATCAACTTTCAACATGAAACTACCATGAGAATCATAATTACGAAAACGGATAACTCACGTACAAAAGCCCTACTTTTGCCCTTTGTGCTGCCTTACTTTTGACAAATATTAAAAATGACGATGAAAACGAGGGTAGTTGTGCGCCGCTGTCAGCTGGGCCGAGTAGCCGCGCGAGCAGAACGTTAGCACGCAGTGTTCGTTTCGCTGCCGTCGGGGCGAGCGCTCTTTGAAAAAGGACTACGGATTAGTACGAAACATGTCGAGCATTATTCGGCTTTTATACGTAAGTTATCCGTTTTCGTAATTATAATAGATCAACTTTGTTAATTTTGAAATTTTGCTTCTAGGATCATTGAAAGGTGAAGTAGGTATATGGGACATAGGAAGACAAATGCTCCGCCATCAATGCACCAAGGCAGATGACGAATCAATCATAGGTGTCACCAAGATGATATGGGTGAAGGGCCATCTTGTGACAGGATGCCTGGATGGCTCAATCCGCGTGTACGAGGGTCGTTCCGGCGACAAGTGCCTCACATTAACTGGCCACAGATCAGAAGTACTCGACTTGTGCTACAACGCGAGTGAAAACATAATTCTAACCACATCAGATGACGGCACCGCGAGGATATTTAAATATGAATTAAATAAAGACAAAGTATAATTGTTACACTGTTTTTTGTCTCTACCAATTATCATTATCAGTAACTTAATTCAATGGTCTCTTTTGTTAACATAACTACTAAATTTATAATTTAATCATCTTCTGTTGAATCATTTTTGACATAGTCAACTTTACTGTATTAATTTTACCATTATCACTATCTGTATTTTCTGTAAATGCTTCTCAGAAGTTCAACGTCTGCTTAACTCTCTATTTACCAGTAAGTAGTCATTTTATCACTATATCTAGTAAAAATTTTCATGGATGATTGTGATCTCTGTAGCCTGGACACGACTTTTACATCTTTATGGTAATTTCATCTTTACCCTACTTGTTTCGTTTATTAATTTAGAACACGTGTATTCTCGTATTGAGGTAGTTCATCCAGTGTTCAGTGTAAAAAATAGCAGTATACTTATTGTATAGGTATGTAAGTAACAAAGTACTGTCATTGACCTCCATGCTCTCAAATGAATCGTTCATATCCTGTATTAAGATGTACTACAATACTATTGTTGATCTTAAAGGAGGTTGAGTACCCATTATGCTATAAAGAACCCATGCCGCGTTATCACTTATCGGACAAAGATGACCAGTTATCGGTGAAAACTACGTCAAATACACTGGCAAGGGGGAACAAAAAGAGACAGATGAACCAAAACCAGTTGCTCAAACTTCGCAGAGAATTCACATATTTGGGTGGTCACAGCTAGTTTGAGCTTTACGGCTCAGGGAAGAAGACTGACTTCAGGCGGGCAGCCATCTGTTCATAAACCGTTTAGCATATTCAGTCGCCACCGTGCCGGCAGACAGCCGCGGCTAGTGGGGTTACTGGTAACCTTAATGGAATAGTAAAGTAGGTGTGCGTAACGTTGAACACTCGTCTCCTCGGCTGGTGTGCTTGCACAGTTCGTCAGCTTAACAAAATAAATTCGTCCTATCCGTAACTCTTCACTAAAAGTTGTACCATAAGACTCGATTCATGTTATAAGCGGATGTAACCTCAGTTTTATGGGTCCGAATAAATAAAAAGTTTTAATGTGTTGTATATTTTAACCTGGAAATATAGAACAATGTGACAATATACGACCACGATAGCTCGATAGCATTTCTTAATGTTTCGCGCGTTATCAGCTGGGCCCGCGGTTAAGCGCTGCTGTATTTTATCAATTCATGGCTTTTTCATGGTGTAGCTCGCACGTGGTGGTTCCCGCCGCCGCTCATTCGCCGTCCGGCCTGCACGGAGTGATGCAATGTTTGTCTGACGGCGCTCAGATTTTCAGCAAATTAACATTATGATTGTTTTGGCCGCGAGTTCATTTGTAACCCCACGTGCCGGGATTTGCTGACTGCAACAAGTGACTATAATCTGATTAAATTTCGGCTCTTATTATTCAGTGCTCTATTTATTTTTACAAATTATAAAATGGCAAAAGTGTCGGCATCTGAGGGACTTAAACCGAAGGCGATGGAAGTCGGAAACGAGACTGAAGAATTGTCGGGAGGTGTTCGGCTGAAGAAGGAGTTGAGCCTGTTGAATGGGGTGGCGATTATCGTGGGGGTAATTGTGGGATCTGGCATTTTCGTCTCCCCAAATTTGGCTCTAAAGTATGCAGGCTCTAAAGGCATGGCTCTCATAGTTTGGATACTGTCTGGATGCCTCTCCATGATTGGGGCCCTGTGCTATGCGGAGTTAGGTGAGTGTTTCAAATTTAATTAACATTTTTACCTGTCTAACTTTATTTTACTTGCTGATTTTTCTTTAGTGATACACGATATAAATGCACGTAGTTAGGTTCTATAACGCAAACAGGCCCAACCACAAAATGTATAAAGCGGAATTATAATAATTGTTGTAAGGTAGTAGACACCAGCGCTGCTCCAATTCCAAGGTATTTTTTTATATTCTCCAACAAATTATTGCTACATGTATACATAGATAGGTACTTATCCCCTGACTTTCGCGTCTACAGATAACCTAATTCTGAAACAATTAGGTATTTTCGTTTTGTAGAGCTGCTAAAGAGGTTGACCTAAAATAATCTCTATCTAAATAAAATTGTCTCGAATAATAGATCTGAAAGTGTCCGACGATTATTCTAATATTAATAGGTACGAGTAGGTACGTGAGTAATTCGTCTTATCGCATTTATTAGGTAGGTAGGTTTATATCAAATAAAATTACATAGGTAGGTATATTAAAATAAATCAATAAATCAAAAAATATATATAAAGAAACTATTTATCTATATACTTACTTATGTAAGTAATACTTATATTTTACCACGTTACACATTGTTAGATATAAGCTTTTTAACGCATTATAATTCACCCTCTGAATAAGCAAAGGTGCAAGTATTGCAATCGACAAGTCAATACCTAAGCTAGTTACCTACATCAACATAACACGCGTTGCACCTGACCTAATAAACACTGCGGCAACCTGCCGAAAAGTACACACACTGCTCCATATTGAGCCCATAACTATGCCATCGTTCGAGTGCAATACCCTTGCAATAAGTACGTACACCTACTTATTGATTTCTCCTCATCGAAGCCGCGTGACTTCGAAAAACTCTAGGTACGCACGTGTTTTCCACTTTACATAACTTTAAATATGGGTCTCTGCCTCGCATTCTCGAGATTTGTGTACTTACACCGTCTAATTAACGCGTCAAAATTAAAAGCGTGCAAAAAATAAATTGTAAATTAATTACATATTTCGACGTATAACCAAGTTATTTTTGCTACTGGCGAAAGTTCCCGGCAATTTCACTTTTACTTATTCCTATGTCAAGGGAAGTAGTAAGTACTTACCATATACATATGTTTTAATGGGTATTAATTATCTTCTTCGTGTACATTTTCACATAATGTGCTTTCAAAAATGGGGCCCCAGAGCTTGGCATCATCTCAACCCGTTCTATGGCAGGAATTAATAAAAAAAAACACTAGAAGTTTGTCAAAGGTCGTAGCAGGATAAGGGAAGAAAAAATGCCCTTTATGATTAAGAGCTGTTGCTTTTAGATTTTAACCGTCAAACCACGTCAAACTAATATGACTGACAGATCGTTAAATAAGGCTTTTTTAGAAATGTCACTTATGCTACGGCCACATTAGCGGGATTCGGCGAAGGTTCGCCCTATCGCGGCATGTGTGGACAGACAGTTCGCTTTATCGCGAATCATTCGGGCGAACTCGAACTGTGTTCGCGCTCCTGTCGGTATCTAGCGCAGATCAAAGGATTTTATCGCGACAAAGTTCGTGTTCGTGCAAGTGTCTACACTTCGTACATACTTTGAAATTTCTGAAATGTATGTCAATTTTGACAAGTGACATTTGAATAATTATTTTCAGACGTACAATACAAAGCAAACGCTTCCTCTATTTTTTTGTTTATTTGCGCTCTTGGTCCATTTTCCCGCCAAATACAGACATCGCGACATAGTTCGCCCGAAGTTTTTATCGCGATAATTTCGTCTAAGTGTGGCCACGTAGTTCATGGTGATACGAACTCGAACTTTTTATCGCGACAACGCGACACGAACCTTCGCCCACTAATGTGGCCCGGGGGTTAGAGTGGTCACTCCTTCAGGAATGAAAAAAAATTTTTTTTTAAGTTTTGTTTTACGTGTTTTTTACAAAAATGTTATAGATGGAGACTCAAGGACATACATACAACATACTATTTAGCTAACCAAAATGAAAAAAAGATGGTATTATAAAGTTCAATACTTTTGGAGCAAAGTCATATTTCATGAATTCGGATTTTATTTTTTTCCGGCTGAACTAATGGGAATTTTTCAACAAAACTTTGCACAATTGTACTACTAGATGTAGGTAACTAAAAAAAAAAAACCAGCTCTTAATCATAAAAGGGTATTTTTTCTTCCCTTATCCTGCTACGGCCTTTTACCGCATATTTTACCACATAAATAAACATAAATCCGGCCAAGTGCGAGTCGGACTCGCGCACTGAGGGTTCCGTACAAATTCGCCAAGTTATTATAAAATCCAGTCTTAGCAGAGCCCTGCTCTTAAGCAAAATGTAGGCAGTCTGAGGTCATTTTATATTGGTTTTTACATAGACAAATATTAAACTAAAAAAAAACTACTTACTAGATCTCGTTCAAACCAATTTTGGGTGGAAGTTTCTCTTTCTTTCTTCTTTAGAAACCTCAATATCATTTTTGAAGACCTATGCATAGATACCACACACGTATGGGTCTGATGAAAAAAAAATTTGAGTTTCAGTTCTAAGTATGGGGAACCCCAAAATTATTTGTTTTTTTTTTCTATTTTTGTACGATAATCTTAATGCGGTTCACAGAATACATCTACTTACCAAGTTTCAACAGTATAGCTCTTATAGTTTCGGAAAAAAGTGGCTGTGACACGTATGTCACGTATGTCCGTCCGTAGACGGACAGACAGACAGACAGACGTGACGAATCTATAAGGGTTCCGTTTTTGCCATTTGGCTACGGAACCGTAAAAACTACGATTACGATGTCTACTAACACTCAAAATAAAATAAAAACTTGTAATAGAAGCTTAGGTAAAATGACGGCTTTATTTTCAACTGAAAGCAATAAATAACTAAATTAGGAAGCTAACGTTTGAATACTTAATACTTAGTTCTGTTGTAAATATATATAAGCCCATAAATAAGCCATAACACGACACGTATTCGCGCGCAGTCAGATCCTTATCTTGTCGATTTATCCTGTCCGACAAAGCTAAACAAACACTCACTTGCAAATTCTTTTTTAGGGTACCCAAAGTATTAGACAGAGCCTCGTGCAGTGGACGGTTTAGCGTGTAAGTCAAGGCACAGAAAATAAACACTATTTTGCACTATAGACGTTGTTTATTATTCACTAACAAATACGGGCTATAGCTGACAATGGATCTGGCTTAGATTTGATTAGATTAACTAGGGATACATGATATACAATTACAGGCGAGCACAAAGCGAGCGATGACAACCAAAGAATGTCAAAACCAACATAGAGTAGATAGAAATACAATCATAGATGTCCTGTCTTTGGCTACACTCCTTCCGGTGAACAGAATAGTAATACCAGTTGCAAAAATATACTATTTTAACACAAAGCGTGCTAACGAAACCCAATACAGGTGGCGGCACGTAATTAAAAACGTGGAGGGGAGATGCGCAGTATGAAAAAACAACATCATTTTCATACTGCGCATCTCCCCTCCACGTCTTACTTGCGTGCCGCCACCTGTACCTACCATTAATATTTATAACTAGCTGTTGCCAGCGACTTCGTCTGCAAAGAATTCGTTTATCGCTATCCCGCGGGAACTTCGCAATTTTCGGGGATAAAAAGTAGCCTATGTGCTATTCCAGACTTTTCTCTATCTATGTGCCTAATTTCATCCAAATCCGTTGGGCCCTTCTGGCGTGATTGAGTAACAAACAAACATCCATCCATCCATCCATATATCCATCCATCCATACTTTCGCATTTATAATTTACTAGCTGTTGCCCGCGACTTCGTCTGCAAAGAATTCGTTTATCGCTATCCCGCGGGAACTACGCAATTTTCCGGGATAAAAAGTAGCTTATGTGTTATTCCAAATCATAAACTATGTCTGTTCCAAATTTTATCCAGATCCGTTAAGCCGTACTGGCGTGAAAGAGTAACAAACATCCATACATCCATACTTACAAACTTTCGCCTTTATAATAGTAGTAGGATAATATAATAATATTAATATAGTTAGATACTTAGATTACTAAGGCTCCGCTTCTCATCCGTTCATCGGTATACTGTAAACGGGCTGTATCTTTTGAAGCGTACTTAATGACCCTTGGGTCGTTTTTATAATAAAATGGAATAAATTAATTAATTAATTAAAGGACGTTTTTACTCAATATTACCAATGTTAGGTAATATAGGGATGATGATTGGGTAAAGAAAACGGAATTCTATTAAGTCCGTCAGTTATATCACAAAATATAAAACGCGTATTTTTTCTTCCGTCAATCAAAAAAAAATACAAACAGAAAGTGTGTCAAAGTTCGGAAATGGGGGATCATGACGTCACTTCTAAGTAGAAATTATACCAAGACCTCTCGTCATGCGACATTTCAAATCAATGTAACTATCTCTGTAATGTTTTATTATGTGTAAAAGAAAAAAATACGTGACCAATACTTTTTCATAATCTATCCTCTACATAAAAAAAGGAAAAAAATTAGTCATCAACACCACACAATAATTGTAGATGGCACGGAACCCTTCGTGTACGAGTTCAACTCGCACATGGTGAGTTTTCTAGTACGATTTAACTATACGATAACGTTATGAGCGATGATATACGTCATTTACCTATTCGGAAAAAGTGTTAACGGCCTAAGCTGCCAAATCATCAGCATCAGCATAGCCTAGCCTTTTTTTTTCGGAGGGAAAATGCATTACGCACTATCCTCCCACAGTTGGGACGACGCGAACAAGCGTGTGACGCACGAGCTGTTGGTAGGTAGATCTTCTAACTAATGCTAACGATCTATACGGACAGTAGTGGCATCACACTATAGAACACACCTCCAGCCATGGCCTAGCCTGTAAAAATGTCCTGACCCTGACGGACGTTGACCTCTCCCCTCTCTCTTTTTCAGACGTAAGTCAGTAGATGACTTTACATAACAGTCGTTTTGAAAAAAAAATACATAGTTAAGGGCTTAATTACGATTAAAAATAATTGATTCTTTTGTGTTGCAACCGTTTCACCTTTATTCCATTGCAATAGGCCCTTAACTATGGAGGTACATGTTTTTTGAAACAAACTCAACTACAGATTCATTGGACTTCACTAGACATTAATTAGTCTTTCCATATCCAGTCTTTTTACTCGATTACGCGATATAAAGGAGGTGAACGTGTTTAACACTCTTTATCATGTACCTATGCATGCATCTTTATTCCTTTGTGGAAAAAACCCAACTAAACTATCAAAGACAATAAACTCGGCGACAAAATTGTTTGAGTACCTACCTGGAAAGAACAAAAAAGCCCTGAAACACCTCCCCTCCCTGCCTCACCGTCAGCTGTAGTTTTGTTTTATTCATTCTATTTTAAAACTGAATTAGGTATGTATCTATATTGCAGGAGTTTCAAGCCTTGTTATTCTTCTTTTTAGTTAGTTGTTACAGGGTGTAACTAAGTAATTAAGAGCGTGCATCCCTGCTGAGCTGGCAACGTCGCATTTTTGGTGATTTTTTGCGATTATTTCACAGAAATTGAATTAAAGTTTCAAATATGCGCCTGTAGTGCACTTCGTTTTTAGTGTATTAATGTGTCTAATGCAATAATTGATCGTGATGGAGTTTTATTTTCTTATTAAACGAGATATAGTATTTTATCCCTTTAATACGAAAATAAAAGTCTATCACGATTAATCATTGAATTGGACACATTAATACACTAAAAACGAAGTGCACTACAGACGCATATTTGAAACTTTCATTAAATTTCTGTGAAATAATCGCAAAAAATCACCAAAAATGCGACGTTGCCAGCTCAGTAGGGATGCACCCTCTTAATCCCTACTAATATTATAAATGCGATAGTAACTCTGTCCGCCTGTCTGTCTGTTACGCTTTCACGCCTAAACCAAGGGGAAGGACATATGATAGTTTTTATCCCGGAAAATCGCAATGTTCCCGCGGGATAGCGAGAAGCAAATTCTGCGCAGACGGAGTTGTGGGCAACCGCTAGTAATTAGATACAACAACAGTAACTTTCGTATTACTTCGAACAACTGTCAGAGCATAGGTTTTAGCATAAATCCTAAAATACACCAATAATTTCGGTTTGACTCCGAGCAACTCATTTTCAGTTGAGCACTTCCGCGGCTTTACATTCTTGTGGTACGAGTGTACCATCAGCCAAATATGTGGTCAACCCCCCTAAGGTTAAAATTCCTTTGCACGTCACAATATATAACGTCGATAAGACAGGCTGTCAATTTGAAAGTTCGACTTTAGCGACATTTTCATTTGGTAGGAAGTTGGCTGAAAAGTGGTAGACCACGTATTTGGACGACCGTACCTAACCTACCCTACCTGGGCGTTTTCAAAAACAGTTGTTCAATTACTCAATCTTTCAGATTTTGAAATTTTTACGTTGTTCCTACTTAGAATTGAGAGCTCTATCTATTCCCCGTTATCTAAGTGTCCCGTTTTATTCGATTCACTTACGCAACCACTCCCAATTAATTTATAATTATGGGGATGGTAGCGTAATGAAAATATTTTTATCTATACAAAATTTTGGGACAATTTTTTTTTCTCCTATTAGAATTAATAGAGCTCTCGATTCTGAGATTTCTGAGTAGGAACAAAATAATTTTTTTAAATTCTGACACATCGAGTGTTTGAACAACTTTTTTTGAAAACGCCCACCTACTCTACGGTCGGGGGACATCACGTACCGCTGTGGAACCTTTGAAATGAAATGAAATGAAATGAAATGAAATTTCTTTAAAATACACAATACAATAAAATTCGTAAAATAACTTTAGAGGCACTTCCTGCATGCAATTTTTGGCTGAATAATGTTACAGGCATATAAAAGATAATAGCTGATGTCCGCGACTGCGTCTTCAAAGAATTCGTCTATTGGTATCCCGGTAATACGATAGGTAAAGGTAGCAAACAGACGGACACAGATAAAGAGTTGCTTTCACATTTATATTACTTATTACTAAGGATTTTACAGCTGCATTTGTTGGCTAGCATTTGATTTTATTTCTGCAAATAAATGACTTACGACTAGATTTAAAAGACGCTACTTATCTCCAGATTTCAAGTTGCTTGTTTCGGCGAATACCAAAGCAAGGTAATCCACATCCACAGACAACTGTCATAGGCAGACAGAATTGAACAATAGATTAGATATGGAAATTGGAATTAGGTACAGACCTACCTAAATGTTATTTTTACCACTGACTGTGGGAATTGCAGAATTTCATCATTATCTTTGCGATACCTACTGCAAAAAATATCTTACAGGGCTATTTTTAATCAAATGTTCTCAAAGAAATCGCCATTCGGTGCTTCCTATATGTATAATGTGTTTATTTATTTAATATGTGATTGTCATAAATAAACTTTTTTTCTTTCTTTTCTTTCGTTCATACGTCTAAAATAATTTTCATAACACATTTTCATCAGACACCTTTGCAACCGCCTTTACGAATGCAACCAGCGTCTTTCAGTGATGAAAATTGTTCCCTCTGATTTTCTTTTCGAAAATAGGGACACTTAGGAAGATGAACTTTAAGCTTTTATTAGTGTCGCAACTATTTATCAAAATCGATCATAGTATTCATAGCATAAAAATTACGTCATTCGAAATATGGTTTAGGTACTTACTTACTAGGTACAGCCAAACATTCGTGAACGTAGGTTTAGTGGTAATAATCAATATCAACATACACAAGGCAAAGAATTCCGTACCGTAGCTTAAAAGTATCTAAATATAATATGTTAATACGATCGTACCTAAAACTTAGCAGCCCTCCAACTCGAGCAGGGGAGTCTCATGTAAGATATAGTCGGCGGCAAAAAAATTGGTCCAGTCTCCATACAAAATTACCTATATTGCATACATTATGAGGGCCAAATTTTTTGCCGCTGAGTATATAGTTATTATAATAAAAAGCCGTGCTAGTGGTTTGACCGTGGGTTCAAATCCCGGGCTCGCAACTCTGAGTTTTTCGGAATTTTTGTGCGAAAATTACATTTGCAATTTGCCATGAGCTTTTCGGTGAAGGAAAAACATCGTGAGGAAACCTGCACACATCTGCGAAGAAATTCAATGGTGTGTGTTAAGTTCCCAATCCGCACTGGGCGCGCGTGGGAACTATAGCCCAAACCCATACACGGAGGAGGCTTATGCCATGAGACACGCCGAATTACGCGACAATTTAATAAAAAATAAAAAAACTACTACAACAACAACATGTACTTACTGGAATTGTAGTGAATTCGGAGTAAAACGGGTATTAACAAAAATATATATGTATATATGATATAATTAATGCAGTGGAAATATTATACAATTTACAAAAAAGAAAACACTAAGTTACTGCGGCGATTGCTGCACTCTAATTGTCCGACCCAAGGTGACACTAGGCTCTAGAGTTAGGCAATTAGATGAATACCTACATCAATCATATCATTGATATCGATAATAAATGTCACAAGTGAATATATAAGTCACTGCGTTTACGCGGCGGTTTGGTCGCACCCTTAATGTATTTAGGGTCTATCCACACGATTGATCGTCTCAAAATCGCTTTGCGAATAGTAACCTGCTGTATTCCAATGTCTGTACAACCATTTTATAACTGGTAATGCTGTTCACGAAAACGGTTATATGGGTGAGGAAATCTATGTCTATAGCTACCCAAAAGCACACAAAATACTAAAGTACCTAACCTATACCAAAGTACACAATATCTATCAGAATCTTTCCGGAATATTTCAGCATACTTTCATGCTGGTCTGGGAGCAAAGGAAAAACATAGAATGTACCAGTTGCTTCTCGTCCCGCGCAGATGGTAAAAGCCCCATCGAGGGAATGGGCGAAATTCTTAGGAATCATGTTATAGGCGATGCGGCTAGCAACCCATCACCATTTTGATTCCCCTTTCCACCTATACGCCTACAACCATGCTAAACGTGGCCTTTGGTCTTGTTACCTCAGGCACTGTCTAATTCATAACCACTGCAAAAAAAAAACTATATTACCTATTTAATTAAAAATCTAGTCCCGCCCTTAACGCGGTTCACTTTGAACATCATCATCATCATCATCATCAGCCTGAAGACGTCCACTGTTTAACTAAAGCCCCCCTCTTAGCACACCATAATGAACGACAACTCGCCACCTGCAAAACATTTACAGCAGGGCATTTAGTCAAACTCCTAACCACCTACTGAAATATCCATGAACAGGGGCCTTACTATGACGTCTTAATGCCATTCAGTTTAGGTTCGCTCGCTGTCAGATTCATACTAAAAATGACAGCTAAAACTTGAACTGAGACGGGTCACCGTTTTTTAAGCGGCGGTGTGGTCGCACCTTTATGACGTCATGGTAAGGGCCCAGTTTTAAGGGTCTAACAAGTTACCATATTAACCAACTTGAATAATTAAGGCATCCTTTTTAATTCCAGGAACAATGATTCCCAAGTCGGGCGGCGAATACGCGTATATCGGCGAAGCGTTCGGTCCTTTGCCGTCCTTCCTCTTCCTGTGGGTGGCGTTGTTCATCCTGGCACCCACTGCCAACGCCATCACAGCGTTGACCTTCGCACAAAACATACTACAGCCACTGTGGCCAGCATGCGATGCGCCGGACTCCGCTGTCAGCCTTATAGCTGCACTGTTAACGTGTAAGTGTTATATCTACCTTCATTTATGACTAATCTCATCAGATGGCATTTGCACAAACTAAGTACTTAATAAATAAAAAGTTAAAATCTCCATGGATACATTCCATACAATACAATAACTCTTTATTAAACACCACATTATTGTGAAAAAAAAAGTAGAGAGAAGTTAAGGTCTACCATATATGGTGACTGAAGTTTATTTTCCTTAGACTGTAGTCAGTAAATCTATACTCTTCAGCATCTTGTTGCTTTGATATAAGTATTACGTAAAACATCATAGGACCTTATAAAAAGTCTAAAAGCTAAAATGAAAAGGTAGCAAGGAGTGCAGATGTTATGACGCAGACAGACTGGACACTGTACGTATGCGTGATATTTAATAGAACTTAAATTTTACAAGCTTTTAAGTATTTAACTGGCTATCAGTGGCGTGGCGTCCATAGAACTCGATTCCCACCGGCTTGCCTATTTTAAGGCAGTTGGGCAATTTATTGTGCAGAATTAGAGGAAAAGGCTAGTTAAGTTCCCTTCGGCTTGCCTTCTGATATACTTGACGCCACGCCACTGCTGGCTATGTACCTATTCTACCTATACATATATATGTAAGTACACTGAAGAGCAAAAATAACGGGTCACTTTTCATAAAAAGTTCTATGAATTTAAAAGTATGTTTGTACGGGTGGAATCTTGGTCCCTCTCTCCGGTAAGCTGTTAAAACTGTCTGGGGCTAACAGCAAGTCCGTACGAAAAAAAAGGGACTCTTGCGACTCAATTTTGTAGCAGATAATACTATCTTCAACCGATTGAGCTAATATTTTGCATACTTGAGTAAGTCGATACAATAATCTAATAGTGGAGTTCTGGTGACCCAGCCAGCATCGTCTCTGCAGGAGGGAACTCTTCAACGGTTGGTCCGATTGACTTGAAATTTGGTATGTGCACATAAAATATGTAGGACGGATGACAATGCAAGTACAGTCAGCAAAAGAAGCTTGTATTAAAAATGGAATTTATGACAGAAACTTATGTACTTTAAATTTATTTTTAAAATCTAGCGAGCATATCCGAAATGTACTAATAATGTAATGTAATGTAATAATGTAATGTAGGCCGCCTATTGTTACCTTATTACTTCTGTATACCTTTTTTCTGTTTTGATTGTTAAATGTGGTGTTCAATAAAGAGTTATTGTATTGTATTGTATTGTATTGTACTAAAGACGAAAAACCGCATCGTCAATCATTCACATCTTCTAAATACAAAAATATAATACTATAGTCTTTAAACATTTGTCAGGACCAATGTTTAATCTAATAAGTGGAATGTTGATTTATAATAAATGTTGAATAAATAAATAAATAAATAAATAAAAATAATGCCAAGCACCCACAAATGGCAGCCCTGTTGACAGCGATGCGAAGTTCACAATAGCGTTTGTTTTAGATAACGTCTTACGCAGAATTTTCAGAATCGCCACCCAAAATGGGCAGTTTTGTACACACTACTTAAGGCATGCAGAAGCTATCATATATTGAACACGTTTTGCTGAATGCCAATCTTAAAAAGGAACGGTACTTATAAACTAGTTCATCACCATAACATTTACCGGTAATTTGACCTGCGCGCTCCTTTAAGATGTATCGCATGAGCCGGCTGCCGTATATAATTTATTTTGTCAAACAGGCTGGTACCTACATAAGAATACCTACTTATTTTAAGTGTGGGATTCCAAGAAACGTATGAGCAAAAGCAATTTTAGTTTTTTTGATTTCGAGTACAGGGCATTCTGTCATTACCCCATACTGAGAACCGGTTGAACTCCCCTTTTTGTGTTTGGGTCTTTTCTTGGGATGGGCTGGTCGTATGAATAATTTATGATGTCTGAAACATGTGCAATATGCATGGAATTTGATTTAGCAGCGTTGATAGGTTTACAACAAAACCATCGCCTTTTAAGCTTTTTTGCAGCTTGCTTTTGTGAGATATGTGGATGTCAAAGAAGAGATTGATTTATTTTTACAACACTTTTCTAAATTAATAAAATTAATGGTTGATAATCAAACCAGAATAAAACCTCAACGGACGTTATGTTTCATATTTAGGTACATGACCAATATTTAAGTAATTCAAAGTCATTACACATCCATATTTATGTCACAAGTCAGGGAATGCTAAAGTGATAAAATTCATAACACTAATGCAGATTTAATTCAATAAGCGTAGTACTACGACTATAGTAAATCTTCCTCCACTTTGTTTACGGAGGTCGGCTTCAATTTATATAATAAGTACCTACACTATAAATCTAAAGACATTATCAAGCGAAGCTGTTTAGCAGACCCAGACGATCGTATAGCGATGAGGTGATGCATCGGTCTTCGTCAAACGAGGTGTGGCCGAGCAGGGCCGAGCCCGTGGCCGCGTCTTTATAGCGCGGTGGCGCGGTCGCGGTCGCCGGCGCAGATTGCGCCTGACAGGATAATGAGAGCTTCCTCCCGCATCGCTGTGACACACACTTGTGCGGAATTATCTTGGCGAACACACACCATTGCGTAAGGGCACTGATTATCTGGGCACAAAACGCTGCCCTAACGAGTGTGAAGAGGTCGTTCGTTGTTTAGTACAACAACCATCGAACACAAATGTGGGTCAAAATGCGTCGAAGCTAAAGTGGGACTTTGTCTTAGACTCATGCATCGATCATATAGCGAGCCTCTAACTTTTTATGATAGTTACTACACTGCAGACATAAAGTGATACCAACCTAACATTATGTTGAGATATATTTGAAATTGATTTCCTCCGCTCTGCTATCTTTGAACACTTTAAACACTTTTAAGTAATATTGTAATGTAAACTCACTACAACGTAGTGTAGTTAATTCAAAATGATGTTACTTTCAACCTAACAACATCTTTACTGTATGTATTTACAGTTTCGACAAAAGGTCTAAAAAGTTTCGATGAATGATTAAGAAGGACTACATTAGGACCTAATGATTAGGTCAATTGAAATATCAATGGCGCATTTTTACTGACTTCTTAAATCGTTTTTATTTCAGGTTTTCTCACGGTTATAAACTGCTACGATGTAAAATGGGTGACACGACTGCAGGACTCCTTCACGGCTGCAAAGATCCTGGCTCTGCTGCTGATATTCTTCGCTAGCCTGTGGCATCTGTTCCACGGCCACACGGAAAACCTCCAGTCGATGATGGAAGGGACGAAAACATCGCCCAGCGCAATTGCCATTGCGTTCTACTCAGGTCTCTTCTCATATTCTGGATGGAATTACCTTAATTTCGTGACTGAAGAACTGAAAAATCCTTTTAGGTAGATATCTTAGCATAATATTTGTTTGTCTTTATTTTCTAAGAAAATTACTCAAAACGTCACCATATGTTACCTGGATTAATGGTCGTTGTTACAGAGTGATTTTCAAATGATGCTCTTTAACGTAATCTATCCACTATGCTCTACTATTTGTATCTACTAATAGAGCAAATTGGACATTTTCGTCTATCGTTAGAACTAGTTTAGCAAATTGGAAAAAGAGAGTTCAATTTGTTCTATCGGTAAAACTCATAGAGCAAACTGGACGAAAATATCCAATTTGCTCAATTAGTAGATACAAATAGTAGAGCATAGGTAGTGGGTGTGGGTAGATTCGATTGTTTGAAAATGACAGCCATGTTGTAGCTTCTCCTTTCGTCGAGATAATATTCGTGGGTGGATAATGACTTACTTTCGAAGTGGATATAGCGATCGATTGTAAAGCAACTTTATTGGCTTTTACAGAAACCTTCCCCGAGCTATCTGCATATCGATGCCAGTAGTGACCATCGTGTACGCGCTAACCAACGTGGCTTTCTTCGCTGTGCTGTCCAATGCAGAGATCCTGTCTTCAACAGCCGTCGCTATAACCTTCAGCGAGAAAATCCTAGGCTCCTGGGGCTGGATCATGTCAATATTTGTCGCTCTCTGCACGTTCGGATCCTTAAATGGAGCTATATATGCGTCCTCGCGACTGTTCTTTGTCGGAGCCAGAAATGGACATTTGCCGTTGGCGATATCGCTGATTGATATTAGGAGGTTGACACCGGTGCCGTCGCTTTTATTTATGGTAAGGTTCTTCTGTTTTCATGAATACTGGCTGTTATTTTAGCAAGTCAATAAGATAATACGTATTTTTTTTCAGTCGTTACTCATTATTGGGCTGGGTCATTAATTTGCCAGTAATCTGTAAAACAAAACTTTTTTACTTTGTCAAATTTGTGTGGCGTGATGTAGGTGGAAGTAGGTAGGTACTTATAGAAAACTCAGCAAAGTAAAAATACTAATATGTGTAGGTACTGAGAAATGTGTGTATAACAACAACCAGCATCCACTCTTAGGTCTCAATTATTGCATTCATTGGAACGGAAAAATGTGATCGTGTTTGTTACGGTCATAAGAGAAAGTAAATAAGTATGGATGATAGAAAATTACGATTTCTATCAGCACTCGTGCTCTTGAGCTGCGTGATTCAGAATTTATGATGTAGTTTTTCGCTTATGCTCGTCTTATCATAATTCATTAATTTTAATCGTGAAATTAAGCGAGCTCAAAGTAGGTTTGGCTTCTTGAAGTATGTTCTAGAACTTCTAGAATTGACAACATTTCATATTTCTGAGCCTATAATTTTAATGGTTCTCTGTATTTTGTTTGAAAAGATGAACATGCTGACAGTTTAATTTTTATTAATTTGTGCTTATTCTAAAAGGGCGTAACTCCGGTACTATCACAGAATACCTACACACTTATCCCTTTGTCTTTTCTCTATAGAAAAAAAAACTGACGTTAATTTCAATTTGTCAATGTCAGGCCCTATTCTCCAATATTCGATTTTCGAGGTTCGCTTCGTGCTGTTCCGCTCATACTAATAGTCATTATCTTGAGAGTGAGAGAGAAGGTATGCAACGAAGCTCAAAAATAGAATTTCAGAGTTGCCCCCCTTGTACTTTGAAGTTGTCAAAATATAAAATTACTAGATGAAAACCCGGCTTCGCTCGGGTGAAATTTGAATCATAATACACTTGTAGGTACAAAATGTAGGTAGAATGTGTAGCCATTATTTCGAATACCTACTGTTTATTATTTTAATACAAAAATAGGTAGGTAAGTGATAGCATTCACAATAACTGAAATTATCTGCAAAATGGCAATTTTACAGGGCGGCCATTTTAAAGTTTGAAATTTTCTCCAAAATCCGTTTTTATTTTGAATTGGGAATGCATGATTATTTTAAGTGCTTAGTGATTTTTCTATTGATAGGAATAACCATCCTTAGCTACGGAAAAAAGTTTCTGATTTTTCTGTTGAGCCATATATTTTATGAAAATAAAAACATTTTACTCAGTCACTCGGCGGCACCTATACGGCTAATAAGCAGTACGCCTATGACGTATCAAATAAAAAAAAAATGCTGCTTGAATCTGTGGTACACAGTGACATTTGACAACATTTCATATTTCTGAGCCTATAATTTTAATGGTTCTCTGTATTTTGTTTGAAAAGATGAATATGCTGACAGTAATTTTTTCGCTAGGGCTTGTATTTAATCTATAATTAATTTATTAATTTGTGCTTATTCTAAAAGGGCGTAACTCCGGTACTATCACAGAATACACACTTATCCCTTTGTCTTTTCTCTATAGAAAAAAAAGCTGACGTTAATTTCAAATTGTCAATGTCAGGTCCTATTCTCCAATATTTGATTTTCGTGGTTCACTTCGTGCTGTTCCGCTCATACTAATAGTCATTATCTTGAGAGAGAGAGAAGGTATGCAACGAACTTGCAAGGCGCTACTTAGCCATTCGTTGCTTCTTTTAGCGTGCTTTTAGCTTCCGAGAGTGCGGTGCTATCAACGTCAGTGACAAATGTCATTGTGTACCTACCACAGATTCAAACAGCAATATTTTTTAAAATTTGTCATGTCATGGGCGTACTGCTTATCAGCCGTATGGGGGCCGCCGAGTGACTGAGTAAAATGTTTTTATTTTTATAAATAAAATATATGTATGGCTCGACGGAAAAATCTGTAACTTTTTTCTGTAGCTAAGGATGGTTATTCCTATCAATAGAAAAATCACCAAGCACTTTTAAAATAATCATCCAGCACTTTTAAAATAGTACCATACATGAGGAATCTCAATAAAAATTACCATAGTGATTTAATAACACGAACAATCTACAGACGGCGCCACTTAGCCGTTGCTTCTTTTAGCTACAAATGTCATCGTGTATGTACCACAGATTCATGCAGCATTTTTTTTATTTGATATACATTGGTGTACTGCTAACTGCCGTACAAGGGCCGCCGAGTGACTGAATAAAATGTTTTTATTTTTATAAAATATATGGCTCGACGGAAAAAATCGGAATCTTTTTTCCGTAGCTGAGGATGGTTATTCCTATCAAAAGAAAAATCACCAAGCACTTTTAAAATAATCATCCATTCCCAATTATTCTATTTTTTCTATGGTTATGTTGGCCAATCTCAGGTTTAAGAAAAATCGCACGGCGTATGTGCGCTAGCATGAAACTGAACGTTTGTCGTCCTCCGGTGTCAGTTTCGCGCTAGTCTGTGGTGTCCAATATGGCGACTGCGATTTGTCCATCAGCACCGTTAGAATTTTACAAAATACTCGACAATCCAAATTTTGCGGATATATGTTGTCGACTCGAAATTTTTATTTTTTCACGTTCTATCATTCAGGCAACGTTTCGATCGAGTCTACCGTAACCGGTCACGAAATTATTAATATAGATGATCGCTTATTTTTTTCGTGAAAAAAGCAAAGGCGTTTCACCTATCCTTTGGTAAGTATTGGTAAAATTAGGACATATTTTAATTATTTTTTATTAATTATAATAAGCAATATTAAAATTATATAAACATATTGCAGTGATCAGTAGGCTTATTGTCTAACTCACTCGCAATCGCCATCGTGTTCATTTGACAGTTCTTGTATGAATGTGACAGCTAGCTGATTCCGATGCCAATTGTCAGCCCATACATGAACTGTCAAAATGAACACGACGGCGATTGCGAGCGAGTTAGACAATAAGCCCCCAGGAGGCAAAATGCTTTCGAACCATATATACATTTTCAGGTATTATAAAAATGAAATGTTGTCAATTGTTATCTCTTGGAGATCAGCTCTAATGCTTTATTTGTATGCCACAGCGATATTAACTACTATTTAAACTATGCTTAATACTATATCAATACTAGTTATTGTCCGCGACTCCGTCTGCGCAGAATCAGCTTATCGCTATCCCGCGAGAACCGTCCAATTTTTCGGAATACAAACTATTCCTTGTCCTTCCCCGGGACTGAAACTCTCTCGTTATCAAATTCCAAATAAATCAGGTTCAGCGGTTTAAACGTGAAGGGGTAACAGACAGACATATAAAGACACAAAGTGATAAAAGGCACAATTTTAGGTTTGCTGTTTTTATTAAATTTATCGCAAGTAATAAACGCTAGGCAAATTTCTCATCTACTGCAAAGGTTTGCAATGGCTGGTGTAGTGTTGCTGTCCTTGTCTCGAGCGCATACGTCACAACGGTGGGGATGACAGTTGTCATTGGACCGCCGTGAGGTGTGGTGGTGTGCTGGCGAGCCGAGTGGAATAACGGTAACCGTGATTTGGGTGTCCATACGTTACTAGGACACTACAAGTGGCGACGAGGATAAAAGTGAGTAAAGAATATGATTTTAAATTCTTGAAAAAGAAAGGAAAGAAGCGTTACCTACTTACTTGCTAATGTTTACTTACGACCAGTGAACTGAATACCTAGGTACTATTACCAAGAAGTCGAAATAATTTACGAATCTCTGGTTTATTTACCTATAATATGATACCTAGGGAATAACAGTTCTTTCGCAAATGTAATTAGCCTTGACTAGTATCGACTGGCAGATATCTACCCACCAACTTACCGACCTATTTCGAACCAAGTCGTGCGGGCTGCGTGTAATTGTAATTAATAAGGGTAGTTATTCAATGAGAGGTATGCATGCATGCAGGCCTATTTAAGTACCTAGATACCTACGACGGCGGATAGGTACGGTAGCTTTGCTTCATTGTTTACATACGTTTAGCCATTTACGAGATAAACCAATAATCGATGGCACTAATCAATGGTTACTTAGGTAATTTAAACGATCTTTCACATAGTGGGGTGTGGAAGAAATAAGTTTTGGGCATTTTGCCTTGCAATCGCTATCTGCCTTTAGTGATGTCAATAACGGCTGTTTTACAATAACGAGTAACAATATCGTGTTATTCTTAAATAACTGTTTTTAAACTGTTGTCTCTTACCCTGTTATATTGCTGTTTTATAAAACGTAAATGAATTAACAAACGAAAATTACTAGTTAATATTATTCTGAATAATTATAAAATAGTTGTTGTGTTACTATTGCATCGTAACACTTATTCTCTTTGTTTTATGTGCACGAAAAATGTTTTTTACATTCATTAGAACAGAACAGTTACTACACAACGAATAATGATAACAGGGTAGTTGACGGTTCGGTAATATGTTGCTTGTTGTAGGTAATAACGACCACCACTAATTGCCGTGCCTTACTATATTTGAATAAACTAGGGTCATGGCGACATGTTTACAAACTGGTTCTCGTTGTACATACTAAGATCCAGATTAAGTCGGCTACGGGAAGTGAGTCGAATTCACTTACGAAATTTGAAACAAATAAACAAGCACATAACTATACATACATTAACTATACTATACAGTATATATAGTGTATATGGTTTCAATAACAGTAAGCTTGGACAAAGTGGTTCAGAGCTAGTTCATTAAATTGAGTGTGGGTGAAAACCCCGGCTAGGAAATAAAAAGCCGATAACTATACCAGTTAGAAATATGACTGTTCATTAAATTGAGTGAGTGGGGTGAAAAACCCGGCATGGAAATAAAAAAGCGGATAGCTATACCAGTTGGAAATATGACTGTTCATTAAATTGAGTGGGGTGAAAAACCCGGCATGGAAATAAAAAGTTGATAGCTATACCAGTTAGAAATATAACTGTTCATTAAATTGTTGGGCGTGGGGTAAACCTACCCGAAAAAAAAAAAGCCAGTTTAAAGCGCAATTACATTAAATTGTTTGTATCTTTTTGGAAAATTTAACCAGTTAATTGACGGTTCATTAAATTGATTGAGCTAAGTCAAGTATACATATAATTGACTCGAACTGTCATAGTAGCAGAACGAAAGAGTACCATATTACATAGCTGTAGCAAGTTGTTTAACATTAAACTTGAATCATTTAATTGATCGGTTCCAGGTCGCCCCGACAGTCTTTAAGTATGACGTCACACCTAACACTCGAAAAATTTGAATGCGAGGGCGAGCCTACATCAGTTGGCACAAGATGGGAGCGCTGGAAGCGGGCATTACTAGTCTATTTGGAGGCTTCTGGTATAACAGACAGCCAAAAGAAGCGAGCTAGCCTCCTCCATTTTGGAGGGATGGAGCTACAGGACATATTCTATAATACTCCCGGGGCAAACATAGACCCGAAAGATGCAAAGGAGAATGAAGATGTCTTCTCAGTAGCTCTATCCAAACTGGACGACTTCTTCGCGCCAAAGCAAAGTACGATGTACGAACGTCACATACTCCGATTGATTAAACAGGAGCCAGATGAAAAATTCGAAAAGTTCATCGTACGCTTAAGGAACCAGGCGGATAAATGTCAATATAAGGACAAAGAAGAACATATCATGGATCAGATAACAGAAAAATGCTCATCCACGGAGTTAAGGAAGAAAATACTACAAATGGGACAACACGTGACTCTGGATAAAATAATAGTCGAAGCCACTACCCTAGAGGCTGTAAATAACCAACTAAAAGAGTTTGGAAGCACAGCTAATCCGACACAGGACATTAATAAAATAGACTTTAAATCGAAAGGAAGATTTGAATTCAACCGGAAGGGGAAAACGAGTTGTGGCAGATGCGGCAATCCAAGACACGTTTCGCAAGACCCACTTTGCCCCGCAAAGGAAAAACATTGCCTAAAATGTGGGCTAAAAGGGCACTTCAGACAGCTGTGCAGAACTAAACAAGCGTTTAAACGGAAGATAGAAAGCGGAAGTAAAAAAGAGGAAGAAAATCAAAAGAAAAGCAAATTCACAAATAAACGTGAAGTTAAACAAATGACACAATCAACGAAAGAAAAAGAGAGCGAGGACTTGAATTACGTTTTCCACATCGATGATGATGTCGAATTTGGCTGCAATATAGGAGGAGTAACGATTAAAATGTTAGTAGACTCGGGTTGTAAGCAAAATCTCATCACTTCAGAAACATGGACGGAGATGAAAAATAATAAAGCAGTGGTGTTCAACCAAATGGCTAACCCGGACATAAAATTTACTGCATATGGCAGCGACACCCCATTAAAGGTCAAAGGCTCCTTTGAAGCGCTGATCCAGGTTGGGAATAAATCAGAAAAATCTATATTCTACGTGATTGATAATGGCACACGGAACCTGCTGGGAAAACGAACAGCTATGTCTTTAGGAATCTTGAAAATTGGCCTAGACTTGGATATTAACAATGTGGAGTCCACAAAGATGCCAAAATTTGATAACGTCTTGGTTGAGCTACCAATTGATGATTCGGTAGCTGCAGTATCACAACCCTATAGGTACAGTTAAACTTTAGACATAATACCTTGCATTAATAATAGCCACATTGTTTTGTTTGATTATGCTAAAACATTGCGTATATTATTAATAGTTACTACAGGATTCAACCTGTTTTTGTTTTGCTCCTGTTTTTGTTTTGTTAATATAATAGGATCACAATAACTATTTGATTTTTGCATAGTAATAAAAGGAAAAACGAATGAAACACTGTAGCTTATTTAATTTGATTTTAGGAGGATCCCTATTCCCCTAGAGGCCAAGGTTGAAGCTAAACTAGAAGAACTGATCCAGCGCGATATCATTGAAGAGGTTAAGGGTTCTTCTAGATGGGTTTCACCGATCGTCCCTATACTGAAAGAAAATGGTGAAATACGTCTTTGCGTGGATATGAGGCGGGCTAATGAAGCCATTATCCGTGAGAACCACCCTTTGCCCACTATGGACAAATTATTGCCTAAGGTAAAGAACGCTAAATACTTCACTAAACTGGATATCAAAGACGCATTTCACCAAATCGAGATTCACCCGGACTCAAGGCACATAACTACGTTTATTACCAGTAAAGGCCTATTCAGATATAAGCGGCTAATGTTCGGAATATCGTGCGCGCCAGAGATCTTTCAGAAAACACTGGAGCGTATGTTAATAGGTTGTGAGGGGGTTATCAATTTCATTGATGACATTTTGGTGTTTGGGAAGGACCGGAAAGAACACGATGCGAGAGTAAGTAGACTACTAGCCGTCTTAAAGGAGAATAGTGTAATGCTTCGACAAGATAAATGCTTGTTCGGGGCAACTAAAGTTGGTTTTCTAGGACATGAGCTATCACAGGAAGGAGTCAAGCCATTGGAGAAATATGTTACCACAATCCAAAGTTTCGAACCCCCGAAAACAGTGGGAGAGTTGCAAAGTTTCTTAGGACTGGTAAACTATGTGAGCAAGTGGATTTCTGACTATGCCACACGAACTGAACCACTTAAAGAACTTTTAAGGGACAACAAAACGGACGCACGGACCGATATACGGGAATTCTGGAGTGCAAAACAACAGATAGCATTTGATTCATTGAAAACAAGTCTCACTAGTATCCCAACGCTAGGATACTACAATGTTAAAGACAGAACTATTGTCGTTGCGGATGCTAGCCCAGTGGCATTAGGGGGCGTTCTTATACAAGTAGACGCGAAAGGCCCCAGAATCATCGCCTATGGTCATAAAACATTAACAGATTGTGAGCGTCGCTACTGCCAGACGGAAAAGGAGGCTCTTGCACTCGTGTGGGCAGTAGAACACTTCCACGTCTATCTATATGGCAAATATTTTGAGCTTGTGACGGACCATAAGCCATTAGAAGTGATATTCGGCACTAAGTCAAAACCTTGTGCACGAATAGAAAGATGGGTGTTACGTTTACAATGTTACAAATACAAAGTTGTATATAAACCCGGAAAAAGTAATATAGCAGACCCTCTGTCAAGACTATGCAAATTACCTAAAGTAATACCATCGGACCAAGACAATTACATCCACCAGGTAGTTGAGTACGTTCGACCCGTCGCGGTATCATTGCAAGAAATAAGCGATCACTCTGAAGCAGATCAGGAAATACAAGGAGTGAAGAAAGGTATTTATTGCAAAGATTGGGCCGAGGGGGTAAAATTGTACAAGGTCTTCGAAAGTGAACTTTGCTTCCATGAAAATATATTGTTGAGAGGCACACGAATTGTGGTACCAACAACACTGCGGGACCGGGTTTTGAAAGCAGCCCACGAGGGACATCCCGGAATCGTATTGATGAAATCTAGGTTGCGTACAAAAGTATGGTGGCCAAAATGCGACAAAGACGCTGAAAACGTCGTGAAATCGTGTAAAGGGTGCACTTTAGTCTCCGCACCAAACCCCCCAAACCCCTTAAAACGCCGGGAAATACCAGAGGAAGCTTGGCTAGACATTGCTATTGACCTAATGGGGCCACTCCCGAAGGGGGACTATTTACTAGTAGTCGTGGACTATTTTAGCAGATATAAAGAAATTAAGATATGTCGGAAAATTACAACAACGGATATAGTGGCCCAACTCAAAGAGATTTTTAGTCGACTTGGCAATCCCATTTCTCTTACTGCAGACAATGCTAAACAGTTCACTAGCGAAGAATTCAGACTATTTTGTGCGGAAAGGAATATCAAAATTTTTAACACTGTGCCTTATTGGCCACAAATGAATGGGGAAGTCGAACGACAAAATAGGGACATCTTGAAACGTTTAAAGATAAGCCAAGTTGAGAGAGTGGATTGGAAAGAATGTTTGCTCGATTACTTAACAATGTACAATAGTACACCACATTCAGTGACAGGAAAAACCCCGTTTGAATTATTCTTCAACAGGCAGTTTAGAGATAAGTTGCCCACAATAACAGGAGTAAATTACAGGCCAGAATACATGGAAGTTATGGACAGAGACCGAGAAAGAAAAGAAAAAGGGAAGGAATACACGGACAGGAAGAGGAAAGCTGAAAATTGTGATCTGCAACCGGGTGACAAAGTATATGTTAAAAATATGAGCAAACAAAACAAACTTAGCTTAAACTATGATCCGAGCACTCATACAGTGGAAAAGAGCATAGGAGGAGATATTGAAGTTCGAAATGATGAAACTGGACAAACTTACAGGAGAAATGTTGTGCATTTGAAAAAAGTGGAAGGTAAATGGCAAGTCTGTAAAGAAGACAACGAAAAACAAAGGCAAGATGAAATAGATACGGAGGAAGAAAGTAACTGATTTAAGGACAATTATCTAGAACTAAATCACATCGTACTAAATGATTGTAACTAATGTTTAGAATTAATATTATACTGATTATACGGGAATGGTGTTTATTAATGGGAAACCCACAATCAGAGAGTTGAGGGATGGACTAAGGGATAGATGAAATAGGATACCGATTAATTTGTACATATGATACTCCTATTGAACACAGGTCAAATCCTTCAAAATTAAAACAAAAAAGGGATGTAGTGTTGCTGTCCTTGTCTCGAGCGCATACGTCACAACGGTGGGGATGACAGTTGTCATTGGACCGCCGTGAGGTGTGGTGGTGTGCTGGCGAGCCGAGTGGAATAACGGTAACCGTGATTTGGGTGTCCATACGTTACTAGGACACTACAGCTGGTAATGGAAATTAATTTATTCACGACTACTGCACTAAAGTTAAGGAAATATATATTAAAATATTTTAATTAAACCATCTGACTGTACTTTGTCTTAAAATAATATGTATGTATAAATATGTCGGATATAAAAATAACCTTAACAATTAATCATTCTTCGTACATTTTAAAATCATCTCATATAACTTAGGTACTTCATCACTTTGGTTTCTTGCTTTAAAATTATGACTCGTACCTGCGCAGTCATTATTAACTGAGATAAAGTGAATCATTTAACTTTTAACGATGTTTTTTAACGAAGTAATTTTTAATTAAATTGACAATTCCTTTGCCACATAAAAAATCAGGCAAATTGATGCTTTAGATTATGATTTGATTACGTTCGACTATTTGCAAAGCACGTGTTGCCAGTGTAGGCTACCCTGAAATTCGATTTTCGAATTTCGTATCTTACCGACCCTCTCACTCTCAAATTAATGACTATTAGTGTGAGCGGGACGTAGGGTTACCACAATCGCTTAGTGCGTGCCAAGTTCCATTCAGCTTAAGGAACACAGTTATGCAGCCATATAGCTGTCTCTTAAGCTGAATAGAACTTGGCTCGTATCAAGCGATTGTGGTAACCCCCAGGACGAAACGAACTTCGCAAATCGAATTTCGGTGTATTAGGCCAGTATTGTCTAACTCGCTCGCAATCGCCACCGTGTTCATTTTGAAAATCATCCGATTATTATCACACCGACTGAACGAGTTGGGGCGTTCTTCTGTCAAAAGTGTCAATTCCAATATTCAAATCAAAACTTAGTGAAGAATTCAGAATCGAAATTTAAATTTCAAATTTCATTTAAATTCATATTAAATTTAAATGTCGATGGCATGCGATTTCGTTTTCGTAATAATAAGTTTATTACGAAGTAAGCAAAAAAGACTACTTAAGACAACTGTCAAAGTGACGTCTTGGCGTTTTTTACCCATCTATTTTACGGGGTGACCGGTGCGATCGCCCGACGACGCCCGGCGATGTTACTGAACGACTTGGTGTGATCACCCGACGATCGCACCGAGTTACTGAACGGGCCAGTGCGTCGTCGGGCGTCGTCGGGTGTCCGAACTGAACGCACCCCAGAGAGATTGCCGATGCGTTGCCAACCTAGACGGCTAAAGCCGGGTACTCATCTGCGAGCTGTAACGTGCAACACTTACAGTTAGAGCATCCAGATGAGTAACCGTCTTAAGAGATGTAACGTATCTGTGCTCTTAATTTCCTCAGCTATTACAAAGACAACAGAGCAAGCTCGGCTGTTTAGTGGCAAATTAGCGAATAAGATCACGGTACGGATCCGGACGGATTCTGAACCAGTGGCAGACATATTACTTGATGATCAAAGAGGTGCACTCAAGGTGCACTACGAAGGGATTTTCCAATTTTTCTAGGGGATAAAAGGACGGTGTAGAAAATATAGACTTTCTACTTAGTAGACATGTTTTTGAAGATCACGTAGGCATCATAAGAAGGGACTTTTCGAATTTCCCACTGAACAAAAGAATGGGATAAAAATAATGGAAATGGGTGTCCATAAAAGAAACGAGTTGATTTCATTCTGGTACCTAGGTACTACGAAATCCTTCGTGCTATAGTACGACTCGCATTTGGCTGGTTTTTGTAAATTTTCGATGGAGAGAGGAAAAAAGTTTTAGCGCAAATTTTGTTTCTGCGCGGACGAAGTCGCGGGCAAAAGCCAGTTGTTAATATTATTGAACAGAAGTAGGTTATAACCATACCATAATAGCCAACTTACTAATAACAATGGGAAGATCTTACGAAATAAATTTAAATGTATCGTTTTCGTGTCATGTTCAGTAAATCAATTTTACCATTTCAGTGCTTGATGACACTGGTGCTGCTGATCTGGAACAATGTGGAGGCTTTGCTGGTGGTGGTGACGTCGATGGAGGCGCTGTGCGTGACCAGCAGCGTCACGGGGCTGCTGTGGATGCGGTACTCGAAGCCAAACATCAAACGCCCCATCCGCGTCAACCTCGCCCTGCCCTGCGCGTTCTTCGTAATCTGCGTCTTCCTCGTTATACTCTCTTGTTTCACTCACCCTGTAGAACTCGCCATAGGCATCAGTTTCACCCTACTCGGCATCCCTGTCTACTTCATCTTCATAAAATGGCAAAACAAACCCACATGGCTCCTCACGGCGTGCCACAACTTCAACACGTTCATCTCAAAACTATTCATCTGCCTACCAGAGGACTCCAAAGAGTTATGATCAATTTTTTACCCGTGTGTGACAATGGTCTGTTTTTGTAAGTGTATTTGTGTTGTTCTTATTTAAATGTCTTATTTATTTTATCCTTTTATACAATGATCTGTATGCTTATTTATGTAGGGGATAAGTCGGCACATTCCGTCAATTACAAATTGACAATAATTTCCTACGCTTGTGATAGGTTAATTTGTTGTTATCAAACGATATGAATGAACCTATACCTAAATAAATGAAATTCGACGTTAAAGTCCTTTTCTTTTCTTTCGCCAATATTTAATCAGATGTTTGGTAGGCATGAACGTCACACACCTTCTGAGTTTATAATAATGCCTATTGCGTTATTTTAGTAAATAAATAATGGCAAGTGCCCAAATAAATTAAGTAGGCATCTACTATAATTTTCGACAGGAATGGAGACAGACCTAGGTAGGCAGGTCTTGACTTAGGTCGGTACCTACATAGATTTAGGTATCGTAAAAATACTTCAACGCTTTATTACTTAGAAATCTATATATATAAAAGAAAGTCGTGTTAGTTACACTATTTATAACTCGAGATAGATAATGAACTCCAACTCCCCAAGTGACTTGCTAATACAAATTGTTGATATTCAATTCAACAGATATAATATTCCTTGAGGATCACAGAGTAGAGGGTAGAGGGGCACTATAAGAATGGATTTTTTAATGTGTCACGGGATCGAACATGAATACTAGATATTTGTAAACTATATTTCTTGAGGATCACAGTGGTGCTTTGAGAATAAAAAACTCACGGGGTAGAAAATAAGAGATCGGTACATTTCCTTTAAAGTGGTTCTATCACTAGAACTCTTTTTGATTCATTTATACTCGGAAATTGCTTAGTTAAGCGTTTTCTAATTTACTGTAGTTAGTTCATTAAAATTAATTAGTTTGCATTACTACAACTCATTGAGCTCAAAAATAAGCAATTATCATAATCGTTATGACCAACTGGTAAGTAAATGACGATCTGCCGCGATTTGACACTTGACCAGTGTTACATTAGGTCTAGTGTCAAATACCCGAGGTGAAAAATAATGTTCTCATGTAGTAGTTTTAATCATAAATGTCATGACTCAAGGCAGAAATAGTTATTTGTGTCACAAGGGAGCAATACGGCAAAGGCGCTACATTGAACCCAGAATGCAGCGAAGTATTCTACAATAGAATCCTGAGCGTAGCGAGGGATTCTAAAGTAGAATCCAGAGCGTAATGAGGGATTTAAGTGTTAACGCCCAAGATGAAAATAATTTTGCTCCCGAGTGGCTCATACAACTTTTCACACCAAACATTAAAAAACATGAAAAAAGATTTCTAAATATAATTAAAGAGCTACCAGCATAGAAAATGGCGTGGTTTTAAAATTATCAACATTGAGGGGTTTTTCGGTAAATATGCAACTAAAATGAACCACCTTTTATTTAAGTAGGTACCTACGACACAATAGAAACATGCAGTTCCGGTGCAGGTGCAGACAACAAAGTAAAATTAATGTACAGAAAAATTACAATGAAGTCATTTTTGCTCGTAATATAGACATCACAATAACTGTCACACATTTTGTATTTACACTCATAGTCATAGCTAACCGTCTAGAGCAAATAACCCTAGAGTTGTGTTACCTATTTACATATTTTATAGAAATAAACTATGAAGTGAGATTATCACCTTTGCGCCATAATTTTTTCGTGGCCTCGAATTAAGTATGTAAGTACCCACCCTAAAACGTTACATTAAATTTTAAAAATGAAAACAAGAGCGACGGGTACACTTCTAAAGAATTAAGGTCCTAAAAAGAAACTGTCAGAAAAGAAATGCATTGAGCGACAAGGGAGAAACTTGCGCATGAGACTCCCAGACCAGACAAGCCAGATATAAGTGCCGGCACGTAAGTCTAGCGATGACCTTGTATGCGCAGAAGTATAAAATACGGTATCCGTGGGTGCGCAGATCCCCTCCACGTGACTCGTCATCGCTAGACTTACGTGCCGGCACGTATACAGTAAATTAGCGCAATAAATACGAATATTTACCTTTAGGCGGGTCAGGTTAGGAAACTCCACCATCTAGATGCGGTGGGATGCTGGTGCGGGGAGGAGCAGTGCCGAGACAAAGGAGTGCGCCCATGTGCTAGCCTCGCTGTCATCCGGTGACCACGATCAGGCCTGACCTATTCAGAAGGCCATGCGGCCGGATCTATAGCCTAGTGTAGTTTTATTTTAACCCTGACTATGGAGGTACAGTTTCTCAGTTTTAATCCCTACAGGAACAAGATGTACCTATAAGTGCCGGCACGTAAGTCTGGCGATGACCTTATATGCGCAGAAGTAGGTGTAAAATATGGTATCCGTGGGTGCGCAGATTCCCGCCACGTGACTCGTAAACCTAAGTAAAAATGGATTTTTCACTTTAGAATTCTTCAAAATGAAATCGGAAGCCTTATACGTGCCTTATATGTGTCTGTGCATCTGTCACAGCCGATTTACTCCGAATTCACAATAGGTACAATGACTCTTTATTAAACACCACATAATACACAACATAAAAAGCAGGTAGGTGTACATAGAGAAAAAACTTACTTACCTAAGCAATAAGTAGGCTGGCTTATCGTCTTATTTAACCTGATTAATTAAGCAGAAAAATCTTGTCAAGTCAATACTTCCTTTTCGATGAATACAATTTAAATAGGAAACCTTATTACTCACTCCACTCTTCAAACGTGATTATTTTATTACATACGTGAAGGTTCAGTTCCCTGTGGTAATTACGTTGGCAATGGTTGCTACAAATCAACGAGAACATTTAAGATGCACATACCACACAAACTGATCATATCACGTCTTTATCCCTTATGGGGCAGACAGAGCCTAAGGTAAAAAGACCTAAAGGCCACGTTTAGCATGATTGTAGGCGTATAGGTTGAAAGGGGACTCAAAATAGTGAATCACACTAAATATTAATTTTATAAATATCAATTTTCAACTTTTGTCGATGCAGTACCTAGAAGAAAATAAAGTTCTCTTTTTGATACACAGTAACTGACCAAGAAAATACGTCAAAACCATGCGGAAACAGACAAAACGTGTCATGCACCTTGTTTATTTTTTTATGTATAT
The DNA here is from genome assembly GCA_963854515.1 of Pandemis heparana. NCBI lineage: Eukaryota > Metazoa > Arthropoda > Insecta > Lepidoptera > Tortricidae > Pandemis > Pandemis heparana. The sequence continues at coordinate 12,390,776 of OY978008.1, read as the reverse complement.
AGGTAACTGAGATATTAAAATCTCGACAAATGTTAAACTTACCTTCCTCATTTGTAATGTTAAATTCGTTTAGATGTTTTTACAATTACTTGAATTAAAGCGATCATTTTGACTACAGTAAGTAGAATTTAATTATTTTAAATGTATTTATTTTGAAAAATTACTTTCTGCCAAGTTTCTTGCGGCGCGTGTTTAAAAGAGGCATGTTATAGAGCCCTTGGCGGCCTATTTACAAAATAAAGTTTTGATTTTGACTTTGATTTTGACATCCACTGTCCAATAGACGGATTCATTTTCTAGGTTTGTCTCGTTCAAGTCTCGTTTCTTTTGTGAGGGCTTTTTTTTTGGGTACCAACTTATCAAACTATTCTGATTTTAACTTTGGAAGTTCTTAACCGTTAGGGTAATATCACAATATCGAGTGTGACTAAGTTGGTAACTAATAATCGTTTGCGGACAATAGAGATCAAAGTTGTAGAGTAACTGTCACCATGAAATTGTTAAGCGAGGTATTGGAGCGTGGACGGAAGTTTGTTATTTAACTGCGAATAAGATAGCCTTTTTTTCTTGATATTGAGTTTTTTTTTAAATGCCGTCGGTGTGTAATGAGTTTGCACCCTATATTATGATAAATCATAGCCATAACTTATACTAAACTTGCACACAGCTCGCCTTCGCCCTAGGACCTAGGACTAACCCTTGATCGGGGTAAAGCGAGGGTGGCTTTTGGCGCCCTTTGGCTTGACCAAAGCCTTTAGTCAAGCGCCACCGCCATCAACATTTGTTTTTCGCGCCTCTTGCTATCTAAAAACTATATAGAGTGGTGACTCTACTTGCTCTATCCTAAGCAATCCGCAAAATAAATGAGCAAAGTTTCGTTTAATGCGCGGTTTAATGTTTGCACATTAATTTACTAATTTACTAAAAGCACTGATTTTTCTTGGTCTATCTTAACTATTTATCTGAAAAATCGTTTCGCTACGAGCTAACGTATGTAGCTCTAAGTTAAATGGTTTCAATCTTCATCGTACGGTACATTTCCTTCATTGACAAACAAAAATAAAATGTTATCAGATTACATAAGGTAAACTTCCTGATACTAGAAAATGCTAGGCACCATCGCCCTATTGCTTTTCAAATGATCAATGAAAATTATACCTTAGCAGTTCAGTGATAGCGAGGTATTCAAGCAAAATAGTTGATGTAATATTACTTGAACATACGAGTTACAATTTATTTATTGACATACGCTATCTGAGTCGGTGGCTGAGAATGTTTGAATTGGGCGCAGTCGGTAAATATCACAATTAGATAGATATGTAGAGACAGACGTTTCATACAGGTACGCCAATTATTTGTACGCTTTATAAGGCGACTTTATATTATTATGAAACAAAAGAAAGCTTAAAGTACGAAGTTTTTAGTTTCTAAGTGAGTGAAAACTTCAAAAATTGCATAAACTTTTATTTCACTTTATTTATTTATGAAATGAAATGAGTTTATTTTGCTGGAACATACACGGGTGTTACTTATTTATACATGTCAGTTGGATACAGTTACATGAATGCATGCTCCGCCACAATATGGCACGCAAAAGTCTTAAGTAATCTAAATAATTAATTATTATTATTATTAATTAATAATTAATTAATTATCTTGCTAACTACCTACTCTGGCTCTTGCAATTCAACTTTAACTTTTTCTAGTAATTTGGTATGTTTGATAGAGAACTATGCAAGTAGCTACAGTCAATAAAATTTACAGTTAGCTAAAGTTTCTATTAAAAAATGACAGACTCGACTCATACCTATTCAGAAATCATACCAGCGATATGGTCCTTCACTCGTCCGGCGCTGAATAGCGGCCCGGGGTAAATCAAACCCAGAAAGATACTTAGATGAGGACTTTGCTTACAGTAACTATCCACGCAATCACAACGCCCTGAGATTTTACTACAACTTCTGATACCATTGAAAGCGGATAGTGCGGATTGTGCAAAGATATTTATGTAATATATTATGTATAATGAATCCGTGAACACGGCCGAAGTTTTGTAATGTATTATATCCTCCAATAAATATCCTCTATCATAATTTATCTTTGACATCCCCTTATTACATCATGCACATCATCGTCTTACTGCAAATACAGTTTTCCTGTTTTGCACTGTAGCATTTTTTTCACATATGCATTGGCAGGTATTTGAACTCACGACCTCGGGATCATCAGACCATTACACGTGTCACAATTTTCGGCCACCACGGTTACGTTATCATTTTTTAAATATTTAGTCTGCCAAGTTAAAGCATTTTTTGAAAAATGCGTTTTTGAGTAAATTCACTGAGTAGGTAGGTAGTCAACGTTAGGTTAAGGTAGACAATTGTCAATTGTGTAGGGTTAATTAACCCTAGGGATCAAATGTAGGTACGTAAATTGATGAATGATGACTAGCGTTAGCGCTATATAGATAGATAAATAATAGGTAATCTGTCCACCTATTTTTTGTTTTAGTGAATACTCGTACATATTTTATTAAATTAAGTTAAATGATAATTTGGTTTCATGTGAGTATTTATTTGCCATCAAAAATGGAAATTCTGAAATATAATTAACCCATCCATTGCGTTGCACATACTTACATAAAAAATATAAAAGGAGTAAACGGGATATACTAAGACTAAGACGCTGCGATTTGCCTATAAATCTGTTTGCGTCCGCACGTCTGTCACTGGTCTGTCACAGTAACCGTATAAGTACTAAGTACCTACTTGAAAATTTCACAGTGTAATTTGACCTCTAATATTACAACGAATATTAAAAGCTATGAAATAAAATTATAAATTAAAGGAGATCCCTTACGAGAATCATATTTTTCAGCATTTCCCGGTACGGTATCCGGTTCCGGGTGTACTTAACCGTTAATATGTGACCGACTCGTACTGACCGTTTTCCGTTTCAGCGGGGACCGAACCTATTGCTTTGGTATGTAGTAAAACCACTAATCTACTCGTAATCAGCTATTCGTTATTGATGGAAAGCAGCCTAGAATAATCACAGATAGCTGTTATGATTAGGTACCTGATTACTTATACTTATAATTCATAACATGTTGTTTGTTTATTTATGCATTTTTAAGTAACGCGCAATATTTATTTATAAAACATTAGAGGTTGCATAATTTGGGCTTGCATTGGTACCTACATCGTGATGATTTCCTAGCGTCGTAGGCTGGACTCAATGTAACAAAATCCTTAACAAAAGTACACCAAAAATAGAAAAACTTACACAAAGTTGTGCTACTTATGTGTACAAATTAATTATACTAAACTAGCTATTGTCCGCGACTTCATCTGTGTAGAATTATACATATAAACCTTCCTCTTGAATCACTCTATCTATTGAAAAAAACGCATTAAAATCCGTTTCGTAGTTTTAAAGACATAAGCATACATAGGGACAGACAGACAGCGGAAAGCGCTTTATTTTATACTATGTAGTGATACAAATGTGTAATGATGTAGGTATTTTAAAACAACTTGCACCAAGACATACACATGACAATGAATAATACCAAAAATTATTCTCAGCAAAAAACAATCATTCTAAGTGGTGCTACATCACTATTCTAACAAGTAGGTATCCTTGACTTGTCATTTATTCGCATCCTTGCCCATGACTGGAGTATCTGCACAAATAAAGATAGGCGGGTAGTAATGCCGTGTTCACACAGCGAGGGGCAATACACACTGAAGTGGGCTATCGCGTCAAGGGAAAAATATGGAAAACTAACTGCTTCTATTGATAATACTTGTTTACAATACAAGTGCAGAATGTAGGCAATTCGCAACGAATGCCGGAGACCTTAAAACACGAGCGAAGTGAATATTTTAAACCGTCACGGGGTACTTTCCGGACGTATGTCGTATAATACGTTTTACAATGCATTATGTGAGAAAAAAAATGCTCAAACTCCGAACACGTGCGAAAAAGTTCTTTATTATGTCTTAGGGCGTTGCGCAGGGGCCCTACCATGACGTCTTAATGCGATTCAGTTTAGGTCCGCTCGCTGTCAGATCCATACTAAAGGTGACAGCTAAAACTTGAACTGAGTCGGAATTAGGACGTCATGGTAAGGCCCCTGTAGGTACCTAGACCGTAAGCTGCTTATGTTATGCTATACTTAATAATACATGTCTGTCACTTTACGGAATAGTCAGAGCCTAATGTAACAAAACCTAAAGGGGATTGTATTGGCGTATAGGTGGAAAGGGGAAACAAAATAGCGATGGGTTGCTAGCCGCATCACATATAACATGATTCCTAAGATTTTCGCCTATTCCCTCGATGGGCTTTTACCATCTGCGCGCGAAGAGAAGCAACTGACATACTCTGTTTTTTCTTTTCTCCCACACCAGCATGCAAGAAATAATAATAGCTTAGAGCAATGTAGATAGGTAAGAAAATCTAGACTCAATTCCATGGACGTAAAGCGTCAAAAGTCAGATAATGCGCTCAATTTGGTGAGTTTTCAGACCATTGATGGACTCAAAATATTATAAACGGGATATGAACCTCGATTACCTTTTTTTTTTTTTTTTTTTGAATAAACTTAACCGTGAATCATTGAAAACTCTCATTGGACTCAAAGCCTCGTAACCCAAGAATTAAAGAAAACAGATATATTCGTAAACGCATCGATTATACTTAGCTACCTATATAATATTTAACTAAACGTCTAAGTATGGCAATTCTTTTCCCGGTTTAGTTTTATACTTTTCTACACAAAAACATGGAAATGAAAGTTTTCTAAGGTTTATTATGCCCACGTATCATAAGGTTTATTATGCCCATGATCCAAGATTTTATTTCAATCCTTGCAACTACAAACATTGTAACTTTGTTGCTTAACATTATGTTTTTTGCTGGGCTATACTTCTGGGACTTTCAATGTCACTGTTGGCTTCGTAACAGACACTAAGTGATAACCTACACGACATTGAAAACAGAAAATGGAAGCATTACAGAGATATTCACTTCTTTGCCTTTAAAATATTACCTACAGTAAAACTTTCCAATCAATCCGCCAACAACACCTAAAAAGTTTTTCTTTATTATTTCGATGTTAGAAGGTAATTACATTGAAGTTGTTAACAATAGTAGCATTGAAAGTTGATTGTCTTTTTGCTGATTAAAATTTACTAAATAGGTACTTAAATTGTGTAAACAAAAAAGTGTTGCTCTACTTAAAGCATCAACTTGAAACAAGTAAAGTAATCGAGCGAGAGGTTTCTTACAGGAATTGCGACATTAACGATGTACACATTCAGTCACGAGAATGGGAAAAACATCATCAGCATCGAGGGTTCCGTAGAAATTCGGCAAGTGAATATAAAATCCAGTGTTAGCAGACTCTGTTCCTAAGCAAAATATAGTGTGAGGTAGTTTTATATTGGTTACGTACATATACCGACAGACATAAAAAATGGATTATTAGACTTATTTTATTAGTTGTACTAGAAGAGCTTTGACGACGTGGTTGGCTTAGTTGGTAGTGACCCTGCTTGCGAAGCAAGCGTCCCGGGTTCGAATCCTGGTAAGGGCATGTATTTGTGTGATGAGCACGAATATTTGTTCCCGAGTCATGGATGTTTCTATCTATTTAAGTACCTATGTATTTCTCTAAATAAGTATGTATATCGTTGTCTAGTACCCATAATACAAGCCTTACTAGCTTTAAAGGACTTTTAGGACACCGGAAATACTGCCTTTGTTTTGGGAGCAGCAGCATTTTTTAATTCAGTTGACTCAGGGGATTGATTTTTACATAGCTCTAAGCAGCTGCAGACCTAAGTATCATCAACTTTATACAGAAGTATAAAGACGGGTAGAAACGCGTTCCCGAGAAAAAGGGACTTAACAGACAGACGTACGGACGGATGAACGGAGAATAAAGTGATCCTTTAAGGGTTGCGTTTATTTCTTTTCAGGTACGGAACCCTAATAAAGATCGGTAATGTACCATTCAGTGGTGGTCAATATTTGCTAAACTATACGCAGCGCAGCCACTGGAACTACCGGCCGTATGCCCACGTTGCTCACGAGTGGACGTAACATCGAATATAATTTGGAGTAGGAAGCACACGTGTGCGGGCGACTCTGGCATCGACATTATATACCCACACGTGGCCTGACTGTGTAATCGTGCTACAGGGCCCAAATAATGCAAATTAGTACCTCGATGTACAAACATTTTTGCACAAAGGCTTTAAGGAAGTGTATATGGACACAGATAATTTGATGATTCAACTTTACTTCTGCTACACCTGACTGGCATCAGTGCATGGAAATAAAATTGGAACTATATTCAGAAGTTTTCATTACTTATCTGGTTACATCAAACTAAATTATATCGATAGTGTGTGTAAATATCGACACCCGATCCAATGCGTATAAATACGGGGGGCGCAGCCGTTTGAGCGACGTTCGAATCCCGACTCTTGGAGAGTCAATTCTTGGGCAGCAGTGTTTGCAGCCGTGATCTTGCGCGCGCGCCTGTACGCCGCATTATCAGTAACGGTGTTACGACCGGCCTCGAGACACGAGCGCCGGGTGAAAGTCTCAGACGCACACTTCACTTTGACTCGATAGCACGTTCACCGTTCAACGCCTAGTTTCGTATTAACAAGACTCGTGATTTGGCTTATGATTACGTATCCCAAATAAATAAACAATAGAGCGTGAGGAGCGATTAGTTTCGGCCGGTGCGACAACGCAAGCGACGCGTCACATTATCACGTCTGTGGAGGCCTGCGCGGGTCCGAGCGGCTGATAGCGCGGAGTGGAGTCGCGGGACCGCCGCCGGCGCGGGCGCAGACTCAGTCGCGACCATGTTGACGCCGAGTACCGTCGTAGCGCTGGCGGTGCTGGCCGCCGCCGCCGCGGCCGTCGCCGACGACGCCGTCACCAACCGCACCTCCACCAACAACACCCTGCTGGTGCAGCCCGCTGAAGTCGCCGAGAAATATTTCATCAACAAAATATTCGACAAATACGGCGACAAGGGCGTCATAACATTCGAGGTAAGTTATTCTTATAATGACAAACAATAACATAACGAATTTCTCAAACACATTCGAATTAATTTCGCTAGAGAATTCTGACGACTTCGATTATGAATAAGAAGTGGAAAGTTAAACAACTTTCTACAATATAAGCGCACGTAACTTTGCGTACATAAATTAATCATGTAAGTTGGACACAATATTTCCTTTCCTGACCCTATAAAGTACCTACAATAAAAGTACTTTATACGTACCTACATAAAATTAGCAAAATTATTCTTATGGCTGATACCTACCTAGTTTTCATGCACATTATCACAACGCGGTTCATCAACCTTAAAAGTTACTTCACGATATTTTCAAACGTTTCCTTATCTTAATCAAAATCCTTTATCAGTACTCCTATTTAACTGTCCGAGACCAGCAATTGATAAATACACTCTCTCTGCGTGGTTTGAATTGTACGGTACGTAGGTATGTTGTTCATTCAATTCCAAATTGTCATTGGCCGTGATGTTATTGTAAATTTTTAAATATTTTTGTTTTGCGTGGACAATATTTAAACTAACGAACGTGCCATGTTGTCTTATAATTACCTAGTTAGAAATGTTTAACAAAAGTATTTAGGATAACTTTCTATAAACATGCTTAGCCTGTGTAACCAAGTGTTTCTGGCTGTTAGTAGGTATAAAACTTAAAACTTTTTTAATTTTAAGTAATAAATTTAATCGATTAGTTACATAAAGTCATTTTTAATTATAAAACTGCATGAAAAATTGTCCGTGCAGGCAACGTGCTTAATAAATAACGAGTTCGATTCTCTCAACAGCACAAATATTTGCATTCAAAATTATATTTACATAAGAATGGATACAAAACCATTACGTTCGAGGCCGTACGGTCTTATTTAAAACAGAACTCGTATTATATTATATTTATTTGATCGTCAAAAATTAGAGTAATAATAACATTATATATTTGTCGGTGAGAACTGGTAACAGAAGCATATCGTCTTTTATCTGGTTCTCCCTGGTAGGTACTGTACTGGAGCTGTATAGTATACACATTACACACATTATTATGACTCTTGCTTCGTTTACTTGACTCTACATAAATTTTAAAAGTGCCTAATTGAATATAAAATCCACAATAATTGGAGTTTTTATTTGTCCTTTGCCCGCAAGTTCATCTGCGCAATAAAGAGTAAGCTAGTACTATGTATCTAAACGCGACAGATGGTGTTGATACAAAAGTTACAATGTCTGCGTCGCACACAAAGGTCGCTAATAATGTTTATAAATTTCCCGTGTTTTTTTTTGTTTTTCGTCATAAAAAGTGTCACTTTGCCTTAGGGCCATTGTTTATCTAAGTATGTATGTACATATATGCAAAATTGTATCCTTATCCGTGTAGTCACTTGCAGTTAATTCAGCCACATAAGTAAATCCAAACGAACAAACTTTCAATTTTCATTTTGCATTCGATTTGGATTGGGTCAAGTCCCATCATAATATGCAAGCTTTTAATGATTCACGGTTAAGTTCATTCGAAATATTATAAACGGGATGTGAACCGCGATTACCTTTATTGAAATATCGGGAGCTCAATAAAGGTAATCGCGGTTCACATCCCGTTTATAATATTTCGATATGCAAGCTTTGTTTCGATATATCCATAGAAGAACATAGCACTAAGATATACTCGATAATCATTGAAAGTGCATATAAAGGCAAGGCGTCACAATGAAGCCACGCTCTAGATTTGTAGAAGTGAATGTGTCAGCCATGCCTTTGTCATTGAAACAGACTCAGAAAATGCTTAAGTAATTGATTTTTCACACCACTTGCTCGACAATGGCAAATTATATAGCATGTAAACCTTACTCAAAGTAACTCATTATAGCCCTTGGCTCTAGCCGGGTAATAATATTGTACTGAATTTCATTATAACCGCCGGTTAGTAATATGAATCTCACTTATCTTAGTTCTTATTGTTATACAATTAAAGTCTAATTTCGTAAAAATCGCACGGCTCCAAAAATCGAGATGGCCATGCCACCCTACCCGCCGCAGCGCCACCACCACCGAAACAAATTTCAAATAAAACAAAAGCCGCGAGCCTTTGCTGACGCTGTAATTACAGTTAGGTACGCATTAGAACTGCTAAGATTCCAAATAAAAATATTACTTATCATTACACAACTGGACCATTGTCTCAAATATAATTTTTTACATTTAATTCTGTTTTACTGTTGTTTTAATTAAATTATTTTTCTAGTTGCCTTGGTTTTTATTGTCTCGCAAAAGGTGAGAAAAGTAGAGTATACTCCTCGGGGATAAAACTGTTTATGTCTTGGGTGCGCTTAAATTCTTCGCTCCTCTCAGGACTCATCTTAATTCCCTCGCTACGCTCAGGAATTAACTCATAACACCCTCGCTTCGCTCGGGAGTTAAATTTAGAGTCCTTCGCTACGCTCAGGATTCAATATCGCGCCCGTGACATAATACAGTGCTTTATCCCCTCGGTGTACAATCTACTATTAATTACTGCAGTTTCCGGAATTTTTTTATCTTAATTGAGTTTTACTGTTTATTCTATTCTATCCACATGCATTACACCAGATTTTAATAATATAATAATAGTGTAGTAGAAATCATTATCATTATACTAGCCGGAAAATATCCACTGCTAAATAGACATAGACTTTCCCCAAAGATCTTAAATTTATGATTAAGCTTACATTTATGATAATGATAAGATAATGTAGGTATGTTAAGTGGACGTTTTATGATGAATAGATTCAAAAACAAAACACTACTTATTTCGAAGGCGCAGTAAGAATGGTAGAACTAAGTAAACTGCTGCATCAGTAATAATGACAACAAATCTAGATTAGTGTGACAGTCAGCTGCTCTGCACTATAGTTTACGTTTCTCACGTTACAATCAATGTCAATGTTTACACTTGGACATAACAAAAATCTGTTATCAAACCGTCATTGATTACTATTGTTCACATCGCGGCGTACGAGTAGATACTGATGTGTGATCCTGAGTGAGTCCCCACTCTTGCCGTTGGTGCGTTGCGGTACAAGTGCCGGCACGTAAGTCTAGCGATGACCGTTGATGCGCAGTAGTCGAAAATAAGATATCGCGGGGGAGTGCTGGGGCCGCGGGCGGGCGTACTCCATATTAGACTTACGTGCCGCTACCTGTACGTTGTTGGAACATTACTATAGGTACATCTGCAAATTATTAAAATGTTGAGAAATTTCCTATAAGACTTCTTATACTTAGATTTTGTAATCGGTGTAGGTAACGAACCATTTTCTTTAAAACAAATATGCCCAGTAATTTTAAACAATCAGACACCCCCTAACAAATAATCCACTGGGGTATATAACCATAGCTATAGAAGCTAAAAAAATGTTTTGAAAAAAATTGGGAGTAAATTTATTTATTTATTTCTATATATACTACCAAGTATTAACTGTAATAATTCCTATAGAAAATATTAAAAAAAAATTACTTCAATTTCTTTTAATATTTTTTTAGCTTCTATAGCTAGGTATGTACCCCAGAGGATTATTGTTAAGGGGTTACCATGACGTCTTAATGCGATTCAATTCCGAATCAGTTTAGGTTCGCTCGCTATCAGATCCATACTTACTAAAAATGACAGCTAAAACCTGAACTGAAGGCTTATTGTCTAACTCGCTCGCAATCACCATCGTGTTCATTTTGACAGTTCATGTATGGGCTGACAATTGGCATCGGAATCAGCTAGCTGTCACATTCATACAAGAACTGTCAAAATGAACACGATGGCGATTGCGAGCGAGTTAGACAATAAGCCTACTGACTGAATACCTACATCATCTCAGTAGGTATCTACATTTTAATTTTTAGGTAAGTTAAATACCTACTCGCCACTTGTCCAAGATTGCCAATCAGCGGCCTAACTGTCGCACTCAGAAGCATTTAACTGCGATTAACTTAATCTTAATCTCATTACCTAATACTCCGAACAATGCCACTCCTCTATTTCTGAATTAGTCGCCGAAACCATTAAGCGTGCAAAAATTACACCTCATTTGTATTGTTCTCAAGTAGTAAGGTAAACAATGAGCACACGCAGCCGCGCAGATGTTTCGCGGATTGTATAGGGTTAAATAAGTATGTGCATCTAAGTGACCAAATTAGACCGAAGTACGTATACTGTATTTTTTTAGTCCGTGGAATTCTGACAGCTGCCATAATTAGACGTTTCAGGGGTCACCAACATTTTTTTCTGCTGGACAAATAATTGTCAGACTTAGCTTTTGTTATTTTAACTAATAAATCACGGAAGAAAAAAGTACAGAAGCTAAATAAGGTTATTGTATAGCAATACTTAAAATCTTTGATTAAAGTAAACGAAGAACCCATGGTATTTCTTAACAATTTGTATATATTTCCGGCAAGTATATACAGTTTTATTTTGAAGACAATTAGCTAATCAGAGTACGGAACTTTTAAGTTACAAACTTATACAAGTCACATTTATTAATAGGGAAATCATTTTACGAAATAAATTATTACAATCGTAGACCGAAGGTTTGATATATGTGACAATCATCAAAGTAATACCCAAAACAATTTATTTTCTCCCCAAAAAAAAAAAAGATTATTAATTATGTCTAAATTATGCGTTTTAAAATTAAACCAAGTATGTGTTAATTACTAATATGTAGGAATGATTGTTAATTTAAGTATTTCAACTACAACATTCATGTTCTACATTATTTATTTATTTTTTCATTTCTCACCACAGATTTAAGGAACGTTTTTTTGACTGGTAATACCAAGAAATGTCAGAATTCCACGGAACAAAAAATACAGTATAGATTAACCCCCTTATTCATAAACGCACTATAGGCCTCTGTTAACTTAGTAATCGTTTGTCCTTATCTGTCACTTTGACATTTACCTTTCACAGATAAGGACAAACGATTACTAACTTAGCAGAGGCCTATAGTGCGTTTATGAATAAGGGGGTTAAACACGTACTTCGGTCTAATTTGAAGTATCGATTATATTATAAAGTCTGGGGTCCTAGCGGTATTAGCCTCTTCAAAGATATTTCGAGGAGGATATCTAATCACAGGTGACCGCAGAGCTGGCAGCTGGCAGCTTGCTTGGACAGCGTATTGGTATCGCTATCCAAAGGTAAAATGCTGTCAGCGTCTGCGGTACTATATGCCACGGGGGCCCCTCCTTTTTTAATTGTTTATATAAGATATTTCATATGTATAGCTTAGTTTTAGTTTTTAATTTGTTTTTAGTTAGTTGTAGCTTAATTAGTTTTTTTATTATCTTATTTTATTCTAATAAAGTTAATTAACTTTTTAAAGTTAAAAAATCGGAAATAAAACAATTTCTTAAAAGTAAGCCTCCGTCTTACGCCTGACGCGAGTTTAACATATTTTACCCATCCCAAAAAGTACTCAACGCCCCTAAAGAACTTTCATTTAAAAAAAAAACTAAAAACAAAAAAGTGGCTACGTCACATCGATGAGCACATAAACCAACTTATTGTGATACTCGCTCGACCAATTTGCTATGGATTTTTGTGACGTAACACCTGGTTAAATATAATGACTTTGCTTATTGCTTTAAATTAAGCAGTTAGTAACACGGCATGCCAGAGAAAATAGCACGAATTAAAATAAGATCTACAATTAACAATTAGCTTCAATAAGACATGTTGCCGCTCAAACCAAAACACGATAGGTAGCTTACCTTACATAAATATAATTTTATAATAAAACTAATTAAAAGTACTTCCATGGTGTTCTGGGAGCAAAGAAAAAATATAGAATGAACCAGTTGCTTCTCTGCCCGAGCAGATTGGTAGAAGCCTATCGGGGGAACGGGCGAAAATCTTAGGAATCATGTCATAGACAATGCGGCTCCTTACCCATCACTACTTTGATTCCCCTTTCCACCTATACGCTCACAATCATGCGATACGTGGCCTTTCGGTTTTGTTACCTTAGGCTCTGTCCAACCCGTAAAGTATAAAGACGTGATTTATGTGTATTGTGTGTGCATTGTGATTACAAGTAAAACCCCATTGTAGTGTAAGTTCGTATTTGTTTAAATTCATAGAATGGATTCAGTGTAGGTGGTTTTTGAATGTTTAAGTACCTACCATCTCTGATTCTCATAAAAATCATAGTCTGTTTGTGGCCTAATTATTAACCGGGTACGTTGGTAATTAACAGCATGTGGAAACTGATTTGGCTGATGCGTACTGAAATTGTCTATACTTAAAGTATTCATTTTAAGCTGCTTTTTTTTCAACAGTGGGTACCTAAATAAATAAATAATCTATTAATAAATAAAAAACATTTTCGATACATTACGATTAGGGTTGTAGGGCATGTCATTTAAGGAACATGTTATCTGGATTTTGCGCTTGATAGTTTAAATAATGAGCGAAATTGTACATAGATACACTTGGTTATTAAGTATGCCTCTCCGTAACACAGCATGGTTGAATTAGCATAATTGCATTAGATACACATGCTTGCTTAAGTAATACATCTTAGCAATTGATTATACAAATCTAATTTGCAGAAATTTACTAAATGAAGCATTTTAAATTGAATATACCTTGTTGAAATGAACACAAAATATTTACCTTGCTACTCCGCTACTTACGTGCAAGATAACCAAGCTTGTGCGAAATATATACGTTTTGCATGCAAGCCCTCCCACCACTACTGCCACACAAAACGCACACAAATCCCACAAACTTAATTAATCCTATCACCACACAAACACTGACGCGCGTTTCGCGCTATCTTGCACGTAAGTAGCGGAGTAGCAAGGTAAATATTTTGTGTTCATTGAAATGGACCTCCGCAAAGTAACGCCTGATTCAATAAAATATAATAAAATACCTTGTTGACTTGAACACGAATTTGTGGTACGTATGTACTCAAATTACCAAAGTTTTCTAGTGATCTCGGTTTCGTCTCGTCTCGATTCCAGCCTCAGTAAGTCCTGTTTTAGGTTAAGTTTAGGTTCGCTCGCTGTCAGATCCATCCATACTAAAAATGACAGCTAAACCTGAACTGACTCGAAATTAAGACGTCATGGTAAGGGCCCAGGTTCGACCTCATCCCAATGTCAAATCTTGATCTCAACCATAATGCTAGCACCGATGCCACTTTCGATCCTGCTAGCATATTACGTAACTCGCTCGCAATCGCCATCGTGTTCATTTTGACAGTTCTTGTATGAATGTGACAGCTAGCTGATTCCGATGCCAATTGTCAGCCCATACATGAACTGTCAAAATGAACACGATTACGATCGCGAGCGAGTTACGTAATAAGCCCCCAGTTCTCAGTCCCCGTTCGATTCTGCCCCAGGCCCGATCTCAATCCCCATTTTTGGTTTGTTAGCTAGTAAATTTCGTGAGCATAGCTTGTTATAGCCTGGCTGTTGAGACTGTGCATAGTTTCAATTTTGTGACTTCGTTTCTCACTATAACTCCCGAAGGAGTAATACTTTTACGCAGCTGACCTGAATAAACAAGAAGTTTCAACATGATACTACCGTCTCTGATGAAGGACTACGGATTAGTCCGAAACTATTGTCGGAGCATTCTTTCGGCTTTTTATACGTGAGTTATCCGGTTTTTTGTAATTAAATAAGAAGTTGAATGAAAACGGTCTTGCTCTAGGAATATAGAGTCAGACTCACTCTCTTTGAGCGTACCTTCGTCAAACAAAAGTAAAAAGTAAAACAAAATATCCTCTCCTAAATTTCGTCACAGTCATATTAAAGATGTAGGAGCATAAATATCTGTCTGCGTGTACCTTTGGTGTCTTATGAGTTAGTATAAATATTACAAAATAAAACAATGCAGCTCATGTCATGTTGCTATTGATCATCATAATGAAAACTATTCGCCTTATGGATTTCTAAACCATAAGCAACGAAGTCAATCACAATTTAATGTTTGCAGTTGTTTGCAGTACTGAAGCATTCAATTATAAAACAATTACTAAAAAAAGAATGATCAAGCTAACACATACTATTTATTTATTTATTTATTTATAGCCTTTTTATTCCGAATTCGCTACAATTTCAGTAAGTACATGTTGTTGTTGTTGTTATTGTCGTTTATTTATTAAATTGTCGCGTAATTCGGCGTGCCTCATGGCATAGGCCTCCTCCGTGTATTGGAGGGTTTGGGCTATAGTTCCCACGCGCGCCCAGTGCGGATTGGGAACTTAACACACACCATTGAATTTCTTCGCAGATGTGTGCAGTTTTCCTCACGATGTAAAAGCGCATGGCAAATTACAAATGTAATTTTCGCACATAAATTCCGAAAAACTCAGAGGTGCGAGCCCGGGATTTGAACCCACGACGCTCTGCTTGAGAGGCCACAGGTCCAACCACTACGCTACACCACACCTAATAAGCTAATAGTAATTCTGTTTAGCTTGAACTTTGGCTTGACACGCTGCCGCGTGTCTAGATAGACGAGTATAACAGCTCAGAATTGGGTATTGTATATTTTTTGTCGTAAAAAAAATCTCAAACGCGTTCACGTTGAAGTGTAAAATTCTATGAGATTAGGTTTGATACCGTTACGTGCCCCCAGTAGCGCTGCCTATTTTTGCATGGTTCGAGATGTTTGTTGTGACAAAAAACTTACGCGCTCTACAGCTAGCACCTCTGACAGACGTCACAACAGGCACAGCGCGAGTATACAAAATTAGATTGATAACCGTAACGAAAGCCATAACGAGATGCGAATGACAAAACAGCTCTATATTGCTAAAATAGTTTGTGTGAGTAAACAATGTAGTATATCTGTGAGGAATTGCTTACTGGAACTTTACTTTGTTAAATAATCCATTAAATCTGCATGTTAAACATCTGCGTTCAAACCAAGTGCGAAGTCAAAATCGAGTAGGTGAGGCCGTCTGAGTCAAATTGCGACCTCAACGCTTTTCTTGTTTATATTATGTATTAATTTTGTGATCATGACATGATGCATGCAACTGCGTCAAGATATCGGGAACTCGGATATTAAAGTAATCACGGTCTTCATCCCGTAAGAAATATGTCTAATACCTATCTAGTTATGCGAACATCTAAATAGTTTTGATTCCATACATAACTATGTATATTGTATGTCATCCTTATCGTATCTGTCACGGTTGCTTGCTATCTCATTTTCTATTATCCTCGACTGGCGTTCTTTATACAAACCAGTAGGTATATCTAACAAAAGTTAATATTTTTATCTATTTAAGGGAAATATGTGAAAGTAAATTAATTATCTAATGTTACGAAATTCAGTTTCATAAACTGCGATGGTAGCCCGCATTGATGTCTATTGTGACACTCTCCACAAATGAATAACTTTATTTCGCTATCTCCGCGATTATAGTGAAGTTAAGTCATGATTATTAAATACGAGTATGTATAGGTAGATGCGTAAATGAATTAAAAAATATGAAATTGTTATTATGTATTGGGTGGATTTTTGACGTTGTAATTTGTGTGCAATACGTTTAGCATGGCACACAAATTACAACGTCAAAAATCCACCCTATTATTTAAAGAATGGCTACAGCAAAATCGGTCGTTTAATAAAGTAATAAAAAATTTATAATATTACCTAAGTACTCAAGTACTTAACTAATAACTACCTTCAGTTATTAAGATTAACTTAACTGTAGAATTGCACAACTAGTTTGAAATGTATAGTAAGTTTAGTAACTATCTAATCTAAGCTTAAAATTACTATGCACTTCCGTATAGGTATAATTTAATTAGTCTGCTTTAAGATTATGATTATATCATGTGTTGAACCGTTATCGTGCGTTTTTGCGAGCGAATTTAGGCACAAATCAAACAGTACCTATTATTTTATTTCAGTGACTTGTGATTATATTTACGATATAGGCCTTTATCATTTATCTCAAACGGCAAGCCCAAATGGTGACGATGTAGTAACCTTCAACTTGAATGTGCTGATTTCTGCCAACAACCTCAAAAACAAACAAATTTGTTCTATAATATGATGGAATACCTACCGTATAAAATTATCTTGGCTAACAAGGAAAATTAAAAGAAACGTATCTAGGAATTTTACTGTATCTACGAAGCTTTTCAATTTCTGTCCACTAATACCCTTAATTTGACAATGGTACCTAAATACTAAGGTGCACAAGGTTTTATGACTAAAAATTACGATGAGGTTTGAACGATGAATTGATTTTAATGATGTCTATTTAGGAGTTAAGAGACACTTATGATATTGCCGTGCTGCTTATGGACCAAACACTTAAACAAACATATAGTTTAATTAAGTACCATTACCTATGTTATGAATTTTATGAACATTACGGCGTTACACAAGGTGCTCTTTTATGCTATGATTTATTCATCACATGTTCCATCAAAATGTGTTTGCGACACTTAACTAGAATTCCTGTGCATCTCTGTTAAAGCAGTACTTAATACTTTAGTTAGTCTTAAAATACTTACTTTACTTGATAAGTAGGTACTTACATTTCGAGATAATGAATAAACAGATACTGGTTCCGGAACTCCTCGTTCTCTATGAAATCTGTCGCAGTTTATTAGGTGAGGTACTACAATATTGACTTGACTTTGTTTTCTTATAGCGAGCATATTTTAAATTTTAGGGCTTCGAGCATCTCCTGGACAGCTTGGGGCTCGGTGGGCGCGTGTTCAGCTCGCCGCATGACCTCTCCGACCACCGCATCAACGGCTCCTTCAAGCAGTTTCACGACACCCAACACCGGCACCGACGCTCACCAACCCCAGGTGAGTTACATACCTACGTACATACACATACATACATACCGTCACGCCTGCTTCCCACAGGGGTAGGCAAAGACTACTTTGTTCCACTTGCTACGGCCCTGACATACCTCTTTCGCTTCATACACATTAATCAATCTCTTCATACATGCTCGTCGGTTTTGGGTACTCTTTACATAGGTACCTACATACAAAGATTCTAGAAATTTACGAGAAGGTACTTGTACCTACAAACAACAAAAGAACTATTTCTATAGTGACAAATTCGGCACAGTTTTTATTTAATCCCTCATCCCCCAAGGGATATTATCCGGCGGTTAAGTAATTATTAAATGAAATAATTAACTGTTGTTGCCCAGGTTGCACCGGCCCAAAAGTTTCACTCCCACCTCCCCCTTAAGGCCTTCTGCCGGAGGGAAACAGCATCGCTCGAGCACAAGACGAGTGTACGAAAATGTTAGCTTGACAGTTGTTGCTTTTGTGTAGGTACTGGCTCGAAATTATCTGTAGATCTGTATAACTAATTTCTTAAATGTCTCAATATGTTAGTCTTCCCAATTGAATTTTGAGCAAAATTACGCACACGTGCGACGCAGGCACAAAGATGCTAAAAATCTGTTTGATAGGTAGGTACCATGTTGATATATATACCAGGGGTGGCCAACTTGATTAGACCCAAGATCTCCTGTTTATTAACAAAACCCTGCGCGATCTACCGATTACATACTTCATGAAACCTTAAATGAAACACGTTGCGCAGTCTGGTCTACGTATTAATATTTTTTGCCTTGCCACGATCGACTGGACTAACAGTCGCGATCGACCGGTCGATCGCGATCGACCTGTTGGCCACCCCTGATATATACCTAAGTGAAAAGTTATAATTTCTTGTAATATTGCTGATGGATCAAAACACACCAAATTTTTTAAGACTGACAAAATGTTATATGCTCTAAACTATGTTAAAATAAACATAATTTAAACTACAAGTAATTAAGGAAGTTTACTCAAGATAATAATTTCACTTTTCTTGGAATAATAGCAAATAATTAGGCATTCAAAAATAACAAAAACTGTAATATCCTTATAGTACTTACTGTACAATCAATAGGGTACTAACAGCTATTTAATCACCCGCGGGATTCTATCACATGGTGTTTAAATTGACGTGGTCGAGCTAACAGATTTTACAAAACTGAAATAATGTTAAAAATGTTGGGGTATTCCGATTTCTTCACTTCACCCGAGTTTAAAATACTTAGAAAGAACTTTTTGTACGCCTATCGGCAAAACATATCTAGTGTTGCTTGCCATACTTATCCACCACTGTAATCCAGTTGTACCTAAATTAACAACTAAATAAGTTTGACTTTGACTTTGACTTTGACTTTTTTGACTTTGACTCTTTCAATAAACTTTCAAGTTAAATTTGACACACTTTTAGTGGTCGGATTGACTTGTAACCTCGGTAAATGACTTGCTGCCCCTGATTACAAAGCAAACTGCCGCCTAAATCATTCATTTTTGTAGTAAATAGAATTGAGGTAATACATAGAAACACGGAATGACCTTCGCGCAACTTCGTACATCATTTAAATTAGCGCAGACTGTCGGGCGCTAAGCATATCATATATTTAACTGTTACTTACATTCAATAATAACATAAACACTAAGCCCTTTAAAACCTTCTTTATGTACCTAAGATACGATTTATACATAGCGCTTCCGGAAGAACCCTCGTCTATTACCTTGAAGTCTTATTGCAATACTGGAAAAGGACATAACGTGCCAAACGTCTGATTCATTTGTACCTATTGTATGCAACGTCATGAACTTGATGACGGTAGATACCACAAAAAGCGTTGCTCGACTCAACATGAACGTACTATAATTTTTTTTACATAACTTGTCCTACAAATGCGAACGAACTCCTTAATGTTTTGCGATAGTTGAAGTAAGATCTTGTCTAACCAATTTATTTACGGTTAACAGCGACCAGCGGAATGCGTAAGGTAATCAGGTTTCGTATTATATTTTGTATGTCACAAACAATTTCCCCACTTTTTCAGTAGTCGCACTTGACTGAGCGCACAGTGGGGCGTAAAAAAAAACCATAATTTGCAGAAACCGTTTCCTATCAAGTACATTCTAAACGCGCTATGACTATGACCAAACGACAATAATGGGCACCTATCGGCGAATTCGTTTTTCAACGGCTTTTTCGAAGCTGTGACCAATCCCTGTCTAGATTGGCGTTGTCACTGCATTTTTAGGGTACCGTGAGATAAATGACAGCGGATTTTGTCACCGGAAGCATTTCTTCCTGATCATTGTCACACGAAAAACTCAACCTTGCCTAGTTGTTTGACCTTCTAAATGCCTTTCACGTATTTGAAACTAATGAAGTTTGTGGAGACTGGCACAGTCGGGAGTTTGTTGATTAAATTTTACAATAAAACAACGACTTCCTTCTTCTAGTGGCCATTTACTGAGGTCATAGTTGGATCCGGTGTAACGTGTCCCGGAGTCTGGTAGAAAGTGATGTAAATTCTTTGCGGCAAGGCTTTCTCTTCGCTTTGGTTTCCTTGCACACGAGAAATGCCTACCTACTCAAGGGAAAATAAGTTAGTATTTAAAATAGGCTTGAAAGTTTTCTTCCTGGATAGGTATAATAGTATAGAATAACATATCAAGTAGATTTTGAATACTTAATCCAAAAAAGTCTGAGACACTACCTATCAAACACAAATATAGTGATATCTCTAATAATTTCAACCCCTTCATTTCATATCCTCCTCTGAAAGTGAAAAATGTTTGAGATGTCACACACAAGTTCCTATCTTTACTAATGATGTGACATTTGCTTAACTAGAAGATTAGCTCAAACCACTAACGTCCGCCAACGCGGTTATACTAGTGGTTCATCTAGGTACTTGACTTGTTAATTAAGTAGATCACAAGTTACCATAAGATTTTCCTTTCTATTAAATTTTATTTCATCTCGCAATTGTTTGAGATCGTAGGTAGGTTTTTTTAACCGACTTCAAAAAAAAGGAGGAGGTTCTCAATTCGGTTGTATATTTATGTACTTATGGTAAAGTGACGCTGATGAAGGAAGTAGGTACCTGCAAAGAGAATTGCTCCGTAAGAAAGTAAACTTCTTTCATCAGGAAAAGTAACATTTAGTAAAAAGTGATGAACAGTTTGCATTAGAGCGTATTACTCGTGGTCCCACTGTTATAAAAATCTTCACTAGAAATAGGTAATAAAATTAGGTTAGGTTCGTTAGGTATCTTCAAATGCCCGAAGGGCAAACCGGTTAGAAGTAGGAGCCCCGCGAAAGCGGGGTTCCGTCGACCTTATGTTGGAGTGTAATTTGACATTTTTATAACAGGGGGACCACGAGTGCGTAGCGGGTATTAGGCATTACAAGTTAGTTTTTTTTTTTTTTTTTTGATGCGAATAGGGAGGCAAATAAATAAATTACAAAATGATTCACTAAAAAACTTGAAAACATAAAAAAATAGAACTCATAATTGATGATTAAACGAACTTTCCTAAAGTGAAGTTCTATCACAATTATACGAAGCATTTTGTCCGAGAGATTAGCATAAAACATATGTAGTGGCACGTACTGTGCCGCCATTATCGCACTTTATTTGAGGGTAAGTTAGTTTTTTTTTTTTTTTTTTTTTTTTTTAAGGTAGATTGATGTTAGCTCTTACTGGTAGTTGAGCCCTGCCATCATTAAGTTCAGAGTCCACAATTTAACCCCCTTTGTTATAAGGGTAGGGGGGGAGGGGTGCTAATCTCTCGGACAAAATGCTTCGTATAATTGTGATAGAACTTCACTTTAGGAAAGTTCGTTTAATCATCAATTATACTCGCATTTTGTCCTTCGAGATTAGCATAAAACATATGTAGACTTTGAGAGATGTATACAATGGAACATAATGAAAATAATTAAGTCCAAATATAGATCAGGTAACTATATTTATTAATGAATCATAATGATCATAATAGTTAACATTTTTTATACATAATTCAATAAGAAACTTTATCTCTTATTACAATTTAAAACAATCAGCAAAATATATTATAGGTACGTGGTAGACAATATTAGAAAGTCTACTTATTAGAGTAGTAACTAATCATTGGTTATAATTGTTTAATGAATTATCCAAAATAGTTATGGCGAATGATTCGGAGTTTGTGGTTTCGGGGAAATCTCTGTTATAAAACCTACCAAAGGTATTCGAGCTCCCACTCCAGCCTGCAGTTTGACGTATCGTATCTAAGCTAATGCCTAATTTGTGTGCCTGAGACGTGGCTGCGTGTCTCGTGCTATGAGCAGTGAACATCTCAACATCGATACCACACTCTTTTAGTGTATTCTTTATCCAGCGACTTAAGGTCTGTGCTGTTACTACATTATGCGGCTTTTTAAAACTAATAAAAAGACAGTTCTGGTTTTTCCGTAAGGGTTTGGTTATTTCTAGGTATGACAATAATGTTTTACAAGGGCAGATTTCAGGCTTATTTCGGTAAAACGGTAATTTCAAAATTGGTTGCAGTGACCCGATACGAGAGGTTTTAATCTGATCTGGGATTTTTATGTTAATGCTATCGGAAATTATTTCGATATTATTTACGTTTATTTTACTAAATGTTTGAACGCGATGTGCCGTCACGAGAGCTAAAAGAGTTATTAATTTTTTACTCAAAATTTCAAGAGAAAGGGTTTCATTTGGAAACCAAGTTTCAATCACATTTAGTACCAGTGAGGTATTCCAAGAAACTTGATACTTAGGTAAAGGTGGTCGTAATCGGGACACGCCTTTGAAAAATCGTTTGACGCTGTCGTTATCTGTAACCTGACTGCCAAGTACCAAGGACAGCGCGGACCTGCAGCTGTTTAGTGTGCCATATTGTGCACCCTGGTGAAAAAGTTCTGTTAGGAATTCTATTATATTATTAAGTGAAGTTTGATACATGTCAATCTTATTTTTACAGCAAAACTGAAACCATTTTTTCAAACACGTATTATATTGTTTGATTGAATTATTAGATAATGAAGCCATCATGATTTCCCTGGCAGAGGGCGGAACATTTCGCCTTAACAGCGATGTCCAGATAATATCCCGGCAACCAGGGTAATTTTCCGGTGTATACTGCGGTTGCTGCAATTAGAGAAAATTAACTGATCACTATGTGTAGGATTCAGTATGATGGGGTCTGATATAAGCATACGTCTAAACAAGGGATACCAGGGCTGAGTAGGCCACAAAGGTACAACAATAATTCCTTTCGCCTTATCATTAATGATCTTTCGTAATGATTTTAAAATGACTGTAAAAGGTGGGAAAGCATAAAAATAAAATTTGGCCCACGAAACAGTGAAAGCATTTATTGCGTAAGCTTCAGGATCTCTATGCCAGGAGATGTATTTATAGCATTTAGCATTTAATCTACTCGCAAAAATGTCAATTTCTGGAGGCCCAAATTTATCTTTTATGATTTCAAATGCCCAGTCCGCAAGTTCCCACTCGATGTCTGGATGGGTCCTTCTAGACTCGGCATCCGCTACTACATTGTCCGCGGATCGTATGTAAGATGCGTAAATAAATATACCACGCTCTTCGCACCATTGCCATATCTTTTTGGTAATTTGTGTCAGATGTGGGAATTGTACACCTCCCATACGGTTAATATAGGATATAGCAGTCGTGTTGTCAATACGTAAAAGCACCTGGCAGTTTCGTAATGACCTTGTAAAAATTTTTAGTCCTAAATATGCGGCTAACAGCTCTAGGTAATTAATGTGTTGCCGCTGCTCGTCCTCACTCCACGGACCCGAGGCTGTATCCTGCCCGCACGCGACCCCATACCCCGTAGTCGAAGCATCTGTAAAGATCTCCAAACAGTAGTCGTCATTTTTAATTTTATTTACAGAACGGTCGATATGAGCATACCACCATTCAAAGTCCGGTAATAACGAAGGGGGTAAGTTCATATATTGGTCATAGTTATCAGTATCTCTGAGATTCAGGAATTTACAGCGTTCGAATTCCTTAGTATATAGCCAGCCATACTCTATTGCTGGACAAGCAGATGTAAGCAAGCCTAACAATCGTGAAAATTCTCTAATTTTACACCTCTTTAATTTTTTGAATTTTTGAATCTCACTTTTTATTTTAACCCGTTTTTCTGTAGGTAGACTAATTTGGAGATCTTTAGAGTTGATAATGTAACCCAAGAATTTACATGAATTACTTGGAGAACCATAGCTCTTTTCAACGTTAATAATGAACCCTAATGCTTGTAATAATTTTACTGTGTCGAGTCGGTTTTGTTCGCATTCAACAAAACTGTCGGATATCAAAAATATATCATCTAAATATATAGTCGATATATGACCACTGGCTCTAAGCAATTTACCAACAACTTTCATAATTTTAGTGAATACGAATGGTGCAGTGCTAAGTCCGAACGGCAAAACATTGAACTCGTAAAGGTTGTTATTCCATTCGAAGCGAAGGAATTTCTTTGACTCGTGGTGTATATTTACTAAAAAATAAGCATCCTTTAAATCCACAGTAGTCATAAAACAATTCCTAGAAATCAGTTTTATGGCCGTGCGTAAGTCTTCTAATTTAAAATGATCTGTATCGATAAATTTATTGAGGTTTTTTAAGTTAAGTATGAGTCTATTTTTGCCGTTCGGTTTTGGAATTAAAAATATGTTCGACAAAAATTGACCTTGACACAGATCGCATTTTGAAATGGCACCGCTTCTCAATAGATCATTAATGCATTCATTATATTGGTCTAATTCAGTATTTGAATATGAACGATTTTTAGGTAGGGTAGTTTGATAGACTTTTCGAGCAAACAGAATTTTATACCCTAAAATCCAAGATAATACGGTAGGGTCGCAAGTTATTTGTGACCACTCATTATAACAGTAGGAAAGCCTGCCAGCATATTTTACCGTGTCTAGCGGCGGCCGCGATTCGGCGCTGAGTATGACGTCCTCGATGAGCTGGCGTGCGGCGCCTTCGGATAAGCAGGCTCCTTGGTCCTCTGGCTCCAATGCTGCCCCGGCTGCCTGCGGTTCGGGGGTGGAGCCTTCCAGTTTAAATTCGGAGACGAGTAGCTCCGGTTTGCCGCCGGTTTTGTGGTCGGTTTCTTGACAGGTGGTTTAGCTGGAACAGATTTTAATTCGGCGCCAGACTTACAAATGGCTTTAGCAGCCTTCAGTGTGTCTGCTAAGTCTTGGCCGAATAAGTACTTGTCGACTTTCGTCAGTTGAAGTTGGTCTTTCATGTCTCTTTTAAGATTGCTAAGTATGAAATGACGCCTGGTGGTCGTGTCAGTGTATTGGCTGTCGCACAGGAGGCGACCCGCATCCATTAATAGTTTCAACAACGGCGGATTTTTATTTTCTGATGATATAAGGAGCGAAATTGCTTCTCCTACACACGAGATGGCGTTTGCAATCTGATTTTGCTTAAATTCGATGCCCTTGTCCCTTTTTGTGACTGTTTCTGACACCGCGGCTTTTATCTCCGGGTTAAGCATTGGCCCGCTTATAAGCGTACAGTTAGCGGGAACTAAATGCTTCTCTTGAAGCTCTTTACGTTGTTCTTTCGTGAGCCCCATCGTTGCAATATGTTGAAGACGAACAGCTAAGGCTGCTTGGATATCTTTACCATATTTTTGCAGACCAGCAGCGGGGTCATCTCCTAATATAGTCAGAATTTCCTCATCCAGTTCAGACACCGATGTGGTTTCTGTGACAGCAGCTTCTTGATTCTCTGCCGTGCTAGATGAGGGTCCTGCATCAAATACTGCAGTACTGGTAGAGGGCCTGGGTTCCGGCTCTTGAGCGCCATCTTGATTTTCCGGTTGGGATTCTACGGGTTGGCCGTCTGCAAAAACGTAATAACTCGTAAATACGTTTTATATGTCACGTAAGTGAAAGCAACGTTTATCAAAACGTAGGCCATAAATAACTATAGTACGCTTAATAGTAAAGTGACCACCCTACTAGTGGCCCGCATTACTATAATAGCGTCTTCATGAAGCGGCACGTCACGATACATAGGTATCGTTAAAAAAGCTTAGTAAAGTGACCACCCTGGTAGCGGCCCGCATTACTAAAACTGCTTTTTCGTGAAGTGACAGCGTCGTTAGTAGTCCGCAACACTTGATTTTTACATATTTTATTATGCTATTAGTAACGTGACCACCCTGATAGTGCCCGCACTACTAATATTGTGCATATTTGAAGGAGCAATTTTCACCAATACATAATTTTGTAGGTACATACCTTCTTGTGTTATCAGCGAAGTTATAGAATCCCGAGACGGAGATGTCGATGACGAATTAGAACTAAGAATGCGTCGGCGCCGCCTGGGGCGCGCCTGTCTAAGTTCTTTCGTTAATTTTTTAATTTTTTGAGCGATGTTCTCGTATTCATCGTTGTCACGGTGTTTCCTTTTCGGCATGTTGAAAGTATATTATATTTGAAGTGCGAATCGGCGGAGCACTGAAACGTGAATGATGGCAGGGCTCAACTACCAGTAAGAGCTAACATCAATCTACCTTAAAAAAAAAAAAAAAAAAAAAAAAAAACTAACTTACCCTCAAATAAAGTGCGATAATGGCGGCACAGTACGTGCCACTACATATGTTTTATGCTAATCTCGAAGGACAAAATGCGAGTATAATAAATTGTAGTATTCATTACGCTTCTATAGAAATGTCAGATTAAAATTATTTTCCGGTGAGTGCTACCTACTTATTTATATGCGTGAAGTCGGTGCCTCAGCTCCAAGCTGAATAGGTACTATAGAGGCAAATAGCCTAGGTCCACTTCTGCCACGCATGCCACGCATAAACATAAGGATGTTATGATGGGAGCGGGGTGGTGGCGCGGGCTGAGGCACCAACTTCAAACATGTAAGTAAATAGGTAGTAGCGCACACCGAAAAAGATTTTTGTTTGACATTT
The DNA here is from genome assembly GCA_963854515.1 of Pandemis heparana. NCBI lineage: Eukaryota > Metazoa > Arthropoda > Insecta > Lepidoptera > Tortricidae > Pandemis > Pandemis heparana. The sequence goes on along the minus strand of OY978008.1, from coordinate 12,363,838 downwards.
CTATAGGCGGATTCACAGGCAGCATTTTAGAAGGCGGTTCCATTTTTAGATTTAAATTTTTTTCTAGACTAAAACTCTCATAACTTTATAATCCGGGAAGATCAAACAAACAAACTAGGTACAGCAAAATTTTCTACGCAGTGATACCTTAACGGATAATCTTGGGTGCTATTAGTATTAGGCAATAGCCTTGGTCTCGAAGTTAAGGCTATTATGGCGATAAACTTTAAACTCATCTCCCAGTCACTCCTGTCGCTGAGGCTTGTGTGAGTGAATCGTCTCTACATGTGTGTCATACAAGCGGACGGATAGTGTCATTGTCATTTTATAGCCGGCGATTATCCTGTTACTGGTGACGCTCTTGCCCGGTCGCGTAAATACCCGCTCGATCAAGTATGATCTTCGTTAGGGTCACTATGAGACATTGACTGGTCTTTGTTGTGATCTATAGTTATCTTTACATTATCTCACGTTTGCATGAAACGGATCCTATCTTTTGTGACATCATTTTTATTTCTAGCGATCTAACACAACATGCTATCATTTGTTTAACGGCTTGTTTTATGAATTTCAGCGGAACCAATACTAAAGAAATCATGCCTATCCCCGAAGGATATACTAGAAGTGTACGGCATGGAGAGCGAGCCGGGAGTTATTACCATCAACCCGCAGACGTTCTTGGACATGTGTCCGGCTCTGGTGTACCAGCTAGACCAGCGCTCCTGTTACAAGACAGAAATAGCGCCTGCCAAGTTGGACAAAAAATGGAGTAAGTAGTCAATCATTTCGTAACATGCGACTAATAATTTACCATATCGTACATCAACAATAATTTTGAGCCGATAAGTTATAAGAATAATCTAACTCTCGCTCTTTCTGTGATAGATAATAATCACATGCTTTTTGATTGTTCTCGACGGATAAAATAATTATTTGTAACGATTCGTTACTAACGACTTTCTTTTTTTATTATAGCATGGATATACGCTACTCTGAGTATCCTGGTCATCAGTGCTACCGGTTTGCTGGGAGTTGCAATAGTTCCACTACTAAAGTCGGCCATCTTCAGCCAAGTCCTGCACTTCCTCGTGGCTATAGCTGTGGGCACCTTATGCGGCGATGCTCTACTGCATCTTTTACCGCACGCGCTCAAATCACACGGCCCTCAGTCCGATCCCCAAGGAGAAACCGAAGTAATTTTAAAATGCAGTGTCACTTTTCTGACTATCCTTTTCTTTTACACAGTAGAAGCAGTAATGCAAACTTTAAACGGTGGTCACGCGCATTCTCACGACAGTCATGCACCTAGTGTAGAAGAAATTAAAACAGAGACCGCTAAACAAATAGAGCCAATACCTATAGAACTGGGGGCTATGATGCCAGGGTCGCCAACGCCGCCCGCTGAGCGACCAATGACTTCCACGGCTCTGATGGTGATTGTGGGCGACGGCTTGCACAACTTGACTGATGGTCTGGCCATCGGAGCTGCGTTCAGTGGAGACCCTGTCACTGGTTTCGCAACCGCACTCGCAGTCTTCTGTCACGAACTGCCACACGAGTTGGGCGACTTTGCAGTGCTGCTACGTTCTGGCATGAGCATCAAACGTGCCCTATATTACAACCTACTATCGTCAGTGCTCAGTTTCATGGGCATGGCCGGTGGTATTTGGTTAGCAGAAGACCACGAATCGGCATCTCAATGGATCTACGCCGCGACAGCTGGCACATTCTTCTACATAGCTTTGGCTGATTTAGTGCCAGAGATAAACGAGAATAATCATGGGAAAAGTATGAATTTATTGCTAGCGGTTCTCGGTTTCCTCACGGGGGGAGTCATAATGTTGCTAATAGCGCTCCACGAAGACTCGATACAATATTTATTTAGAAGTGCAGAACAATAAACATCATAAAAAATAGTAGTTATAAAATGTAAATATAATGTGATAAATTGTACTCATGGTTGTTCAAATTGTTTGTAGTGAGTAGGTAAATTGCATTTTACCAACCCTGTATCCGTCTTACCCTAAGATAGAGAAAATGTTAATGGGACACTTTTTTGTACTACGTAAGACAGGTTAGATTTTAAATCAAGCCAGGTTTACAAGATGCAAACATAACAACGTTTAAAGCCTAAGTAATAAATAATATGTCTTTTGGTCTTACCTGCGTAATAGATAAACGGCCCCAAATTAAATTCGCTTCATTTATTTTGTGCGCAAAATTATGATTCTTAGGTAAATTAAGTAAACCTACGCATGTATTTGTAAGTATTACTTATAAGTAGGCGTAATATTTAATTATGAATGTAAGGTATTAAGAATAAGTTTGAAGTGGTTTGAAAATTGCATAAACGCGCGGTTTAGTTGAGTATGAGTTTTGAAAGTAGAATTATAATTGTGAGTAGAATCGATTTAGTTTTTTGGCGATTTTAGGTATCATGAAGACTCTTTAAGATGTTAACCACTTGCAAAAAATCGTTGCTTCAATAGAGGATACCTAGGTTCTGATTTTGTACCCACTTCATGCTCAGATATTTATGATATCTAATATGGAAAGTTAATTTTAATAATGCTCTACCATCTCTACTATGTTTGTCTAGCTTCTAGCTTCTTAAATTTGTTATCAATATTAACGACATCAAAACCAGGGGATAAGAGAAACGCAGGTTTTAGTTGCCGATTAGACGATAAGCCATTATTTGATAACCGCCAATTGACATTCAGCAAAAATACTGCTTAAGATTAAGCTGGGTATGTCCTTGATGTATCAGTATTAAAAAAATAGCTGGGCCTTTTATATCGTTATTTTTAACTGGGGATAGACATTTTATATTTTCCACTCGCTTTCAATAGGTACCTATCTACTGAGGCATAAAAAATACTCTGAAGGATAAATAAAAAAAAATAGGTAAGTATTGTAACATTTTGTAGCAGGCCCACGTAGGTAGTTGAACTTTTTTTCTTTTTTGATCAATCTTGAAAAGGTTATAAGGAAATCAGGTATACGTTTCTCCGTACAAACTTATGCCCCTGTTTCCTGAAACGATTTTTATTAGGCCATTTTTTTACTTACCTACTTACCTCTGCCATGCCCCATATTTTACTTTTTTTTTCAATTAATTTATGCTCGACTTGGCAGGGACACTACCGTGCCCCCAGATATTTAGGCACGAGTAACAATTTATTGTACTATCAGGCGCGTATCACGCGCTTGATACGCGTGATAGGTGCCCTGCCAACGCTGTGTAGTGCCTGCTACAATGCCTTTAAATACCTCGTAAAACGTCAGCGGACTCGAATCAAAACAACTAGTGACTAGGTAAACGGTGTCACGGCGCATGCAAGTAGGGAATATTAGCACAGTTTACCATTTTTCTACCACCACCACAGTTACATTTGTAAAAAAAATTGTGTAAACAGTAGCATTGTAAATATTATATCGAGGGCCTCACTGATTAAATTGTAATTTATAAGTTGATCGAGCCGAAAAGCAACTTTAGGTACGATTATTTTTGTATTAACAAACTGGACTTAAGTAATAATCAAGCTTCAGGAAAATTCTGATATTTTGTCCTGACTGATCTATTCAAAGCACACCCAAAACTACTAAGTTTAGAAAGAACTGAAGTAAATCATAAGTAAATTGCGCTCTAAGAATGTTTTTTTTTTTGAAATTCCAACGGGATAAGAAGCAATTTTTACTATGTATGGTACCTATTTATATCCGCGAGCATAATTTAGTAATGATAATGATGAACATAGGCAATGTATCCATAAACACCGATATACTTAAGTATCTAGAAATAATTAAGTAAGGACTGTAAATATTTTATCATATAATTTAGGAAATTAGTAGTTGGTTAATGATCACAAATATATGTGTTATGCATGAGGTATGTGTTAATTTTAGTGCTGAGTATTACTATGTTACCGGGTAGAAAACTTAATTGAAACAAAATAATAATTACATGCACGATTTGTTTCAAGACGAATATTAATTCTAGATAATTAAATTAGGTAAGTATGCATGGCATGTGTGCCACCAAAGGGGTTACCTAAGGGGGATTTATTATCTAAGAAATAAACCCTCTCAAAAATGTATGCAGTGGAAACACGAATCACAATATTGACGCACAGTCTTTTTACCTAGTTTCCACTAGTAACTCCTTTCGGGGTAACCTTGAGGAGTAGCCCTATGTGTGACACCATTGAATATTATGACGTGGTTGGTGATTAATTATTATTCCAGTCACGTCGTGATAATAATGATAATTCGTCTCACATAAATGCAATAAGAGTAGGAAGGTACATATGTTGCACCTAGTTTTTTTTTTTTTGGAAAGTCGTGTAATAATACTTAATCTTGTTTTTACTAACTTTTTTAAACACCCTAAGTATTTAAGATTACCTGTCGGGAAACTTGCATTACGAAAATAATTTAACGACTTCAATCTTGCGTTTTTAATAATAGCCTGCGAATGTAAATCCATAAAATAACAGCGAATCTACAATAAGCTAACAATCTAAATACCTAACCATAGCTATTAAACAATTTTATTACCTTACAAAAACGTGAGACGAATTATTATTATACTTAGCTGATTATAAAGTAAGTAATTATGACAATGAACAAAATAATTAAAATTTTGTTAAATGTTTCTGTTATTTTATTTCAATAAGTTTGTGCTGGTATTGAACTTTACCTTTAGAAAAACAAAACGACAAACATTCGAACAATAAACAGTGCATAAGAATATAGAGGTACCTATACAGGGTGTATCAGACACCCCCTAAACAATAATCCACTGGGGTATAATAATATAACCATAGCTATAGAAGCTAAAAAAATATTTTGAAAAAAATTGGAGTATATTTTTTTATATATTTTCTATAGGAATGATTATAGTTAATACTACCATCCAGGACGGGCCCTATTTTATAAAGCTACAAGTTACAATTTACAAACGGAAGTCTCTTTCTGACCCTAAGTGTTAGATAGAGACTTCCGCTTGTAAATTGTAGCTTTATAAAATAGGGCCCTGAACCGATTTTTTGTTTCAATGGGTATCTTCCTGAGTACTCCCATTAAAATTTTATCGAAATCTGTCCAGCCGATTTTAAAGTACGAAGACAGCTCCTCTACCGTCTAAGGCCTAGGCCGCACTACGGTTTTTTCCCGCAAGCGGTAAACCGCCAAACCGCGAAACCACCCGAACCTGCCACAGTTTGAAGATGGATTTCAAGAGAGCTGTTTGTATTGTTACTGTGTGTAGGTAAACTTCCTCTCAAAAGTTTGTTTTTCACATTTATATCACTAAACTGACGCATACTAGTATCGTATAGCGCTCTTTTTTGTACTTCCACTATAATTTTGGAAGACAAACTTTCATATTCTGGTTCGTTGGAAACTGACTCAGTCTACGACATAATAACGACGCCACAATAATAACGCAACTATTTGCGGCGGCGGTCTGCTGAGTAATGACGGGCCATAATATGTGTGCGGGCCAGTATAAGTTCTATGGGTTACAAATTTGGCGCGGTTTTTCCCGCGAGGCGGTCAGTAACAAATCACGGTTTAAAAATCAGTCGCGGGGAAAGAACCACCAATGCGGCCGCTTGCATTGGTTTACTTGATTCATAGAGTCACGCGGTTAAAAACCGCGGCGGTTTAACCGCAGTGCGGCCTAGGCCTAGAGATCCACACACCCACGTATTTTGTAGTGTATAGATTGAAATGAGTCGCAGAACGTCGAGTTTCGAGCATCTAGTTTCAGAACGTGAAACGTCAACTGTCAACGTGCTGGCTGTCAAAGCTGGCTGTCATTAAGGTGTCACCGATATTTCCGCGCACAGCAGGTTGATTTCAACTAAATTGTTGCAGATAGGAATATCTGATTCTCCTAAATCCTAATTTACTAATTAAAATGCTGAAAGGCTTGGTAAGTATAACCCTGTCTAGTCGTGCTAACGGTTTCTAGTATTAAATAGTTGTTATCCAATATTTGCGTGTAATGTAATCGTCTTCGTTCCACAACTACTTTAGACAAAACATGAATAATGTTTCACAAACAATTTCTCCCTGATATGCAGTCAATACAACACTAGATAAACAAAGCCAAAGTGACACTACTCTGTTTTGTAGGAGAAATTGAAAACTTTTTATATTTTGCTTTGTCACAATTGCGTGATAAATGAAATTTTCGGGTAAATTTAAAACAAAGATTTTTTTATTATGTAACTGCAATCTACAATGCTAGCTTTAAGTAAAAATCACGTACCTTTGGCCATTCACCAAACTTCACCAATATTATATGTATAGTGTCAACTAACAAAGTAATCATTAAAGATTCTTTGGCTTTGAAGGCAAGTATAATATTAGGTTGTTTACCTAATACACTTGACTTTGAAGCCTGATTTGTTGTTGTTATTTAATATTATTTATGTTTTAATATAGTATTGTGGTCAAACTGACCTATCAATCAAACAAAACTGCATGGAGATTAATATTTCTAGTACATGAACCTGTAAAAATATAATAATTTAAATGTCATAGTGACAATGTAAAATTCCAGTGACTGTCTGTTTTTATACCTACATATAGGTATATTTTTGTATATTACCAAAATAAACAGGAAAATGAGATCCTTTTGATATAAAGTTCACGTAAAGAGTCATACCAGAGTTAAACCATGGGTTGTATTATGTTTTTATTAAAAAACGGTGTAAGTGTTACTAAATTGTTTATAATCTGGCAATGTATCAGTAATAATAATAATGTATATATAAGTGGAAAAAGGAAAAAAGGGAGGCCTTTGCCCAGCAGTGGGACACTCAATTAGGCTAATATAATAATAATAATAATAAATGCATGCAAACATTTCTTTCATTCAATACATACCAGAAGATATTTGAAATTGGAATGTCACAATGACAAGATAACCACTTGAAATCTTGATGTTTGTCATCTAAATTATAGTAAATTAACACTTAAATAAAATTTATTTACAATATGTATGTAGTTACAGACTGTCTGAACATGGGATATCTGATATTACTTATAACGGGAGTAAGTTTCAGGTTATGGGAGATATCAACTTACTTCCTCTTTGCTTTTTCCTTTTCCTGAATTGAAACCTTTATCACAAAGGTTAATAGAGAGAGATACTTGACTGATGGGAGCCTGTTTAATGGAGCAATTAACATAACATTGAGTTATCCAACATCAGAAAATGCAGTACAAGTGTACAGGTTCGTGAAACACTCCTTTGCTGCCAGAGAATCTGGTAGTGGGCGGGGGAGTGTTTGATGAATCTGAACCAAGAGACATCCAATGAGGCTGGCATAGTCACACAGGTGCACTTAAGCCTCGTAAAAAATTTAGATTAAAAAAAAAAAAAAAAGAAACCTTTTTATGCCGCAATGCGGACTGACAAGCCAATCTGACGCAGAACATTAGAACTAGTTGTGATAGCCGGTAGAGAGAGTAGTGTGCTGTGACTTGATTCTAGTGTCTGCTTTTCAGTAGCTTGTGGCATACAATTTAAAGATCATCTATGTGGTAGCTTAATCTATGGCAGCTAATTAGTTGAAAAGCGTTGATCCTACTAAGATAGCTTGGTTTGCGAAAGTGTGTATGTATGACTGGGCGGATTTGGATCAAATTTGGAACGGAGATAGCTAGAATAAAACATAGGCTACTTTTTATCCCAGAAAAATACATAGTTCCCGCAGGATCTATATACAAATTTTATTAATTGAATTTTATATTTTCAACAGATAATATTCGGATCTGGAGTCTATACAGGAGTATATATAGCTCAAAATTACCAGGTAAACACCATTTACCTTTATGTTGTAATAAGGTTATATAGACTACATTATTTATAGTGGATATTGCAAAGGAGGCTATGCCGTCAAACCCTTCAACCATCACTGTCTTGTCATTACTGTTCATTGCTTTTATTAAGATTCTACATTAAAAAGTAATGACTAGATTTGCTGTGCTACTTACTACTGTAATATAGTTAAAAGTTTGGCTTGCAAGTTAAGTTCAATAGAGACACTCAAATGATGGATTTCATTGCAGCTTATTATCATTTTAATAGAATGTTTCCTGGCGTTATTGCAACTGGTTTGCTTCATAATTACAAATTGTATGGCCTCTTTTGTTTCTGTCACATTTCTGTAAATGTTATGATAGGCAATAACAACTTAAAGTGAAGAAAATTTCTGTTCACACAGGACACACTTAGATCTATCTGTCAGAGAGCAACTTCAGAATGTGACAAGGCATTGGATAAAAAGAAATGGTTGGTTCATGTTATCTTTTTTTACTAAAGTACTTGTGTAGTTTTAAATGCCAGGAACCATTCTATTGATTATTAACACATTTGCTGCCTGCTTCCAAACCCAAGACCTGGGTGTGACAAATTGCTGCAAAATTGTAACTGTAACACTGAACAAATGTCATGATGTTGATGGTTCATATGTGCATTGCCGGCAGTGAATGTGTTTACATTTGATAGTTAAAGAATAAATTTGATAATTTTCACAGTCCCCATCAAAATCCTCATTAGATTTGTAGCTACTGTAATAAGTATATTTATTGCACTGAGTTCTTAAATTTATTCACTTGTATTAGTTAGTGTACCATAATAAAAGTTACTGGATTAGTAATAGTAAAATCATTTAGTGGTGTGATGTCATAAGTATCATAGTGTGTAAGAAATGGAAATACATTTATAATTATATTGTTTCTATTTGAAACTAATTTTAAAATGACTGTTCATGAACTACTATTTTAAATCATAATATTTTGTTTTACAGATCGAAAAAGTGGAAGACCCCATGAAACTATTTTCCAAAGCACAAGCTGCGATAAAAGAGAAAATAGATGAAATGAGCGGGGGAAAGAAACCGTAATATCAAATGCCAACAACTATGGATGACTAACTACGGCAAATGAAACATTTTATTGTAAATATGATTTATTTAATGAATATACAATGATAATTTAAAGAACCTTTAGTAATAAATATTATTAACTGACACCAAGTGTAAATTAATTTACAGCAAAGACAGTCCACCTCCAATATGCTCCATTCTTGTTTGTGGTTCCTCAAATGCTAACCAGTCACTTGCATGTGTGGGCAGTAATCCCATACTTTGACACTTATACAAGGCTAAACATATGTTCACTATGTTCCCAAAGATATACACCAGCTTCTGCCCAGCAGCTTGGGTGCCCTCCACCATCTTGAAAGTGCTCTGAGTGACAAATAAAAACTTGACTGGTCGGGCAATCAACATGCCAACCATCATTATGGGGAATATGGATATGGAGTTTCCAGCCATGTACATGATGAACAGGTTCATTGGCACCTGTTTCAACGGGCCCAGTGCGACATCCCATAACTTCTTTATCAATAGATGGTTGGAGTCTGTGTCCTTTGATGATTCCGTATAATTAGCACTGGCGGACTGACTGTACCCAGGCGGCGATGGTAACTCTGCAGTTTGGTTCTTGTGCCTAAAAAAGAAACATTGTAGTCATGAACTAATCCAAATATGCGGCGATTATTTGATACAAAACATCTCCGAGCAAGCTTGGAGCAAGCCACTTACTTGGGGTTGAAATCCAAAGCCCACTTGAACTTTTTGCTGGACTTGATTTGGGACATTTTGTACGATTTGCGACTTGCAGAATAAATACCAGATCAGAAAGATCCTTGTATTGTAAGGCTGGTGAGATGATATTGGTAATTTCGGAAAATTAATAGTAATCGCGTGAAATCACGTTCAACTGACAAGTGACAGTGACAGTGACTGACTGACATTGACGGAACAAAGAAGTTGATAGAGGATACGTTCACGAAGCTCACTATCTGCACTGACACTAACAACAAACAACCCCAAAGGGGGGCTACCACAAAATTCGAAGTTCGTATCACGCCGTCCATTTCACTCTAATGTTGACGACTATCAGTGTGTGCGGAAAGGCAAGATATGAACTTCGAATTTAAAAGTATGAAGCCTGGGGGGGCTTCTCCTATATTCAAAGTTCGTATCATACCGTTCTGTTACTCTCAAATTGATGATTATTACATTATTAGTGTGAATGGAAGGGTGCCATTCGAACTTTGTATTTCGGAATATAAAGTTGGTGCGTGCCAGCATCTCGTGAACTGCTTCTCAACCCAACAGTGCTTCTACTCTGAATTTCGAGTTCGTGTCATACCGTCACAGGCCTTATACTCTGAAATTCGATTTTCGAAGTTCGTTTCGTTCCATTCCGTTCTCACTAATAGTTATTAATTTGAGAGTGAAAGGGACGGTGTGTTACGAACTTCGAAAATCGGATCTCGGAGTAACCCCTCAGGTTACTAACGTGTAGCGAGCATACCGCGCTTTCAGGCCATTAGCAGATAGCAAACTTCATGAACGTTCCCAGAATACAGATAAAGGAAATTTTCGTTTACCACGATATGTATGACTCCATGACCACGATACAAAGAGGGGGCACGACAGTGCCCCCGCCAAGTCGAACAATATTGGTATTCATGTAATCGATGAATTGTATCATGTGGATTTAAATAGTATGGGCCAAAATACTTTTTAATGCCTAATATGAGCATACAATTTTCAACTTTTTTTTTAAATTTAAATATTCATTTTCTTAGTTTTTAATGCAGATATAGATTCGCTATGGTTCGATTTATAATATACATACCTCTGCAGCGATAGTTTTAATGATTTAACTATATTTGTGGTAAGTTATATACCAAGGTGTCGAAAAATTAAACAACAGCGTTACTTTTTTACAAATTTAAGTTTTATTATTAAAATTGTACAATGAGACTCACTAACATGTCAGTTTTTAACTGTAACGCTTATATTAACCTCTTATGAAGTTAAATCATAGAAATAATCAGTTTCATGGACCATTATCATCAATTTAGATTACTGCGTTACTAAAGCCTACATTTAAAACTTAAACTTTTCTATTAATGATTAAAATAAACTTTAAAATAATACCAATTGACGACATCGTCGTCCATATTTGATGAATAATACCTTCGCATGAAGTTAAGGCATTTTAAATAATTAGAAGCCTTTGTATTACTAAAAATACTATAGTAATCCGAGGGACACAACAGTAACGCAGTAGTAAGCTTAGTAACACAGTTGTATTTTCTTACATATAATACTTGGTACTTTCTATAGAAATCTTGCATAATGATAAAAACAAAACAAAATTGAAGTTCTTATGACTCGACGAAATAAAAAGTAACTCGAAATAACTTCAAACATAGCAAAGCCTAGCTGATTCAACACACAAAAAAAAAACATTTACCTACGTAAATATTCTTGTAAAACATAATTTTGACCTCTCCTTCTTCACCAACTTCACTTCTAGCAACACCTAAGTGTAATGTTTGTCTTTAACAGAAGACACTTTTACTAAAACATGGACACCATCAGATATCTTTGAAGTTCAGATATCTTTTAACGTTTTCGTTATCAATTAGCTGCATTTATTTTATACTTATTAGAAACTGATGGTTGGCTAAAACTTGCTAAAGGCTCGTCAGTCACTAAGTACAAACGGGCCTTGCTCATCTCCTTCAAGGTGTAAAAAGAGGCTTCTGCATCAGAAATAAAATAACCGAACCAGAAGCTACTTTTTCATCTGCGGTGCGTTTTTTCTGAGAAAAAAGAAACAATATATGGGTATTTTGGTTTTAATAACGTATTACTTACTAACATTAAAGATACATTAAAAACAACTGCGTTTCCGATGCAACATCTGCGTTACCATTTTAGTAACGCAGTGTAGCAGTTACGCAGTTGTAAATATTTGACCATGTTGTAAATTATTACTAAATAGAATAACAAAATATAGATTTTCTAACACTGACTGAACCAAGACATGACTAACTGCTTATAAAAATAATAATAATGTAAATAACGTCAGTACGTACCTTTTGACAGCGGTAACTCAGGGGTCACGCAATAAACACACGCACCTCTCTCAACGATTGTGATGCGATTGATCCGAGTAGCGTCCTCCCCCCGCGCAGTTGCTATCATTCGTTATAAGAGTTACAACAAGTCGAACCAAATGAAGTGCAAGAAAATGTAATACACTCACTTTAAGGTTTATTTTCATATAGCAACGCTAGGTAGTTACGATTTTATTCTTTGTTGGGGACACAGACGAAATCACTCTTTATTCCTTTAAATGTTTACTGTAAAAAATATCTATTAGCATTGTAATAAAGTTCAAACTTACATTTGTATACTGGTATTCAAGACAAACACGTCATCTAGGAAATATTGTGAGAAATGGCACAGTATAGCTTGAGACACTGCTCAAGGACAGCAATATTTTGTACGAAGAACTACTGCGTTACTAAAAATGACAACGCCGTTACCGTAATTTTCGAATAAATAACATATTTTTCACAGTCAAATCTTGTTTTCTGTATTAGACAATAACGTTATATTTTGAAATTAGTATACTTATTTCACTAATTTGTACTGATTTCCTATAAAATTTAATATTCATTCGGAGAGACCGGTTTTTAGGCATCAAAAAGTATTTTGGCCCGTATACCTACCGTAACCTTGACCCAAAGACATTGGAATATATAATTAATTAATTAAGTACTTTGGTAGAACATATTTATGGTTAAATGAAAAAGGAATGTATCGGCACTTCCACTTTAATACTAAAGTCACAATAAGTACACAACACAAATAACACTCATTCTTTAACAATAATAATCACAAATACAGGGAGTAAGGGCGGAGTGTGCGCACCGATCAGTAATGCAAGGCCGACTGTGGCGACTGTTGTCAACGCGCTAACCAACATGGCGCGAACGCAGCGGCCAGAGATTGTAGACCCGCGGCTCAGTCCGATTCGAAGCGGGCCGGAGGTCTACCTCTATTGGTTCTGGGAGGGAGCTTAGCAGAACACGCTATAGTACTCCATATTTACACATACACATACAAAACACGTATATATCTCCTACGGCAGGGTTTCTTAAAGTGGGGTCCGTAACATTAACATGTGTGCCGGGGGTCCGCAGGAACTCATTTTACCCTTAATGTATTTATTTAGCTACTTGAATTATTTTCTAATAAGTTTAGCTTGACATGCTGACGCGAATAATCTTCGACAGGGGTCCGTGGACCATTTAAAAATCCCGAAAGTGGTCCATGACCGCAAAAAGTTTAAGAAACACTGCCCTACAGAGTAGACAGAGCGTAAGGTAGCAATACCTAAAGGCCACGCTTAGCATGATTGTGGGCGTATACCTAGGTGGAAAGCGGGAAACAAAATTGTGATGAGTTGGTAGCTGCATCGCCTACTTGAGTATAACATTATTCTTAACATTTTCGCCCATTCCCCGTACATTTGTATCAAACATCGGCAATCAGATCGGTTTAATTCTGTACACTTACCTCAGTAACGCGATAGTGAAATGAAACATGCATGCGACGCAATGGGCCTTTACTTACACTTAATTATGGTTAGCCTTAGCCATTGAGAGTTCCCTGATAAAGTTAGTTCTCAGCAGCAGAAACAGAATGTTCGGCAAATTAACGGGCAGGCGCCTCATACAGTCAGTTAAAGCCTTCCAGTTTGTACTGCACTTGTGTGCCGGCACGTAAGTCTAGCGATGACCGTTGATGCGCAGTTGTCGAAAATTATGTATCGCGGGGGAGAGCAGGGGACGTGGGCGAGTGTACTCCACGTTAGACTTACGTGCCTGTACCTGGGCACTTATTCTAAAAATGAAACCTAGCTAGATAAGAGTCATGGACAAAAAATAAAGTTTTTACTACCCTTAAACTTTGAAGTAGGTAAGTTATTAGTGTACCTCGTATAGAATGGTTCTTTCTTAGCTCTCTCTAAAAACTGCCCATTTGTGCACCAAAATTACGCGAATAATCTCTCAAGACTGTTGATGGTTATACCTCCTCACCTCAACATTCAATATGGTTATACTTAGTTATTTTTGCATTATTCAAGCATTTTGCTTCAATACGGAGCTAGGTAGTATCGTTACGAAGAAAGTGGCGCCCCCTTTTATATGGGTGTGGGATTCCCATTCTTTTCTGTTAAAACGCGACTTGTGATATCACTACACAGTATAAAACAGTCTCTTTTCCGCTGTCTGTCCCTATGTATGATTAGATATTTCAAACTACGCAACGGATTTTAATGCAGTTTTCAGGAGGAAGGTTTACAGGTATGTATAATTCTACGCAGACAAAGCCGCGGGCAGAAGCTAGTATAAAAATAAAATATACATGTTTGTTTTTACGTGCAATGTCATTTTATTTATACAACACTATATATATTTTTTATATGTAGGTTTCAAAACACAACTAAGTAAAATAGATAGCTCAAATAAAGTTTGAAAAATTACGCGTTCCATTTCTTTAACACAGTTACGAACTATTGTACTGTCGCTAACTTTTAACTAAACATTCGTGTTTACTTATTCGGAGTCAGTTCAAGAATGCTGGCTAAGTTTTTACTAGTAGGTACTATCACTTGTAATGTTAAGCTTTGTTTGCACAAATGACTTCGCTGTCGGGTGCCACGGACACAGTGTTGCTGTCAACTTCTTTCAGGTTGTCCCTGGAAGCGACGTGTTTCCTGCAAAACACTGCTATACGGTCGCACGCTTCGAGGAGGATATTTTCCGGTACAGTCAAAACGATCCGCATGTAGTTTGGATACGCAAAACACTGTAAGATAAAAAAAATATTAGTAAGATAAAAAAGAGTAGAAATTAAAAAGTGGCAATACAGTAGTGTCGTCCCGTTCTCTTATACCTAAAGATTAGAAAGGGACGACACTACAGTATTGCCACTTTTTAATTTTTTACTCTATTTTGCCAGACCGTAGTTACAATTTCGAAAAAGGAATGAAGTGAAGTAAGCCAAGTTTAATTATAATTTTAGCTATGCTATTTAATTTGGTAGATTTAGGTTTATGAAAAAAAATACACACCTTTCCCGGCAAGCAAAACACGGATTGTTCAGATACGAGCTGCTCAACAAACTGAAGTTCACTTTTGAATTGCGGGAACAAGGACATTTTGATCTGAATCATTATATACATTGCACCCTGTGGCATCACGGGGCGCAGCCCGGGAATGCGGCGCAAGGCTTCGTACGCCAGCTTTGCTTGACTCTGAAATCATAATGAAAAATTAAATTACTTGAATCCACGTCGTATCAAAAATTGTAATAAAATAAAATCTCCAGCGGCGTTCCTGTTTGCAATTTAAATAACAGACGTTATTTAAATTTCAAATAGGTATAACAGGTGTAGTGTAAAATTATTTTCCATGGCATTTCGTAAAAAAAAACCGGTTTTCAACTTTAGTGACATGATATTAAAGTCGTGTACACAATGCAGCTGTTAGATTAAATTGTTTTATAAATAAAAAACTTATTCAAATGTCGTTAAAGTTGAAAACCGCATGGGATTCAACGAAATGTCATGGGAAATTATTTTGCACTACAGATGTAGTGGTCACACATATCATATTAGATAATCTTTGCTTTTCTTTGCCGGTACATTCTAGAAATGAATGCATTTTTCTCAATCCAATAATGCGTAGTAGCGCGGGAAAACAGCGCTTGGTAGACAGCGAAGCGAATGGAACATTCCACTCACCTCTAAAAACAACAACACCTCATCGAAAAAGCTCTGCGGCGTAAGCTGCAGTATAGCAGGCAAGGCGCGCTGCACTAGCGTACTAGGTCCTAGTATTCGATTTGTCATATTATTTAAACCTTCTCGAACTTCCTTTTCAAATATTTTCTGTCGGTCGTGTATTATAACCCAACCCATCCTCCAACCTGGAACTAGGAACCTTTTCGTAATCCCACCGCATGAAAGCACAGGAACGTCAGTTGACAACGATGAGATTGCATGATATTCATTGCCAGAGAAGACCATGTGCTCGTATATCTCATCTGCTATTATAGGAACGCAATTTCTTGATGCTATGTCCAAGATCTCAGTCAAATGTTCTTTGCTGTAAACTGAACCACAAGGATTCGACGGGTTTATAATGACAATTGCGGCTGTTTTGTCATCGATTTGATTTTCTAGATCTTCAAGATCTATTTTCCATTGTTGATCAGGCTAAAAAAAGAAAGCTATTTGTAAATGGAACCAAATTAATCCCTATCAGTTACCTATTTTGCATCAAGATTTGCGCATTAACCAAGAAGATTATACATACATTAAGAATATGCAAAACTAGCGTATTGTAGACTTGTTATGCTTGACAAATGGAAACTTGTTATGTTTCTAGAAACTTGATTTTCATCGTCTCATGTTAATTCACGTTCACGATTCACCAAACGAAGCTAGTTTGCCAAAATATTTATAGCTTTGAATCAAACAACGACACGTGGCAACGTACGTGTAGCTTTAAGCAGGCTGCAATATCAGCAATGAAATTTGAAACTTACCAACAAGTTGTAGTGTTTTATTTCAATTCCTAAACCATCTGATAAAGTTTTGTATATCAGGAATCCTGGTCGCGGCACCAAGATGTTCTGTCCGGCGTCTGCCAGGACAGTGACGGCCATTTCAATGGCGTGTGAGCAGCCGCTGCAGAGAATGACATCTTCTGGCTGCACTGGGCCCTGGTGAGAGCAATATTCTGCTACAGCCTCCCTGACGTCCTGATGTCCTTTACCAGGGCCGTAGCTCCTGCTTTTAAGTAACTCTATACTATCTCGCACTGCTTGAAGAACTTGATCAGGTGGATTCAGATTGCCAAACGTTGTCGGATCACCTGAAATAGAACCCTACATATTGTAAATGACAGAAAAAAGCATTGGTCGTGGTGTTAGATCAGGTTGTGTTGTGAGATCAACGATTTTACGAGTATTTGTAACATCTTTGAGCGTTTTACAATTTATTTAAAGACAAGTTGGATTTGTATTCAAGCATTATGTGTGATATGTGTCCAATCACAATAACAAGATCCCAATTCAAATTTCGGATACTCTGTTAATATTGTGAAATTCGAATCCTGTTAACCTTGACTTAATTGTATCTCTACTAATTTTAATACATGTTTATCCGTGCCCATTTTAATTAACATGCGCCTTTTTAAAAATGCGTGATAGAATGGGCAAGTAAGGTAAGTTTTAAGAACCGGTTCGATAGAGGGGTTCTGGGTTTATCAATAATATCAATACTGTCTAAGAACATGGTATGCGCCATCAGTGCAGTATCTCTACTTACTAGCCTACTGATCTGGCGTGGATATCAAGAAAAAAATCCATTATTGTAACTAATTAATTCCCAAACCACGTACAAGGCGAAGAAAAAAGCGTTTTACATAACGATTTTCAGATTTTACTCCGTTGTAAGTATTTCTGACGATGACAGGTACCAAATTACCAATCATCTTAGTAACATAATCAAAAAATGTTCGTTCACTGGTTTCCTTTGTTATTATTGAAATCTGTATAGATTCAGGTGTTACTCCATGTTAAACTTATTTTTTGTGAGATCCTTTTATTTTGCCACGTGTGAAATATGAGACTGACTGATTTAATCAACAAAAGTTTGCCAAGAAATTAAAGTTAGGACGTCTTTATGACATGCAAGATAGGTCAACTTGCATCATCCACACAAATACTGGTCCGTGGTTAGCATTACACAAACCAGTCACAACAACTAACTTTTTCATTTTTAGTTTTCCGTACCTCAAAATGAAAAAGGGAACTCTCGTAGGAGCACTTATACCTCTCTCTCTCTCTCTCTTCTTCAGCGTGTAGACGCCCACCGTTGGGCATACGCCTCTCCAATCTGTCTCCATCCCGAACACTTATACCTATAGCTATATATTGATGCTTAAACTATCATTCTGTCTGGTACACAAAATGGCTTAATGTATACACTGTAATTTTAAATCTACTTTTATTTCAAATTCAACATTTTCGAAATTTGGGCGGTTTAAAAAAAACATAACTACGCAAAGTAAAATACGTAAACTGACTTTGGAATAAGAAATAAAAAACCAATGTACTTTAGAAATAGGCTTATAGATTTTTTATCGTTTTGTTTCATGTCTGCTTTAACAACCAGCATGGGAAAAACTTTTTTATCGCGTTAAAAGCGGCATTATTATATTTGAAAGTTCATTTTCATAGCACAGTTTAAAAATAAAACGTACCTAGACCTAGAGTTTATTTGAATCATTGTATTACAAAATTTACAATGTAGTTAAAAGTAACTGTTTGTCTACGCAGTTACTAAGACGTTGTACAAATTATACTTCAAATCGCTTTGCGTTTGAATTCGTAACATTCACTAAGATAATCCTCACGTTTCATAAACTAATAAAAACTTAATAAAATTGCCTATTGACATAATTGTATATAGTGTTATTTTTAATAATTTAATGTTTTATTTTGAATAATTCCCATTTAAAAAAAATTGTCGACGCGCAGACTCACCGATAGAGAGAGCGATCAACGGTTTGTTAGGATTCGGCTCCACTTGCAAGTTTTCGACGATCTCCCTTATCACGTTGTGGGTATTGCGAGCCAACTTAGACGCACGCACCTCCCATTTCTGACTCGCTCGCGGCTCGTACGACATGGACACACAACTTGCTGTATTTAGGACGCTGCAGTGACACTTAGGAGATCACAATCAAGAATAGTGTCCGCGGAACGATACGCCTTGGTTTTGTATAAAATGCGATCTGGTGCGGCGGCTGGCGTGATCGGCCGCGGAACTGGTTTCAAAATGCAGATGAGATGACGACAGTGGAGCCTGTTGTAAACATTCCACCCTTACCTCTATAATCTAATCTACTTTTCGTTTATATTAACTTCGTGAACATTTTGACATTGGTTTTCAAAAAATTATTATTAAACCTTTATCCTATCCTTACTTCCTTACTAATATAATATAATATTATTAATACAATATTATAAATGCGAAAGTAGCTCTGTCTGTCTGTCTGTGTGTTACGCTTTCACGCGTAAACCACTAAACTGATTTTAATGAAATTTCGTAAGTACAGAGATGGTTTCATTCCCGGGGAAGGACATAGGATAGTTTTTATCTCGGAAAATCGAATCCCATCAAAAACATAACTTGTAAAAACACCAAGTCTCGCAACTCAGTTCTTCTACCGTAAAAAGTGGTGAAATCCATGTAATACCAAGTTGGTTAATTTATTCAGTCCCTACTGAAAAGACCTCCTGTCTTAGGTTATTACGTAATTAGCTATTATTATTTTTATTATTATTATTATTATAGCCTTTTTATTCCGAATTCGCTACAATTTCAGTAAGTACCTATATGTTCTTGTTGTCGCGTAATTCGGCGTACCTCATGGCATAGGCCTCCTCCGTGTATTGGAGGGTTTGGGCTATAGTTCCCACGCGCGCCCAGTGCGGATTGGGAACTTAACACACACCATTGAATTTCTTCGCAGATGTGTGCAGGTTTCCTGACGATGTTTTCCTTCACCGAAAAGCTCATGGCAAATTACAAATGTAATTTTCGCACATAAATTCCGAAAAACTCAGAGGTGCGAGCCCGGGATTTGAACCCACGACACTCTGCTTGAGAGGCCACAGGTCAAACCTTAGGCTACCACGGCTTTTTTAATTAGCTAACCTAAAAACATAATTATAATAACCATATTAAAATTAAAAATCTTTTATGTTTTAAATAAATAAATTGACTTGGCATTCGCATTAAACCATCAATTTAAGCCAAGTCAATTTATTATTATATTAACACCAGCCGTACCGCTTTTTTGCTCGACTTGGCGGGGGCACTGCCGTGCCCCCAGATAGTTCCCGCGGGATAGCGTAAGTGAATTCTGCGCAGACGGAGTCGCGGCCAACCGCTAGTTTTAAATAATTTGTGCCTACGAAACGTAAAATACGTCTAACTAAATTATATTTGATACCTAGAGTTAAAAATGTTCCTCGCTGTTAAACACCAAGGGTTAGTTTTACGGCTCATAGGTACTACCTACAACGAAATCTCATACTTTTATTTATAAACCATGTTTTTATTCATTTCAATCCTTACTGAGATCAAAAAGACTTAAAATAATGCCACGCTACCGTCGCGCATGGGGTTGTTTCTGGAATATTAGGCACTCGGCGCCCAATTATAATTCTACTTATTTCAGTGTTTTTCAAACTTTTTATGGTCACAGCCCGTTTTCAGAATTTCAAAATGTCTATGTACCCCCTGTCTAAGCTGAGCTTGCTATAGGAAAATATAACTTTAAGTACTTAAATAGTTATGTGAAGGTTAACTGAGTTGCAGCGGATCCCTAGCACTAGCATACATGTCACGGACCCCTAAGGGGTCTGTGGACCCCATTGCAGTTTAAGAAACCCTGACCCTGATCCTGATTTAATATACCTATAAAAGTCGTAATATTAATATTTTGAGATTCTCGCCAGTTTTCGATTTAAAAAGTAAATATTAAAAATAAAGAATGAATGCTTCTTTAATAGTACCTAGAGTAGGTACGTAGATACGTATAGGGCAGGATTTACGATTAGCTCGCTTAAACGATTACAACACTGTAAGAGAATAATAAAAAATAATTATGATTTTTAGCGGTTATCTCTCGTGGTAGTTTAATAACATATTTTCTTAAGTAAGTCATCACCATCATCATCTAAAGCATTACAGCCGTGTGTTAGCCGAACGTGTCCTGCTCAACGCAGGCGTCCGAACTTTATGGACCTAATGACGTTTGGCTTATCATTAATTTGGTAAAGCTCGTGGTTATAATGTTATAACGCGTCCGCCATCCCTCATCTTCCAATACATAAATCGAATGCGCGTAAGGCCTTACCTGCATAATATCTTAATTGCGTCGTTTTATACATGTCAATAACAACAACAAGGAATGACATGGATATTTCTGATTTCCGCAAACAAAAACAAAACGCGCATATCTTGCTTGAGGTCTGTTTTGGAAAATACAAACTATTTCACTAAAGAAAATTAACATTTTAAGATAATTTCTATACAAAAAAAAATTACGTATGTACGCAAATATGTGGTAAGGTAAGATAAGATAAGATAATGTTTATTTGCAGAAAAGGGGTTAGTTACATGCCTTAGTGTTAAGTTAGATGCGGCGAAAGGTTCCAGTAAAAGATGCTACGGCAGTGTTTGCTTCGCGCTCGACTTGGCGGGGGCACTGCCGTGCCCCCAGATATCGCTCCATCTTTTTCAGCTGCATTTATAGCATGCAAATATATAAAGTAGGTAACGTGCATCAATAATAATGAAATCAATAACAAAACATTTAAGTATAATTAGTATGAGTATGAAAGAATAATATAATTATTTAATATTATAATAGAATATTTTTTTCACCTCACTAGGTCGGAAACCCCTTTTCGTTTGTTTGACATCTATTGAGAAAATCGCTTTTTATCAAAAGTCAAGTCAAAAGTCAAAAGTTTATTTTGCAAATAGGCCGCCGAGGGCTCTTTTACATGTCTTTTTTTGAATCTACCAGCGCATTCGGAAAGACCATCATTGCCAAGAAGAATGCGCCGCAAGAAACTTGGCAGAAAGTCATTTTTTTCAAAATAAAATAGATTTACAATAGTACTTAAATTCTACTTAACTTACCTAATATAATTAATACATTTTATAAAAGGGATGTAAAAGGTCCCTAAGTTAAGTCCGTACCTTAAATTACATTGGTCTATAGTAGAGATGTATCTCCAGCTTTAGTGATATTTCACAGCTAACAAAACGTAAAACGTTAAAAGTGCTGAATTTTTATCATCTCAAAATCATGGATTGCATCGAGTAAAAAAAAACACTAAATACAGTCTTACAACTTTATTTTAATTCATAAATATCAGCATTCAACAATTACCTTCATTCTTGTTGTAAAACCGGATAAAAATAAATGTTCTGACTGTCCGAGTAAGTCGATGTGCGAACAAAACGCATCCGAAATAATTTAAAAAAACTTAAGTCAAACGGGGGGTGGCAATAACGGCTGTTTTGCAATAATGAACAACAGTGTTGTGTTATTCTTAAATAGCTGTTATTGTAAACTGTTGTCTGTTATCCTGTTATATTGCTGTTTTACAGAACGACAATGAATTAGCGAACGAAAATTACTGCTTGCAAATTTTATTAAAAAAATATTGTTATACTTATTTCGTTACGATAACGACTAACGAACGATAAATGAACTTCCCTTCATACTTTTCACAGGCTTAGGACTGTCAGAATTTTGTTTTAATATTTTATTATTACCTAAACTACGTACTTAACATTAAATATTAACAGTTTGTTTTTATTTACACGAAAAATGTTTATTTACACTTACACTTACTCAGCACAACTTACGTAGGTACGACTTACGATACAAAGCGCGTGACCGCAACAAATTAAAACGTACGGGAACAAGACCAAAACAACGCGCTGTTACCTTGTTTGTTATTGTACTGACTGACAACAAACAGCAACAGCTAATAACGATACCCAAACCGCCAAAAGTCAGCTATTTGAATTTCGGATATTGTGGATAGCAGGTTAACAATCTATGTCAATGAAATAAACACCTTGTTTCGTTGGATAAAAGCTTAAAATCGAAGGAAGCAGTACGCACGTGTACAAGCGTCTCGATCTCGCGATTCCGATGCAAGCTCGCGCGTATAGCGCTATCTCTCGCACACCTACTTGATTTGTTGCGCACTCGCTTACGCTTCTATGCCAAGTGCGGCAACAGTGCGCGTATGACAACATTGACAACAGACACCACATAATGATAGCAGGATAGTTGACGATTCGATAATGTGTTGCGCGTTGCGTCAAAATAATGCTTTACGTAATCTGCTGTTGTAATAACGACCACCACTAATGCTACGGCCACATTAGCGGGATTCGGCGAAGGTTCGCCCTATCGCGGCATGTGTGGCCAGACAGTTCGCTTTAACACGAATCATTCGGGCGAACTCGAACTGTCATCGGGCTCCTGTCGGTATCTAGCGCAGATCAAAGGATTTTATCGCGACAGAGTTCGTGTTCGTGCAAGTGTCTACACTTCGTACTTTGAAATTTCTGAAAAGGACGTCAATTTTGACAAGTGACATTTCAATAATTATTTACAGACATACAATACAAAGCAAACGCTTCCTCCATCTTTTTGTTTCTTTGCGCTCTTGGTTCATTTTCCCGTCAAATTAAGAGTTGCGCGAAATAGTTTGCCCGAAGTTTTTATCGCGATAATTTGGTCTTAGTGTGGCCACGTAGTTCGTGGCTACACGAACTCGAACTTTTTATCGCGAAATCGTGACCCGAACCTTCGCCCGCTAATGTGGCCCGGGGGTAACGGGGAGTACAGTTTGTCTATAAACTCGTGGCATTAAAAAGTGGCAACACTGTAGTGTCGTCTCTTTCTAATCTATATGTATAAGAAAACGGGACGACACTACAATGTTGCCACTTTTCAATGCCACGACTTTATAGACAAACTGTAGTTCCATAAAGACGATATGTTTAGGCTATTTTGCATTATTTTTTCTTTTACCAATATTTATTTTAAAACTTTCTTATTAAGTTTGGTCATATGAGCTGTGATGATTTGCTTTATTTTTAAGTCTAAATACTGCAAAGTTCCACTGTAATGTAAGTAGAACCGTGGATTAAATTTAACAGCATACACTTTCAAGGTGACACTTTTGACTCGCTTATTATAATAACAATGAAAGATTTTCATTGTCTTGGTCAAATTTTGTACGGTTCTTTCTTAAATGCTGTGAACGAAATACTGACGAAAGTGACGAATGACGTAGACGAACGACGGACACGTGCTAACACGTTTTTTTATGATTTTTCAACGAGCGTAGCGATCATCTTCACAGACGAAAGGAAAGAAAGTTCATGTCGTAGAATAATGTTCAGTAGTATTCACGGTGTCTCAAAGTCAAAATTAATCCACAGATGAGAAGAAATATCTTTTATTATTATTATTAATATTGTACTTAGACTTCGACACAGTTGGTTAAATTAGTTAGGTCAGTTTTATTGAACACCGCTGTGTACCTAGTCGGACTTGCGCACCGAGGGTTCCGTGCAAATTCGCCAAGTTATTATAAAATCCGTTTCGGTGGAAGTTTGCATTTTTTAGTTTTATCATTCTTATTTTAGAAGTTTTACCACTTTGGAAGTGTCTCTCGCGCAAACTATTCAGTTTAGAAAAAGATGATATTAGAAACCTCAATATCATTTTTGAAGGCTTATCCATAGACTGATATACCGAGATACCCCACACGTATGGGTTTGATGAAAATATTTTTTTTTTAGTTTCAGTTCTAAGTATGGGGAATCCCTAATATGTATTGTTTTTTTTTTCTATTTTTGTATGAAAATCATAATGCGGTTCACAGAATCCCAATACTTACCTAGTTTCGACGGTATAGTTCTTATAGTTTTGGAAAAAAGTGGCTCTGACATATGGACGGAGAGACAGACAGACAGACATAACGAATCTATAATGCTACGGCCACATTAGCGGGATTCGGCGAAGGTTCGCCCTATCGCGGCATATGGGGACAGACAGTTCACTTTATCGCGAATCATTCGGGCGAACTCGAACTGTGTTCGGGGTCCTGTCGGTATCTAGCGCAGATCAAAGGATTTTATCGCGACAGAGTTCGTGTTCGTGCAAGTGTCTACACTTCGTACTTTGAAATTTCTGAAATGTACGTCAATTTTGACAAGTGACATTTCAATAATTATTTACAGTCATACAATACAAAGCAAACGCTGCCTCCGTCTTTTTGTTTCTTTGCGCTCTTGGTTCATTTTCCCGTCAAATTAAGAGTTGCGCGACATAGTTCGC
The DNA here is from genome assembly GCA_963854515.1 of Pandemis heparana. NCBI lineage: Eukaryota > Metazoa > Arthropoda > Insecta > Lepidoptera > Tortricidae > Pandemis > Pandemis heparana. Next base: position 12,338,916 of record OY978008.1, on the reverse strand, counting down.
CCGAAGTTTTTATCGCGATAATTTGGTCTAAGTGTGGCCACATAGTTCGTGGCTACACGATCTCGAACTTTTTATCGCGACAAGGCGACACGAACCTTCGCCCGCTAATGTGGCCCGGGGGTAAGGGTTCCGGTTTTTGCCATTTGGCTACAGAACCCTAAAAATGGGCTTACTGAAAAGCAAGGCAAGGGGTTGCTTTTCATTAAGTATTTATTTTGTTCATTGACTTTGTCAAATATTCGATGTTTACCTAAAGGTGCGACCACACCGTCGCTTAAAAAACGGTGACGTTACGGAATCGCAACAAAATGTATGAAGAAACGGTGAGAAAACGACACGTGACGCTTACGACAACACGTCACTGCGTATACACCGCGGTGTGGTCGCACCTTAAAATATACCTTCTTACAGCGTCAAAGGTGTGGCTTAATTTTAAATTAGGTACATTAAAAAAAATAACATGATTGTAAACATTCTTCTACCCTATTCCAACCCTCTCACGCTATAAAATGTAGACAAATATAATGGCGGAACCACATTATTAACACCCGACGCGACCCGACGCAACGCGACGCGTGTTGAGTCGAATCAAATTGTATTATTTTCTATGACCAGAGCCACACTGTCAACATCCGACGCGACGCCACGCGCACACACGCCACCCGACCCAGACGGGCCAGATCGACGTGTCGTCGATAGTGAGGGTAAACACCCCACCCGACGCGGCACGCGCAGTGTGGTTCTGGACGACACGCTAGCAATTTCTTTAGCTGACAGCTGTGGAAGTGTGTAGTTCACAAACACATGCATACATTCTGCGAATGTTCTCGAACAACTGACGCGTGGCATCGGGTTGGAATAGGGTAGAAGAATGTTTACAATCATGTTATTTTTTTTAATGTACCTAATTTAAAATTAAGCCACACCTTTGACGCTGTAAGAAGGTATATTTTAAGGTGCGACCACACCGCGGTGTATACGCAGTGACGTGTTGTCGTAAGCGTCACGTGTCGTTTTCTCACCGTTTCTTCATACATTTTGTTGCGATTCCGTAACGTCACCGTTTTTTAAGCGACGGTGTGGTCGCACCTTTAGGTAAACATCGAATATTTGACAAAGTCAATGAACAAAATAAATACTTAATGAAAAGCAACCCCTTGCCTTGCTTTTCAGTAAGCCCATTTTTAGGGTTCTGTAGCCAAATGGCAAAAACCGGAACCCTTACCCCCGGGCCACATTAGCGGGCGAAGGTTCGTGTCGCCTTGTCGCGATAAAAAGTTCGAGATCGTGTAGCCACGAACTATGTGGCCACACTTAGACCAAATTATCGCGATAAAAACTTCGGGCGAACTATGTCGCGCAACTCTTAATTTGACGGGAAAATGAACCAAGAGCGCAAAGAAACAAAAAGACGGAGGCAGCGTTTGCTTTGTATTGTATGACTGTAAATAATTATTGAAATGTCACTTGTCAAAATTGACGTACATTTCAGAAATTTCAAAGTACGAAGTGTAGACACTTGCACGAACACGAACTCTGTCGCGATAAAATCCTTTGATCTGCGCTAGATACCGACAGGACCCCGAACACAGTTCGAGTTCGCCCGAATGATTCGCGATAAAGTGAACTGTCTGTCCCCATATGCCGCGATAGGGCGAACCTTCGCCGAATCCCGCTAATGTGGCCGTAGCATTATAGATTCGTTATGTCTGTCTGTCTGTCTCTCCGTCCATATGTCGGAGCCACTTTTTTCCAAAACTATAAGAACTATACCGTCGAAACTAGGTAAGTATTGGGATTCTGTGAACCGCATTATGATTTTCATACAAAAATAGAAAAAAAAAACAATAAATATTAGGGATTCCCCATACTTAGAACTGAAACTCAAAAAAAAATATTTTCATCAAACCCATACGTGTGGGGTATCTCGGTATATCAGTCTATGGATAAGCCTTCAAAAATGATATTGAGGTTTCTAATATCATCTTTTTCTAAACTGAATAGTTTGCGCGAGAGACACTTCCAAAGTGGTAAAACTTCTAAAATAAGAGAATGATAAAACTAAAAAATGCAAACTTCCACCGAAACGGATTTTATAATAACTTGGCGAATTTGCACGGAACCCTCGGTGCGCAAGTCCGACTAGGTACACAGCGGTGTTCAGTAAAACTGACTTAACTAATTTAACCAACTGTGTCGAAGTCTAAGTACAATATTAATAATAATAATAGGTATAAGATATTTCTTCTCATCTGTGGATTAATTTTGACTTTGAGACACCGTGAATACTACTGAACATTATTCTACGAAATGAACTTTCTGTCCTTTCGTCTGTGAAGATGATCGCTATGCTCGTTGAAAAATCATAAAAAAACGTGTTAGCACGTGTCCGTCGTTCGTCTACGTCATTCGTCAGTGTTTCATTCACAGCATTTAAGAAAGAACCGTACAAAATTTGACCAAGACAATGAAAATCTTTCATTGTTATTATAATAAGCGAGTCAAAAGTGTCACCTTGAAAGTGTATGCTGTTAAATTTAATCCACAGTTCTACTTACATTACAGTGGAACTTTGCAGTATTTAGGTAGACTTAAAAATAAAGCAAATCATCACAGCTCATATGACCAAACTGAATAAGAAAGTTTTAAAATAAATATTGGTAAAAGCAAAAATAAAATAATGCAAAATAGCCTAAACATATATCGTCTTTATGGAACTACAGTTTGTCTATAAAGTCGTGGCATTGAAAAGTGGCAACATTGTAGTGTCGTCCCGTTTTCTTATAGATATAGATTAGAAAGGGACGACACTACAGTGTTGCCACTTTTTAATGCCACGACTTTATAGACAAACTGTACTCCCCGTTAGTGGTGGTCGTTATTACAACAGCAGATTACGTAAAGCATTATTTTGACGCAACGCGCAACACATTATCGAATCGTCAACTATCCTGCTATCATTATGTGTTGTCTGTTGTCAATGTTGTCATACGCGCACTGTTGCCGCACTTGGCATAGAAGCGTAAGCGAGTGCGCAACAAATCAAGTAGGTGTGCGAGAGATAGCGCTATACGCGCGAGCTTGCATCGGAATCGCGAGAGCGAGACGCTTGTACACGTGCGTACTGCTTCCTTCGATTTTAAGCTTTTATCCAACGAAATAAGGTGTTTATTTCATTGACATAGATTGTTAACCTGCTATCGATGGTGAGGGTAAACACCCCACCCGACGCGGCACGCGCAGTGTGGTTCTGGACGACACGCTAGCAATTTCTTTAGCTGACAGCTGTGGAAGTGTGTAGTTCACAAACACATGCATACATTCTGCGAATGTTCTCGAACAACTGACGCGTGGCATCGGGTGTTGTCCAGAACCACACTGCGCGTGTTGCGTCGGGTGGGGTGTTTACCCCCACCATCGGCGACACGTCGATCTGGCCCGTCTGGGTCGGGTGGCGTGTGTGCGCGTGGCGTCGCGTCGGGTGCTGACAGTGTGGCTCTGGTCATAGAAAATAATACAATTTGATTCGACTCAACACGCGTCGCGTCGCGTCAGGTCGCGTCGGGTGTTAATAATGTGGTTCCAATTTGGGAGGAAAACTGACATTTTATCCCGTCAGATGGCGCATAAGCGACTGTACCTTGTTATGACATAAGAACTGTCAAATCCAGTACATTTTTTATGAATAGTTTTAAACTTTTGCATTTTATTCAAAGATGCCTCAATATAGCCCGCTAAACTGTAAAAACAGGGGAGTTCATCTATTTCCTAATGACCCAAAGCGCAGAAAACAATGGGAAAATGCTTTACGTATTAAAAACTTTCAAGCAAGTGATACAGCACGTTTGTGTTCACTGCATTTCAAAGACGATTCTGGTATTTCTTGTTTGCTGATGTTTGGAATAGGCGAATCGGCGTTCACGTCTTTCAAAGAATCCGAGTGTGGACAATTATATGAAAGGTTTTCTTGGACATCTAATTCAGCACCAAAGTTTTGGTTCCGATCATACGCCTCTAACCTAAAAGAAAGAACTGCACATAAACCTCCAGAATTCAAATTAAAATAGAAATACGGAACATAACCTTAAATATTTGAAGTGTTTACTTTTTTATCAAATCAGCCTTTTTACCAGCCATCGATGCATGTCTCCTGCAAAGCTCAGCTTGAAGTTCACGCACAGTCATAAAAGAGTACATTTTGCCAGTTATATCGCAGAAATAACTCAGATAATCGCAATCAGACATTTGACACGAAACGTAAACAAGGTACAGTCGCTTGGGGCGACATCTGTCTCAAGCTTCTAGTTTGCCTCCTCGAAACATGGGGGGGCACGGCAGTGCCCCCGCCAAGTCGAGCAAAAATAGCGGCACGGCCGTACCATCCTTTTCTCGAATAAAATTAATCCTAAGTAGGTTTAAATATTTTTATCAATCGACATAAAGCATTGCTGCCAACGATTAAAAAAAAATTCATTTCGTTCATTTCATTTTATTTTAATATTCTACTTATTAAAGATTTCAAAGAATCTTAGCTGCTGACTCGTAAATAGTGTGTATTATCGTATTTGTCGTGATCATGTCGTGAAGTCGTGATTGGCGGCTTGGAGGGCAGTGGGCATGTCACATTTTTATTTGGCAAGTATATGATAATATGAAGTATATATAACATGAAGTTAAGAAATTGCTAGAAGATGGCATCATCGAAGAGAGCCAATCTCCCTGGAGGGCACAAGTACTAGTGACAAAGAATGCAAATCACAAAAAGCGTTTAGTAATTGACTACTCCCAAACCATCTATAGGTACACTCAGCTAGACGCATACCCGTTACCTAACATTGAAGAAATGGTAACAAAAGTTTCTAAGTATGCGGTCTTCAGTACCATCGATCTCCAAAGCGCCTACCATCAGGTCCCCATCCTCACCCACGAGAAACCCTTCACAGCTTTTGAAGCTTACGGTAATTTGTACCAATTTCGCCGCATTCCATTTGGCGTAACTAACGGGGTAGCCAGTTTCCAAAGAACCGTCGATTGGCTCATAAGAAAAGAAAATCTATCCGGTACATACGCTTACCTTGATGATATAACTGTTTGTGGAAGTACCCAACAAGAACACGACATGAATTTAGAACGATTTTTACGGGCGGCTGATAAATATAGTCTGACGCTCAATAAAACTAAAAGCAAATTCAGTCAACGCACCATCAACTTACTTGGGTATACAATACAAGACCACATCATCAAGCCTGATAGTGATCGACTACAGCCCCTTCTTAAAATGCCACCGCCAAATGACCTAGCATCCCTCAGGAGAACATTGGGCATGTTCGCCCACTACTCTAAATGGATCCCTAACTTCTCCGAAAGAATCCATATTCTAGCGCATGCTGACTCTTTCCCCCTAAGTAAAGAAGCTGAAGATTGCTTCGAAGGTTTAAAATCCACAATCGCCAAGTCCTCCGTTCATGCTATTGATGATAATATGCCCTTCACCGTTGAAACAGATGCTTCCGAACACTCAATTGCTGCTACACTGACTCAAGATTCACGACCTGTAGCTTTCTTCTCAAGAACCTTAAATCACAGTGAACTCAATCATTCAGCCGTCGAAAAAGAAGCGTACGCCATCGTAGAATCACTAAAAAAGTGGAGGCATTTCCTTATCGGGAAACATTTTACTCTTATAACGGATCAAAGGTCTGTTTCATTTATGCTCAATGCCAAACACGCCAGTAAAATTAAAAACGAGAAAATCCAAAGATGGCGGCTTGAGTTAGCGCCTTACAATTACGACATAGTATACAGACCCGGGAAGGATAACAAAGCTGCTGATGCCCTATCGCGCATATGTGCTTGCACCACGAACACCGCATCTAAACTCCAATCTCTTCACGCATCACTTTGCCATCCAGGAGTGGCAAGAATGTACCACTGGCTGAAGAGTAAGAATCTCCCCTACTCCATCGACGAAGTCAGGACGATGACTCGCAATTGCCGTCTGTGTGCTGAGATCAAGCCGAGGTATTTTAACAACCCTACTCCCTCACCGAAACTTATAAAGGCGACATCAGCATTTGAACGCTTAAGCGTAGATTTCAAAGGCCCTCTCCCTTCAAAGTCTAACAACAAATATATTCTCACGGTTATTGATGAATACTCCCGATTTCCTTTCGCCTTTCCGTGCAGCGATATGAGTGCTAAAACTGTAATCAAGCATCTAAATAGCCTGTTCATGATTTTTGGCATGCCGGCATACATTCATTCAGACCGAGGCACGCAATTCCTGTCGGCTGATCTTAGAGATTACCTTCATTCTAAAGGGGTAGCTACCAGCAACACCACTGCATACAATCCACAATGCAACGGCCAGGTCGAAAAATTAAATTCTACTGTATGGAAAGCAGTACAATTAGCTTGTGGAACTCATAACGCACCAATTGAACATTGGGAACTATATTTGTCAGTGGCCCTACACTCAATTCGCTCTTTGCTGTGTACTGCGACGAACTGTACTCCGCACGAAAGAATGTTCATGCACACCCGCCGATCACCCAATGGGAATACGATACCAACATGGCTCACAAGTTCAGGTCAAGTGCTAATGAAAAGATTTGATCGTAAGAACAAATACCAGCCATTGGTAGAAGAGGTCGAACTAATACAGTCAAACCCTGACTACTCGTTTGTCCGATTACAAGATGGACGAGAGACGACGGTGTCAAATCGACACCTCGCCCCTATCGGAGAGAATACCGGCGAAAGACTTGAAATCCTAGAGGCGGAGCCCATGATAGAAGAAGAATATATGACGCCACCGAGCTCACCGATTCATGCAGAAATTAATAACTCTGCTCCCTCTAGTCCACCCGTTCAGTCTCAAACAACGAACTCTCACTCTCCTGAATCGCCAATATCTTTCCCTGCCCAAGCCCCAGCTACTACGCAACAGAATTCTCCCTCAAGCACCACTCCACCAAGCGTAGAAGCTTCGCCTTCAGTTCTTAGGAGATCGAGCAGAACTCGAAAGCTGCCTCGATACCTTCAAGACTATAGTGTGGGAGAATGACGTGATATGATCTATTTGCTGAAAGCTCCAACCTCCTTCCTTCAGCCTCTATCTTTACTCCTGCTTTCATGTCATTGTCAATCAAGACTGCGCCGTATTATATTGTCAAATGTCGTACAATTTTATGTTTATTAAAACCTGAATACTACAGGTTTTCTCATTACTTCAGGCAACATTAAAATTAAAAATGTACGATTGATTATTTTTCTTCGAATATAATATAACGTATACTATAACCTCTCTCTACTTTTTATTTTATGAGCCTAAAAACAAACTAATTAAAACACATTTAACATTGTATTATTTCAAAATACCTATTATATATTATAGTTTCAGTTAAATTTTCTAATCAGAACAGAACTTTAATCCAACGCACTTTACAATACACATTCAAATCGATCAAATACTCATGCAAACTTAAATCGATTTATCGTGAGTATCGAGTACCGAGTCATATGGTTACATCACTAGTTACGTCGGGAAGAGAAATGTCAAAACGGGCCTTTTATTTTGCGACTAGTGAAACTAGGAAACTAAACTACCTATAAATAATAGGAGTCAGGGGTATGACAGCTTAGTTTAATGTAGTCCGCTGTAGCGCTAGTGTCGCTCCTACAATCCGCCATCTTTGTGACGCCATGTTCAACTACCGGTGTCTATCTTATCTGTACATGTACGTATGTACGTCGCACCTTACGTTACGTTCAACATTGCGTAAAGTAGCCGGTTGATGATAGCTTGTGTATGTCCTCGCGTTTTCGCTTGAGTTGATATCCAAGTGTTCTCCTGTGTTACTTAGAGCAATAAACAGTGTTACTGTGCAAAATCTACCATGAGACCTTTAAAGTGCTGTGTTACCGGTTGTGCCGCAACAAGTGACACGCACCGGCTCTTTTGTTTTCCGAAAAAGGACTCTCTGAGAAATCGTTGGTTATCCTACCTGGTGCCAGTGGCTTCTTCACTCCTGGGACTATCAAAAGAGCAGTTACGGAACAGACGCGTTTGTGAAAAACATTTCGACAAACATCAGTTTGACCGTGAAGGCCGAAGACTTCGGTATTCCTATCCCTGCTTATTTACTGACGCTGAAATTGCACATGGTGAACCACTTTCTACATCTGGAGTAGGTGAGCATTTTATTTAACAAGCTTCTCTTTGATTTTAAGACAATGTAATAGTGTAAGGTTTTTTCATTCTTAACTGTCTTATTTGGTAAACAAAATTCTAACCTCAAAACGTCTCATTTTTGTTATTTTTAACTATTTCATCGTAAATGAAGGAACTGGAGATAAAATATCATCAAAATTATGTACAAAATATTGCCTCAGGTTTATTTGATAACATAATACACCTTATCCTTTACAAAAATTTGTACATTGAGATTAGAATTTTGTTTACCAAATAGGACAGTTATCACATCGACGCATTGGGCCCGCGTGGAAACTACAGCCCAAGCCCTCATAGTTTTTGTTTCAACTGTTAGTCTGAAACCTTAGTTTTTGTATCCTGCCACATGACTTACATCTGGGTTGTGACATTTACCATTAAAATTTGTAATGTTATGAAGCAATTATCTTATAAAACAATATTATTTTTCACAAATTATGTTTTTGAAATGAAACCAGATAAAAAAAACTTTTTTTTTTCAGTGTATGATGTTCTAAATGAACACAATTACTACAAGGAGCAAGACGATATGGATGATGATATGACAGAGGCTGTGTTGGTTATTGGACGCCCAGGTAAATTGCATATAAATACACTCTTTCTGGTCAAGTTGTTTTGTGCGAAACATCCCATTAAATTTTAACATAACACTTCATTGTGTTAGAGAAATTGCCATAATTTTTAATGACTTATAATTTACATAGTTATATTAAAACACCAATACAAATGAGAAAGTGATGTGAAGTAGTTTAGACAATACAGAACTTGTTTTGTATCTTAGTACTCGTTGACTCTACCAGATCTCGTTTAGCAATGCCATAGATAGCCGTAATCACAAAGAATCGAACAAGACGATCAATACGAGTTTTTAATTTTAAACTTGGAATAGACTTTTCTTTAAAAAAGGATAACTGGAAACAAGTTGTTTATGTTTTGTTTGTGTTTGTGTCGAATGAGGAAGTGATTGATCGAGTGAAAGAAAAGCGGTGCCCGTTGAAGACCATTGAGAACAGAAAAGGAATGATTTTGGGACACCTGATATGGCACGACGAGTATATTAAGATTATAATTGAAGGTAAGGTTGAAGGGAAGCGAAAAAGAGAAAGGCCAAGAAGAACATTTATGGACCAGGTGAAAGAGAGGGTTGAAGTCGTGTCCTAGGTATCAAGAAGTCAAAGAAAAGCCCCTGGAAAGGATCACATGGAAATCGCTCCACCGACAAGAGCAATAGCTCTTAAGTTTAAGAAGAGAGAGAGAGATGTTTGTTTATATTTATTTGATCATCTATACTTCTATACACTAATATTATAAAGAGGAAAGATTTGATTGTTTGTTTGTTTGTTTGCACTGGACCGATTTGAAAAATTCTTTCACCGTTATAATCCTTAATTATCCCCGATGAACATTGGCGACGAAGTTGCGGGCAACAGCTAGTTCAATATAAAATTACATAGTTAGCATCACTTAAAATTTAATTTCAAAGAATTTATATCGAAATCGTGAGCTCAAAATACATACATACATACATACACAAATCACGTATTTATCCCTTACGGGGTAGACAGAGCCTAAGGTTACAAGAACTTAAGGCCACGCTTAGAATGATTGTGGGCATATGGGTGGAAAGGGGAATCAAAATAGTGATGGTCACTAGCCGCATCACCTGTAACATGATTCCTAAGATTTTCGTCCATTCCCTTGCTGGGTTTTTACCATCTGCGCGGGAAGAGAAGCAACTGGTACATTCTGTGTTTTTTCTTTACTCCCAGACCAGCATGGAAGAATTTTTTCTCTATAATGAAATTTCAAAGCAGCAATTGTGAGACAAATTTCATTATAATTTTTCAGGTGAAGATTTCCATGAACATCCTTCATGCTCACAGCAGCAAACAGTCACAGCAGCTAAAGAAAAAGGTAAATCTATATGGTTTGATAATATGTACTTACTAATATTGTAAATGCGAGTGAGTTTATTTGTGCTTCTTTCATAGAAGTCCCTGGAAAGGACCACATGGAAATCGCACCACCGACAAGAGCATAGCTCTTAAGTTTAAGAAGAGAGAGAGAGAGATGTTTGTTTAAATTTATTTGATCATTCAATATAAAATTACATTATAACTTAAAATTAAATGTCAAAGAATTTATATTGTCAGCTCAAAATACATATATACATACATACATACACAAATCACGTCGTTATCCCTTACGGGGTAAACACATTAAGGTAATAAGACCTCAAGGCCACGTTTAGCATGATTGTCGGCGTATGGGTGGAAAGGGGAATCAAAATAGTGATGGTCACTAGCCGCATCACCTGTAACATGATTCCTAAGATTTTCGTCCATTCCCTTGCTGGGTTTTTACCATCTGCGCGGGAAGAGAAGCAACTGGTACATTCTGTGTTTTTTCTTTACTCCCAGACCAGCATGGAAGAATTTTTTCTCTATAATGAAATTTCAAAGCAGCAATTGTGAGACAAATTTCATTATGCTTTTTCAGGTGAAGATTTCCATGAACATCCTTCATGCTCACAGCAGCAAACAGTCACAGCAGCTAAAGAAAAAGGTAAATCTATATGGTTTGATAATATGTACTTACTAATATTGTAAATGTGAGTGAGTTTATTTGTGCTTCTTTCATAGAAGTCCCTGGAAAGGACCACATGGAAATCGCACCACCGACAAGAGCATAGCTCTTAAGTTTAAGAAGAGAGAGAGAGAGAGATGTTTGTTTAAATTTATTTGATCATTCAATATAAAATTACATCATAACTTAAAATTAAATGTCAAAGAATTTATATCGTCAGCTCAAAATACATATATACATACATACATACACAAATCATGTCGTTATCCCTTACGGGGTAGACAGACCCTAAGGTAATAAGACCTCAAGGCCACGTTTAGCATGATTGTCGGCGTATGGAAGGAAAGGGGAATCAAAATTTTAAAGCAGCAATTGTGAGACAGATTTCATTATAATTTTTCAGGTGAAGATTTCCATGAACATCCTTCATGCTCACAGCAGCAAACAGTCACAGCAGCTACAGAAAAAGGTAAATCTATATGGTTTGATAATATGTACTTACTAATATTGTAAAAACAAAAGCCGTGTTAGCCTAGTGGTTTGACCTGTGGCTTCTCAAGCAGAGCGTCGTGTGTTTAAATCCCGGGCTCGCACCTCTGAATTTTTCGGAATTTATGTGCGAAAATTACATGGCATGGCAAGCTTTTCGGTGAAGGAAAACATCGCGAGGAAACCTGCACACATCTGCGAAGAAATTCAATGGTGTGTGTTAAGTTACCAATCTGCACTGGGCGCGCGTGGGAACTAAAGCCCAAACCCTCCAATACACGGAGGAGGCCTATGCCATGAGGCACGCCGAATTACGCGATAATTTAATAAAACAAATTTGTAGCGAATTCGGAATAAAAGGCTATATTATTATTATTATATTGTAAATGCAAGTGAGTTTATTTGTTCTTCTTTCATATTTTGTAACTGAGATTTAGAACAGCTTGATTCTTCTTTATGTAACGGGATAGAGAAAAACAGAAGCCACTTTTTACCTGACTGTATATGTATCTATGTATGCGTGTTCGTTCCTGTGTTCGCTCGTAACTACTCAAGGTGTCAACTAATTTTGTTAAATGATACGTCATTTGATTAGATTCGTCTTGATGGCGATGGTGTCATATGCAACATACGTATGCGTATACATATACATTCTTAAAGAAATTAAATTAACGGATTTAACAGGCTTTAATGTCCAAATTGAAAAAATAACATTCTTTTTTTAAAATCTTTTCTAGTTCTTCAAATCATTTATTACTACCTGTTACTACCCGCGTCTTCGAAATTGGCTTCAAATATTGTTACATAAGAAACTTCTTACAATAACGAATGCGACAAACAAGAATTAATTAGCGAAATCGGTCCATCCGTACTTTCGTGATGCCGTGGATTCATAATAATATCTACAATACTAATCAATCAATATATACATAATAATACGAAAAAACCCTGCCAGCTGAGTTAAAACAAGTTAGTTAATTCACAACCCAATCTGAAAGTGGGGCATACATAAGGTAGTGATGTAATGTGAACACAATCATCCTAGATACAAATATTTGCTAATTTTGTTCACTACTCAAGCGAAGTGTGGCAAAATCTGATGTATTTGATATATGTCTTTCGTTATGTTCATCATCAACTATAGTCATTGGCTGATTTAACAAAATTGTAGCGAAAATCTGCTAGAAAAGCTGAAGTGAAGGGTGAAGGGACAGTCTCGACATGGGAGATATTTAAAAAAAAATGGTTGGAGATACCTACTTAAAATCCATAACAGAAGACGTTCCAACAGTTTTTAGAATTTGTATCTGTTTGTCTGTATATTTGCGAGCGCATCATGGTGAAAACGACTGAACGGATTTTTATACGAACTTCAGTATCTGTTGTGAAAATCACCGGCCAGGTTATAGACTACTTTTTATCCCGGAGAATTGCACAGATCCCGCGGGATAGCGATAAAAATGTCAAAGGTCGCAGCTGCCTAGAGTCGCAACGTTAATTAAATATTGCTTCAGTATCATAGAATGGAATAAATTTTGGTTCTGCGTGGACGAAGTCGCAGGAAAAAGCTAGTTTGGAATAAAGTGCTTATATAACTTTGAAAAAAAAATGTTTTGTATGTTTATTATTTGATTATAATGACTAATAATGAAGTAGGATTACCATTTGTTTGACTTTTGCATGATGGGCTAGAGTGCCAAGCAGTCACCAATAGCCGTTTGTTACTGCCCTTGTATTGTAAAAGAATAATAAAAGAGTAATAAGAATAATAAAGCTTCTTTTTTTTAGTTGTAGCCTTGGAACAGCCTTCCTGCTCTTTTCCCAGAGAAGAAAAACTATCTTCAGCCAAAGTGATTAAAGGTTAGTAGTACTGTAAGAAGGCGAGTTTGTATGTACAAAAGTTTGTATATACAAACCATCTTACTGGCAGGTAATGCGGCTAATATTAAATTGATTTTAGAATTTAAGATGAATCAGAAGAAACAAGTGTTTCTTTGGGCCATTACCTGACCAGCCGCCTGTGAGCGCTGTCATATGATACATTGAAAAGTCTTACGATTCGAGAATCAAGTCCTTTTTAATGAGAAAATACTCCAGTCTCGCTAAAATTCAACAAGCAATCTAGTTGTGGTAGTGCTGGCTACAACCTCTCTACACCCTTACAGTACATAATAATAATTAAATTAAAGTCATACCACCTGTATATATGTTGCTAAAGATGCTTAGGGGGGCTAAGGTCACCAGTGTATGTAATTAACCCTACGAAGCCTGCTGGCGCTGTAAATAGTTCTTTTATATTTTTGTTTATTGTTCCTTATTTGAAGTTGATTTTTTACGTGCTTAGTCATCTGTCTGTCTCATTATACTTTGCAATGTCAGCTGTTTTAATTTTTACTTCACTCCTACTTTTCTGCTCCTTTTATGCTAAATTGCTATCGAATCTGCTTCAAAGACATTGTCATTTAGTTTTAAATCCCATTTTGATAATTATTTAAGTGCAGTGCCCCTTCTAAATCTGTACTTTGTTCGTTGTTGTTGTTCTTTGTTTCCGTATTGTTTTGTACTGATTTGTGGTGTTCAATAAAGAGTATTTGTATTGTATTGTATTGTAAATCTGACTTGATGAATGTGTAAAGCTTGCAAGCTTGCAACTTTACCGTACCTAGTCGCCAAAAAAGTTACAAATAGAGACCCGAATAAGCTATTTGCCTCTTATTCGGGCGAAGAGAAGTGAAGTGAAATCTCACTCGAATATTGTGAATTAGACCCTTATTATATTTTCATTTTGAATTCTTCTATATTATCAAAGCATTAAGTAAATTGCCTAGTTTTGGCCGTGGCCAAACATTAAGATCAATTGTTCACCCTCTCAGAAACCCCCATCATACAAAGAAGACAATTATTGGCAATTCTTAAACATGTGTATTTTTTTTTTCAGATGCAGCCTTGGAACAGCCTTCCTGTTCTTTTCACAGTGAAGAAAAAAAATCTTCACCCAAAGTGGTTAAAGGTTAGTACCTAAAGATATTAAATTATAGTCATACTACTACTCATATAAATATGTGATGCTAAAGGTGCTTAAAGGAGTTCAATCACCAGTATAAGTAACCCTATGAAGAGATTTTCATTTAGTTTTACATCTCATTCTGATATACATATTTAAATCACTTCTAAATTTGACTTGACGAGACTGTGTAACGCAAGCGGAAACTGTAGTCGCCGAATAAGTTGCAAATAGAAGCGAAGCGAAGTGTAGTGAAATCCCATTCAGTCGAACATTGTGAGTCAGACCATTGTTATATTTTCAAACAAGTGATGCTGGCTGCCTGGGGTCCCCATCACATGAATTGCCGCCGAGAATTGAACCTGGCCAGGCGAAGTAAATCTAGGTCAGTTAAGTGAGGTTGGTGGGAGGAAAACTACATACAACAGTCGACCAGTTACAAGTACAGGCGGAAATACTAGGAGATTAACCTAGACACAAGCAAAGGCTGGAACTATCATGCCGGATAGCCCGTTAATTCGGTGCTTAGGGAGGCGATCAGGACTAGAGAGGTCCCTTCTAAATATCCTAAATTTCAATTCATGGTTTCCTACACACATTGGACGGATGCAGCGTCGGTCATTGCCGTGTGCCATATCGTTGCCGGCAAACCGCCTCGTTGCAAACTTACGCATAATAAAAAGTAAATACACACATACATAAATCACGTCTTTATCCCTTACTTACGGGGTACACAGAGCCTAATATAACGAGACCTAAAGGGCACGTTTAGCATGATTCATCAAATCATGTTAAAATAAAAGTAAATACTATCAACCAAAACTGTCAAAGCATACTGGTAAATCGGTGTGTTTCGACCTCGGCGAAAAATTTAGATCTAGGACCAAGCAGAGAGTCCACGCCTTATTTCAGTGAGTAAACAAGATGGTAACTTACTCGTTTTAGCTTTGTATAAGAATATCCTCTGATATAACAACACGATGGTTTGTGTTCTAGACAGTTTGCAACGTTATAGTCCATCTTTGTAGGTAAGGTTATACGTTATAATAACTTTTTCTGAGACTTTTTTGTTTTTTTTTCAGACGCTGCAATGAAAAAGTTTGGGTCAAAGAAAAGAAAATACATCAAACATGTAAGAACACTTACAAATAATAGCTTGGGCCACACCAGCACAGAGAGACTCGCCCAGGCTCAGTCTTGTGCACGCAATGAGGCATTATTTACAAATTTTAATTTATTGAGCAAACAAGCTCAATCATTTTTACTTATGCAGTTGCGACAATGTCGGCAAAATAAGATGTCCAGACGATTTAGTTTGGAGGATAAGCTAACAGCTTTAGCTTTAATGAAACAAAGTCCAAAAGGTTACAAGCTATTGGAAAGCATGTTTGCTCTGCCGAGCAAAAGGACACTTCATCGGTTATCCGAAAAATTAACTTTGGAACCAGGCCTAAATCCGGAAACTTTCCAGCATCTGAAAGATAAACTCGGAAAATGGAGCACAAACCAAAAGTTATGCACTATTGTTTTCGACGAAGTATCGTTGACGCCACATCTGACTTATAGTGAAAAGTACGACAAAGTACACGGATTTGTCGATGTAGCTGGAGAAAGAAAAATGCGATTCTGCGAACATGCGTTAGTGTTCATGTTGCGAGGTGTATGTGCTCCGTGGCGCCAAAGTGTAGCGTACTATTTCTGTGAAGGAACCGTGTCTGCAGCTGCACTACGAAGTATTTTAAATCAATTAGTGTCACAAGTGGCATTAACTGGACTTATTCCGTTAGGAATCGTATGCGACCAAGGGTCAACATTTAGAACGGCGATAAAACAATTAAAAGAAGAGACTGTACGCCAGCGGAACATACAAGGTGTTCGAGATGGTAAGTGGAAATTTGATAACAGTATCAGTATGAAATGAGCCAAATGTTTTCTGACCGTTTAATTAAACCTTTCATGGCCCTGCTTAAATTTTTCAAAACCCACATTATTTCAAATAGTAGCCATTTTCGATTTTTAGTGAGAAAAACAAACAATCATTCATTTATTTATATATATAAAAAAAACAACAAATTGGGAACCTCTTTTTTTAAAGTCTGTCAAAAATGAAAGCTCCTCTTACTAACTTAACATACATAATATTAAACCTAACCCAGCTACTTAGGGAGAGAGTGGTCGGTCTGACTGATATTAGGCATCACGTGCACTATTATAGGTTTTTTCACATTGTGAAATTAAATACACTTTCTGTAATTGTAAACAGTTTAGAAATTTCAAATCAAAAAATATTTCAGTGAGTGCTACAAATAAGTTGTGTGAAGTCGGTGCCTTCACATTCATTGCCGGAGTAAAGCTCTAGTAGTAATGATATAACAAAGAAACGCGATTATTTCGCAAAACCCTCAGCCAGCACAGGCTTAAGTAAGGTCAGAATTTAGTAGTTAGAATTTTTATATTTGTATATTTAGAGTATAGAATTAGAAGAAGAATTTAAGATAAAAAGTTTGAATTGTTGTTGTTTTTCTTTTCAGATGGCTCCGTGAACATAGCAGGACATGATTTGAATGTGTTTTTTGACCCACCTCATCTTTTGAAGGGTCTTCGAAACAATTTTTTAACAAAAGACATTATTTGGGAGGGAAAGACTGCATCCTGGAAAGACATCCAATTTATTTATGACTTGGACAGCAAATTAGGCCATACCAGGGCCTTACAAAAATTAACGGCCTACCACGTTGACCCAAATAAAATTAAAAAAATGAAAGTCAGCATAGCTACACAAGTTTTCAGTGCTCGAACTGCTGCTATGTTAAAATATACAAATGCACTCAGTAAGTATATAATATTAACTAATTTATTACGCTTATTGTGAGATTTTAAATTAGGTACATACGGTACGGATACGGTAGGGTTTACGTCGAAAGTTTCATTTCGTATACAAGCTTTTTTGCTAACTGTACCTACCTACTTGCATTGTCATCCATTCTACATAATGTATACATACCCAATTTCAAGTCAATTGGATCAACTGTTGAAGAGTTCCCTCCTACGGAGACGGTTCAGGCCGGGCCACCAGAATTTCACGTCAATATTATTGCTTTTTCGTCCAACGTACACAAGTATGCAAAATTTCAGTTTAATCGGTTAAGAACAACTGGTTTAAAATTTAATTGCAAGTTTCGTGCCGTATGTTTTAGTTGGTATTTTTTTTTTTTTTTTTTTTTATGTGAATAGGAAGGCAAACGAGCAAGTGAGTCACCTGATGGTAAGCGATCACCACTGCCCATAGACACCCGCTACCCCGAAGGGATTGCAGATGCGTGTTGATGTTTTTGAAAGATACATCATAATATATGTATGTCTTGTGATGATTAAAGTTTTTTATCTATCTAATATTCATTCATGTACATTACGCACGTACATGCAAGTGAGGGGCAGTATTTTAAATTACTTGCATATAGGCTTTCAACTATCCCTGAACCAAGCATTCTTAATTGCACGCATGCATTTTTTTTGGAGTTTTAAAACCCTGTCTACTGCTACAGAGTTTCCCCATAAAATAAGTCCGTAATTCAGCACCGATGACACATAACCATTGTAGGCTGTCAGAGCTGCACCAACAGACACTGTTCTTCTGTTTCCTCAAGGCGAAAACGAATCTATCTATCCTTGAACATAATGATTCTATATGGTCCTTCCAGTTTAAATGCTTGTCAATAGTGTTAACCAAGGTACTTAAAGCAGTCAGTCTCCGCCACGGGGACATTATCATAAGAAATATTCAATTTTGCCGGCTTTGTTTGGTGGGATGTGGTTACAGTATTCAGTTGGCCTAATTCAGTCGGTTTTATAAGGTGGTATCCCCAAACAGACACTATCATTGTGCAGTTGCATGTTGCAGGTAACAATTCACTTAAGTACATAAATATAATTATTATTTTCTTATTTATTTTTCAGACAATCTGCACACTGGAGAAAACTCTATGGCGACTACGGCTGAGGTTGTAGAATTTTTCGACACGCTTTTCGACAGTGTCAACGGCCATCCAGGGGGTTCGAAAAGAGGGAAAATGAGAAAAGCCGTGAAAATGAATTCTGGACATCACGAGTTTTGGACACAGGCAATACAAAAAATTAAAAGAATAAATTTTGTAGATAGTTGTAGCAAAAATGCTATAAAAGCAGGAAAGCCACGGCTTGTGCGCGTGCCATCACTAGATGGATGGATTACCACGTTAGAAAGTTTTATACGACTGTCAAATTTGTTATTCCAGAAATATAGCGTAGATTACTTTTACCCCAGAAATATAAATCAAGACCCACTGGAAAACTTCTTCGGCAGAATACGGGCTCTTAACTATAGGAATGTCAATCCGGACGCAAATGCATTTATTTATGCTTTTAAATCTTTAATGTTGTCAAACATCCTGAGCCCTTATTCCAAGTTTTCCAACTGTGAGGTGGATAATGGTGAAACATTGCTTGACATCTCTTCTCTTTTTGACTGTAAAAATAAAGAGAACCGAGAAGTTGAATGTTTCCCATCCACCTCACAGAAACTTCAAGTAACATCCAGTGGGTCTATTTCAAAAGATGAAGTGGTACTCGAAAAAATAAAGGTACAATGTTCCGCTTATACTGCTGGTTTTATATGCAGGAGGCTAACAAAAAAAATGAAGTGTAAGAACTGCGTACAAACATATACCAGCAGTTCAGAGGAAAGTATCCACGCTTTTATCAAAGAAAGGGAATATAAAGCATTGAAAAATAATAATTTGGCATATCCTAGTGGCAAATTTTTAATTATATACAGGGACGCCAGTAACCTAATACATAATTATTTAAATTTAAATGCTCACAACCCTTGTATAGGTAAAAATTTAAAAGTCAAATTATTGACCACGTTGAGACTCTTGGCTGGGATGTGGTAGCCACAACCATCAAATAAAAAGTGTGTTTTTAAATAATATAATTAGATTGCACGTGCACAACTGGTGTAACATAATAAACAAAATTTTGAAAGGAGCTATTGAAGAGAAATATGTGTCCAAAATGGAGGATGTCCACAAAATGGCATTATTAAAATACAAAACTTATAAATTACGAAGAAAGGTATTAAATAAATAAATGGGTAAAAAAATCGTTTTATTTTAAGAACTAAAATGTTACGAATTATCTGTGTTAAGGGACCTTCAGATAAATAAAGCGTTACGGGTAACGCCTTGGACAAGGTCTGAAGTCTGAAGGTCCTTTTGCACTGAGGTGATAATTCAAATTTTATTAGTTCTAGTTCCTATCGACATCTTAGTATCGATAAAGTGAACATCACTAATTATCGATATCGACAACCTGCTTTGTTAAGCACTATAACTGTCAAGGAAGTGACGTCAAGATAGTCGTATATATAAGTATAGTTGCTGTCGTAATTTTCGATTGTAGCGCCAAAGCGGACTACATGGAACTAAGGCGGAAAAGTCACTGTCGTATCTGTAGCTTGCTACTAATCTTGTAATCTGTGATAGGAGTTTTCAGTTTTGATGTCAGTAAATGTGTTAAAGATATTCCGGCGAACCTGAATTTTAAGAAGTTTATGAAATTTTAAGAACAAGTAAATGTTCGTAATGAGGGAAAATATGGGCAGTTTAATGAAACAATCTTTCAGGTTGACACAATTCATTAGAACACGACCGTTGGCCACTAAAGCAACAACTTCAGATCCAGACGCCTTGTCTTACTGCACAAATATTGTGAGGTAACTTAACACTTTTTTCAATCAATCAATCAATCAAATCATTTATTTGTTAACATAGGTAATTGTTAAAGATGTTACATAAATTTTGTATCACTATGCTTGCCATAAGGCATACAAATATTAAGAGACTGCACATGCATGCAGCATAGCTATTTATTAATAATATTAGTGTACACAGGATCAATTAAAATAATATTAAAATAATAATAATAATCAGGATATCTGTAAACAAACAAATAAATTATTTCAAACAGACTACATTAGGGCCTCAAATTTGTCATTTAGATATTCCTGGATAGAAATCCTTTAATATGGAAAGAAATATCAATTCTTATATTATGGATAATAGGTACTCTGCTTGTTTACATAAAACATCTTCTGGTACTTATTTTTTATTTTACAGATAGACTGCATGATTATGAGAATTTTTTGGCTACGCTACTAACGACAAAAGCTATCCGTTCACCAGCACTTGTAATACGAGCGTTTAATGTGGAAATCGCCAGGGTACAAGACCAAACCACTGATCCCCAGACTGCCTTATTTAGGCTTCAGTTCTGGCAAGACACTCTAAGAGCCATTTTTAAGGATGCTCAAACTCTACGCAATGTACCAGCTAACCCTGTTGCCCAAGAATTATTTAAGGTAGGAAAAATTATTAAACCTGGCATTGTTAAATTTTTCATTGTAGCCTGGTTTAACTTAATTGTATTTTTTTCAGATTTGTAGCTGTTACAAGATACCTAAAAGAAATTTGGAAAAACTTATAACATCCAGACATAATTTAATTAAGTCAAAATATTTTAAAAGCATTGAAGACATCGAAAAATATGCTGAGGATACTGTGTCTGTTATTTACTATTCAATACTAAGTGTGGCCGGTGTGGCTAATGTGCATGCTGATCATGCCGCTTCACATTTGGGAAAAGCACAAGGGATTACTAACATTCTGAGGTACTTTTTGTTAAAGTCAAACATGAGTTCAAGTAATGTAACCTATTTTACCCATGCTTGCCTATTTTACTCTTGCTTACAGATCTGTCCAAGTAGCAAATCGTCACAAAATGGTTTACCTCCCTATGGACCTGTTAATGAAACACCAAGTTAGCCAAGAGGCTGTTTTAAGAGGTGTGGATAGTGAAAACATCAGAAATGTTGCTTTTGAAATTGCAAGCACTGCAAACAATCATTTACGAAAGGTATCTTGTCTTCTTTTATTTATTTTAAAATATTCTTATTTCTTCTGTGGTTGAATTTGCTTGAAAATTTTAATCTTACGCAAAATTACACATTTTGAGCACGAGCAACATATGCAGAATGACACATTTTTATGGTAAAACAGTGATAAAACAAATGCATATGTTCACGGCTTAGGGATGGCCCAGGGGCCACCCTAGCCGCGACCTAACCTAATTAGTCCTAAAGCGTATTATTGGATAATTAATGTACCTATGTAAATACACTTTTGGTTGTGTCATAATGGATGTGTTTTGTGTCATTATGCGTACCATAGCAAAATTTTCCTGCATAAAAGGGATGACAATGCAAGAGTACATTCAACAAAAGCTTTTATAAAAAAAAAAAAATTTTATCATGGAAATACTGGCATTTTTTGTACCTACTAATTTATTAAAACATTTTTTTCCAGGCTAGAAGCATAACTGTACCAAATATAGCAAATCAAATATTTCTACCTGCTGTGGCAGTTGATACTTATTTAATAAAGTTACAAAAATGTAATTTCAATGTGTTCCATCCCTCACTTACTAGAGGCAATGCTACTCTTCCTTTTAGTTTCTATTTTAAGAGGCTAATGAACAAATATTGAATTCTTAGTTCACATGCTTGTGTAGAAAGTTTTAATTTATGAATAAATGATTTTTGCTATTAAGTTTGTTTCCTATTTCTAGGAAAGATGTTGAACTGATTGTTGATGTATAAATTTGGTTTTCTGCTTCTACAGGAATGGGTAGGAAATAATACAAAGGCTTTTTAAGAAATTTCTTTATAGAAATAATTGCACTGTTTACGCTCAAGCCTTTTTTTATCATGCAAATAAATACTTACAACAGTTAGAGATTCAAGCAACATGTTTGGCAACCTGAGTACCTAAAAGTACCTTATAATTTATGTAGCTACAAATCAAATAACACTAGCGAATAACTTACACAACTAGGTATGCGAGTTACATTCACATTTCAAAGTCACCACCAAAAATATTGCATGTTAATAATACATTAGGTATAACTTAAAAGTTGACTTATAGTCTCAACTCAACATCAAAAACACACTTTCTTTCTCACCACTTGAGGTGGAATGTGAAAAGTTTCTCCATACTATTAATTTAACTGGAATCAACTCTGAATGAACTCAGTTATGTTCATTTCATGACACTGCTTTATTAATTTACATGGTAATTATAACTTTGGTAGAGAAATGGTCATTGTGTCTTTGGTGTAATCAATTCCGCAGTGATTATTATAATTATAAAACTGTTCAATGACCTTATCATACTATTGCCAAAACAACTACATAGGTATTTAACTTTAAAATCTATAATAAATAAGTATCCTACTCAAACAATAACATAATCTGCTGCTAATAATATCATAAATAGGGTTATTTCATAAATTATTTGCTTTTATTGAAAATTATATTTAAGTTTTTATGAGCAAATATGTAAGTACCTACTAAACCCTGTAAAGTACTTGCTAGCAAACTATAAAAATGCATTGAAACTTTAGATTAAGCAAATTTATAACAAACTGGACAGTTGACAAGAACCCAAAAAACTTAGAAAAGTGAATAAAGAATAAGAATCTTCACATTGGTACCTTTAAAAAAAAAACCTGCCAAAATGGAGTGCTTTTATTTATAATTCAAATTTCATACTAAGTGTTTCTGATTAACTGTCCATTACTATTATACCTAACATAAATCATTTCTCTACATACCAAATATCATGCATTGTATTACTTAAAATAGAAAACAGTCTGCTATACAAACACAGCCAATTAGGAAATGATAATATCTTATCTAACTGGAATGTAAAAAGTTAAAAAAGCTAATAATTTAGTCAGTAGACACTTATACCTTAAAACTAGGAAAAAATAAGCTTATGAGTACTACAGTTCAGTCACAGTGAACTTGATTAGTGAAAGCTACCAATAAATACATACATGTGCTTCAGCTGCTATTCTGATGGTGTTAGATCCTTCTCAGGTTCTCCCTCAAACAGAATTTGCTGAAGCAGGTCATGTATAGGTTCAAAAGCCTTACGGCAAGCCGCATTTGTAGGAGTGAGATAATCATACATATCATGATGGCTGATTGTACCATCATTTTGGATTAAACCTTTATCTATGGTCACCATTTCTACTCTGTTCATATTGGTGACTTTTTCGCGTAATAGTTCATTGATCTTAGCATTTTTTACTCTCAGAGTATTAGGATGTTGACCACGAGGAAGTAAACTCTGAAATAATAAAAATATTTTAGTTATACTTAAACTAACCAATAGCTGTACAGTCACCAGCATAAATAAGTGACCATTTTTGTACCTTGTCGCTTTCAGTTGTTACATGATTTTGTATGGTTTTTCAAACATGACTTTAAAGTGACAAGGTATAAAAGTGATCACTTATTTATGCTGGTGACTGTACACTACCTGACCGTTGTTTATTATCTGTTATTTCTTTAGCTCATACTGTTTAAAACATAATCAAATCAACAATTAACCTCTTAGCTGCCAAAAAGATTAATACTGAACATGCCAGTGCACGGTGTCAAAAAAGATATGGCATAATTGTCTTATTTATGAGACTAGGGTGATATGAGCATCACACCAGATTTAAGTAAGCATTATAATTATTAAAAAAACACAATTCACATAATACTCACAGGTAAAACTATGTAAGCACTTGGGTGTTTTTCTCTAATAGACCTGATAATTTCTAAGATCCCCTCACACACTTGTTCTGGTGTGTTTTGTACATTGTTTGTTCCAACATGTACAACTATCACCTGCAAAGACAAAAATATTATACAGATTAATATTTCACAACCACTGAACTAGGTGCCAATGAATTTTGTGATAGTTACTTTGGCATCTACATGGTCGAGTTCTCCATTTTTGATGCGCCACAGAACGTTTTGGGTTTGATCATTATGGATACTAAAGTTGAGGCAATGAAGAGGCGCAAACCATTGATTCCACACGTCAGTATGTTCCAATGCTTGCAATATCGAGTCGCCGATGAAAATCACATCACCATCTTTGCCTTTGGCATCAGATAAGAACCTATTATGCTGTAACAAACAACTAACATAATTACACGTATCAATAAAAGTAGACGTGTTAATTAATTTAATTTTCTGAAGTCCATTAATTTTTTTATTATGCTGAAAGTTCATGAATTTGTAATAAATTCATCAGACGCTGATTCTCTTGCTCTTGCACACGTACGTAATCAAATTTACTTCAGACTTACAATGCTATTCCATCTTCCATCACCATCGGTGTCTTGCTGAGGAGCAGGTAAAGAACAAGGATTCATGTTCGTGAAGTTAAAAACGCACTTAATTACTACACAACCTTTTGATATATTTTTTGCCAATTTATACTGGCTATAATCAAAACTCTTAGAAGTGGGACTTAAAATTAGCGAAACAAGCCGAAAACGACACCGAAAAATGGCGACCATAGATTATAAACGAAAAGGCATCCATGCGAGCGTGACCATTCAGCCATAACTGTCACTTTTCTTGCTGGAAAAAGGTATCTATAACTGATATAACTGTCATGCATAAGCGGCCGCTACAGAGACATTTCCGTGGTGCATTACTTTGCTACATAGTGAACAGCAATCTTTAATTTAAGGTATGTATGACAGTGTGAGTTGTGACAGTGACAGTTAACTTGGACTATATCAAACAGTCTTGATGGTTTTTCATTTCGTGGAAAAGTTGAAACTTCACACATTTCGGTTTTTATTTTTAAATCGCTGGTAAATGTAGGTCTTGTAGAATCAAACAACTCGAAGGGTTTAGTTGTTAAGTGGCATGCATAAATTGCTTTAAACAAAGCAATTCTTATTGCTTACATTACTCTGAATTTAGAGCAACTGGACCGGTGTTAAATTTTTTAAATAAGTATGGAACAATCAGTTTCTTTAGAAGATGTTGAAGCGAGACATAGAAAGGAAAAGAAGGAATTGCAGGCGCAAATTCAAGGTTTGAAAAAAGCAGCTAAAAACGACAAGACTAAAAAGAAAGAACTTACCGCCGAAATTGCTAGGTTAGAGTCGGAGCTTGAATTTCGCCACAAAGACGAACTAATTGCTGTAGAAAAAGAACAAGGCGAACTTGATGATGTTGACGATGTAGCCGAAGGTGCCAGCGATGACGTTCCTATAGTGAAAGTGAGTAAAGCTCAAAAACGAAGAGATAAAAAATCGCAACAAGAAAAGGAGAGAGCGAATCAAATAAAATTACAAGAGAAAGAAAATCTTCATGGGCCTCGAAATTTAGAAATGCAAACTATAAATGCCAAATTGAAGCAGAAAAACTTGAAAATTTTCCCCGTATCTTCAGATGGTGATTGTTTGTATCAGGCTGTTGCTCATCAGTTACTTGTCATAAGGTCTAAAACAGTGACTATAGAAGAATTGCGAAAACAAGTTGCAGAATATATCAAACAAAATAGAGATGACTTCCTTCCTTTCATGAGTAATCCCAGTACATTTGAGATGCTCACAGAAAGTGAGTTCAATGATTACTGCAATAAGATTGTGAATACTAAGGTGTGGGGTGGCCAACTTGAAATCAGAGCCTTGTCTAACTATTTTAAGTGTCCTATAAATGTTATCCAAGCCTCTGGGCCAGAGTCTATAGAGCAAGGGGCTGAGTTTGAAGGGCCTCCTCTAATGATTACATACCATAGGCACATGTACAAGTTAGGGGAACACTACAATTCGACTCAGCCACTGGGCGACAGTGGTGAAGAAGATAGATAGGGGCTCATTTATATTTGAAATAGATTTTTCCCGCTTAGATTTAGCTCTTGTTGAATTTGTTTTTTAGTTCCCTAATGTTGTTCATATTAATCTTTTTGTTTATATAAAAAAAAACATTCAATCTCAAGCGCTTAATTTATATAGTTTGAATTACTAACATGAAACAGACTTTTTAAAAGTAATTTCTACTAAGTGTTGTTTACGGTCCAGTTTTCGTAGTATGGTAAGATGAAAGAGAGCTATAGAATTGACATAATTGAAATTAAAAAATATTTTTACTCATTCATTACACAACATTGAAGTAACCTTGACATAAAGTTTTAAGTTATCTTAATAATTGCACCAGGCTTGGTATTGAAAAGATTGAAATGCTTTTTTGTGATAAGTTACATTTTAAGATTCATTAACAAGCAATGAGTAGGAGTTTAATTTTAATAACTATATTGTAACTATAGCTCACTTTCGCCCTACTGATAATTATAAGTATAGAGGAAACAACCAAATAATAAAATTAGTTATTTCCTTTATGTGCTGATACTACCAGACCCTACTTGGTTTTGGGCTATTATTATATAAAAAAAAATTGCATCTAATGTAATGATTTCTAGCATGGAGTTTTGAGTTAAATCAAACTGTATGATAAAATAATTGTTAAATTGATAAGTTTATGTGGTCAGAAATAAAAATCACTAATAATTATTTGTTAATAATTTATTAAAAAAGAAAACCAAAATCAAAGATTAAGCGGATAATATCAAAAACACTGGAGAAAAAGCTAATAAATACTTAATGCTTTAAGATTATGCTCCATTCTGAGTGGAGGGTTGGGCTTGATTCTCGTCTTCTGCATTATGTTTGTTCGGGTCATCAGGCTTCATTGCAGGGAACAATAGCACCTCCTGCGGAAAAGAAATACAAAATATAAATAAAAGTGAATTAATTAAAAATAATCCAATATAATATTCTTCCATGCTGGTCTGGGAGTAAAGAAAAAACATAGAATGTACCAGTTGCTTCTCTTCCCGCGCAGATGGTAAAAACCTATCGCCCTCGAATAAGCGAAAATCTTAGGAATCATATTATAGGCCAGGGATGGCGAACCTATGGCATGCGTGCCAGTGTTGGCACGCTTCAAAATAATTCGGGCACGCCAATAATAAAAAAAGTGTGCAAGGTTTATTTTTGACTATTATATCATCTACTTAAGATTCTTTTATTATGAAATAGGGTGGAAAACGGGGAATGATTTAGCAATAAGGTCTTTGATGACAGGTCAGAGCCAAATATTACTTTATTTGTGAAAAAATGGCACGTCCACTAAAAAAGGTTCGCCAACCCTGTTATAGACGATGCGGCTAGCAACCCATCACTATTTTGATTCCCCTTTCATGCTAAACGTGGCCTTCAGATCTAGTTACCTTCGGCGCGGTCTACCCCGTAAGGGATAAAGACATGATATATGTATGTATGTAAAAATAATAGTGACCTTTTGTGTGACCAATACAATTATAAATCATCATCATCATCATCATCAGCCTGAAGACGTCCACTGTTGAACAAAGGCCTCCCCCTTAGCACACCATACTGAACGACAAGTCGCCACCTGCATCCACCGGTTTCCCGCAACTTTTACGATGTCGTCAGTCCACCTAGTGGGAGGCCTGCCAACACTGCGTCTTCTGGTTCGCGGTCGCCACTCGAGAACTTTTCTCCCCCAACGGTTGTCTGTTCTACGAGCGATGTGGCCTGCCTATTGCCACTTCAACGTACATACTCTTCGAGCTATGTCGGTTGCTCTAGTTCTTCGGCGAATCTCTGTATTGCGAATTCTGTCGCGCAAAAAAACTCCGAGCATAGCTCTCTCCATAGCTCGTTGAGCGACTCTGAGCCTTTCCAATAGGCCAGCAGTCAAAGACCACGTCTCAGAGCCATAAGTCATCACTGGCAACAACGCACTGATTATAGACTCTCGTCTTCAGGCACTGCGGGATTTTGGACGAGAAGATATCGCGAAGTTTCCCGAACGCTGCCCATCCGAGTTGGATTCTCCGAGCGACCTCTTTGTCAAAGTTGGACCTGCCTAACTGGACAATCTGTCCAAGGTAAACGTAGTGGTCCACAACTTCAAGTGTATCGCCCCCAATGGTAACCGGTATGGGTGTGACATGGACATTAGACATGATTTTCGTCTTGTCCATGTTCATTTTAAGACCCACCTGATGGGAGACGATATTGAGGTCACTGAGCATAGTACTGAGCTCCTCCAGCGACTCCGCCATTATGACTATGTCATCGGCGAAACGAAGGTGAGTGATGTATTCGCCGTTTATGTTAATGCCGAACCCGTTCCAGTTCAGAAGCTTAAAAACGTCCTCCAACGCATTTGTGAACAGTTTCGGAGAAATAACATCTCCCTGTCTCACACCTCGCTGCAGTTGGATTGGTTTCGTGCTTTCGTCCTGGAACCGGATCAACATGGTGGCGTTACTATACAAGCACTTTAACACCTCGATATACCTATAGTCAATATGGCATCGCTGAAGGGACTGCAATACAGCCCAGGTTTCGATTGAATCGAAGGCTTTTTCGTAGTCCACGAACGCTAGTCACAATGGCCGATTATACTCCTCAGTCTTCTGTATAATCTGGCGAAGCGTGTGAATGTGGTCCATGCTACTAAAGCCTTTCCGGAATCCGGCTTGTTCGGGAGGCTGGAAGTCATCAAACCTGCGTTCGAGACGGTTCGTAATGACCCTCGAAAACAACTTGTACAGATGGCTCAGAAGTGAGATGGGTCTATAATTCTTCAATAAGGTGTTGTCACCTTTTTTGAAGAAGAGCACCACCACACTTCTGCGCCATGCTTCTGGCGAGATACCCTCAAGTATGACGGAATTAAATAACCTCGGAGGACTACAAGTACCGGTTTTCCACCCGCTCTCAGAAGTTCTGTTGTGATTCCGTCATCCCCTGGCGCCTTGTAATTTTTAAGTTGTTTGAGTGCCAATCTAATCTCGTATAGGCTGATATCTGGGATGGACAATTATAAATACAAGTGTTAATATTAAAAGCTCTTGCCTTAATATTGTTTGAATTGGTCAGGAACATAGTGAGTCTGTCAACCCCTAGGCCCCAACCGCCCGTAGGAGGCAAGCCATACTCCAAAGCAGTGCAGTATGCCTCATCAGAGGGTGGGGCTTCATCGTCCCCGGCTGCACGGTCCTTGGCTTGCTGCTCAAATCGCTCCCTCTGAATGGCAGGGTCATTCAATTCAGTGTAAGCATTGCATATTTCCTTTTTCATGACGAAAAGTTCAAACCTGTAAGCAAAATGAAAATCGTTCATTTCAAAAGATTATCAAATGAATCAAGAATTTTACTTCTCGATTTTTATATTTACTGTTACACCCGTTAGAAATTAAATTTCGAAACAACACTGAAAATTAGAACACAGAAACATCCAAAAAGTAAAGCTAAATATGACCGGGAATCGAACCCGGATCTTCTCGTCGTTCCGTAATGCGTGTCGATTCATTTCGGATTTCTATGTGTTCTAATTTTCAGTGTCGTTTAGAAATTTTACTTCAAAAAACGATAAAGTGCGACATTTTGACATACACTAGTCTTAATTTCCCATCAGTATCACAATACTTATATATAGTTATAGGAATAAATTGTGTGCAAATTCCATGGCTAACTAAGCAATTATGATACCATCTACTCCACTCAACTCTACTTAATTCAGTAGGTATTCTGTAAGTACCTACTAATTACTAATAAATAAGGTACTAATTGTGGGGCCGAAAAGTTACCTTTCTGTAAGTCCAGGAATATCCCTATGGTATTTAGAGAGGGGACTCATGATTTGAGGATGGTCAGTGATGAATGTTGGGTTTATGCATTTCTCTTCAAGAAACTCGCCAACCAGCTTGTCTAGAAGCCGCGCGGTAGTCCTTGGTGGTGGACACTCGATCTAAAAATATTTCACTTTTTAATAGTATATCGGGTCTCACAAAACGCTTTAACAATAAGCATATATCACATAGTCATTGTGTTGGTTGGTCTGAACACCGCTGCTAAGCGTCATAGTAGGTTTGTTGTACGAATGAAATTAATAAGTATGGAGCTAATTTGCAACAGAAATTTTCAATGCTGGTCTGGGAGCAAAGAAAAAACATTGAATGTACCAGTTGCTTCTCTTCACTCACAGATTTTAAGATCATGTTATATGTGGCTTTTAGTTCTTTTTACCTTAGTCTTTGTCTACCCCGTAATGGATAAAGACGTTAATTATGTATGTATGTATGAAAGAAAAAATAAAACAATCATACTTCATGTTTTTGACAAAGCTGGCTGAGTTGAGCATTGGCTTCAACAGTTTCCAACTGATCAGCGGGTGGCAGTTTGACCTTCAGGATGCTCTCCAAAGTGGAAATCATGGGAACCCTGGCAAATGGAGGGGTAAAGTCAATTTCCACCTCTTCACCTTCAGGCCCGTCCGGTTGGTATTTGATCTAAAATTTGAAAAAGTTTATTAGTTTCCAAGATTTTAAAGACAATAGTATAGTAAAATGAAGGTAAATTTGCACTTGTAAAGAGAAAAACGTAAACTTGCCCACACTACATAGTTAATTCTTGTACATTTGCACTATGAGTGTGAATATAGATCACCCATTTAAATCATTTCTTAAAAGAGTTTTAAGAGCAATATGAGGTTCAGATTAATATGAGATACGAGCTCTAGATTTTTTTCTTTAACATTGCTTGTTGTACAGTTGTATTTTTACATAACTTATTTGCTTAATTTTGAACAAACCTTGTATGTGCCATGAATGCTTTTCACCATACCAGAAACCATAGTTTCAGTCATAGTGATCAGATCATGGTAGTCTGCATAAGCCATATAAAATTCACAAGTTGTGAATTCAGGATTGTGAGTCAAATCAATGCCTTCATTTCGGAACTGCCTTCCTATTTCATAGACTCGATCAAGGCCACCAACTACCAACATCTTGTGGTAGAGCTCTGGTGCTATTCTCATGAACAAGTCCATGTTGAGATCATTGTGATGAGTGACGAATGGCTTAGCAGTAGCACCTCCAGCAATCATATTCATCATGGGGGTTTCAATTTCCAGAAAACCCATGTTATCAAGGAAGCGTCGGATATATGCTATGATCTTTGCTCTGGTGTAGAATGTTTGTCTAACCTGCAAAAATATTTTTTTTGTTGCAGAATGCTTAGCATGATGCATAAGATTAGTTAGTAAATATATGATGAAGTTTTAGCAGATATAATTATGATTTAGTGTTATGGCCTGTAATTAACCCATTTCTTTCAAGTATAATCTGCTTAAAGTTGAGGCAAAAATATAGTGGTGACATAGAGAAATCTAACTAATATTATAAATGCGAAAGTATGGATGGATGAATGGATGCTTGTTTGTTACTTAATCACACCAAAACGGCCCAACGAATCTGGATGAAATTCGGCACATAGATAGAGAAAAGTCTGGAATACCATATAGGCCACTTTTTATCCCGGAAAATTCCCGCAGGATAGCGATAAACGAATTCTTTGCAGACGAACTCGCAGGCAAATGCTAGTTATAAAATAAATATGAATTCAAAATTACTCTGTCATTTAAAATTAGATCCAAATATCTCTTCCTAAATCTAGTCTCTTTGTCCTTAAGACCAAAGTGCAGGTGAGGCAGCATATGCAGGCACGGAGACAGCAGCTTGATGGTTTTGGGGACAATTGAGAGCTCTCCCTTCTTTGTCTTGCCGGGGTGACCAACACAGCCAATAATGTCGCCACGCCTCAGCTTCTCTGTGTCTATAGCAAACTTGTCTTCAGATTCATACATATTTGCATTAGCCATGACCTGAAAATGTTTAGTAAAATTTCTTTTACTGTAATCTAGAAAATTGAAAAACAATAATAGATATTTATAGTGGTGTGCAACCAATACATTGCTTGGAATATAAAATACATAGTAAACAGTACACAAATTATCTGATTATGTTTATGCCACATTCCAAGCTGTACATTTCAAGACATACTTCAGTTGCATATAAACTCTTACCTGGATTTTAACTCCTTCAGCTCTTAGATCATAAAATATCAATTTTGCTCCTGATTCCCTAATGGAATGGACTCTTCCGGCAACACTCAGAGTCACATTTTCTTTAATCTCTCCACTATTTAAATTATTATACTGGTTGATAAACTCTTCCAAAGACGTCGTGACATTAAATTTGTGAGGGTAAGGGTGCTGGTCTTTCGGGCCTTCTTTAAGAGCAGCAACAGCTGCTGTCCTCAACTTGTAATATTCATTTGGACTTATTTCCTCCTCTGAGATTTTAGCAGCTTTCTTATCAACATTAACTACTGGTTGTTGGGCTACTTTTTCTGCCTTCTCTTTTAACTTTTGCTCGGCTTTTAACCGACGTTTTAGTTCACTGAAATAAATAATAAAGAATAATCTTAGGACATAACAAAAACATATATTAAGTAATAGCTTGCTAACCGTTTGCTCACTGCTGTTGTCAAATTTGTCAGTCTATTGACTGAAAACGTATTTCTCAGAGTCAAAAGCCCAGGCAGGCCTGCGAGAGACTTCGTGGCGAACATGACGGTTTTGTGGTTTATTCTCTGAAATGTCACACAATACTCACTTCTTAGACAATTTTTCAACTGCTACTTCAGCCATGGCTTGAAATAATATTGTACTTAAGTTAATTATCCAGCTTAATTAGCACAATATGGACTATTCGCCCAGAGAATTGCTTATTTAACCTAAAATAATAAGCTTCGGAAAATTGAGCTGGCTGACAATGACATGTCGTGCTGGGGACGAAAATTGACAGCTTGGCACTGCACTTGGCAGGTAAGTATTATTGCCAGGGTTAAATTTGTTTCAAATATGTTGTTCAAGACATTTTTAAAACGCTTTTTATCGTACAATTTTAATTCAGCAACTAATGATGAAAATCATGAAAAACCTTGTATAAATAGTTCTTACGATATTGAAAATAAATAGTGAACCACCAGTGTAAATTTTTTACTTTGATTTTATCTAAGCTTTTTCTCTAAAATCCAATTCAATTGACTGGCAATATTTGTATTGACATCACAGCTGTTCGTTCGTTTCGCCTGTGGTCTAGGGAAATTGTAAGAATTTAATCTGAAAGTGAGTTACAATTAGTGCCTGGCCTTTATTTACGAACATCTTCAAATCTTAGATACGACTGTCTACCTATAAAACTATAATTTGCACATCTGTGCCAACATCGTTAACGTATTTCGTGTTTGACAAATCACATTTTATTTCCTTTGCTATCTTGTGAATAATAGTGTAAGTACGAAATAATGCAGTGGTATTGGATTTATGTGTTTAACAGCGCGCTGTTGATTGCAGGTACAATCTTATGTAGACAGGATTGCTTAGATCATCTGTCTAAATCATCAGAATACTATGCCTCTTTTTGGTAAGTCACAGAAGAGCCCAGCGGAGCTTGTGCGATCTTTGAAAGATGCAGTGACTGCGCTGGAAAGAGGTGACAAAAAGGCAGAAAAAGCTCAAGAAGATGTGAGCAAGAATTTGGTATGTGTAGTGTGATGAACTTGTATGAAATAGTAGCATTGACATGCATAGATTGTTGATAGATACTGACCTACATGTTTGTGCTAGGTGTTGATAAAAAATATGCTATATGGCACTTCGGATGCAGAGCCACAGACAGATATCATTGTCGCGCAACTGGCGCAAGAGCTGTACAACACAAATCTGCTTCTGCTCCTGATTCAGGTATATAAAACTACATAATATAAATTTTGTTTTTTTTTTATGTTGACTACTAGAAGTGTTTATCTCACACTATCTTCTTTGTTTGTTTGTTTTAGTCATTTTAAATTCATTAGCACAACTGTAATTAAAAGCATTATTATATTTGATGGATTCATAAAATTTCAATGATTTGTCAAATTAGTGATTCACATTGTGATTAAGATATTGATTCATCTAAACCTGTTGTGTGTGTTTTGTAGGTGCAACAGAGCGCCCATTATTGATACCTAATAAGACACATAATGTACAAATACATATCAGAGGCTTTTCTAACCAAAATTTTAATTTTGTATAATTGCATATTAGATAATCAGTCTATACTTTGATGATGCATTACGAGGTTTACTTAATGGACAGATTGTTATCACAATCAATTTAATTTGGTAGATTAGGTTGTATTGTTATGTGATGTGTGATGTAAGATTCACTGTGAATGAACTCGCAAATCACAAAAATATTATGGTTGTATCATTTTCAAATAGTTAATGAAACACTTAGATACAATTGGTTATATTGAGTGAGTTAATTCAAAAAACAACAAATCAAACTAAAATATGCCTGGTTCAAAATTAGTACTTTATCACCATTGGAATATTGAGTTGGTGTAATCTGATGAAATCATCAAAAATGAAAATAATAAGTTTTAAATATTTCACCATAAACATGCAGGTAGGACTTTGTGCAGAATCCATCCATATGGCTTGCATCTCATTTTCTAATTCTGATGTCAAATAGCTGTGCTTGTGCTGCTGTCTAAGCAGTCGTCTGGCATGGAAAGTAAAACCGCCAGTGGAATTACTTCCACATGAGTTGTTCTATGTTAGCTCTTTAAGCTGGTCATGCATCTGCGATCCACTGATGTCGCAGATGTCCAGGAGTGGTGGTCCACACTCACTGACAGATGACCTACAGTTTGTCTATAAAGTCGTGGCATTAAAAAGTGGCACTGTAGTGTCGTCCAATTCTAATCTATAGGTATAAGAACACTACAATGTTGCCACTTTTTAATGCCACGACTTTATAGACAAACTGTACTTGCTGATTTGACACTTAATAAAAACAACATAATCGTGTTAAAAGTGGGCCTTTAGGTCTTGCTACCTTAGGCTGTCTACCTCGTAAGGGATAAAGACGTGATTTATGTATTTATGTGTATGTTTGATAAAAACAGGTTTCATATAATTTGTAAATGTAGGTGTGTGTTTCTGTATTATTTTTTAATTCTAGAACCTGAACCGCATTGACTTTGAAGGCAAGAAAGATGTAGCACAGGTCTTCAACAATGTGCTCAGACGTCAGATTGGCACTCGGTCACCAACAGTTGAATACATCTGCACAAAACCAGAGATCCTGTTCACCTTAATGTCTGGGTAATTATTGTGTGATTAACAAAAGTGATAATTATTATTTGCAAGGTTGTTTTAGACAAAGACATGCACAATATCCACATGGTTCTATTTCCATAATGATTATCTATGAAATAATACAATACTTAAATAGGTACCAACAATTCGCCTGTACTTGATAAGAACGAAAATTGGTTTGAGCTAGGGGTTGGCTTTTCCGGATACAGGTGGCAGCACGTAAGTACAACGTGGAGGGGATATGCGCAGTATGAAAAACAACATCATTTTCATACTGCGCATATCCCCTCCACGTTTTACTTATGTGCCGCCACCTGTACTGTGAGAAAATTTTAACAACATCCAGGAAAAAACAAGTATACCTTGTTTACGTATTAATTGGTACTTGGTATACAATTCATTACAATATTTTTGGCGGTCCGAGGTTCGACCTTTCGCGGTCGCGGATGCAGAATTCCTTATAGGAGAAATCGACATAAAACCGTAAATGTAACATGTTAGCGATCCTCGTGGTTACCATTTTAACTCGGTATCCATTACGGAACCCCCAGTTATGCGCGGGACCACACGAACTTGGCCGGTTTTTTTTTGTGTAAATGTGATCTTGAGGTTTTTTAAATCGCTGACGTGAATTGAATATCGTAATGTCAGCGTGAACTGTGAAGGTCATGCAAACTGCAAGAAGGCAAGCTTCCCGTGATTTTCCTCGTTGCTTTAATCTTTTTATGCAAGTGAAGCTTGTAATCCTTTTTAGAGTTCTGTACCTCAAGAGGATGTAAGAAAACCTTTGGTGGGTTTAAGAAAACCAGAGTTAGCTAAATAAAGGTACGACCTTGCTCGCTAATCCTGCCGCTAAGCAGCAGTGCTTGCACTGCTGTGTTCCGGTGTGGAGAGTAAGACAGCCGGGAAAATTGACAACATTTCATATTTCTGAGCCTATAATTTTAATGGTTCTCTGTATTTTGTGTGAAAAGATGAACATGCTGACAGTTTAATTTTTTCGCTAGGGCTATATTTAATTTATTAATTTGTGCTTATTCTAAAAGGGCGCAACTCCGGTACTATCACAGAATACACACGTATCCCTTTGTCTTTTCTCTATAGAAAAAAAACTGACGTTAATTTCAAATTGTCAATGTCAGGTCCTATTCTCCAATATTCGATTTTCGAGGTTCGCTTCGTGCTGTTCCGCTCATACTAATAGTCATTATCTTGAGAGTGAGAGAGAAGGTATGCAACGAACTTCGAAAATAGAATTTCAGAGTTGCCCCCCTTGTACTTTGAAGTTGTCAAAAATACAAAATTATGATCGCTTATTTTTCCTCGTGAAAAAGGCAAAGGTGTTTCACCTATCCTGTGGTAGTATTGGTAAAATTAGGACATATTTTTAATTAATTTTTAATTTTTATAATAAGCGATATTAAAATTATATAAACATATTGCATTGATCAGGAGGCAAAATGCTTTCGAACCATACATACATTTTCAAGTGTAATAAAAATGAAATGTTGTCAATTACGGGCACAAAAGGCATTTCATTTTAGCCCTCTAGGTTGGCAACGCATCTGCAATCCCGGGGTTACGGGTGTCTATGGGCAGTGGTGATCGCTTACCATCAGGTGACCCACTTGCTCGTTTGCCTTCCTATTCGCATAAAGAAAAGACCACACCGCCGCGTATACGCAGTGACGCGTCGTAGGCGTCACGTTTTTTCACCGTTTCTTCATACATTTTGTTGCGATTCCGTAACGTCAACGTTTTTTCGGTGGCGGTGTGGTAGCACCCTAACTCCGAGTACTATCTTTCTTTACATAAATATCTCTAAAGCTGAAAGGGGGTTAGGGTTAGGTAAACGGTTCCTTCTAAAGAGTCCATCAACAAATTATAATATTGAACATAAGTGCCCCGTTTTTCAAACTGTACCGTATTACATATCAAATTTAAGGGCTTATTGTTGGGATCTTAAGTACCTAGGTAGATAGTTACTTACATAGATATAGGTATTTGTGAAAATTTACCGACTTACATAAACAGATGAAAATTGACCATTCCTCGAAATTACTGAACTTCCAATTTACTGATACACTTGGAACATACTGTACTGATGTTTACTTTGCAGGTATGAACACCAAGAGATAGCGTCTAACTGCGGCACTATGCTGCGGGAATGTGCCAGATACGAGGCCTTGGCTAAGATAATGTTGTATTCAGACGATTTTTATAATTTCTTCCGTTATGTAGAAGTTTCCACTTTTGATATTGCCTCAGATGCCTTCTCTACTTTTAAGGTTGGTAGTAAAGACGCCTCTTTATCGACTTGTTAGGCGAAAATTAAATGCAACTCTAGTAATTGGGTTTTATAGTTGTACGTACCTAAGTAATTTTATTGCTGGTGTCTAGTTAAATGTTTCATTAAATATCGTGATGTTAAAATTTGGAGGGTGATAAAAAGTCAACCTGTATTCCTGAACATACATACAAAATACCCATATTATGAATCAAACCCTTCGTCTTTTTTAAGTCAATTAAAAATGATATACCTACTTGACTTGCAGTATTAGTTATATCATGTCCATAGAGTTTTGAATGTCAACTTTTCCCATAATTACTGTATATCCTACTACATAAAGCAACAATGACTTTCAGGAACTGCTAACCCGTCACAAAATGCTGTGTGCTGAATTTTTAGAAGCGAACTACGATAAGGTGTTCAGCCACTATCAGCGGCTGCTCAACTCTGAGAACTATGTGACCCGGCGGCAGAGCCTGAAACTCCTGGGGGAACTGCTACTTGACCGGCACAACTTTTCCATCATGACCCGCTACATCACCAACCCCGACAACCTCAAACTTATGATGAACATGCTAAAAGAGAAATCGCGCAATATACAGTTCGAGGCGTTCCACGTTTTTAAGGTATGTCGTTAAGCCTTAGGAGGCGTTGGACTCTTAAGGTGGAAACACATTTCCAACACGCGACGCGACCCGATGCAACGAATGTATGCGCATGCGTCGCGTCGGATGTTCATAGTGTGGTTCTGGTCATAGAAAATAATACAATTTGATTCGACTCAACACGCGTCGCGTTGCATCGGGTCGCGTCGCGTGTTAATAATGTGTTTCCACCTTTACTTATTTTATGTTAAATAGTAGTCTGATAATCACTGAAAGGGATATGTCCGTCATAATTACACAAATGGATAACTCACGTATAAAAGTCGAGTGGTGCTCATCATGTTTCGGACTAATTCATAGTCCTTCCTCATGAAGCGCTCGCCCAGGCGGCAGCGCAGCGAAACGAACACTGCTACTCGAACCTACGAGGTGACGTGATCAGTGTTGTGTGCTGCCCTACTTTTTACAATAGTAAAAATGACGACGATCAAAACGAGGGTAGTTGTGTGCCGCTGTCAGTTGCGTCTAGTAGCTGCGCGAGCACAGCACTGGCGCGCAGTGTTCTTTTCGCTGCCGCCGGGGCGAACGCTCCGAGAGGGACTACGGACTAGTTCGAAACAGTCTAGCATCACGGGGGCTGGATTGTAGCCATTTTTGTGTTGTAATTTAAATGTTCATAGAATTTCCAATCGGTTGTCATACATCCTGGGTTGGGCACACCCCTCCTTCCCTCATATACATATACGCCTATGGAAGGGAGATCCATTAATATGTTTACAATTATCATTACAGGTGTTTGTAGCCAATCCAAACAAACCAAAACCCATATTGGACATTTTGCTAAGGAATCAAGACAAGCTGGTAGACTTCCTGACCAAATTCCACACGGATCGCTCCGAGGACGAGCAGTTCAACGACGAGAAGGCTTACCTTATAAAGCAAATCAAAGAGCTGAAGCCGTCCGAACACTAACATATTGCATTTGATCCGAAGCCACTTCCTCGACACGACTTAGTTACAGATGCTATTATATTTAATTGCTTCGAGTCACCGGAGGGTGCCCTGCGCCGCGCACGAGCTCGGTCGAAACATTGGAATTCGAAATGGAATTTACTCTTGGTCTGTGATGATTCAAGGAAGAAAGTATATTTGTGCTACGAGCAAATTAACATTTTTAAATAAAGATTTGTAGGAATTAATGTTATTTTAATGGTTTGACTTATGTCTTTTGTAAGTTGTTTAAACCATTTTAGTTTTTATGACGTGTTAGTGACATTTCCGGAATAACAGTAGAGTTACAACATTACAGTTTGTCACATAAAGAGCACTGATCAGGCATTTTACCGAAGCAGGAATGATTTTTATAAATAAAGGTACTGGCTACTAACCAAATTGTATCGTGCATCGTATTGAGGTAATTTGATACGCAAGACATGGAAACAGAAATATTGATTGTTTTGTATATGTTATTATTATAACGCCGATAGGGTCGATGTTAATTAGTAGGAACCCAAGATCTATGGTATAGGACAAGATTTGTATGTGACATTTTTGAAATAGTTTTTTTTTTAAGTTTCTTTTGTATTCTAGATCAAAAGTATAAATTGTTAAACATGGAGTATAT
The DNA here is from genome assembly GCA_963854515.1 of Pandemis heparana. Classification (NCBI taxonomy): domain Eukaryota; kingdom Metazoa; phylum Arthropoda; class Insecta; order Lepidoptera; family Tortricidae; genus Pandemis; species Pandemis heparana. The sequence continues at coordinate 12,299,104 of OY978008.1, read as the reverse complement.
TTTATAAATGTATTGTGAGTATTGGTTGTTCAATTGATCCATACTTTCAACACTACTTTGATGTCGTAAACATTATTTATGTTGTTGCATAAATGCTTAGTAGTAATTTGGATGTTTTAATAAGATACGCTAAATTTACAGATAGATAGATCTCTTTTAGTACTTTGTATACAAACTGTGAAAGATATATTCAGCTATTTAATCTCAACGGCGCTATGGCGGATCCTGGATGGCCCAGGAAATATTGCAAGAAAACTGGATATTGCACATCCAACTGTTTACTGCTTACGTTTAAAGTACCTTAATGTAAATTATATAAGCAATCTAAAATATCAATTACAACCTACTGAGTTTAAAAAATGGACCGACTAAACTTTGTTTTAAATGGCTGGATATATTTACTTGAAAAGTCGCATAAACTGTCCTGATTTTGACGTAGGTACCTAATATAAAATGTTTTTATTGTCAGCATGATTAATGCAGTTACATTCTATCAAAACTGAATAAATTAAGATATTTATATCACTTATATACATCATTTTCATTATTTTCGTATTTATTTCATATTTTACAGGTAGGAAATACCTAGATTGTTTTTTTTGTAGTCGACTTGTGAAACTATGAATGAATCCAAATTATCTGGACGATTCTGGTATAACGTCAACCCATTCCTTCAGGCATAATTTGCGCGAGTCAAAAACTTTTCGTTACGGTCCCAGTACACAATGGCGTATGCTGGCCCATTTCAGGCGATCGCCATTGTGTACAGGGGTCATATATAGTGGCGGACAAAACTACTCGTGGCGAACAAATGCAGCAGTTGTTTTCTCGTTTGTGAAATATGTTGTTAATAATAAATACGAGTATTAATCCGTTGTTAATGTCATAAAAACAAAATGGATTCCCTCACACTTGGGAAACAGCAGGTGTTAACCTCTTCCTTTTCCTCCTAGGCACCAACAGAGGCGACGCGCTACGACATCTCCGCCAATCTAGTACTTACTCAGTTTTGCTTGGAAATTATTGCAATATTACTCTCATTTTCATATAATTTTATCCAATAGATTAATGAATAAAACAACAGATTTATACTGTTATGTTATAATGATTTTTATTAGACACAAGCGTAATGTAACCCACTGTACAGCACGTGTGATAGCAACTTAACATTTCATATCACGAACTTGAATTAAGGATACATATATTATTTACAAGCATATTGCGAACAGTTTGAGAATGTCAACACAACTAACAATCATGAAGTTTCCTAGATCAACAGGCTTAGAATAATTTAGTGCATGTATGACATCATATCATAGATTCTTAGGTCGTGACAATAGTCTTGGTCTTGGGCGTTGTTAGAACCATTGAATAATTAGAGCGATGCTCCCGTTTAGGCAAAAGGGAGATGATATAAATATATTAGAAAGTCATAATTGATGAAACTACTGCGTTCCCCTATCAGCGACTCAACAATCCCCCCCTCCCATATTTAATCAATAAAATCCCGACAGGTCCCAGGGAAAGTCCCGACAGGTTATGAGTCGCCCATTTCATAAACGTGACTGCATCAGTAACACCTTACTTCCGAAGGGTCTGTGCACACTACGGATGATTGATTGCCGGTTATCCTAGTATTCTACAATTACCAAAAATGTGTAACCCAAAGGTTTCCACTTAAGTTCAATATTTCAAAAACTGGTTCAGTGACACTTACCTAAGAACTATTGCGACCAAACTAGCTTTCTATAACAAAACCGTGTAGAAGTCCACAAACAGACAGATACGATACGTTAAACTTATAAGTTTAGTTTGGGAATTAAAAAAAATAATAAAAGAATAGGATAATGTAAGATTTTGAAGCATGTTTACAAACTGCGATAATTTTACATTAACTATCTTCATCTTAATCTTCCGAGCAAAATAAGCATAGCAAAAGAATTTCAACTAAGTTGCGTAACTGCATCTGTGACGTTTACGAAAAGGGAACGACTTTTTCGAGAGTAAATACGACACCGTTTCCTTCCTTAACTAACAGTCGTGTCGTGTACCATTTTCTGTTTTGTAAATAGAATCTTCCGTAAAATGCCATACATAAATGCGAGTAACATGCTGATAGTGGAACTCTCATAATTACGTCATAATATTTACACATTAATACTAAATACACACTATCATAATTTAGAGAAATAATAAATGTAGAAATTTTGCAGTGATGTAACGTGCCTAATATTAGACATTTTAATTACTAAAGTGCTGATTACAAATTACAAATACATATAATCACTAATTCAAAATCTTTTTCATCACACTTGCGCGTAAACGGTATCAAAATTACAGGTTAACTTGGGTTTAATGCCCCATATAAAACCCTCGGGCTTTTTTCGTGCCGCGCGTGCCTGTTTTACTGCCCTATATATTTTTTATTTACTCGCAAATGTGTTGAAAAACATTGTATGTTTTACGGGCGGTATGGGAATTACGAACCTCGACTCAAAAAGCCCTCAGTCTTCGACTTCGGGCTTCTACTAGAGCCTCGATTTTAATTCCTTACTTACCGCCCTTAATACACAATGTACTATTAACATGGTTCAAAAGGCCTCTAGACACCAATGTCGCCGGCCAGCTGAAGCAGCCTAAAGCAGCTTAGGCCGCCGACAGTGTCGCTACGTCGGCGACTTCGATAGAACCCCGAAGACTTATTGAATGGAAATCAGTAAATTGACAACATTTCATTTTTATAACACCTGAAAATGTATATGTGGTTCGAAAGCATTTTGCCTCCTGATCACTGTAATATGTTTTTATAATATTAATATCGCTTATTATAAAAAATAAAAATTATTTCAAAATATGTCCTAATTTTACCAAAACTACCACAGGATAGGTGTAACGCCTTTGCTTTTTTCACGAGAAAAAATAAGCGATCATAATTTTGTATCTTTGACAACTTCAAAGTACAAGGGGGGCAACTCTGAAATTCTATTTTCGGAGTTCGTTGCATACCTTCTCTCTCACTCTCAAGGTAATGACTATTAGTATGAGCGGAACAGCACGAAGCGAACCTCGAAAATCGGATATTGGAGAATAGGGCCTGACATTGACAATTTGAAATTAACGTCAGTTTTTTTTTCTATAGAGTAAAGACAAAGGGATAAGTGTGTATTCTGTGATAGTATCGGAGTTAAGCCCTTTTAGAATAATCACAAATTAATAAATTAATTATAAATTAAATACAAGCCCTAGCGAAAAAATTAAACTGTCAGCATGTTCATCTTTTCAAACAAAATACAGAGAACCATTAAAATTATAGGCTCAGAAATATGAAATGTTGTCAATTGAGAAAATAATGATCGAATCACAGTCAAATAATGGCCAAACACAAAACCAAATTCAATTTATCAGTCTTTGTACAAAATAAAAAATTAGAGGTTTCAAGCTTCATTGTAACTTTGTACATTAATAGAACAACAATAAAAGATGGAAACAAAAGTCGACGTCAATTTATATCGGAGCGATATTATCCTCATCGTTATGATACAATTTTGAACACTGCTAGAAAACAATACGATATTTATTTAAAGACAATTAGGAAATAAAAACAAACAAAAATACAATTAGAACACCAAAACAAAAAAAACTATTTAGAACAGAGAATTGAGAATCACCTCCTTTTTCGAACTTCGTTATAAAGCGTTCCATTTTATAAGTTTTTATTTAACTTGAAATGTATGCAATGTTGGTTTACTTCAAACCATGCAACTGGAAGTTACAGGTGTAGTGCAAAATGTTTTTTCCATGACATTTCGTTAAATTTTATCCGGTTTTCAACTTTAGTGGCATGTTATTAAAGTCGTGTATGCAATGCAGCTGTCAGATTGAATTGTTTTATAAATAAAAACCTTATTCACATGTCGTTAAAGTTGATAACCGCATGGGATTCAACGAAATGTCATGGAAAATCATTTCGCACTACATCTGTACAGCAATTGAGGCTCGAACTGAAATTTATTTATAGAATGAAATTCATCGTTAATATTATAAATAATCGATTATTACATAATCACGAAAACGCATAAATATGTTAATGGCAGTCACGTGTGTTGTGATGCAAGGGCAGTGTTCAAATTCACATTTTAGATCTGACCGTTCCGATATTTTATTACAGTAAGTAAAGTAAATTGCATTTTTAATTAAAGGAATTATATAATAAGTATATCCAGGTAAACCAGGACCTCGAATTACTTGCTAACATTTATATTAATGAAACACCAAAAAACGTATTTTGTGAGTATAACCTGTGAAACGTCTGGTTTGGCAATTGTTAGTAGCTCGGTAATAAATAAAATGTGCAGAAAACAGTTAAGACATTTTGGTTCTAAATAATAAAAAACCCGAGGTGCTGTGCTGATGGACTATCCGTGCGAGAGCGAGCAGCCACGGCATGCATTGTTTTGATTATAAAAGTCAGTCGGTAGTGTAACGACGTGGGACGCGCTCCAGTGAGGGCAGTATCTCCACATCGCTCGCCTGTGCCGGACGTGGACACTGAGTGATTTCTTAATTATTGTCTTACTCTGAAGACATTCTTTGTTATTCATTTAAGACCTCCAAGGTCAATATCCGCGTAAGTATTTAACTCTTTCCCGACATTGATATAGTGCTAGTTATATTCTGGAAGAGCAAAAATAACAGTATGAATTAATGTCAAAAGTTTACACATAAAGGTAAAACACCCCTTAAAACGTATAATGGAATCGACTGGGCTTGATTTTGTTAATTTAGTTTACTAACAACTAGTTCTCCATGTTGTGAACAGCTCGCCATCCTTTTTGTGCACGATGACGATCATTTATTTAACTTTACATGTAGCTCCACTCACCGCGGATGCAATCAGCCTACAAATAGTAGAAAATGCCTGCATTGCATATTTATTTGCAAATATTGAATAAGTTAAAAAACGAAAACTTACTTAATCCGAAGTCGTAATATCTGAAGCAGGTAAATAAAATATAACATAAAATATTCATATAGATACCTATGTAACAAAAGGCATTGGCGATTGATTAATCAGAAGCAGATTTGGCATTCCTAAGTATTGAAGAGATATAATCAGGAATTTAAAAACAATTAATATTTAAACAATTTTTGTTGCATCCTATTAATAATACGCGTTTTTACGTAAAAGTACGATATTATTTTAATCAATAGTTTAATTCGGACATAAAATTTGTTGAGAGATCAATCGAGTTTTTTTACTAACTACGACGATTAATTAATTTGTCAAATTGTATATTCATTTACATATATTATCATGCCTTGATAAATAAGTACCCTATTCTTGCTTAAGAGCTTTATGCCTACGGCGTATTCTTATGCGAAGACCCGAACGCACTTCGGCGACTAGAAAACTAGTTTTTTGTCTTTCATATTTTATCCCCTTACATGAAAACGTCTTGCACGGATTGGCCCAATTCGTTACTATATGCGCAGTTGTTAACGAACCAATCAAGGACAAGATGTTAGCAGGAAACTGGGTAAGTTTTCACAGTTTGAAATTTGTAGGAAAATAGGCGAGTTTTCACCTGCCAGGACGGTACTGACGCGTAAGTGCACGCACTCTGATCTTCACTTGGCAAACGACAGACGATTAAATCGTTTATACGCATCTTGTCAGGAACGCATAAAGCCAGAAACGCAGAAGGCCAGACGGATTAAATCAGGTTGATGGTCTCGACAAATATGAACTTAAAAGGTACTAGTCTAATTAGAAAGATACACGGCGACGAAGCGAGACGCGTCCTCTTATAGCTAAGCTTACAGGCAATTTCAACATATCAAATTGTGGTTTTCAACGGCCGAAATAATTTATCGTATGGCAGGTTGAGCTGGTGTGGCGCTTAGTTTTTTAAGCTCACGGCTACTTTGTTTAGCTCATGACGATGAGCTGGCCCGTGTTGTTGGCGTAGACGAGCCCTTGGCCCGGCTGCGGCGCCCAACGCAGGCAGTTGAGGCTTGTGAATCCTTGTTCCCAGTTCTGCTCTAACTCCTTAATTGGAGATAGGCCTGTTCGGCTGGAACTCTCTGTGGACGAACGAACATAATATTAGTACAGTCAAGTTTATAAATATATGAGCATTCCCAAGGTTTCAAAAATGAACTCGACTATACAAAATGCAGAGGCAACTGCAGCCGTGGCCGTCTGTCAATGGCGCCTGTCGACGGCATTTGCGGCTATTAACTAATAGAATTGTGTGAATGACATATTTTGGCCTGGCGCCCCACCCATTTACGAAAGCATATCACTCGAAAGTAGCATCCGAAAGTGGCGAAAAATTGTGCTGAATTTGATAAACCGATTTTTACGATTTTCAATCAACCAATCAATCAAAACATTTATTTGCTAGAAAAGGGTGTAAGGTTAAGGTTTTACATTAATAATTATGTCCTCCTTATCTTACTGTTCAGGAACGGCATGCAAATATTTCAAGTTAGGTACATAATAATAGGTATTAATGTCAGACTACTAAATCTAAATCTAAATATAACTAATATTATAAATGCGAAAGTATGGATGGATAGATGGATGGATGGATGGATGGATGGATGGATGGATGGATGGATGGATGGATGTTTGTTTGTTACTCAATCACGCCGGAACGGCCCAACGGATCTGGATGAAATTCGGCACATAGATAGAGAAAAGTCTGGAATAGCACATAGGCAATTTTTTATCTCGGAAAATTGCTTAGTTCCCGCGGGATAGCGATAAACGAATTCTTTGCAGACGAAGTCGCTGGCAACAGCTAGTAATATTATAAATGCGAAAGTATGGATGTATGGATGGATGAATGTTTGTTTGTTACTCAATCACGCCAGAACGGCCCAACGGATCTGGTTAAAATGTGGCACATAGATAGAGAAAAGTCTGGAATAGCACATAGGCTACTTTTTATCCCGGAAAATTGCGTAGTTCCCGATGGATAGCGATAAACGAATTCTTTGCCGACGAAGTCGCTGGCAACAGCTAGTTATAAATAAATCCATTAAATTACATTTCATAATACAATGTCAGAGATACTAAATTAAATTACATGATACAAAAATGTCAAATAAAATAAAAATAACACAAAAACATATAATTTCAAATAATAAGTGATGTAAATTAAAAATTAAAATAATAATTTTTTACTGCATGTCAAGAATCGTTTAAATAGTCTATGACACTATAATAAAACTTATCTAAAAGTACTTTGGACAATAAGTATTTGAATTTATTCACATTTACACTTTGTATTGCCTATGGTAGTTTATTAAATAATTTTGGGCCCATAGTTACAACAACGAACGGTATTTTCGAGTGACGCAACCACATCTGAGAAAACACCACACGCAAGTGGTAAAAATTAACATTATAAAATTACTTAACTAACTTTCGAGTAAGTACAATTTTCATCAACAATTTTTTTTTAAATGTCACTTTCAACATGAAACTTTCGTGAGACTTAATCATAATTACAAAAACAAATAACTCACGTATAAAAGCCGAATAATACTCGATATATGGTATGTTTCGGACTAATCCGTAGCCGTAGTTTTTTTAATGTCCCCGAAAAGGATGTAAGTAAGATACGTATTTGAGCATCGTGGCTTGTGTCACCTACCTCTCGGCTCGAGCCTGTAGAGCAGCGCGAACACGTTGTTCCGCGCGTGCGGCAGCGTGGTGAACCGGCGCGAGCCGAGCCCCACGGCCAGGTGGCGCGCCGTGGGCGACAGCGCCACCGACACGGCGCTCTGCTCGAGCACCGCCGTGTGCAAGCACTGCCCCAGCCGCGCCCACTCCAGCGAGTACACGCCTACAAATTACCGTCAAATATCACACCCGCCTTTGGGATCACAATAGTTATTTATGTCACAATGGAGCAAAATGATGTATTTACGGCGAGGGCGCTACATTAAAATATAAAATAAAATGAGGGATTCAAGTGTTAACGCCCAAGATGAAAATAATTTTGCCTCCCGAGTGGCTCATACTTTTCACACCGAACATTAAAAAACTTGAAAAAAGAATTCTAAACATAATTAAAGAGTTACGAAATGAACATAGAAAATGGCGTGGTTTTACAATTATCAACTTCAAAAAATTGCATTTGCAAAAAAACACTTAGAAAAGCCGTGACCAGAAAAGTTGCAGTTTGATCCCCCTCGACAGGGAGCAAAGCTCATTTTTCTAAATGAAAGGTGTGAAAACATCATAGCCTTCTCTATTGTCTTCTACAAGCCATGTCCGTAGCTGTTTGGCAACGTCGCTTGTGAACCTAAGCGTAAAATGCGACGTTGCCAAACCTAGTAGCACGGCTTGTAGGAGACAATAGAGAAGACTATGCAAGCATCGAACATTTTCATATACATTTCTAAATTCTCGCAACAGTTATATCGTTACTATGCAAATTTTATCGCCAATGCCATATAAGTAGATACCTCTAAGGGCCGGTTCTAACTGAGGCCCGTTTATGTATGTGAGAGCGAGAAGCCACGGCATGCATTGTTTTGATTATAAAAGTCAGTCTGTAGTGGGACGATGCGGGACGCGCTCCAGTGAGGGCAGTCTCTCCACAACGGTCACCCGTGCCAGACGTGCACACTGAGTGATTCCTTAATTATTGTCTTACTCTGAAGACATTCTTTGTTATTCATTTAATACCTCTAAGGTCAATATCCGCGTATTTAAGTCTTTCCCCGACATGTATGTATACACCAACAAATTGTATACAATTTTATAGAGTATCTAAAATGACGCCATATTGTCTACTGTGGCTCGTAATCGCATTGATCATCTCTTTCGTTGACGATTCCTAAGTATTCTTGTGAACATGCAGAATTGACTAATCATAATGAATCACATTACAGGTTGTCTATAAAATCATGAAATTAAAAAGTGGCAATACTGTAGTGTCGTCCCGTTTTCTCATACCTATAGATTAGGAAGGCACGATACTACAGTATTGCCACTTTTTAATTTCACGACTTTATAGACATTAGACAAACTGTACAAAAGGAGCAGAGACGAGATCCGGTGGTGGTTGGCCCATTGGTATTGAAGTACTGCAGGCTTATTATGTAACTCGCTCGCAAGCGTAATCGTGTTCATTTTGACAGTTCATGTATGGGCTGACAGTTGGCATCGGAGTCAGTTAGCCGTCACATTCCTACAAGAACTGTCAAAATTAACACGATGGCGATTGCGAGCGAGTTACTTAATAAGCTAGCTGAAGTCACACTTACCCAGCCAATGGTTGGAGTTTCTTAGCCGCGGCACCGGCAACAGCGCCACGAGCAGTCGCCCATCTTTGGATATGTCGATGCTAGCGTCATTGTGTATCCTACACCTCTGCACTACCACGTTCTTTGCACCTGAACACAATAAAACGGTGAAATGATAGCACAATTTGCAACTAAGCAAATACTGTAAAAGCAACCTTCATTAGCCTGCGCAAGGTAGGTAATTGCTGTATCTTTATTACTTAAGCTTTATTTGAGCAATAAATATGTGAGATATTAAGGTATTCAATTAGCAAATCATACTTTTTTGAAACACGTCCACTTGTACTCTTTTCGGTACAAAAAAAAAACTCTAAAAAGTAATACGAATTCTTCGTGTCGCATAAATATTGCACTGGGGGGCTACTACGATATTTGATTTTCGAAGTTCTTGTTCTTGTCATACCGTCCCTCTCACTCTCAAATTAATGTCTATTAGTGTGAGTGGAACGGCACCAAACGAACTTCGAAAATCGAATTTCACAGTATAAGACCTGGAGCGGATCAGTTTTTACAAGCTTTTATTTCAACTTGAAATGTATATATGTAAGTATGTTTGTCCGGGTGAAATCTTGCGACTCAATTTTGAAGCAGATATATTCAACAGATTGAGCTGAAATTTTGTATACTTGAGTAAGTCGGATGATCCTACTAATATTATAAATGTGAAGGTTTGTGACGATGTGAGTGAGTGAGTGTGTATGTTTGTTCCTTCTTCACGCTAAAATGACTCGACGGATTTGGATAAAATTTGGAACGAAGATAGCTGTTACCCTAGATTAAAACATAGGCTACTTTTTATCCCGAAAAATAGCATAGTTCCCGGGGGATAGCCATAAACATCTCAATTGTTAATTCTACACAGACGAAGTCGAGGGCAGAAACTAAAGGCACTCCACTTGGCGTATTTAACCAAATATTTGCGCGAGTGAAACGCACTATATTTTTTCTAGCGTATGCGACGAAGATGCCAATAGCGCAACGCGAACACCTGACGCCAATTGGAGTGGCAGCATTAGAAGTATCGGGCATACTGTCAGCGATGTCAGGCGTGTCGCCGGTGGTGAAGTCCCAGGCCTGCACGCGGTGCGAGGGCGCCGGCAGCGCCTCGGAGATGATGCCGGCGTCCAGCAGCCCCGCCATGCCGCTCATGCGCCGCGCGCCCAGCCCGCCGCCCGCGCCCGCGCCCTCGCCCGGGATCTCCTCCTCCACCGCCATGGCGTTCTACAATTGACCAGTGTCAAGTGAGTCTTCTATACAGGATATAAAATGTTCTGGGGCCTTACCATGACCTCTTAATGCGATTCGGTTTAGGTTCGTCGGTTCGGTTGAGGCATTGGATGGCGTAGAAATCATAGTTTAAAAAGTCCGAATCTAGACCCAAGAGAACTACTCATTCCTGAGAGATCTTTTGCTCATCTACTTAAATATAAATTGTCGCGTATAGCCTACGGTTTCAAGTTTCTTTCTTTAATAAATGTATTAAGATATACATTGTTTTCTTCGATAAAAAAAACCACTAGGCTATCCCACTGTGACACTCGCACAGCTAAAACTTGAACTGAGTCGGAATTAGGACGTCATGGTCATGTTAAGGTCCCAGGCGTGTCAAACTCGAAGGCTGTGTACGTTTTGTCACTATTCGCGCAATACGCAGCCCTGGATAGTGCGGATTTCGCGGATAGTGACTCTGCTGTGCACTCGGCCTTAGAGCTTGAAAATATCTTAAGAGTTGTAGTGATTAATAAGTACAAAAAAAACATCTTTAACCCCCTTATTCACAAACGCTCTATAGGCTTCTGCTAACTTAGTAATCGTTAATATCGTTAATATCAAAGCTAAAAATATTGTCAACCCTAGTAAACTGTCATCTCAGGAAACCATACTGGGATTTTTAAATATTGTAAATGGACTCGTTATAAGGTCACATTTAACCTCCTTTCGGCTTCACGGGTAGTTTGGTAACACCCTGTATATGTATAAAAAATCGAAATAGAAAAGTAGCGGCTCACCTGTGCCAGTATGATGGGCTGCAGGTACTCGTGGATCCTCGGCAGCCGCTGCGGGTTGGCGGCGGGCGGCTCGGCGCTGGCGGCCAGCGACGGCGGCGCGAGCGGCCCCGGCGCGCTGTTGAGCGCGGGGTGGTAGTGCCCCGCGTCCTCCGCGCCCGCCGGCTCCGAGCGCGGCGTCAGGATGTGCGGCCGGTACGTCGCGAACGGCCTCCTGTTGCCCAACTCGGAGCCGTTCTGCAGAGGCGATCTGTTCCCCGGCTGGTTCTCCGTATTGTTAGACTGCAACGCGAACATTTCGCGCACGGAGGACGGAGCGTACAGGCGGATAGTCTGCAGACGTCTGAATCGATTCCTGGCTGCGGTTCTTAATCTGACGGCCTGCATGTGAGCCAACCGAATGAGGTGTACTCTCTGTTCGAAGTCGTTCAACACTTCGGAGCGCGGCAGGTCTTGATCGGGGCCCGCGGCCGGGGGCGCGCTCGACGGCCCGGCCACCGGCTCGTCGGAGGGGGGCCTGCTCTTTGGAGTGTTCATTCCGGGAGTCAACCTATTAGGCAAGAAGCGCAGCGCCGGTATCCTGTGATGAGAGATAGGCGGAACTCGTTTTTTAATCATCGGGTGCGCTCCCGGATTGGTCCTGTGTAACGCTTTAAGTCTTCTGCTCTCTAAATATAAGTCTCGTCTGTTTCTCGCAGTGACAGAGTTGTTTCTGTTAGCTGACGCTATTTGAACCGCAAGGCGGTTGCTCCACCTCTGAGCGGCAGAAAGAGTCGCGGACGTGTCCTCGTGCAAACGGCTTTCGTCTGTTGCCCCGGACGTGGAGGCACGCGGCTCTTCTTCTTTAGGAGCCTGTTGGACTTCATTATTTGGTACGCGGGTACTGACTATTGCCGGTTCCGGTTCGACTATGGGTGTCGGATTGTTGGGAGACATCACTTCGTCCGGTCCGTCTACGTTGACCGGTCCGGAATGCTCGACGTTTTGAATGCGAACCACGTTCAAGGAATCAACCCGTTGACTCGAAGGTCCCGGGTTGCTTCCCGATCTCGAGTTGTTTCTGTTCGTCATCAACATCAAACAGGTCAAAGCTAATGCCTTCTTGAGCGTTCGCAACATATTTATGATGAGTTGACTCAGTCCCCGTTCCTCTAAGCACATCATCATCATGTTAAACATGACAGATAAGACTTGCATCGCTCGCATTCGAATCTCGTGTCTGGTGGCGCTAATCTCGATAGCCCGAGCTAAATCCCTGCGCGATCTGTTGTGAGGATACCTGTGAGCCAGCCGGTTCGCAGCGGGGTTGCGCGACCGCCTGCGGAGCTCGTCTTCGGGCCGCCACCTGTAGCTGGGCTGCAGGCGGCGCCGGAAGGCGGGCGAGGCGCGCACGCTCGGCATGGGCCTCGTGTGAGGGGAGCGACGGGCGCGACGGTTTCCAATATTACTTTCCGTGGAAGCGTTACGTTCGCTCTCCGCAAGATTAGAATTGCTATTATCCGAATTGGCAAGCGCATCACGTCTCTCGAACAAATTCCTCTCCTCCTGCCTCGGACCCTGCGGCCTGGCGGTCCTCGAAGAGGAACGCGATATATTATTGGACATTTCGGATAGAAACATGCAACGTTCTAATAGAGATCTAGTGTAATAACTGGGCAAATCTTGTCGCCCGGTCTCCCTGTGCAACATGAGTATGCGCCGGCGTAAGTTTTCCCACATGTTTCGAAGCTCTCGCATCGTGGTTCTGTTGCCGCGAAGCCACAGATTCGTGAGTAATATCGTGTGCTTCTGCAGCGCGTTGACGCCGGACCTGACTTTCCTGTAGGCCTCGTCGGGGGGCACGACGCAGCCTCTCGTCCAGAAGTTATCTCGGCTCGTGGAGGGCCGGTCGAGGTCCGCGTCGGGCCGAACCGCGGCGTCCGGCGCGCCGCGCGTGCGGGCCGCCGGGCCCCCGGCCGCGCCGGCCGCGCTCGCCTGGCTCCGCACCCGGAACCTGCCGCTCGACGAGGACACGTTGATCCCGCCGCCCTCCCGCGCGGGGGTCTCGCTGCGCGCGTCCTCGCTCAGCTCGAACGTCATCCTGTCGGTCGGAGCGGCCGCCCCGTCGGCGGGCGCGGCGGGCGCGCCGTCCGCCGAGCGCGCGGGGTCTCTGGAGCCGTCCTCGCGGAAAGAAGAGTTTCTGGTCCGGAAGATGTTGACTTCGAGGGACCGATCGCTGTCGGAATCGGAACTGGACGAGAGAAGGTCTCGGCGGAGGCTGGAGCTGAAGAGGCGGACGCGGGGCCCGGCGCGCGGCCGCGCGGCGCCCTCGCTGTCGTCGGAGTGCGCGCGCGCCCCTCCCCCGCCCCCGCCCGCGCCCCCCCGCCGCGCCGCGCCCCGCCGCGCGCCCGCGCGCTCCACCGTGGCCAGCGTCGACAGCGACATGTTGGTGATCAGGTTGAGCAGCCTCGTGCCCGAGTCGCGGAGGATGTCGCGGATCAGGTCGAGGCTCTCGTTGATCGCCTGCGCGTCCACGGGCTGGGCGACGGGGCTCATCTGCGTGGAGGAGTTGGTCATGGTGGGGCGCGGCGCGGCGGCGGGCGCGGCGCGGGGCGGCGAGCGGGGGCGCGGGGCGGCGGGGGGGCGGCTGCCGGGGGGGGACGCGTCCGACGACGTGGACGCGCTCTCGCTCTGCAGCGCGTTCGCCATGTGCGCGGCGTGCGCCGAGTTCCGCCGGCGCTGCGCAAAATTTTGGAAGGACGACGTGAATATGCTGGTGCGGGACGAGTTCGCGTTGGAAGACGACGATCGCGGTCCGTCCGCAAACGTGACCCGGTAGGTGGGAGGGAAGCCGCTCGTCGAGAAGAACGGATTCGGCGGGAGACGGGTCGTGCGCTCGTTCTGGTCGATGGTTCTGAAAGATCTCCCCGCGCCGTCCGTCAAGGGCTGAAACGCCGAGGAACGGGATCCGAACGTGGAATGTTCCTGTTGCGACGATTCTTGGGTGGTCGGACTCCTGAAAAATAAAGTTGGTTCACCGTATTCACGACTGCGATACACAGAAATGAATTATAAAAAGAGTATAGCCGTTGTACCTAGGATTGCTATCGAACGTCAAGACGTCGAGATTGAGGAGTCGGCTGCTGCTGCCTTCGCCGTCGCCGCTCTCTTCTTCTCGTTCTTGCGCGTGGGATGTACTAGGAGCCGGTTGCGCTGTGGCAACGCATACAAATTTAAACATTTTGCATTAGCTATTTGCCGCCACTAGGATCCGCTAGTAAGCCATATAAACCTATCTAATGCGTATTTGAGACTCATATCGCTGACCAATCGCGTGCTTTCTGGGTTTTCTAATAATTGAAAATCCCTTTTTTTTGCACCTCTATGATACCCAAGATGATGTTTACTAAGTTCAAAATTCTAGGTCCGGTGGTTTAGGGCAACATAAGCATCTGCATTAGATCATTGTGGCAGAAAACTTTTATAGTAGAGAAATTTCATGATTACAACAATGAAAAAGTTACCGTCATCATTTTCTGCGGAGGTGGAAGGCCGGGCGCTGCGCGGCCAAGGCGAGGGCGTCAAATCAGTCTCCATCGGGTCTGTGCCCCGGTCGGTCTACAGTCAGACCTTCTCTTTAGCAGGGTTGTCATACACACATTTTAAGCAAAATAAGTTATCAAGTTGAGTTAAGTTGTTAAGTTGCGGGTGGTAGGGCCTTGTGCGAGGTCCGTCCGGATCGCTACCACCATCCTACTCGCTAATCCTGCCGCTAAGCAGCAGTGCCTGCACTGCTGTGTACAGGTGTGGAGAGTAAGACAGCCGGGGAAATTACGAGCACAAGAGGCATTTCATCTTAGCCCTCTAGGTTGGCAACGCATCTGCGATCCCTCCGGGGTTGCGGGTGTCTATGGGCAGTGGTGATCACTTACCATCAGGTGACCCAAAAAAAAAAAAAAAACATCCCGAAATTATTTTAAAAACCAGAGATTAGAAGTTCAAGATTATCATCATCATCATCAACCTGAAGACGTCCACTGTTGAACAAAGGCCTCCCCCTAGCACACCATAATGAACGACAACTCGCCACCTGCATCCACCGATTTCCCGCAACTTTCAATCAAGTTTAATACTATATCGAGCGTAGTACCTATGCCATACCTATTTTAAGCCGGTCCTTAAAACGTATACGTACGTACTTGAAACGTACGTAGCTGTAGTTTTTTCTCGCATTATACGCTTTCCTGCTTAAGAGGGTGTCGTGCCCAGTGTCTTCAGAATCGTCTTAACGGCGTTTTACTAAAGTCTATTTATTCATACTAGATACTAAAATGACATTACCTGTGTTGCCTGTTTTTTGCAATTCAAAAATAGTGATCACCACTATCGAAATTTAACGATAAATTAAATCTAGTATAGATTTTTGTATGTATA
The DNA here is from genome assembly GCA_963854515.1 of Pandemis heparana. Lineage (NCBI taxonomy): Eukaryota > Metazoa > Arthropoda > Insecta > Lepidoptera > Tortricidae > Pandemis > Pandemis heparana. The sequence goes on along the minus strand of OY978008.1, from coordinate 12,283,361 downwards.
AGCTAGTGCAATAAACTAATAAACCTTTAAATTTGCTTGATTATGATAATCGTGTGTTTCTCTTAAAATATAACATGACCAAACCTCTTGTATCCAGATCACAAACATTGTCGATGGTTTCGAGTACATCACTAAACAATAAAAGCTGGTATCATTATTTCACAATTTGACAAATTGTCAATTTAGTATCTAGTATGAATAAATAGACTATAAACGTTTCATAATAAATGTGAGACTCACCGTATTTGGCGGCGGCGGAGTATTAGTGAGCCTATGGCGAACCATAAACAACCTCTGGTAGTTCCTCACTAGGCTGTCATATCTCTGCACTAAATTTTGGTACGAGTTCACAATCATATCCTGCGCTGTCCCAGGATTTTCCTGCGACCGGCTCCCGCCAGGGCTGTCGCCAGGGTCATCCCTGCGAGTGGTACTTTGCAAGATTGTGGGGCCCATGGCTAAGTTTTGAGGCAGCATTGTATTGCCCGCCGTCCCGGCTGTCCATAGTGATATACCTGTTATGAGTTTGTAACCAAGGGCATCGAAGGCCACATACCTACAAAAAAAAACTTATGTTAACTTATTAAACTCGAGGACTTTAATTGTTGAGCATACATGGAACGCTGTCACAGTGAAGTAACGCCATGTCGACAAACAAATTTCAATAATATTTTGACATTGACATTTTGCGACAAGGTTCTATCGTGGCTCAACAATTAAAGACCGCGCGAGTGTACTTATGTGATCAATACAACAATAATGTTTTCAAAAAATAATAAATATTACGTGCATTAAACCCACTAGCCAGCTGGGTACATAATATTAGTCTCATACATGTTTTACTTAGATTCTTGTTTATGGTGTATTTGGCATTACCTAATTCACAAATAAGTAATATTTTATTACACAACAATGAGTTTGCTCATGTTTTCCCAGGCTAGACTGATTTTTCATAGAGCTGTTTAGGAGTATTTACGTAAGAATATTGTTGATTCAGTATAAGATTTTAGAAGCTTCAGAACAAACACTAGTCTTAAAAGGCACAACTACCCATCTCATTGCTAACCAAGAACTGATTTGTTACCTCACTTTTTCGTTAACACTATTTGTCGATACTCTAGTAAAAGGCGCAGGTTGACTCCAGTCCCAGAAATAAAGCTCGTTGTATGTAGCAATCACCAGTAACTGTTCCCGGGGATGAAAGGCAATGGAAGCTATCACAGTCTCGTTGTGGACATTCCACACTTCGCTACCACCCTGTATAAATAATAATAATAATAATAAATATTAGGGAACAATTCACACAAATTGACCTAGTCCCAAAGTAAGCGCTAGTAAGGCTTGTATTATGGGTACTAGACAACGATATACATACTTAAATAGAGAAATATATACTTAAATAGATAGAAACATCCATGACTCGGAAACCAATATTCGTGCTCATCACACAAATACATGCACTTACCAGGATTCGAACCTGGGATGCTTGCTTCGCAGGCAGGGTCACTACCAACTAAGCCAACCACGTCGTCGTGTTGTATATAAAATATGACTTGTTTACACAATACATAATAGTAAATTGAGACCAAGTGATAAGCTACCAATGTACCAATACAATGTAAGTACTTTCTTAAGTGCTTAGTACTTATGCACTTGAATTATGTTGACATCATAAAATGTTTTCTGCCATTAAAAGATTCATGTGGCCACTGCAATGTTTTAACAATATTTACGCATGATTAACTGTTGGTACCTGTCGGTAGTTACATTTTGAACGAAAGTCACAAGTGTTTAAACATTATAGCTTTATGGTGGTTGATTTGGTTAATGTTGCATTAGTAAACTTAAATTATAATAAAAATACTAACACTGGATATATCCCACACTCTGACTTGTCCGCCGAGGCAGCCAGAACCAATGAGTTGCGGGTGAGATGGATGGAAGGCTATACACCATGGTGTGCGTGGATGGCCTTTTAATATCCGTACATGTTTCCCACTAGCCAGTTCGGATACATACACATTGTGATTCCCATGTGTAGATGCAACTTTGGTTCTGGAAAACACGGTCGCATTGTTTTTAAAAAGGCTTGTGATTCAAAATGACGAGACTGAATAAAACTTACCCATCAGGACTGAAAACCATCAAAAATGTTGACCTCGGATACCCTGGCAAATCACATGACTGGAAAAATAAAGAAGATATTTAAATAAAATAATAAATTACTATGTAAATAATAAATAATAATGGAGAACAGATAGATCCTGTTCTGGACTGACATAAAAGGTAAAATACTTCCTATAAACTTAAATTTATCCATGTATTTACATGTCTGCATGGGTCAAATTTTACCTACTCTTAGCTCAGGTTAAATTGAAATTTGATACAAATATGTAAGATAGATGACAAATTGACTATGTAAGAACTGCCAGCAAAAAAGAAATTATAACTTGTTATTTTGGTGTCGGTTTCCTGCAAGTTTATTAACAATGCTCCTTTATTTTGAATAACAAAGGAAATTGAAAGTAGAGAGAAGAACAGTGCTAGTAGTGAATGTTAATTACAAAAAGTAATGCAAAAGGGGGGAATTTATTTATTTATTTATATAACTTGTGCGCCGATGTCAGCTGCGTCAAGTAGCCGCGCGAGCAGAGCGTTGGCGCGCAGTGTTCGTTTCGCTGCCGGGGCGAGCGTTCCATGAAGAAGGACTACGAATTAGTCTGCTTTTATACATGAGTTATCCTTCTTTGTAATTATGATAGTCTCACAGTAGTTTCATGTTGAAAGATAAATGATCTTACTCTTATTTTAAGTGGTTTCTGCACAAGGATATCCTCGGCAATGTTTTCAAGCACGGTTTTGTTGGCAGGACAGTGTTGTGGGTCAATGCCGCGCTCCCTCCACTGCCAGCTGCGGGCCACATTGCCCAAAGTCTGTGTATCCTCAATCGGTTCATTCTTGCATCCAAGCCATTCGCTGTCTATGACAGGATCCATAATGCTAAGAGAAAATCAACCTCTTATTACAAGTACTCTTTAATAAAGTTTGAATCAAGCAATACCTATTTGGCTAGAGAGCAGGAAATTTAATACTGCATGATGCATTTTGAGACTAATGGACCTGGCAACAGGTAAATATTAGAGCTTTTCTGGCTGCAGCTCAGGGCTTTGTGGATATAAAGCTAATCAGATAATTCTTTGACAAAATGGCAATTAGTTATTAATTTTGCTGGTCCCCAACTAGTATTAGCCCGGGAACCCACTAACTCAGCTCTGCCCCTGCCAGGATAGTAATCCCACTGCAGATTGACTAAGACAGAATTTTAATTAAATCTTAGATTATGATTCCAAATTGTCCAATAATGCTGAGAATGCACCTAATGACTGGATACATAAGTTAATAACAAAATACAAATGAAATGAAAAATTTACCAGCTTTATAATAATTGCATGGTATTTGGGATTGCACTGCTTATCTGGAATAAAAAAGTAACAGTTTTGTATGTCATTAAGTTAATATAAAAACAATAAATAACAGAGGTGTAATAAAATTTAAAATTTAATAGTTTCAGCTCCTTATTCTGCTACTTCAGTTGACTTTGTGATTCATATATAATAACTGTTGGAATTGCACCTTTAGAGTTAAATGTTTTAGCGGTTACGTGCCTGTTTATCTTATTAGCCTACAACTTCACACTACGAGTGCTCCCATCAAGCGGGCGAGCCATATTGGAATAGAAAATGTCAACAGGTTATCCTTTATCATGAATAGATGGAATAATAAGTGTTTACTTTGAAGGTTTGATGACATGATCAAGGCGAGCATCGATCTGTTAATAGCGGCTGCAATTTAGTTATACAACCTGCTAGTACGTACGATGAAATAATTGAAAAGATACAATAATTCTTACTTTGATCATGATGCGGGATTAAAACGATGAAATATCACAAAACATAGGGTTTTTTAAACCAATTATTACACGATTGTTATCTGAAAGTTTACACAAATAATCAAATAACCACAAATTCTACGACTTAAAAATCCATAACAGCAACAATCTGAATGCACACAGCTGCGAACTGTCAAAATGCAGAGTTCGAAAACCTTTGTTTATTAGCCGTGAAACACTTGAAAGAAAAGAGTACTAATAATAAAATTATTGTAGAAAATTAAATTATTTTGTGTGATTACAAATTAATAAATTTGTATTTTTTTTAACCGTTCAATGTTTTACTACGTGCATGTAATCTAGTGAAACTCGCAAGTGTGTCTTCAGCTTTATTAGCAGAAAGGCTAGAAAATATAACACGACATGGGGTTACGGCTCGGAGAAACGTCTTATTCTTCCGAGTAGTCTAAGCTTCCGAGGGTTAGGGATACTTTACTTATGGAAGGTTTTTTTCTTGGTTTATATTGAGCGGGAGATGGGCTCCAACTCCAAATTAAGTATTAGAGAAATTATCCAATAGAGTGGTAATATACCAGTGGTTATCTTATCATAGGTTTTGCAGCATTACTGATTTCATCGCTTTACTTATAACCCAGCACTAGTTTCTCTTGATAGTTTTTCTTTTATCCCTTCATCATCATCATCCGGGCTGAAAACCAGCGCTGGAAACTTAAACCAGCATTTGCTGAGACCGGTACCCATTGTCAAAGTGTAGTCCTAATTTTATTATTTTGTAATGTTTTTGATTGTACCTACACTATGGCAATAAAGAGTTTTATTATTATTTATTATCATCATCATCTCAGCCTATATACGTCCCACTGCAAGCACAGGCCTCCTCTCAGAATGAGGGGGCTTGGGCTATAGTTCCCACGCGGGCCCAGTGCGGATTGGGAACTTCTCACACACCATTGAATTGCTTCGCAGATGTATGCAGGTTTCCTCACGATGTATTCCTTCACCAAAAAGGTCATTATTATTTTTTATTATTATTATAGCCTTTTTATTCCGAATTCGCTACAATTTCAGTAAGTACCTACATGTTCTTGTTGTCGCGTAATTCGGCGTGCCTCATGGCATAGGCCTCCTCCGTGTATTGGAGGGTTTGGGCTATAGTTCCCACGCGCGCCCAGTGCGGATTGGGAACTTAACACACACCATTGAATTTCTTCGCAGATGTCTGCAGGTTTCCTCACGATGTTTTCCTTCACCGAAAAGCTCATGGCAAATTACAAATGTAGTAACTAAATTTCAAATATAATTTCGCACAAAAATTCGTAAATTTCGCACGTATATCCTGCGAAATACTGCGGCAAATTTAAAAATTCTGTGTTGTGACCTAATATTGACCTATATTGTGCGCAAATACCGTATTGATACATTATACTAAAAACTAGTTACGTATATATACTTATAATCTGAATCTCGGAAAAGGCTCCAACGATTTTCGTGAAATTTTGTAAGTATGCAGGGAGTTTCAGGGCGATAAATATCGATCTAGCTAGGTTTCACTTTTAGAAAACGTACCAAAGCTCGGTCATCCAGGTACTAATAATAAAGGTAGCAATATTATATTAAAAGGCACAACACACGTTCGTTAGCCAGACTTTAGATAAGTATTGAAATTATGACTGTAGCTATTAGGTAAAAATATACCTAATATAAGTACTTAGTTGTAACTTTTTTCATCTTAAACAAATAAACTTTATTCTTTATGCCACTTAGCGACTAAAGTTCTAGTGTTCTTTTTAATCTTGGTCCGCCCGATCAATCAGTGCAGTAATCGTCTTAGTGGGTTGCCATGTTTTTCAAACAAATTGTACCTATTGTTATTGTATTGTGTTTATCAATGAAATTTTTGTTATTGGAGCGGCATACCACGCAGTAAAAAGAGGGTGGTCCTGCTCGCGTTGAGAAAATCAAAATGTACCTACCTAATTCACATAGTTCCCTTATCCTTGGCTTAAAGCTATAAAGTTACAGTACGCAGTACGAAGCCACTTTCACTTCAGCCTGAAGATTTCTGATTTACGAGCACGTCATAAAATAAATCTCAAACACGAGGCCCGCCGCGCCACGGGCCTGCTTCCGCCCCGCTCGTAATGCCTCGAATATAGGCCCAGGCATTTGCAAAGGCAACAACATTATGCGATACAAACTTTCCGTTTTATTTTCTTTATGGGACAGTGTATTCGCGTTTATCATGATAACTTATACAAAATACAGCTCTGTTATGGCAGGCGCAAGGACGGAAACGCAGGGACGATAATGAGCGGAGGATTTCATGGAAAAATAGCGCTGGTGGGATTTTGGCGCCGTTGTGCAATTACGTCAATTAAAACCGGGGGTTATCAAACTTCTTGAATGTGACTCCCTTTTCATGTTATAAAAAGTTGCGTTGCTAAGCACGGTCCCTATTTTTCAGGGAGTGAAACAGAGCCCGTTCTCAAAATCTGAGTTGCTGTAGATGCGGCTATCAGATTAAAATAAGTATTATTAATATATAAAAATACGTAAGTAGGTTTGATTGGTTCGTTTTTAGTGCAGATATATTTTGAAAATGGAAATTAAAATGCACATGTAGGTAATAGGTTACCTAAAGTCCCCGTTGATAAACGAAAAGCTCTCGTTTCACTTTCATTTGTTTACTTAAAAGCTTTTATTTAAATTGGGTATCGTTTTAATTTGTGTTTGTGTAAGTCAAATCTTGCACGTCAACTGATCGGATTTACCTACTTAACATTTTATATTAGGACATACTTTTTTTTTTTTATGTAAATAGTAAATAGGAAGGAAAACGAGCAAGTGGGTCACCTGATGGTAAGCGATCACCACTGCCCATAGACACCCGCAACCCCGGAGGGTTTGCAGATGCGTTGCCAACCTAGAGGACTTAGATGAAATGCCTCTTGTGCCCGTAATTTCCCCGGCTGTCTTACTCTCCACATCGGAACACAGCAGTGCAAGCACTGCTGCTTAGCGGCAGGATTAGCGAGTAAGATGGTGGTAGCGATCCGGTCGGACCTTGCACAAGGCCCTACCACCCGCATACTTAAACAAATTGTAAAAAATAATAGTTAAACCACGTATTCGTATTTACATTTTTAGTTAGGTAACTAGGTATTTACGGTTTTTATTGGTAGATTCATTTTGGCACATTTCGTAGCTGACCACGTGAACTTTTAATGCGACCCACCGATCCTACTAGTCTACCAGGTTTTACGGCTATTCGTATCATTCCAGTTATGGAAATTCGCGAATTTGCGTTCCGAACTCTCGAAGCGGATCGCGCAATATTGTTTTGCGTGCATACGCCACCATTGTATCACCTGGTGCGAATGTGTTGTAAATTCGTCCTATTGTCTAATATTGAACCTCTGGGGTCCAACTAAAACAACTTATCGACATTTCCTCCCGACTTAAACTCCCTGTTAAATCTCTATCTAGCTAGTGTGGAGGAACAAAGACGACTGTTATCACACCACGGTTGGTATTCTCTGCAAGTTGTGGCACTGTCACGTACTGCTATGAAATGGAATGTGATCATGATGGCATCTCATGAACCGTCACTGAAACCAATTTCGGGCGCAGCTTGTCGTAGGCGGGGTTACGTAAACACTAGTAATTAATTTGGCTTTGTTTACACTTAGGTACACTAGTGGGCATTTGTTTGAGGTTGTTGTTTAACTATGAGGTTTTTATGGATCTTATTGAAAAAATATAAGCAGTAATTACAAATAAATGAAGGCCTCCAACGCACGTCGGCTGTTGCTCTGTTTATCCTCATCTCAAAAATATTCAGAATGAATTTTGCTTTTCCGACAAATGCGTAAATCTATCTCTTGATTTTTGGTGAATACGACGCTTGCTGAGTAGGTATGTTTTTAATTTAGATAGGTAAATTTCGTAACTAGGCAAGGCGTTTCCTATTCACATAAAAAAAAAAAAAAAAAAAGGCGTCACTAAATTTGGAACACAGACAACATTAGGTAGGTATGTTTAAAAATGACTTGTTAACTATAAAAATAAAATCTTCAAATGAAACATATTGCATCGAAGTAATAAGTTGTAGATTTAAAAAATATGTACCCGCGTAATACACCACGCAATATGATAGGTATACTGTATCCTTGATTTCCATAGCATATGTGTAGATACCTATTTACATAATACTCGTATAAGGAGAATGACGTAGGTAACAAAAATTTTCGCAAAATTTGATTCCCGGCAATTTCGCGCTCGGAATAGATTATTCTTGCGGGAGGCGGGAGACGTTACCTTGATTCAATTTCAACCCTATAATTTAAATATTATGACTCGTGATTTATGTGAGTTCTCATGAAATGCAATAAATGTTTGATATTTGTTTAAATCTGTTTGTAAAACTTGACGTTAGAGCCTGTTCACTTGTTTCAGGAACCTCCAGCAGTTTGAACAATAAATATCTAATTCAAGCACAATAATTTGATTGATAGAATTATGAGAGCGACCGTAGGGAGGTGGGGCTCTATGCTTTGCTGACAAGGGAAGGCAAAGGGATAAAAATTACATACAAGCGAACATAGAACATCCTCCTTTTTTGAATCTGGTAAGTATTAATAAAGGTAACAAGGTCACTATCAGTAAAATACCGTAACATTCAATTGACTGTTTGTTGAAAAATAGTTACTCGCTTAATTTTTCACTAAACGGTAGTCAAAGATTTCATCACATCAAACGAAGGAGTACTTAAGTACTCGAACCTACCTTATGTTCCTACTTACTTACTGACCCAAGTCAATTTTTTTACTTTCAGACCAAAACAAACATGTTAACAGTCAGTTTAGTACTCATAACATATGATGTACGAAGGCTGTAGAGCTTTATTCGTTTTGATACGAGTATGATTGGGCGCAATCGTGCGTGAAATGGCTTTTACCATCCTTTTCCAAGGAAACCCAAGGATATATCTGACAACTAAGAAACTCAATTGTAATAATAGTAGCTGGGTACTTACGTAATAATACTAACATATGAGTCAGATGCAGATTTTGATTCAGAGTTTCCTTAATGGCCCTTTTGGAAGTAACAAGTTATTGTCTTTTTTTAGGTAGGTACCAATTGTTCAAGAAGGGACGATACTCTAAGACCATTTTTACCATTTTGTTTTCGATACCAAATTCTGAAAAGTGATACAAATCTGGGGAAAGTCCGCGGTATTAGGTATCCGATAATTCGGACTCTACTTAACATCATCATTAAGCTATTCGTAAAATTATCATTAAAGTAGGTAGGTAGGTTTAAGTTCCTTGGAACAAGCTCCAGTTACTAAATATGAGGTTTTTTTAAATTTGTGACAAACCTAGTACAGATAGCGGTATTAGGTATCCGATAATTCGGACTCTACTTAACATCATCATTAAGCTATTCGTAAAATTATCATTAAAGTAGGTAGGTAGGTTTAAGTTTCTTGGAACAAGCTCCAGTTACTAAATATGAGGTTTTTTAAAATCTAAATATATAAAAGAAGAAACTGACTGACTGACTGACTGACTGACTGACTGACTGACTGACTGACTGACTGACATATCAACGCACAGCCCAAACCGCTGGTTCTAGAGAGTCCAAATTTGGCACGTAGGTTCCTTATAAGGTCTAGGGGTGCACTAAGAAAGGATTTTTCAAAATTCGACCTCTAAAGGGGTTAAATGGGGGTCCAAAGTTTGTATGGGGAAACACGATTAGTTAGACTATTTTATTCGAAACTTCACAGGAGTAATCCTAACAATAAATGAGTAAACACCTGTTTCAGGTTTTTTGAAAATTCAACCCCTAAAAGGGGATAGGGGGTGACAAAGTCTGAAAATCAACGTGGGTATTATTATTATTATATTATAGTGGGTAGTATTGTTTGTACGGTTTATCGGGTCGCTGATTACGAAAACAACAACACACATACCTACCTGACACACACACACACACACACACACACACACACACAAATTTCCACGGGAACGGGAAAAAACGGGATTTATTATATTCGATTCCGAGTGACCCTATCTAAAATTTCGTACACAAGTAGATGATTACAAAACTAAGAAAATAATTTCAGGATTTTTGGAAATTCTCACGGGATAAGGAAAAAACGGGATTTATATATTCAGTTCAACGAAATCCTATGAACTATAATTACTAAACTTCAAATTTGGCATAGAAGTAGGTGATTATAATAGTAAAAAAAACAGTTTTAAGGATTTTCGAAAATTCCAACAGGATAAGGAAAAAACAAGATTTATATTCAGATCTACGGGATCAATTTTTCGTTTTAATGATCGTAGAAAACTGAAATTTGGCCTTCAGGTTCCTTGGGGAGTATAGGGGAGCACTACCGAAAGGATTTCCCAAAATTCTGACGGAAATGAACGGGAAAGAACGGGATTTTTTGTTATACTGCAGTGCAGGTTGTAGAAAGCTGAAATTTGACATTTAGGTTGCTTGGGGAGTGTAGAGAAGCATTTAGACTGGACTTTCCAAAATTCCCACGGGAACGGGAAAAACTGGATTTTTCGTTTTACTGGTCGTAGAAAGCTGAAACTTGGCATGTTGGTTGCTTGATGAGTGTAGGGAAGCACTAAGAGACAATTTCCTGAAATTCCCACGGGAACGGGAAAAACGGGACTTTTCGTTTTACTGATTGTAGAAAGCTGAAATTCGAAATATAGGTTGCTTGGGGAGTGTAGAGAAGTATTAAGAAAGGACTTTCCAAAATTCCCACGGGAACGAGAAAAAACGGGATTTTTCGTCTTATTTGTCGTAGAAAGCTGAAACTTGGCATGTAGGTTGCTTGAAGAGTGTAGAGAAGCTATAAAAGATCATTTTTCAAAATTACCACGGGAACGGGAAAACGGAACTTTTCGTTTTACTGGTTGTAGAACGCTGAAATTCGGCATTTAGGTTGTTTGGAGAGTATAAAGAAGCATTAAGAGAGAAATTTCCAAAATTCCCACGAGAACGCGAAAAAACGGGATTTTTCGTTTTACTGGCCGTAGAAAGCTGAAATTTGGCGAGTGGGTTCTTTGGGGAGTGTAGGGAGCATTAAGAGAGCATTTCACGAAATTCTTACGGGAACGGGAAAAAAACGGGATTGAAATACTCCTGGTACACACAAGCGAAGCCGTGGCCAAAAGCTATTTGTCAATAAATGAAGTCTACGCGGACGAAGTCGCGGGAAAAAGCTAGTTTGTGATAAACCTAGTACTGAAGGAATGGTTAAACTTAGAAATAATGTTTTCAGAAGACAGCAAACATTGTTGCTGTCCAATTACAATGACTGTAACACAGAAGCTCGATTTAGATGCTGCTCTTGCTGGCTCATGTTGTACTGTTTCCAGAGATTCCGTATTGTACTGCCTGATACTCAAATATTTAACGGCGACACAAATATATCGCGTCTCTACGGATTTATATATAGGTAAGTAGACTATTGAGTGAAAAATGTTGCTCAGCTTCCGTCTTCTGTTGAACTATTGCAACGGTTGAAACATTCTTAAGAATCGTAAGTTAGTAGGTGTGATACAAGGATCATATTTTTTTAAATTTGTAGAAGCTACCTACTAAAATTCCAAGAGTATTTTCTGGACTAGTTTTCGTAAGGTTCTAAGGCCTATTGTGCTTCATGTCAGTTACTTTTGTGCTTTTGCGCGTTTGTTGCTACTTACTATCCTAGAGCCACTTACAGTGCGATAGTGTTTAATTTAAACCTTCGGGTCTGTTTTGCTGTCTCACTCACTGATGGATTTGATATGAATCGGCCGACCGTGCCCGAAACCCGAAGGTCGTTCTAGGAGCTCACAGACTGTAGAAAAGTGCTAATTTCATACTGATAATGGAAACGATTTTTAATAACTGTCTATTAAAAAGTCATCAAGACATGATGTTACCACACTGGGTACCTCTGAAGTTAGATGATGTCCATTTGTCTTGGCTTCAAACCAGGCTCAAGCCAAACATTGCAGTAAGTAACAGAATAATATTGTTATTTGTATGAAAATGACCATTGAAGGATTTTAAGCCTAACTTTAAAATTAATGCCGCCTTGGGACACTGATTAAAATGCACAGTTGACAATGGACGTCGTTCTGGATCAAACGGTTTTGTTCTTTGCGTTTAATTTAAACGACAATGTGGACGGGGATTTTCAATTTAAGACGTTTTTGCTCTTTCCTTGTTCTAAGGGTGGATATAATTTCGAATGAATATACTGTAATAACAAAAACAGGGGTTTTATCCTACCACAGCGAAAGGAAGAAAAAAATTGTTACTTACAGTTAAAGTGCAGTTTTACAATATTACCTGCATTCGTCGAAGTTCTGTTTTCTATGTTAAGTGTGAAGAACTTGATAACGTTATGTAAGTGCACATCATAGTCTTTGGTTTATTGTGCATCCAATGTGATAATAGATCAAAGTTAGCTCCTCAAACATTTCCAGACTATAACCCGCAGTAGGTAAAGTTTCACGAGTAAATTCATTCCAGTTTTAAGCGAAATAAAAACAGGTTAAAAATCATTTTCGACTGCGTGTTGAAACACTAGAGTAGCGCCGAGACCAGCCGTGAGTGCCCGCGAGAGTAGTTCCTGTCTCGTTTAGTCTCACTCGCGATCCCAGGAGAGCCGTCTGAGAACGGCAGCGCTAATTGTCAGACGGTCTGTGGCACTCTGTTCCGTGCCTCGCAGAATCGTTCAATATTTACTTTGCCGTTTATCTGGGTAACTTATACATGACTACCGTCGCAAGCTTGTTTACAAGTCTGACTGTCTGGTTGATACGTACCTAGTTTTAAGCAGATTAGAATAGTAGGTAAGTGCGATACTATTTTATTTTTTTTCCGCCACTGTAGGCAAACGAGCATGTGGGTCACCTGATCGTAAGGAAGCACCACCACCCATAATGTTGATTTAATGATAGTAGAGCGACATTAAGTCCCGCAGAGGCATTGGTTGGCAACTCGAGCAGCTATTTGGCCGCACACCCGGAGCACTTACACTTCTAGTGGAACTTGTAATGGATATACGCGTCTCTTAGGAGTTATTTAGAACTAATAGTTATTAGATAGTTATTATTATTAAGTAGAACTGCCTGAAGTTCCCAGACGGAATAATTGCTAAGATATTTCATTTTGCGGTGCTAAAACGGTATTTCACGTTCTCTCACTGAGTATTCGCGATTTCTGATTAACGAACGAAGTCTCGTAGTTTAAATTCAACACATAATTAAATGAAACAACGAAAATTCAAGAAAGAAGAAACGCTTAAAAAAAGCTTTAAATAAACATGCTGGCATTGTTGGCCATGCTGCAGGTTCAAATATTTTGCTTTATGAAACTCATAATATTTAGTTATTAAATATTGGATGTAGAGCAGATAGTTTGTAATGTTTTGTTTGTTGCTGAAGCATCGCTCCAGTCCGCCGGGCAAACATTAATTGGGGCACGAGCATTCCTGGAAATTTGATTTCCGTTCGCTGCCCGCGACGAGCTTCCACCGGAGCATCTATTCAATCACTGGAGGGCTAAGTAGATGATCAATAATTGAGTTTGCCAATAAAATATCAAAATAATTATGAATGCAGAAGTGGCTCGTCAGTCTATAATGTCACTTTACATTATACCTAATTGTGTGGCTAAATATACAGCAGACGGTAGCAACAGGGCCAGAGACCGTATATAAATACTATCAATATATAGATGAACAGTACAGTATGTCCTGAACTTCACATCCAGGGCATTGGCAGATTAATTCTGCAATCTCACTGTTCACTTTGGGAAAACAAAATATAAGTTGCGTAGTCCCGCATATAAATAGCACATGTAGCAATATCGATAAAAGCACATGACAATATAGCCAATTTATTTTTTCTCCGACAACAGATGAAATGACAAAATGTTTCCTTATTATTGGAAAACTGATTCGCAATGCAAATGAAATTACCATTATCGAAATTGGTGCACCCATATTGATATTTCCCGTTTTGTTAGCGAACTCTCAGTGAGTATGGCAAATGCAGGTGTATGAACGGTCAAGTTTTTATATACCGCATTTTGAAGGTTTCTAAACTATAGAAGTGAATTTCTAAAATTCGCATGATTTTTAGAAATTCACTTCTAAAACTCACTTCTTACTTTGAAATGGTCCTACCTCCGTAACTATTATTACCAGAATTTTTAAACTTGGCATACCAAGAGGTAATTAAGATATCTGAAAACTGATTTCTGAATTTTGCAAAATTCTCCTGGGATAAGAAATAAAAAGGATCATTATATTATGATTTAGGTCCTTGGTATTTGGCCGACATGTTCTTTTGGGATCAAAAAGGAGCATTTAGAAGGGATTCTGAAAATTTCTCTCGAGATGGGAAATAATGAATAAATATTTGAATAAATTGGGACGAAGTTGCGGGCAAAAGCTATTACTTACCTATATTACTGTTCCCGAAAATTAAGATAAAGTTTCGTTAAACTAGTAGAACTCCGCTGCTACACAGGCATAGAATAAGTAAGAACATAGTAGAACGGAATCTCCCGCTCCGGCCGGACTCAAGGTCACGATTTACAGTACTTGTTAAACGAGCGGCTCAGTCAGGCTGCCACGGCCGGCGTCGCCGCACGCGCGTTTGGCATTTTTGCGCGTTCCGTCTCGTAGGTACTAATCTTGGAAACAATAATTACAATGGTGTCAAGTTATTGTGGTGTATTTGGGTGTATGAATAATGCAAAAACGATATATACTGAAGCTCACCCAAGCACCCAACTGAATAAACTACTTACTACTAGTTTTACGTGAGCCTGTACGTATTTTATTTTATATTTGTCGGTAGTAATACTTACTTAAATCATCTTCACTTCACTCCTTCCTTAATATAATATGTAGGTACGTACCTAATGATTTATAAATTTCATATTTTGTAAAACTAGAATAAAATAATGATTTCAAAGTAAATAAAAACTTATATTTTAGCGATATATATTGCACCAAATAAACCTTTTCCTTTCTTTCTTTTATATTATCTTTAGACGTAAGTATAATATTTAACAGTAAGCAACCCTAGCAATACGCCTGGACGACAGAGGGGCGTAACGACGTGAAGGGGGAAGTAGGTATATAAATGGCGGCGTTTTGGACGCGGTCAAAAGAGATTCCCTTCTACCCTGTTATTATCTATTCTATGACAGAGGCCCGATTTTTATAAGGATATTACGTGAAAATGACACTCGAAAGTGTTGAATAGTTAAGCTGACTTTGAAAGAAAATTACAGCTTTAATTAATTTAACCAACAGGTCGATAATTTTGAACTGTAAGTACTTAATACACAGATTTATACCGCTTTCGAGCGATGTGCTTTCAAAAATTGGGCCCCTAGTCTGATAATACTGATAAATCACGTCTTTAGTTTTCTAAAGGGCCGTTGATAGCTGTATATACCTTAATTGATCTCAGCTGCTCAGCTGGATACCACATTTTCGGAGTAGGTCACCTGCAAGGTTCATATAAAATTCTGAATGCTGACGCTATTTTCTACCAAATGTTCATGGCGGGGATTCTTGATGATGACGCGCGGGTCAAATCGCCGGCCGACGGCTGACGAGGCTATTTGCATGAACCGGCAGCGTCGACACATTATCCCTTCATCCTGACTCTAAAATATATCTAAGTATAAAAAATTCAACGTGGTCGTTTCCATCAACTGTCCCTGGTTGACAAAAAGGTGCAGTAATTTGCTCTCTTTTTAGACTTTCTATTTTCAACGTTCCAGTTGTTTTCATTGAAAAAAAAATGCTACTAACTTCATACGCTACGCGACATCAATATCCACAGCGTGCTCAATGTCCCTACTTCAATCCATTTTGGAACCGTCGAGAGTACCTTCTGCTCAAGATTGATGAGCATGATAGCAGTCGCGACGCATCATTTTTTAACTATTTTTGGGATGACATCTCAATTTGCTTGTTTACTTTTGTGAAACTGACTTTTTTATAGACTAAAAGTTCAAGGAAGCTTTTGTTTTCTAACTCTTCTCAAAGAAAAACTAACTTACGCTCTTCACGCAAACGCTGCAAATTATCAAATAATAAAAGTAAATGTTAGTACATTAATTTTCGGCTATCGATATTTAATCAATGTTAACAAAAAAAAATTCAATAAAGTACCATCTCAAGCTTTAATTTACCTTAGCTATCTCTTTAGACTTGCTGATCTCGGTTACCTTACTAATAAATTTTATCAAGATTAAAGATTATATAGTCATTATCAATATTAGCATTTATCAATTTAAATATTGTACCTACCTGTTTTAATTAGTTTGTATTTTTGTTTTTTTTTTTACTTTAGTAATATTTTTATTTTTATTATTACATATTAATTAGGTAATTAATTATTTACAAGGACATAAATATTGCTATGTCGTATGTGTATGTGTGCTAAGTTAGGTATTAGGTAGGTATATTGTTAAGCTTATGGATTTCCGTTTTCTTTTGTTGTTTTATTTTTTCATTTACTGTCTAGTTACAGGCTAGCAACGTCGAAGTTCCTAAAACGTCCCCATAGCGAGTCTGTGGGGACGGAAGTGATACCATGCCCTCGGTACCGCTCTGCTTTCAGAGCATGACATGAGCGCGTGTGAGCCAACATTGGGGGCGGCAGACGTAAGTTTGCCTTCGGAATCCAAAAGCTTATCGGTTACTTACTTGACATGAAATGCATATTTCATAATTTTTATTATATATAAAAAATTTTTTTTTTTTTTGCTCTTTTTCTCATCGACATTGGAGATATCTCCAATTAACTTATTTGACGGTGGAGGCGTTTTACACCTCCACTGAACTTAAATTATTTTTATTCACTTTTTTCTTTCTCTTTCTTATCATTATCGCATATTTTGTTTCGCTTTGACCAGTAGAGACTTTATACATCTCTACTATAGACCAATGTAATTTAAGGTACGGACTTAACTTAGGGACCTTTTACATCCCTTTTATAAAATGTATTAATTGTATTATAGGTAAGTTAAGTAGAATTTAAGTACTATTGTAAATCTATTTTTTTTTAAATGACTTTCTGCCAAGTTTCTTGCGGCGCATTCTTCTTGGCAATGATGATCTTTCCGAATGCGCTGGTAGATTCAAAAAAAGACATGTAAAAGAGCCCTCGGCGGCCTATTTGCAAAATAAACTTTTGACTTTGACTTTGACTTTGACTTTGATTTGGCTGCTTTTCAGGCTCGTGTAGTATATTTAGGTACCTACCTTTGCTGTTTTAGTGACAAGATTTTTCCTGTACAGCTTTTGCCAACATAACAGCCTAGGTTTCTCTTTCTTCCATTTATAAACTTAGGAAGAAATGTACTATTTTCTTAATTAATTAATATAAAGAGATATATATATAGGCCTTAGAGGATTTTCGGCCGGCTACCTAGGTACTTGATAGGTGGTGTAGAGGTAACGCACGCATCACTGTGTAGTGCGAATCTGGGTACGATTCTAAGAGCTTTACTATTTGGATTTTTTCTTTGTGTTCTAGTTTCCAGTATCGTTCAGAAGTATAACGTCATAACATAAAAATACATTTCCGTTCCTTAATTAAATTTCATTCCAATGATTGAATATAGGGAAATTAAATCTCGAAGCGTTTACGTGTTACGAAATCGGGACACGAGGGCAGCCTTTTGCTGATTTGCTGGAATTCTGTTCGTCAGGTTCGTGCAATCTGCGACTAACTGGACGCCGGCAATCGCTGTAATTTAATAAACACTTCCCTAATCGAGTGCTGCGACGAATGCCGGCGGGGCGAAAAATAACATTAAAAGTCTGCTTTTAGTTCAACTGCAATAGCGCCGTTCTCTCGAATTTATGTCGGAATTGATTTAAGCTACATGGTGAGTCAGCACCGACTCCAGATTATTACATTAAATTAGTTGATGGCGTTCGGAACTTGAATCAATTATGGTCAGCTTGGCGATGGAGTTATTAATGTGAAATAAATAGGAGTTGAGTATTGTTAAGGATGCCAAGGTTTTATCGACACAATACAAATTGTATTAGGGATATGTCTTTGCAATAGGGAAAAAAATATGCAAAAAATAAAACGGCCTTCAAAAAAATATACATAAATGAAAAGTAACTATTAAAATTTGAAGATTTATATAAAAAAAAAACAATTGCGCTATCATTTAAATTACAAATCAAAATACTGCAGGGTGTTAAGCAGTCGGATGTAAGGGTTTTAAGAGATGATAGCGTAAGGATGATAGGATAATTCAGAACATTTTTGACCACGTTTAACGATGCTAAGTTCCACGGTTTTTGAGATATTGTCTTTTCTAAAGGAATAAAGGAATCCTACTCATATGATGCACATACACTTAACGTACCTAATGTGTAATCTGCTTTAAGTGTGTTTAAGTAAGTCTTTTCATGTTGAATTTATCATACGTTTTACTGAAGAAGTATGTGTAGATACAAAAACAGGATTGACGTTAGGTTGGTAAGCAGGTCAGGAAAACGATTCATCATGGGGGGATAGACGTTTACAGCCGATAGCGACTGATTTGTTCCAAATCAAATGCGAATCCGATATTTACGTATTGTAATGACGAACGAACGGGAATAGGGAAAGTATTTTTATGTAGGGATAGTGGCCGATGCTCTGTTCGAGCGGATATTGAGTATTTCCTCTTCGTCATTGTAATTGGCCGTATTCGGTAATGCCATTGAGCATATTTATAACCAATAGAGTTGTATTATGGCTACCTAATTCCATAACTCATTAGTGTTTTGTCTTAAATAACGTCAGCAGCATAAAACTGCGAAAAACGCATCCAATTTTGTGTATGAGTTTCTGCGACTTATAAAAACACAGGGATAGACACAAAAAGACTGTAGGCGAGAAGCTCCAAGTATTTTTTTATGTCATCATAATCATAATCTATTACGTTACTAATATTATCAATGGACAGTTTTTCTTCTTCTACGTTTTTTTTTTTTTTTTTTTTATGTGAATAGGAAGGCAAACGAGCAAGAGGGTCACCTGATGGTAAGCGATCACCACTGCCCATAGACACCCACAACCCCGGAGGGATTGCAGATGCGTTGCCAACCTAGAGGACTAAGATGAAATGCCTCTTGTGCCCGTAATTTCCCCGGCTGTCTTACTCTCCACACCGGAACACAGCAGTGCAAGCACTGCTGCTTAGCGGCAGGATTAGCGAGTAAGATGGTGGTAGCGATCCGGACGGACCTTGCAGAAGGCCCTACCACCCGCAAAAGTATATTAAGTAAAAATCTACTACTATGTGCTATAAGGTTACTACGGTATTAACTACTTAGTTACTTAAACTAGGACCGATTTTTCAATCGTCGGATAGACCCTATTTGACGAATAACTCTATGGGTATCTGACAGGTAAGTGCATATCTGAGAATTGAAAAATAGGCCCTTAATAAACTAATATTTTTGATTCTGTGGTTTAAGTGTGATGAAAACGCTAAATGTGACCTCAAAGAAACCACAGCATCAGTGACCTAACATCTAGCATAGTTTCATCAACTAAGTAAATATTTATTGTATTTCATACACTATTTTTTCCTCCTTATCCCAGTGCAGTGTGTTCTTTACTTTACTGTATTGTAGTCGCAAACTTTATCTGCCAAGTATCAGGCTGACAGTTTGCTGCCGTCGTTCGATAAGCCAGCTTCGTATTGTCTGAAATTCACATGCTTTATACTCGAGACCTAGTTTAACTGGGTTCTAAGCATGTCACTGATATTCGCGAACTCATTACTGAAATTGGGAGACTGTGAATAGAACTCTAAGTAAATGAGAACATTCTCGCTAACGTATTCCGAGTTCTTGTAACATAAATCATTATTATTTAATCGAGACAATGATAATTGAATAACTCTTAGAAGCATTTTTGCTGAATAAAAAATATATTTTGGTGAAAAACACGCTCATGTCCTCGATCATCTCGAAAAACAAAATAAAACCGGACTCAGACTCGTACATGCAGGGTTCCGTGCCACTGTATTAAAAAAAAGGCATTTTGTAGTATGAGATGTTTGTTTAGACATTACCTAATTGTTGTTAAAATGAAAATATTGAATATCTGGACCCTATTTTATAAACCTACAAGTTACAATTTACAAGCGGAAGTCTCTTTCTGACCCTATGTGTTAGATAGAGATTTCCGCTTGTAAATTGTAATTTGTAGCTTTATAAAATAGGGCCCGGCTCATGTCATTATTAACATTGAGTTAAGTTTTAAAAGTTTTAAGTGACAGCTGCCACCAACCAGCTCATGTATACAAACATTACATTATATAGAAATTTCAAGTGTTTACCAATAACCGTTCCAGAAATGCAGCCCCCTGAGACCGACTGACTGTAAAAGCTTGGTAATATGAAACCGTAAAAATGCAAGGCGTAATTTTCATCAAATTCTATCTGAACGAAGTCATGGGTGAACGCTAGTTGGATAAAACCGGGCCTGAGCAGTCATGCGCGTGATATACCTTACTCGTATATTGAGTTTTTCATCAAATTCTGCGTTTATAGATATAGGTATACGCCGCCGCCGAACAGGACCTTGGCATCATTCGGTTATCCAACAGGGATATGGAGCAATAAAATTGATTAAAAATTTTTAGGGAATAAATATTTTCAATACAATACAATACAATACAAATACTCTTCATTGAACACCACAAATCACTACAAAACAATACAGAAACAAAGAACAAAGTAAACAATAGGCAGTCTTATCGCTCAGTAGCGATCTCTTCCAGACAACCAATAAATCAGAGAAATAAGTTGGAGACAGTTTGAGTAGATGGTGGTTTGGGTGTTTAGTTTTAAAAATGGATTTATATTTTAAAGTTTTAATAAAAATACCTAATTACTTAATTACTCCATTGGTGGCTTGATAAAAAAGATAAAACTTATCGGAGCTTTTTATGAAGGTTAGGCCACCAATTGTGCATATTTTGTTTAATTACCTATCAATGTTTACATATTTTAAATAGAGAACTACTGTACAGTGAGAATCAGACATAATTAATGCAACAGATCCGATTAGTCACGGTATCCTTAATCTACTTAATCAACTTTTAAATGGCTACAAATGCGATTAAGAACAAAAATTTCGATATTGCAGGCTTAATTTATGTAATGAATAGTTCAAGCCAACTTATGACCTATTTATCCCGTAATGCCATCTATTCATTATGTCATTGGAGCAGACAGTAAGCCGAAATTGAGACCGGGATAATTGTAATAGGCCACCAACTGTAACAGTGCTACACTGATGACTGAACATTAATCAATGTTTGCGTCCGCATTGCCCAACTACGATCACTAACGTGATATTGCCCATTATTATGTGAGAATATTGTGAACATTAGTAATTAAAATAATATGGGTTTCAAGGGAGTTCCTTAGAGTTTAATTTATCGTACCTCAAAAGAAAAAACGGAACCCATAGGAAGCCGTGAAGCAATCAACTCTCAAAGTCAACTCAATCAAGAGATAGTCACTAGAAAAAGTGTTTCCATACAAATTGCCGTGCTGCCAAAAAATAGGGATGTACCTACCTACTGAAATTGCAACGAATTCGGAATAAAAAGGGCTATATTATATTATGTCGTAATTTAATACATTGCCTACAGTTTGTTGCTTTTTTTTCATAGTAAAATGTTTTAGTTAGTGTCGTGAGAGAAAATGGAAAAATATGACTCGGCCTTCAAGTTATTATATATTATTGTCCTTTTACGACATAGCGCAGAAAGTATTTCCTTCGCTCACAGATACATCAAAACTGTTGGTGTCTAGTTAAGCTACTAAAGCCGCGTTTATGGACATCATAATTTGGTTCCTATAACAGCGGCGTAAATGCAGTATACTTCAGATTCAATATGTTTTATGTAAGTACGTGTAGGCATATAGAAAAATTGTTGCGTCAGGATTTATCGTCGAATCGCTGGCGTTGAGCCGGATTATCCTTCAGGGCTGGCCGTAAATTATCACTAAGGTTAGGTACACCGATCTGCCCTTTGACGTGCCACCCGCTGCTGTAAAAATGAAATTGATTGCGACTTTTCCGATTCCCTAAAATTACAGATCAAATCAAATTGATGACCGGTATTTCGAAGAAAAGGCGGATACGTCTCAACAGGCATTACTCTAGACATCTTATTTTACTTAAGCCATGTTGGTAAGCTTACCTACTAACAAAGTAATTTTGTGAGTGATCGATTTTATTTTGCTTTCTAAGAGCTCATCCTTTTTCTGAGATAAAAAATACTTGACATTTGAACAATAAATCATCATCATCATCATCAACAACAACAAAAACAACAACAACAATAAATAATCTTTCTAAATAAGTTTTTTTTGTCGACCTAATACATAGTATGTTTGCGTTTTGTCATTGTAGTTGAAGCGTGATGGATCGCCGGCCTTCCAAGGATTTGAATAGGCACTCTCTTCTATTTGCAAGGTGATCGATTGACATTTCGTGTAGGCATTTTATGTGAGGGGCTAGTGCCTAACGCTAATACGGTTTCATTAAAAATAGGCAGCTTTATTTAATTCTAAAAAGGTAAATTATAAATTACAGAATTAATGAATATCTCAAATGTTTATTTAGAAAAAATGTTGGTTATGGTTTTATTTTGTGATTCGCAAGGCTTCGTCTTGACTTTTTGTTTGGTCTGAGGGCGGCGGTCGCTGAATAAAAAGTTTATGGCTCGTATTGTACTGACGCAATAATTTATTCTAAATAATAATATAGCCCTTGCCGGAGTTAACAATGGCTATTTGAAGCCTTCCGTTTATTAGCTGTACAAAGAAAAATAAAACTTTTCAGAAGTCCCTCAGGTGCTATCCGCGAAAAGAATATTTATAAAGTTTTTTTTGTTTCACAAAAACTTGCTTTGCTCTCTCATCTTCTCTTAAAGTTTGAAAGCATTTAAATTATGGGGTAATTTTAACGTGTTGACCTGCCGGAAATTTCTAAACATTGCCTGTCAGTTCAAGTTCATTGATGACATCTTAATATTAAGAAACTATTCTTAAATATTCACATAAAGCTTCAGGCCTAAGGTTTGTCCGTGTCTGGCAAGCCTTTCAAAATAACCGAAAAAGCGTTAAAATAAAAAATAACCATTATTGTTTATCAATCAATTTATCTTAGAAGATGATCATATTGTAAGCAGACAAAGTGATATTGTTCTAAGTAACTATAACGTTATTTTTACATATCGATACAAAAGTATGATACCCTGTTACAAATTACTGTAGAATTGCACAGTCTTGAGATAAATGCTGTCTCACGGACTTCCTGTATATAACTCGTCTAGCCCTAATAAATCTCCACAATCGAAATTTGCTATTTTCACAAGAAAATAAGTTGTTTGTCCGAGGATGTTTGTTTTGTTGTCACTCACCTTTTCCTACTTTTTGCGTAATATCTCGAAGACTTTGTTTCCTTGTTTTTACATCCTATAAATGTATAAGTACCCACGTATTTACTTACACGTGCGTTACCTTATTTATGGTATGGCACTCTGAAAGCTAACGTTTGTACTACTTTGGCAATTTTAATGATTTGTATGAACACAAAATATTTACCTTGCTACTCCGCTACTTACGTGCAAGTTAACCAAGCTTGTTCTGCATGCAAACCCTCCCTCCACTACTGCCACACAAAACGCACATAAATCCCACAAACATAATTATCCCTAACACCACACAAACACTGATGCCCGTTTCGATCCCTCTACGGGATCATTTTCAAAGTTAAACTAACTAGTTTAGTTTAAAGTAACGCCTGATTGAATGAAATATTTAATGATTTTTTTTAATCTCGCGAGTCACTAAAGAAATAAGATATCAAAATTCAATATGGCAACCACGAGTTGTTTTTTTTAAAGCCGACAAACTTTATCAAGTGGGGTATCATTGGATAGGTCTTTGAAAAACATATTTAACAACCTAATTAAATTAGCTACGACTTCAGCAACTGGGTTATTATGAAAGAAAATATCGCTAGGCTTAAAACTTTTAGCGCAGACAGGAAGGTTGAAGAAATAAGTTACTTATAGTATAGCGTAGCACTTGTAAATGAAGTAACGAAGTGCTTTTGGCGTTTTTCCTCACAGAAACGAAGCAAAATTGGGGTTATTAAGTATATAGTTTGTATTTGTCAGTTAACCTCAATCATAAGAAATTATCGATGATCAATTGTTCTGTAAAGGATGTTCCAAATAATTATTAGAAATATACCTGTTATTATGCCATTTTATGTCATTAGGATTTACGTAAAACGTTATCATAGAATGTTAAATGCATGCATTATCACTACATAGTATAAAACCAAGTCGTTTTCTGCTGTCTGTCCCTATGTATGCTTAGATCTTTAAAACTATACGCAACGGATTTTGATGCGGTTTTTTTTTGATAGATAAAGTGATTCAAGTGGAAGGTTTAACCTATGTATAATTCTACGCAGACGAAGTCGCGGGCAGCGTCTAGTAAATAATAACTCAAACAGAAGCCTTTGGTTCTATGGGGAGTTATATGTAGACATAACTCCCCTTAATATTTTGTATCTAAAACTATCACAGCGCACTTGTTTACAAACTGCCTGATTATACCTACAAACAAATGTTTTCCATATTTATTTATGTAACACATTAAAGATGTGCATATAGTGACATAAAATTAAAATTTCCATAACACTTAATTGAAGCCTTGGTTCACATGCACGAGAAATATACTAACACGTACGTAAATAATACATTTTACTGCCTCCCCGCAAGAGGCAGGCAAAGTGCCTTATCAATATTAAGAATTAATGACATTAATGTTCCGCAGGTGCGTTATTTGGTTTATGAAACAGACCACCATAATGAGAGCGCGAACGTGTCTTACGTTAAGTTATATTACAGGAGCACCGCGGTGCTACGTCAAGCATATTTGTTATTATGATTCGACGCGGTTGATACGACGCCAGCGTCAGCCGATGTACCTACCAAATTTAATTAGAATGCCATCTCAACCGATGTAACAGAATCGTGCAAATCATTACAAATGTTATTATCGCGTCTTTGAAATCCTAGGGCTTAATTTATAATTATTTTAAATTAGTTTCGCTATATTACGTTTGACCTGAATAAACCTCTTTCATGTGATTTACTGGGGCCCTGGAAAGCTAGAGTGCGAATGTAGGTTTTTAGTTAGAACAGTTGCGGGCAGGAGCAGGACTCACACTCGGTAATAAGGTTAACGAGGTGGGTGAAGATCTGCTAACGAGGGAAGCCTTCCGTTTTTATTTAATTTTAAAAAGGCAGGGAGCAGCAAAAAGCGAAATGGACATATCTTCGTTATAGTATAACACCACGAGCGAGCGTAGGACTCTATTCTCCAAATAGTTGGAGCAACTTCTTTACTATCGTGTTCGTGCGTCTCGCGAAGTTTTATGAGGCGAATGAGATAGATTGGGGATCGGATGCATTATTGGCTATTGAAGATTGATTCTATGACTTGGAGGGGAAAGTTTGGGATTGCTTATCAGTTCCTAGCGTATGGTAGGTATAATTACGTTGAGAATTAAATTGGAAGGAAAAGGTCCATAGTTTTGCGTTTATCATTTTATCCGAATTGATGGTAGTCAACATACATAAATGAGCTGACAGAGCAAAGTAGATATAAAAAGTGCGAGATTTGGTAGAGATATAATTGACGTGATTGATGGCTACATCTTTCTATTATTATACTCGTCAGATTCATATTGGCCGCACCCCTACCACCCTCCTAGGTTCTTTTTGAATAAAGGAATCAAGTTCTTAGACTAACTACTATACACCAAGAGACATCTACTAACTGTTACAAATCGTTTAATTTTTGCTAAAGTTAGCTTGCAAAAAAATTTTATACAACTTAAAATTGTTATGACACGCGGAACCAAGCTCTGTCGGCCGACTATAATTTTATACAACTTAAAATTGTTATGACACGCGGAACCAAGCTCTGTCGGCCGACTATAATTTTATACAACTTAAAATTGTTATGACACGCGGAACCAAGCTCTGTCGGCCGACTATAATTTTATACAACTTAAAATTGTTATGACACGCGGAACCAAGCTCTGTCGGCCGACTATAATTTTATACAACTTAAAATTGTTATGACACGCGGAACCAAGCTCTGTCGGCCGACTATAATTTTATACAACTTAAAATTGTTATGACACGCGGAACCAAGCTCTGTCGGCCGACTATAATTTTATACAACTTAAAATTGTTATGACACGCGGAACCAAGCTCTGTCGGCCGACTATAATTTTATACAACTTAAAATTGTTATGACACGCGGAACCAAGCTCTGTCGGCCGACTATAATTTTATACAACTTAAAATTGTTATGACACGCGGAACCAAGCTCTGTCGGCCGACTATAATTTTATACAACTTAAAATTGTTATGACACGCGGAACCAAGCTCTGTCGGCCGACTATAATTTTCGCGTAATTCGCGTGCCATCGAATGCCGCCGTTGCGCCGCCCACAGCTGAACAGAACAGAAACTTTGTCAAATCACCACTCTAATCCTTAGAGTGCAGCTCTGTTTACATTCAAACTGAGAGATTGGAATTATTAAGATAGAACAGTGATTGTGCTGAACTTGTCGGAAGATTGAGCCAGGCCTTATTCAAATGCAGATTTAGGTCAGACGTCGATTGACTTGGAACAGTGTAATTAAGAAAGACTTGAAAGTTAGATTGCTTGATTCTTGTCCATTCAACGCGACGTCTCATTTTCTTAGAATAGATTATGATGGCCCCAGTCATCCATCGTGGTGATTTATAACGTAATTAAGTAGATTAACCAGTCGCGGTGTCCAGGAACGATTAAGTTATTTATTTGGCTTAAGTAGTTCACTAGCCTGTTGAGCACTGAACAATTATCTTAAAATTGAGTAAGTACAAGTATTTAACGTTGTATAATCACATTTTATATTAAACTAGCTGTTGCCAGCGACTTCGTCTGCAAAGAATTCGTTTATCGCTATCCCGCCGGAACTACGCAATTTTCCGGGATAAAAAGTAGCCTATGTGCTATTCCAGACTTTTCTGTATCTATTTATTTATTTATTTATTTATTAGATTGTAATCTATGTGCCGAATTTTATCCAGATCCGTTGAGCCGTTCTGGCGTGATTGAGTAACAAACAAACATCCATCCATCCATCCATCCATACTTTCACATTTATAATATTAGTTAGATAGAGTGGAAACGAGCAAATGGGTTACCTGATGGTGAGTGATTACCACCACCCATGGACACACGGAACGCCAAAGGATTGCAGATGCGTTGCCAGGTTGCTTGGCCGCAGGATTAGTGAGTAAGTCTTCAAAGACTTGCTACATTCGTGGACGTTTTGGGACTTTCTTTGAAGTAGGTACATTAAATAATTATGGTTATAAGATACAGGAATGGAGATAACTGTAGAAAAAAATGAAAATAATTCAGCGTTGAGGCAAAATATTTCATCTAGTCCCCACCTCTATATCTTGCCAAAACATTTCGTCTCTTATGTAAGAATTTTGCGGCGCTTTCTATTCAAAGATTCTACTTACACGTTTGCAAGTACCTATATTGTTTATTTATGTTTCGTCTTTTAAAAATAGTACATGACCTACTTACTTATATCATGTACCACAATAGCGTAGCGCGAAATTTTACACTATTACTCGACATGTTAATCCTCAGATTTCAGTAGTAGCGCGTTCCAACACCACTTTCATTAACACGAGGTAGTAATGAAATGCTTATTTGCGGGCTTATCCGGATGTTTCATGAGTATGTAGATGAGCCAGCGCACACGTGAGGACTTGCTCCTCACCGCAGTAACAAGCGGAGCCGTCAGGGATCCGTGCCTAATAGAATTCCAGAGGGATGTTCAGGAGAGGAGATTACAGTCGGCTCTGGAATCGACCGCTTCTTCGCCAGAATTTAAATTAGCTTCATTGTTTATTACATTAAATAGTCGATTTCGGTTCATTGAATTCTCTGAATACTCCATGATCGCTTTTTATACATTAAATACGTTATCACTTTTGTTCTTAAGAACGGAAGTATTTAAAAAATATGAAGAACTAGCTTCTGCCTGCGACTTCATCCGCGTAGAATTAGACTTACATTAGGCAGCTAACGATCTTTGACTTGGGTATCGCTATCCCGCGGGATCTATGCAATTTTCCGGGATAAAAAGTAGCCTATATATTAATCTAGGGTACCAGCTATCTCCGTTCCAAATTTTATCCAAATCCATCCAGTCGTTTCATCGTGAAGAAGCAACAAACATATAGATACACTCACATCGTCACATCCATCCATCCTCACAAACTTTCGCATTTATAATATTAGTGGGATAATTAGGTCAAATAATTCTTCTACATAGTTAGTTGTTCTTATAGAACTGCTCTAGGTGTGCTAGGATTTCTTATTACTTAAGCACTTCGAATTTCTAAATGTCATTACGCATAAAAAATTGTAGTCGTAAAATACTAATATTTCAAGCAAGAGTTTCCTTCCTCAAGTTTACGCCTACATTCTATGTTATTTTACCAAGCCCCAAGATATTCATATTTAAAGACAATTATTTCCTCCTTAATCTCGAGGGTAAACGAATATCTTTGAGAACGTCTAAATAGGCTGCGTATGTTTTCTCGTCGAATGGAAGACAATTGGAAAGCGTCATTGTGAAGGAAAGGGGGACGGATGAAGGGATCTTGTAATGAAAAACGTTGAGTTTATTGTTAAAAGTCGCACGTGAGTCGCATAGGACGCGCCGCACGCACGCGTGAGCGACGCGCTGTGCGACGACAGAGCTTCATACATAACACTCTCCTTTGTTCGTAAGTAACGTTTCAGTCACTGCTCGCAGACTCTTTACTGCATAAGAAAATATTTGTAAAAGATGTCTGTCCTTTGAGTGCGGCTGAAATTCGTTGGCGCGTCCCGTTCATAGGCGCAGCGAAGCCAAAACGGAAATGGAATATTTTATAAATGTATTTTTACAATTTCTTTAGCTCTAGCTTACTAAGCCTAGATTTATATATACATTAGTAAACATCCAACTTTGTACCTCTTCATAGCAACTTAAAACAATTACGCAAAAGAATAAGCTCAATAACTTGATTACAACAATAACAAAAATCATTACGCCGAGCCATTATTTCCATCTGGTGCCGATATCGTAGAAAGCCGATTCGTTTATAAAAGGACTTAAGAATATTGGGAATTATATTCAACAAGGAAAATAAACGAAAAGCTGATAACGAAGTTTGAACAGTTGAGTGACGTTTATATTTTAAAAGGCAACGTTCGTAGAGTTGCCGGCAATTGCTGCCGCCACTTATCGGATTTTATCATGAGGAGCGGCAGTTAATTGCACAGACATCTGTCAATTCTAGCAGGGTCGGGCATTCAAGTACCCGTCCACAAACTTAGGTAAGTGGGCCACCACTTCATAATTAATGTTTTTAAACTAGTTCGACTAACCAACTGTTTTTTCTGCGGCGCGTTTAACAACATTCGTATATAATGGACATATTTATTTAATTGTTGCACAGTGAGTAAGTTTTGAAGTTTTAACTAGGTATGTGCCTAGGTAAATCCTAAGTGAAGATTTTCTGTAAAAAAAATCATACCAGCTATCGGTCGAAACACAAAGTTTAGTAATTTTTTGAGAGGGTGTTACATATTAGATACATACTTACAAAATTCTTTAAAAAAGAAAGAAAGAAAGAAGACATTTATTCGTTATTGCACGACACAAATATAAGAGCATTATACACAATTTTATAGAAAATAAACAAAAAACACACACATGATAAATAGATTAACAGCGTTGTGTGTTACACCGAAGCAAAAAGAGAGGTGTTATAGGTTTGACCACTGTGTGCAAGTCTATCTGTAGCACCATAGCTATAACACAGGTGAACTAATTGCGTTTTTATTTAATTTCACAGCATGATTTTTCGCGGAGGTTCTTAGATACGTTTTATCACAATCGGTCTGCCGATTGTGCGTTCTTTTTTTGTAAATCTACAGATTTTAGTCTAAGTACTTATTTCTTCACTCCATTAATGTGCTAATCTTAGCTAGGTGGTTAGAATTCAACTAGACATTGAATAAAGGCCTCGACAGTTGGCTGCACACCTTGTGGTCTTCCGGTTGAATAATGGATTGCCATCCCTGGGTCGGGTAGGGGAGAGCGGGGCTGAAAGTGCCGGGGGTAAGTTGTTCCGATGAGAATAGAAACGCAAGTAAAAAACCGAGCGATTTGTGTAATGTTTGTCGTGAAACGTTATGGCACTATGTCGTTGTAAGAGCCGTTTCAGATGCTTCCATTATGGTAGAATAGTAGTTAGGGAAGAAAAAACGAAATCGATGGTACAACTCACCCCGCAAAAAAAAATGTTTTTGTTTTTGATTTTTTTTGTTAACTGTCGATAGTACATAAAAAATAATCACATATTTTGAAAGACTAAAAAACACTCTTTCAGCGCGTGTGAACTAAGATTTAATTTTTGAAGGATAAGGTTAGTTTTTGAAACGACGGAACAACCAGCCCCATAGCGGGGTTAGTTGTTCCGTTCCGATCGATACCCATGAAAAATGTTTTAGTAGGAAAACTGTTTAACGATGCACAAAACAATATCACTATTCAGAAACATCAATAATTATTCTTTAAATATATGCACAAGCCACACAATATTTACACTATTTTCATAGCTAAATTTTATATCATAACAATTATTTTGACAATCGGCACTTTCAGCCCCACTCTCCCCTACCGATTTATGATAGGTGTCCGGGATCGAAGTAATTCTAATTCTAACGATCAAAGTGAACCCAAAGAAATTCTATATATTTCTTCATTTAATTAAAATTATTAGGCGTAGTAGAATATAGTCATTTTAATCACTATTTTCTAAGGAACAAAATACTTTCTTTCAGAAGAAAGACAAATACAAATACCCATATACCTACAAATACAAAACAAGTCTATTTCTATTCTTATTGGTTAATATAACCGAGTACCTACTTAGAAGTCTTTTACTGGCTTTCAAAAATTCTTGGACTTGATTTAAATGTGTCTGGTAGTCAGACCTACAATAAAAAGAAAAATTAAAGCATTTGAAAAAATCACCACGGATGAAGGTTTAAAAATATTCAATATTTTTTAAATAGGTACGCCCCAGACCTAAAAAAAACAATTAGGTACCTAGGTAAGTAAAGAAAATAAAAATTGAATTGATTGAATTAAATTGATTGAGTGTTGACAATCATTGACTTATTCTTGACAAACATACGCAAAACTCAAAACACATATACCGTCTCCGTTCTTTCGTGGGTAATAAATGAGAATCTACTTACGCACACGAAACAAGCGTTTGCCCTCGGCACGTTACGAATGAAAACGAAAACACAGTTGTCAGATGTGTTATGATTATTACAGTTGGCGTTAACAGTAATAAGATTCCTTGAGGAAATGCACGCGGCTTGGCGGGGTTCATCGACCCCGCACTTGCCTTGCCTCATACCCCCATTTTTCTTTTCGGACACTACGCGTACTGCGCCTGGTGGGGTGTGCGCTCACAAATGTGCTACGTTGTTGTCCTGTTGAATATGCGGCCATTGTTCTGTTTTTGCAATCTCATGTGTAATCTCGTCCGCTCGTCCTTAAATAAACATGCCCAAGAAAGAAAACGTGAAGCTCGTGGACTCCCAGTTTTATTTCAAAACCGAATCCATGCGAACTCCCTTACAAACCTCAACTTTTTGCG
Source organism: Pandemis heparana (assembly GCA_963854515.1). Taxonomy (NCBI): domain Eukaryota; kingdom Metazoa; phylum Arthropoda; class Insecta; order Lepidoptera; family Tortricidae; genus Pandemis; species Pandemis heparana. The sequence continues at coordinate 12,251,529 of OY978008.1, read as the reverse complement.
GTAAAGCAACAGCGAAACAACCACTTTAATCTTTATACGTCTATATATATATATATAGGTATACATTAACTCGAATCGAGGGCAAATTAATTTCACGAAAACAATTTTCCTTATCCACGGTTCAGTGGTTTGGACAAAGTTTTTCTCCAATTTATTTCATTACAATAACGGAAGATTTATTGATCTTCTCATTAAGTCGGTAGGTATGACAAGTAAAGTTGTGGGTTTCTGATCTAAATGTAACGCTGAAATTATATGTCATATGAACTCAAAGAAATCTCTAAAATATGTCGGCCGGCATTTTTCCGTCTATCTATGACAAGTTGCACTTATAAATGCATGTATATTGCGAAAAAAACAACGCTCTAAATAAAAAAATAGATTGCGAATTACCTATTAGGTACCTTGTAATTTTGTGGAGGTTGTTTATGTTATTGTTAAACACAAAATTATACATTACCTGTTCATATTGTTCCCAACTTGCCCCATTGTTGTATCGGTTTAACCACACATGATAAGCGTAGCACACTGCGCGGCTTGCGGTCACAGTAAATCAAATATAACGTTAATATGTTTCTCTATATGTACAAGTATAGCTATAAATCCGCTCGGGAGCCACATCCGACCTCTGACTGTAGTGGAAACGACCTAATCTGTTATGTTTGCGCTTTCTTCAGGAGGGGAAATGTATTTTGTCAACGTAAAGTGTTTAGGTGAGATGGTAAGAAGGTTGATTATTCTAAATTGGATCCTTTTTGTCGCAATAGGTACACGATTAAACTTAAATGGTTTGATCGCAAAACTATCGGTAGCGTACTGGGGCCTTACTCGTACTTTGAGGTCTTAACGCGATTCAATTCCAATTCAATTTTACGTTTGAGCTGTCAATTTTGTCACTTCTAGTATATGGATCTGACAGCGAGCGATCCAACTTTGGTTCGGAATTGCATCATACTAAGACGTCATGGTAAGGCCCACTACCTACATTGTTGTACAAATTTAGGGCTTTGCGTATAAAATAAATAATGAAAGGTCACGTTTCACCGTTCAGCGATTCGGAAATGGTGTACTTGTAGCTTTAAATTAATCAGTGGTAAATGGGACGTTACGTGTTCTTGACAATAATCATATTCTTAAGTTTCTGAGGATAAATTCGTGGCTACATAGCATAGCCGGTATGTTGCGGTCATCGGAAGGGAGTAATTTTATGAAGAAGCGCCGTATCTCGTTTACGCGGCATTCACGGAGTAACGAGCCGGGGCCGGCTCTATGCGCGCCTTTCAGCTCAAAGCAACGCTCGGCGGTCCTGCTAAACGCTACGTTTTGCTTATATTGAGCAAAGTTAAGTATTTACTTACACTAAATAAGTATTAAATTGTACCGTAGTATCGTTACAAGTGGACTCTTAATCCAATTAGTGAGCCTGACTACGAAATCGTTCGGTTTGAAATTTAATTAAAATTTTATAAAATGTTTAAACGGCTGATTATAATTATCCACTTGTATTTGTATAATTTTCACGAAATCTAAGTAGGTACGCACGTATACGTTTTTTAATTAATTATCCAGCGACATGACATGTTGAGATGCCGTTGTTGATATGGACGTACAAATTGAACTATTGTGTCATAATTCATAATAGTATGCTTCAGCTTAACAGACACTTTTATGTGCTAACATCAAGTAAAGCTTCTGATAATCCAAACTAAACTTCATTAAATAGCTTATGATAAAGTTCCACCGAACAGTGGTATATTAATCGTGATGTTTAATTGGCTAAACAATTATTGGCCAGCATAATTCGATTTACCAAGCTACATGGGAATTTATTACACCAATGTCAACCCAGTCGTCCTTTTTGGTCAATTTTTAATGAATTAAGTTTTTATTTTTTTGTAAAGAGTTGGTAAAAATGACATTATAAAATAAGTGCTTTATTTGCGTGCTTGTTTTATTATAAAGTAAAGGTTTATTACACACTTTAGGTTCACACCAATCTCAAACGTTCTCTGTAGCTAGTATAGACCTCATCAATCAATATAAACGCAGCTCAGTGTGTGATCTAATAGGGTAACGTAGCATATATGTTCGGTGTGATTGCAGCCACCTTAATGATGAAAATCAGTTTAGTGGAGTTCGGTTCGCCCGTGACGCGTCAGTTTGCGGCCGTTTGCGCAGGGCCGGCCGCCTCGAGTAGCAAATTGCTGCGCAACATTTTCGCTCCCATCATATTTTCGTAACGGTTTCAAATATTTTCCTCTCTGTGACGGAAAATGCAACAAGCGTTCGCCTCCAGGAACAACTTATTTGTTGCGGAAAATCGCTTTAAAATAGCGACTGATGTATGTGTACGTGTTGGAGTACGATTTGAAATAAAATATTTCCAATAACAGTTTTGCACGAAAGTAGATTTAAATGGTGTGCTTCCTTAGTCAGATAACAACATAGTTTTTCTAGATCACGGGGTCAGTTAAGACACGTTGTGCATGTTCAGATTTCAGATATCCTACATCTACGTGTTGCGTAAACTGTATCAGTGTGTGTAGCAAGCAACCCATACATCGACAAGGAAGCTTCCTATACGGCTGGACGGTATTAAGTGAAAGGTAGACGAGAATCCAGCTGCTCTTGTAGTAAATGAGATTAAATGGGTGAAATCGCCACCACCATGACGAGTCCTCGTAATTAAATACTCTGCCCATTTCCAACAATGCCAGGCCCTTCACAGTTTAAACGACTCAAGTTCTTTTATTCAAAGCTAGAAGTGCCTTGTTGGCGATTTATTTAACTACGTAGCGGAACCTGTTATTTATTCCTAAATAGATTATGTATGCTGTTATTTTTCTGTGAATGATTTGATCTTATTGTTCAGTATTTCCTTATTTATTCGTATTAGAACATAAATTACAGTATGAAACTCGCCCAGGGCAGGTAATAAATGGATCTGAAGTGGATAAATAATGCGTACGCAACAAAAAGCGGCTCAGCGCGCTCAGTCGTAAAGTATTTAATTGATATAATTGGCGTTTGGGCTGCCATTAGCGGACCTTTCCTGGGCCCTGGCCATTTCAGAAACCAGCACATTTTTTTCATCTCCTTTACAAACGAAATTCACTTGTGCATTTTTCCACGACTCCCTTTCAGAGATGTTCATTTATTCAGGCGAACCCCTTTTCAGAATTTCGGACGCGAAAGACAAAAGTAAAATGCGGCCTTTTCAAACAATTTTGCTGTTATAAAGATACTGTACTTACCAATTTTCCACAAAATTTTTAATACTTAACTTTTCTATTTCGGAGACAAGCGTCTGGCACAAGCTTGCCCCTATAGGATTCAGTCAAAAATAGTTTCTCTTTCTCATAGTTTATAGCGCTTCTCTCTAGAGGGTTAGTACGAGGTATACCGCTGAAAATAGTAGTTTTAAAGTTTTAAATAAGATGTCAAATATCATAATTAATCCATATTTAATCCATAGAAATGTTTAGGGATTACCTTTTTTGAGAAGAATAATTTAGGTAGTTCGGCTTTACTAGTGTCTGCTAGGTAGTTTGTCATTCGTTGGGACACTAAAATGTGGAAATATGCTGGCTGTCTGTCTGTCTGTCCCTATGTATGCTTAGATCTTTGAAACTATGCAACGAATTTTGATGCGATTTTTTTAATAGATTGAGATTGATTTTAATGTATATTCTACGCAGTCGAAGTCGCGGGCAGAAGCTGGTCCGATATAAAAGAATAGACTTTAGGTGCCTGCACAGGCGTCAACTTCTTGAACACGTAGTCACGTAGGTAATTAGGTCATGAAACTATTTAAGTAAACTTATAAAGTAAATTTGTTTCTATGTACAAGTACTTACTAGTTATTAGGTTTACAGTGTATAGTCTTTTATGAGCAGGATAAGAAATGAGGATTTTGTGGAGAACAGTAATAAAAGTATTCAATTGATTGCGGTGCGAGACTGGCCAGGAACGAGGGCAATTCGGGGCCCGGCACAGGCCCCACGTGCAATACAGATGAAAAATGGCCACTAAATCACGGCTAGCGTTTGGAGGAGGCGATTTCCTGCTCAACTACAACGAAATAAGCTGGCGGAACGTCCCGTGAGTCCCGACCAACCATACTATTCCTACCGTGGTCGGTGTTATTCTTTATTGCATTTCTTTATTAAATTGCGCCTTCATAAATACATAATAGTAGTTTGTGTGACTGTATTATATAATGAAGGGACTGAGTTTACACGTATTAATTTATATTATCTAGGTACTTGATTATAATATTTAATCTATACTCGGGTGCAAAGAAACCCGATCGCTTTTCATACAACTTTCTACGGGAAGAGACCCGATTTCTTTGCACCCAAGTATTATGTACATATTAGATGGATTGTTACCCCAACATAAATTTTAAAATATATATAATAGGTTGGTATACAGTTTTAGATCCCTTTCCACTAATTCATGTTTTTCATTGCAGATCTAGTAATGTAAAGCTTGTTGATAAATACATCAATACAGTTACAAAAAATCTTGTACACTTACGATAGCACGACCGTTACAGTTCATTATTCATTATGCGTGTATTGTGTGTATTACTCAATTATTGTGTGCATTGCAACAGTAATGAAGTTGAAACGCTGTCCAATTACGTTAATACTTAATTTGATCTCGACTTTCTGTTAGTTAAGTACCCATTAACCTTTATGAATGTAGTAAGATCTCTACGGTGATATTGGACAGGGATAGGGGGAGAGAGCCTGAAAAGTAACGATAAGGTGGACAAGGAAATATAACAGCTGATGAAGATACGTTGTTATGGCTTTTGCAGCGTATACTACGAGCAAGGGACCGTCATCCAGCCCCTTGCGCTACCGTCACAGCAATAGTGATAACACTCAAAACTGTCAACAGCCACAAAAATGGCTATGCATGGTGGAAATGGTGGTTGCATAAAAGGAAAAACGATATGTGATGTTTGCGGAAAACGTATCATTTTTGAAAACTCTTATTTAGAGTTTTACCGAGAAATCTGTAAAGGTCCGACACACCGCCGCGTATACGCAGTGACGTGTCGTAGGCGTCACGTTTTCTTACTGTTTCTTCATACATTTTGTTGCGCATACACAACGTCAACGTCTTTTACGCATCGGTGTGGTCGGACCTTAAGTCTTTAAAGGCGAAACACCGTGATAGAAATGAAGTCCAATTACACACGCAAGAAAAATCGTGGAAGTTGCATTAGGTGCATTGCTAGGCCGTGAAGCGAATGAGTTAAAAGTGACCGATCGGGCGTCGTAATGTAATGAAATTTATATGATTACTAGCTGTTGCCAGCGACTTCGTCTGCAAAAAATTCGTTTATCGCTATCCCGCGGGAACTACGCAATTTTCCGGGATAAAAAGTAGCCTATGTGCTATTCCAGACTTTTCTCTATCTATGTGCCGAATTTCATCCAGATCCGTTGGGCCGTTCTGGCGTGATTGAGTAACAAACAAACATCCATCCATCCATCCATCCATCCATACTTTCGCATTTATAATATTAGTTAGATTTTGTACGTAGCACTGGACTGGGCTCAATGTCATCATAATACGTATATTGGCTATATGCTGATGTCACACAACCAAATTACGCTAACTCCTTCAAGTCTATTGTCTGCATATGCACACGTAGGTCTGAGTGCGTGCCAGCTAATTACCACTCCACCTAACAAGCATTCTCTCGTTGTTTTTCTGTGAAAGGATTACTTTTTTAAAGCGACTTAGGGTCTGCGTCAGTCGGGATAACTCACGGTTATTATGCGGCACGGTAACATTGGATAAATAGTGAGACCGCGGAGCACCAATGCAAATGAACGTTTTTTTATGTCTCCCACTGCGGCACTGCATTCGTCTCGTGGAGAATTAAACCGTGCTGTTGAAAAGGTTTAACATGAATGAGAGCCGTTACGTCTTAACAATGCAACAACCAACAACATCAGAAACTATGTTTAAAGTAAATTGTCTGCAGTTTTATGTCTCAGCGTCGAAATGCTGAGGTGCTAACTTTTGCAACATGCAGGAAGTTTTTTTGTTTTAGGTGCTGAATAATTACGAAAAGCTGCGCTCGTTTGGTCTAACTCAACCAGGCCCCTCTTCTCCACTGGGCACTATGGGCACGTGCCCAGGGCCCGGCGATCGAATGGGGCCCCCTAGTTCCTGCCAGATTACCAAATGATAACCGATATTTAGGTCATAGGGGCCCTATGATCCTAATGTGCCCAGGGCCTCAAATAGTTTAAAGACGGCACTGAACTCAACCTTTTGACAGTTTTCAAAAATATAGCAAAATAAGATTTAATTTAAATAAAAAGCTCTAAGGAGTATTGATATCTACTTCGAAGCAAATCATCCCCAAAATCACTTTCTACCCCTTTTAACCCCGTTAGGGGATGAATTTCAAGAAAATACGAAACACGTCTTCTTTCAATTCTGTTACAGAATGTTTGAAGTAGATCGGACCAAGGAATCACGTTGTCCCATACAAACTTTAGCTCCCCTTTTTCACCCCCTTAGGTGTAGAATTTCGGAAAATCCTTTCTTATCGGATGCCTACGTCATACAAAGAATAAACCCTCCAAGTTTCAGGTCGCTACGATCAGCGGTTTAAGCTGTGCGTGGATCCGTCAGTCAGTTATTCAGGACAAAGGATTTTATATGTTATAGATAGATATAAGATAGAACACTAGCTGTTTCCTGCGACTTCGTCCGCGCAGAATTAAATATACCCTATGTTAATTAGGGATAATATAGGTTTCTAAAGGTGAAAGATTTTTTCAAATCGATCCAGTAGTTTCAGAGCCTATTCAATGCAAACAAACAAACAAACAAATAAATTTATCCTCTTTATAATATTAGTAATAATAATAATAATTACTCCTGGACACGGCCCGGATAGTCAGAAGGTTCCTCTCTCTGTCGCCCTGACCACCGGCAGCTTAGGCCCCGCCTCGCTGCCGGCGGCACCCTAGGTTAGGTTTTTATAATGTTTTTATATTTTGTATTAATATTGCTTTATTACTTTTTATTTGAATATTGTAAAAACCTAGCTTAAGATAAAAGATAAATATACCGAATAATAATATTTTATAGTTAGTTTAAGTTTAGTTTTTAATTTAATCATAGTTTAATTTGTTTTTTGTAAATGTGTATATTGAGTAAATAGTTATAATTTCAGTAATAAATGATATAGACCTATACTATGATATAATATTTTTTTATTAAATATTCGCGTTTTGTTCCTGAGTCACGGATGTTTATTTCTATTTAAGTTTGTATATCGTTGTCTAGTACCCAAAATACGCGTCTTATTGTTCCCTAATATTTATTATTTAAATATTGTATACTACATATTATGTATTATATTATTATATTAGTATTGATATCTTTGTTCCGTCAACATTCTACTTAGGAACATTTGTCCAACATGCTGCAGGCCATTAATTTTACTTCAATGATTTACGATTAAAGTGAATTCATGGCAGGTTGCATTATTTCTACTTTTATTTACACAAACGCTCGTTTAACACTTTACTAACTCTGCAAAAAGATAGTTTACATTTTCTTGGCTGTATTTACTCTAATTGAAAACACGATTATCATTGTTTCGTTTTTATTTTTATTTATTAAAAACGAATAGATGACATACGGGGAATCACTGCATAGAGCAATTAGGTAGAGCTATTTACAATGTATCAAGCAGCATTCAAGTCGGAATCGAGACAAAATTTCATCACATTCTAATTTCGATACACTTATTTAAAATAACCTGGGGATCTACATATACTAGGAAAAGAAGCAAATTCTATCAGCACAGCGACAAGAATTTCTACGTTGATCATGACCATAAACAGACCGATTGCATGACGTAGGTACCTCTCGCAACACCTCATAACACGCGTGACACCTTCACATACAACACATGCATACTCGTAATACTATACATTCTCGTATACATGTAGGATCATGTGATTACGTAGACGTCTGAACCGCGCGTCTGTACAGGAAATGGCCCGCAGATGAGCTGTGACTGTGACAGTCGAAAGCAAATAAACGTAAATATACAACGTTTCCATACATTCTAATTTCCGTGTGCTTGGATGGGGTGTCGTGGGGTTTGTGATTGCTGGACCATTAAATGAAGAACTCTTCATTAAAAACTGATTAATTGTAAAATGTGATATTAGAAGATCGTACAGCAGATAGCCTAGCGGTGAGAGAGCCTGACTACGAAGTCTAAGTCCCGAGCTCGATCCCCGGCTGGGGCAAATAATACAAATGTTTTTTAAGTTAAATATATATTGATATATATATTGATTGATGCCCTCGACCGGGACGAGTGGCGGAAAAAAGGGGAGGCCTTTGCCCAGCAGTGGGACAATCAATTAGGCTAATATAATAATAATAATAATATTGATTGAATAAATAAGTATGTATGTAAATTAAAAAAAAAAAGTTAAAAAATATGTATTTAAGTCGGTATTTATTAAGCTATTATAAGTGCACACCTAAGTTATTCCGATAGCAAGTTTGCGATACAAACTTAAGCAGTTTGGGACTGGGTTTATTGGTGTTCATTGTCAGGTTATACTTATTTTCAACACGAAAGGTGTTCCAGTTGGATGATGTCCGTCTGTAATGTCTCTAAAGCTGATATGATAATTTGATAAAGGATAAAACCAACGATTTTCGACACAAAATTTATTTGCAAAATAATAATATGGAATAGAGCAATAAGGGTAATAAGACGAACACATTACCCATTTTCATTTTCCAATTGACATTAACATGCCGTAAATACAATTTCTATAAGTAAAAACGTTTTCAATAAAACGCAATACAATACACCATGTTACCTAATTTGAAGGACAGACGTATTATTGCTACGAATTTTATTCACAACGGAAGGTCTTGAACGAAGTAGGTGGATGGCCTGTCAAACTAAGAAATGAATGTAGAGGGCAAATTTTATGAAATATGTATTTTTCTTGGAAACTGACGCATGAATAATGTGATAGCACCTACGAAATATGCGATGAAATAAGTACAAAAATATATGTGAGGTCACGAAGCGACACGAGCAGCCTTAGTGTCTTCATAAGCTATTCTTCAGACTAGCTTATTTTACTACATAACAGAACACTGGAATAATTCAATTCTTAAAAAAAATCTTCTTCACATTACCTGAAAACTGTAAATTCGGTTTCATAAACAGCGAAAGGGAGCCATAAATTCAAATAGAATACGCATAAATCACAAACCAATACGAAAACTGACTAAATGAATAAGATAGACCTTGTGACGAAGTCGGTAGGTAACCAAATAAATCGCGTGTCCGGCGAGGGAATTATTATTATGCCCCCCGTTTTTCAAGTTATACTGGCGGCGCGGCGAGACGACGGGTTTCTGAGAAAGCAGGGTACTGGGCTACCCTGCTGGCACCTGAGCGTACCGCTAACTAATAGCCTGCTCCCCCAGCCTACCTGTACCTGCCGCATTCGCAGTTAGCGTCAATCAACACTATATTGCGGCACAGCAACACAGACGTCGAAAAATTTCATAGATCGTTACTTACATTTTTTCTTTTTTAAATGTTTTGAACGTTCATTTGTTTCCCATGGATTCCATGCCTTTGCTTGCGTCATGTTTTATGCTCGTTTATTTGCGTCATAAACATACAATTCTTTTTTTAATAAACTCATTGTATTTTTCTTGCATTGATAACATCACTAAATATAGAGTAGGTAATTCAAAAAGTGAGTTTTATTTAATTAGTTCTCGTCTCTGGTCACAACATCGAAATTGGGGTTCGATTTTTGAAAGCGCATCGCTCAAAGATTATATAGAGATCAAAACGGAAGTAGAGTAGAAGAAAATTATTGCTCTCGTTAAACTTGCCACTACTCGAAATTTTAACTTGAGCTGTTATGTCAGTTTTATAGCGACAAACAGATCTGGGGCCTTACAATGAAGTCCTAATTCCGACTCAGTTCAAGTTTTAGCTGTCACTTTTAGTATGAATCTGACAGCACGCGAACCTAAACTGAAGCGCATCACGTCATGGTAAGGCCCCAGATCTTTGCCACAAGTTAGCTAGACTCGAATGGATGGTGTGGTGGAGTGACGTGATTTCTAAAATCGGTCCACTAGCCTCAGAGCTTTACTACATTTATATAAGTTAAGTACGTCACTTCAATTGTTTATGCCGAAGTGACAAATTTCACATAAATACCTGACATTCGCAGTTTCTTTGTTTTGCTGTTTGCTGGCTCAGACTCTAATTCATTGTGCCTAAGTCATTGTTAGTAAGCAACGGCGATAGAAGGCGGCGCCCCCAGCGTCCCGTGGTAAGGACTCAATCACCTGCCCCTGACAGCGAGTGACTCCAGCCGCTCATAACACCCTCCTCGTGTATCAACGATTTTTATTACCAATATTTATCTACCATTATTATGCAAGGAGTGTGCTCTGCCGATAAGACTCTATTACTTCTTTCACCGGCTGCCTCTGCCAGATTGGGCGAAGCTTCAAAATTGAAATCACCCGATAATAATAACATTTCTTAAAAGGGTACTGGAATCTTTAAGTAAAAATAACTCCCCGGCTTTGTGTTGCCGCGCAATATTGATTGGATGAGGAATAAAACAACGTTGTTTTTTTTTGGGGATTTGCTTCAATTTAAATCCATTGGAATTGGAACCCTTTTAGATACACCTACTTAAAATTGAGCATTTCTAAAAAGTTTATACTTAGGTATACATTTTATTTACGATTCCAACTTGCAAAAAAATGCAGGAAGCTAGGGTGAATAAGTCTCCCAATCTAACTAATATTATAAATGCGAAAGTATGGATGGATGGATGTTTGTTTGTTACTCAATCACGTCAGAACGGCCGAACGGATCTGGATGAAATTTGGTACATAGATAGAGAAAAGTCTGGAATAGCACATAGGCTACTTTTTATCCCAGAAAATTGCGTAGTTCCCGCGGGATAGCGATAAACGAATTCTTTGCAGACGAAGTCGCTGGCAACAGCTAGTTTTATCTAATTCTTTGTACTGAAACTGGAAATTCTGGTGGCCGAAAGTATTTAGCTCGTGGTAGGTAAGGTAGGTACCTCGAATTGCAAATCTGAGTCGTAAGTGAAGTGGCTATACTTATTTAGAATGATATTGGAATGCTAAAGTATGGTAGAGTGGGTAAATGATTACAACTTCATTTACCCACTTTTTGCCAGCTCTACCATTGTAATGTTCATTTAATGTCTAAGTACTATATATGTATTCAGTATTTACATAATAAAGAGGATAGGTAAGGTGGTCCAAGCGCAGATTTTCGTCTGCAATGTGTAGCTAAGCTATGCAATAAAATGAGAAAAGGTGTTGCCGTTTAAGAGCTTTTAAGAGTATGGGCATGGATTTACTGGATTTTAATCGGCAATTAAATAGAATATAAACGGTGGGTTAGGTACATCAGGAATATAGAAACCAATATATGTAGACTTTTAGTTTCTGACTGTTAGCTGAAATCAAAAGCTTTCGAAGTCCTTATTCGAGTGTGCATGGATTCGAATAGCAATGGCAAAACTTGAGTTAGGTACTTGAAACATTTGTGAAGGTGTTTTTTTAACGGCTTTCGAGCTTAGCGTCGTGTGTTTAAGGTGTAGGAGGCGCGCGCACTGATGGTGGCGGCTGGCTGCGGCCAGCGGGCGCGGGGCGCGGGGCTCATCCTTGCCACTCGCCGCTTGGCGCCTCGCGCCGCTCAGTCAGCGCCTGACCGCGGGGGGACCACTGTCGCTCCGCCGACCACCCGCCACACACGGGTTCGCTAACCTCCCCCATACATCGCATCTCTAGTGTTATATCAACAGATACATTTTTTAAAATAAAACAAAAAAACAATCACCACCTTGTTCAGTGAACTCCGCCGCAACCGGCTTCGAACTCGATTTGTGATTGTTTGAACTGACAGTGCGCGGCGTGTTGTGCTTTTCCTATCGATAACATAACCTGTATGAATTCAAGGGCATAGAGGACCATAACTAATTCGTTTTTTGGAAGCTGTGTGGAGCGATTCGAGCGGGTCTAGCCTCGGTGTACTTGTAAAATATAAGTGGGCGTATTCGAAAGTTTGAAAATCGATCGGGGTGACGTGCGTGCGTGGGATTGAGTTTATATAATCTTTGTTTACCTTGGGAATATGCACTGTGCTTACTAGGCTAGGTACCAACCTATTCCTTGTGGCCGTGCATGCACACTGTGGCGTTTTGTCTGCGGTCTAGTTGAACCTAACGGGTAAGTTGTCTCCAAAACGCACTGTAATTTTCATTTTTGTCAAATTTGGCGTCATGTAGCTATTGGCTTGTTTAATGTTTGCCTTTACCATCGATGTTAACCTTATTAATTTTTGAATTTTACTGGATTTAATTTTTTTATCAGGCTACCTAACTTATTTCACACGTTTTATTTATCGATGCAATTATTTACTTACATGCTTATATTATTTGTTGGGTAGATATAGTTGCTTTTAGATAGACAAAGCTTTCTTTCTTAATAGGTACGCTTTTGACCCGCTGGCCAAAACCTGTCGCATCTTTTTCGCGAACATTTAAATAAATAAACGGTGCTAGCGAAAAAGTCTTTCATTTGATAAGCCTCTTCTCTTCTATAAGGTCAATAGAACCATTAAGGTAATCCGATTTTGGCGACAAAACACCAATATCAACATCCTGGCTTTCTATGCCACCCACATCATCTAAGTGAATAGTGAAATGGTCCTTTCTATCTTTTCTTGTTTTGCGTGGGTACACAATAAAAATAAATTATTACTAAATCCAGGTAATAGACCCGATTGAATTTCAAAACTGATGTTTGAAGATACTTTTGAAGTTGCATGTATCAGACTTACCTACATCTTGTCAAATAATGCAAAATATTAAATGCACAAAGTAAGCACACGAGAGGACCAGGCATAACTCAGAAGGCGTCTGTGGACGTGGACCTTTGTCACTATAGGGATTCCTCACACTATGCTGAATAAATGAGTTCGGTGGCCTTTGATATGCTAATGTAAGTCGAAATCAAAGTGAGCTTAAGTTAGCACTGCTTTGCTTTGATTAGATTTATAGAAAATATTATGTTCAAAAAAGGGATGTTACCTTCAACCTCTTTAACCCAATCCCCTTGTTGCCCCGAACCCAAGCCATTGTTGGACGTTCTTATTACTAAAAAGATAATACTTATTATGAAACTTTAACATCAACCAGTTCGTCGAATACAGAGGGATGTTACAGGTTTGAAAGCGTGTATTCAAAACCACTGCGTGAAATTTGTAGTCGGTCAAATGAGTAAATTTTACAAAAGCAAAACTGGTTTCAAAGGAACGTGAGAACTCAACGCTTTCGATTCAGAATTCAGATCATTTTTCCGAAATTATTGCTACAGCAGAAACTGAAAAATGAAAACACATATGTGGCCCGTTGTTGAATTTTTCCGAAGTTTTTAAATTGGCAAAGGCAAAACGCCATGTTTAAAGATTGGCTGATAAGAAATGCGCAAAGCTTGCAGCTGACTTGTAGACTAGGAAAGAGGCTTTTTCTTTCAGACAGTCAGTCCATATTTCATGAGCACCAGCCGAGCTACAATGGCGTCGCGATGAGGTCGTCGGACGGGCTCAGACAAGCTTTTTATATTTATACACCTGTATGGATATATTTTGCATCAGATTTGACGTATTGATTAATAGTTTCCATCGAGGCTCGTTACTAGCAATGAATTTACCTATAAATGATTGAATTTGGCGGTACTTTGCTGAGATCTCTATACCTACCTACCTATTTAGTATAAACTGTAATTAGTTACTTACCCCCTTATTCATAAACGCACTATAGGCCTCTGTTAACTTAGTAATCGTTTGTCCTTATCTGTCACTTTGACATTTACCTTTCACAGATAAGGACAAACGATTACTAACTTAGCAGAGGCCTATAGTGCGTTTATGAATAAGGGGGTTAGGTACCTCACTAATAGGTAACCACATGTGCAAGTCAGGAACTTACTTAAATACAAAAAGCACTTCGTATCGTGATTGATATCGTGGGACTACCATATAAATGCTTTAAAACAAAACAGAAACAAAAAGCAAAATTTTTGTACAGTAAAGCATTTACTTACCAAAAAAAGACAAGGCTCGCATTTCGGGAGATGTGTTTTAACGGTCGGTCGGCTGCCAGCCCGAGTGGCGGTAGCGATCTCTGCCACACGGGACTCCCATTATACATGGCGTTATCCCTCGACTTTAGGCTGTTCAATAATGCATTTGACCACCTTCATAATTTAATGGCCAGACATGTAACTTTATACCGAGAGGTAAATATTACGTTGCCCAAAATAATTAGTAACTGTAACATGCGAAAGGATTATTATTGGGTTGAACAAAGCGGACCGTAAATAACTAGTAAGGCGCATAAGATAGATACCACGGTCGAAACCGAAATAACTCTCAAGAGCGTCATTATACCCGAGGGAAATTAAAAGGAATTACCTATGTAGCATAAATATCATTCACCTACCAGTTTGTAGCTAGTAAATAAGAAAGATGCAGAAAAGGTTGTTTCAAATCTAAAATCACATTCAAATTATTGTGGTTATATATGGCCAAGAACTAACTGCAAATAGAACTACTAGTGTGTACACTATACATTATTTGTAAACAAACCCAGCCGGGTGCTGACGTTATGAGATTTGAGTATGTAGGTAGGTTGAGTCACGACTCGGGATCTAGAGGTAGTATGATGGCATCGCCTGTAATATCTCAATGAGGCAAGTTACGAAAATAAACTAATAAATACAGTAGATAATGATATTAGTGAACAAAATTCACTTTTTATTAATATAATTTTGCGTGATGACCGAATTAATTCCATACGGCGTTCACGCCACGTCAGCAGTCATGTCCCCAGCTAATGTGCGCTGAATGCAAAGACTACTAACGTCCCACATTACCGTTCCCGAGGGACAAAACAACACTCCCTACACTTCCTGCTACCTATGTATCTATAAGTCGAGCGCGTATCAACAGAGTATACGTCACATATAAATGCGGGAGATACTTCGGCACTGGCAAACTTAACCAACCCCATAAATAAACACGCGGTACACTTGTAGGTATTTGCTTTAATCTTAACAATGAATACCATTTACAAAAGGATTAAGTGATTTGTTAATAATAAGCATTCTCGGAAGATAATAGATGGAATCAATAGTTTTAGGGTGGTCACCCTTGTACAGGGCTTTAATAAGACAGAGGGTTGCAATACGAATCCATTTCTGTAGCTATCTAGAGCTCTCAATACGTACTTCGAAACGATCTTATTTATTTGTGCAATAGTTTTTTTTATGTTTATACTATGTTTTTTTTTCTGTTCCATACATTTTATTCAATCAATATTTACAAAAAACAAATTAAACTATGATTAAATTAAACACTAAACTTAAACTATGAAAAAAAGGAAACCTATATTTACAAATAAAATATGACAAAAAAAAGTTATAAAAAGAATACCCCGTCTAGCCCTACTGGCTGTGGCAGGGTTCCCAGGACGCTAGCGGCATTACCCCGTTATACTATGTTGTAATTATTACTATTGTGTATGTTTCTTATATTTATTATGTATTAAGTTACAACATGAAATCAATTTGTTTCATTTGATTTCCCGGGATCGTTATTATCGCGCAGATAACACATGATTGTTTGATAATAAAGACACGTACGTCTCTTTGAGATGTTTAGTTTTATCTTCTTAAAGCAGTGAAATAAGTGAACACAACGAATTTAGCACCATAAGTTAAGGGATAAAACGATGACCGCCGCTTGCCAAATCTCATTATTTATGGTTCAAAGGGTCTTTCCTCCACTATCTCTTTCGAAGAGAATAACTTTTACCTTGCCAGGTGTTTATAGCCTTGCTCTATTTAAGGATCAAGAAAATAGTTCAAAGCAACTTAAAGGTTGTAAACATACTTTAACTACTTACCCATTAAATTTTATATATGTATGTAGTAATATTTTACCGCATACGGTGTTCTTGGATGTGTGTGTGACCTTTTAACTATAAAGTTAATTAGTTTCAATTGATGCAGGTATAGCCAGGTCAGCACGAGCACAGGGTTCGAGGTTGAACTAATTGCTACCAAAAATTATCAGTCCAATTAACCCAGGTAAAACTAAAGCCAAATGAAACCATAACTTTAAAATTTTACTAGCGTGTTTTCAGCATAATAATATTCCTTAATTAGTGCCAGGTAATCATGCGACACAATTATTATAGACAGAGAGATGAAATAATGTTACAGAGTTATACTTTTTAATTGTTATGAATTTAAGCAATTCGAATTAACACATCTTCAGTAACACAATTATTTGGACCGAGACAGACCGGAACCGTGGAGAGCAGTCAAGCGAACTGCGCTCAAGGTCGCACACGCTTAAATAATCCAGCTAAACAACGAGACTGATTCATAAGCATAAGCATAAGCATGCATATATTAAACAAGAGGCATAACTCATTTAGCATAACTCAACTAACAAAAGACGGAGATCATCATCTTTTTTAAACTACTAAATGTGCGATGCTAATAATCTTCGCTTGACATCATCTACTTATTATGGCCACGATATTTACCTACTATATAATATTGAGTAGAGAATAATAATAATAATAATAATAATAATCATTTATTTACAACAAACACCAAAAAGCCAAAAACCAAACAAACACACAAAGCTACAAATACCAAATTTATGGGTCAGTCTTCAATTAGACAGTTTTGTCAGCATTCAATTCAGTATTCACAATTGTTGCCACTCGGCAGGACGTATTAAAGCTGCTTAGCTACAAATGCTGCAAGTACTGATTTTCCTCCGTTACATATAAATATTATAACTCCGATTGATTGCAATTGATTCTAGTTTTGATCTAGCGTGATGGCACCGGAGTCAGACCGCTTCTCTCTCTAACTAATTTGCGAAATGTAGAGCGGCTAACACGACTTTAACACGAGCATGCATCATGCCCCATCAGCCACATCTTTAATCTAAATCAAAACGAATTCTCGTAAACAAAGTAATGGTTTAAGAGTGATCGTTGTTTTCTGCTTCACCACAAGCAAACTAGAATAGTTCAAGTTGAAATAAGTACAAGAGAGTCGCGTGACTGCAGTCAGACGCGGCAAGATTTCTCTAAGACCTTATAAAAACAAGACGGTTGAAATCTCGTTTACTCTATTATTTGAGCTCCAAAAACGTTTTATCTACTCATTGTTGCATTGGGAAGAAAATTGCTGTGGGACATGCGATTTGGATTTAAGACAACTAAACTAGACACCTACTTGCTGCATAACACTCATAATACGCAATGGTCAGGAGAACAGCGAAGTGCGACATTTTCCAAATAAAGTGTCGAGACTGAAGATGGTTTTAGAAAGTGAAAGTGTCGTCGACGTACATCGGATCCAGTGCAGGCGGGGGCGGCGATTGTGAGCTGTGCGATAAACAGCCGTGTACTAGCTAGTCGATGAACGTCCTGCAATTTGGCTACAAATACTTTATTTCTTAGCAATTTTTCTTTGTCTGTGTAATACAACACCATTGCATAAGTATAGACCATTTTAGTTCTGCAATGTTAAATGAAGACGAATGAATCGCAGTTAACGCTTGTTAATCGTAATAAAATGAGGACTTGAGTCACATCAGATCTAGGCGTTATTACCAGTAAGGTTCAAAAGTTCCTGGCCGTATATATTTAAAAGAAGAAAACAAGAAACAAATGAATGTCATTTTATTTGTCATTTATTCAGCTATTGTGTGGATAATTTCGTGGTTTGTAACTTTCGTTTTCATAAAATTTTCTTTGATTTAAATATAAAAAGCGGTGTAATTTGTACAATGTTCAAATTGGAGTATCGATCAGTGATAAAATTTCTGACAAAGGAAGGCATAAGTCCAACTATAATCAAAGAAAGGTTAGATAACGTGTACGGGAATTCCTCCCCTTAGTTTTCGACTGTTAAGGATTGGTGTAAGCAGTTTCGTTTAGGGCGTGATTCCATCGATGACGAACCCCGACCAGGCCGCCCTGTTGAGGTTCTTACGCAAGATAACGTCGATTTAGTCGAACAAGAGGTACTGAAGGACAGAAGACTAAAGACGAAGGAAATAGCGTCAAGAACGGGACTTACGAAAATAACAGTCCTTAGGATTCTACACGACCATCTAAACATGAATAAGGTTAGTGCAAGATGGGTCCCGAAACTTCTCTCGAGTGCTCAGCGAGCTGAACGAGTGGCGTGCTCCAAGGAACTTTTAGAGGAGTTCAAGTCATGTGAGAGTGAATTTATCCAGTCTATTGTTACCGGAGACGAAACTATGGTCTTATACTATGATCCTCTTTCGAAAAGAGAGTCGATGGAGTGGCGTCGTTCTGGGGAAGCACCCCCTCGAAAGGCAAAGGTGTGCCAATCTACCAAAAAGATAATGGCCACAATATTTTGGGATTGCGAAGGGATATTGCTTATAGATATCAAAGAACGCTATCAGACAGTAAACGGCAGTTACTATGCTTGCCTTATAGACCAGTTGCGAGAAGCAATAAAGCTTAAACGTCGAGGAAAACTCAGCAGGGGTGTCCGTCTTCTTCATGACAATGCGCCTGTCCACACGGCTGCAGTTGTAAAGGCGGCTATATCTAAATGTGGATTTAAAACAATCCGTCACCCACCTTACAGCCCTGATCTAGCCCCAAGCGACTATTTTTTATTTTCTAAACTTAAATCGGACTTAAGGGGGAGAAAATTTTCGTCCGATGATGAGGTCGCTGCTGCAGTTTTCGAGCATTTCGAAGACAAAACTTCCGAATATTATTTTAAAGGCATAGAAATGTTAATCAAACGATCTGAAAAATGTATAACAATAGGAGGAGACTACATTGAAAAATAAAAATATTTTTTTTAACCTAAACGTTAATTTTCATTATTAGGCCGGAAACTTTTGAACCTTACCACGTATGTGACATAAGAAAAAAGTTTATGATTCAACAAAGAAATGGCATTCAAATATTATGTTTGAATATCACAATTATCTGTTATCTTTTTTATCTAACCACCAACTTGAGATACTGAGATAAACGGAGAGCGTAAAAGTGCATAAATAGCTGTTTTTTGTATTATAATTCTATGTAGAAGCCATATTTTAATACAATTTAATTCATCTTTGAATACTGCGCGGCTCTTGTATGAAACGCAACAATGCACAATAATCCTTATACGGAATCTAGAACTCAGAGATGCTATATCTAGTGCGCGTTCACTGAAAACTTGATAGCTGGCTGGTTTGAGATGAAAAAGTAAACTTGTCATGGATAAATGGCTGAATCAGATCGCGGCGACGTTCAGAGTACGATGCGTATTAGGTATCGATCTGGTGAACGCCTCAGCTGCGCCGCCCCACATTTCACGCTCGTCGTCAATCGCAACGAGTACGCTCACTTAGTCGCTGTGCTACGTGGTCGATCTTATTTACGGATCATAACATTCGATACAAATAGAACATGAGATTTGCACCAAGGAGAGCAGAAATGTTGTATTCACGGGTAAATCTTATTAACTCAATGGAGTTTGTAAAGCAAATCTTAGTTAACCACATTATTATTATCAAGATTGACAAGGTTGCTCGATGATATTTATGCAAATTCTTGTGGCGGAAGTATGATCATATTTGTTCGGATGTACTAAGTTATATTTTGGTTGGCCGGGAGGGCTATAATCGATACGGTATAATATGATACTATCAATGATAAGTAAGCCGGTTGTTCGGTAGTGCTCGGGTCTCCGCTTGCATAACTGCCAGATGTGCTGTGACTCATGCCGATAGTAGGTGTCGCATTAACATAAGAAACACGCGTAAGTAATAAATCATTCATTAGCTCTCAATAGGAAATCATGTCAACAGTTCCATTTATGATAATCACCCAGATTTTATTGTATTTTGTATTCGTTGTCTCATTGAACAGCGTAACTTACTTGTTAGTTATTCCAATGCCTTTAGCATGAGAAAAAACATTACCTATAAACTCATATTAAGTACTTACACGTAATAGTTGCTTACACGCTATTTAGACCGTGAGAAATACTGGAAGGAAATTGCTTTACGCCATTAATATCGTTCGAGGTAACAATAAGTATCGACGCGGTAACATTATCCGCTATTACGCGCGTTGTTTTTACTTGCATTCACTGCGAGTCAATCGTACGAATCAATTGTCAGTAAAAGTTTCACGTGTTATACCTAACGTATGTTATTATTTGGGCCATTGAACTAACGGGAGTGCGTTCTCCACGTGTCGTGCCGCGGATTATCGTGACCGGCCTGCAATAGACTATTAGCTGTTCTGTAATGCGCTTCGACAAGCCATCATATATTACGAGGGAACACTGATGTGATTAAATAATGCATACGTTGCATGCCTGTAAATGGTGCTTCTGGCATTTCGTGATTTGTTCGGAGTGTTGAATAGGTAACGCGATTGTTACAGAACAACCCTGCTTTAGCTTTCACGAAAGAGCAATAATTAGTAGCTAGCAGCAGTAACATGGTCCGCACCTACGAGTATTTATTTTAATACATTGAGTTAAACAGCACATAGTACCTATAGTTCAATATTAGTAGATACCAAGAGATCGAGAGAGATATTGTAAAAATAAACAAGCAATATCAATTTATTGAATCCGTCGTTATTTTTCGGAGGTCCTAATGAACAATGAGAGATGATGAGGAATGCTCCTGTACTAAAACAAAAACAAACAACAGTCACTAATCGTTTACAGCTGAAAGATTTTAATACGAAAAGTTAATTGCAATGTTTGCTGAAATGACAGGACATGAGCATCGATAAGAACCATGGCAAATAAGATACGTGAGACCACGGCTCGGCGGGCGCGGGGCGAGCGACGCGTACCTACCCGAGAAATAACCGAGCCTTGTGGTGGCTTTGCCCAGGCATTGTTTGGACGATTTTAATTAAAATCGATCGACGCCATGCGATATCTCCATCAGACGGATTACTCTTAACACTGTCCCAAAAACAGCTTCATAGAAGACCCGTGACTAATTTAGGAGGAATTAAGATTTCAATCTCATAATTAGGGTTCCGTAGTCAACAAGGAACGCTTATAGTTTCGCTATGTCCGTCCGTCCGTCCGTCTGTCTGTCTGTCCGCGGCTTAGGTCAAAGATTCTTAGTACTAGAAAGCTGTAATTTGACATGCATTAGCTAGTATCGAATAAAAATGAAGAATAAGTACTATGTTCATAATATCCGCTTATTGTGACAGGCAACTATGGAACTCTACACTGCGCGTGGCCCTACACGCTCTTGGCCGGTTTTTTTTTCCTTTGATGTACCTACCAACTCACAGCCTACCTATATTAAGAACATTAGGTATGTACTAACTGAAAATAGCTTATGTTTGTGTCAAAACATTAATGACATCATGCATATAGGTACAGACAGACCTAACTATTTCAAGACGTTTTATCGATGAGCAAAACGATAGAGTACATATTTATTTTTAAAGTTGTCTCAAAATCTGTAAATTTTTATTTAGTCAACAAGGCGTAGAAGGCGCGGCAAGGTCGATGTCTATATACCCAATGATATCATGCTGTCGCGGCAGTCGTAACCCAATCAACCACTTATTGTGAATGTGAGGACTGACGTGTGATTTACCGGCGTTGGTATTATTAGACATAAGTTCATTATTTCGGCTCGGTGGCTAATGAAACTAAATTAGAGAAGAAATTATAATAATATTATTTATGCAAGACGCCTGTTGTTTGCAAACTAATTTGATCTCGTGAAACGAGTTGCTCTTATCTATACATCTATACATATAATAAAATCGTTGAGACCAAAAAATCTGTACATTGAATATTTAAAAAAAAAACCGACCAGGGTGACTTAAAATAAGTAACTGAACATATTAAAACCATTTTTAAAATTTTTGTTTGTTTGTTTGTTTGTTTGTTTGTTTGTTTGACTGAGCATCACGTAAAAACTACTGAACGGATATTAATGAAATGTTCACAAATCTATTTAAATACATTCAGAATAGGATCTAGGCTATAGAAATTTTGGAAAATATTAGAAAAAGGGGGTGAAAAGGGGGGTTAAAGTTTGTATGAAAAAAAAAAATAGATTGTTCTAGAATCATGAAACTCAGAATATATACTCAGTAATAAAAATAAAGAAATACCTGTTTTAGCATTTTTTTTTAATCTCACCCAGAGACGCAAAAAAGAGGGTTTTGTGTTAAAAAATAACCTATAAAATAAAAACCAATGAAGTTTAACCTTTTAAAGTTGCTACATAATACTTCCAATCTAATACAGGTAAATATAATTTCTCAGTTTTCTTGAAATTTGATTTTTGACTTGATTACGCAAAAAATAGCAGAACTCAAGAAAATCAGCTTTCCTCGGTAAAGTAGTTGGTAATAATTACATATACAATAATACTACGAAGAAAATAGATAGATACGAATGTACATAAGACATAAAGCCGGAAAAGTGTGTAAATTGTGAAAAAACATTAATAAAATAATTACATTCTGCACAGGTATTTTTTCAACGAAGACATTTTTGTCCAACCTAAATAAACCTAAATTGGCGTCCTAAATTGTGTTCTTTACCTAAAGTTCAGTATGAAATACCGTTACTTTGTTTTTATTTATTGCGCTATTATTCACAGCGCGTTCGGTTTTCGAACGCACTCTTATTTGAAAAGCTGATATTATTATGAGGGCGGCGTGAAACGCTTGGCTGTATGCTCTCAGTACCTTTGCCTAAAAAAAGCAAAATCCAACGGCGCGTTTACGCCTGCGCTATGAACATGTCAGAATTTTATTGTGAAAAAGTTGGTAAATGAAATAGTAAAAGTTTCTGTCCTCAGACTTTATATAAGATTTTTATTGTTTTGGTTAAATACCACACTGCCCAAGAATATACATATAACGCTGCGCTGCTGGGCCTTAGCGCAACATGTATCTTAAACATTTCAAGGTAGGCTTGCTTACAAAATTTTCACAAATACTTAAAATCTGAATGTACATGATAGTACCTATTCGAGAAAACTATTTGAATGTGTCTGTTTCAGGATTAGTACATACTAGCTGTTGCCAGCGACTTCGTCTGCAAAGAATTCGTTTATCGCTATCCCGCGGGAACTACGCAATTTTCCGGGATAAAAAGTAGCCTATGTACTATTCCAGACTTTTCTCTATCTATGTGCCGAATATCATCCAGATCCGTTGGGCCATTCTGACGTGATTGAGTAACAAACAAACATCCATCCATCCATCCATCTATCCATCCATCCATACTTTCGCATTTATAATATTAGTTAGATTATTGCAAGGGTATATTGCAAGGGTATAATAATAATAATTTTGATATCGAGAATAGCTATAAAGTATCACAAAAAACACACGCGGACGAAGTCGCGGGCAACAGCTAGTTATAAATAAAATCGCATTGCAGGTATTGCATTTCCAGTTGTAACATAATTGTGGTATCGAAAAGCGAATCTAATAAATATACATGAGAAGTATTACAGGAGGTAAATCGTTTTGGTTTTACGACGATACGATAAAATCGATCGATTAGATAGATAAAACGAGGGATTTTGTTTTATTACTCTGGATCCGATTACAGGTTCTGTCGATTTTATATGTACAGTCGAGTTCTCCAATATCTATACAGCCAATCATTCAAAAATATGTACACATAGACCTTATTTTAGTTACATATGAAGTGTGTTTAGATATTTTTGAACAGTTGGCTGCATAGATATTGGAGAACTCGACTGTACAGTAAAGACGCCTGATTTCGTTACGTCAATCAATGTATTTTTTCATCAAAACAAACGTATTAATAGCATGTTTCGCCGCTGTCATTAGCACGTAATGGATGTAAAGGTTACCGATATCCCCGCCCAGCATTGTGCCTAAAATTAATGGTTTTTGTTATTACATTGGTTAGGAGTAAAACGTTTATTGAAAGCGTTCGACGGGCACGGGCCATTCACGCAGTGATTGACAAATTGCCGGCGAGCCCCGCGATGATTAACCCTGGCCACCGCGCCGGTACCGGTGCGATTCTGAGACACCTTTTTACATTTCTCATGCTTAACCGGCCGAATAGCACTTAGGAGGGTCACGGAGCGACGTTCTGTACGCGTAGCGGCCCATTACAGCGTCTAAACATAAATGTGGTACGTTGTAGGACTTGAGCGCTAACCTTGGTCCGAACAATTGCGAGACTCGGTCTGACCTCTACTCCACATCAGCATGCAGTAAAAGTATCAATGATACATGCTGTACAAATATCGTTATAATTAAGAAAACCGGTTTAGACACAATGGTAGTTATAATTTTGGTATATCTAATAAATCATGGTGGATACCCTCGGGCCAAGTCCGATTTTTGTTTTCGATCTGCGTAGTGAATGTTTCATCTTGAGAAAGCTCCGACATTTGGATTAAATTGTAGCTTTTTATGAGAGATTTAATTATGACGAAGTCGTATGTAGTAGCAAATTGTAGAAATGCAATGGATCAATTAAAGCATAAGGTATGGCTGCAAGGAGTCGCCGCTGCCCGCGGTCGTGCACCGGCGCTTGCGCAACAAAGGGGAGCGTGGGAAATGCACGCCTCCATTACTAATTCTACTTTTATTATTTCTTTAGCACATTGCATATGAATAAACGCAATAAAACATTGCATTTAGTCCATTGCTTAATTTATTTCATGTATGAAGTATAAGAAGATTTTGCGTCAACGTGCTCATTAAACAAAGCATACTTAAAGCATTACTTACTTAAACACATATACGAATTTAAAAACATTTTATATAACGAACGACCAAAAGCATAAAGCTAAACAGTTATAAATGTGTCATATATGTCTATTCCGCGTCACGTCTGGATCTGGATACAAATTTATCTATCTATCTAATACCTTTAAACGAGCAATATTCTTTGTTATGTGAATCTCGGAAACGGCTCAAACTATTTTCATGGAATTTGGTATGCAGGGGGTTTCGGGGGCGATAAATCGATCTAGCTATAGGTTTTATACATGTTCAGGATCATAAATCAAATATTTGTGTGCATTTTGATATGTACTTATGCTGTAATAATATGAATGCCATTAGTTCGTTTGGACTTTGTAGCATATCAAACTTCAGACCAAACGCTTAGACATAAATAGAAATACTAAAAACTTTGAATACAGGTTCTCTTTTGATGTAGACAAGGAATAAGGGCAGCGCGGCGTAAGGATCTTCCGAAATTCCCACGGGATAGGGAATTCTACAACGGCGATGTCGCTAGCGTAAGCTAGATTTTAATAAACATAAGGAAAACAAAGCGAATACTTACTTCGGAATCGAGCGTCTATTCTAATGTTTCTTGAATTACCTGAATGAGCTAGATAAATGATGCAGATCACAAATTTAAGAGCACATTTAAAGAATAATCTTTTCTCGCTGCCTACATCTTCAGCCGCGCCTTTGTTGTGACACTTTATAATCTTCTTTTATTTATATAAGCTCTCTCAGTAAGTACAGATTTAAAAAAAAATTCAAAAAATTGATTTGCCTTGTGCTAATAATTTTAATAGCTCTCGCAATAAAAATTGTGATCGCTCGTGCGGAAAAACTGTCATGAGAAAATAAAACCTGCCGTTGCCTCTCTCACGATGAACATTGGAAATAGCAATATTTTACTCGAATAACAAAAAAACATTTATTTTTACAACTGAGCGTTCAATCAATTTTATGTACAATCAGTTTGAGATTGACGTTTCTAGCGTGAGTGAGACTAACATCGTTGATATGATAAGTGACTTTCACGCTATATTTGGTGTCGGGGCACGTTTCATTAACACTACATTTCCCCAATTTAATGATGTTCGGCGTCTATTTTAATTGAAGTAAGAGCCTAATTAACCGATTAGTTACGGTTCGTTTTAATTTTTTTAACAGTTACAGGATTACTGCACAATTCAAGTTAAACCGTGCCTGATAGAGGAAAGTAAAATTAAAATATTAACGCAACAGCTCTTACATCCGTAATCCAATGGAGCTGAACCGGCACACACTTTCGCAACGGAGCCAGGGACACACAAGTAGGTACATCAATTCCCGTGAGACGTCAGCTAAGTTGATGCGAGATATGAAATGGAATGAAATTGCGAGCACATAAGGGCAGGCGATCGCAGGCTGAATAATGAAGGATCCCGTTGTGCACGTGAAGCGGAGGTCACGTCCAAGCGGCCGCCTGCGCACCAGTTCGACGCCCCAACCCAATGCAACTCGCTGCAACATACAACCTCACCTTAACATTATGCAATTACAGTTCACTTTTGGAAAGCATTTCTATCATGCGCAATTTTACATTAAAACAAGCGCCACACACTTGTTTCGAATGAAAGTCGACGGTTCACCACAATATTTGAATCAAATTAATTTGCTGATTAAACTGGTAGGTAAATAGTGCAGGGGAAAGTATTTTGTAATGCAACAGCGTTTAAGTTAAACCAGTGCCGATGCATGTGTTTAATATATGTATGTGCGAACGGGAGTTTTGTTTGTGTTTTCAATTCGATGCACGATTTAGAAATGTTTACCGTCTGTCTTTCTTTTAAAACGAGTGTGCGAGAGTGAAGTCGAATCGCTTTGCAACAAACACCGTGGATATTGTTTGGGAATGTAGATCTTTGAAACAGGTGTTGGTTCGCATTGACATCTCTGTTGTGGCCGTTTTGCGGCGTCGGTACTTCATCTTCGTCTGCGGTCGTTAGAGATACAAAGAGAACAAAAACTGGTCAGTAATTATCTTGGTGCAACGATGGGTTCGATTGTTTATTGCCTTCTCCGCCGGATGTTACTATTCCGTTCACTTTGTATTTCTTGTTTCCTTTTAAGATGCTGATGGTTATCATTAAGCTCCGTAATCGTACCTATTTTGAGAAATCATCGCCGCTTATTTTTAACGGGGACATTGTTCTTGAAATCCAATGAAAATGGTATCACTTTTCACACAAAGTTCTATGCAAAGCGACCCGTTGTTTTTGCTCGTGAGTGTAGATTTGAGAAAGCCTTATAAGAAGATTAAGAAGTCTATGGTTCCAAAGTAACATGGCATCGATTGTACATTTGGAATGTGCGCGATTTTTTCCCGTAATTTTCGCACTATAAGTATTCTTAGTTTCGATCACACTGAACGCCTAATGGGCATTTAATAATTTTTTGCGTTCTAAGTTTTTACATTATTTTTTCTTGCGGGCAGTTGGCAAACCGTTGGAAAGCGTCTTTCACCTCGACGAGAGATTTACAACTTCAAGAGGTGTCTAGTCTAGAGATTCTGCGGCGTCTAATTACACTTTCTAGTGATACCCTGGACGAACTCAATCCGTGACCCCACACAAAATGTAATACAAGCGTTAAGAGAAACATTGTCTTAGCTCAAAGAATCAGAAATCAGAATCAGAAATAGTTTATTTAACTGAAAGAGTTACACTTAACACAGAAGGAACAGTGATTCCCACACTAGGCAAAGCCTGTGTCGTGGGATTCAATAACACGGATAATTACCAGACAAAGTGCGCCTTATGAAGATAATAACTATGTAGGTAGGTATATTAACTAATATTATTTAAAATTGGATCACAATTCACAATACAACATATTTAATTTGTTGTGAATGGTTAAAACATAGCTTAGTGAGACAGAACCAGAGTTTATACTTGATATAGCAAAATCAAAATCACAAAAATTTTGTGTTTCAAAAAAGAGACTATTTGCTATGTTATTACGAGAATTTATCGATCGGCAAAATTAGTGGCATGAATAACCTTTTTATTAAATATGTGTCTACCATGTGTAGGTATGCAAATGACAACTTAATTCAATGCGAGTGCAAAATACCGAAGCTAATAATTATACATGTCTTACTTCAAAATACATAAGTATAATTTACATTACACGCTAAAGGTCAAGGGGTCGAGATCAGTTGCAGGAAATGGATTGATTTCTCAACCTGGACCGCAGATTTGGCTTTTGTTGCTGGAGGGTTTCGGCAACAAGCGGCCCACTTGCAGTGCGTCCCTGCGCGGTCACGACTGCGCTCGCGCACTTTCTCCTGCACGATTGCTCTATTTAACACCTGCAAAACTAAGAAAAATGAAACTTTCATCACAATTTTATTAGCAACGATTGTTTCACCCGTCCCTTTGTAAATCACCAAGTATCTATCTACATCAAAGTTCTTCAGACGCTATGCTAACATATTGTTCATTCATTGAATCCACATGCCAAATAAAAAAAATAAAGGAAATAATAAGTTAGAAGTCAACATATAAAATGTTCTCAGGAAACGGAGACATGTGTAAATTTATCGGGTTGGACGTCGCGCGTTCTAAACGCGGACGAATGAAGAAGCGCGATGTTTGTTATTGGATTCGGTTGACGCTCCGAGGACAGTTTTATCTTCAAAGATAACCAGATCTATCGAGGCCATTGACCTGAGAGGTGAGAATAAGAAATAGTTATCTTCCAGCGGCGGCACGACCAAATAGTGAACGTATCGATGCAGTTATCAACTCTGTATCTCGTCTCGCGTGTAGGTGCACTTGAAAGCGGTAACTTGCACATGTATCATATGCATCTGACGTGCAGTGGTGCAGCGCGGCGCGATCACTGAGAGCGGAGACCGGGACGCATCCTCCCCCGTCTGCACCATATGTAATTATGTGTTATTTGCCTCTTCATAACTCGTAGTTTACTACGTAGTTATTTCTTATTTCATAAGGTTTTTGCGCCCTACTCGCATGAGAACACTTGCGCTTTCGCCCGATACAATTAATTACTTGTGTTGAACAACATGTGGTGTATTATTTCACGCTCGGAGTGACCGATATTTTTCCGGTGCAGCTTGTGGCGTGGCCGTTCCCGCGGCAGTTACTAAGTCGAAACACACGATTTTGACATTTTTAGCTTGCGCCGCATTTTGCGTCACGCTTTGAAATGCCGCGCTCGTAGCGCGTGGCGCAACGTTGCTTGCATTGTAACTCTAACCTAATCCTTTTACAGAAAGCTGTTAGCTTCAATCATTCTGAAACGTCAAACAAATGTTTAGAGTTTTAAGATCTGAGTAAAGTTCTAATTTATTTTTATTTTTCGGTTGCATGTTGGTGCTGTTGAGATAAGGTAGTTTTGATATTGAAGAGGGTGTAAACCTAGAATGGTAAATTTAGAAAACCGCGTGTTGGTTAATTATTGTATTGAAAAGTATTTCACTTCAATTGTAGGGCTAGGTATGATTGTGTCAGAACTATACCACTTATTCCATCTCCGTGTCTGCTTTTAATGGAGTCAAGTAGTCCATAAAAATAAGCTGACTGTACATAACGGAGCGATAAAGATTCGAGGCGGCAATGCCCCTCCACCATTCGCGGTGAACGATCGAAGGCATAGTTTTTTCATTGCACATCGCATGTAACATCGCTAGCACAATAATCGTAAAAGCCGGTCCCCTTGTCGAGAAGTGCGCGAACTGTCCGCGCGGTGATAAAGGAAAATGCATTACTTCCCCTCCGAGGGCGAGTGAGAAGTTTTCCTTAAAGCAGCCCTTCAAAATGGCGGAGCAGGTCATTAATGCTCGGCCCAGACGCTACCTAAATTTAAAAGCCACTTCCAACTTAGTTACTGCCGAGGAACGGCGACGTGGAGACGAAGATGAGATATTCGCGACTGGCTTTGGATATGTCAAAATCCTCTCTTCTCGGTCACGTCTCGTAGGATACTTCGTTATGACGTTATGAAATACGAGTGATTTTATGATAACTTACCTAAATTCCAAAATGAGTGAAGAAAATAATGTACCAATATATTATATGCAAATTGGACACCTACTAACTAAGTTACACTTATGTTAAGCATTTGAAGCTGTGATTCTGATTACTGATGGTAGAAAATTTTACTTAATTTGCATTCTTAAATCAGATGTTGTTATGAATGCTCATAGATTATTTTGTAATTTTGAAACAATTTCTGAACATGTTTTTTTTATTGCCGCCATGAATAAAAATAAACTTTAACTTACAATTTTGTATGATAAGCAACCCGTTAATTATGATCGTCAATATATTTAGACAGCAAAACTAGAAGCGGTCAATCCTATCAGATAAGCTAAGTGACTAGCCTAAGCCTTTGTTTTCAGTGGATCGTCGTCAAGCCTAAACAAACCTCGCCGCCCATTCGGAGATTTATCACTTATGCAAAACGTAACTCGGACTTCGTTGAATGTTATAGGCTTAAGCAAGGCTTACCTTAACGGAGAAAGCAAAACATACATAAATCGTGTGTGATCTGTCCCCGCTGTTTCGGGAACTTGGCGGCCATATATCGCGGAGGGCGTGCCGCCCGTGTCGGCGCGACGTGGGTCCGATGTCACAGTTGTTGATATCCTTTATATTATTCCATTCCTTACCTTAAATAAGGATTCTTCAGAATCATTTTATACATAACCGACATTCTAACAATTAACTCGGTAAATTGTTTTCTGTGAATTTAAAACGCCCTTTTTCCTCAATGTCTTCTTGTTTATAAGGTAAACAGAAAATATATGGATGTGTGGGAGTCGGCCTCATGAATTTAATTGTGGGTACGCGCTACCCGGTGCACACAAAAATGTCACACGTAGGTATTAATTAAATCGGGATTTATCTTTTACACGAAGAAGGCAAACAAGTAACTGGATTATCTAATATGGTGATCACTGCTACCTGTAGCCACTCGCAAAACTCGAGGTTCAAAATTGCCTCTTGAGTGGTTCTCGACACTGGAACACAACAGTGCCAGCACTGCTGTTTAGCGGCAGGGTTAGCGAGTAAAATAGTAGTAGCGATCCGGTCTAGACGCGACACAAGGTCCTATAATCATAACCTGTCTTTTATATTCTCCATGTTGTTTCATCTATATTCTTATTGAAAACAAAAAAGGAGATAAAAGAAGTACAAAAATAACAGAAAAGAGGTTCTCAAATTAATGTATATTTTTTTTAATAGGTACCTACTTGTCAATGTGTTGTCAATCATCTCAAAGACAATAACACGTGAGCATTATTTATACTTTCAACTACAATTTTCTGAGGGATATCATTATCCGTTGGCTAAAGAGCCCGACAGGGGCGGAGGGGTCTTTTGACCGTGTTCCACCGTACAACGTTGCTGACATTTTTGTCACAAGATTTTTGAATACATTGATCGATGGGGCCTATGATACACTATATAAAAAAGAAGAACTACAATTTTGTCCATACTCCGAGTTTTTTAACATCAGATACGATTCGAATTTTCCGGTACTAGATGGAAGGGGGGCTCCTGGCCAGGGGTGTGGAACGTGACGAGTTTTTATGATGAAGACAATCAGCGCGGCCCGTCCACGCGCCGAACGGCGGCTGTCGAATACATGTAAGCTGCTTAGAGGTCGGGCAAGGTTAGCCTAGTCCAATACGCCTGACTGGAATTCATTGGATGCTGTAAATGTAGGTACAGGGCAATAGCCAACACTTATCTAACCATTTGTGTTCACCACAGTATGACAGGGTGTGTAAATGGCCAGTTAAAAGTGTAGGCTTTATAGGATATGATATATAGTGAAACGTGATGTTGCGAGAGCTAACCTTGATCCCAGTTTAGATTTGCAAGGAAAATCCTGCTAGTTTTATCACATTCAAGGGCTGTGATGCTAACGAGTTAGAAGTCGTGGACACAGTGCCGCGATTTAATGCGCTTAGTTGTAGGATTTTTCTTCCAAATCTAAACTGGGCTTTAGGGTTGTTTGTAAAGCCTTTGTTTATTTTTTTGTGCGTTTTTGTCGAATTTAAGTCAAATATATTTATTTGTAGTTACTAGTTATTATAATTGTATTCAAAAATCAACACGCTTTGTATGTATTTGCTTTATCCAAATAGATACACCGATCACATCCGAAGATTGTGATTTCAGCGTTTTTAAAGTATTGGTTTAAATTTGTGCCAGGAAGTGACTAAGTGATAATAACATTTCCTTTTTAGAATTTAATAAAACACCTACAGGATTTTTCTCGGAACGTTTCTCACTTCACGCGGATGACTAGAGATTTCCGTTTATAGTTTTAGTAAGTTTAAATTGTATTTATTTAATATCGAATCCCAGTTTTCGTAATGATTTTGTAAGCGTACATAGATAGGAACGTGTTTTTTTTTAATTCCATCTCAACCCTTCTTCATTGCATTTTATTGATAAGTGGAACTCGTAATCGTTACGCAATATAAAATTTGTATTGCGTACTTAGTTTTATTAGTGGATCATACCTACCCTGTTTTCCTACTAAAACTAGTTGACTTCCTCATCATATATAATTCAGAAGCTAATAACTAGAGGCTGCGGTAATACGATCAGTAATTCCGTTGCTCAACCGTGATCGCCTGAATAAAGATAGCTGAAATATTGGGTTAATGCGCGTGCGACCATAAAACTGTCACGGCCGGGAATAGTTTCCTGCTTTTTGTTAAATAAAGCAAGAAGTTTAATCAATATAGCGTTTATGCGAAATTTTTTTTGTCCTTTGGCCTATTGAACTTTATTGTTCACGTGTGACTGCATTTGTTTTAAACGTGAACGTTAACTTCAGTTGCCAGAAAGTTACGGTAAGCTTATGCCAAAACAACACAAAGAGAGAGTTTATAGGCGTATTGTATTAGGTAAGTTTTGTTAAATGTCCACTGCATCCTTGAGTACTCAGGAGCTTATCAATAGGAGGATAGTCAATAAAGTCACTTACTTTTCCTACCTTACTAATTAGTAATATCAATATTAAAACTTGAATGTTTTTGTGGATAGGGATGTTTGTTACTCTCACGCAGAAAATCACTTTTGACGAAATTTGGCCATTTAGATGAAATTTATTTATTTATAATTGAGTAGGGAATTTCAAAATTTCAGGTTTAAATTTGTCAACTGGTCGAAATTATTATTTCAAGAGGTAATTTTGTAATTTGTCGAACGTGATTTACCTAAATACTTATAAAAACGATCTCCCTGTTCTTCCTGTTAGTATCTGTGGGATTCTATGAAGCTATAATAGCTTGTATTTGTGGATGTGCCAAGTAATGTCAGATTACAAAATATTTTCTTAATTGGATGTCGGTCGGAGTCAATAAATCCCGTTAGATTAAAGCGGCCATGTGCTGCAAGCGCATGCATCCAGTAGCCCCGTTTTATATTCCACTGGCCTCTTGCCATCAACTAATGAAACTGTAACGAACTAAGACAGCTCGAGAGTTATTGCTACGCTTAGTAGGTAAATTCTGCTGTCAACGTAAAATTCTAACGTTCAATCAAATTTTGGGCAGTGGCGTAACTACAACGTCAGGGGCCCGCGGCAAATTCATCAGATGGGGGCCTTGCTCACTATAAAGCAAAGCCTAAAGTAACAAAATCTAAAGGCCACGTTTAGCATGATTGTGGGCGTATATCAAATCAAAATCTTGGTTACACGTTATTTAAAAAGACACAAAATTTAAGTAAAAACCAAACCAAAGTATTATAATGATCATTTTACAATCTAACGCACTCGTGGGTTTTTATTTAACAAAAAAAGGAATCTGTATTTTGGGGTATCTGTCAAGCAAAAGGAATACTTAAGTGAGTTTAATAATAGAAATAGCTCCTCACTATACATTTAATTCAGATGATACAGATAATAGAGGCAGAGTTGTGTGTGAGATTTATTTAAAATGACACCCGGCGATGTCTGCTAGCTAAGCCCGAGCTAGTTGCGTCCGTTTACCCGGGGCGGGCTTAACGCGGCGTATTCTGCGTTTTCAAAGGAAATTTTCCGCTTATCATCCTTGACACAGTTGTAAACTCCGCGCGCTGGGCTCGCACCGCACACAGCCTATTAAACATAAATACGGGACCGCGTAAACACAAAAACGATCTTACATAATAATTTATTTAATCCGGGTGAACAAATAAAACGAACTCCCACACATGGGAATAGTTTTATCTTCTATGATAGCGTTATCGCCTAGACGAATTAGGTCATCTTATGTAATATTAGAGTGGACACGGAACTTCCACGTCATGCCTCATTCATAATAATTTGGCTAGTCTGTGACTGATGACAGATATTGATGAGGTCCGGCGCTCCCGCAGCCTCCCTCCTAATATTTGTAAGGCTCATACGCACCGCGGCCGAAGCTAATGGGCTGGGAGTTTTATTTATGTGACAGCCTCATAAAGACGAGTCGACGATAATATGATCGAAATTAATGGCCGTTTTTGGCAACTTTGTTTCCCCTTAACTGATTCGTAGTATTGAGATTATTATAGCAATATTTCCATTTCTTGCTTACGCAGCGTTTAAGCATAGTGTACTGTGTAACAGAGGCACGAAATTTATATAACAATGTTTAACTTTCAAGTTATCTCGTTTCCCCGAAGGTCTCTCGTTGTCAGCAAAAATTTCGTCCCTCGGTGCCGGGAACACGAAATAATCTGGAAGAGGTCGGTAACAATGAGACAATTAACGTCATCTGAAGCGGCATAACTCTTGAACACGGACGATACAATGGATCTACGCAGGATATTGTCGAGAGGAGAACGCCAGCGAATCATAAAATGGGTAAAGTGCAAGCGGACATCATTGTAGGTGTCAAAGCGTGCTTGGTCCCCGGAAGTGCCGAGTACGCTGCCCGTTCAGATACGAATAAGGTTAGGCATCGTAGAGTCTAATTGTAATATTATATGCACTAAGACAATTATTAATCTGCATCAAAATAAGAATAACAAACAAACTGCAGTCATCAAAGTATTTGATCGATGATTTTGCTGCTTCAATATAAATCTACTTCAAGTTCATCACAAAAACCTTATTAATAAACTATTTGTATTGTTACAGGTTGTTCCTAGAAAAACAACGAGGTGAGTGTACAGTTTTTTTTTTAAGTTTTAATTGAATTAAATAATAGGGGCCATGGGCTAGTATGCACATTTCGAGACCATAAATTACATAATGATGAACATGATACGTTGTTTGTGACTTTGTATAAGTACTGGCCAACGTTTTAAATATCTTTGTGTCAGTGGCAAAGGCGCAGCGCTGGCGCTGTGGTAGAGCTGTAGGCTTATTGTCTAACTCGCTCGCAATCGCCATCGTGTTCATTTTGACAGTTCTTGTATGAAAGTGACAGCTAGCTGATTCCGATGCCAATTGTCAGCCCATACATGAACTGTCAAAATGAACACGATGGCGATTGCGAGCGAGTTAGACAATAAGCCTACGGGTCATCGCGGCGCGCGGGCACCGTTGCCGCCAGCAGCTGCTGAAGCGCTATCGCACTTTCGACGTGACTGGCCTCGTATATTTTTTTCCACAAGTTCAGTTCTGTTGTTTATTTACACGTTGGCAATTTAGCCTCGTTTCGCTTTTCCAGTGCGGCTAGTGCACACTGGACAGAACTAGGTTAGAGTGAGATAATAGCTGACGTCGCGCTTGTTCCCGTCCATTGTTGTTTGCATCCTCCGGCCGCTTGTTGTTCCTAGCCAGGTTATCATATTGAATAAGCCTTGGTGTTAATACTTTTTACATAGGTAGAGCGTTAAGCCTTTTATCTCGGCGAGCACTGAATAAATGGCTTACAAATGCAACGTCGGATAATTAACTAACAATGTGGGCCATATTTGTGGGTTTTTTACTCTGTGCATAGAGCTTGCCTGCAGCTGTTATGTTGTCTGCGTGAAATTTTTTAATTATATTTTTACAATATTGCTATTGCTACTATACATTGCCGCAAGATACCTCCGGTTTAATTTTGTGTACAAAGAAGCGCAGTTATTTTTAGCGGAATTTAAGCGAGTCGACCACCTCTGGAGCTAAACGAAAGTTTGTTTGTTGTCCGGGTGGTATCCCAGCGCCGTGGCTGATTTAGGGGGAAACTTCGCTTGTTTTGCATTTTACGGGAGCGCGGGGAGTCACCCTCGAGATTTGAATATTTCAGAAGGAGCGGAACTTCGCTAAGCTTCAGCCCTTTATATGACTTCCAGACAATTGCTTCACATACTGTCTAAGCTAACAAGACGTGATCACAACATCATCTAAAAATTGATAGGCACGTCTCAAACTTAGGTAGATAATAATAATAAATAAACGATTAAGAACTAACTTTTCATACATAATAAACTGTTTTGCTCGACTTGAAATTTTTCATATAAGTTCTTATAATCTGTGGCTTGATTACTTAATACTCGTAATAATACCGAAAACATTGCACTATAAGTACCTACTCGAAGCTCCTAAAACAAAGCCATTACCCGAGAGCAAACTACAAAGCGAGTTCATTTCAAGTATTATGTATGCAGAACTGCTCGACGGTCCCTATTAAAAGAGTCGGATCTCCATTTTGGCCATTTTGGGATTATTGCGTTAAAGTCAATAAAAAACAGTAAATTTTAATGCTACATTAAAAAAACATCATTATATTGGCTATTTTCCGAGATATTTTGGTTAAAATAGTCGGATGTTGGTACAACGGCCGCTTAATAAAGTCGGTTGTAACGTTACGACAATTTTGGCCGGTCGCGAGGGGCGGCCAACTACGCGGAACTGCCAGTACCTACCATGTTGCGCGGAGAGATGGTCACCAGGTAATTTCTCGCGATTTCGCAAAATTGTCGTTTATATCCGTATTAAATTAAGTTTTGCTTAATAAAAATTTAAACTTGGGCATGCCCACGCATAAATATCGGATGTGGTAGTTCCGACAATTTTAATTGCTGTTTCGTAAGTTTTTTTGTCGGATGTGGCATAATCGACATTTTTAATAGGAAATTTTTAACTGTTTTTGTCGGTAGTACCACATTCGACTGTATTGATTGGTTATCGTTTGGCATTTTTTGTTTTAAGTGGTAAGTCTGACAATTTTGATTGGACGGGTGTTATTTATAAATGTAGGTAATGCGTTTACCGACAATGTTAGTCGGCTCAACCAATTTTTTTTCGGTCGAATGTTGCTTTTGCTTACAATATTTTGCTTTAATCTGTTTTTTTTTTTTCAAGGAAAATGTGAGTCACCGATTCCTAGACATTAAGAGGATGAATTAATTCAACTTCAAGATTTATTCGGAGATGTGCTAATGACGCAAATGAATTTAATACACGTATACATACATACATACATATACATACCGTTACCCCTCTTTCCCACAAGACATACCTCTTTCGCTTCATCCACATTCATCAATCTCTTCATACATGCTCGTCGGGTACCCTTGACCTCTACCTACCCGGCCTTTTTCCAAAACCACACGGCGGCCACGACGTACAAAATCCGCGTTCTGAAATGAACACAGGCACGACGTCGTCTGTACACGCGTCAATGTGTGCGTAAGATACACAGGGCTGTCTATCGCAAAAACCTAGTACTATAAGTACTACCAATGACATAAATATACTAAAGATATGGCTTAGATGTGTGCAAATAAATGTACTTAATCGTTATCTATTTATTTAAACTTACTTAAAATGTGTCTGTCTGTGTATTTAAGCATTATTATTTTCAATTACAATAGATGTACGACAACAAACTTAAGCGAATGATTCTGTAGTTATTTCATGTATTAATCGCGATAATTTCAGAAAGCATTAATTTTCTAATGTTTTATAAAATGAAGAAGGTAGGATAGGTTCCCGAACTTGTGACGTGCGGCCGACATACATCGCGTCGCGAGCCCTACTAGTTGCCAGCAGCTTTCCGGCAGACTGCGCTTGAGGGGTGGGGTAACTCGAATCGGTGCGGGGCGGAGCGTGGCCATTCTGTACGTTAGTACTATTATATATTCTGTGCCAAAACGTCCCCAATTTGATCACGGAACGTTCGTTTAGGCCGTCCCCTCCCAATGCATCCATTCACATTTCCCATGAAAATCTGTTTAGTTAATCTTCTTTCATCCATCCTCTCTACGTGACCAAACCAACTAATCTTCTCGCTATATCTTCTTTTATACCAGCACGATCTCTTATCACACTATTCCTTATTCTATCTTTCAATGATACACTTTCCATACTTCTTAACGCTCTCATTTCTATTGCCTATCTTTATTCTACTTTCATGCTTCTTTTGCCATTCCCAACTTTCGCTACCGTACATTAGTGTTGGAACGAGCACCCCTCTGAACAGCCAGACGCGCCTTTGATACCGTCTCACTGCTCACAAAGGCGCGCAGCGCTCCATCGACCATGTTTCCTGCATTCATTCTTCTTTCAATATCACTTTCACACTTTCAATCTTTCGTAAACGCCGAGCCCAGATATACAAACTCTTTTATCTGTTCTACTTTCTCACCCGCAATCATAATCTCACATTCTATCATACTATCGTCCTTTTCGAACACCATAGCTTTCATCTTGCTCACATTAACTTTCATACCTTTCCTTTCCAATGCCCCACATAAAATGTTAGCCATCCTTTGCTACTCCTCCTCCGACGATGCTATCAACACTTGGTCGTCGGCGTATAGGAGACATTTGATGGTTAACTCACTCATCCTTAGTCCACAGTCATTCTCTATCAAATCATTCAGGCATGTATCCATGAATAGGTTGAACAGTCACGGTGACGCAACACATCCTTGTCTAACACCTTTTTCGATTCTAAACCATTCAGTGTACACCCCGTTTATCCTCACACAAGCACTAGAATCCTCATAGAGAGATTTTTGTGCTCGTACCAGATTACTGTTCGTCCCATGCATGGCTAACGCTGACCACAACTCATTCCTCATCACCCTGTCATAAGCTTTCTCCAAGTCAACGAATAAGCAGTATATTTTCTGGCCTTTGAGCATATACTATTCGGTTATACGCCGCAAGGAGCAGACTTGATCCGTGCATCCCATTCCCTTTCTAAAACCCGCTTGTACATCCCATATTTTCTCATCGGTCTCTTTCATAACTCTTTCAATCAATACCTCTGCATACAGTTTGCCGACGATGAATGAACCGTACATAGGTAATATGGTAATGTGAAAATGTTTATATTTTACGAGTACATATGACGTGTTTAGCAAGCATATTACAGTAATCGAATCGCAACCCCTGAATTACTTATTGAAACCGATGACCACCCTGTGGTCTTCATAATTAGATCCAATCAATCAAATAGTGCTTTTCGAAGGCAAATGCACAAGTTTCATTAAAATTACTTAAATTGCTAACGCTATACCTACAAGATTTGAAGAGTTCCTTCGGTTTCTCCAAGATCTTGTCATCAGATCCTGATTTTGGTGTTGATGGGAACTCTCTTCCCTTTCCAACAAAAAAAAAACCAAATCGGTAATCAACTTCTGAGATAACACGTGATTTATGTGTATGTGTGTACACACACACACACACATAAATCACGTCTTTATCCCTTACAGGGTAGACAGAGACTAAGGTAACAGACCCAAAGGCCACGTTCAGCATGATTGTGGGCGCATTGCATAGATAGGTGGATAGGGGAATAAAAATAGTAATAGGGTAAAGTTAACTCTGATTAGGAACAGTTAAACTAAGATTATTGTTTAATTTATACTAAAAAAGTCATTCGAGTGTGTCGGATCTATCATTAAAAAATATACTATATCCGAATATAAATGTCATATGTAACTGTTACGACAAAAAGTTCTCGACAATGTTCATTTAATAATGTCGGTAGTGACACATCCGACAAGTTGTAGTTTACAAAGTCCGATCAAAATTGTTTTATGTGACACGTCTGACAAATCTCGTTGATGTAGTTTCAGTTAAAATAGTATCAAGTCGCTTTTTGGCATGTTCTAATAGGAAATTGATAAATGTTTACATACATACCTCTCAGTACAATAAAAATAATAACTCATGCCAAATTTCGTAACAAAATTCCAAGAATTGTCAATTTTATACACAAAAATGTCTTTGATTGCTTCTCCTGAAAAGTAGCTGTTTTGCAGATCCGACTCTTTTAATAGGGACCGTCGTGCTGATATAACAGTACAAAGGTGTCACTTAAGAGCCTAGGCTATCTATAGGTTTTGTTGACAATCAACAGGGCACTCGTTCCACTGAGCTAAACCGAACCTTTAAAGACGGCATCATCGATAATTAAAATAGAAATTAATTCATTGATGGCTTCGACGGCAATCCACTTCATCTATTAACACGAATAAAAAGAAATAAAGAGCGGAAATTGTCCATTGTGATCGGCTAGTTTTCTATTTCGCTCTGCGGCCATTCGTTTAGGTATTCGCTTTGTCGTGTGCGCCCTACTGCCTATCAACGTCGAATGAACGGGCTTTGTCCCCCTCTGAAACAGGTTAAGTAAATATCCAGATCGTATTTCATAATGGACGAATGGAATTCACGTTCGAATGAATAGAGTTTGCACTTTATTTCTGATTCAGTTTTTAATTAACCTCGATTTCTGCTTTTTCACATGCTGGTTGAGATATTTTTCGTTACGGCTCATTATTCCACAAATAACCGTTATTGCTTCTTTATTACTGAGGCGAATCTGTTGCGATCCCCACGGTGTTGATTATCTTTGTTTGAAACTTTGGCGTCATAATGTTTACGACTTTTATTATTTTCTGTTGAGTAAATATTACGTAAATTGATATAATCAACGACGACATGAGCTGCTGTGTGGATGTTAAATGTTAAATAACATCATGTAATCAATAATCAAATTGTATTTATTGTAAAGTGTCGTTTGAGATTAGGGAAACTGCTTTCATTTAGGCAAATGACGCTAATCTAGTGAAACCATAACTTGAATATTTCTTTTACATAATTATGTATACATACGTAGCAAATTTTATGAAATTGTTTACAATAAATACCTAGATCTTATTTTCGATACCTATATGTATTTAATACTGCGACTTTTTTCACACAGGCCAATATTTTCTTTCAATATCATCGGGAGTGTGTTTATATATTAATTCGTTAGAATAATAAATGTGATATTTCACTTCTGCCCAATTTCGTTCTGTACACTGCTATGTAGGACAAGTAAACACGGATGCTGGTCGATAATAACAACATTGAGATAAGAATACATACATAAATTGTATACTGTACTGACAGGATTTGATTTAAGGCATCGAAAGTTATATGTGAGAACGACACGGCCTTGGCACTATTTAGGTCAATATGGAATCTTTGAAGCTTAAAGGAAGGTGTACTGCCGTTTGGCAAATTATTTTTCCCAAATATGACTTCCCAAACAACTTATCGCAATACTTACATTTTCCAAGTGAACCTTTAGCAAAGTTACATTTAGCATTTAGTTCATTTGGTCAAACTATCATTTGGCAAAGTTTCACTTCGTCAAGATTTTATTAAGCAAATGTTTTGTTTTGTCATAAGTTATATTACAAAAATAAAATTCCCAAATGTGACACTTTGCATGGTATACTTATAGCAAAAATCTGGCAAATGATAATTATTTTTTACTGTTGCAGTAATACAATAGTAGGTACACTGCAGGAATTTTAAGTATAAAATGAGCAAATGGCAGAAATTATATATTTAATTGCTTAAACAAAGAAATAGTTCGTACAATTTAGTATCAAAACAGTCGGGAACACCCAAATTTTATTCCGAATTCACTAATTCCGATTTTTAAAACTCCGAATTTCATAATTCCTAAGAAATAAAATTCCGATTCGACACGAAACTCCGACACGAAATTTATTTAACCGAATTTCAAAATTCCGGTTGTATATTATTCCGATTTGTATAACTCCGAATGATGAAAAGCCCGAAGTGTCATTGGCCCGAAAACAAAATTCCGATTATTAATTTTCCGATACTTCATTACTAATTCGGAAATTTGATATTCGGGATAGTGAAATTGATTGATCGGAATGTTGTTTATTAGGAATTGGATTAATTTAGGTTAAGGTGCGGCGGGGGTGGCCCTTGGGCCACCCCTAAGCCGCGAACATGTTTGTTTTACTCCAATAATATTCGGAGTTTTGAAAATCGGTATTTTAATAATCGGAATTCGTATTTTTGATATTTCGGATTATTATTCATTCGGACTTCTTATTGTTCGGTGTATTGAAATTCGGAATTTTGAAAAACGCGATTGTAAACGTTAGGCATTTTGAAATTTCTGACTTATAAAAGATAAGACTTACAAAATATTTATTTATTTATTTATTTATTGCGATCATGTCCATTTGTACAATCATAAT
The DNA here is from genome assembly GCA_963854515.1 of Pandemis heparana. Taxonomy (NCBI): domain Eukaryota; kingdom Metazoa; phylum Arthropoda; class Insecta; order Lepidoptera; family Tortricidae; genus Pandemis; species Pandemis heparana. The sequence continues at coordinate 12,209,117 of OY978008.1, read as the reverse complement.
AATCATAATATAATCATATTGTTATGTTTATCCTACGCATTACTCACATTGCGATAGAAATCGTATGCCATGCGATATTTTGGGTTTAGTACGTTATGCTAAACGATACATTTCCAAAAAAAAAATTTGGGAAAATTAACATGACCAATTCATTATTTGCTAAATAATCACTTGCCGAAAAAATGGTTTGCTAACTGTAATATTGCGATAAGTAGTTTTGACAATTGAATTTTTGCCAAATAAAAATTTGGGAAACAAAATTTGCGATGTGATGCTTTGGGGAACATTATTTGCCAAACATTAGTAATCCTTAAAGGAAACGTAAATATGAAAGCGGATGCTTTTCATTACGCCTCACACTTAACTGTTGATGTGAATGCTGTTTTTAAATGTAACCTTAACGTTTAACGGATTCTAAACAAATGTAATGAAATGAAAATCGCAAAAAGTGGCTCTATTTGCCCTGATGCCTAGAGCACGGCATGGGGTATATTTTATCCTTCTTAAATATAACGTTCCCGTGGGATGAGGGCGGACTTATTCCGCGCGAGTGAAAGCGAAGCCTCATGCAGGTAGTTACCAAGTGCAAGTATCCCGCCCTACAGTCTCCAGCAGTAATATCAGATAGAACAGTGTACTCAGAAACATCCGCAAATCCAATTCTTATAGCCGTTAGAGCATACGTCAGAAGTTTTAGACTGCTGTGTTATAACCGATATTATTACGGGTTACTGTACTAGTAGGTATAAATCCATACTATAAGAGTTTTCAATTATTCCACCCGCAATTTCTTCAGTCTACCCGTGATCATGATGCATGCAACTGCGTCGAAATATCGGAAGCTCAATAGAGGTAATCGCGGTTCATATCCCGTTTATAATATTTCGAATAAATCCATACTATTCATACTTCCTACTAATATTAGAAATGTGAACGTTTGTCGCTTTGTCTTGTCTTTTACCTCTTCACGCTTAAAAGTTGGAATTTTGTGTAAAGGTAGTTTTAGTCCCGGGGAAGAACATAGTACCTATAGTTTTTATTCCGGAAAATCGCATAGTTCCCGTGGAATAGCGATAAAAGAATTCTTCGCAAACAAAGTCCCGGGCCGCAGCTAGTGTGGAATAAAATGGAAATGCAGTCTTGTTACCTAATTCAATTTCCTTCGTTAAAACAGCAGCGGTATTTCGTTGCATTTCTGTGAACCTGGTATCGGTTTCCGCGTCAGTGGTCGGTTTTTGTGAACCCGGCGACATCCGCGACAAGCTTTTTCTGCTCGTTTTCTTTGCCGTCCCTGGCTTGTGGCGATTGCTGACATAACCTACTGCAGTATCTAAAATTGTTTTATTTTGCAGATGAGATGATGAATCTTACCGCATCCACATTATAAGCCGTGGCTATATCATTTTCATTTCACTTAACGTCTTAACAAATATCTTTTTGACAAATTAAAGCTGTCCAGGGGCCTTACCATGACGCCTTAACGCGATTCAGTTTAGGTTCGCTCGCTTTCAGAATCATACTAAAAGTGACAGCTAAAACTTGAACTGAGTCGGAATTAGGATGTCATGGTAAGGCCCCAGTTTAGGGAAGTGTTTAAAGCCTTGTTAAAAGTAAAAGTTCTCTTTTATTTAACTTGCTGTGTTAGGATGAGTGGGTCAAAAGTAGCAAATTAAATCTCACTTAGATACTATCAAGCGATACTTACTCGTTTAGTTCCCTGTTTCAATAAATAACTATAATATCCGACTACATAGTCTAAACCATCGCTATCACTGGTGAATAAAGTTTTACCTAGTATTCATGGTCGCCCCCTCCGTAGGCTAAGTCGAGGTCATTTTAAACAGGAGCTGTGTCAAAAATCTAAACGATGAATGTTAAATAGGTATTTGGCTAACAAAATTAAAATTATTATTATTTGATTCTTCTATTTTTGTATATTTTATTCGTATACCAATATGCTAAACGTAGCCTTCAGGTTTTGTTACCTTAGGCTCTGTCTACCGCGTAAGGTATAAAGATATGATACATAGTATGTAGCTACATAGCTACGTTTACGTTACATTACATACTTAGGTACATACCTAAGTATGTAATGTAACGTAAAGGTACTTATGCATTTAAGCGTGGATTTTAAATTCAGTTCATTATAGTTCATTAACGTCTCTGAGTTCAGTAAGTAATACATACATACAGTCACGCCTCTTTCCCATAGGGGTTGGCAGAGACTACTTTGTTCCACTTGCTACGATTTTTGACATACCTCTTTCACTTCATCCACATTCTCTCATACACACTCTTCATAGGTACATGCTCGTCGGTTTCGGGTAGCTACTCCTTACCTGCCCTTTTTTCAAAACGTCTCCTATTTGGTCCAGGAACGTCCGTCTAGGCCTTCCCCTCCCAACGCAACCATTCACACTCCCCATATTGATCTGTTTAGTTAGTCTACTTTCATCCATCCTCTCTACATGACCAAACCAAATAAGCATACTTCTTTCTACCCTAGTCACTATAATCTTCTTTCACACCAGCACGTTCCCTTATCACACTAAAAAACCTACTGCAGGTATACACTGACGACCCTGTAGTTGACTTATAATCCAGTTAGGGCAACCGCACGCGCTGCGGCCGCGCCGACGGCGGTCGTCAGACGATTGGAAGCTTGATAATTGGGTGCCTCACCTGCCGACGCGGTGATCGCTTGCAGGACGCTTAATAGGACTAACAGTTTGAAATGGGTTGCAATCTTGATTATAAACTGATGCGATATTGGAGTTTCGAACACTATGTCAAGAGGGTACCGAGCGTGACGGCTGGATTTAGAATTTGTAAACTATAAATTTTATTGTCTTTGAATGTCACCACGTCGACATTGACAAACGAAATACGCCTTGCTAAAATATATAATAGGTGGGGACTAAAAAAGTTTTTTTGTGTTATTATTAGTTATTATCGTAAATACACTATCTGCCATTTGAAACATATTCAATCTTCATCGCTAACCCTAAATATGAAACTGGGCGGCATCAGCATGACGATTCGGGTCGCGTAATACGGTACCTTCTTAAATCCACAAATTTCATGGTTTTTAACTTTAACTACGCCAATATTTTATCCTTGGACGCATTATAAGCTAGCTTGCCTATGTAATTCCGTTATAAATATTTGTTGTTTGTTTATTTTTTCAAATATGGCGCTGTCCATTTGAGGATAATTTTGCCAGTAACAAAGAAAAAGACCGTTTTAGAAAATGTCTGCTATTGTACGGTAAAAAAATTAAAAAAAATTAAATGGGAGGTAATGGCGGATGATGAACGGTGACAACAAACATTTGTTACACAAGCATTTGAAGGAGCCAAATAAAATGTCTTTATCAATCTGTGTCACTTTGATATTTGCCTATGCCAGACGCAAACAAATAAATTATACATGATGGAAACCTTTTACAAATGAGGGGGTTAATATTCCCCTTAACTAAATCCATGCTTACTTTTTGCAATGTCCAATTTTTTTTCGGATGACCATTAAACATGTATTGTGTTATGAGATTTTAACCTATATTATTAGTCTTAGAGGATCAAAGATTAGAGAGCCATTGGTTTAAATTCTGGTGCATTTCTGGGTTGGGCGATGCATTTACCCAACAGTATTTTGAAATTATCCTGCCGCTGTGACAAATAAAAAGGGAGTGTATAGATAAGGTTTTAGTAGGTACCCAAGGTTAAATCTACTGTTAGAATCGTTCCCATTTAGACAAATAATACCGCAGAGATAATTGTTCTCTTAATAGATAGCTACTAAAATAAATTGCGGATTAAGCCACGAAGCGTCCTCCGGCCGACAATTTTCAATTTACCAAGTAGAAAATTGGAAGAGCAGCTACGCAGAACGAAATAAAAGTTAGCCTGGGCGTCTGTTTATATCCTCTAAGTGACATACCAGCAACGCGCAAGCGAGAATTTTTATTCAGTACTTATTGTAAGTAATCTTACAATATCATGTCAATAGTTCAAAGGTTAACGAGAAGAGATCCCTTCAAATGTTCATTACTATTTTAGAAAATGTTCCCTCGATATTCACCAAATATTTCGTAGTTGGTCTTAATAGTGCGTTACGGAATATTAACTTACATTACAGCGGTACCTCAGCCTGTCTCTCGACCGTGGCTCAAGTTAAATTATATTTCCTGTGGCGCTGCACCAAAGTTGCCTGTTGCCCGTTTTGGCGACAGGTACCTATTGTAACTGTCATTCACATCGTTTGGAGATCAAAACTCGAAGCCTACTGCGAGGGTACGAGCTGAGCGAAACAAAGTCAAATTGAAACGTCATTCTACCAAACAACGGCGTGTTTTATTTGCCCTATTGTTTTCGATATTTGTTCACATTAATAACGTAGTGAGAATTCTTTGCCTAAGCCAAAAATTCGTTGACACAATGCTGTTTAACAGGGTGTTACTAAAGGTTTATGATAGACCAACGTTCATAAAATTACACAAAATACAATTAATCTTCTCATGTAGCTTAGCTATGCTATGATTTACTTAGTATAATAACTAGATACAAGATTTATCTTACCATGTTAAATATTTTTTACTAGCAACTAGCAAACTGAGAAGCACTAACGCACAATTATGACTCATCAGTTTAGATGAAATGTTTAACTTTATTTTGTTTCACTCAGCAAATATTTTACAACACCTCACAATCACAAGCACAATTTTATAACTCTACATTTTATAGATACAACAAAGGCAATTTATGTGGCAAGTCTTATGCAGTCATTTCAATAAAATTGATCATCGTAAAAATATAGATTTGATCCGATCGGAACAGGACGCACACCCTCGATGGCGATCAATATATTTGACAATAAGATTCAGGACATCACGGCCACCGCCAAAATTATGTCTAAAGTGCGGATGAGTACTGATCACGGCGATGCATTTAGCTAAGAGTGACAGTAATTTCACGAGATCGGGGGCGACACTCACCCGGAACGTGTTCTTAATGGACTCTACGAAAATCAAGTTAAGATTTTGACACGAACTGTACCGACGTAATTAAATGCAACAAGCTTACTCAACACTAACAGTTCCCATCACTTTTCCACAAAATTGGAATTTCCTTCATAATCCTTCGTCCACGGCGAGCCGCAGTCTTTTCCTCAACCGAAATATGAATAATGTCCGTTCATTTGAAATTCTGAAGAGGTCTTCATTGCTTTCTCGTTCTTTATGAACTGTCTTAATATAAAAGATATAACAAAGTTATATTATAACCCGCTATAGGTAGCAGTTAAGTATTCAGTTTTTTTAACTTGCATTATTTCGGGAAGTTTTATTTGTCTTATTCCTCAAAAATATCTGAATTATCTTCGCGTCTATATCACAAGCCACTAGAATAATAAAACTGAAATTGGCCAGACAGCAGAACAATAACGTCAATACAAGACGATAAGTTAGTATTGTACACTGCTGTAGTATCTTTCTCATTCATCTATGTCCCTGCCCTACTTCTACATAGCACAATAGGCTATGAAAGGGTGAAAGCGGTGCATGGAACCTTTACCTTTAACTGCATTTTATACTCCTATGTTTATATTCCTATGTCGTTTAAACTCATATCGAGTTAAGGACATGACTCCACTGTTGTCGTGATATTGACATGCTTTTTATGGTTTGAACAGCACGTTGTGGGAAAGGATACTCTGAGAAACAGAGAAAAAAACCTGCAGGCTTATTGTCTAACTCACTCGCGATCGCCATCGTGTTCGTTTTGACAGTTCTTGTATGAATGTGACAGCTAGCTGATTCCAATGCCAATTGTCAGCCCATACATGAACTGTCAAAAGGAAGACGATGGCGATTGCGAGCGAGTTAAACAATAAGCCTACTGTTGTTATATGACGTTCGTGATCTCTGCTATTTATTTAAGAGTACGTATACGTAGGTGATGGTCATTGATTCCAGATAGATAAGCCAAAAAATATCAATTTGAAAAAAAAAAACATACATGTATGATATTTTCCCTACATTATATATATAAATCACGTCTTTATCCCTTACGAGGTAGACAACAAGACCTAAAGGCTACGTTTAGCAGGAAAGAAATTATTTACTTACTTATTTAGTAAATTAAATAGGCGATCGTCAGAACAGTTGTGCTGCCACATCAGGAACGGTCGGCCAAATAAGCGGTCTATCACTTTACGTCCATTTTCTTATGAAATCAATATGGCATGTCATTAAAGTCGACCTTTTAAGCTGAAAGTATATTTCATGACGTGCAAACTATTTTTGACCTTAGGGTGCTAGAACACATATTTGGCTAAAGGTACATTAATCAAAACATTAATACAAATAAATATGAAGACTAAATTAAAATCGCGACTATAGTAAAAAACACGAATTGCTTCCGTTTTTTTAATACATCATCTTTAAAAATGGTCTACCAGTATGAGATACACCTATATTACTTCTTTGTCTTCTGGAATTAGAGTCCACTACGTCTTCCTGGAATGTACAAATAATTATTTACGATTGATAATCATTATCCTAACCCACTATTCTATTTATATCAAATATATTTATAAATTACCAATGTTGATTTCTTATCATCATCATTAGGCCCATCTAGTACATTGTCCTTAGAATTTTCGTCATCTTTGTCAACTAAGTACGGCATCGTAGTTTCTAACATAAAACAAAAAATGTATGTAATAATTAGTTGTAATGTATTTAGCTTCTTACAGGATTTTTTTTGCAAGTCTAAAATGGGCTTCAAACCTGGTAAAGACTTGCAACAAAAATCCTACAAGTCACATAGCATTGCATCACTGAATCCATGGCTTTTTTTAACCCCTTTTAATGTAATGAATCCTGCAGGATTTTTTTTGCAAGTCTAAATGAGTTCCACTGCGCGTTCAAAACCACGAATCCATGATCCATAAGTTTGGGCCGACAGTAGTACTAAGTACAAGCGGGATTTTGCCCTAAACTTGTTACCTACTATCTAGAATTGTATAATACTAAATTTTCTGTGCTTACCATCATAGTTGTCGCTGTTTTCGGCTTTCGTCGATGCTAATACAAAAATAATAATTAAAAACACATTGATCTTTTTATTATTGATCTATTTGTTTAATGATTTATAAAACATCTTCTACAATTGACATCGAAATCGAATTTTGTACGATGCGAACAATAGTGAATTAGTATGCGATAAATTTTTCCATTGTTTGAATTTATAAATAAAAAGTACAAAGAAAGGTACTTACATCGTAGTTGGTTAACAATGATATTGTTAAAATATTGCGATAAAGTCTCTATACGAGAAGGCTTTTCTGAAAACGAAACAAATACCTTTTGTAACAAGGTTTATTTTTGCTATCTTAGACGTAGCTATTACCTAGCCTTTACCAGTGGCTTCATTTACGTGAACATTGGACATGGCAATTGAAATTTCGGGATTTTAAAGAATTCTCGTGGGAATTGACAAGTTTCATGAAAAGAAATTTTTATTATTATTATTTATTATTATTCTGTGTGTTTTTATGTGCAATAAAGAGTTTACATACATACATACAATCCCATCGTGATCTTCGTTTACGTTATTTGAAGAACATTCATGTAAATTTTCAAACTTAGCAGTTGACATTTCCGGTTTGCAAGTATTTGAGTATGTCAATCCCGATCCTGTATTGATTAGACATACATACTTACAAAATCCCGCTTTTTAAATATTTATTACTAGGTATCAATCAAGGTAAATATTACACTTACGAATCGGCACAGGAGGTCTCAAATTCATTACACGGACTTCCACTACAAAATAAGACCAATATTAATAGGTAACGTGTTTAAACCGTGGCAAATTAAATATCGAATAAGGATAGAATATTTTATTTACTTACTTACCCAATTTATTTTTTGAAAAGGAGCTCAAGAGCTCGTTTTTCAACAGAGTTTTTGTATTTGCAAATGCAAATTGTATATACAAATGGGGTTGCGTTTGAAAATAATAATAATTGGAGGTACCTACCTACTTGATTAATTCATTGTAATCGGAATTTTACATAATGTTGGCAGTGGGCAAAATTAGGTCACTTACATTGTTTCTAAGTTACTAGGTAGGTAGTTAGGCACCTAAGTATCTAAAAATAAGTAAAAGTATAATAATAAGTTATTATAAGGATGTTAAAGAAATTACTTACGTATTTTCTCCACTTCTTCATCCACAGGACTAATCCCAACTTAAGAAAATAACCACCATTAATTTTATAAATCACTTAATGCGTTATATTATAAAACATTTATACACTTACAGTAATATTCCAACAAAATATTATTTAAACTGTCGTGAGACAAGACTTTTTTACTTTTTAATACAACTTACTCATTTTATGGAATTTTCTTAAATTTCTCATTTCTTCGTCTCCTCTTACAGGGCCAATGACTATATAATCGAGGAAAGAAATAAGAATTATTGAAATGTAATACTGATTCAATTATTAATTGTAGATATACCCATTTAACTTACAATCTGCACTGGTTGTTGCTTTTAAGTTGCCCAATTTGCACTGTGTATGGAGTTTACAGGTATCAAGATCTGAGGGTTCTGTACATTCGTACCTCCACCGACAGAGAGGGCTTGTTCTATGAACTGGAATTAAAATATATACACATAAATATAATAAAGTTGAAGAGAGTCGAAAGTCTGTACATGGAAGATATAAAAAAGGGGATACTTATAATCGATAACAGAACACGTTCCAACAGTTTTTAAAATTTTTGTCTGTCTGTTTATTTGTTTTCTGTAAGCATCACGTACGAATATGAACGAATTTTGATGAAAGCTTTACTAATCTGTTGAGAAAATTAGGTACTGGCCAGATTATAGGCTCCTTTTTATCCCGGAAAATAGCATAGTTCCCATGGGATAGCGATGAACATGTCAAAGGTCGCAGCTGCCTGGAGTCACAACGTAAATAAATATTGCTTCAGTATCATAGAGGTTAAAAAGGGATTTTTCAAAATTCCCACGGAATAGGGAATAAATGGGGTTTGTAAGTCCACTGAAAAGGGAGCCTATAAAATACTACCTACTAGCCTGCCTATAAAACTCTAGTAATTATTTACTAGAGTCTTGAAATTGGCACACAAGTTGAGAATCATAACTGCTGAAAATTTATTTCAAGACTTTTCGAATTTCCCGCGGGAAAGGGAGAAAAAGGATTTACATTATTACTTTGAAATCTTCTTTTCTCCGTAACTATTATTACTAGAATCTTTAAATTTGGAATAAGTATCTACCGGTATGTGTGAAAAGATAGTACTATTTGAATTATATTACTTGCCTGTGGTTGTACGACTTGGTCTGAGAGTGGCAGGGTTTCCTTTGATGCGGTTCAACATTTCATATTTGTTCAAGTTTTTGCTGGCATTTATTTTTTTATTTCCCTTGTTTGCTTTACCTGAGAAAATAAAAAAATTTTTAGTTGGTAGGTAGTATTTTAATTTTCACCTTGATATACTTAAGTACCATTGTTAAGATGCTCGGTTTATTTGCCACCATTAACCATGATGTTTACCACCAACAACATTACATTTACCACCCGAGTTTTAGGGGGTTTATTCCTCATTTTTTTTAATCTGTGCGTAGTACTTGTGGGCCACTTTACCTGGCATGTATGTTGCGACAGTTCTCTTCTTAGCAGATAACAGCGATCTTTGATTTTTTTGGGTTATTTTGGGACTTTTCGTTTCCTTGACTGACTTGGCTCTCTTGGTAACCTTGGCTGAAGCCGGAGTTTTAGTGACTTTTGCATTGTTTATTTCAATATTTTTGCGAGCCGGTTTAACTTGTGGCTTAACCCCTTTGTTGGTTGAAGCAGAACTTTTGATAGCTTTTGTCTTATTGTGTTTGATATTTTGATGTGCTGGATTAACTACAGTTTTTTTTGACACCGCAGGACTTTTGATGATTCTTGTCTTATTGATTTTGTTGTTTTTTCGAATCGGGTTAAGCACTAACCTTCTCTTCTTTGGAAGTTTATTGATAAGGTTTTCTAGAAAATGCAAAAAAGGCAAAATGTAAATGGTTTTTTTTTGTAGCTAAGTGAACAATTTACAATAAAACAAATGTTAAAACCTTACGTCGACTGGTGTATGGTGCCCGTCTTTTAATCTTTCTTTTATCTTTACGACTTATGAATCTATATGTTTTATTTTTATTTCTTCGTGGTATTTTATAAGATTCTCCTTTTCTTAATACTGGCGACAAAAAATAAGAAATGCGTAAATCGTCATATAGAACTAAAAAGAATAACGTTATAATATAAGCTAGTAGACCTCGGTTATAGAAAAAAAATGCGCACTAAAAATTAACTAGGTGCGAAGAGTGAGGGACATAATTTTGACATGACTTTCGGAGCTCTTAGCTTCTCAAATATCCACTTAAAGCGAGAATTTGCTATGAAACCTTTGTTCATATAAAATATCAAACGGATCACAATAACATGTCGATAATTCATTTACCAAAATCAAACTAGTACTTTCGGTACAAACGTAAATAAAATCCATACGTAGATTGCAAAATCATTACAACTCTTCCTGTAAGGTTTTGTTGTAGTTCAGTGAAAGAAAGACCCGGTGAGAACTCTTCCATCTTTTGAATACATACAAAAATCACGTCTTTATTCCTTACGGGGTAGACAGAGCCCAAGGTGAAAAATATAGACTTACAAAGATACTTGCTGGTTCTTGGTTTAACTTTGACAATTTGATCTGGAAAATTTTTATAACATTTTATAATAACCAATTATTTTCAGGGACGTTCCAAATATTTCACAAATACATGCCTTCGATATTTAACGAATACCCCGGTGCCGGTGCTGTTACTTTTGTGAGCGTTCGTCGTGCTTCTAAATGGAATAATAAATTAATTAGACAATATCAGTACCTACACACCCGAGCATACAGTACCCGGCCATGAATATTGCACTTCGGTCTTTGGAAAGAGACCAATATGCAATCTTTATGGTCGGGTATACTGGAAAATAGTTTTTTCATATTTTAATTACCGTCTCCGCTTAGAGCTAAAGCCTGAAGAGCGTCAAGACCAACTATATCCTCATCTGAAATATATAAATGAACATTGTAGATATTTCGTCTTTTTTATAATTTACCAAAAACTGTTTTCTGTTCACACAGTACACATTGTTAGTTTCAGTAGGTATCAGAGATATATCAATTTTGTAAAAAAATGAAAAAACTGAATATCATTGTAACCACGTAGATCTTATATAGCTACTCGTATTATTAAAACCTTAATATCAGTATCCAAACAATCTGTGTATACTTGTATATACGTGTAATTTAAAACTTAGATGCATCAGACATAACAAATATTGACGTAACAAATCCGTAATCTTTAAAAATACTTAAGAGGGCTAGACGTTCTAAAATTACAGTTTTATTTGAACAAGGACATATGAAACCGTTTTTGTAGTGCTTAAATCGGCTACTAATAATAATATTGAATGAAAATATACCTTGTAAAGTCACTATACGACTGGACCCAAAAACTGCAAATTTATATCATTTGTAAGTAAATAAAATGTTTTCATTATCCTAGAAAAATTAATAATAATTGTTCATTACAAAATTAAAAGATAACGTACAGAAAGATTCAAATAAAACATCTGCCAAAGCTTCTGGACTCTTTGACGAGCTAACGATGCCTTTTCCTTCTAAAAAAAAACAATTATTTTAGAAAATTTATCGGAAATAAGTCAGCCAAAATTTTGTACTTGTGATATAATTTGCATTGCGAAAATAAATTAAATACCTCCAGGATTTTCGACTGTAAAGCAAACGAAATTATTAAAATAACATTATTTAGATTCAATTAATTATCCCTAATGAGAACAAAAAATGTAATAATATGTAGATACATGTGACACATTGAAATGAAAAAAAAAAATACTGACGTAAATATCCAAATTATCACGAAACAAACCCTTTTCGATTAATTTCCTGGTCACCGGGAGCAATTCATGCGTAGTAAAAGTGTCACCTGAAAATCGATTGGTCAAAATAGCGTTGACAGTTTTTGACTGAAACGAAATCATGTTGTTTTTGTTTTAGATATTATTATTATTACCAGCTGTGATTCCGCGTACGATTAGTTTTTTATCCTCTGAAAATCGTACAGTCAATTATTGTATAATACTTTTCTCTAGGTTCCAAAGTATTTATTGTAGATACTTACTTACTTTCTTTATTTTCGTTTGATAGATTGTCTAGCATATCTGGGTTATGTGCAATATCCTGGTTTTCACTTTGTACATTCTCTGGTAGCTCCTGATCATCATCATTAAAAGTTAACTCGTTATTTGGGTACTTCTGCCAAAAACTATAAAATAATGAACAGGAAGATGTAACGCACCATAACGTTAATGTTAATGCATAATGAACTATTTTACATAAAGGAGTATTTGTACAATAAGTTGGGGTTTAAATAAAAATGCCGAAGCCTAATTTAGTGAGTACCTAATTGCTCATTGGCTTGAAATAACTGTCGGTAAAATGTTGTGTATAATTTCCTTAAGAATAAAATGGTCTTAACTTAACGAACAGTATGAGTTAGTGTAACGTGTAACAAACTGAAGAATTTCAACTTCAACTCAATGGATGCTGGCCACAAATAAAGTCTCTAGTGTAAAAGCACTTTGTCGTTCATCATTAGTGTTTTGATAAGTGGTCTGTTTAACAGTTTTCTTGTACTTGCCGTGTGTGAAGAAAATCTGTTAAATTTGTTACTGGACAAAAATAGTTACTACTTATCTGCACGGCTTTTTTACCACAGTAAATTGGTACAAACTTAGAATTCGGAACTTAATGAAGCTCATGGGTTTTTTTTTTGCGGATTTTGTTCATTGTCAGGGGTAGTTACATAGTAAGAAGACCATAATTTTTTGTATGGAGGCCATATTTTTTTTTTTTTTTCATTTTTGACCCCCAGCGTGCGGGAGTTTTAAATTTTTTAATTTGTGTTATATTTTTCAAACCAAAGCTAGGTATAAATATGACTTTTGTTATTTACTTAATTGAAACATTCATAGAAATAATAGAATTTAAACAATCAAAATTGATTAAACGGATATATTGTGTGTAAATAGGTATGAACCCGATTTTTTTTTTTAAATTAACTATTCACGACTTTACCCATTTAGTGCGTTATTTGCTTCGTTTTTATCAACATTGGATTGGTTCTCGTCTGATAGTGCATTCTCTGCTGGTACATTATCGGTAGGCTGGTTGTCGTCAGCGAGTACATCATTGGCACCTTCATCATTTGACGACTGTTGCCCAGTTCTTATAACGGGTTTAATATTTTTAGCGTATCGCGGGACGTGTAATTCACCTGAAAAATTAATTTAAAAAAAGATTAATGGAATTCCTCTACATACCTACTTAGATTACAGATTTGATGGTAGCGCGAGTTTTAAGATTACGATTTACGATTTAATTTAATTACCGAATTTTACGAGTGACTGCGAAAGCTGCTTAAATAGTAAAAAATTGGGAACAGTGGTTGCGATATCAAGATAGCTGGGGAGTGAATCTGCCTGAGTGCCATACATACAAATCAAAAACGAGTCAATTAACTAGGGGTGTCCCTATCATAGAAGTAATAAAAAAAATTGAAAAATGCTATCACATGATTTTTTTTACATGGAATGTTATGCGGATGATAGTGATATAATTATGGGTGTCAGCTAAGTGTATCATTATGTGTAAAGCATGAAGTAATTCGTTCCATTGAAGCGGAAATATTCATGAAACAATTTTTCATGAATATTTCCGCGATTCAACGATTTTTTTTTATTTTTTTTTCTTCGAAAATAAGAAGAGGAGAATGCTGAAATTTAGTATAGCACTTACTAACGGTGTGTCCCATCATCAGAAAAATAATCATGCAGAAAAGCTATTAAGGCTCAAAATAGTCCTTTACCCTCTTACCCTGCATGGCCTTTGTACATAAAAACCAAATACAGAGTAGGTTCCCAACGGTATTTCTTATTACCTAAGTAATATTTATAAGTACTCACGATGTCTAACATGTCCAAAGCTTCCTCCAACTTTACTCGCATGTACCTAAAGAAGCATTTTTAGGACTTTATTTAATTGTCTTTTTATTTTCCTACCCTCAAATTATCATTAAAATACAATTACTTACTGAAATAAATAAACCGACTAGTATCAAGAAAACAGTAATTCTTCCCATTTTCAATCATAGTATGGCCTTAGCGAAAAGGATTTATGATAGAAATAATTAAAAATGTTGATGAAAATGCAATAACTGTGACTTTATTGCCTTCGTGGTAATGTATCGACCACGAACTCTAGTCATTTATAAGAACTGATATGCATTATCATCTGAAAAATCAGTCACATGAGCGAACAGTGAAGTGTGATTTTGAATTTTTGAATGCAAAAGTATGTATCTGCTAGCGTTAACTAAATAATATTTTATGTATAGTGATCCGATTGTCATTTAAGGTCTTATTTTTAATACCACAAGTAAGGAGAAAGATCAAGTGGGTCAGCTGATTTTAAGAAGGTAATTGTAAACCTGTGCGTACTTCCAATTCTCACCTACGGTGCTCAAACTTGGTCTTTGACAGAGGCTCTCAAGTCCAAGATCGGGGTTTGCCAACGAGCCATGGAACGCAGCATGCTAGGTGTAAAACTAGTGGATCGAATCCGGAACACCGACCTGCGCTCCATGACTCAAGTCACAGACGTTGGTCGAAAGGCGGCAAAGCTGAAGTGGGACTGGGCTGGTCATGTTTGCCGTATGCCGGATGAGTTATGGGCCAAGATAACCACCAAGTGGAGTCCCACTAACTCAAACCGGCGGCCCGGTAGACCTAGACGGCGATGGCGGGACGAGTTGGACGCCTTCTTGAACGACTGGATACTTACCGCAGCAGACCGGGAGCAGTGGAAGAGTTGGGGAGAGGCCTTTGCTCAGCAGTGGGACACAATAGGCTGATAATAAATGATAAATAAAATAATTGTAAACCTGCCGCTACCCATGGGCAACTAAACATCAGAGGATTGGCGCTGCGTTTGCAAGCTAGAGGAGTAAGATGAAATGCCTCTTGTGCCTTGTAATTACGCACCAGAATCAAACGGTGCTAGCTCTATAGTGTAGAAGTAGGAACAAGAAGAAGTAACCAATGGATATTTAGCTGACCGAGATAAATTATATTTTTGTAAAAATTATCCTCGCATGTAGTTGTAATATCTAGATCTAGACAGACCAGTAAAAATAACGAGTTGCTATAATTTGTAAAGAAATTAACTCATAACATTTTCAGGCAGGTGTTGTATAAAAATTAGTTCAATGTTTTGGCAAATTCCTTTCGACATGATTCCTTAATTCCAGGCTGTTCTCCAAATCCTGCTTAATGCCGTGCTAACCGGGCTTCAGGTCGGCTATTATTGTAACGAGCGTGCCACGGGAAAATGCCCTGCCAATAATGGAAATGAAGAAAACAAATTCACCGAAATGCGTCACATTGGCCTTGAACTTTCTAACATCATCGACTTAAATTTAAGCCATAGGCTTATTGTCTAACTCGCTCGCAATCGCCATCGTGTTCATTTTGACAGTTCTTGTATGAATGTGACAGCTAGCTGATTCCGATGCCAATTGTCAGCCCATTGAAAGTATCTTCAAAATAATTCATATTTTAAAATGTTTAAACGAGTTACATGATAAAATAATTAGTGCTATCAGGTAAGCGATAAAAATAAACTACTTTGCAAAAAATACGAGCACTTTTCTTTTATTTTGATTTTAGAAAACTAGGTACTCATTTTGACAAGAAAACAAGTTATCTTGACTTTCTCCTTTATTTAGGAAAGGTTACAAACAATAAAATAACTAACACCAATTTCGGTACATTTGAAGCATTGAGAATAGAATACAATTGTAAAAAATGCTTTAAGCCTTAAGCTATTTCTTTGTTACACAAATATTTCTTACGTTGTTCTGAATTTACCAAATTATCGGCACGCTATGTATTTTTAATGCAGTTAAAAGTCACGCAACGTTAGCAACAAAAAATATGATAGATTATGTGACGTGCGATTCCTAAATACTTCAATCTTCATCACAACTTGTCTTGTCTGATTTGGCAATAATATTAATTCATATGAAATAAGTTTGTAATAATAAATAGTAAATAAATAGGCTACATTACATAGGAAACCCGAGATTTAATTTTCATTTTGTAAAATGGAAGCAAACACGTTCTCGTAACGAAACTATTGTAACCCCAAGGCCTAAATTACATGAACGCTTTTCCATCTGGCAAAGCCAAAACAAACGAACTACCTACATAAATGTTTTGACATTGGTTTTAACCCGGTACTAACGAAACGGTATTGTATTGTGACAGAAAAACGTTACTAAAAGTCATCACATCAAGCCCTAAGTAATTAAAAAGAATTCTTTTTGCTTCTGACATAACATCCGTATAGTATTTCGTTCGATTCGTTTATTCTGCTTACTCACTACAATGACTGCTGCTTATTCGCGGTTTGCCCAGCCACATAATTAAGGGATAGACGCAGCACAAAACGGGGAAGCCTTTGTTTCCGATCCCATTTAAGGCGAGTGATTTACATGGATCTTGTTTTAGATTAATTAAATTATGAAGACGTTACTGTTTTGTTTAACATAGGTTTTATTTAATTACATCCATGGTGCGCTCATCCGTTTTTCTAATTAACGCTAAGCTAACGTACCTACACTTATATTTATCAGTGCAGGTCCGTAACAGGCAATAACTATTAATCAGATTTAATGCTGGTAATCGAGGAATCGTGTGGAATCATTATAGGGTCGCGGTCGGGTCGCCTGCTTGTCAGGCTCTATAGACGTGACGGTGAAAGGTTGCGACGTGATGACCCCGCGAGTGCGCGCGCGCAGCCCACGCGCCCGCGCGCCGCGCCGGTAGCAACCGCTCGATCCATTGTCAGCTGCAATTTCGCCACTTAGTGCGACTCTCACCGCAGATGCTGAACCCAACTAATTGCTATACAGTTTCGTAAAGAACGCATTGTCCGTTTGATCCAGATTCCTTTGTTGCTTTCTGCTACTTGTTACTATACGGGGGTTATCTAAAGCGACCTCTATTGTGCGCGGGTGAAAATAGAGAAAAGTGATAAGGAACGCTGTGTTACGTTACATTTCATACGCGGATTAAAACGAAACCATTCAAGAAATGTTTGACAAATTTGTAAAGTTTTTTTTTTAAATCCTTGCGAACGTAATTGAAAAATGTTTCCAAAGTATCATCAATACCTACCTTGACTGATATCCGTTTTATTAATAATAAAATCTTAATATTCCGACGACGTTTATTCATTTATTCTGCTAATATTCAGTTACGTAAATAGGTATTGACATAGGTATTGACTATGAAGGTTTTACTGGGCGTAGCTTTGAATATTTCACCTAACTTCTTAGATTATTTGTATTGCGGAAACCAAACTGGAAAGTTTTTGGGACTCGAACTTTGAATGTCTGCTTTATATTATAAGTATGTGAATAGACCAACTTTTCCGAACTGACTACAATACGCTACGTCACGCACAGTTCAATAGGGTAAAAGGTAGATATGAGATCAAGTTGAATGTACGTTCGTGCATGTCGGATGGTTGAGCAGGTTTGTAATAAACTATCGAAAATAAGGTAACATTGGATTTTGGGCGGATATCCCAAGTTTACACCGCCCGCCCACGTCACATAATTTTACAGCAGCCGATAGGGATCCACCGCGCCGTGCCGTCTAGACGCGACCGCTGCGCTAGACTAGTTCGCCGACTGCTCGGCCGAGGACCTGTCTGGCTGCAAGCGCCCCGACCAATCCGCTGAAATATCCAAAAACCGATACTAACTATAGGAATGCAACTAAGACGCGATTTTCAGGGAGCCTTTGAGGGGGAGCAGACAGGTAAAGGTGTCGGAAGGAGATTGGATTGAATCGGGTTTCAATCTCCTGCGGCAGAATCTTGTAGACGTGATATAATATTCGAATTGTAACTCTGTCACCTATGCTCTATGCTCTGGTGTCGTCATGGAGCTAAGTGTATTCATTAGAGCCCCTCCGCTGTTCAACGAGCCTGACCTTGACTCGGCCCCTCGCTAATGCGTAAAAAAGATCAACACGAGTCATCACCTCACTTACTAAATAGTAGCGAGCGATGTATGATTTAAAGCATCTGTTTTGTTGTTGAATTCGTCCGAATAGATGATTTATTTTTTTTGCAATCCCTCCGGGGTTGTGGGTGTCTATAGGCAGTGGTGATCGCTTACCATCAGGTGACCCACTTGCTCGTTTGTCTTCATATTCACATAAAAAAAAAAAAAAAATTTAGTTCAATGAAACAGCTTTGTCCGATCACATGGTATTAGAAATTGTAGCATTGTTACACAGAACAAAACAAGTCAATCCATTAACTACAACTGAATACTTCCTTTCACTTTGCTAACACACAGACGTCAATTTGAGGTACCTAATCTCCGGCCATTTACCACAAAAACAATGAACCATTACTTACACATGCGTTCACTTTACATGTAGACACAGCAGCTACTTATAGGTACGATGGAAACGACTTGTAAGTACTGATTCGAGCATCTTCATTAACGAGCACATCATTAATTGGAGTCGTGAGCTTTGATTGATCAATCTCGTAGCTAAAATTTTATAACGGTGTGACACTGCTTTTTTTTCAAATTAGTTTCACTAAATCTCGCTTCTCCAATAGATCACCGTGACTAATCATCAAAAACATAATCGGTGATTCGTAGCTTTCTCTGTTTCTCTCAGTTTACTCTTAAATTGTAGAATTCACCGCGTCTTAGCATTTACTTTATTTGTGTACAATATTTTTGACTGACTTGCTGATAAAAGAAATCGCCAAGCGCGGTTTAAAAAATAAAACCGGCCAAAGTGTCGGGCCACGCAATGAGGGTTCCGTAGTCAGTCGGTGGAGGCGGGAGACTTCACTGTTACAAAAATTGCATTTTGAAGCTTATTGTTTTGCAAATGGATCTTTGAATGGATAAACGATTACCACCTTAAAAAATATTTTACCACTGTCGACGCGATTAATATTTATACCCATGCCAAATTAGGTAAGTACTTATAGCTTTCTAGTTAGTACCTACATGAGTGTCTATGGTAGCCCATATAGCCCAGGTAGCCGCGGACAGAAGACGAGATAAAAATGGCGAAACTTTGAGATGTACTTGTTGACTAAAAATTACGATCTTAAAGCGATGTTCCGAATGAAGCGGAATGTGATCCTCTCTAGAGATCGGATAACCTATTTGACCGCTGACGGAGCGTGTCGGGGGATATCGCAAGTGCTCTCCTCCAAACGTTTCTATCTCTTCAGCACTCTCGACAAAGCGAGTTGAAACCCGCAAGCCTCTTGTCAGTAGTCGAGGGGCTCACGGTGGCTTAGCTCGATCCGCGGGCAGCGGCACCGCTGACGAAGGCTCCGACGGAATAATATCAATATCAGCCCAGGAACGCTGCCAGTAAAATGTGACACCCTTCCAGGCCGCAATAGGCTTTCACAACGCGCCCTTATGATATGACACCAGGCCGGTAGTAATGCTACGTTTAACGTTATTTTGATAATATCTACATCTACACTCAAAGTGATAACTGATAAATACATACCTATTTGCTTAGAGTGTAAATGTTTTCGCGCTATTAGTTTGTTTGATATCTGTTGCGTGTTTTAAATACAACTGTAAATAAATAAATTTAATTAATTTATGGAGATATGTACGTTTGTACGTGTACGGGCTTTGATGTACCAACACGTCACATATAAAGACAACAGCATTTTATTGAAGGCTGAGGTCCATTTTATGATGGTAATCGATTCGTTAAAAATAAATAATCGCGCTTACTTTCGTACTTTATAGTAACTACTCATGAAATCCCCTTTCACTAGCTGCTCTCCCAATGGAGTAAAAAGTAAGTCAAGTTCATAATTGACGTTGAACGTCAGTGGTTGCGGCGAGGGCGCTTCCCGGCCTGACGGCTACGTCCGGGCTGTGACGTCACCACTCATGTGCACTACACTTGTGATACTGTCAACTTCCTAATAATTCTAACTTTAATCTAAACATCCGTATTCAAACATGATGGCGAAAAGATGAAAATAGCAATAGATGTGATAATGATATCATTGAGGACATATTTTGGAGATTTATGTGACATTTTTAATAGCCCATTTTCAACATTACAACACGTCTTATTGATTGCAATTCAAGTGTTGCACTTTTCAGATAGGTATAGTTCTCTTTGCGGTTTGATTTTTCTGAAATTTAGGTAGAAACTTAGGTATAAATCTTGTAAAATATTGTTCACTGTGCGTAACTCTGTGTGGCAGAAAATTACAAAGTTCAAGCGCAACTTCAAACATTGCGTCTGTTGCAGACTTGTCTGTTTCACAAAACTAACTTCACAATTATATTAATAATTGTTGCGTTATTATGCTAAAATAAAACTTCTTACCACCAACTTACTCTTTTATGATCTTGCTTTACCCTCGAGTATATTTTGAAAGCTGACGATTAGTTTTAAACAACAGGAAAATAACCATAATTGTACATGTGATTTCAAAGACGTGACACGATGTGAGTTAAGTGAAAGGTCTGCCTTTTCGGTTTGTCGGACAAAAAAAAACATTCGATTTTATATCTATCTACTTTATTTGGGCAATCAATATGATTGCAATAATTTACCGGGAAATATTGTATAAAATTCAAATCGAAAAAAAAACACAAAGAATCAATTGTTCGCGGGGTGGTTTAATATCATCATGATGACTGTTTGGAGTAGAAATCTGCATATTTTACAAATTATCAAATATTGTATTTTTACTGAATAATAATGAGACGGGAGAACGGAAGAAGTGGCAATTACTCCACCGACAAGAGTCCAAATTTTAAATACATGCATGATGGAATAATGAGGTGAAATTTCTTGAAAAGGTACATTCGGAAATAAGGAAACAAATAGCTGCTTCCTCGACTAACAAAAGCGTGAGGTGACTGCGTGCATTATCAGTTATTTCATTTCGCCAAACAAATGTGTGAAACTTTGTACCTACTAGCTTGCAATGTGTAGAATCTAATAAAAACTGACATGTCCGGTACTCGCATCGGCGAGTAAATAAATATTTACTTCGTACGAGTAATATTCATTAATGAATTAGTTTCCAGTTGTAATACAAGTTTTAGTTAAATATGTACCTACATATGTAACTTAGTACCTACAAGAGAACCAATTGCGCCAATATTTTTTGTAAGTAACTATAACATTCTTATGCATAGGTAGGTAGGTAGGTACGTTAATTTATTGAGTTCCTCCCACGGGGTACCTTATACTAGTGACCTTTTTTTTTCTTATCTATTATTTATTTATTAGGTACTTCGAGAAAGCGCGTTCGGTACTTGAGCAAGTAAGGCAAATAAATCAATCAGTTGTTTGCCTGCGCCAGTCTCGTGCGTGACCAAGCTATCTCAACGGTTCTCAGAGAATTTTCTATTGAGTGACCAGCCGTGAGACTGCACCTTAATGTCGACAACCGGTGTAATTTAAACGCCGTAGCTCATTCATTTAATAAACAAATAACTCACGAACACATTATTGAATTCGAAATATTATAAACGGGATGTGAACCGCGATTACCTTTATTGAGCACCCGATATTTGGACGCAGTTGCATGCATCATGATCACGGGTAGACTGAAGAAATTGCGGGTGGATGTTATTGTTGGATAGACATTATTGAATATTTATATTACACCGCGACAGATATGAAATTAATATCAAATGAAACACGAAATAAGACATTAATAAGATATCGCGATATTGCGATCGATCGCATGGCTCCCATTCACTTCGGTTTGCCTATTGTGTTCTGATAAGCAGGATGAATCCTCTTGGTATCGTAGTGTCGCCAAGAGGGTCCCGTGCTGAAGAGCGATTCAACGATATTATTTGAGGGCCTGACTGACGCCCTTGGCAATAAAGGTGCCGGCAAACTTAACCTAACATATATAGCAAAAGGTTGTAATTTGTGTTTCAATAGTAATAACTGGGTGGCCTAGATTTTCTCGTGGTTGACAAAGCCACAAAAAAAAAACATTTGAGCGAGTATGAGACTTCCTAATATGTAATAAATATAATATAATAAATCGAAAAACATAATTGAAATTGATCGTTTCACTACATAGTATAAAACAAAGTTGCTTTCCGCTGTCTGTATGTCTGTCTGTCCGTTCCTATGTGGCCTATGTATGCTTAAATCCTTAAAACTACGCAATGGATTATGATGTGTTTTTTTTTAATCGATAGAGTGATTAAAAGAGTAAGTTTTATATGTATAATTCTACGCAGACGAAGTCGCGGGCAGACGCTTGTATTAGTATAAAGTAGTAATATAATTTTCCATAGACACAATGACTATTCTATTGAAGGTGTCCTATTTATTAGTTATGGCGAAAGGTAGGTAACTAAACTTTACGTGAAAATTCTAATGCATAAATAAATTTCCTTTTTAGAAAACCAAGGTTGCGACCATCAACCGTAAGAAAACGAACTACAGAGCGACCTCGCCTTCGAATTTACCCTGTTATTACAATCGCCTGTTTATTAGAGTCGGATTTCCTCCCCAATTTTCTTTTACAGCAACCTAATCACGTAAGCATGGGCTCCGCTTAGACTCCGCCGTGCCATTCCTATTTTCATTACTGTTCCCTTGTGTTGGTGCTGTGTATTGAAGTAAATAACGTGTTTCAACGCACGCCTTTAATTTTGTGCTGTCTAATTGAGCAATATCCTTTCCTCTGTATTTTTTAGACCAGCCTTAAGGGTTTATTGACATTATAAATTATGCAATGGTTTTTTATCGCGAACTTTTTACTTATCGCGTAGAAAACGACTTGGTGAGGTTGGCCCGACGCCAGGCGGAAGCCAATACTGGCGCACAGTCAGGACATTTTGATATCCCCAGCTTTATCCCGTAATAGTACGAGTATACGATTGTGTAGCAGTAGGTATTATATTCGTTCCACTATTGTATTGGTATGTTTTTCGCAAGAAGTTACTATGACGAATTGATAAAGTATAAGTGAATAGCTGTTTTCAAGATTGAAAGCCGTGGAAACTTGGTGAAAACTTGACTTGAGCATTAAATGTCCTGCACGGTGTCTCTCCCGCCCGACCTATGCTCCCCACTCTCTTGCCGACGCGCTGGCGTGACTCGAGTGATTTAATCACGCTCCGTATGTACCGGTAGATTAGGTTCCGGTATCCAATCTTAATCAATATACTCGCATATCGGCCCACCCCTTAATTGCTAAATTTAGGCGAACGTCACCTCTTCGCAGCCGAGTTACATCTTAGTCGCCGTAAAGGCGTTTAATCACGATGTTCCCCGTTCATTAAGCCGACGAAGCGGAGACATTTTGCCACATGTCTGTGAAATGCTAATTTGTCCCCACACCTAGCAATATAGGTTGCGCTGTACCTCGAAACCCTTTGGCCGCCTTTTTACTGTAACGCTCGAATTTCCGAAGTTAATTTCGAATGTTTGTATTCCTATATAGGTACGTGTATTGTACGGTACACGGTACGTGCCATGTTGATGAATCTGTTTACGTTTGTCTAGTGTTGTGATGCAAATGTAAGTAAGAAATTAGGTGATGTTGTTTGCTTTGTTTGCGTTCATATACTTAATTTATTACAGTTATTTCATGGGTAATTATTTCATTTGATAGTTATATATATCGTAATAAAAAAATCCTACAGTACCTAGATTTTGTGCTTTAACCAATCTTCCTTACACAAAGCAAATGTTTTAGAATGACATTGACATGTAGTACCTACTCAAAGTTACGAAAACTTTTAAGTTGACATCTCACCATGAAGGCAGTTGACTCCTATCAATTCTCGTGCCATTATTTTAAACTATGTACTCGAAACCCTCTTCACATTATAAAGGGAGATTAACCCTAAACACTTGCCGACGCTATTTTGGCTTTATTACCTTTTAGTTTGCCTTTTGTTGCGAGCAATATTGTTGACTAAGTTTTATTCGGTGAAGGGAACCTCACCAAACATAATTCCACCGCTTTGTTTAAACGTGTCACTCTATTGTTACAGATTATGGGCATTTTCAATTGGGCGCTATAAAAGCAGCACTCCCCTGGTAAGAATAAGAATTATTTATGTACTTAATAAAAATTATTACACTGTAAACATTCGGAGCGCTTTTTAAACGTTGATTTCAATTTGCAAACATTATGCGTCAGCTGAATACCACATTATGATAATGTGAACTTGAAACAAGCAAAAACATAAGCCCGCATTATTTCGCGGGCGAAAGTAATTCGTTACAAATTTGCAGGGCCGGTAATACGGACAGCATTTTTATTTACGGCCGCTATACCGACACATTAATCTTTGTACAAAAATTAAGTGCTAGAATATAAATTTACGTTTAAATCAGTATTTTTTATGATATTATTCAGCGACATTCTCTGTACTTGCGCTTCGTGTTTCATAACGAATGTTTACCGGGTATATATGTATACTGTGTTATGTTGTAATTTGTAATTCAATGTTCAAGTACAAAGGTATCAACTAGAATGAATACCAATCTTATTCTGAGGTAATAACCACAGGTCCACGCATATATCAGTAAATTATTAATGAATTTATTACAATTATTAGGTGTGGAAAACTGTTTGTTGCAACTTGCAATTAATGGAATACCTAGTATCAATTCTAACTAAATAGAGAAAGGCATTGTTACCTGTCGGGCCCCGACAGGCTCCCATATGTGTCTAACAGTGCTAATCGCCTTTCATGCCAGGTCACCTGTATTCCTGAATGTAGGTCTCGCCCGGACTCCCGGTCCATTGGCCAATCAATATTGCACATTGCTTTGTGTTATACAAACAGCTCCTTTGTTTCTGTACAGTCACCAGCATAAATAAGTGATCATTTTTGTAAAGTGATGATTTCGTATGGTTTTACAAACATGACTTTAAATATTTTATTGAATCAGGCGTTGACTTTAAAGTGACAAGGTACAAAAGTGATCACTTATTTATGCTGGTGACTGTACCTGTTAGATACTATAAAATGTTTGTTTTGTTTATATTATGTAATTGTTAATACATAGGCGTAAGAAGCAACTGGGTTATATCGAAACCTATTATGAGGACTCAATTGTGTTCTGGTACAATTAAGATTGTCTATTTTTGGAGACTTGGATACAAATTAGTTCGATTTATCTTTTTATAAACTATTTCAAAGGTTGTTGAGCTTCGAAAGAATAATTGGCTTTCAATTACTGCCTAACCTTACCTTTCTCAAGAAGTTAACGATTTAGTATTCTCATTAACAAAATTTAGCTAATTACTAACGTAACGACCAATATCTCAATCCCCAAATATTTAAGCTCCTATTTTACAGACAAGGAGCACGGTATTGGAAGGCTATACATATACTATAATTAGTAAAATGTCTGACTCTTTATAAATCTTAATATTTTTTCTTCCGCAAGCTATTTTACATGCATATTCTGTTGTAAAATAAAGAAGATGAACTTTTGTTCTATTGCTAAAGAAAATAATTCCTTAGACTTTTCTGAAACATAAATTCGTATGAGGCTAGCCAACGTATTGGTCATTCGAAAGTAAAAGTACGTGGTGCGTATATTTTATCCGAGTAGTGGCAAAGTTCAAAGCATGCAGGTAAGTTATTTGAACCAATTTACAAGTGAACAATGCGTGCATTGTTTCCGAGCCACGATTTATTTGCAGAACGCTTTCACTCGGAAAAGAACTTTCTTGTGCGTTTGCGTTGCCAATTTGAACAGAACTTGATTTAATCTGGCAGCTTTTGTTGTGGTGAACATCCTCAGCTGTGCCTTTTACACTTACGTTGTATAACACCCCTCTTTAGCAGTAGTTACTTTACCTCTCATTCGTATCATGTAATGTATCAACTGAGTACATTCTGCTTTTTTTGCTAAGGAATTGTTAACAACCATAATGCTTCTAATATTGACTTTTAAGTGAAAGTAGTGTTTGACATTCTAAGCCGTACAAAAATGAGATTGAATCGTTAACCCCAGTTTAGAATTGCAAGATAGATCCTGCATGTTTCAAAACATTGCTAGGCCGCCACGTGAACGAGTTAGAAGTCGTCGACCCAGTGCCGCAATGTAATGCGACTTACAGATTTTTTCTTGCAATTCTAAACTGGGTCGTAGGGTGATAAAGAAAGGTTGTAGGTATTAATGAGAGTACTCGTATTCCTAGTGTGGTTTGCAAATACCCAATAGCTGATTATAAATTTGAAGACCCCTCACCATGAACGTTTGAAGGTATGGTGTCTTAAAAATTCATAAGTCATCATTTAGAAGGTGCGTCGGCCACAGATGCGGGCTTTAATTGATATTTATATCATATTCAGGCTGGTCTAATGGGACCCTCGTCTTGTCAGCCCCACTTCCCCAAGTTAGGGCTCGTCGCGGAAATTCTTCGTTTATTATTCACAGTGAATTACTCGAGTTCTGCATTTTTTGCCCCAACGGGGCTTTCACGCTCTTTCATTTATTCAGCACCGCCCCTTATTTAAAGCCATCCAATAATTTCTGCACATTCATTCTTTATACGGAGTGGGAATACGATAGCCGTCGTCGTGTTAATTAATTTGCCTAGCTAGAACCAATTCTTTGTTGCGCACATTACGCAGTCAAGGCCTCAAAAGTAATAGCGCCTTTTAAATAAATAATTACACGATTAGAGCGTTAACTTAACGAATTAATGATGGATTAACACGACGCGCCGGTAGGTGTATCATTAAGTTTTAAACTTATAATTTAATCGAGGGCACTTTAGAGGTTACAATTAAATCGTAGTTATTTTTTACTGATTCAAAATAGAGCTCGTGACTAACGTGTTCTGGTGATCGTCAATCGACTATAGATATTTTGCATGTTCTTGTAAAATGCGTCATACCCGATTTTTATATCTTGTTCGACAATATAGTGAGGTCATTTGAGTTGCTGTTTCGGGTATAATTATAAGTGGTTATTTTTTCTTTGTTGTAATGAGGTATGTATAGGTACCTACTATGTATAGGTACTATTTTGTTACCGAACAATAATAAAAAGTTCATAAGCCTCAAACAATGTTAAACGTTGCCCACGAACTGGTTAATTATTTTTTACATACTTCAGAATAGCAAACACGGTTGAATTATTCTTAGTTACTTATGCTAACTTTAAGGTTTTAGAATTTGCCTTGATTTTGACAATTTAATAATAGCATCAATTTATGCTGCTTTTGTCGCGTTTCATTCGGTTTTTAAATAAATTTAAAAACTTTAAAAAGTTTTACTTCTGTTATTTTACATTCCACAGCAACAACCTCATAGACATATTTTATAACCCTGGGTTGCATCCTGCCCTGTATTAGATGATTCCCTTATTTACCGGAGTTACGAGGTAAATATTACGTACATCCGTTCCCATCCAATCAATTTGTAACGCGTCAAGCGCGTTT
This sequence comes from Pandemis heparana, assembly GCA_963854515.1. Taxonomy (NCBI): domain Eukaryota; kingdom Metazoa; phylum Arthropoda; class Insecta; order Lepidoptera; family Tortricidae; genus Pandemis; species Pandemis heparana. The sequence goes on along the minus strand of OY978008.1, from coordinate 12,181,423 downwards.
TCGCTTGCAATATTTAACATTTTCTCGGTAATGTACGTTCTTACCGTGTACAGTCGGCAGCGAACCATTTGGCACACGATGTAACTTAGAATAACGTAACTACGCATATGTAGCTACTTTTGTTTTTTTTAAGTCCTGGATCCAAAAAAAGACGCTTAATGTAGATACCTATCTAACTTTGTAAAAAAAACTGCACCGCTTTCATTAACACATTTGTAATTTCAAAGGTTTATTATTATTACTTGTGACTTGTTTTGAAATACTTTATTAGCTACATTGTCAAAGCCTTCACAAATGTTGTAAAAATATCAATCGATTGAATCAGGCGTTATTTGCAGTGATCCATATCAACTAATTTACGTGCTAATCCGCAACCACACATGCAAGGCAGCTGCGTCTCTCCGAGACATACATGTTTTCTTAACAATTGTCCCCCCCCCCTCCTGCTTCCTCATACCTAAATCAACATACGTAATTATCATGCTATTATCATAATACATAATATTATGTTGATTGAAATATCACACAGAACCAACTTGTACCAAAAGCAAAAAATTAAAAATGTTCTTATTTTCTGTACTTTCAAAGTTGACTGTACAATACACTTTGGTAATATAGGGAGTTGTATGTTACTTACTCATATTAATTCGAATATATGGCGTCGGCGTTAATTCCATGACGGTGGGATTGCTGATGCTGACGCATACAAAATTAATGTTCGTATGTTTGGATTTGACTTCCGATTTCACTCACACATTAATAAAAGTGAAATCGTTAAAACATAAATGGCCCTACTACGAAAAACACCTCACATTTTACACCCGATTCTCTGAAAAATGCCTAAAATTTCAGTTTTCTATGAAGTTACATGTTAAAACGCGGTCAACGATCGTCATTGTTCGTGGTCAACACAGGGGGGCTACTCCGAAATTCGATTCTCGAAGTTCGTATCACACCGTCCCTCTCACTCTCAAATTAATAAATATTAGTGACAGCGGAACGGCACGAAACGAACTTCGAAAATCGGATTTCGGAGTATAAGGCCTGATAACGCTTAGTTAGCACTTTGGACTTCGGTCGAAGTCTGTTAAAGTATTCGCTTCAACTAACAAACCGCAAAGCTAGCTCAATTGCATCCCTTGCGACTTGGTGTTTATGATAAACTTCAGTCTAGTCTCATTAGAATTTATGCTAGAAGATAACTTACGGAAAAGTAGATAAATTAGTTTTTAGATTACTGATTATGCACATCTTACTTGCTAATCAAGTTGCCAAGCAGCATTTGCGTTCGGCCAGGACAGCCGAAGTAAAACAGAAATTACTGACACAAGAGATACTTCGTCTAAGCTCTCTAGGCTGGGAACTCATCTGCAACTTTTTTGGTGTTGCGAGCAAAGCTGATAACGGTCATTCTCAGGAAAACGTGTTCTCAGCCTAAACTCCGTCTTGATTTTGAGTTTTACATTTATGAATATAATTGAAGTAAAATGTGAAAATCTATGCTACAAGAAGCTTTTCTGTGCTTTTGGCCATTAAATAAACCAATTGGTTTATGATTTATAGCACATTGATTTTTCATCAAGACGGAGTTGAGACATCGATATACATTAAATATTAATAAAATATTACTTATTTGTTTAAATTAAATAAAAAGCAAATATTATGATCGAAAAATAAGATATACAGCATGTAACGCGAACCCCCTGTCATAATTCACTGGAACATGAAGATCATGTCAATAGAAACCATAAATAAATATTTTCAAAAATGTGTACTTCTTGAACACGAAAACATCGGTACTCAAAAGTGACTGCTACAATATACGACTTTTATGTACAAAAACAATCAGATTTTGTTTAATTTTCTAAATTATTATCAAAAATACGACGGAGTTTAGTCTACGGAGCTTAGGGAGAAAGCCATTTTCGATTTTTTATTTAGTGATGGAAGCATTTAAGGGAATAGCAGCAAATACGTCGTTAACATAGGATAACGAGCTATAATGATAGCAAGACAAATAGATATAGAAGAATACCAGTAAAAAATAAAACAACTAAACGGAGTTTAGTAGAGACGGGAAACACAAAACGGAGTTTAGATATATATGTTCGTAATTTTGGCCCTAAACGCCATACCTGCACCCGACCTAGGCGACGACGGAGACCAGGCAGAACACTAGCGGACAGCCCTATTGGGTTGCGCGTAAGCTTACAAATAGTGGTGTAATTTGTGATTTTATATCCATTGACGGAGTTTAGATGGAAGTTCGCTCGCGCGGTAAAAAAATCAAAATTATATGAGTAAGACCTTACCACTATTGTTAATTATCTAAATATATAAAAGAAGAAACTGACTGACTGACTGACTGACTGACTGACTGACTGACTGACTGACTGACTGACTGACTGACATATCAGCGCACAGCCCAAACCGCTGGTTCTAGAGATTCCAAATTTGGCACGTAGGTTCCTTATAAGGTCTAGGGGTGCACTAAGAAAGGATTTTTCAAAATTCGACCCCTAAAGGGGTTAATTGGGGGTCCAAAGTTTGTATGGGGAAACAAGATTAGTTAGACTATTTTATTCGAAACTTCACAGGAGTATTCCTAACGACAAATGAGTAAACACCTGTTTCAGGTTTTTTGAAAATTCAACCCCTAAAAGGGGATAGGGGGTGACAAAGTCTGAAAATCAACGTGGGTATTATTATTATTATTATTATAGTGGGTAGTATTGTTTGTACGGTTTATCGGCTCGCTGATTACGAAAACAATAACACACGTACCTACCTGACACACACACACACACACAAATTCCCACAGGAACGGGAAAAACCGGGATTTTTTTGTTTTACAGGTCGTAGAAAGCTGAAATTTGGCATGTAGGTTGCTTGATGAGTATAGGGAAGCAATAAGAGACAATTTCCTAAAATTCCCACGGGAACGGGAAAAACGGGACTTTTCGTTTTACTGGTTGTAGAAAGCTGAAATGAGACATGTAGGTTGCTTGAGGAGTGTAGAGAAGCATTAAGAGAGGACTTTCCAAAATTCCCACGGGAACGGGAAAAAACGGGATTTTTCGTTTTACTGGTCGTAAAAAGCTGAAACGTTACTTGGCATGTAGGTTGCTTGGTTGTAGAGTGTAGAGAAGCTATAAAAGATAATTTTCCAAAATTCCCACGGGAACGGGAAAACGGGACTTTTCGTTTTACTGGTTGTAGAACACTGAAATTCGGCATTTAGGTTGTTTGGAGAATGTAGAGAAGCATTAAGAGAGGAATTCCCAAAATTCCCACGGGAACGGGAAAAAACGGGATTTTTCGTTTTACTGGTCGTAGAAAGCTGAAACGTTACTTGGCATGTAGGTTGCTTGAAGAGTGTAGAGAAGCTATAAAAGATAATTTTCCAAAATTCCCACGGGAACGGGAAAACGGGACTTTTCGTTTTACTGGTTGTAGAACACTGAAATTCGGCATTTAGGTTGTTTGGAGAATGTAGAGAAGCATTAAGAGAGGAATTCCCAAAATTCCCACGGGAACGGGAAAAAACGGGATTTTTCATTTTACTGGTCGTAGAAAGCTGAAACGTTACTTGGCATGTAGGTTGCTTGAAGAGTGTAGAGAAGCTATAAAAGATAATTTTCCAAAATTCCCACGGGAACGGGAAAACGGGACTTTTCGTTTTACTGGTTGTAGAACACTGAAATTCGGCATTTAGGTTGTTTGGAGAGTGTAGAGGAGCATTAAGAGAGGAATTTCCAAAATTCCCACGGGAACGGGAAAAAACGGGATTTTTCGTTTTACTGGTCGTAGAAAGCTGAAATTTGGCAAGAGAGTTCCTTGGGGAGTGTAGGGAGCATTAAGAGATCATTTCCTGAAATTCTGAAGGGAACGGGAAAAAAACGGGATTGAAATACTCCTGGTACACGCAAGCAAAGTCGCGGGCAAAAGCTGTTTGTCAGTAAATGAAGTCTACGCGGACGAAGTCGCGGGAAAAAGCTAGTAATTAATATGTCGTCCAACTAGTTAACTTGAATAATAAAACACCTTACATTGGCTACCGGCAGTTTTTATAAAGTTTCACAAGGTTTTGTTCTCAATTTTGGAGTCCGCTCGCTAAACGGAGCTTAGGAGAATGGGGTTTTAGTATTTTTTTTTAAATAGTTCTAACTATATTATCGTGCAAAAACTTATTGTGCGAGCTGGAGTGGGACGCATACTAACTACGAAAAATAATAAAATGTCTAAAAAGCCTAAGAAAGCCTGCGATATTTGCTCGGACGTCCAAAAATTGTCTGCTCTGAGAATGGCCGATGTTCGCTTATTTTCAGAAGCATATTTGGTTGCTAATAATGACGTGTCATTATTGAGGAAGCTACCTAAAACTTTGTTTACATAGATCGAGTACCGCGACTTACGGTCGATTCCTTTACACAATTATCTGCCTTTTCATACAAACTGCAACCTAATGCTGCTTGTACGATTTTTCACACGTGTAAACAAGACTTTAGAGTCAAATAACAGAAGCCAAACAAACGTTAATCAAGTCGATGCCCGTAAATCGATCAGGATTATTTGGGAATGGTTTCGCTTAATGCCAGGATAGGTTAGGTACCTACTTACGGCTATAAGGTCTCAATAACCCTTGAATGGGTTCATGCACGTAGATGTAGCACATCTACGTGCATACAATCTATATAGAATTTGTAAATTGTTTACGACATATCCATTTCGCCACTGTCTTAAAGGTTTTATCTTTGTCTCATTGTCATTAAGAACGCAACTGAAAACTTCAAACTTACTCTTAGCTGCTTTTCTAAAAACTATTACCTACTGTAAGCAAGTAAACCTGCCTATGTATGTATAAAATAAAAAATTGTTTTCATAGCCTAAACTAAACCATTTCCATGTTATATTTCATTACGTACACAACGATATGGCTTTAAAGTTAAGTATATATAATTATCAGTAAATGTAACGAGTCACCCTTTTCGACCCACGCCCACAAAGAAATGGGGTCTTCTGTATAATTGGAACTAGCTACCTGAATACTTTGAAGTATTTACCCTCAATATTTTGAAGGAGGGCTGACGCACTTCCTTTTATGTAGCAGCTGGCAACATTTGTCTTTGATACACGCCTTTTGATGTAACTTTGCACGTGGCAACACCCGTGTTTACTACCGAAGCAGTGGCAACTACGACAATGACTGTTTTATTATGTGATTAAACGTTTTATTTACGCGTTAGATTTACCCATGAAGTGAATAGAAGAAGAAATTAAGTAGTTCGATGTGAGTGTGTGTTCGATGAGAGTGGAGCGTCCTTTTCATGGTTTTATAAATAATAGTTATTTGTTATGCAAGGCTGCAAAGTGTTTGTTTGGCGCGAGTGCCTGAATTGAAACCGGAGCAAGCGAAGGATTCTATGATTGAACCGCGAGCGAAGCGAGAGGTTCAAAAGAAGAATCCTGAGCGTCGCGACGGTTTCAAGGCACGAGACTCTAAACAACTTTGCTGCCGAGCGAAACACACAATTTTTCACCTCAATACAGCGAGAAAAATGGTGGATGGAAGAAAAAGAAAAATAAATAAAATAGTAATTAGTTAGGTATTTCACTTTTATACATACATAAATATTTACCTTACAATACATACTATACATACAAAACTGAGTATTATACAGAATTTTAGTTTATAAAAGAACTTTAGTTTACCTTTGCTACCACCCTACATTGTTTAACTGGAACTGCTTCAGAACTTTACTTTGTTACCTATTTGGTAATTAACACCTTTGATTTACTGACATAACTGTCCGAGCATATTTTATAGTATTTCCGTCGACGAACACTACATTTAGTTTTTCTTTATTACTTGAACTCGTAATTTTTAAAGTAATAACAAAGTCTTTGAATCAACAAAACATCTGTGAAAGATGGCGATTTGTCCGCGCCAATCCGCGCGCAGCACTCGCGCGTGCGCGCTATTTACTTTATACGCGCGCTACGAAAGCACTAGCAATACACTGCTAAACAGCCTAATACATATTTAAATTATAATAAACTAATTAATCAATGTCTTAACAATGCAAATTATAGTCACTTTGTAGATAAAAATTAATAATTCGTCGAAATTAAATTTTTATTTATTATCTTTGACCTAAAATGGTTTAATGTTCACGAAACAAACAATAGATAACGGATCGCGTTTCTGAATGTGATTATGTTTTTTAAATCAAATGAAACATTTAGGGGGTCTTATTAAAAAGATCTACATTTGAATTTCGTATTATTCCGTCCCTCTCATTCACCAATTAAGTACTATTCGTGTAAGCAGGCCGACAACATACGAAGTTCAAATTCCTAATTTCTAAGTATATGAGTAGGTGGACAATGGTGGTCAGCGCCACGTTCGAATTTCAAAAACCTTTTCCACGCTAGAGGGGAAAAAGCGTTTTTCCACGCAGATTTTGAAGGCGAAAGACAGCCCTTTCGAGCAAGTGAGGTGAAAAGTATGTTTACCGATGTTGCAATGTCTAAAATTAATCGTATCGCATTTTTTAATCGTAGTTTACTATCGTTGTATGTATAAATTTAATGAATTTGAGATCATCTGAAAAATGTATAAAATTCAAACCAACTGAAGTGCGAATATGACAATTCTTATTATAAAATCTTACCCCCGAATCCCTGCAGGATGTCCAAAATTTATTATCAGTTCTATCAAGCCGAAGAAAATTAATTTCCTTTCCCTATCATCGAAAAGAAGCGTCAGTTTGCCAGTGTCGAAATCGAAATATTTGAATTTCCCGACTCGAAGCAACGCGGTTGGAGTAAATAAGTTTGTGAGCTGAAGCGCCTTGTGGACATCAGATAAGAGCTGCGGTCTTCGTTACATTTGCATTTCCCACCGCTAAATAAACCTCGAGTTAAATAATATAATAAAATAATTTTCGTGCTTCATAAATTGTAACTTCCTAGACTATTAAACCTGCAAACGTTTCGTTCATCAGGATGCTATAATGAACTCGCGGCTTAATTTAATAACACTTATAAATTATAGCATTACTTAAATCTGTTTTTACGCGCCGAAATAAAGCGTTTACTCATAATTTAGGGTGGCTTAGAATTATTCTGGAATATTTCAGTAGGTTAGGTTAGTTGATAAAACACTGTAGGTAATAGGTTGTTTTATTGTCATTTTTCTACAATTTGTCACCCCTTTGACGCGGTACCTACACTTTGAACATCGACCAATGCATGGAACCATATGTCAACCACAATTATAAAATCTTGAAATACATTTACAGCGGTGTGCATTCAAACTACGAGTAACTCAACCGCCTGCTGAAGTATTCTAGATTAATTTTAAGATAGGAACAGTGCATAATATAGGTTACAATCCAAAATACATTTCGCTTAAAGGCACTTGTCTTTTCGTGCAAAACACATACATATGTACATATCTCATCTGCGAATATACATTATGCATAAAATGTGTCAATCTTTATTAATCACAGTCGTAATCCTATAGACCTACGAAAATTAATTACATTATTTGCTTTTATTGACGTTTTAACAGTCATGTTGCAATGCGTCTTATTCGTAGAGCGTTTATTGACATACACTACGTACGCTCATTTCATACACATTGCGCAAACTATCACGAAAGATTTTACAATTACGAATATTAACGCAATTTAATTTTAGCTTGTTTGTTTAATTTATTCAATTACGTTTTCCGTGCAAGGCAAGGGCATTAAATTTTGCAAAATGCCGGCAGTTGTTTCTGCGCTGTTGAAGCCGGCTCTGCGAATCAGATTGTGGCACGGCGGTCGGAGGTCTGCCTGCGAGGCAGCGCGATAAGGCGCAAGCTGCCCTGGCACTGGCAATACTGGCATCTGCCTGCCATCCAATGCTCTTCATTAAACTTGTCAACAATGCACGATGCAAATACGTTGACCTGATTCCTCACACAATTTTCATCCACTTTCCTAGTGGCCACAATTGAGTTTCCTACCCACGACCGCAATTGCCAATTAACGCTTGTAAGTATTTATTAGGTACATGTATTTTAATTGCTTTGGTGCGTGGAGTCAGCACGCCTGGGCCAAATGTACACAGGAACGCTTTTTGTAACGCTCGTTGGTGTAAGTATCAAACAGTAATTAATATTGAGGCACATGTTACAATCGGAACGATATAGGTTTCAGAGGGCCGAAAACACTGCCCTAATTTAATAACGGCTAGGAAAGAATAGACGTCAGATAAGATTGCCCAAGGATAATCAACAGCTTAGAGAAATAAACTCCTAAGTCCTCCTTTATTCTTGGAAATGAAAGCCTTCTTAGTCGGATTAGATGATTTGTTTTTATGTATTTAGTAAATATACTTCGTGTAAGTATATAATGTAATCTGTAGTATGATACCGTCGTTTTGTTGCCCAAAATCGAATATTTTCATTGTTGTGGGACTTTTGTGGTTAACCAGAAACTTCAGCAATAAATGAGTAGGGGCCCCGACTTTTGAAAGCATATCACTAGAATGTACCATTCGAAATTGTTTTTTTTTGTACCTATTGCTACAAAGCTACAGCTGGAATGAAATTTTCGACTAATTGACTTGATTAATAACTACAGCTCTAATTTATTACTTCTAATCTACTCGTATCTCACATTCAGCACAAATTTTTGCCACATTCGAGTGCAAAACGAAAGATGGTGAGATGATGGATGATGAAGTGAACCATGCTAAACATGGCCCTTAGGTATTGTTACCTTAGGCCCTGTACTACCTCGTAAGGGATAAAGACGTGATCCGTGTATGTGTCTGTATTTTCGAGTGGTATTTTCTCGCGTGCTTTCAAAATTGGACCCTTGTTTATTTATATTTATCCTATAGCGATCAGCCTGTTATTTCATTGAATGTGTTGGGTTCGTCCAGCTAAACATTGATAACTGATTCAGGAAATAAATTAGCATAATAAATACATATGAAATAAGATAAGAACTAATAATAGGTATTGTCTTAAGGAAATAGATATTTAGCTGTTTTCTGCGGCTTTGGAAAAAGTCAGCAAAAAACTGCGAGTGACCGTTGTAGGTGGGTACTTAAAAATTAAAAAGAGAGAGGTGACCCACGTTACAGCTGGGCCCTATTTTATAAAGCTACAAGCTACAATTTACAAGCGCAAGTCTCTATCTAACACATAGGGTCAGAAAGAGACTTCCACTTGTAAATTGTAACTTTTAGCTTTATAAAATAGGGCCCAGGACGGTGTACAAACCCCCCCCCCCCCCCATATCTATATATTAAAATCCCTTATACTAGCTTACATCTAAGGTCTTATATCTAATTTTCTTATAATTAATTTAATATGGACTTAAATATACCTTATACCTAGACTAGACTACAAGCAGCACCCAGACACCAATCTAGACTACTATATTTATCTACTCATGCTATGCAATTCCTAGCCTTAATTAATTAATACTATGAGAAACTATTCGGATTGAACGGACAGTATGAAATATGGCCAGCGTGATCGTCTATTTCCTATGTTGTGATAGTAACTCAAATTCGTTTAGTGGAGGCAAGAGATGGTAACCCTAAGAAGTAAACTATGCCCTAAGAATTAACACTGAAATGCCCTACTCCTATCTGAACCCTTCCGCTCACACAAAACTCAGCTTCTACAAATCACTACTAAAGAACATCAATGAGAGATGAGTAATTATAATTAAAAGGTAATAACTGGGAGTCTTTATATATATATCTTAGGGTAAGTATAATGTACATGGATGCAATGTAGGTATTGCCCTAGTACTGTTAAATGGTTAAACTAAATTATAACAAGAGCATTTATGTAGGAAAGTGAGTAATTGTCTTTTGTGCTAAAGTCAGGGCCCCGCCATTCGCCCTTGAGATTTTTCTCAACTGATCTTTGCCAGTGACCATGTTCCTCTTCCAGCGACCCTACAGGAACTCTGGCACAAGACTTGTGATTTTACTTGTCTTTAGTCAGTATGTCATGTTATTGTACCACAATGGGTAAGAGGAGGCTAGAACCAGATTCCTACCTGATACTAATCCTATTATGCTATGCTGTCCTGTCATTCAGGTACAGGAGGGAAACTAATTCACTTAAATAGTATTTTAAAATGGGAGTTTCTTTGATTCACTTTGTTGTTTATTAAATGATAAAATATTATAATCATTTACTCTATTTCTGGTTCTGATTTAATTGGATCTAAATGCAACAATAAAACTCTCCCAAAAAGCTATAGAAATTAGTAATGCTTTATTTAAACATTCTATCTTAAACATGGTAAGTAAATAGGTATAATAATAAGCGTCAACGTTACGAGTTAAATCAGATATTGAAGTAAGTAAAAGCCTAACCTAATAGGTATAAATAAAAACCTCCCTATTCATGCCTAAAAATATACATATTTAGATAAGAGACCAGCGCCACCAGTTCCCACGTTCCGACCAGCAGAACACGGAAGCCTGGGTACACGCTAGGAGGAATTTACCCTACCCAGATATTTCGCTGGGAGTCGGGTGCTGAGTCGACCTCACGCATCAGCTCACACTGAAACAGTGTGTTGAAATTCCAAGCCCTTGTTATCACCGTTAGGTAGCCAGACTTGAAACCCGAAAACCGTGTTTCGTATAGTCCCTACTTCAAGCACACAAGGTAATTAATCAAGCTAATTAGTATCCTATAATCGCAAATCCAGCTAGGCTCTAAAGAATGAGAAAAAGGAGCTTAGGCGCCGGAGAGTCGCCCCGAGCCGCCAAGGATAAGGTTAGGGAAAATCACCGGCATTCGCGACCACAGAACACTATTTCACACAACAATAATATCGATACAATTAATTCAATCAATTAATGTAAAACGTAAACCAGTTGCGACCCGATGTCGCGTATTTTTACTTATATCAAAGTGTGCTTGCAAGAACCGCGCTTACGAACCGAACCGACCGTGGCGAGCCGCGAAGCCAAAGAGCAAGAGCCCCGATTATCCGTAAATATTTTTTTGTAGTTCATTCTGGTTTTTTATGTTGGTATCTTTTTCTTAGATGGTCATGTGTAATCCATTTAATACTTTCTTTTTTATTGATAGTTGTTAAAGATTGATCTTAATAGAGTAATTTGTCTTCATAATTTAGCTAATGGAATTGTTGATTATTTTCAACTTTGGTTGTAATGGAATACTATATTTCAGTATTTTGTACATGTGTGAGACCCGCACTTAGTGTGACGTCTTGTGGATCTATTGTTTATAGACAACCTGTTTATAGGTGTGGTATTTTGCTTAACGATAATGCATACTTTTTGACAATGAATTAATGTTACTTGAAGCCCTTTTGTCCATAAAAAGTAAGAATTAAGGTGAATTATATTTTATCTAGACATTAAGTTGCTCCTACATTTATACATTAAATCATTTGCGTCGCATTAACGAAAACCGTAAGCATTCCCCAAAGCTTGACCAAGATGGTTCGTAAATAACATTGCTTTTATTGATGTTCTTATATTTATTTACCAAAATATTTTAATACTTGAGACTATTTTGTCTATGGTGGCGGAAGGTTTATAACTTCACAGTTTACAAGAGTTCAAATGTGTGTGAACCTGCCTTACTGATTTTCACTGTGGCAACACCTAGAGATATTCCTCTAATCTTTACCTTGTTTGTGGGACGACTATTTGTTAGTCTGAGATTCTTTCGCAAATAACTTGACAAATATTGACAAATATTGCACAGAATATGTAATGGTATTTTTACCTGATGTAATTATTTCATCAATTTAAATACGTTCCCATTTTTGTGGAAACAATTCGTATTTTATTAGTAGGTATTTATATTATTTAATTTCACATTTATTTCATAAAATGTATATGGAATATTATTCCATAAGAGAGTATGAATATATTATTTGTGAATTTTGACCGATGCGAGGGCCCGGATCGGTACAGCGGCAACATATTTTGGTTCACTCCGTGTGCGATGGGCCTAAAAATGTAAGCGAAACTTTTTGCTTTATTGGAATCGGAACGCGGATTCAGAGTGCCAGTCTTTCTGGCACTCGTTCCATCCACGCCGGCGCGCCGCTCCATTTTATTTTCAGTCAATATAACTTTGTTTATTAAACAAAGGAAATTAAACTGGTTCACACGCGTCGAATGCAGGTATTACAAACAAGGCAAGCAACTATCTTCATTGTTCCAATTAAACTAGAGCAAACCGGCAGGATATGGGCCGGGCCGGGATATTGAGGATTTATTGATCATAGACAACAGCAGCAAACATGCGTTATCGGGATAACATGCCTATTAGTTCGGGTGGACGTAATTGATTTTTGATAATTACCGCAAACAGATTACTTCTTCTATTCAGTATCTGATAAAGTAGGTAAATATTTACCATTCGGGTTGATGCCAGCTTATTAAATGAAAGAACCCTTAAGTTTTATATTTTGTAAGTACATGGGATTTAATCGCCGGGAGCTTTTACGAGGTCCAAAGTCCTAAATTTTAATATGAATGATGAAGACTGGAAGATGAAGATAATACAAGATATACGATTCGGTTCCCTAATGAAAGCATATTATTTTCGTTAATTAAACGTGAAAATATGCAATAGAACGGAATGAAACTGACAGAGATATTAAAGCGGGTCCTATTATTTCAACCAACTCTGATGGTATTTCTCATATTTAGTTTAAAGCGAGACAGAATTGCGATCATAACTCGTTTTAACTGTCCCTGGTTGTAATTGCATGTCGCTATAAAGACAAACAAGAAAGAATCGTTTATAGGCAGCACAGATTGTGGAAACACATGTGAGCTTATAAATAGATTTACGAGACCGAAATGCTGAATCGTTTAAAACTTCGTGTCACCCATTTTGTAACCCATAAAGTGTTTTATTGCAGCCACAGGTGTGGCGCGAAAAGCCACAATTCAGGATGATCGTAAACAAATGTTTATGTGGCATTCTCAGCGGCTCGAGGACTTGTCGATCGGCAGTCTTTGTGTGCGTCAACTGGTCAGTAGCTGAGCAGTCGCTGGATTAGTCGACGGACAGATCGGGGTACTCATATGGGTCATCTGGATTCGTGTTAATGGGCCGAACTGCGGCCGAACGCACTCGTCCTCGATATCGTTTAACTGGAATCGTTTCAACGTATTCCCATTACTTGTTAACTGGTTTTACGGCCGCACTAGAAACATACGATATTTGTAATCTTGGCCTAATTTTTAAAGCTAATATAAGTAGCTTTTATTCCTTCTATTGCGGAAGCAGCGTAGTAAGTAGGTTATTTAGATCAAAAATTTTCAATACCTTTATATCATCGAGATTTATCAGCATTGTTTTAAATACTATATTTTTATCAGTAAAAGCTTTAAAATTCGAATCAGGTGGTGCATTCAGATGTGAAGCGAATGAAAAATTAAAATTGAAGTTTCCGTATGATAAAATGCCGGCATCGGCACTCAATGCTTAATTATTTTGCTGTCCGTTTCAGTCATTTGGTTTTATTATACATGTATATACTTCCACAAAATCCATTGCTAAAATCTGTTATAACAATTACACAACATAAAAGTATCTGTAGTTATCAGTTTATTTTCTTTGTCTGGGCCACTCGATTCTATTATAATATTTAGCTCCGTTAAGTCAGATTAATGTTAAAAATTAAAATTAAGTGAGGGAGGTTAATAATACCTAAAATCGTTTGCGATTATATTTTTGGCAAAAAATATCTTCTGATGATCCAAACATTTTCATAGAATTCTCCACCAAAACTACTTTATCTCCATTTAACATAGGATTTATTTGAAGCATTGTTGAAGATTTCATTAGTCCCATCATACAGCTTTTGAGGAAATACTGAATACGTGGTGTATTATGAATAGCAACTCAATCTTTGGTCTAAGCTCGGTAGCTCTATGCATTCGATTCAATATACTCAGACAGACACAAACGCTTTAGCAGAGAATAATACGAACAACCAATCCATTTAGTTTGCTTCAAACTTCTCACTTACAATGTAACTTCATGCGGTTCATTATTTGACTAGTGTAACTAATCTAGTTGAATATAATGTTATGATATATGTAGGTATGTAACAACACTGACCAACTTTCAACATGAAACTACCGTGAGACTCACACATAATTACAACACGACGGATAACTCACGTATAAATGCCGAAGAATTGCTCCGACAATTGTTTCGGACTATTTCGAAGCTCTTCATCAGGGAGCGCTCGCCCCGACGACAGCGAAACGAACACTGCGCGCCAACGCTCTGCTCGCAAACAAACAAATAATAAATACAAAAAATAAAATAAATAAATAAAATAAAATAGAAATAAAATAGTCCGAAACAATTGTCGGAGCAATTCTTCGGCATTTTACGTGAGTTATCTGTTGTGTTTTAACACTGACCAACTTAAGAAATGGTAGAGAAGGATTATTAGTTTTTTTTTTTTCGAAATGTGTTTCAAAACAACCAAAGTCTATTACTTAGATTTTGCTTAGGTATCTGTAAGAACCTACCTACCTTAAAATTTTGTAGTTGATTTTTAAGCAAAATTACTAACAATTCCTTTATTTTCAGGTATCTGGAATGATCCAAAAAAGAAAACAGCATTACCGGCCACCCGATCGAATGACCAGGTAATTTAATGACTACATTGAAGACGTTTGTTGATGTTTAATTGATTGAGGATTAGATAGGTACGATTTTTTTATTGACCGAGTGTTGAATGATTTACGGTTAATGATGGCTTTGGAAGACATAGGTGATTTCAAACGGGAAAACAATGAACTTAGAAGAACTTTCAAATATGTATAAATTTCTAGAAAAACCTCTGAATTCAAAACGGGCAAAATTTTGCCTCGTGTTCGAAAAATAATCTTGGGGAGGAAACTTTAAAGAGAAAGAAAGAGAGAGAGTTTTGTAAAGAGTTTTACATACATACATACATACTTTATAACATCATCATGATCTCCATAAGTCGTCTATATACGCCCCACTGCTCCTGCTTCCTCTCAGAATGATAAAGGTGCCTACCTTGGGCTATATGTACCTACCTGCTTAATTTAGTTAACATTGTAACAATGACAGTACCTATATTACGCTAAACGCGACCCCATGAAGACGTCACACATGGACGTGATCCCTTTGAGGGCACACTCATTGATATGTACTTCATGTACTTCACATTTAGAAAGTATCAAATCAAACGGTTCATTAGTTACCATCAAGTGACACCGGGAACTCGGCAAGTGGCGCTCCGTGCCGGATAATGCTACGATCGCGTGCCGCGACGAATTAGCACTTCTGCTGTTGCATTACACATTAAACCAAATTAAATTATAGCAAGAAACTACCTAATATAAACTGTTTAGTTTGTAGTTAATTTGAAAAATTACATGAGTTGTAGAAAAAGACGCATTCTACACGCTTTTAATTAAGAAGCGGCGTAATTATGTAAGATACGAGAGAAAAGAACATGACGATATGAGATGGAACAGTACCTAACGCAAGCGTTCGTGTAGTGTATGCATGTAGCCCACGGTAACCGCTTACCATGCTAGTTTAGAAAAAAAACACAAGTTTTTAAAGTTAAATCTTGTTATATGGTAGGTAACCATGATTATTTAGAAGTAAATTGAAATACGTGCCATAGTAAAAACTTCCACGCATATACAGGGTGAAACTTAAATCGTGAACAAAAATTAGTGTTTCATGCTCAGTTAGTGTTGGACAACATAATGCATTGACTCATTTGTTGAAAATAATTTGAGTAAATTTGCGGTTCCCATACACTGCTCAAATTAAATCACAAAGCCAATGAGCTAATAAAATAAGTATATAAGTATTTACTTACTCACCTTTAAACTTTGCTTATTAATTTTTCACGTGCATAAATTTATAGAAAATGCAAATCAGTATTTGTGTTTTTGTATGTATGTATGTATAACTCTTTATTGTACATAAAACACATTAATTTTACAGATAATGAGACAAATAGATGTACAAATGCGAACTAGACTAGAACTAGAGGGGTTTTTATTAGCTTTTCGTGCTTAATTTATTCTGAGTCGCTTTGTGGACTAGGAGCTTATACTCCAGGTATTATCCAAATCAATTATCCTATACATAATACATATATACATGAAAAATCATTACCTACCTATCTTTGAAACCACGATAATGTTCAAAATATACCTAATCGAAGCTTATTATAACTAATTGTGTCCAAGTTGAACCTTTATATTTAGTTACTCGAAATAGCCAATAATGGCTTGCGCTCTCGAGTGTTGGGGACAAATTAATGCTGTCGATATCAAACCCATTTTGCTTCTTACCGCCCCTTTACTTCGGCACGAGTGAGAGGGATTGCCCCTATTATGAAGTAATTACCCACTCCATGACTTAATTCATGCCTAAGTGATCCTTAGAGAGACATTTGAAACTGCACTGAAATTACTCTTAGTATTCTTATAGTCCCATATGTACAAAGTCTTAGCTCCCACATCTGCAACGCGAGTTTTCCGTGTTTCTGAGTGTTCATTTCTACGAACACCCAAAATACTGCGCCTCATTGCTTGTATAAATAATTAAAAAAAGCATTGTAAGTATAAAGCCTAATAATGGAATTTGAATTCGAAAACTGCCAGTTATATGTCCGTGGGCTGGCAGTCGGGGTCCTGTAATTCATTATTTCGTTTCTCGTTACGCGGGGCCGCGGCGTATCGCGTGGCATGAGGATGTAACTAATGAACATTTTGTGTTTGTTTCCTGAATTAGGTTTCACAACACCATTTGTATTTCGATATACATGAAAACCCTTAAATGTAGAGCTTATTTAGAATTTATATTTGCGTGCTCTAATTTGACCTGTGTATAAAAATGTAAAAACTAATTTTTAACATGTTCGGATGACGTCAGAACGTACGCGTCTTAACAATAAAACTTCGATGTGATCTAACTCAATACCTGTCTTATATAAAACTGAAAACATAATCCAGAATATTTAGGTTTAGGTTAGTTAAAAAAGATGTAGACTGTGTTGACAGAGAAAGTAAATGACTGCTACTTCCTGATGTCACATAATACGCATGGAAGAGCGCTACTAATTAGTAGCTTGCCAATGTACGCGCTTACGCGCTATGCAGTTTCTTGAGAAAGTATCTAGCATTCGTGAAAGGCTGCTTTGCTAAAAGCTTGAACTCATTAGTCCTGTGGTAATTCCTTTTTCTTCAAGAAAAAGAATCGACACGTAGCAATTTAATGAGCTTAAAAACGTATTAAATCGAAAATTAAGTATTTTACTTTACAAAGCTTGAGTTGTGGATAATCTTGCCATTGCTTCATATCAAAAAATTCAAAAAGAGGAGGTTTTTTATTCCCCGGGACCTTCATTTAATCTTCTTTATCTCTATACCAAGCAATAAACAGAATGCACCATTAATTGTGTAAGTAATTAGATCAACTTTTTCCTCCACTTAAGGGGATGGTTCGGAGCAAACCTTTGGCTAGTAAAGTCCTGTTCAAAGCAATACGATGCCGAGGTGTTCAAATTAAATATTGCAAGTCTGCTGTATTTGAAAATGACGATGGCGATGATGGATTTAAAAAAGTGTCCTCATATTTTTAGAAACATTTCAAATTCATCCCGCTCGTACTAAGGTTTGCTATTACTAGTTACAGGTTACAGAATATACACGATATGCGCCTGTTATAATAATCAAAAAAAGGGTTCATTTTTCAGAAAAGCTTGTTAACATTACACGCCTATGTTAACATAACAGTATTAACAGTCGTTAATTCTTACTTGTCAATTTGACGTTTGACTTTGCCAGATATCTACAATATCAGTATACCTGCCTAGTAGCCTTATATGGTGTTAATTATTTTATCCGTAGGTTACTTAAGGACACGTTCTACAATAATAATAAAGGTATAGCTATTCCGAATTCGCCCGCTTCCGTGGTACCAACGCATCAGGCTGTACGACTGTGCATTGAAGTGTACACTTAATCCTTTACTAGCGCATTCATTCAGCAACCTTATTTCGCGAAAATTGATTGGCCTCGCAGACGTATCGGTTTGAGCAGGGAATGATCTTTATATTTAGCGGGTAAAGATGCGGAAAGAGGCTAAGCCTCCTCGCTAATGGCTGTGTTTTTGTGCAGGGCGCGGGCGTGAGATGGCACGCGCGGGCATGCTGCACAGGGGAGGAAAAAATGGCGCAGAGTAAGTACTCGGGTTCCAACTACATAATACTGATAGGCATTTCCATTTAAGGCGCTGTCAACCGCCAATGACCTTGAGCAGCGCCATCGCCACTCTTCACACAATTATACCAGCAGCGTCGCGCACGTCAAAATTCTTAGAAATAAAGCACAAATAATAAGAAATAAAAAGAAAAGTGTCGATTATAGGTTAGCTAGGTTTTAATATATTGAAATTGTGATTTTAATTGCAGACCGACATAAAACCGTTTAATGATTTTTGGACCAATCATTGCAATTATTTTCTATCGAGCCGATTTCGTCCAATCATGTATCGAGTACGGCCACGGTCTTTGCAATATGATGAATGTTAACATATCTATTTTTTGCTACACTAAAACAAATAGTTTTTCATAAAAGAACTGCTTAAGGAACATCAATTGCAACGATTTGGGTGTTGACAGCCTCATAAAGCTCACCGATGGTACTGAATTCGTCCTAGGTAGAATATGATCACTCGAGTCACATAGTAAAAAACTGGACTAGCGCGAGCTATAAGTGTAATGTATACAACCCAACGCAACCTACATCAAAATGCGCTGTCAAATTTTCCAACATATAAAAAAACAATACTTCACCAAAAAGCTAATCGATACGAAACCATTGTCACATACTCAAAGATTCAGAACGTCAAGGACTAAATGTCACACAAAAGTGTTTCACAAATTGTTAGCGCGCTCCAGACGAGCTCCGAAGCCTACATGAGTTAGCACTTAGCGTAATTGGCGCACAGAACTCGTGGTTAACGCCTTTTATGATTACATTTTTGTGGACTCCCGTGGCATGTTATTTTGGGTGAGAAAAAATAGACCTTTTCGAAGAAAGTGGGTTATAGGATAAGTAATAATGTCTCGGCATTTCGTCTTTTATTTTGTATTTTCTGTATGTACAAACTACCGATCCGCCTAAGATAAAGAGCTTTCGCACAAATAATACAACTAGACCTTTTTCTCATAAAGCGCTGTCTTATTTTTAGGCCATCCTATTTTCTGTACCTAGGTATTACATTGTTTTAGTTCGTGGTCATTCGTCAATTTTAGTGGCTCTTACTGAAACTATTGTCATCTGAATATAATTCTCTGACAGTGACAGTGATGGAAGCCTAAATACCATAACAATCAAACATCCAGCGGGAACGTCCTCATCAACGCCTACGCCTATCAAAAAAAAGTGAGGAGAATGTAAATTCTCTGAGCGATCACACAATTGCCATTATCACAAAGTGCTGCGCGGCCGCGCAAGGCCCCGACAAAAGCCCCGCCTCGGGCGTCAGGTGCAAGCCTGATGGACCAATTACTTATTTTAATATTTTTAACGCCAGTCTCTGCGGACTCGCCTTGTCCATGATACACTCGTCCGTAGCACTAATTCTATTACCTACTCAGGTTACGTTGTAATGTAGAGAAACGGTGGCACACTACGTGCTCTGTGGACTCTAAAATGTTTGTAATGTGTCTAAAACTTTTGTGAATGATGTGTTGTGTGTCCCATTCACCTAGTCGGACTATACACATTCTAGAGAAAGTTTCAAGCGAACAGTGTCAGGATGAAATGGTTAAACAGCACGTTAAGATTAAGGCACGAAAGTTGCTTGGTTGGGTTTTCTATATTGATGCTAGAACTGTTACTATAGTTTAAAAACATATAATACTTACCTACTTAAGTAGCTCGAGACAGATACTAAATATGTACCAACTCTACTAACATAATTCTTAAGTAAAACAATTTTTCAGGCATCCCTATAATAACTTACGTAGTCGAATTCGTTTCTAAATTGCCTTGGCCGTATTTGCGATTCTCACCACGATTTATTTCAGGATCGTTTTGAAGTCGTAATGAAGCGACGCGGATTCGTATCTTGAATATCTTATTGCAGCATCATATTATCTAAATTGATTTCAATTTATGTTCAAACCTTTTTTTGTGCATATTCTAAAATTTATAAACAATCACTTGTATAAGTATAAAACGATAAAAGAGACCGTTCTTCATGGACCTAATTAAAGCGTACAAAATTGCTCTAAATGATTCGTGTAACAAAAAAATTTTTGTTGTGAATAAAAAGGATTCAGCGATTTTTTTTTTAACTCTAACGACTTTGTTACTCCACGAAATTCTTAAAAATGTGGTTTAAATCTTCAATAGCTAACTGTACTACCACTCTGTCGCCACTGCAGCACTGCTAAAAGCGTTCCTCCCGCAGGCCTAGAGAACTTCCCAGACGAGTCTCCGTCCCTCGTTACCTCCGTTGCCGTGCTTCGCGGTTGCCGCTCATTAGGGATTCAGGATACCTCATTCGGAGACTTCATTTAGGTAACTGATCTAATCTAATTTTACTTAAGCGGTGAAACAAAGACAAAGTGGATTTTTAAAATTTTTCGCTTTATAAGAGGAATACATATATTTGTTAATCGCTAGGTCGTGGGGCTGAAAGAACGAGTTAGGTGCAGGTAGTAGGTGTGATTTTTGGGGCACTATCAGATCTTTTTCTCTTTCGAGTACTGGATACCTACACCATAATTACTATCTATAAAAGCTTGTAAATAGGCTTGGCCCGCTACTTCGTCTGTTTAGGATGCAGTAGTATCTCTCCCGTGGGAAATAAGTACATATATGCCTTTTTATACGACAGGGATAAAGACGTGATTTACGTATGTATACTGTATATTATACGACAAGGAAAGAGCGAGCATGCGAGTCGCATTTTCTTAAATAAAAGGGAGTTCCTCACAGAGTCAAGTAGGTACCGTCTATGTATGTACAAAATTTCATCCAAATCCGAGTATAATTTAATAAATATACAAACCTTCAATTTCTTATATGTATTATTGTATTATTTTATCAATAAGCTTACAACACGCACCCGCAATGCGCTACACATAATCCATACTGTATTAAATAAACGCAACTAATTTTGGCATTAGGTGGCGGCATACACATTATGGAAACCTTCTCGTGGTTACCACGCTCCGTTAAGTTAGTTCGAGCAAGTTTATGTATCAATGCTGTGAGTTTGCCCCCTCCTTACTGGCTTACTCCCCCCCTACTACTATCTACGTCACTGGCCTTCACCCTAACCCAGCACTCACCTGGCCTGGCCTAACTTTAAATTGTTAGCTGTAACATCGCTTCCCACTCCACTAAACTTTATTTGTTTCTTACTTACTATTCCCAACTTTAGATGTCAGTTTTCTGGAAAGCCCATTTAAAAGCTCCTTTATTATTCTTGGCGCCGCCTTGTGGGTGGTGCTATTATTGTACGCTATTTAGAAAAGCGAGGCAACGGCGAATAAATACAAAGATAGTTTGCTAATAGTAAAATCTCATCTCAACCTTTAGCCTGCCCTAGAAGGCTAAGTTTTGCATTTAGAGTTTGCCAATTGAAAAATTAAAGGATTTCCTCGTATAAGGTACATGTGTTTTTCGGTATTAATTCTGCTCGGTAATAATAGCTTGCTTACGCAGAACAAGTGAAGCGTGACATAACGCCTAGTATGAAAAAATATCGTTTGAAATAAAAAGGCAAGGCTAAAGTAAAATCTTGTATACTATTCCGTTGTTGTTTTCTTGTTTGTGTAAAAATCCGCTGTTCTTCGCCGTAATGACCAGGCATTTCTACTGAGTGCGCGAGCTTATGAGTAAGAAACTCATGAAAGGCTAAATAAAGGATATGCTTCGAGAATCATAGTGTCAATCGTCTGGGGAATGATGGAGAAATATTTTAATACGAAATGAAGGCGCCGCGCAAGCGAGGTCGACTTCGCACTACACAGACTAACAAACAGTGGAGCAATGATTGTGAAACTGCAGATGGATGCTGGCTTTGTTTTTATAGTGAATTGTTGATACTCCTCCCAGTCGCAACGTATATCATAATAACCTTATTAAACCGATGTGTTATTCTTTTTAGGGTTCCGTACCTCAAAAGGAAAAAACGGAACCCTTATAGGATCACTTTGTTGTCCGTCCGTCCATCCGTCTGTCAAGACCATTTTTCTCAGGAACGCGTGGAGGTATCCAGCTGAAATTTATAGCAAATACTCAGGTCTACTGCCCCTTGGAGCTGTTAAAAAATCAAACTTCTAAGCCAACGCAATCAAAAGATACAGCCGTTTATGCCACATATTTTTGAAACTCGCAAAGGAATCAAAACCTACAGGGTACTTCCCGTGAACTCAGAATCTTGAAATTTGGCATGAAGGTAAATCTTATAGCACAGATATAGGAATAATTGCGAAAACCGTAAATATGTTTGAATGTCTGTAAACCGTAAATATGTATGTATCAGTGACCAATAAAGTGACCCCACACTGCGTACATTTTGCTTTGGAGCAGGGCTCTGCTTACACTGGTTTATAGATATTTATAGATAATGGTACGGAACCCTCGGTGCGCGAGTCCGACTCGCACTTGGCTGGTTTTTTCTAAAGAGCGCCGTGCTTGACTCACGACCATAACTTGACCTTTTCTCAGAGGCTACCGGGTACTCATCTCGAGCTGGCGAGCCATCTGCAAGGGCTTGGTTACTGTAACGTGCAACAGTTACGGTTACAGCTCGCAGATGAGTACCCGGCTTTATACATCCATGTCAACGTCGAGATACCTACCTGACTTACAGTGAGTTGCACCAAGTTTTACGATAATTATTACCGAGATCAGTAAAGTTAAGAGAATGACACAGCTGGGCTTGGAAATCGTATCACACGGAAGTACTAACCCAACGTTCATGCAACATGTAAATAATATTGCCATAGCGCCGAACAGATTATTTTAAATTTATATTAAACATTAAATAATATTCATTTATTTCTGTGATTGTAAGAGCAATAAACAATGTATGTTTTCAGATCTCAAAAACAGCTTTAATGATTTTGATGATTTTGTTAACACGGACACAAGTTCGGTCGGCCAT
This sequence comes from Pandemis heparana, assembly GCA_963854515.1. Taxonomy (NCBI): domain Eukaryota; kingdom Metazoa; phylum Arthropoda; class Insecta; order Lepidoptera; family Tortricidae; genus Pandemis; species Pandemis heparana. Next base: position 12,158,196 of record OY978008.1, on the reverse strand, counting down.
ACATAAATGCATACATATCGTCACGCCTCTTTCCCACAGGGGTAGGCAGAGACTACTTTGTTCCACTTGCTCGGTCGGCCAGGTATTTTTAATTTACGAGTCCAATTTTAAGTGCATATTATTTCATTGCGAGTCGGTTTACTAAACTTAAGACTTAAGAAAAATGAAGACTAGCATTTTATTAAAGTTACCTACAGATAAACCTTTATGGTTCGTTCATGCGTGATGTGCTTTCCAAACCACGTGTATGGTGCAGGGTGTCTGGTATACTATGCTATTGTTGTGACGTAGTCTTGCAAATAGGCGAGTAGAAAGGGGACATATATAATGTTCCGTGGGGAGCGTGATATTTGATTTCGTCACGGCTCGTGATCCGTACAAGGACTCTGATATAACCTAATTTCTAAACATAAGGTTCCTTGTTTATTCGATATTGTATAACTAGTGGGTTTGTGGCTGCGGATCTGCTAGATAATAACGTGGTTAAAATTCGCTTGTCGTGGCACCCATTTGGTTAAATAATGGCTAAAAGAATATATTGGTTACTTCTACCTCAGTATATTAACTTATAGTACCAAAATGCGTTGTTAATATATTTTATCTGAAGCTGAGGACTGTTACGCAAACTTCAATTTCGAATCGAAACACAAAGAGCATTGGTGACTTAAAATATGAGTTGCTCACAACTTCGTCGGAGAAAAGTCGATACATGCAGAGCACACAATAGTAAACACCTTTTATGTTAGTCGTAGCAAAGGCCCTGTATTATGTACAAAGAGCGAGGCGAGTACCAATCGTGCGGCGGCTATTGTAAGGTTATTATTTACGAGCGACCGCGGCCGTCATAAATCAGTATCTTGCTTTTACGTGGTAAGGAAATAGCTCATAACTTTGATTGGCCTCTTCGCACAGGGTCGCACCTTCCTCACTATAGGTCACCCTGCATTAAATATGCACGTTCCACACAACAACAACGTGTATTTGAATGCAGTACGAATAGCACAATAAACAAGCTATACCGGTATAAAGGATCCTTTATGTTAAAACAAAACCTTCTTTATGCTAATTTGGTAATGAATTGCGCGCCATTATTCTAGGAAAGAATAATTTAGCTCCATTAAATCAGCTTGGCTAAGTCCATTACATTAAGTCTTGCCCTCTTATTAATTGAAGAATCGGTTCCACAGAATCTACATTTTGTTCCATATCATGCGACCTGCTTAATTTTAAAATCAACGTTATACTGAATACCACAGATGGCCAAGATGAAGTACCTATTTTGCCTGTAATGTCTCTGACTGTCTTAGCGAAAGGATTAGAAAGTAAGATGGTGGTAGCAAATAGTAGCGATACAAACGGACCCTGCACAAGTTCTTACTTCAAACATAAATATGTAATATAAAATTTTGTCGATCCTCGATTTTGCTTGAATTGTTTTGATTTTAATTTGATGTCAAATGTGTAAAATATGAAACGAGGTTTCCAAGAAACGTTGAACTTAATGTAATCAGTCAACCGGGGTATGAACATGTCACGCGGTTGCTACTTAGCCACCAATTAAGAATGAGGTCCCGTTGTCATAATTATCTTAAAGAAAGCCCTGCAGATAGGCAACTTTTGTGGCTGTTTAGAAGTGGGTCAGTGTCCCGTGAAAGTTTCCGCGAATGTGGTCCGCCAGCCCCATTACCGCGGCCGATCAAAGCCGCCGCCTCTTCACAGAAGGACCCTACACCGCGCGAGCACTCTGAAAATCATGCGTTTGTTTTTATTCACTAATATTTTTCTGCTACAAATCAATTCCTTTACTGATATTTAGATATACACGTACTCGAAAACTTGAAAGATCTGTGGTGGTTGGTGTTACATTTTTTTTTTCAGAAATCGTTTGATTTCGGTTAAGGTATTGTAAAGCAAAGAGCTTTACAGATAGGCAGAAGGCAGAATTAGACTGAGGATTTATACGCGGCCTAAAATTTTCATAACTCACCAATACGTAAGTGCTCTTCCTTTGTTTTTGGGAAAGATTAGGTTAACAATATTTTCTACTCACTTAGTCGACGTAGGCGTTGGTAGGAACACCACCCTCGAGCGCCTTTTAAAGTTTACACGCTGGTGGGTGGCAGATTTCGTGTGGGCGCCGAACACCCGTGAATGAAAGGACAACAGTGATTGACTGGAGGGCCGAGTGTGAGTCGGGCCCGGTGGTGGTCTAAAATTACTGCTGCGGCAGCAGGTGCTTCAAATCTAATTAAATATTTATGTTCCAAGATGAGCTGTAAATATGGCCCATCTCATAAAAATCACATATAGGGAGTTGAAAACTTAAGTGAAATGCGATCGACGTATTTTATCGTACTTAACGCATTCCTTTTTTCAAAAATCACGTTCCTTAAGATTGTATCAATGAAACTTTACTATTGATCGTCATATTTAGTGGGAAAAAATTGATTTCAAAATCTGTATTCCTATGAGAAATTAATGTATGCTCTGCGAACGACGTGAAGTGCAGTAAGCCGCGCGTCTGCATAATTATCACAGTGTTTGCTCCCCATTAACATTAGAGTTCAGCTGCGGGTCGTTTCGGGCGGAATCTGTAAAAAACTTGCCTCCTAAACAACTGCAATATAATTTAAACTTGCAAGTTGAAGAATTCGCTATGCACAGTGTACACCACTGAAATGTAGCTAAGTTACATATGTTTGCCACAAATCGTTCATTGCTTATTAAATAATATTCAAGGAATGTTTACTAATATGCCGTACCTACCTACTTACATAAAAGCATATTTTCCGCTAGCATTCTGAGGTGGTAACTTTTCTTTTGATATCGACTGTACCTACTCAAGTCGCCGAGTACGCGAGGCTTTCACGCCGCCCACCGTAGGAACACTCGAGATCGATGTAAAAGCGACATTGCTTTTCTTTTACACACGCTGGCAGTAGCAATATGCGCATATTTAGATATCTACGGTACGGAATATGCTGAGGAACTATACCTATAGGGAAACACGATCGCACCCGTGGTGATTGCCATTTATTGAACTGGAAATAAAAAATAAAACTTTCAGATTGAACTAGAAACCAATTTGGTGTGGCTGGTCGTCGGGTATATCCGAAATATAACAATAGGTTTTTGCTGATGAGGTTAGTTAAACATACGAATTGGGCCATGCTCTGTTATGCAACCGGCTCTAAAGTGCCTGACGGCACTACAACACTGTATTAAACAAGCCACTAATTATATGTTATAAGCGTTATTTCTTTTATGTAGAGGCATTTAAAGGTTGCTGATGATAATTATCAAGTCCATTGTATCGAAATTAAACCAACGCAGGTCATGTCTAATGTTGGCACAGTACCAGAATATGACTGTGAATACACTATGAACATTGTGACTTGTCTGAGAAATCTCAAAGCCAATTAAATATAGGTAGGTAGCAGTGGCGTGGCGTCAAGTATATCAGAAGGCAAGCCGAAGGGAACTTAACTAGCCTTTTCCTCTAATTCTACACAATAAATTGCCCAACTGCCTTAAAATAGGCAAGCCAGTGGGAATCGAGTTCTATGGACGCCACGCCACTGGTAGGTAGGTACTGAATCTAAAAATCTTACCTACTTCGACTATGAGATCCAACTTTCTGGCTAGTCTACACCGAATGAACGCTGCAGTATGTTATTTGTCATATGTTTTCTGAAAAAACTCCAACATTTCATAGTCCCTTGAGAAGCGCGGACACATCACAAATTGTCGCTTCCCGAGAAATAAAAGTGCCCCAACAAAATGTACTGAAGCAATTCTGCAATAAAAGAAAATAATGCTCGCTCCGGGCCCGTTCCGACAATTTGCTTAGGATTCAATATTGTGTCGTGGCCGCCACAATACTAAGCAAGCCCCATTTCGGGCATTTGTGGACCGAAAGTCCAGTTCTATTTTCTCATTTTTTCTTAAAATGAAAAACGTGTAAAGTTAAAGTTAAAAGTAGGGAATACTGAGAAACTCGACCTGCATCCATTTGTGTACCTGATTAACTACCTATTTTATATAAAAAAATACAGAAATTGAGTCGCAAGATTCCACCCGGACAAACATACTTACATACATACATTGCAAGCTAGTAAAAAGCTTGTAAAAACAGGTACGATATAAACATCTAGAGAGATACCTCATCAAATCTTCGTAATCGAAAGAAAATTTTATTTGCATGCCAAGGAAAAGGGCAATAAAAACGTAAGTATTCTCATCCTGACGGGTTCCGTCGATTTGTTTAGGATCTAAAACGGTTACCTCTCTTCAGGCTTGTTTCTTATTCTTTGAAGACTTTTGAATAGGTTTAATATTTGCATTTAAACAAGTCGCAGAAGAGGAAACTGACGTTTGTTGACTCTATGTAAGTATAATACTAACAATTTCCTAGTCTTATGTGCACAGAAGTTTTATGAAAATGTGGTGCGTTGCCCGCAGCTTCGTCTGCAAGAAATTCTTTTATCACTATCCCGCGGGAACTATGCAATTTCTCAGAATAAAAAGTGTATCATATTATGTACATTCAGAATATCAATTACTTATGCGCTAAATTTAATTGAAATCCAGAACAAAAAGCTACATCCTTAGTCTTAGTTCTATCTAACGATGTTCTATGTAGCGATAAGGCCGCCTGTTGTTACCTTATTACTTCTGTATACCTTTTTTCTGTTTTGATTGTTATATGTGGTGTTCAATAAAGAGTTATTGTATTGTTTGTATCTATCATGTTAAGTATACGTTTAGTGGGTGGAGGACTCATCAGGGCTTTCTGCATTCAGAATAGCGTCTGTGATAAATATGTAATGTCGTTCAGTCTTTCATTTACATCGAGTTATTTTATTAGCCTCTTTGCGGCATTATCTCTAAATATAAGCCTATGTTGTATAAAAATTAAAATATATAATATATATTTCATCACTCAAAAGTCATAAGCTCGAACTAGTTGTGAGATCCTTTAATTGGCTTCATTGATACTATAGAAGTAATCTATTTTGTAATTTATAGCTGTTGGTTCTCCGAAAATAAATAAATAAATCTGAAAAAATACCTTTGCCAAAATGATATCCTCGTTATGTAAATGAGGTAAGAGCCTAAACTTATAATAACATGTTCACTGAAAATTGATATTACGGCTATAATATAGTCGTATATCACCATGCCTCAATAAAATTTTGCCCTAAAGTGTTCCGAGGTAGGTAATCCACGTAATAACTTGAAACCACGCCCGGCATATTTTTAGGGCGTGTTTTGATTTAGCGGCCACTTCCTTAATCACAAAAGTGTTGTAATACGTATATGTTGATATATAAAGTGGATCCTGGCCCGGTCCTAAAAGCTTTCACGGACAACTGTTAAGGTTGTACCAACCATGCATTAGAATCATGGCGATAAGCGAACGTATGAAGTTACAGTTAAGAAAATGATGAGTCTGCATCAGTAAATGCCGATTTTATTTTGTAGCCTATGGTGTACTGTACCTCAACTTTTGATTGCTATTGTTACAACAAATTTTGACTATAACTCCTACTTAAGTTATAAATTCTAAGGACTATGCCATAACTCAGTAGGTAGGTAGGTAGGTACAGACTGAAAATTACGGATCCACAAAGGCACCAAATTTATACCTACCTTTTATCCGCCGGGTTAATCAGTGCATTGAATTAAATGTAGGTAGACGCTTTGTTTACCAAATATGCGTATCAGCCTCAACCATGACGCAATTTTCGAACAAGGGCCAAATGATCGCACGTTTTTCATTAAACTCCCAATCAGTCGTAAAACCTCGTAGTTCCTCCAAATTAGTTTTAGCTAATGGCCAGGCAGAGCTTAGCGATTGGCGCGTTACCGATCATTTCGGTTTATGTTTGAAGCGAGAGCCTTGTGTACTTACATTTTTATTAAGCCTATTAGTCGGTACATAGAATGAACAAAGAATGTTAACCAACTGTATTTTCAATTGTGCAATCATAGTTTTGGCTTTATGCAGATCACTAAGTTTTATAGAGTATTTAGGTACTGATACTGACATATTCGTCGTTGGATGGAAATATTTCAAATACCTTGGGCTTTTTTTATTAGAAGTACCACTCGTAGACTTACTCATGATCATGATTAGCTAGTTAATTCTTTATACATACTTATGGGATATTGCAAATTGCACTTCTTTTAATTCACTACAGCTCTCATTATCTTCAGCTTTACAACGGTTATGGTTCAATTGACGCGCGAATAGGTCTCGCCGGTAGTCTAGTTATAGCCTGCTAACCCCCCCCCCCCCTTCCCGAACACGTCAGTCAATTTCCATAATGGAGCGACGTCGGGTTTTCGCTGACCAGCTGTTATTGTACGTGGTGCTACCTACAAAGCTCTTTGTAATCCGATGCCCGGTATGAAACGATTCGGTAAACGTTACGAAACGGGTATTGTGCTTAATTGAAAAGATTTTTTCATATGGCTAATGGGTTTTGTTTATATAAAGCTCTAAATACTGACGCAACGTTTAGCTGTTTTGTCTAGGAAAAGGCACTCATATGCCGTCGAAGTCATATTCTCATATTGTTACATTAATTTGTACCCAATGTGTTATGTTTAACTTTCATTTACCTACTGCCTGCTATACACACAATGTAAGAGTAAATTAAATAGTATTTACTTTGAATTTTAAACAAAACTGAAACCCCACAAGCTTTCAAGCGATTAAACGTCGGAGCATTAAATTTTACCGCACTCTGATTACCTATCACGCGGAAGTGATTACATGGACGTATGAAGCTCATATTTAACATTAGCAACATTAAACTGGTAATCAATTTATTTGGTGGTTAGGCTCCGATTCTGTACAAAGTGTTCACTTAGGAGTGGGCGAGAACGCCATATGATCGCATGAGGGCTATCAAATACTAACAAATTACCTAAGTAAAAAAATAATATCCTTTCTAGATTCTGACCAGCGGCGATATTGAGTGAGCTATCATCATCATTGTCGTCTGCAGCTTGTATACATCCCACTCCTGCTTGAGCTAATCCTATAGGTACACATAAATCCTATAGCATCCTATTAATATCACAAACTTTCGAATTTATAATATTAGTAGGATTAGTAGGATTAAATTTACAGCTTTAAGTGCAAATAAAAGTAAAGTGAAAACTTTTATTGTTTATTTATTAGTGACATCAGCGACAGTTTTTTTTTTACATACCTAAACAGACTGATAAACTTGTTAGTTTTCCACATGGCAGCCCTAATAGCACGCGGGATGCGGCGGCGGCGCACGAAAGTGAAGGTGGCCCCCACAGCCTCCCGCCGCAGACGGCAGGGAAAGTACTCCCGCCGCGATATTGATATTATTATCTTTGATGTGTAACAGGGAGGTTTCCAGCGCGTGTTTTAAATCGAAAAATGTTTGGCTTTTTGTAACAAATTGTCGCGGTAAATCCTAAAAGGCGTTTTCCGTGTTCGCACAAAGCGTGTTTTTTACGCGACGGTTTCACGTTAATTTTCAAAGAGTATTGACGAAAGACTTGGCTGAGGGATTATGTTGTTTTAATGCGTGCTCAAGTTGATGTGCGAAAAAAATATATTTCTAAAGGCGCTAAAGCTTTGGAGTATTTTTCTCACAGTTCTAAGTAGATATCTTCAAGTTTAATTACGTCTTAATGCAAATACTTAGATACAATATCCTTATTGTAACAATTACAGCAAAATTTGCAAGTAAGTTGACTTGTAGGTATAGGTACGTAAGAAGTTATTTGACTCCAGGAAGAAAACAAAGTATTGCGAGTTCCTCTTTTTCCCTGTGTCGATTGCAAAAATATATTACTATTTTTATAAGCACGTGGTATATTTTAATACGTTTGTTACGCATATAAGTGCACCTATAGGGCTGCGGCGTAATTTGAGTTCTCCCGGTAACGAGCCGACTCTCAAGTGCGCCTCTCTAGCGTGGCTGTTGCAAACGAGCTGATTTCCTGCCATTCGTAGTGCATTGTTTAGGCGCTACATTATGGTTAGCGAACACTAATTCTCATCTACCTCTGTTAGAAATTTCTGCGTCTGTGTAAAAGATCTCTTAAACTAATTTTAGCTGAGCGCAAAAAATAACATTGAACAATAGGTAGTCTATGCATGTCTGGGCAAGGTATTAATAGCTCCCTGCGGCGGAGGCTCCACGGATCCGGTTGATAGAGTTATTTAAAGAACGTTTACACGGGCACGTGTGGGCAAGGTCCTCGTGGACGCGGCGTAAGCAAACAGCGGCGGGTGCCGTCTGGCGTCTGGCGGTGCGCAGCTAATTACCGGGGGGCGCGACGAAGCGCCCTGCTCCTCAATGGCGCTCGCACTCCAACACACACGCCAACTTGATGGAAAAGTCACTGTAAACGATGACATGCACACATTCCTGCCCTCCGCTCCCTCTTCTATAGTTCATACAATGTTTTAGGACCTCGAACGCACATAAAACGACAAAAGTAGAATCGTTTTCTTTCACGACGACTAAGCCACGTTCCGGAGTCAAATATGACAAACAGGGTCTGACGTTATTAATTTTACGACAAGCCCAAGGAAGGTCGTAACGCGAGTTTCCATTAGCACCTGGCCGTCATAGCAAGTGTGATTAATCTAATTTATCCGTTTGAAGCTGGTAATTACACTGCCGAGACGTAGGTGGGGGGAAGTATTCTTTCTGCTGCTTAATGTCCTGTAACCCCCGCCAAGCCTGTCGTCGTCACTCGCCTTAATAATTTACAACACATTAATTTTTACGTTTAGTGCTCTACGTTTCCTTGGGAATTGCGTTTAATGCTCTTTTGCGACATTTAAAACTCATCGAATCCGTGTTTATGGATGCTAATAGCATCAAAGCCGTCTTAAAAGCAATCTTTTATATTTTGCGCAAACAAAACGAGCGCCACCTTGAATAATACGGCCAAATCGATTCTCGTTCATTTTGTGTTGATTTTGATTAAAACTAATTAAACAGGCTAAACGTTCTGATAGGTCCCGCTCGACGCAAGTTTGGGGTCCGAGCGCCGTCTGGGGGAGAATATTGGCAGCCGCGTCTTTCCCCTTTCTTTCCCTCTGCACGCAGATAATTAACTGCAGGTACCCCTGCCCCGCGTGGGTACACGGGTTCAAATTTTATCCACAGCAGTAATTTAAAGAGCGGCGAGTTGTCGGGGCGTTTCGAGTGCGCCGCTACACCGATAGGGTTGGAACAATTTGTAGGGTGGCTAGGTAAACGACCGTGATTATATTGATTCCCAAAAACGACATCTCTGTCGGCAACCCCTTTCCCAACCCCAGGATTTACGAGCTTTCGTTTTTTCCAGTAGCATCTAATATTTTGTACTGATATCACAAAGAGTACGCTGTTTTCTATGCAAATACGATAGCGCACCCAGACTAGGTGAACGTCAATAAAGATATCCCGACACTAAGCGACTACGTTCTGAACCTACTCGCATTCAAACGATCCCATCAGAATAATCTCTTTTGATATGTTACCCTATGGTGTTTAATTTACATATTTATACCATTAGGACGTTATAATAACTTGTATCGGATGAAAAAGACGGTTGAGTGGCTAGGTAGCTGGGGTTGTGTGCATTGTTTGCGGAATTATAGCAATACAAGCGCGTCCCGCGAGCGCGCCCGCCGCCAGCCAGACGTATAAATCAAGAGTTAATGCTGCCGCATCCGGCGCGTCTCTGCTTAGGCTCCCGGCACACAGTGTCGAACGATAACAGATCGATCACGGATAATGTTTAACCAGTTACCAAAAGCTCGAATGATCGACCTTTTATATTAGGACCTATGTGTTATTCAGGGAATCATAATTAAGCGATTTAACCCTTTATTCATAAGTCGAACCAAGTGTACTCAATTCGAGCCTCATTAGGTTCTTGTTAAACTAACAAAAAAAATAAAAAAAAATACAAAAAGATCATTCTTATTAAAGTACTTATGTTGAATATAATGAACACTGCGAAATAAAGGGTAGCAATTTAGCCGAATTAATTTTGTTTACCGTAATTTCTTCAATTTGACGAAGTTTGGCAATTCTTTAATTAATAAACAACTAGTCGTCATGGCATCACTATCTTTAGCCCAGACCTACTTGTATAGAACAGAGGCTTATGCCCAACATTTTTATGTGTCTATAGGCGAATGACATGTGAGATACAGCTACGCATTCTCACGTCTGCGTAATATTTACGAGCAGCTTTAGAATAATATGAATGAATAAAAAGTTTGCTCGCAATGAGAAAAGGGATCTTGCACACAGCTTTATCAAAGCGACGAGGCGACAATTCGCTCGTGTTCGCGTCGCGTCGCTTTGCGCCGGTTCCAAACCCTCCCTAACTCCAGACGAAGACGCCAATTCAAACGCTGCCGGCATTCATAATCCGTTAGGAGCCTAGGACTCTTTCAACGAATGAAGAAAGAACTCAGCGAATTACTTATACACTTACTGGATAGTTCAAAATGTTTAGCGACAGACCTTTTCGAACTATCTAATAATGTTACCTAAATAAAAATTTTATTGACTTAGGCGACACTCCAACTACTTCGCACCAGTGGTGGTAAATGTAAATAGTACCTATGAAATTATTTAAACCTGATGGTTTAGCTGCGATTCACGCAAAATCAGTGTTTAACTCCCGCTACGTCCAAAAATAGTTATTTGTTATACAAGGGGGGAAAGTTGTATTTTACCTGCGAGTGTTCATTTGAAACACGAGCTAGCGAAAGGATTCTATGATTGACCACGAGCGAAGCGAGTGGTTCAAAAATAAAATCCTGAGCGTAGCGAGTGTTTCAACACACGAGGCGTAAAATAACTTTTCACCCGAGTATAACACAAAAATTTTCACCTCACTACAGCGAGGAAAATAAGAAAAAGGGTTTGTAGGTACTATCACTCATTTTTAATAACAAAATAACTAGAAAAACATGCGAATATTTAACGTTGACGGCTTAATTTAAGTTTTGAGTTAATTTTTTTTTTATTATTTGAAAGAAAGAAAACATTTATTCGTGATATAAATTACTAGATGTTGCCAGCGACTTCGTCTGCAAAGAATTCGTTTATCGCTATCCCGCGGGAACTACGCAATTTTCCGGGATAAAAAGTAGCCTATGTGCTATTCCAGACTTTTCTCTATCTATGTGTCGAATTTCATCCAGATCCGTTAGGCCATTCTGGCGTGATTGAGTAACCAACAAACATCCATCCATCCATCCATCCATCTATCCATCCATCCATACTTTCGCATTTATAATATTAGTTAGATTAGTTAGATTAGACTTACAGAAAAAAACAAGTAACAGCATAATATATACAATCAAGAAATGGTTCCACCTTAGCATAATGCTGGCCTTACAGCCAGCGCTGGTCTTCCGTTGGGACCATCAAGTGCAACTGTCAGCACAAACAGTGAACCGGCATTAAAATCTGTAATAAGGCTTAATGGACAATCATTCCTTTACCTATCCCACAAGGGATGAATTTTATTAAAACAAATATTTCGGATGCGTTTTGTTCGCATATTGACTTACTTGGACTGTCAGAACATTTTATCCGTTTTTACAACAAGAATGAAGATTAAGGTTGAATGCTGATATTTATGAATTAAAATAAAGTTGTAAGACTGTATTGAGTGTTTTTTACTCGATGCAATTCATTAATTTTGATATTAAAAATTCAGCACTTTTAACGTTTTACGTCAAATATCACTTAAGCTCCCTTCAAATGTCAAAACCCTGTACTATATCTTTCTAATCTGTGGTCAAAACTCTTTCTCCACAAGTGAATAAAGAGCGATTTTCTCAATAGCTGTCAAACAAACAAAAAGTGCTTTCCGAGCTAGTGAGGTGAAAAGATTATTATTACCTACTCATTAACAAACAGCACTGCAGTATCATGTTGGGACTAAGCATATTTTACAGCTGAATTTACGGACACAATCCTGTAATTACTCGGTAATTATTAGCCGTACCTGTGTCCGTAACTTTTCGGTGCGGTTTGCGGGCACTTAATGCAGTTGCGGGTAGTTTCCACTGATAATATAGCCAAATTTTCGCGCATTATTCTAAACCAATTCCTCTAACACAAGCGGTATCTGTCGTATTTTAAAGTAAATTTCAAAGCCGGTAATATTCGTTCAGGTTAACTCAGATGTCTACTCATCGCCCGGATATTAAAGACGCGCTGAATAGGTCATTTTTAGGTAGTAAAAGTTCTATTAGCAAAAATGGTTTACGAGCTCTCTCGGAAATTGAATCTGAACGATTGGGATAGAAAATAATCAAACAGCCTTTCCGGGCTTTTTAAGACTTCTTGTCCGTCACATTACGTGACGTAAATTTTATTGAAACATTTTAAATTTGTTGGTTAAATGCATGCATACACGAGTAGTACTTCTATACTTTTACTGTTTGTTACGTCTTTACGCAAAACGCATTTTAAACAATCTAGCTAGCTAGTCGCCCACAATCATGCTTAACGTGGCCTTTAGGTCTTGTTACCTTAGGCTCTGTCTACCCCGTAAGGGATAAAGACGTGATTTATGTATGTATGTTAATTAAAGACACTGAATACATACTAGAAACATTAATTATGAAAGTAGGTTTGATATATTTTCCTGGGAAATTCGAAGTTCTCGCATAGGAGCCGATAGACTAATTTTATAAGCAAACTCGTAGATAACAGCTAGTAACAAAAACTGTAAAAGTATAAATAACAGGCGCTGAACGTATCTAAGTGTCATATCTTAATCCTCACACCCTGAGGTAGGGAAGTGTAAAGTAATTTAAAAATAGGGAAGACTATATCCGCTAACGGCGGGGGTTCCTAAATCGCTTGTTAGCCAGACACTGCGGGACCTCCCCACAACAAACAAGAAAAGAAGGCATTAAGCCGGCTTCGGAATATAAATGTTAAAAAGAACAGTGATTTCCTCTAAAGTTTGGTATTTACAGTAAAAAATTATTTGTTTTAACTTTTATCCTAATTTTCCTGATACCAAGGTTACTCAGCCTACGCAAACCTTTCCTAAAAAGCCTTTTACGTTAATTAACAGAATATACCTTAAAAACAGGAATACGAAATTTGACCCCCGGGCTAATTAAACCCTCGCAACTGTTTTTAACTTTTTATCAGTTGGCACCAGAGGCGGGTCGGATAAGTTGGTGTCGGTCGCACAGCGGAAAGTTGGCGATCGCGATGTACTAGTGCTTGCACAAGACGGAGCAGAAGTTGGAACAAAAAGCATAGTTTTTCATCGTCGTCGTCTGGCCGCCAGCGGTCGATATCGGCTGCAACTACAGACGCGAACTTTAAATGCAAAGTTTTGTCCAAAACGTGCACGGCGGTAACTATTATTTAAATCACATTCCGGTTTCAGCGCTAGCTATTTCCGACACCTTTGTAAAAAAATATTTATATATTTGAAATGCACTTCGTATTCAAAGCGTCTCAAATTGGCTGCGGGCTTTTGTTTTGTATATTTACCTACCTTCCGATGAAGAACAGTTTAATATTTAAGTCCTTATTACGAAAACTAATCGAATATTTATGTTTATAAATTGTCACCTTTGTCCCCATGTTCGACCATAAATTTAAACGTTGACCGGCTATCGAAAGGATGTAGACTAATTGAATTTGCATGGGAAGTACGATACAGGGTGAGTAAAATGTTACACATTTTCCATTCCCCTAGCGTCCCCTAGCGACACGTATACGTAACTCAGATGAGTGTCCCCGAATGATTTAGAGCACAAATTAAACCTTCCATAGCTTCCCGTGGCCATTATCACAAAACGCCACGTTTTTGGGGTACCGTAATTAAACCGCGAGAAACCCTTATAATTTCGTTAAATCCGGTCGTCTCCAGCCTCGAATCACCTATTAAGGGACATAATTTTGTATGGGGAATTTATATTTTCTCTTTCGATTTGTACATTAATTATTAGCACAATAAATCACAGAGAACTTTTTCAAACTGACCACACAATACAACAATGTTGGCAACTTTCTCAAACACATTTTACTCCGCTACAAAACTTGAATTGAGATTAAAAACTTTCTGGGGCCAACTCAAGTAATTACTTGCCTCAAGTTTAACGAGTGACTTCTAACTTGTAAATTACTCTCAAGTACGTATGTACGGGTGTGCTCGGTACTATGCCAGCGGAACACATCGCCCCCAGAGTTGAAAAGTTCAATATTGACTCGCAAAATTGCTTTAAGCCGCTGCAGCCGATAATAGTTAAAGCTCATTTGGAATGTAAACCTTATGTTATGTAAGGAGAGGTGGTATTGGCTCCAAGAGAAGTCGCCGAGGTGTTGTTACAGCCGGCTGCCCTCATTGGCTTGTCCTCAAAGCTTCCTTCCGAGACGCAAAGAAGACGAATGATTTTTCCGATAAAAGTCAACCATCTAATAATAACGTCATAGATTTTTATTCGTGGCAGAAATCGTTTTGCGAAAAACGGCCCAATTAAAATGGGGTGTATTGTTAACGGATTATTAAGGAAGTGAAATGTTCAGCTTTTCGGAAATGAAAGTATTTTACGAGACAGAAATTGGGTTTTGGATGCGTGACCGTTTCAAGTTTCGTATCAAAAGGGTTCCGAGCATATTTTCATGGCCCAAGTAATGATTGGAGTGTAACATGTTTTACGTCACCCTTGGCCGTAATTGGGATTTTACGCCCGCTTCGCGGACAGAAAATCTCACTTCCTGGCCAAGGCAAGACGTAAAACTTTATACAAACCACGGGCGGTAATTCGTAAAGCCCCAGATCGCATGTTTATGCCCCTCACCTTCGGTTCGGGCCACAAACACCTGCGATCTGGGACAATTACGAATTCACCGCCCTAGGTCTGTAATGTACTATTTTGTGTTATAGTTATTAGCGTAAATACACTGCCTACTATATTAATTAAACAAATATTTATTTGTTTAATTTTGAAATAAATATAGGTACATTAAATCATTTTAACCACTAACCCCTAAATATAAGCAACGGCACAGCGTCACAATTAAGTTAATTTGATGAGCAATTTTGAAAATGATAAATATTAATAGTTGTTTAAAATTGCAGATCTAGAATAATAATTATTTTTATTATACTTACAGATTATTTATAGTTACGAACAATAAGTGTTGTTGCAAATATTTTTAAACTGCAAGAAAGAAATTGTAAAATACATAGATCGTAATAATATTTCTATAATGTATTACGGCGTAGCAGTGCTACGGCGCAGCGTAGCGTATCAAATTTTCCCGTAACTATTAAAGTGGTGGGGCAATAAATAGCACAGCACCTGGCAGCCTGCAGTAGTCGAGATTAAGTCGGCGTACAGCGCCGCCGACTTGGTCTGTATAATTTATTAGTGTAGTGATGTTATCCTTCACCCGCAGGTGGAGTGTCGAAATGCGCTTAAGTTGTTCGTTATTAACAAACTTGTTCCTGTTTTCGGATGTGTGCTCGTGGATAATTAATGAGACCAAGTTTAACGGAACTATTGGAGCATGAAAGCGGTACACTGCCAGAAAAGGATACAAATCACAGCAGCGTTAATAAGATTTTGATACACATTGGATTAGGAGATTGGTTTTACCTCTATATTGAAGCTTTGTCTATTGCGATACAACGTGATAATGATTTAATTGATTTATAAACGACCATGCAGTTACATTATTTAATAAAAAAAAACACAAATTAATAATTTAACAAATTCCCCAATACAGTAAGCAGAACTTAATTATGTTATGTGCTGATGGGTAGGACAGTACCTAAACTAACTTTTTGAAAAAGTCATAATCTAACTTACTCTTATTTTAACGTAAGTCACGCGATTAGGTACTTATTGATTTTTTAAGTATAGTGCTAGCAGATTTTACCTAAAAGTTTTCCAAATGATGATTGGCTAAGGTGATGCATTTGTCAAAATGTTAGTTGCAAAATAATTGGATCCCGATCAGGCTCATTCATCATCATCGTCCAATTCTGGACATAGGCCTCCTCCAAGGCTCCTTCAAAAGAATAATAATTGAACAGCTTTTTACTGCTTTCGTGTTACGTATGAATGAAACCACGTCATTTTCAAGCAGACACACAATATCGAGCGTTACATCTTACATTATCCAAACACATGACGGACTGGTCACAATAAGATGCGAACCCGTATGTAGTTCAATTGGTGAGCGAGCTTTCCCGAGATTATCAGGTAATCCGGTCGATTACGGCGCCGTCACGCGCCGGTCCGGTTCACGGTCGTCACAATCGCCGCGAGTTTATCTTCCCATTTAGGACCGACGTAAGAATACGTCTTGTACTTATCTGAACCAGATGCCGAAAAAGATAGATGCCAGTTCTGGATATTGTTTACGAAGAGCAAAAGATCAGTAGTTACAAAATATAGTTCGATTCCAAAAAGCTGTTGATAGGTAGGTACCTACTTTCGTGCAGCCACATTATTACATCGTTTGTGACATCGAAAATAGATAATCGAACCGTATGACATCAAATAATATCTGTAGTTTTCCATTCCACTTTTGCATGGAAAAAAAACTGCAGTTTGTGCGGTAGGTATCATAGCCGAAATTAAAAACGATTAAATTTACTTTATTTTACTTATTTTTCATCGTGTCCAATTCAGCCAGTTATTTATGCCAAGACACTTCGGACGGCCAACACGATTGCCATCTTCTCGCTTGCGTCTCTTTCATACTAGACTAAGTAAAGAGAGACGCAAATCATAACAAAGCCGCCGCCAGCTTCCCGTGATAGTCATCCTGGAAAGTATTCGTGTAAATGTTGAAGCCGGACCAAACAACGGAAACTTCCGGCGCGAACTAATTGGACAAGTTTTGTGCACTAAAAAGCGCCCTAATGCCAACCGCTAAGTACTGTACAACTATTAAAAACTTTCGTTCTTGCAGGCCGTATTTTGAAAGCACTATTTGTAGAAAACACTTCAATTAAGTACTACCCAATTAATGTTTGGCATAATCGCAATCAAACTCTATAATTTTCTATAACTTTAAAGCACGTCTCTAGAAAGAAAGTACGAGTACGATAGTTTTCTGGTCGTGTTTTTAATTACATTTGTGAAACACATAGATTAAATGTTATCTTTTAATTATTTTGATTCCCCTTTCCACCTATACGATATGCTAAACGGGTCCTTAGGTCTTGTTACTTTAGACTTTGTTTATCCCGTAAGGAATGAAGACGAGATTTATGTATAGATTAAATTAAATAAATTTACTTACTCGTAACAATATGCACTCCATGCATCTACTCGTATTGTACGATATTACCAGTTGCCCGGTGATCGGGAAAACACATTTGTTACCCTTCCTCATCACAGAGCGCTGCGCCGCCCCGTTTGACCGAGTTGTTAAAATCGCGAACTCGCGCCGCATTTAACGAGTAGCGCGTACTTCAGGCAAGGCTGTGCGTGCGCGGGGTCAACGGCCGCTGCACTTCCGCCTCGCTGCTCTCGTTTCCGTATAAACATATCCCAGTCCGGTATCAAGGTATAGGCCTGAAAAGTTGGGACGCAACATTGATTTAGGTTTAGTTGCTTGTAGGTATGTACCATCCATAAGGATCACAGATTAAGTACACTGTGTACCTATTATAAGTAACACTGGTTTTGTATAATTTGAAATTTAAGTGTTTGACTATTTTTATCGCTTAATTACTGCTCTTACTGTCTTAACGATATAAATGCTATAAATATATCATAGCAGTAAACAAACATTCGTTTTGTTTTAACTTTTAATATAAGGCTCTAGTTAGACTTTTATTACGCCCCGATAGGTCTGAAAACTTTCCAACAAATCCAGCAGACCTAACTTAATGTAACTAATCAATGAATCCGAACTATTTAGAAGCAGGAACGCGATCGGTAGTCTTAAAAGTTTCGGAAACGGAGGAGTGTGGGTGGAATAAAACAAAGGCAGGCACGCGCCCGCCACGCGGCACTCATGCTGAGTGCTCTGCCTTGTGGCGGCGGTGGCACAATGCTGTACACTGTTACTACACAACTACGCGTTAAAGTGTACGATCCTGCGAGCGCGTTACGCACGCGTCTACGCGACGCAATTGTTCGTCACTCAACTCAATCAAATAAAAGTCGCTCCCGGTTCTAAGTAGTTGGATGTCACATTTTTGCAGGAGTTTAATTTATATTACTGTGCACAGTGTTTTAGTGAAAAATTATAAACGTATACGTTAACGTTAATTCAACAAACATACATAAATATATACGCACTATTGGAAGACTTTTGATTTTTCACCCTGATTTAAAAAGGTAGTATATCTAAAAAAAGATTAAACACCTAGTTTGATTTAATCGAAACGAAGCAACCCAAATTATTATTAGGGTTTGCTAACCTTCGAGAACAAGGTTTTTGTAACACTTCGCAACAGTTAAACTTTGTAACCACATCTTTAAGTTTGCTATTAAATTGCACTTTTTTTAGCGCTGCGGAATTGAGGGAAACCTTATCTTATTTTTACAGGGATCATGAAAAAATTATCCTGTATCGTACCGTGGAATGATAATTATTGATTTCTTCATTGTCATGGTGAATCTTTTGTATGTACTAGTGGTAGGTACATGAGCCAGATCATTAGTGAGGTGAGCGCTAATGAGCCCTCGATCAAGGGCCGAGATCGCTGCGCGAGACAAGACTACCGGCGCTCCTTCAAATATTGGCTTTCCGCACCTACCAGGAATTCATGAATATTACAATATTGCTAATATATTATTCTGGTTAAGTGTTGCTTCAGAAAATCCCGGTCTCAAGACTTGTTATGCTTGAACAAGGACTTCTGTAGTACCTACTTAGAAATATATTTAAAAAATGCACAGTTTTTTTAAAGAGTGCAACTATGCATTATACACATGTCGCTGTTCCAATATTACAAGGTTGTGTGTCACATTTTTTCCATAATATGAGAAACCAGGATCTTAATTATCATCAACTAATAGTCCAAAAATCCCGATATTATCATGAAAAATTCTGAATATTACTCACCATTAAATGTAATTAGACTCATACAACCGGTTAATTTAATAAAACCCTACTGCATCATACAAATATGAGTAAAAATGACTTCCTAAATTTTCAGAAAGCAGATTCGGGGCTAAAATATTTGTTGTATTCCAAAGATTTTGAAAAAACCCATCGTAGGAAAGTCAATAATAGACACTATCAAATCAATGAGAATGCGGCGTAAGCAACTTGGCAGAAAGGCATTTTTTCTTTTTTTTCAAATTCGAATTAATATTTATCTGATTGAATGGCGGTGACCACAATTATTAAGTACCTCTATGTACTACATGAACAAGCACTCCCTCGCAAGGCTGCCTCACTCAAATAAAAGTAGTTACAGAGCCTTCCTGTCGTTTCTGTTTTTCGAAGTAAGTCGTTTAAATAAAGCAGCGAGCGTTTCGATATGGAGCAGCGACAACACCGTCTGACGAGAGTCTATCGAGAGCATCGAGAGACGCGGCGAGAGCATGTGCCTCTTCTCTCGACAGGCTTGCTTTGTCACCCCCACCCCCTTCACTTGAACTACTTTGTAACGACAATGACATGCTGACTATTAAGTATATTTTGGTCCTACTGGACAGAAGCCATTTGTATAAAAAAAAAAAAAAAAAAAAAGTATATTTTGAAGGCAGCATTCATTAGAATGCTTTTTAAAAATAACTCCTTGTCTACGTTTAAATTGTTTTAGTATTCTTCTAAAATGGTAGGTATGGATTATGAGGTGGACGGAAAATTTTATTCAAATGTCTTACTTTAATTGAGGTGACTACTTCGTATTGTCTCGTGTGTAGTATGTATTTATGTAGTTTATATGAATTTTATAAATATGTAGTGTATTTCTGACGTACCTATATTAGTTTATCGTATTTTTAGGGTTCCGTACCTCAAAAGGAAAAAACGGAACCCTTATAGGATCACTTTGTTGTCCGTCCGTTCGTCCGTCCGTCCGTCCGTCCGTCTGTCAAGACCCTTTTTCTCAGGAACGCGTGGAGGTATCAAGCTGAAATTTATATCAAACTAGCTGTTGCCAGCGACTTCGTCTGCAAAGAATTCGTTTATCGCTATCCCGCGGGAACTACGCAATTTTCCGGGATAAAAAGCAGCCTATGTGCTATTCCAGACTTTTCTCTATCTATGTGCCGAATTTCATCCAGATCCGTTGGGCCGTTCTGGCGGGATTGAGAAACAAACAAACAAACATCCATCCATCCATCCATACTTTCGCATTTATAATATTAGTTAGATTAGATACTCAGGTCTACTGCACTAATTTTATTCTGTGCTACTGCCCCTTGGAGCTGTGAAAAAATCAAATTTCTAAGCCAACGCAATCGAAAGATACAGCCGTTTATGCCGGAAATTTCCGCAACTCTCAAGTGAATCAAAACCTACAGGGTACTTGCCGTTAACGCAGAATCTTGAAATTTGTATGTATGTATGTAAACTCTTTATTGTGCAACATAAATAGGACAAATACAATTGACAAACACTGAGATACATGCATGATACTGGGATGATAAATTTGGTATGAAGGTAGGTCTTATAGTACAGATTAAGTAATAATTGCGAAAACCGTAAATGTGTATGTATGTCTGTATATATCAGTGACCAATATAAAGTGACTCCACACTGCGTAGGTAAATTTTGCTCTGGAGCAGGGCTCTACTTACCTACACTGGTTTATAGATATTTATAGATAATGATACGGAACCCTCGGTGCGCGAGTCCGACTCGCACTTGGCCGGTTTTTTTATATGTATTAGGGTGTACTTGTATTGTTGTGTAGGTATATTATTATTATTAATTTAATGCTTTATCGGTTTAGGTTTAAATTAGGGTCATTGCTCTTCTAGATTTCTAATATGTCTACTCTCTATTCTCTGGTTTCTGTTGTCCTGTCAATCGTTCGAAGGTTAACTGGAAGAGATCCCTATATAAGTTCGCCTTTGTACACCTATTTATATCATTAGGTACCTGTAAAATTAATGTGTTTTATGTACATTAAAGAGTTATACATAGGTACATACATACGTACATACATTCTACCTCCTGCCAATCCAAAATTTCTCTTCTTTATGTCCATCAATCAGTATCACAAGTGAATAAATATCGCAATTTAACCAAGTGTCCGTACATATTTTGCAAAAAAGTCGTGGTAGAGCTTAGCGATTTGACCTAGGCTAGGACCGCTCAGCTCAAGCAGAGAGTCGTGTGTTGAAACCTGGACTCGAAATTCGGATTTTATTCTTGATTTATGCGTGAAATTACAACTGTACCATGAGCATTTCGGTGAAGGAAAACGTCATGACGAAACTTTGTCACTTTGTGTGTGGTGTGTGTTATGTTCCCAATCTGCTCTGGCAGCAACACAAGGCAAAAGCCACTCATTTTGGGAGGAAGGCTATGGCCGGTAGAGAGACCAATTAGGTAGTATATATACTGAAAATGTGAAAAACAGCACTAAAATATACTGAAAAATATTTTGAAAATTTTAACCTTTCCCTAAATGTTAGAAGATATTTTCATCAGTTACGTTTTCTTGAGACTGCTTTCCAAGCCCACGCTTTGACCTTTGCAAAATGGAGCAACCGAATAGAATAGACGTTCATGAATGAACAGAAATGGCGGGATCGCTTCCATATTAATGGATTAATTTATGAACTTTAACTTACTTACGGATTTGCGGTGCCTTTTGTTACATTATACTAACATCTTTCTTTATTTACTTTCATTCAGCTAATTATGTTTATTTAATGACATGTACCTACTCGTAATTGTATGACACTTCATTTACGTTAGCAACGCCGTTTAATCTTCATCACGCTGAAAGAATTGAAAGTACCAGAAGTTTAAAGAATTTGCACTGAGAAGAACAGGCTTTCTCTTAAATATTGATGAGGATGAAGTATGATCATTCATTCATACTTCCGAAACATGGGTCAGGCCCACTAGGTCATTCCAAACTCTTTCTTATATACACAATACATATTGATTCACGTCGCAACAAAAGATTCCACAACTGGAAGTACATGTAGAAAGATCTAGAAACTCGTACGACAAACACTAACCTAAGTGAGTGGAACAGAGTCACTTGACTGGAATGATGTGACTATATCGTTATCCTCTAATTCGGTTCTAATGGTGCAGTTAAGGAAGTGTTCTCGAGTGCTCTCGTGTAGGAAATGAGTTCAATTTGCCACTACCTCGGAGCAGGTTCCGCAAGACGCGACTGCTATATGCCCCACTAACTTATTGGGTTCGGTAGATCAAGTACTAATTCTTACAATTATTTTAAAATGAAATAATTCTTGAAACATATCCACTTTTATTTAAATTGAAATACATAGTTCAATCTTTATCTCCGATCCTATTCATTTTATTTAGTTCACATAAAGGCGTAAAGGGGAACCATTACCTACTGTAAAATAATGTAAAAGAATGTTCCCACAAAAGTTCCGGCTTACAGCAGGAATTTAACGATTTTCTTTTTATACAACAAGGTTCTTGTATTAAAATAACGAGCATGTGTCATCATTACGTCATCCATTTCCATGTGTTCCGATACTCAAAGTGTCACGTGTCATTCCAGAGGGTGCGACGACGTGCAGCGTTCACTGGAGCTGCTGGACCAGGTGCTGAGCGAGTACGACGAGGGCGAGCCCCGGTCGCTGGAGGCGCGCGCGCCGGTCGCCACGGCCGCCGCCGCGCCCGCCACGCCGGCCACGCCAGCCACTCCCGCTACCGACGACGACTCGCCGCTCGCCGGACACACGTCCGAGGACGATGGATACATGAGCATGAACGGGAGAAGGTGATTGTCAAATGTTTATGCCTTGCACATTAATACCTTAAACAAACAGACCTTGCTACTCCACTACCACACGGACGAAACAGCTATGCCTGTGCAGAATAGCACTACTTCCGCATAATTTTTACAAACTTGATAGACCAACACAAATACATCACCGCAAAACCTGATTCAATCAATGACTCGTACTTTGTCAAAAATAGTAACACTAATATATGTACCTACTAATAATAATTGTCATCCTTGCCGCGCTCAGAAAAATAAATTTGTTGATCGTTGTTATCCAAAGTCTCTCCAAAGTTGAATTTGCTGTCAGAATATGAAAAAATAGGCGCTAAATAGAGAATTTTTTAGTTATTTGAACGATTGATTTCTAAATTGGTATCTGTAGATGTGGAAAAGCGAACGCCAAATTACACTTGACCGTTTTATTGGAATCGTATTTGGCATACACGCAACGGCTTACAAAAATTTCATCGCAATCCAGTCAATGGTACCTACCTACAAGAATTAGATATTTCAACACTTAAATCCGACTCACGCTTGACGTTATTTTGGTCAAAAACTTAGGTACTCAACATACACACGACCAGCTCACAATAATGAAGTAAAAGGTAACGTTATTCACGATACATTACTTACTTACCTTGAACATTTTACATAGTTTATCGTAGTTTATAGTTGAATATTAGTTTAATTGTCGCCTAAGTGCACGTAGGTAACAGAACAGAATAGACAAATTGTAAACGAATTGCTTTATTTATTCTACGCGGACGAAGTCGCGGGCAGAAGCTTAGTAATATAATTAACTTTCACGTGATAGCTAAAAAACAAGTGAAAAACCTTACACTTCAGGGAGCGCAATAGTTCTGATTAGAAGGTAACTCAGTCCTATGTGACGCTTTAGCCAAGCTCCTAAGTGCCATCAACGACGTTGCACTCCCCTTCACAGAGCCAGAGGAGTCCCTAAGCGCTTGCCCTCTTTACCCGTAAAGGCCAGTATAGGGCCAACAGCATTTACCCACACAAAACTCAATGGCCAGGTAATTAGCGAGGTTTTACACGGCTCAAAGCAGGCAACAGCTATGCGTGCGTGCGTTCCCTTTGGGAATTTGATATTAAAGTTAGTTCCACTTAACATACATTATGATCCTTTAGCATTCACGCATGGATGGCACGCAAACTGGCTGTGAATGAAAGAAAGGCATTGAAGTTACGATGTATTTTAAGTAGACTGTAATCAAATGTGTCCGTCTATCGGAGTCAACTTTAGGACTTTTTTAACAGTAATGTAATAACATTTCCCACCTGGCAATTCTGCATATTTTTAAGCAAAGTACATCCGTCCACATTTCACATGTGCGAAACCGACAAGTGCAGCAAGTTCTTGGTCTAATAAGAATAACATAAAGTCTACTTAATCTATTCCCATCCTCGTCGCCAATATGGTATTCTGTATGCCGGTACTAAGGTGTCTAGTCTAGTCTAGGTAAACGTAACAAACGTGTAATCTGAACAAAGTTAATATTAGTTACTTATTTGATGCTAATAAATAAATAAATAAATAATAAATAAGTTTATTGCAGATCTTGCTTAGACAACGAATGATTTTCTACCCTCACTTCGAAAACTTAATAAAAACTACGTTCAATCGACTAACTAATACACATATGTTACAAAAATATGAAGTATCTTACAACCGATCTGAAAAGAGAACACTGGGGGACCATGACGTCCTAATTCCGACTCAGTTCAAGTTTTAGCTGTCACGTTTAGTATGAATCTGACAGCGAGCGAACCTAAACTGAATCGCATTAAGACGTCATGGTAAGGCCCCGCCTATTTCTGTGCTCCCATATCTTAACCCCAAGACCAATCCTCAAGAAGATCAGTGGTGTGTTATCCTACAGGCCCTTAGAATTGTACAGTTCTTTCAATCTTCTCCAGTGGTTATTGTGCTAGCTGATGAAATTCGCCCAGAGCTCAAACTACAGATACGAGTAAATCCTTGTCAGTGTTGTTCCTGACAAATTTAGGGTTGCCGTATTCTAATTCTGAAATTGCCGGATTTTTAGGGAAATCTAAAAAGTTGCCGTATTGTACAAAATGTTATTTTACAAAATTATCGCGCGATAAAAAATCGCAATGCGCGCCTGGCCATACCGTGCTAGGGGGTCTGAACCTACCAAAATGAGGAACTATAGATTTTAGACATTAACGTCTCGGTGATAAGATTGCATTTTGGTTGAATTCTGTTGACGTTTATTTTCGTGGCGCTTCTACTTTACTTTATCTATGGTTTACATGTTGGTAATGTTTTTTTGTTTACTTTAGTCAATTACGGAATTGCCGTATATTTTAATACGGTAATGAAAGAGCTGCCGTATACGCAGCTCACATTAGGTAACGTAGTAGAATAACTTTATTATTCATAAAACACAATAATTTTACAAATGATTACAAAGTATAAAACATAAACTAAAGCTACCTTAAAAATAAAAATTATAACAAATTTGGACCCTTAGGTAGGGTCCCCATCACGCAGGCAGCATTCCCGCGTTGTATCGCAATTGCGAGTCTTTGTGCGAGAAAGCTGCCGGCGCGAGGGTCGTCCGTTGCCTCCCTCAGGCGTTTACTTAAGTCTCTGTAGAGCCCACGTGCGCCCTTGCCCCACGGACCGAGTGTCTCGACGCCAAATGCAACGAACTCGTACTGGGCGCCGAGACACTGGTATTTTGTTGTCTTTGCCCGCTCTCGGGTGTCCGCCGCCGCGCCGGCATGCTTGCACGTCATTGGCAGGTACGACGAAGTCATAGTGTCGGCGCAAGTAGCGTCCCACACCAGCGCACGTCCGTACCTCCACGGGATAAAAGACATCCCATCAGGGCGCTTGCCATCGTTCCGTGCAATCTGGGGCTCCAGAACAGCGGGAACGTTGGCACTGACGAGCGCCCTTCTGAGGATGTCATTCAGGGCAGTATGACGGGACAGGCGGCCGGCACCCGAGGAGCAAGCGAGTCCGTGGTGACCAAGGCGATCAACGGGGGCCCCACAAGAGACACAGTTATGACCCACAGTTATGCCGTATACCGTATTTATGATGTCTAAGACGCTTGAATGCCGTATATTACGGCAATTGCCGTATCAAGAACAACGCTGATCCTTGTTAATGACGATATTGTAATGTTTCCAGAGCGAAGTTTGCCCTCGGGTTCCGTCCGACAGAGGAGCGCGAGGAGCCGTCTCCGCCGGAGCCGCCGTCGCCACGCCTGCCGCACTCGCCGCCGCCTCCCGAGGAGGCCCAGCGAATCATCTCGACCCTCCTACCCAAGTAAAACAACTTAGCCATTCTTAACCCATTACCTCAAATTACATCTTGGAAGTTTAAAGCTTCGTTAAGTCCAGTCGAAACTTGGGACGGAGTTTCGAAAATTTACAGGGTTAGTCGTGGATGCGTACTGCTTACAAATTGTTGCTAAATATGCTCAGGGTCGTACCTAGGTACAACAGAATTCAGTTTGCGTCTTGCCTATAGTCCATATTGTTTGAAAATTGTATTGCACATGTACGGCGTCTGGGCAATATTTATACTTCATTTAATTTAGAATGAGAAACCACAACAACATTATATTGCGGCTCGTGAACTGTAATCTCTTTACAATTTGTACTAGAGTAACAATTGACGACACACAAATAAAGTGACATTAAAACAACCGGTAAAACCGTAAAAGTAAACATAAAAAAATCAAGAAATAAATTTATTGATTCATTTGATATTTCCTATCGTAAGAACTTTAAGTGATTAGAAGAAAAAAAATACACAAACGGCTTCCTTTAAATCTAATTTTCATGAGTTCATACATTTTTCATAAATTATATATCCGCAACAATGTTCCCTTAATTTTTTTCAGAGTATCCCCAGCCAATTCAGCAAAACGAACGTCGTCTGTGGAACAGCGTGCGCCGGGGGAAGCGTTTGATTCCATCATCAGCATCAACGGAATTACGACCGCCACCCAAACCACCTTTGTAAGTCTTAATATTACAACAAGATTACAACACTAATATTTTTTGTTCAATCAATAACTTAGAACCGTCACCATTTTGTAAATCTAATCACTTTCGCATTAACTAGACAAAGTTATCGCAATAAAGGAAAACAGAATATCTGATTGACTAAATAAAACTGCAGCGAGTAGTTACGATACGAGGGTTCTAACGATAACAATCTAAGTTGTTCCTACATTCTACATGATCATACGTTGATATGATAATATAATTCATTAATACTTATAACTATATTTTCAGCCGAAAACAAGACACCAGCGGCCATACGGGTGGGAGAAAGACAACGAAAGCAACGGGTTTCAGCTGCAGCAGCCCCCGGTCCCGCCGTACCGGTTCGCGTCGCTGCAGCACGGCGCGCGGCCGCCCGGCGACGCCGCCGCCTGGCTACCCCCGCGCCACCCCCACTCCCCAACCCCGTCCAACAAAAGATCCCCTAGTGTCGAAAACCCCCCAGTCTTCCCATTCATGGGCTTCTCCAGCGAATTTAGCGACAAACCCTACAATGAACATCCCGTCACTATATACCCCGGACCAAACATACAGTTCAACAGGCCAGCTCACTCACCTACATACAACATACCTAAACTATCACCATCGAACACCAAAGGTTTAGAAAGAAACGGCACGAGGGACGTCAGGTCGGATGGGGAAATACTATCGCCGAGGGCAAAAGTACCTCCGCGGACTCTCGCAGGTTCTATGGAGAGACATAGAGAAGTGTGTAGAGGATCTACGGAGGAGATAATGGAGATTTGTAAGATGAGAGGTTCCAACAAGAGCAACGACGAGGAGCACTTTTCGGATGATTCACTGGAAGAGTCGTTCCCGCCACCGCCACCCGCAGCCACCACGCCTTCGAAACGCAATTCTATAGCTTGGGAAGTGTCACTCGATGGTGATGACCCTCTACTCACTCCAGGGAGCACAAAGGTACGTAATTTGAAATCGCATTTAACTATTTTAACATTTATTATGCTCAGGGAAAAAACAGCTTAATTCAAAGGATAATCTATTATTTCAGGTAATAGGCCGTCGAAGAAGAAAATCTGGTGACCAGTCACACTCGAGCACGAGTTCGATACCGCAACGAGTTGATGACGACTGGGGCGAGGAGTACTGGCCGCCACCGCCGCCGCCCGCGCAGTGCGAGGCGCTGGCCTCCCCCAATTCCGATGTCGAAACCGACCCCCGACGTGTTCAAGACTTGGCTTGCGGCACATACGTAATACGAAAAGGCAAAAATAGAAAGCAGTTACCAAGCTTTAACAAGAACTCTAACAGTAAACCGGCAAATCCAAACCTACTCCAAAACCACAGCCTTAATAGAAGTCTGGACACCGACAAATCGATAGACGGCTCTAGTATATCCATTAGTGGCTCCGGATCCGTTGGGTCCTACAACTCCAGACCGAGCTCGGACTTGAGCTTGCCACAGTCTCGATACAGCGTCGATCTGAATTCAAGATTAAGTCGGGAACTAAACACACCAAATTCAAGATACAGTATAGATCTCTGCTACCCGAATTCTAGGTTGAGCAAAGAAATGACATCACCAAAATCTAGACTCAGTTTGGATCTCAACAATGGGCAGGACCGATACAATAATCAAGAATATTACGGTCATAGCCCTAAAAGTAGAAAACTGCCTACTGAAAGAAACTCACATTCTTCTAAAACTAACGTTGTCCAAAACAAATTATCACCACAAAACAGATTTACCGATTTCAAAAAGTATTCTTCAACTTTTGATAATTTACAGTCATTGATAAAAGAAGGCAAAGTCGAGGAAACGCCCCAAACAGAGTGCAATGAAACTGTCAACGAACTGACAACAGTTCCCCCAAACATGGTGCGAGTGGTGTCGCTGCCGAGCTTGGGCGAGGGCGAGAGCGCGAGCACGAGCGCGAGCCGGCAGGCGCTCATCACCACCGTCGAGGAGGAAGAGGACCCCGAGAGCGGCGAGCCCGGCTCTAGCGGAGACACCTCGCCCCTCAGGAAAATCGAGAACAACATTAGTGCTATACTAAGTCAAGGTCGGGACCAAAACCATTTTACACCCTATATACCTAAAGACTGGAATATCCATAAGGATGAATACTGTGATGAAGTATCTAAAGATATATTAGAAAACAATTTCCGTTATAGTTCTAAAGAGAGACAGAAGAGACACGACATACAAAAATCATCGAGTCATAACGAAATACAAAATCAGCGATCGATAGATCGTCGTGACAGATCTTCGGGTAGGAGGTCGAATAGTATGCATAAGTCCACTAGTGCCAAGGATGTGCCGGTTAGTTTGATACGTCAGCCGTCGTCGTCGGATTCAGCCGTGTCGAGCGGAGGAGATTTTCCGTTGAACGTGCAAATAGTAGAGCATTCGTATCGACATTACCCTCCTCCACCATCGCCGAATGCAGTTCATGAGCTTGGACCGCTGCCGCAAACTCCGGAATCGCAAAAGTTCCCTCCCTTGCCGCCTTCCCCTGTACAAGAAGTCGAAGATGAATATACCGAAATAATGCAACCCTCGGAAAAGCGGCACGTTAAGAAAGCAGACACGCTACCCACACCTACTATGGAGTCTAGAAGAAGGTAAGTACCGAATTTAAATGCCCATATCATTTTCAATCTAGGTCATGAATGATTTAGGTATCTGTAAATTGTTGTACTTAATAGTAATTCAATATGTTCCAGGCCGTCAGAACCCCCAGCCGTGCCGCCGCACCGCGAAACCACGAACAGTCTGAAAACACGCTCAATGGAAGCCAGCTACAACAAGAACAGAAGGAGTAGCAATTTCAAAAGTGGCTCTACAGATAGAAGAACATTACCTACAGGTATTGCCTCCACTTTTTGACTAAATACGATTTTCAACATGAAACTGCCGTGAGACTCACACATAATTACAACACACCGGATAACCGGGCTCTCTGATGAAGGGCTACGGAATAGTCCGAAACAATTTTCGGAGCAATACTTCGGCTTTTATACGTGAGTTATCCGGTGTGTTGTAATTAAATACAATTTCATTTCCTTTAAAGATACCGAAAACTGGTTTTAGAAACTATTTCATCGATTTCAACTTTCGTAGTTTTTCCTTGAGACATTGAAACCGTATTGTCTAATGTCTTTGAGCCAAGACGTTCTTTTTCTCTAATTTTTTCCCTGTAGGTAGCGGCCACCATTCCATTTCTTTTAATATCGTTTTATGTCATCGGAAGTTAATGTCTTTATGGAAAACAAAGTCCATTCTACCCTCATACGACAAAGAAAGGTCACAAGAATTAATTTTCATGAGCCCTCCATATCGCATGAATACCTCTATTGTTTGTAATTGCGTTCATTATAAATCTGGCATGCAAGTCTAGATTCTATACACGTGCACGACGTCACGTATGCTAAACGATCGCTTATCTATCATTATTTATAGGTATCTACTCAAGGTTTATTGACCTTTCGACGACATTGGACATTGCCAACAAATGATAATTTATCCATACTTAAAAAGTGTTGTCGTGTACCGCGAGGGCTAACGCGTATGAATTCACCGCTGCACGCCTTGCACGACAGCGCATAAAAGTCGCGTCGCGCGCGAGATAGATTGTCCGTCTTTTTCTAACTGTTCGTTCTAGATACTCTATCTCGCGCGCGGCGACGCAACTCTGTTGCGCTGTCGTGCTAGACGCGTTAGTGTAGCGTGAGGTTTAATTTAAACGTCAATTTTGTAGTAAAAGTTAGATTTTCAGTGCTAAAGATTGTTATTATGGCAGTTATCCGATACAGATGCATGCATGTCAACGGTTTTAAAAAAATAACTAAGAAAAATAGAGGCCAAATTAAGGGAGCTTTAAAGAGCAGCTAAGTAATTCAGAAGATAAACGGGACTGCGCAACACTGAGGATAATAAGTAAATTGCTAATAAAAATTAATTAAAATAAATCCTGAATAATGTGAATCCATGATAGTAATACTTTTAAAACCGCTAAAGTCTTTCAAAGCTAACTCTTCTGAAGTCAAAAACCGTTGCATAATTAAATAAGACAACACTGAAATTCTGAAATCAGACACTACATACGATCAAAGATATCTTGCGGCGAATTCTTCTTGGCAATGATAGTCTCATTTTTATTCAAAATTAAGTCCGCCTTTTGATCATCGAATAATGTATTACGGAGACTTTTGTCAAAAACGGTAAAAAACACTGGAAAACTTTGCAGGGGTGTTGTTCAATTAATCTAACCCACCTACCAGAGTGAAGTATTGATTTTAAGACACAGTAAGTATACTTTTGCATACACGGAATCTGTATCAATGTTTGAATTGACAGACATGGGAGCCAGCGGCGCCCGGCGCCGGACGCTGCAGCGGCAGAACCGGGACGCGGTCAGAGGGCCGCTCCAGACCTCGGCCAGTCTGCCGGAGACGCCTGTATTCGCTCGCGGCTGCGATGTACCTCGCACCCCACCCAGAAACTCCACTGGACCGCCTAGGAACAATACCATGAATTCTATACAGTCCATAGGTATATTCAATGCTCATTATGGTTGTGATTTTTTATTGACAGCAGGAGGTAACGAGGAAGAGAATCACCTGAAGATCGCTGCCACCCATGAGATGAGATGAGCGCAGCGTTGTTGATGTTATTTTTTAGAAAGCCACGATTTTAGTTAAGAACACCGGTGACAGGAGTTGATTCCACAATATGTGTACAATACAGTGCTTCTTACTTTCTGAATGTTTCTCGGCAAATTCGTGTATTCTTCAGTTCAGACGTCAACATCATATGAAAAACGAAGACTGTCGAAAGGCATTAAAAAAATACATATAAGCACTGAACATAAATACATATTATCGTTGCGTTGATGATTTCAACTAATAGTGCAACGACCAAACTTGTTTTTCCTTTTCCACAAGAGACCGCATAGAGCCAAAAATGAATCCCAATGGCACTTCCAGGCCGCAAGCCATACCAATACATTAGACGGATGTACCTACTACTTACAATAAAAAAGTATTCCACTTGTCAAATCTTTGATCAATACGTGTTTGACAAAGATCTTGAATGACTTCATCAAATTCAAATTAAGTACAAACAAGACGCCTTTGATAAGTACCTTTAGCTTAAAGAGCTACTTAATGCCTACAAACTTGAATAGTCTGGTTTAACTTTTGTGAAAGTATTTATGGAAATAAATCGATTGACACGTGTTGTAAGATCATGATTTGGCTATTGATCTCTCAAGAATGTTCAACATTTTCCAACCCATCGCGCCACAACTTTCTTGGAATCAGAGCATACCTAAATTCGGACCGACCTGTTTTGAACGTGTAATAGGTCTATTTTTTTTCTGGTCAAGCATTAAGTAGGTTGCGTACCTAGTTATGCGTTTTGCTAACTTTTTTTTTTTGTTCCGTTAAATATATCCCTGAGCGTATTCATGAATAGAAAGAAAAAAGAACTAATAAAAATAATTTAAGTGCAGTGGTGGTGCAAGGGTGCGACCAAACCGCCGCGTATACGCAGTGACGTGTCGTATCCTTACCGTTTTCTCACCGTTTCTTCATACGTTTTGTTGCGATTCCGTAACGTCACCGTTTTTAAGCGGCGGTGTGGTCGCACCCTTAAACGCCTCTACCGTCAAATAAATTAATTGGAGATATCTCCAATGACGAAGAGATTTTTTTTATGCAATACTAGCTGTTGCCAGCGACTTCGTCTGCAAAGAATTCGTTTATCGCTATCCCGCGGGAACTACGCAATTTTCCGGGATAAAAAGTAGGCTATGTGCTATTCCAGACTTTTCTCTATCTATGCGCCGAATTTCATCCAGATCCGTTGGGCTGTTCTGGCGTGATTGAGTAACAAACAAACATCCATCCATCCATCCATACTTTCGCATTTATAATATTAGTTAGATGCATTTTATGTCATGTAAGTTCAGTTACTGATTCCTTATTTTGTTGTACAGGGAGTAGCGCCACGCTGGGAGGCTACGGGCGCGGCTCGATCATGGGCCCCGCGGGTGTCAGCACCGGCGCAGATCTGCTGCGGCTCGGCGGGCCCCCGCGAGGCTGGTACCCTCGCCAGAGGCACCGGTGAGCTGGTTAACCACGTGCCGTCAAATTTGGCAACGTTACCTTCTGTTAAAAACTTTACTAATTTTAGTGACAAAGTATATTTAGTTGATAAAATAAACCGATAAAAATTTCCCAATTAATCCTTTTCAATTTTGTCACTGAATGTCTGCCGGTAAAGTAAACTTGCTGGCTTACAGGAGCTATAGTTGTAGTTGCCATATTTAGCGATGGATCCCATCTTGTCATGGAACTTTACTGATTTACGAAAATTTAATTTCCATGCATTAACTTCACTTATCGACAATACTTATTTGTAATTCAAATTTGAACGTATGACCGTAACCTGTCTCACGAAAATAACTGATTAACGTTTAGAAAACTATTTTAGCAACGCAGCGGTAACTAGCAAGTATGTTTACTAAAAATCTAACCGCAAAATAGTTAGACTATTAATGAAGCGTACACAACCACTGCTATCCTAACCCAAGTCTGCTTGACGGCAGGCCGGCTTCAATCGAGCACTTGGACAGACTAACTGCTTCGTCGAAGGCGTCAGCGGAGCACCCCGCCCCGTGGGACGGTGCCGGCGCCCGGAAACCCCTCACCCTGCCCCCCAATCTGACGCCTAAGTTCTTCCAGAAGTCCCCCAGAGAGGCTCTTCGTAGGGTCACCAGCTTATTAATACGAAAAGGTAAGTTTACTTCTTAAAATAAATGCTTGGATACGAAAACAGAAGCGGCGAGCGTTTATTCTGCGCCGCAGAGAAGTTCGTTGCACAGGGGCCTTACATGGGCCTTACCATAACGTCCTAATTCCGACTGAGTTCAAGTTTTAGCTGTCACTTTTAGTATGAATCTGACAGCGAGCGAACCTAAACTGAAACGCGTTAAGACGTCATGGTAAGGCCCCTGTACTTATGAGTACCAATCAGCATATGTAGAGTCGAGGGCATAAATATTTGTACCTACATTACCAAGATGTCAAAAACATCTAACTATACACCTTTATTCCATAAACAATAAGGCCGATGACATATATATTTGAGTTAATGGCTGTATCGATATTTATGCCCTCAACTGTACGTAAAGCCTTGGAAGCCTAGTGTATTAACCTATGGCCTCTCAAACAGAAGGTCGTCTGTTCAAACCAGGTCTCGCAATCAAATATCGAATTATCATTTGAAATTTATCATCAGCTTTTCGAGAAGAACTGCATACACCTGCGAGGCAATTCAATCGTGATGAGTCAATTCATTCGGATCAATTTACCAAAAGCTAACGCAAGGATATGCGTCTGAATACACACACTCTAGCCACAGTATTTGCTATAGAGCAACAATGCCATCAGAATATTACTAGGTACCTACCTAACCTACTTAAGTATGTTATGTCTATGTCCAATCCTGTAACAGAAATGCAATTTAAGAAAAAAAAACATCAAAACTTATCACTGGTAGGTATTGGTAAGATAAACCTTTTACTTACTAAAGAATGTTAATGACTGCCCTTGGTCATTTACGTGCTTGCATTACTATCTAACCTTTTAACTGTAGTAAATATTTGGAACTCCGTTAAAGTCTGGCACATGAGGTATTGTATCTTAGCCCTTAGTTTGTCAACCCATCTGCAACCCTCTGGTGTTGTTGTTGTGGGTGCCTTGGATGGTTGTGCTCACTCACCATCGGGTCCCCTGATTGCTTGTTGGCCGCCATATCTCATAATAAAAAAGGGTTTTTTGAACAGAAGCTTTGTTAAATCGTCCAGGTCAAGAAACTGTTTTTCACAATAATAATTTATTGTTACTACTAGCTTTTGCCCGCGACTTCGTCCACGCAGGTAACGTCAAAGTGACATACCAACTTCATCCAATCATTTCTTCAAATATTAAGTCAATATTTCCTAACCCGTACTTTTATCTCGTGAGAAATTTGCGAAATCCTTTCTAAATGCTCCTTTTTGATTAGGTACAAGGAAAATGTCGACCAAATACCAAGGATCTTTTATTTCTTCTATAATGATTATAATATAATAATCCTTTTTATTTCTTACCCCATGGGAATTTTGCAATACATCAGTTTTCATATATCATAAAAGTCCTGCAGCGGACTTATAAACCCCATTTCTTTATTCCCTATCCCGAGGGAAGAACACACCCTCCAAGGTTCAGGTCTCTACGATCAGCGGTTTAGGCTGTGCATTGATCCGCCAGTCGGTCAGTCTAGTCATTCAGAATTTTATATTTATAAATATGGAACTACCCACCCGACAATCAATGAAATCTAAACAGCAAATATGTGGTAAGTATTAAGTACTTACCTAAGTATTTTAAAATGTACCCAGCTAGTACGATTATGATATTTATGATCGATACACGGTTAAAATACATAGTATAGTAGGTAGTAGGGTATATACTTATGTTATGTAACAGATTTTGTTAGGTACTTATTAAAGCTATGTGCACACAAACCTGAAAATTTACGTTCTAGTACTTCTAGTCTCGAAAACAAAACTGTCCACGCGAGCAAACAAATAAGCAAAAAATAGTGTCCAATTATAATCAAACACGATCTCCTGGTAATCCCGTATTTTTTGCACTAGATAAATAATCACTTTAATCATCATGTCATTCAACAATCATCTTTCTAAGAAACTGGAACACAGCATTGGCCGCCACTGTCATCGCCTCTAACCGAAGTGTCAAAGCTGGTTCGTTTATAAATATCAAGTGTAAATTATACATACATTAAAATACAACTACTTAGGTAGGTATATAATTTTTCTGTTATAAGATACCCATGCCGTTCAAGCTAAATAAGCGATGACAAAGCGTTGGGGTACCACATGCGTAGACTGGCTTGTCTTCGGCGTCATAACGTCTCAACCGTCAAAATAACCTTCTATTATTTGTCAACATAACCTTCAACAACTTGTCTTTATGATACTTCTAGTAGGTTGGACTGTTTGTAGACTTTCTTCATGCCATACCATGCACGGTAATACTACGAGTTTTAGGTAGGACACTTGAAAGACAAAAATACCTACTACTTTTGAAATACTGACAAATTGTACTGTCGAGGGCATAAATATCGATATAGACATCATGTCAAATATACGTGTCACCGACCTTATTGTTTGTGGCATAAAGGTGTATAGATAATTTTGACGTTATGGTATTAGTGCATATATTTTTGCCCCTGACTGTACCTACGCTGCCTACGAATGCCTAGTATTAGGTATGCAGTATGCTCAGATTGCCTTGTCTAATATTTTCAGAGGCAAACGGAATTCATGAGATAGACCACGTATTAAAATTGGTCGCAAAAAACGTTGTCTTAACCGTTAAGCATATAAAAATAATGATAGGATTAAACGAACTTACCTGAAGTGAAGTTCGATCCTGATTATATGAAGTACTTAGTCCGAGATAACTATGTAGTTCCGTCCTTTCTTGCTACTTGAACGCGACGTATAAAGACACCATAAACAAAAAACAGCACCTGTCAATACTAATCACATATGTCATTACGTTTAGAGTCGTCATAATAAGGCCTAGGGGGATAGTAAGAAAGTGACTATCCGTGAGGAGGGCGGGAGGCTCCCTTATCTCGGACTAAGTACTTCATATAATCAGGATCGAACTTCACTTCAGGTAAGTTCGTTTAATCCTATCATTATATTCGTACTTAGTCCGAGATAACTATGTAGATGTTTAGAGCAAAAATAAACATATTTATAAACATCCAAATAAAATTTCGATAGGTATTTATTTTCTTAATAATAAATCAAAATGAATATAATTATTTAAAACAACAAAGATCAGTAACATTACTTCTTATAATTTTAAAACCACAGGAAATCCTAAGAAAATCAGCCTTTGGTAATTTACATTCTACATTTAAATTTAAAATCTTAACATTATTTTAATGAATAATTAGGCAATGCCACAGATTGGGCAAATACATTTTGTGCATTACACTCAATGATTAGAGGTCTGTTATAATGTCTCGCAAAGGTAGACCACCTGCTAGACCACCCAACAGCTTTTAAAAAACTGTCTGTTGTGAGACCTGTACGGTATGCTGGCGACGATGCTGCGTGCCTAATTGAATGTGAAGAAAACTTATTGACATCTATACTACTGTCTTTCATCACTAATTTGAGCCATCTACTTATTGTTTGTGTTGAAGCTGGTTTGTGAAGTTTTACAGTCAGAAATAATTTAATGCAGTCACTATCTGTCTTAAGTCATTAGTTCTTTTTCAAATATTCTAACAGGGTCTATACCGGGCAAAAGTCTGGATTATTACTGAAACATGGTAGAGATAATTTATTCATAAACCGTCTTGAAGCTGAGGTTTTTTGGATATCTGATAAAAATATGTCGACGCCTTCTTCATAATTTAATTTAATCTACTGTAATTAATTAGCGACCGCATTTAGACCCTCTGTCCTGTAGTCAAAACTAATAACAATAGACTTTAAAGTGAGCTCTTTTAAATTTAAAGTTTCTAAAGGATAATAATAATAATAATAATAATAATAAAAGATATTTATTCAACAGTTTGCAATCTACAGATACCAGTATTTGAGGTAAGACAGAACAGTGGCTGGGTCCCAGGTACTTGATTATGATTACTTGAGTATTAGGTATACCTGGGAGTAGTTTATAAACTCCCCTACACCAGCGTTTTATTCTATCGTCATTATCAGATCTATAATTATGGCTATCTAAAATTAAAGACCAAGTTAACCGTTAGCAATTCAAAGTTTGGCTTCTTTTGGAAATACTAACATTAAATATGATATAATCTTGGGTACAACAACGCTTACTACATCTTCATTATGAGTTTTACAGAATTGCCACCACTGTCTTAAACGTGAATCATATTGCTTAAAGCTATTCTTGGCTAGAGATACTATTAGGTATCATTCTTCTCTTCATTGATTCCCTGATAATATACAGGCCCCCAGGGTAAGTTGAAGATGTAAGGGATGTGGTGACCATACTTCTGAGCCTATGAGAAATTTTAACAATGGATACCAGGCTTGGTTGGGCCATACTGGAAATACTAATATTCCTGTTGTTCTATCGGTCTTAATTTTACGCAATACTTTTAAGATTAACGAGAATGGAGGGAATGTTTAAAATAACCTCCTCCATTCGACTGTAAAGGCGTCAATGTTCCATGCAAATGGATCCCTGTGCTAGGAAATGTATTTAACACATTTTTCATTAAAACGAGAAGCAAACAGATCAATAGATAGATACCCTATTGAGTCAACTATTGTTTGAAAGACTTCTTGTGATAATTCCCATTTTATATCCTGATTTGAACTCTGAGATTCATAATCTGTCTCAGAGAGTTATCTTTAGAATTAATATATGATGCAAGAATCCATAGATGTCTTGCTTCGCATCATTTCCAAATTTGTCTTGCAAGGTTATTTAACAGTGGAAATTGAATAGAACCCATCCTATTTATATAGGAAATGGCAGTAGTATTGTCAATTCGTAATAAAATCTCATCTGCAAGGCATCATAAAGCAAAATATAACGCTAATAACTCTAGATAATTAATGTAATTTTTATTTTCTTCTATTGGCCAACTTCCCTTAGCACTCTTTCCATTACATACTGTACCCCAACAACTAAAGATGCATCTGGGAAAATCTCTAAAGCAAAATTATATTGCTTTATGTGGCCTAGTCCTAATATTATTCTTCCACCATGTGAGATCTTCTTTGGCCTTCTGGCCAATGGTAATAATGTTATCATAATTACCCACAACCATTCCAAAGCCCTAAATTTTGCTGCTTCAAAATTTATTGTATACACAAAACCATTAGATATTATTGGGTGCCGTTCAATCATCATACTAGTTTCGTTTCATTAGCATAATTTCATTTTACTATTTTCAAAAATCATAATATTATTACCGAGCATAAACTTCAAGCAATATAACATTCATTAGTCATAACAACGATTGCAATAAATTCATTTGAACATTCGATTATTCAATGTAATAGTTAAAATTCATAACGACATTTAGAACAATGATTAGAGGGTATAACATTATGCAAAATATGTTTAATAAGTAAGCGAACTATCTCTTGTCGCATATTTAAATTTGGCTGGTGCCGAATGCATAAAACATTTGCATTGTGCGAGCGAGCGAAGCGAGCGAGCAAGACGGTTCGGAGCAGAAGCGACTTGGATAGGTTAGGTTCAGAAGGCTAAGGCGGGAGCGAAGCGTAGCGTAGCTTCCGCCTTAGCCTTCAATGTTAGTTTTTTTTTTTTTTTTTTTTTTTTTTTTTAATTATTGTTATATATTTTGTTATATTGTTATATATTATATTATTGTTGGTACGGGTTTCCGATCACGGGCCCATGGGGACCCGTTATGATTATTAATTAATTATTATTATTATTTTATGCAAATTGATATTATGATTTGAGAAATTCGGCAATTTGTTTAAATGTATATTGTTTTTGTATGATCTCAATATTTCGAGATTGAAATTCTGATATGTGTTATGAGAAATTAAAACTTGCAAAAATCGTTGTTATGACGAACATTACACACCCTAAGAAGTTGTCATCCATACTGAAACTAAACTACCTAACATCCTAGTTCCTAACTGAGCAGTAATCTAAATTTAAATAATTCTAAATTATCCTCCGCAGTCTTTCCCATTTTATATTTGTATGGGCTAATGTCACCTTTACAATCTATTTGGAAACCAAAAAATTCTGATATTAAGTGGAGTAAAATTACTCTTTTCCCCATTTATGACCAAACCTAGACATTGTAAATGTCTTTTTTTTTTCTTTTTTTTTTTAATTTTTACATTACTGACACATTCATCATAAATTGAGCCCAGACAAATCAGATCATTGACATAAACCAGTAAGCGAATGCCGTCTTATCTTAAGATATCCTATCACCGGCTTTAACAAATTTGTGAAATGGAATGGTGCGGTGCTTATGCCAAATGGTAAGCAATTGTATTTATATAACCCGAATTAAATTGGAACCTTAAATATTTCTTATGTGTTATTTATGCATTAGGCATAGGTATATGCATTGATATTCAGACTGTCAAAGTCTTCGATAAGTTGTGAATAACTTGACACTTGCCAAGCCCGTTTCTAACTGTTTACAGTTGATAGGGACCAGCAATGACTCGAGAAGTTTCTCTTTATTTTACTTGGGCAGGCAATAAACAATGATATACTTTATTGTATTATAAAACTGATCATGCACCTTGTCTCCATACTGTTTCTCACCAGTATTCGACTCACCTAGTGCCGACAAAATATCAGTCACTTCTTCTGAGTCACTTTGATCAGAATTATTTATTTGCTTATTAATTAAGTAATCTGAGTTTCTAATTCTGATGCTACAGGTTCCGTTTCTGGGTCAAGCTCTGGTATTTGAGCTGAATTATATGCAGGCAAAAAGTAAATACCAAGCCTGAATTTCAAAACAAAAATTTGTTTATCCCAAACAATTTAGGTTAGGATCGTGACAAACATGTCAAGGTTTGACCCAATACTATCCAACGGATAGATAGCAAAATCGTCACACGATAATGCTTTTAAACAGAGTTAATTATACTCAAGTCTCCATACAGTGAGACGTGTAGGTACATAGCATTCCCACGGAATGTACGTACGTTCTCATCTCTTCGTAACTATTTTTTGGGAAAAGCTTTCCCGTGTTGCAATGAACTTATAATTATAAGGAAGAGAGATGTATATTTCTTTGCCTAAACCCCCTGTATTATATTATTCCTAATCACTTACCCTTTGGAGAAGCCGATGTTCTGTAGAAATTGCGTCGTACTTTTTCCTATCTCTATCCAGCCTTTTCTCTAATTGCAGTATTTCTCTTTTTGGCATGGTGCAATATAATATTTTCGATAACTGATACAATAAAAAGTATTTTTCCCGAAAGAAAAAACATCTTTTGTGTCCATTGCGCTCGAGCGCGAAATGACAGATGACATATGTGATTAGTATTGACAGGTGCTGTTTTTTGTTTATGGTGTCTTTATACGTCGCGTTCAAGTAGCAAGAAAGGACGGAACTACATAGTTATCTCGGACTAAGTACGAATATAATGAAATTTCTGCAAAGGTATTTGATATTTTTCTTAAACGTAATATTTTAAGCACCTTCTAATTGATTTAATTATATCCATAACTACTGTTCAGCGGCAATTATTAACTGAGTCGGAATATTTTGAAGATAATAGGATACCTAAATTCTAAATCTAGACCGCATTATAAAATCTAGCCAATTTAAGTATCTGCTAATGTGTCTGCCAAAAACTCGCAGTGACTTGAAAGCTTCGTCGTAAAAAATAATAATTAGTGCTGCAATTAAACGGTAACGGTGCTGTGGTCTATGGCCACCTCATGAATTAATGATGCACCAGCTAGAATAATGAACATTCAGTTTCTAACCAATTTCTAGACTGTTAAATAAAATCCACCGACGGACACTGATATTTTAATCACTCTGTAGAACTGGCATTGAATTTAAGTAGACTTTGTAAATTACACCAGTTGGCGCTGGTCGTAAAATCTGTTCGATTTGTATACTTGATAATACTATACTATCCAGACCATGGCATTTGATTCGCCGCCAAAAAATACATGAATTTTTATTACATGGGACTTGCTTTAGAGTTCTGTGAATGTTTTTTTAGAAGAAATCCATGGGTTTTAAAATATTCTATTCACAAATTTATTCGATTCATCATTATATGCGAGTACGCGGTAGTTGTGTTTTAACACGTGCTCTACTGAATCTCCGAATTTGTGAAATAAAACTGAAATTTTAGATTAAAAAGGGATTCAGAAAAGTTTCAGATGCAGATACATACATCATCACTAGGTACATAGAATTAGAATAAAACAAAGTCGCTTTCCGCTGTCTGTATGTCCCTGTGTGTGCTTAGATCTTTAAAACTACGCAACGGATTTTGATGCGGTTTTTTTAGTAGATAGAGTGATTCAAGAGAAAGGTTTTTATATGTTTAATTCAACGCAGACGAAGTCGCGGGCAGAAGCTAGTAACAAATAAACCCTGGCTTGCTGTAACCTTATTTTGTCCGCCCTGCCAATAACAGATGGCGCTACTAGTATCAACGTAAGATAACGTCGCGTTGTTTAGTCACATCGCAATCAATGAAGTCATCAAGGTAGGTTAATCCGTTAATACGTTATCAAATATCTACAATTCCCCTGTCGTTATTTTATAATAATGCGTTTCCAAAGCACACTTCTTTTAGGCAACGTTAGGTAGTTAGGTACTTAATTTGTTAGTAGCTATTTGAATTTAAGTGCGCCTTTTTAAAATTTTAACGAATGCAATGTCTTATTGTAAAACTTTTAAAACACAAATTGGGCACGACTAACATTATAATTGTATTTTTATATAATACATTCAATACCTTAGATAGGGTGCACAAGGTACCTTAGTTCTTAAAGCGAACAAAATTTTATAGAGTCGCGCGTCGCCGCCGCCTGTTAGATTCCTGTTATTATTCCAATCTAAATAAACCGACTCGTCCAAACACTCTAACAATAAGGCGTTAACAATCGGCCGCGAGGACTTAAAAAGTCCAGCTGCACAATAGTGAATAGCGCACAATGGCGATTCAGTTACCTGCATCAATTATGTGCATAGCAGACATGGCGCGGTGCAGTGATTCACTGTCGCCCGTTCGACTCCATGCCGTGACTCATGCGAGGGTGATAGGTCCCACGCTATCTTAACCGAGTTCGTGGTTAAATTAGTTAATTTAATATCTAACGCGAGATATTATTCAGTCTGGCAGTCAATGATATGCCTGAAACTATACAGATTTTCTAAAATCTATTACTTTTTCAAATTTCAGTGATTCAGTTACCTACATAAAGCAATAGATTCAACGGCGATGAAATTTAAAGCAGCAAATTTGAGAATAATAAATAATAGAATAAGCCCGTAACCGAATATAAAACAATTAGATCCTAGCTCGTACTTTTCGTCTCTACACTTTGTTTTTAATTTTCTTGGATGGGCGTGATTGAAATAGAAGCGCCTGCTTATATTAGTATACGTAGGTATTTAAGCTACGGAAATGCGAATACCATACACGAAATAAGTAGCTACATGCCTATAAAGATCTTTCTACGGGAATAATTTCATGCAATTTCCTTTCCCTTTCACCTCTATTTACTTCTGTTGCTAATTAAACGATGAAGAGACAAAGTGGAGATAGACTATTGTTAGAAATTCTTCCTGTCCAGCGGTCGCTCAATAACTAGAGAAAAGGACGTAATATACTCGGAAGCAAAGAAACCGTGTCACTTCCCGTAGAAAGTCGTACGAAAAGTGACCCGATTCCTTTTGCTCCCGAGTATACATTGGTACCATGCAGCATTTTAACATCGCCTCGAACAGATTTAAATAACCCGGAGCTGATCGAACGCAAATATTGAAACGTTAGAAAGTATCCATCTGAACTGTGCTGTGTAATGTATGGCCTGGTAGAACCGGTCGCAACCAAAGACGGCAACCGGTCAGGCCAGCAGGCCAAGAGCGCCCGTCAGCGCTGCGCCCTACATACAACCGACCGTATAGTACCTATTTGTCCTACGTATCAAGATAAAATAATAAAAACGTTTTAGTATAGCCCTTACTCGACTTTAACGGAGCCTGCTCCGAATTTTGGTGTTGCAGATTTAATCCAACTGCTTTATGAATGCTCAATTGATAGAGAAATCGTTTAAATAATTCGAATCGATTGAATTGTATAATTAATCAAGTTCCAATCCAACACAACCATCAAAACAACCATCAATTTCTTTCGAGGTTTGAAAGAAAAAAGGAATTGTTACGGTAAAAAAAAGATTTTTTTTTGCCCCAATTTCCACTTTCATATTTACAGCTGCAGCGAAAATTCTTCGGAACGTTGCCAGTTACGCTGAACTATATTTAGAAATTTTGTTTCGAAGGTATTTTGAACGCTGTAACTCTCCGCGAGGTATTTTAAATTTTCCACTTGTTTTCATTTACGACCTGCAATAAACTCGCGATTTGCAACATTACACTTAATCATTTGCATTATTGGAAAGTCATAATGCAGGCGAGTTCGCTTCATCGCTATAGTTTATATCGATACCATGCTGATAACGTAATCTTGTGTATCTGCTATCATCGTATCAGTATTGATATCGTGTACAACCAACGAACTTTACATCTTAATCATCGTTATCTTGACCGGTAACATTCTCTTGTCGATTAAAGGCGCGGCGAAGCATTTTAGGTGTAAGGAAAGGGGAAATACTTTATACCTATTGCACTACGATGTGGAAAGAAATAACACTCGAATTCTAGTTAAGACTAGCTTTTGCCCGCGACTTCGTCCGCGCAGATAGGTAACGTCAATGTAAGGATACCACCTTCAACCACTCATTCCTTCCAATATTAAGTCATTATCCCGTCCATTAGCCGTCCGATTATCCTGCGGAAAATTTACAAAATCCCATCTTAGATCTCTTATTTGATCCTTAAGGAATGCCTCTGTCAAATACCTACCAAGGATCTATTATTAGCAAATCATAGAATGACCCT
The DNA here is from genome assembly GCA_963854515.1 of Pandemis heparana. Taxonomy (NCBI): domain Eukaryota; kingdom Metazoa; phylum Arthropoda; class Insecta; order Lepidoptera; family Tortricidae; genus Pandemis; species Pandemis heparana. Next base: position 12,113,508 of record OY978008.1, on the reverse strand, counting down.
TTTTATTTCTTATCCCAAGGGAATTCTGCAAAATCCAGAAGTCAGTTTTCAGCTATTATTACCTACCGGTTTGCTAAACGAAACACGTCATAATATCAATTCTGTTAAAGAATGGTTATGCAAGATTTTAAGTAGATTGGACTAAGGAATCACGTTATCCCATACAAACTTTGCCCACCTTTTTCACCTCCTTAAGGATAGAATATTGGAAAATCTTTTCTTATCGGATGTCTACTTCATACAAAGAACAAACCCTCCCAATTTTCAGATTGCTACGAACAGCGGTTTAGGCTATGCGTTGATCCGTCAGTCAGTCAGTCATTCAGGACAAAGCATTTTATTATGTAAATATAATATATAGGTATATAAATAATAATATAGATTTTCGATTTTGTAGAGCCATCTCTAGTGTACAAATCACCATCACCACTTGACTAATATTGGTCATAATGATGGTTGTTCGAAGTGCTTGCAAATGAACCTTCTAAGGTCCCACAGGTTATCGATCAGCGTTAATTTTCCGCTGGGAGGTATAGGTACCTTTGTTCGGAACGTTCTTGGAGCCTTTTTGTTTTTTTACTTGGTTTCCTTCTGACATTGTCATTCGCGTCTGTTCATTGTCAAAGCGCCCGCGACGTGCATGCAAATGGGGGTACATCCGTCGCCGACCGAATCTATATCTACCTACATCCGCCGCGAACGATGGCGTGCTTGTGCTTAAACATACCTACCTATTATAATTTTTTTCAGTTTTATTGCATTAAATTCTAGAAAAAATTTGAATACTTATGCGTAGTGTACCTATATCATTTTTAAAGAATGGTTAGTCTTAGAGAGACCTGCATCAAAAAAATAAGGCTTAAAGCGCGGTTTGGTAGTGCCAATGAAACTGTCAAACTTATAATCAAGTTTAACTACATGAACTTGAATTAAATTATTTATCTATAAAATATGCTTATGAGTCTTCGCCCGGGGCGCGGGGTGGGACGACCGCGGGGGCCGAGAGAGGTCCCCTTTGTCGTCCTACCCCACCCCGCGCCCCTGTGCCGCGGGGGCAAGGACTCATTTAAGCGGTCGTTCTATAGTTGTAGTAATAAGTACCTACTTAATTGATATTTTCACTTTATTCGATTAGGTACTACTCATATACCCAACCTTGTTTGTACACAATAATAGGTCTTTATTTTTTTTCCTAAATTTCAGCACCTACTCGAAATTGACTTGGCTTAGTACAAAATGTTGCAAATACCATTCATTTAGGTACGTAGGTACTTACAGTGATATGATAAGGGGTGGGTAATAAATAATATCACGAACAATTAAAATTATCTACCTAGGTACTAGACGACATTCTGGGTGTGGTGATACCTGCGCTACTCGTCAAAAGAAACTAAAATGTATGTATGTACATACAGAGAATAAAGAGTTATACATACATACATATGTATGTATAACTCTTTATTGTACATAAAACAAATGTTGTATGTAAATGTTTCAATGCAAATTCCTAAGCTAATTACAGACATACCTTATTACCTACCTCGGTACCCCCAGCGATATTTGGAATAAGTTTCAATAAGGATGTTTAAGACAAGTGACCTAAAAAAACATCATAATCCTTTTATAGACTCGAATGCGCCGACAACCATCCGCGCACCGGACCATATGGCCGATGTACAGTTGTTTGTATAAGAGTTTTGTGAAAAGTGAACAAGCAAAATTTTAATGAATAATTCGACTTGATTGGAATTAATTTTAACCTTTTTTTATATATATTTTGCATTATTTTTACATCCACGACTTCTTTACCTGAGAGTTTTTGATAAGTGCAGTCTCTTTGCCAATAAAGGGTTTTGTCCCTAGCGCTATGAAACTAGCTGACGACTATTTCAATCGCAAAGAAACGGATAGCTAGGTACTAATGAAGTTGTATCAAATCCTGTAACGTTTATATCAAATTGCCTGCTAACAAATCATAGTCTTTGACGCAGTTAGAAGTAGACATTTAAGTACATCTGTATATGTCGTATTTGATTTAAACACGTTCATCTGCGTAGTCATTTAAGCAAACTCTACTTCAGCATAAATGTTGAACACCTGCCCCGTTATCTTGATATCTGGCTGCTCTGTTGTGCACATTTCGCTTTTTACATTCTAACGTAAAGTAGCTAAACGATATGTGGGGGCCCGGGAGGCTTCCAAATGTAGTTCGGTTTATATTCGAAGCTGTACACTTAGCGCCATTGTGCGCTACATTACCAAGCTGAGTCGTGGTTTGAGTTTAACATACGTACAGGGTATCAAACTTGCGGCAAATGCAATGCCACATTTGACAGGTATACAGACAGACTCCGAGAAAGAAAGCATTGAAATTGAAACGAATCGAAAATACTTACTATTCTTTGCTTTAACAGCTTTAGTGTAATCTTTTCTATAGATAGTCGGTATAAGTCTACATTATTTTTTATAGTAAGCTAACCCTAGCTGCGGTATCCTCTCGCTCGTGTCTTGCGCGTGAGTACGAGAACAACCTCGTAGTAACCTAATATGGCTGAGGCGCTGCACTGGGCCTGTATTCGACACCGTCCAAGTGATATCGTAGCCACTAGCCGCGAGTAGGCCAGATTTGATTTTACAACTTACGCAGCTAAAATCTAACTGTAACAAATATAAAACTGCGTCGAGTACACGCCCGCACTTGGTCACAAATTCATTATAAGCTCTATGTTTCAAACTGAGGAAACAAATAACCATACATATACCACATTATGCTCGTATTTCCTGTAGGTATAGTGATAGGAAACAATCCGCTGATATTTTCGTTGTATTCCAACCTCAACGGGTAGCTCCAGCGACCAATTAAAAACCATGTTGAAACCAATATAACCTGTTGGAAAACAGGAACTTATAATTACATGATTTTATCCTGTACAAGTTACCTACACTGTTTAACTACAAAATAAGTCTGCATAATGAGAGATATATATATATAACATCTATCACTCTCCCTGTTTAATAAGTCCCCGCAGCTAGGCATTTAGTCTGATTATGTTTACTATCTGTTCCCATCGGCATGGATACGTACGTATAAGGTATAAATATACATCAGGAAGGCGGTACGTATTCCTAACCCTAGCCAAAAATAATCAGCTTGCAAGTAGGTATAAGATCAGAGCGGATGTAGAGCTGACAAATATATATACAAAATAATAAAACGTTTGTAAAAAAGCATGTTTAAGCGATTTGGTCACGATGACTTTTATTTTTGCCTTTGACGCTATGAAAGGTGCATGCGATTTACCAAAGAGTTTGTGTTCAAGTGAGGTTCAAGTGTTTGTAATCGTGGTTGTCGTTAATCGTATTAGTGGGTTTGATACATTTTCTTTTTACCTACATATTAAGATATTGTTATTATCATCTACTTACCTTAAGTTTATCATTTTAACAACAGATCGATCAGCGGTTTTCTAAATGGTAAATTTCTGGTCATCAATTGTTAAGCTGTCTTATAATATAATATATGTAATACGTGCATTGATGCATTGATAACTAACTTAATATTTAAAAACGCCTATCAAGCGGAATTATTTAACTCTGAGTACAACTTTAAGTCAATGTAGACATTAACCAAACGCCCGATGACTCACGAGTCCCTCAAGCCCGAAAGAAGCTTAACTTTAAAGACATTTAACAGCTTTCATATTTATTTTCATGTGTGAATTAGGGGCCCGTATCGGGAATAATATAATAACCCTGTGTAGGTATATTATGATACACCAACAGGGCATGTTAAATAGTTTTTCTTTTGTTTTCTTTAATTCACCAACATTTTGTACACACGGAGGGATCGCCCCTCTTCGCAAAAAAGTCTCACTTACAGAGTTGCGTCAGCTCTAATTATAAAGTACGATAACTTTATGGCCACATTTATTGCCCATTCTGTGGCGTTAATATATTTATGATGCATTTATATTTAATACTTATATATCTTTGCACATATAATAACGTTCGTTGAACTGGAACTGAAGTACATAAAATTGTTGGCATATTATCCTCTGTTTTAATATGGCCTACAGTTAAGTATCTACCTATTTAAACGTTTGCACTGAATATAAATAATTCATTTTCGTTGCTAACATGTGGCAAAACACATTTTTATTAATCAACGTTACTTGCAATTTTTTTAATTCAAAACTCCGTCACCCATTCAAAGTCCACGCATGTCAAATGCTAGACAGTTAAACACCTTGAAGAGCTTTTTAAGTCTATTTCAACTTGCATGATGGGGTGATTTCGAGTCGTTTACCAGTATGACTTGTAAATAGGGCTGCCAACCAATATCAAGTTATTATTAGGTACTAGTTCAAAACGCGTCCGGGAAACGCCCATCGCCCACGCTGAGTTTATTGTACACTTTTAAGCTTTTAAAACTCTGTTAGGTACTAGGTAAAATCAATTCGGCCTTTCCGTCAGTTCTTTATAGTAATGAAAATCACGAAAAATTTGCTTACGTAAATAAGATATCTTCGATTGCTTTTGAGCTTACGAGTTATAGAAGACTGTGTCGTATGTTAATGTATGGCGATAGCATGGCGCGACGGTTGTCGGGATTTGAGGCCGGAGTCAACGGCACTGCCAAGGTCGCGGCGTCCGCCTCGTCAAACATTTTCGCAAGATTATTTCAACGCAATCGGTCCACATCACACCTTTATGTTAACAATCGATACTGCAGGGAAAACAACTGATGAAAAGGTGTACCTACTTAATTGATACTAATAAATTTTATAGTGGTTTATAAGACTTTAGCAAGGGCGTCGTACTGTAATGACATGGGTAGGTGATAATGTAAGGTCATTGGAAGAAGTAGAGCAATGTAGGTAGGTATACGTACATTATTATCGGCTCTGCCGAGACAGCGGCAGCGGGCGGCGGCCGGGTGAACGCTCGCTCGGAACCGGTCGGACGGGCCGCGGCAAAAAGGATCCTCCCGGGAATATGCCTACCTAGCCCCCGACGAGGCGAATCCCGCGCTGTTGGCTTCCAGATATTTCCGGCTCAACTCTAGGAGCACATAGGAATGGTTTTTTTTAAGTACAAACAATAAAAAAAATCCTTATCGTTTCCAGCGAAATTATTTTTAAATACATAGTATACGTCAGAGAGTCCTATAGATAGAGATTCTTGTGATAATTTACGAATTACGACCTTATCAGGCGCAAATAGATTTAGGTAGGTATTGAAATTGAAAATAACCATTGCGGTTTATATTACTAAAAACGTTTGCCATGTCCGCAGAATGATAATTAGGTAGGTACCTTACTCATTTTAAAAATAAATTAAAGAGAGTTGTAGGGTATTGAAGGAGGAACCAAAGGGAATCAGAAATCTAGATTTTTCACCATTTTAGATTTTTCAACTTAACTTAGTTCTTAATGCAGCTTAACAATTTCGTTTGATACCTATCTAGCAAAAAGGTGCAACAACTTCCGCATACGCTACGTTTCTTCTCTGAGGCTTATTGCATCCTACATGCTCCTAAATCTTCTGGCACTGCCTAGTTCTCGAGCGTCACAAATTAAACCCTAGCAGGAAGGCAGGAGGAAGTTACTGATACGTTGTCAGTGTCGGCGAGTGGGAGGAAATCAACGTGTTTGTTATAGGTTATTGCTTTTTGGAATCGTTATTCTGCGTATACATTCGTGTTCGTGATAAATGTCGTTTATCAGCTGTATTTTATCTTCAAATGATCAATCATGGCCTCTAATAAGAGCGTGTTACAATTTATAATAGTAATAAGTAGGTATTTAGCGATGAGTAATTAAGAGAAATTATTACACTGTTTTTGACAAACAATCACTTACAAATATTTTGGAAAAGATGAGTAGATTTTGTTTTCGAACATTTTATAATCATATCATATCATAATACCTATCTGGAAACATATCTAAGTACCTACTTTTATCTAATTTTAGTTTTATTTTTTCGAAAAAGATATAGATTTTTACATTACATGTTACCTACTTCTTATAGTAGAGCATAAATTGTAATTTTTGTTTTGTAGAAATAAACTTGCTCAGCTCACTATAAGAACATGCATCTACATTATCGCAATGTTCTACGTCCCTTAGCACACTACAATGCTACAAAAGTGTCATGTTACACGATATTAATTTACTTTGCTCCGTTTGTTATCATCGACTCGACCAACGCAGTAATTAAATTATACCTTGATGAGTTTACCAACACTTTATTGTCCCGGGAGATTGATATTTGTAATGATACGAGTTCATTGCAGAGGGAAGTTTCTACATTTTATTTTGGTATTAAGCTGATGATTTCATTAAGTTTTTTTTTTACAGGGAACAATGGAAAGGAGAAAGAAAACTCTCGAACCAAGGAAGCCACCTCGCCGGCGGCGCGCTCTGCTAACGGTGAGTTGCATTCGTGTTGGTCTCATTGACCATCGAGCTACGTACCGTTGCCATGGCGATAATCGCGTGTTGGAGCTTGAATGAGTGCTTATTAATCGTGCTTTCGAGGGTCTGTGGGGGAGGAGGATGGGGTTGGGGTCCCTAGGGCTCTCGGCCGCGCAGCCGCAGCCGCCGCGACGCCCCGCGCCCGCGCCCCTCGGCGCCCCTCTCTGCAGGGGTGACAACGACTCGCTCCCCATCCCTCGCACATTTTCGCGAAAATTGGAATTCTCCCTGATATTATTATATCTATGACTATTTTAAAGTAATGACGCGAGTTCTCGTAATAACGACCCATTAAGCGTTGTAAAGAAATTGATAAGATGCAGTTCGGCGAAAGACTTATTCGGCGATTATGAAATCATTACTTTCCCGCATATATGATTATTAACGCGATGTTAGCTGTAACTACTAAAAATTCACTAGAAACTCGCTTAATTAAGTACAGTTACACAATTTATTTACCTACATATAGGTATGTAACGTGCGATCATTTAAAATGATTTGTTGTTTCACTAGGTCGGGTTATGAAACAAATAAATAACGGGACATGGTTCCAGAAAATCCTAGCGGGCTCGTAATAACATTCATCCACATTTGCCTCCCTCCCGGGCCGCGGCAGGGAGACTATTGATTGCACGCACGCGCCATCTTACCGCGGCAGGAGCAGGACCACAAAGCATCCGCGCCGCGAACTCTACGCTTTCGGTTGAAGATTGTTTTCAGTACTTAAGACCACCAATTTAATCCACGTGGTTATAACACTTATAACAACGGTTACCACGATTCCAAACAATGAACTGGCGTAACGTTACAGTTTACATAACGCTGTACATCACAACGTCATGCTCTGCACATAACAATAATTATTATTATTATTCTAGACACAAAGCATCCCAACGACGAACCGATAATAGAATGTCTACACAATGTCAGCGTGTCATTTATGTGACATATCAATAGGAGACGAAGATAAACGGACATTGTTTCGTGTTACTGTTGTGTTTAAATATTAATGAACGTGACTATTTAAATTAATTAGTGACAACAGAACGCTTACTAAACGATTGCCGAGTACATATGGCTGTATAAAAAGTGTTTCTTTATTATCAACGCGTAGGTCGTTAACACGAATTGGTCGTAATTCGCACCTATTCAGTTCCTCCTCTACATAAAGCCGTGTTTCGCTATTAAACTGCTTTACCATTTACATATAATCTACAAATTTGTTTCATCAAGCTATGCAATCTTATTACCATAAAACCATTATGTTTTAGCTCACACGATTATGTTTCGTTGGTGTCTTAAACTTAAACCACGTTTTCTAATATAATAACTATTCTCACATTCCCATACAATAAACGGTCGTTTTCAACGTTCAATGTGTTTCCATATTATTTTTACAGTTGGTATATCATGCACCATGACGTCATTGCCAGTCCCCACTGGCCGGGAGGGAACAGCTCGTTAATTGGTTCGAGTCTTGTCCTTTCCATTACTAACGCACTTATCGGGTTATGCGTCGAGGATGAGCCAAGTGTCGTGGTATTCGTTAATTGATGTTCTGACTCGCTTTTACTTTATCAGTAGCTGTCTCATCTACAAGCTACTTAAGAAAGAAATCACTTTTTGTGTGCTTTTTATTTAACATGACTTGTTTTTAAAAAACTCCTCTACCTTTCTTGCTTGATTCAACTCATATATTTTTTTGACGATTATGGTATAATTGTACCTCATTTAAAATTTCTTCGTAAGTAAATTCTACGGTTAACTTCTTTAAACTAAAATTTTGCAACGTAGTTACGAGAGAAAGGTTACCGCTGTTCATAATTCGTTGAGTAATTCTAGTCCCAAAAATGAAGACGTAGCGAAGTAGACTAATTTCTAATTTAAACAAATTACTTATGAACTGAATGAATTCGATAAGCTAAAGCAGCATTCCACGCTTTCCAAAGTGAGGTTAACGTGGCCGCGGCGGGAGCGCCCGCGCCGGCAGAACGCGGACTTTTTGCTTGTTAAGCCGGTCGTTGGTCCGCGTGTGTGTAAGTATCACACACTAGCCACAGAATCAATGTTTAATTTTACCATCCACTGGGTGTTAATCAGTTTATTCGCTCCGAGCTCTCATGTCATCTGATGCTTTACGCGTTCAAAATAACAGACTGTCACCAGAGCAGCGTTCTATAAATGTTCACATGTGTTTAAGAGCTGTTAAATATAGTTTATTTTTCAAGCCGTTTGTCTGGCTAAGGGAGTTAACATCCACCAACCAAATTTTTATTGACAGTAGGTACATTATTTATGTTCTATAGCGTTATTAATAGGTAGGTTTGGACATAGATATGTTTATGTAAGTGTATTACGAATCCTTGTATCCGTTATGATTTCATATTTATTCCTAGATTTGGCTTCAAAATATTAACGTCAGCATGTTTATACCAACTTCAATTGGAAACGTTCCAGTATAAATCCATTCTCAGTGTCAAATTTATCTCGGTTTAAAAACATTATTTTTGCGTTTTCGTTAAGAGCATTTAAACTTTTCGTAACAATACAAACTTTTAAGTTTTGTTTACCTACTGTTTTTTTTAATAGGTATCTGATCTTTTTTGTGTAGGTATTGAGTTTGTTTCTTTATATATTTGTATAGTAAAGCATTAATCGAGGAACCGACAAAGAGTGAGTTTAATATTACAATATATATATTTATACATATACATACATACATATCGTCACGCCTCTTTTCCACAGGGGTAGGCAGACTACTTTGTTCCACTTGCTACGATCCTGACATACCTCTTTCGCTTCATCCACATTCATCAATCTCTTCATACATGCTCGTCTCGTCGGTTATAAATATTCGATTTCAAAAATTTGTATAAAATAATTAAAGCCATTTATTGAGACATAAAAAATATTTTTGTTAGGAAATAACTAGGTATTGATTTATGTAATAAACATATTTCATAAAAAAAGTAGTGGAATGATTGTTTAGAAACGTATAGAATTTGATGATTTTACCCATTTTTGATATTGTGTTTCTTCAATAAACTGCAAGAATTTCGTCGTTTGGCCTCTGAAGTGCAATTGTGGACTAAATTTTGCATCAGAAAAGTACCTACAGTTTTTATTTTATTATTATTTATCATAACGATTTTATGAGCCTTGAAAAATAGCTCCGTCGTAAACCTTTGAAAAAAACGATGTTACAAGACCGTTTCATGTTATAAAATGTGAAATACAAATTTTAAGTTTTACTCTGCAGTGCACTTCGTTTAGACTTCATATTTCTAAAACCTTTCGAATATTCTAAAAATCTGCCATATCTGACCTTAAAAAGGCTTCCGAAACTTTAGATTTTTAGGAAAATGAGTCAAAATTCGGTTGCGCCCTCTTAGCCCTATCGTTCATTGTAATAAATTATTTTCCCGTCAGTTGTAGAATTGCCTTTAGGTAGTCAAGTAACACGCGATATACGTGTCTAATCAGCTGGGACAAATATTAATAGTTTTCATTTGACAGAGGCTCTCTCGACAACTTACATAACATCACTCAAACCACAATTCAATTATAAGGATATAATAGCTAAAAGGATATATAGGTATAATTAAATTACAAATTTACAATTGAGTTACTATTTAATGTATTAATAATTTTCCAATTAATATGCACACCGCGGCACACGCTGCCCCGCTTTAATTACGTACCGCGACTGCTGCCAAATTATTTTCAGGTTTCATTAAATATACTAAGCAAAAAATTTAATAACCATCTACTCAAAATATGTCAGAAATGTAATAAACCACCATTTAGTGACGTGAGTTCGCTGAACTCCGTTTGTCTAAGATTAATATAATTCAACGTCCGCACCTAATGGCGGCCAACCGTAGAAGGATTTGGCGAAAGGAATAAGCTTTTTTCAAGTCACTTCTCGTGCGTTTTATTTTTCAGTGGGCCACATTTTATTAAATGCTAGCTGTAATTTGCGACTTAGCCTGCGTAGAGTTTATAACGCGGGAACTGTCCAATTATCACAGATGAAAAGTGGACTATTTATTTTTATCTTCATGTCAACATTCCGTTATGATCTTTTCAGTGGTTTTGTCGTGATGTAACGACAAATAGAATAGACCATATTTGTAATATTATTTTGTAGTAGGTACTATGATTAGCTGTATACAGAAAAACGAAAAAATTGTGCCATCATTTTCGTCATAATTTCGTTTCTACCTAAAAGACCTTCAGTGTAACTAAATGGGCCGTAACATATATAAATGACAAGTAAAATTATCACCCCTGCGATACGCAACGACCTTCAGAATAAACTAGACGGCCTGACGTTGTCTTACAATACAATAATTCAATGGGAAACACGCTCTACATCCATCATCTACGAGTATATTACGGCGGGTGATTACAACCTTAAGCGTAGGTCGCTCAACATCTAGTAGGTTAATGATATGCTACCATATGCCGCGTGCAGCGTGTATGTAGGACTAACACCAGGTGCAACCGAAGGTCGGGCCCAGGCGAGGACGGTTCCGCATCGCCGCACATATTAGCACTCATTAGCTGACAAAACTGACTCACACGTTAACCGCACGTTAGTTAGCCCCATACTATACTGCTGCTATTTTTGAACTCAGTTTTCCTTTATTTTTTCCTGGATTTGTTAGCTAATGAGTTGCATTATTCATATTTGTGTACTTTATTCCAGTACATATTCCAATAATTATAATTAAATTTAAATATAAAAACGACCAACCGCAGGAGCCACAGACCTTCCTCTCCTCATTACAAAAGGATCTGCGCCAGCGCATTATGGTCCCGTTTCGATCAATACATACAAAAATAGTAGAGTAGTGCTAAAGCTTAGATTTATTTTTACACAACCAGTAATATTGACAGACCGCGGAAAGCGACTTTGTTTTACACTATGTAGTGACTAGACTAGTAAACTTTATAAGCAGCAGGTACGCTGACGACTACTTACTTAGATATTGATTTCATTCCATACTACGTATTATTAAGTCATGTATGCGAGATCGGATAAGCGTGCTCATAGTCAGCTTTTCATGAAGCCTGCCTTAGGATTATCTTACATCAGTTACTGACGCAGCGTTACGAACCGGTTGGCGTCAACGTTATCGGAGCGGAGACCTACACTTGACAGGAGAAACACTCGACGATCATTCAGATAAAACGTTCATAATCTCCAGCCTAAATGTATACGATACGTGTATGCGTCCCACTGCTGGGCACAGGCCTCCTCTCTGATAAAACGTTAGGTACCTGTAAATATGCCTTCTTTGACCATGACGAGATCTAAGATGGGTTGCATTTATTTGGATACTTTTCTTATTCGAAAATCAAAATAATATTCAATACAAAATGAGGTTTTTAAAATTTTGTCGGGAACCCCAAAAATACTGAGTATTAACTAAAACTAAACTACTTGCAACCCAAAGAAAAACTTGTCTAAAGGAAAAAAACATCAGTTTAGCCGGAAATCTTGCTTATCCGTGCAGTACGTAGTAATGATGCGGATAGTTCCAAGTCTACCGTGGTTGTGTCAAGATATATAAAAGGAGTGCGGAAGTGTGTCGTCGAGTTTGGCCGCAGGCGGATCTTGTATCGGTTAGCCCAGATCACATACGAGCCGGTATTTTTATTTTATGGGCCGGTCCGTTACTGCTCCAAGAGAGTGCACCGTCCTATCGCGACCTGTATGACTCCTTTCCTCGGTGCAGTCATATAGCTACAGATATCGCCGTCATAGCAGATATAATATATCGTAGCGACAAATGAAGTCAAATATATCGGAACACGCTCCTTTGATGTAAAGTGTTACGTACAAATTGTTGGGCACTTTCCACAATCATGATATATTTCACGCTACAATATTCAAAAAGATGGAATAAGTATGCGTACAATACACATTTATTATAGTGGCACCACCGACCCGACTATGCGAAGGTGTAGCAAGTTTGTATGCAAAATCGATGCGTATAAAATTAAGTCCTTATAAACGCCCAGCCTGAACCCTTGTTCCTAGAAGGCTGAAAATTTGCATAGATGTTAACTTTATATTATATAGACAATAACGGATTTCTCAAAATTCCCACGGGATAGAGACCAAATGTGATTTGACATGTATATTCTCTTCAAAGTGACTGTCTCTAAACCTAGTCTTCCGAGCAAAGCGGCTCTGGCGTCACATGAAAATGTATGTAATGTAATAGATAAAGAATGTCGATAAATATTAAGACTTACAAGACTGTCGTGTGGCAAATATGTAAATTTTTAAACAGACATACCTAATGCTTTTTAATATATCAGAAATCATAATATTATTATTGTATCTTCGTGATTTAATAAGGTAAAGAAGTCCAACAAGCGTCGGGATTGATAATTGCAAGGTCCTGCTGGTCATTGCTCCGTGATGACCCGTGGGTTCTGAGCAAAATGCAGACAAATAGGGTCATCGAAATCAGATCAGGGTCACACAATACCGCGTCGGTTTTAACATAAAAAAACGAACGAAAGAGGAATTAAACATTTCCATATAAAATTGTTGCCATTTTAAGCATTTTAGTCATGCAGAAAGTGGCGCCCTCATTAAATTTCCACCCTTTGTGGTGGCGTGGCAGTCTGCGAATGGGCGTAAATGCGGGCGCTCCTGAACAGATTAATAAACTAATAAAATTTGGCTACACTTAGCTTTTAGCATTTATATATATTTATTTACCTGTACACCTAACCTACTTTACTCAGCTCGGCAAATAAATAAGTCACTACTTATCCCCTAGGGCCTAGGATAGCGTCAAAGTAATTCAACGCGGACGTCGACACGGTCAAAAAGCAAAATAAAATATCTAATAAGTACATCTACCATTAACTAGAGTGCAAGGGATTTTCTCTGGCACCAAATATATACACCAGTTTAAGCTACATTAATAAGAGGAAATGATTAGATAGATAGATAGATTTATTTGTCACCTTTATAAAAATACAATACATTTAAATGTCAAACATAAGTAATTCACAAAAGGATCGTCAATTGCAATACAAAAAAGAAATAATAATAATAATTGAAATAAAATTCAAACAAAATAACAACAACAAACAAAAATGAAACCATATGAAATGTCAATTTAGATTCACAAATTTACATATACCTACTTCATTAATACAATATAACATAATCATTTAAATTAAGGTTATGTAAGTAACTTCTGACATAGGAATAGGAACTAGACATAATATGGTAGATATGATATAAGCATAATAAAAATGCTAAATAAACATTTTACTTAGGAGTCAGTTGCGTTACGTAACTATATGTGGTTACTGTCGCCTTCAGATCTATCGGAGTGCAGGGGCCTTACCATGAGGTCTTAATGCGATTCAATTTCGACTCAGTTCAGGTTTTAGCTGTCATTTTTAGTATGGATCTGACAGTGAGCGAACCTAAACTGAAACGGAATTGAATCACATTAAGCGTCATGGTACCTTACTGGGGAATATTTCACTCAACATATTTTCTGCAAGTTTAGTTCAAAATTAATTTGAGCAATTATATATATTGAAGTACTTATGTTTTTTTAGATTCCCTACTTTTAAAGGAAAAAAATTAACCTTTATAAGAAGTTAACCAAATACTGAGGTCGGCGCTTCCCTAGGAGCAATATAATATTAACACTCTAAATCCATGCATTCAAAAGATAAAGTCGTTAGAATGGTGTTTCCATACCTACCAATTGCCATGCTACCACTACGGTATTTCCAGCTGTCCTAGAAATTTGAAATTTGGTATGAAGGCACAACTAACGAAATATATCAAAAAATAAGTCATTTTGCCCCAAAACGCTAAGTTTTACTTACAGCCTGCGTACGAGCAGCACACGCCTGTCGCGCGACACTGGATACGCAGGCGCCGACCGCGCGGCCGCGGTTGCTGCGGCCGGCCATAGGTTAACTTACCTTACTTTTTTACCTCATCAACGAAAGGGCACTCTTAGGCAGAATCAAACCTTAGACGGAGTTCCGCTAAATGCCGATACTAATACTAGCAGCCACCAGATACTAAAGCCTGAACAAACTCTCAGTCAATGTCGGCATCCACGCAGTTGTAAAGATGTCAAACAAGGGTTATCCTAATCTTACGCTGTGCAAAGCGAGCCAAACTGCACAGCGTTAACGCTATTTACTAAGCCGCTATGAGAAAGGTCAAAAATTGTCAGTTAGTTAGTTACTTATTTAGGAGTTTTGTCATGGGCCTCAGGACACACTTAACTACTAATTTTGATTTGAATTTAAGTAAAACTTACAGAGTTCAATCTCTAAGCACTATCATAAAGGTAAATAATCCATAAAAGAAGCCAAATGTTCAAAGTAAGTACTTACAGCTTTAAATTATACATACATACATACAATGCATACAATACATATATACATGATGTGGATGTACTGAATAAATAAATAAATGCACTGACGAGCAAAAATAACGTTTCCATACACGCTTCAAAGTGACCCTTTATTTTAACCGCAAAACAAATGCATGTTAAAGTTACTGGATTTATCTTGCTATTATACTTTTAATTAGGAATGCATTAATAACTGTCAGTCAAACCCTAGAACTTTAAACACGATTAGATTAGATAGGTGGTCTCATGTTTAAACCACACTTCATTATTTGTCATGAACTAAAGTTAAGTAATTAAATAATCTTGGGGTTAGGTGTCTCGTTACTTTTAGGTATACAACGTGTCCCCAGCCTGTGGACACAGAATGAACACCATCGTAATGCTACTTCTCACTAATGCTGTGAAACAGTTTTTGTTTTAATTAGAAGTAAAATCAAGAATCAAAAATTTCTAACAAATTTAATTCCAGATAAACGACAGAAAAAAGTTACATACTGTATCATTATTGACACCAATAAGATGAAATGATATGCCTGTGTGAGTGTGACAAACATGTCAAAGTCGACAACAGGGATATGTGTGCGTATCTGCTTACAGGCAACACACACGCGCCATCGGAGTAGATAAATGTCTAATTTACCAGCAATATTATTAAACTGATCGGACTATCAAGTATCGAAATTGTAACTCTAGGATTAAAATAATTAATGAAACCAAATTTACGTAATCATCATTTATTTAAAAAAAATGTAAAAACTTAAATTTTTAAATGTTCAAAGTGGCTACCGTTTCTTAGTGTACACATGTGTAAACGCCGCCTCATATTGCTCTGGACTTTTCGTAACAGAGCACTATCTGAAACCATCGTCTTTAACTTTCCGAATGTTACCGTGAACATGAAAACGGCGAGCCGCTCGCCGCAAGCTTAGATTTAGGCGTACGACGAAAGTATTCAAAAATATGTTGTTCTTGCCAGATAGGCAATTGCCGGGTTATAACGCCTTCGCGGTTAATTGTTGGGTCCAGTGGGCGAATTTCTCTCACTCTTTGAACTGCCCTTGTTATTGTACGCGGGTTATTAGGGCATCACCTAGTTTCACTATATCGCTCACGGTACGTTCTGATGGCGAGATTGCCATTCTGATGGCACTCCCCTTAAATTAATATCATATCCATGTAAACTGCAGCAGAATATCGTGCCATCTTATCAAAATGCTTTTCATGAACAAAACCAAACAAATTGATTTATGTTATGGCAACGTCACTTTAATCAGTGTCATTTATTTTAAAAGAAAATCATGCAGTTACCACAGAGTTTTCATGCACGTCTAAGGAGTTTCCACTTGAATATTGTTATTACAGTACTTCAAACTCTTCAAAAGAGATTGCATTGGTCCCATAAATGCGTATTAATCAACACAATGTAAATAGAGGGTGCTCCAAAAGTTAAAATTTTAAAACCATGGTTTTCTCGGTAAATACTAGACCGATTGTTTTAATACTTTGCATATTGGTTAGAAATACCCTAATAAACGTGTAGTATTCGTCTATGTCCATAGGCTGGGGACACGTTGTATATTTTTCAAATTTTAGTCGAAAGCCGATCTCTAAATCTATATACCCGATTTAGTCGGTTAGGTATCTAAAACTAATTAGGTATAATATTTATGGTATGTTAATATTTTGCCAATTTGTCAATTAATGGACGTGATTGACCGATTGTATAATTTAACATAATTTTGTGTAAAAAATATTGTTAATTACATTTTTTTTTATTCATCAACCGAAATCCAGTCGATCTAAATGTCGCAAATGATCCTACTAATATTATAAATGTTACAAATAAATGAAGCTGCGTTTTGAGTTGAATTGAATATAATTCAGAGCGAAATAAGCGTTTAGAGGCCCAAATGTAGATGTAGCTGACTGGGGGCGGAGAGCGGAGGCTGCGAGGGATCAATACGGCGCGCCGCCGCCCGCCCGTTGAAAGCGAACGCGACCCCGCCGTGCCCTTCACCGCAGAGTCGACGACCCCTGGACGCTCACCTCCCCACCGCCCCGCACCCTACACAACCCTTATATGCACAACAGAATTTTCTTCAACTCCGACTTGGTGACCCGATTATACCAACAAAATATTGACGAATATTACCAGTAAATCAATCAAATCATCGATGAATAAGAGTTTTCAGTGATTCAAGTCTTCAGTCTATAATATTTCGCATCAATGAATAGTTTAGTTGCTGTATAGTAGGCGGCAAATAAGTAAAACGTGGAGGGGATATGCGCAGTATGAAAAACAACATCATTTTCATACTGCGCATATCCCCTCTACGTTTTACTTATTTGCCGCCACCTGTATGAGGTTCTTAAGTCTCAAAGCACATTCCTAATTTCATTTCGTCGGAGAATCCTCATTAATGTTTAAGCAGCTGGTAGGCGTATCGTCTTATAATTTTGTCCTAACAATAACATGTGGGTACACAAAGGTGCCTGATTCACCAGTGAATCACTGTTAACGGAAGAAATAAAACTCGCCAGGAAGTATTTTCATTTGTTGTCATGTGATTCATGTGGCGCGGAATCATTTCTAGAAAATGATCACGATTTCACGATATGAAGTCAGCGCGCCAATGCACTGCATAAAGCGGCTCTATAAAACCAGCCACAGAACCGTTCGACAAACCGGATCGATTGCTATTATTTCATATAGATACCGGGTTCCGGCGGCGCAAGGTGTCTCTAAGCACATCATGATCAAATTTTATTTACGGAAGTACCTATTACGGAAGTACTAGCCGACTATAATGAATATCAAATTTCTATTGCGGTGTAGCTAAAATCAAATAGCAGCCAAGTATACCAAGATTCCGAAGCGAATATGAGTCCAAGAAAATAGCCGTCGGAGAGCGTACGTACTATATCTTAGCGGGGAGTCTAGCCATTGAACTTGAATCGGGCGACCTCCACGGTGCGTACTAAAATAGACAGCAACACAAGGGCATAAACACGATTGCTTGCTTAGACTTGGGACTTAGTCATGGTCTCTTTTATGTGTAAAGGTGTGACTATGAGATCCTGAAATCATTCGCTTTGCTTACCTATCATAATTTCGTAACTACCTATCTTACTAAAACTGTAAATTAATAATTTCGATTCTATCGTATTTACATGTCTACTTCCATCTAGTAATTCTCGAGTCTCGGAATCCACAAAATCGAATCAAAATCGTTGATATACAGCGGTCTCAAGTCGGTGACGCGAGAAGGGACTGGCGGCGGGGTCGGATGTCGGACGGCAACACCTCGACGACTATTTTTGGCAGCGCGTGGCATGTGGAACGCTCGCTGGAGAACATCTACCTACTTAGCTGGTCTATTATTGGATGCCCTACTAACGTTGCTCTCTTACTTCATCGACATAACATTACGTTGCCCTCATCAATTAACTTTTCTTTTTTTGTGAAATCAGCCAGAAAAACTAACGAGAACAGCTAACTCCGCGGTGGTACTGGATTCCTAAAAAATTATTCACGGTCTCGTGAGCTTTAAATTTATTCATTCTAATTCGCTATCTAGAACGGCTAAGTAAAAAAAACTGCAGCTAATTAGGTTTGGCTGAGTGCGGACTGTGCAAACGTACAGACGTAAGTGAGGCATTTTAACGTTTTCGTGTAACGCCGCATGGCAAACCTGAAGCAATGTACCTAACTGTAGTCTGTATGCATGTAACCTAAAATATTCGCAAGACGTTCTTTTTCTCCAGTCGTTGATTTCGTTTTAAATGTTTGCAAATATCTTTTTTTGAAATGGTTATAACTTTGGACAATTTATCTTCCTGCTTCCGAAAATGACTGTCGATTAAAATATTGTTTACGTTATTACCGGGCTCTGTCTAACCCGTAACGGATGACGTGATTAATATTTATGTAAGTATATAGGTACAACTGTAAGAGCAGAAAATAAATCAAATTTCGACTAAATTAGAGACTAGCTGAGAGATTTGTAACTTGATTTTTTTAATTCATTTGAACGTACCTACAATAATCTGGAACGTTTATGTTGGATGGGGCGGGTCCTGTCTCCCGCAGCTCGGCCATGTTAGGTGACGCGGCGCGGGTCGGTGCTCTGTGGTCGTATCGACCCGCGGTATGGTGCGGCAGCCCCTTGTACACTTGACATTCGCACTTCCTTGCCCCGGACCCGGACACAGATCAGATCAACTTTGCCAACTGAAAGTAGTGGACTACTGAGAATTACCTTCTGTGTGTACCATACCATACCATAACTTAGACATTTTATAAGAATCTTCATCGACGCCTTTGCTGTGGTAGGTTTTATTAGCACCACTATATCAAAATTACATCAATATCTGTTTTCGTTGAGGACGAGATATTAGAAGCGTGGGTTGTCGACGTTGTCGTGTCGGAAACTGTTATCATCAGTTTGTATTTTTTATTTAACCTTTTATTTCGCAAGTTCGACCAAGTGTACTCAATTCAAGCCTCATTAAATTCTTAAAAAGCGTCGTATGTGATGATCACCGTGGAATATATACCGTGCTAGTTGTTAGATTTTCGCTCCGATATTCTTTTTTATTAATTTGTGCATTTTTTGTCAACAGGTGATGATCATCCAGGTCAGAAGCAGCGCAAAGGATTTTTCAGGAACTTTTGGAAAAAATCTCGCCACTACTCATTAGAACATCCGTGAATTAAACATTTTGTAGGTATTTTAAAACAACTGCAGCTAATGACAAATTGAATGGCCTGATCGGAATAAACATTGACAATTTTCTAATTAATTTGTGAAAATTAAACAAGATTACTATAATAAAAAATAATAATCATCGTAATAATTCAGAACCCCTGCACAAGCTATTAAGATATGTTCAACCGATTTAATAAGAAACTAGCGAAATACGAAAAAGTATGTAATAGAAACAAAAGATAATACTGTAAATGGAGGTTTAAAATATACAACGCCTGACTTTTTACAAGTAATAATCTATAAAGACTCACGAATTTCAAAGTTTAGTCTTGACTGCTTGGATAAAGTCGTGTTGATTATAGTGTGAAGTTTGTAATGATAATATATATAAGCCACATGTATAGCGCGTTAATATTCAATTAATATTGTAAAAGACCGCAAAATTTATTTATAAGCTAATAAAGTATTGTATTCTTATTTTTACAATCACCTTTGGTATATATAGAAGTGTAGAAATGTAGATAAATCACATAGAAACATTATATAAAACAATCCAGTTTTAATTTATTTAAAGAAAAACGATACCTTCATGAAGAAATCTGATCATAAAATTATTAACGGTAATAATTTCTCAATTTTGTAGGTTTAGATGTTATGGTTATGAATGATTATCGTGTGGTGTAATTAAAGAACCAAGATCATTTGATAGGCTATTGATACAAGTTTACATTTTATACCAATCCTTGTATTCGAATGTACTTAATTCTTAATAATGTAGATTTTGTCAAAACAAAAATTAAATTATGTTCATTAGCAAAACCTTGTTTATTTTACTTATCAACATTTAAAATGTCGCAAAGGACAAACGCTATATTATTTTTCTGGTTTTACTCACAAGGCCACAGATGGCAAAACAACACATTGTTGCTTGCGGCATTTTAAAACCATCGATATCCTAACTTTGAGCCGTATGTACCTACGGGGGAATTGCGACTATTTTGGAGTGGTAAAAATAAGCATGTTTTATAATACAAATCATTTATTATTAGATAGACACAGTTCCCATCGCTTATCAGAAACAATGTACAAAGCTATAGTAGTAATATCAAATATTAAACAATATGCACCCTTCGTTTACTGCAAGCCTTGTTGGAGGATACAGGGTAATTGAGCGCTTCTAGTTTCTGCAGCTAAGAGTAAGTAAAACAAAAATGCAACGTTTATTCTCTACAATTATAAAAGGAAGCATAGCATAAAATTTTGCAATCGCGGGCGCTTCGGCCCCGTGCCGTCCTGCGGCGCACGCGCATCGCGCACGCACGGGCCGCCCTCCGCCTCACACTATCCGAATACTCTCACGATGGTTCCAGTGGGACTAACCCTAGTAGGACTAGAGATTTTCAATTATAATCGTAATACTTTACTTGGGTTACAGTGTCTTTCAATTTGTAACAAGCCCTTACACGAATGCATATTTGTAATTATATATATTTTTTGTATATTGTTACAGTAATTTCATTACGTGGTATTTAAACTTGGAATTTCTCTTGAAGCATCAGTAGTATTTTTAGCAGTGTCTATTAGTTTTCATTAATATTGATACGACATTTTGCTTCTTTGTTTAAGCAGAGTACTGGGATGCTTGAAGAGAAATCCCTCTAAAAAAATCTCTATACATCATGCTTTGAGACCTGGTCGTAAAAAAGCGAAATACGCCTCGCTACACTGGTCGACAAAAGCATTTTTTTAAATACATATTTAAACCATTTTACAGTAACAATTACGTTGTGGAAGCGGTGAGCGTGTAAAAAATTATCCAGAATCCGCAAAGTAATTGTATCCGTACACAGTTACTACACGCATCAAACACGATGGCGCCATAATTTATCAAATATCAAAACAAATGAACGGTCCTTATCACTTTATAGAATATACAAAATGCAGTTACTTATTTCCCTGTGGAAAAAATATTAATCTTATAGTATTCTTAGATCACGGGCGCGCTTCGATCTGCAAAACGGAAAAATATTTCGGTGATGAACCTGACAAAAAAAAACGGGAGAAACACCATCTTCATTGTATACTACACGAGGAAAAACTACTAAAATTGAATTGATGAATTGAAGCTTTGCAAGATATTTCATTACAAACGTTTTGTTTATGAATAAAGTATGTATTTGTTTGTATCATCGAAGTAACGCTTACTCTGGGGTTTCAAGTTGCGAAAATAGATAATCACTCACCTCTAATAACCACAGGTAATTAAATAGTCTCCTAACTTCTCCACTACAGATGCGGCTTGTTGGGGTTGAATAGGTTCTTCATACAGAGAAATGACGACGGCTGGAACAAAATCGTTTAATATTAAGATTGTTATTTGCGGTCTAAATATTTATTTTATAGGATTTTTATGATGCAATCTATTTTATATATTTATATTATCTTCACTGCTTCGTCTTCTAGATTAGATTTATAAACACATGTAGTACCACGTACGGTGTCGCCAATTACACACTGAATTTTGAGAGTTAGGTAGATTTTTTTTTTTTTTTTTTTTTAAGGAGGGTATGCTGCCGTCTTGTTCCAACGGGTCTCTCCGGTCATCATTCACGTTACAGTGCTCCGCCAGTTAACACGTCTAAATTATTTTAATAGGGAAATAGTTATAATTTAGTGCATTATGGGAAAAAGGATAGCGTTGAGGATTACGAGTATATAGCGTATAAGATAAAGAAGACGGAAAGACAATTGAAACGCGGGCGACGTCGCTATCGGCAAGATTCTAATTCGGAGCCATATCAGTATCGTCAAAACACTCACCGTCAAACACGGAAGGCTAATAGCTACCTCAAATTACACTTATTAGATTTGGTGCAATATATCACCACAATACGAAGAAAAAATAGAGTGGTTTCTACTTTAAAGAACTTTCACGTGTATGGTTAATAATGCGGGCAGTTTTTGGGACTGTCACTTTATTTTCTGACGTGGTATCATGCGAGTGATGCGGGCAACCTGTGGGGTTGTCACTTCACCGCGATCGTGTTCTTTGACATCATTAATATGTGAGCGAATAATAAACGATGGATTCATCAGTATTTATCACGTAGAAAGTCAATATTGCGGGCTGTCTTTGGGACAGTCACTTTATTGACTAGCGTGAACCTATATAGTGTTGCGGGCAACTGGAACGGGTTGTCACTTCACTATTAAATAATACGTATACATAAAATAAATTAGTCGTTTTCTTACAAAGAAGATACATGGATAATAGACAACGAAAACTACGTTAACAGTGTTGCGGGTAGTTTTGGGACTACCGCTCATTTTTAATTCTACAATCGATTACGTCACTTACAGACAATGAATATCCATTGGAATACTCGGACATCGCGTCCACGGCAGAGGAGGTTGAGGCGGACGAGCATGCGGTACGCTCAGTGGTGATCGAGCCGGGCCCGTCCACCAGCGCCGCCAGCGCAATCGATCAATTATGTGATCGTGTTCCTCAAGCCCAGCTATTGCCACCTGAAGGACAGGAACCCTTAGAACCTTCGGAACCTGTTATGGAGCTAGATAAGTAGTACTATTCTAGAAATATTCGGTGATGTGATGACCCTTCAGTAGTTAAACAGTATGGTAAAGAAATTCAGGCCGATCTCGCAGTGAAGTTACAACACATTGCTCCTAATGGTCTCTCTAAAGAAACACACAAAGAAAATAAAGATACGTCAGTTGTAAAACTACTGATGAATGCTTATCGCTTATTTTGCGATAGTCAAAATCTCGACTCGGCTACTTGACGAAACTTTGTCCTCTTTAACCTAAAAAATGAAATGAAGGATCAAATACAAAAGACAAAAATCGATAAGCTTTTATTTGGTGCAGATCTTGCAGAGACCCTTAAAACCGCGAAGTCAATCACGAAATCCGGAGATGTGCTTAAATCATCGGCACCGCCTAGTAACAAACTAGCGGCTCCTAAGAATAAGACCCCACTGCAACCGAGTACTACCTTGCCACAAAGAAACAATTTAAACCGGGAGGCTCCTCCCCAGAACCGCAGGCTTCAGGGGAGCCAGCGGGGCAAGGGCCCTGCTCCGAGGACGCAGCACGCCAACTGTTCGCGGACGTCGTATGGAGCGCATCAACAACAACACCGATACAACAGCCGCCGCTAGAAGACGAATCGGTGAGTTACGCGGGTTGACTTTCCCGGTTTTACCACCAATGGTCATTATTGACTAATGACCCTGTTATATTATCATGGATAAGTGGGTATGAGATTACTATATCTCGTCCGATCGTACAGGCTCAACCTCCAATAAACAATAATCACACAATAAGAGTTTTTAATGATTCACGGTTATTCGGTTCGAATAATCACACAAACCAAGATAAATTCCACATTAAAAAATTTATTACCGATACCGATCTTGTAAGATACGGTGCTATACCTATCTGAGTGTGAGCCTTGCGACGGACAGTACCTGTCAAGTATGTTTTTAGTTCCGAAGCCGAACGGTGAACATAGATTCATTCTTAATTAAAAAAAAAAAAAAAAAAAAAAAAGTTCAACGAAATCATTAATACCGAACACTTTAAACTTGAGGACTTGCGCACTGCCCTAAAACTGGTTTCAGAAGGCTGTTATATGATCACTTTAGATTTAAAAGACTCCTATTTTTTTGTACCTTTTCATAATAATTCGCGCAAATATCTTCGGTTTGAATTTAATAACAGGTTGTATGAATTTACGGTTTTACCATTTGGCCTCAGTACAGTAGTTTTCACAAAATGAAACCGGTCGTAAAACTACTCAGATTATGTAATTACCTATCTACTGTCTATTTAAGATGACATCTTTTTGATACGTAACACATATGAATCCTGTTTAGACAACATTCTAGCCAGTAAACAATTGTTAACAGCACTAGGCTTCATTATTAATAATAATAATAAAAAAAATAAAAAAAAATAATATTGTAAAAACCTAACTTAAGATAAAAGATAAATATACATAATAATAATAATAATAATAATAATAATAATAATAATAATACCATGTAAAACATGTAAGTTTATGGGCTTCATAATAGATACGAAAAAATTCTAAATCAGCTTGCCAGTAGAAAAACATTAAAAATAAATAAAGAATTAAGTAGGTCAGTTTAAAAACATTGATCGATGCAAAATCAGGGATTTTGCTAATTTAGTTGGTCTACTTATTCTGCATGCCCTGCCATAGAATACGGATGGCTCTATACTAAATAGTTTGAAAGGCATAAATATCTTAACTTTAAAGATTACCCAGATAATTATGAGAAGTATATGATCTTGCCCCAATCTCTGGTTTCTGAATTCGATTGGTGGTGTAAGGCTATCGATCAACCGGCAAATAAGATCAAATACGATGACTATTGTCTTGAAATTTTCAGCGACGCTTCTACTACGGGGTGGGGAACCGCCTGTGGTGGGGAGACTGCAAGTGGCCCCTGGTCTGCGGAAGAAGGCAGCAAGCATATCAATCACTTGGAAATATTAGCTGCTTTCTTCGGCCTAAAAGTGTTTGCCAAAACATTGTCGAATCACCAAATTTTACTTCGTGTTGATAACACTACCGCGATTTCTTACATAAATCGAATGGGGGGCGTGCAGTTTCCTGACCTGACGCGAGCTGCAAAGGATTTATAATAATAATAATAATTTATTTCAGACTGAGTCCATAAAATGGTTAGCGGTACAATAAATCAATTATGATTATGGCAATGGTGCGAATCCAGGAACATAATTGCATATGCATCATATATTAAGTCCGCTGACAATAGCGTGGCTGATACTGTCACGTCGTTCACACCCAGACATTGAGTGGGAACGGAGCAATGTAGTTTTTCAGAAAATTATTGATAAATTTGGAATTCCAGATATAGACCTCTTTGCCAGTCGACTGAATAGTAAATGCGATAAGTATGTGTCCTAGTATCGGGATCCCAACAGATCCCGACGCGTTTGCCACTAATGCCTTATCATGGTCGAAGTTTTTCTTTTACGCGTTTCCTCTTTTTACAGTGATTTTGAAATCATTAAGGAAAATCATTAGAGATTTATAACGCTACATGAATCCCTTTATGGCCAACCTAGCCATGGTATCCCTTATATAAAAAGATGCTTGTATCGAAACCTTTGTTTTTTGAACCTAGAAACGATTTGATTTTGTGTCATTCCAGCGACCGCAGTATACACCACTGGCTTACCCTGTCTTGTCCGCGAGTCACTACTAAGAAAAAACGTCCCAGCAGAGTATATCAATATTATGCTAGCTTCTCTTTCAGAAAGTTCCATCAAGCAATACGATTCATGTCTAAGAAAGTGGTATCAATATTGTAATTTACCTACACGGTATTCAGTTATTCGAAACATCAATTTCTCAAATAATATTTTTCCTGACAGAGCTATTCCACGCTGGGGCTCAATATAGTACTTTAAATAGTTATAGATCGGCAATATCCCTTATTCTTGAAATGCAGGTAGGCAGCGATGAACGCATTAAACGCTTCTTCAAAGGTTTTTACAGACTGCGCCCACCGTTGCCGAAATATAATTACACCTGGAATACCTCCATTGTTTTGGATTCATTAACTTCTTGGTATCCCAACGAAGATCTAACTTTAGATAAAATCACTAGTAAATTAGTTACTCTTCTTGCTCTTGTCACTGCTCACAGAGCACAAAAACATTGAGTAAGGTTCTCGTTAGCAACATTGAGTTTCAGTCAGACAGAGAACTTATTAAAGTCCCTGATTTTATAAAGACTTTTATAAAGATTTTATCTTGCCTTACTTTAAAGAAAAACCGGAAATCTGCCCGGTAAAAACATTAAATGTTTACCTGGCTAAGACAAAGTTGCTACGCGGTGATCATCTGCCCCTTTTCGTAATACTTAAGAAACCTCATAAATCGGTGACTTCTCAGACGATAAGCCACTAGATTAAATTGACCTTAAAAGAATGTGGTATAGACATCACAATGTTTACCGCCCATAGCACGCGTCACGCTGCAACCAAGGACACAGCTTGGGAGTAAACTTAGACCTCATTAGAAAAACCGCGCGTTCTTCTCACACATTTCGTAAATTCTACGATAAATGTATAAAAGAGACTGATGATTCATCCTTTGCTAGAAGTATTATGTCTACCCAATGACTTAAAGGATTGATTAAGCTATAACTAAATAATTAGTATTATTACATATATGGTAGAAGTTCGAATATTTACTTTTCCTAAATTAGTAAAGTACAGTAAGTGTTTGTGTGGATAAATGATTTTTATACTTACGATATTTTATGGGACCTCTCAAGATCTACATGTGTTTATAAATCTAATCTAGAAGACGAAGCAGTGAAGATAATTATTGATTAAACGAACTTACCCTACGTGAAGTTCTATCATAATTATCTGAGCTGCTTCGTCGAATAGATTAGACTCCCACCCTCCCATTTACTGTTACCCAAAGCATAAAATATTTTAAAAATCATTACAGAAACTCTAAACTAAATGATGACCGGAGAGACCCGTTGGAACAAGACGGCAGCATACCCTCCTTAAAAAAAAAAAAAAAAAAAAATCTACCTAACTCTCAAAATTCAGTGTGTAATTGGCGACACCGTACGTGGTACTACATGTGTTTATAAATCTAATCTATTCGACGAAGCAGCTCAGATAATTATGATAGAACTTCACGTAGGGTAAGTTCGTTTAATCAATAATTATATATTTTTTATAAGGACTTAAAACTGAACAAATAAAAGTTTAAACGACGTATCAGCATCGGATTACAGTTTTAGTTCATTTTTCATTCTTTTCATAACAACGCCACACAGTTATAGAAAAGCGAAAAGAACCCTATATTTTGTCGCCGTAAATATCACTAGGTGTTTCGTTGTCCATCGTCCTCATAGATTGATTACGATAGGTCATAAGTCTTAAGCTTAGGGCTCTGGTTCCTGGTCCATTTATATTGTACCTTTTTGTTGTAAGAAATATGAAATTTAGCTTAGACTATCCACGATCATAGTCGAGCACATTCAATTACTCGTCTCTCTTTGCCGGCGTTTTATTTTTTAATTAGATGCCCAGAATTATTATTTTTTAAGTAAAATTTTTAATAAACAAATTTCTAAATTATTCTCAAAAAACATTTCTCCATATAATAACATTTCAATAAATATGTAACGCATATAAAACTGCATTTAAAATGAAGTTTTCTGCGATAGCCATACAATTTGCACCAGTGTGCGCCACTCGATGACGATGAAACAATGTTTTCGAAAGTTAAAATTTCTTTAAAAAAATATTCAGCAATAGATAGAACATTAAAGAAATGTTCCAGAATTGTTGAAATGTTTCATGTTAACCATGTCCATTGTGAAATAAATATAGATACTATTTTATTTTATATGTCAAGAATAACAATGTCCATCCAAAATTTGGATTCCAAATAGTAATTATTTAAAAATGTAACATCAATGGACGTATACGTATTAAACAATGTCTCTGTCTACAAAATTTCCTATCACAATAAACTGGCAAAGCAGTTTTTATGATTGTAAACGTGTAGGGTTGGGTGGGTATGACGTGTCGTTCACACTCCATTATAATAGGCGTTGTTTGCTCACCTTGCTGTGTCTTCATGCAGTGCACGCCGACCTTGCCGAGCTTGGCGCGAATGATGCGGTCTGTGCCACTGAGATAGATGTACCGCGTGCCCGCTATCGTCACGCCACCACTCGTTAGGAGCGATTCGTTCTCAAACCCGGCCACTATCTTTGCGATTTCTTCTTTTGATATCTACAAACAAGGAATAACAATGACATATTAGAAAAGAAAACACTAGCTAGATCGTTACGAGTAACCTGTAGGCTTATTGTCTAACTCGCTCGCAATCGCCATCGTGTTCATTTTGACAGTTCATGTATGGGCTGACAATCGGCATCGGAATCAGCCAGCTGTCACATTCATACAAGAACTGTCAAAATGAACACGATGGCGATTGCGAGCGAGTTAGACAATAAGCCTACTGCATACCGCTTGTTCTTATGTTAAGAACGTTTCATAAGCTCTTCAAAGATTGATATGATACATATGATGATCTTACGGCCGATCGATTTAATGTCAAAGTAAATAGATGTGTTAGTATTCTGTATTAACATCAGTCTCATCTGCTGATAAAAATTAAAACGACGTCCCGTAGTAGTAAATACGAGATATGGGTGGGCAGATCATCTACCAAGTATAAAGGTGCCTTGGAATTATTCCGGAATATTTGAGCAGGTGGTTGGGCTATTTGATTGTACACTCATGTAAAGGTTTTTGGTCGTAGTTTTGGATTCGAAATTAAGCCGCTCCTTTGACGCCGTATACAGGGTGTATCAGACACCCCCTAACAATAATCCACTGGGGTGTATAACCATAGCTACAGATGCTAAAAAAAAATATTAAAAAAAAAAATAGAGTATTTTTTTTATATTTTCTGTAGGAATGATTACAGTTAATACCTATAATACAGATTACTGTTAATTCCTATAGAAAAAAAAATTACTGCATTTTTTCTTTATATTTTTTTTAGCATCTATAGCTATGGTTATATACCCCAGTGGATTATTGTTAGGGGGTGTCTGATACACCCACATTGAACATCGACCGTATGGAAACTTTTGTAAAGCACAATTGAAAAATCTGTTCAG
This sequence comes from Pandemis heparana, assembly GCA_963854515.1. Lineage (NCBI taxonomy): Eukaryota > Metazoa > Arthropoda > Insecta > Lepidoptera > Tortricidae > Pandemis > Pandemis heparana. The sequence goes on along the minus strand of OY978008.1, from coordinate 12,084,161 downwards.
TCAAACTAACCACCTGCTGTAGTATTCCGGATTGATTTGAAGACACAGAAAAATTACCTTAGTCAGTCTCATCAAATTAGAGTTATTCCTGTATAGTAAAACTGACGGACATTAAAAAAAAAATGTTTTCGGGGGCATTTATTATAAAAATAGAAACCAAAAGAACTACTTTAAGCATTTTTATGATTGTCTATCGCGATTATCTTACGTCTAGACAGAATATTAGAATTTTAGGAAGAAGAAAGCCCAAGCCCTGAAATATTATACTGCCCTTAGGATAACCTAAAAAAAATATTTCAGCTTTTATGAATTCTCTGGCAGAACCTATCGAAAATTAACGTCGCAATTTTACCTAAATGATTAGAAAGAGAATGTAAACCTATTTTTCAATCAAAAATATAAGTAATCTTGAATAAAAGAAGTTTCGTGATTTGAATCAATACATAGTAAAAAAAAACAGTCAGTCTGTCCCTATACATGCTTAGATCTTTAAAACTACGCAATGGATTTTGATGCGTTTTTTTAATAGATAGGTAAGTGATTCGAGAGGAAGGTTTGTATGTAAAATACGCAGACGAAGTCGCGGGCAGAAGCTAGTTCATAAATAAACAAAAAATATAACTAAAAATATAAAGAAACTAGAGCCAATGATCAGTAACAAACAGAAAATCTTCAAATATAGCTATATACGCTACAGGAATGAAAGTGCATTAGTTGTTTTTGCTGACAAAATGTCCAATTTGAAAAATGTTCACAAAAACTACTGGTCTTACACTTAATTTTCAAGCAAGTGGTCTAGAAGATTGTAGAAAATAGGTAGGTAGGTATAAGAATTTAAATTACACCGGTTTGTTGAGTTTTTCTTCGAATCTGAATTAGGTATAAATTGATTTGGGCCGTTTTACTAAGAGATTATAACAGCCATTAAACAGAACGCTGATACTTTTATAGTTTTATAGCTTTGTATGCCGGTTATTAAAAATAAAGACCAAGCACTTTCCCTAGAAGTAGGTAGGTATGTAACGTTGAATGTTTCGGTTATTTATGTCAACATGAGTAAGTACTTATAGGTAAATGCCGGCACGCAAGTCTAGCGATGACATTGTATGCGCAGAAGTATAAAATAAGGTATCCGTGGATGCGCAGATCCCCTCCACGTGACTCGTCAGCGCTAGACATACTACGTGCCGGCACGTACCTATACCTAATTCTGAGTGCATGCAGAGTTAGGGTTAGGGTTGACAAGTGCAAAAAGTATAATGTCCTTTTCGGGGTGAATGAAAATCTACTTGCAATTCAATTCATCCGAATACGTTTAATTGCTTCCGATTCTGACATTTCGAAAATCATACTTTCATAGTTCAAAAACGGCAGAGTAGATACAGCTATAGAGTGGATTTGACTGGCAATTTGCGGAGTCACGTGACTGAATTTTCTGGACAAACTAAATTTAACTTATTTAAGAAAAGGGCCTGTAGTAGGTAGGTATGTAGTAGTTTAAAGAACTAATATGGACCTTGTGTCATTTTTTCAGATACCTACTCGCGTTTGAATTGATAGGTACATAATGAAGCACAGCTTCTGCGGATACTTTATACCTAGGTATTGAAAGATTTGAAAGTTAGTTCTAAATAGGTATAGGTGTAAAAGTATATTTCGCATGATGGTTGAATTTGTATTGAACCGCTTGCTATGTACCTAAATAGCTACATAGGTACATAAATCACGTCTCTATCCCTTTTACGGGGTGTTGGCGATAGCCAACCTTTTTATGTTTTTTATGGTTTTTATACTTTTTCGATTTCTGTTTTGTATGTCAGTGTGTTTTGTTACGTATTGATGTCACTATATTAAAGAGCTAAAAAGATAAAATTTGATTTTATTTAATAGTTTAAAGCACTTCGGTGCCCAACAAGGAGCAGACAGAATCCTAAGGTAACACAGCAAGACATAAAGGCCATGTTTAGCATGATTGTGGACATATAGGTGGAAAGGAGAAACAAAATAGTGATGGGTTGCTATCCGCATCGCCTATACCTAACAAGATTTCTAAGATTCCTGTTCCCTTCCTTGTTTTATCTACCTATTAAAACAATTGTCCGAAAAATGTCGTAGGTAACGTGACGTAAAACCTGTACCTATTTGGTTTTGCTGTCAAATTTAGCTCATAGGCACTTTTATAAAAAATAAAAAAAGATATCCTAGGTTAAACGCCTACCTAATTTGAAATTAGTTCTAACATGATCTTATAAAAATAATCCATCAATCAACACATTTTGACGATCAGTCTGGCACCAGTCTGGGTGGAGATGGCAGAAACGTAGGGGTCTGTCTCTAACCATGTTACCGCTGCTTTGAAATTTTGGTTAGGCTAGTTTTAAAACGTAGGTACAAATCAACTGAATTTAGAGAAACTTAAATATCTTATGGTTATAATTAAGTTAAATAATATATTATTATATTTCACATTCATGTTTGAAATTGTGTATTGAATGAACTTTACGTGTGGCTGAACAGTGACAAGATTCAATGTGAGAATGATATGATTAACTGACCATTGTGTGTGTGTTCAAAATTTATTAGTGTGACACTATCACATGTGTCGACCTCTTTTACACTTAAATTTTTACACACATAGCTAAGTTTATTTACGTAACTAACTTACAGTAAACTTGCTATGTAAAATAGTGTTTGCATTAGGACATTTTCCGTAAGTTAACTTTTGCTCTTGTAAGTATTTAGTATTTCAAAACTCACCCATATCTATATATTTATTATTTTACTAAAAAATATTGCGTTACGGTTTTAGCTGTTTTCATATACCTTCAGATAGGTATTTGTCCACTAATTAGAAAATCGTTGTCCCTGGTTTTTTTGAACAAACGTGTTCAGCTAAATGTGAAGAAAAAATATATTATTGTATAACAGGCATATTTTTAATTTTGTCTAATATTACTCAAAATAAATCTGCCTATTTTATGTAAATTTTTTTAAACACCTTAAAAAACAGTCCCCTGGGTGTACCAAAAACTGACCTCTGGCACAAAACTATGCTTATCTCCTTATCAAAAAAATTCTTCATATCTAAGATATTTAAAAACTATTGTAATTCTTACTGGCAGTAGGTACCTATCACAGGAACTTATTTTTTAGTAAAATAGTACACCTAAAAAAACTTAATGTCAATGCTGTCCCAGTTTTATGAACAGTCCTCTGGCTCATATTTAACCCGTCACTTCCTCAATAATATTTAAAACAATTAGTCTTCATTTCTGTGTAGTATTTATTATGCCTTTTAAGTTTGCTCAATGATAATAATGAAATAAAATAATTAACCTATGCAAAAAAGTTATCCAGGGGACTGTTTTTTACAGGAAAAAATTCGGCCTAGTCACCCAGTTAGTGGAGAAATGCCCGTATATTAAAAGTGACAGGCAGTGTTTTATAGCAACTGCCTTTGTCAGAAAAAACATTTTGCTCTATGAATAGGTATACAAGCAAGATTTTTCATAAGACTGGTTTTAATCAGCTGATGGAACAGACAAACAATGACATAAAGGGTTGATTTTTTTTCCTTTTGTGGTTTAGAACTTAGGACCACTAAAAACATTTTTTTTCAGTTTTCAAAATCAACAAATTAGTTTTATTTCATTTTTATTAACTTTGACCTAGACATACATTTTATGAATGATCATCAGCAATCGAAATTTTAGATAATATTTAGGTACTTTAAGTTTGACAGATGATCAGTATGGAGAAGGACTCAATTTAATATTTCTAATAAAATTTCTAAATTCCAAAATGTAGTAGGTAACTAGATCTCCATAAACTTATTACTTATTTAAAGTTATTTTTAATGGAGAACTATTGCGATTAAATACCTACTTCAATCATGAAAGTGCCTTACAGCAGCTAATGAAATATTTATAACAAATAGGTAGCAAGTTTTCCTGTTCGGTTGTGAATTTAAACAACATACCATTGGGCCACAGAATCACGATAAGCATAATAATAATAATAATAATATAGCCCTTTTTATTCTGAATTTGCTGCAATTTCAGTAGGTACATGTTATATATAAATTATCACGTAATTCGGTGTGCCTCATGGAACAGGCCTCCTCCATGTGTTGGAGCATAATATTTGTATATTTTTATTTTAGCTTCTCATGTCTTCAGTTGTCCCACTGAACAAAAGCCATCTACTTTGGGAATCCTAGAACATATTATACTAAAAATATTAAATTAAGAAGCCACCTAGCAAACGCAAATATGGATCAACTTTTACTGGGTTTTTACAAACTTTAAGTAAATAGGTATCCAAATATGTGATCCCTGATGATCATAACACAGTACGGCACAACCTGATTGATACTGATGACAGAGAATGTTTATATAATTATTTAGATTATGATATAATGCAATGAAATGGGTGGTAAATGAATAACCACTGGTAAATAATAACAAAAAAAAATTGGATCATCATTCAGCAAATACCTGCACAAGAATATATAAATATTGAAGGTATGAATTATCAACTTAGTACTATTGTACAAGGCAGGTAGGGTAATAAATTTTAAGAGTACAATGACTCTAAGGAATTAATCTCACTGTTTACTTAATATAATTTTGAGTACTCCAATAAGCTTGCTCAACTTTTACGCAGAAAATAACAGCATGGTAGTCTGCCGTTTTTCATGAAAAGCCTCCCTTATAATATTAAACAAAAGATATTGTACCAAAAAAATTTAGATGATTAGCCATATTGCAAAACTATCCACAGCTTTATCAGATAAAATACTGATAGGCGAATATCCTACTAAGTACCTAAACAGGTAGGCAGTTGCTCAATGATAACTGTTCACAACTCACAATGAATATGTTCAGATATAATTAGGAGAAACAAAAAATACTTTAAGTTATGTATATTCGACCTTTTAGGCAGATTATAACAATTTTAATAAAAAAGAGGCATATGGACACTGCACATTTAAATTTACTGCAGTTTACAACTCTGCCGGCCGGCAACCTACACGTTGTTATTCTGTGTATTGGAAAAAAGAAACAACGAAACTGCATAGAATATACCGAAAACTTTGGGTTGGGTAAATGGAACTTTTGATTGCAAGGTTTCCTATAAGGACAAAATTCACATTTTCGATTCCAATAAGCTACCACATGTCGCCATCTTGTCCAACCAGGCGGACAAAATTCATCATCCATTTACTAGAAAAAATTGATGCACTTTTGTCACTGTCAATACACTTCCAGCCACAATTTCACAGAACAATAAGGTTTAATTGCAAATCACTGACACGTAGTAACTTTGTAAGAAACTTACTTCGAAGCCCCCAGACTTTGCCCAAAGATTCCCATCGTGACCGGCAATCGCTGCTTTTGTAACACATCTGGATGCCATTAACTGTTTATCGACGTAATCTTGCCAGCTCATTTTGAATGTTCGATTTAATTTAAACCTACAGCACTTGACTACTACACAATCTACTCTTCGCAACGAGCAACCGCTCCACACGAACAAAAAGCACTAAGCCTGCCGTTTCAAAATGGCAGCGTAATCATAGACACGATAGACACCACAGGAAGTCATCACAGCATTGCCAACCTACAACGAATAACCATAGACAAAATAATCGTAAAGCAGAAATCGACTAAAATCATCGCGACAATTACATAAAAGCGGTACACAGTACCAAAAAAAAAAATTAAATAATTTCATTTCCACGAGTTTTCTATTATTTTAGGGCTTCCATCAAAGTCAAGTGGTCAATTTTGATTATTATTATCAATAAATAAATACTGCGTTCTTTGATCTATTTGATTTTTTAATTTTAACTAGTAATACATATGTCACTCTCACACAATCCTATCGCTCTTTCTCTTCCTCATCCGTTTCTAGAAACTAACTATGTATGTGCTTAATAGATACTTCTTCTGCCTCTTACTCTTCCTCATCAACCCCATGCCAGATGGGTGAAATCTAGGACACTTAATTAAAATGTCATAAAGGGCATTTATGAGTTGGATTGCACTGCATTTTCTCATGAATGGTGTGACTTTTTTGTGGAGTTTATAGCTATGCAACCTGGCCGTTTTATTTATTTATATATAAGCTCCAAAATTCAAAATTTGTCGTTCGTTTTGCACCATTCCACTCAAACTAAATATTATTAATAAGAATGTGAGAGTGACGGCATGATAAGAACTTCGAATATTTCGAATTGGGGCTAATTATTATTCAATGATCTTTGAATTTATGCTGAACCAATTTTGTTGCAAGATTGATTTCATTCCTCATCATAGCTAGCTAAATAAATATGTACTTTTACATGTTGCCCTTAATTGACAGTACTTACAAAAAAATTTGTTTCACCTACTTAGGTGATTGAGGAATTAGTAGCAGACCGCTGAACAAGAAACAGAGCATCTAGTGTAAGTTGTCAAACAAATAAATGTTTCTAACGCGGTAACGCGTTCACGGAAACATCTCGATTTCTATCGAAAAATTGACAGTTTGACATTTTAACGCAAACGCGATCGAGAAGTATTTTGTGACCGAAAACTTACACTAAGCATACAGGTATTATGTTTTTAAATAACGACTCAGAGAAAGTTTTTTTTCGTAACAACTACATTTTATTTGAAGAATCTGGTACATACTCAGATAAAATAAGGACTACCATTCGCTAAGGGTACAAATCTAAAATCGATTAATCGAATCATGATCGTATAATTGTAATATTTTTATTTTTTATGTTTGCAATGAAATAAATTGACAAACAAATTGTAATTAAGATCTGTGTATAATATAAATATTTATTCACAATCTCTTATTGTAATTATTTCTTTAACATAAATCAAGTAATGTTAATCGATGACCAAACCATAGACAACATTTATAGATTTAATGGAGAATCGAAACTTGTACTCTCTTTCTTTCTACGGCATTTGCTCAATTGGTTATCTCGCTCTAAGTCAAACTGAAATTTCTTGTCGTTGACGTACTTCCGTTGTTTTATTTCCCAATAATTTAGTATTACTCATCTTCTTGTGATACAGCACGTTTACAAAATTTTAAGCTTGTAATAAATCATTTTAAAATATAACAAAAATATATTTCAATAGCAGTCATCATCTAAGCTCCAGTTTATTAATCATCAAAAAAAACCTTCTGTTCATCAAACTCAACTTGACCTTGCGTTGCAAGTTCTTTTCCGTTCAGCTACCGCGATTGTAACATGTCGTATTCCCCAGAAAGAAGGTAAGAGCACTTTCTGTGTTAATTTGAGGTTTATTTGTTTTATTATCAAGGTAACGATGTGTAAATTTTGAACTTGAATTGTAATATGCTTTCATAGATGTGTAGTTTTTCCGCAATATCCTAATACTTGTTCGGGTTGCCGATTGCCAACATGGCGCTGGCAGGAGAACATGTATTATAAATTCGGCATAGCGCACGTGTAATTTGTAGTTTTTATCGTTAACTGTGATTTATCTTTGATGAGTGGAACGTGTTGCGTTTTTTGTGCTTATTAACATTATTTTTATCATTCAGAGGCAAAGCTAACGAAATAGTGCCATTTTGACAGAAGCTTAACTGATGCGAGATCATAATGATTTTTGCAAATTCAGTTACTGTCCACTTTTGTTAAATGAGTCCTTGGTCCTTTTACTACAGAACTATTGAAATTTATTTCAACGTGTTATAAAAATCCACAGATCAGAAGATTGGCCGGAGGATTCCAAGAATGGGCCGTCAAAAGAGCCAGTTAATTACGATGGGCCACCGGGCATGGAGCCCGAAGGGGCGTTAGACACAAACTGGCATCAAGTCGTGGAAAGCTTTGATGATATGAATTTAAAAGAAGAATTGTTGCGAGGAATTTACGCCTATGGTTTTGAAAAGCCATCTGCAATCCAGCAACGCGCTATTATGCCTTGTATTCAAGGACGCGACGTTATAGCTCAGGCTCAGTCTGGTACTGGCAAAACTGCTACATTTTCAATTTCTATCCTGCAACATATTGACACTAGTATTCGTGAGTGCCAAGCTCTGATTCTGGCTCCGACCAGAGAGCTTGCTCAGCAGATCCAAAAGGTTAGTAAATTTGTGTTATTTTCTTCACATGGTATTTTTGTGGCATTTGTGTTGTGTTTGATTAACCATGTGTGATTTTTTGTTTTAATAACAATGTAATTTTAGGTGGTTATTGCTCTTGGTGATCACTTGAATGCTAAGTGCCATGCCTGCATTGGCGGCACCAACGTACGTGAAGATATCCGCCAGCTGGAGAGTGGAGTTCACGTGGTGGTGGGTACCCCCGGCCGTGTCTATGACATGATCACCCGTCGCGCTCTACGAGCTAACACCATCAAGCTGTTTGTGCTTGATGAAGCTGATGAAATGTTGTCCCGAGGGTGAGTCATACTTATAAAATATCATTGACCCAAATTTACTGTAGAGGATTTACGCAGTGTTCATAATTTTTAATTTAAATTTTCAGATTCAAAGATCAGATCCACGATGTGTTCAAGATGTTGTCTGCTGACGTGCAAGTCATTTTGCTGTCTGCCACCATGCCTGATGATGTGTTGGAAGTGTCACGCTGCTTCATGAGAGACCCTGTGCGCATTCTTGTGCAAAAGGAGGAGGTAATTAATACATTTAAAACATTAAATGAAACAAAAAAACACCACATGTTAATAATAGAAACATACTAGGGCAAGGTTTTTATTATTAACATGTGGTGTTTTTTGTTTTTCTCATTTACTGAAATCCTAAACACTTCTTAAAATTGTATTTAAATGTGTTTGCACTACATGGTGCATTTTCAATGAAGACTCACATTTTATGAATATACAATTATTAGCTGAGCTAACCTGATGTTGGCCCTGGCCAGAGCTAATAAACAAGGGCACTTAGCCTCAAAATGAGAAACTCTGACTCATTCTGCCTCCAAGTTTGTTACAATTTAGTGAATCAAACTATCAGTCATCCCAAGCTAGCACATAGTTGCGCCTATATAATCAGAATTTTTTAACAATAAAAAATAAAACAACAAAATCCTTACTAAAATGTGAAGCCATAAGTTAATTTAGCTAAACAGGCAGGACCACCTACCACCTTGCACCATGCATGCTCTTTCTTTTAACCTTTGTTCTAACCTAGTGATTCCTTGTTTACAGCTCACCCTGGAAGGTATTAAGCAGTTCTTCATCTCCATTGAAATCGAGGACTGGAAATTAGAAACTCTTTGCGATCTCTATGATACTCTCTCCATCGCCCAGGCTGTGATCTTCTGCAACACCCGCCGCAAGGTAATGTACTTCTAATACAGAGCAAAATTTATTATTATTTAAAACAACGGCTGAAAGATTCCAACTGTTCCTGGCAAGCTGGATCTGCTCCTCCTGAGCCTCCCAGCTATTCCTATATTTGGCTTTCGAAAAGTAATTATTTAAAATAATACACTAACAGCTTTTCAAACTTTTTAAATGAATGTCTGTCTATTTTGGAACACAAAATGAAAAATATTTTCTTATCATTACCTATGCCACATAGTTCCTCATGTTGACGCATTAGAACTGGGAAAGGCCTAATCCTATGCCTTGTTTGCTATATCTAGAGGATTCAATTCTGGCCCTTTTTTCTAATCCCGGGAATTGGGCATCATCTACAGTCTTTAAAAAAGGTGGTTGAACAAAATTATACTTCATATTTCTTCCAAATTATAAACTAAATTATACACTATACTAGTGAGTTCTTTAAATGATCTATTTAAATCTGAAAAAGATTTTTTTTAACCACTTCTTAAGATTCATTTAACCCGTACTTAACAAACTACAGAGCTCAATGTTTAAGTTCATATTTTTTAATTAAATTTACCAGATATTTTATGAATTACTGAAGTAATTTAATTGCGAAAATAGAATCTAAGAAATAACGCATTTGTTTCATTTCCAAGCATCAATTTGTAACACATATATACAGGCGCTGAAAAAGCATGTTTAGGCTCGATGGAAGTTGGTGAAAATCCAAACAAATTGGTTCAGCGGTTAAAGTGTAAAGAGTAACAGACAGACATACATTTTCGCATTTATAAAATTAGTATGGATTGTATTAATCCCGAAAATCCCGGGATTTTTTAACCTTTTCGACGCCAACGACAATTATCAGCACCGCAGGTTCAATGCCAACGACATATGTATTTATACTAGCGACCCGCCCCGGCTTCGCACTTTATATTATGCATATAAGACTCAGTTGATGACGAATAGCGTCAAACGTAGGGTAACGGTAGATGGGCAGTTACTGCAATATGTCGACGAGTATATTTACTTGGGCTGGCCTATCTGCCTGGAAAGATCTCTAACGTGGCCTCCCCCACGGGGCTCTATGATTGATGAATCAAGCCGTTTTTGCGGGTGGTAGGGCCTTGTGCAAGGTCCGTCCGGATCGCTACCACCATCTTACTCGCTAATTCTGCCGCTAAGCATCAGTGCTTGCACTGCTGTGTTCCGGTGTGGAGAGTAAGACAGCCGGGGAAATTACGGGCACAAGAGGCATTTCATCTAAGTCCTCTAGGTTGGCAACGCATCTGCAATCCCTCCAGGGTTGCGGGTGTCTATGTGCAGTGGTGATCGCTTACCATCAGGTGACCCACTTGCTCGTTTGCCTTCCTATTCACATTAAAAAAAAAAAAAAAAAAAAAAACAGAAAGCGACTTTGTTTTATACTATGTAATGATGTCCATTACTTCAGTGCAAAAGCAACCTTCGCTCAATTGGGTTTTGGTTCAACTTAAGGCATCGCAATAAGTCTGAAGTCTGGTGTCTAGGTGACATCTGTGTATTTGACGTGGCGGCGAAAAGGTTAAATGTCATCCCGAAAAATTCGGGACTAAAATAGGACTGAATCCTCTAGCTATATCTCTTGTAATTACTGTTTGATCGTTTAGGTGGACTGGCTGACTGAATCTATGCACCAGCGTGATTTCACTGTGTCTGCTATGCACGGAGATATGGACCAGCGCGAGCGTGAGGTCATCATGCGGCAGTTCCGTACCGGGTCTTCCCGTGTCCTCATCACCACTGACTTGCTCGCTCGCGGCATTGACGTGCAGCAGGTCTCATGCGTGATTAACTATGATCTTCCCACCAACCGTGAAAATTACATTCACCGGTACGTAATACAGAATCCATTCACTACACATTTTGAATGCTTATTTTACCCTAATTTTCTTTGTAAAATGCGAAATTATTATTGCACAATTTCAAATAAATTATTTTAATAATTTCATTTCAGAATTGGGCGAGGTGGGCGTTTCGGCCGTAAGGGAATTGCCATCAACTTCGTCACTGAATCAGACAAGAGAGCACTGAAGGACATTGAGGACTTCTACCACACAACTATTACAGAAATGCCCAGTGATGTGGCCAACCTTATCTGAGTTGCCACTATTCCCCGGTTCATACTTTGTGTCCAGCGTTCTATTGCGATATATATAAGGTGTGAGTATTAGGAGAGGCCTCCTAAGTACTACTGTGCCGAATTTTTATTGGAACTCATTTTATTTGGACCGTTACTTGCGTTTTAGTTAATTTAATGAACGTATAATAGTATAATAGACGTATCAATATAAGTTTAATATATATAGAATAAGACCGGCTCGGCCGGATGGCCCCCGTTCCGCGCAGGCCTCTCTGCCGCTTGCAGAGGGGTCTCATCGGGTACTGGAGAGGCTATTTCAATCACAAAAGTACTAGAAGAAAGAAACACTGGTTTGTAACTTTTTTTCCATTTGTACATAATATGGTAACTGTTTTTGTAATACGATAAATAAATATATGAAATATCGTAATTGTATTGTTATTGATGTACTTGATAATGTAGCGCTCCATTCCCGATCGGAACCTTAATGTCTATGAATGATTGTATTCAAACGCAAGTTTAATTTTGTTTCCAGAAGATCTGCCTACTGAGCCTGTTATGAGACGCACTTTGGACACAACTATGTGGAAATAATAAATCAAAATTTCCTCTTATTAGTTCATTAATTTCTATTGATGGGTCCTAATTGTATCCTATTTTCCCCTGTTGCTATTGCAATCTACTAAAATTTGTTTTCTACATGGTTTTTACGTTAATTTCGATTTATTTATATATTTTTGGAATAAATTTTGTTTCTGAACATTAGTCTTTTGCCAGAATGGCGATTAAGGTTCCTTTTGAAACGCTTATTAGTTCTCACACGACATAAGCAATAGTATGAGAAGAAATTAGATAATTCACGTAATCTCCGGAATACCTTTACATTAGTAAACGAACTTTTAAATTTAATTTAGTTCCGGAAATTTCACAGAGATGAGATCCCTCTAAACCCTGTTAATAGCAAATTTCAACGAAATAGTAAGCATTTCTCGGGATCTTAAACTCTTCTTAAACTAGCTTTTGCCCGCGACTTCGTTATTTCCTTTCCTGTCCTTTTATCACGTGAGAAAAATGCAAAATACCTTCACATGCTCCTTTTTGATCCTCAAGGAATATGGCCAAATACCAAGGATCTAAATCATAATGATCCTTTTTATTTCTTATCCTGAATTTTCAAGAATACAGAAATCAGTTTTCTGATGTACCTAATTATCTTTGTACATAGAATAGATAATAACAGGAGTTCTTATTCTATGCTTTGTATGCCAAGTTTTACGATTCTAGTAATAATAGATAATAGTTACGAAGATAGGACCATTTAAAAGTAAGAATATATCCCTTTTACTCCCTAACCCGCGGGAATTTAGGAGTCCTGAAATGATTTTTTTTGCAGTTATGATTCCTTGTGTCAAATTTTCACAAATTTAGCACGGCGGACTCCAATGCAGGATAATGAATGGATTTCTTTTTCTTGAACGGCAACACTATCATAGATAATAGATTGCTGGTTTTTGGCTCGAAATTCGAACTTGCGATTTTATTTTGCTTAATATACAAAATTTACACACCCAATGTCATATTTTTTTCAAGTTTTTATAAATTTCCAAGGTCAAAGAATCGAATTGCTTTAAAATTCCACAGAAATAATGCGTTGTTTAGGAGAAACTTGTCAAAATGGTGTTGTAGACCACCATCTCGTTCTCTCTCGTTGTTTTTACCCCGTTCTGGTTTTTCGCTTTTATTATTATTTTATACTTATTGTACGCTAACTAAAGAAATTCCGACATAAATGTCTGTACTGTTTACACTTGAACGTATTTTTGGTGTCTGAGTAGTGTCTATTCGCAAGTGTACGGAAGTAGTGTCCGAGCTGTTCACACGCCAACCAGTTAGTAGGGATGGGTTATACTTGCTAAATCGCGTACCAGGGCTTAAAAGTACGTCCACCTTCTCATACCAGGTGCAGAAACCAGGTATCAAAATACTTTCAAAGTATTTTCTATCCGACGCAACGAGTCAAATACTTGCTTCCATGCAAGTTTAAACCTTGTTATTATACCGATAAGATTCAAAATATTCCAGTCAAGACGTAAAATACTTTGAAAGTATTTTATTTCACGTATTCAATCTGATCGTTCGACGTAGTAGTAGTAGTAGTAGTAGTAGTAGTACATACTTTGAAGGGACAGTATACTTTAATGGAGAAATACTTTCAAGTTTTGCAAGTATCTCGGGTCGGTACCTGGTTGGTATACTTGCAAGGAAATACCTGGTATCAAAACCTGGTAACGTAAATACGCACCATCTCTACCAGTTAGTGATTACTCGGTCATCATGGATAAACGTGCATCCGCTATTGCTACTATTGTAATAAAAAATCGAGAAAGACCAAAACGCAAAAGAAGTATTTGGGTACATCAATTCCCAAGTACTAGTATAATTTTCCTCACTTCCTTGTCCACTCTTTTTTCTTTCTCATTTTCTTATTTCATTGTTGAGTTGTGTCCTTAAGTTATGAAATTTTCTGCTTATTTCTGTGGAGGTAGTTTTAAATTCTTCTGCTAAACTTTCCAACACCGCCTGCTTTTTTACTCTATTTTTATAATCACTAGATAAAACATTCCAAAGCTCTGGTAGCCCTTCTACAAAAATTATGAGGTTTTTTGTGGCCTCCTTGCTCCACGTAAAACTCATTTTGTGTACTCCAACACGGTGCGGTGTATTGAAAATATCAAACCTGTTCGAAAACTTTTCGAGTACACTAGACACTTGGACACGTGTTTACACAGCGACTGATGCGACACTGATTAAAGTGTCACAAAAAATTTTGCAATTGGAGACACTCGTGTTCATACAGAGACACTCGATGTATACATTGAGTGTACGGTGTATAGTGTCTTAGTCTAAACGTACCATAATAGTTTGTCATTTAAAATTTTCGACGCCAACGACAACGACACATCAACGCCAGATCATCGGTCATGGTCCACCTGCCTAGATCACCTGGGTGGATTACGGGCACTTTCTTGCCGATGCGTTTGGCTAACTTTTTTGTGTGTCCGCTAAATATGTCCGTATATCCATACCTATACTCGTCAAGAGTAGGTATGGTGTAGAGTCGGTGAGCTCTTAGAATGCCATTCGGGTTTGTCTTGCTGACTCGCTCACTTATGGATTGGATACTTGAATCGGCCGAGTGAAGGAGACGGCAAGACAAACCGGACTGTACTGCTTTAGGTAGGTACTTAAAATAAAAAATAAATTTCTGATGAGACAACAATCATAATAATATAATATAATCTCCGCTTAAAACTTTCGACATCAATTACATAACTTCGTAACACTGACATTGCTAATTAGAACAAAAAAAAGTAATATATTGCACTTATATCTGAGGCATATTGTTTTAGTGGTGATACCAACACAATCAGCAAATTATATTTGTGATCTTTATATTACTTATTACTCACTAATAACTGTTTCTACATAGGATACTTACAATATTTTTGCTATTTCAACTTAAACCAACACCAATAGATCAGCTGATAAATACTGCCTAGGTATTTAGGCAAGAAAATAATCAGTGGCCCAAGGTAGCAAAACGCGCAAGACCAGAACACAAAATGATATGCTACCATCAAAATGCATTTACATATAATTTCGAGAACAACATGGCACCCCAGAAAGGAAACTTGTTCAGTCTCCGATTGCAATCACCGATCAGACATAAAATATCAAAAGCATGTAAGCAGCACACATTAAATATCAATAAAACACAGAGAAAACAGTTTCATAGTCAAACAGTTTTTTTACAACTCTATTATCAATGACATAAGATTCGTGTTTAGGATATTTAAAAGCACTGCATGCACTGCAATATTATGTCTGATGGTGACCATATAATAATTGTATAAATTATAGGCATCTGGTTCCAAAATTAGGCAATTTTAGATGCAACAAGTCATAAGTTCATTAACATCAACAAGCATTAAAGACAAATATGTTCTTAACTACTATTCTATCACATGATCATGAGTAAACTACCTAATTTATTAAATGTACTTACTTTAGATCAATTTAATAAACTAATATCACATTTCTGGAAATGTTCTTTTTGACTAATAGATAGTAAATAAAAACTTGAATCAAATATCATAAAAACGAAAATAAAAGTACCAACAACAAAACAGTAACAGGGAAAAAAATGTATACAGACATTCTTGGATGGCACACCGATGTCAAAATGGTTGTATCATCATCATTTGAGAGCCCATCTTTAGTGGGCACTTCCACTATAACTAACTCATCACTGAAAAAGCCTACATCAAATACACATTCTGTTTTATTAAGACACACTTTTGAATCTGACATGTTGGTGTATTGAAATTTAGGCTTATAAATATCAAAAATAACATGAATGTTGTTTCTCACAATATCATTGTCACTGTAAAATATATAATAGTAGTATCCATCTACTAATATATCATGAGTAACTTTTAGTGTGGTAGTTTTTTCTAAATATTTTGTACTATTACAAAGAATGGAGAATGGAAATGGCTCATTAATAATATAGTCATTATTATAACATTCATGTAAACTAACTTCAAAGCTGGAGATTGAGTTGTCCTGTTCACCAATTGTGGTGTTAAATGCGTTGCCCCCATGATGGATTCCTGCATCGAGAACTGTGTTTGGCTGATGGACAGAAGGGGTCTGTGTATTTCGTTTGGTTCGAAACTTACTTGACACATTCTTAAGGTCAAAGCTATTTTTATGACCAACCATGTTACTTTGGAGTTCTTGTAATGAAACATTTTTAGTATGAGAAATATCAGCTACTGTATTGTTTTTATCCTTATAATCTTCCTTATCTTCTAAGGGTATAAGAGGTTCCTTAGAGTCTTCTTTCTTCACACCAGGACTTTCTAGTGTCACAACCACATGTTCTTGTTTGTCAACTAGAGGAGGATCTTTTGTATATTTATTTCCTTCTAGAATACCACATGTGTTAAGTATTTTATCACCTTTGACCACTAAAATTTTAGCCCCAACATATCTTGAACATGCTTTAAGTTCAACGGAAGCACCTTTAAAGAGATAGAAGCCCCAGTACTCCAGTGTGTCATCAGGAAGTGTCAAAGATTTTTTTAGTCTTATATGTTTCTTCTTTTCTGGTGAGAGTTCAGGTCTGCCGCTCATTTGGAATGCATTAAATGTTGTGTTCATTTTTAAGGAATGTGATTTGCAGAAAATGGATGACTGTCCTTTGTGGATCTGAATAACATCCGAATCTGATATCTTATACATTACATCAGCATACCTCATGTTTCGTAAGTAAAGAGGTATTATTATGAGTATTGTTGGTAAAACTGTAGTTAACAAGCAAAATGTTACAACTCTACATGATCCGTGCATTTTACTTCCACCTGAAAAATAAATTAAAATAGCTATAAAACATTTAAAAAAAAATCAAGAATTACTAAAATATATTTACATCAAACTTGTTGTGGCTGTGTACCTAGTCCTAGACAAATACAAACTACAATTTATATTTATATTCATGTAAGTAACCTAGCTAAATAAAAAAAATGGTGGCACATCTAACTAGGTAGGTATTGAATTGAGGTAGGTGGATTTTGAGCACTTTTTTCTCCATCAAATGCCTCATGGCGTTAGAACACTGTAGCTGGAGCAGATGTTTCTGAATCAATCAACCATCTATACTTATTATAAAAGTTCCTGAAAAACTCGAATCATGAACGTGAGCATAAATTTAAGGAATAAAAAGGCACATTAATAAACAAGGTGAACTTACGAATTCTGTAATACAACAACAATCTTCTTGGTGACACATAAACAGCTTATTATGAAGAATGTTAGCTGATCAGTCTACCAATGTAATGGTAATAGAGATTGATCATCGTCTACTGCTAATATTAGTCAGGTGATTGTTTACAAACATCACATTTTTATAAAAGACAATCCCAATGTCAATCATTATTGATGCCCGTTTCCTTTTGCTTTACTTGTCAGATTCAGATTAGTTAGTAGAAGAACAGAAATGAACAGGACATTGGTTGGACACTGGGGGGCTACTCCGAAAATCGATTTTCGAAGTTCGTGTCACACCGTCCCTTTCACTCTCAAATAACTATTAGAGCGAAACGGCACGAAACGAACTTCGAAAATCGGATTTCGGGGTATAAGGCCTGTATAGAACTTGTATGGAATGACAGAATGATTTATTTATGCTTATGCTTCCTTGGTTTGACAGGTGATCATCTCTCGTCTGTATGTACAATTGGCAAAGGCAAAGTGCCTTGCAGCTGAGCCATAATAACAAAAAAAAAAAAAAAAGAATATACAAAAGGGAGCTACTCTACTCCTATACTCTGAAAATTCCGAAATACGTAGTTCGTATCATACCGTCGCTCTCACCAAGTTAGTGAATATTATTAGTGTGAACAGAGGGGCAACTCCGAAATCCGATTTTCGAAGTTCGTATCACACCGTCCCTCTCACTCTCAAATTAATAACTATTAGTGAGAGCGGAACAGCACGAAACGAACTTCGAAAATCGGATTTCGGAGTATAGGGCCAGAACGGCACGAAATGAACTTCGAAATTTTTAATTCGGAGTAAGCGTAGAGTTAGCAATTTAAAGTTATAGGACGATTGCACATTTATGGAATTTTAGAAAACCGTATAATAAATGGAATCAAACCTTTTACAACTGATTTTGTCTGTTTGTTTAGCTGTAGGTACTCACAAGTACCTACAGCCGTAACCACATAGAAGAGACGAATGAAATTGTCTGAATAGATATATTTCCTGTCTATGAAATATCTGAGCTACCTGTCCAGGTCTGAGAAATGATCTTAAAATCACCAATTTTCTGCAAGTCGTATATTTATTTTTATTATTGTAAAGAGTACAGTATTACCTTTGTTCTATGTCAAGTAGGTACTTACAATCGAACGAGTTGTTTGACCCACAGTAGAACGTTTTCACAATAAACGTCGTGATATAAGATTTTCTTTGTCAATTCAATGTAATGTCTCTATGACATGTACTGTGAAAAGGTTCCACAATAGGTAAATAGTAGGTATTACCTACTGTCTGCCGAAAATTAATCGTCCAACATGATCTTTCGATAACTATGTCTATTTATTTTAGCTAGATACTAAATTGACAATTGCAAACAGTGTTGCCAGAGCACTCGCACCTAGAAGCACGGTCGAATGGCGAAAAAAGCACGGTTTTAAATAAAAAGGCACGAATTTTTCCACGCTTAAAAATAATTACAAAAATTAAGAAAAATAATCATTGAATAAGAAAAAAAAAACACGAGATTTGAACTTCCTTGTGAGAACACACTGTTATTCCACACCTTATACCACTAGGCCAAACGCACATACGTTAAAGTGACGAAATCAACGTACACTTCAAAAACCGAACACGACTCTAGCTTCATTCGTATTTCAAAATAAGATCTTAGAGTATCCTGATATACTGGTACTTAAACTCTCCCTCCGTCTTACATCTGACGCGAGTTTAACATTTTTTACCCATCCCAAAAAGCGCTCAGCGCCGCTAAAGAAGTTTTCACTTCAAAAACTATTACTAGATCTCAAACCAATTTTCAGCAGAAGTTTGCATGGTAATGTACATCATATATTTTTTTAGTTTTATCATTCTCTTGCTTTCGAAGTTACAGGTTACGACGACGACGACGACACATTTTATCACTGTGTCTCTCGCGCAAACTATTCAGTTTACAAAAAAATTATATTAGAAACCTCAATATCATTTTTGAAGAACTATTCACAGATACCCAACTCGTATAGGTTTGATGAAAAAAATTTTTTTTTCGAGTTTCAGTTCTAAGTATGGGGAACCCCCAAAATTAACTGTTTCTTTTTCTTTCTCTTTTTGTGTGAAAATATTAATGCGGTTCACAGAATACATTTACTTACCAAGTTTCGACAGTATTAGCTCTTATCGTTTCGGAAAAAGTGGCTGTGACATACGGCCGGACGGACAGACAGACATGACAAATATACGGGTTTCGTTTTTTGCCATTTGACTACAGAAAACTAAAAAAAGCACCGTTTTAGCATGCTTTTGGTCTCCGCACGTAAAAGGCACGCGTACCGCCCAAAAAGCACGTAAAACCGTGCTAAAAAGCACGATTTGGCAACACTGATTGCAAATGTCAAATTGTGAAATAATGATACCAGCTTTTATTGTTTAGTGGTGTACTCGAAACTATCGACAATGTTTGTGGTCTGAATTCAAGAGGTTTGGTCATGTTATATTTTAAGAAAAAAATACGATTGTATCATAATCAAGCAAATTTAAAGGTTTATTCGTTTATTACACTAGCTTATAAATACCAAAATCTATACTAAATTTAATTTATCGTTAACTTTCGGTAGTGGTGGTACAACACTATTTTTGAATTGCAAAGAACAGGCAACAGGTAATGTCATTTTGGTATCTAGCTAAAATAAATAGACTATAGCTACTTATTAAGTACATTCAAGGGCATAATGGGGGGCTATCGCGTGTGAACTGTGAATTTGCCACTAGAGGTTCATAATTCCCCACAAGTTTATTTAGGTTTTAGACAACGATCCCCGTACTAGTTAGTGCCTATTCAAGATACCTAGTTCCACAGTACACAACACACACTACTTTATCTTTTAGAAACAATCATTTGAGTTCCTTTTTCACACATTCTTACTTGGGCGGTAGAAGAAAAACTACGAAATACGAATACGAAAATCAGAAAATTGCGACGATTATTGTACTTCAGGCATTTCAGTAGCAATAATGTATTATTGTCTAGTTATCGAATCAACAGCATGCATCTTCAAACTTCCAAATCCAAAACAAAATTCACCACACATTCTTCTATCTTGACATTAGCTATTCATTATTTAGTTTCAATTCAATATCTACCTACTAAACCGTTGGGAATAAGAACAACTAGTGGAGGTATGCTTTTACTTATCGTCACAAACCTAAGAATTTTTAAGTCTAATATTAATCACCTTGTTAACTAGGTAAGAGTAACAAAAGTTGACTTACCATTCTCCCTGTTTTGAATGACCGTGTATTGATAATCGGAATTGTGATACATGTTAATAGGTATTTTATAATGAACTGTTTAGCACTTCTAGGCGTTAATTCCACAACACAGAAAACCAAAAATATTAATTAACAGACTTGCATTTGCACTGAATTGGATTCCAAATACGAGGTGCAGATCCGCTTATCTTATCGCTCTAGCTTCGTTCGTATTATTTATTTAAACATTCACAGACACATTAGACAGCTGTTGAGTTTGGGTTGTCACGTCTTTAACGCGTGGAGTTAACGCATGTTTGACTTATTAGTGTTAAATAAATTTTATAGACACACTGTTGCTCGTGATGTTTTCATAACGCCCTGCGATCGTTTTTTTTTAACAACTCAACATTGACCTAAGACTATGTTGCAAAGACTATGTTGATAATAAAAGTAAATTGGGGACAAGAGAGCACAAACATAACTACTTAATTATCTATGTAATTATTAATTAATTAAGGACTTAATTCTGTCATTTAGTCTGTGAAATTAAGACAAGCGACAGATATTTTCCTGAATTACATTTTAATATACCACGCAACTTCTTCTTTTTCTTTTATGTCTACAAAAATGTCAGCAATGTTGTAAGGTAGAACAAGGTCAAAAGACCCCCTCCCCCCCTGTCGTGCTCTTAGCCAACGGATAATGATATCCCTCGAAGACCGCCAGGAAATTATTAACCGATGCCCAGGGTGCATCGGACTAAGCGCACTGCTCTTCCCCTAGGAGTCCTCGGACGCATCCGAAAACAAACCCTCTTGACCACACGCGGAAGTAACCCGACTCGCACCACACGCACAACTTCGAAACTTTTTTTTTTTTTTTTTTTTTTAATTATGGCAATGGGCGGATGCCATTACTGCCAGCGTCACGTCAATTTAGCACGAAAGATATATAATATAGCGATAAGGGAATTACGCGGCAATCCAGATCAGAGTTTAAGGTTTTAGTAATTAAATGGTTAAATGTTAATGTGTTAAGTCAGAGTTAGTTGCTACGAATAAGTTAAAGCTGTCCAGGCCACTTCATTGTACAGGGGCATACTTATATAATATATCATAGCTTTAATTTATTCACTTCACAAAAAATTGTTAGAAATCTAAAAATTACAGGGTTATATGTTAATAGTGATGGCATGTGTGTAGGTAAGGGCACCTCTTGACATATTAATCCATAATATAAATGATCATGGTTAAGTAAAGGACAAGCTAAGAAAATATGGTTCAGGTTACCCTCATCTAAGCCACACTCGCAGATCGATGAATCTCGAATCCTGAGTCTCGCGAGATGAACAGGGGAAGCGCAGTGTCCCAGTCGCATTCGTATCAGAGTGGAAGTTGCACACTTTCTTAAATACGTTTTGGCAAACCAAGGCTTTCGAGGGATATTTGGTTGAACGAGAGAGAAATTGAAACCTTTGTTTTTACTTGAGGATCTCCATCTGTGCTCCCAGGTTTTTAGAAGCTGTGGTTTGGGTAAAGCTAGAAGGTCATGGCAGTAATTACGGAATGGTACTCGATCTCCGCAGACCACAGCTTCTTTAGCAATATGATCCGCCCTTTCATTGCCTGCGATTCCCGAGTGACTGGGGATCCACGCCAGAACCACTTCGTATCCTCTCATATAACAGCGGAGGATAGCTTCTTTTATTTGGAGAATTATAGGATTGTGAAGCTTGGCAGCGAAAGGGTTAGCTAATAGAGATTCTAAAGAACTACGGGAGTCAGAGAATACAATTGAGCGACTAAGTTTGGCCAACAGTATATACTCTATACTTTTCAGAATGCCCAGGCATTCCCCTGTAAACACAGATGATTCCGGAGGACATTTAATTTTTTGGACAACGTTGAATTGAGTGTGGAAAGTACCGATTCCTACACATCCTAGAGGAGATAGTTTGGAAGCGTCAGAATATATAGTATGCCAATTATTCCAGTCAGTTCTCAATGAAATGCAAGAGATCTCATTTGCAAGAGAGTCGCCTTTCGAAATATTAAAATCTAGAATAACCCGAGGTTTGGAAACAACAACCTTGTATTCAAATTCAAAAATTGGTAAACTGGGAGAATGGTAAGTAGGGTCTTTAATTCGTAGGAATCTTCGTAAACTGATAATTAAACGAGGAGGAGATTTGTTTTGCCAGTATGAGGAAGCATTAATAATTTGGTCTAACTGTTTCAATTTGGGATAAATAGGGTGATTTGATAGTTGAAACGTTCTAAACAGGTATCTATCTGCAAGGAATTGTCTTCGGAGATCAAGAGGAGGTTCCACAGCTTCCACCTGGAGGGCGTTAATGGGGCTTGATTTCATTGCTCCTGTTATGATACGTAGCGCTTTGGATTGGATACGATCTAGGATCTTCAGCTCAGTTGAGTTCACAGGCTCAATTAGAAAGGTACCATAGTCCAACACGCTTCGAACGATTGCGTTGTAGAGTAGTTTCAGGGAGAAAGGGTGAGCACCCCACCATACTCCGGCCAGGCATCTAAGAATATTAATACTTTTTTCACATTTATGACTAATGTGTTCGCAATGCGCATGACCTGATAGTTTAGAGTCAAGAACTACACCCAGGAATTTAAAATGTGGTTTTATAGGCAACGGAGATCCACCAAGAGAAACTGTATAATCTGGGGTAGATCTTTTCCTAGTGAAAGTGACCACGCTACTCTTGGTAGCAGACAATTCAAGCCCATGATCCATGAGCCAGCCATTTAAGGATTCCAATGAATTTGATATAATTTCAGCTGCTTCCGAAATGCTTGAATTCGATGCGTAAAGTAGGATATCGTCTGCATATTGCAGTATGTTAGCTTCCCCTACCGAATGCTGAAGATCATAGGTATAGATATTATATAATAGAGGACTCAGAACAGATCCCTGAGGTAATCCTTTCCATATGCTTCTAGACGGGGCGGTGGAATCATCATTACCCCTGAAAGTTATGACCCGATCTGTGAGAATATTCATTACCAGGTTGCTCAGCCTCTCCGGTACTTTCAGCTCTTGAAGTTTCTTCCTGAGAGTAGGGAGGAGAACATTGTCGTAAGCCGACGAGATATCCACGAAGGAAGCAACGACAGACTCTTGTTTAGAGAAGGCTAGTCTGATATCTGTTACAAAAAGACTCAAGCTGTCAGTGGTACTTTTCCCTTTTCTAAAACCGAATTGGTTCTCCGCTAGCAACTGATGACTCTCGACAAACCATTCTATTCTATTTTTAACTAAATGTTCGAGTAATTTTAAGAAGACTGAAGAGATTGCAATAGGTCGGTACGAGCGAGGGTCTTCAGGGTCCTTATTGGCTTTATGGACGGGAATCACGAGATGTTCTTTCCAAGCCCGAGGTAATGTGCCAGAAAGAAATATGATGTTAACCAGGTTAAGGTAATATTTTTGAGTATTTTCATCACAGTTCCGGACAAAAGAATAGGGTATACCGTCAAGGCCAGGGGATGAGTCTTTTACTGAACTAAGAATGTTTTTCAATTCTGTCAAGGAGAATGGCTCATCCAAAGGGTCCGTAGAGATTATGTCATACGTATCGCTTATTTCCAACTGATTAGGAGCATACATAGGCGCAAGAGTGTCCATGAAATTCTCTGCCCAGGTATTGCTACTTGGGATCGACTGAGTACTAACATTTTTACACCCACGAAATTTTCGGATGTTTGACCAGATAAGCCCGGGGGAAGAAGTAGGGGATATCGAAGAGCAAAAGGATTTCCATCCCTCTTGTTTTTTATCATGGAGGATCCGTTTTGTTTTAGCCATTACTCTGTTTAGCTCAACATAGTTTGTCTGGCATATGTGCGTTCGAAAAGCTTCTTCAGCCGCTTTACGGTTTTGGATTGCTATGGTACATTCCCTATCCCACCAAGGGGGGGACGGAATCTTTCCCTTCACTGAATTTTTCTTAGGGAAAACCGTTTCAGCGCAGTGGAGAATTAACTTTAATAGGGACTCTGCACAGATGTCAATATTAACCGGAGAAATTACAGGCAGAGGAAAATCAGATCTGGCTAGTGTATTTCTAAAAGCGTCCCATTCAGCATTAACAATAATGAATTTGAGGAGCGGTTGTTTTTGTGCAAGTTTATTGTGCGATAGTAAGGGAAAATTTATAACGATGGGGAAATGATCGCTACCGTACGACGAAGGAAGTGTTTCCCAGCAGAGTTGGGAAGCTAGTTCAGGAGAGCAAAGCGAGATATCAACTGCACTCACCGTTTCGTTTGGTCTTGTTCGTCTGGTTGCAGAGCCGGTGTTTAGCACACATAAGTTACGATCATCGATAATGCTAAGAAGCTGCGACCCATATGAGTCGGTTTTGCCACAGCCCCAGATATGATGATGACAGTTGAAGTCTCCAAGTAATAGCATAGGGGATGGGAGATCGTGTAAGAAAGAAGATAAATGTTCGAGTATAAGGCGAGAGGGACGGGGGATGTAGATAGAGATGAAAGTAAATCGGGTTATGCGGATTGCTATTGCATTAAGGCCTTCTATTGATGGTGTGGTAATTTGTTGGAACTGGATATTATTTCTAATAAGTAGAGCGCAACCGGCGTAACCATCTTTTCTAGCATCATTTAAGCTAATATATCCGGGAATGCGAATATTAGTGTCTGGTTTAAGCCAGATTTCTGATATAGCGAAAATCATAGGGTTAAATTTATTTACAAGATGGATTATGTCATGTTTTTTACTAGCGATACTCCGACTGTTCCATTGGATGATTTGATGATCCATTATCGATGGAGGAAAGAAGGTCGTTAAGGAGAGGGGCAACGTGGGACAGCAGATTATTTGATGGTGATGTTAATGCTTTTGAGATGACCGACAGTAACTTGATTAAGGCTGCGATTGAGATTTCGGTAGATGTACCAGCGTGGGGGTTATTTAGAGCTGATCCATTGAATGCAGGGGGAAGTTCATCTCTAATGAGTGCAGCATGCGCTGCCCTGTCATACCCTATGCGAGGCGGCGGGGTTGAGCGGCGATTCACCCAGACTGTTTTTTTATGTGAGCCTTGGGGACGATCACCACTAGAGGTAGCGTTGGCATATGATTTTTTAGCGGGAGCATGCAGTTTACTTGCCTCAGCATATGAGATATTGTCGTCTGACATCATTTTCTTGATACTGCATTGTCTACTATATTCTGGGCAGGATTTATTGGTAGCAAAATGTCTCTGTTCGCCGTGACAATTTGCACATTTTGCCATGTCCGGTTCCACACGGCAGGAGTCCCCGGTATGTTCTTCTCCGCAGCGATAGCATCTGGGCTTGGAACGACATTTTTCTTTTGTATGTCCATACCTACAACACTGGTAGCACTGAATCGTAGGGTAGGTATACTTTTCGACTTTTAGGGAATTGTAGCAAACGAAAACCCGCTCGGGTAATATTTGTCCGTCAAAAGTAAGTAAGACAGTTTCCGACGGGAACCACTGAAAGGACCCGTCCAGGGAGCTTTTTTTGAAGTTTAGTCGTCTACTTTTGATAACCCGACCACAGCCTACTGGAACTTTCACCAATTCAATAATTTCCTCTGGAGACAGATCTACTGGGAGCCCCTTTACTAAACCAGTCCTGGTAACGTTAAACGAAGGAATGAACGCTCTCATATTGGAGTACTTGATCGAATTGGACTGAAGGAAATCGTTAGCGTCGGCCGCGCTATGGAAGCTAACCGATACCCGGTTGCGCCCCAGCCCTTTGACACTTCCGTCTATAATGTTAGGAAACTCTCTGTGGTTTTTACCCAAAAACCTACCAAAAGAAACTGGGTGTAGTGTTGCGCCTGAATTCTGAGACGTCTCGACATATTGGACGTGCACCGTATATGGACCAGGGTCTCTGACATCATACGCAGCTCGTTCATTTGACTGTGTGTCCGCGTTCGGCGAGGTCATCGAGGGTTGAGATGGAGAAGTCTGTGTGATAGGACTCGTGGGGGAGATTTGGAGGTGGACTGGCGGGGCAGGTTGCGGCTTTTCGGCCTGGCCAGGGGGGAGTTCAGAGTCTTGCGACGGGAAACTGAACCGGTTTCGTAATTCAATCTGGCTTTGGACGTACCCAGTCGACATATCATCCGAGTCAGTAGACCCGTGGGTTCGTGAATTCGAACGCGAGCGAGAGGTCTGTTTCTTATTTATTTTATTTTTCCGAGTACGTCTTTTCCGTTCAACAGTAATATACTCATCGGTTGGGATTGTCAAAAATGCGCCCGGGGAAGGGGGAGCCAGAGAATTCGAGCCCTTCGAAGTCCCTGGATCCCCTGGGGACTCGCCCCCCATGTTCAAACTACCCTCAGCTTAAAAAAGAACATAAAATAACACAGTATGAACTTTCACAACTAAATACGTACCCCTGACGGTTAATAGTTACCACCACCTCAACTACGAAATATTGTAACTTTGATCTGTACGAAATTTCGATCCACAAAACCACTTTAACTTTCAAAACCACCTGACGAACTTATCAATACGTGTTACCGCGATTGACGCTCAGCCGGAAGTCACTTCGAAACTTCGATAGCAATAGCTTAGGACAGACGGACAGACATACACGTACAGTGACATGACTTACGAGTAATAAAAATTGCAAATAAACTTTTTTCTTTCTTTTATTTCATGTGGCCAGTATAAATATGAAATGAAACTATTATGCTACGGCCACATTAGCGGGATTCGGCGAAGGTTCGCCCTATCGCGGTATGTGTGGACCTACAGTTTGCTTTATCGCGAATCATTCGGGCGAACCGAACTGTGTTCGGGCTCCTGTCGGTATCTAGCGCAGATCAAAGGATTTATCTCGACAGAGTTCGTGTTTGTGCAAGTGTCTACACGTCGTACTTTGAAATTTCTGAAATGTATGTCAATTTCGACAAGTATTATTTTAATAATTATTTTCAGACACACAAAACAAAGCAAACGCTTTTTTCTATCTTTTTGTTTCTTTGCGCTCTCGGTTCATTTTCCCGCCAAATTCAGAGTTGCGCGACATAGTTCGCCCGAAGTTTTTCTCGCGATAATTTGGTCTAGTGTAGCCTAAGGTCGTGGTTACACGAACTCGAACTTTTTATCACGACAACGCGACACGAACCTTCGCCTGCTAATGTAGCCCGGGGGTTATAGAGGTTTACAATCTCAACAAAATTATTTATCATACTTGGCTGTATAAGTTTTATTTCTTTGTCTTTTCGATATTGAAAAACCGATGAAAAACCTAGAAGAATTAAAAAAACAATCTTTCAAATCAAAACTTTTTGTACATACTAGATGAAAACCCGGCTTCGCTCGGGTGAAATTTGAATCATAATACACTTGTAGGTACAAAATGTAGGTAGAATGTGTAGCCATTATTTCGAATCACTGTTTATTATTTTAATACAAAAATAGGTAGAAGTGATAGCATTCACAATAACTGAAATTATCTGCAAGAATATATCCGTGCATGGCGTGAACAACTTGATGAGTCCAAAATGGCAATTTTACAGGGCGGCCATTTTAAAGTTTGAAAATCCATTTTTATTTTGAATTGGGAATGCATGATTATTTTAAAAGTGTGTTTGGTGATTTTTCTATTGATACGAATAACCATCCTTAGCTACGGAAAAAAGTTTCAGATTTGACGACCGGATAGTCTAGTGGTTAGTGACCCTGACTATGAAGCTAGAGGTCCCGGGTTCGAATCCCGATAGGGGCAGACATTTGTATGATGAATACGAATGTTTGTGCCCGAGTCATGGATGTTGTATGTATTTAAGCATGTATTTATCTAAATTATATAAGTATTCTTATCCGTTGCTTGGTACCCAATAGCATAAAGCTTTGCTTAGTTGGGGACTGGGTCAGTTGGTGTAATTTGTCCCATGATATTTATTTGTTTATTATTATTAATTTTTCCGTCGAGCCATATATTTTATAAAAATAAAAACATTTTACTCAGTCACTCGGCGGCCTCTATACGGCTGATAAGCACTACGCCAATGACATATCATTTTTTTAAAATTGCTGCTTGAATCTGTGGTAAACGATGACATTTGTAGCTAAAAAAAGCAACGGCTAAGTGGCGCCGCCTGTAGATTGTTTGTGTTACTACCATACATGGGGAATTGACATTGTTCATTTTTTTTAGTATGCTCCAATTCGAAAACCATTTGGAGGAACACCATCAAATAACCGATTTATCTTGTCCGATTTCAAAAATACTTTACGATTGCAGATATTTTTGTAAAAGTACGTAGTAAGTTTTGACCTTTGTTTGATCTAACGACCGGGTTTTATGTAAGAATCGGCCATTAAATGTTTGCCACAAAAATGAAAAAAAAAAAGTTTAGCTACGGTATCTGTCACGCTATCACTGTCACGTCTACATCATAACATTACATTCTGACTTAACCTACAAACATTAGAAATAAAAGCAAATTCAAAGTATAAAACTGTAACAAACAATGGATATTTATAAAAAAATGTTTTCTGCCGGGATGCAACAATGACTCGAACTATAGCCCCAACAAAATCATTGTGAAAATCAGAGAAGGTTAGCAGAAGAAATGGTGTACGCAAGCTAATGTGGAATATTTCAAAGTTTACACGATGCATTGTTGCGAAGACCATTTTAATGTAAGTAGAAGTCAGGAAAGATGTGCAGGGGTGAAACGAAAAAGCAAAAACAGCACGGAAAACAATAACAACGCCAACGAACGGAAATAATTTCGAACACGCGAACATTGCTGACATTAAACGTGAGTTTGCCGTTAAATTCACACACATCTACAGATCTATGACGTTGACAAAACGTTGAAAAATATTTATATTTATTATTAATAAACAAAGATACGTAGAAGCATAATATTCAAGTTAGTTTCTTAAAAAAGTCCATTCTATCAAATAAGGGTGTTAAAAGGTGTTAAAAGCACAGCTTAAAAAAATTAACAATGCCAATTTCAATAAAAATTACCATAGTGGTTTAGTAACACGAACAATCTACAGACGGCGCCACTTAGCCGTTGCTTCTTTTAGCTACAAATGTCATCGTGTACTACAAATTCAAGCAGTTTTTTTTTTTAATTTGATATGCATTGGCGTACTGCTTAACTGCCGTATAAGGGCCGCCGAGTAATAATGTAACGAATATTCGCATTCGTTTCGCATTCGCGAATATTCGCATATTTCTGGCATATTCGCATTCGCATACGCATTCGCAAAAATACTGCGAAGGTTATGCGAATATAAAAAAAAATTGAGGGTATCTAGTAGTTGTTTAATTATATAAGTTTCGCCGCCCGGTAAGGAAGATAGCCCCATTGGCTTGGCGCTAAATTAAATAGCCCATCTGGCAACATAGAGTGGAATGATATTTCAATCAGATGCGTTCGTTCGTCTCAGCTCGGCTATTCTAGGAACAAAAAACAAACGGAACGTACTTCGTTTGTACGGGACTGCCACCAAAGTCACCAAGCCATAGACAAATGGTGCCAAATTTTAACAAAAACTGAATATTCGCATTTGCATTCGCGAATGTCGAAAATATGACATTCGTTACATCACTACCGGCGAGTGACTGAATAAAATGTTTTTATTTTTATAAAATATAAGGCTCGACGGAAATAATCTGAAACTTTTTTCCGTAGCTGAGAATGGTTATTCCTATCAAAAGAAAAATCACCAAGCACTTTTAAAATAATCATCCATTCCCAATTATTCTATTTTTTCTATGGTTACTGGCCAATCTCAGGTTTAAGAAAAATCACACGGCGTATGTGCGCTAGGATGAAACGGAACGTTTGTCATCCTCCGTTGTCAGTCTCGCGCTAGTCTGTGGTGTCCAATATGGCGACTGCGATTTGTCCGTCAGCACCGTTAGAATTTTACAAAATACTCGACAATCCGAATTTTGCGGATACATGTTGTCGACTCGAAATTTTTATTTTTTCACGTTCTATCATTCGGGCAACGTTTCGATCGAGTCTACCGTACCCGGTCACGAAATTATTAATATAGACTAGATGAAAACCCGGCTTCGCTCGGGTGAAATTTGAATCATAATACACTTGTAGGTACAAAATGTAGGTAGAATGTGTAGCCATTATTTCGAATCACTGATTATTATTTTAATACAAAAATAGGTAGGTAAGTGATAGCATTCACAATAACTGAAATTATCTGCAAGAATATATCCGTGCATGGCGTGAACAACTTGATAAGTCCAAATCCAAAATGGCAATTTTACAGGGCGGCCATTTTAAAGTTTGAATTTTTTTCCGAAATCCGTTTTTATTTTGAATTGGGAATGCATGATTATTTTAAGTGTGTTTGGTGATTTTTCTTTTGATAAGAATAACCATCCTTAGCTACGGAAAAAAGTTTCAGATTTGACGACCGGATAGTCTAGTGGTTAGTGACGCTGACTATGAAGCTAGAGGTCCCGGGTTCGAATCCCGGTAGGGGCAGACATTTGTATGATGAATACGAATGTTTGTGCCCGAGTCATGGATGTTGTATGTATTTAAGTATATATTTATCTAAATTATATAAGTATGTTTATCCGTTACTTGGCACCCATAGCACAAAGCTTTGCTTAGTTGGGGACTGGGTCAGTTGGTGTAATTTGTCCCATGATATTTATTTGTTTATTATTATTAATTTTTCCGTCGAGCCATATATTTTATAAAAATAAAAACATTTTACTCAGTCACTCGGCGGCCTCTATACGGCTGATAAGCACTACGCCAATGACATATCAGTTAAAAAAAATAATTGCTGCTTGAATCTGTGGTAAACGATGACATTTGTAGCTAAAAGAAGCAACGGCTAAGTGGCGCCGCCTGTAGATTGTTTGTGTTACTACCATACATGGGGAATCGACATTGTTCATTTTTTTCAGTATGCTCCAATTCGAAAACCATTTGGAGGAAAACCATCAAATAACCGATTTATCTTGTCCGATTTCAAAAATACTTTACGATTGAAGATATTTTTGTAAAAGTACGTAGTAAGTTTAAGAATCGGCCATTAAATGTTTGCCACAAAAATGAAAAAAAAAAGTTTAGCTATGGTATCTGTCACGCTATCACTGTCACATCTACATCATAACATTACATTCTGACTTAACCTACAAACATTAGAAATAAAAGCAAATTCAAAGTATAAAACTGTAACAAACAATGGATATTTATAAAAAAATGTTTTCTGCCGGGATGCAACAATGACTCGAACTATAGCCCCAACAAAATCATTGTGAAAATCAGAGAAGGTTTGCAGAAGAAATGGTGTACGCAAGCTAATGTGGAATATTTCAAAGTTTACACGATGCATTGTTGCGAAGACCATTTTAATGTAAGTAGAAGTCAGGAAAGATGTGCAGGGGTGAAACGAAAAAGCAAAAACAGCACGGAAAACAATAACATCACCAACGAACTGAAATAATTTCGAACACGCGAACATTGTTGACATTAAACGTGAGTTTGCCGTTAAATCCACACACATCTACAGATCTATGACGTTGACATATAGACAAAACCTTTTTTTTATATTTCTGTACGAAGGCGATTGGAATCCTGCCAAAATTAACAAATTATCAAACAGCGAAAAATATTTATTATTAATAAACAAAGATACGTAGAAGCATAATATTCAAGTTAGTTTCTTAAAAAAGTCCATTCTATCAAATAAAGGTGTTAAAAGCACAGCTTTAAAAAAATGAACAATGCCAATTTCAATAAAAATTACCATAGTGGTTTAGTAACACGAACAATCTACAGACGGCGCCACTTAGCCGTTGCTTCTTTTAGCTACAAATATCATCGTGTACTACAGATTCAAGCAGTTTTATTTTTAATTTGATATGCATTGGCGTACTGCTTAACTGTCGTATGAGGGCCGTCGAGTAGTGATGTAACGAATATTCGCATTCGCATTCGCATTCGCGAATATGCGCATATGTTTGGCATATTCGCATTTGCATTCGCAAAATTACTGCGAATGTTATACGAATATATATAAAAAAAAATAGGGTATCTTGTTATTTATTTAGGTTATCTAGTAGTTGTTTAATTATATAATTTTCGCCGCCCGGTAAGGGAGATAGCCCCATTGGCTTGGCGCTAAATTAAATAGCCCATCTGGCAACATAGAGTGGAATGACATTTCAATCAGATGCGTTCGTTCGTCTCAACTCGGCTATTCTAGGAACAAAAAACAAACGGAACGTACTTCGTTTGTACCGGACTGCCACCAAAGTCCCCAAGCCATAGACAAATGGTGCCAAATTTTAACAAAAACTGAATATTCGCATTCGCATTTGCATTCGCGAATGTCGATAATATGACATTCGTGACATCACTACCGCCGAGTGACTGAATAAAATGTTTTTATTTTTATAAAATATATGGCTCGACGGAAAAAAATCTGAAACTTTTTTCCGTAGCTGAGAATGGTTATTCCTATCAAAAGAAAAATCACCAAGCACTTTTAAAATAATCATCCGTTCCCAATTATTCTATTTTTTCTATGGTTATGTTGGCCAATCTCACGTTTAAGAAAAATCACACGGCGTATGCGCGCTAGCATGAAACGGAACATTTGTCATCCTCCGGTGTCAGTTTCGCGCTAGTCTGTGGTGTCCAATATGGCGACTGCGATTTGTCCGTCAGCACCGTTAGAATTTCACAAAATACTCGACAATCCGAATTTTGCGGATACATGTTGTCGACTCGAAATCTTTATTTTTTCACGTTCTACCATTCGGGCAACGTTTCGATCGAGTCTACCGTAACCGGTCACGAAATTATTAATATAGATATGGCAACCATTGGCAACCGAAAAAAAATATCTGTCAGTAGTGTCAATTCAGACATTGACATATGTAGTATGTTATCTTATCTGTCAAGTCTGTGATTGACGTTTTCTTCGTAAAAGTCATAGTTTTTATTCTAAAACACCTTGTTTTGTTTACATTATATTCAAGTTAAAGTTAATCTCCAATTAAATACTTCTTAGTACATTACATGACTTATTATTGTTCAAGTAATAACTTGTTTATTAACAATGACATCTAATGTTCTCAAACCGGACTTGATCTGGATAGAAGGAAGATGTTACAGAAGTACAGATGCGGCAGTGGAACTAAATACTTTTCAGGAACACAGTCTTTATGAAAATGGTACCTTCTAAAAGTGGTTATTTACTTATTTAATCTTACTGCAAATGATTTTCTGTAAGAATTTTCTGTATTAAGACGGGGATGCATTTAGGATAATATTTTTGATGCCTTCTGCAAATGATGACATTTGATCTATTTTGTGTAATTTCAGAAACAATTTACCAAGATGAAGATGAGAACGAAGAGGATGATGATATTGAGATAGTGACTCTTGATGATTCACGTTACAGCACAAGTATACATGTTTCAAAGTATGTTCCCGAAATTTTACCCACTACTACTACATTTATTATTACTTATGAATAAAATGTAGAGCTTTCTTCATATTTGTACATTAAATACATATATTAATTTGAAATAGGGTCTCCAAATACTTGACATTAGATAAGGCAGGTGCTTGCTACTAGTGTTTTTGCTGCATTACTATATCAAATTTGTAGTTAATTTTAATTTTAATAAATTTATATGTTTTCAACTTGCATGCTCATCAAAAGATATTAGAGAAGAAAATACAATCACAACTAACATTTACGAAAAGAACATTTAAGCATTATCTAAGGAACACAAACAAAATCAAACTATTTAGGCACAGAACTGGCAATGATAAAAGAAATATTTTGTGCGAAGGGGTACAGATATACATATAACAACCTGCCAAAAGATGTTAAAGAATGTAAATCCCTGGGTCTGTTTTAAGCTAAATTAAAAAGCTACATTCATGATCACATTATATTAAAATACATACATACAACATATATCACGTCTTTATCCCTTACGGGGTAGACAGAGCCTAAGTCAACAATACCTTAAGGCCATGTTTAGCGTTTAGTGTATATTAAAATTATGGTGGTATATGTTATTATTATTTTTTATTATTTTAAGAATATTATTTTTGTATCTCGTCTAACTTTATTTTCTGTTCTTTGAAAACTTAATATGAAATGACTGACACTCTATTTTTTGTTAAATTCATAGACAATCTATGTAGACTTGGATTGGCATTGATTTGATTGAGTTATTGTTTTTGAGTATTTTATTTTGATGGCTTTTTTTTCTTTACAGACACTACATAGGGTCCATAATTGGCAAGAAAGGATACACAAAAAGCAGAATTGAACATGAAACTAAAACTGAAATTAAGATACCAAGGCAAGGGCAAGCTGGGGACATTACTATTTTTGGGTCTAATGCTTCTGTAAGCATTCTAAAAAGTACTAACAGTAGTTGTAAGTATTGCAATTTAAATAATTATGACCTGTGCTCGTTTCAGAACGTGAAAGCAGCTAGGCGCAGAATAGATATGATAGTTATGTCCTCAAGAATGAAACAAAAGCCAACACATTTCATTTCGATTCCAATGAATAATGCAGAAATTATGAGCAATTTTACACGGTTTCAGGTAGAACTATATTTTTGCTAGAACTATATAATTGATTGATTAAATGCTAACTTACCAATTTATCGCTTGAAATCTGTCTGCCATTGAAGCATATGTCAATTAACATAAACTAGCTTGAAGTAACATAGGTACAGTCGCCATCAGATATATCGTAGCGGGCGAGGTCCTCAAATATTTCGGAGCAGCATTAAATTTCAATAAATTCGTTACACTAGATATGGTTAATAACATCGGAACACGCAATCCGTCATAAACATAAGAACAGCGATTTTTCAATAAATTCGAGACGTTCAATGAGCTAAAAATATCAGGAAGCACATATCGTCAAAGGTATCGACACAGTCAGGCTGATCACAAATATCGGAACATATGTGGAAAATAAACCTTACGTATATAATAATAGATTCGAATTCCAAACAAAATACAAATAAGGCTCAAACGTCATGCCAACATGAAAGATTTATGTCACCTAAATAGTGTATGCGTCTGCATACATAATTCACTGTGTTAGTAACATAAAACCTTTTTTTGTTGTATAAAGTGTAAATTGTTACTGGCCACTAAATTGCCATTATACTTTTTTTAAGAATAAAATTTTTCTTCTTCTGCTGATATAAGTCAAAGCATGTAGTTCTATTTTATAGAACTAATTTTATTATAAACACACTGTAATTTAAACTGTTTGTCACAAAGTTAAGGTATATTTTCCAAAAATGTTCCGATCTTTATGGTCAGCCTGTCTGCATCGATACCTTTGACGATCTGTGACGTCACGATTTTATTGAAAAGTCGCTGCTACTTTATTTATGACTAATTGCGTGTTCTGATGTTATTAACCTTACAGTGTAACGAATTTATTGAAATTTAAGGCTGTTCCGAATTATTTGAGGACCTCGCCCGCTACGATATATCTGATGGCGACTGTACCTAATAGTGCACTACACATGCACTATTTTTAAAACTTGTTTATTCTTGATTTCTTTAGGTTTTTTGGGCAAGAACTCCTAGTAGTAGTACTAAAATTTAAGTAGGCAAGTATAATTTTGTGACTTTTTTTGATCTTAATTTTTTTACCTTTGAAGGAAATCATTCTGCGTGATTATCCTGGGCGCGGGTTGGAGGAGTCCATTTTTGTGAGACCTACTAAACTACATATAACTTTGGGAGTAATGTGCCTCATGGACAATGAAGAGAGGATGTTTGCTTCCAAGGTCCTTACAGACGCAAAAGAGAAAGTTATCATGTTAGTGTTATATGTTGACTGGAAGAGATCCCTCAAATGGATAAGTTCGCCTTTATACATGTATCTCAATGTTTGTCAATTGACAACATTTCATATTTCTGAGCCTATAATTTTAATGGTTCTCTGTATTTTGTTTGAAAAGATGAACACGCTGACAGTTTAATTTTTTCGCTAGGGCTTGTATTTAATTTATAATTAATTTATTAATTTGTGCTTATTCTAAAAGGGCGTAACTCCGATACTATCACAGAATACACACTTATCCCTTTGTCTTTTCTCTATAGAAAAAAAAACTGACATTAATTTCAAATTGTCAATGTCAGGCCCTATTCTCCAATATTCGATTTTCTAGCTTCGCTTCGTGCTGTTCCGCTCATACTAATAGTCATTATCTTGAGAGTGAGAGAGTAGGTATGCAACGAACTTCGAAAACAGAATTCCAGAGTTGCCCCCCTTGTACTTTGAAGTTGTAAAAAATAGAAAATTATGATCGCTTATTTTTTCACGTGAAAAAAGCAAAGGCGTTTCACCTATCCTGTGGTAGTTTTGGTAAAATTAGGAGATATTTTTAATTATTTTTTTATTTTTTATAATAAGCGATATTAAAATTATATAAACATATTACAGTGATCAGGAGGCAAAATGCTTTCGAACCACATATACATTTTCAGGTGTTATAAAAATGAAATGTTGTCAATTGTGTGAAAACCATCAGAGGCTAACAGCAGTACTAAAAAATTTGTTTGTAATAGTTTCCAAATCAGTGCTTTGCTTAGTGTTGCGAAATAGTTTCATATTGTATTACCATTGGAGAATTTTCATGCTTTTAGCAAGATTATCGCGATGTAGCGCTAATTTAATAATTATTTCAGGCCTATCCTGCAAGGAAATTTGCCGTTGAAAATTAGAATGAAAGGCTTGTCCTACATGAATGATGATCCTAAAGACATAAACGTTCTATATGCGAAAGTTGAAGAATCTGATTCTAAGCCAGGAATTTTGCAACAGTTAGCTGATGGAATCGCGGATTACTTCAATAAAGAAGGTAAGGAATGCCTAGTAAAGGATATCCTACGCGAAATGAGATAATTGTAATGTTATGATCATTCACATACTTACTGTCGACACACGGCGGCCACGACGTACAAAATCCGCGTTCTGAAATGAACACAGGCACGTCCTCTGTACACGCGTCAATGTGTGCGTAAGATACACAGGGCTGTCTATCGCACAAACCTAGTACTATAAGTACTACTGACATAAATATAGGTACTTATAATGAAGATATGGCTTAGATGTGTGCAAATAACTGTACTTAATCGTTATCTACTTATTTAAACTTACTTAAAATGTGTCTGTCTGTGTATTTAAGCATTATTATTTTCAATTACAATAGATGTACGACAACAAACTTAAGCGAATGATTCTGTAGTTATTTCATGTATTAATCGCGATAATTTCAGAAAGCATTAATTTTCTAATGTTTTATAAAATGAAGTAGGTAGGATAGGTTCCCGAACTTGTGACGTGCGGCCGACGTACATCGCGTTGCGAGCCCTACTAGTTGCCAGCAGCTTTCCGGCAGACTGCGCTTGAGGGGTGGGGTAACTCGAATCGGTGCGGGGCGGAGCGTGGCCATTCTGTACGTTAGTACTATTATATATTCTGTGCTGTCGAGTAAAAATAACGGCTCGCTTTTCATACAAATTTGTACGTAGGTACCCGTTATTTTCGCTCGTCAATGTACACTGGAAAGGATAACAAAGATTCAACGCCTTAATTTAAAAGTTCATCCATATACTTATTTAAGCCTGTGAAAGCACAAATCAGTTGATGATTGATCTGTCGATGCCTCATTTATCTTGACGATGCCGGATTGACAAATGGTCGATTTCGGTTCAAAAGGAGTAAAACAAAATGCAACAATTAAGTCGTATAAAAATCTCTGTGTAGCCACATGTAGGTAGATACAAAGTCACTTTTAACTATGGATAACGCTAACAAAATATAATGAAATTTTATGGATAGACAAAAGCCTACGAAAAACTACGCGATTAAGCGGAACAAATACTACCGGCAAGCGTAATACGACATTGATACGCTTCGGAGCGTATATCACTTATCCAGCCACGCTATATTGCTACTTTGCTACAAAATAACTGTTCGAATTAAGATTGTAAGTACCGAGCGTACCAAGCGTACCACTCGGTCGCGGATGAAAGCTGTAGGTACTTTAAATAGTTTTGCCTTTTAAAATGTAAATATTGTAAATCTATTTTTTAATTTTGAATTTGTAGTAAGTATTTTTTTATTTGATTAAAAATAATTGTTAATTAGTCCAGTCGTCACCTGCGCCGTGGCGTACGCTCCGTACCCTCTTAAATCTTCGCCTAGTTGACAAAGTGATTTAGAGTTGTAATTTTCCTAAGTAATCTACTCGCGTTACAAATTCAAAACAATAAAATTTATTCCCGCTTTCGATACCACTCACAAATGTGATTTCAAAGATCATCCTTGAAAAGTGGATGAAAATCGAGCTGACCGATTTTACGTGGTAAAATTTAATATTGTTGTTTCGTGAAAGTAAAAATTTGTTAGTAGTACGCGGAAGCATGTTGAGAACAGGTACTGTCTGGTTTAGTGCCACTTGCCCTAAATTAAACGGGCACGCACGACAGACCTAGAGCAGTTAAGAGTGTTTCGCGTACCTATAGGGTGATTAAGTGAAGAATTCGAGTAGGTAATAAATTAGGACATAATAACAATATAGCCTTTAATATCAAATAATTTGTAACAATGTCTTGTCAGATGTGAAACAAATATAAAAGTACAAATTTACTATTAAAATTATAGAATAACATGAGAACCTGAAAATTAAAAGGTGTAATTTTATTTTAATTTCTTGTCAGCGAGTCTGCGACGTATATGTATAGACCGAAATGACTGTTTTAATTAAGTAGTGGAATGGCCAAGGCGACGCAAAAAGGACTGCTGCATTACCTTTCTCCGAGCTTGTCGGGGTATTTTCATACCCTTGTAATGTTCGTTTGCGTATTACGTAACATAGTTTCTGGACTTATTTAAAATTTGAAATTCCATAATAAACACTGCCAGCTTCCAAGTTAAATCAGACGTAGTGGATATATTCTCTTTGGCTAAATAGTCTAAAGCGCTTAAAGCGTTTGGGCAGTTCTAGGGATATTTTTTATCCCTAGACAGTTTTGAACATTTCAATATACCTACCTAGGCATGTTACTACCGATACCGAGTCAAAACATCAAATTTGTAGAGGGATAATGATTATCCCAAGGCTGTTTTGATGTGTCTTGCGAGCTCGTAGGTATGATGTAAGCAAAAGGCTACAAAATTTGGTAAGCTTTCCCACACTATCTTCAAAATGATGTCAAATTTTGAATACACGATTATGTATACATATACAACGATCTGTGTCGAGAGTAGCAATATCTATTGCACAAACTGGCCACGAAACTTTTAACCTAATCATCAAAGGTGATCGCGGTCTATAAACCGTAAAAATTATTTCTAAATTAACCATGAATAATTTAAATCTATTCCTTTAAGTACGTCTAGTTACCTGTCCCAACTAGGCTCTAGGTAGCCGATGCCATGCGCAGGGTTAAGTCGATTGTACTTACATAACGACTGCATTTTACTCGCGACTTGTTTTCGATGTTATCTCACAAAATACGTTGTTATGTATTGGAATAGTTGGTGTGGAAATAGGTACTAAGTATATGCGTTACAATGTTTGGTTTTCCTTTTAGGGTGTGAGAGGTTTCGCGTAAATTAGTCTGAAAAATATTTGTGTTGGTTTTCCGCAGCGGATGTGAATATGATTTTATTTTTAGGATTAATGAACAATGATCACGGCCGAGAGAACGTTAAACTGCATGTGACACTCATCAACTCTAAGTACAGGAATCAACAGTCCAACCAAGATGTTAGAGCTGAGAAGAACAACCCGAGAGTGTCGTTCGATGGGTCGAAAATCCTCGAGAGATTCGCCAATTTCGAATTCGGTGTAATGGAGTTCCGGGACATTCATTTGTCGCAACGACATGCCTTCGGCTCTGATGGGTTTTACCAACCCACTTTTGTTTTATCTTGCACGATGTAATCAAAGCGAATAAATGAGTTCAATACTTAAACGTTTTATTTTTAACTTTTAGGTTTTAGATGCCCTATGAAATAATTAGCATAGTAAGAACACCTAGAGGAAAACTACACAATTAGCAACAATTTTTTATGAGCGAAGTCAAACAGTCATCCCTTGCTAACATTGTGAGTCTACCAGCCCGGCTAGCACGATGTACAATTGTTTTATCGAAATTACAATAACAAAATTTGAAACAATCTAGCTATTACAACTTTTATTTTTGTTTTTCGAGTGTACCTAATATCTAATATTTCCATAAAGATTTGAGGAAATTCATATTTGAGAACGAGGCCGATGTTCTTGCGTTCCGCCTTTTTTATTTCAAATTTCAATATAGTTTACAATCAAAGTGACATACGCAGAGTTTTATTTCCTACGTGACTGTGAAACGTAAGAGAAAGGAAAGGCGTGCTTGGTTTGAGTAGGTAAGTACCTATATCTATTTTCATCAGTAGCTTTTAAATAAGAATAAAATTGTTGTGATTAACTACGGCAAAGTAACACCATTAATAAACCTATTAAGTTCCACTCAGATACCTAAGACAGGTTCTTGCGTTCGTGCGTTAGGTTTAAATTCAAATTATCTTTATTTCGCATAAAATGTGGTGTATTACAATGATCTCATGCATAACTAATTTGTATCACACAGTTCTCCAGCATCTGGCAAGCAAAATTAAAAAATTAAAGTTTATTGTCCCTAATAAAATTATCAATAAAAACAGCATTTAACAGAACGCAGAAGAAAAAAAAGAAGAAAATTCAATTGCACGATTAGCGTAAGAGACTGAGGGGGTGAGGGGTCACTGCTAGCTTTGCCGATCAGTATGCCACTTTATCAGTAGGTACTTACCTGGGCGGCCAAGCTAAGCTACAACCAACTTTGTGTCGGAAAACGCATTCCCTGAGAGTTGACACGTAGTTAGATCGAGTTTTGCCCCCAAAATCCCCTACATAGCAAATTTCGTTGAAATCGTCGAAGCCATTTCCGAGTTCCCCGTAAGAGGCATTTCATCTAAGTCCTCTAGGTTGGCAACGCATCTGCAATCCCTCCGGGGTTGTGGGTGTCTATGGGCAGTGGTGATCGCTTACCATCAGGTGACCCACTTGCTCGTTTGCCTTCCTATTCACATAAAAAAAAAAAAAAAAAAAAAAAAAGATATAAATATACAAGAATGGCTCGTCTAAAGATAGAAGATTACATTAGATATTACGAGAAAAACGCATTAAGTAAGCGATAAATCTAGCGAGCCGTCCTAAACAAATAATATCTCATGTTTTGATCTTTTGTTGCGAATGTTAAATTTCGATAAGTGTGCCTTTAAAAGCAGGCCAGGAAACAGACTGCTTATTAAGCCTGGTTAAATGGCTTCAGGAGGGCGCGTGGTCCGTGTTACCCTCAAAGACCGTAATCCCGCGCGGGCTTATTCGAGTTTCCGGGCGAATGGTCTTTATCGGCCGGTTTCCCAGTCGCGGATACGAAGGACTTTACAAGGAGCTAGAAAATTTAAACGTAGCACCTAAGGTACTCGCATAGAAGAAGTAGTTTGCCGCAAATTAGGCTTAGTTCCTGTAAGAAAAAAAGTGGAATATTTTTAATAGTACCTACTAATTCAGTAAAAATAGCTCAAAACGTGGCAAAATATATGGAGAACATTTATCTATTGGGATGGATACCTTATGGGGTAAAGTAAAAATTTATCAACTCTCCCCCCTCCTCCGGGGTGCGCGTCCCCCCCCCAGGCCCCCCGAAATGTCCCGAAACGCGGTTTTTTGAACTTGTTGAGAAAACTGTTCGCGATACAGAAAAAGTGTTTAGGAATGAAATAATGTACAATAAATTTACTATAAATCTACCATACACATGAAAGCGGTATCTCTTATGGTTTTGACGCAAGAAGACGCTGAAAATCATATTTTTTTGTTTTTTTACAATAAATTGTATTAAAACTTCAGTTTTCTCAGAAAATACTCATTTTACAACTAAAAAATGTATGACTTAAATGAACGATGGAATATTCCCTTTAAAAAGAGGTATAATTTATTTATATATTAGTTAAATTGACCATTTTATGATAATTTAAATATTTAATTTGTCATGAACAATTTTTTTTACTTGAAGATTAGGTATGTTTAAAATGTTTTTTATATAGTTTAGAGTTAATTATAAACCATGCTAGTGTAATTTTGTTTATTTATTCTCAGTTATCCGCAAATAATAAGTATATTCATTCATTTCCAAAAAGGTACTAAGATGTTTATTTAATATAATCAACTATTTATTTAAGTATACACTTTTATTTAAGTAACTTACATTGAATTTGAAGAGAGACATTGAAATAAACAATTGTTAACACTCTTATTATCTGGGGGCACGGCAGTGCCCCAGCTAAGATAGCCAAGTGAAGCGCAAGAAGGGCACTAGTTACCTTTTCTCGAACCGCTTTGTCGTTATTTTGTATCCTCATAACTTGGTTTTGGATTGTACGAGATAACTAAAATTCTCGGGATATGATGTGAATAGTAGACTTATTACAAGTGTAAAGTTTCAATTGCATGGCTCTTATATTTAAAATTTTATTGATATCTAAAAAACTAGTGGTCGTCACTAGTGATCATCATATTAAATTCCTAGAATGCTCTAATTTGGTTTGTAATCTAGATTAGTATACAATCAACAGCAAAAATCTAAAATTTGGAACTTTAACTCTTCCTTCAATCGGTCAAACAAACTAGCGAATGGATATTTTGTACGAAACTTCGCAAATTTTGATGCCAGCGGTCTGAAAATTGATAAAGGGTGTTGTTAAAAATAATAAACTGTATATTTCAGAATTTTCAGTAAATTAAACTGAATTAGTGGATGAAATTAAGCGCGTGCAAATGTGGTGTTTTCTGAAGGCACTTGTCATAAGCAACAACTTACAAACTTTTTACGTTCTAACTCTACAAGTGTTTAAGAGTTTGTGAAGTCTACAATTTAGTAAAAATAATGTCGTTGGCCGTTTTGCTACCGTCATATAGGCGTAAGGTAAAAAAATCACTGTTCATTACTTTCCTGTTAATAACAATAGTTTTTTAAACATGAAATTACCGTGAGACTCAATCAATAATATGTGACAACAAATAATAATAATAAAATAATAATAATAATAATACTTTATTTACTTTATTTGTAATATGTGATCGT
Organism: Pandemis heparana; assembly: GCA_963854515.1. NCBI lineage: Eukaryota > Metazoa > Arthropoda > Insecta > Lepidoptera > Tortricidae > Pandemis > Pandemis heparana. The sequence goes on along the minus strand of OY978008.1, from coordinate 12,040,400 downwards.
TTCGCTGCCGCCGGGGCAAGCGGTCCAGGAATAAGGACTACGAACTAGTCTGGAATATGTCGAGCATCACTCGACTTTTATACGTGAGTTATTCGTTTGTGTGATTATAATTATCATTACAATAGTTCTTATAGTTACGAATTTCAACTTTCTAGGACGTAAATTTGTTGACCACCAGTGAGTGAGTCAGTGACGAAATCAGAGTTTTTTAGATATCTATAAAATTTAAAATATAAGAGCTTGTAATAAATCCACTATTAGCCGCGTATTCACTGGGCGAGCCGCCTCGCGCGGCAACTTCGTGAGGCAAATCCTCGACCTGTCAGGACGTGCCTCGCCCGAGGCGAACGCACGTCTCGCCTCGGGCGAGCGTGCCTCGACCTGAGCCGCGCGATGTCGGTTTTTGTCTATGCTCAAAGGCGCCTTAGCACGTTTGCCGCGCTCACTCAGGACGGTTGTGTTTTGCCTCGCTTGTTCGTCGCGTGTTAGCGTCATGAATAAAGAGCAGTGTCTTAAATTAATACAACTATATGGTGAATATAGACGATTATGGGATGCGCAATGTCCCGATTATACAAATAGAGGACTAAGAAGATGCGTGGAGAAATATTAGCGCGCAATGCTGCCTCAGCCTCACCGCGGCTCGGCTTTGCCGCGCGAGGCAGCCTCGATCAGTACGATTTCTTGCATGAGGCTGCCTCGCGCGGCGGCTCGCTCAGTGAATACGCGGCTATTCACATCATATCCCGAGAATTTTAATTATCTGTTACAGTCCAAAACCAAGTTATGAGAGTACAAAATAACGACAAAGCGGTTCGAGGAAAGGTAACTAGTGCACTTCTTGCGCTTCATTTGGCTATCTTAGCTGGGGCCCTACCGTGCCCCCAGATAATAAGAGTGTTAACATTGTTTATTTTAATTTAAGTACTTAAATAAAAGGGTATACTTAAATAAATAGTTGATTATATTAAATAAACATCTTAGTACCTTTTTGAAAATGAATGAATTTATTCACACTGATTATTTGCGGATAACTGAGAATAAATAAACAAAATTACACTAGCATGGTTTATAATTAACTCTAAACTACATAAAAAACATTTTAAACATACCTAATCTTGAAGTAAAAAAAATTGTTCATGACAAATTAAATATTTAAACTATTTTAAAATGGTCAACTTAACTAATATATAAATAAGTGATACCTCTTTTTAATGGGAATATTCCATTGTTTATTTAAGTCATACATTTTTTAGTTGTAAAATGAGTATTTTCTGAGAAAACTGAAGTTTTAATAAAATTTATTGTAAAAAAACAAAAAAATATGATTTTCAGCGTCTTCTTGCGTCAAAACCATAAGAGATACCGCTTTCATGTGTATGGTAGATTTATAGTAAATTTATTGTACATTATTTCATTCCTACACACTTTTTCTGTATCGCGAACAGTTTTCTCAAAAAGTTCAAAAAACCGCGTTTCGGGACATTTCGGTGGGCCTAGGGGGGGGACGCGCACCCCGGAGGAGGGGGGAGAGTTGATAAATTTTGACTTCACCCAATAAGGTATCCATCCCAATAGATAAATGTTCTCCATATATTTTGCCAAATTTCCCATACAATGGATTCTAATTTGCTTGAGCTAGTAAGTAGGACCTGTTTCAGAGATTCACATAAGTACAAGTAGGTACCACCGACACCAACAAACAAATTAAAGTTTACCTCGTTATTATGCTTAGTACCTATACATAGATTATGAGGTTGAATGAGGTAGCCGTCGAAATGTTCTTAGTTAAGTACCTCCACGTACGTATGGTATTTTCATTCTTACCTGTCCTATTTGGTAAATAAAATTCTAACCTCAATGTGCAAATTTTTGTAAAGAATAAGGTGTATTATGTTATCGAATAAACCTGAGGCAATATTTTGTACATAATTTAGCTGATATTTTATCTCCAGTTCCTTTTATTTATTTACGATGAAATAGTTAAAAAATAACAAAAATGAGACGTTTAGAGGTTAGAATTTTGTTTACCAAATAGGACTGGTGAGAATGAAAATAGGTATGTACCTTACATTTTTATCAGAATTTTCTTTCCATGCTCTAACGTGGTGTAACTTTATCATGATAGAAACTAGTTAATTAAATTATGATCACAATTTTCGTTTCTGTTCATGATTTGTCCGAAGAGTGGCAACATAATTACGAATGCATTTAAGTACCCATCTAACTAAATTTTTTCATGTTACATGCCTTACCTACACCTAAAACGAAATGTGATCAGATCAAGTGTTACTTACAGTTAATTTTCGCGAGCCTAGTTTGTATGCGCTCCATACTTGCTCTATATCTTCTAGGCGAAGATTTTCCTAGCCTTCCTAGTTCTGCGTCATAGCTGGCAGGAAGCGCCGGGCGGGGCGGCACGGCGCGGCACGGCGGCACGGCAGTAGCGCCGCGTTGCCTACGCGACGCGCCCGCCCCCGCCGTCGGCCACGGCATGCCAGCCACGAACACAGTGCACACGGACTAACGGATTATACACAAGTTTTACTGTTGCATCGACGCGGTAAGTCCTTATAAGTACTTGTAGTATTTTTTGTGGTTATTTTGTTTTCTAGTAGTACTTACCCAACTTTAAAAATTAACGGTTGTCTTATTGTGTTTTGTTTATTATTTGTGATTTTGAAATTACTTTTGAGACGTGAAACAAACCTACTTACTAAATTTATGATAATCGTTTTACCCAATCTCTTTGACACGCTTAAGTACCTGTGGTAGTAAAATATTGAAATCCCGATGAATCGAAATCATTTATCAGCTTTCGGTTTGTGTTTGCATAAGCAAAGAGCTAAATATATGAGCACGCTGTAATCCTAAGTCGGAGACCTAGTGTAAAGTTGGGCGGAATAAATGTGATAACTGGGAATGAATAACGAGGAAAAGGGGAGTCGGTGCGGGTCGTATAACAGTAAAATAAATCGCGGCCTCGAAACGTAAAAAGAAAGGGCTCCGTTTTTTCCTTAGCCCCGCTTTTTGGGCAGTAAAATATCGTAATTTCCAAGGCTCATTAGCGGCTGAGCGTTGAACAAAAGTTAGTTAAACATTTTTACTCAATTAACGCTGTCTTCGTTGCTTCTTTATACTATTTCGTTCGATTTTCTTTTAATAACATCGCATTAGAAGATTAAGAGCACTGCAAACCACCCCCTTTTCTATAAGGAGATAAAGTTACAAAATCTCAAATTGCATTATTTCTTAATATGGCTTCACTCGTATACCTAAGCCGTAAGTAGACACTGCACTCACTTTCTTTGTTTATAATAACCATGTAAAGAGAATAACGGACGCAATAACATAAGAAGGTTTATCAATTGTGAACCAAAATACTTAATGAAAGACAGTCATCCCGTAGACATACTCGCCGGAATTGCGCAATACAGGTTTTGAGATTTTTATAGTGATCGTAACCGTTTCGTAGCAATGTGTGTAGAGAGGATGTAAATAACGTATCTAATATAAGTATTATAATACCTTTAAACGAGCAGTTTTTGTATATACAATAGGTATATGTATATACATATAATCTGAATCTCGGAAACTGCTCAAACTATTTTGATAAAATTTAGTATACAGGGGGTTTCGGGGGCGATAAATTGATCTAGAGGTAGATTTTATTGAAAACATACAAAAAAAAAATGCCGGTCATCCAGGTAGGTATTTTATACTTAGTTCAAAAGTAAGACTTAGTAAATTATATCAAAAGTACTTGTACAAGGAGCACAGGCTATCATCCGCGCAGCTAAATGATGGCTACGTGCAGGTTTCAAGAGTAATGGCTGCGCTAAAGCTGAACTGGCGTCCCTTTTGTTCACCTATAAGAGACATATTTTATATATTCTCACCTAAATTCTGAGGAACCCGGGTACAATTGAGAGTCCTTAAGTGACGTCAGTCGTGATCTCGCTCAAATTACAGCATTGCGGAAGATATTCAGATACTTCTGAGCCCCGAATATTCACGTGTTTATGTCAGCTGAACTTATCTCGGCTTCGTGATATGAACTTATGTTTAATTTCATTATTGTTTGCTTTAGTTGGTTTATATTTTGCACTTGGTTTTTCTTTTCAAGAGAATCACATGCAAAATCGTCTTAAAAACATATCTTTTTGACCGCTTTTTTTTCACTGCTATTTATTTACTAGTGATTGGTGATTGGTTTGACTTGACCGCAATGAAAGGGTAGCAATAAAAGTTTAATGAAAATAGTAGCAACGCACCTAAAACGTATGATTTATATGATTTTCGGGGTTCCATCCCTCAAGCAAAAAGGAAAGGAACCCTTAAAGGGTTATTTGGTTTATTTTTTTAATTTCTTTCGTTAATTAACTACCAACAAAAGCGTCGATCACTTTAGTAACAGCATATAATACTGCTACTGTTATTTTGTCTAAGATATGAAAATGCACGTCAGTATTATTGAGAGAGCTGTGAACAACAAATCCGCGTTATTTTGTTGGTAAAGCTTGACCTCACACTGACAATCCACATTTATCATTAAGCAGAACAAAAGACTTCAGCTCTCATAATGAACCGCGTGAAACTGATGAGTTTCCGCGGAGAGTCCGAGGCTAAATTAAAGGTTCTTGTGGCTAGGGGAGTCCCTCGTCAAATGTTGCCAAAATAAAATGATAAATCCGACCTATTGACCAATCGTGCAGTCAGCGTGTTTACAAACAAGTGCTCATTGATTAGGCACTTGGGAAACTTCGTTCGCTGTAAAAATAAGCCCACATAAATTGGAATTGGTTTAGGTTAGGCTGTGCGTATGATACCTAGCTACTGCTTCACATTTTAGTAGGTACCTCAATAAAGTAGAATTATGATATTTATGATAGACTAGCTAGCGCCCGCGACTTCGTTCGAGTGGATTTCACATTAAAGAGAATGAGGTTTGTTTTTGCATTTTAATAGTGGGTAAAATCAATAAAAAGCGGCCAAATGTGAGTCGAAATCGCACGTTATAAGTAGGTAGAGTCCGTACATATAAGCCACGAAAAAATAACTTTGTACGTAGGTATATCATACATAGTATAGTAGTACTCAGCGGCAAAAACTGTGGCCCTCATAATGTACCTATGCAATACAGGTAATTTTGTATGGAGATAGGACCAAATTTTGTGCCATATGAGAAAATAGTAGATTGTACAACAAGAGCATAAAACAAGCCATTTTACCCGAGACGTTCATATAGCCACTCGAGCCGGTACGGCGAGAGTGGATAGACACGTCGAGGGGAAAATGGGTTTTATGAACGAGTTATACACTCTGCTTTTCACTTGATTGCGAAGAAACAAAACAAAAACATTGCAAAAAAAAAACACTGCACACAAAAACATTGCACTGAAAATCAGCGCTGCGGCCTGCCGCAGCAATATGCTGAGTGTGGCCCTTTTGGCACTTGCGGCACATGATTTGTTTTTTGAAATGTTCTTTTTTGTTTTTTATTTTATTTTTTATGTGTCGTTTTGTGTCAATAAATGTTTTCTTTCTTTCTTTCTTTCTTTAAAAAAAAAAATCTGACATTGGAACAATTCGATATATTTAATGGTTTTTCCTGGCAAATTGACTGTGTTAGGAGTCAGTGTTATTTCCTCTTCACTTGACGAAATTATTGCATATTAATCGTAAAACAGTAACATATTGCAACATAAGTCCTACTAAGAGAAAATAGGACGTTCCCGTCTGAGGTCCCGCCAATTAACTTTTGTTTTCTTTTTTTTTAAACGTGATACCTACTGCGGAAAGGTTCGAGTAGGCAGGTCTGGTGTTGATTTATATTTTAAAAAGTTTTATTTGTCATGTACTTATTTGTTTCAATAATAACTTGTCAAATTATTGTTAACTAGTTTTAGGTACTAATTAAACAGTTTAATAGACGGCAGATTATAATTAAAAAAAAAACTTAAATAAATAAACAAAATGTGCTGTTGTAAAGTTTTAGTGATTGTTTGTGGCTGTTGGCACCCGATTGTCTTGGTCTTAGACGAAGATTTTACTTTATGCACAAAAGCATAAAATACCATTTTTGAGCATGAGAAGTGAAAACGTATTTTTTGCAGACCAGTATTTTCGGACATTTTCAATAGACCTACCTACTTGTAAGTCCTAACTTTTTGCCAAATTTAATTTTTCAATCAAATTTATATCTACACTAGCTGTTGCCAGCGACTTCGTCTGCAAAAATTCGTTTATCGCTATCCCGCGGGAACTACGCAATTTTCCGGGATAAAAAGTAGCCTATGTGCTATTCTAGTCTTTTCTCTATCTATGTGCCGAATTTCATCCAGATCCGTTGGGCCGTTCTGGCTTGATTAAGTAACAAACAAACATCCATCCATTCAGATTCAGCAGCATTTGATGTTTTGCATTTTTGTGAAAAGGGTTTACGGTTGGATGTTTTAGAGCAGTTGGAAATAATTAGGTACAACAATAGTGCTTCAATAATTAACGAACAGGTGAACTTGGTGTCGTCACCTTTGTTGCGTGTCCATTTTGATGAATAGTAAAATTGTTTTGTTAAATACATAACCCTCTTTGTTTTTGTTGTAGTCGGAAAAATTTATGAAGGTAGTTGTGGATGGCTAATTAAAATTATAAATAAGAGGGTAGTTTGGTAATATACGAATGTGGGTACATTTAGTTTATATATAGTTTTACAAATTAGTACGACGTTGGTTCGCATGTGCATCGGTTGTGCTCTAACTTTGAGAATGATCCCGTAGAGGGATCGAAACGCGCGTCAGTGTTTGTGTGGGGTTAGGATTAATTAAGTTTGTGGGATTTGTGTGCGTTTTGTGTGGTAGTAGTGGTGGGAGGGCTTGCATGCAAAACGTACATATTTCGCACAGGCTTGGTTAACTTGCACGTAAGTAGCGGAGTAGCAAGGTAAATATTTTGTGTTCATCCATCCATCCATCCATCCATCCATCCATCCATCCATCCATCCATCTATCTATCCATCCATACTTTCGCATTTATAATAATAATATTAAGTTAGATATCATCGGGAAGTAGGTACCCTATAGGTTTTACTTCCCACCTTGCTTTTGTATGAAAATACACCTTCAAAAGTTGTCCTTTTCTTTTGATCGCCTAAGTGTTTTAAATTAATTTCAATTTGATACAAAGCACCTGTTCCTGAAGATACAATAAAGTAAAAAGTTAAATGTATAACTTTATGTTAATTACTAGTTAGACTTAGCTTCGTTCACCAATCTAGAGTCCTCATTGTTTATCCTACTCGGAATTAATGTAGGATTAATTTATTTCTGCCAAACGGCGTAGGATGAAGGTAGAAAGAGATGGCCTCAAGTCGCTAGTCTTACTCGTAGCTCCCAAGGTTCCTTTATTGCGGCTTGCGCATAGCCAACCACTGATTCCACGTAGCTCGCAGCCTCTGCTACAGGGATACCTGTAACTTAGTTTCAATATATTTAAACCACATAAGAATAGCAAGTTGAATTGTATCCCAATTTACCTGTGCCAGTTATCGCGCGTTCGCTGAGGCGCTGATAAGCACCGCATTAGTATTCACAAAGGCGACGGCGGACTCTGCGGAGTTGGAGCCAACTCGTTCCAGCTCCGATTCTACCCACTTATCTTGTACGCACGCAGCCAGGGTTGCCGTTTGTTCGATTATTATGTTATAACCTTTACATGGAATTTGTAATCAATTTCTTTTATGATTGGTGGCGCCTTTGGGTTGGTGATTGGGGAAAAATATGATGTGAAATCAGTAGGTACGGTCGACCAAAGAAGTGGTCTTCCACTTTTCATCCAACATCCTATCAAACAAAAATGTCGCTAAAGTCGAACTTTCAAGTTGACAGCCTGTCTTATCGACATTATATATTGTGACGTACAAAGGATTTTTAACCTTAGGGTGGTACACCACATATTTGGCTGATGGTACCACCTACCAAAAATCCAACTAATATTATAAATGCGAAAGTATGGATGGATGGATAGATGGATGGATGGATGGATGGATGGATGGATGGATGGATGGATGTTTGTTTGTTACTCAATCACGCCAGAACGGCCCAACGGATCTGGATGAAATTCAGGACATAGATAGAGAAAAGTCTGGAATAGCACATAGGCTACGTTTTTCCGGAAAATTGCGTAGTTCCCGCGGGATAGCGATAAATGAATTCTTTGCAGACGAAGTCGCTGGCAACAGCTAGTCAGTAATATACGGTGTGTCTATTTTCTTGATGGACCTCGTCAAACTTCGTGTTTCGTCTGTTGTAGGGTTGCGATCAGTTGCACGTTGCACAGGTTGCTAGTAACTGCATATGTAGAAGGAAATGGTCATACAATTCAAATACAATTTTCCGATTGCCGCTGTATGTACCATTCGGATTCAAATATGATTGAAATTCTGACTTATGGTAAAAAAAAACAAAAATCAAAAAGTTTATTGAATAGGCCGCCAAGGTCTTTTTTACATGTCTTTTTTTGACCACACTTAAGCACATTCATCGTACAAAATTGTATTCAACTTCGAACTTCAAAATCGAGATACTGAAACTTAACATGTCAGACAAATATTTAGGAATGGAAGCCCTGTACGTTTCTATCCGGGGAATGCCGTAGGGGCTTATATAATCAAATTTCTAAGCAATAGGTATAAGTAGTTGCTGCTCCTCGTGTTGGTACAATTTCTAACAGATTTCCTTTACATTGTTAATTTTACGTAAATTATAGGTATCTTCATGTACTTAAGTATATTTTATTCAACAGATACTAGCTTAGCTAGGTATTGCCCGCAACTTCGACTGCGCAACTTTCAACAATTATCGTTATATTTCAACCGATTTACACAGTCTTGAAAAAATTTTATACCTAAACCTTTGATAAACAATAACTGACCTAAACCTTCCTCGTGAATGACTGTATCTATGCTGAAAACCCTATGAAAACTATTTTTTTAGCTTATCGCGAACAGACAGACGCGGCGGAGGACTTTGTTTTGTAATATGTACACTGATTAATTACCTATGTTTATGTATAAAACTGTAAGTTAACCACAAAACTTAAAACTAATAGAAATGCTACGCTAGCTAGCTGTGTCAAAAGAATTCATTTATTTATTTTTCCTGCTCAGTCTTAGACGAAGTTAATTATTTTAAAAATAGTATTCCGGGCATTATGGTTAAGGCATAGCTTAAAAGTGAGTAGATACCGTAATTAAGAAAATGTGTACTTACGTAATTAAAAAAACATAAAACGTATGCAAATTAATAACAGGAGAACTAAATAAGTAAGGGACTAGTGGTGGCCGTTATTACAACAGCAGATAACGTAATGCATTATTTGCACGCAACGAACAACATATTATCAAATCGTCAACTATCCTGTTATCATTATTCGTTGTCTGTTGGCATAGAGGCGCAAGCTCGCATCGCAATCGCAATTCAAATAACTGACTTTTGGTATCATTATTAGCTGTTGCTGTTTGATGTCAGTCAGTACAATAACAAACAAGGTAACAGAGCGTTGTTTTGCTTTTGTTCCTGTACGTTTTTATAACACTGCGATCGCGACGAAATAAGTATAACAATTATTTAATAATAAGTTCATTATCGTTTTGTAAAACAGCAATATAACAGGATAACAGACAACAGTTTACAATAACAGCTATTTGAGAATAACATAACACTGTTATTCATTATTGCAAAACAGCCGTTATTGCCACCACTAGTAAGGACATCAATTCTGAAAAGAAACACAAACCATGACATTTCTATTTCTCGTAGTTCTTTGGTCTTAGGCAATAGGTACCATATTTCGACTTATGTAGAATACCTACGTATGTTCCTACGGTAGAATAGGTATGTCAAAGTGAACCAAATTTCCAATACCTACTTTGGCGTCAGACGGTGTTCAATTTATGTCAAGATTATACCTCTCGGGAAGTATTCGTATTATTTTGACTAACGCACCGGTAAGGCCTCCCTCACGCCACTCCTTGGTTACAATAATGTCATTCAGTCACGCAAGACTGCTATCGACTTAAAATTACAAATAAAACTCCTTTTCAAAACGAAACAGGACAAAACATAAACATATACTCTAGCCGGATTCCAGCTTAGTGTCAGTGTTGGAAGTATGTATGATAAACAAATAAAAACATGAATGTTTGTTCTCGAGTTTTGATTAATATGGATGTAATTTAGTTTAAGATAAGTAAATACCTGTGATTTGATCTCTTGCCAAGTTACATTGCATGCAGAACCGTACCTACAATGTCATAAGGGTGCGACCAAACCGCCGCGTATACGCAGTGACGTGTCGTATGCGTCACGTTTTCTCGCCGTTTCTTCATACATTTTGTTGCGATTCCGTAACGTCACCGTTTTTTAAGCGGCGGTGTGGTCGCACCCTAAAACAGTAAACTTGACCTTTACGCATTAGCTGTATTACCCTCACTTTAAGGTGCACAAAACGCCATCATGCGCTTATTTTTCTGTTGCTGATCGAGCCAAAAACAATCGAGTCGAGTATATGGCTAGCCGAGTATTTAAGATAGCGATCTTAGTTAAGAAATTAAAAAAACATAAACATTAAGCATTGTTCAACAAAATTGCGACTAACTAAAAAGTGGCAGATTAACTGACACAGTATATAAAGACACTAGGCTTTTTAACTACATCTACGAAACTAAAAACGACATAAATGGTACCAAAATCTCATTTAGAATTATGCTAAGAAAAATTTATTGCCCGAACCAGACAATGTCCATGTCACATCGTCTGGCGCTGAGTTGGGCAAAGGAAATAAATTAAGACTTTTTCAAGGGAATTTGCAACTTAATGCAAATGTGTCTATGGATGGTGATTCAGGGTCGAGCGGTGAGGGGGCGCCTCCTGCCTCCATTGATCGGCGGTCCTTCTCCCACATCAAGAGGTAACTCTAACCAGATCTAACTAATAGAAGCTAGGCGAAACGACAATTCCAAATTATAAGTAGGTACTTAAATAAATAAGTTTTGTGATTAGATTGTTTCTAGACCACTAACTCCTTTATTATGATTTGTAGACTAAATTCTGCTCTACGCCTCTATTGCCTAAGATTTTTGATTAACTTTACTGGAAATAACAGAACAAGCTAGTATGCATTGTTGGTAATCCAATAACGACTTACATCGTTATTTAAATTAAAATACGCATTATTCTAATTATTAAATTATATCTCACTAGAAAAAACACATTGGTGATATTAAAATGTAAATCGGTTAACCGCGGTGTACCTACACTATAATTATAGTGTATTTAACTAGAAATATTACGTTAGTGTCTTATTTATTACCCCTTTCAGTTGCTACGACACGACAGGCACGAGTCCTCTGTCCTTCATCCTTTCCTAGATTAATCGGCAAATTTATACGAGGACATTTCAAGAGCGTGTATATTTTCTAACTTCCTTAGATTTTCAATGATACCTGCCCGGTATCTGTGTATCTATTATAATCTAATTTTGCAAGTAATATTTTTGACCCACTTCTAGTAGTCGGATTGATCTGAAATTTAGTATAGGGTATAGGTGTAGGTACATAGGTACATAATATGCAAGATGGGTGACAATTCAAGTGCTGTTGGTCGACAAAATGAACCTCCGCCCACCTGTTTCAATAAAATAAAATGTAAAAATACAGTCAGAAAACAAATTTTGTATTAAAAAATAGTTTTGTAACTAAAACAAGGTATTCTAGATAATTAAGCGCTTAGTATTAGTCTGAGAGAGCTCAATTTAATTGCTTCTGCCTCAGCAGGTGTGCATACTAATTACTAGATTGACATTCTGTAGATGTATTTAGGTATCTACAAGTAATTAGTGAGTAATTAATTAGTTTTGTTGCTAACGTTGGTTGCCTGACTTATGTATAATGTATTATACAGTACGTATAGGTAGGTACTTAGCCTAGGTGATAATTTGTGAACGTACTAGCTGCCGCCCACAGCTTTTTCTGAGGAGTTTAATTTATCGCTATTCCGCGCGTACTTTTTTCCATGATAAAAGTCATCATTTGTATTAAGTACCTCTCTAAATCTGCTCAGTAGTTTTTGCACTTTGCGTGTAGTACCTACCACACACACACTTTACTTACTATAATTCTTCTTTGTTGCATTGTTTTGCTACTTAGGAACCCATCTTCGAGAAAAACCGGCTAAGTGCGTGTCGGGTCACGCGCAGTGTAGGGTTCCGTAGATGCCTGTCATTCATCAAATTATGTAGTTGTGTTCATAAGTGAGTCGCTGGATTTGTGATCTATATCCCTACTGTTAACTTTAGACCTTTCCCTTCTGACCAATGGAGTGAATCACACATTCACATAAAGCTACATTATTTAGGTTAATTTGAAGGAACAGACGCACACGGTGAGATTTACGTTTTGAAATTCCACTTATGAGTGCTGAGCTCATGAAAAATTTCGCATGTTCAAAGTTTATTCCGCAGAGAGCAATCCACTCTCGCTGTGCAGCCGCCGAGGCCGCCAAAGAGGCTATTCTTTGTTATGAAAACGCCTCCACTGTGATTGCTTTTAGTGAACGTGCCAGCACCAGGGTACGCATTGTCTTTTTTCCATTATTATGTGTGGATTCGGGGGTTTTATATACGTGCTGACTTTGTCTTTGATTTTTACACGAGTCCTAGATAGCACTTTTAGAATCCAATTTGCTGTAATGGCTGCGCTCCAAACGGAAATGTTTCAGTGCGTAGTTGAATGCCCAATTAAGAAAACATCGAGATTATATAATGTAAGTTTACATTTGGACCATCCTTTTTCAGACTCTCTAGAAATGAAACCACAAGGTCCCGTAACTTAGTAGGCAAATAAATCTGATTCTTTCCTGTTTAATTTCGACAATGAATTCTATTCCACAGGAATATAAAAGAATTGAATAGGAAAATAATTGCAACGTTTACTGTGAAAACGCTCTACGCGGTGGACAGGAATCAAATTGTTAGTACATTGTTAGTTACAAACAATACCTTCGTAACAGCGACCTAATTAGAACGCCCGGAGACACTTCCCTGTGGAGTGGAAAACTAGAAACATGATGACACAAAACACGAGAGTTCTCTATTCTCTATGAGGCACAGCTAAATCTTTACAACTATAACCACACTGTTACCGACTCTAGAAGCCTGTAGTTCTGTTTGTTTCCGACACCTACAGTATGAATGCGACGACGATACGCTGTTGGCTACATTCATACGTTGGTTGTAAGTTAGGGAATGGAAATGGACGGCTCGTGTACGTATTTTGTATTCATATCATTCCTTTTACTTGCACTCGTTAAGGTACTTTAGGTTAACGGTCGTAGCTGACGACTACGAAGTGCGCTACTTCAATCCTAGTTTTTTTTATTGAAGGGAAAATTGTTAATTTAAAGGGCTATACTAAAATGTACTTATAGATAATCAACACGCGCTTTATATTGCTCATTTATTTTATTGTGTGGTGTATTTTTATTTGCTTGAGTAAATTTATTAAACTTTATGCTTTAATTTTGGATATGCCATCCTTGAGTGCTCGGACGATTGTCTGATTTACATATTTAAAAAAAATTACCAAGTTTTAACATTTTACGAGCTACGGAACGGTTCCGCGAATTTCGGAGTTGTTCTTTGTATGGTTGAACGAAATTGGCTCGAAAAAGCTATTATAAACTTTTTATACCAATCATGTCTCTTCTAATATCAAACTTTGTCAATTCACGTATTGATCACAAATGATCCAAGTTTCAAAGGAAGCTTCCGATTTAAAGTAATGTGCTCGTTAAAATGAGCGTAACTTTCGGCCTGAAGCTGCTTTATGCGATCGCTTAAACCTAAAAGAACACCCGACGCTTTACTGTGAGGGATGCTGGGATGAATACAATTTATTCACAAACTCGTTTCGCTCGCTATTAGATGTCAAGAATGAAAGCTATCTTTATTTACTACATTAAAATACATTAAAATGGTAACGCTCAAGTATTGGTTAATTTACTGAAAATTAATTCTTGGAAAGTAGCTAAGTATCTGATTCCCGGAGGGATACTGAACACCGGGGCGTAATGGCGGAGTAGGACGCTCGCAAAACAAAAGAGACAAATACAACAATTTTCCGCCTCCGTAAAGTCAAATATGTACGAGATAAGTTGTGATTGAATGTCACGTAAGGGATCACTACCAATAACGTTGGAAGTTTTCCCGGGAGGAGTTCCTGCGAGGTCACGCTGTCTGAGTACGTTTCTAATACACACTGCTGTATTGTGTCTCACGATCCTTAACTTATGTACTTAGTTCCTTATCACTAGACAGATTTCACATAACATAAGCGTAGGTACTGGTATTATAATTAACTATTGTGCTCTTACCGGTGACTGCGGTCTCATTCTGCTCAAAGGAGTCTACTTTAGGATCAAACACATGACTCCTGATACGTATTTGATCTTTAGACATTTTTGATATGTGAATGTGTAAAATGATGTATTACAGGAAAGAGATGTAGGTAGAAGCATTGAGTAATAAATAATTTGAGGATGGTACTTGTGCCTTGATAACATTGCGTAATTTATTTTGTTAATATTATATTGGACTCTACATTGCAATTTCATTTGTTTGTTATTGTTAGGTATCATTATCATCATATCCAGCCTATAAAAGTCCCACTGCTGGACACAGGCCTTCTCTCAGAATGAGAGGGTATGGGCTACAGTTCCCACGCGGGCCCAGCGTGGATTGGGAACTTCACACACACCACTGAATTGCATCGCAGGTGTGTGCAAGTTTCCTCACAATGTTTTCCTTCACCGAGAAGCTCATGGTAAATTCCAAATGTAATTTCCCCCGGGATTCGAATCCACGACCCTCTGCTTGTGAGGCCATAGGTCAAACCACTAGACTACCACGGATTGTTAGGTATGGACATTGTCAATCGAATTCCTTTTAATAAAACATTCACACCTGGTGAAAAGATTGCCTCTCACAATATGTTTAGGAAAACGGCACCCTTTTATAGAGAAATTAACAGGACCTGGGGGTAAAATGAAGACGATGGCGATTGCGAAATAATTGCGAGCGAGTTAGACAATAAGCCTACTGGACAGCAGGCTTATTGTCTAACTCGCTGGCAATCACCATCGTTTTCATTTTGACAGTTCATGTATGGGCTGACAATTGGCATCGGAATCAGCTAGCTGTCACATTCATACAAGAACTGTCAAAATGAACACGATGGCGATTGCGAGCTAGTTAGACAATAAGCCTACAGGTGCACTGAACACGCGGAGTCCGCTTGGCGCGATTAAATTGTGTTCCATACAAATGCAAATAATTATATCATTGACATGAGTGACATACAGTCAACAAGGAAAGCTTATCTCGTTTTCCATGCACAAACATTTTGCTTACCGTTCCGTCTTGAAACAAATTGTGCGACCCCCAAAAGATAACAACCCTCTTGCGACCTTTTGTGTTAGAAACGAGAACTGTATCACTTAATTTGAACTGTGCGTTGGTTGGAATTTTTAACTCGGTCTACTTGTGCCGTGATTGTGAACATGGCCGATTCTTGCAATACGGCTGAAAAATCGAGATTCCTACCTACGTAATTAAAACTATTTGTCTCCTTAAAATAACTCGAGGAAAACGACATCGATTTATTTATATACATTAACCTAACCAAATATTTAAATATAAGGTTTTGACTAAAACTTCCGTCGTCAAAAAATACATCAATGTGCTGAGAAATGCAACCATAATGAAAAAACCGTAGTGACCACACTTTACATCCTACTAATATTATAAATGCGAAAGTTTGTGACGATGTGACTATGTGACGACGTGACGATGTGAGTGAGTGAGTATGTATGTTTGTTCCTTCTTCACGCTAAAACGACTGGACGGATTTGTATAAAATTTGGTACGAAAATAGCTGGTACCCTAGATTAAAACATATAGGCTACTTTTTATTCCGGAAAATTGTACAGTTCCCGCGGGATAGCGATAAACATATCAATTGCTTATTCTACGCGGACAAAGTCGCGGGCAGAAGCTAGTAAAACATATTTCTTTGCGTCGATAAACCATTTAAATAGGTAGTGTTTTGAATTAAAAGCCCGACGGGAGAATGTAATTACCTATTGATCTTGAATAACTTACCCACGAGTGAGCACCTACGGGTTCATTGTAAGTTGGGACTGGACTTATAGAACAGGGCACTTCCAATGTTGGAAATTACGTTTTCTTTTATATTCCAGTTTGATATTTTATTATGAATCATCTTATGACATTCTGAGACTGATGGTTCCCTATATGCACATGTAAAGTACCTATGTACGACTGTAGGTACATAAATACTCAATCTTCCTATATATTGTGTATTTTATTTTATTGTTTAATTGTTTATAATTTATTATGCTATTATTATTATTATTATTTTTTGTCGATCTCAACAGAAATGCTTATATTTGTGACATGCATGTTTTTATATAATGTACCTAATTTTTGTTGATAAATAAAAAAAACTAATCTAAATCTATAAGTAAAACCTAAATTTCAACGAACGGTATTTATTGGCTTTTACCAAAGGTTGACCGACGCAAGACGACAAGACTCCCTTGTGATTACACCCTTGTGACATCACTGAAGAGCCCAATGAATCGGTCTGATCTATAAATACCAGCGCGACATAATAAATAAAATAATATTAAAGAGTACCAAAAAAAACTCTACATTTACATGATCTTACTAACAACGCCCCCTTTTGGCCGCTTGCAGAGGCAGAGGAAACTCTTCTTATATTCCTGAAACAAGACTGAAGCGACATCTACAATTTTCGTGCCTCGGTTAGTCAAGCATGCGAAAGGAAGTTACGCCTTTCAGGTAGAGGGCGCTAGATTGTCGGAATTCTACTGAATGAACAAAAACCAATAGATGTACGTGAAGGTAGCTATGTATAGAGAGAAAAGCAATAATGCTACTAGGTAGTAAGGATACCTAGTAGATATACAGAAGCGTCCAGTGGGCTCATTTTCGTTTTATTTGAGGGTGCGGTTTTTCTATAGACATGTAAAGAAACACTTTTCAGTCCGAATCGTTCGTAATCATCTTTACTATCATGTTACTAGTATTTACCTTACCTACTGTCAGTTTAGTCTTTTTAGAGCTTCCATTATTGTAGTTTTTTCTTGAAGATAAAAAATATCGTCAATTGTCTTCCATATCTGGGGGCACGGCAGTGCCCCCGCCAAGTCGAGCAAAAAAACGGCACGGCCGTATTCAATTGTTCATACAAAGCCAAAGCCAAAGCCAAAGGTAAAGGTACTAGGTATATGTGGAAAGCAGTTAAAGGAGAACCACAGCAACATTGCAAAAACGAGCAAATAATTAGCTCATTTAACGGTTGTAGAGTAACACGGTATCAATATCAATTTTAGTATAATAGTATTAAATTTGTGTTACAAGTTTTTACTGCCGTCGAGCACTTTATTGTTATTTTTTGTCGAACCTGCACAGACACACACATACACACACACACACACATATATGCAAAATTTTCTTGATCACTAGGTACCTGAAAATTCTGAATTACCTTAATGACAAATGCTAATCAATTGACTTGCAAGATTTGCATACAATATATTATTGTTGGTACATACATACTCGTACGAATACTAAATAACGATCCCATTACAAATAATGCCCATTTGTCAAATGCAATGCATCGTGCACGGCATATGTAGGTCACGAGCCCTGCACGTGAAGTCCCGAAAACGCCGAAAGCTGCATTTGGTGAATCTGCAAATGCCCAGTAGCTCTCGGCTGATGCGCTGCACGCTCTGTTGAATCGCTTCGTCCGGTTTGCCACACATTGTTCGCGTCAATGCTAAAAATACACATGATGGATTTTTGGTTGCATTTTACGCATGCTTAGTGTAAGTTTTGCGTTACAAAATTTGCTTAGAATTCGTTTGCGTTTGAGACGTTTTTCGTGTCAACTAAGTAATTACACTAAAGGCTCAATATGACTGTATACCTTCACTTATATTGGTTGCAGTGTAAAAAGGACACATGTTAGTTTAATATGGATTTTTAGTAGTCGTAAAAGCTATGAAATTAGAGGATTTTATTTCAATAACAACACGTTTATTTTATAAGTTTATTTCAATTTTTTGAATACGTAATTTCAAATCACTCGTGCATTCCGACTACTAGAGGTGGATGAAAATATCCGTCTTAAAATTGTCCTGAACAGTCTTACAGTAATTGTAAAAGACTTATTAAACAGATAAATAAGGTAAAACGTAAGGCGAGTAACTTGTAATCTTACCTTAAGATTGGAAAGTAAAAAAAAAAACATCGTAAGTACACTTAGCGGCGCAGGCGCTACGGTCGGTGCTACGAAAGCGGCGTAGCAGTTTCGTAGCACGCTTCGTTGTTAGAAAACAAATGAAGAGTTTGACCTCTTCGTTCTATTCGTATGAATTAATTGAGTAATTGGCTACTTTTTGGAAGCTAGTTATGTGCTGGTGCATAATTTTCAATTTCCGTTTTTGTTGACTCTTATTTTAAGACAAGACAAAACACATCATCTAAATAGCATAGGTACTTAAACTATACCAAGGTTTATGTAGAAAATAAAAGTTACGAATCGTCGCGGCTTTGTTTACTTTCAAGTACTAAGTATTTTAATGTCAACCAAAACTAGTCACTCCAAGATATACACAAAGAAATCCTTTTACGGATACCTAACAACGGCTGTCTTGTGTCTAACTAGTAAATACTCACTTGCAAATTGGAACTATACCCACAGTCAAATTTCAGTAACGAATCGAATTAGAATTTTCTATTGATAAATAAATAAAGCATCAAAGATTCATCTGTTGTTCGGATGTTGTCTGTGTCGGGCCGCGGCGGGGCCCTGCACCGGGGCGGCGGCGGCGGGGGCGGGGGTGGCGGCACCACGCGACCATTTCGCAGAGCCAGGCGGGCGGGCTGCACGTCTCGACCCCTGTACTGCTCCGCCCGCGCCTCCCCTGTTTCTTATACTATAACCTCGTCAGCCTAAGTGACGTAAAGCTTTATACTTACTCGGAGCTGTGCATACCGCGCGTGGACCTCGACTCGCCGCCTACCGCTGCAGCCAGGACTGACGGCACACACGAGATAACCTTGCTCGCTGCATTTATTATTCAGTGACTGCGCTAAGCTATAGCCAGGATGGCGCCCTTTACAGGTATGATTCTTAAATATACTGCCGCTTCAGTGTGATACTGTAATCTGAAAAAAACTCTATGCCTAATGTCATTGCTCCGTGAAATACGTACGTGGTTCTATCACAACATATGTGTCGGTTCACATTACTTAGTGTTGTTTTATAGCTATGCTTATAACTAGTGAGGCGTACTGTGCTTAATTTTATAAAATACTTTATGGCCTGATACTAAAACACCCCAGTTACTCATACTAATTTTTCTTTACATTTGCCGAGGTTGCCTAACGGCTTGCGTGACTTGTTATTTTCACAACGCACAATGAGATCTAAATTGGGACTAAGAAAATGAGAAATGGTTTTTATTTGTGTGTTAGGAAATTAGCTGCCTTATGGCTGGAGCATTAACATCGTTTCTCTGTAGTTGAAATCAGTTATACCGAGCAGTTTTTTTTGTTGATATAGAGCGAGTCGCATTGGGTCGTATGTAGGAATATCCGTAATGGGATCGCAAAACAAGCTATCGAGCAGTGTCGGTAGTGCGGAAAGGGCCACCGGGTGCTCGTAAGCGCTATTTACGGCGCGAACGGTTCATTTGCCGTCGGTCACTTTATTGCTAACATGAACTTTACTTAATTCCTGCCCAAATATCGGGGTCATACGAAACATACAGAACGTAAAACAACCCTTAGAAAATTATTTCATTGCACAGAAAAAAAAGCAAAAAGCGACAAATCCAAAGCATAAACCTACCTCCTTAGACTCTTCTCAGGTAGGTACTTTGACTTACTGTGCTTACCTTAGTCCTTTTTATAAAGGTTCACAAATAACTATTAAAAGTGATGGCGACTGTATGACGAAGAAAAGGTTATAAAAATAGTCAAGCCATTAAAACTACATAAAAAGCTAAAGAAACTTTAGAGTTATTAGTCTAAAATAACGATAACAATGCAAATGCTTGGTGAAAATAAAGTAAAATAATGAAATTTAAGATAACAATCATCCATCACGTTAGTAATATAAAACTCTAGACGGAGCTAGATTGCCCCATTATTAATCTGCCTACACAAAAAGGCAAGCAAAATGAATTGCTATCGAAATTAGCATGCACACTAGGTATATTTAGTATACTATAATTAGGAACATAATTTGGAACGTTCATTCGACATTAGTTTTAAGTATTAGAGACAGTGAAAATATTATTATCATGGTTTTAGGTCGGCTTTCAAGGGGCTAAAGCTGGGTATCTAATAGGTACCGATACCCGAACGTTATGAGTAGACATAACATTTAAATAACGATACCTAAACATAATTACAAAAACTAATCTACCCGTCCATTCCCAGGGTCATCAAGATCATACTCTATCGTGATAGTATGAAAAATCGATCTTAGTTATGAAAATCGACAGTTATCACGAGCATGTCGATAATGAGGGCTGTGTAAGCCAGGTTCTGTCTGTTACATTATAGTCTGGCTTATTGAAAACATTCACCGCGTTTTAGAACGTTTCTTAGACTGTTGCTGTCTAAAATATTCGACGTTGGTATTCATTGCTGTAAGTAATGGTCGAATCAAAGTTGTATCATTACACTGTAATATACTATACATATATAAATTAAGAGGGTCGTAATCGTAAGTCTGTACATGGAAGATATAAAAAAAAATTGGTTGGGGATACTTAGAATCGACAACAGAACACGTTCCAACAGTTTTTAGATTTTTTTCTGTTTGTCTGTTTATATGTTTATTTGATTATGTATAGTCTGGCAGATAAATCACTGCAGCCAGATGACACTTTCAGTGTTGTCAGGTTTTGGCGAATATTAAATAGTGATGTGACTTAGTGAGTGAATGAAAGAAATGAGCGATGTGATGAAATTAATTTGCGTCATTTGTTCAATAAGATTTTTTGTATGTTTTCTAGTTAGTAGTAGTGTAAGAGCGTGATTTGGAAATTTGCGGAAGCATGTCTAATCAGTTACCAGATTTCAACTCATTCCCCATTTTGCCATAAATAAAACAACAATTATCACAATACTATTTGTTTCTATACTATTTTCCTTCTTACCTGTCCTATTTGGTAAACTAAATTCTAACCTCAATATGCAATTTTTTGTAAAGAATAAGGTGTATTATGTTATCAAATAAACCTGAGGTAATATTTTGTACATAATTTTGCTGATATTTTATCTCCAGTACCTTTATTTACGATGAAACAGTTAAAAAATAACAAAAATTAGACGTTTGGAGGTTAGAATTTTGTTTACCAAATAGACAGGTAAGAATGAAAATGGTCTACCTCTGTACTTTACTTAAAAACTTAAATTATTCCGAATCAGCGGACCAAGGCTTTAAAGTTTTGAGTTTGGTTGCAGTGCGGAGTGGAAATGGAAAAGTCGTTTTTGTTCATTAATATGAAACTTAAACCCCCAAAAGTATCGCGCTTAATTTAAAATATACTAAACTAAGAATGTGACATTTATAAAATATTTCGTTCGTTCAATAATCAAATCATCTGGCTGCAGTGATTTATCTGCCAGACTATATGTATTTGTCTGTCTGTATGTTTGCGAGCGCATCACGTGAAAACGGCTGAACGGATTTTGATGCAAACTTTACTAATCTGTTGATAGGGAATACATTAAATGGGGTTTGGAAGTTCACTGAAAAGGGAGCCTGTCTCTCCATAACTATAATTACTAGTCCTGAAATTTGGTACACAAGCAGGGAATCATAACTGCTGAAAATTAATTTCAAGACTTCGAAGTTCCCGCGGGATAGTGAGAAAAAAGGAATTTATATTATTACTTTGAAATCTTCTCTTATCTCCGTAACTATTATTACTAGAATTTTTGAATATGACATACCAGTAGGTAATTATGATTATGATATCTGAGAACTGATTTCAGGATTTTGCGAAATTCCCGAGGGATACGAAAAAAGAGTATCCTTGTGTATCCTCATTGCAGATAGTATGTAACTGGTAGTTAAATATCCCACCTAAAACTGGTAGATTGGCAAAATCATCAAAAAGTTGATGGAGCCACTTTTTCCTAAATATGAATTGAATTGAACTTCCAACAGCTTATACCTACTTGAATAAAATAATTCACACATGCGATCATATTTAAATTATCAGTGGGATTCTCGGGTCTTCGGGTCATCGCCTGTGGCACATTAAGGTCAACTGAATGAACGCATATACGGCGAGACTATAAGGGTTTTCTATAAATAAAGTGTAGGTAACTATAACTGAATTTCCTCGCTCTACTCCTACTCTCCTGTACGTCAGCATATTTAAATTTTATACTTCAAGGAAACCACCAGCATAACATAAACAAAACCGTCCATTCCAACAAAATGGTCTAAATAATATACGAGCGCTACAAAACTCGGTGTGTTTGTATTATATTAATTGACGTTACATAATTAATATTTACAACGCCGGCTTTACCGAATGCAGTGTGTCCGTGGTTGTTGGGGTGATCCATCATTTTGGGCCATTACAGGGCGCGAAGGCGGCGGTCACGCACTCCGACACCCGCTCTCGTCCTTTCTGGAAAATTATAAGACGTTGTGCATAGCACTCGTTATATTACATGGGCGTCTGGCAACTCTGGCACAAGCGTTTACCATCAAGTTAGTAGGTACATATGTCGCGATATAATTCGATGCTTATTTATATTTATGACTATGACAAAATAATGCTAAGATGCTTCTTTGTTTAATTAAGACGTGTATGTACTCTAATAAAAAAAACAAGTGAAGAACGATTTACAGATAACTTTGACTCTGTTATCATTATCATAGATAGGCACTATGTGATACTGACGCTGAGCTATTTCATATTTCAAAATGTCTATAATATGGTTAATAGTTTTGTTTCTTCATCATTTAAACCTATATTAGCAATCTTAAGTGTCAAATCGAATATCAATAGTCAAGGGATCACTTGTTTCATAACAATTTATCTTTAAGGGCCATCGGTTGAGAAAAGCCAGGAGGCAGCAAGGAACCTTAATAAATTACCAATCACTGTAACTCTTTCACTTCGATAGAGATTTTATCTGGCTCGTGAAAAATGGAAGTGGAGGGTGAACGCTCCGGAGGACGGTCGCATGGGCCACTAAATGTGTTTGTTCTTTCACGATATCTTAAAAGCTCTTCAAGTGGAGTAATAGTCCGTCGTCATGATCACTGACCCTTTTCAATTACCGCTCGTCAGCTAGGCTCCATTTATTTTATGGTTAGAGGTAAAAGCATTGAGATATCCACGTTCAGTTCTCGTACTCTACTGTAATAGTTGGAGTCCTTTAGTGGGATCGGGGAAACTAGAGCAAAGTTGGCGAACTTGCCGATATCTAAAGTTATCCGATATTTTCATTTTACCTTCACACCTATATATGGAACACCCAAAATATCCCGTCTGCCCGTTTCGGATGAACTCTTATGTACATATATAACGCGGTATAGACTGAAGGGCTGCGTCCGCTGGTGTAAGAATGTCTCTATATAAATATTTAATACGGAAGCGGAAGGCAGACCGCGGGTAGAGACTGCGGGAATCAATAGCCAGCACCATCCCGTCCTACCACTATTCTGTCCCACGCATTCTAGTATAACACGAGTTATATCCACCCTGAGGTATTCCTATCCCCGGGGGTCCGTTTTCGGCTGAACGTTACGTTTATTTACACGCCTCTATATCGCACTACGTACATATTTATCTAAGTACCCCGCGAAGGGACTCGTGAGACGGCCTGGAAGTTTTATCGATAAAGCAACTTTGTACACGCGTTATGTGGGTCATTACGAGAGGTAGCAAGTGCCTCCACCGGAACGTTATTGAGGTTATTTAATTTCCTGTTCAAAATAATTAACAACAGATAGTTATAGCTTTTCTAAAATCCTCTGTTAGTGCTATTTAGGAAAGTAACGGATACAGTAAACACGTTTTCTTCCTTGTAAAAATTTGTTATTCTAGCGGCAACATCAGTGCTACGACATTCGTAGCACTTCAAAATTTCTTCAGAAACCTCGCCACGCAGAAATACTCGAGAAACTCGGACCTAGTTCACGCCTTTGCCGTCGAATAAAAGCATTTTCTAGACTAAACGACGAACTTACTCTCTTGATAAGTGCACTGCCTCTACTATTAAAAGCACAGTATTCTTGGTACCTACTTGAAAATACTTCTCAGAATTCCATGAAGCCGTTTACTGTTCTTTTGTTGTTATTTATCGTTTCACTTACACAAGATATTCCACTATCTGGTATAATCTTGTTAAAAATATTATCATTTACATAGCGGCCGACGGCGTCTCGGGTAGATTCTCCTTTGCCGTTGCGTGATGATAAATAGCCCATATTACTCCCAAAGGACTTGGTCGTGTATCTTATTAATATACTTTTCCTCACCTGTTTTAGTAGCTGTAAAAGCGTCTTTTTCATGGAATTAATGCAGTATTTCATGACAGCTTGTTTACATGAAATTGGAGCGGGTTGCCGTCGATTGATTAATATTGTGTATTGTCCTGTTTCAAGTGATTTTAACAATAAATGTAGCAATTTATCTGAAATCACTTTATGCGGTGTAATATCACTAATAATACTCGTAGTACATATGTATATGTAAATATGTTCGGGTCTTAGACGATGAAGAGTCTATAGGCAAAACTGAACAAGAAAACTGAAACCAACAGAGACCAAAGACCTTGTATGGTAGCATGCTGATCCAACCTTAAACGTCATCATCAAAAAGTGTCTGCCATACTGTCGCGCCAACCATCAAAGTGGATATGATGTTATACTGATCAACAGATAGTCTGGTTCCGTCTGGTCTCAATCTAATATTAAACTAAATAACTTTGACGGTTGGCGCGACAATATAGCTGACACTTATTCACCAATATTGCGCAGATTATAGAGTATATTATTACGAGTAAATACAATGCTTCCATTAATTCAGGAAAAGGTAGATGATATTTTTTCATACTGAGATGCTTCAGAAACGACGTTGGTTTAGTAAATACGTCAATTTAGAAAGTAAACTAAATAATGTAATTCGCGCGAGGGAACTAACTTCGATTTTTATATTAAAAATTATATTACATTACATTGCTTTAACCACATTCGACCTTTTGTGAATTGCGTTATTAAATTAAAACGCCTTTTATAGAGGCAGCACAGCTGCCCTTTTATGTAAGTTGGAGCGTAGTTTAGTTATACACGTCAAATGGTTACAACGGGTTGGCTTGTTAGAGATTTTCAGCTTTACTTGTGTTATGGCTCATGCCGTCAAAGCCTTGAAGGTTGCGTGAGTGAACATGCTTATAAAGTTAGCGACTTGGTATGCTTCAGCATATTCCATCACAGCGAAAGTCTACGTTTAATAACGAATGAGTTATGATGAAAACGGTTCGAAAAGAAAAATATGACTGTTCATTTTATTTTGTGTAAAATGCAGACTTAGGAAAGGTTACGTCGTAAATAATAGTTGCTTGGGTCAGTCGTCAGTCAGCCAGATTTCTACAATAAGTACCTATGGTACGTTTATCACATTTATAAAATAGTAAAGCAATTATATCACATATCTTTGTGAATAACTTTGTGTTTCTGCAAAATGTGCTAATGAGAATAGTGATAATTTATCCTCACTGAGTCAATACTTCACAAGTTAAATAAAGAAAAAAACACAAAGGAAATTGCGCTCCTAATTTTATCAAGCTGGGTAACAAGCAAATTCAGTACTCAAATTGCACGTTAGTGTAGCAAATTACGTAATAAGTATCACGTAGCAATCGCCGGACTCTTTGCTCAAATAGTTTTATTAATTAACTTATTTTGCTGACGCTTGTAGTAGGTATTCGGTTGTTTCTGGAGTCGGGCAGGGCACCGCGCCGTTGTTTGTTCGCATGAATTTACTGAACAAAGATCGTTACGGCTCTGCAATTAACAATTACAAACCTGAATTGCTTTATTTAGACCTTTGTAACGTGATGTTTCTACATTAGCTTCTGTTTACTCAACGAAAAGGCTATTCGTACAATTTACCTTATTTGTTATTAACGAAGGGAACTGCCGCTATGTGGCTGGAGGTACACAGAGGCGTTTTCCTGCTAACAGGATTAGTTTCCGGATGTAAGCAAAAAATCAATTTGTTGGCAAGCTGCCCCGCGCTCCGACTCCGACGCGTGCAAGGCGCCTTGCTTGGCTCTACTACCAGGATTAAACGCAATCAATTCAAGAACTATTAGAATTTCACGAAGAAACTTAAATAAGCTATACTTTGAATAGTGTTTTTAAAAATGTGTGGAATGAAATGAAACGTTCCGCTTAAAGATTGTTGTTACAGAACACTTCACACAACGCTACGCACATTAGAAATGTGATATAGAGCACAGGTTATTTTTAATTATAATAATTTTTAATACTTACTTAAAACTTCAGCTTTATTCAGTACATTACAATGTAGGACATTTATTTTGTTGTGATTTTTTTAATGTAACACTAATCATAAAATACACTTTTAAAATCAAGGTTCATAAACTGTTAAGAGCTCAATGCAACCTGATGTTATAACTTTCTGCTGATTATGCAATAATAGTTATAATTTGTGCAAAAAGAGAGCAAAGTTGATTTTTGGTGCAAATGTTAATTTTGAATCCCGAGTAAGCGAAGGATGTCATGAAACATGTCAAAGGTCGTTACTGCCTACTCGCAACGCGTAAATAATTATCGCATAATATAACTATGAACATCAAGAAGCTAGTTAAAGAATAAAAATAACAGTCTCGCGTTGGTTTATAATCTTTACTTATATATATTCTATGCTGAGACGCTGATGGAAACCAAATTGCAATTTAAAACGTACGGCCCGCCGCATTCGAATTGAGGAAAACTTGACTCAGGTGAATGCGACGTAGCTCCGTGAAAGGAGATTAAATACCGTCTAGACTCGAAATCGTTTCAATATATCTTAATACCGAGCTGACGAAATGTACTTAAGCTATCGCAGTCCCTGATCTCGAAATGTTCCAGTTGATGCTAAGATTAAATTAAAGCCAATTCCTCAGATCAGCCAGGCTAGCTATACAATACACTGTATAGAGAATACAATGGAAGTTGGTGAAAATCGTTATCTCGACTTCGTTCTCAAGTTGAAATTAATTAAATCTGCTGCTTATCTAAGAAGTTTGTTATCTAGAGACATAAAATTGAAACTTTTCTGCTCAACCCGTAGCGCCTCCGAGTTGGGTAAATTAAGTAAAGAGGGTAGGCAGGACACGAAACAATCCAGCCTATACATTATTTAGCATTTTTTTGCATAAAAATATTTGATGGGTTTTTTGGGTTGAGCTGAGATGGGTCCTATCCTTCCATTGAGGCGTAAATTTCAATTGATTTATCGTTACAGTTTACGGATGCGGGCCTTTATAGATATAAATATTGAAGTGAGATCAGCCTCAAGTTCGAGTTTTCGCGTGTCTAGGTAAACTTCTACAGGAGTTATTAAGTAGTACATAAATCATTACTGTAGAATAGTGGAAGACTAGATTGAAATTCCTTAAGAGGGCGTAATGGGCAATAAATGGCTCAGGAAACACAGCAGAGTCGCCGACATCAGCAGAAGGATGGCGAAGCTCAAGTGGCAATGGGCGGGACACATAGCCAGAAAAACTGATTCGTGGTGCAGAGCTGTTCTGGATTGGAAGCCATGGGAATGTAAAAGACCAGTCGGTAGACCACAGATGAGATGGAAAGACGACATTAAAAGAGTAGCGGGCAGCAACTGGACTCTCACTGCACAAAATAGATCGGAATGGAAGCGGTTGAAGGAGGCCTACACCAAGAACTTGGTAGAGAAAGGCTAAGAAGAAAGAAGAAGAAGAAGAGGGCGTAAAAAAATCACAAGTTTTGGAAGCTTTTTTAAGGCCAGATACTTATGGCACATTTTTAGAATATTCGAAAGGTTTTAGAAATAAGAAGTTTAAACGAAGTGCACTAATGAGTAAAATTTTGATTTTGTATCCACGTTTTATAACACGACACGGTCTTTCAACATTGTTTTTCCAAAAGTCGCCGGAGCTATCTTTCAATTTAAGGCTCATAAAATTATTATGTATTAATAAATAAAAATAAAATCAAAAAATTGAGTAGGTACTTTTCTGATACAAAATTTAGTCCACAACTACAAACACCAAACGACGAAATTCTTGCTGTTAAACACAATATAAAAAATGGTAAAATCATCAAATTCAATACGTTTTTAAACGACTATTCCAGTACTTTTTTATGAAATATGTTTATTACATAAATCAATAATTATTGCCTAAAAAAATATTTGTTTATGTCTCAATAAATAGCTTTGATTATTTTATACAAATTTTTGAAACCTATTTCTATTAAGGTCAATGTGGGGAAGACCGGCATACTTCATTTTTTTTTCACTTCGGAGTGATCTAGCTGCGTTAATTATTCACCTACGTTACCGCTTGTAATCGCATACGATGAAGAATTTCATAAATAATAGTTGAGCTATAGTGACAGATCATTTTAATCACAAATTAAGCAGAAACAATGGTATTATTAAAAATTCGGCGAGTAGACGGACTTCCCGTGTAGTTTAAGGTAAGTCCGTCTAGTAATGATATCAGCCAAACTATGGGTGCTTATATGTTAGTATTCGAATCCTTAAAAAAATGAAACAAGACGATTGAAAGTGTACTTTCAACTTATTAAAATAAGGTTTAGATTCGAAATAAACACAATTTTTCGAATTCAAAGGCAAGACCGGCATATATTACGTAAATGGGGTGGTAAACCTTTTTTGGCAAATAATATTATACGTACTTACTTATTTTTAGGTTTCCCAAATAAAAGATCAATAGTAATTTTGTATAATATGTATAATGTCGTCACCTAGCACTGATAGCAGAAGCTTTGCTTAGTTTGTGCAATGTTGAAAGGATTTATCTATGAAATTTTACCTTATGAAATCTTAATAATAATTGAAGTCGTAAAAATAGTTGGTAACCTCTGATTCCAGGGAAGTCCGGCATATGACGGACTTGCCTTGTAACATAGTAGACGGACTTTCCAACTTAACGAAATTTTAATGTGATAAATGATGGACCGTATAATTACAAAACTAAGCCAATTTCTGATAATTTAAACACAGAAGAAAGATAGCCGGTTCTTGTATTACATATGTAGTTACTTTCTGGCGCAAAATCTTGTCACCAACTATTTAAAAAAAAAAAATTAGCAGAGACCGTCGTACTATGACTTCGAGTTCCATACACGTGATGACTTGTTTAGGCGGATTTCTCTGAAGTTTATTGTCACAGCGTCATCTAAATTAAAGTGACGGAACTAGCGCGACAAACTGCTTTATCTACTGGACGCTAAAGCGGGAAACGCTTTCAAATTCAAAAGTTATAACGTGTTGACGGACTTGCCTTGTAGACGGTCTTACCCACATTGACCTTATATATTTCTATCTATAAATATGTATAATAGTTATTTGTTATACAAGGGGGGAAATTTGTATTTTACCTGCGAGTGTTTCAACACACGAGGCGTAAAGTAACTTTTCTCAAAGATGCAATGAAATGTCAACCTTACGTTCCAAATAATAGGCCGGGACGTATCACGTTGCGGGCGTGGTTGGACAAGTGGTATGTAATGGATTTTCATACAAAATGGCTGGCCTTGGCCTGCAAAGCGATCGTGTTTTGTTTTGTGGTGGTCGTCGTCGTGCGCGGGCCGCGCTGCTGGAGGACACGCACGTGGAAGATATGCACCCGCTGCTGCTCGGCCGCTGCCTAATGCACGCGCTAGCGGCAACGTTCTAAGGGTTTTTTGGAGTTTTTTTATTTATTTCATTGCATGTTTGAGAAAAGCACTATACAAGCCTCGGTGTGAAAGAACTTGCAGGCTTCGTACTCCTATCCTATATACGTTACTCAGCCTGCAAGCCTTTCTTTCCCGGCCTCTGCAGTAATGTACTATTTTCACCCGTGTATAACACAAAACTTTTCACCTCACTACAGCGAGGAAAATAAGAAAAAGGGTTTGTACTATCACTCATTTTTAATAACAAAATAACTAGAAAGCCTAAACCGCTGATGAGACCTGAAACTTGGAGGGTGTGTTCTTTGTATGACGTAGGCATCCGATAAGAAAGGATTACAATACTCCTTAGTGTTTTTGATTTAAATTACATTTTATTTTGACACAGTCATGTTTGAAATCTCAATCCGATTTATATCACAGACATCATTATAAACTAGCAGACTTGACATTATTTCACGCCTACATTGACTAGTGTAAAAAATGCCACTACCCCTTTTCCTCTAATACTAAATCGTATAAACCTATTTCTTTTTTGCATGTGTTGCAACACCAAGTCACACATAGACAATTTGGAAGCCGTGGCAGTTGCTAAGCGACATTTGAGCGACCGATGGCGTTAGATTGTTGTTGTGGTGACCGACCGTCGGTATCTTGAGTGAAATCACAAGTGAAATAATATGAAGTTATAAGTTATTTAAAGTAAAATCATGGTGAAATGCTGTGTTCTCATTTGTTGCAACTCATCAGACAGGAAAACCCCTGAAATATCGTTCCATCGGTAAGTTAATCTTTTGCTATCATTCGTCATAGATTTATTTGTGTTTACCGCGTTCTAACTAATCAATTGTCTTCAAATATTTAGAAATAATTATAAAGGCAGTATCCATGAAGCTGACAAAACTTTCAATTTAAGGTTTCGTTATGTATAGTAGATTTCCAACACAAATGTAATTGTTATGGAATAAATGACAAATGACAAAAAAATTACAAATTTTCTAAAGAAATACAAGAAATATTTTAGTTTTACTGAATAAAGTAACCTCATTTGACAATTAATGTACCTACTGCGCAATTTTTACAGGGCCGAACTAGGTGTACAGGCCTACGCCTGATAATGCTTCTAAGCAATACTGGATTTAACAAAATTGTGATCACTACTCGCCTCGCCATTCAACGAAATATTCTATAGATAGACAAGTGTTATGCCAACGTAACTACCGACCGACCCTATTAAGTACGCAAGTGTCCAGCAGCATTTTTATTATGACCTCCGCGTTTGGATTTTAGGTTTCCGAAGGATGAATATTTAAGAAATGCCTGGCTCATCAAGTGTGATTTGCTCTGAGCGACGATGAACACGATGCTGAACGCTTGTATTTAATTGTCAAAGTGATACTACATAATAGCTAATTTAAGAAATGCAATCAAAACTTTAAAAAAATTATATACTTATTTGAAAATAAATAATTCACGGTGGTTTTATGTTGTACGAAAAGATGAATCTCTATATAAGTTTCGCCCTGTTTACCTTGGGCATATTGACTGATTCCAAGTCAGAAGTATTCCCACTACCTCTAATATCAACTGGCTTGCACTTGACCTCACTTATTAAAAGTATTTATACTGTTAATATTTTTAGGTTTCAGTTACCTTAATACGTCCCTGTTTTTGTATTAGTGTGAGTTAATCTTTTATGTGTGCAAAGCTGCCACGCATTCTGAGCAGTAATGTCAAGTCTGCTAGTTTATATGATGTCTGTGTTTTATATGGATTTAATTAAAAAAAGGCTGAACTCTACAGTCTGAACTCTGAAGGCAAATACTTTTTAAAGTTGGAATGTCTTGAAACTCACCGTATTATATTAGTACCGCATTTAAGAAAGTTTTTAAACTTTAGAGACGTCATGCGATTTTTAGAAATTCCCTCGGCATAGGGAATAAATGGGGTTTATAAGTCCGCTGCAAAGGCGCCCTTTCTCCGTAACTATAATTACTAGTCTTGAAATTTGGCACACGAGTAAGGAATCATAACTGCTAAAAATTTATTTCAGGCCTTTCCGAAATTCCCGTTAGTTAGGGAGTAAAAGGGATTTATATTCTTACTTTGAAATGGTCCTATCTCCGTAACTATTATTATTATTACTAGAATCTTTAAACTTGGCATACCTATATCTGAAAACTGATTTATGTTTTTGCAAAATTCCCCTGGGATAAGAAATAAATAGGATAATTATATGATTTAGATCCTTGGTATTTGGCCGACCTGTTCTTTGAGGATCAAAAAGGAGCATTTAGAAGGGTTTTTGCATATTTCTCACGAGATATTACGGGATATTAAATAATGATATTAAATAATGACTTAAATTTTAAATAAATTATTGTGTGAAGGTGGTATGACATTTTGACGTTACCTGCGCGGACGAAGTCGCAGGCAAAAACTTAGTTGAGTATAAAAAAAAACTAGACACTCGAACGGCGATCGTGAAATTTTTTGACTTGTTACGAATTAGAGTCAACCCCCTTAAACGGGTTGCATGAATCCAGAATTCAACCATCTAAACGTCAAAATAAAGAGTTATAGGTAACTATAGTTAAGTAGGTGAATAAATAGCTTTCTCACATAACTATGAGAATCATAACGACCACAGCCTTAACATACGTACAGTTAATCAATATCTAAACCGACACCGGCAATAGCGGAATTTGCTGCAAGTACTTTGCCCTCAGTGGAGGCAGGTGGAAAGTGAAACTTCTTTTTTTATAAGAATGTTTTATTCTAATAATGGTATGGCTTATCAAGGGGTAGGTATAAACGGATTGAGGTCGGCGCCGCGTGCCTGTCGCAAGGACGAGGGCGCGCCGCTTACAATATCCGGCTCTGATCCGCAATATCGCCCTCTATGGATTTAGGACATAAAATCCAATGATTATAACATAACCCAAAAGCCTCAAGCACGGTTTCCTTTACTGGGCTGACGCAGCTAACGGTATCACCGCGTATTAAAGGCACTAGCTAGTGGCTTTTCAAACCGTACAGTCAGAAAAAGCAGTGAATCTAGTTGGTAGAGTTAATGTTTACCACACAATAATTGATAAGACCGAAATAGCTGTACACTCAATTTTAGATGTGTTTGGCTTTAGCATCGAAGGAAATAGTAGGTAGCACAAATATTGGTCGCTTAAGGCAGGCGTCTGATATTGCTTTCGAGAAATAGAATACATTTCGCTGAAAGCGAAAACCGCCTTCGTAAAAAGATTTGTTACACCAAGCAATAATGTTGAGTAGCAATACAAAAACCTGCAAACGTGAAACGATTGGCGAAGTGGCCACAGTAATATCATTAATGGACGTTATTAATTTGTTACTCAGGTACCTATACCAGGAACAATTTTCATTGAATGTGCTGTATATCTATATACATAGATAGGTATATGCACATTATTGCACATACAACAACTACAGTTGTGGATAATGTATGTACCTAAATTAGCAGTACCTATGACAACAGCTTATTAATGACTAGCTGTTGCCAGCGACTTCGTCTGCAAAGAATTCGTTTATCGCTATCCCGCGGGAACTACGCAATTTTCCGGGATAAAAAGTAGCCTATGTGCTATTCCAGACTTTTCTCTATCTATGTGCCGAATTTCATCCAGATCCGTTGGGCCGTTCTGGCGTGATTAAGTAACAAACAAACATCCATCCATCCATCCATCCATCCATCCATGCTTTCGCATTTATAATATTAGTTAGATTAATGACACCCAGCAAATAGAAACCGTCATTATTTTTAGTAAGCCGATCTAGGTCAGTCAGTGAGGCGAAGAGCTAATGAGAATCAAATGGAGTTGCATAAAGAAGCACATTTAAGCGTTGCTCGACAGAACTTGATTTAACATTTAATTTTTTTTTACCATAAGGGGCGTGGCGGCCAGCCTCTATTTACTCAAATTCTCGGCATTGCGTCGTCGCATGTTCTCTCTATTTATTAGAAGTTTTATAAAACATGACGTCCGGATCGCTACCACCATCTTACTCGCTAATCCTGCCGCTAAGCAGCAGTGCTTGCACTGCTGTGTGTAACGGTTCAGGCGTGTCTCCACATGAACTCGCCAGTTCACGAATATATTTTCATACATTGAGAGATAGCATAGATTATAACGCCATCTTACGGAAAATCAGTAGCAACTAGAAGCCTTTAGGCCAGCTAATTTATTTTGGGTAATGAAGCTAGCTTCATAGTTCTCAGTAGTTCAAATTTATGATATTAGATGTCGCTAGTAAATTTATATTTGGTATTTAAATTAATTTCTCGTTAATTATTGGATAATGAGGCATAGGAATGATTTAAATAATTAACTAAGTATGTAGTATAAGTTTCAGGAATTTTCAGCAAGTAAAATTGACGAAAATGTAGAGAAACAATGTATGTAGCAGAAATAGTAATATTACTAGGGAAAAACTCAAAATGCAAGGAAAATGCTTATTGAAATAAGATGTTAGACTCATAAGTTGTATACAGTTCAAATTTTATCAACTTTGGTGTAGTAAATAAGTTACTATGTGATTATAAAGTTATTTCGGAGTTGCTTATGTCAAACGTATGAGAAAGTATAAGTTTTCTATTATTACAAGATTAATGATTAAAATGCAAGGAATTAGCCTTTATCACAAGAAACCTTAAGTTATAAGTAACCGTTTGACTAAATTTCATCAGATTCTGGTTAGTAGTTCAGTAGAAAAGAGTAACTAAAATTAGCAAGGGAGAATTTATTTCATACAAAATGGCGATAAAAATTTCATTGAAGGAAATTAAAGCTTTTTAATTACGCGTTTATAAATTAAAGGAAAATTATCTTTTAGTGTTAAATTTAAGGATATGTTTGGATATATTCTTAGAAATATTAAATAAGCTATCTAAGAATTAAATAAAATTAATAGTTATTGAGTTGTATGTTTTTTGATGTAGCAGTTAAAGCGGATATAGCAGATGTGGCTGTTAACGCCAGTAAGGCTGATGCGGCAGATGAGGACGGTCGCGCCATTGTAGCACCAGCTATAAAAGCAGAGGGAATTCGTAAATGAGGGCTTTTTGACTTTCGACAATGGACTTGACCGGTTCTCATATTAATTTGTTTTTGGGTTTGTTGCGTATTTATACTTGTTAAAGTTAACGTGTCGTTTTCCGGCTTTGCTTATTCTAGTGTTTATAATACTAGGATGGTCTTAGTTTGGGAAATTATGCTTTGATTTGCCCGAAGTTGAGTGTTGAGAACTGTATCAAGTTTCAGCTAGTGAAAGCTGATATTTGAGGATTGATACCCGGGTCACCTAACGGTGTTTCACAACTGATAGGGTAGCTTTCCTTCGATACATTTTAATTAATAAATAACCACATATGGAGTACGTGTGGGGTCTTGTATTATACCTGAAGAGACAGACCAGATTTCTCCCAGAATTGTGAAGGGTTTGTTATGCCTACTGGTGTTTTCAAATTCATCATCGTTCTGTCACCTTTTATCTATCTATTTATACATACACTCGGATTATTCGTCAGGTGGTACTCGACGAACCCAGTCCAAACTGTCTTTACCACCAAGCACACGAGTCTTATGGCTAAGTTCTTAGAGACTGACTCACTCACTTAGGGGTAATTTAGAACAGGACCCATTCATCGTATACGAGTGGGAACGCGAGTAATTTAAATGTGAAAACCGGGTTTTTCTAGCTTGTTGAAACGTGTATAGTAGATGTCAGAGCAGCTAGGATTTAATAGGATTTAATAGGATTAATAGGTTTTAACTTTAAATTTATTGTTAGATAATGGGGTAGTAGGTAATAGGTAGCAATATAGTAATTAATTGAATACAGATGAAGTTCTAATCTGAAGTGAATTATTATAAAAAGTCCTTCATTTTTAAGCATATATTTAATGATCAAATCTTAATATTTATAATTAAAGAAATTACTTTAAGACTAGCATTCAATATAAAAAGAATGAGATTTAAGGAGGTTTACCGAGTAAAACCATGCTCGTCAACTATCCTAAGAAAACGGGATAAGCGACGGTAACACCAACCTTTTATACCATTCAACAATTAAATAAATAAAATTGTTCTTTGTCTTGCTAGATCTATCTGCTTTCCTAAATATAAGGATATTTGACTCATAAATAGAGTGCTTGTATTGTTTCCTAAAGATTGGAGCAATCTGTGTTCATGAAATGTAGCAGTAGTCTAAAAATGTTGACTATAAGTAACGAAAGTTAGACTTTGTATTTGTACTAAAGATCTTTTAACAGCATCGAAGTTAATGCTTAATTTTTCTAACTATATGCAACTTTAAGGAGATGTTTATAGTTATAGGCTGGTGTAGTTGTTGGAATCGGAGGGGATGGTGGTAGCGATTCCCCCCCCATAAGGGGGTTGTCTCATCTGAAGTACAATTACAAATCTACTTAGAATCTTTATTCTGTCTTCGGACCCACTTTTACCAATATCTTCTAGAGCATTATGATACAGCAAACTCTTACTAATGTTTCTACGTTATCTCAAAGTAACTAAGTTTTAATTAGGTATACATTAGGTTTATATTAAAGTTCCATTCTTATTTTTCATGCAAAGAATCTCAGGTTATTACAACGTTCACAGTGTAGGTCCATCAGCCATTAGACGATTCACGCAGCCATTATTATTACTTATTTTAGGTAGGATTTGTTTGTTTTAAGACAGGTCTAAGAATCACTAAGTCATTTAATTAGGGAGGTCAATGAACGCTTAGTTAACTACAGGTTAACAGCTAGGTAGAGTAAGTAAGTAGTTAAAGTATGAGTTAGGTAGTTTAGAAGTGTATATCTTTATTTAAAATACGTTTAGGGTAGGTAGACCGTTACATTTTGGGTGCCGTCGAGTCAGGATTCTAGATTTTGGGTTTACTACGGGTTTTTCTTATTATTATTATGTGATCAAAGCTCTCTGATTCTGTGAGGAGGCCTGTGTCCGGTAGTGTGACGTAATGTAGGTTGTTGAAGATGACGTTTATGTCATTCGGTTATGTTATGTTCGCTTGGCTTTATTATTTAAAGCAATTAGGTAATTTATTGTTTCATTTCAGTATAATATAGTGTAGTGTTCATTATTCATTTACATAATTAAATTTAAGATACTTACTTGAGCAACAAATTTACATGATAGGATAGTCTGAATTATAGGTCTATTCTTAGGTCATTGACTTGCTATTCTTAGGTATATTATGTGACTATTTGTTTACAAATTAGTCACATTTTGCTGTCTGTGTAATGGACGTGAAAAATAAGAACTGGATTTATATTTTGCATTGCTAGAAGGAGTAGGATAGGATAGGAAAAATAACGTTAAAGCAATAAATTGTCGAGACATTTTAATGTTACATTAATGAAAACATTACAGTGTGTTGCTAGAAAAGATGTCGTAGGTAGATAGTTGGCTATATAACAGGCACTTTTCACTGATAACACTCAAAGATTTCTATTTTCCATCTGTAAAACAAGCATTTTTCTGTTGAACTAATAGTTTTCATAAGTTGTGTTCGAATCACAACGAATTTGTTCATTTGAATTGTAGTAGCGGTAAATGTTACTATTATTCAGGTTTCCACTTCACACAGAGTCATTTATGAGTTATATTTAAAGTAACTGAGGATTTTAAACAATCAAAAATGATTAATACATAAAACGGGCTAGTAGCCATGTTTAATATTCAAGACGCACTGCACTGACGTAGTGTTTGTTTGAGGTTAGTTAGAGAGAGAGAGACAAAAAAAAGTGAAAGAGAAAGAAACGTCAGTCTGTTTTAATATCAGAAATTTAGTAGTTATAAAAGGAAATTATTACCATTAATAAATAGGGAGGTTATTTAAAATTAAGGCATAAGTAGAACTAACAATAATAATTAGAAATAGCTAAAATTAGGTAGCTGAATTTTCCCGAGCTATCTACTAAGGATAATTTTAAACTTAAGAGTTTGGGGGACGGAATTTAAGTTTGCTAATTAAATAAAGTGTGCCGAGTAAAAATAATAAATTCATACTCTAAAGTATACAGTGGGAAGTACTTGCCTAGTATAGTTGAATAATTACTAGCTTTCTGCTAGGTAGCATTGTAATATATAAAGGAAAATATTTCAATGAGCAACATTGGCATACAATGATAGATTCAGTAGTACATTATGTATGTGTTATCATTTACTTTATGTAAAGAGATTGAGTGATGGGAAGAGTAAAATATGAAGATAACCCATAGCTATTTCATAGTAATTGTGAGTTAGTTAAGCAGAACCAAGTTCTCAAGTTTCAACTTTAAAAGGGTACTTATTCAAGAAATTTAGAATAAATAGCAGAATAATTTATGTACCTATTTGCCATCCGGATACATAGCATGCAGAGTTTGAATTTACTGGAATATTATTATTAAAGTATTTATTAGTATATAGGAAGGAAAAATTAGTAATCATCGTTGGGAAACCTGTATAAAAGAAAACCATTCAAATCAGTTTATTCGTTTGAGAGCTGTGATATCTTAGATATACAAACAGACATGCATAGCTGATAAATTCATAGCGTTACATTTATGTAAAGAGTTAGTGAAATTAAGATAGGTATATATTATTTGAGTTTGTCAGCATTTTGAGGGTTAAGTGTGAAGTATGGATAAACATTGAGAATGTTTGAAGACAAATAATAAGTAAAGCAGCAGATTATATTTAAAGTGGTATTGAGAAAAAGAGTATTTAAAAATATTAGCCGCTATCATTTAGGAAAACTTAGATAGTATGAAGACAATGTTGTTTGAAAGTTTCAAAGGTTTGGGGACGGATCTTTAGAGGTTTATAACCCTTATTAGAACAAGTATGTATGTAGTTTGCCTAGATGAGGAGAAAACATAAAAAAAAAAACAAAAAAAAACAACAATAAGTATGTCAGCGAGTACTTTGATAAATAAAACAATAAGGAAATAGCTTTTATTAGGTTCTAGTAAGATTGAGCTTTATTTTTAGTCATAAAAGCACTGTTGAATATAACAGAAAGTTAAATTTGATTCTTTAGGAGTAAATGATTGCATAACATGCATAGCGGTAAAAAAAGTTTTATCAGATAAGTTTTACGAGGAAACTCTGATGGAAGTACTGTAGTTGCAACAGGAACTGGATTTTTCATTCTTGAAGGCTTCACACTTGTAATTAAGTTCAGTTAGTCTCAGCGGTGTTCATGCTATAGTGAAGTACTATAATAGGCTAATTTTGAGGTGATATTCTTGGTGAATGCTTCAAACATCTTTTAGCTTGTGAAGATTGCTAACTTGATGTCAGATCTGTAAATACAGTAAACACAAATTAGCTAAGAAAGCGTTCAAACTAGTAATTTGATATTGAGATAGTTAGCCGATAATAGTTGAATTGTTGAAATATGATTACTAGAACTATTAGGATAAATTAATAAATAAATCAAATTTGCTCGTTAATGTAAGGCCAAGACTGTTGCGTTATTACTCTTTCATTAAGTATGAACAAAGTTTTAAATGAGAAAATTCGATAGTGAGATAAAAAAATAGTTTGGCGAGTTAATTATTTGAGAGTAATTTTAAAGAAGTGTGTATTTATGATTGTTTGAGCATTCATGCAGAATAAATAGCTAAAAACTTACCGAATGTTTTCTCTTGGTAGTTATTGCATGTATATAGAATGAATCTGCTTTTCTGTATAAGTTGAGAGTGAACTTTTACATATCCAATTCGAGTGGTTATTAAATTACTTGGTCAGATTTG
Source organism: Pandemis heparana (assembly GCA_963854515.1). NCBI lineage: Eukaryota > Metazoa > Arthropoda > Insecta > Lepidoptera > Tortricidae > Pandemis > Pandemis heparana. The sequence continues at coordinate 12,000,474 of OY978008.1, read as the reverse complement.
GATCTTCAATATAGCTTGAGATTTGAATATAAATACCAGTAACTGAAAAAGATGAACAGTTTTATTAGAAGTTACATTCAGACACTAAGAAAATTAAGTTAATCGCATTATAGTTCATTAAAGAGACAGAACGTTAAGTAGGCATTATAAAAGATTTTTAGGGAGGCTTGTTTGATTAAGTATTAGTAGCTTTAATAACGAAAAATACAATACCTGTATAATCATTTGTTGAGAGCAATTTCGGTTCACTAACACTAAGTGAGCATTGTTGAGTGCTTGTTGTTGTTCCGTGATAGGTTAACGAAAGATTTTAAGTCAAAGCTGGTTTATATACACAGTTTCATAGAATATTATTTAGCAATTTGAAGTCGAAAGCGGTTCAAAATCTCGATTCATAAACAATTTTACACGAATACGAGGTTTCTTTTTAAAGTTTGACAACATGACTTTTATGTGAGTGCAAAGGAAATAATTTCATGCAGCATTATAATATGCAGATGAGTAAAAAAAATATTAAATAAATCAAAATTAATATGTTGATGGTGTTTACGTAACCGTCGGAGCTTTATATAAATGCCAGATTTCAAGTCAGTAAATGATTATTTCTTTTATATAAAAAAGGAAAAGTACAATGATACGAATCTTTTGACAAGTCATACATTCATCACAAAATCGATTTCTGAACGAAGCTCGGCGCGTTTCGTTCCGGCAACATGCTGTGTTCTCGAATTAATATTGAATTAATTTTGTAAAGATTAACGGTGACAAAGTTTACTATACAATTTTGACAACGGTTAAGGAGACCAAAATAATCCTATTTCTATTGAGATAAATTTAAATAAACTCAACTGATAAATTAAACAAACGATTAGAAATGAGTAATCGTTCATAAATTAGTAATGTTCGACTGCAAAGTGTTGAACTAAACGCACTAAACGTCACTTCTTGTCAAACGTAATCATAAGTTAACTTAGTAAACGGGAAAGTTTGAAATTGCATTTTAACTGAGTGATGTAGTTAAATAATGAAAAATAGTGAATGATTGAAGTTTTAAAAAAAGAATGGAACTTTAAAATTTTGAGGAGTCAAAGTGATATTAACTGTTAAACTGGAAGTTCTTGGTGAGGGGTTGCTTTGTTATATGCAGTTGAAGAATTTTGGTAGTTACTATTTTCAATGCTTACGTACAGTTTAGTTTACGCTTTTAGTTAGTGAATGTATGTTAAACTTAGTTATTAGTAGCAAAGGTTAAATAAGGGTATGGGGACGTTTACTGAACAAATGAAAATGTAAGGATTATACATTTTTTGTAATGGAATTAATATTAATGGGTGATAAGTTATAATTATTAAAGTCATAATTAAGGGTGATTATACGTTGGCTGCCGGTGTGGTTTTAGCTGGCATCATAGAATTATTCTATACGAAGTAGATTTAAGATAAATTAAAATAATACTGTGTAGATTAACTTTTTGATAAAGTTTAGTGCGGAATTAAACTTTAAAATTTAATAATTCAAATAGATGATTTCATTAATAAAAGATGTTTGCCAAACTTGGAGGAGTTGGTGCATAATTTAGGTATTGTATGGTAAAAAAAAAAAAAAAAAAAAGAGTGCTATGTTTTAATCAAGTTGATGATTGAAGTTTTTGCTTATGAAAGAGGACTGAAAGGGTACTTAATTGGTATTTTGCAAAGTAAAGATTTTTATTTTAAAGTCAAAAGGGCTTGATCTAAAGGTTACATCAACTTTAAGTTAAGGCAAACCATTTATCGATAGTTGCCCAAGATACAGCACACTATACAAAATGAACGATTAGTGGTGATGCTTAGGATTAGGCAAGAAATTCTAAGTGCAAGCTTAGGATTTAGCAAGTTCAATTTAAATGTTGCGATCTAATGGTTCATTTACTCTACTAGTAGGAACAAATTATTCGTCCCACACTGCACATGGTCCAGTATTTTGTTTATTGTTGTGTGAGAAAAGAACTCTAAGCTAGATGGAGATTTAATGATGAATTAACATTGTAGCTACCATGAATAAAAACACATACAAAGAACTTTATGCATTCACGGAAAGGTACTTCAAAGGGTTTGTGTTGCGCCAAACACTGACGGTGACAGCAGATTCTTTATACAGCTCTTACAGCAACGTTTGTCTCACAAACGAACGCTTTTGTTGAGTGCAAATTGTTTGGCAATGATGGAAATTATTTCATTACATGATTCATTGAAAGTTTCAGAGGTTTTATCTTGCATAATTAATGATTTAAATCTGGTTTAAAAACACACCACACAATATAGTCTGTCAAAATTTTATTTGATCCTGAAATAGTGTCAATACAACAGCTTATATAATGGCAATAATGTGCATAATAAAATATCATGTCAATATAAAGTGACTTGATTTAATATATATATATTAAAACAAAACATTGTTTTCAAAGAATTAAAGTTAACATGTTTAGCTTTATAATAATTACTTTCATCAAAATCTGATTTATGTAATAAAATATTCTTCAGATTCGGATTTCAATGAAGTTCGATGTCTGATGTCAAATAGTATTTCTTGCCAGTAAAAATATAATAATACTACTGGAAATACACAACATAGTGAAGGCCAAATAAAGTTGGGTCAGATTTACACATCGAAGGCAAATATTGATAAACAAAATATATTCATGAATTTTATGATATTGGTTCTAATTGTATCGGTAGCTAATTTTATATAATTACCCACCTTAACAATTAGAGGGGACGATTGTAACGGTTCAGGCGTGTCTCCACATGAACTCGCCAGTTCACGAATATATTTTCATACATTGAGAGATAGCATAGATTATAACGCCATCTTACGGAAAATCAGTAGCAACTAGAAGCCTTTAGGCCAGCTAATTTATTTTGGGTAATGAAGCTAGCTTCATAGTTCTCAGTAGTTCAAATTTATGATATTAGATGTCGCTAGTAAATTTATATTTGGTATTTAAATTAATTTCTCGTTAATTATTGGATAATGAGGCATAGGAATGATTTAAATAATTAACTAAGTATGTAGTATAAGTTTCAGGAATTTTCAGCAAGTAAAATTGACGAAAATGTAGAGAAACAATGTATGTAGCAGAAATAGTAATATTACTAGGGAAAAACTCAAAATGCAAGGAAAATGCTTATTGAAATAAGATGTTAGACTCATAAGTTGTATACAGTTCAAATTTTATCAACTTTGGTGTAGTAAATAAGTTACTATGTGATTATAAAGTTATTTCGGAGTTGCTTATGTCAAACGTATGAGAAAGTATAAGTTTTCTATTATTACAAGATTAATGATTAAAATGCAAGGAATTAGCCTTTATCACAAGAAACCTTAAGTTATAAGTAACCGTTTGACTAAATTTCATCAGATTCTGGTTAGTAGTTCAGTAGAAAAGAGTAACTAAAATTAGCAAGGGAGAATTTATTTCATACAAAATGGCGATAAAAATTTCATTGAAGGAAATTAAAGCTTTTTAATTACGCGTTTATAAATTAAAGGAAAATTATCTTTTAGTGTTAAATTTAAGGATATGTTTGGATATATTCTTAGAAATATTAAATAAGCTATCTAAGAATTAAATAAAATTAATAGTTATTGAGTTGTATGTTTTTTGATGTAGCAGTTAAAGCGGATATAGCAGATGTGGCTGTTAACGCCAGTAAGGCTGATGCGGCAGATGAGGACGGTCGCGCCATTGTAGCACCAGCTATAAAAGCAGAGGGAATTCGTAAATGAGGGCTTTTTGACTTTCGACAATGGACTTGACCGGTTCTCATATTAATTTGTTTTTGGGTTTGTTGCGTATTTATACTTGTTAAAGTTAACGTGTCGTTTTCCGGCTTTGCTTATTCTAGTGTTTATAATACTAGGATGGTCTTAGTTTGGGAAATTATGCTTTGATTTGCCCGAAGTTGAGTGTTGAGAACTGTATCAAGTTTCAGCTAGTGAAAGCTGATATTTGAGGATTGATACCCGGGTCACCTAACGGTGTTTCACAACTGATAGGGTAGCTTTCCTTCGATACATTTTAATTAATAAATAACCACATATGGAGTACGTGTGGGGTCTTGTATTATACCTGAAGAGACAGACCAGATTTCTCCCAGAATTGTGAAGGGTTTGTTATGCCTACTGGTGTTTTCAAATTCATCATCGTTCTGTCACCTTTTATCTATCTATTTATACATACACTCGGATTATTCGTCAGGTGGTACTCGACGAACCCAGTCCAAACTGTCTTTACCACCAAGCACACGAGTCTTATGGCTAAGTTCTTAGAGACTGACTCACTCACTTAGGGGTAATTTAGAACAGGACCCATTCATCGTATACGAGTGGGAACGCGAGTAATTTAAATGTGAAAACCGGGTTTTTCTAGCTTGTTGAAACGTGTATAGTAGATGTCAGAGCAGCTAGGATTTAATAGGATTTAATAGGATTAATAGGTTTTAACTTTAAATTTATTGTTAGATAATGGGGTAGTAGGTAATAGGTAGCAATATAGTAATTAATTGAATACAGATGAAGTTCTAATCTGAAGTGAATTATTATAAAAAGTCCTTCATTTTTAAGCATATATTTAATGATCAAATCTTAATATTTATAATTAAAGAAATTACTTTAAGACTAGCATTCAATATAAAAAGAATGAGATTTAAGGAGGTTTACCGAGTAAAACCATGCTCGTCAACTATCCTAAGAAAACGGGATAAGCGACGGTAACACCAACCTTTTATACCATTCAACAATTAAATAAATAAAATTGTTCTTTGTCTTGCTAGATCTATCTGCTTTCCTAAATATAAGGATATTTGACTCATAAATAGAGTGCTTGTATTGTTTCCTAAAGATTGGAGCAATCTGTGTTCATGAAATGTAGCAGTAGTCTAAAAATGTTGACTATAAGTAACGAAAGTTAGACTTTGTATTTGTACTAAAGATCTTTTAACAGCATCGAAGTTAATGCTTAATTTTTCTAACTATATGCAACTTTAAGGAGATGTTTATAGTTATAGGCTGGTGTAGTTGTTGGAATCGGAGGGGATGGTGGTAGCGATTCCCCCCCCATAAGGGGGTTGTCTCATCTGAAGTACAATTACAAATCTACTTAGAATCTTTATTCTGTCTTCGGACCCACTTTTACCAATATCTTCTAGAGCATTATGATACAGCAAACTCTTACTAATGTTTCTACGTTATCTCAAAGTAACTAAGTTTTAATTAGGTATACATTAGGTTTATATTAAAGTTCCATTCTTATTTTTCATGCAAAGAATCTCAGGTTATTACAACGTTCACAGTGTAGGTCCATCAGCCATTAGACGATTCACGCAGCCATTATTATTACTTATTTTAGGTAGGATTTGTTTGTTTTAAGACAGGTCTAAGAATCACTAAGTCATTTAATTAGGGAGGTCAATGAACGCTTAGTTAACTACAGGTTAACAGCTAGGTAGAGTAAGTAAGTAGTTAAAGTATGAGTTAGGTAGTTTAGAAGTGTATATCTTTATTTAAAATACGTTTAGGGTAGGTAGACCGTTACATGTGTTCCGGTGTTGAGAGTAAGACAGCCGGGGAAATTACGAGCACAAGAGGCATTTCATCTCAGCCCTCTAGGTTGGCAGCGCATCTGCGATCCCTCCGGGGTTGCGGGTGTCTATGGGCAGTGGTGATCACTTGCCATCAGGTGACGAGCAAGTGTCGTTTACCTTGCTATTCATATAAAAAAAACATGGGCCTATGTTGATAGCCGTGAGTAGGTTAAATTTAATTTAATTTATTGTTGGTATTTTTAAAACAGGAGAAATATAGGTACCAAATCTAAGCTTTATGAAATAACATGACGATAAATAAATTGAGAAAACGAGATAATGTCATGCGCGGTGCGACGCAACTACGGGACCCGGTGATTAGTTAGGAGCGACGCAAACTCGCAAACTTTGCTCCCTAAGACCTTTCCGTCTCAAGTCTTGACAACATCCCTCGAACTTTCAAGGGAAATACCTTCCCCGAACTTACCTTCCTGTCCATTAGCACACAATACATCCAAAGATTTTAATCAAATCAGAGGTGTGATGGAAAGGTTTTCCTTGTTTATTGACGAAGCATTTATTTATTCCAGGTAATCATGAGGATCAAACAGGTCTCCGAGAATGGTAACGTAGCCGCAGCCAACGGACACGAGATTCTATCTCACATCAACTCTGATAATAGAAGTTGGCTCGTACCCGCTAACGGCGGTTCTCGAAACTTTTGTAATAATACTGGCACGACAGGAAATTTTCAATTTAATTCTACTTACAATAATTCGAGTGCTGCGGTCACTATTGACTTTTTTGAGAATAGTAGGAGTGCACGAAAAAATAATGTCACAAGCGACACCTCTAATCTGAACGCCGAATCTATAGTGTGCAATACCCTGTACCGGCTGAGCACTCAGAATAACAGGGGGTTGTTGAATTTGAGCAATAACACAGAGGCGAACAACCTGGAGGGCGCTACGGAAACTTTCCTGGCTCCTTGTGAAAGCTTTCTAGGTACGTGTTACTCTATAGGAACAACAATTGTGAAAAATAAATCTATCATCGAATGGGCTATGTTTCCATCTGGCCTCAAACTAAATCCCTACTTACTAGGTACATGTATTTAAAAAATTCCGTGTATTTCCAAATTCCTTCGTCGTTGCTTTACAGTCTGAACCAAGTTTATTAGATACTCAGTTAGTACATACTTGAGCTTTTTCCTAAATTCACCAGATACTTTACATTTGGCAGAGCAAAATAGCTAGGAATGTTCACTAAGCGCCTGCTTGCAAATTTGCTGATTTTTACTTTACTCGAGCGATTTTACATCAAGATATCGACGGAGCTAACCATCACAAAGTGTACCTACGGTGAAACGATGAATTGGTTTCGACTCTAGTGACCGAGCGTTTGTTTCTTGATATTAGGGTGCGGGTAATTTTAGTGTGGGCCTTTGGTAAAATTCGCTTTTAGTAGTCGGCTAATCGCGTGGGTGAACGAACGCCGTAAGTCGCCATTGTGTCTAATAATGGCTTTTGTGGTGTGTGCGTACAGATATGTGAAAATCAATGGATAAAAATCAATATTTCAGGTAGTAATGGGTCTTCGAATACAACCCCAATCGACGACGAGCGGACGTTTGATCATTCGGACACTGATGAGATGTCTGAGAACGGAAGTCAGCCGGTACCCAGGGGAATCGTGAATCCGAATTATCCAGGTTTCCAACATTTGGCTCATACGTTACAGGTGAGCAAACTTTAATAAGGAACGGTTCCTCGAGGTAATGGTGTAGACAGAGTCAATATAACAAAGAGTTTGTTCGCGTGTTAAAGATGAGCACATATAAATAATATTCATCGTCATCAACAACAACAACATAACTTTAGCTAGAAATACGCAAATGAGTTAATTTATTTTATGTGAGCATTTTTGGCACTTGTTTGCTAAACAACGAACGCATGTCCATGCCCGTTTCGCATAAAAAAAGAAGTGAATTTTTTTCACGTAAAGCAAAACAATTAAACAGTAAATTTTGAATGTAATCAAATATATATCAGCTCGAGTTTTGTTCTATGAACACATGCTACTTACGCTTACTTATGAGCGAAAGTTCAAAACGACATCACTTTTACCCTTTCAAGCCTTTCAAGCTAATTTTATCGTTTCACTATGCCTGACTTTATTTTGTGCAGGTATTTACAGCTTGTTGTGATATAAGTACTATCATTAATTTCAAGGTGAACTTTCAGGGATAAGTTTCCTTTTTGTATATCTGTATTTACCCTGTAACTGCTTAATCTATTTCTTCTCTGTATTACTAACAACACGCTAATATTTTTACAGGACTATTCTTCTAACATAGAGAACTTTTATCATTCTGAAAATGATATGACGGACGACGACATAGATATAGAGATAACGGAATCAACATATGAACCAGAGCTTACCTCAAAGGAAACAACTGTTATATGTAAAAATATTAACAATAATAATAATAATCAGGAAGAAACGACAGATTCTAATATATTGAGCACACGATGTGACTATTTTTCAAAGACGATAACATCAGAGACTCCCGTACAAAGTGACATACCAGATCTTTTAAAAACTCTATCGGAAAACAATAACAATGTTGACCGAAGTGATTATGATCTTAATTGCACTGATACGGATATAGAAAATAATTTTGACACTAAGGATATAATAGGTGATTTCAACAAAGAAATTGAAGATGAAATTAAACAGTTACTGAATTATAATATTAATATTCAAGACGACTTAGAAGAATTAAGGAAAGATATCAAAGATACTTTTGCAAAACCCATTGAAAATACTATTAACAATATAAGTGAAGTAGTAAATCACGTTATTAAAAAGCTCGTAGAAACGCATAGTGATGAAAACGATCAGAGTACGGATATCATTATGTCATCCGATAAGACGAGGAGTGAGGAAGTACTTAACAATGAAGCTAACGATATAAGACAAAATGAAAGTAATGCAATAAAAGAAATGCATCTTAGTAGGCCTACGTTTTTATTGATAGAAAATAACACCAATAATAAAATAACAGATGCTTTTTTGTCTGATGGTAAAGACGAAATAACTATATATGACAGCGAATACGATCCAAAAAACTTGAGCAATAATGTTGAAAATACAATTAAACAACTCAGCACCGAGTTGAGGAAAATTATTCCGAAGTTAGATGAAATGCGAGAGCGCGATAGATTATGGATAAGGAATAAAAAGGAACCGGCACCGATCGTCACCGACGGCAATTCCAATGAGGTAGCAAGTTCGTCTAGAAATAAGACATGCAGCAAAATTGGAAACAACACTGAATCAATATCAAGAAAGCCAGTCATGTAAGTACCTATACATGCATAGAGAAAGTAAGACTTGGAAATTCGCGATAGAATTTAGAGAACATACTTAATACGAAAATTTATATATTATACAGAAAACGGTTTGAATTTGATAGTTTTAAATATAATATGTATACTATAATATATAAAATAGAGATTGTCCCTACGTGGTGAGTTTTTGACATGTAGACAAAAAAATACCTATCATTCAAGCAAACACACGAATAAATTTGACAAGAACCACCTTTTTTTACAGCTCCGGCATTTCCAAGTCAAACCGTTTTACAGTCTCTATTAGTTACGTTATAATTATTAAAAGCGTTATGTTTTGTCTGTGTCTGGCAAAGGCCAATGTCAAAATGCCAGACAAAAGCAAACGATCGTTATGTTATGTTTAATTAAAAAATATATACATCGTTACGGTACGTGTTACGGTAGGAATGCGTTAAGAACCTACACTTTAGGTACGGTCAGCAGCAGATATGGGAGAGCAGTTCTGAAGTTCAGAACGATTTATACCCGACTCTACTGCTGAGATAATAAGAGTGTGTTGATCATTTTATGTTTTACAAACGCTCATTGCCATCCCATCTCCTGCAGGCTGTAACAACCGAGTCTTAATCTTCCCGTCTGAATGGAGTTTGTCGGCTAAATAATCTGAATAGGTATATTGAACTTTTTGTCATGGTAATAAATTGTACCTAATACTTAGGATTTTGATGCTGGATACCTTGATAGTCTCTTGACTATGAGCATTTTCTGAATGGTGAATATTAGGTAGGTACTTAGGTAATTTTTTTACCCCAAATCGTCAGACCAAAATAAAAAAGTTAACACGAAGTTCCGCGCATGATACCAGTCGTGATACCAGTACGAGGACGAGGCGTTATTTTATTTGGTTTCAGTTCTTTTCAGAATTCTGATCCTAGTTTTACTGGGTCTGAGCCCGAGTTATGCTCTTTAAATTTATTTTTTTATCGTTACTGAAAACCTGACAGATTCCTCGCACAACGTACCAGCATTGTGATACAGCGATAAAATGCGCCAGCATCTTCTGGTCTATGCCGCGGGGGAGTTCTTTCATAAAGTTACTTTATTTTTCTTGTTTCCCTCGCTAATCCTGCCGCCAAACAGCAATGCTTGCGCTGCTGCTGTGTGTAGTGTGCGTGTGAGGAGAGTAAGACAACTGGTGAAATTACTGGCGCATGAAGTATTTTATCTATATATTAGCCCTCTGGGCTGGCAACGCATCTTAAATCCTCAGGTGTTACGGATGTCCACGGGCTGTGGGTGATGGATTACCTACCGTCAGGTAGATAACTCACTTGATTGTTTGCCTTTCCGTTTGCATTTGTTTGCCTATCCGTTGCACAGTAGATACCTAAGTACCTAACCTATTACAAAGTTTGCTTGGTTTCAGACTAGGTCAATTGGTGTACCTAAGTGTAAATATTGTTTTACGATATATATTTAATTATTATCATGGTCCGATCAGCTGGTTACGACCGCCTTACAAACTGACATTGATTTAGTGACGTGCTTATGGTAGGCGTTGCTCCTTAAAAATAGATTTGACGGAGCATGTAACTCTGATAAATTCGAGAGAAAAGGTAGGCCGCGGTACACCGACGCGAAGTTAATCAACTCAATTTGGTTAGAACAAGTGATGTGGCGCTTTGCCCCGATAGCATTATACATTTACAAATGGGTGTGGTAGTGGCTATTTTTTACGGAGATCCCTAAGAACTACTTATTGACCTACGTCAATTAAATTGGAAATAATGTCTTTATTCAGAGAATCAGCTGCGGCTACAGACAGAAAGACAGGAGTAGCATCAGCAAAGAAGTATACCAGAACCGCTCAAAGCAATTCATCCGTCCGAAAAACAGAAAATGCCGACAAATATGATTTAGGTAAGTTTTATAGTACCTAACTGAATAGATTAAATTTAGTCATTAGTAGTTTAGTAGAGATTTCAATAATGTATAAAGATATCCAAGGTCCCTAAGAATTATACGATTATTTAATGCTCTCTAACTCATTTCATTGCATTTTATGCATACCTAAACTACTTTTCTGATCTTCTAAGGAAGTTCTAAGGTCTAGTTTAGTAAGTAATCGCAGCAAATGCTTGCACAAACAAATCAAACATGTTTCGACGAGCGACTAAAGAAATCTATAGTTAGGTATCGTATGCCGTTTCATGATGAGCTGTGTTGTGGCGGACGGTATCAAGTCTTTTCTGATTATTTTTATATATTGCTATTAGGTATATAGCTACATACCTAATGGATAACTAAATAGACTTTCACTCAAGTCGGTAAATTAACACCTAGGTAGGTACGTCATCATATTTTTTAGCGATATCTATGACCTAGGTCTCAGCGAAAGGTTTCTACTTACTTGTCGGTCTTAGGTCTTTAGGAAATCTACTTATTAATTATAATATAATTTTACTCTCAGATTTTCTAGACACTTATACCTTAGTAGTAGGCGTTTGAATACAGTCACTATCTATCTGTAGGTATGTTGGATAGAATATTTTTCCTATGTATAGGTATTTTGAAACATTAAGTATTGTGTTTCTGTATTCCAGGAAGTTTTGATGTCTATAATATAGAAACGGCTCTGCCAAAGTTAGATTTGGATGCAATAGAAAATCATTTGAAAGCAGCCAAAGAAGCAGAGAGACGGGTAAGATTGTTTTTATTCTTACTTACTTAAGATGTAGATATTAATACTAACTTCTATAGTTAAGCATTACTAAATAGCATTAGATGTACCTACGCATTCCATCAATACGATATTTAAATCACCGCGCCTCTGAACTTAAGTAACGGTAAAAGGTTCGCGTCTGAACCACGTCTACCGCAACCATGTGTAACAATTTAATAATTATCAATAAGTAGTAGGTTCAGCTTTCTACGGTGATTCAACGGCGTAGGCACACAAGCAGCCAGTCTCTACCAAGCCACCATCACTAACCAAGGTGTGCGAGCAGTGTTTAACTAAATTACTGTTTCCTAATTTATTGTGCTAACAGCTACTTACGTTACTTTATTAATTAGCAATAATAGTGATGGCGTCGATGCCGTATTTTAATTCTGAACAAAGACATTATAAAAAGGATACGAGATTTCTTTTGGATTTATACACGATTACTTATGATAATCACGAATCTGTGGATAATGTTTGTTGCCTTGTAAGTTTTTTTTTTAATTTTATACGTTTTTAAACTTTAAATAGGCACAAAGGGCTATTTAGGACATTAGAAATGTCGACTAAAATGGAACGTCACTTGTCCTTGCCCTATATGTCAAATGTGAAAATGACAGCGGCGACAATATTATTTTTTGTTGATTTTGTTGAACATTCTAGTTAAATAAATTGTACAAACAGGCTGTGCCATATTTTTGCCAAAAATTAGAAGACTGCTTTACAATTAGGATGTTCGAAGGTCTATTCACTAACATTAAAAGGAGATTTAGTAAAACGTCGCTAGAAGTGCCTAACAATGGAGACCATGTACAAATATCAGGATTCAAACGAAGTCTACATTTGCTCAAGACTAAATTCGTCAAACAAAACGTTCAATCTAACCCTGAATACCATTGTGATGATACAGCTTTAAGTCCAAGAGCTACTGGTACAGCAGAATGTGCCGAAACTGAATTTGAGTGGCCAGTTCTCGCGGACAACAATCTCTTAGACAAATTTACAAGAATAGTTACACTCACTGAAGATTCAACGGACAGTACAAATGTAGTGATTCCTGCACTTTATTATTTTATTTTTTGTGGTTGTTATTTAATTTTATCACAATGTGTGGTAAACTAATCTTGTTTTGTCTTTGTATCCAGAAACGCAATGATAGAGAAGAAATCAGAAAACGGCTGGCGATGGGGGCTGATAGTGAGGAATTTTACAGTATGGGTTACACTGACAGGCCCGGGAAGAAGCCAAGCCTACACTCAAGGCTTCAAAACGGTGAGTTTAAACTTTACTTTGTGGGGATATGTATTAATCTCATTTTATAGATGGTCGGTTTAAATAATAACAATGTATATTTTCGCAAAACTCTAAAAGTGGGCAAAGTGTCTCAAAAAGGTTTTTGTTGTGTGATGGGAAACTTGGACCTGGGATATGTGTGTGGTGTTAGCTAAACATGTGGTAGTACCCTGTGGTTGTAAAAAAAATAAACATGTTTGTTTATTTTTTGCTATGTTATTACATATGCAGACTAGACTATTATTCTGTATATCATGCTGTATAATATTGTGGTTTTAATTTTAGTTTTCCCAGCAAATATTAAATTTCTATAAAAATATACCGATTAACCTACAGCCAAGATGCAAAACAACATCCTAGATTACCATTTAATCTCTGCCAAATTATGTTTTTATTATAAACAAATGTGGGATGTAGTTCTACTTATATTATACATGTGTAGCCATACACTATTTTCTAATTCGGTAGTTAGTGTGCTAATGATAAATTTCAATGCAAATTAGAAAATATTTTTTACTTGTGAGGCATCTCATACACTGTTTTATGGCTATTGTTCATTTCAATATTTTTGTGGTTACTTAACATTCTGATTTGCATAAAGTAAGATATTTTTATAATTAAAGTTAAAAATGCTTATTGTATCTTAATAAATCATATCATATATCATGTTGAGCCATCTGTCCATCTGTTAAAAAAACTTTTCTTTCATTTAACTGAAATTGGGCTATTTATGTTTAATGTTTAATAAAATGTGTTGTCTTGTGGTGTGGTATCCAGGGAAAAACCTTCAAATATGTTTCATGAATGAAACAGCTTCTGACAATGAATCCCAGACTTCGGAACTGGATAGAAATATCAACTATAGTACCAAAAGCTTGGCTAGGTCAAGCATTTTCAGCAAATCCAATTACAGCCTTAACAACCATCCATACCAGACAAGGCCTCTGTCAGTCAATATTACAAAACATGACAAAATTGGCATTGTTCCCACCGGTAAGTACTTGATGTATATTGTTTGTAGAAGAGTGTTCAATCGATTATTTAAATCACAATGGGTGGAACTAATAACCTCATTTGTTGTTAATGGTTCATTTGTATGTTAAGATAGCAAAGGTCTCTGCAATGGCTTGTGAGACTATGTTAAAATAAGGACCAAAAATTCACTTCTGGCTCTGACATTTTGCTTGTGGACTTGCTTGAATAATAAACTCCATGCCACATGCCCAGTGTAGTATGAATGACTGCACGGGCTGTGGTCCAGTAGCAACAATACTTCGCCCAGTGCTGACCTTAATAGTTTTTCTGTCTTGGTTGTTGATTGTTCAATGCATAGTGATCTTAACAGGTGGTGGGTTGAGTCAGTAACCTATTTTCTTTACATTTGCTTTCTTACTCTAATTGATTAGAATCAACAATTGTATGTGATTGTTTGATTATACTTCCAGGTGCAAAGTTACGTCCGTCAACATTGTCACTGAAAACAAACAAATCCCGCTCTTCACAGTCTCTTGGACACATTGAGCTCAAAGTATCGGATTTCTATGCACTTCAAGCTACACTCCAAACTGAGGCCAGGATTGCTCTCGCCCAAGCTAAGGAAATGGCGAGGATTCAAATGGAGGTAATTCACTTGTATGATTTTACTAGCTTCTGCCCGCAACTTCGTCCGCGTAGAATTAGCAATTGGTATGTTTATCGCTATCCTCTGGGAACTATACAATTTTCCGGGATAAAAAGTAGCCTATGTTTTAATCTAGAGTACCAGCTATCTTCATTCCAAATTTTATCCAAATCCCTCTAGTCGTTTTAGCGTGAAGAAGGAACAAACATACACACTCACTCACATCGTCACATCGTCACTCACAAACTTTCGCATTTATAATATTAGTAGGATGAAAATGGTTTTTCTCCATTAGGCTCCTGTATATCTCTAGTATCGTAGAAATGAATGTGTTTTTCTGGCAACACTTTTTAACTGATAATGCGATGAAATACACAAATACACTTGGTTTTCTTGTATTTACTTTGTCTATGTACCTACAGTTAGTGCACTCTCTAGTCTAGGCTACTGTATTGTATTATGACATCTATTGTAAGCATATTTTATAAAACATCAACAAGGACTATAATCATAGAGATACTGCATTCTTATAGAAGATGTTTTGAATTGCAGCGCGAGCGCAGGAGCCGTGGTGCATCGCCAGTGACAGAGATGCTGCGCAGCTCGATGCGCAAAGCCAACGCGCCGCTCGCGCCCGACCGCCGCCGCGTCTCGAGACAACTGCTCACTGACATGAACGTCGCTCAGCTACAGGCATGCTACCTTTAGTATCTAAACTATCTATTTTGATCCCTTAGACACGTATATTATGAGCTTGCGTATGAATACTTAATGAAATTCTTGTATGAACATCAAGCACTTGGAGAACACAAGTGTCGCATAATCGGAAGCCGGAAGCTTCAATTATACAGCGTCACTTGACTCTCTATTTGTATTGTCTTTTTCATACATTTAAGCATTTTGATAGACTTACAACTACATATAAACTTTGATTTAGGCGTCACTTTACAAACTGATAAAATAATATTTATAAGTAAGTATTTACAATTCCATAGAAAGCATTCTGGTCCTCTGAGATGTGTCAGGCAAGCAGCGTCCGAATGATAACATATAATCATTGATTGATGGATTTGAAATTTATGATAGCTGTTGCTTATCATAAAGAATATATCATTTAAATGGTTAGTACTTGATTCATATTTTGATAATGTATTTGCCTGCCAAAATAAATTTATAGCCAGTTAAATGCATGAGCTGCATTGTGACCAACTTTTAATAAAATTTTAGCAAGCATTCATAGGGTAAGCAGGAACATTAAAATTGATTAGTAAATTACCTACTTATTCAGTAGGTAACGTCATACGTAAGCATTTAACAAATTAAGTTCGCGCAAACTTGCACTTAAGTAAGTATGAAATCGTCAACAGTCATTATCTTGAACCAATTTGCCTCTACTCATTACTATGGTACCTCATTTAGAAGTGACCTTTGTTTTGCTCATAAACCTAATTTATATGTATTTGTCTGCTTACGTCAATTGTTTAATGCACATAATATTACGAATAATGCAATGGACTGTTGAGAGTACAACAAAGACAAAATTATACAAAAAAAAAATGTCTTTCGAATTAACTGGCTTAGAGAGGAAATCTTTATAAATATGGGCATGCAGTCAAATCATATTCAGAAAGAAAATAACTGTTACAAATAACAACAAGTTAAAGGATAAATAAAATACATATAAACAATAAAAGTAAAAACAAGCAATTTATTAAAAAGAAACAAATATAATGTACGTACATTGCGCCTAAAAATCAGTAACTATTAAATATGAAACCGTAATAATGTAAATGACTATGTCCCATTTTAACTTAATTGTTTGTTTCCTATTCAAAGATTGTTTGCCTTCTTTATAATGCTGAATAGTATAATATCGAAGTATCCATAGTAAAGTTTCACCCAATAGGCGCGTGTAAATACTTCATTCAAAGCAAGTATAATATAAAACTACTTATTGTTTATCCGGAAGTATGGCTATTCCTCACACAGTTTACGAGTGCTCAGAGCTGCGGTTACTGTTATGATTTAAGTCTTTTGTACGTTATTGACCTTGATTTTGTTCTTGGCGTGCGGCGACTCGTAAAAATAAAACAATAGGTTTTTGTTGCGTGTTTCCTAAGTGTGTATTGGTGTCACGTAGATCGCTGTTTTGTTAACTTTGAACTAAACGGTGGTCGTTGTTTATGATATTATCGTTGCGAATATTCATAATGTACACCGTGCTATGCACAAGCCTCAATTGGGCTAAATAATCTACTTCTCTATCCAGCCTATCTACGTCCCACTGCTGGGCACAGGCCTCCTCTCAGAATGAGAGGGCTTGGGCTATAGTTCCCACGCGGGCCCAGTGCGGATTGAGAACTTCACACACACCATTGAATTGCTTCGCAGTTGTGTGCAGGTTTCCTCACGATGTTTTCCTTCACCGAAAAGCTCATGGTAAATTTCAAATGAGATATCGCACATAAATTCCGAAAAACTCAGAGGTGCGAGCCCGGGATTCGAACCCGCGACCCTCTGCTTGAGAGGCCACAGGTCAAACCACTAGGCTACCACGGCTTTTAATAATCTACTTACGTATAGTTAAATTACTTTCTCTATGTTTTTTCGATGTTTGCATAAACCGATTGAAGATTAGGTACTCCGTAAGAAATTACATATATGTAAGTATAGGATAATAGCATCTGCCGCGACTTCGTCTGCATAGAATTATATATATAAACCTTCATCTTGAATCACTCTATCTATTTAAAAAAACGCATCAAAATCCGTTGCGTAGTTTTAAAGATCTAAGCATAGATAGGGACAGACAGACAGGAAAGCGACTTTGTTTTATACTATGTAGTGATGATGATACTAGCTTTTTTATACGTCCTACTGAGAGAAGCCTCTCAGAGTGAGACTGTCTTGCCGATTTCAAAGTATCGAAATTGCACATAACTGATTGGGTGATTTACTCTAATTGCTGACGCCAACTCAAGCCGTACACTGACTGACATTTGAACCTTAGGGTGGTGAATGAATTTGTGGGTGGATTAAATATTACAGAGGATGGAAAATGCTTAACGCGGTAGCGCTAAACTAGCATTTTCTGTACGATGTTAAACAAATATATACTTTACTCAATAATATACTCAAGAGCAAATATAACGGGTCACTTATCAATTCATACAACTTTCTATGGACAGTGACCCGTTATATTTGCTCCTCAGTTTAGTTTTAAAAAAAGGCATGTAAAAGAGCCCCTGGCGGCCTATTTGCAAAATAAATTTTGATTATGGATAGAAAGTGATTGTTAAGAGTGTCGTTTTGCTATTGCAGGTGATAGTGAACGAGTTGCACTCGCAGATCGAGTCGCTGAACGAGTCGCTGGTGCGGCTGCTGATGGCGCGCGACGAGTTGCACATGGGCCAGGACTCCATGCTGGTCGACATCGAGGACCTCACGCGATACTTGTTAGTGCAAACCTACTCTCTCGCACCCGGGTGGATCGACTATTTCTTGTGTTATTCTGCCCCGTCAGCGAAGGCATGAAAGTAGTACAGTTTCTTAAGCCAAGTTTAGACTTGCAAGAAAAATCCAGCTAGTTTCAACACATTGCCAGGCCGTGATGCGAACGGGTTAGAAGTCGTCGTCCCAGTGCCGCAATGTAATGCGATTTGCATAATTTTACTTGCAAGTCTAAACTGAGCTTTAGAAATGTGACTTGTTATACTAACATACTTGGTAGATGACCAATTGACGGAGGGGTTTAAAACTACTACAAAAAGGCATTTTTGGCAAATTTTAATCTTATGAACATCAGGTTTGAAGAGTAGCCTGGGCGAACAAAACCGTAGCAATGAGAAAATGAGTCGACCCACCCACACAAGCACACACGCATCCACAGATACTCATGTTATAATAGTCTGATAAAGTGTCACTGCTGTCTAAAGCCCTCTCTTCTGAACTTCCATAACTCCCTTTAAGTTACTAATTAAGTTAGGGTGTAATTTTTCTACGCTTCACGTGCGTCGCACGCATCGTGCGATAATTGATGTTTTAAGCTAGACTGAAAATATAATATCTACAGTCTGGATACTTAATATTATTGTAGGGTAATGTTTATTGTTCACTTTTGTGATAATCGTGTGTTTCTTTTTCAGGGGTGTGAAGGAGCAAACAAAGAAGACCAAGGGCTCGTCAAAGTCCGGCGCGAGGAAGCTCACGTCATTAGTGAACAAATAACTAATCACGCGCGTCATGCCTCAAGGGCAATTACCGTTTGTTCCAATAAACTGCGGAAATAGAGTTCAAAATCGTGCAAAATGTCTCAGTCACGTGGAATAAATGGGAATTACCCCGTCTGTAAATTCCTAACATTGTCGGAATAATGGGATTTCTACAAGGCTGGTTCTTTTCGATTGCGCATAAGCAAATTATTCCGGTCGTGTGGAAAATTTACCCCCTTATTCATAAAGAGTACAAACTTGTTCAAGCAACGTGTTTTTTGTCTCTATCTGGCTAAGGCGAATGCCAAGGTGATAGATAAAGACAAATGAATGTTAAGTTAACGCTCAACTGTTTATGAATAAAGTGGTTAATATTTACCTGTTAAATTATCATTACGACGGCTACGATCACTTGTGAGATAATATTAAGAGTTACATTAATAGGAAAGTAGATAATTCAGTAACGAGACCACAGCTTTTGAATTTAATGATTACATAAAACTGGATCGCCTTAAGTAGCCAAATATATATTTACATCATATCTTTCATTTTATACTATGTTTTCTTTGTAAACAGTTATGTATTATGTACAATATGATTGAAAAGTCTGTATGGGCGGGAGTGTCGATGAACTAGTGTTAATATTTTACTCTTAGTGATATGAAACTACATGATATGCACTGTACGTTGACGGGTTTTGATGTTATCCTTCGCGACCAGATCAATATAGTTGCGTAAAATGTTTGTCATTGATATTTGTAACTCCGTCGCATTTTGCTCTCTTTGCATTAAATATACGTGTAAAACATTATTGGAATTGTATATTCACATACATGTCCGCTTTATAATAGATATTTTTAGCCCACCTAGACATATTTACAAATATGTGATTATTCGCAAATTAAAAAGAAATATTTTTTCAGAATAGTGCTCATTGTTAGACTAATGTTATGTACTCACAACAATAGAGGCGTATAGTGATGCACCGGCGGGAGTTTTGAGTGATATATCAGAGGCTTATTCTTTAAGGATGTAGGTAATACAGGATATCAGGTTCACTATAGTTAGGTATATACCTGATCCACATATGGTTTTAGTCTTGTGGCGCCTAGACATGCAGAAATTTCCTTGCACACATGGGTAGTTTATGAAATTTTGTGCTATGCTGGATTTTTCTGTATTATTTTATTTGCGAACTGATCTGTTAATTTCATATAAACGTCGTCGGCCGCCATTATAATGTGTAAACGATCATTAATTCGTGGCGGCCTTTGGTTCTTAGTGTCGTTGTTCCTACCAATATGCGCGGGCTAGCACAGTGTGCTCGCTCTCGCATCCTTTTCTAATTCTAGTATTCATCCCATTGTAACTAACATAATTTTAGAAAAACATGATCTCTACTTCTAGACGTATATTCAGATGTTCGTATGTTACCTAGTAGACAAGAATCTAATCTAGTTAAATTCGCTCCGAAACAATTATGTGTTTATATTTTGACTTGAGCATGTTCCTAAAAATGTTTATGTAATTGGAACATCTTAACATAAACCCGGTAGATAGATTACGATCGATTTACTTATTCGTATCTGAATAGGTAATGTATCAATAGCCAATTGTGTTCTCAACATAAAATTGGCAATGTTTTCTAAGAAAAATGTGTAAGGTGCGATTTTGTCATGACTCCTGCGCAGTTTCTTTTGTCCGTTATTGGTCATCATCGTTGTGTCTTACTTCACTCGATTATTTGAATACGTCGCGTCTTGAGGTCTATGTTGCGCTTGTAGAAAGACGCTGCTTCAAGACAACTGTAAATAAAGCAAGGTTTAGACGAAGCCAATAACGCTGGCGCCAGTCACCAGACAAGCCTGCGCCAGCTTGGCCCGTGTTGTTTAGATGAAACCAACTTAATTATTGTGAAGCTGGCAGAGGTCACTGAGCTAAAAATAGGTAGACACTCAAATCCTATTTAAGACGAGGCAAATAATAAGTGCTGGCTGCAGATAAAACTTTCCGCCAATACTGGCTCCGTCTAAACCTAGCTTAAATACTACATCACATTAACATTAACAGAGATCTCAACATTTTTTTCGCTATTGTGGGTTGTCCATGGGATATTTTATGATATTATTTGTAAGTTCTTAAACATTTTTTCATTCTACTTTGTGTGTATTTCTTTACTGTAGTTACCATTGCTAGATTTAAGTATTTTTGCTCCCTCGTTTTGTTTATTTAAGTTTTGACTGTATTTAAATAAGCAATGTAGGTTCTAAAGAGATAATAGTTACCATAAACGATATTTTGCAATACATTGTGTTGCAGTCAGGCGTCAACTGTAATGTGTACAGGTGGCATCATGAATATCGATCATCTCCTTTTTATCGCAGGAAAAGTTTTAAATTACAATTAGTTTTATATGGAGCTGAGGCATCTGATTTACTATAAGCTATTTTTGAAGTTTTGATGTAATTTTCTTAAAAGCTACAAAAAGCTTTTTTGGGACAGGGAGCAAAGTATAATTTTATTTCTTATTAGTGGCTGTTAAATGCGTTCAAACATTGTTTGTAGCGCAACGAGCCGGCCCGTGAACTGTATTCACTTTTACCCCTTAACTAAGACTAACGGCACCATTACATGTGCATTCAATAGAAAGCATCATACATCATGTTAATATTACGCGAGTATGATATAGTCACTATGTCACTATATTATAGTGTATGTTGTATGGCTGCAAGCCCTATCCAGTACCCAGGCTATGCTACTGTTCTTACTCTATTGAACGTATTTTCTTATTGTTATGACCCGCTTTAAGCTAATTATGCCATATCTGAATGTAATTAAAAGTGTACATGTCGACTTGGAATAAAAACAAGTTAACGGACATATCGACCTGAAGATCCTCCTTAATACAATGAACTTTTTCCAGCCTATTACACTTTTAATTCATTTTTAAAGTCGCAGTGTAACTACCTATGTATTACCCTGTTCAGCTTGTCACTTGCGCGGCGCAGCTGCGTGTTTCCGCGGCACTTGCCATCGTTTAAGGATGTATTTTATTGCATTGAAGTGTTATTATTAAGGGAGCTGCACACGGTTATGACATGTCGGTGGTCTAATGTGTCATTATAACAGGTCACGTGACATTTCGCGGGGAAACGCTGCTGCACTGGCATTTGACAAGTTTTTTCGTAACAATATGTGTGTATGATGTTTGGTACGGCTTGCTTGGCGGTCATAAAATCTTTAAGCTGAAGACTAACATGCCAGGCCGTGTCAATCCAAACAACAAGGAGTATGAACTGTTCTCCGTAAAGAGAATGTTTAATGTGCTTACATATACAAATTCTATCAGACATGTGATAAATAACTATTGAATTATTCTAAATAAAGGGGAAAGTGTTAACTTGTATTATTATTTCATGACACCTTAAATCCTAGAGGAGCTGCCTGTGATAAATATGAAATGAAACGGACATTCGGACATTAGAACTATTTTCTTAAGGTTCGTTTAGGTGAAATAGATATATGTATTTGATTGGACATTATTAAACTTGCTTTTTATTGAACCTGAGGCTGTATTGTATTATACACTCAGAATCACAATCGTATTCATCATTTGTAGGGTTCTGTACTTACCTCAAAAGGAAAGAACAACCCTTCTAGGATTAAGGTCCGACCACACCGCCGCGTATACGCAGTGACGTGTCGTAGGCGTCACGTTTTCTCACCGTTTCTTTATACATTTTGTTGCGATTCCGTAACTTCACCGTTGTTTAAGCGGCGGTGTGGTCGCACCCTTTCTTTGTTGTCCGTCCGATCGTCTGTCGAGACAATTTTTCTCAGGAACGCGTAGAGGTCTAACGTGGAAGTTAATACGAAGTTTTTAGGACTGTGGCCCCATAGAGTTGTGTAAAAAATCTACCATCTAAGTCAACTCCATCAAAAGATGTTTCCATACGAATTGCCAAGCTTCCAAAAAATAGTGGGTGCTTCCAAGTTGTCCTAGAAATTTGAAATTTAGTACGAAGGTACCTCTGCTAATATCTATAATAATCTGTAATACAATGACCGTACGCTGCAGCTCTGCTAACACTGGATAATTATACACTTGTCGAATTTGTACAGAACCTTCAGAACGCGAGTCTAGCACGCAATTGGCCGGTTTTTTCCCGTCAAATGCCTTTATTGAGATTTATCAAGATTAACCTTTGACAAAATTAATAAAAAGAACCACGGTGGGCACCTACGAGAGTGAAAAAAAGGCAGCTAATTTTCCTTACGTTGTAAATTAACACAGGCACGTATTGATGATGCAAGTTTGTGAGTTTTTTGTCATAATACATTCCGTAGAGATGAGAATCTCCAACACACAGGCAGATTTATTTGCCCTGGATTTACCAATAAAACCTACCTAATTAAATTAGGTAAAGCAAGCACACTGACTATTAATTGTTATCGACGCTACTCACGTAAGTAATGTTGTATTCGTCACCGATAAACGTAAAATTTATAAAGCGAGCTCTAAAACAATAGACGGGGGCCGCGGCTATTCCCACACCCATTAGGGACCACTTTTACAAAACTAATATGCTGCAGTAGGGTATATAAAAATTATACTTAGCTGCCGTCAAATTGATAAGAAGAAAATATACCAAGCATGAAAGGGCCGACAGAAAAGAAGATCATTTATTTCTGCGTCGTTTTGTATATTTTATTTCAAAAGTAATTTGATTACACTTTGCAATTCTTGCTTCAAATACAAAATGGGACTATTGCAAATAGTTACAGTCAGCGTCATATATATCGTTACGGCCAACGTGTCCAAATATGTTCTGATATATTTGACCACTTAGACCGTAACTATATATATGACGCTGACTCTACCATTTCTACGTACAGTCAGCAGTATTACTGAAATATATTTATTTTCCATTCCCAATGGTGTAAGATATTATAATATGTATTTGTGTATTGCTACAAATATACTGTTTAAAATTAGGTAACTAGAGCGTTAATTTTCTCCTACTAAATTCGTACATCATAATTAGCAAATATTACACGGCTTTTCACAATTATTTGCAGGCGATATTTTCGCAGGTGTAATTTCTAAAATCTCCCAGTCCACCTACCTAGTCAAGACTCCTATATAATTGCCTAAAGTACCTAAATAGATAGATAAAATGTCGCTTCTGGCGTTTAGCGTATACTATGACGTCTTCAGGGCCATTGTCCCCTCAGCTCAGACTTGTAGTTTCGTGAAGTGGCCCCGGGGCTGTGGTTGCGGCCCGCTGGCCGACCCCTCACCTGCGGCCCAGGTGCGCGCGCGCAATTAACAACGTCCTCGCTAATAGTTGCACCTCATTTATTTGTATGGCCCGGGCCTTATTCGGCACGTTGGGCGACTTGCTAACCATATATTATTGTCTACGCTGTTTGTAGGACGCTAAAAAGTGACGAATATGATCGTGCATATGTGTGTCACAGCACTAGTTCAAATAGGAACCCCCGAAATAAAATTCAATCGGTAGTCGCCAGCCGGTTATTTATCTGTAAACAATAGACAAATGTTTTACGTTATGTGATTTATATACCTGTCGGAGCGTCGTCACAATGACTAGACTTTTGATAGCTAAGGAGATGTGCCTTGTAGAAAGTTGCGAACATTCGTTAATTGTACTTTGTTGAATGTACCCTCATAAGTTATTGCTTTTATGAAACGTCAAGTGGTATTGCGATATCGCTTGGGGGTGGTCTGTGCTTGGCTCAGTTGCAACCGAGTGGCATCCGAGCCTGTGTGGCTGGTGCTGGTAGCCTGTGTGGCATCCGAGCCTGTGTGGCTGGTGCTGGTAGCCTGTGTGGCATCTGAGCCTGTGTGGCTGGTGCTGGTAAGCCTGTGTGGCATCCGAGCCTGTGTGGCTGGTGCTGGTGGACCTGTGTGGCATCCGAGCCTGTGTGGCATCCGAGCCTGTGTGGCATCCGAGCCTGTGTGGCTGGTGCTGGTAGCCTGTGTGGCATCTGAGCCTGTGTGGCTGGTGCTGGTAAGCCTGTGTGGCATCCGAGCCTGTGTGGCTGGTGCTGGTGGACCTGTGTGGCATCCGAGCCTGTGTGGCTGGTGCTGGTAGCCTGTGTGGCATCCGAGCCTGTGTGGCTGGTGCTGGTAGCCTGTGTGGCATCTGAGCATGTGTGGCTGGTGCTGGTAAGCAGAGATGTACAAAATGGTTTTAAAAAAGCATTTAAATACAAAATGCAAAATACTTTTCAGATTTACTATTTCAAATGCAAAATACCAAATAGTTTTGCGTTTTGTATTTCAAATGCAAAATGCAAAATAGGTATTTTCAAAATACTTTTTCAAAATAAAATACCTTTTTACCAAATCGAATGATTTATATTTATTTTAGGTACTATCATGAGAAATAGAATAGAGATACAATGCCGAGCCAAATGGCACCTCACTAGTCAGACATAAGGGCGCACTCTGACCAAAAAAGAAAAAAAACCGGCCAAGTGCGAGTCGGACTCGCGCACCGAGGGTTCCGTACAAATTCGCCAAGTTATTAAAAAATCCGGTGTTAGCAGAGTCCTGCTCTTAAGCAAAATGTAGGCAGTGTGAGATCATTTTATATTGGTTACTTATACAGACAGACAGAAATTATTAAAAAAAAAAAACTACTTACTAGATCTCGTTCAAACCAATTTTCGGTGGAAGTTTGCATGGTAATCTACATCATATATTTTTTTTAGTTGTATCATTCTCTTATTTTAGAAGTTACAGGGGGGGGGGGACACATTTTACCACTTTGGAAGTGTCTCTTGCGCAAACTATTCAGTTTGGAAAAAAATTATATTCGAAACCTCAATATCATTTTTGAAGACCTATCTATATATATCCCACACGTATGGGTTTGATGAAAAAAAAATTAAGTTTCAGTTTTAACCCCCAAAATTTATTGTTGTGTCTACATTTCGCTTAAGAGCAGGGCTCTGCTAACACCGGATTTTACTCATACTCATACTCATACTCAACATAATAATAACTAATCATAATATTTATAATAACTTGGCGAATTTGTACGGAACCCTCGGTGCGCGGGTCCGACTCGCACTTGGCCGGTGTTTTTCTATTTTTGTGTGGTAATCTTAATGCAGTTCACAAAATACATCTACTTACCAAGTTTCAACAGTATAGGTTCTATAGTTTCGGAAAAAAGTGGCTGTGACATATGGACGGACAGAAAGACAGACGGACTTGGCGAAATCTATAAGGGTTCCGTTTTTTCCATTTGGCTATGAAACCCTAAAAATGGGCACGCATGGCTACCAGGCGCCTCTATCGGTCAAATTCGGCAATACAAGCGTCATTCATTCATTCATTTCATTTTGTTTGACTGGTAATGTTGGCTAAACTTAATCAAAAAGTATTTTGCATTTTGAAATGAATATTAAAAATGCAAAATACATCTCAAAAGGTATTTCAAATAAAATACAAAATGCTTTTTACTAAAAGGTATTTAAATGCAAAATACAAAATAGGTATTTTGCATTTTGTATTTGCATTTTAAATAGAAGTATTTCAAATAAATCGCATCTCTGCTGGTAAGCCTGTGTGGCATCCGAGCCTGTGTGGCTAGTGCTGGTAAGCCTGTGTGGCTGGTGCTGGTAAGCCTGTGTGGCTGGTGCTGGTGGGCCTGTGTGGCATCCGAGCCTGTGTGGCTGGTGCTGGTAAGCCTGTGTGGCTTGTGGGAGAAAGAGCACTGTGCACTCATGTGAGAGCGTTATCTTATCTTATCTTATCTCACAAACTCCCTACGGATACACTTCGACCCATTTGTGGATCTTTTGTGTAAACATATGAGAGCGTTGGTAATGTTTAAACATTGTGGTGATTTGATTTTTGCTTGATCAGTAGAGACTGGAAACTTATGTCGACCAGTAGAATTATTTTCGTTATTTGCTTGATTCCAAATCAGAGATAATTTACAGAAAATTACTTTTTTTAACTTTTAAGGATCCTATTTTTAAGAGAGTACCTATGGTCAGGAAGGCAGAGTGGAAAAGTGTTACTGTTCAGATTTTGTATCTGTAGTATAGCAATCCTATTACTCTTAGTTTTAATCAGGATTGGCCGAACGGAAACTGTGCTGTTTTGTTTTTCTATTTGAGATATACACACGAGGACGTGTGTAACGCAGGATGGCCGTGTCGGAGCGTCGTCACAATGACTAGACTTTTGATAGCTAAGGAGATGTGCCTTGTAGAAAGTTGCGAACATTCGTTAATTGTACTTTGTTGAATGTACCCTCATAAGTTATTGCTTTTATGAAACGTCAAGTGGTATTGCGATATCGCTTGGGGGTGGTCTGTGCTTGGCTCAGTTGCAACTACCTGCAATGTTAGTTGGAATGACAGAAAGACATCTGGTGAGAGTGAGAAGCGAGAGGCATTCCTTGATCGTGACTTGACTGAGTTCAGACGTCGAAAGTGATCCGTTTGCTTCGACGTACCGTTTTATGTTTAATGGTGAATTGTTAGTGATTCGGATTGTTAAGTGCGATTGCACTAAGTATCGAGCCTTATTTCGGTACTAAGCGGTATTGAGAACATTGATAGGGTAGTTCGTGGGCGCAAGCACTGAACTCTCCGCGTTTCATTATTAGAGTGTGTAATAGTCCACAGTCCTTTGTATGGACAAGACGGTGACCTTAGCTCGGCTATGCATAAAGCTCGTTTGAATTCTAACCGACCAACCTGACAGTTTATCCAGCCTTTGTCTTCGACATACCTAACTACAATTGTGGTCGCACTACCACTCACTTCACTCGGGTATTTTGCACTGCCTCTTTTAAATATAATTGCAAAGACTGGAAGGCGATATAGCACCGAGAGTGATATCGTTCGTAACTCGCTTTGTGGAGTCTCGAATAGAGGCGTTCTCGTGCACCGCTGCGATCGGGCCTGTTTGACAATTCCTCTTCGCAAAACACTTTAAAACTTACAATTTATTAGCCCATTTTAATCTAAATTGAAATTGTGGGTGTATTTATTGTGTGAATGGACATTTGCAATGTTATCGTTTTATTGCATAACGGTGTCCGGGCTAATTGAGTTCCTGTGGGAAATGAAAGGACTCTCGGAGTACTTAATTGATAATTTATAGCTAATATTAAGTAGGCCTTTTAGATTATCTTTACACGTCGGACGAAATATATTAAAATTCTAACTTCAATTAAGAGCTTTCTATTGTATTGATAATCTTAAAAGATAAATAAATAAATATTTAATGTTTGCAAAATGTTTGTTTATGTTTAAATAATAAAGTTTATAAGCCGTGGTAGCCTAGTGGAAGCCGTGGTAGCCTAGTGGTTTGATCTGTGGCCTCTCAAGCAGAGGGTCGTGGGTTCGAATCTCGGGCTCGCACCTCTGAGTTTTTCGGAATTATGTGCGATATCTCATTTGAAATTTACCATGAGATTTTCGGTGAAGGAAAAACATCGTGAGGAGACCTGCACACAACTGCGAAGCAATTCAATGGTGTGTGTGAAGTTCCCAATCCGCACTGGGCCCGCGTGGGAACTATAGCCCAAGCCCTCTCATTCTGAGAGGAGGCCTGTGCCCAGCAGTGGGACGTATATAGGCTGGAGATAGATACTTAGATAGATAACTAGAAGTTGAACTGAAACTTTTGTAATTAGGTATGGGGCGCTAGACCGTTTCTCGATGATGCCTTCTTTTAAACATAACACAATTAGCTAAGATTTTAATTTATAAATAAAGCCGCTTTTTTAAATCAATTAATTTTGTATCTCTGTTTCTACTCACCGAATATCACCTCATACAAGCGTGTTAACCTTAAGGAAAACTCGTACGATTAGGCAATCCCCACTGAAAAATTTAATACGCATACCTACCTGATTGGAAACAATATATTATTGCGCCCCCAGCTCACTTTTATTACGGGCAATCGTGTGTAGATAACGTCTGACTGCCGTAATTGCCTAAGTGCGTCATTCGGGTCCCTTTATTTTCGGAGCGGCGTTATCGACTATCTGCGCAGGAGCATGCAAATCAGCGCGCGCATGCGGGCGGCCGCGGGGGGCGCCGGGGGCCAAATGTGAACATACATACATACATACATATCGTCACGCCTCTTTCCCACAGGGGTAGGCAGAGACTACTTTGTTCCACTTGCTACGATTTTTTTACTTTATTCTGTTTCAATAAAAAATAAGTTAAAGGTGGTCGCACTGTAAATTCGTATTTTTTTTCCTATCAAATGAAAAGATTTATTTCTGGGCGCCACTATAATTTACTGTTATTTAACTCAGAACCTAAGTTTTTCAGAACAATGGTGTAGTTGATATCGATGCTGAGTGAGGATTAAAAATACGTTTTTTTTTTCAATATAGTCGACTTTTATTGTTCCTTCAGAAGTTTCACCTAAAAATGTTTCTTCAATATAAAAGTGTAAATTAGTTACGAATGTTAACAAATACATAATTAACAAAGTGGCAAGCTAGCCTGACCTCCCCTGACTCCGCGTGCAGTTCAATGTCAATGGTAGGGTCGCGGACCGCGGTTGACGATACGGGCGCTAGCGCACCACCAGAGTTTATTACACTTTTGTTTGCTTGATTTACTTTACTTTTATGGCCGATGTTGCCAGGCGTATAAAGTGGTTACGACTAGGTGTCGGTGGATTTATAAAATTCTAGGTCCCAATTTTTAAAAGCAAATCACCTGAAAGTGCCATTCAGAAAAAGTGGTAGAAAATTGGCCTTAATTTGGAATGCGAGTAGAAGAAAATTACAGCTCTAATATGTCAACTAGTGAATAGAGTCAACTTGTATAAATAAATAAAAAATTCAATTTTAGCTAAAGCAGGCCACTGACGTACCTTCCAAACAGAGGCGTCTTTACCAATGGTGCAGGGTGTGCGGCGCACACGGGTGCCGGGATTAAGAGGGCGCCGAGCGCCCTCTAATGCGACACCTCCAAAGATGCGTCGCTCGCGGCGCCGGCGCTCTCAAAGACCCTGCGCCCGTGTTATGGCGCCAGGGTACTGGTTGCACACGAGCGCCACAAGGGCTAGAGACGCCTCTGCTTCCAAACGGATTTATCCAAATGGACTGCATCCAATTATTTAGTACACTGACGATCGATCCATTTCGTACGTCCATATTTTACGATGAATTCGTTGTCGCGTCGTTACTTGGTGGCAGCGCCATAAAAATGGACGTATGTAGTTTTGCACATTCACGGAGTGCTTGGAATGCGTCCAGATGGCGTGGCGTGCTGGGTTTCAATCCAAATGGAAATCCACGATCAGGATGCCGTTTAAAAAACATTAACGTTTTTGACATTCACGGACCGATTTTGGAATGCAGCCACGCTATTTGGACTGTTGGAAGGCTCGTCACTGGCCACCTTAAGTTTAAAAACAGTGTAGGGTAGTCTCATTTGTAACATTAGAAATGCAGAGTACTTAGGTAACTAATCGCTCTCTATATTGACTACCAATACGAAACACTGAAGTGTAATTACAGGTTTTTTTATATATAATGAATAGGATTCAGATCAGGTTTGGATTATTGGTTTTCGCAATTTATGAATACAACCTGAAAGGATGCCGTCTATAGACCGACCGCTTAGCTGGGTCTTCGCCCGCGCGGCACAGGGGGCGCGGGGTACTCGGCAAAAGGGGGCCGAGAGAGGTTCGGGCGAGGACTCAGTTAAGGTGCGACCACACTGCCGCTTAAAAACGGTGACGTTACGGAATCGCAACAAAATGTATGAAGAATCGGTGAGAAAACGTGACGCCTACGACACGTCACTGCGTATACGCGGCGGTTTGGTCGCACCCTTAAGCGGTCGGTTTATAGGTTTCGCATAATTTATTTGCGACGAATCTTAATCTTACCGAAATTTTGTCAGCCATAAATTGACATTTCATTTTTATAACACCTGAAAATGTATATATGGTTCGAAAGCATTTTGCCTCCTGATCACTGCAATATGTTTATATAATTTTAATATCGCTTATTATAAAAAATAAAAATTAATTAAAAATATGTCCTAATTTTACCAAAACTACCACAGGATAGGTGAAACACCTTTGCCTTTTTCACGAGAAAAAATAAGCGACCATAATTTTGGATATGACAACTTCAAAGTACAAGGGGGGCAACTCTGAAATTCTATTTTTGAAGTTCGTTGAATACCTTCTCTCTCACTCTCAAGTTAATGACTATATTAGTATGAGCGGAACAGCACGAAGCGAACCTCGAAAATCGAATATCGGAGAATAAGGCCTGACATTGACAATTTGAAATTGACGTCAGATTTTTATCTATACAGAAAAGACAAAAGGATAAGTGTCTATTCTGTGATAGTATCGGAGTTACGCCCTTTTAGAATAAGCAAAAATTAATAAATTAATTATAAATTAAATACAAACCCTAGCGAAAAAATTAAACTGTCAGCATGTTCATCTTTTCAAACAGAATACAGAGAACCATTAAAATTATAGGCTCAGAAATATGAAATGTTGTCAATTCGTTACTAGCTGACCGGTCGGTGGTTGTTTATGCTGAATTCCATTATGTCCCTTGCGTTAGCGCTATTCGGCATTCGGAAATTATGCGTAAAAAGCATTCGGCTTAGTTTAGATAGGCATGATAGAGTTGCGAATATTTAAATATGCAAGATTAGTTTCGGCATACTATACATATATCATTTTGCGTATACATATATTATACTGATTATTATTTGATTATGCATTAAATAATTAAGTAAGTAAAGTATTCACAAAAAAACAATAAATATATGCACAAAGGCGAACTTATCTCCGTAAGGGATCTCTACCAGTTAACCTTTGAGTAGATGAGAGGAGCATTAAACCAGGGAGAAGAGTGAGTGAGAATTACTTACTTTACTATAGGTACATATAAAAAAATATTCGTAAACAAGGGGAACCCACATGAAAATGTAGTGTGTTTAAATTGACGTGCTTTTACCCCGTCGGTCTGGTTACCGATGTAAAACGATGAGCCCGACTTTTTCTACAACATGTTGTTTGTAGGCACAACGTTTTTTTCTAAAGTTTGCACCCTTAAAATTGGCTGTGAATATTATAATCCGTGAAGGGCGGCGGCCATCAACCGAAAAATGATTAACAAGCGATCACTCTGACGACGACGCGTGGCTTCCCTCGCCACAGACCTACAAAGGTATAGGACATGACACAGAACAAAATTCAAAAGACTTACTTTACTAAGTTGTAATTATTTTAAATTAAAGTATACTGATGCTCTTCTCGCTCAGGTGAAATCTGACTCCAACTGAAAACCTCGGAAGAGCATGTCCAGCAGAGAACTAAATATGTATTTTGTTAAGACTGTTGACTCATAATCACACATTTGGCCTTGCTTTTTTGGGCACATTCATAATGGTAGTAATTTTGTTCCAATTTTCATAAAAATGTAAGTCATTTGCTTTACCTAACAAAAAAATCCATTACACTTTTTTATACAATAAGGAAGTAAAACGAGCTATTGGATCACCTGAATGATAAGTAATCAACACCAGAGGATTTCCGATCCGTCGACAACCTAGAGAGCTAAGGTAAAATGCGTCTAGTGTCCGTAATTTTGCAAACTCCGAAGTTTTAGCGTCAGTATTAGCATCTGAGCTGAAACCTTTATTAAAT
This sequence comes from Pandemis heparana, assembly GCA_963854515.1. Classification (NCBI taxonomy): domain Eukaryota; kingdom Metazoa; phylum Arthropoda; class Insecta; order Lepidoptera; family Tortricidae; genus Pandemis; species Pandemis heparana. The sequence goes on along the minus strand of OY978008.1, from coordinate 11,968,005 downwards.
TGGTACATATTTAGCCTTTCCAAGCTCTATACCGTTCATCCCTGAGCGAGCAGCGCGGGGATGCGCGGGCGCACGTGCCGCGCCATGTGCCGCGCCATACTGTTCAATCATAACGGACATATTTCATCAGATAACGGCCGAGCCTAAAACAATGTGTAACAATTAAAATGTCGTCACTCAGGTATTGTTCCCGTGGTGATTGGATGCGGGTTCGCGCGTTATGGATAATAAATTGCATATGTCAGGGGTCGGCAGGGTCCCGGCTTTTGAACGCGCATCACTCGTGTATATATATATACAATTCAAAAACTATTTAATGTTTTTTTTATGTTAGAGAGGCCAGACAAACGAACTAGTGGGTCACCTGATGTTAAATGATCACCACTGTCCATAGACACCCGCAGCGCTTTACGCGATGCCAGTGCGTTGTCGGCCCTGCAGAAAATTGTACACTCACCTCTTAAAAGCATACCCAGGTGCCCAGGTGTCTTTAAAGTATCAGTTTTTTTTTTGGATCTCGAAAACCTCTATAAAGATTTCGATGAAATTCGCTATAGTGGTTTTTGGGGGAGGAAATCGACCTTTAGTATTGCTCCCAAATGTGCTCTATAGATTTCAAATAAATACGTGTAGGAGAGCAGGAGAAAATTTCATCTGAATCCACATTGTCAACTGATCGAATTAATTTCAGCTGTAGTTTTGAAGCAGTACGCAGTAACTTTCAAATTGTATTTCCGAGTGATGTGCTTTCAAAAATCGGACCCCTACTTTAGCAAAATGACTGCGAGCGTTGCGAACTGTATTCGTCATGCCCATGCATGCTATCTTGTTATAATATTAATTTATATTTCATCAGTTGAATGAAATGTGATTAGTGATCGGTTGTTTATTAGGGATCCGCAATTCCACATTTAATTAATTACAGGTTTATAACGAAGCTAGTGGCTCGTTTAGATTTCAACTTACGTTTTCTTTTGGAAAGCTTTAAGTACCTCCAAGTTTCTGATTTAAATATTTCTAGACTTTCGATTTAACGTTTTCTTCTCCTTGAAGTCGTTGCTAATTTTCACACGTCAAATAATCCCTATTCATTATGGAACCTTTCTTTATCTCTTTCAGTAGGTAATTGTCATATTTTGAAAGCTCCTAAGCTTAACTTAACTTCTCTCTATATACATATATAAAAAAGTAATTAGTACTTAATGTCTACATGTATTGTGTTGCTAAGGATAAAACTGGAGAATAGGTGAACAAATTACTTAGGTTTTTTTTACATTCGATAAAGTCCAAAGAAAAATATTCTGAAGTGTTTTTTTTATTGCTCATTAAACCTAGAAGTTTTGACCGAACGGCGTCAGTTGGGCCGGCGAGTTTAATATAAAATGCTTCTTTCACTGCTTCAACATCACCAACTTTATTCCTCATTGTCCATGGTGATAGGTTTAGGTATTTGTTTGATTACTTTATTGCAGTTAAATAAAAGGGAAAGTAGGATACGCAAACGATACGCGACACTAATAATAGATACTATACGTGGCACTAAAACTAATGTTAATTACTGCACTTACAGGTAGGTAAGTAAATTCCATTTGGACACTTATTATTTAATTAAGTAATCATTTAATTTATTTGTTACATAAATTGCACAGTATAACAGCTTACGCCAAAGCACCGAGTAAAACAAGAGGCAAAGATAGCGGCTTAAGAAACCGGTCAAATGTGAATCGGTCTAGCACACCGAGGGTTCCGTACAAATTTGTAGCTTGCAAATTGTGCAAATGCTTCGGCAAGTGAGTATTTAAAAAAATCCTGTGTTAGCAGAGTCCGGCTGCTAAGCAGGATGAAGGCACGGAACCCTAAAAAGACTACATTTAAAATTCACTATAACGATTTAAGGGATTATTTGCTTAGAGACAACTGAAATGGACACCGGATTGTGTATATCCTTGTTGATGTAAACATAATTACAAGGCAATAAAAACATTAAAAAAGAGGATTCGCTCACTTCTTCAGGTCCTCGTCGACACTGTACGCCAGGGCCGGATTTAAGGGAGGGCAACTGGGGCTACAGCCCCGGGGCCTCCACAAAAGAGGGGCCCCCACAATAGACTTCGGAAAAAATAATTCAGACTAGTAAACACTAGTAAACAACTTGGACAGGAAAATAATTCGGCGTCAGGGGCCTCCACCCCTTTGTTGCCCAGAGGCCTCCAGACCGCTAAATCCGGCACTGCTGTACGCCCAGCCAACCTTTAAAGTGGATGAGAGAAGCGTTGAATTAGGGACAACAATAAGTGAAAAGTAAAAGCTATGATACACTTCAGTAAATAGCTAAACAATATAAAAAATCACAGAAAAGAAGGCCTACTGAAAATGTCTACAAAATTGCCAGATTCCATAGGAATGACGATTAAGACAATAGAGTTCCACACGAGCAAGTAACTTGATGAACTGATGGTAAGTGAATACCAAAGGATGCAGATGCGTCGGTAGAGGGCTAAGGTGGAATACCTCAAAATTATATAGCGATAGTTTTCACGCGGTTATCAGATTGGCGAAGGTGTTCTTAGTTCACTGGACCACTAAAGAGCCGGGGGGCTAATCCGAAATTGTAAATTCTAAGTTCGTATCATACCATCCCTTTCACTCTTATATTGAGACTATTAGTGTAAGTGGAAAGGCACGATAAGTACTTCTAATTTCGAATTTCATAGTATAAGGCCTGATTGCTGTTTACGCGTTCGTGCGGCGAAGCCGTGTTGTTTGCGATAGATAACCAAATAACCTGCAATTTGGGCGCGGCGCATGTGCGGGCCACATGGCGCAGGCGCGGGCCTAACCTTACCATGGAATTAAACAATAATTATTATTTAACTGGAAGGTGCAACAACACATTCCGATATCGTAGAAATATTTTAATAGTTCTTCTTCTTTTATTAATACGGCCCCATCGATTGATGCGATAATTTCGCCAATGTCAAAGTAATAAATACAATATTCAAAAATCTTGTGACAAAAATGTCGGCAACGTTGTACGGTAGAACACTGTCAAACGACCCCCTCCCCCCTGTTGGGTTCTTAGCCAACGGATAATGATATCCCTCGGAGACCGCCAGGAAATCATCAACCGAAGCCCAGGGTGCACCGGACCAAGCACTGCTCTTCCCCCCGGACGGATCCAAAAACGAACCGCAGCTCTTGACTACACGCGGAGGTAACCCGACTAGCACTTTTAATAGTAAAAGAGGGAATGGGAGAAAATCTAAGGAATCATATTATATGCGATGCGACTATACTTCATTTAATTTAGAATGAGAAACCACAATAACATTATATTGCGGGCGGCTGGTTAACTATTTCTTACCTAGCAAACAGTACAGTGCAATAGTTTGGCAGCCGCAAAATAAAATTGTTTTAATACCACTTTATTTGCGTGGCGTCAATTGTTACTCTAGTACAAATCGTAAAGAGATTACAGTTCACGAGCCGCAATATAACATTATTGTGGTTTCTCATCCTAAATTAAATGAAGTATAGCAACATCACTACTTTCCTCTTTCCACCTCTTCTTCTTCTTCTCCTTTTTCAGGCTTTCTCTATCCACTGCTTGATGTAACCCTCTCCTAATCTCCTCCACTCCGTCCTATTCTCTGTCTTCCTGAGCCAGTACGGTCCGGCGTAACTTTTAATGTCATCAGACCATCTCATGTGGGGTCTGCCTACACTTCTTCTTGTGGTCCGTGGTCTCCACACCAACACTCTATGGGCCCAGCGGTTGTCCTCTCGGCGTGCCACATGCCCTGCCCAGTTCCATTTCAGTCTTGCAATGCGTCTCAAGACGTCGGTTACTTTGGTGCGTTTCCGGATGCATTCATTCCGCACTCTGTCTCTCAAACTTAGGGCATGCAGAACCGGTCCGGTTCCAAGAATTTCATTTCCCGGTTCTTCCCGGTTCTTGGTTCATTGTACGATTTTTTTAATAAATTACATTTATCCATTAACAATGCAATAAAAATATGCTTTAAATAAGCATGTAATATACAAATGATATGAATCATACGCATTGTAATAAATAATATACAATAAAATGGTATGTTTCTTGACAAGAGTAACAAAACGTCGACGACGACTAAATAAATTGTAATATTATAATAGTTACCAATTTATTTTATAAAATGTAAAGATATCGTTTTATTATATATTATAATAATAATTCAACAAATTACTTTAAAATAAAAAATATATATTTCAGCGTCAGCGTCCTCCTTCCTTTGTTCACTCTCCTTAATTTAAATTCACAACATCACAATTACATATTTATACTTCATTTAATTTAGGATGCGAAACCACAAAAACATTATATTGCGGCTCGTGAACTGTAATCTCTTTACGATTTGTACTAGAGTAACAATTGACGCCACGCAAATAAAGTGGCACTAAAACAATTTTATTTTGCGGCTGCCAAACTATTGCACTGTACTGTTTACTAGGTAAGAAATAGTTGACCAGCCGCAATATAATGTTATTGTGGTTTCTCATTCTAAATTAAATGAAGTATAGTCCACAAAAATATAAACAAACGAGCTTGCAACGTCAATGTTTCTGTTCAACTGAGACAACTTAAGAGGCTGACAACACCTAATTTTGTTGAAATTGATGTTATTTAAGCACTTTTTTAAGAAAAACTACACATCAAAAAAATACCAAAAATATATATGTTAATTTGCATCATATTTCAAACACGCTGGACGAACTCGATACATAATTGAACAAAATCGGCTCGATAGAAAATAATTGCAAAGATTGGTCTTAAAATCATCATTAAACGGTTCTAGGTCTTTATTTCTTCGACGTATGGGTCTGTAATTAAAAACATGAAGTCAACATATTCATACCTAAACGGCTAACGAATCATATTTCACAAATAATCCATACTTTTTTATTTCTTATTATTTGTGTCTTATTTGCAACATTTTAGACACGCGCCAAGCTGCCGAAATAGTTTCTTCTCTTTCACTAACAGGCTTCTCTTTCACTGACAGCGCCTTAAAACAAAATATTAAAAATTTGGAGGGTGGGTGGAGGCGGTAAGATCTAATACCGTCGTTTTCTTATCACTATACTCTATACTCCATTTGTTTAGGTAGTTAACTAAATGTAAACAATCTTGACATGTCTTTTTATTTAAATATACACCTTAAAAATCTAAATTTTTACACTTTACAAATTAATTATGAAATAACAATGTAATGACTTAGATTTTTAATTAAAGAGTATATTTCAATTAAATTCAATCTTTTTCAATCGCCAGGTACAACTGTTTAGATATGAATTTGCTAAAACGAAAGTAAGCGAACAAAAACGAAAAGAACCGGGAGAACCGGGATTGGAACTTTCAGAACCGGTTCTTCCCGGGAGCACGCCCTACAAACTAAGCCCTAACATGGCTCTCTTCATGGATCTCTGAGTGATTTTGAGCTTCTTAACCGTGTTTCCACATATACGCTAACAATCATGCTAAACGTTGCCTTTAGGTCTTGTTACCTTGGCCTCTGTCAATCCCGTGAGGCATAAAGAGGTTATCTATGTTTATATGTATGTGGGATGTATGTATGTACTTTATAACTCTGTGGATACTTAACTCTTTTTTATAAGTACTATGTAGAGATGTGAAAGTGTGTGTTTGTATACGCATGCATGTTTGACACTTTCACGCTTAAACGGCTTGACAGTGAATCGACAGCGGATCGGCATTTACGTATATCAAATCCCAAAATGTCAATCAAGAGACATAACATTTTGCACGAGTTGATTCATGCAACGTAAATAAGGACCAGGACATATTTTTTGGGATTTCTCACGGAATTTTGTAAACTAACCTCCACGCCTGTTTTCCAAGCTCCTACCATCCGTATAGCTTAATAAAATTGTGTACTGTGCACGTATCTTATCCGTGTTGTTTCACTGCCACATCTAGAATAATATAACACTTGACAATCCAAGCTAACGGCTTCTTAACGTCACCCCACGTTTAAAATTAAAGAAAAAACTGCTACGATTTTTTAGAATATCATAAGGCGTATCACAAAAACCGACGCGGTTTTATTTTACATATGCTTTTTAAATTTTCACGTGGGGAGAAATCGAAGTGCGGCCGGCGGAACGCGTGCCAGCCCGTTTATGTCTTTTGTGTGGCCGTTCAGCAGAATTAATAAATTGTACAAATGGTAATATTTTTTGTAAAAATGTTTTGTGTTGTTGGAATTTGCCTCGTGTTTTTTTACCTAGGAAGGCTAGGAAGGCAAACATACCTCATGTACCAGTAATTTTACCGGTTATTTACTCTGCTCGCTGAAACACAGCAGTGAACTCCTGCTAATAGAATAAATCTACAGGATGTGTAGCTTCTGGTATTTGTAAGTAAAATAAACGCGTTTTGCGGGTGGTAGGGCCTTGTGCAAGGTCCGTCCGGATAGCTACCACCATCTTACTCGCTAATCCTGCCGCTAAGCAGCAGTGCTTGCACTGCTGTGTTCCGGCGTGGAGAGTAAGACAGCCGGGGAAATTACGGGCACAAGAGGCATTTCATCTTAGCCCTCTAGGTTGGCAACGCATCTGCAATCCCTCCGGGGTTGCGGGTGTCTATGGGCAGTGGTGATCGCTTACCATCAGGTGACCCACTTGCTCGTTTGCCTTCGTATTCGCATAAAAAAAATCTTAAAATTAAAAATGGTTATTGTTTATTAATATTCAAAAAACAAAATAATAATAATAATAATAATAATAATAATAATATTCAGCGCTTCCACAGAAGGTGGACATTCAAAAGGAGCTAATAACCCGTAAAGTTAAATAGTACCTTTGTTCACGAACTTGTTTATGAATTCAAGAATCGTTACACCCATTATCTGGTTCACGGGAAGTACTGGTAAGAAAGAACGTTAGACGTTAGTAAATAAGGCAATCAACATGAACCGTGGCCGGCGACGGTTGGCCCGGATCCGGCCCCAGAGACAGCTACGGTCCTACGTACGGTCCACCTGAAGTGCTATTCCATGTTCACGAGAGACAAGAACACGTGCGATTGAAACTGCATGTGTGTCAAAATTTATAATGCTATCCCTACAGATTTAACGGGACTCCCATTTAACCAATTTAAAAACAAAATGTACAAGTGGCTGCTTGAGAAACTGTTCTATTCAGTGAGCGAATTATTTTAAATTTAAATATATTTAAAGTCATAGGTATAAGTTTTTAATGTTGCACGCTAATATTTAGCAAAAAATGATGCTCAATTTTCAAATATAATGTAACACCTTACTGTACCATTTTTATGCAAATAAATATGATTATGATTACGCTTATACGTAAGTGAGTTTTATGGTTTTTATAAAAACACAGGAAGTATAGATTCATTCGTACATCAATCACAATTTAAAAAAATAGTATCTTAAAAGCAGCAGATACACTAAACTACCATAAGTAGACATAGAAAGTAAAGTATACAAACTTCCTGCGAAGTTGAAATAATGCGTGTAAAAGTTTCCTTTGCTTTGCATTGTCCTTTTGCACTGTTTTGCACCACCTATATGTGTTCTAATTACAAGCCAACCCAACCACTAAAAATAGGTCAAATTTAACTTGCAAGATCGGACTGAAAAAATATACGTCGCAAATCAAATAAAAGTTTGTAAAAATAGGACAAAAAATAGATCATGCAATACACTAAAAAAATTGTATGTTTTCTAATTACAAGCCAACCCAACCACTAAAAGTAGGTCAAATTTAACATGCAAGATCGGACTGAAAAAATATACGTCGCAAGTCAAATAAAAGTTTGTAAAAATAGGACAAAAAATAGTTCATGCAATACACTAAAAAAATTGTATGTGTTCTAATTACAAGCCAACCCAACCACTAAAAGTAGGTCAAATTTAACTTGCAAGATTGGACTGAAAAAATATACGTCGCAAGTCAAATAAAATTGTAAAAATAGGACAAAAAATAGCTCATGCAATACACTAAAAAAATTTATTGAAATATTTTATTATTAAAATTATGTAGCTGCTCAACTCTAACAATCCCATTAACGAGAAATCGGCAGTAAAGATTGCATAAAAATACACACACACACATGCACATGCACACCATTTTATCCGTTACCTTATTATAAATGTTAATTAGCTTTACAGTCTTTACGAGTATGTCCGAGGGCTGACAAATACAAAACAAATACAAATAAACAAAATGTCTCAGAACCAGTATGAAAGCTGTTAGTTGTGATACGTTAAAGTTGCAACTGACACAGTGCGATTACACCTAGAGTGGCTAGAGCCGCACAACAATGTCAGTAAAGTCGTTTTGACAGTCTATGCTGTGGCTTCGAAAACGGCTGGCTGACATAAACATGTTAACTGTTAAAAGGTTATTTTACCTAACCGTTTTTTGCTATTCAATATATTATTATGTATGGATTAAGTTTTTTCTATGCTTCTGGTTTTTTTTATATATAAGAGGGGACAAACGAGCAGACGGGTCACCTGACGGAAAGTGATCAGCATCGCCCAGGGACACCTGCAAGACGTGGGGAATCACAGGTGCGTTGCCGGCCCTTTCAGGAACAGGGAGACTCGCTTTTTAAAGATCCCTGAAGAAGAAGAAGATTCTGGTGATAACCAAAGTAAAACGTAAAAAAAATAAAAAAAGGAAAAAAATATGAATCTAATTACCGAATATGAATCTAAGTACCGAATTGAATTAAATTAAAATTTTGATTAAATAATACACTAGTATAATATCTTTTTCTGATTCGAAATAAATATCTGTCTTCATCCATACTTCGCTATAAATTTTTTGACGCTATAAATTGGTTGGCGCTACTACACTACATCAAGTTTTAAGCATTCAAGTATCAGGGGCCTTACCATGACGTCTTAATGCGATTCAGTTTAGGTTCGCTCGCTGTCAGATTCATACTAAAAGTGACAACTAAAACTTGAACTGAGTCGGAATTAGGACGTCATGGTAAGGCTCCTGGTGTCGAAATATCAACCCCGCGTAACTCACCAAACAAACATCATGTTTTGACACTTGAAACTTGAAGTAGGTAGTGTACGAGCGCGGTATAAAGTGTCGCGCGCGCACTCAGCCCCCTCCTCTCCCCCCATTCCCGCTACGTCACCGCGCCGTCCTAGAGCCCCCACTTACCGGCTAACCCATTTATACGCCGTCGCGACGAAAACAGGCCTAAATGAATTAATGCAAATATATACAATAAAAATTGTCGCAGGTGCAACGCGGACAAGTTCCAGCCATCGTCGGATTCGATTTAGCGCGCTCGCGCAGCAAACGTTTTATTTATAGCCGCGAATGCATCAGCGATTACGCCGCATGAAGCTTGTAATTTTGTAAAAAATATGCTTAGTTCGGACGACGACACGGATGGATTTATAGCTTAGGAGATCGTATAAAATGGTGGCTCATAGGCAGCTGTTGAATCGCGTGCGCGTTAGACATGCCCAACACGTCCGACTTGGACTTAACCGGACTACTTTATACATTTACTGTTCTAATATAAAATGTGACCTCAGAAACACTAGGGACTCCTTTTAACGGTTTCATTGTCCGGCAAGCTCACAATCGCAATTACGTAGTAATTCAGAAGAAATGTGTAAGTGCACTTAAACTCTAAGATAAGCCTCCATGGAACCTTTTTTTATAGTAAGTGTCGTAACGATTTTCCTTGTTAAGTAACGCGATGTCACTATGACGTTTTTTATGTGAAGAGGTTCTTTGATTGGTTAGGAATTAATTTCCTTGACTGTACTTTATTCATGATTTTTTGTTAAAATCTACTAAGAATAAACAAAAGAAGGTTTCGTATGACACAGTTTAATAGCCGCCATGCTTTGTCTACCTCTAGTGCCGATTACCTACTTCAGTAAATGTAATAAAGATGTTTCCGATAAACGGCGCGGCCGGTTGATTACTGACGGCCGATTGCAATTACGTGTCGCGAAGCCAGGGCTGCCACCACACACTGAATTGGCTTCAGGGTCCTCATGTACAAGAAAGTTATCTGAATATTTGAAATACCTATACTGCGTAAAAATAACAAGTAAACACGTTCTCAGATTTTATGTGACTGACAAAGTTGGGATGTCTCGAAAGTCAACATATATATTAGTACCGCATTTTGAAGGATTCTAAACTTTAGAGAGGTCATGCGAATTTTAGAAATTCCCTCGGGATAGGGAATAAATGGGGTTTATAAGTCCGCTGCAAAGGCTCCCTATCTCCATAACTATAATCTTGAAATTTGGCACACAAGTCAATCATAACTGCTAAAAATTAATTTCAGGACTTTCTGACATTCCCGCGTGTTAGGGAATAAATAGTTATTTGTGTTACAAGGGAGCAAAATCATGTATTTACGGCGAGGGCGCTACATTGAATCCAGAATGTAGCGAAGGATTCTACAATAGAATCATGAGCGTAGCGAGGGATTCTAAAGTAGAATCTAGAGCGTAATGAGGAATTCAAGTGCTAACGCCCAAGATGAAAATAATTTTGCTACCGAGTGGCTCATACAAATTTTCACACCGAATATTAATAAACTTAAAATATAATTCTAAGTATAATTAAAGAGCTACCAGCATAGAAAGTGGCGTGTTTTTACAATCATCAACTTTAAAAAACTGCATTTGCAAAAAAATACTTGGAAAAGCCTTGAACAGAAAAGTTGCACTTTGATCCCTCTCGACAGGGAGCAAAGCTTACTTTTTTGAATGAGAGGTGTGAAAAGAGAATTATATTCTTACTTTGAAATGGTCCTATCATCACCATGATATCTGAAAACTGACTTCTGTATTTTGCAAAAATCCCCTGGGATAAGAAATAAAAAGGACCATTATATGATTTATTTGGCCGACATTGAGGATCAAAAAGGAGCACTGAGGAGGGATTTCGAAAATTTCTCAGGATAGAAAAGGACGGGACAAGAAATAATGACTTAATATTTGGAGAAATGATTGAATGAAGGTAGTACCTACATACGTCACCTTGACGTTACTTGCGCAGACGAAGTCACGGGCAAAAGCTAGTGTTTTTAGTTTTACAACGTCGATTTTAATACCGATTCTCACCAACTAGGTACCTACGACTAGGGGTAACGTCAGCAGCCCTGCGGGCCGGGCGTGGGGACAGAAAAGCCAGAATTACGAGCCTACTGACCGTGAATTTCATCTGGTTATGATTGTGACAATCCGCCGACCCGTTCAATGCCACATCTGCTTTAGGCGGCCAATAAACGCGCTTCGCACCGTAACGGCCACATACCATCCATTGCCTTGGATCGCGAATCGGTACGAGTGAATATGCTAGGAATTGTTCAATTAAAAAAAGTTCGGGATGCCACTCTATTCAACAACGAAGTCAGTTCAATATAAGTATTTATGCATATTATATTTTATTATATTGCAAAAGGAAAATGGTCATGCCGTCTGGCCTGTTAGTAACCATGTCCAAGACCAGCAGGCTTATTACGTAACTCGCTCGCAATCGGCATCATGTTCATTTTGACAGTACTTGTATGAATGTGACAGCTAGCTGATTCCGATGCCAATTGTCAGCCCATACATGAACTGTCAAAATGAAGACGATGGTGATCGCGAGCGAGTTACGTAATAAGCTACCTGATATACTTATATTTTAACGTAATAAAAAATAATGTGAGTGTTTTCTTACTATTCTGCATCTACTTTACAAGTACATGTCCTGTTAATTAGCGTAAGACGATGTTTTAAAAAGATATAAAACACTAGCTGTTGCTCGCGAGTTCGTCTGCGCAGAATTAAATATAGCCTATGACACAAATAATGTGTCTTTTAATAAAAGATTTTTCAAAATCGGTTCAATTGATCCTGAGATACCCCCTGCAATCTCCCAACTCACAAATTTTATCTCTTTATAATATTTAAACTAATATTTATTAAACTGTAATAAAAAGGAAATCTTTCAAATACACACCGGCGACTGTCATAGTAAGAGCTTTTCTGTCTGTCAAGCAATATTGAACCTTATATTGATGAACTATAAACACACTTAGAAACTTTTAGGCTAGTTTTTTACTTCACTTTTACCGCCTGCAGATCGTACTATTAAAGTTGCCTACTTAATATTCGGTTGACAGGTTAAGCGAAAAACTAAAACATTATACATCGCGGGGTGTCACGGCTAACCAGTTACAGGTGACAGATCGAGCGCTGCATTGTAACGCTAAAGTACAACTTGTCGAGCATTGCCATTGCACTTTTTGTTTTGCATAGCTTTAGGAATTCCTCAAAGCGATTTGCTTCGTGCCTCAGTTCCATACCCGGGGCAGTGAATTATTGCATTTTGTATAATGGCTCGCTTCTGATGCATATTATTTAAATACCGCATCGCGTGACTTGGAGACTATCTGTTATTCTATAATTAATACGAATAAACAAAGATCAGGGACTTACCTACTAGCTTATAGCTACTGTATCTAAATGTTACGCATTGTTTGAAATTGGTAAAAATGCATTCAATTGAATCAAGTTGATAATTTTCCTGCTATGATGCATGTATTGTCTTAATTTTATTGAATGCAGCGTTTTCTCTCAAATTTACCCTACTAAAGAGTCATCAACAAAAATGATGAAAATTACGAACTAGGTAGAGCTCTATGTGCAGACAAACTATGCTTGTGATGTGTCAGTGCAATATGCATATTATCGTTAAGTTCTGTGGTAGGCAATAAGAAGGCGATTACAAACTCGTACCCGGTTAGGCTATTTACTATGCCAGTACGAATAAATAACACACCTTAGATACGTTATTTTTATCTTTGCAAAGATTACATATACATGTTAAGCATTCTTAATACCAGCTAATTACAATGTTTGCAACTTTTTAAATTATTTTGCCGCCAAGGAATGAAAATAGTACTTTTTAATGCGCACTTTACATAAATGAACCATATCAATAATGTAGCTTCATACGAATACTTGATGAAGCTATAATCCGAAGTTGCAATTAAGTGCTTTCGGTCCGTCATTAAGTAAAATGTAACGCTTATGTTTATCGAATTCATTTTTACGAGCCAAGCGGCCGGAGTGGCCGGCGACAGTAAAACAAATCCCAATTAAACTTTCAACATGAAACTACCGCGAGACTCAAACATAATTACACAAACGGATAACTCACGAATAAAAGCCGAACAATGCTCCGACATATGTTTCGGACTATTCCGTAGAAACCCAATGAAACTGTCATTCGGTAGGTACTAAGGGATAAGTGGCTACGAAATAATTAGAATAACCATCACATTTCCATTCTCAAAATTCATATCAATAACTAAAAACGCGAACAAGTTTTTGAAGTCTAGAAAGACTATAAAATAGAAAATAACACTGAGGTGTTAGAGGATTATTAGCCTTATTTGTTGTATGTTAACAACTTAGGAAGAAAAGCAAAACTTTAAAAAAAAAACTAGCACTTATGGTGGCCAGAGCCTCTAGCTAGTGCAGTTTTGGACAGGAAAAGTGTTTCGAACTCGTTCGCGTTTAAATACGTCTTAATCACTATGGGAAAATTAGCAGCGTAACTAACGGAACGAAATGGCAAGAAAAAGTTCTCATCTCATACTCATAGTACATTTTAACGAATAGGTACGCGATCTAGACGTACTTTGGATCGAAAACTTACACTGAGCTTACAAGTAACGGTACGCTATGTAGTACATAGAGGCATTGACAGAGGGGCGCGGGCGCGGCGGCGCAACGCAATGTGCGCGCGCGACCTTTGCCTGTAATTATCAGGCGCGTGCGCGGCGGCAGACGCACCGGCCCGAGTATACTCTATTCGTTTGCAGAATGGATTGGTTATTTGACTTGCTCGAAGCATTTTCTTTGTTTAGGTTCACGTTTTGTTTTAGCTCTTATATGTAGATGGGTGGTGTACTGTACATCAAAATGTGACCCTTATTAGTTAGCCGCTGTAAGTATTAAATACAAATGGTAGTGGAATGTTCCATGCTGGTCTGGCAGTACCTAAAGAAAAAGCATAGAATGTACCAGTTGCTTCTCTTCCCGCGCAGATGGTAAAGGCCCATCGACGGAATGAGCGAAAATCTTCGCAGGAATCATATTATAGGCGATGGGGCTAGCAAATAAACACTATTTTGATTCTCCTTTCCACCTATACGCCCACATTCATTCTAAACGTGGCCTTTAGGCCTTGTTACCTTAGGCTCTGTCTACACCGTAAAAGATAAAGACGTTATGTATGTATGTATGTACGTATGATAGTGGAATGCTACAAGTAATCTTTTCACATTCATTATTATTAGCCTGCACAGTAGGTAAATATGAATCAGTGGTAGTGTAGATTTGTACTTTTCTTTTAAATATTTTTTGTATAAAGAGGAGCAGATTTTGCCCATCAATGGAATGCCATAAGAAATGCGCTACTTATTTGAAAAAAAAAATGCTGAGTAACTATCTCTATTATTTAAAACTAATTTCTTTTGGCTAATTTTATGATTATTTTATGTTTGTGCATACCATCTTTATTATTTCAATTATTTCAATATTTATTATTTTACGGTTATTATGTTAGAAATATTTTTTAAACTTAAGTAGGTAAGTAACTGAAGCTAAGTAGAACGCGTAAAAACTACCCCAGAATAAAAATTACTGTCCAGAGCTTTATTTTATTTCAATGTCTTAAATGTTGCCTAAAACTTTAAAAAACTAGAATTTCAAATCTACTTAAAATTTTAAGGTACTTATGCAGGAATATTATGCTAGCAATAAACTAATAGGGTATACCCGATGCGTCTTATCCAAGTACTAGTATGGAAAGTGCTACTTTACAACACACTCGCCCTTTGATTAACATTTTTATTCTTGATTTTAATCGCTCTAGTTAATTAAAGTGTTGAAACTGTCAACCCTTACCAAGCTGCGTAGAATCTTAAAATAGAACCGTTTTTTGTGTATCTCTAGCGTATCTCCATTCCAATTACTAATAGGTACGTATTAAAAACTGAAGTTTTTACACATATTTTCAATTAACCTAATCTCGATAGCGATTTCATTATAGTTCGCCAATCTATTTTCATACTTCCATCAGCGGTTGTAATTACAACTTGGTAAAAGCGTAAATAAAAACTCAAGGTTCCAGTGTCCACCGCGGCCGGTAATTTTCAGTTATTATAATAATGCTTACTGTAAAATCGGCAGTAAAAAGGATGCGTTTAAGCGGAGGAAGCTTGTCTGCGGATTAATGGGCGCAATTAAATCGGTGCGCGAGCGCAGCGGGCGGGAGCGGGTTTTTAGGGCCCCATGCGGGAAGACGGTGTGCTACCGAGGGAAACAACTGCTCAGCGATAATTTTAATAAGATAGTTCTTAGTACCCACTAGTAGCTTTGAAATTTTGGCTAACAATGTTTATCCTGAAATACAAGAATATAAATGGTAGTAACTATTTTTTGAGTTATAAGACTGAACGTGTTTGAACGATTCGTAAATGAATATTATAACAAAAAAGTGTATGTAAAATTATTTTATGTTATTTCCGAAATGCATACTTGTTTACTTTTTTCTTTTAATTCCAACCTGTAAATTAACTTAATCATTTATTAAAAATAACTTTCTGAATTTCTGACTGTTTGTGCAAATTTATTTTTAGTCTATTTTGATAACTTGTTAAATTGGATTGATGACACATTCTGTAATACCAAGAAGTTGTTTAAAAGACCAGTCTGAGTGATCATTTATGTTCGCAACACTAACACTTTTCTAACGGCGTTTACTAAAACCAGCTACGCCGTAGCGCCCGTAGCGCGATCTACGCGTTCGTAGCGATTAATTGAACAAGCTTCTTACGTATGTACATTAGACTTAAAATATCAACACTTAAGTAAGCTGTCTTGCAAGAAAACGAACCATATCAATTTATTTTTTATTTATTCTTAAGCTCAGTTTAATAGTATCAATATGGACTTAACTGTCGAGCTGAAACCAGGT
Source organism: Pandemis heparana (assembly GCA_963854515.1). NCBI lineage: Eukaryota > Metazoa > Arthropoda > Insecta > Lepidoptera > Tortricidae > Pandemis > Pandemis heparana. Next base: position 11,951,949 of record OY978008.1, on the reverse strand, counting down.
TTAACGACCAAATCTAGGTTTACTATTTTGCAGCAAGAGGCCATTAAAGATAAGATAGCGTCTACGGAATCCAGTGAGCTAAATTATTCACGCTTACCTTGACGAGTTTCTTGTGGAAAAAACACCTCCGCCCTCTGATTAAGAAGCTTTTGACTGCCAGACTGCCACCGTGACATTAAGTATCACGTTTTTTTAAACAGCGAAATAATCATAGATTTTAACTGACCTTAGACTATTATTAAACATGATGTGTCAGGCAAATCAACCCTGCGGTGATATTACGATTAGGATTAAATGCATAGCTAAGGCACTTCAGCTAAACCTGCCCGAAATTACGTTATTGTTAAAAATAATACTTAGTAAATAAAAAAATGGAAATTTTGCCAACCATTAGTATATTAGGCTTTATGTTAATATTATAAAAATAAAGTAAAACTTTCGCTTTCATTGCGGCTGTAAAGCAGCGCAGTTAAGTAGTAATTAATTGTGTTATATGTATATATGTTACATATACAATTTCTATAGCTATATTGTTTAAAAGCAGACGTTTGGCAAACTCGGCGAAAAATTAATGTAACAAGGCATGTAGAAATAAATATATTTTGTTTTTATAACCCAGTTATACGTAGTAGCGTTCCAATCAAAGTGTTTGCTACCATTGCTAATTATCACCATCACTATACCCACCCATTTAGGGCGCCAGCTAACAAATCACAGAAAAAAAATTGTCGTCGTAATTGCGTAAAAATAAAAACCCAGAAGGGAGAGTAGGACTTGGAAGCACTTAATAAATGAATAAAAATGATTAAGACAAATTCGTATTAATTTGATGAAGCTTTAGAAGGAGCCAGCCCGAGGCTCCAGGGTGTCCGGGGCAGTCATGACTCTCGCTAATTTCGGCTTTCATTGAAATGTTGAAATAATGACTCACTCGCAGCTGCTCCGAAAAGGTATTTATTTCGCGTCTTATACATATCAGTCTGAAATATTAGGTCGGGTTTAATAAATATAAATATTACAGAACAATTGGCACAAATTGACCTAGTCCATGTGTTTATTTATTTGTTGTTTGTGATTGTCATAAATAATCATTTTTCTTTATTTTTTTATTTTCCCAAAGTAAACGGTAGTAAGGCTTGGGTTCACATACTTTTGTAAGTGTGATTTTCACCAATTTACTTTAACAATAGCATTAAAGTTAACGCGTGCAAAACCAAAGGACGCTTTAAGACAGCGACAAACGCTAGCCATATCATTATATTAGCGCAGCCGTCCCGGCGCAGAAACCTGCTGCTTGATTATGGTCTCCATTTCAAATCTGCATTCTTATTTTTATCTCAAAAGGCACTTTAGACCGGCTTCGAGCATGTTAAATCTATTCAATCGCTCGAAACCTCTCATTACGGGTAGCATGTAAGCGTAGCACCGTGCGCTTGAAGGACGTGGGGTATGATTTACCACCAGTAGTTAAAATACTCATTAAGCGGACATGAGAGCAACCGCAGCGCCGCCGGCCGCGCCGACTCGCGACGTCTTCACTGCGCGCGCGCCGACTACCAGCCACGCTCGGGGAAATGAATAAATTAGCCAGAGTTATACGGAAAATAAAACATCCAACCTCATCTACAGAAGCTCTACTTTAAATTGTGAAACCGAGTATGATGCTCTTTAATAATGCTACTAATATTGTGTAAATGCTATCACTGGGAGTAACGTGTTCACTGTTCAGTTGTTATGATGATGAATGATGTTATGCAACAAATACCGAAGCATTTTAATAATTTAGATTTCGGAACTTCATAACTATTTGCTATAAACTCCTTGAGACTTTTTGAGGTGACGGGGCCATGCCAATCAAGAGAAGTTCGCATTCACTTTGTGACATTGTCTTAAAATTTAGTATCGGACCTCACTAGGATAATAGAAGGCTGGGAGGAATGCGAAGATTAAAAACATGAAAGCAAGGAAAGATCCATGTACGGTCAATCATAATAAAAACTGAACATGAAAGACCTATTGCACCTTACCAATCAATTACCGATAAATAGCGTATAAGATAGGCGAGGGTCCGGCGACGAATTCCGCGCCTCACAGCCTGAAGCGTGTGCCTACTTTTTGCAAGGCAGGTGCGCGCGCATATGCTATTAAATTGTCAAAGACCCGTGTACTTGATAGCATGAAATAATCAAAAGTCAAGCAAGTATTTAATGCCCCCTCAAACACACTATTGTGATTACACGCACACTCACGCGCTTCATGCTACCGCAAGTGGTAACTGCTGGGTTTTTCAACGTCGAGTTAATATTGATTAACAACATAAAATATCATAATGGCGTAAAAGTGACTTTTTGTTGGGATTGGGAGTGTGCGTAGTAATTACGCGTGCAGTAATCGCAAACCGCAACATAGCAGCGGCCTCGGAGCCGGCGTCATGTGCGGAGTGAATATGGCTGATCGGGAACGGTCGCAATTAGCGCGAGGCTTGCTCCCGCGCAGACAATGCGAGCTTTGTGCGCCGCGCACGATGCGTACCCGCCGCAATCTTTTACGGTTTCTGTGCGCCTGCGCACGCAGCCCGCCCGCCATATGACTCTTTTAACCGTTGTCTCGGGGACCTTCAATCCTTACACATCGTTATTTATGTTTGATTAATGTTCGGTGCCTTTTTATGTCAGATGTTGGTCAAAAGGATTGATATAGTCGTTATTGCCTGTAAAATACTTTACCCCAATTTGTGTATAAAATCAAGAAAATTAAAATGCCCGTTAAGTAGGTTCAATTATTATTGACTTAATCTAGAACCTACATATACACATTCATGAAAGTGAAATTGGGTAAATTAGAGCACTTTGTGTCTTTATAGGTTGTATTCACCATTTAAACTTAATTTTAATTATTAATTTATTAATTATTTAAGGTGATATAAAAGATAATTAAATTAAATTTTATATAATTTCAATAAAAAAAATATTATAGAATTAGAAATGCATTTCTACTCAGTAACTTAATGCTTTATTGATAACAAAGCGGTTTTTATAATGTACTCGTACCTACCTATATACATACATAATATGTTCTTGAATGATAGATAAACAATCACATTTAAGTTCAATTTTGTATAAATATTATTAAATACCGTATTATTATTTAATACGGTATTTACTTATAGACTTAAAACTAATAATGTAAAAAAATATGCGTCATATTTTACCATCCACCGTAATACGTTTAACAAGAATATTTTTTATAATCATGCAATAAAAGACATGGCTCTTCTGCGGCGTCTTGATCGTATAAATCATGGCTGTTTACTGGTTTACCTGCATGTTTGTGCAAATATATATAGGACAGGTGATATTGGCAACTGAATCACAGCTTTATTGTATGTGTGTAAAGTTTATTTGCTGTGTTGTGGAGTGGTGGGATTGTATCAACAAGTAGTGGGTTGCTCATGGTGGCACGGTGACTGCGTGGACCAGAGGCGCGTTGCTAAAGGCTTATATGTAATGCTAATAATAATTTTAATAGCGGTTCCCCAGGCGATCCTATAAAGGCTCCGCTATATTGCCATACTATAACTACTGACTACTGATAGGTACTAAAATAAAAGCGCATGGGAATTGGAACGGCTACCACCTAGTCGTTGACGGGTTCACCTGTTTATTTAAATCAATCGCAGTTGATACCATATAATTAACTTTACAGCTTTAGTGGGCCTTTACCAGATCTCTTTTTTTTTGCTAGGTACCTTTAACTAACAGATCTTCTTATTGTTGTTATTAAATGTAGTACCTAACGACTGAGCTTAGGCCGGTGTTTGAAAAAACGGGAAAACGCGTATTTCAGAGATGAGGCTCAGGCAAAAAATCAAGACAGCCGAATTTGATCAATCTATTAATTTTGGTAATGTGTGTGATTGTACCTCCTTCGATTGATTGAACACATAGGCTACCTCTTCGGTTCGAAATTATCTTGTACGAAAATGAACTAAGAGTACCTGAATAACTGAAGACACTCTATTTACTTCAACAAGTTACTCTCCTTCGATGACGTATTTAGTAGATTCTCGACAATACAATTGATTAGATATTAGTGGTCACCTTTATAACTTTATAAGGCGACACCTTGTTACAGTTAAAAGTCGAACAATTCCATCTATTTGATGCCGAGCGGAACCGTTCCATGTACTTATACAAAGTGTACAATCTAGTTTGTCGACTTGCTTCATATCGCACACATAAACGCTGACAGTTTATAAGCAATCGCAAACACCTTAATTTTTAAAGTGGTTTTGGGTTTTTTAAGGAGGTTCGTGATAATCTAGCTAAAGTTTTAATCAGGGAGTGGAGGTATCGCATCTGTGCGCGGCACGCGACGCAGGCGTTTACATAAATCCGTTAAGGGTGCACATGCCGCGGGCGAGTCGCGTGGAGAATCTTGCGCACCGACTGAGGGTGCGCGCTAGGGGCGACCCGGGTTTCTTGCGCCGATATCGATAAAATAAGTTCCTGCCAGCGCTTCTTGTTGATTCACTTCTATTATTATCATCCGTTCTACATAACATAACGTGGGTAGGTGATTAGGTATACCAAAATTTAAAGCAAATCGAGTCATTAGAAGTGGGTCAAACTTGACTTTAATTAACAAAAAAAAATTTTTTTCATATTATATATACTATAGCAAGTCAAATAAAAGCATGTAATAAGTAACGTATAATAAACTCCGATTCGCATTAAAAATAAAAACACAAGAAATAAGTAAAATCTCGCAGTATCCCAGGAGTCGCAGAGACAATCGATGCGCCGCGGCGCAGGCGCACCCCTGGCCGCAGCCACCTGCCGCCCGCACCCCCACGCTATATTTTATTCCACTTAATCGTCCTTTCCGTTATAATACCAGTTTTTTATCCCGTACTTAAAGCAAATATTCCTTTTCTATAAACGCTATCCCGACCGTCCTATTAACTATAATAGACACTTTTAATTGAGAATCTATAAAAGGTTTCGCGAACTGGTGGCCTTATATGGTCGAAGTATTCATCATGGTAGCTGGTTCTCATCTGCCCAATTAATAAAAGTTGACTGCGAGGAATGGCGCTGCCTGCGCTCGCTGGTACCGGTTCTGGCTGCAGCTGAAACTTACCCTGCCAGCGTTTTATTTTGATTTACTTATCTACCGACTACGTGTTTTAAAGGCCAAAGAAAAAAGAGCTATGCTACGCTTAAGATTGAGAGCATTGTCAATAGTGATTTAAAAGAACTTTTTTTTTATATTCGACCTAAATTCGATTTTCCCAATTAATGACACTGAGTATTATTAAAGGATATGGATGGATACCGGGTAGGTAGGTTGTGTATGGTTTTAATTTAAGACTCTACATTTCTTTCACACACTTAACGTTTTATTAATCTCTTTAAGTTTATGATTTTCTGGGTTAGCAGCTATATTTCATGAGCCGCGAACAATTAAGTACGATAATAACAGACATAAATCTTTCATAATCTGTTAAGTAAGACAATTACAAACATATATAAAATGCTATACAATACAATGCAAAAGTCTACTCAAGTCCGTGCAACAAGAAGCGAACTTCATTTTTTTTGTTAAAACAGGAATCACGAAAACAATCGCGATACCGAGCCGACCCCAGTTCATTAATGCATTTGAAATCGAAAAAGACGATTTGTAAAATTCGAACAAAGGTAGAAAATAAAAAGGATGATAAAAAGTGGCGCAGGCGCGTGCCGGGGCGACATGTGCACGCGCCGAGGATCTGCGCTAACGGGCCGTGACGACCCTCCCCCCCTCCCACCGGCCGGCGCTGCGCCGGCGCATCCACGCGACCTGCGTCGGTCGCCGTTATGTCATAACTTAGTCACACACAGTGTTTTAATTCCGACATATTGATTTAATGATATTGTATGTTTTTAAAACTTTTAAGGTCGTTTTTTTAACGATTGCCATAGAGAATTTATTCTTTGTATACTCATCAGAATTTTATGACTTTACAATATTTCTGATTATGTGTAGATTTATTGCTTAGTGGAAACTTTGCTGGCTTATGTTTCCCCTTTATGTGTCTACTTAATGCATCATTGTAAGCTGTTTGTTTTCCCAATAAATAAAAATAAAATAAAATAAAAATATTTACAGTTAAACTGGCAGTTCCATATTTTTTCTCAAAATAACAAGGTAATTTTTTTTATTGATTCTTTTTGCTACAATTTATTTACCATTGGATTTTCATCTAGCACTATTTTTAAAATAAAAACATTAATATTATCAGCCCTCCTAAAAAAAATTCAAAAAATATACCTATTGCTCAGTAATTGTTGTCAACAGTGGAACCACTGTCCGCACTATGCTGTGCCCGCGCCCGCGCCCGAGTCAATACTGAAGCACTTCCGAAGCCCCACGTTCGGGAAACGTAACACCATGTAACCAAAGCAGATTAAACGCTTAATTGAATTCCCCGAGATTCCTATTACGAAGTTAATCGGGTATGTAATTACTAATTGCGGTAATAGGTATTTCATAATGTAGAGTACAATTGTTTCGTATTACTTATAAATAATACTACCTATGTACTGATTATTGTTATATTTAATTTTATGTTTCACTAGCTTATGGCCCCGCCCCAAGGAAGAAAAAGCCTCTGAATCATAACATAAGTCGGTAACTATACGACAACTTGAGAGTAGGGAGAAGGGATTATCATTACTTCATAAACTCATCATTTGGCAAATGTTTATTGTCTACCAATACTAACATATTAACTTACTGAACTTAATCTAATGCAACCTATCGTACCTACCTACCTAAGCCAGGCGATTAGGTGTATGTAAGTTTACAAATTAGCAGCCAATAAAGTTTAGTAAAATATTTAATGATACATTTGTCTAAAGTTTGTTGGTAAATGAAGAGATTGATGAATGTGGATGAAGCGAAAGAGGCATCTCAGGATCGTAGCAAGTGGAACAAAGTAGCCTCTGCCTACCCCTGTGGGAAAGAGACGTGACGGTATGTATGTAGGTATTGTTGGTAAAATTTATTGGATCCGAAAATTAAAAAAAACCTTCTCAAAAGATTTAATTTAGCCGGTTCACTCCCGACTTAATAATTTCATAAGTTAAGCCAATAGGTACATTTTTAGTTATTATAAATAATATCTCACGCGATTTAAGTAAGTATTACCTTACCTTAGCTTAAATTAGATTTTTTTTACGTATTGGTAGAGCAGGTATAGAGTTCATCGGTTTGAGCTCTCAAAACTACTTAATATTTATCTATCAACTCTGTGACCCTAATATTACTAAGTATATTTATTCTTTAAGACTAACTAAATAGAAAGGTGACGTAAACATCATGTCAATAAATATTCAGGCTCATTGCTTACTTTGCGTACTGAGTGTATTATTATCGGCAGGTCAAAGAATCTTTACCACCTCTGTCAACTTTATTTACCTAATATCGTATCAATTGGAATTTTGTTTTCTTTTTACTTTAGGAATTAAGTATTAACGGCGGTGACAAAATTTTCATACCGCATTATGAAAAACATCTATGTTCTATTTAATTTAAAAAATGCTGCTTGTGGAACTGGTCCTGTGCTGATTGTTCTGCCATTCATTCCATTTTTTTGCATTTTACATTTAATAATCTGCTAATGAGTAATTAAATTAAGATGAGCAGGAGCTCATCATTGAAAGGATTCAAATACAATTTCCTCCAATGTTATTTATGTAACTATTATCATTATTACATTATTCATTATTATCGATTCAACAAAGGTAAGATAATCATTTGTTGTACTTAGGTACTTATGTAAAAGATTTTTTAACAGTAACATTATTATTTTGATATGATTATGTTACGGTCACCTCCGGTCAGCTTGCAAGTGTTGCAAGTAAGTAGCTAAGCTGCAACCATTATTTTCATGGGTTACTCAAGATTCCTACAAAACTTAGAAATTAATTCGCTAATTTATTATTTTACGTTAGGTAGTATAATTATATTTCGTTTGGTTAAACCTTGTTTGTTTTGAATGAAATTATGTACATAGATGTGTTTCTTTGTTTTTTATGTAGATTTAAAAGTGACAAATTCCATTCGAATGTCGTATTATTTGTAAGTACTCTAAGCCAGATCTAAGTCGCCCCGCCCAGCGCTAGACGACAGCCAATGCGGCGCGGTGGGCGGGGCGCGCTCTCGCTCAGCGGACTCACCACGCACCCTAATATCCTCTAATCTCGAACATATAGGATTACAGTACTCGGATTTACGGATTACCCACTGATTACATACCGCCCCGTATATAAAACACACGTCGGCATTGCTGTCGCGTGCACAACAAAGTAAAACGAAACTAAAAAACTGCTTTAAAAAATCAGAAGATGCACAAACAATTGCGAATTCTTAACTTCGCCTGAGCTGTCATATATTATAAACCTGCTTCTATTTAAAGCAGCGGCTTGGGATAGGGGAATTTTAATGTCACAGACACAGCAACCGCTTATTTGAGGGCATTAATGCATAAAAACCATTTTTCAGCGTGTCCTATACGCCGTCGGCGTATCTAAGTGCAACCGACGATTAAGTGGACTCCGTACGTCGCGAGCCACCTGTCAAGTGGCTGTTTCATCAAATCATTTCTTTAATGCGCAGCTTCCCCGACCTGCTCTTTTTTGAGTTTTGAAAAAAAACGTTACAGTGACGGTGGTCGGGTAGGTCGGGGCGCGAGAGCCTCCGCTCAGTCAGGTGCCGAGCGCCGCACGCAACGCACCTCAGCCTGCGCGGCCTGAGCCCGAGCGCGATCCCGCCGCTGTTCGCTAGTTACGAACTTACGAACTTGCTTTAAAAAAATGATTTACTGGTGCACGTTGTTCAAATAATTTCAAATCAGAAACTTTTAAAAAGGCGTGGTGGATTCAAGTGAGTGCGACAAGAAGTAATCGTTTGCAGATTCCCCCCCGTCCGAAGTAAGTCCGCCCGCCCATATCTTAATTTTATCTTTATCTGTAGAAAAATGTTGATTCGGTGTTTTTCTTGACGGGATTAGTAAGTACCTAGGACTAGCAGACTTTTCCAATGACAAAGACATTAGAGCGGAATCGATAGTTGAAGGAATCCTTGTAATTTACACATACTTATATCTTATATATAATTACCTACCTTCAGTTATTTAGTTCGTAGTATAGAAATATCGATTATTTAATCGCAGTTATATGCCCTGGAAAACTATTGAAAATATTTTTTCCGGGTTGGCGTTTAATCGTCTTTGAAATTGTTTTGAAACCTTGGTTGGATGTGTCTTGATTTTGTTTATATTTTGTACAAAATAATATGAACATGTAGTTGCCTTTGTTTGTAGATTTAAATCGGAGCATACGAATATATATTTAGTCACCTTCTATTTGCATGAATCAACCAATAACCAAACATGATAGTTTGTAATTTTTTTTAATTTTATTGATGTCTATGCAAAATAAATAACGAAAAATACTAACCAAATTCGCAGTAGGTATTTAACGTACTTAACGTACGTAAATGTCTTCCGCATTTAAATCAGAAACAGACGTTTATAATGCCTTCTTTGGTCTATGAATCGGTTTGCGGCTTAATAAAAGCCGAAAGAAATTATGCACTGTTAAGTAAGTAGGTACCCATGTATCAATCTACCAATGTAATTAGTCTCTAATTAAAGCTCTATCTACGTTTTCTCATGAATGATTTTAATAAAGGAGTTTTGAAATCTTCGCGGACATAATTTCCGCAGCCTAGTCTAATTTGAAGGGAAGGTTTAGTATTTAAATAATATGGTTATATTTATTAATTGTAACGCGGATCAGGGATGATCCGGTTCTGAGACCTAATGGTCTCAATGATTTATTTATTATTTTTATAAAGCTTAACTGAACGATTTCGCTATTTTTGCTGTGATTAAAGTAAAATCAATACAATGGTAATAAAGCAATGAATAACTTATAAGATTGTGATTCAATAAACACTATGTTTTACGGATAAAATGGGTACCCTCAAGCATAACGCTTTTTCAGTTTATTACTAATGCAGGTCTTATAGTCAGCTAAGTACATCCCATTAGTGCGAAATCATACACTGCAAAATATGTTGAATTGGATAATTGAGACTCATTCCTTCGTGTTGTGACATTTGCCGTCCTGAGTACGGTAATCAGTGAAAAGTATAAAATCGGTGGAATCACAATTCATGGTCGTATAATTGTATATCTAAATACTTACGAGAACATTGATAAACATGTACCTATTGAAATGTCTGGATATATATTTTTAATTCAAGACCGGAAACCGAAAATATCGCTTCAAATTCAATCTCTACCATAAGAATTAAGTACCTAAATTAAAATTGTTGAGCAGTCTCATCGATATATTAAAATTTAATTAGATTAACAACTGATACCTTTCTCCACTAAAATTTTAAATAAGCATTCGAGCATCGTCCTGTTTTACCGTCTGTCCAAATAAAGCAAGGTGGAAGGCGCTCAAGGCGCTAATAATTCGCGCAGATTGATTTTCCCAACACTTGCGCGGGTTCTCAGCGGGCTCGCGGCGGGAAAAAATTAAAGCAGCCGGCGCGGTAACTGCCCGTTAGACCTAATGAAGACCTGCCGTATTTAAACAAGAAATTGCGATACACGACCCCCGCATATCTTAACTCGTTAGCCAATTAGCTGTAATAGCTCCAATCAATTGCCCCATTTGTAGGGCAAGAAAATGAATTTACACAATTGCTTCATAAATAAGATCGTTATCAGAACCTCGACTACCGGGGTCGCCAGAAGCAACTCACATATCGCTTTACTTTTGTATCCACATTACTATAATTAGAAAATTTTGCAAATCATTGGTGAAAGTCATTATTTTTGATTTGCTTTGACAGTTTGATACGAAGTATGATGATGTTATGTTAATTTGTAATGAAATAGCTGTAGTTTCTCGTAAATTGAGCTTACGTACCGCGCTCATCGCACAAATGGGTGGCTAATGTGTGTTAGTTTAATGAAGATTGTTTTTACTGAAGTGTGCATTATTAATGCGCGTACGCAGAGGGCGCCGCGACGTTCCATTATTCTGATTCTACATTTACTTGATTGAGCTTTTAATGCGATTCGCTGTCAACACACAAGCGAATGGATTAATCAGGGCGAGCGGTGTCAACAAATAGACGCCGGCGTAATGACGTCGGTCACGTGAAAACTACGCCCGATATCGCCACTTTAGAATCGCTCACTAATGCCTGTGAAATCTTGATAAATGACTTTTGATGCTATGCATGTCATGTTGTCAACGAAAAAGAATACTCCAATTATAATCCTACTCATCAATCTAAGCGCAAACATGATTGGTTTTTGTTTATTTATTAAACCCAGTTCATAACGGGTGCTGATCAATACATGAAGTTTAAAATGTATAATGGTATTTTCTGTGTAACTTATTAGCAAGATGAACTTTTTTGATAGCGTAATATACAGATTGGGTTAGATTAGGTTTAGCTTAAAATTATATATTATTTTGAACCATTATGAATTTAAACCCATTAAATATACTTTTTAAACTTTATGTAACTTTAAAGAAGATGAGATGTGGAGAATAAATAGAATAAGTTCTCAGACACCACCGCATTGATTTAATTTCGAATACAACTAACCTACTCAAGTCTGAAATGAGGATCATGTTTCAAGTATTTTTTTGAAACACATGATGCAAATTAATTCTGAATACTACACTAACTAACCCCTGCCGCCGCCTGCTGCCTGCCGTAACTATAGTATAGAGCTTATATTTATCTTTTAGTTGCTGGACGTTTTATTTCATCTTCGGTCTATCTGTCAACACCTTTTTTCTCAGTAACATGTTGAGGTATTGGAATTAACTACGAAAACTAAACGCTTACGCCTATGGTCTCTTTCATCTGTAAAAAAATAAAATTGAAAAATTATAATGAAGTTAGGCAATTAGCTAAAAAATTAGGTTAATTTTTTTTTGACCCATGAATGCACACGACCCGGGACCATCGATGCTCGAGTCCGTCTATCACTTGGGCGGTTATTTTGAAACGGAATATATGTATTTAAAAAAAAATCTATGTTAATTAAAGTCTTATGACGTTTTTCGTAGCTAGAACTTGGCACATTGGTAAGCACAACCACTAGCAATGCATTTTAATTTAAAGCTGTAGTTTTTACCTTACTGCTTCATCAAAACGGAAACGTGTCTAGAATTTTATTAGAGGGTTCGTGTTGTAAAAATGTAAGCAAACGATAGAATTTGTGTAAATAACTAAATGATATTGATTGTTTGCAAGTCTCGCAACACACTTCGTGTCCTCACAGTTTATCTCTCCTTTGGTGGAGATCAGGCGCTGAGTATTCTCCCTTTGTCCCAGGATGTCCCGCCACGTGCTGCTGTCGCGGCTGGCGGAGCAGTTCCAGCTGTCGTCACCGCCGCCGGCGCACCGCTTCCCCTCCCCCGAGCGCAGCCTCTCCCCGCCGTCGCCGGCGTCGCCGCGCTCACCGCCGCACTCGCCCTTGCCCCAGCATCTACTCCAGTTCGGAGATATAGAGATAGCAGGGAGGGCTTTGAAGCAGTATGCTAGAGCTACAGGTAATATTAACAAACTATGATTAAAAAAAGGCTTCATAATTTATTAACAGAACCTACGAGTAGGTACTCGGAGAGTGCACATGCTCACTGTATCTTAATATTAATCTAAAATACTTCAGCCGGGGTTTATGTTATTTTGACTGAACACGAATGTTTCGATACACTGGGCGATGTTCGATATAACTGTGTCAAAGGGGTGACTTAATTATGAATCAAAAATTACGATAAAAATCTAACAGGATTGTTTAGACAAACCAATCCAACCCCCCGCAGAAATATTGTGTAACCAAACGTGCCAATTGGCTTAAGTGGATAAGGATCTCTACGCTTCGTACATTTCCGCCTCCTCTATTTAGTAGAGTCTGGGCCTTACCCTTTACCTATTGTACGCAGAGCTAAGCGCGCTGATGTACTGCAGCGGGCTGGGCGCGCTGTACGGCGGCGGCGGCGTGTGGCCGCTGCTGCTGCCGCGCTCGCCGCCGTGCCCGCGCGCGCCGCTCGAGCTGCGGCACACGCCGCCCCGAGAAGGTAATGCCTAATAATTTTTCAATGAGGTGGCTTGTGGCAAGATTAAATGCTTAGGTACAATTGAGTAGGTATCGAATTCTTTTACCAGAATCTAAAGCAGCTTGTCGCTAATCATATCGCTATTGGTGTATACTTCATTTAATTTAGAATGAGAAACCACAACAACATTATATTGCGGCTCGTGAACTGTAATCTCTTTACAATTTGTACTAGAGTAACAATTGACGACACGCAAAAAAAGTGACATTAAAACAATTTTATTTTGCGGCTGCCAAACTATTGCCCTGTACTATTTGCTAGGTAAGAAATAGTTGACCAGACGCAATATAATATTATTGTGGTTTCATTCTAAATTAAATGAAGTATAGCTTAAGTCTAAAAAGTTCATAAAGTAAACGATAAGATGTTTATATCCGGCGCGCGCTTCCAATTTTCACTCAAATTGTGTCTAACCAATTTAAATTCAACTAGATATTATCTATTTTCTCAATTAAAATAACCAAAAAACAATCCTTTGTTTCACTGTAGGTATCAACCACACTAAAATAATAACGTCGTCGTTAACTTTCGACACGAATCAATTTGCCTTATCTAACCTAAATCCCTTAAACAGTCGAAAACCTGTACTGTCGAAGTAAGTACGCTTGCCTCGGCCTCCTTACAAGGCTTCCTCCTTTTGTACGCAAGCCTCATTAGAATAGCTATCGGTGCAAGTGAGTTGCTGATTAATAACTCGTGCGGCGATATGTCGTCGTTTACGTGTCGTTTACCTCCGCAGCAAAATTTGCCAGGGAATCGACGAAGGAACCAAGCGGATGCCTACAAAGACACGGTTACTTATTTGAATATCTGCGCTGGTAACGACTGAGCATTGAAGGTAGCGAGTTACACTGGTTAAAATCACCTACTTAACCTGAATTTATAATTGGTCGTATTTAAAACAAAACAAACTGTAATTAATGATATCGTTTCTATTTTAGTACTGAGTTATAGCACAGGTTTTCATAATGCAGTTTAAAAAAAGTATTACCTATGCATTTTCACTGTCTGGTATTTTCAACACTTGAAATCACATATAACCTTTAAAATATTTGATTGTTCAGGTGCCCCTTTCTTATGATAAAATATTATTGACATAACTTTAATTTCACCTTTGGACGTATTTTCTGAAATGGATTGTTATTGATCTACTTAAAAGTCGCGACGAATTTTTTCTTTAAATTGTACTCTTGATATTTATTTATTTTTTTGCAATGTCCATAAATAAAGCACCTCTTTGAATATCTCTAGGGGCTATCGGTAACCACTCCATAGGATATATTGTGTAAACGATATAGTATAAGCAATACATTACACATAACACTGCCTGTGTCCAGCAGTGGGACGTATATAGACTGGAGATGATGACGATGATGATGATGATGAAGTATACATACCAACTGGACAACAATAGACATCCGTCTATGAGTAAGTCGGATTAATTATTTTATTCAACGGTTTTAGTTTACGAAGTACGAAGACGCAGTAAATACTAATCTGAAAATGATTTACCACAGTAATAGATTTAGTTGGGATATCAGTGTTTTAGTGACATTTAAATCCCTAGTGTATATTGTTAGTTAACGTGTGAAACAGTAAAACAAGTTTATTGAAATCCGACTTACTCGACATACCGAGACCTAACTGACACTAAACCTATGGTTTATTGTTCATGTTCATTACCTAGTCTAGGTATTATTTCATCTTTACCTAGCCTTTACCACGGTTTTCCCATCATTGGATTTGGATCGTAAATTAGACTATAAAAGAAACGTGATTTCGTTTTTTTTTATAACATTTTATTCCTTCCATTTCTCGTTTCTAGTTAATGTTGGTAGGTACTAGGCAGTACCTAGTAGGATTTTTTAAACTTTGTCATTACTTTACTTGTGATATGACGCAATTAATCGACAAACATTGCACACCTGTAGAGATTTGTTCGTCTTACAGACGTCCGCTGTGACTCTGTTGACTTTATCGAAACTAGCGTGAAGAACGGTCACTAATGAGACGGCTGTTTACAGATAACGAAGAGGAGCTGCCACTGAACCTGTCGACGAAAAACAGGCAGATCTGGTCGCCTGGTAGTGCATGCGAGCGCGAGCGCGGGCCCGGGGCGGACTCCCCCGGCGGCTTGGGGCTCCAGGACGAGGTGCCGCTAGAGCTGGTCAAGCGCAGCCGCAGCCCCGACGAGCGCCCGCTCAGCGCTGACCCCTGTCGCTGCCCCTCGGCGCCCGAGCACCTCACCTACCCCGTGCTACAGCCATCAACCGACCACAGCTTCTCCCTAATCACCAAAAGTGAAAACCGGACCGAAAAATCGTTTCAAGTAAGATAATTACTTTAATGCTACATTTTCGTTTCTTTTTCAAAGATAACATCAGTAGAGGTATTAGAATATATTAAACTACACGTCATTGTCAATTAATGCAGTGGATGTACTCATGTAATTACTTTACCGTCGCCCAAATGCTTTGTTTTTTGTAAAAAAAGATTATTATTAGTGATCAGCTTTGAAATCGGCGAGCACGCATCCTGTGGGTCCAGAATAACCAGTAAAATAACTGTCCAGTTTCCGTTCGAAATGTTTTTAAATAGCAAACCAGTAGCCGCCCGTTTTAGCCTCTTTAACAAATCAAATAGCAAAAACTGCATCTGTCTTAATAAGTAGTCGCGCATGGAACGAGTCGCGCTGTTGCGGCCGCCAATTGCTCGTCTTCTCGCCATTTTTGTACCTTTCGTTTTTTCTACGTCGCCATTATTAAAATCCGCATCGGTTTTAATCAAAATTCCAACTTTTAATATCACAGCGAAGCAGAACATAATTGGAGGAATAATTACCTTGTGTCATACAGCGATAAACATGTTTCAACGCCACTCTCTGTGTTCCACACTTTATCATTATAAATTAAGTGGTAAGTTTCATACGCAGATAAATAAATATTTACTAGTTAAAACTTACCTACAGGTTCTTATGCCTAGAATCTTGCGCTATTTTACTTAAATCGAGGCAACGGGTGCATCGCAATATACTTAATATACTTATACGCGAGCTTAGGGGTTGTAAAGGGTGTTCTTACTGTCAAGCATAGCTGTGCTTTCGCTGCTGTTTTCCTGCGTGGAGTAAGACAGCCGGTGAAATTTGCTGGCCCATGAAGTAGGTACCTATTATATCTTAGTTCTATAGGCAAAGCATCTGCAATGCAATCCAATTCTCTAGTTTTACGGGTGGGGCTGCTCACTTACCATTGGCTGACCCAATTACTCATTTGCAACTCTCAATAAATGTCTTCATTCTTTCTTTCAACTCTATCATAAAACTTAAGTGACAAACTTGAATTGGCCTTTAATTAACATGACGAGATTAATAGGTAAGTTAATTTGCTCATTAGAATTGTCTATTACTTACCTACCTTCGTAAATAACGTCCATCAGTAAGAAAAATGTATGAAAGATCATAGTATACATACTATCTATATTTAAGAGATATTTGTACCTATGTAGCGGCGCGTGGCGGAGAGGCGGCGCGAGCGCGCGCGTGGCGCTCGCGTGCCTCATTACATACCGCCACCTCATTAAGCACTTTATCAATCGCACTTGCAATAGAACAAAGTGATAGAGCGTACTTTATTGTAGATAGTACTTTACGAGGGAGGACTTTTTTATGGAAAATCCGCGGTAGGTAAAACAATTGATATAAAGTTCAGATCTCGATATCGAACGAGCAGGTATTCTTTATCTACATTCGATCTCAATGGTATAAAAAATATTTTAATAGCGCTTATAAATAAAACCTACTTAACGGTCAAACTTACGCGCATACCTAACTGTTTTACATCGAAGGAATCCGATTGAGTTTATACAACTATAACCTATATGTGGACATTCATCCCCTAGCACCTGTGTTGTTTATAAGAGTGCATCGACTGTATAAAAAGGCGTCCAAAAAAGTAACAGTTTTTGTGAAGCGCGAGCGCAGGCAGCTGCCGGCCAACTGTCACCCGCGCCCGCGCCCGCGCCGCGCGCTGAACGGCTAACCGCCCGATTAAAACCCGCAACTCGCTTATTACACCAATCATTAACGCAATCAAGCCTGCAAAGCTTGCGGCTTCATCACATTCTCATAAAAGTTACGCATCGTTTATTAACAGTGACTGATCAGTCAACCTGGCAAACAGAAGACAATAATGC
Organism: Pandemis heparana; assembly: GCA_963854515.1. Classification (NCBI taxonomy): domain Eukaryota; kingdom Metazoa; phylum Arthropoda; class Insecta; order Lepidoptera; family Tortricidae; genus Pandemis; species Pandemis heparana. Next base: position 11,934,550 of record OY978008.1, on the reverse strand, counting down.
GCGGATTTTAAGCAATAGATTTACTAGACATAAGAGTTTTTAAACTAGATCCAATAACCTTTACTTACTCTACAACTGTAGGTACTAAGTAAGTGGTAACACGCTATTGAACGATGAACAGCCTTAATTAAAATAGAAGCATTATTCGTGAGGAATATTTCAACAGCTAAGTACAACGAAACACCATCACAAGACCCCGATTTATTTCACAAGAATGAGGTTTGAGCAAACACCAGTAAAATGACAAAATTATTCCATAGCACACCAAATACATCTGTTCAAATAAATCTAAAGAAAAGCTTTTGTCTATTACAGAACGCACAATTCGGTGGCAACACGGACAGGAATTTGTTTGCTAAGAATTTATATTCATTTGAGTACAACACCAACTGGAAACATGACGCAACACTCGGTCGAATTTGTTCTACTTAGGTACGTGACTCGAGTCAATGAAAACATGTAAACATCACCCAATATGAAAACAATTGCCAAACGTTGTGCCTACGAAACTTTACTGTACCTAACACTTGACTTGCGCAATATTTTTGAAACCCTTACTAAAAATCGGAAGAAGCTAAGTTAGAATTAACCACTTCGGGTGAATCGCTGAATTAATAATAGTGGAAGAACCTCAGTGAAAAGCCGTCGACATTTTTAATTCAACATCGGCGGGCATCGAGTTCTTTCTCTGCGTTTAAAATACAAGTAATAACCCGTTGATACGAATTAATTACTGGGTGGAAAAAAAGTTTCATAGATTGTTGGAGAAAATCAAAGAATAGGACGGGGTGCGGCCTGTAATTAGTACATGGCGGGCTGTCACCGCCGCGACTGACGGACGCTGTCGGCGCAGACGGACCGCTCGCCGAATAAATAATTAACTTATTTATGTTGTGTATCAGCACACGGAAAAACGCGATAAAACTGTTAACTATGCACGGTGTATTAAAAATCTTCAAATATTATTTATGAAGGATAAAACAGCTTTTAGTTATAATCGCTGGCGCCATGTTTGATGACATTATGATTAGTTACGATGCCTGAAAGAGCCCGTCGTTGGTATAAAACGCACCAATGAAACTATTTTTTCGTAATCTATGGCTACCTATAAGTCAAAGTGACGACAGGTGAAAGAACTTAGATACCTTAGATAATTTGTAGCGGATGTCACACGAGATCCTAAAATCGGCTTGGTCCTATTTTGTGCGGTACTATCCACTGCTGTATCTCAAGTTCTCAAGCATTACACATTGCGTGCAAAAGTGGGATATTCGAATCTGTCTTACGAGCCGCTTGGATATCACTATGAGGTTGCCAGTAATTATTGAGAAACCCTCTATGATTAACGTTGTCTTCTTTGTTGCAGTGCAAGCAGTGCGGGAAGTGTTTCAAGCGCTCCAGCACGCTGTCCACGCACCTGCTCATCCATTCTGACACGCGGCCCTACCCGTGCCAGTACTGCGGCAAGCGGTTCCACCAGAAATCAGACATGAAGAAACACACCTACATACACACAGGTCAGTACTCATCGTCACCAACTGCGTTATGATAGGAGAGGCCGAGGCCCTGTTGGCTGTATTGGCAGTGTTCGACATTCGAGTGTATACCAGCTCTATCATTTTTGACTGGCCGTAGCGAGAATGAGTGGGATAGAATACTTAGGTACCATCATTCCAGAATAGATGCTCGTGCTAACAGAACTGTAGAAATATCTTCATGGAAATTGAATATAAAAAATTAAATCTTGGTGCAGCATTCTTGGTGCTATTGTGTTTCGTTCAGTGAGTGAGGGTCGGAGTTTTATTCCCTATTCCCTACTTTAGTTGACAGTGAAAAAAATTGCAGTTAGCTGATATGAGCCGGAAAACTTGCTGCTGCTACTTCTAGTTATATGAATACAAAAAATACATATGAAAAAATATGTGTAAGAATGAGACCTTGCCGGGATTACGTAGGTACCTACTAATTACTTAGGGAGTGCGAATTTTTGGTATGTTAGGACTCAATAGTCTCAATACAGAGTAAATAATTATTGATTACTTATATCAAAAAGTGGGTATGTATACGTACTCGTACTTATATTATATCCAAACCCGTACCGTTTTGATTTGAAATAGAAACACATTACGTAATAATGAAAAGTTGTGCTTGACACTTTACGTATGCAATAATTACATAAACACCGGGCTATTTCGAAGTTTCGGACAAATTAACCAACTATTCAAATTATGACACTATTGATTTGCCTCCCTTACTTTACCATCTAATCAGAACATTAAGGGAACAATGTTATTGTCTACATAGTTTTATGTAAGTCTTATTACTTAGCCGGTTTTTTTTTCTAACAGATCTGACATGGTATCATATTTGATACCTATATACAGCTTTTATTATATCAATAACAACAATGAATTGTTACTGTTTTTGATACGTTATTATCCATTTAAATAATATTCTGTAAAATATAAAAAACTCTATTTATTTAAGACTATATTATTATAGCTTTTGCCCGCGACTTTGTCCGCGCAGGTAACGTCAAAGGGACATACCACCTTCATCCAATCATTTCTTCAAATATTAAGTCATTATTTACTATCCCGAGAGAATTTCTAAAAGTCGCATGATCTCTCTAAAGTTTAGAAACCTTCAAAATGCGGTAAGTACTAATAGTACTAAAACGGTGACTTTCGAGACATCAGTGGTTTAGGCTGTGCATTGATCCGTCAGTCAGCCAGTATTCAGGACAAAGAATATTATATACAATACAATACAATAACTCTTTATTGAACACCACATATAACAATCAAAACAGAAAAAGGTATACAGAAGTAATAAGGTAACAATAGGCGGCCTTATCGCTACAGAGCGATCTCTACCAGGCAACCATAACGGACTGGAGAAAAGAACAGATCTGAGCAGATATATATATATATAGATAAGATAGATTAAAAACTTTCCAGCTTACTGTAGGTAGCGAGCTCCGTTTAAACCGCTGTCTTTAACGCGAGGGCCACAATTTTACCGCGCTCTATTATTTCTGCTACAAACTTTTCCTTGAATGAAAATCTTAGAAAAATTATGAATCGGTAAAGTGTTGATACTTTTTTTACATACATACATACATATCGTCACGCCTCTTTCCCACAGGGGTAGGCAGAGACTACCTTGTTCTTGTTCCACTTGCCACGATCCCGACATACCTCTGTCGCTTCATCCACATTCATCAATCTCTTCACTTCTTCTCCTCTCTCTTCACTTCTTCTCCTCTCTCTTCTTCTTCTTCTCTTTTCTTCTCTTCTTTTTTTTTTATTCGATCAAATATGAATTAAAACGTTTAAATTTGATATCAGACACTGCACGAGCATTTACTAATTCAGAATATTCAACGTTAATTCTTTACTTCTTAAAAATAACTGAAATGTCTCTAAATAGATGAGATCCATAAAAATAGTAAAAGACTTCGATTAGTGTTTTTCAATGTAAAATTTATTAATTCAAACTCTGTATCAGTGCACATAGATATAGAATAGGTAGGTACACGACATTTGCAAGACGGCCATCATTGAACTGTTTTCATCGTTTTTAACAAGCCGCGCGACACAAGGTAATCGCCGAAGTGTTCACAGACGAGTTCATTAAAACAGGTACGTATATTGCGTTCAATTAACACATTCATGTACCTACCAGTTACTAGGTTCGTGCAGGAAGGCAGCTTTTTGTACCTATCTTCGAATTTGATACGAGATACATGGGTACTTAATTATGAACATTAAGATACTATACTACCATACGATTGACCTTATTAAACAGATACTACTATCTCAAAGATCAGTTACCTTTAATAATATCTACATACCTATTGTTTATTTATACACTTAACTAAAGCACGAAATATCATTCCCAATACACTGTCGGAACCGATAACCTCTTTGTTTCTACAAACGTACGTAGATATAAATATTTAATAAAGAACATAAGTATCGTTGCTGAAAAACCTGAGTATGTAGTATGTACCTAAGTATAGCTAAAAATATTATACATAGACCTACTAACTGCATGGTTGGTCAGCGTTATTTATAGCCGGCACTTAGTGCTATCTGACGTCGTAGTCGAAGCTGCAGCGATCAACGCGAAACCTTTTTTATAACGGACCGACAACTTCCAGTAAACTCAACAAGACGAATTACCTAAAAAATGTGACGGACATATTTGTCTTGACCGGAGACGTCTCGTCACGTCGCTGCTCTGTTCCCAATGATTTACAGCGGCCCTACAAGGCTCTCGTCCTCCCGATAAATGCCTCATCATCAATATTCCAAAATGCGGCTCGGCCTGTAATTAGCCGCCAGCCTTCACAGGCCTTCACGTGCACCACTCCCAACAGGGCAACTACCGACAAAAACCAATCTTAAATCCTGTTCTATCTTTATAATGCATTTTATTCATTTTGTTAACATGTCCTGAGTTATAGCACATCGCTGCTCGCTTAAGAGTTGCTAAGTTTAAGCTGGACAAGTTGGAGTTTAATATATTGTGTCATTGAATGTTAAAAATAAATGATTGAACGGTAAACATTTTCTCCGGGTTTATTCAGATTGATATATTTTACAATCAATTTCAATTAATCGGCACACCATTTATTCGCTGTTAACTAGAGTTCCATTGCAATCTGAACGAAAATTAATAAAACACGCGTGTACCTTAACGATTCAGCATATTAAATCAACTTGAGAATGGCGCGATAAATAATAAAAGAAACTGTGGTTATGACAAGTGGTGGTTTGCGTATAGACGCCTAATTACGGCGATGCGACGCTACGCGTTGTCGCGGTGGCTCGCTACACGTACCTACTCATCAATTAAATACGAAATCGGAATCATTACGTATAACAACGTGTTCTACACCTGCTTCTGATTTACTATCTTAAATAGAAAAGTTTGAGCTACGTAATCAACTTTAATTAATCGTTTATTAGGACTGTAATTTATGACCTTTCTTGTTTACTTAGGGACTTATTATGAAATTGAAAATTATTTAGATTTACTATTTACCTCCAATAATGCTGCTATACTCGTAGGTCCGTCTCTCTAGAAGCCTCAGGTCCAGGTCAGCTTTCTAACATTGACGTAGGCATCTTAGCGGCTATCTAAGCAATCCATATGAAACTTAACATAATATTTATGTGACTTCACATTGATTTTGATCATTTTTTGCAGGCGAGAAGCCGCATAAATGCGTGGTGTGCTCGAAGGCGTTCAGCCAAAGCTCTAACCTGATCACGCATATGCGCAAGCACACGGGGTACAAGCCCTTCTCGTGCGGGCTGTGCGACAAAGCCTTCCAGCGCAAGGTGGACCTGCGCCGGCACAGGGACTCGCAGCACGCCGACGCCGACCCGGCGCTCCCCGCCGCGCCGCACCGCTACCGCTACTACGAAAACGACTCCAAACCCCTCGCACCCATACTCAGCAACTGAACATTTACCATCTACCGATCTATTGTGATCTCTAAGTCAATAGGTAATCGCCCTACGCCTACGGGCTAGCGAGAATTGAAACTGTTGTTACCCGTCTCTGCTAGTAGTTAAATCAGGTCAGCATTTCGATATTCGTGGTTTTATAAGTAACCAAAGATTAAGAATGTAACTTTACGATGCATGTTTCTGAACACATGCTTACTCAGTCGATATTAAAGTGAAAATAGGTGATACACTACATTAGTATAAAACAAAGTCGCTTTCCGCTGTCTGTCCCTATGTATGCTTAGATCTTTAAAACTCCGCAACGGATTTTGATGTTGTTTTTTTTTAATAGGTAAGTAGATAGTGATTCAAGAAGAAGGTTTATATGACTGTATAATTCTACGCAGAGGAAGTTGCGGGCAGAAGCTAGTGATATATATATACAAACACACACATACACACACAGATATAACAATAGCCCAAGTACGCACCGAGACAGTACAAAGATGTACCTATGGTTGACACCTTGGCTTGTGTTAAGGCATCAAAAACCGAGGCTGATCATAATGAATTAACAACTGTTGTTACCTTAGAAATAGTGCCTTATGAATGTGCGAGTACCTAACTTAAGTGTATTTAAAACGTGTACCACGTTGATTATTGCAATAGTTTATTATTTAGAGGTATCAAAAAGTAATGTCAAGTAAAAAATTTAAAATTCGTAAGTACCTAAAGAGCGTCTAGATGTTATTCATTTTCGCTTTAAGTAGCCCTTTGGTCTCAGAGTATAGGATATTAAGTACAAACAAACGAAGCCTTTTAGACAATTAATCCGTCCAACAACGTGGTAATGATTAAACCCGACTGTGTATACATCGTTATTTAATTTAGGAAATGACTGTTAACGAGCATCCAGGTTGACCATTAATACTTTAAGAATAGTCTTTTAAAAACCAAAGTAAAGTGTCTTAGTTTTTAAGTGAGTGTGTAACGCTTTATTTATTTAGTATGATAACAAGCCAGTAATTGTACTAATTACGCTTACCTAATTGTAACTTTTTTTTTCTTGTAGCTTATATCGTACCTATTCGTTTTTAAAGATTTTGCCAAGACATGATTAATTCATGCTATATATGGTATTTTATTACTTTCTAGTTTTTGATTGTTATTGATTTAGTTTAGGTAGAGCTAATTCTCCGTCCTTATTAGTATTGTATGACTTAGTAGTTAGGTTTACCATTATTTAAATTTATCTTTCGCCTTACTTATGTAATAAAAAGAAATTTTAATTACCACTTCAAAAATCGAATTATTTAGTCGTTACCGTGTGGTTACCATTCACTGTAAATTTGGTGACTATGGTGCCGATATTTGAAATCATGATACCTATTCATGATATTATTCATCATTGATTGTAAAAAAGTGTTTAACACGATGGGTTAAGAGGTGTCATCACTAAACTAATCCAGGTTTAAGCATTTATTTTTCGCAAGCGGCTCTTAGAGTAGTAAAATAATACTTTACAATCAATTTATTGCAATTCATTGATATTTAACACTTTTGTTTGAATCGTATGTGATTGAAAAAGATCGGTCCAGATGTTCGTAAAAGATTCTCTTATTTTTATATCTAGTAGACAATTGACAAGTACCGTGGTGTAGCAGCCAAGACATTAAAATGATTAAGCTCCATACCACATTCTAAATAAAGAAAAAAACAACAGCCGACGAGTTAAAATAACGGTCATTTTCCGTACGACTTTCTGACCAACTCAAAAACAACGGTTCTTGCTCGTCAATATACAATTTAATTCCATTAATTATTGAAGTTGGTTTCGGAAAACCATGCCATAATTGGCTGCTACGGCTAGTACATCACAGCTACCACAAGGTTGAGTTGCGCATTTACCAAGTTATTTTACTATTTTAAAAAATACTTATAAGTAGGTAAGCCCGAATATTGTTCCCTGTAAAATTTAAGTAGATACCTACTCTGTTGAAACTAATACCTTTTCAGTGGGAAGTAAGAGTGATAACAACGCTATCTCTATATGTGCACATATACATTCATTGTATAAATACCTACCATTGATTTATTGTTACTTAAGTGAGTCTTACATGTAAATATCACAGTATGATTAAATTTTTAAAATAAGAAACCATCCTGTGGTAAAGTTAATATTAACAATAAGAGCATCTTTGCATTTTAAAATGTACGCTTCTTTGTTGTAGTTCACTGAATGTTAAGTTAGTAAATAGGGATTAAGAACATAAAGAAAAATGAGTGTGCTCATTGCAAGTGTGACGTCACGTTAGGGTCGGCACATATGGCATTAAATAACGGCTAGGCCACCAAAGACTACCTACCAGCTACGAAAGCTCATCTACCTATACCAGTGCTGAAAGTGTCTCCGTAGTTTTTTATATAATTGCTACTACCTACTCTGTAAGACATTGATCTATTTCCCTTGCCAGAATTACATCCGTGAGTTAATTAGACAGTTTTCAGTTTTTTAAGGGTACGCTGAATTTTAATGCGTTTCGTTGCTACTGAACTACCAACAAAGACTTGCATAGTGAGCCATTTCAAATTATAGGTTTGACTATCTAGCAAATTAATTTATCTAGTGCTTACCCAACCCATACATGGCACCTGTTAAAGCAAAATGTATTTAATACAAAGTTTTGCCTGCGCGGTCACACCGGTTAGGTTACTTTGATTTTTTTTTTGTAATTATATGGGAAATTATATATTTCTCGATTTTTGTGACTGATGTTTAATAAAACGTGAATATCTGCTTGATTACATTTTACAAAATTATTTAGTAGATTGGTGTTATCAGAGAACTTGTAATTTATGTAAGCCAGTCTAATATATGCATATATTTATCAAATGTAGTTTTAATTTCAAGATCCAATTTTTAACCTTGTCTAGTATTTTTATTTCACTTACTTATATACCTACTATATATAAGATGAGCAAGTGTCACGATCTCTGGAAAGAGTATTTTGATGTTCGGTCTCGGGTCGAAGGGATCCGGACTTGATTGTACATATTAAGTTTTCTAGGGCTCAAATTGTTAGCGCACTTAGGCTTCGGTCTGGACACGTTCCATTAAATAGATTTGCACATTTGATGAAGAAGGTAGAGTCGCCTAATTGTGATGAGTGCAGAATATTCTATACTCCTTTATGCCATCTATACATAATAAATCAGTAGAAAGTTTGTGTCTGTACATTAAATAAATTCATCAAAAATAGAGTGCTAACGATTAGGGGAGAGGAATAAAACACGAAAAAGTAGATTTTATAATTTTTGCCTGTTTGTATGTATGTATATGTATGTATGTGTTCGCTAGTCTCGAAAACTACGCAACGGATTTTATTGCGGTTTTCAAAAATAGTTAACACTTATATCAGGGCAACTTACAGGCTTTATTTTATTGAAATCTAGTCAGCAAAAAAGTTATCGTCATTTAAATTTTAAAGAGTTAAGTGCCTGTTCAAATGTGCATGGCAATATGTAACTTTTGTAAATAAATGAAGTCAACGCGAACGAAGTCGCGAGCAAAAGCTAGTAAACAATAAAGCCGGTGACATATATTTGACATGATGGCTGTATCGATATTTATGCCCTCGACTGCTACAATGCCTGAACTGAACATATAAACAGTGGTAGGTATTATTTTTAACCGTATATAATGGCGCTGGATTTCAATTACTTAAATGCAAAATTTAGGTGCCTACTTTCTTACTTCTGCAGGTATTTAAGTAAGTCCGGATTCAATTTCCATGGGGAGGCAGCCATGGCGACAGAGGCTCGAGCATAATGTACTTAAGTACCTATATAAATGTTTGAAACACTCACGTATTTTAAGTCGAGGTGATTATTTGGCTATTCGTTTGAGGATACCTTTAAAAAGAACCACGGATTGGCTAGAAATATATCGAACATACTTACCACAAATTAAAGTAGTATTGATACCTACCTACAATGTAAGAATTTTTGTTTTTAATCCTACTCCCATAGCTTAGAAAACAAACAATCAATTTTAATGTAGCCAACACAAGGTGTCGTGTGTACCTAGAGTAAGTTATATATTTGTACCTACCTACTGACCACGTGCTCGACGCTGGTCATTCCAAATTAATAGTGTTTGTTGTGGCGCTTTCATTTCATTTCGTCGAGTAATGTAGTAATGAAATCAAAATACACAGAACACTTGCGTGACAGACATCGATTTGATGTAGATATGAGGAACTGGAGGAATTTCGTAATATCTTCTAGTTGGATATTAGAGGGTTAATAATATTGTAGTCGGTAGGTATTTCTATCTTGGAGATAGATATGAAAAACAAATCTACGTAGCTAGTGGATTACTTAATGAGAAGTAGGTACTGTAATAGCCCAATTCAAAGCAAAAAAACTTACAGTGCTTCTAGTTTTTTAATTTAAGTATTTGACACTTGCCAACATTAATGAAAAATAGCAAGTACAACAACAGCCGCATCGAGCATCAACTCTGTCCAAACTACTCGCTCTCATCCCGAATAATGTACTTTTCATTCAACAAATAGTTACCCACATTTGTCATCTTGCAGGGGTGCTCGAATGTGCATATTATTTTAATCCTTATTAATAGTAATCCAAACGAAAAGCTAAATGATGTTGGCGCAAGATTAAATTCATGATAATATTACAGTATGAACTTCATGTACTTACCTACACGCACAATCCATCCATTCACAACGCTGAGGAACCTTATCGAATTAACAACGGCTATTTAAGTAGGTAGGTATACCCCTTGACACTAATACTTCAATAAGTTGTTATACATAGTTCGGATATATTTACTCGGTACTTCGTCGGGCTTCTGTATACCCCTTCACTATCCTGCCATCGCGATTTGTTAATACAATTATGTAGATCGAAAGCAGGACAGGGAGCAACTGAAGCCTTAGAAATCGCTGCATGCGCATTGGAAAATTCATAATGAGATTTCTTAAGTACCTATGTGCCTACTTCGGTGTATGTTTACTGTAGTGTAGTCTACGATGGGCGTAAACCTTTACATACTTAGCATAATAAAACAGATTAGCATGGGACTATAAGTAAAATTTTACTTTCCGCTGCTTATGCGATCACTGTTATCCGTCCGTCCGTCTGTCAAGACCCTTTTTCTCAGAAACGCTTAGAGGTTGAAATTAATCTTATATTATCTTACTAATTACATACTAATATATAATATATAAAGGCGAAAGTTTTGAAGTTTGGTTGTTTGTTGCTTTCATGGCAAAACGGCTCATCTTCCTAGCGTTTTTCCCGGCATTTGCCACGGCTCAGTGAGCCTGAGCTCCGCTTTGGCAACCTAATCCCAAGATTTGACGTAGGCAATAGTTTTTACAGAAGCAACTGCCATCTGACCAACCCAGAAGGGTAACTACCTAAGCCTTATTGGGATTGGTCTGGTTTTCTCACGATGTTTTCCTTCACCGAAAAGCTCATGGTAACTTTCAAATTAATTTCGTGGATAAATTCCAAAAAACTCAGAGGTGCGAGCCCGGTCAAACCACTAGACTACCTACCACGGCTTTTCTTTAGTACAACTAATGAAATGAGTCTAAAAATCTAACTGCTTATGTCTATTTGTCTATGAAAGTAAACAATATAAAATGACCTCACTGCCTACATTTTAGTCGAGGGCTTTGCTAACACTGTACCTATTTTGTACTTATTCACTTCCCGTTGCGCGAGTCCGACTCGCACTTGGCCGGTTTTTTTTAATCCAGAGAGAGGGTCGCTGATAACGTTCCGTTTCATACAGTGAACCCATTTGAAAAGTAAGCGACTAGGTAGGTATGTAATATGTTAGGTTTAATAATATACCTGCTTACTACATTTGTTTTGAAATGCCATGTTTGTTGTTACGGGGCTAAGCTTTATATTTATAAGCTTCTTATGTCAGGGTCTACCGTACACTCAGTACTATCTGATTGGATGTGCATAGCATGCGGTCGTCGTCGCTCTGACTGCCGACCCCGCGGCCCTTATACCTACTACCTACTGACTGCTACTTACTGCACGTCTAGCACGAGATCGCACAAGAGTCCGTCTTTTTCTTGCTGTTCTATCTAGAAAGAGACTTGCTGTTCTATCTAGAAAGAGAGATTAGTCTATCTCGCGCGCTGACGTGCTAGCCGCTAGCCGGGCTGAGGAAATACTTAGTCGAAACCATGATTGAGGTTTTGAGATGACATTATTTACTCTTTTGTTGACTATAGGTGCTTAATAATTGCATTGCTACAATACGTGAGCTAATAGACCCGGACATTCTTGGTAATAAACTATTGGAGTTAAACGGGGGCGCCACTTCCTTCGCAATAAATATTTTTGACGTGAAGTGCTTGAACAATAAAAAAAAAAAAACGGTATTAGTTCCTTTTTAACAGTCTACAAGGGTGTTAAAAAAATCTAATCGACTTTAAAATCTTAGTACCGCAAATCAGTAGAGGTAGGTACCAGTCGAGGGCATAAATATCGATACAGCCATCATGTCAAATATATGTCACCAACCTTATTGTTTGTGGCGTAAAGGTGTAGGTATAGATGTTTTTGACGTCTTGGTAACATACTATACGTATATTATTGTATATTTATGCCCTTGACTGTACATACATAATATCAAGTAATTTATGGTTCAACTGTTTACACAACATAATAATAACTTTTACCCACTTTAAAGACAGAAACAGAATACTTTGAATAAGTTAAACAGATTTATCTAATAGGAAGAATATTAAAACGAATGCATATTAAAAATAGGCCATTATCAAAATACTTACATTACCTACCTACCCGCAAGTACTACCAGTTTGATCATAAATTAAATATGTACCTGCCTATACTTACCTATACTGCAGTCAAACTCAACAAAGAATTAATAATTGAAGTTGACATTGATTGTGAGAAACAAGCCCACACTTGTTTTCATTGGGTGGACAGATTTATCAAGGTATTACTGATAAGCAAACATTGACCTTTTTATCAGTGAACTATGCACAACATTTTGTCCACAACATTCTAATATCAAAATGTGTTGTTTGTTGCAGAGAAATTTATTCATAATCATTGATTATGGTATGGTTGCTATACTCTCTAGCTTAGGATAAAGCTTAGGGTAGATTAAGTACTTAAATAAAATTATTTATGAAATGTGTCAATAAAAATAATTTTGTAAAGGAAATTCATTATATTTATAGTAGGTACTTGTTTAAAGTGTATGTGACACTATTATCACAGGATGTTCATGGTTGTAACACTAACAATCATAAAACCATTTGATCCTTTTAATCGTCCCAGTTAACTTGGTGTCCGTCATGCCACACAAATGTGCCTTTAAGGGATTGAGGTGCCTCCAAGGCCAAGTACAAAGGGGCACGTGCTCCCCGCTCCGGAGTGAAGTCTCCCATTTCTTTTGTCATGTCGGTTTTAACAAAACCTGGATGTACACAGTTAATCGCAACATCTTTGCCTTGCTCAAGGAACTGCTTCTGTTGGACAAATGTTAATGCCGACATAGCCACTTTTGACACCTTATAATCTCCATAAGGGCCTGCAAATGTTGTGAATGAACTCTTTCCATTCTTTGCTGCTTGTAAAAATTCGTTAACAAATTGTAAAATCTCCTCAAGAGTGAGGTCGTCCTTGTTCAAAGTGTCTAGCCAAACCTGTTTCCGTATGTTGGACAGTAAGCCCCAGTCACTGCTTATATTTATTATGCGTGCATCATTCTTCAAGATGGGGTACAATATTTTTGATATGGTTAGTAAACTGAAAAAGTTCGTGTCTATGAGTTTTTTCGCGTCATCGTAGCATGAAAATGGTTTGTCGAAGTCAAGAATCCCAGCATTGTTTATTAGGACGTCTATTCCTGTGTGATGTGTACATATGTACGTGGCGAAGTTTTGCACACTTTCTTCACTAGTAACATCCAAAACATGAAAACTGGGCTTGAGACCACTCTCTTCAAGCTTTTTGACAGCTTGTCGCCCTTTTTCGTCGTTTCTAGCTGTAAGGTACACAGCGCCATCGAACTTCGCACATAAGCCTTTGACGATTTCGAATCCAATGCCTCTGTTGCCACCGGTGACTACTGCTACTTTGGTTTCCATTTTGTACATAAAATTTAGAATCTTAAAATACTACGTTATAAAATAATATTTATCACTACTACCCCGGTCATTCTTATTTGTTCTGTTCTGTCTGGCACTGAATGACACTGACACTTGCTTCGTTTGACACTTCTGACTTTGACGTGCCGTACAAGTTTTTTTTTTTTCAATAAACTATCAAGGCAAAAATCAGTGCAAATAACTGCAGCTCTAGCATACCATACATACATCCATTCTCACAAACTTTCGGATTTATATTATTTTAGTAGGATTGTATTCATCTAATAATTATATTATAGGCCTTACCACAGCCGTGTGATCTTATTATGAAACTCGGCAAGGCTGGTCTTATAGAACCACATTCTTGTTTTAAAGATCCTCATTATTTTTATGTATCATTACATAAATTACTATTATGTATTATTTTCTCAAACCAACGAATAAAATTGTGAAATTTGTGTGTATTGCTTCTGTATAATAATAGAACCACGAAAAAAAAAGTGCTAAATGTAATAAATATTTTCAAAATTGCTTTCTTAGGGTTGGATAAGAGGCTATTACATATCCTTTTAGGTATATTGTAGGTACAAATAATGATTCAACCGTATCATAATCTGGAGGAACCCAAACGTGTTGTTTTGAAAATGATTTTTATTTTATTTTAAAACAAGGGACTGAAATATAATGATGCGATATATTAAAAAAAAAGGCTTAGTAACCTTTCATTAGATAGCACACACGGTAGGTTTCAGAACAAAACATATTTTTTTCCCATACAAAAAAAAGATGACGTTATAACTCCTCTCTTCTTTTGTTTTTTTCCCGTGCTACGGGTCAAATTGATTCTTATGGTCTAAAGATCAATCATTCCGATTTTCATACTTTTAACAATAAATATAAACAAGAATTTTCAAATGTATAAGCACGTTTTTGCAGTATAAAGTATAATGTACAGTCTATACCACGACAAAAAGTGAAATCAGAAACAGAATGTAACTTAAAAATTTATTACAAAAAATAATATCTAAATTGCAATCATAATTGGAACCTACCATATTTACACAACTTAAAAAAAACTAGCAAAATCTTTTTGTTCTTTGTCAATCAGATCAAAATAATTGGTGAATTTGTAAATACATTACAAAACGAAATTGTACATATCTTAAAACAATCACACAGTAATAGCCTTTTATTCTTATATCTAGTCGATCTTCACGGCTGCATAAATTTTTCTGATGAAGGTGTAAGCAGCAAAAAATCCAATGGTGCCAGTTAACAGCCAAAACGTTAGTACCATGAGGCCTGTAAGTAATATTCATAATCAGTGTCAAATACTTGCAGTAGCTTATTAGTTATTTATATTTATCCATTGACTTGCTTTGATTAGTTTAGGACTAGATCTGGACCCTATTTCATAAAGCTACAAGTTACAATCTATAAGCGGAAGTCTCTATCTAACACATAGGGTCAAAAAGAGACTTCCGCTTGTAAATTCTTACTTGTAGCTTTATGAAATAGGGTCCAGTTGGTGTAAATTGTTGTGTGTGACTTTATTTGACTAAGGAAGTACATTTGATTTAATCAAACCAATTTTAATCATTTACCTGTGTAGCCAATGTAGAGCAATGTGGGTATAAATTCAGTGATTTCCAATTTTGTGAAGAAGTAGAATATGGAATAGATTAAAATGTACACAGCTGAACCTCCTGACACAATAAAACTCTTCCACCACCAGTGATAATCCTGAAATTTGATAAAATAAATAGGTAAGTAGAATTTTAGTTTCAGGGTCCCGACAAGTGATCAAGTATGAAAAAATTACAAACTCGAGAACATTCTACTCCTGTTGACTTCATATTGGCTACGCATTGGCATGGATTAGATTAGACGGTCAATATTATCCCGTGATCCACGCGTGTCGCGATCCATATCACAAAATATTGAAACGTATCACAGCAAATCCGGTTGTTTTGAAATCCACAACATGACATACCAGTATAATGATAATATTGCCTGTGTAATCCATCCATTGCATTTTGTTTTATCACTAGTCACCGACAATATTATCGAGTTGGTAAAATAGGGGTCTGAATAATGTAATTGTAAATAAATAGTTTCATTTAATAATATTTACCTCTCCACAGAGCTGGAAGTATACCATGACTATTGAGATTTGTGAAACTGATACCACCAATATGCAAAATACAAGGAATAAAAATCCAAATAGATAGTAAAACTGATTTTCCCATAATGCATTGAAGATGAAGAACAGTTCTATGAACACAGCTCCAAATGGTAGGATCCCGGCCATGAGTATGCTGAAAAAAAAAATAGCTATTGAACTTTATGATCACTTTATTGCTTAACTAAAAGGTTGATTTAGACGGGGACTATTTACAGCCGCCTAAATTTCGGCGCCTAAAAAAGGCACCGTATAAATTTTCGATGCCATTTTTTTGACGTGACAACGTCTTATAAATTGGTTTGCCGGGTGACACTTCAAGAAACTGCGTTACGCTCCGCTCACGTTATGCGCTCACAATGAGAGCGAGTGAGAGGCACGCGGGCATGGTTAGCCCGCCTAAGAGCGAGAGAGACAGACATAAAAAGTGAAAGGCACGCGTCCCTTCCACTCGAGCACAGTTAGCCCGCCTAAGAGCGAGAGAGACAGAGCGAGAGAGAGAGAGTGAGAGAGATAGGCATACACACCGGTTCATGTCTTGCGCTTCTATTTCGCTTAGGCGCCTGCATACAAGTTTACACGTCCTTCTTCCTACTATACGAATGAATATTCACATTAAAATTATTTTACCACTCAAAGTCGTTGTCACGTAAAACTTTCGCCCGTATACCGACTTTACAGGCAACCAATTTTTTTTAATAGCCTATTATAATGTCCCACTGCTGGGCAAAGGCCTGACCTTCTTTTTGCGCCATACCGCGAAAAAATGGCGCCGAAAGTGTTTATACGGTGCCTTTTTTTTGGGCGCCGTAATTTAGGCGGCTGTAAATAGTCTTCGTCTAAATCGACCTTTACTGTCATTCTGTCTGTTTGTCTGCCTCTTTTTGAATATTGCAAATAAATCAAAATTAAAAGGTAATTCTCACTGACTTAGAACCAAGAAAGGGTCTGGCCGGAAGGTAATAGTAAAATCGCCCCTGGCTGTATTTGAAATATTGTTATGCACGTTTGTTTGTTTTATTATAAGATATAATTTTACTGAATATTAAGACTTAAATGCTTACGGTTAGCGAAAAAATAAAAAAAATAAAAATTCAGTTTTTATTTTTTTTTAGCCAAACTACGTTACCGATTAACTTGCCCTTTGGATATTTTGTACATATATTAAGGATACATTTATGGAAAAAAAATAAAAGTTCTAGCGTATTTTAAAGTACACAATTTTGGCTGTTTTAGTTTTTCTTTTTTTTTTTTTTTTACTTGCAAGTTAGCGACACCTACCATATTTTGATATAATATGCGCAATTTTATATTCTATTACATATATTTTTTTCAAAATTATTCATTTGGATCAACAAAGTGAAAAAAAAATTTTTGTTTAAAAGGGTGGAAAAAAGTTCTTCCATATTTGTTCAATCGTTCAAACATTCATTCATAGTGTTAGTAACAATTATCTTATTAGCTATGTTAGTAACATGAAATAAAAACAGAAAATACGGATAAATCAGAAAAAAAAAAAAAAAAAATTGATTATTTAAAAAAATATATTTTGTAGTTTTTTTTTTTTTCGAATGGACTTTGCTGTTAGCCTCAGACGGCTTTTACAGCTTACCGGAGAGAGGGCGAGCTGCCAGACGGGCAGCTCAGCAAAAGGGTAGTTTTACTTAGCTGCCAAAGGGTGCTCCTATTGAGCCGACCTCGGACTTTGGACGCTAAGGAGCGTCATGCAAGCAATCGGATTTTGTTTTGTAGTTGCAATTTTTTACTTATTTTGAAAAATCAAAAATAATTCATAACAATAATAATAATAATATAGCCCTTTTTATTTCGGATTCACTACAATTTCAGTAGACCAGGTAGGTAAGTATTTTTTTTTTTCAAAAATTCAAATTATTTTTTTGTAAGAATACAGTATATACAGGGTTTATAAGACACCCCTAACAATAATCCATGGGGTATATAACCATAGCTATAGAAGCTAAAAAAAAATTGTAGTATTTTTTTTTTCTATAGGAAAGGTAGTATTAACTGTAAATACTGTAATCATTGCTATAGAAAATATAAAAAAAAAATATTTTTTTGGAGTAAACTCCAATTTTTTTTTTTTTTTTTGGCTTCTATGGCTATGGTTATATACCCCAGTGGATTATTGTTAGGGGGTGTCTTATACACCCTGTATACATATACTGTATTCTTACAAAAAAATAATTTGAATTTTTGAAAAAAAAATACTTACCTGGTCTACTGAAATTGTAGTGAATCCGAAATAAAAAGGGCTATATTATTATTATTATTACTATGAATTATTTTTAATTTTTCAAAATAAGTAAAAAATTGCAACTACAAAATATATTTTTTTAAATAATCAATTTAAATCATTTTTTTTCTGATTTATCCGTGTTTTCTGTTTTTATTTCATGTTGCTAACATAGCTAATAAGATAATTGTTACTAACACTATGAACGAATGTTTGAACGATTGAACAATTATGGAAGAACTTTTTTCCACCTTTTTAAACAAAAATTTTTTTTTCACTTTGTTGATCCAAATGAATAATTTTGAAAAAAATATATGTAATAGAATATAAAATTGCGCATATTATATCAAAATATGGTAGGTGTCGCTAACTTGCAAGTAAAAAAAAAAAAAAAAGAAAAACTAAAACAGCCAAAATTATGTACTTTAAAAAACGCTAGAACTTTTATTTTTTTTCCATAAATGTATCTTAAATATATGTACAAAATATCCAAAGGGCAAGTTAATCGGTAACGTAGTTTGGCTAAAAAAAAATAAAAACTGAATTTTTATTTTTTTTATTTTTTCGCTAACCGTAAGCATTTAAGTCTTAATATTCAGTAAAATTATATCTTATAATAAAACAAACAATCGTGCATAACAATATTTCAAATACAGCCAGGGGCGATTTTACTATTACCTTCCGGCCAGACCCTTTGGCAAGAAGCACAAGTGAAGGAATAAACCCAAAACTCATTAATTTGTAGTTTCTTACACTGTCGCCAAAATAGAAATAGTTGTTTTCAAGAGTTCTGGACTCTTATTAAAATTCAATATTTAATATAAAACATAACTTACCACACCAATACATTCATGTACCACACTTGCTCAGGTACTTTCCTTGGAATAAAATTCGTCCTTACAGGATGTTGAAATGCTTGGTTCTGATGACATCCAAAATAATATCCCAAATATACTAAGGGCAGAGAGATGCAAAACCATAAACACAATAAGGCCATCATGGTTGAGAAAGGTACTGCACCACTGGAATGTTTGCCCATGATGAAAAAGTTTAAAAAGAAACAGGTGCCAAAGACAATAGCTGGGTAGAGTGTTGCCGTTAGGAATGCTGCTTGCTTCCATTGTTTCCCTTTCATTGTGCTGTACAGGCGGGCAGAGTAGTAGCCAGCTATGAGACCCATGAACACATACAGGAATATGGCAGCAGTCATTAGAGCCCCTCTGCTGGCTGGTGACAACATTCCCAGCATAGCCACAACTGAAATAAGATAAAAATTTATTCAATTATGATAAGCATTGGTGTTCCGAATACCTAATTAATTTTTTACATTGAAACTATTATTTTAGTATTTTATGAAACAGTGTTTGGTGTGATATGAAAAATATATGAATACTCACAAATAGTAATGAGAGCCATTAGAAATACTTGCATGCCACTCCCAATAACAGCAGCAAACAGCATTCGTTTAGGTGGGGGACGAAACACATCTCCATGGACTAACTTCCACCCTGTCTCCTCCATCATGTCATCAATACTTTCGTCAGAGTTGTAGCGGGCAATATCTCGCCGCAAAGTCCTCACCATTATCATAGTTAATATTCCTGAAATCAATTATTGTTTATCATTACTAATTTTGAACAAAATATTTTCTTACAAGAATAATTTTTAGCAGCAATATTATTTTTTTATGTTACCTATCAGTATCACTATTATTTAAATAATATTGTAGAAATATTTTAAATTGGATATATAGTAAAGCCAGCTTTGTTGTAAATTTCGTACCTGAGAGGAAGAACAGCACAACAATGGAGTTGACAATGGAAAACCAATGAATTTGAACATCTTTCATTCCTAAATAAATGTCCCATCTTGAGGCCCAGCTTATGTCAGACTCCCCCCACTCTACAGAGTATGTGAAATATAATTTAGTGCCTGTGTCCTCATTAACAAGCTGAGGTTTAGCGTCTTCAGGGACTTTGCAGGAATCATCTACAAAGATCAGTTCATCCCTGTCTACTGACAATGTTTCCACTTCAAAACCGACCACTCTATATGAATCCCTTAAAAAAAAGAACATTAAATAATTATTAAAAAAAAGTTAAACAATAAGCAAGTTTTTTGTGTAATTCTTTAACTTACTGACTGTGCTTGTGGTATTTGAGGAGTAATTTTAAGTGATTGTTGATGTATGCTTTGCCTTTGGAGATGAAGCCAAGTCTATAGCCTTGTTCTATGTTTCTCTCTGATGTCTCACTGTTTACTACCCATGTAGCCACTGGTAAGTTATCAACTAACCTTAAAGAATATAAAAGTAAAAATTAAATAACCTAGCGGCATGTCAAAAAGATATTCTAGGGTACAATAACAAATATCAAACTTACAAATGAACAAAATATTCATGTTCAATCCGACTTGCTACTTTTTCCGATTCCTCAACACTCCAATTTATTGGATTATTCTTCTGATGGCACAAAAGCCTGCACTTGATGGTTTCTGCCATATGGACTTCATACGGAGTGTTTACAATCCGATCACCTCTCAATACTTCTCCCAAATTTTCGGACTTATAAACGAATGTGCCATTTTTAGGTAAGCATAATGGCAAGGAGTAATATTCATATGGCAATTGTGTATGAATACTTGTCATTTTGACTGCCTTTACTTCAATTCTTTGGCCTTTTCTAAATTCGACTGGAGCTACTCCCGGTACATAAAATCCATTACTAAAGGGAATGAGGCTTATAATGATAAGCACGGAATGTACCTGAAGAAAATCGTACTGTTAATACTCGATGGTTTGTAAACATAGTTCTCATTAAATGCAGAAGCACAAATACTTACTATAACTTTATTATCCATTTCTTACAACATTTATTGATAAAATAATACATGAAGTGACACCCCACATACATTACATGCATCCGGGCCACTACACACCCACAGACTGAAAAATAAAGATTCGAATATTTCGAATACTACACCCACGGAATCCACAACGTGTCCACATTACACCACAAAACTTTCAGAACGTAATGCTGTTATCACGAGATAAAATTCTACCAATAATTAAAAACACTAATCAGCTAATCAATCGATAATAAATAATTGAATAGTGAGCTAATAACAAATACAACAGTACATTTAAAAATTATTTACAGTTTAGTAATAAATGACTGATGTGAAAGATTTATCGTTTTTTTATGGCATATTTTAGTTTGGTTTATTTATAAAGAGAAATGGAGAAGCCGTAAGACTTATAGCTTCTTTGCCTTTCTCTGTAAAGATAAACAAATAAAAGAGCCGTTTCTTGTCTGTATTTAAAAAAAAAAACAAATCCACA
Organism: Pandemis heparana; assembly: GCA_963854515.1. Taxonomy (NCBI): domain Eukaryota; kingdom Metazoa; phylum Arthropoda; class Insecta; order Lepidoptera; family Tortricidae; genus Pandemis; species Pandemis heparana. Next base: position 11,913,138 of record OY978008.1, on the reverse strand, counting down.
AAAATCCATAAACAATTAACAACATGACACGAGCGCAAAGAGTATTATTACCATATAGAAAAAGAGTGGCAACTCCGTGGCACAACTTGCATGTATGGGAAGTGCTGCCAGCTGCAGATTGACATAGGTACTAAATCTGTATTGTTTATATATGCATACTAAGGTATATCTTGTATACGTTTATACAGATACCTACGTATGCGTATGTATAGACTTCGTCGAACGGATAGACGTTACGAATGATTCTCCATAGAAAGTTATCACAATAAAGAAACGCTTAGGTCACCTTGTTGTGATATTATTCTATGGAGAATCACAAAAAGCAGCAATACATCAAATATTTCTGGAATTAAGTTATCACATTTCTTTTAAAAATCTTCCATGTTTATAAAATGTGCTGTTATTTCTACAATTAAAACGAAAAGCTTTGCTTGAATTAAATCACTCTTATAAGCTGTTTAGCAAGAATTATTTATCTATAGTGATCGGTAGGTATTAGTAATGTATGAAATCAAAAAATCAATATAATCAAGTAATTTTTACATTTGTTTATTGCAAAGATAGATATAAAAATGTATGATCTTAATACACTAGTAAATTCACAATAGAAAAGAATATTCTGTTACACAAGTGGCAGCAAGTAAACATGCAAAAGGTTGGAGCAGAAAACAGCGACTTGAATTGTAGTTTTTCTTTATCAGCCTGAGAAAATACAGCTTGTTATATTGCTTGTTAGCTGCAGGCGTACGATATTCTAGTGTCTGCTTGCAACATAATAGAAAGGCATGAGCAATTCAAGCTCAAATAATCACATAAAAATAAAAATAGGAATAGCATCTGCCAACTGAATCGTTGTTCGGAATGATAAATATTCTGCAATAAGGTAACCGGACAAAGCAACTACTTAGTCGGTCATGAGAATTTCAATTACTCTGAAAAATTTAATAAAGATGATTTACAACCAAAGCCACCATTAAAATCACAAACGCTGGATTTCCTAATTATGATTATGAACACCATTAAAAAAAACAATATGTTATTTACACAAATAATCAAGTATTAAGATAAATTAAATGAGTCATCTTCAAAAAATATTACATAGTGTGTTTACTGTTTTTTCATCGTCTTATGTTTATTGTGATACAATTGAGCTGCCGTTTTTGTGACATCTTCACCCTCGTAAGTGATTTTGCCTTCTAAAATTCTGTTTACAGATCTGCACCAACTATAAATAATTATATTAATCGAGATATCTACGAAGACGTCCTTTACTTTTTCTTTATGACTCTCACAGTCCATGAAGGAAAAATCTGTGAATAAATCTAAAAATGCCTTGATTCGTTCTTTGATTCTTTTTTTATGACATTCACTATTTAGAAAGGCAATTGTTGTCTCCTGTATTTCTTGAAAACAAGCTTTTAAGCAATCTGAGGGGTAGCAAAGCCACGTTTTATTTCTAGTGTACTCTTTGGCTCTTATATATTTGTTTGAGCCACTTTCCGGATTGCCTAAAAGTTTGTTTTTGCAAGGCTTACACCCTTTTACTATTTTTTGCAAGCATTTAGTCAATGCCCACCCGCAAACGTAAGCCCGTTGATCTGCCCCTGAATCTAAAATATTTCTTGCATTTTGGGTTACTTCTAGGGGCAGATCAATAGCAATGCTTTGGGATTCCAAGGGAGCGTCAATTGTACCCTTATTGTTTATTAAAAAAGATAATGACTGCAAACACTCATTTTCGTCGACTTCACAATTTGAATTTACTGCATGGTTGCTACTAAAATTATTTAAAAGCAAAGTTTTAAATGCTCCCTCGAATCCCACGCAGTTAGGTGCTATATTTCGCGCACCTAAGCTCCTTATACTTCCAAAAAAATTTTCAAGCGGGTCTTGGTTGAAATTTCTGGTGAGCATTGCATCAAAACGATATTTTTTTAGTAACAATTGCCATAATGTTTTAAACCCTTCAATGGTTTTGACAAAGTTATTTATACTTGGAACAGATTTTTCAATTCTCTGGCCATTGTTTTTTATAACCATAAATTTGACAGTTTTCAACACTTCCAACGCTTCCTGCCACAATTGGTGATGTGGAGAATTTTGCTTTACAGCGGACCGGTATGTTTTGCCGTTTGGGGCTGAAAAACAAGAAGCGTTGAAAGTGTCGAATAACTTGTCCATCAGCAATACAAACGGAATTAGATCCCTACATTCCAAAGGGATGTCACCTCTTGCGGCTAGACTATCCGCAGCTACTGCCATACTGTGGCTCAACACCTGCGCGGCATTTTTGACTCTCATTTTTTTAATTTTCAATGGATCAATGTGCTCTTCGGTGAGTTTGGGCAGAATACGCAACTCCCCATGCGACTTGTCAGCTTGATAAACCCACTGAATGTGTTCCCACTTTATGGTTTTCACTTTGTTGTCTATGGTATAATGCATTTCTTTATTTATCATGTTGTTTCTCACACCTTTGAGTAAATGGGGAACATCAAACAGTGGGGTTATTACGTTATCATTGATGATAATTATATCATTACGCCACTCCTTTCCACTTCGTATAAAATCAGCTTTAGTTTCGTTTATTAAACTGTTTATTGCGCTCGTATTGACTGAGCTTTGGTCGCAAACAGTTGCTAGCAGCTTTAAACCAGTGGCTTGTACTTGTGAAGTAACATCTTTTATTATTTGTTTTAGCTTTGGAGCTTTTAATGCTTGTGTAAAATAATAAGCCACTGGCTGTTTAAAGTTTTTTTTTATACCCTTTACCATAAAAACTAACACGTGGTTAGTAAAATTTTCTGTTTTGTCGTTGTCACCATAATTTTCAAATCCTACAATATCGTCTGTATGAACATTATAATGCAAATGTGGTGAAATCGACATTTCGTCAAAAATTAAAGTACACAGACGATCTTGTGGTAACATTTTTGACACTGTGTTCTTTAATTCCTTGAAAATGATTTCATTAATGCCCGGAGATAATTTAAGTTGAGCCAACAAGGACTTTAATATTTTTCTCGAAGGTAGGGTAAAATGTTTGCACATGAGTTTATATGCCTTTGGGCTTTTTTTAAAAAAGGAAAGTGACAATATCTTTTCTTCTAAAGTGAACCTATGGCCCTTTTTTTTCTTTTGCCCTTCCTTAAATTGCATCCGGGTGAATAGTTTCGCAGATTCGGACATATTCTGCGTCAATTTTTCAAAATTCCTCTCTTCTTTCATCTTGTCTTGTCGAAGACGGAGTTTGTACTTTTTTAATTTCAAGCGCAGTCTTCTAATTTCATTCTGGCTCTGCTTCACTTTCTTCGTACAACTTGCTAGCCTTTTTTCCCGCAGGTACTCGAAAGTTTTATCTGAAAGGTGTTGAATGATATACACTTTTCATTTTCCAAACATATATAATACAAATATTACTCAAGCTCTAGTAATACATCCTATTATTAATCTAACTAATATTATAAATGCGAAAGTATGGATGGATGGATAGATGGATGGATGGATGGATGTTTGTTTGTTACTCAATCACGCCAGAACGGCCCAACGGATCTGAATGAAATTCGGCACATAGATAGAGAAACGTCTGGAATAGCACATAGGCTACTTTTTATCCCGGAAAATTGCGCAGTTCCCGCGGGATAGCGATAAACAAATTCTTTGCAGACGAAGTCGCTGGCAACAGCTAGTATGTATTATAAATGCGAGTTTGTGAGGATGGATGTTTGTTACTCTTTCACGCCAGAACGGCTTAACGGATCTGGATGAAATTTGAAACAAAGATAGATTATGGTCTGGAATAACACATAGGCTACTTTTTATGCCGGAAAACTGCGTAGTTTCCGCGGGATAGCGATAAACTAATTCTTTGCAGACGAATTCGCGAGCAACAGCTAGTGATTTATAAAACTAAAAATGAAACGGTTCAACTCATGATTATAAGTCACCGTCGTGGACGCACTCAACCTTGATGCAGATGTTTGTTCTAAATAAACCGAAACTAGTCGGACGGTTCCTGACTTATAATCGTGAGTTGCATCGTTTAATTTTTAGTTTATATACCCCCTTGAAAAAAAACGGGCACCCATGGTTTTTGAATTTTATGTGCATAAAGGCTTACTTTCTAAGCTTAAAAAAAATCTGAAAACCATAGGTGCCCGATTTATTTGCAAGGGGGTGTACGTAATATTGCCTATTCGCAGGTCTGAATTTGTCGAGATTCAAGTGCCACATTTCATTTGAAATTTACCATGAGCTTATTCGGTGAGGGAAAACATCGTGGAGGAAACCTGTACACAAATGCCATACAATTCAAGGTGTGTTTGAAGTTCAGCTTAAGCAAGATGTACTCATGAACAGAAAACACTCCACTACCACAAATGCGATAGCAAATCCGGTAGCAAATGTGGTAACGGAGTAAATGTTTTCTGATCATTTAATCAATAATCAAATAATTTATTGTATGGTTTATTGTGTGAGTCAAAGAGGTCTTATTAAAAGTGTCAATGTCCTTCATATCCTCAAGTCCCAAGTCTTGCAGGTGTCCCTGGGCGATGGTGATTACTTTCCATCAGGTGAACCGTCTGCTCGTTTGCCCTCTCTTAAATAAATAAATAAATATATATATATCCTACCTCAATACATACATACATGGACCTCCGTAAAATAATGCCTGATTCCATCAATTATTCAAGACATCAATACTCAATCATTAGAACATCAATCAGTACATTATCTGAGGGCACAGCCCCGCCAAGTCGAGCAAAACAAAAGCATAGTCACATACTGTCGTTGTCTAGATTGGTTTTAGCATGAGATGAATGTCAGTGTAGTATAGTTAGCTGAGCTTTACGAATGAACTCGTGCAGAATTTGAAACGCGATAGTGCGATATGTGTGACATAATATATTGACGCAGATGTGTTGCACTTGTGGTTGCGCAGTAACAAGGTAATTGTTTTTGTTCATTAATATGGACCTCCCAAAAAGTAACATAATGAATTATTTAAGAACTAGCTTTTACCCGCAACTTCGTCCGCGCAGAATTAATACGAGTATATATAATGAAGCTCTTGGTCGCGACTTAGTTGGACCATGTATGTTATGACGACTATATTCAAATATTAAGTATTTATTTCTTACTAGCTTCTGCCCGCGACTTCGTCCGCGTAGAATTAGCAATCGATATGTTTATCGCTATCCCGCGGGAACTATACAATTTTTTGGGATAAAAATTAGCCTATGTTTTAATCTAGGGTTACAGATATCTTCGTACCAAATTTTGTCCAAATTCGTCCAGTCGTTTTAGCGTGAAGAAGGAACAAACATACACACTCACTCACATCGTCACATCGTCACAAACTTTCGCATTTATAATATTAGTAGGATCTTGTTGAGAAATGCGAAAAATCCCGACACAACCTCCAAGTTTCTGGTGTCTATGATCAGTCAGGGTGCGACCACACCGCCGCTTAAAAAACGGTGACGTTACGGAATCGCAACAAAATGTATGAAGAAACAGTGACAAAACGTGACGCATACGACACGTCACTGCGTATACGCGGCGGTTTGGTCGCATCCTCATTCAGGACAAATCATTTTATACGTATGTATAGAGATATAAGCATTTTTACCTGCATCATAGTACATGCGCGATTTTAGAGTATGATCCTTTTTACTTAATGTCAAACAGGTAGTTGATGTAGATCCTGATGGAATTGGATACATAGTTGAGTCGGCTGCAGATGATGGCCCAGATGTGGATGGGCCAGGTATGTTTGTGATGTCAGTCATAGCTCTACTGGAACGACAGTAGCTGTGGTCTGTTTCGACAATTGTAGCAGTTGATTGCTGTACACCTGTAACATACATTTCAATTCCAGTATAAATTTCACCATTCATATCCAACATTCGTCAATTTTGACATATACTGTTGACATGATGACTACCTATAGTCTTGCTTTGTTTAGCAAAACATAGTTAAAATGATTCAATTTTAGTATTTATTTTTCAGTCATTTCTTGAAAATCATAATGGACTAATAAAGGCACTAATTAAATGCACTAATAAAGGATATTTTTAAAATCCCACAGGATAGGGAGTAGGTAGAGTCAAACATAACCAATGTTTTAGGACATTTCCTTGCTGTAAGTGGCCGAAAGAGAAATTTATTAGTCCCACAGATAAAATTGTGTGCAATCAAGAGTGTTCAGACACGCGGTGGCATGTCAAGCCAAAGTTCAGGCAAACATAACTTGTGAGCATCACCTTTGTAATATTACACAAACCCGACTCATTATTATTCGTAGCACAAACCATTTGGAGCCACTTTTGACCACATAACTTAAAAACTATTTCACATAATCATGTAAAATTTGGCACCTAATAAGACTTGCGGGATACATTATGTGCTCCATAGTAGATTTGATTATAGTAACAAAATTAATGTGGCTTACTTTTCAAATTTATGCTTGGTATTGCTGATAAAATTAGGCGTCTGCCACTCGCTTTTTGAGCAGGTTCAAAATGATGATCACATATCCTTTTGTTCTTGTAAATCTTCATATGATCCCTTTCTTGTAGCTTGTCGCCAACAGCTGATACCCAAGAAGCAAATGCCTCAGGGCGCCTCTCAGGATGTGGAAACCGGTGAAGCGGCACACCTTGTTGCACTACAAACATAATTACGTTCATACTTCAATGTTAACCAAATACACATTTCTTATTTATTTATAAGTATAATTGACTGTTTTAATAAGTATAATTATTATTAAGTATAATTAGCTCCTCCCCCAAAATCAAAATTATATAAACCGAACAATCTCCTCACGTGTGTTATGTCACTACGTCGACATTGCGAAATACGCCTTGCTAAATCAAAGCAAGGGTGAAAGCCATAATTTAAAAAAAAAAAACGTTTTTTTATGGCAAAAATTTAATTTTTTATGCAAGCTTTTTTGTTTACTGTACTTTGGGTTATTGTACAGTCAGCATCGGAAGTTGATGAACAGTTAAAGAGCTCAAATTTATCTACACTCGACTTATTGCCAGCCAAGGTAATAAAAGGGTGTGTAGATCATTTTGAGCGTTTCAACTGTTTATCAACTTCTGATGCTGACTGTACTTGCATTATCATACATATTTACATGTAACTTCTCTATCCTATAATTACAAGATTAATTCTATGTCATCATTATCATCAAACAAATTTCAATTTAATCAGACAACCATTGACAAGTTCTCTCTTGCAAAGCATTGTTTTGTCACAAGACTTACTTATACATGAGAATGCCAAATTTTAACTTTATCTAATACCAACCAAAAAATTGGTTTGCAAATTTTGTAGAGCACAACTTACATAAGTACAAAAAATGCATTAACTAATTTCCAACAACAAATTAATTTTACCTAGTTAGTTTGGTTATTATTTTAATATGCTACCAGTATAATTTCTTTAAATTGTTATGTTCATTTTATAATTTGTCAACAAGAGTTATAACACCAATTGACACAAGTTCATATAAAAACAAACCGGCTAAGTGCGAGTCCGACTCGCTCACGAAGGGTTCCAAAGGGTTCCGTACCAAAATATCAGAAAACCAGTAACCAGTGTAAGCAGAGCCCTGCTCCACAGCAAAATGTATGCAGTGTGGGGTCACTTTATATTGGTCACTGATATATACAGACATACATATATTTACGGTTTTCGCAATTTTTTCTTTATATGTGCTATGAGACGTTGCTTCGTACCAAATTTCAAGATTCTGAGTTCACAGGCAGTACCCTGTAGGTTTTGATCCCCTTGCCAGTTTCGAAAGTTTAATTTTTTCACAGCTTCAAGGGACAGTAGGAGTATTTCATATAAATTTCAGCTTGGTACCTCCACGCGTTCCTGAGGAAAAGGATCTTGACAGACGGGCGGACGACAGACAGACAGATGGACAAAAAAGTGATCCTTTGGGTTCAATTTTTTCCTTTTGAGGTACGGAACCCTAAAAAGCAAGCGCTTCTATTTTTAGATTGCTTTTGATTAGGTGCTTCACCATCTTTATTACAAGTTCCGTGGGGACTAGACGATGCAAGTGTGTCTATGCAAGTTACATCCCACATCAGTATTACTCAAACCAATCTTCTATGGTTTGTGATGAGTAGGTACCGAAGTCATGTCATGAGCCACTTGCTTGTGAATTAATACCTCCAAAACTAAGATTGTACATTTCCAGACATACATAAACAGTTTGACATGGTTGATCTTGACTAATCGAATCTTTTTTCTAATTTGTATTTGTATTTTATTTGACTAGTAATTTATTAAATAATTCTTTGGTATAGATGTGTAAATGATTATTCCTATATATATGTTTTATTAGGTTTTATGTATGTGTTTCCTACTGAAATGTTAAAATTATTGTATGCCTTTTATTGAAATAGTACACTGTTATACCTACTTGTATGATCTTCTGTAACATTATTTCAAGCAATAAATGATTATGATTATGTACTTTTTTGCTTGTTTGAGGCAATGTCAGCAGGCTCAAGTAATGCAAGCTAAGCACGATGACGGTAGCCAGAGACCGGCGTATGATAACTTGATAACATTTATACTTCATTTAATTTAGGATGAGAAAGCACAACAACATTATAATGCGGCTCGTGAGCTGTAATCTCTTTACAATTTGTACTAGAGTAACAATTGACGACACGCAAATAAAGTGACATTAAAACAATTTTATTTTGCGGCTGCCAAATTATTGCACTGTACTATTTGCAAGGCAAGAAATAGTTGACTAGACGCAATATAATGTTATTGTGGTTGGTCTAAATTAAATGAAGTATAGTTTAGTGTGTGCACCCCAGACTCCAGCCAGCCTACGTTTTTTTGACAAAAAAGTCCTAGCTAGCCGGTTCACGTCGCTGCCTCCTTATATTTAATCAATAAATATGTAGTCACAGTTCACACTTACCTAAAGCTTCACAGCCAAAAATACAATATCTTTTCGTGGGCGCACTCATGTTTTATTTAAACAAAATAACAAAAAACTAACAAATTACAAACTATCTTACTTATCAAAACGATAAGAACTAACAAAATAAGATCAACAAATAACTGTAACAAATAACAAAATCTAAATAAATAACAAAAACTGAGAGAAACTCGAGAAACGCATCAACTTCCGCGAAAGCCAGACAGTTGAGACAGATATGATAAGATTTTGAATTTCCTCGACACATTTTTGACAGTTGCATTTCCCCCGCCAATCTTTAGAGGTCGCTGTCGTCTATGAAAATGGTGATGGTTCTAAGTGTACCCCCTCTGCACGAGCGAGTCTCGCGTCGGTTTGATTTCTTTCTTTTCGTTTTTATTTATTAAAAAATAATTGAACTAGGCTTTCACAAACGAAATCCATTGAAACGGAACGAATAAATCTGGATTTCAGACTCAGAACAGAACTGAGCTAAACGAGTGTCTGGGATAATCTAATCGAATCGACTTCACACTTCTTCAAAGTCTTCAAAGAGGTTATTGAAGCTCGGAACATCATGGTTCAGGTAAGGAAAATAAGAAACTTAAAAGAAATGTTGCGAGGAATTTATTCGCTTACACTAACACCGAGTGATAAATTGGTCTCACAAGTTAAAATAACTATATTTATTACAAATATTCCAAATCATTGAAATTCGTTCGAGAAAGGCTTGGGATCACTTTTTAGTATCAACTCTCGTTTTTTATATTAATGTCAGTGGTATTCTTTCCTTAGGCGGCTGAAGAGACTGAGCAGCCTGATTTGCCTCAAGCAGTGAAATTAATGAAAGAAATGAACATGAACGTTCAGCAAGTCTCGCAACTAGTGGACAACATGTTGCTACGCGTGAAAAGTGGAGAAATCACCACTGACAAAGGGCTGAGCTTCTTAGAAATGAAGTATCAAATGCTCCTTAGCTATTTGATCAATTTAACTTACATTGTACTAAGGAAATGTTCTGGGGAGAGAATTGAATCAGATCCATCTATTGATAGGCTTATTGAGATACGCACTGTGCTTGAAAAGATTCGTCCTGTAGATTCAAAGTTAAAGTACCAAGTTGACAAGCTAGTCAAGTCAGCAGCAGTTGGCTCTACAACTGAAGAAGACCCACAATCATTCCGTGCAAATCCTGCTAATTTGTTAAGCAAGATTGTTGATGATAGTGATGATTCCAGTGATGCCTTAGATGATGGAGTTAATAAGAAGGACACAAGTAAATCAAATATTTATGTTCCTCCGAAACTGGCAGCTGCACACTTTGAAGAAAACTCAGCTAAGATTGATCATGAAAAGAAAAACAAAGAACGCTCAAAGAAGCTTCTCAATTCAAGTGTTATGCGAGAACTTCGTGAAGAGTATTCTGAAGCTCCAATGGAAGTTACCACAGGAAATTATGTGAAGCATTCAATATCTAAACAAGAACAAGAGAGGGTTGAATATGAAGAAAATTATCTGACAAGACTCCCAGTATCTAAAGCAGATAAAAACCGAAGAAAAAGGATGACTACTGTGGGAGTGTTGGCAGATGAGATTACAGGAACTAGCAGTAATCGGGTTGCAAACAAACGTAAGATTAAGTCTAAGAAGGGCAAAGGATTTAAGAGAAGGCGTACACATTAAATATTTTTGTAAAATAATACTCTGGTTCTTTAAATATGTAGGTATTGTATTAAGATTTATGTTATTTTATAATTTAAGATAATATTGCATTTATGTGTTTATTTATACTCTGCTTTGCAAATAATTTATGAATGTTTCACGTCAGCTACTCATCATAGAAATGTGTTCAAAATAATACAACAGGGTAAAAATGGATTTTAACAGAAATGGTTTGCGCAACAGTTGAGTGGCCTTATATGTACTATGATAAAAAATTGATTAACTACTCTATTTAGCTTTCTAAAAATGTTTCAGCAAGGCAAACCTTTTGAACCCCAGAAACTATGGCCAACAGAGAAGATTATGTAGAAGTTTAAAAGTGATTTTCACACAAAGGTATTAATTTCAAACTTGCTTTACTATTTGGTTATTAAAGCTTGGTGTTCGAAAGGTAATAAAAACCCTAATTTGTCTTTGGTGATTAAAGCATGATTTAATAATTAATTTAAGTACTTACATAGTAATTACATTTTTCAGAATGCATTACAATCAATAAAAACACCATATTGTTTAATCATAATTTAATAATTGTTACAACAGAAATATTGACTTTTGTTTAAATATTGTCGAATGTTTTTCAATACCTACATTATGTTAATTTGTTGGATTTAAGTTTTGATTTTTTGTTGTGTGTTAAGTTCATTGTGCATGTTTTTATTATTTTTTCGTAACATAAAGTTTGATTAAACTTCCTTGGCCGTTTTATTAGCTTCGCCATTCGGTTCGGTTTCACCCAAACATCAAAGAGAAAATAGAACTGAGATAAGTCACATTCGCTAGGGTAACCTCGGTTACTCACAACTCACAACCAACACAACATTTGTCGCCAAACTCTCACATCGACAGTTGTATTGTATTGTAACCCCGGCCACACACACGAGCGCATATATTCGCACATTCATTGTATAGAAGTTCGCACATATCTGTGCAGATGTGTACGAACTTCCATACAATGTGCAAATATATGTGCACATGTGAGCCGCCGGCCTAAGACCTCGAAATCTTGATCTTGACAAGCTTTTCTATTATAAAAATGTAGGTAATTAGAAGAGGTCATCGGACGTGGTCTACCTGCTGGTTCACCTGGGTGGACCACGGCCACTTTTTCTTGTCGATGGTCCACCTCAGTAGGTACCGGCACGTAAGTCTAGCGATGACCTTATATGTGCAGAAGTATAAAATACGGTATCCGTGGCTGTGCAGATCCCCTCCACGTCACTCGTCATCACTAGACTTACGTGCCAGCACGTATAATTAATTCTGATTCGGTATTATAATCTAAACTTTCCACCCGAAGAATATTGAAAAGTCCATTGTACAGTCGCCATCAGATATATCGTAGCGGGCGAGGTCCTCAAATATTTCAGAGCAGCATTAAATTTCAATAGATTCGTTACACTAGATATGGTTAATAACATCGGAACACGCAATCCGTCATAAATATAAGAACAGCAACTTTTCAATAAATTCGGGACGTTCAATGAGCTAAAAATATCAGGAAGCACATATCGTCAAAGGTATCGAAACAGTCAGGCTGACCACAAATATCGGAACATATGTGGAAAATAAACCTTACGTATATAATAATAGATTCGAATTTCAAACAAAATACAAATAAGGCTCAAACGTCATGCCAAATTGAAATATATGTCACCTACCTATATAGTGTACGCGTCTGCATGCATAATTCACTATGTTAGTAACATAAAACCTTTTTTGTTGTATAATGTGTAAATTGTTACTGGCCACTAAATTGCCAAATACTTTTTTTACGAATAAAATTTCTCTTCTTCTGTTGTTATAAGTCAAAGCATGTAGTTCTATTTTATAAAACTAATTTCATTATAAACACACTGTAATTTAAACTGTTAGGTCACAAAGTTAAGGTATATTTTCAAAAAATGTTCCGATCTTTATGGTCAGCCTGTCTGCATCGATACCTTTGACGATCTGTGACGTCCCGATTTTATTGAAAAGTCGCTGCTACTTTATTTATGACTAATTGCATGTTCTGATGTTATTAACCTTAGAGTGTAACGAATTTATTGAAATTTAAGGCTGCTCCGAATTATTTGAGGACTTTGCCCGCTACGATATATCTGATGGCGACTGTACAGCTATATAAATACCATCTAGCGTGAAGTAGCCAAAAGATAACAGTTTGAAAATGTCAGTTGTCTAAATAATAGTTTTGCCATTGCACAACAGATGTCACAACAACTGCGTTGCGTTGCAAAATGAACTCCGCTCAATGGGATTTAGTAGACATGGGGAAAAGCGTTACATTTTGATATCAGTGACTGACGATCCCGTTCCAAAAAAGTCACCGTGAAAAGTCACCGTGACTTTGTCACGCCTGTTACTCGTGTCACTGCATGATATTTGTGTCAACGTTATTTTTGTCACACTGTTATTTCATCGTGATTTTGTCACGCCGGTTACTCATATCACCATATGATATTGTCGCAGTGCTATTATGACGTGATTTTGTCACACCGTTATCACACAAGTAGTTGATCCAAAATAACCTTTACACTTTTACAGGCTTAGAACTGTCGCACATTATAAGTAAAAAATAAATACATTTGGGAAATTAGTTTATAGTCATCATAATCATCACAATCATCATCATGTCATCATCATCATCATCATAATCATCATCATCATAATCATCATCATAATCATCATCATAATCATCATCACAATCATCATCATGTCATCATCATCATCATCATCATAGCCTACATCATCATCATAATCATCATCACAATCATCATCATGTCATCATCATCATCACAATCATCATCACGTCATCATCATCATCATCAACATAGCCATTATCATCATCATAATCATCATCATCTAACGTACAATAAAGAGTTATACATACATACATACATAACATACATCCTTTTCTACGAGTATGCTTCATTAAAACAACTCTTTGACACGGATGAGTGTGCAAGCATTCATAATTTTATCGCTGTCTCACTCGCTCTCAGCCAGCAGGCATCATCCGATGTTCGCCACGAAGTTCCGAATCCGAACACTCCCGACTAAGCCCGATTAGAGCCGAGTCACGTCACAGTCAGTCACTGTCACTGCATCGCGTCTCGTCACTGCTTGCGCTAGGCGCTAGGAAGGAACAGTAAGGAACGTATGTGATTTTGTAACGTTGTTATTTTGTGAAAAGTCACAGTGACACGTTTTGCAGGCGAGTCACGGTGACTTTGTCACCGTGACGTTATTTAACCCCCATGTCTAGGATTTAGGTTTACAGGTGGCGGCACGTAAGTCTAACGTGGAGTACGCCCGCCCGCGTCCCCTGCACACCCCACGCGATACCTTATTTTCGACACTGCGCATCAACGGTCATCGCTGGACTTACGTGCCGGCACTTGTACGTGATTGAATATATAACTGATGACAGCGAAACACTCAATTCAATTCAAATTTAGGAAAAGTGGCTCCATCAACTTTTTGATGATTGGTTGGATGAGACACGGCAAGTAGGTGGACAACTTGAGAAAATCTGATTCTGGTAAATCATTCTGTTACTCGAACCGTCACATTCAATTCGACGTTTATACATGTGATTTGCACAAAGGTGGCACGCGTCTCTCGTTCACAACTTTGCTATTTCTTCTATGGCAATAATAAAGTACCATCTTGATGGGTTTTTTGATTTTAAAGCCGGCCACACACGCTAGGTATTACGATGCCTTAAATTTAACCTTAACTCGATTGAAAGAAAGTTGTTTTTACATTGAAGTAATGGACGTATACTTATACATATTATAGGACGTTGACTTTTAAATAAGTGTCGTTGGCGTCGAAAAGGTTAATTATTACTTAACTAATTGTCTAATCTGGTTTTGAGGTCAGGGAAGCTTTGGAGGCAGGTGGCAGGGTCGAAGGACTGGTAGCGGGAGAGACGAAGTTGACGGATGTGTCCGATGGGCGTGTGGGTGTCCAGGCACTGGTAGTCGCCGCGCGGCGGCGCCGTGCCGTGGTTGTGTGTGAGGTCTGAGCGAATCACGCGGTTCAGCAGCCACGTCGGAGTTGACATTGTCAGCTGGAAATACAGTTTAGATAGTCTTTACTTGATAACCAAAATAAATTTACGCTGCCAGATTTTTTAAAGGAAACATTCGAAAGTGGTCAAAATGTGTATCCTTAGCCAGGTATATAGCTACTGTAGTTACCTAGTTCAAATTAGGCTATTAGAATTTCAAGTCAATTATAAGGCGACCTTTGTCCAGCCAAGGAGATAGTAGTTAGGTAGGTGAGTGCTTTTTAGCTGCACCTTTAAAACTGTTCCTAGCCTGCCAATTTTACCAGTACTTAGCGGTCATGTATGTATGTATGTACACTCTTTATTACTCAAATACAATTGACAAACACTGGTCATCAACGTGATGTGAATCAATTTGGGAGTGATTAAACCACCATTTTTACCCTACCTACCTACTTTGGCGTACATACACAATTGAACAAAGGAGTATAGGTATACATATTATATGAGTAATTACCGGCTTGGTCACACACGGGAAGGGATTTCTGTAATCGTCTTGTTGTGTAGACATGTAGTCCATTACGCCGAAATCAGGCGGCAGCTGAGCTAAATTTGCGCTCTTCATTAATTTGTTTCTCCCCGGAGTACTTAAAAATTACATCATGTCCATTTAATACGGTCATCGTTGTAGAACCTTGTCGCTTTAACATTGTAAGTAGGTACCGCGCACCAGCGGTAGCAAACACTTGCGTACGTTAAGATAAATCAGTTAAAGCGACAAGGTATTAGATATAGGTAGGTATATGCAAAAGTATTCGTGCAAGAGAGTACCTAACTTATGCGATACTTACTCAGTGCAGGGGTAAGAAGTGAAATTAACCAGGGGTTTGAACGAATAAATGGGATCGGTTTTAGTGAATACTTGAGCGAGCATGTGCCTGGTTTCCGTCATCCCTGTTCCCTGGTCTTCGGTGCCCCAACGGTTATAGGTGCTCACATGATTACTCAGTTTATCTCTATAGATATAGTTATCTTTCTTTTCGGCATGGATGGCAAAATCCCAATTCTCTACTTTAGTTCTCGAGCTGTACAAATTTTTCGAGAATAATATTTGCTGGGGTTTTTTCGCCATCGGGTTTTTAGTCCTCATCTTAACAGGTTAACGGTGGTCGTTGGTACACCTATATTCAATAAATTCTTCTGCAATAATAAAATACTTGTATATGAAAGTTAAATCTACAAGAATGTTGACATAATATTTAGTGCCTAGTTATGCGATTTTATGTTATGTCAAGGCTTTTGTCAACTCACGACGCAGGTCACATACGATTTTTTCCGTCCATCCATCCATCAAAGATCCATCCCCTCTTACAGATATGATTTTTTTATTATCTTGACATATTTTTCTGAACAACGCTCGTTAGAAAACGAATATACAAAGCGTAAAAATTTTGGGACTGAACCATACCACTGTAGTGCTGTAGTAGGCTACGGGTATTAGGTAGGTTAGGTTAGTCAGGTAGCTACTTATGCCCGAAGGGTGTGGTCGCACCCTAAGTACTTGTTTTTTTTTAACAATCTCAGATTTAGGTCTAACTTATTTATTGTGTAAAAAAAGCCTCGGTAGCCTAGTGGTTTGACCTGTGGCCTCTCAAGCAGAGCGTAGTGGGTTCAAATCCCGGGCTCGCACCTCTGAGTTTTTGTGAATTTATGTGCGAAATAGTAGATTGTTCAACAAGGGAGGAAAAAAACCAATATCACACGAGGTAACTTGGCACCCGAGCATGCGAGAGTGCCAATATTTCGAGTGTGATATTGGTGTTTTTCCCGAGTTAAACACTACTTTTCATTTCGACTACAAGGAAAGTGAAAAAATATACATAAAAATATATATGAGAAAAAATGTATTAAATAAAAAAGTAACTAAAATTAATTCAGACATTTGTACAGTTCATAAAGGAAAACGTCTCGTTTTTCCAGGAATATTTACTCATTTTTTATTTATATTTTTATGTAAAGTTTTACCAAATGAAGATTGCTTTCGCGCCAAATTCGAGCTCGGTTTTTCTAAACTAGTTGCATTGGCAGCAAATCAAGTTTTTTTTAAAACAGGTCAATGTGGTTATTGTCAATTATTTCAATATTTACCCATAAACAACATTTAAAATGTTTTATATAATGATTAGAGAAAAACTGTAGATAAAGTAGGTATTTTAGTCAGTTGAACCACGAGTTAAGCGGAATAAAGATGGCTGTATGGACATGTATACCATTGTCATTTACAATGTATTTTTTTCTTTTTTTTTCTAAAACAGCATTAAATCTACATAATGTCTGTATAAAAATAAAGTAATGTAAATAAATTAATAAAAATAATATTTGACTAAATAGCGTTATAAAATTTATAATCATTATTACCTACTTAATTAAGAAAAAAACATGGATATGCCGTAATGCTTGGCTGAATGCGTATGTGTTTCATTGACTGCCAAGCCATTATTTTTTTTAATTCATATCTTGGGAAGAAAATAATAGTTATCCTCCCTACATTACATTTTCCCTAAACTACATTTTCATCTCTCATACTCGGAAAGTGAGGCAAATCATATCTGACATACGGGAGGATAACTATTATTTTCTTCCCAAGGGTAGATATGAATTAAAAAAAATAAAGGCATTGGCTGTCAGTGGAACACATACGCATTCAGCCAAGCATTACGGCATAATTATCCATGTTTTTTTCTTAATTAAGTAGGTAACAATAATTATAAACTTTATAACGCTATTTAGTCAAATATTATTTTTAATAATTTATTTAGATTAATTTATTTTTATACATACGTAGATTTAATGCTGTTTTAGAAAAAAATAATAAGAAAAAATTACATTGTAAATGACAATGGTATATATGTCCACACAGCCATCTTTATTCCGCTTAACTCGTGGTTCAACTGACTAAAATACGTACTTTATCTACAATTTTTCTCTAATCACTATATAAAACATTTTAAATGTTGTTTATGGGTAAATATTGAAATATTTGACAATAACCACATTGATCTATGTTTTTAAAAAAACTTGATTTGCTGCCAATGCAACTAGTTTAGAAAAAGCGAGATCGAATTTGGCGCCAAATCATTTTTTCATTTGGTAACTTTACATAAAAATATAAATAAAAAATGAGTAAATATTCGTAGAAAAACGTGACGTTTTCCTTTATAAACGGTACAAATGTCTGAATTAATTTTAGTTAATTTTTTATTTAATAATATGTATACTTACTTAAGTATGTATATT
The DNA here is from genome assembly GCA_963854515.1 of Pandemis heparana. Lineage (NCBI taxonomy): Eukaryota > Metazoa > Arthropoda > Insecta > Lepidoptera > Tortricidae > Pandemis > Pandemis heparana. The sequence goes on along the minus strand of OY978008.1, from coordinate 11,895,142 downwards.
TTTTTACTTTCCTCGTAGTCGAAATGAAAAGTAGAGTGTTTAACTCGGGAAAAACACCAATATCACACTCGAAATATTGGTTAGTTACCTCGTGTGATGTTGGTTCTTTTCCTCCCTTGTTGAACAATTTACTATTGTAATTTGCCATGAGCTTTTCGGTGAAGGAACAACAACATGTATTTACTGAAATTGTAGAGAATTCGGAATAAAAAGGCTTATAAATATATAAATAAATAAATATTTATTGTGTGCAAGTCAGATGTAACATCTCCCAGAATAACTATGTAATTAGCTAATTAGAGATAGGTAGTGGGTATTTATTTCATTTGGTGTAAATCGGCTGTCCGCGACAATATCACCATCCAAATGATGATGGATGTTTACCGTGTGTAAAAGTATCTTGTAATAAGGAATGATTTCTAACGGCCGCTTCTTTTAAATTTTTGATATATAAAGTAATGTGAAAGTTATTTCGTTCAAAAGGGCCAAAATGTCATTACCAAGGTGTGTCCGCTTTCCAATTTTCGGTAAAACTTCTGCAAAAAGTTCCATTTAACTGGCGTTTACGGCTGAAGCTACTATTTCCCTAAAAAGTTTCATAGTTATATCATACAATATTGATTGCACAAATTAAAACGCATCATATAAAACGGAACAGTAACATCGTACGTTTGGGTTCCTGTTTAACTCGTCATCACCGTGGCACAACGTAACGCGACATATAGCTCTGCACTGAACAGCTCTGCACAACCCCCGCCGCTCCCCCCGCGTGCCTACTGTCACCATTCAGAAGGCAGAGTGAGCCCACGTCGCGCAAAGCAAAATTAAGAATTTATTTATTTTTTACAAAGTCGTACCGTGGTTTTTGTCACAATAATATTGACATTCCCGTTGGTCTCATTCCTCGGTAAGTACATGAATTATTTATATTTATCATATTTTATCGTATAGCCTAACCGATTGATTATGACGTAATCAGTAAAACATTTTGGAATATCTAATATGGTACATGCTAAACTGAAAATAGCTGCATTTTGTCATTACCAAGTTGGTCATTACCACTGATTACCGTGGACTTTTTACCCACGGAAAGGACGATTATTCCATGGTAATGACTTTCTGCACTTAATTCTGTAAAGACCTTGGCTTTTATATATTTTTCCATTTTATATCTGTCCACTTTTTCTGTTAATTCATTTGATTCTGTATTTTTGCAAATATTTATCACGTTTTTATCTGTTTCAGTGGAAGAAGTAAATAAATATGCCAAGTAAAAAAGGAAATAGTAAACAAGAATTGCTAATAAAAAAAACGGAAAAGTAGTTAAAAAAAGACGCGAAAAAATTAAATCTAACACTGAGCTGTATACCTAGAAAAGGAAAAAAAACGTTATGCTCAAAGAAAAGAGGCATGAAAAAACTTCTATCAATAAATGAATTAAAAAAATGCAACGTCTGCTAGCTAAGCAAGAATAAAAAATTTAAAAGATGTCTTGCAATAACAATGTGTTCCTTTATATTGTGTTATTATTATTTAAGTGATTTGTTAGAAAATATAATGGTGTGCGGAATAATTTTCCTTTGTGAATAATTATTGTACTTAGACACATTAAGTAATAATGACGGTCTTTCCGAATGTGCTGGTACATCCAAAAAAAGACATGTAAAAGAGCCCTTGGTGGCCTATTTGCAAAATAAACTTTTGACTTTTGAAGAGAAAGAAAACAATTTTTTTGAAAAAAGATCATTTTCTACTTCAAAGAATTTCAAATGTGTGAGCAAAACTATATGAAGCTACTAAAAAAATCATTATGTTACTCATATTTGGTATTTTATTATTTATTTGTTTAATATTTACATTCTTTTATTTAATAACCAAATTGATTAAATACTTCGGTACTTAGAAATACGTCAAAATCTGTTTAAATTAATTAGAGATAGGAACATTTATCATTACCATGTGCTATCGTCATTACCAAGCATGCAAAATGTCATTACCATGACGCTTAAAACATTGCGGGTCCATATCTTCAATTTTTGGGCTCCTAAAAGATGGCCTTTATTTTCTTTATAACCCATGTATCACAAACTGTCAATTAAGATTAAGTTTGTGATTGAAAACAATTTTGTTTTTATTTTTTTAACAAAGTGCCCAATTTACACAAAATGAAATAAATACCCTAGTACAAAAATAATAAAACACTGTAGCTAAATAGGTAGTAGTAACTAGAGCTATATTAGATTGGAAACAATTAAAACACATTTTTTGTACGTCACATCATAATAAAATAACAGACTTGTAAAATAAACAAGATGGCAAAGTTAACTAAGATTAACTTGGAATTTAATGTGACATCTGGCGAGGTCTGGGTGTGGGCTGTTGTGTGGCACCATCACCTTGCATAGCCAGCTGTTCAATCCACAGCTCCTCGTCCCTCAAGCGAATGCTTTCTTCCACGCACGTGATGAAAGCTTCGAAGAACTCGTAAAATGTTATTTCTATATCTAAATTAATTATTTGACCCTTTTCCACGAGCCGTGGAAATATTAGGGCGAATATTTTGATAACGGTCCTGCATGACAGGTTCCCGAAGTTGAAGAGTTTTAGATTATGGGTTTCCTCGTTCCCTTCTTCTTCTTTAGGACGATCGAAGTCTTCCCCTAAAAAAAGAACAGTTAGTCTTATGAATTAGAAATTAGCAGTCCTATCGCAACGCCTATGTTGGTCAAAATCAAACAATATTTGGCCCGCAATAAAAAACTTAAAAATTGGTCATTAACTGAAGCTCAAAAGTCCAGGCTCAAGGTTTGCCAATACGGGCATTGGAGCGCAGTGTTTTAGGTATTTCAGAAACACGGACCTTGCGCTCAAAACAAATAATAAAATATTGAATGAAATGAAAGGGAAAAGCGGAATGATCCAACGACTGATTGGCCGCGTACAATTGGGAATGGATGATTATTTTAAAAGTGCACTTTTAAAATAATCATCTATTCCCAATTGGACGTCCTTTAGGCCCATGTCTACAGATTCCCAATTCAAAAGAGTCCCACTTCTACAGATTCCCAATTCTACAGATTCCCAATTCTACAGTTTCCCAATTCTACAGTTTCCCAATTCTACAGTTTCCCAATTCAACAAATTCCCCATTCTACAGATTCCCAATTCTACAGACTCACTCAGCTCCCGTTATCTCGTGGTCATATTGATTAGTCCCATCACATCGCATGTTATTACACGAGTATTTCTGTTATTAAATCATTTATCATCACCTGCATTTTTTACAATTTTAAACTATCTACCTATCTCATTGTCAAGAACGGAGTCTGGCTATGGCTAACCATCTCACCCTCCGTTCCCCTCCATTCAATTAATTATTTTTTAAGCAAATTTACCAGTCACAAATGTGAATTCATCTCCAAAAATGTATGCATTGCGTCCTATAGGCATGCAGGAGTCGGGTGCGTCAATCATAGGCGGCTGCGGGTTGTCCAGATCGTGCGCAGGCCGCCGCGTCGCGCATAGGAACGCGCGCACCGTGTGCGGTTCGCCCACGCTGCGGTACAATGCGTACACGCTCTTTAGGGGCACGGTGCTGCCGTATCCGTTGACTAGGTGGCCTTCATTGCAATGAAAAATACGTCATTAGATATTAGCATCAAAATAGAAATAATCATCTAGGCCTCTACATCTATGACATTGTCAGCGGCACTTCCGTTGATGGCTAAAGGAGCCTATGCGGGAGCGGCATATCCGACCGCACAACGGGCATGTGAAAGCGACCGAGTTCGAAGAGAAGAGAAATAATACCTATATATACCTACTTATTTAATATGTTTACCTTTACGACGATTTGCACCAGGTAAAATGTCCCTCTCCATAAATTCCCTGAACGCACTTGCCAAAATTGTATCAGGTTTCGTCCCAGGAAAATGTCTCTTTGCGTACAACTCACTGGCAAGCGCAATCAAATTGTGCAAAAACTGCCAAAAATATATTTTTTCAAATGGATTGTGTGGTGTCCTGGCTATCCAAGCAGGGTTTTTAAAAAATATTTTATCTATTTGGACAAAGGTTAAACCCTTTTCATGCATATTACAATCAAAGTACAATTGCCAAAGGTACATGCGGATGAGAATAGGGGTAAAATGAATTTCCACATTGTTACAAATCGTGGCATAATTGTAGTAAATATGTCTTAATTCAGTTTCGTAACATTTCAAGGAGTTGATGAGCGACGTCTCTTCGAAATTAATCAAATCTTCGATGTCTACATGGGCGGTTGGTTCCAAAACTTCTTCTTTACGGCTGCTGCGTTTATTATGTGCAGTCACATCACCTTCCAGGCCTTTATTATTTTCAATAAACTCATTTATAATAGTCGCTCTAATTTCAACTTGCTTGTCAAAGTTTTTCAACGCTTGCTGGATGTGATAAATGAGACCCACAGTGCTGTCGCATATATCGAAGGTATACGGTTCTTGTACTTCTGGGTATTTGTTTTCCCGAATGTTTTGAGAATAATCGTCATTCTTGGGACCTAGGTTATCATCGATGAACAATTTCTTATTCTGAATTATCAGACCATTATTAGTGACGAATTTACCAGAACCATGCTTCATGTTATCCTTAAATTCGCCTTTGTAATGTGAGCCCTGGCCTAGCCCTAAATTGAGAACACCATAGCCATTGCGTTTCCCATTATTCCATTGGCCACGAAAGGCAATTATCGACGGCAGTGACATCGTGTTGTTATAATACGCATCCCAAATGTAAATACCGCAACCAGACATAACTCCATTTTTCCAAGTGCCTCTGTAAAACTATATTTAGATGCAATAAATTAAATGTACCTTTTTATAATTACTCATGACATGTACAACAACTGTTTTATTAAGTACCGGTATAGTACCTAGGTATGATTTGTGAATTGTGGGATGTGAAATAAGAATTAGGTATTACAGATATTATGTCGTAGTGTAAGAACTTACATCATGATTAGGCCATATCATCAAACCTCTGCCCTCTCTAACATATTGTTCCCATTCGCCTTTATAACCACTAGCACCACAGTACTCACGCGATCCAAGTCCGTGCCGCACATTCTGTGAATCAAAGTTAAATGCAGATTCGTGATGATGACGATTCGACGATTTTGATAGATTCCGAGCTACCACCCTCTAGAGCACGAGTATGTACCCACTTACTACTGGATCTTTTCGTTTCATGTAACCCAGTCCCAAATTTTCATCCCTAATAAATTATTAAGTGTACCTAGGTACATGAAATATGAAGAAATTATTTACTTACATGAATCCACTCTCCGTCATACGAGTTCTTAAAACTTTTCGAGTAATGAATGACCCCCTTTCCGTGCTTGGTGGCCAAGTGCCAGCCGCCGGCGTACGAGCGCTGTGCGCGCGAGTTCACGTACAGCCCGTGCCCGTGTCGCAAGTTGCCTGGACAGATGATACTGAGTATAGAAACAGCTAAGTCAGATAGTACCAGAAGCAGCCGATGAAGCAAGAGCTCATAGTTAAGCATTCGTTCATAATACATATCAAGTCGCAGGAAAATAGTTAAAGCCGTGATCTAGTGATATTAATGTCCCTAGATTTTAATATCTCTAGATACCTATGTACATTCCGTATCTATCACATGACATGAAAGTTGATCATAAAATAATCTTACTAGGAATACGATTAGGATTGCAACGGCTCGAACTCTGATATTAGATAATTTGAGAAGTACAGCTACAGGTGGCGGCACGTAAATCTAACGTGGAGTACGCCCGCCCGCGTCCCCTGCACTCCCCCGCGATACCTTATTTTCGACTACTGCGCATCAACGGTCATCGCTAGACTTACGTGCCGGCACTTGTACCCGCTATTTGAGCCTACCTGTAAAGTCACCTTCGTACCAGGTGTCGTCCTTCCACTGTATCATACCTTTCCCATTAATTTCGTTGTCTTTGAATTGGCCCTTAAACATAAGACAAGTATCTATTCAGTCTTAGACAAATTAAAGCACGAATATTTGGCGGAACACAAAAAAGTGAAGGTAACTATTTTTATATTTTATATTTTTTTCTGGTCAAGCATTAAGTAGGTACCTATGCGTTTGCAAACTTTTTTTTGTGTTCCGCTAAAAACTTATGCCGCTGAGTATAGATTGTCATTAACTTACCTTTCAGATTGCCGATTTAATTAGCGATTCGATTTCAGGTTAGCAACTTACAAAGTAAACCGTGCCATCAGCCCATTGAAAACGTCCTTCTCCGTGCATACACTTCATGGAAATGTTTCCTTCATAAAGGTTCCCGTTCTTAAAGCGGATTAGTGCGCGCTCATCGGGCGCAGACCACCAACATTGATACCCGTCGACCTAAAAGGTTACAATGAGTAGGAACGTACAAATAATTATACTTAGTTATACTTCATTCGCTCTAAGGACGTGTTCCTACTACTATAGGAGAGCGTAAGATTAATATAATCTAGGTAAATTGGTAGCTAGGTACTCAAAGCAGAAAAAGTTCGAAATTGTGTAAACAATAGAGTGCTACCAAATAAATTTCAGCCTGTTGTCTTGTCAATGCAATTAGTTAAATTAAGTACCTGGGTGAATGCCTTTGGAGTGTCACTTCACTATCATCGGTACACAGTCTTTCTCTTTCCGCTGTCTGTCTGTCTGTCTGTTCCTATGTATGGATTTTGATGCGGTTTTTTAATAGATAGAGTGCAGTGACACAAGAGGAAGGTTTATATATTTTATATGTATAATTCTATGCCGACGAAGTCGCGGTCAGAAGCTCTAGTTTAAAATAAATTGGGGCAAATTTTACACTTAAAGGTACTTAGAGACTTATTTAGTAATAGTCTAATAGTACATTTTTTTTCTGAAGTAAGCTGGTAGATACGTATTTACCTGACCAGAATCGGACAGATCTTCTATCTTGGAGCGACTTCGCTTGCTTTTCGAGGTTTTCGCTAAGAAGTGAAAAATGTGCAAGGTTACAAAAATTTAAGTTCAATAACCAGCAAACAATTTTTTAGGCAATTGATAAATTTTGGGGCAGATAACAAATAGGTATTTAGCAGTTAAAAGGTAGGAATAAGTAGTTGGAGATTAGTTTACCAGCAGTTTCTTTCCCCTTCCCTTTCTTTTTCGTAAAAGTTAGTTCACTTGCAGTTTTAGCGAAATCCATATTTGGAGTGCTTTCCTCGGCTTTCTGCTGTACAATTACTTCCCAGGAATCCACGATTGTATCCAACATTGACTCAAAAAGCATGGTGACCAACTCTTTTTGGACAGAACCTTTCGGGCGTACGATTAGTGAGAGCGTGGATTCGCTGCCGAGGCGGGCGGAGGACTGCGCCCGCGCTGTTGATAAAGACTCATCTCCTACATGCGGGAATCTTGTTCTCTCTGGCATTATGAGAGAGCTATCGCGGCGCGTTACCGTCCTTTGGGAGTCTACGTAAAACATTTTCTAAAAATATTGGAAACTAAATGTGAATATAACAATAAATATAGTGACCCAAGTACGACTTTCTTATCAAATCATCAGCGATCTACACATTTATGAACGTAAATTAGGTCGTACAACACATCACAACACATTGACACGCATGACGTAAATAAATCTGTGACGGCTTGATGTTTTTCAACATTAAAAAGAATATGAAACTTTTTACTTAATCATACATAATCATATTCATATAATATTTGAAAATTTATTTTTCTTTCATTATAATATAAACCCTCAGAGTAATTTAGATTCTGTGTACCTAATCATAAACCTTAAGGTTGATTTAGACGAGGACTATTTTCAGCCGCCTAAATTTCGGCGCCTAAAAAAGGCACCGTATAAACACTTTCGGCGCCATTTTTTCGCGGTATGGCGCCGAAAAAATGGCGCCGAAAGTGTTTACACGATGCCTTTTCCAGGCGCCGAAATTTAGGCGCCTGAAAATAGTCCTCGTCTAAATCGACCTTTATCCTAACTAACAATCACAACAATAAATATAAGGTGTCAACACCGATAATATCGCCGTCTTGACAATAGGTATGAACGCGGGAGGCATGTTTTACGTCATAATGTAACACTAGCTTTTGCCCTCGACTTCATCCGCGCAGGTGACCTGCCTAGCCCTGTACCAGGCTTTTATGTGAGTTCAACCTTTTTTTAATAAAATCGGATTGAGTTTTTAAACATAGTTAACTGTGTCCAAATGAAATGTAATTTTAATCAAAAGCACTAACGAGTATTACATCAACTCCGAAGCAAATCACCCCCAAAACAATTTTCTTCCACTTTTTAAACCCCGTCAGGGGACGAATTTCAAGAAAATACGAAATACGTCTTCCATCAACTCTGTTAAAGAATGTTTATGCAAAATTTGAAGTAAATCGGACCAAGGAATCACGTTGTCCCATACAAACTTAGCCCCCCTTTTTACCCCCTTAGAGGTAGGATTTCGGAAAACACTTTCTTATTGGGTGCCTACGTCATACAAAGAACACACCCTCCAAGTTTCAGGTCTCTACGATCAGCGGTTTAGGCACTTTAGGCTGTGCATTGATCCGCTAGTCAGTTGGTGAGACATTCACGACAAAGCATTTTATACTATGTAGGTACATTCATAATAATATATAATAGTAGATAATAGAATATCTATATAGGTAACTAATATAATTTACGTATGCACTTAAATGAAATTATATATAAAGTGTAATATGTCTGAGAAATATAATGCTCTACCTGACTACCAATGCGACTACTGCACTGGTAGAGTCGGTAGAGTCACAGTACAGTCACAGCATTTAAATTTGATTATGTTTATTCTGGCAAAGGCCAATATCACCGCCAACAGAGACACGGTGATGCGCTAGAGTGAGATGGAAATAAGTTGCACTCAATATATTATATAACGTACGACAGAAGCCCCTCAGTTGGCGAAGAATTTGACGTCATAACATTTTGCACCCAAAGAGAATATAACCACTTTTGCACCGATGTAATTAGTCTAGTTAAATAGATTAGGTGTTTAAACATGAAAACACAAATTTAACTTTCAAACTGATGTATTTTAAAAAGTAATTTAACCTTGTTCTTTAATTTAGGCCTTTGATTGTCTCGATGGTAACGGTATCTTCCTGAACCGCTCTTCGAAATATCACCGAATTCTTCTTCAATTATATCGCGACCTATCGATAAAAACAAAGTTGACGTCAATCATATTGTAAACAAAGTGATAACAAGTAAACAAAATGAGGGATAAAATCTTAACCCCAGTTCCATAACTTCCACGGTCGCCAAAATCGCCAAATGGAGGCGTCCTGGTTTAGGTCAAAACTGGAAGAGTTGTCCACGGACTCCAGGGGTTCGATGGGAATTTCGTGATGAGGCAGGTCTCTCTGCAAAGACTCGTCATCGCCCCAACAATAGTTCATGAGACAGAGAGCAGCACAGAAGACCAGTACCTAAGTGAAAAGTGTAGTATTGATTAAAAGAAATAAAAGTTGTAGACTTGTGAATTCCCTTAAAATGTCCTTACTGTAGGCGTAAGTTAATATAACTAACTAGTACAATAGCTATAGCTACGTCTGATGAGCTAAATTCTTTCTTCCTGTTAAGGGCTGTTCTACACATCGATTAGGTAACGCGAACTAGAGTTCGTTTTGTACAGACGCTATCAAAAAGAGCAAAATTAACAAAATCTTAGAATGGTATAAGTACTTAACACTCAAAGTATCATCATCATCACACATACCTACGTTATTATGTACAGTACCTAAGCATAGCAATAGTCTACATAGTACATTTTCTTTTGTTCGCGAGATATGTGGTATCTCTTCTTTTGCATTGATGGTTGCGTTAATACATTTTGGCACAGTACATATTTTTTAAAGTAGATGTATAAAAAAACGTACATGGATGTATAGGTACGGCTGACTGAGCTAAGCGATGACGTCACTTTTAGCGTAAGCGTGCGCTTCCAGCGGTGGAATCACGCGTCGTGCACTTTTTTAAATTATATATCTTGTAAACTTGGTGTATCATAATATTTTTTACGGCTTGTAATTATTTTTAAAAGAATGTAGTTACAGGGAGACAAAAATTGAAATTAACGAACATTCTCCATTGCTATGCTGACGGAGTGAATAAGGTTTTTATAAAAAATTCGCAAGATGTCAAGAAATTAAACACAAGTTAGATAGAGACAATTAAAACAATAACTGTGAAAATAAAACAAATTCTTAACACAACTAAAAAATGTAAACTTTAAGAATAGAACTTGGTCTACCTACTGAGAAATAAGAGCGTAGTGATCATCCTTCCAAGGCAAGAAACTGTTTCATTTTCACAGAGATCCGGGTTTGATCGTTCGCTTTGCTTTACCTTTGAACTCATCGTTTTATCAGTGTAAGTAGCTAAACTGCTAGACTTATGAGCTGAAACGCGTGAATGCGTAGAAAATAGATTCACCTTCACTTTTATTAACTTCCATAATTTGGAGCGGATGTTACACTGATATTTGCTAATCGGTTGGGCGTGAAGCAATGGTAGTTAAACGATGGAAATTAAACGATTTCAGTGGCCCAAAATAATATTACTCTTAGCCAATTAATCACTCAATTAATCGAAAGTGGTTGGAATATGATCCAAGGGTAATCTATACATAATGTACTGCTAATTACAGTAGGTAAGCAGACCGAGCGTAGGGTCCCTTTTCAAAACACTATTCCCAGCTAATAAGCCACACTTTGCTTTGCACTGGAAAGAGTTTAATTCAACTTTTTCTAGCAAGTTTTCAATTGTTTTCTTGATAAGTTACAATTACCTACGGAATTGATTGACGCGTACGCATTCAAGTAGAACTGCACTGTAGCAATTTAGTCTGCATTAACTCGGTATCGATTGAGTTGGGTAAACTATCCAATTAATTATTAGGTGTATAGGTATTTCACATTTTACTTTTAATCATTAAGCACCCATTATTTGACATACTTTAGCTTTGCATGAAGTACACTCATCAAAAATGTCTACGGATATTTTTCATTCCTAGACAGTTTTGAACATTTCACAATATAGGCATATTACTACCGAGTCAAAACATATTTGTCTAGGGACAATGATTATCCCAAGGCTTTTTTGATGTGTGTAACTGCTAAAGAGTATTATTCAATCCTATTAATGGCCTTATATAACTTATACACACGTAGGTACCATGGGCGTAGCCACGGTGGGGCAGAGTGGGGCGCTTGCCCCATCCTGGCTCTGTAACCTTTTTGTATGAAAAAATTAACCGGAGTAAGACCGCGGGTATAGTTTGCTAGTTACATATTATTTTAGACTGCTGCCCCACCCTAAGCCCATATGGCTGGCTTCGCTGCTGGTAGGTACAGTCATGTTTAGATATTTTTGAGAACCTATCTAGTTTAGGTGTATTGGCCATCTAGCTCAGATTATTGCTGCATTTGAATTAAACATGAGCATTAAGTAAAATCCTTTTTATTTTAATAAATGACTAATGGTGTTACATTTAATGATAGCTAATGTTTTCGGCAATATGGTAAGTACTTAATCAATGTTTCTCCATATAACGCAAAAAATTGAACAACCGACACAGTGTTATTATCAGTAAGTATAACTCTAAAACCACATAAGCAAACACATACTTTAAAGTTTAATTAAACTGACCTGCAGCCGCGCGACAAGCCACTTCGGGATTTCGATTCGATTTGTCATTCAAAAAACCGACCAAGTATGAATCGGAATCGTGCACACCGACGATTCCGAACAAATTCGGCAAGTGAACATAAAATCCCGGTGTTAGCAGAGTCCTGCTCTTAAGCAAAATATAGGAGGTGCGAGGTTACTTCCATACAGACTCTATGTCATATACCTACAGAACACAGACCAGTGTTGTTCCTGACAAATTTAGGGTTGCCGTATTCTAATTCTGAAATTGCCGTATTTTTAGGGAAAACTAAAAAAATTGCCGTATTGTACAAAATGTTTATTTTACAAAATTATCGCTCGACAAAAAATCGCAATGCGCGCCTGGCCATACCGTGCTAGGGGGTCTGAACCTACCAAAATGAGGAACTTTAAATTTTAGACATTAAAGTCTCGGTGATAAGATTGCATTTTGGTTGAATTCTGTTGACGTTTATTTTCGTGGCGCTTCTACTTTATGTATGGTTTACATGTAGGTGATGTATTTTTGTTTACTTTAGTCCATTACGGAATTGCCGTATATTTTAATACGGTAATCAAAGAGCTGCCGTATACCGTATTTATGATGTCTAAGACCCTTGAATGCCGTATATTACGGCAATTGCCGTATCAAGAACAACGCTGACACAGACAAAAAATTTGATTTTTAGACTTATTTCAATTGTTGTGCTACCTTCATACCAAATTTCAGATTTTAAGGACAACTGGAAGTAACTCGATATTTTGGGAGCACATTCATTTGTATGGGAACACTTTTTTCTATTGAGTTGACTTAGAGGGTTGTTTTGTCTCAATTCTAAGGGGCCGCAGACTTGAGTAGGTATTTGGTAGGTATTCATTTCAACATCCTGAGAAAACGGTCTTCAATACGGAACCTAAAAACGGTTGTAATGTAAATTATTCATTTTATTACACAGGGTGGATGACCCAAACGTCAATTTTAAACTAGAAACAGGCGACGAAATAAAGGAAAATGAAAGCGGAACGCCGTCGCTGCTTTTACCTTAAGCCGGAATAAATATTTGTTAGAATGAATTTGTAACCGATCTATTTATATTTTTATTTTTCCTAAGCAATAAGTCCTTATAAAATCATATTTTAAGGTAAAAAATAATCAACCATATGATCAACCTTTTTAATAACCCAAACATGAAGCTTTTCGCACTCTTAAAAGACATTTACCTATCCGGCCCGGCAACAGATGTCCTTTTAATTGAATTGAACAATTTTATCGTGTGTTTTGTAATTTAGGTTTGTCTTTATTTAATTTACACAAGAGTTATTCTGCGTTCCATCACAATAATAATAAATAAGATAAATGTATGGTCTTCGGCGTGACGGCCACGACCACTCTGGCAAGAGTGTAGCGCCAAAGAAGAAGATGGTCTTCGCTCTACATCAGGGCCCCGTTTCTCGAAGTGTTTTGTCTCGTAAATTAAACGAAAGAATGAAACAAAACACTAATATTATTAGTCTAATAAGCTTCGAGAAACGGGGCCCTGAAGGTAGGGTACGCGAGTCCCGACTTGCACTTGAACGATTTTTATTTCAATTTTCAATATTTTCGCCAGTCGAATGATTGCCATCATTACCGATAGCATTTTCTTTTATAAGCTAGATATTATTAAAAGAAAACCACCGATTGAAATCACCTTTTCTTTCTGCCTAATTGAAAGCACTAGTCAATAGAATGAAATAGCTTTTAACTTAGTTCATTTCAGAAAAAGGAAGTTGGCAAGTATGTAGTCGTCGACACTTATATCTGACCATCGCGATATCGCGAAATCTTTAAAAGTGTGGGCGACTGTGCACAAACAATAAAAGGCAAGTAACATTTGACAGTTTCGTAAGTATATTTTTGAGATTGTAAAGATAATTTTGCTAGCATCTCTACTACTCTACGAATAGTTTCAATCGCAAGACAAGATTAAAATAAAATGCCAACAGAAACGAGTAGAAATTAAGACGCCGTCGTAAAGATGGCGACACAAATAGTACGACCGTGATAATCTTGATTGTAATTTATTTATACAAACATACATAAATCACGTATTTATCCCTTACGGGTTGTCAGAGCTTAATTTATTTATTATTATACCTACTTGTAGGTAAAGGTTTAGGTAGTTATAGTTACCTAATTAACTACATATAAACACACCGAAATGAGGTAGGTATGAGCGGTATGAGGCATAACCAGGGAATGAGAAGGTACTCATTTTAATAGGTACTACATAATTTCGTCGGTGATGTGATAAGGTCGATTTAGACGAGGACTATTTACAGGCGCCTACATTACGGCGCCTTAAAAAGGCAACCATATAAACACTTTCGGCGCCATTTTTTCGCGGTTTGGCGCCGAAAGTGTTTATACGGTTGCCTTTTTTAGGCGCCTGTAAATACATAGTCCTCGTCTAAATCAACCTTGTTAAGAGACTGCAAAAGTCGTGAAAACTGGAAAGTGGACAAGAATTCACCAAGGGCCAAACGACATGGTGAATGTAGAGTCGCTAGAGATAAGACATCTCTATCCACTTAAAGTAGAGATCATTGAAGATTGCGATAGAAGTAAAAATGAAATTGGAAAGCATGACAGTATTCTTGGTACGGAATTATGAAAACTTGACTTTGAAACCCACGATCTCAAAACTCTGAACGCGTTCGAAACGTATTTTGTAACGCAAACTTACCTACACTAAGCATACAGGTTTGCCAAAACGGAATTTAACGAAATATTTAGGTCGAGATTACATTGAATTAATTACTGTAATTTTATTTCAAGTTCTACTCTTTTCTGTGGCACTTTAAGAGGCTCTACATACAAGATTAAGTACTTATAACTTATCCACATTACACTATATTACCATCGGGCAACGTTAAACAGCATAATTGATTTAACGTTGCCCAATTTGCCTCATACACTCATATATTGGGGTTTTCGATTGCCACCTTATTACTGTATAGGTACCTAAATTAGCTCGTGCAAACTGAACAAGTTACTTACACCCTAGAGCTATATTTTACACATCACAGCTGTAATAAATAGCAATAAAAAATGCTCACAGCATTATTTCCGTAGTGTTTTAGTTACGTTACGTTTAGTGTTTTATTATCATTAAAAGTTTAATAATAAAACAATGAACTGTCTACCACTTATTGAATTATTTTTGAACAGATATAGGACATTGGACAGTACTTAAGATTAGCTGGGGACGATTTTTTCAATTGCATTTGTGAAAATACCACTCAAAAATTAAAAAAAAAAACATGTATTGAATTGGTAAAACGACCGGAGTACCCTACAGATTTTAATAATTTGTAATTATCTATTGAGTAAGACTCTAGTCGTACTTATTACAAATTCAATACAATTTTTTACCACTTTCCAGTGTATTTTCACAGAAGGGAACTTTTAATACAATTGGGGTTTATGCATTTCATTGATAAATTTCAGCACTGGGACTAGCACGCTGATAACAAACATAATAACATATTTATTTCTAGCCAGTCGGCTAGAGTAAATAAATGGGTTAGAGTCGAACTGTTAGACGCTTTAAATCTACGATGAACGTAATACCAGAGTATTACCATAGAACAAACTGACCCACAGTAGAACGTTGTCATGGTAAACGTTACAATAATTTCCCTTACCGATTAAATATGACATCACTATATATGACATTTACTGTGAAAGGATTACACAGTGGGTCAGAAATCAAAAAAGTATTACCTATGGCGTAAAGAGTACCTACTGCCTGTTCATAACTTCTTAACTGATGAACAATTGCTGAAATTTAAAATAACTCTTTAAAAATTAAGTATGTATACTTGTAGCTAGGCATATCACATATTCAATTCAACATTAATGAGCGCATTGATTGCTATCTAAATTATTAATCGAACATAAAAAGTGCGAAGATTTTTCAAGAATCCAAGACCAAAGTTTTAAAGATAGCGATGTTAAACTGAAATCCAACAGTTACAAAATCCGCCACGAAATTATTCTTACTGTCATGAAAACAATATTTCTAGTGAAAACTTCACGTGATTTAGTCTTTCACATATACAACTCTTGAATTTGTAACAGTAACCAGTATTTTTATCCAGTTTGTTTATTTACGACTTTGAATAAATTAATAGGGTGTGTATACTAAAACATAATATTTGTGGATGTTAACCTAATAATTTCGCTATTTTATCACAGTCCCTTAATAGTATAACCTTTATAATTTATAATATCTAATAGTTACAATAATATTTAATTTACTTTCGTATCATATACTAAAATAGGTACCAATTAAAAAACTATGTTTCTCATTGTTACTTTTTGACTAGCTCTAGCCTTGGCACTTCACAGTTAGCCACCAGTTATAAAAGCAATATCATATTTTTGAGCTGTTTGACCTGAAAGTATTTTAGAATACTTTTTAAATAAAAACACTAAACACTGTATAGTCAATATACAGTAAAGAAAATGTATTCACGTAGGTACCACCGTAGAACCCTACCGCAATAAGGTGACATATCACTCAAGTTTGAGTGACGGCGGCCTATCAATTGCGATAGGGTTTCTAGGTGGTACGTGCGTAGGTACATTTCCCTCACTGTACAACCAAAATCAAACAAGTACTCACAAATGAAGTAATATAAATAAGAAAGCTTTGTTAATAAAAAAAAGCACTGAACAAAACAACTGTAGTCAAAATAGCAAGGCTACTATAGTACTTCCAAAACCCTAAGCCGGGTCTATAGCGGACTTTTCTCAAATAATCAATACTAAATAAAAAAATGTTTGGGTCACTTACTGGATATTCCGCCTATATCAAACTGCATTTTTACTGGATTACATTTCTTCTACCAACCAACAAAGTGTGTTCTTGTAAGCAAATGTTTAAACCACGCACCTTTGTATCTCCCAAAACAACCAAAGTAAAGATCACCGCTGTGGACCCGACGACAAGGTTTATTTAGATTTTATTAAACGCTCTAGCACTATCTAGCTCCGAAGATATTGGCAACGAACCTGTGGAAAACTGAAAGTATGTTTTTCACTTCTGTCAAATAAAATAAATGTTCTCAGTACTAGTTTCGAGGTAGACGATACTAAGGCGTTGGTCTATAAGCTTAATTTATCAATTAAGTAGCCAGCAGTGAACGTGCTGGTTCATATCGTGACATGAGAATAAAAATGTTCCGACTGTAATCGAAGTCTAGAATAAATATCCATAAGGCATTCCACCTCAGTTCTCTAACAGGGATGTTACGGAACTCCATAATAAAACTATAGGATATTCAAAATGAAAATTTATCGGAAAAGGGTAATCAGTTTAGTTAAGTACATTTTTCATTTACTATTTACATTTATCCGGAATCTCATATATCTGAAACTATCGGGAAATCGGAAATAATTCAATAATTGTAACCGGTACAATATTGTTCATACATCAGTATCCATATCCATAACATCCCTGCTCTCTAGGATATTGAAAGCAACACATCTACAGTCGATCTGGTATTGCCGGCAGTTCTGGGCAACTGTGGCCATTTACTATCAGGCGACCCTCTTACCCATCATATTTCATATTTGTTTCATAGAAATATTATGTACCATCAGCCAAATATGTGGTCTGCCACCCAATGTGGAAAAGACGTGGCTGTCAATTTGAAAGTTCGACTATTGCGACATTTTCATTTGATAGGAAGTTGGATGAAAATTGATACCCCACTTATTTGGCCGACCGTACCACCTAATTTTAATTTAAGACTCAACCCCTTAGTCACTAGGATTCTAGTTTTATTCTCAGGTCACGGTATTTAACGGCAAATCTCGTCGATTTAGATCCAAGCTGGTGCGCGGAAGCTGTCGACGATGCTTGCGCGGCGGCGCGCGCGCAGGCCGGGCTCCACGGCCAGCCGGCGCCACGGTCACGACTCGTGCAGCAAACGCTGGTAGTGCGGAAACACCTCGTACGGCGGCACGTGAAGCCCGAACTCGAGCGCTACTAGCACCGCGAACTCGAACTTCATTAGGTCTTTTCTGTTCACTCTGAACGTAGTTTCTGTGCGCTGTGAAAGTAAATCGGTCAGTGTGCGCCTGGTTTAACAGCAGTGGCGGACTTTAGAAAGAAAGAAAGAAAAAGTTTATAGCAGATACGAAAGATCCTTTGAGGGCCCAGAACGCTGAAACTGAGCTCAAAGTGCCTGTTTTCAACATGAAACTACCGTGAGACTCAATCATAATTACAAAAACGGATAACTCACGTATAAAAGTCGAATAATGCTCGACATATGTTAGTTCGAAACATATTTCGAGCATTATTCGGCTTTTATACGCGAGTTATCCGTTTTTGTAATTATCAGTGCCTGTGTTTATGATCCAAAAGTTACATTGTAAAATTAAGGATATATTATATAAAAAAATAATAATGTAAAATCATCTTGGATCACTGAAGTAAATTCAGAAATAGTTTTGTAATAGATCGCTCCTTACCTCTATGAGAGCCTTTAAAGTTTCTCCTTTGACGTCGTTTAGTTTAGCAGACAGTAACAAACAAGCGCCAGCGCACAATTTTCTATTATCCTTAGTAATTAGATTGGCAAGAATTAATTTCTCAAAGTAGACATAAGCTTGAGCAACTGAGAGCAAGTCGATGCCGCCGCTATCGTGTTTCGCGATCTTACGCATCTCTTTTTTTATACTGAAAAAAAAAACACGTAGAAATAACGCTATTCATAGTCAAACGTCAAAGTTCAAATTACTTTTCAAGAATTTATTTGGTTTGCATTTTTTCAGCGAGTGTAGTTTTAAGTGGTTAGTTAAATTTTTTTCTACCCGGCAGCGGCGAAACCTAAAAGGAGTGTTATTAACACCTTTCTTTATGACGATACTTGATTAGAATAATTTCATTCTTGATTGTAGGAACATTGCTAGTTAAATGAAAGCTTATAACAGGTCGTAAAAATCAACCGCATTAGTCGAGTCATTAATGGGTGAAGTAGGTAATTATGTAACTTACAGACCATTATTTCAACCCTTTTTAGATTACGGATCTGTTCAATATGATTATGTCTTTTCGGGTCTAATTAAAAATTTACCTTCTCAATTTACTGAGAGTTAATTTGAGATGTGGAAACTTCTCCCTGAATTTATCATTGAGTTCTTTCTTCAAGTCTTGTGGACGGACGTAGTCGATGATAGATGTCATGTAGGACGTGAATGTTAATAACGTTCTGTGTTTGCCCGCTATAAGTTCCGGGTCATCTAACACATTCGGACAGTATTGTACCTGTAACGATATAAATACATACTTATTAAATTCTACTATAAATTCATGATGAGTTGAGGTTTAGTAGGTAAATAGACAATGTTGACTTAACGATATTGGAAGACAAGATTATCGCTGGTTGGAGTACTTTGTAAATACCGCCGAGCAGTTTGAACAAAGATAGTCTCTTGTTTGGTTAATTAGGTATAACTATTGCGAGGTTTTAAAAAGCTGCAAGTCTAGTACGCTAGATTTGACTCGAACATAAACGGCAGGTCAGGTACATCCTTTTCTAAACAGTTAGCGTGTGCATAACGGACGAATGATGTCCGCTAGAAACGCGAGTACGCATGGCATGTATGCTTACAATTTTTTGCGTCATCAAGGAGGCTTCCTCCCAGTCGAAGGTTTTGCTGTCGACGGTAGACAGAGGCGGCGACGCTGCCGTGGTGGTCCTCTGGGACGACTCATATGAAAAGCACCTACAAGCAACAAGGACAAACTTAACAAAAACAATGCAATACTTAGGTACATTTACGAGGTAACCTTATCCCTCATGCGTTAATGATTACATGCATTGTATTTGCGTGCAGTTAATTGAAATTGATATGCAATACTATAACCGCATTCATGCAGGTTAGTTTTAACTATACTAATTACTAATATTAGTACATAATGAATCAATAAATTCCAACAAGCATGATGATTTATTGTCTATGCCATACTGTGGCAGGAGTGGCCAACTTCAGTAGACCCAAGATCTGACTTACTTTGTGCGATCAACCAATTACATAATGAGTATATTTTCAGAAAGATATTTCTAAATTAACATTTTTTTTCTGTCTCGCCCAATCGACTGGATCAATAGTCGCGATCGATAGGTCGATCGTGACTGATCGGTTGACCACCCCTGCTTTACGGGGAATAACATAACAATAATCTAACAAATAGAACAGGTAAGTGGTAAGTTAATTACGTATATATTTCCGAAGATACTTAATAGTAGTGTATGATGTAGGTATATACTTATTATGACTATGATGTACATTTGAATTGTGTGCATTCCACTTAGGTTCCGACAATAAAGATAGAAAACCGGATGATATTAGAAGTACAAAATGACATATCAAATCTTAAAATTGTATTTTCAAGTACTTATCAACTTCATTAGTCTTTATTGTCAAAGGCCTAGTAATATATTTGACTCAGCATATTTTATACATTCTGTATAATTTCGTAATGTCAGTAATATTGATGAAACAGGTATAATATGTATTAACTTCAAGACTTTTGCCTTAATTAGTGAATAAAGTATTATATCAAGTTAACAAGGCTCCTAAAATTTGTGGTTAGTAGTATTGATATCATGTGTTCTTGAAATTTTGATACAATCTTAAATTATGGATAATAATAACCAATAGCACATATATTATAATTAGGTTAAATAAATGCGTCTACATTACGTAATAAGATGTAAAAATAAAGCATATTTTCTGAAGTACATAGCTCATATACTTAGATTACGATGTCAAGATTTGGTAAACGCTTTGTACGTAAATAATACAACAATGTAGAGGTAAGTAGGTATACCACAAAATAACTAGGCACCAATTTCATCTATGAGGCACTAATCACTGCTTAATAGCGTTACAAATATATTACAAGTGCTGCATAGCATAAAAGAAACTGATTTCATTTGTTTACCATTTCTTATCCTTGTGCCTCGTCAATAACTTAGTCCTGAAATTTAAATTGGTTAGTGATGAAATGGATGTATGCATGTGATCAACGAAATGCTATTGCCTAATGTGACTTCTATCGTTTTTGTTTTTACAGAAAAGAAACAACCAATAGAATAAACGCATGGTCTTTTAAAAGTTTCGGCTAGAATGGGGAAGGATAGATAGGTACGCTATTTGCCCACCGCGTTATATATTAGTTATTTCGGCTCTGTTAATCTGCTCTTTAGTGATTTTTCTGTTGGTGACAAATCAAAGTAGGTATGGCAACAAAAACTGGCGGTCGAGTCACGCGCATTGTAGGGTTCCGTAATTGTCCGTCTAAATACAATTAACATGCCAAGTTACATCTTTCCAATACTAAGAATGACTGAGCTAAACGTAAGCCGCCGATAGATGCAGGAGAGACGGACATGATGAAACCATAAGGGTTCCTTATTGAACATGGAACCATAAAAACTAAGCATCTCATACTTGTGATTTGTCAGAGCTAATTTCATATGCATCTTGTGTTATAAGTCTCCTATTTACACTGAGAGAAAAAAAAACACTGTACAGTTTCAGAAAGCAAAAACTTTATAAAATAAGACTCATTTATGTTTTTATGAATGATTCAACATTTAAGTACCATGCCAAAGTGAGAATTTAAAAATTTTAAATTTACTGAAAACATCAAACACTAAAAACAGCCTTGTGTATGTTTTTCTATAAACTGAGTCTTAATTTACCTGGCTATAACATGAGGGTGACGGGTGATCATTTTCCAGTTGGCCTTGTCACTGAAGTCGCTTTCATACATTTTCTTGTATTGTTCTCTAGTGCACACTCTAGATGGTATCAGTAGTTTTGAATATGAGATGTCTTGGCCATTTTCCTCTTTTTCCAAACCAAGCAAATCAAAGGGATCGACTCCATTGTCAGTAATGGCTGAAAGTGGCCTGGGCCCAGAAGTATTTCGCCGACGAACTCCATCTTTTCTGTAGTCTGATCTAAAATTAAATTAAAATAAAATTTGCTAAATTAAAACCATATTTTGAGTTGAATCTGAGTCAAGTATGGGATAACTAAATGAGGTTTTTTGAATATATATTTTGAAACAGCTTTAGTATTGATGGTGCCTGTTTATTATGTTGATAATAGATGAACGAATTTCGAATCCATAAGACTAATGAATAAAGAACATTTAACTTGCTTTTCCGCTACTTACGTGCAAGATAGCCAAGCCAAGCCTGCAAGCTTCTGATTCAATAAAATAATCGATAAGACTATGCATGTCAAAAGTCAAGACAGAGTTCTGAGCAATTGGAGGCAAATAAAAATGAAGTTGCAAGATCTGATTATGATTACACTGTTTGTTAGTTATAGTCAGTTACAAGTGAGACTAATGTAAGTGTTAAAATGAAATGACTTGATTTTTTCATACATACCGTGGATTCCGAACAGTTTTCGAATATGGTATTGTGCTGAATACCAGACATGGCACCCCTAGAGTTGGTGTGAACACTAGCCTCTCGTCTCTAAAAGTCACCCCCTTAGTCAACGGGTGTATCAGGCGCAATTCATTTGATGTAACCTGATTTTCTGGGATACATGTACTGCTTGTACGGAAGCGACCTGTAGTAAATATATTAGTAACATTGAACAAAACATGCATGAATCACATACAGACTCTTAAGTCTGTCTGTTAAGGCCTTAGCCTGTTACATCACTCTCAGTTATGTTCCTAGTATTTTTAGTCGGATATCTGTGATACTGATACCACATGTTTTTGTTTTGAATGAATAAACAAAGATGGCAGCACAGATATCTGACACTTAGGGGATCAGGAACATAGAAAAGAGTGGAGAAACTGAAACAGACCCTTAAACTTTAACTAAAACCAGGCGCGGTCTTATTTACCCACAGCCAGTTATTGACAGTCCAATATTTATACTTCATTTAATTTAGAATGAGAAACCACAATAAAGTTATATTGCGGCTGGTGAACTATTTCTTACCTAGAAAACATTACAGTGCATTAGTTTGGCAGCTGCAAAATAAAATTGTTTTAATGCCACTTTATTTGCGTGGTGTCAATTGTTACTGTAGTACAAATCGTAAAGAGATTACAGTTCACGAGCCGCAATATAATGTTTTTGTGGTTTCTCATCCTAAATTAAATGAAGTATAGAAGGTGGGAACACGGGCAATTTGGTGGGGGGGCAGGGGCAGTTAAAAGTTTCTGTATATATTTTTCTCTATTTTTAGGTTTTCCATAGAGTGAACACAATTTAAGGAGAGATCCCCCCCCCCCTGGTTCTACCCCTCCCCCACAAAACATTCAACAACTTGTTATCTGTTATGGATATTATTTGATAAGTTATAGCACTAGTTTCAACATTATCATTTATCTTGATCAAGATATAATTATCAAAAGATAAATAAAAAATAAGGTTATGTATAATTACCAAAATTCAAGCTCTCAGAACTACTTTTATCATCTATGTGATTAATTCCAGTAAGTGAAGACAGGTGTACTTTTTTGGTTCGACTTGCTGCATGTTTTTCTCTGAATGACTCCGTATTGCCTGAAGAACACCTGATAAATGAAAGCAGAACAAGTTTATATGAGGGTTCCTCTATATATAAGCAAATTTTGAGTTCTAGTTGATCATTTATGTGGGCCAAGTTAACTTTATATTGACCAGACTCCCTAGAACCCAAAATAAATGTTGTTTTTAATCTAGACTGCTCCCAGCATATTACACAAAAGCTGGCAAAAAAAAGTTTTATGCTTGAGCTCAGTTTCATAGTGTTGAAACTCAAAAAACAGGTTTAACTTTTTATTGCTAGTGGACCTAAGATATAAAATTTTGGAATAAATTATTCCATAATATTAATTATTCCATAATTTAATTATTCCATAATAATATTACTATTATATATTTTTTTATTAGAGTAGTTAGCCCAGCAGTAGGACACTCAATTAGGATAATAATATGTAATAATAATTAAGAGTAGCTAATAGGTACTTGTGACATATGTTCAATTTATAAATTTTGTATGGAACAGCTGTCCTTGTAAAAAACCCTTAAAAAAACAATTTATTTAAATTAATATTCCAATAAGCTTCAATTCAATAGCAAATAAACGTTGTTCCTATATTACCTTTCTCTGTAGGCATTATTGCTGGCGCCTTTGACGGGCGTGACGCTGTTGTTCTGTTCTGAGTCTGAGCTGGAGTGGTTGTCCCCGGCGCGCTGAGCCGGGCTCGTCTGCGGCCCCTTGCGCCGGATACTCTCGTGCTGTTTATCCTTCTCAATCCCGTTCAAAATCTCAACACCTTTGGTATCATATTTCTCACTACTGTTCTTTACAACATGACATAATTGCGTATCCTTGAACGTCCCGTCGAGAGAAATGTTAGAAAGAAATGTCACGGCAGCCAGCCTTCGTCTAGCTTTGTCGTATTTGTTTCGGTTAGGCATAATAAGCGTAAAATCAAAAACTATACAAAACTTCGATATCCTAAATTTTGCACCCGCGGTACACGGGTATCAGTAACATTGGTTTTCCATGAAAACAAACTTGCCGAAAGTGAACACTTTTACGCTATGGTTAACTTTTGCATGGCTCACAGCTACCGGTGCTAAAAATAAACTAGTGTAAAAAATGAGTTGATTATATCAATTGGATTGGATTGGTCAACTGAATAATTCATCATTATTTCTGTCTGAACGATTCCGCAAATACATTTGACTTTGACGTTTTGAATTTTTTTTCGTTCTGACAATCAATGGTATTGTCAAAATTAGGGTTCCCATTCCAGATTTGTATTTTTCTAGTTTATTGAAAAGTTTTTTAATGAACACAAAATATTTATCTTGCTACTCCGCTACTTACGTGCAAGATAACCAACCTAACCAAACAATATAATTTCTTAATTAATTTGTAAATTGTAAAGATTTAGAATTTTATAAACAAACATGTCAAGATTGTTTACATTTAGTTAATTACCTCAACCTTTCTAGTATAGCCATTCGTTTCGTCGAATAATCGGCTCATCATCGGAGAACCCGGCACGTCTGGACGCTCCTTATAGTGAAATATATTGAGAATGTGAAAGCAATATTAAGGAAGTATAAAAGGAACTTTTTGGGTCCATATTTCTACTTAACAAGTAACTTATCGGAAGTTTTTGGCGTACCATCACCGGGCCATTGTTAGCAATTTAAAAGAACTACCGGAAAAATAAGCACTGGCAACATTGACATGGCGACTCTATTTGAGCTACTGTTAAAACTATTCTTAACTAGTGAAATTCTATTTAAATACCGGTACAAATCTTAGGTTCCTGAATAAGTTTTCATTATTTCTGAACTGTACGTTGTTGACGTTGTTTTGTCAATTGTTTTGACACCTGACAGTGACAGTTCCTTAGTTAATGAAACTGAGCTTCGTTTTTCATCTCGAAAGGAATTTTTCTCTTTCATTTTGTCTGTATTACTAATAACAAACTTAGAATGGAGCCTAGTGTTCCTGGTACTGCGACATCGTCTAGAGCCACTAGATTCATGATGGAAGGCGTTGGAGCTCGTGTCATACGAGGGCCAGACTGGAAGTGGGGCAAACAGGTGCTGCATAGATGTTTACTACTCCGTACTATAAATATGATATATCTGACAACAAAAGTAGACCCTTACTAATTAATCTTTCATCTTATGCGTCTTGCTTCCTTGCCTTCAATGTATACTTTTTACGTATATAAATATGTTCCAGAAAGAAATACCTGCTTATTAGTTTACTGAGTACAACTAATTTTCCTTTGGTAAAATTTACAACTGTGTTTGAATCTTACAGGATGGTGGAGAAGGGCATGTTGGTACTGTAAGAAATTTTGAATCACCAGAAGAAGTTGTTGTTGTATGGGATAATGGTACAGCTGCCAACTACAGGTGTTCTGGAGCATATGACTTGAGAATTCTTGATAGTGCTCCCACTGGTGTCAAACACGAGGGAACAATGTGTGACACTTGTCGCCAGCAGCCAATATTCGGTAACTTTTGTGATAACATTTACTCATTGTTTTGATAAGTTATTGTACTGGAGCAATCACAATAGAAGTTTAATTATTGTATTGAATCAGGCGTTACTTTGCGGAGGTCCATTTTAATATTAAGTAGCGGAGTAGCAAGGTAAATATTTTGTGATAATTACAAGTCTAATTTTAAGGTCTCATGATTTATAACTACAATTATTATTCAACAAGGTAGGTAAACAAGCAAGTGAGCCACCTGTTGCTATGTAATTTCGTCTGCAAATAGACACCTGAAACACCTAAGAAATTGCTGATAGGGCTAAGATGAATTATAATAATAATATAATATAAATAAATAAATATAAAATTCTTTATTGCCATAGTGTAGGTGTTACAATCAAAAAAATTACAAGATAACAAAATTAGGACTACACTTTGTCAGTGGGTACCGCTCTCAGCAAATGCAAGTTTAAGTTTCCTGTGCTGGCTTTTAGCCTGGTCCCTTTGGCAAGGGTATTCATAGTATAATATAGTGCTTTTCTTCGAATTAGCTACAATTTTGATACATGTTGTTGTCACTTTCGTGTTTATAAAATATCGCGTAATTTGACGTGCCTCTTGGAATAGGCCTCCTGCAGCTTTCACCATTGAGCTCTGTCCTTTGCTACTCTGGTCCATTAAGGTCCCAAGGTTAGACGGATATCATCCTGCCATCTTGTTTTGGGACACTCCTGTTTTCTAGTATCTTCTCTTGGGTACCATAGATTTTTTGGTCCATGAATTAGTGCCCTTAAATTCCCTGGCTGTCTTAGTCTACCCGCAACCACAAAAGTGCAAGCTCTGCTGTTTAGCAACAAGATAAACAAGTAACATATCACACCAGTAGGTTACTACAAGCCTGCTATGCCTTTTATAGGTGTCTACTGAATGTCAATTTGTTAACACTAATATCATTCCCATTAATAGACTGATAATAATGCATAAAAGCTAGTTCACAGCAGGAAAAAGGGATTAGATTTATGTGAACTATACATAACATTTTTTTTTTAATTTCCTGCAAACACTTGGAAAATTTGTCAGTTTGATGAAAGTAGTAAAAGAAGAAGACTTTTGTGCCCTTTTCTTCTTTGTTTCTCAATACATTGTTACTTTGAAGCCTCATAACTCATAACATTTCCAGGCATTCGCTGGAAATGTGCAGAATGCAGTAATTATGACTTGTGTTCCGTGTGCTACCATGGTGATAAGCACCACATGCGGCACAGGTTCTACCGCATCAGTGCGCCTGGAGCGCAGAGGTGTTTGGTGGAGCCTCGTCGGAAAAGCAAAAAGCAAGCTGTACGCGGTATATTCCCTGGAGCTAGGGTTGTCAGAGGGGTAAGAAAATATATATGTGAAAGTGCTGTAATTCCCAATTAGTAATAAAAAATACACATTATAATTTTGACGGTAATTAGTCCTGCATATTATTGCTGAACTTCACTTAGTGGAAGGTCTTTTCATTTTTAGCTGTCCATTTGGTAAACAAAATTCTAACCATAAAACGTCTCATTTTTGTAATTTTTAAATATTTCGTCGTAAATGAAGGAACAAGGTAAAATATCAGCAAAATTATATACAAAATATTGCCTCAGGTTTATTTGATGACATAATACACCTTATTCTTTACAAAAATTTGCACAATGAGGTTAGACTTTTGTTTACCAAATAGGACAGTTAAGAATGAAAAGACTCTACATGTATTAATATTGATCATTGAGTGCACTATAAAATGTAGTGATGACATGAATGATACAAGAGTTTTCATTTTGACACTTAAATTGCTTTGTTTGTCAATTGCAATTTTTTTATTGTATAGGTATTTATGGGACAAAATTTAAAGGTTTTCTAAAAATCTACTTACCGGAACTGGTATATAAAGTAGATATATGGCACTTCATCTACATATTATTAAGCAATGTCGTAATTTATATTGAAACTTTAATTCCAGGTTGACTGGCAATGGGAGGACCAAGATGGAGGTAATGGCAGGCGGGGTAAAGTGAATGAGGTCCAAGACTGGTCAGCAGCCAGCCCACGGTCAGCAGCTTACGTAGTTTGGGACAATGGTGCTAAAAACCTCTACAGAGTCGGGTTTGAGGGAATGGCTGATCTTAAGGTAAATAAAATATATTTATTAGGATATCTGTTATAAATGCAAGTACTCTGATAAGTAATTTGAGAAACCATAATCATACAAAGGATAAAAGTATTATGTGGTATTATATTTCATGTGTGATGTGAAGAATAAAACAACAAAAGTGAATTAAGATGGAATTAATGAACGCTTGAAATAAATGAATTCACCGCAAATTTAGATTTCCAGCTTTTTCATACTATGTTGACTTGATGATTTCAGAAGGTTGACTGAAAGAGATCCCTTAAAGGGACAAGTCCGCCTTTATGCATGTATCTCAGTGTTTGTCAATTGTATTTGTTTCTACCCCTACCACCAAATTCCCCAGATAGATATACATATGTGGAATATTTTTCCTTCCTTCCCCACCAATAGGGATATTATGTATGTGTGCGTTCCATCAGAGTCATAAAAATATACCGGCCGGTCTTTCCGCAGGAACAGAAAAAAACGGGTCTATATTTTGACCCATAAAATGGAAGTTCCGAATGTAGGGTTTGTTCATAATTTTCGTTAGTCATAAAGCGTTTTATTTCTGAAACAGTAAACTTAATAATCGTTATTCATATATTTTTTCGTCATTACAGATGAAACCATGCATTTTTCAGAAATTTTGGAATAGCCATCAGAATGTAGTACGTTAGATTAGGTTAGTTTACTATCAATTCTGAAATAGTTATTTTCACACCTCTCATTCAGAAAAGTCAGTTTTGCTCCCTGTCGAGAGGGATCAAAGTGCAACTTTTCTGTTCAAGGCTTTTTCTAAGTGTTTTTTTGCAAATGCAATTTTTTGAAGTTGATAATTGTAAAACCACGCCATTCTCTATGCTGGTTGCTCTTTAACTATATTTAGAATAGTTTTTTTTAGTTTCTTAATGCTCGGTGTGAAAAATTGTATGAGCCAGTCGGGAGCAAAATTATTTTCATCTTGGGCGTTAACACTTGAATCCCTCATTACGCTCTGGATTCAATGTAGCGCCCTCGCCGTAAATACATCATTTTGCTCCCTTGTGACACAATAGTTATTTGTACCAGCGTAGAAAATGGCGTGGTTATACAATTATCAACTTAAAAAAATTGCATTTGCAAAAAAACACCTAGAAAAGCCTTGAACAGAAAAGTTGCACTTTGCTCCCTCTCGTCAGGGAGCAAAACTTACTTTTCTGAATGAGAGGTGTGAAAATAACTATTTCAGAATTGATAGTAAACTAACCTAATCTAACGTACTACATTCTGATGGCTATTCCAAAATTTCTGAAAAATGCATGGTTTCATCTGTAATGACGAAAAAATATATGAATAACGATTATTAAGTTTGCCTTTGTGTATAATATCTAATGCATTTTATTTTGTGATTTGTGTCTGTTTCTTTATATTTGTACAATAAAGCATTTAGTTAGTTACTTACTTACTTATTATGACCAACGAAAATTATGAGACAAAAAGGGACCCGGAAAAAAACATGTACGCTTCTAGAGCAAGGAGTTTTCCTATTATTTTTAAATCAAAGAGTATTAATTAATTGGTGTTTTTTTTATTTGTATTCAGGTCGTAAATGACGTGAAAGGCCAGAATGTTTATAAAGAACATTTACCGCTCTTGGGAGAGCTAGGTCCTGGACGCACAGGTCCTCACGGATTACAAGTTGGTGATCAGGTAAGAGTATTACTTGAAAATTAGTCCATGTCAAAAAAGACTCCTATTTATTGGTAAGACAGCAGCAACATTTTAAAAGGAATAGTGATTTGTGGGATGTAGATTTAATAGTTTATTGATGGTTGAATAAGTACATTAGCGTATTTTAGTTTCAATTAACTCACGTTTAGTGTAGTAGTTGCTACAATATCTTATAGAGCAGTGTTTTTCAACCTGTGGGTCGCGACCCCCTGGGGGCTCGCGAAGCTTCTGTAGGGGGGTCGCCAGAGGACGAGAGAACTACTTCAGTAAAAAAACAATTAATATCCGAATCCTAATTATGGAGACGCATAAAAACGTCGTATGAAATGAATATTTGTAACATATACATGATAAAAAAGCGATGGGTCGGGGCAAAGAGAATATAATCACTACCGTTTTAGGTCGGGGGGTCGCAAAATATTTTTTCATACCAGGGGGGTCGCATCATGAAAAAGGTTGAAAAACACTGTTATAGAGAATATAGTACGTACTAAATATAGTAGTACATATATATAATTATGAGTATGTAGAGTCTTGAGTTTGTAAACTATTAACTTAGTTACACATTTCTCTGGTAGGTATGGAAAGTCTAGAATAAATAATTAAGCAACTGCCGAAATGATGCGAGTGGTTCTTTCATGCTACTTCTCTGCTGTCTACTTAAGAAAACATCAAAAACAGGCCAAGCGCTTGTCGGATCACTCATATATAAGGGTTTCATAGTCTAATTGCATTTAAAAATAGATACCACACTACTGCATACACAAGACTTACGACATCCATGGAAGCATAGATTCGTGGCTACACACTCGGGAACAATACAACAACACAGTATAATAACTCTTTATTGAACACCACATAACAACAACAACAACAACGCACAACAACAATTTAACAACAAAACACAATAAACAACACCAACAACACAATTTAAAGAAAAGCTACCTGTACCCTGTCTCATTTTCAATTTGATAACAACAAATTGTTTTTACCCTGCAGGTTAATGTGGATTTAGATTTGGAGATAGTGCAGTCGTTGCAACATGGACACGGAGGGTGGACGGATGGTATGTTCGAGTGTCTTGGCACAACGGGGACAGTCGTCGGCATCGACGAAGACCACGACATTGTCGTCACCTACCCCAGCGGCAACAGATGGACGTTTAACCCTGCCGTTTTGACTAAGGTAATAGTGGAAGACCGACTGCTTAAAGCCGGCTACTCACACACCAGCCGCAGGGGCAATATTGGAAGCAGGGCCAGTATTGCCTCCTTAATTGTGATGTGTATAGGCAAGCAGGGGCAATTTTTAGAACAGCCGAAATTGCCCCGACCGCCGTGCGACCGATATTGCCCCTGCAGCAGGCGTGTGAGTAGCCGGCTTAACTGAGCCCTCGCTCACGCGGGACAGGGGTGCGGGGTAGGCGACAAAGGGGGCCGAGAGATACTACCCGCCCGCACCGCTCTCGGTTCACTTTGTCGTTCTACCCTGCGCCCCTGTACCCACGTGGAGGACTCAGTTAAGCGGTCAGTCTATAGGTTTTGTACTCCCAAATTCGATACCTAATCATCGGTTTGACGGTTTTATTTGGTCATCGTATTATCTCTTCTACATCTATACTAATATTGTAAAGGGATAAAGTTTGTGATGTGAGGTTGTAAGGGGTAATCTCTAGATCTATTGAACCGATTTAGACAATTATTTCTCCAATAGAAAGCCACATTATTTGTGAGTGTCATAAGCTATATTTGATTTTGCGCGGATGAAGTCGCGCGCAACAGCTAGCATTAATTACGCGACAGTAACGATGCTCAGTTTGTTTAAAGTAGTTGCGATAATGACTGGTGGGGTCGAAACTTGATTATTCAATCGCGCAACGTCTACAGGTGTGCAGCGGGAACATGAGTGCTTCTGGTTCCGGCGTGGCGGCGGCTAGCACTGGGTTCGCAGTGGGTGACCTTGTGCAAGTTTGCGCCGACCAGGAGCGGGTCAAAGCTTTGCAACGTGGCCACGGCGAGTGGGCTGAGGCCATGGCGCCGGTCAGTACCATACCCATAGATTTACCTGCTTATTCATAAACGCTCTATAGGCTTCTGCTAGCCTAGTAATCGTTTGTCCTTATCTGTGAAAGTTAAATGTCAATGTGACAGATAAGGACAAACGATTGCTAAGTTAGTAGAAGCCTATAGAGCGTTTATGAATAAGGGAGTTAGAATACAGTGTGCCCCTGGATAAAGTGTGCAATAAAAAAGGGATTAAACTATAATAGTACATTGTGCACCAAGTGCGGTAAGAAGGGAATTGCTAACGAGAGTCTGTTAGAAGCCCGACGCCAAAGGCGGAGGGCTTTTAATGACTCGAGTTTGTAATCCCCTTACTGCCCGTGATACACACAATGTTTTTCATCACATTTGCGAGGAAATAAAAAAAATACCTATCAAAAAAATAAACTCAGAATCACAAAACTACCCGAAAACGTCACTCATCAACATTTATGTACCAATAGTGTGAAAATATCGTCCGCCATTTTGGATCAAAAAAATTATGCTAAAATTGGGCTCAGAACCACCAAATTACGCAAAAACGACACCCATCATCATTTTAGTGTCAATAGTGTCAAAATGTCATCCGCCATCTTGGATCCAAAAAGTTATGCCAAAATCGGTCTCAGAATTACCAAATTACTCGAAAACGACACCCATCATCATTTTAGTATCAATAGTGTCAACATGTCATCCGCCATCTTGTCTTGGATTCAAAAAATTATGCCAAAATCGGTCTCAGAATTACCAAATTACTCGAAAACGACACCCATCATCATTTTAGTATCAATAGTGTCAACATGTCATCCGCCATCTTGGATTCAAAAAATTATGCCAAAATCAGGCTCAGAGTCACCAAATTACTCGAAAATGACACCCATCAACATTTTAGCGTCAATATTGTCAAAATGTCATCCGCCATTTTGGATCCAAAAAATTATGCCAAAATCGGGCTCAGAGCCACCAAATTACTCGAAAATGACACTCGCCATCAATATTTTTAGTGTCAAAATGTCATCCGCCATCTTGGATCGTAATCAGTAATGTCTAATTGAAAGTTTTATAAAATTGGTTTGGGTGTTTTTTTTTAATATTAAATAAATCTGGCTGATCTGAAACCTCCTTAGTCTGAAATGACGTACAATGAACTCTTAAGAGTCGCCCGTATCCGCGATTCTCCATACAAACGTAGTTACGTCCTTATTTTAAAATAACACGTTGCATTATCATAATTTTTTGTAAATACAATGAGATAAGACATGTCTAGGCTTGAAACTAATTTATGACTCTTGAAATGTTAGTAGAAGGAAAATAGAACGAGTACAAGTTTTCCCAAAACCCCTGTTCATTTCGGCTGAATACTACGGCCAAAATATAGCTTAGACGGAAGTCAAAACCGGTTTCCGGCATCGATTAAGCGATGTAGTTTCATAAGAAAAAGCATTTTTCGAAATTGATTTTGTGGTTTTCAAATGAGAACGAAACAACGAAAATCAGTTAAAAAACTACAACATTTTTGCAGCGAATCTCTCTAGCGCGGGGAACGGTTGCACGGTACGGGGGAGGGGGGGCGACATGCCCCGCCTTCTGTCAGTTCTCTATTTGTGACGTTGAAAGTGACGTTCACGTATTATTTTGGTGAATTCTCTTCGTACATCGATAAGTCCTATTTTAAACAATGCAGAAAGTCTCCTTATGGGGCAAACAATAGTAGATTGATAAACAAGGGTTGAAATATACCCATTTCACCTGAGATATTTCTGGTGCCCGAACGAAGTGAGGGCACCAAAGGTTCGAAGGTGAAATGGGTAATTTCATCCGAGTTGAACACTCTACTTTTCATTTCGAATATGAGGAAATTAAAATTTCACTAACGTCGCATGGTCGCATTTAATATTCGTTACGTTTGTCATTCTCTTCCCGCTCTTTTTTCTATTGCGCGATTTACGCGCATTTCTTCTGCGCACCAATGGCGGCCGGCTAGTTTTTTTTTAAACTTGCAGACACGGAGGTCGCTATCAATTAATTGTAGACTTAAATATTTCAAGCTAAAAAATTACCGAACGTAATAATTTCTACTAATTCTCGTTGTATACGCTTGCATAAGCTTATATATTTAGCGGGAATGTTATTTTAAGATTATTTTGCCTTTTACAATTAAAAAGAAATTGTTAGTATAGATTTTTATTTTAAACAGATTACATGGCTGTATACGTATTTCCATTGCTATGTCCCTCATTTGGATTAGCTAGAAAAAAAAATTACTTTCAACCCAAGGGTCGCGATGAGTCACTTTCAACCCTATATCCAGATAATCAATGACCTACTTTCAGAGTATGAGAGATGAAAATAATATTGTTGAGCAGTTTAATGCTCTAATCGCAAAATTTATAGGAGGCAAAAGAATTAACTACTCCCTTCGTGGATCTTACGAGTCCCGTTGCTACGCAGCTGCTGCAAAACGAAACACCGGGAGTCTTGTAGCAACCATAAGTAAAGTATTAGCAAAACATGAAGAACTGGGGACTTACACGCAGAAGTATGAGAAGAGGCAGGCAGAAAAGGCGAAAAGAAAATCAAGCCAAGACAAAAGATCAAAACGAAGAAAACGTATCGCAGGACCCGATGAACATTACGGTGAAATTGAAAAAGAACCAGATATGGACGTTGAGAAGTATGAAAAAAGAAAACAAGAACTCTTAGCAGACTTTTCAAAAAGTGAAATAGAACTTGAAAATATCCAAAAAGATACCGTTGGGCAGGCAACGAACCCTGAATGGATCAAACAACGAAAAATACGTCTTACTGCGTCAGTGTTTGGTCAAATATGTAAAAGAAGGGCTACCACTTCGTGTAAAAGTATTATAAAAACACTTTTATACAGCAATTTTAAAGGTAGCGATGCTACTAGATACGGCAATGAGAATGAGCCCATCGCTTTAAAAGAGACTGAAGCTGCACTCGGAGTGCAAGTATCACCCTGTGGGTTATACATTCTCGAAGAACACCAGTATTTAGGTGCGAGTCCCGACGGAGTCATAGACGAAGAAACAATTGTGGAGATCAAATGTCCAGCTTCGGCAGCAAATATGACACCAACAGAAGCTATTTTAAAGAAGAAAATTACTTTCTGTGTGATGGACGAAAGTGATCCTCAGAAGATAAAACTGAAGCAAAACCATAACTACTTTTATCAAGTCCAAGGTCAGTTGAATATTTCAAAAAGAAGATACTGCATCT
Organism: Pandemis heparana; assembly: GCA_963854515.1. Lineage (NCBI taxonomy): Eukaryota > Metazoa > Arthropoda > Insecta > Lepidoptera > Tortricidae > Pandemis > Pandemis heparana. The sequence continues at coordinate 11,860,246 of OY978008.1, read as the reverse complement.
TCGTGGTGTGGACTCCAAAGGGAATATTATTCGAAAAAATTGAAAAGGATACAGGATTCTGGGAAAGCATATTAAATAAATTGAGAAAATTTTACATGGAATGCATACTACCTGAAATTATAGATCCGCGTCTACCTAGAAAATTACCAATACGTGAAAGTTCTTAAAAATAAGCGATTTTTCATACTTGCACTAAAAAATAAAAACACAATATTGTATCTATCTTATCTTATATCTATCATCTAATCTTTAATGCGTCCAATAAAATGTGCATCTTGGCTAGTTTTTATAGCCAACTATTCGCACATTACGTACAATCCTAGCTTATTATTACTGAATAGTATTTCGTTTCGGCGTCATGTACAAATATTTGACTATTAAAACTAGCCAAGATGCATATGACTAAGACGGAACGCTTCTTGAATAAAACTTTTTGGCCGTTTAGATTTCATCTCTTTTTTTTCAGTAATAAACTTGGCTCCCTTTTTCACATTTATGTTTTTGACGGGATAGGTATCATTACTTTTTGCGAGGTTTAGAAAAGACAAAACCTGTGACGTCTGTTGTCTGTCACTTCGCCTCCCCGTTAGCGCTGTCTAGCTTTCTTTCTAGCGCCCTGTCTCACTCTGGGTGAAACAACATCATTTTAAAGTGTTAGCGCGTGATCTCAACGCGGAGTTGAGCGCTGGTTACTGCGGACTCTTAATTTTAAAACTAAACTTTTCCTCCCGAGGGAGTTATGAAAATCCATACAAAAATAACTCCCTCGGGAGTAAAATATTTGAAATTCCCGCGGGAGGTAAATCAGCTACTACGGCTCTATAAGCACGCGTGTTATAACACCCTTTACGAGCAAGTGTGATGAAAATAATCTTTTGTGATGACTTTATTCCGATAGGCTCCACTGTAAGCAATGGTTTTTTTACCTACCTCTTATTTATTTTCTTCGTTGATGAAATTGCTTCGAGATTCATCTCAAATTGTTTGTGCAATTTCTCCAGGGACATATGTACTGTAAACCATAAACATTACAGCTGCTAGCGATTTGATCTAAGAAAAAAAAATTTAGAAACGTCATCAAAATATTGGTAAAAGCATGGCGTAACACTTTTTTGTACAACATTCGTCAATTAACTCTGAATCTATTATTGCAGACTCTCGGAAAAATTGGTCGCGTCCAGCAAATTTATCACGACAACGATCTCAAAGTGGAAGTGTTCAATACATCGTGGACTTACAACCCCAACGCCGTGACAAAGGTTGCCTCGTCGATCGGGACTCTTCCGGAGAACTCTTCGGGTAACCTTGTTGTTTTAATATTATAGAGAATAATGTTAAAAAAGTACCACGTAAATAAAAAACATGATCCATTTTGATAAAATGGACGGAGAAGGTATCATAGATATCCTCACAGTTATGATATCAGGACTAGTGATGGGACTCGAGTGAAAATTTTTCACTCGAGTCACTCGCTCGAAAAACCCGACTCACTCAAATACCACTCGAGTGAACGTTGGACTCGAGTGTCAATTTTTTCACTCGAGTGATGATATTGCCAAAGTCTCTCGAGTGAATTTGTGATACGAGTCACGATTTTTTCAGTCAGCTGGCCATCCTCTTGTAAAATATCACGTCATCATAGCTTCAGTAGCACGAAGTTACTTTAACAATAACTTTAACCATAACCAACAATTTTTGACAGAACACCTATGAATAATTATGCCCAAAATAGGCGCAGTTTATAGACGTCGAGTTGCGGAAATCAGCCCGTTACAACATAACATAACATAACATTGTGCCCAAATCGTCTTAACTTGACTTTCTCACTCGAGTCAGTACAGACAACTCGAGTGGCCCGACCCGAGTCAATTCGAGTGGTCCGAGCCACTCGCCGGCCGAGTGAATTTTTAGGCGACTCGAGTTGAGACGAGTCGCTCGACAGCCGAGTCAACTTATTTTTTATTCGAGTCTGAGTGACTCGAGTGAAACGTGATTCGAGTCCCATCACTAATCAGGATCTTACGAACGGGTGGTGAAACAGATCACACAACTACATCTAATAAACCTGTCAGAAAGTCTTTTAACTTATCGTATCCGTAAGATACCTATAACAGTATATTTTATACATAGTTGCACATATTGTTTTTTCATTCTTAACTACCTATCCTATTTGGTAAACAAAATTCTAACCTCAAAACGTCTCATTTTTTTTTTTTTTTTAACTATTTCATCGTAAATAAAGGAACTGGAGATAAAATATCAGCAAAATTATGTACAAAATATTGCCGCAGGTTTATTTGATAACATAATACATCTTATTATTTACAAAAAATTTTACATTGAGGTTAGATTTTGTTTACCAAATAGGACATTTAAGAATGAAAAGACCTTAGGTATATCTATGCTTTGGCAAATACAAGATAACTTTGTCCCAGGTGATCGGCTGTCGGCACTTTTAAAGAAGCTATTTGAGTCACATGTCACGGGTGATACCAGCGAGGAGTTGGTGAAAGCTGCAACCAATGGTGACGCCGCTCGTTGCGCTGATATTTTAGCGCGGACGGACGCACACACCGATGTTAATGGCGTGTTTGGAGGACATACTGCCCTGCAGGTCGGTTACTGAACAGTCGTTACTGATTGATTGATTCATCCATCTACAGCTGGTGAATGTACCTCTAAAATAATACAAAGGGAGATAGTATAAGAAATATTCTTTATACCCTAATTCTTAATTATTTTGGACTTATTTCTTGAAGCACAGACATATCGTCAACCATTCTGATAGTTAGTAGCGATATGTTCTCGTAGCTCACATTGTTGTTGTAGGTACTAAGTATAGCTGTAAATAAACGAATACATGTTTTTTTTAACGACGGTAAATTGGAACAGATATCTTTGTTATGTATATATGATTCTTCCGTCCATAATCGTTCGAGTATTCCATGTTGTAAAGTCTATTTATTCATACTAGATACTAAAATTACATTACCTGTGTTGCCTGTTTTTTGCAATTAAAAAATAGTGATGAGCCACCGCTGTTGAAAGTTAACGATAAATTAAATTTAGTATAGATTTTTGTATGCATAAGCTAGTGCAATAAACTAATAAACCTTTAAATTTACTTGATTATTAATCATACTTTTTTTTAAATATAAAATGACCAAACCACTTGTATCCCAGACGACATTGTCGATGGTTTCGAGTACACCACTAAACAATAAAAGCTGGTATCATTATTTCACAATTTGACATTTGCAATTGTCAATTTAGTATCTAGTACAAGGGTCTTCAACCTATTTGTAGTCGAGGGCCTAGTGTACTCTGATATTGGTTTGGTAAGCCACAACATTATAAAAACATTCCATTCTAAACTAAAAGTAGGCAAAGAAGGTAAAGTAGGTGAATGTGAATTTAATTTTGTCAATACAATGTCGGGCCGTAATGGACGCAACCGCGGGCCGCAAGATTCTAGTATGAATAAATAGACTATAAGGTAACTTTACTGTCAGGCGGCGGCTCAAAACGGCCACCTGGAAGTAATCAGAGCCCTGGTGGAGGCCGGCGCGGACGCGGACGCGGAGGACCGCGACGGGGACCGCGCGGCGCACCACGCGGCGTTCGGCGACGAGCCGGCCGCCCTGCGCGCGCTGGCCGCCGCCGGCGCGGACCTCAACGCGCGCAACCGCCGCCGCCAGACGCCGCTGCACATCGCCGTCAACAAGGGCCATCTCGGCGTCGTGCGCACGCTGCTGCAGCTCGCCGTGCACCCGAGCCTGCAGGTCAGTGCTCTCTACCAACTCTAGGTGGCACCATTAAGGCGCTGTCAACAGCAAATGACTTTGAGCAGCGCCACTCTTCACACATACGGTTCGCGTGCCTGTTAGTGAAAGAGAAGAAACTTTTCCGGCAGCGTATAGTGCGCGTCTAAAATCTTACAAATAAGACACAAATAATAAGAAATAAAAATCAGTATGGATTATTTGTGAAATATGACTCGTTAGCGGTTTAGGTATGAATGTACTGACTTCATGTTTTTAATTGCAGACCCGTACGTCGAAAAAATAAAGATATAGAACCGTTTAATGATGATTTTAAGACCAATCTTTGCAATTATTTTCTATCGAGCCGATTTCGTTCAATTATGTAGGTATCGAGTCCGTCGACGGTCTTTAAAATATGATGAATATTAACATATATTTTTTATATTTTTTTGTGTAGTTTTTCTTAAAAAAGTAAGTACTTAAATAACGTCAATTTCAACAAAATTAGGTCTTATCCGCCTCTTAAAAGGCCTATTACATTATCCAATTTTTAGGGACCCTAACCCTAAATAAGGGTGGTGTAATAAGAGTTAGAGAGTAAGGGTCCCTAACTAGGGCGATCGGACGGACCCGGCAGCCTTGCTCCCTGACCGCCCTTACGATCGAGTAGTGTAATAAGGGCAGACAGTGAGGGGGAGGAAGAGAGTGAGGGAGCCGATATTCAGTGCAGTGTAAATAATCGACGCCCTTGCAAGGGGTCACGCCCTCCTAACTACCGGACCCTGCCTGAGTACTGTGTAATACCCCAAACTGAAACGTTAAAAACATTATTGAAGAATTGAAATTAAAGTAATGTCTACAGCTTCGTTGTAGTATCGTTATAGGTGTCCGAAGGGTACTAAGCACAAGTAAAACGCAGGGCGAAAATGCTTTATATGCTACGGCTAATTTTATGTATAAAATGTGGTTTATATCGGACCCCAATTTGGAGCTGTTAATTCCGATACATCATGCGGCGTAAAAATAATATTTTGCGTACACGACGCAAACGGTCCTCCGTTTAACGAAGCATATATGAAAACGCGTAACTTTGGCTAAAGTCTGGCCCTTTTTGCTCGTTACATTCCAATCTTAAGAATTAAGTAAATGAGCTAAATGAGTTTATATTCTTACATACAATTTAAGACCTGATTACAGATTAGATAGATTGCAACAAGACATTACACGCACGCTTGTACTCACTGTAGGTATAAAAACTTGAGCTAGTGGACTATAGACGTTCTAAGGCTTGATTTGTCGAGCTTGATTTTATACTAACAACGGCCAAGTCGTATACTCGTATAGCACTCACGGCCCACAATATTAGTTTTCGTAACTTGGCATCCTTGCAACTTCCAAGCTGTAAACTTGTAATTCTAGCGTTCTTGTGAGTACCTCTAGCTTACTAAATAAACAGAATTTCAACCCTCTAGTTACTAACCCAGTGCTGGGCAGAGGTGTGAAAATATGCTGAAATTCTTGCAGAAAAGGATGGCACGGTAGTTTGTCTTGGACTCGACTTGGCAAGGGTTTTCATATTAAAAATATACTTTTTTTCCGCTGTAACAGAATTGAGCAGCTTTTAAGTTTTTTTTTCTTAGGTATGTCAAGGATAAAAAGTTAACGGGAGTGTACCTGTCTGTTTTCCACGACTTAACTTCACTATATCGCAGTGATAGAAAACTGTCTGGGATTTCGTGAACTAGAACGAAACCAAAATGACTTAATTATCTCTGCAAATTGTCGAACACTCAGTCATTTATACTTAATTTCTGATTGATTAAATGGTGCATACAGTAGACGTTGATTTAACTGAAACTTGTTGTACGCGTAGAAGTAAGCTCACGTCACTGAAAAAAAGCAATATTATTATTGTGCGGTACTGTGCTGAATATTTGCGAAAAAATTGTTGTTTTAGTGATTTTAAGATTTTTTTTATTGAGGAAAAAACATTTGTTATTTTAAGATAAAAAGAAATGTTTTTAGTTCATTTTCGCTTAAAATGCGTAAGTACCCTATATATACTTTTGCAAAATGATTGCACCTCCATTACCTAAACCTAAACTGGGCGAAATCCGTTCTATCGCGGACATGTTAGTCCGCTCTCGGTTAGATATGTCGGCATTAATCCCTGTCTCACTCACCGCGGAACCGTCATGCCGTTTCCCGGGACCCGTGTCTCTTGGACTTTTAATCTAGGCGAGTCGAGTTTCACTCGGTAATGAGTGTTGCGACGCTCTCAGACATGCGGTCGCAGTAATTGCCAAACTTTGCCCGATCCTTAGCGCCCCGCGCCTCTCCAACCTTCAGTTGTCACGCTCTATTGTTCTCATGGTAACGCGTGTGTTGGATGCCTTTACGATACTACTTAGAACCGCTGTAAATCATAAGTTAAGCAGGTGACATTGTTATTACGCGCGGGTGTGGGTGAAAGGTCTACCTGGGAGCGGTTTAAGGTTTAACATTTTCCTCGTGTAGCTATTAAACTGTCGGGAAACTATCCCAAAACAATACCGATAATAAGCAGGCATTGCTCTTTCGTTTCGACTTTACAAGCATTCGATTTGACGGGGGATTAAAATACATAAAGTTTAATATGTATAATAGGTTAAAATACATATGTTTCAAAATATATAATGCGATTATCTCAGAAAATTGCAATTTAACAGAATTGTTACAAACTAAACCTAACCCATTCTATATATTATGCTATCAAAAAAGTTTATCTAGCTAATATATAAAAAAATAAAAAGAATAAAAATAGTTACCTACACTTTTTTTTTGTGTTCCGCTAAATATGTCCCTGAAAATACCATTATACATTGTTAACCATTACGTATTTTAACCCATTAGAATAGAATAGAATAGAAAATATTTATTTTTGAACAACTTAAACTAAAACATGAATTAGATAACAATGTAAAAAGTAGATACAGTTGTTACAAAAAAAGGACTCCACTCAGCGTTTGTCACGGCACGGGAGTGCCACGACACTGATTTTCAGTGAGCCCACAAATAAGCTAGGATTAACATAACTAAAAATTATACATTTTATACTTTATATATATTGATCCGCAACCGAATACGGGTGATAGCTCTCTCATCATATACAGTTTGACTTAAATGTATATACTACTATGGAAAGCTGACAGTTACATTTCTCTCTCTCTCTTTCTCTCTCTCTGTGTGTGTGTGTGTGTGTGTGTGTGTATATGTATATATATATATTAATGCGTGGGTGTTTTTAATATTTTAAATTTAATGTTATATGTACCTATACAACTTAACACAGGCTCAGATACTACGGTGGGAAGGTTGTTGTTGGGAAGGTTTAATTTTGTTGGTTTGTCTCGCGGTTTCAAACAAACATTACCTACGCTCGTTGGCATGACTAGGAAAGGAACGCTGAGTAGCTGAAAAGCGTCGGTCTGAGAAGCTTTGGCTGCTTAGTTTGTGAAATTTAATTGAGGCGTGGTTTGCTTTTTTGATGACAATTAATGCTGATACAGTTACAAATTTTGGTGTAAAAGAGTTAATTATCGTGGTGTACTCTGATCTTGACGACGGATAGGATAGGTTACACAACCTGACTATGAAGCTAGAGAGGGTTCAATCTCCGAACGGGACAGATGTTATGTGTAAAAAGTACGAATGTTTGTTCTTGAGTATTTGGATGTTTAATATGTATTTATTTAAGTATGTATCATTTGAAGACCTATGTTTATCCGTTGTCCAGTAGCTATAGTACAAGCTTTTCATCTCTCATACTCTGAAAGTAGGTCATTGATTATCTGGATATAGGGTTGAAAGTGACTCATCGCGACCCTTGGGTTGAAAGTAATTTTTTTTTCTAGCTAATCCAAATGAGGTACATAGCAATGGAAATACGTATACAGCCATGTAATCTATGTTTAAAATAATAATCTATACAAATAGTTCCTTTTTAATTGTAAAAGGCAAAATAATCTTAAAATAACAATCCCGCTATATATAAGTTTATGCAAGCGTATACAACGAGAATTAGTAGAAATTATTACGTTCGGTAATTTTTTTAGCTTGAAATATTTAAGTCGACAATTAATTGATACCGACCTCCGTGTCTGCAAGTTTAAAAAAAACTAGCCGGCCGCCATTGGTGCGCAGAAGAAATGCGCAATGCGCGCAAATCGCGCAATAGAAAAAAGAGCGGGAAGAGAATGACAAACGTAACAAATATTAAATGCGACCATGCGACGTTAGTGAAATTTTAATTTCCTCATATTCGAAATGAAAAGTAGAGTGTTCAACTCGGATGAAATTACCCATTTCACCCTCGAACTATTGGCACCCTCACTTCGTTCGGGTGCCAGAAATATCTCAGGTGAAATGGGTATATTTCAACCCTAGTTTATCAATCTACTATTGCTTAATTTGACACTAGGTCAATTGGTGTCAGTTGTCTCATGGTGATATATTTTTTTAATTAACCTTCTTTATTATGTTTAATAATTAGCTAAAAATGTTCAAGTTACGTGTACAAAAAAAAGATATATCAAATTTTACCTGAAATCACTCCAAACCAAATGCATTTTAAGAAACATGTTTCATCGTAGCCAGTTATGCAATCAGGGACATTAAAGCAGATGCAACTGTATAACTGTGCAAGATAGTTATTTACGTTCCAGGCAATTAGGTAAAATGTGGTTGCCAAGTCACGAATCTCCGTACAAAATAAAATACTTACTATAGATAGGTACAGTTCTTATGAATATTAAATTTGGCCCATTTGTCGTAAGATCACGCACTTCTTATGCATTTTCATATTTTGTGCCTATTTAAATACTTTTCTTTGACTTGTTAATTAAGATCAGGAATTCACGTGCATTATCGTGAAAACACAGGTAGGTAAATGAAATACTTCTCAAGCTCGTTTGTTCAAAGAATCTTTGCGCACAAGCCGTTCCAAAAATCTCATAATTGACTCCGGTAGTCCCGCTGCGAACTTTCTCTGAAATCTTTGTTTAATGAAATAACTATCACGGCGAGCTAGAGCCATATTGAAACGCAATTGGGCGTAAAGCTATTTAAATCTGAATAGGGCATTGTGAAGGCGCGTCACCTTGATTCGGCGATGCCGTCGTCTCCTGCTTATTAAGTTAGAGTGGCTTTGGCCGCCCGCGCCGCCCGCGCGCCGTCCGCTGCCTCCGGGCGCCGCTCTCACAATCAACCTTAACGGGCTAAATGCCCTCCTAGCGACTCTGTTTGTACATCAACCTACGGCACTCCACTTAATACACGTTTCTACGATCGTATTCATGGTTTTGGAATAAGCACACTGTTCATTAAACAGACTGTTTAAACTCATAGCAATTTGACAAACTTCTGAATATCAATAGTACATTACACCCCGAGAGTGATGAAAATAAAGAATATCTCAGATTTAAAAACGTATACTCTTCGTAGATGTCTACGCATTCGTAGCGCTCGCCGCGGTCCAGAGCACAGCCCTCGACCTGCATAAACTCGCTAGTTGCTTCTAAAAAGGATTTGCTGTGTATATTTACTTAATATGTGCCTCTGTTTCACCGTAAAAGACTGCCAGAAGTCAGAAAAGGCGCCTGTTACGTAAATATCTGCTGGGCGTGTTGCGAATTGGACAGAATACGCGATGAGGGGCGCCGTGCTCTCTAACTATAAGGTGGAAAGAGTTAGAATAACATACGTTTCGAATTTCTATACGTGACGGACGGCTTTATGATTACATTGCCAAAATCCTTTGAATGCGAAAAATGGGCCAAGTTTTTATGTTTGCTCATCATAACGTAGTATCGTAACGACATAAAAAAGGTGAAATTAAGTAGATTTAAATATGCGTGCCTGTGAGTACTCTTAAAGGTAGTTGTATATAGTTCATATTGATATGGATTTTTCTCAGACTTTACCCACTTCACGTCAACTCTTTACTTTGAAGCTTAGTGTTTTTAACTGTTTCGCCAACACGAACCACAACACATAAAAGTCACTTATTATTAGTTAAATTAAAAACTTAAGAATTAGCACGCAGCTACGCCGCCCTATTTCATGCACATAAATAACGTAAAATGTAACTGTTGCCTATTCTATTTTAGTTTAACAACATTATAAACAAACAGCGCGTCCGCTTGCCACCGAACGGAAATTCACAGGCCTTCCATTTCTGGTTATGCGTCGATTTATATTCTGCGCCCACTCGCCGCCTGAGAAATCTCATGTTGGAGGTGCTCTTTCAATTTGAATCGGAACACTCGGATCGGGGAATAATGTATTTCGATATCGACCCTCCGCTCGGAACGGATCCTCCTGTTTATCGCCGCTCTCATTTATTCGGGCGTCGTCGCGCCTTTATTTTTTCAACACAAACTCGGTGTCGCGCTGTTTATCCGCTGCGCGATACTATTAGCAGGGTCTTTGTTTTGAGACGCAGTGAGATTGCGTCGCTCTGACTGAAGGATAATTGAATTGTCACATAATACCACGTACCGAGTTTTGTTTTGGCTTGTCATTGGTTTATTTTTTGCGAGTTACTCGTGGGCTTCTGATGATTCAGACTTTCGCATAACATGAATCGCTTTATAGCGCTAGTTTTCCGGAACCATTTTTTTTTCATAACCCTCGGGAAATCGGGACTGAGCTTAAAATCACTTACTGAGTGCTTCTACGTCAAAAACCTACAAATCTTATTGTAAATACTAGTTTGTATGTTGATTATCTTTTAAATATTTCCAGCTATGGCTGGATGTACCGGATTGTACCTCATACGCCAGCTAGGCATTACACGGGGCGATCTGAACACCGCACTCAGACATTGTACTCGTATGCAGGTAGAAGGCCACTCACGAAAGTCGATTGTGACAAAGCAGCTCGGTTCCAAGTTTCTCTATGCGACTGTCTAAGCAGAAGGAAGAACTACTTTTCCTCCTGGTCGTCTTTGTTGAGTAATTCAAACGTTGCTTGCGTTGTTAGGTAGAGACATGAAGATTATACAGGTAGGTTTATATGTAGCGAATGTCGTCCCTCACGCTGTACCCGGATTATTGCAGCTGTTTCAGAACTATTCAAACATGTTCAACATAATTTTTATTTTAAAGTTAGTACCTAGCTAATAAATGCAGACCACAATAAGTACAGACAAAAGATATGCGAAAACGACGTTAAGACCTACGTTTTAAGTCTTCTGTGTACGTTGACGAGAGCCTTTTAAGTGGTACAGTTGTGTCTTGTGTATCTGTTCAGTTAATAATAATAAAAGAGAAAAGAGCCGTTTCCGAGGCCAGCTAGTTTGTTTGTTTTCTCATCTAGCATTCGAGTCGCGACGCGGACATCCTCCGGGCCCTTAACCCGCGCCCTATTCCTTCTATTCCAAGGACTATTTACGTCGTTTTGTTTGATAATCTGCTATTGTTTCGTAGGGCTACGCGGCGTCCCTGTGAGAATTATGCGAGCTATCTTTCGGGAACGTGTATAGCGTGCGAATATCTAACGGATATTTTATATTTCTTGTTCATAGTAATCGATCCGAGCAGATAAGAAGCCCTTTGCATTTTTAGGAAAGGCTAATATTTATTATGACCGTTGTCATTCGGAGTTATACTCGGCTGAACATCGCAACAATAGCTGCAGCATTACCTTCGCATGATCAATGTCCTCCGACGCGACTGATACATACGATTCCCGAAGCCATTTCATTTCCGTTTATATGCCTATTTGTATTCTCTCTCTCCTTTCGCGGCTAGAGAAATCTCTATACTTACTAAGACGCTCTTTCAATTTGAATCGAAACGGCCGAATTGGGGAATAATTTATTTGGAAGGCGACCTTTTTATTCAGTACAGCTCTCTATGTTTAACGTCCTCTGGGTATTTTCCTTGTTTTTGTAGACTATATTTCTTTCACAATTTTTAACCCAAGTTTATTGTAGACCGTAAAGCGGAGCCATTTTTTATACCAACTGAAGGCACACCATACGAGTAATATTAAAGAAAAATATTGTTCGAATTTTCCTTAACAAAAGGACATAATATTTAGTGTGTTTGGGTTAGTAGTTTTTCAATGAAAGTGTAATAATAATGGACGTCGGTTTGGCTCACTCGGATATTTCAGCCACTGAGGCTGCCGTATACGTGTGATATCAGAGATCTAAGCGGGAGACAGCTATATACCAGTGTAATGTAATTTAGGAGGAAGGAGAATAGGATTAGATATTCGGTCGGTGTGTGCACATCGTAAGATGTGCCGCAATAAGGGCGCCGAGCTCGCTGCGGCGGCCGGCTGCGGCTGACGCTGCACTAACGGAGGAGCGTGACCGTCGGCGCATTGCTCGGCTCTGGTTTAGATTTGTTACTCGTTTCGACTCAAGCGTCTTATTGAAATCTAATTTTCGTTAATCCCCGGACCGAGTCCAGCCTGCGACGTTAAGCATCGCCATTCATGCCGTTGTTGTCTAGGAGAGGAAAATCGGCTAACTGCTTTTAGTTTCCTTTTCCAATTAAAAACAGACTTTCTTGTTTGAAAGCGATTTCCGTTTAAAAATAAGTGCCTCATTTAGTTATTGTTTAAGAGTATAGAGTTGACCCATGGTATTGCACACGTGATCTATAAGCGTTTTAAGGTAACAAGAAAAAACGAAGAAAAGAACGTTTTAAGGTAGCAAGCAAGCAAGGGAACATGTGAACAAATAAGCACGCGAATGTGCAATACAAGCATAACAATAAGCATAGTATCGATGTTGCATGCAGTAATGCAAGCAAGTAAGCAAGCACGCAACCTAGCCAGTCATTTCTATTTGAAGTTGTTTAAAAAAATTGGTGAACTAAAAAAAAAATGCATTTGATATTTTTCTTTTTTCGATGGCCGTGAAATCACGTGGACAAGCTTATGCTGTGTTAATATGTGGTATAATTATCTCATTCTAAATTTTATTAAATCCGTCCTGCTGATTGAGCGTGAAGAAGCTGACAAGACAACGTACACCCGTGCTCACAAATGTACAGTCGCCATCAGATATATCGTAGCGGGCGAGGTCCTCAAATATTTCGGAGCAGCATTAAATTTCAATAAATTCGTCTCACTAGATATGGTTAATAACATCGGAACACGCAATCCGTCATAAATACAAGAGCAGCGACTTTTCAATAAATTCGGGACGTTACATGAGCTAAAAATATCAGGAAGCACATATCATCAAAGGTATCGACGCAGTCAGGCTGACCATAAATATCGGAACATGTGTGGAAAATAAACCTTACGTATATAATAATAGAATCGAATTCCAAACAAAATACAAATAAGGCTTAAACGTCATGCCAAAATGAAAGATATGTCACCTATATAGTGTACGCGTCTGCATGCATAATTCACTGTGTTAGTAACATAAAACCTTTTTTGTTGTATAAAGTGTAAATTGTTACTGGCCACTAAATTGCCATATACTTTTTTTACGAATAAATTTTTCTTCTTCTGCTGTTATAAGTCAAAGAATGTAGTTCTATTTTATAAAACTAATTTTACTATAAACACACTGTAATTTAAACTGTTTGTATCAAAGTTAAGGTATATTTTCCAAAAATGTTCCGATCTTTATGGTCAGCCTGTCTGTATCGATATCTTTGACGATCTGTGAGGTTCCGATTTTATTGAAAAGTCGCTGCTATTATATTTATGACTAATTGCATGTTCCGATGTTAATTAACCGTACCGTACAGTGTATCTAATTTATTGAAATTTAAGGCTGCTCCGAGTTATTTGAGGACCTCGCCCGCTACGATATATCTGATGGCGACTGTACGCATTTGTAATATTTTTGGGATAAAAACAAGTCACCATTCTATTTCATCAGTCTGCTAATTTAAAAATTGATTGCGTCGCTATAGACAAAGTTTTCATTTAAGCGAAAGCGTCCGAGGATTAGTCAAATACGGTAGCGTGTTTTTGTGGACGTTGCACTGTAGTGATTGGTTTAATCTGCGAGCGATGGTGGGCGCGGCATGCGGCATGCGGCATGCGGCGTGCGGCCTCGCCAGAGCAGGACGTATGACAGGCGCTTAATTTACCCGCGGCTCCGTTGCGTGCCGCTCAGAGCGGTCTTGCGGCGCGAGGCGCTACAGTCTGATTTATGTTATTTGCACGTAAAGCGGAATTAATGGCTTTATTACTCTTCTATGTTTGCTGATCTCGGAGGCCGACGCCCGACGCTCGGCGCCGGCGCCTTTGCTGCTGCGACAAGTGCTTTTGAATGAGCGAACTGAGCGAACACGTAATTTATTACGGTTTCCGCTAATCCAGGAGAGTAGATGTTTTGTAATGCTTCAAGATTAGGTTTACTAAAAGCTTCGAGTAAAAAATAAACGGGGCTTAGCGGAAAGGATTTATCTTTGACAGAAACAGTATATCTAGAGCATTTAAGCTCTTGAAAAGGTGCTCAGCTGTGCTTTTCTTAGTATTTAGTTAATTATATTATTAAGTATGTGATAATAGTTTTTACTCACATAAATGTATCTTGGTACAAAATTGAGTAATGATTTCACAGCAATGTTTGCATGTAAAGAGCTCAATTTTAAGTAATTTATCTCTTGTGTAATTTAGTAGTTGCTCAGCAAACTGCTTATACGATATTTAACTAAACTCCGTATTATTACATTCTCAAACGCCAACAGCCTCCAGTATACGTGGGATCAGCTGGGGTGTGGGGATTGTATTACGGCCTTTTATATGAGCCGGGCATCGCTCGATTGAACGATTTTCTTGGAAACACGAAAACTTCCAAGATTCATAATAAAAAAGGTTGATAAGTTGGCTCGGGGCTAGGGTTTCATTACAGAACATCATAATTCTTGTGTGAGTAATATCTCGCGTGGCACACACTCGCCTGCTCATATTATGTCTGGCTCCCGGCTGCACCCGCAGGTGAAAAATTCCAGCCCGCCTCGTTGTGCGCGAGCTTAGTGTTTTATCTCGGCTTAGCGTTACGAGGATTTGTGGCTCGCTAAGTAAGGTTTTATGTCCCTGAAACGCCTGCAACTTTGCTCCCCTGATAAAAATGTATCTTCGATGCTCTGCTCACGACTAAATTTGCAGTTTTTATTTTAAGACTGTTCAGAGTGGTGCCATGAAATTAAGATACGTCCTAAGAAGGTTTTTTGTTGTGTTTATGTTTATATTAATAGTTTTTTTTTGTGCCAGCAAACGTAAGACGGATATAAACATTAAGGTGACACGTTGAATGCAACATTAAACGACTTGAAGAATGCTACGGGAGGAACGAGCCGGAGATTTCCTGCACTGTCCCTGCTACGCCGGAATCACGAGTCGTAAATAACGCGCCGCGCTCCTTCCTGTCTTCTGCTTCTCGGAGCAACCCTACGATTGTTCGACTCGATAATATATCATCAAGATTTCTTTCAGTCAATGTCGAATAATAGTACTCAAACTGGCATGCGAAACATTGAAGCAATTTTGCACACGGTTTCCATGGCGTGCCGAGGCATTGTTTTTTATCTGTTATTTGCGTGAATTCAACTGGTACTCGACATTATGTGACGCAACGCCGCAACAGTGGGTATACGGACGCAATTCGTGCGGAGAGAAGTGTTGTATCGAGGCAGTAGAATGGAATGCAGGCGGCGCGCCGCTCACCGTTATATGTCGGTGTCGGCGTTGTCGGTTAGAGAGCTCACGGGCGGCAAACCATGCCCGCAGCTGCAAGCGAACGCCCGGAATGCGAAATACTCTCAGAGTACACCTCGCATCGCCCAAATAATTCATATGTACGCAACTGTAGCCGCTGCAGGTGTTAATGGATACGAGTTATTGTTTTGTTCTGGACAACAAAGTTCGAGCATAGCGTTGAATTTAAATTTCATTTCGAAACAACTTTTACACCTACGTTGTTTTCAGGCTTATTTAATTGTGGCAATTACGGACTTCTTGATATTTAATAAATTGTCTTTGTTTCTCTCTAAAAAAAAATTAAGAGCCCTGGGGCCTTACCATGACGTCTTAATGCGATTCAGTTTAGGTCCGCTCGCTGTCAGATTCATACTAAAAGTGACAGCTAAAACTTGAACTGAGTCGGAATTAGGACGTCATGGTAAGGCCCCAGCCTTGCCAGTGGAGTAATCGCCATTCACTTCTTCTCTCTGCCATTGCTTTGAGCTCCTGATACGACACTACATTAACCTTCTCCTTTGCTTGGTCCATAAATGCACGACTCGGTCTTCCTCTGCCTCTTCTTCCTTCTATTTTCCCTTGTTTATATCCATATAAACAAGGGAAAATACATGGTTAATTTAATTTACACTTTTTAAAAATTGCTGTGGAAATAATGTAGGTGTAAAAGTTATTCCTACGTTTTATCCATGTCTGGCAAAGGCTAATGTCAAAGTGACAGATAAAGAGTTAAGTTAGCATAAGCTAAGCAAGCGCTTATGAAAAAAAGCCCGGGGTTAGTATTTTACCGCGTAGTCTGTGGCGGAATATAATCCTAGACAGGGTAAATAAAGGTTTATAACATTTTGTGCAATACAATACAATAACTCTTTATTAAACACCACATATAACAATCAAAACAGAAAAAGGGTATACAGAAGCCATCATTACCATGAAAAGTTCGATTAAAATAATAAGAATCAATTACATAATTGCAATTTTGGTCTAACATAGAACGTATTAATTCCCGAACTTAAGCCGATGTAACACGAACACAAGATTCCACCAAACCTTCTAAAAATAGCTGCAGCGGCGTTCCAATCACTAAATCAGTAAATCTGGTAAGGCAACATCGCACAACTATTTTTACCGCTTTGTTCGTGCGAGTAAAGTAGTAGGCGTATCACAAGGTCCCATTTGTTGTTCTTCCACTCCCACTCGCCAAGAGTCCTATAAATCTGGAACGCACTCATTTATTCCATGTGACCGAAGTACTGAAGCATTTCTCCGCGATCCTTGTTACTATAACTTCATTTCTATTGAAAAATAATAAGATGTGTTTATACGTTGAATGTTTGTATTGAAGTAAAAAATAATATTGACATACAGCTGACTATTCTTTTTCTAAATATAAATTTGAATTGACATTGTATAGTTATAAACTACAACACCCTCCCCTCAATGGAGATAAAAAGAATAACCTAACTACCAATACTTACACAAAACAACAATAAAGAACTAACAAAATGTATTGGTCAAGTCAAGCCCATACCTACAACGCATCTTAAATGAGCAACACGCCTTAAGGGCTTAGTTAGTATGTCAGCAGTCATTTTTTCACTCTGTAAAAACTTAACATTGATAATGCCATCACTAATCTTTTCTCTTATAAAATGAAATTTGGTATCAATGTGTTTAGTCCTATTGTGGTGAACTGGATTAAGAGCGATTTTTTGTGCACTTTGGCTATCATTAAAAAGTACAACCTTATCAGCGTTACCCGTTATATCGAAAACTAACCTTCTTAAAAATATAGCTTCTTTTGCAGCGCTAGCTAAAGCCATATACTCGGCCTCGGTAGAAGATAACGCTACCGTCGGTTGCTTCTTGCACTCCCAGCTGATGGGTCCGCCTGCCAGCGTGAAGTAATAACCAGTGTAGGACCGCCGGTCATACATGCAGTTTGCCCAATCCGCATCCATATATCCACATAGATAGGAATCGGTTTTTCTGTAAGTGATACAGTAATCAATAGTACCTTTTAGATACTGTAAAATACGTTTTGCGGCCAACCAATGTTTCTTTTCGAAACAATTATTGAATTGGCTTAGATAGCTAGTAGCGTAAGCTATGTCAGGCCTTGTGTTTACCGCCAAGAACATCAAACAACCAATTAAACTTTGGTAAGGGTAAGATTCGTCACATTCTTTACCTTTTTCATATTTGTTATTGTCCAGCGGAGTTGACATATGCTTGCATTCTTGCATATTAAAACGTTTTAACACTGTTTGAATGTACGTCTTTTGATTAACGCATATTTTTTCGTCCGTTCGTTTCACATTCAAACCTAAACAAAAATCTAATTT
This sequence comes from Pandemis heparana, assembly GCA_963854515.1. Lineage (NCBI taxonomy): Eukaryota > Metazoa > Arthropoda > Insecta > Lepidoptera > Tortricidae > Pandemis > Pandemis heparana. The sequence continues at coordinate 11,842,416 of OY978008.1, read as the reverse complement.
TCCTAAATCTTTTAACGAGAAATATTTTTCCAAATCGGTTTTCACGGTGACAAATGACATTTCTTTTTTATAAAATATGACAATGTCATCGACATAGACGGCCAGGATGACAGTTTCGTCAGCAAAACTTTTTAAATAAACACATGGTTCCGAAGAGGTCCGTATAAAACCTATAGAAGATAAAGTTTGATTTAGCTTAATATTCCAAGCTCGAGCCGCTTGTTTCAAACCATATAGCGATTTTTTCAACAAACAAACTTTTCCTTCTTCGCCTTGTTTGATAAAGCCTTGAGGTTGTTGCATGTAGACTTCTTCTTCCAAGTCTCCGTTTAGGAACGCTGTGTCCACGTCCAAGTGTTGCATTTTTAAATCCATTTCTGCCGCTAAAGCAATTAGTGTACGCAGAGATGAATTACGAACAACTGGTGAAAAAGTCTCGTAATAATCAACACCTGAAACTTGACTAAAGCCTTTAGCAACAAGCCTTGCCTTGTATTTTACGACTCTACCATTGGCATCCTTCTTTATTTTATACACCCATTTACAAGGTATGACCTTCTTGTTGGATTTTTCAACTAAAATCCAAGTCTTGTTTTTAGTCAACGAGTTAAACTCGTCTTGCATCGCAGACTGCCAGCTTGCACTATCTTCTGTTCTGATAGCTTCAGCAAAGCTTTGGGGCTCATCAGGTTCGCTAGTAACAGCAGCATTACAATCAAAATTACTGTTATTTTTCTTAGCTATTCTGTTTCGAAGAGGGTACCGTTCTTCAGGCTCAATCATAGTCTGTTCGCCTACATCTTCTTCGTCAGAAATATCTTCGGCGCTAAGAAATTCTGAAGTATTGTGAATCTGCTCTGTTATTGGCTCCGAGACATTAGCTTCTTCTTCACTTTCGGTTGAGACCGTCTGACTGCTCTCCTGAGAAATCGAAGCAACTGGCAGCAGTGGATTCTGCTCCTTATTGTAAACCAAATCCAAAATAGAACTGTCATGGACAGTCAAAGGAACAGACTGGGTGTTTTTTGCTTTTATATCTGTAAAATAATCTTCAAAAAATACCACATCTCGTCCTTTTACTAACCTTCTTGGACAACTAGGTTCACGAAATAAATAACTTTGTCGGTCGTCTGAATATCCGACTAAAATGTACTGCGCGGCTTTTGGATCCAACTTCTTCCTTAGAGCGTCTGGAATCTTCACCATCGCACGGCAGCCAAAAACTTTTAAATGAGTTAGGTTTGGCTTTTTATTATGCCATAGTTCGTAAGGCGTCTTCCCGTCGAGAGCTCGATGAGGACATCTGTTCTTTAAGAACACAGCAGTTTCCACAGCATCTTGCCAATAACCTTTCGAAAGCGAACTATCTGAAAGCATACAACGAGCTTTTTCTACAATAGAGCGGTTCGTTCTTTCTGAAATTGCATTCTGTTGTGGATTATTTGGCACTGTGGTCTGATGCTTAATACCTTCTTTGCACAAGTATTCATCAAACTGTTTGTTGATATACTCGGTCCCACAATCGGATCGCAAAGCTTTTATTTTTAATCCAGTTTCCCTCTCGACCATTGACTTGAACATACAAAACCTATTAAAAACCTCAGTCTTAGATGAAATAAAGTATATAAAAACCATACGGCTAAAATCATCTATAAAAGTTAAAGCATATTTATTTCCCTGAAATGAATTTTCAGACATTGGACCACAAAGATCCGAGTGAATCAGTTCCAATTTATGTGTTGTTTTCTTGTGAGGTTTAGATTTGAAAGGTGTTTTCGCCTGCTTACCTTCTATGCACGCGACGCAAGGGTTTTTATCAACTTCTGAGTACACGACGCCTAGATTATCCTTTTTAAGTTTGTCTAATCCTATGCGACATAAGTGACCAAGACGTTTATGCCATAAACGAAAACTTGCTACATCACTTTGTACTTTGAACGCTGATAAGGGTTTGGGAGGACTAACTGTACAATCCAGCGAATACAGTCCACCACAACAGGACCCACGCAAAACCGCATCACCTGTACACATAAAATTTTCAGAATTAAAAAATGTACAACCTTTCGTATCAAAAACAACACTAAAACCATTTTCAGTAGCTTTCTTAACAGAAATCAAATTAGTATTTAAATTAGGAACAAACACCACATTCGAAATCTTCGTAACTTTACAGTCACTCTCCGTTTTAAAATTATTTACAATAGGTACATTACCTATTCCTGCGCTCGATAAAATGTCTCCGTTTGCAATCTTTATCTGACCAGTACTAAATTCTTTGTAATTTACCAGCCAATCAGATCTTCCAGACATGTGTGCACTAGCACCAGAATCTACGTACCACTTATCGGATGAAATCTCTTCAGTACCCGCATTCAGCGCGCCAAATAAACTTGAGAGTTTGTTCTTGCTTGAGCCTTCACAACCATCGGACTTTCTATTGAGTGGACAATCCGGTTTGACGTGACCAGGCTTCTTGCAATTGTAGCAAACTACTCCTCGTTTCTTCTTATTTTTCTTTATTTGTACGCGCAAAGCTGCGTTTGAACTAGAACCTTCCTCATTGCAAGTTGATCTTGAAAATTCGGATAGTAATTTTGTCTTAACCAACTCACTTGTGACGGTACTTGTAAAGTTTTCTAATGCCATTATAAGAGGATCGAAGCGAGCTGTTAATCCTCCTAAAAGAATCGCTGCGACAGAGGCGTCTTCTATTAATTTGCCTATGTCTGCCAGGTCTTGAACAGTCGACATAATGGCGTTGATGTAAAGTTCTACATTATCAAAATCAGTTAGACTGTACCTGTAGAGCTTACGTTCAAGGGCTAGACGACGACCCATGGACTTGTCTTCATAAGCCGCCGCTAATGCGTCCCATGCCTCTTTTGCCGTCTTGCTGTTCCGTACATGTGTGATTGCAGGACCGTCTAAAGTCAAGCATATCTTTGCCAAGGTGACTTCGTCTTCTCTGTCCTTAGTACTTACGGGAACATCTTTTGAATAGCCCACAATAGTACTCCACAAATCTTCATGTATGAGGTACATCCTCATTTTGAATTTCCAAGTAGCGTAATCTTGCTTACCGCTAAGTAAAATCCCAGCAAGGGAACGTAAACCAGATCCTTTTGTGTGATCTGACATTTCGCACTTTTATTGAAAATTCGTGTAAAATTCACTTTTAAGAGGTGAATTTAAATTTTGACTTCACACACAACTATATAACACTATATCACAACTTATTAATAGCTTTTAAGAGCCTTTTCGTGCTGATAACGTATTGAAAAATAATAAGATGTGTTTATACGTTGAATGTTTGTATTGAAGTAAAAAATAATATTGACATACAGCTGACTATTCTTTTTCTAAATATAAATTTGAATTGACATTGTATAGTTATAAACTACAACAATTTCCGACCATTACTTTCTTCTTTCGATGGATATTTTAACTACCATGTCACTTTACTCATTTTGATTCATTTGATACGCGTTCAAATGACCAATGAATATTATTGATTTTAGATTAAAATACAAAGTTTTACCGAAGTCAAACTATTCAAGTGAAAATATATCCTTTCTCTCTTGTTGTTTGTCCTAGCTCTGTTCAGCGTAACCTTTGTAAAGTGAAACTAAAGGTATTCATGATTTGACTTTTCGTTCGACTCCGTTTTTCAAACAGCCTAGTTTCGAATGCAGTCGTCTACAAAGCGTCGACAAACTGAACACTGCAAAGGCACTCTTTGATCTGAAAAATGGACTTGTCATTCAAAACATGTCTAACATCTCAGAGCGTGCCAAATCGGAACTTGGCGACTATGCAAGTTTAATATAGATCTGTTTCCTTTTTGGTGACACTTTTTGACTCCTCTTAAGAGTCAAATATGAATATGACATATAATCATTTGTATTCCGTCTACATTTTAGTGTACCTCTCTAAATCAAATATGTTTTATCTTACAGTACAAGTAAGTAGGTAACCAGAAGCAAAAACCGCGGTTGAAAATTCATTGTAGGTATTGTTTGATGTTAGATAAATTGTAATTCCAATAATAAAATAATTTATTTCAATAATTGCCTTCCATACTGGGACATTATTACGTAACTCGCTCGCGATCACCATCACCTTCATTTTGACAGGTCATGTATGAGCTGACAATTGACATCGGAATCAGCTAGCTGTCACATTCATACAAGAACTGTCAAAATGAACACGATGGCGATTGCGAGCGAGTTAGTACGCAATAAGCTAGCTGGTCTGTGAGCAAAGAAAAAAAAACATAGAATGTAACAGCTGATCCACAAAAAGCTCATCAATTGATTCCTTTTTTCTACCTTTACGCCCACATTCATGTTAAACGTGGCCTTTAGGCCTTGTTACCCTAGGCTCTGTCTACCCTGTAAGGGATAAAGACGTGATTTATGTATGTACACGTAATTCCAATAATCTCGCAATACAATACAATACAATACAATAACTCTTTATTGAACACCACATATAACAATCAAAACAGAAAAAGGTATACAGAAGTAATAAGGTAACAATAGGCGGCCTTATCGCTACAGAGCGATCTCTACCAGGCAACCATAACGGTTTATTTTTAATAGATCCCAAAAAAGTGTAAATGATTTGATTACTTTAAGACTTGACCAAATTCAAAATAAAGTAAGTAGGTCATTAATATCACGAAGTATTGTCCAACATTGATTCATCTTGTCTTGAGATTGTGCGCGTCTCTTTATTTATGTGGTCCCGGGTAGGACGAAATAATCAGATTCATCAGGTCTTTGTCTTGGCTGCGCTCCGTTGGCGGGCTCGTCGGACGCGGGTCGTCCGTGACGATTGTTTACTTCGTTAGTCGATTCACCTCCATCTCCACCCAAACAAACTGCTTGGATGAACTGTGATCGCGTTAGTATCGAAGCGTGTTACAAAAATATCAAATTAAGTTAGGTTTTTTCAACTTTGTTGTTGCTTGTTCTTCGCCTGAAAGCTTTTACACGCGCCTGTTAGAACTGTATTTTTAGCTCCTATAACTTATCTTTATTGTTTATACCTATCCTATAGGTACTATTGAACGAACAACATTTGTGTATATCAGTAATCTAAACCTACTAAAATAAAAAATTCTGGTTGGTGTGTGTTCGTGAAAAACATTTGATTTTTATTTATATAGGGTGTTTTCGGAGGCAAAACGTCGCTCTAAGTCTCATCTCTGGGAAAATGTCCGATGTTCTGATTTTGAAGACACCTAACAAAGCTTGGCCACTTTGGTATCTACTTAAATATTATGTCGCAAACTTACTTATATACCTTTGAAACCGGAAAAGTAGGTAAGTACTTATAATAAAAGGCAGTTGATATTATATTCTGATTGTGAAAACAACTCCAAGCTCTAAGGTTTCTTTCATTTATAATCTGCAAAGCAAATAAGGGTATTAAGGATAAACATAAAATGTCAGATCACATAAACCCGCACAAAAGCAGAAACGTAAATTTACGACAACGCCGAGTAAAATGGCATTAGCAATATGGAATGTAATAATGAGGGTGTAACGTTTCTTAGTAGAAGTAGGCTCTAGTAGCATGCAGTGCCTTGTGCCACCTGCGTCCGGCAAAGCCTCGCTTCGTGCAAATTTATGAACGCTTTCAATGCTTTCAACGTGTGCCACCTGACCCGCCGAGCGACATTTTGCTGGACAAATGCCTCCCTGTCCCTGTTTAGATTGGATACTTATTCTAACTCCTTTTGCCGGCTTTTGTAAACTGCTAGGATGGATAATGAAGATCAACGTTGCTTTTACTAACATCGCTACTGTAAACGATTTACTTTTTAAGGTTCCATACCTCAAAAAGAAAAAAAAACAGAACCCTTAGGTATAGGATCACGCTGTCCATCTGCTGTCTGTCTGTCCGTCCGTCCGTTCAGGGTGGAGGTATCGAGTTGCAATTAAAACCATATACTCAGATCTACAGTCCCTTCCAGCTGTAAATAAATCAAACTACTAAGTTAACGTAAAAAACACTGTCTGTTTATGCCGCAAAAACGTATATTTTGACACTCAAGGAAAACATAATTTAAAGGGTACTTTCTGTTAACCTAGAAATTTGAAATTGTGTGATGGTAGCTCTTATAGCACAAATAATGAAATAAGCACAAAAATCTTTTTTTTTATGTCTGTCTGTCTACGTAAGTCACCAAAATAAGATGACCTCACTCACACTGTCTACCTACTTTTGCTTACGATCAGGGCTCTGCTAATATTAGATTTTACTAGAGTCCGACTCGATCTTGGCCGGATTTTTTGTAACTTTTAGCAATTATCCTAGGATATAATATAAACTTTCTAAAATATCGTCTAGATTATTAAAATAATATGAAACTGATCATTCTAAAAAGTTAGGACGTGACAATTTTGATCGCGATCGCAGCCCGGGAATTCAAATATTTGTTCTGTGCACGTATCTTATCCGTAATATTTCAGCCCGATCGATTTGTAGGAGCCGCAAGAAATTGCTTTTCGCTGGCATATAAAGAAATCTTTCCAGATTGCCGAGAACAGAAGTAAAAAGATAACGTTTAATTGCAATGGAATCCTTGCCCGCTCCGCGGACTCCGCAGTCCTTACAGAAAAACTTTTTTAATATCAAGCGTTACGGTGCAGCGTGTCCTTTCGATTGGAAATACCTATCTGAGGCAGTGAAAACAAAGGGCTTTTTATATGAAAGATTTACCCGTGGAAGCGAGTTCTGGGGCGGCTGTGGATGAAATTTATAGCGAAATGTAATGTCGTCCTGGGGGACGTGTCTCGTGAGGCTCAGCCAACCCCCTCCTCTCGGGCGACCGTACCGTGTTCACGGCGTGCTGCTGTTAAATGAATTAACTAAAATATCTGCATATTACTAATAAAAGTTTTTTTTTAAAGCGAAATCTAGTTCGTTGTATAAATGATACAGGTTTATGTAAGACGACGTAGCAATCGATCCTTATAGTCGTATCGTACTTATCTTACTTAAATACCCCCAGGAAGTCTCACAATAACGAAATCACAATCGCAGTTTCGAGATAAAACTGGGCAGGTAAACAAACTGGCTCACAAAATGTGCCAAGAGCAGAGTATTGTTCGAGCGCTACAGTCGCAGGCGGTGCGTGAAACAAGAGGTAGGCACTAGGGAAGCGATTGCGGGGCTATCATCCCTGGCCAGAGTTAGTTTAGAGATACCGAAGCACCACTTAGTTCCTCTACAGTACTCCTAGCCCGTTTAAAATGTAATACATTATAGCGACAGTGTCCTCATACTAACTGATATTTCTGTAATGATCTAATGGTAAACTTATTATGTCGAATTATAAACTAAAAGTACAAATCCCTTATAATGTACTGCTTTTCTTAATAATCAATTAACTTTCAGTTACCTTTTGTTTGTGTTTTATCTGATGTGATTATTACCAAACCTAAAATGGTTTCTAATTCAATAGTTTTGGTTAGTTGGGCTGTTAAAGCGCAATGTGCAATAAAAAAAATATATTACCGTACTTTTAGATCGTTAAACGGCTGAAGCAGAGCCGAAACAACCGTTTGAAAACACTCAGGCGATTTAACATTCGGCTCGGCTGCCAAAAGTGTATAATATTTAGAGTTTCAACACGCATAACTTGATAAGTAAACTAAGAGAGGCGTTGTTTTAAGTATTCCCAATCGAGTTGTTGGCGCGGCTTGCTGCAGCAGGCGGAGGCAGGAGGGCCGAGAGGGGCAGCGCGGCCGCCGGCAGCGGCTCGCAGGCGCCGCCCAAGAGGCCACAAAAACTTCGCCCTCGCTTTGTTATTACTGCAATGCTAATTAAAATAGCTCCGAATAGATAATGGACAGCTTCTGGCAGCGGCCGCCTAATGCGCTGCCTTTACTGCGTCACGCTTTATGCTCTCTTATAGTGCCGTTTGCCAGCACAGTCTGTTTTTATGAACTAATTTTCTTCTATTTACGTTTTGTATTTCGCCAATTAACTTTCAGCTTTCAGCAGTTGGCTCATCTTTTAGAATTTAGATTTTACGTTGAGTTCAACTGTCGAAATTAAATTTGGCCGATTGGGTTAAATGAAATTTCGCAAAACAATGGTTTGTCATTAGGTAATTGATTAATGATTAGCCACGTAGGCATGTAATGCAATAAAATTCAGCGAACAAAGCAATTACTTTTCCAATAATTGTATAGGTGGTCACAAAACGATAATAATATAATAATCCAGTTTCATAGGCGGGTGATAATGGCGCGAGCCGCTCGTTAGCTTCCAGGGAATTACCTATTGTTAATGTTTTAATTTGTATCCACCCTCGCCGCGCCAAAATTTTAGCTTTGTGTATTTACTCATCTGAAATATTCTTAACAAGGTTCTTTGTTTTTATTCCCGCTAAACCGGAATTGGTTGCGATTCGAATACCCATTTTACATACCGTATTTTGCTGACTCTATTGTCAACCTAACATCATGGAGACACTAAAGTTTACATCGTCTGCGTTGGTACGCTTAGTAAGCATTATGGTATTGATACGAAGAATTATGGATTCTGTGTTTGTATTACTTTTGTTAGAAGTATGAATATATGTATAGTAAAGACAACAAAACGCTCCTTACTCATTTTCTAATCATAAAATGTTATTTAAATTTTCTCACGCAGAACTCTAAATAATAATAGGTGAACAAAAATGTTTAAATTGTGTACCTACTGTTTTGAGTTACGATCCAAGTTCGTAATAACCACGTAAAAGTTGGCTTGTTTTTATTATTATAGTTGAGTAGCATGTAGTGTATGTACACGTGTCGGCGAGGGTTTCGGGCGCACGTAACTTTGCCTTTTCGCAGGACTTTTCACTGAAAGCTGCGACCGGCCGCTACCCGCGGCGCCCCCCGGCCGCAAACTCACACCAGTTACACCCTCTCGCGTTCATTGCAACCCTTTGCTGCTAGTTTTTTCGCAGGTGTTGAGCTTTATTACATACAAATATCCTTTTATACTGTGCCTTTTATACAAGGACAGTGTTAGCGTTTAGCAAGAAAAATACGTTTTTTTTTCTATGTAAAGGTTGTTTGCTAAGTGTGTTGTTCAGAGTGTGGCCGCGACGTCTGCTGGGCAGAATTGTTAGCGTAAAGATGTTCAGTGTATTGCACAATTTTCCGACTCTCTATAACGCCATTAATATGCAACATGCTCTCTGCACAGCATGGCGCATAGCGGAGTGCGGAACGTTCTCAATATCATTTGAATCGTTTCCTGCGAACCCCTAAAGTCTCATCTGTTAGTCCGCAGTGATGAAATAGAGAATGAGCACCCATTTTCCCAACCCTGGCCTTTGTGCTTGTGCTTTACTGTCGGTTTGTTTATTTCAGGCGCCTGTCTCGTAAACATTCGCTCTGAATTTAAGTTGGGCGTTTGTATTTTCCTGCTAGCTATTCTTTTGCGATGTTATCTGTGTGTTTGGCGAAAATTCATCGCCGGTTTATGAGAGTTGCGAATTAGCTTAATTTTAGAAAGGAGTTCGGTAATACGATCGTACGTCGCTTTTATGCACTTTCTTATACTGTACTATTTGCCGGCAAGGGTTGCTAGGAAAGCAGCTCGTGTAAGGACCATTTATTTGCGAGTAAAATAAGTGTAGCGGAGATGTGTCGGACAGTGAATGATCCCCGCTCGAGATACCGACCGCGGCTGAGGCGTCGCTCGGCAGCAGTAGGTTCGTAATTTACGGCCCCGGTAACGCCACGAGCACGCTCCATATCCAGAGCGTTATTGCCAACTTGAAAACAAGAATGGCGCACACATTTTTCTCGCATCTTTTAAATTTAAGCCTCTACCCACTCTAACGTAATATTTCTTTTCCAACTCTTATTTTTTTGCAATAACGACATATTCTTCATAGCAACTCCTTTAAATATATTAGTCACAAACGTAAAGAATATTTGTTAAAACTTTGGCGCACGAGTCTAAAGAGACGTTCTTTTAGATGTCAAATTTGTTTATACAAAGAGATTTGTTCAAAGAACTGAGTTTGCTGTTAAGACAATACATGACTTGAAATTTCCTTTTGTTAAGTAAGTTAATGTTCGTAGAATAAAATTAAGAGTTAAAGGACACAAAGGTTTAGAGCTTAAACAAAATGTTTATTTGCTATACCTAGTTATCTGAGTATTTTATGGGAAGTAAGAAAATAATGACAGCGCGGCAGGTAGGCGGCGCGCGCGGCAGGTACTCGGTAAGCGCGACATGTGCGACACTTTTATTACGGTACAGCCACCAGCGCTGCGAGCAAGCGTTTTGTCACCTCGCTTCGAGAGGCTCAAGCCGCAATAAGAAGGAACGCTATATTTCATGACTTTTCCACTCGGCTGCATTTCAACACTTCGGTTCAATGGGCTTCCCTACTAAAAGTACCCACAAACCTTTGTGGGTTATAAAGATATCAAAGTGCTTTTAGTTTCCGCGCGTGCACTCTAAAAGCGATTTTGAAGAAAGGTCGCGCGGACGTACCTTTTAACTACTTATAGGTTAAAATCTTTGTTAAGTTTAACTATTAAAATACGTGAATGCGGTTTTAACTTCTTGCCTTAATTACTTCTAAGAGCGAATATAACTTGGTAATATAAGCAATTAGAAACTTATTTGACGCTGCCGGTCCGCCTGCTCTGCCTCGGGCGCAGGAATCGTGGGATGAGCCATTACGTGCTTTCCAAGAACTTTTCCTTTTAAAAGTCGGCTCTTACTCTTTTAAAACTTATTATATTGGATAATTCGGCTGAAAATATGAATATGATGGCCGCAACTTTAGTAATTTAAACAGAGTCAGGAAAATTGGGTCGTTTATGCTTTAAAATATGATCTCTTAAGGCGTTTACGTGGGTCCCGATTAGTGCATTATGAAAATCTGTTTTACTCTCTTATTCCAATAACTTACGAACAGACGTATAGGTATTGCTGATCTACGTATATTCGACGCCTACAATGTTATCTGTTAATACAAAGACGCGTCCCTACGGTATAAGTACATGAGCCATAAAACGTAGCGATGCCAGTGTGATGAACTCGGTCCCTTTAGCTAACTACCCGACAGTAAAATATATGAGAGCAACTGCCATGTGGCAGTGGCACGTAATGTCACGCTGCTACTGTCGGAAATCATAATAAGCGTGAAATTAATTAATTATAAGCGGTAAACTGTATCTTCATTCACATTCACAACAAAGGAAATTATGAACAACTTTCACGATAGCTTATTTAGATATAATTGAAATTGCTGAAGGCTTTTTTATTCGTAAAACGTTTTTAAATTTAACTACAGTTATAGTCTAATATGGAGGGAAAATATATCTTACTATCTAATACCTTTAAGCGAGCAATTAGTGTAATATATAATGTGAATCTCTGAAACGGCTCCAACGATTATCATGGGATTTGGTATGCAGGGGGTTTCGGGGGCGATAAATCGATCTGCTAGGTAACAAAAAAAAATACCGAGCAACGGTCGGTCAGCCAGGTATTGTTATTAAAGTGATTTATTTCTTTAACATTTTTTAACCTTCGCTTTGTGCTCAAAAATATGAAACTAGATACTGAATTCCGTTTTCTTTAAAAGTTCCCCATTCGGCAAAGTAGTCCTGCAAAATATCACAGACACCGATGCAATTAAACTTGGTAAGGCAGTGCGGGTCTTATTCTGAATCCTGCTCGTTATCGAATCGCAAGTTAGGACCGATAAATTCTAGTCGCTTAGAGGAATTACGCAAGCTTACAGCCCTGTGCAGTGCCTTCGTAGCGTAGGTACACCAACTTCATTCGATTACCTATTTACTTGTTATTTTAGAATGAGACCCGTTGTTGCGGCTCGAATGGCCCTATAATAAACAAATTGTGTTAAATTACGAGCTGTATTTGTGTATTATAAATATAGCCTAGTGGCTAGAGAACCTAACTATGAGGCTTGAGGTCCTGCGGGTTCGATCCCTGGTCTGGGCTGATATTATGCATGGAATGTATTTCCCAAGATATTTATTTATTTACGGGAAAAGGTAAATTAATGTATTAAGCCTGTTGAGTTTTTCAGCATGGCAGAGGTGTGTCTTGAAACGGTTAGATTAGCGACTCACTAAGGAGTTTCAAGTATGTACGAATTTTTTGATTTTTGAATTAAGAAACATATCTATTTATTGTGTATGGGGTGGCATTGCAGTTGACTGTATTATTTAGGTAGTTAAACTTGGCATTAAAAAACTTTTGAAATGTTCAAACCTGAAAAAAAGCACTGCCAGTAGGTAAGTAAGTAAACACAGTTTATTCTCCGCTATCCACGTAGCTACTGTATTACCAATTATGCAAAGCGTCTTCCGCGATGCGGTGCGCGGGCGGAGCGGAGAGCGGGGCGCAGGCAGGGCGGTCGCTGTCGCGCTCTTTCCTCACTCGTAGCGAAATAACGACCTCAATTTGCATAACAATGCTCGTCACCCCTTATTCCCTACAGCGACTTTCGCAGGCTGCGCGGCCGTGTCCCACCGGACCCGAAACTTTTTTGCTTTTTAAAAGTGTCCAGTGTTTCATTGACATTTAACGATTAAAGTCTGTTGAATAATCTGGAATAAATAATTGTCAATACTTTATTATACAGAATACAGATTGAAATATTGTCGTTAGTGAATTACAGAAGTATGGAAATAGATAAGGCAATATTCGACTACAAAGGAAACTGTAGCCGCGCATGACGCCCAATCCTGGTTACGAGTTGTGAAACCACAAGCTTTAACTTTTGATTTAGTGATTGTAGTGCGGCAAAAGCATGCGGCGCCGCGGTCGGGGCTCCGGGCGGTGGCGGTGGCGCGGCGCCAGCGCCGGCGAGCCGCTGCGCTGCCTGCCAGCCTGCCACCGCTCTCCGCACCGAACACTTTCGGTCGCGCTCGTAACTTCTTCCTGCAACTTTCTGTTTTAATTGAATCAAAGTTTTCGGCTTTTTGTGGCGAGCGTGCCAGCCACGCACGCTTCCCGAACTCCAATAAACTTTCTTTATTAAATTATTGGAAGTTGAGAAACGTTCGCCTTTGAACGCGAATTCTGAAACAAATTGAGTATAGTCGTGACTTCTACAAGAGACGTATTTTATTAAGATTATTAGCATAGCTGTATTCGACGTTGATTTACGGCAGTCTGCATGTGTAGCATATGCTACCTTAACATCTTGCGTATAATGGTACTATACAGGAAAGTTTGGGGACAATCTCAGGATCCGTCTAGAGAATAGTTCATAAAGACGTACGGGGTCTCCTTACTCAGAGATTCGTCCGGGTAGTGGCATTGTTTTGCGGCGTAGCTTTATCTGGCGCGGAACGAGTTGTCGTTCCAGTAATTTATAGATCTTTCCCCGCCCCGAGCTGCCGGCAGCTGCACAACGAACAGAATGCTACAGTAAGCCACTTTTCTTTAATGATGTGGAAAAATTTCGGTGCCAATAGGTAACTAACTCACTATTGTTCATACTGAAGTTATTTATGAAGGTTTATTGTAATTATAATAATTTCCTTTTGTAGGTATCCGTTGCTTTTCTGTCGAAAAAGAGGGCTAATAAAGCCAAACTTCAGTTGCGTAGTAGTACTGTAGGTACTGTATTTGTATCCTGCGAGGTATTTTGCCTTAGAAGCAGCAAGCCTTCTCGCTCGGTCCGCCAGAGCGCCTGAATGCTATTAACGGTCACGTAATAGACTGCTGACTCCGCACGTCCCAGTTCCAAATTTGAGTAAATATGTCGCCGCGGGCCCCCATTATATTGTGCTGTTGTGTTGACATTCACTTTGGGATGCTCTGAATGTGTAGGCGAATATTCACATCCGATCCGAATGTTTTAGCGCTACGTGACAAAATAACATTTTTAAAAGTTCACGCCGGGTTGTTTCACTTAATTTGATTGTGATGAAACCGGGGTATGTAACAGAGGAGATAACTCTTTTTTATTGAAATTGAGAGTTTCAGATTTTCTTTGGTTGACGAAAAGACGAAACAGAACTTATGATAGAGCTCCTACAAATTATCTACTGCGAATAAATAATTGATATTGCGTATAGTTACAAGCAATTTTATCGCAAGGCTACCTTATTTTATTTTTTTATTTAGGCTACTTTATTTTATACCTAGTTGTATAACACAATTTTACTATAAATTTTAGCTCTCATTATTATTGCAAGGGAGAGTGCCTTGTTCGCTACTTACTATTAGTAGGTATGCGAAATTACATAGTATAGTCTTAGGGCTTGGTTCTTAGGTCTTAGGGCTAATGGGCTTAGGTCCTTTACTACAGGAATGATTGGAAATCAAATTGGTGGTGTTGTGTTTATAATACTTTAATAACTTGATCAAATGTTTGTAATGATACGGACTATTTATTAGCTATATTTCGCTTCGATGAAAGAGCTTTGCTTATTTGAAAGTAAGCTGCTTATGTTAGGCCTCCGTCAAACAACGCCGCTTGACGTTGATACTCTTGAATTTATTCTTAGCGCGACTTACTTTGAATTTTAACATATATGTACATTAACAATAAATAATCTTTGAGAAATCAATAAGCATTTACTAATAGGTATTGTATTACAAAAATGTGGTCAAGTGCTATAGTGTGTATCACATCAGGCGTTACAGTATCTGTATATCTAATTTAATCTTTCTAATACCTTTAAAAGAGGAATTCCAGTACATATACAAAATATACATACAATCTGAATCTCGGAAACGGCTCCAACGATTTTCATGAAATTTGGTATGCAGGGGGTTTCGGGGACGATAAATCGATCTGGCTAGGTTTCATTTTTAGAAAACGTACCAAAAAAATACCGAGCATGGCTCGATCATCCGGGTACTATTATTTATACGGGTACTTTCTGGAGGATGTAGTTTCAGAATCCGATCGGGGCGGATATTGGAGATTTACTTAAGTGTGAGGAGATCCGGAGTAGACTTTTGTGCTCATGCTTTCGAACCCAAAGCCTTATACGCCTTTCAAAAGTATATTTATATTTATCAGGCTGCATTATTTGGTTTCACTTTTATTACAAAAATTCTTTTAATAATTGATGTTAAAGTTAGAGTTTTGTAAATTTGAATTGTCGTTGAAAATACCATAATGTAAGTACAAGTAAACAAATCAAAACAATTTAAAAACTTCTCGTCGATTTAAATCTAGTAAAGACTTGTAAGTACTAATTCAAAATGTGTTAAATTAGCGTCGTAAAAAAGCTAGAATAGAGTTAACGGCGGGGTAAGTGCAGGCGGCAGGTACGCCGGCGCGATGACAGTGCTATGGCTCCCACCGGGGCTTCGCTGCGATCCTCGTAAATTGCGAATATTAGATTATAAGTACGGACCGCGGCGGCGGCGGCCGGGGCCGGCACTCAGGCAGCGCAGGGGCCATCAGCCGAATATCTAACTCGTTCGAGCTGCTTTACATAGGGCCGTGATCTGAATCTGCTTTTTACCAATTCCCCATTGTACCGTTTTTACCACTCTCTCTCTCCGATATTGTGAACATTTCCACGCGGAAAATTTTTTGCACCCACTTTTCAACGACATCTGCTGGCGCTTTTTGCATAACAAATTTGTTCAGCTGGAAAAATTTAGATATGAATTAGTTGCCGTATTAACATCCGAAACCTTTTTGTCGCATTCATAAAGCACAATTCTTTGTCAAATTTTAGTTAGAGGCTTTTGTAACTGTTTAGAGGTTTTAACTCTCTCTTCACTTATTTTAATTATATTCTCATCGTTTTAAGTAAGTAGGTATAAGTTTTATTGTATTTCAGATAAAGTAAAACCAGTTTGGTGTTACAGAACTTTTAAAACGGGAAACTATTTTGCGGCAATATTTGGGACTATAAATATAATAGAAAACTCTCAGTCCAGGTAGTTGTACTCGAAAGTGGAGAAGCTGCCTAACCTAGGCAATGTTAAATGAATAAATTATATTTCAGATTTCAATTAAAAATCAACTTCAATATACACTTAAATTTAACTAAATTGCAAGAAAGTGAAATTTACTTACTAAGAGTCTGTGTTACACGTTATGGCTGTTTCCACTCATTATAAAGCAGAATTGATATTTACTAGTAGATGAATCACAAGAAGGTCAGAGTTTTACGAATATGAGCTTGATTCTTTACTAAATGCCTTAATCGTATGTTTACTTATTGAGCTTGTACACACAATGCAGGCAAACTTAAGAGATTATATACATTTAAATATATTTAATTTATTTATGTTTAATGTAACAGTGTTTAAAAGAACAGCAGCTGTGCTCAACGCTAGTAATGCAGAACTTAGCGTAAGACTGACGATTTCCCCTTCTTACTATTTACTTCTTCACGGCCATTACTACAAACCTCTTATTCATGACCAAACCAAAGTATTTTTCGCTCCGTCACAAGCTATATCACTTTTACGTTTCAATTTAAACTTTAAATACGTTCCCAGCTTTCAGCTTTCATGTGAAAAGTATGAAAGAAATACAGGAAGAATATCAAAATTGAAATGCCAACGTATTATCACCAGTTGATTTCACACCGACCGCATTTGCAATTTCTCCGTCTATGTCAACATAAAACTTTTTTCTGTCGTCGGTTTTTTAATATCTGTGCTCGGAATGCGGTAATAGGATTCAGTGAGCGGCTAAATTGTTACCTGATGAAAGTTTGCTGGCGAGATCTTGCGTTAAGTCGTGAGGCGGCGAACATCGGCAATGCATTACCGGCGCCCGCCGCCCGCGCCGCTCCCGCGGTGCTCAGGCCTCGCCACCTCGCGCCCTTTGTGAGCAGCTCCGTGTAATTACTCTGGGACTATGGGAAATAGCTCACCCGGCGCAATACTACCTTTGTTTTATTTGTAATAAATTAATATTGATTTAAAAATCATCGCCTGTTTAGGTAAAGATAAATAGAAATCGAAAAACGATTATTTACACATTCAACAAGTACAAACAAAAAAACATGGAAAATGGAAAATCCATATCCATACTAATATTACAAATGCGGAAGTGTAGGTTTGTCTGTTACCCTTTCACGCTTAAACCGCTGGACCGATTCAGTTGATAATTTGAGTCCCGGGGAAGGATATAGGATAGTTTTCATCCCGGAAATTTGCATAGTTCCCGCGGGATAGCTATTACACTTATAAAAATTCTGTTGGAGATTGACTAATAGACAGTGTTAAATTGGCTTCGTTCAGCTTTCTATTTACTTAAAATTTAATAACTCACGTAAGTTACATGTACGATATTTATGTTTTCACCATCTAAATCTCTTTTAACGAGTTATTGGTTTAAACTTATCACGTTGCGATGGGAGAAGGAAGGAAACTCGGCAGACGGTGGATGAAGGTGGTATTTATTTTAGAATATAAGGCACATATAACAATACACTGTTATAAAAGGATACGCGGATAAGGGAAAATAAAGATAGTTTACCAACAAATGTGCCTTTGGAAATAATTAAGATATCACAATATGATGGTTACAGTGTCTTTTAGAGATATTAATTAGCTAGTGATCAATCACAGCACAGCGCGGATATCAGATAGTAAGATAAACACTGGGTTATAATATACTAGCACATTTAAGATGCTTTTGTGAAAATCTTGTAGTATAATTTTGTGTGTGAAATTGTGAGTACTTATTGACTCTACTAGATCTCGTTTTGCAATGTCAATACTTATAAAGATCGAACGAGACGATCAATATGAATTTTAAATTTTGAATTTGGAATAAGTTATTGCAGCCTTATTACAAACTTGTCACATTATCAAAGATTTGGTTCCAAATGTCCATATCATAAAATAAGTCTTTGATATCTATAATAACAAGTGGATACATTCACAACGTTGGAGTAGAAACTCTTATATAAAGGCAAATTGAGGTGGTAAATAAAGTTTTATGATATGCACAGTTATCAGAAGTGCTTGGAGGCGGGCGGCGAAGTTGTACTTGCGCCAGTTATGCCTGCTTACCGTGCGACGTTATTTCCCCGCGCACCTGTATGAAATATTACTTGTCGTTCTTTGTTATCTTACCTCCCTTCGCGAAATTAAGAGCTTTGCAATGGTGTCGGCTGTCAATAGCATTTGCAAACAAAGCAAACAACCTTCTGACATTAACGGATACATTTGAGATAGTAAATAGATGCGTGCCTACCTAAAGGCTCTAAGTTCAAGGTGTTATGTTTATGTCATACTTATGGTGATGTAGCGTTAGCTGGACATGCAGTCTGCTTCTTAATATGAGTAATAATAAATCCATTCTGCTACGTGAGGCTTCAGAACTGGCCAACCATGATATGTATGTATGTATGTACACTCTTTATTGTGCAAAATAAACAAGAAAAATACAATTGACAAACACTGAGATACATGCACAAAGGCGGACTTATCACTTTAAGGGATCTCTTCCAGTCAGTTGTTATAAAGGTATCCTTAAATAATATAAAAACTAATACATTTCTTATATTCGCAAACGCAGATTCAATTTTAACTCCGTACAGGTTACAATTAAAAATTTATAAATCTCCTAAGCTCTACCGTCATTTTTGCATTTTATTTAACAATGGCAACTAGGTATATCTTATCCATGCATTTTTCTTCCCCTTGTGGCGGGAAGCGAGTTGTACACATATACAGCACACATTTATACTAAACTTGTGTATGTCAAAATCTGTAACATTCGTACAAAATCATACCATAACAAAACCGCCACACAAAATCGAAACACGCTCACAATCGAAATATTTCCCGTGACCAATGTAGTCATTGCCTATCATATTTTTTGTGACAAAGGGGAAAGCGAACATTCCTCTCTGATGGTGAAGCTGTTTTGTTAAACTGTGCAATATTATAAAATTTTATAAATAGTCAACATTTAAAATAGCACATGAGCGTCATTCTCGCATCTGCATTGTATTTTCAGTATAAAAAATATATTTTTTATCTTCTTAGTGAAGCCTTGTGGTTTTGTTCGGCCAAATTGTTTATTGATCTGCGAAAAATACACCTCTATTTACTGACCCTTCGTCATTTCGGGTATTAGGCACTGACATAAACTGATTGCCATTGATTAGGAAGAAACACATTCCAAGAATACGTAGGAGTATTATATCAACAAACCTAATTTCGTAAAATTGTCTTTATGGTAACTAGTCTTATTCGGTGACTTTCTTTACGTAGAATTTGTAGTGATTATTAATAAAGATAAAGAAACATTATTTATTAAAAAAATTACCTGCAATAAATAACATCATAAATTCAGAAAAATACCATTATAATCTACGTTACTCACATAACCTGAACTAGGTATAATAAAAATGGTGGTAGATACATGATTTCTTACGCCTTTTCGATGTAATTTGGAACGTAGGAGTCGTGACTTGGTGCCAAGTTATGATAGATGGCACCAAACGCCACTAATGGCGTAGGTATGCAAGCGAAAAAGTTTTTAGGTCTGTCCTGTTAGCACGAGAGCGCGCAAGAGTCGCGTCACGCGCGAGATAGATTACCCGTCTCTTTCTAGAATGAACAGTAAGAAAAATACGGGAAATCTATCTGGCGCGCGTAAAGCTTTGAAGCGCGGGTTCAAAGCCCGTTAAAACAAATGATATTTAAAAAATAAGGCCGGGCTCAGTCCACATCTAACTTCAAAATTATTCGCACGGGCGCAATACCTACATTACCTACTGACACGGTACAGCGCTGTCATAACAAAGTTATTGAATTAACTAAAATGGAAGTGAACTGATAAAGACATTACATTGCCAGAACGAATCCGATCATAAATACTATTGAATCAGCGGAATCAAATTAAAATTATTTATTAATGTGTGCGAAATTTCCCACGATAATTTATTTTAATGCGATATTTGATTCAATCCTACATCCAACTAGTATTATAAACGCGAAGGTTTGTGAATTTATATTTCTGGTTATCGGTATGTGTATTTGTTATTTCACAAAAAATATAAAATATTTAATAGCCCGCCATATCAATAGTTACCGCGAGCAAAGCCGGGGTGAAAGCTAGTCCATTCCAATTTTATAAAGAGTAAATGACTTTTATTTTTCTATTTCGTTTTTAACGAATAAACTCAAAAACTACTGGACCGATTCGTAACTTTCTTTTATCATGACAATTATTTAATCATTCATATTAATATTACAAATGCATAGTTCCCACCGGATAGCGATAAGTGTATTCTCCGCAGACAAGCTCGCGAGCAACAACTAGTAGGCTATATTTAATTCTGCGCGGACGAAGTCGCGGACAACAGCTATACATCATTTAATTTAGAATGAGAAACCACAATAATATTATATTGCGTCTGGTCAACTATTTCTTACCTAGCAAATAGTACAGGGCAATAGTTTGGCAGCCGCAAAATAAAATTGTTTTAATGTCACTTTATTTGCGTGTCGTCAATTGTTACTCTAGTACAAATTGTAAAGAGATTACAGTTCACGAGCCGCAATATAATGTTGTTGTGGTTTTTCATTCTAAATTAAATGAAGTATAGTAGTAAATAAGCACGTTTGACCTCTAAAAAATAAAGATAAAACTTATACGTAAAACTCAAAACGTAGCGTACCATAGTGGCTGGATCTCTTGATTCCAACTGCATCAGACTCATGACTTAAGATGAAAATTTATTCCACTGACAAGTTTACAGTCCTTTAGGAAATATTTTTCTTGAGACTTACCAAGTCAGTAAAGTGATTTGGTGAAATCTAGGTAGGATTGAAAACTTTTGTTGACGTTACTTACAGCAGAAAGATCAAAGGCTTTATTTATCGAATAACAGTCTCTTTAAAAATTCCTTTTACATACGCCAACCTGGGAAAAAGTTCTACTCAGTTTCGTCCATCGCCATAGATAGATATGTACCTACTATACTTAAGTAAGAACTACGCGAGTGGTTGGAAAGTCCAGGGACGCTTTTAAGACGTTTCCATAATAAATGTCAGCTGCAAGCGGCTCTCTGCATCTTAAGGAATTCCACGGCTTGGAGAATTTTTACTAAATATAAAAATGGAAATGCTAGTTTGGCAATACAAGAGACTACATTTGTTTTATAAAACGAATTGATAACATTTCATTTTATAACACCAGAAAATGTATACATATATGGTTCGAAAGCATTTTGCCTCATATACACTGCAATATGATTATATAAATTTAATATCGCTTATTATAAAGAAAAATGTATGTAGCTAGTTTGTAGTTTCCGTCTTTAGTGTAATTGTTTAATGTTTTGCGCCATACGATTAAATAAATAAATAAAGAAAAATATATTTAAAAACCGGCCAAGTGCGACTCGGACTCGCGACCGAAGGCTTCCGTTCCATTATCTATAAAACGGCAATAATAGTAGATTGTACACCGAGGGGATAAAGCACTGTATTATGTCACGGGCGCGAAATTGAATCCTGAGCGTACCGAAGGACTCTAGATTTAACTCCCGAGCGCAGCGAGGGTGTTATTAGTTAATTCCTGAGCGTAGCGAGGGAATTAAGATTGAGTCCTGAGAGGAGCGAAGAATTTAAACGCACCCAAGACATAAACAGTTTTATCTCCGAGGAGTATACTCTACTTTTCTCACCTTTTGCGAGACAATAAAAACTAAGGCAACTAGAAAAAGAATTTCATTTAAACAACAGTAAGTAAAACAAAATTAAAAGTAAAAAACCGGCCAAGTGCGAGTTGGACTCGCGCACGAAGGGTTCCTTACCAGAAAAAAGCCTAACAACTACTCTGTTAACGTTACTCTGTCAAAACACCAACAACTACTCTGTTGTATGGTAGCCCCCCTTAATTATTATTATTATTTTGATTTTAGTATTTGTTGTTGTAGCCACAATAAAAATACATAATCCGTGCAAATTTCAACTGTCTAGCTATTACGGTTCTTGAGATCTAGCTCGGCGAGTGGTAGCCATGAAAATGGGCTAAAATATCACGTTTTTTTGTATGGGAGCCCCCTTAATTATTATTATTATTTTATTTTTAGTATTTGTTGTTATAGCGGCATCAGAAATACACAATCTGTGAAAATTTCAACTGTCTAGCTATTACTGTTCTTGAGATACAGCCTGGTGACAGACGGACGGATGGACGGACGGACAGCAAAGTCTTAGTAATAGGGTCCCGTTTTTACCCTTTGGGTACGGAACCCTAAAAATTATATTTCCAACATTGGTCCAGTTGTAATATGTTTATTTGGAATCTAGCAGTTCTACCCCCTTATTCATAAACGCACTATAGGCCTCTGTTAACTTAGTAATCGTTTGTCCTTATCTGTCACTTTGACATTTACCTTTCACAGATAAGGAAAAACGATTACTAACTTAGCAGAGGCCTAAAGTGCGTTTATGAATAAGGGGGCTAATGCGTAACTATGTATATCACAGCGCCAGCAAACACTCGCGGCTTTTGTTTTATTTGAAATTTGTTTCATTCGTTTGAAAATCGAACACCGCCGCATGCCATGGCATGGCCATCTCGATTTTCGGAGACGTTTGATTTTTACGAAAGTACCCCCTTATTCATAAACGCACTATAGGCCTCTGTTAACTTAGTAATCGTTTGTCCTTATCTGTCACTTTGACATTTACCTTTCACAGATAAGGACAAACGATAACTAACTTAGCAGAGGCCTATAGTGCGTTTATGAATAAGGGGGTTAGACTTTGAGGGTATAATAATAAGAACTGAGAAGTGAGATTCATATTACTCACCGGCGGGTTATAATGAAATTCAGTACAATATTACTACCCGGCTAAAGCCAAGGGTTATAATGAGTTACTTTGAGTAAGGTTTACATGATATATAATTAGCCATTGTCGAGCAGCTTTTGTGAAAAAACTTTTATTGGACAAACTTAGTCCTGGTTGTGTTTATGAGCTAGATTAAATTCGTAAAACAATGTTAATAAATTGATGCAGTCACTCAGTTAAAAAATAACCAATGTTTACCCTCCGATAAGCTAGTTGCTTAATCAATCATTATTATTTCAACGTAAAGTACATGAAACAGGTCAATTTATTTCGGTTGTGTCAATTAAACTTTGCCTATAATAATTTCGTATCGTGCTCGCAATTTTATTTGTTTACGCGGTTTAATATCGTTATGAGAGTTTTAAATGATAATAAAATTTGCCTATAAACCTCATTTGTTTAATACCTTGCTGTAAACCGATAAAATTAATTGTACGTCCGAGTTTTTTGTTTAATCCCAAGTTTATTTTAAAACATATGCGTTAGGTTAAGCAGTAGAATCTACTTCTGTTCAAAAGTAGCTTCGAAATGTAACGTCTAGAATGAATGTGCTTAAGTACCTTTGCTTCTAGCGTAACACATTAGTGCGCGTTTTCTGGATGTTAGTTAAAACTTTAAAACTTGCTAATGAGTACTACCCAAAATGGTGAGTTGGCAACTGTGGCCGGCAGCAGCGGCAACGCCGGTCCCGGAGCCGACACCCTCCCCTCCCCGCCGCGCCCGCCCCGCCTTGCCCCGCGCGCCCTGCGTGCGCCCCGCATCGCCGCGAGCGGGAAAGCCGACTCCGAGAGCGTAGAGATAAAACGTATGTTCGTTTTATTTTCACATTTGTCAGCGTTCGTTTTGTGCCCACTAACATAAATTGGACGTGGAGGGAAACCTCGCAGGTGAATGTAAAATAGCTGGGTTTTCCCAAGATAATACCGCCGAAATTTTACGACACCATTAAGGGATTTATTGGTCTTGTCACATTCAGAAGGAATACTATGCTCTGAAAATAATATTTAAAATATCTGTTTCGCCGGAGGACAATCAAGGTATCGACTTTCACGGTGAAACAAAAGCTAAAGGGGACTCTTGCCGCTCTGTTTGTTTTATAACGATTTTTGCATTTTCAGACTATGTTACTGTGAATTCTGTTAATGACAGTCCGATTTGGAGCGTGCCACAGTAAATGCCCTTTTAATGTGGTACCTAGTATTTATTTGGACCCTCTTTTTAATGAACGTTAAATGCTACGTGTTTTTCGTAGCAGTGCTACGAATATAACCGTAGGCCGTAGAGCTTTGCGACATGCGTCGGTGTGCGATC
The DNA here is from genome assembly GCA_963854515.1 of Pandemis heparana. Classification (NCBI taxonomy): domain Eukaryota; kingdom Metazoa; phylum Arthropoda; class Insecta; order Lepidoptera; family Tortricidae; genus Pandemis; species Pandemis heparana. The sequence goes on along the minus strand of OY978008.1, from coordinate 11,818,287 downwards.
TGTGCGCTACTCCCAGCGTCTGCCATTGCCAATAACTGTTGTCCTGTGCGCTAATGGCTGAAACAGGCGTTCAATTAAACCAGGCAATTCGGGCCGAGATAGCTCTGTTAAACGCTACGCATGAGTTGCTCGCCTGAACTTGCCGCTGCCTCATATTGGTGGTGCATACACTCAATGTAAACGATCGAAACATCACTTCACTTTTGCCAACAATGTATTTAACAGGCGTAATTTGGTCTACTAACGCAGAACAATGAACCTAAAGCTGCCACTACAAACTGTAAGTTAACACTGGATCCTATGTTTGAAACATATACACACAATGAGTAGTTTACAGTTCACATGTTTCTTCACAACTTATATTACTATGGGCCATCCATTTGCTATTTTAAAATAAAGTAGGTGCATGCTTATAAATAACAACATGGGTTTTTTAATACAAGTAACTGGTATTCTGTCAACTAAACTAGTAGAATCACAGCGCTTCTATTCAACGCAATCAAATAATCAGACCGAGATATTGATGGGCAAGAGTCGGCTTCAGCATTTTCCCGAATACTAATAATTAGCTAATGAAAATCGGGCCCGTCTCTGCTCTACTTCATAAATATTTCCCTTATTGCCTGTTACCACGACCTGTCGATAAATTTATGGAAGGGCCGGCGTCACCTGAAATTTTATGGTTTCTTTCTTCGCCACTTGCTCTTATATTTATTACCTGCCTATTCAAGTTTTTTTTTTACATTTATGAAATAGTAGAGTTCCATCCTTTAGCGATATTCAATTTTCAGGGTTCCGTAAACAAAACTAGTTTCTTAAAGTGGTACAATAATATTTTGAATACGTTTTTGTTAAAGTGTACTGTGGGATGTGTAACTCAGACAGACGGCATTGAACTAAAGCCTTATTAAAGAAAATGCAGTTTTAAATGTAATTTCGGTATTTTATTTCTTTTTGAATTTAAAATATATAATTGCTTCCAGCGGAAGCCCTCACCCACTGCCCCTTTCTCCTTGTTTACTGAATTCTTTTTAATTTTGAAATTAAAATGAACACAAAATATTTACCTTGCTACTCCGCTACTTACGTGCAAGATAACCAAGCTTGTGCGAAATATGTACGTTTTGCATGCAAGCCCTCCCACCACTACTACCACACAAAACGCACACAAATCCCAAAAACTTAATTAATCCTAACACCACACAAACACTGACGCGCGTTTCGATCCCTCTACGGGATCATTCTCAAAGTTAGAGCACAACCGATGCACATGCGAACCAACGTCGTACTAATTTGTAAAACTATAAATAAACTAAATGTACCCACATTCGTATATTATCAAACTACCCTCTTATTTATAATTTTAATTAGCCATCAACAACTACCTTCATAAATTTTTCCGACTACAACAAAAACAAAGAGGGTTATGTATTTAACAAAACAATTTTACTATTCATCAAAATGGACACGCAACAAAGGTGACGACACCAAGTTCACCTGTTCGTTAATTATTGAAGCACTATTGTTGTACCTAATTATTTCCAACTGCTCTAAAACATCCAACCGTAAACCCTTTTCACAAAAATGCAAAACATCAAATGCTGCTGAATCTGACAATGAATGATTTGATTCTAATAAGTGTTTTGCAAAATTTGATCTATCTGGATGATTAAGCCTAAACGAGGCAACATGTTCCTTAAATCTTGTACTAAAACTACGACCCGTTTGCCCCACATACACACTATTGCAATCATTACATGTTAGCTTGTAGACCCCAGATCTACTTCCTTTATCTACCCTCTCTTTGTTATTGCATAGCCTCGCACGCAAAGAATTATTTGTCTTAAAGGCAACATTAATGTTTTTTGACTTCATAACACTATAGATCTTATCTGACAAATAACCTACATAAGTAATACTAGATCTGTAATTGTCAGTAATCTGCGTAGGTTCTGCGGCGTAAAGCAAGCTATCCGCTATCCGCTTCCGCTTCTTTCTAACTAAACCGTTAACCATTGCTACACTGTAACCATTTGAAACTGCAATTTGATAAATAGTACTTAATTCCGAACTGTAATGTTCTTCAGAAAGAGGAACTGTTAATAATCTATGTACATAGCAATGGAAAGCAGCCAATTTATGCTGCCAAGGGTGAGTGGAAGCAGCCGGGATCACAGCATCTGTCTGCGTAGGCTTACGGTAAATTTGAAAAATATGCTTGTTATCTACTCTAGTTATTGTCAAATCCAAAAAATTTAATGAATTGTTCTCCTCTAATTCTCTCTTGAACTTTATCCTTGGATGCTTACCATTCAAGCCATTAACAAATGAATCGAGCTGTCTCATACTTCCCTTCCAGCAAATAATCAAATCATCGACATACCTATAATAATAAATAATATTATTATTACCAACAATGTACCGAGTTTCAAAATTATCCATAAAAATATCTGCCATTAGTGGACTAAGAGGAGAACCCATTGCCAATCCATCATTCTGTAAATAAAACTGCCCATCAAATCTAAAGTAGTTCTGTTTCATGCAAACAGTTATTAAATCTATTAATTCTACTACCTCCCCCGGATGTAAGCGCTTCCTTTCCAAATGATCTCTAAGAATATTTAAAGTTTCAGTGTAAGGTACATTAGTAAACAAACTATCCACATCCAAGGAAAGCAAAGTTGCATTAGGTGGCACGTTGATGTCTTTGATTTTATCTATTAAATCGGAACTATTTCTCAATGAATAACGTGGCTTAAAAGAAGATTTTACCCTAACAATTTCATTAAGTTTCTTTGCTAATTTGTATGCTGGAGCCCCCAAGTATGAGACAACTGGGCGAACCGGAATGTTATCCTTGTGAATTTTTGGTAGGCCATAAAGAATTGGTGCCTGCGGATTCATAGGTATAACATAGCTCTTTCTTTGGTCCGTTTCAAAGTTAAACGAAGTATTTTTAACAATGTTTTTTACATCTTTATGAAACCCTGCGGTAGGGTCCTTACGCAATATAGAAAAACCATCTCCTTGAATTATATCTAACACTTTTTGTTTATATTGATCTCTTTCCAAAATTACAACGCAATTACCCTTATCGGCCTTTGAAACTACCAAATCATTGTCACAGACTTTTTGCTGAATGGAACGCACTGCACAAAAATCCCCCGTATCCACAACCCTCCCTGTATCACCCACATTCTTAAGTGCATCAGCTACCAATACCTTAGTTCCAAAGTCACCCCCATTACGAACAATAGCAACCTCAGAATCTACCGCCAAACCTTCCACTAACTTTTGATTAATTTTGGAGGGTAGATTGTATTTCAAACCCTTCTCTAACAAACGAACTTCTTGCTCATCAAAATCTACATTACTTAAATTTTTTACTCGAGGGTAGAAAGAATGGACGCTAGCAGATTCCAAATTATAACTGTTCAATTGAGAAAAAGATTCAACACCCTGTCGCGTTAGCCTACGCAATTTACCGCATTGAATTATGTACTTCTTATGGGCCTCACGTGAAGCGAAATATCTAGCTCTCTGATCTAAACTATCAAATTCTATGTAATGTAATTTATACGACAACTCTGATTGTAAAACTCTTAAATGTAATTTTAAATTATCTCTCACCCAAAACCAATAACGGGATTCCTCACATAGCCAAATACGTTTAGCCCTATTTATCGCAATTCTAGCCGCCCTACTATTGTTATTACATCGCAATTGAATATAACTCGGTACAACATTCAAACTTTTACAACGTTGATTAAACCAGATATTCTGTACAGCTAAACGGTGCTGTTTCATTAATTTGTTATATAATCGTGCCTGTACGGCTACGCATGCCGATTTTAAATATTTTATTGAATCAGGCGTTACTTTGCGGAGGTCCATTTCAATGAACACAAAATATTTACCTTGCTACTCCGCTACTTACGTGCAAGATAACCAAGCTTGTGCGAAATATGTACGTTTTGCATGCAAGCCCTCCCACCACTACTACCACACAAAACGCACACAAATCCCAAAAACTTAATTAATCCTAACACCACACAAACACTGACGCGCGTTTCGATCCCTCTACGGGATCATTCTCAAAGTTAGAGCACAACCGATGCACATGCGAACCAACGTCGTACTAATTTGTAAAACTATAAATAAACTAAATGTACCCACATTCGTATATTATCAAACTACCCTCTTATTTATAATTTTAATTAGCCATCAACAACTACCTTCATAAATTTTTCCGACTACAACAAAAACAAAGAGGGTTATGTATTTAACAAAACAATTTTACTATTCATCAAAATGGACACGCAACAAAGGTGACGACACCAAGTTCACCTGTTCGTTAATTATTGAAGCACTATTGTTGTACCTAATTATTTCCAACTGCTCTAAAACATCCAACCGTAAACCCTTTTCACAAAAATGCAAAACATCAAATGCTGCTGAATCTGACAATGAATGATTTGATTCTAATAAGTGTATTGCAAAATTTGATCTATCTGGATGATTAAGCCTAAACGAGGCAACATGTTCCTTAAATCTTGTACTAAAACTACGACCCGTTTGCCCCACATACACACTATTGCAATCATTACATGTTAGCTTGTAGACCCCAGATCTACTTCCTTTATCTACCCTCTCTTTGTTATTGCATAGCCTCGCACGCAAAGAATTATTTGTCTTAAAGGCAACATTAATGTTTTTTGACTTCATAACACTATAGATCTTATCTGACAAATAACCTACATAAGTAATACTAGATCTGTAATTGTCAGTAATCTGCGTAGGTTCTGCGGCGTAAAGCAAGCTATCCGCTATCCGCTTCCGCTTCTTTCTAACTAAACCGTTAACCATTGCTACACTGTAACCATTTGAAACTGCAATTTGATAAATAGTACTTAATTCCGAACTGTAATGTTCTTCAGAAAGAGGAACTGTTAATAATCTATGTACATAGCAATGGAAAGCAGCCAATTTATGCTGCCAAGGGTGAGTGGAAGCAGCCGGGATCACAGCATCTGTCTGCGTAGGCTTACGGTAAATTTGAAAAATATGCTTGTTATCTACTCTAGTTATTGTCAAATCCAAAAAATTTAATGAATTGTTCTCCTCTAATTCTCTCTTGAACTTTATCCTTGGATGCTTACCATTCAAGCCATTAACAAATGAATCGAGCTGTCTCATACTTCCCTTCCAGCAAATAATCAAATCATCGACATACCTATAATAATAAATAATATTATTATTACCAACAATGTACCGAGTTTCAAAATTATCCATAAAAATATCTGCCATTAGTGGACTAAGAGGAGAACCCATTGCCAATCCATCATTCTGTAAATAAAACTGCCCATCAAATCTAAAGTAGTTCTGTTTCATGCAAACAGTTATTAAATCTATTAATTCTACTACCTCCCCCGGATGTAAGCGCTTCCTTTCCAAATGATCTCTAAGAATATTTAAAGTTTCAGTGTAAGGTACATTAGTAAACAAACTATCCACATCCAAGGAAAGCAAAGTTGCATTAGGTGGCACGTTGATGTCTTTGATTTTATCTATTAAATCGGAACTATTTCTCAATGAATAACGTGGCTTAAAAGAAGATTTTACCCTAACAATTTCATTAAGTTTCTTTGCTAATTTGTATGCTGGAGCCCCCAAGTATGAGACAACTGGGCGAACCGGAATGTTATCCTTGTGAATTTTTGGTAGGCCATAAAGAATTGGTGCCTGCGGATTCATAGGTATAACATAGCTCTTTCTTTGGTCCGTTTCAAAGTTAAACGAAGTATTTTTAACAATGTTTTTTACATCTTTATGAAACCCTGCGGTAGGGTCCTTACGCAATATAGAAAAACCATCTCCTTGAATTATATCTAACACTTTTTATTTATATTGATCTCTTTCCAAAATTACAACGCAATTACCCTTATCGGCCTTTGAAACTACCAAATCATTGTCACAGACTTTTTGCTGAATGGAACGCACTGCACAAAAATCCCCCGTATCCACAACCCTCCCTGTATCACCCACATTCTTAAGTGCATCAGCTACCAATACCTTAGTTCCAAAGTCACCCCCATTACGAACAATAGCAACCTCAGAATCTACCGCCAAACCTTCCACTAACTTTTGATTAATTTTGGAGGGTAGATTGTATTTCAAACCCTTCTCTAACAAACGAACTTCTTGCTCATCAAAATCTACATTACTTAAATTTTTTACTCGAGGGTAGAAAGAATGGACGCTAGCAGATTCCAAATTATAACTGTTCAATTGAGAAAAAGATTCAACACCCTGTCGCGTTAGCCTACGCAATTTACCGCATTGAATTATGTACTTCTTATGGGCCTCACGTGAAGCGAAATATCTAGCTCTCTGATCTAAACTATCAAATTCTATGTAATGTAATTTATACGACAACTCTGATTGTAAAACTCTTAAATGTAATTTTAAATTATCTCTCACCCAAAACCAATAACGGGATTCCTCACATAGCCAAATACGTTTAGCCCTATTTATCGCAATTCTAGCCGCCCTACTATTGTTATTACATCGCAATTGAATATAACTCGGTACAACATTCAAACTTTTACAACGTTGATTAAACCAGATATTCTGTACAGCTAAACGGTGCTGTTTCATTAATTTGTTATATAATCGTGCCTGTACGGCTACGCATGCCGATTTTAAATATTTTATTGAATCAGGCGTTACTTTGCGGAGGTCCATTTCAATGAACACAAAATATTTACCTTGCTACTCCGCTACTTACGTGCAAGATAACCAAGCTTGTGCGAAATATGTACGTTTTGCATGCAAGCCCTCCCACCACTACTACCACACAAAACGCACACAAATCCCAAAAACTTAATTAATCCTAACACCACACAAACACTGACGCGCGTTTCGATCCCTCTACGGGATCATTCTCAAAGTTAGAGCACAACCGATGCACATGCGAACCAACGTCGTACTAATTTGTAAAACTATAAATAAACTAAATGTACCCACATTCGTATATTATCAAACTACCCTCTTATTTATAATTTTAATTAGCCATCAACAACTACCTTCATAAATTTTTCCGACTACAACAAAAACAAAGAGGGTTATGTATTTAACAAAACAATTTTACTATTCATCAAAATGGACACGCAACAAAGGTGACGACACCAAGTTCACCTGTTCGTTAATTATTGAAGCACTATTGTTGTACCTAATTATTTCCAACTGCTCTAAAACATCCAACCGTAAACCCTTTTCACAAAAATGCAAAACATCAAATGCTGCTGAATCTGACAATGAATGATTTGATTCTAATAAGTGTTTTGCAAAATTTGATCTATCTGGATGATTAAGCCTAAACGAGGCAACATGTTCCTTAAATCTTGTACTAAAACTACGACCCGTTTGCCCCACATACACACTATTGCAATCATTACATGTTAGCTTGTAGACCCCAGATCTACTTCCTTTATCTACCCTCTCTTTGTTATTGCATAGCCTCGCACGCAAAGAATTATTTGTCTTAAAGGCAACATTAATGTTTTTTGACTTCATAACACTATAGATCTTATCTGACAAATAACCTACATAAGTAATACTAGATCTGTAATTGTCAGTAATCTGCGTAGGTTCTGCGGCGTAAAGCAAGCTATCCGCTATCCGCTTCCGCTTCTTTCTAACTAAACCGTTAACCATTGCTACACTGTAACCATTTGAAACTGCAATTTGATAAATAGTACTTAATTCCGAACTGTAATGTTCTTCAGAAAGAGGAACTGTTAATAATCTATGTACATAGCAATGGAAAGCAGCCAATTTATGCTGCCAAGGGTGAGTGGAAGCAGCCGGGATCACAGCATCTGTCTGCGTAGGCTTACGGTAAATTTGAAAAATATGCTTGTTATCTACTCTAGTTATTGTCAAATCCAAAAAATTTAATGAATTGTTCTCCTCTAATTCTCTCTTGAACTTTATCCTTGGATGCTTACCATTCAAGCCATTAACAAATGAATCGAGCTGTCTCATACTTCCCTTCCAGCAAATAATCAAATCATCGACATACCTATAATAATAAATAATATTATTATTACCAACAATGTACCGAGTTTCAAAATTATCCATAAAAATATCTGCCATTAGTGGACTAAGAGGAGAACCCATTGCCAATCCATCATTCTGTAAATAAAACTGCCCATCAAATCTAAAGTAGTTCTGTTTCATGCAAACAGTTATTAAATCTATTAATTCTACTACCTCCCCCGGATGTAAGCGCTTCCTTTCCAAATGATCTCTAAGAATATTTAAAGTTTCAGTGTAAGGTACATTAGTAAACAAACTATCCACATCCAAGGAAAGCAAAGTTGCATTAGGTGGCACGTTGATGTCTTTGATTTTATCTATTAAATCGGAACTATTTCTCAATGAATAACGTGGCTTAAAAGAAGATTTTACCCTAACAATTTCATTAAGTTTCTTTGCTAATTTGTATGCTGGAGCCCCCAAGTATGAGACAACTGGGCGAACCGGAATGTTATCCTTGTGAATTTTTGGTAGGCCATAAAGAATTGGTGCCTGCGGATTCATAGGTATAACATAGCTCTTTCTTTGGTCCGTTTCAAAGTTAAACGAAGTATTTTTAACAATGTTTTTTACATCTTTATGAAACCCTGCGGTAGGGTCCTTACGCAATATAGAAAAACCATCTCCTTGAATTATATCTAACACTTTTTGTTTATATTGATCTCTTTCCAAAATTACAACGCAATTACCCTTATCGGCCTTTGAAACTACCAAATCATTGTCACAGACTTTTTGCTGAATGGAACGCACTGCACAAAAATCCCCCGTATCCACAACCCTCCCTGTATCACCCACATTCTTAAGTGCATCAGCTACCAATACCTTAGTTCCAAAGTCACCCCCATTACGAACAATAGCAACCTCAGAATCTACCGCCAAACCTTCCACTAACTTTTGATTAATTTTGGAGGGTAGATTGTATTTCAAACCCTTCTCTAACAAACGAACTTCTTGCTCATCAAAATCTACATTACTTAAATTTTTTACTCGAGGGTAGAAAGAATGGACGCTAGCAGATTCCAAATTATAACTGTTCAATTGAGAAAAAGATTCAACACCCTGTCGCGTTAGCCTACGCAATTTACCGCATTGAATTATGTACTTCTTATGGGCCTCACGTGAAGCGAAATATCTAGCTCTCTGATCTAAACTATCAAATTCTATGTAATGTAATTTATACGACAACTCTGATTGTAAAACTCTTAAATGTAATTTTAAATTATCTCTCACCCAAAACCAATAACGGGATTCCTCACATAGCCAAATACGTTTAGCCCTATTTATCGCAATTCTAGCCGCCCTACTATTGTTATTACATCGCAATTGAATATAACTCGGTACAACATTCAAACTTTTACAACGTTGATTAAACCAGATATTCTGTACAGCTAAACGGTGCTGTTTCATTAATTTGTTATATAATCGTGCCTGTACGGCTACGCATGCCGATTTTAAATATTTTATTGAATCAGGCGTTACTTTGCGGAGGTCCATTTCAATGAACACAAAATATTTACCTTGCTACTCCGCTACTTACGTGCAAGATAACCAAGCTTGTGCGAAATATGTACGTTTTGCATGCAAGCCCTCCCACCACTACTACCACACAAAACGCAACTTCGTTTAACTTTGAAACGGACCAAAGAAAGAGCTATGTTATACCTATGAATCCGCAGGCACCAATTCTTTATGGCCTACCAAAAATTCACAAGGATAACATTCCGGTTCGCCCAGTTGTCTCATACTTGGGGGCTCCAGCATACAAATTAGCAAAGAAACTTAATGAAATTGTTAGGGTAAAATCTTCTTTTAAGCCACGTTATTCATTGAGAAATAGTTCCGATTTAATAGATAAAATCAAAGACATCAACGTGCCACCTAATGCAACTTTGCTTTCCTTGGATGTGGATAGTTTGTTTACTAATGTACCTTACACTGAAACTTTAAATATTCTTAGAGATCATTTGGAAAGGAAGCGCTTACATCCGGGGGAGGTAGTAGAATTAATAGATTTAATAACTGTTTGCATGAAACAGAACTACTTTAGATTTGATGGGCAGTTTTATTTACAGAATGATGGATTGGCAATGGGTTCTCCTCTTAGTCCACTAATGGCAGATATTTTTATGGATAATTTTGAAACTCGGTACATTGTTGGTAATAATAATATTATTTATTATTATAGGTATGTCGATGATTTGATTATTTGCTGGAAGGGAAGTATGAGACAGCTCGATTCATTTGTTAATGGCTTGAATGGTAAGCATCCAAGGATAAAGTTCAAGAGAGAATTAGAGGAGAACAATTCATTAAATTTTTTGGATTTGACAATAACTAGAGTAGATAACAAGCATATTTTTCAAATTTACCGTAAGCCTACGCAGACAGATGCTGTGATCCCGGCTGCTTCCACTCACCCTTGGCAGCATAAATTGGCTGCTTTCCATTGCTATGTACATAGATTATTAACAGTTCCTCTTTCTGAAGAACATTACAGTTCGGAATTAAGTACTATTTATCAAATTGCAGTTTCAAATGGTTACAGTGTAGCAATGGTTAACGGTTTAGTTAGAAAGAAGCGGAAGCGGATAGCGGATAGCTTGCTTTACGCCGCAGAACCTACGCAGATTACTGACAATTACAGATCTAGTATTACTTATGTAGGTTATTTGTCAGATAAGATCTATAGTGTTATGAAGTCAAAAAACATTAATGTTGCCTTTAAGACAAATAATTCTTTGCGTGCGAGGCTATGCAATAACAAAGAGAGGGTAGATAAAGGAAGTAGATCTGGGGTCTACAAGCTAACATGTAATGATTGCAATAGTGTGTATGTGGGGCAAACGGGTCGTAGTTTTAGTACAAGATTTAAGGAACATGTTGCCTCGTTTAGGCTTAATCATCCAGATAGATCAAATTTTGCAAAACACTTATTAGAATCAAATCATTCATTGTCAGATTCAGCAGCATTTGATGTTTTGCATTTTTGTGAAAAGGGTTTACGGTTGGATGTTTTAGAGCAGTTGGAAATAATTAGGTACAACAATAGTGCTTCAATAATTAACGAACAGGTGAACTTGGTGTCGTCACCTTTGTTGCGTGTCCATTTTGATGAATAGTAAAATTGTTTTGTTAAATACATAACCCTCTTTGTTTTTGTTGTAGTCGGAAAAATTTATGAAGGTAGTTGTTGATGGCTAATTAAAATTATAAATAAGAGGGTAGTTTGATAATATACGAATGTGGGTACATTTAGTTTATTTATAGTTTTACAAATTAGTACGACGTTGGTTCGCATGTGCATCGGTTGTGCTCTAACTTTGAGAATGATCCCGTAGAGGGATCGAAACGCGCGTCAGTGTTTGTGTGGTGTTAGGATTAATTAAGTTTTTGGGATTTGTGTGCGTTTTGTGTGGTAGTAGTGGTGGGAGGGCTTGCATGCAAAACGTACATATTTCGCACAAGCTTGGTTATCTTGCACGTAAGTAGCGGAGTAGCAAGGTAAATATTTTGTGTTCATTGAAATGGACCTCCGCAAAGTAACGCCTGATTCAATAAAATATTTGAAATTAAAAATTCAACGAGGAGTAATTAGGAGTCTTTACACCTTTAGAAATGTGGTTCAAGTCTGTTCCAGAGGTCTAAAGAATTACAAAAATTGCTACATTTTGAGCAATGGTTCATGACTCATATCACAATAAAGCTAGGGTGAATGGTCATTGACTAGACAAGCGTACTCAATCTTTGACCACATCTTTGCTTACCCTTAGGTGTGATTGTGGTCAAAAGCAACACTTTAAAATATAAGAATCTTAAGAGAAAACTTATTGATGTTTGGCCCGTTTAATTACATACACTTTTTCTATCCAACTGAGCCAGAAAAATGGTTATTTTGAAGCTCACTTCATATATGAATAAAATTATAGCTCAACAAGTTTGATTAGATTGAAATGGGAAAAACTTTGAGACTATCTAATCAAAATCAATCACCGAACTTAACCGTTAGGCAGCAAAAATATCGTCTAAATAACAAGCACATGAATAAAAACAGTCAAATTTAGAACAACCTCTCTTAAATTTCTAAACGACACAGAAAAATCCGAAAAGTAAGCACCTCTCTTTTTGAAGTCGGTCAAAGTGTTAAAATTCATAAAGTCTTCTTGCGCTCTGAAATTGTTGAACTATGAGTGCTGGTTAGCACAAGCATTTTCATTACAGGAATTCCACTGAAATCTGACCGAACTATTAAGCATCCAAGCGATGTACTTAGTTTGACGGGATATTATTTTATACATGCCTACATGACTTTAATATTCTCTTCTTGTGATGACTGTTGACCCCAGGTAGGGTTCCTGCCACATTACCGACACCTGTTCGTTACCCGCAGCAATAGAAAAAGCCCTCTCGTCATAATCTCGATCGGCGAGTTCTCACCTCTGTTTTATTCTTCCAATAAATACTTTTCGCCCAAAACGAAACGACGATATTGCTGAATGTATGCAAGCTGTTATTGAAAAACGGTAACGGTAATATCTAAAACCAATGCTAGAACTTACTAGTAAATACATATGAGTGCTGGCGTCTGTATACGACATTCGGATTCTAAATCGGTGTTTTAACTGAGGAATTTAAAACGCGTTGGAAGTACGCGAAGGATGAACGCGCGGCGCACGGCGCCGGCAGCTCTCGACGCTAAATCTCGTAGAGTACATTAAACGTTTTCCGATATCGAAAGCACAAGCTCTCGCCGCGGCTGCGGTCCAGTTGAATAACAAAGAACTGCGTGGCACGGGTATTGAAGCACTAATGGACTGTGGGATTTATGAAGCTTTCTCGAAGCTTTGTCACAATGCCCTTGTGTACCCACATATTTATAAACGTCCACCGAATAATTTTGGATCGTTGAATGAGTGTTGGCAGAATATGGAGCTTATACGATTGCGACGTCGAGGCTTAATTCCACACTATCAATCATCAAATGTTTGGTCGTGTACAGCGCTTAGTCATAAAATAAAATACATAACAGCACAAAGCTTTAAACAAGTTTATCCTGAATTAATAAGTTAAGTGCTGCTGCTAGGCTGCAGTGTTGTAAATTGCTTACTTTTTGTTTATTTAATCTTCATCGAATTTTCATAAATTTATGTACCGGGCGCTCACTGCTGGCAAATTTCCACATTACAATTCTCGTTCAACGGATGCCCGTTAAATATGCTTCAATATCACTTCGTGGAAACGTAAATAAAATACATTCTTGTTAACTTGTTTTCTGTAGGTACAGTCAGCGTCATATAGTATGAAACATCAAGAGTGACCAAAAGTTCGGCACGCCATACTGTATCTGTACCGAACTATATGGCCGACTTTGATGCTTCAAACTACATATATGACGCTGACTCTACATTACATATGCAAAAAATTGAATCCTTACAAAGTATGTTTTACTGTTACTTGAAAATATTGTAACGAAGTAGTGTTGAAAAAAATGAAATTCACGAAAGGGCGCTGTACATATTTAGATTAAAATCAAACAAGGTAAAATTTTGTAGTGGTTTTAGATAAATAGGGGTAATTTTCAGCGAGTTTCTACTTCGTTGTGCGCAAATGCGCCATGAATTGTATTGAAACGAGATTTGGATGCAAATGGGTGGAGACGGGCTGGCGTTACTAAGGCTTTAGCTTTTAGTAAGTGTATAGCCATCAGACAGGTGTATTGTACGACTATACGGTTTATCATCAAACAATGCACAGACGCTTGTTCGCTTTTGAACGAGATGAGGAGTGATTGTAGTTTAGTGCAAGCAATAATTGTCCTGCATAAAAATGTACTCAAATCATGTACAGCAGTAATTATAGGAATATTTGTTCATACAGGAACAATTCAAATTAAGTATGGGTATATGTCGGTTAGCGATCGCTATACATTTCGCGTGACTTTAGCCGAGCTAAGTCAGCGTGATCGGTTTCGGTCTGCAGCGGGGCGGCGCGGCGCGAGCTCTGATGCCGCGCTATATGGCCCGTGAATAATCCTCCCGTAATACCCGACTTAATGGGTTGGAATTTAACAATTAGTTGTTTTCTTTCTGCCTCGTCAATGATGAAGCTTTGCCTGGATACCACAGAACGGCGAGGGTTTTTGTTTACGGTTTGCGCTCATCGTGATTTGATATTTTAGTATTGAACTTTCTTTGTTATAATATAAATTATTGCACTTATGCCATATGTATATGTACGGTTTGCTACCCGTGATCCGCGTATCCGTGCTTCATACACCTGGAGTGCAGCATATTTAAGAAAGTATTTGTCATTGTATCCGTAATTGGATTATCATATTTAGTATACTGTTAAACAAGAACATTAAGTAAACAAACAACGACACCTACACCGTATTAAATTAATCGTATCTTATCCGCTTAACAATTCGTATCCAATAACTTTCCCCGTATCTCGCGCCCTGGGCGCTCTTCAGCATAATTAGTAGACATAACTTGTAATCAAATGTTCATATTCGCCCAAAACCGCTGCGACATTTTGTTGTCGTTTTTCATGAGCATCACTTACTTTTAGTGCTTACATTAATTCTGCTGATAAACCAGTCACCCTTTGTTCGTCAACAATAATGCGACGACTGCTTGGCATTTTAATCAAGGCTGACGAATTTTTAACGTCGCGCAGGCAGGTAGCTCGTGGAGTAGACCGGTGCGGCGGTATCGGGCCGCCATCGGGCTTGCCGTCCCCGTCGCTCGCCGCGGCCGCCTGCCTAGGGTCGCCCACTTTACTTGCCGGCTTGCCGCGTTATTCTTATCTTTGAGTAATTACCTTGTTGTTTTGTGTTTGTTATTTCCAGAGAAGCGAACCACTTGCCCTTTTATTTTTATATGTGGTAAACGTGTAAACCGGCCTCCTCACTCCCCTTTTTACGAATTCTTTTGTTGCCACCGTATACCTATTAGTTACGTATTTTCACAAAATGTGTGGTGTGTTTCTGTATGTTATGTTTCGCCTACGAATGCTTTCCGTTTTCCGTTTCAAAATGACATTCATTGCCTGCGCTCAATTTTGTTTTTGACCGTAATGGAGAAAGTTTCTCACAGTCTTTATTTTCAGTCGCGTGGTAACCCATAAAAAAGTTTATAGAGGGAAAAGAGAATAGGAATCGTTTGCCAAACTTTCCAAGGCGCCGCAATAATTCAGTATATAATTAATTCATGTGCCTCGTAACGACACTAGCGCTCAAAAGAAACAGTTTCCGTTAGCGTGCCGAAAATTTATTATATCATAAAAGTGTTGATTGGGAGTAACACGTGTTATGGCTTTAAATGAAAATTTTCTCTCGGTGCGCTGTGGTGAGGCCGTAAAGTGGCATAATTTTCTTGCGGATGCGTCATTCGAGTGGCGCTCGTTGCTGCAGCTTATATGCATGCACCTGCGGATATTACGTTCGGCGTAAATCAAATTTCTTATTTTGCCTTGGCACTTGTTACTACCTCGTCTTGGTGTTTAAGGCAGGCGTACAGCAGCAAGTGTCACACACGTCTATACGAACATGAATTGACTTTATTATAGCGCTTTTACTATAGTCTGGCAGCTAAACCACTGCAGCCAGATGACACTTCCAAAAGTCATTTTACGAAATAATGATACCACATTTATTTCACTAGTGCTCGACTAAGGTCACGTAATGAATGATTTGATTATTGAACGAACGAAATATTTTATGAATGTCACATTCGTAGCACAGAATATATAATAGTACTAACGTACAGAATGGCCACGCTCCGCCCCGCACCTATTCGAGTTACCCCACCCCTCAAGCGCAGTCTGCCGGAAAGCTGCTGGCAACTAGTCTAGTAGGGCTCGCGACGCGATGTATGTCGGCCGCACGTCACAAGTTCGGGAACCTATCCTACCTACTTCATTTTATAAAACATTAGAAAATTAAGAGTTTTTAATGATTCACGGTTAAGTTCATTCGAAATATTATAAACCTCAATAAAGCTCAATAAAGGTAATCGCGGTTCACATCCCGTTTATAATATTTCGAATGATTAGAAAATTAATGATTTCTGAAATATTCGCGATTAATATACATGAAATAACTACAGAATCATTCGCTTAAGTTTGTTGTCGTACATCTATTGTAATTGAAAATAATAATGCTTAAATACACAGACAGACACATTTTAAGTTTAAATAAATAGATAACGATTAAGTACATTTATTTGCACACATCTAAGCCATATCTTTAGTATATTTATGTCATTGGTAGTACTTATAGTACTAGGTTTTTGCGATAGACAGCCCTGTGTATCTTACGCACACATTGACGCGTGTACAGACGACGTCGTGCCTGTGTTCATTTCAGAACGCGGAGTTTGTACGTCGTGGCCGCCGTGTGTTCGTAGTTTAGTATATTTCAAAATAAGCGCGATACTTTTGAGGCATTCAAGGTTCATATTAACATAGAAGATAAAATGTGCGATGACTGTAATACACGTAAATAGTGACAGCAGCAGTGAAACTGATTCGGACTAATTTAAGTTTTTAAGTAAAAGTACAAAGGTAGAAAAAAATATTAATGTGATAATTGTTGTTTTATTTATGGCAAAATGGGGAATGAGTTGAAAACTGGTAACTGATTTGACATGCTTCCGCACATTTCCAAATCGCGCTCTTACACTACTGACTAGAAAATATCCAAAAAAACCTTATTGAACAAACCATTTTATTAAAATACGCTTTAAAAATTCTCATTTATGACGCAAATTAATTTCATTACATCGTTCATTCTTTCATTCACTCACTAAGTCACATCACTATTTAATATTTGCCAAAAACTGACAACACTGAAAGTGTCATCTGGCTGCAGTGGTTTATCTGCCAGACTATAAGCTGTTAAAGTACCGTAACTTGGACATTTCCTGTCAAATGACAGTTTTAAATGATTCACGATTAATTTAAACTTTACATGTTTTCTACGGGATATATTTTTTAACTAGTAAGACTTTTAAGATTTTTCTTAAAAGACAAAATTGACTGACATTGACTGAAATTGTTTTAATTCTTACCCTATTGGTATCTAATCGAAATTATTTCAAAGATTCCTTAAGACTTTCTTGAAGAGTCTTTCTATTCAAAAACACTTTTAGATTACTGTTGCAAATCGACGACGTCAGTTTGCTTTAATAAGAAAAAAATATTAAAAATAGGCAATAAAATAATTTGAAAACATGCACCTGAACGTTATATCTTTTGCTATTTATGTTGCCACGATTTTTCGACCAGTGCTGCAGTTTTTTTACTATGTTCTTCATCGAATACCTCAATTATATTAGCATTGATACGTTGTGCAGGTCACAGGGCGATCGAATCATGAATTACGGAATGTAATGGCCACCTATGAGCCAATACAATTAATATTTAATGTTACCATTCGGTGCTAAATTACTCCGTGTCTGCGGTTGGGCTTGCACAGAATTACCCAGTGTGCTATATGTGAAGGGCTGTCATGTGCTTTGTCATTTGGCTCATGAACGACGATGTTATGATGTTATTTATCGTACTTGTTTAATATGCAGGATGTGGTAGATAGTGTTCCAAATTGTAAGGTAAGGTAATGTAAGGTAAGGTAATGTACGGTAAGGTAATGTAAGGCAGTTACGTCGGTGGGACGAACTTGGACCCATTTAACCTTTGACAGATTTATAAGCTTTTGTAGGTGCATAAGGGTTTTTTTTAGAATATTTGGCTGACTAAGGAATTTGTTTTTCAGTATAATGTTTTATTATTATTGTTTTATTGTTTTATTTGGAGAACAAACAGAAATAGATGTATACAATAACTTTCATGATCTTTCTTTGATGATGAATGGCTTAAAATAATAAAAAATATTTTCATTATTTTAAGACCGTCTTGCCATACTCAACCTACCTAATTGAGATCTAGCTATCAGTGTAGTAAAACTTATTTAAAAAAAAACAGCTAGGTGCTTGTGGGTAAACGCACGGTGTAAGGTTCCGTACAAATAAACGGCAAACATTGAAATGAAATAAATTTCAAGTTGGCGGATGACATTTTGACACTTGACACAAAAATGGTGATCTGTATTATTATAAGAAAAACGGGACTTAATCACGAAGATAAAATTTATTTTTGGACGCGACTTTGCATCCATGGTCTCGAGAGAAATATTTTATTCGTTGTAAATGTTGTACAAAAATGATGTTATGTAGTTATTCTAGTAACAAAAGAAGAAAAGAAAGTTCCATAAAAGAGAAATATGTTAAAAAACGTAATTTTTTGTATTCTATCATTTTGATGATGGAACTGCAAGAGTTCTGTTTTTGCATTGGGATTAGAGACCTTAAAAAAGGAATGTTGAAGTCTTTACAGCACGGCGACTTATGAGCATTTCGATTTATTCATTTCTGAAAAACCAAAATATGTAGGTATTCAAAAAACGGCTGCGTAGCGTCTGGCCCTATTATTGGCAATAAGCCCACGACTCCACTTATCTCGACGGACCAATGTCTAGCTAATAAAGCGGAAATTCCCCATAAATATCTCAATTCATTGAAAATATGTTTGTTTTGTATTTATCTCTTTTCGCTAGATAGTATGAGAGCGAAAATCATTCATCAGCCCCTCGCAAATTAATTGCGGAATGACAGAGCACAACGCTCGGTTCTCTTAATGCTCGCTCACAAAGCGAAACGGCTTGGGCGGCACCGTAGCGGCAGCGGCGCGGTACGTAGCGGCGGCGGTGATTATGATAATGACGCGGTGGCCGCGCTTTTTGCGCCGCTCGTCCTATATTACGGAACTCGACACCATTTCTGATTTCGCCCGCCGCCCGGCAGCGCCCGGCACCGCCGAACGCCTCGCTCGCCTTTCGCTGCTCGCCTTAACCACTCTCAGATGCTTATAAAATATGCAAGTCGCCATAATCCACGCCCTAAACGTCTTCTCCGACGCCTTAATTATTCATTCGGGTGGTTTGATGTTTTAGAAAATTGTCGCGGTGGTGAAGACGAGCGATGCTTTATAATTCAGAAGTCAAATGCTGTAGTGGCAGCTGCCGCCAGATTGATAGTATTGGTACTTTCGTTCTTGCTCCTTAAATTTCACTGGTTAATTAAATTCTTGGCCATAACTTAGGATTACTCTGCCGGCGTCTCACAGTTCATAAACTAATTTGGTAATATATTTTCAAGGCTTAAAGCTAATAGTAATAATTGTTTCAGGACTCGGAAGGAGACACACCTCTTCATGATGCTATATCCAAGAAGCGAGATGACATGTTGACGCTGTTGCTGGAGAATGGTGCTGACATGACGCTGACCAACAACAATGGTTTCAACGCCCTTCACCACGCCGCACTTCGAGGCAATCCCAGGTACCGTACTTGAGCAAACATACTTGACACAAAAACTTCAATACGAATAACTTATATTTAATCACCGTTTAGCGATCCCAATCGGAAAAGTTATCTATTGTAGGGAGCGTACTTATCTACGGGTAGCTATATAACTTGAGCTTTATCTCAAATAAACATAACATCGCTTGTTGTCCGGCGCTGTCCCCGGGAGAATGGGTAGTTATGAGCGAGCCTGCCGCACAATAAAGTGCTTAACGGGTCTAATACCGCGCTCGGAGAGTGTGGTCTGCGCCTTATGTGACGTCTTTATTGCTGTACAGCATATGCGTAGTCACCGACGACTAAATTAGTCACATGAGCTGCCGACGTTATTTGGTTGCTGAAGAGAGAACGCACATTATATGTACTGTTTCAAATTTGATCATTTTGGCCTTACTGCATTATGTACGCCGTTCAAACTAATCTATAAACGACTTTTAGACACTTTACTCTGGGTTAGCTAGCTAGAGGTGCAAATGGAACTGAAACGCGAGCCAATAGCTTTTAACTTCTGAAGTTTTAATTCTCAGCATAATGGATTGCTCAAAGCCAAGAGCAAATGGCATATAAAGTAGTACTCGCATAAGGCGTGTTGTGTTTCTATAGATGATAAAAGTATATGTATGATATGTGTTAACTGCGTTTCCCATATACATATACCCAATAATTATAATATGAATTTGTTCCTATTCTTTTCTTTATTGAATACAGGAACCAGATATCCATTTTATTTTGCTCGTGTACGCTTGCTATGCTGTTTATGTTTCAAACTGTCCATCCTAACCACAGCTAGACACAATGACAAGTTTTATCTACCGTCCGAATAGGCAACTGAACGGCCTCGTGCTATATTAAAGTAATCGTTAAAAGGTGTACGTTTCAAAAATGGATTGGTGAGCGCAAGAATAATGAATCTCCGCTGGTGAATCGTGCGTGAAGCGGTTTATTTGCGGAGGGTCGGTCGGAGACGGAGGCGGAGGCGCCGGAGCCGCCGGAGCCGTGGGCCTCGGCTCGGCCGCGCACCGGCCGCCCACATTTATTCAAGTCACGCGACGCGTCCCAGGGAAATAATACGAAATGTGGCTACGTGACCGGTTCATTATGCGGCGGCGCAGAGCGGCCCGAGCGGTCACCTCCGCCGCCGTCGGCTACTTTTTCATGTGTCCGTCCGAGCCGCATATTACAAACAGCCGAACGTGCCTCGGCATTCGAACCTCACTGGATTCCTTTTTAAATCACTATTAGTTCATGCTCTTGGGCCCTGTACGGATTTATTCAACCGCTTGGAAACTACTTAAGAATATCTTTGCCCAGAAAGTGATTCGCGGAATGCTTATTTTATGAGCTAAGAGTTTTATTTAAGAGAGTTTTAATTTTTTGCTTTGTAAAGTTTTGGTTTCTTTGATGCAATTGCAGATAAATGTATATCTCTTAGACAAATTAATATAAAAGTTGCGATAAACTCGTTTAAATTCTAAGATTGTTGTTTAACGGTAATCGAATTTAAGATTGCCGTAAAACGTTCCAGATTTTATCGCGGAATGAGAGGTCGCTCGCGACTTTTCCCATTCGACAAAAACGTTCGTTTCCCCCTTGAGATGTAAAATCGTTTTATTTTATTACTTCCGCAGTATATCGTTATGTCAGGAGCGCCCATCCTCTTCGGTTCGGAAAGTTCTTATAGTATAAAAAGTCGGAGGAATTTAATCCGTCGACTTCGGAATCTTCCTATTACAAAAACTTTGTTATAGCAAGTAAAATATCGCAAGGCCTTACTGTTTTAGTAAGTTATTTTATCTATCGAGTTTGGTATTGATGCTTGAGCTAAACGTCTTGTGCTAATGAAATTAAACAAGGGATAAAGCAGAGGAGACAGCCGCGGGGCGCGGGCGGGCCCCGGCACGGAGGCTCCATCATTACGTCTGATTAGAAACAGTTATCTCGCGCGGTTATCGTTACAGCTCCCCTAACGAGCCCTTGTAAAACTTCTATGGCAATTTCGCGATACATTACCGGAATACGATAAGCTTCCGGTTAAGTATCCTCGTAAATTAGCTTCGTATCTTACCATATGAAAACGCTCCATTGATTGCGAAAACTTTCGATCCTTTATTAACTTCGAGTGAGATGTCAACCAAGAGCAGCGACGATTTGTAGTTATATTCCAGAGCTTATTTTTTCTTGCATATGAAATTTATAAAATATTTATTAATTTAAGAACCTACATTTGTTTTGTTTTCGCCTATATGCCATCAGTTTGTATATTTTGTTCGTCTAAGTACTACTTAAACGAACAAATAGCAACTGCGGTGGAGTAAAGCATCGCTACGAGTCGTTCGTAGATCTGCTACGAATACGGCGTAGCAGCATCGGACATGTGTTTTGAATAATTTGGTGACAAAAATTTGATACAAATTTACTTGGTCATGTTTCTATTCGCTGAATGTGTTGCCTACATCCACGCCTGGGTGACGACCCCGCGGTACACTTGCATAGACACATGCATCATGTGACATTTCCAGACTCCCAGACACAAAAAAACGGGGATGATCATGTGAAATACTAATTGTTGTGTCGCTTGTAACTGCTACTTCGTAGAAATATTTTTTCTTTTACATCATGTAATACAAATCAAGTCGCGCCCCAGTCAGTAAATATATGCGAATACTCATAAAAAACTTTGAGTTATTTTTTAAACCATGCAATTAATGGAAGAACTGATATTAATTGTTTGCAGGGGTTTTGTTTGCGTAGCGTTCCTTTGAATTTTGTCGTGATTAATCTGTTGCGGAATCCGGCGATGATCGGCAGGCTGAGCAGCTGCGCTCGTCGCGGGCGCCGCCAGATAAGGCGGGCATTCGCGATCCACATTAATCGTGAGCTTAAATATTTTAACGCGTCGTAACATTGATTTATTCGGAGCGTAATCTCGACTCGCGGCTTGTTTGTTCTACGGCTCGAGACGTATAGGTGAGATTAGGCAGTGGCGGCACTCGCGCCCCGCACCCCGCAGGCCGGGCCGCACGCATTACTCTTTCCGTACCGACATCATACTTACAGTTATTAATTGATGCCGTTTTGTTTCCGCTTCACGAACAATCGATTTTTATCTATCTACCTGCAATGCAACCCCGGAGTTACTAACGCCCTATAAGCCTGTGAGTTTATTCGACGAATACCTATGTAGAATGCTAGAACGAACGGAGCATTCAGAGAAGATTTATATGGTCATTGCGCAGCGTTAATTGCAGCGAATGGAGCGAAGTACGATGGTATCGCACCGTCCGGACGACAAATGTTATTCCCCGCACTGACTGTTACGGCGGCGGTGCTAAATACTCGTTGGGTTGGGAGACCTGCATGCCGCGCTGTCATATCGGATAACCTAACAAAAGTGTTGTAGTGTGTTTATACGTAACGTTACGTAATGCTAATAATTTTCTCATACGCCGTAGCGTAAAGAAACATTTGTAATGAATCGTTTTGATAATCTCAACGACCTGAGTACGGGTATGGTACTAAAATTGATAAATCCCCTTTACGTTGGTGTGGGCCGTGTTTCGCGAAAATGAATGACCTGCTATAAAAAGGGTTTGCTGTATGTAATGTGTAGAAACAGGTAGCTGTACGGTGGAGCAGACGAATGGCTTATTTTAACTGATTGGAAACACTGACATTGAAAGCCTGTTGGCATAGATACTGGTATGAGCGTCGTCCGTCACAGTAGTGGCCGGAGCATAGCACATTTCTGTATGGCAGATTTATGGGAATCGCCCGGTGGAGAGGAATGGGGGAAGGGGGCGCCAGAATCCGCGCGGGGGGCGGGAGGGTGTGTTATTGTGCGACGTTTGATTTACGCACGTAACGCTGTCACCCTTTTGTTAGGCCGGATACCGACTGCTGTGCCAGTTCCGTTGGCCCGAATGCACTGTCTCTTTGCTGCTTGTGTTGTCTGCACGGTTTCGTGCACGCGATGGGTATGTTACTAAAAATACTTTGTAAGATATCTGAAAATAAGTCTTAGAGTAACGATACCGGTTTGAGTTATGTTTGACCTGTTTAAGTAACTGTGTGGAATACGTAATTACCCAAAATAAGTACCATGTTGCTTTAAATATGCAACATTGTCTAGGCCCCACTATCTAAGGTCCGACCACACCGCCGCGTATACGCAGTGACGTGTCGTAGGCGTCACGTTTTCTCACCGTTTCTTCATACATTTTGTTGCAATTCCGTAACGTCACCGTTTTTTAAGCGGCGGTGAGGTCGCACCTTAAAGAAGGGTAAGCAAAATAGCCCCGTCAGTGATTGACGCTAAATCTATATTGTTGTTATCAAACAGCTTCTTTTTTACTTATTTCACTCAACGTAAAAAAAGCACACAGCACAGTTAACCGTTTATTGCAGTCGATAAAAAATAAATCGTTATTGAAGTCAATTTTTGGTTGTGCTCGCCATGAATGATAGTGGGTAGGAATACTACAAAGCATGATAGAGAAACGCTTGTTGATTGCGTGCTGGGCGAGGCAGCAGGTCGCGGGAGCGGGGGCGGGGGCGGGGGCGGGCGCGAGCGCGGATGCTCGTTACCCGCAATTAGCGGCTCTGCACACGCGGATAATCCGCCGCGCTCGCGCCGCCCACACCGCACACGATTGCACTACAGATTCAGCGAATAAATTCATTTGTACGCAAATTGTATCGGCGCTTGCAATTAAAACTTTGTTGGCGCTCGAGCTAAGATAAATAACACTAATACATTCTGCTTATTGCGGGGAAGTTGCCGGATACAGAGGATATATTAATGTTGTTCCTAATTTGTTTGGGCATAATTGTTGCCTTTTCAACATTTACATAATCCCTTTATCCCATATCAAACATTTATTATTTGTCACGACCTTTAGGTTAATTTATAAATACGGTAGGTTTTCTCAGCAGCTCATTTTTTACTTCGCACTATCGCTGTGAAGTGATAAGTAAAGCAGTCGTTTAACCGACTAAGGATTTAGTATGTTCGTTAAGTTGAGCTATGCCTCTTAATCGGACTTTACTAAACTGCAGTTAATAACGCTTATCACTTCCAGTGTAGCTCAGAGCTCACCATTTAAGCTAACTATTTATAGCTTGAACTTTGACCGTTTAAACAAATTTTTAAACAATAATTAGTAGTATTTGTAAATGTTTGAATTACTTGGATCTTTGGATTGTAAGTATTATTTATTACCCTTTCGTGTTTATGTAAACTGTAAACTAAAAGTGCTCGAACTTAAGAGAATACCTAGTCTTATTCGTGGCGTCATGGCAAATCCTTTTGACTGATATGTGGGCCTGAACTTTTTGTTAATGTTCACACGGCAGCATAAGTAAATGCCATTAAGAAGTTGCGCTAAACTGAGTAGCACTTTTAAAGTTTTGTGACAGCTACCCAGGGTATTTCAGTAGTTAAGTTTAGTTCGTGGATGCGGGTGTAGGTGTTTGGACCGAGCACGTAAATACGGGCACGTAGTGCGCCGTACAAATTGTAAGCGCGCCTCGTTGGCGGCTAGATACGTTAGTCGGGATGTTCCGGTTCTTTGTGTGCTCAGCCATTGTTCCACTCGCTAATGTTGTTAGTGCACTTTTTCAGCGACTACGCTAATTTAAATACCTCTCCTTCCTTTTGTGAAGAGACTCGTCTTCCGTTTTCCGCGAGTGGCGCTCCCTTTGCGTTTGAGACGTCCGCGTCGGGAGACTGCATTTAAATGAGACACTTAATCACCCGAGTTGGCCTCGCGTTTTGTAAAAGCGTCTCTTTTATTTAACAATTAATTATATGGTTACCTATTAATTTAAAAATAAATAGATTTTTACAATGGTAAATTACTAGCAGAGTAAGACTAAGTATACTAACATCTGAGATTAATTCACATTATTAAGAGGGTGCATCCGTGCTGAGCTCGCAACGTCGCATTTTTGGTCATTTTTTGCGATTATTTCACAGAAATTGAATGAAAGTTTCAAATATCCGTTGCGAGCTCAGCATGGATGCACCCTCTTAACAAGAAACGACACTCTCACTTAATTATGTGAACGTTTATGATACTATCTTTCTTTGCTGTAGGTACAATTTTATTAAAAAAATGATAATTTGTTTTTAAAAACATGTAGGTACCTAGAGAGGTCGCTTTGCGCGTTTGATTTTAAATTGAATTCGTTAAATTATTCTTGCTAGCTTATGTCGTCGAGGCTTGTGCGCCTAGACCGCTAACACCCACTCCAATTGTGCAAATATGACTAGGGTAATAAACTCCGAGCGAACTCGGATTTGCCTGTTGGAGTTGTGTACGTGCATCCCCCCAGACTCGACGCGCCTTCCTCTCATGTCTCGCGTCGCGTACATACTAAGTTTTCGTCTTAGAATCAGCATCCCTCCACATCTACCTTACATGCATATATTTGCATGTGATGATATTTCAGATTGAGTTCACCTCTTTTCGATCTTCTTTGGCAATTATTTAATTTAGGAATATGTTGCTCAATGTGTTTCTTTATATCATTGTATTAATTAATATGTATAAAAATGCACTGGAGCGGTACCTAAATTTTTTTTTAATTAACCTTTTTATAATTCGTGGTCGCTATTGCGATTCGATGGAAATGATGAATGTGATTTTTTTTAATCTCTGGTCTGTCTGATGCCGGTACTTTATCATACGTTACGTATTAATTTTATACTAAGCCGAGTGGATGATGGCGTCGACATGGCTCTCTCTAACACGCCGTGTGATGCATGGCGAGGCTTTGCAAAGCTCTTTTAATGAAATATTCGCTGCGGGACTGAAATATACACTATATTCAATCACAGGTAAAGCTGCCCGTTGACCGAACCACTTTGATAGATGATTTGACAATTAAATCATCAATATAGCTTCATTAGAGTCTATGGTCAAGAGGCATGACAGCCCATTTGTTCAGTGCACATGTTTTATCTTCCTTTCAAATTCTAAACCGTAATCTTTCGCATAGTTAAATAAAAGTTTCAGGCGTACTCAGGTCGTATGATCGATGTCCATCTTCTATTCCAGTAGCTTTTCATATCTACGTGAGCATTAAATATTTATAGGCTTTCTCTTGAGCTAATGCTGGCCACTTCATTCACTGTGCATTGCTTATAAGCAAAATATATCCATTATCCATTAAAATCAGATTATAATCTGATTTTAATGGATACCTTTGCATGAGATATTGTTTTTAAATCCCACTAGGATAAAATTCCATTTTATTCGGGGTTCGAACCTCGGTAGAGATTGAAATTCGTGTCAACAATTTGAATGATGTTGTATGTATTTTGGAATTTATTAATTTATGTGCATATTTATGTACGTATATTATTTGTCTAGGACAGATTTGATTAGTTGAGGCCAGGTAAATAGAAATAAAAAATATGTGCGAATCTTTGTTTGGTGGCCATATTAAACAATCAGGATCGGTAATTGATAACTTTATTGATTACAAGCTCGGAGCTGTGAAAGATATAAAGAGGATCAGGGGTTGAACGGCATGCTACTGACTAACGGGTCACGTAAATACCATAACTTTGTTGCTAACGTTATTACGTCAGACGTGAAAACAGTAACTGAGCAACGTGACCGCAATACCAACAATCAATCGGCTTTTGTTTTATTACTAGCAACGCTATAGATTCCCCTCAGAGCATTGATTTTCTTAACAAGATTCTATCTTAGGATATTATAGTGCAACAATAAATGTTAACGTATAATGCTAGTCGATTTAGAGTCCTTGTCTTTCGGAATGTGGTGCTCTTCTTAACCATTTACTTAATTAAATTATAAATAGTTAAGTTTTTTTAGGCTTTGCCGTGATGCACTTTTAATTCAGTAGGTAGGCAATACAATTTTTTCGCTGCTTTACGGGCAACCTTTTATAGAACTACAGGTTGACGTTGAATCGTGAGGCTTTTATTGTTCGTGAAGCTATTATGTCATGCGATGGTGGGATTTGCCGGCCGGCACCTTCAGGATGCCTTCATGTAACGCGTGTAATAAGGGTCAGGCTACAAAAAGACTTACAATAGCTCTTGGCATGCAGAGCGGAGCATGACTCGGGCGTTATTTTACCATCAGTCAAGATGACAGTTGTATTTTTCGCGACCAACGGCCGACGCTCAGGCGCCGGCTCACTGTCGTTTATCATCGACTCCACCACCAGTGTCCTAGCCCCTGGTTATTTATGAATACAGGGATATAATAAATAAAGTCATTTATTTGAGTGCTTCCTCGTGCCTTTTCGCAATTAAAATCCTTCACGAAATTCGGTTCACTGAAGTTGATTGGCGCACATTGTTGAGAGTTATCGTTAGAATACGTATCTTAGATATACTCGTAGTATCTGTCTACTATTCATAGCATTAGAGAAGAGGTTGCAGTCGGCGAGTGGCGTCAGCAGTACGTGCGTCCGTACAGTGCTGCGCCACACTCAGCTCGTGCCACGTTTATTATCGAGTGATTGCCTGCCTGCGTGATCTGACTTACAAAATATCCTCACAGGCGACAGGGACAAACTTAACTCAAGATAAACTTTGTCGTTTTATTATTCTATCGATTTTTATTGATATACGCCCACTATTTAATCATATAATTTGCCTTGATCTTTGTTTGATTTTTCACAACCAAACTAACAGTATACCTATATGCTGAAACTTTTATGACGCTTCAAGATAATTCCATTTGGGACAATTTATGAGCACAACTGCTAAGACAGCAAAACATATAAATCTCTTTCGCTTCAAACAAGAAATAATGTCCTTGTTGTCATTCTTTTCCTAGTTTTGGAACGAGCGATGCCCATTGTATAGAATTTCGTGAAAAAACTATCAATGTTCTTTTATATATAAATCACAGGATAATTTTAATAAATAATCAAATGGTAGCATGGTGAGGATTTAAAAATATCGTCAGGTTTACTTTTTTCTAGGTAAATTTCTGATGTGTCTGTTTGAGTACTTTGAAGAATATTTGTTATGCAATGTTTGATTTAAGTGCTTATTGTGTTTCTATCACAGGAGACAAGCTATTATAGATTAGACAAATCTGGATAAAAAAAGTTTTGACAGGCAGACTTCGCAGACGCGAGCGTTCATAGCGTTCGTCGACACTTTGACAGTTAGTAGGGGCAAGTCTGAAATATCGGCGTGCGCGGCTTAATCGCTCAGCGTGCGATATTGGCGTTACATCATGTTGTCAGCGGAGAGAAAAATTGCCGCCCTTTCTCACCCCGCACCCCTCGCCCCGCAGGCGCCCGCACGCCTCGCTCGCCGATGTCGACAGCACGTTTATATTACTTGGAGATTTATTGTAGTTTTACGAACGCACATTTGTCTGTATTTCATAGAAAAGTATCTTGTATAGGAGTAACTCATAACTCCCTAATTGACCTCCGTATCTCATATCAATACAGGCATTGACAGCCAGTCATATTATATGAAAAATCAATGCAAGGGTCACGTTGTGTGTACATTCCGAGTTTAGAAAGTAAGAAATTGGAACGAGAGCGGGCATAATGGGCGCAGTCGTCAGCGCCCGGCCGGGCCCCTGTTTCCAGAGTCTGTAATGTAATTACACAGTTCGTTACTTTCCGAAAGAAAGAAAATGAGAGGAAAATACTAGCACGATGGGTGGCCGCAGGGTGTGCCACCGACTGTGGTGAATCCTTAGATAAAAATATTAACAACTGCTTTATTTATTTAAAACTAGCTCACACCCGCAGCTTCGCCCTCGTTTCATTTCCCAAAAAATATATTTCATACACAAGGTGTGTCTTGATAATTACGAAAGCGAAACAGGCAAATTATAGAACTGAACAGTTCTAACGATAATTGATCGTCATACGCGGCAATTGTTTTTTATTTATATGGGGAGATAAAGAAATAACCAGATTTTATTTTGTCCGTTTTGAATTCTAATAAAACTTGAAGATGGTTATTGTTTCATCTCCATTAGTCGGTGCCGGCTTTTATTCCGATTTTTCTAGGACTTGGTATCTGTTTTACCTCTAGCTTGGGCTCCCGATCTTTCTGTTCTTAGGGTGACGACGACAGGCCCTCGTCGACACGATCCTCAATAAACCTATGGCCGATGCTCCTTATTGAAACTTGGTTAGGGCATTATCAGCTTTGAGAGCTTTATTTCCGACATGTAATTTCTCCCTCTGTCAGAGTTGACTTACTCAAACCTCTTGCAGCAAAAACCGGACGATATGGACAGATTATATAAGACTTCCTGCCTTAGCGGAGAGAGAAACGAGCCATTGGCGTCGTGCCCTTCTCTCTGATAATTTAGGTACGGTTTTAGATACCAATTTGCTTCGAATAGCGTAAATATGCGAGCCTCACCATACCCACCACAGTCAGTGTGCCCACGCTAGTCCGTGTGGCCACGAGCTAGCATGCATGAAGAGTGCTGGTGCTGGCTTCAATCGGGTGAACAAACGTGTGAACAAACCAACAATTATTCATAATATTTCTTATTAAAACACAATTTCTTGGTAAATGCTAAAGCGTCCAACTTTTGTATCATTTTCGGTTTATGTAATATTGCACGAAGGGCATCGAGCGTTTACGTGAATAATTTGTACATAAGTCTTATTTTTATGTTCTTGAATAACAATTTAGATCGGCTACCACAGTTTACAGTTTAAATGATCTTTTTTAGGATACTTTACTAAATCATTTTATTCCTTATAGATAAGATCGATATAGAGATAAAACATGCCAACACTTTTATAAACACGTCGCCTCGACTTGAATTGCTATCTATCAAATAAACATAATTGCATCGGAAATGTATATTTCAGTTAACTATCGATTCATAGCAGAATTGCCACATGTATCTAAATTAATAGGGATAAGGCAATTTTAAGGGGGCCAATAATTCATGTACTTAATTTGAATCCGGCAATATATATAGGACATACAAATACAGTAAAAATGGGTATTTTAGGTAGATATAAAACAAAGTCGTGTCAGTACACATCATTAGGGTTCAGTACCCAAAGGGTAAAAACGTGACCCTATTACTAGGACGGACTGTCTGTCTGTCACCAGGCTATATCTAATAAATCGTGGATTTTATATACATATGCCGAATTTGTACGGAACCCTCGGTGCGCGAGTCCGACTCGCACTTGACCGGTTATTTTACACACGAACTGCTACACGATTTTTATGTTCATTGATTTGTTGGATTTAACTCTCGGAATGCAAAGGCGAAATCAATTTCGTATTTTGTACCTCACTTTAATTAAGTTGATTAGTTTCTTAAAAACAATTGAGAGTTTAGAGTGATACATTTTGAAATAGTGTACGTTTCGATTTCAAACATAAGGCTCGTCTGATCCAAGTAATTTGCGGTGCATTCTTCTTGACAATATGATGCATCCCTCCCTCCATACATCCCTTTTATAAAATGTATTAATTGTATTAGGTAAGTTAAGTAGAATTTAAGTACTATTGTAAATCTATTTTATTTTGAAAAAATGACTTTCTGCCAAGTTTCTTGCGGCGCATTCTTCTTGGCAATGATGGTCTTTCCGAATGCGCTGGTAGATTCAAAAAAAGACATGTAAAAGAGCCCTCGGCGGCCTATTTGCAAAATAAACTTTTGACTTTTGACTTTTGACTTTTGATGGTATTACCAAAAGCACATAAAGCACTTGCGACTTAGGTACTTATAGAATAAATATTGAAATAGCAAACATGTTATGACAGCCACGCGAAAACTATTCCACCAAACGAGCCGTTGTGCGAGCAGTGAATGAAACATAAGTCACTTTGACACTTTAGTCATGCATGTGTGTTTTTTGTAATACTTTGCAAATATATTCGGAAGTGACTGTACATCGTGTTGACACACCGACAGCCGGTTCAAATCTAATTTGAAAGTTAAGGCTTTAGGTTGTTCTTCAGAGAGTTTATTTCTTTTCCCATCTTTTCCTCCCTTTTTTCCGTGCACAGGAAGTTTGCTGATGAACGAAAATCAAGCTGATCCTTATACGGTTTCAAATACGTACAGTTATGTCGTTAATTGTCACTGTTATGGAGCTTTATTTATTAAAAACAAGTTTTTGGGAAATGTGAATTTTTAATAGACAATATTGGCTTTGACTCTGATCCGCTTTTCACCGTTAAAACAATCTATACACCGCGTCCCAGTCATGTTGACGTAGAACGAGCACGAGCAAACAAAGCGTAAATTTTAGACGATTATGCTCTCATCCGTGCTACTGTCGGCACGTAGTAATTCTGAGTTAGTAGTACTAAAGCATAAATTTCGGTTGAATACGAATAGATGAGCACATTCCTACAATCGATTGCAACGATTGGATGGAGTCGAGCACAAGAGGCGCTCCAATATGGTATAGGTATCTGTAGTGGAGTGGGTAATTGTACTAGTAGATTGTCGTGGTCGAGTGTTCGGCATGGTCCACGTGGCACAAGATTGCGGAGGCGGTGTTTGCTCTTTGGCGAAGCCCGCAGCGGGCTTCCGGTTCAGCGAGCCGTGCGGCGGCCGCGCGGCCTCTCGGGTCGCGTCTCCGGCCAAATTGAAATATCCCTGCGTCCCTGCTGCCGTGACCTCCGACGCCGGCACACAACCGTACCACGATCTACAATTCACAGTTCATATACGATTCTACTTAAAACAATACACATTGAAAAGTTGTATTTCCATTGGAATTGTCGAAAAGTCAAGTGTGCTTTTGTGATGTGCTTTGTAATAGGGTTCCGCGTAAAAAAATTACTAAAGCTAAACTCTTGTAAGTGTCTGTCCATCCTTCTGTCCGTGCGTTTTTTACTAGAAAATGAAAATTCGAAGATAGATAGGTGTAATTT
This sequence comes from Pandemis heparana, assembly GCA_963854515.1. Lineage (NCBI taxonomy): Eukaryota > Metazoa > Arthropoda > Insecta > Lepidoptera > Tortricidae > Pandemis > Pandemis heparana. Next base: position 11,785,888 of record OY978008.1, on the reverse strand, counting down.
ATAAGCCGCTAAACATTTCGGTACCTATGCAAAAAAATGGAAGGGGCAGTCTTATTTTTATGCAAGCAAGAGAGGTTTTTTTTATATTTTCTCCAGTTTTAGATTTGAGACAAAGTTATAAAATGCCACTTTAAATTTTGGACCGTGGCATCCAAAAATATGGGATTGATTGTGGTGATTACCAAATCATTGCAACTTCATTTTAGCTTCAATCCAACCCTTCTTTATGCATTTGAGTCGAACTTAGCTTTTTACTTGTTTTTTTTTTCCGTTTCTGCAGAATTATAATATCTATATTGGCCCAATCAAGAAACTATTGTGAATAATTAGGTTAAAATTAATAACATTCATTCTGGGTGGCGGTTTGGATGTCAGCCATTTGTGCTTAAACTTAATAGGCCTGTAATAAATTTTACGTCGCCCCGGGTCGTAAGTAACAATTTACCGCCCGCTACGTGAGCGGAAATTACCACTTTTTGGCCAGGGGAAGACGTAAAATTGTGTACACACCTCGGGCGGTCACACCTTTGGCTCGCGACAAATTCCTACGATCTTAGACGTTCTTTATTTCACCACCCTGGGAATGTAATATATATACTAGTGTTAAACGCGCGTAAATATAATTTAATTTACATAGCATAAGTGTTCTGGGCGTGAATCTTATTATGGTTGACATTTCGGTGCTATGTTATCCTAAAAATTATACGTATTGGCATAGTTCTCGAACGATTCAATTTCCGCGCGCAGACAGGAGTGGAATTTACGTGCGCGCATTTACATACCCAACGAAATTATTTGCAAACCATACCTTCTCAAGCGATTTATTTCGTGATTCCCACTTTAAGGTTTCAATTTAAAACAGCATTATCGCCTCATATAAATGTATCATGTTTTACTTTAAAATTTTAACTTTCAAAATGTAGATCATTGTTACTTTAGCGTAACTTATCATAGCTACACGTATCACATAAATATACTTCAGAGGTAGCTTGCTCTTATTCAGTTATTCGTGGGAGAGTTATAAAGATGCCACGTTAAAGTAAACGAGATCAAAAACGTGACATACTTATAAAATAAATACTTACTTATTGTAATTGAGCTTATTTGTGATTTATGTCGAGCCGCTGTTGTGCAAATCTAATTCAACCCTAGTGCAATGAGTTACGTTTGATGTGAAGTGTGCCAAAGACAAACCGCAATAAAAAAAGGTTGGATCTGACGCGTGCACACAATGTTGAAATCGATAACCTTTGTAGAGGTGGTTTCCTTACGAAGCCCCTTCGCAGGTAATCCTGCCCACTTGGAGTTATTGCCGCCGAGGGAAGGAAAGATTACCTCGCCGGGAGATAAGGAGGTCGACGGGGCTTCGAGTGCGATTGTCCCCGAGTCAGGCGTCGAATTGTGTCAAGTGAAGCGGCAAATTGAACGGCCGAGCCTTCTGCGCTATGCTCACTAATCGTCACATAAACTGTCACCGCCCTAGCGTTTAGTTACGCAACACAATTTCTTTCCTGACTACTGGTTGTCATTAAAACCAGCAGTTAATGAAAAAATTGAAGACTCAACAGTTGCTGCGAAGAAACATTTTTGTCTAATAAAATGAAATGAAAAAATGATTTTTTTTTATATCCTTTATTAGGGCAATTCTTGTAGTATATTTATTTATTTCGGGATCTCAAAAACGGCTCTAACAATCTGAGAAAAAATGATTTTTAAGTTTAACAAATAACAAGCTATATTCGGTCGCTCAGTGATATATTTTATTACAGATTCCGTGTCATTAACTCTGGTATACATACGAAAAGTTTTACTAAATATCATTGTGATGGTTTATTATAACAAACCCTTATCCAAGAGCATAATGGTTTGTTTGCTCAACCTCAACATTATAATGTAATGCTCACAATGCACCGCTGCCATAGTAGGTATTCTTCATTTCTGTGAGCAATTTCTTGGTAGATAATGTGAAAAAATCGTTTGTCACTTCTTGATGTAGGTATCTACAGTTAGCTAATGTACCTACACCTACATAATGTGTCCCTATTACGGCTATAACGTTCAAATCTGGAATTGGCATTGTTCATTTTTGTAGCAACTAGTTCAAGCAACTAATTTGAATATTATTATGCTTTTACGTAGCTTTGTTTATTAATAATAAATATTTTTTCGCTGTTTGATAATTAATTGTAAAATTTGGCACTATCCCAATCGCCGTCGTTCAGCAATAAAAAATCAGTTTTGTCTATAGATACTTACTTCAAAGTGTGAAATCGACGTCATCCTCAACCAATGTTCGTGTGTTGGAATTCGTTCAGTCCGTTGGTCAACCTTTGGTGTTGTTATTGTTTTCCGTGCTGTTTTTGCTTTTCTCGTTTGACTCCTGCGCATCTTTCCCGACTCCTACCTTGCGTACACCATTTCTTCCATAAATCTCCTCTAATTTTCACAAAAGTTTGGTTGGTGCTATTATTGTTCGAGCAATTGTTGCATCCTGGCACAAAACATTGTTTTAAATATTCATCGTGTATTTCACAGTTTTATACTTAGAATTTGCTTTTATTCCTAACGTTTGTAGATTAAGTACGAATGTAATATTATGTCGTATATGTGACATGACAGCTGACAGTTACCGTAGCTAAACTTTTTTTTTTTTTTTTTTTTCATTTTTGTGGCAAACATTTAATGCCCGATTCTGCCAAAAAAACCGGGTCGTTAGGTCAAACAAAAGTCAAAATTACTTTTATAAAAAGATCTGCAATCTTAAAGTGGTTTTCGAATTAGAGCATACTAAAATATGGCCAAATTGTGCATTTTAGTCATAGCTACTCTTAATTCTATTTATTGAAGGGAAAAAAATACAGCTTTATCAAATGCTGCAAAGCATTTTATAGAGACCATTTACTTGGCTTTGGCTTATTTATGTCAGAAGCGTATAAACCACCCAGTAAATTAAAGTTATGAACAATTGAAGCTGCAAAGCCTTAATCCCGTAAAACAAGATTGTGTGGCTAACGATCCAAATAGTGATTAAAGCTTATAAATCCCTGACACTTTTATAGTCCTCAGCGCATATAATTTATCAAATGCTGCAAAGCATTTTATAGAGACCATTTACTTAGGGCTTATTTATGTCAGAAGCGTATAAACCACCCAGTAAATTAAAGTTATGAACAATTGAAGCTGCAAAGCCTTAATCCCGTAAAACAAGATTGTGTGGCTAACGATCCAAATAGTGATTAAAGCTTATAAATCCCTGACACTTTTATAGTCCGCAGCGCATATAATTTATGCCTCTGTGATTTAATATGATTAAACAAAATAACCATTTATGTAAATTATGTTACGGGCCGTGGTTACAGTCAACCAACATGCAGTAATCTGCGAGACTGTTTTACCGAATGCAGCATATTTTAGCACAGTCAGTTAAAGTACCTATATTATTTTTCTGTGGAATTATATAAACGGACCTTAAAAATATTACTTTGTGGTGCATATTTTGCCGCAGACATTCTCATATTGTTCATTATTAAAATTAACATTTTTTTTGGTAATTTGACATATGTACATACATAAATAACGTCCTTATTCCTTACGGGGTAGACAGTGCCTAAGGTAACGACACCTAAAGGCCACGTTTAGCATGATTGTGGGCGTATAGGTGGAAAGGGGAATCGAAATAGTGATGGGTTGCTAGCCGCATCGCCTATAACATGATTTAGATTTTCGCCCATTCCCTCGATAGGCTTTTACCATCTGCGCGGGTAGAGAAGCAACTGGTACATTCTATGTTTTTTCTTTACTCCTAGACCAGCATGGAAGAAGCAGCAATACTGATTTGAACAATAAGTAATACATGCAGCGGATAGAATAGTTAATCATACCGTTTCCAAAATATCTTTGGTAGGTATATACTTGATTACTTTCTGATTCGGCACACAGATACTTGAAATTATTGGAGCGAGCAGATCAGACCGCAATCCCAGTTTGGATCGTTCCCGTAATGAACACTGAAATTCATAGCGGCAATGTGGAGTTGTGAGGTACGGAATTGTGAGTGACGCTAATGATAGCACGCTCAGCAGTACGACTGCGTCTTTCCAATTACGCGCGCTGACCGGGCTGGCGGGCCGGAGTCACGCTGCGTTTCGCTCGTTACCGTCACGTGCCGGCAACATCTGGAACTACCCGCCCGTGACTTCTTGCCTGCGACTCTAACAATTATCTCACATTTTCTTGAAAAACTCCTATCATTTTGTGAACAACTTGATACCTTTGCATGTGTCTGATGTCTTCAGTGTGTCTGGCAACTAGTAACTTGCGTCGGTGTCTTAGACATCTTTATCGTTCTGTTTTATTACGACTGAAAAGAGGGACTTACTGTTTTCAACAAATTTATTACTGTTATTCTTATGCATCATTATTTATTTTTTCTGTTTAATCAAGACATGATTAAATTGTAGGCATAAAAACAAGTAGGTAGTTAACTCGCTATAGCCAAATGTTAATACCGTAACTAATGATCATACTTACTCTTCATTTATATCAAAATATATAACGTTGAAAAAGTTTGTTATTCAGTGAATAAAATTAGGATTTTGAACAAAACACTCCACGTGGAATTTCGTGATAAGGTAGAAAGTTTCCCCTGCTCGCAAATTACACCCCGAATTTCAGTGATAGATAAACTTTGTTCAAATGAGATCACTTCAACGGTCTTTATAGCATTTCCCTATTTCATTTACCTACTGAAAATTTGGACAACGGGCTTTTTAGACGTGTGCCTATTTTAAAACTACACTAGCTTGATAGAATATAATATATTTGCTTATAACTAATGTCCAGATCGTTTTAAGTATTTAATGTACACACATGTATTCATTTATCTAACTAATATTATAAATACGAAAGTATGGATGGATGGATGAATGGATATTTGTTTGTTATTCAATCACGTCCGAACGGCCCAACGAATCTCGATGAAATTCGGCACATAGATAGAGAAAAGTCTGGAATAGCACATAGGCTACCCAGGAAAATATCCAATAATAATAATATAATTTATCCAGGAAAATTCCCGCGGGATAGCGATAAACGACTTCTTTGCAGACGAAGTCGCTGACAACAGCTAGTTTTTACATAATTCCATAAACTGTAGAAGCTTGAACAAACTTAAGAGCATAACAACGGATCAAAAAAAAAACGATAGGTACTTAGAATGGGTTAGGTTCGTAAGGACTAGATTGCATAACGACTATAAGCAAAACGTCTTAGTTGCTTAAGGTCTTGGTAGCTAAATGTCTAATTGTACAAACGTCTTAATAGTAGAATGCCCGGGTTTAAGATAGGACTTAGTTCTATTACGTCTTGTTTGTATAACGCCCTAATATCAAAATGTTGTAATAGCAAAACGACTAGGTAGGCATATCGTCAAACATTAATAACGTCTAAATGGCATAACGACTAGATGGTTGAATGACAAGAAAAACTCAAACGTAGTTTGTGAAGGAACTCTTCATTCATCTAATATTACCTAGCCGGTATGCAATCATGACGTTTTGCTACCAAGACCATATGCTATCCAGGCACTTTTCCTTATGCGTCGTTTTACAATCAAGACTTATTAATAACTTGGACGTAAACTCTATTAGTCATTTTGAAACATCGGGCGTTATGCTATAGTTGTCGATCGAACAACTAAGACATTCTACCCACTAGGGCATTCTGCAAAAAAGACATTGTGCTTACCAAGACCTTATGCAAATAAGACGTTTTGCTTATAGAGTCGTTATGCAATCTATTCCTTACGAACCTAACTCCTTAGAATTCCCCATGGAAGCTGACCCGTTTACTTTATTCTTGACTATGGATATATTTTCTCGAGTAGGACCGAGGCCTCCCACAATGTTAGATAGTAAAATATCAAAATGGTAAGAAGCTGTTCTTTCCCCGGATAAAAATACAAAATGCACGATACTGACCGTGTACTTACTTTGTTAGCTTGCACCAGTGAACGGGGGTCTAGTATACAGTAATAGAGTTCTCTACCAATCGTTCAGCGTAATAGAAAGCTATCTAGCGGTTAGCACCAAGCCTCCACTACGCGAATGTAATGCACCCACTCGCAATCGCATCTGAAGCCAACTGGTTCCATTATGAGATTGCCCTTTGAGTGAAATTTGTTTTCATTCCTGTATAAAAGTTCATTTTTTCCACAGCGCTTTACGAAGCGTGAAATGTACGTAATGTAACACGTGTATTTCCAATGCTCTCCCGTTTTCGACTCTAATTTTATTATTTTTTTACAAGCTCTTATTTAGCTTCACTATGTTTGTTTATTTGTTTTCTTTAAATCGAAAAGCGAAATTCGGCACATATATGTTATATATGTACAAAAGAATTGCTCATTTAAAGGTATTAGATAGATTAGATACTTAGAGCTCCGATGATAATGCTCTTCTCATCAGCTCAAAGGACAACTGGTAGAGATCCCTGATAGGGATAAGTTTGCCTTTGTGCATACCTATATTATTGTTGTTTTTATTTTTTTGTGAATTATATCTGTTTCTTTATATTTGCACAATAAAGCATTACTTACTTACTTACTTATAATGAGATAATCAGCAAAATTCTTGCGTTAAGAAATACGTTATATGCATAAATGTGTTTATAACCGTAAACTTAAACTATACCTATCTAGATATAACCATTTGAGGTGCATGTGTGAAATTTGGTGTTTTTGTCGATACAGATCTGCGTTCCGGCAAATAGATTTTGAATTATTTAGGGGTCATAAGTAGCTCGTAATGTTTCGTGTGATAAAATACACGGCTGCTGAGTCGCCAGTTGCTTATCTTCGCTTGAACTTGGCTTGACACGGGGCGTCTCTGAATAACAGTACTGACTGGTCCATATTCTGCATATTTAAAAAAAATATCGAATAAAAATATAAATCATTATAAATCATTTCATTTCATTTTTCATTTCATATTGCTATTTACTTCTTATTTTTTTTCATCGGCAACATTTTTTTACATTGTTCGGTCCGTAACTACGTACCTATTAATCTTTAACTATTGTGTGAGGAACCCTATGAGAGTTTTATTCTAAAAGAGCATGCGTTCGTTAATGTGAGAGATATGAGCAAATCGCTGGCTGTAGAGCACGACACGTCCTATTGTTCTATAAAATCTGCTGGGAACATTATGCCTTTGTGCTAGAAGCGTTCGGTTAAGTCGTCAATCAGGTACGTAATTGATGGTGTGACACTCGGTCGGCGTCACAGCCATTCAGCGCTGGCTCGCTGACGTGGCCGCCGCACTCCACCGTACGTGCCGATCACCACCACTCTCGCGCGATAATATCGCCTACGTTACACTGATGATACGACCATATTAGCTTATCCTATGTGCTAGGTCTCTACACCGACGTGTCACACATTCTTTCCCGAATCGACGTACGAATATCTCTTTTATGTAATATTTTAAACATTATGTAGCTATTCCTGACGGTGACCTGATTGTGGGTACCATCGGTCATATCATATCGTCTATTATTTTTTTAGTAGAGCTCCCGCAGCCGTTATGGCTATCTAAGGCAATTAAGAGAAATAATCATAGACGAACGTTGTGCAAATATATGAGAACAAGCAATACTAATCTGACGAGCAAAATAACAAGTCGCTTTTTATCCAATTTGGAATAAAAAGTGACCCGTTATTTTTATTCGTAAGTGTATTATATCTGAATTGTCACATTTAGTTAGCTATGTGGAAAAGATCGTTTAAACGAATCCTTCTGTAGAGGCAAGTCATTTTAGTCCAATTACCGTAAATAATGAATATACCCAACATTGAAATTATTCAAATTGAGAAAGTTAGTAGCAACAAAAACAACGCGTCGACCCTTGTATCGCAAGATATGTCCGGGGCGGTCCGTTAACGCGGCGCGACAATTATTTCCGTATAACATAATCCTGGTGTTGCGAGGTGGATATTCTCCCGGGACACGTGATTTGGTCCGGTCCGCGGCTCCGGACACCTCACTGAGCGCTCGCCTCGTCACTCTGCTGCCGGAAAACTCGTATTAATGTAAATTGGAGTAATCTGCCCTTGCCCTTCCGTCGCGGGCCCGCTCCGCCGGCCTCCGCCTCGCCCGAAACAAAGCGCTCACGACCCTCCGCCTTAATCACTACTTGTTTTAACAAATTCTAAAAGTAACCTTTGCGTCTAGCATGCCGTGTTTATTTCAACTGCAATTCATCGTTACGTTTGGGTCAGAATTATAATTCTAAAACGAAAACGACAAATCATGTTGTAAACACTAGGTTATATAAGTTATATTTAAAAAACAAAGTGAACACATTGTTTTTAACTGATCAATTATAAGTTTCATACGAATATTATCGTCATTCACGAAAATCTGATTCAATGTTTTCTTTTACAGGTACATGTTGCATGCAGTCTCTTAATATGCCTCATAGAAAACCTAGAGAGCAGAAATCAAAAGTTAAACGGTAGGTATACTTACACTTGCAAACACAATTATGAAAATAAATTTCATTAAGACGTTTCTCAATATTAAATTATCATGAAGTCCCAGACTTGTAATTGAATTAACAGTGGAGAATAAAGCTATAGTTAACCGAGTGACTTCGGTTTATTATATTTAATTATTTCGCTGTAGGTATCAGACATTCATCGTGAGTAGACGGGGTCAGAATATAAATTTCAAAGTTATAAAATTGGCATTAGTTCGTGTCGCAATTCCTCAAGACACGCCTCCGCCGTTCGCATGAAAGTCGTAAAGAGAACGGGGACATTTGATTTTAAGCCTCGCGGACTATAAGTGTTATTTCTTGGAGAGAAGTATTATTCTGCGAGAGCAGCGCAGCTCCGCCATCTCGAATGCTCCATTTAGTTCCAAAGTTTTTCTCGTTTATCACCGTTGGGCTCTCAGAGGCGGAGATTTTTCCTTTAGATTTGTTGTCACGCCAGACCTTTTTAATGTACCTACCTTCCTTATCGAGCCGTGATTAAGAAGAAAGTTGTTTTGTTATTTACCTGAATGAGTTCAGCGGCAATTGTTTACGCGTCGATAGTTTTATCTATTCGTTAAATCTTCGTTAAAACTTTGAATTGTTTTATTTATAAGTTTTAATTGTCTCCTAACAATGAAACAGTAATGTTAAATGTGTTTTTCTGTTTAAAAAAAGTAAAATACCATTACACTTTCACATAATATGTCCACTCAGCAACTCACGTCCATAGCTTTGAGTTGTAAAGCTCTAAAACGTAGACAGCGATAACAGAAAAGGGCAAATTAGAGCAGAGTCGGTGCATGGGCGTTGGGCGAACAGGTGCGGGGCGCCCGCGCTGGTAAGCTACAGGCTTCAGACACGCTCGCCCGGCTCACCGCGTGCTGAGCAAAGATAAAAGGATTAGCAAAAACCTTTCCTGCTCTCCTTTGTATCACTAAAATTATTATCAACTTGATTCAGCGCACCTAAGAATCCGCTACATCATTAACTGCGAACGCCTTGGAGGCATTCGCGTTATTTGAAGCTTTACCTTCATATTGAACGTAATTGAGTATTGAAGGCTCCTTTAGCAACTGTAATAAAATGAAATAACGGTTTTCAGAATGCCATGCGTCATCAAAAAGTTTTTGTTATACCGAAACCTGCGCAAGTTTCATTTGTGAAATCGTTTCCCGTAAAATTTATCACCGTAGATTTTTTCCAAGGTAAATTTCCAATTTATCGAGGACGATTGCCAGCCGTGGATCGGATTTCAGCGCATCCTTGTTTGGCTTTAATTTATAGCGTCTTGAAATAGGCTCACTAATGGGATAACTTCGTTTACTTTGGCCCTCTTCACCTTGATCCAACGTACTTCAATAACAATATTTATTATACTTACTTTTTCGGGTAAGAATTATTTTTGGATGTTACAAATTGAGACTGATGTCGGATATTATTTACTACGGGAGGTTGAGAAATACTGTGTATTACGGGTCTGTTCTTCCTAATATATTAATTTAAATATTGAAATACAGGCCACTTAAATTATTCGATGTTCTATCAATGATTAAAGTGTACGTATAGGTATAGGCACATTTAGATACAACTACAATACTACTACTACTAAATAGTACTACCGACATACGACTTTACGAGCTGTGTTCATACTTACTAGGGTACTTATTGATATTGTGTGTTAAGTACTCGTATTATTACGTTTATGCAAATGATGTGAAGAATACGCTAATGTAACACCGATACCTAATAAATACAGTTGTTTATAGCGGAGTGTAATTGAAAAGTGTTGTCGTTATTGTTTGACGGTGTGTTGTCCTGATATAACGGGCGAGGTGAGATTGTTTCCCCTGACAACTCGGCGCGGCATAATGACGAGTCGCGCGCGGGGCCGACGCCCGAAGGCCTTCGCCCACAGATGAAAATGCCTCCACAACTTTTCTACTTAAACAGAAAAGTTAACGTGTAAACTCCGTTAACATCGTGATGGCTTAAGGGCTATTTTTATTGAATTACTAGAGCGATAGGCACCTAAGGGGTTTATTTACTTCACTAACATTAAAAGATTTTAATTGTTATGTAACTTAGTGCGAGTGTAATAGAAATGCCTTCGTTATTTTCTTTAGAAATTATGCTGACCAGCGGTTTGTTTGCGTACAAATTTATTTCTGAATATTTGAAAGAAATATAAGACACTCTTATGTACAAACTGAGTTTAATATACGTGTGCGAATTTATAATTACCTAACCGACCCCTTGTGGAATTAATTAAGTTAATAAAAACATTTACGTTTCCGTTAACGTTCTAGCTGGTGGTGAAATTTTCATAAAAATATAGTTAAGATGATTTGTGTTGTATAAAATGTCTGGTTTTCGGGCAAGTGGCGCTGTAAAAATGTCAGTAGCTCGGGTGGGGAGGCTCGCGTAAACAGCTCGGTAAATCACGAGAAGTGTGCGCCGCAACGCGACTTGGACAATATTTGTGCCAATAAAATCCTCCCTAACAAAGCTGTTGTTGTCAACGGAAAGCCGCTTGACCTGTTTTTAGTCTGTCACGGATTTGCTGTCATCGTGTTCGATCTCGATAAACACAATTCCAAGTATTTTTCCGTCAGCTAGCAAAACTTACTAATCTGCTTTACAAATTACTCATTTAATATGTTCATTTAATGTGTGTGTTTATGCTCAAGACTTGGGTAAACAGCACTAACTCAAAAGAAGAAGTATTTCAATTTCAACCAATCTAATAATAAAAACCAGCCAAGAGTATGTTGGGCCACGCGCAGTATAGGGTTCCGAGTTGCCTGTGGATATTATGAACGTAATTATTTTTTTTTATATTTATTCGATACTAATATGAACATAGTTTACGTTTTCAAGTACATTTTATAAATTGGTCGATTATTACTCGTTAAATTGTAAAGCCAACCTAGAAAAATAAAACAGCCCGCGCCACCACTCACGCTCCCATCGTAACATCGTTATGTTCATGTGTGGCATGCGCGGCAAAAGTGGATCTAGTCTTATCTGTCTCTTCTTCTTTGTCCTAGCCATTTCCCATTATTTGGGGTCGGCTCTCCTCGTTCTGCAGCGCCAGGATAGTCTGTCCTGGGTTGTCGAAATGTTTAATTGGGCAAGCTTTAAGTCCTTGTCCACCGTGGACCACCAGGTGGCTTGTGGGCGTCCTCTGCTTTTCCTATTATTTGGCCTGTTTCACGACATGGTCTTCAGGGCGTCTCATGACATGACCCAGCCATCGTAGGCGGCTTTCGGTGAGTTTTTCTGCTATAGGCGCGATCTTGAAACTTCCTCTGATGTGCTCGTTTCGCACTTTATCGAGTCGAGTTACACCTGCTGCCCATCTAGTCTATCTGTCTATAATGTCTATATAGTACATATTCGGCTTGGAACTATTTGAGCTGAGACACCGGCTTCACACACACTGAAAAAAATGTTTTCTAACTGTGTGCCTTTTTTGCACAGTTAAAATTTACACAGTTGAACTAACGTATATTTCAGTAAGAATAAACGTTTTCACTAGGTTGGAGTAACTGTTTTCAAACAGTTAGAGGCAAACAGTTAATTTAACTGATTAAACAGTTAAAGGTACTGATTATTCAGTAAAAGTAACGTATCATAAACAGTAATTTAAACGTTTTCACACGGTGAACGTTCCAACAGTTACTTTAACTTTTCTAAAATGTTACGTTTACTGTTTGAAACGTTACCTATAAATGTATAATCATTAAAACCAACGTTTCGTTACAGTAACTTCAACGTTTCAAACAGTTACAGTAAAACAATACTGTTCAAACATTTACTTTAACTAATGGAAACAGTTAAAAGAACTCATTAGTCAGTAATAGTAACGTATCATAAACAGTAAACTTAATGTTTTCACACTGTAAAAATTCCAACGGTTACTTTAACTTTTGGAAAATGTTACGTTTACGGGTTAAAACGTTACCTATAAATGTTTGATCAGTAAAATCAACGTTTCGTTATAGTAACTTCAACGTGTCATACAGTTACAGTAAAACAATACTGTTTAAATATTTACTTTAACTGTTTGAAACAGTTACTTCCAAATGAATGATCAGTAAAAATAATTTATCATCACAGTTACTTTAACGTTTTCTACAGTAATAGTGAAAACCAGTACAATCAACTGTTCACTCGGTTAGTTTTACTGTTCAAAGCCATTAACTTTTACTGTTTAAAACAATTAATTTCTAATGATTGACCAGTAACAATAACGTTTTCTTGCTGTTGTTTTAACTTAACACACAGTTATAGATACAAAGTGTACGTTAACTGTTTAGTCTTTTATTTTAACTGATTGAAACAGTTACCTTCAAGGGGATGATCAGTAAAATTAATTGATCGTCACAGTTATTTTAACGTTTCATTTAGTTATAGTGAAAATCAGTATGTTCAACTGTTAGCTCGGTTACTTTCACTGTTCAAAGCTGTTCACTGTAACTGTTTGAAACAATTATTTTCTAATAATTAGGCAGTAATAATAACGTTTTCTTGCAGTTGTTTTAACTTCACACGCAGTTATGGATACAAAATGTACATTAACTGTTTATTAATTTATTTTAACTGATTGAAACAGTTACCTTCAAACGGATTGTTAGTAAAAATAATTGCTCGACACAGTTACTTTAACGTTTTATACAGTTATACTAAAAATTAGTTTTTCCAACTGTTAGCTCATTTCCTTTTACTGTTCAAAGCCGTTAACTTTAACCATTTGGAACAATTACTTTCTAATGATTAACCAGTAAAAATTACGCTTTCTTGCAGTTGTTTTAACTTCACAGGCAGTTATAGATACAAAACGTACATTCATTGTTTAGCCATTTATTTTTACTGATTGAAACAGTGACTTTCAAAAGAACTGTCAGTAAAAATAATTGATCGACACAGTTACTTTAACGTTTTATACAGTTATAGTGAAAATCAGTTATTCCAACTGTTGGCTCAGTTCCTTTTACTGTTCAAAGCCGTTAACTTTAACCGTTTGGAACAATTATTTTCTAATGATTGACCAGTAAAAATAACGTTATCTTGCAGTTGTTTTAACTTCACACGCAGTTATGGATACAAAATGTACATTAACTGTTTATTAATTTATTTTAACTGATTGAAACAGTTACCTTCAAACGGATTATCAGTAAAAATAATTGCTCGACACAGTTATTTTAAATTTTTATACAGTTACAGTGAAAATCAGTTTTTCCAACAGTTAGCTCAGTTACTTTTACTGTTCAAAGCCGTTAACTTTAACCGTTTGGAACAATTACTTTCTCATGATTGATCAGTAAAAATAATGTATTTCTTGCTGTTGTTTTAACTTGACACACAGTTATAGATACAAAACCTACATTCATTGTTTAGCCATTTATTTTTACTGATTGAAACAGTTACCTTCAAACGGATGACCAGTAAAATTTATTGATAGTCACTGTTATTTTAACGTTTCATTCAGTTATAGTGAAAATCTGTTTTTCCAACTGTTAGCTCAGTTACTTTTACTGTTCAAAGCCGTTAACTTTAACCGTTTGGAACAATTACTTTCTAATGATTGATCAGTAAAAATAACGTTTTTCTTGCTGTTGTTTTGACTTGTCACACAGTTATAGATACAAAACGTACATTAACTGTTTATAAATTTATTTTAACTGATTGAAACGGTTACCTTCAAACGGATTGTCAGTAAAAATAATTGCTCGACACAGTTTTTTTAACGTTTTATACAGTTATAGTGAAAATCAGTTTTTCCAACTGTTAGTTCAGTTACTTTTACTGTTCAAAACCGTTAACTTTAACCGTTTGGAACAATTCATTTCTAATGATTAACCAGTAAAAATAACGTTTTCTTGCAGTTGTCTTAACTTCACACGCAGTTATGGATACAAAATGTACATTAACTGTTTATTAATTTATTTTAACTGATTGAAACAGTTACCTTCAAACGGATTGTCAGTAAAAATAATTATTCGACACAGTTACTTTAACGTTTTATACAGTTATAGTGAAAATCAGTATGCTCAACTGTTAGCTCAGTTACTTTTACTGTTCAAAGCCGTTAACTTTAACTGTTGGAACAATTGCTTCCTAATGATTGATCAGTAAAAATAACGTTTTTCTTGCTGTTGTTTTAACTTGACACACAGTTATAGATATGCCACAGGTAACGCCATCTACCATATAACTCGAGGATTTCGAGGTAAGCAGGAGCAGTTCGATTCAATATCGAGACCGAACGTGTTAGTTCGGCGAGAGAATTGTAGATGGCGCAACTGGTGACACGCGGCTCCTGCCTGCACAAGATGGCGATTGTAGACTTCCCTTTTTAGGCCCATATTAGACTACCATTTATTCTACTAATGCTACTAGATAATAATCTGTATATATAAAACTGTTCCGTTACTAAGTGACTGACAGACAACGCACAGCCTAAACCACTGGACCTAGAAACTTGAAATTTTTCACACATATACCTTGAGTATCCCAGAGGAGCACTAAGAAGGGATTTTTCGAAATTCCCACGGGATATGGAATAAATGAGGCTTATATGTTTTTTAGTAAAACTGTAATAACTAGACTCTTCAAATTCAGCACACTTGTGGTAGATGATCGTAACACTAAAAAACTAATTCCAGGATTTTTTGACATTCCCACGGGAAAGGGAAAAAATGGGATTTATATGATCGATTCAGAGTGACTGATTGACAACGCACAGCCTAAACCGCTGGACCTAGGAACTTGAAATTTGGCAGACGTATATCTTGAGTATCCCAAAAGAGCGCTAAGAAGGATTTTTTTTTAAATTCCCACGGAATAAGGAATAAATGAGGTTCATATATTTCTCAGTAACAGTAATAACTAGACTCTTCAAATTCGGCACACATGTAGATGATTGTAACACTAAAAAACTAATTTCAGGATTTTTTGATATTCCCACGGGATAAGAAAAAAAATGAGATTTATATGTCCCATTCAGAGTGACTGACAGACAACGCAGCCTAAACCTCTAGACCTAGGAACTTGAAATTTGGCAGACGTATATCTTGATTATCCCAACTCAAAGGAGCACTAAGAAGGGATTTTCTGAAATCCCCACGAGTTAGGAATTAAATGAGATTTATATATTTCTCAGTACATAACTGTTAACTAGATTCTTTAATTTTGGCACACCTGTAGATGATTATAGCACTAAAACATGTTCTCCGGGAAAATGCGAAATTCCCGCGGGACAGAATAAGTGCATTCAACTTCGGGGCTGTTTCTAAAAATCTAAATATAAAAGAAGAAACTGACTGACTGACATATCAACGCACAGCCTAAACCGCTGGTTCTAGAGATTCAAAATTTGGCATGTAGGTTCCTTATCTAGGGGTGCACTAAGAAAACATTTTTTTAAAATTCGACCCCTAAAGGGGTTAAATGGGGGTCCAAAGTTTGTATGGAGAAACAAGATTAGACTATTTTATTCGAAACTTCGCAGGAGTATTCCTGACGATAAATACCTCTTTCAGGTTTTTTAAAATTCAACCCCTAAGGGGGAAATGTGGTGACAAAGTCTGAAAATCAACATGGGTATTTGTTTGTACGGTTTATCGGGTCGCTGATTACGAAAACAAAAACACACGTACCTATTTTTGGAAATTTCCACGGAAATGGGAAAAAACGGGATTTATATATTCGATTTCGTGTGACCCTAACTACGTAACTATAATAACGAGACTCTTCAAATACACAAGTAGGTGATTAGATAACTAAGAAAGTAATTTCCACAGGATAAGGAAAAAACGGGATTTATATACAGTTCTACAGGATCTGGTCGTAGAAAACTGAAATTACAGAAGTATTACAGACACTACAAAAGGATTTCCCGAAATTCTGACGGAAACGAACGAGAAAAAACGGGATTTTTAATTATACTGGTCTTAGAAAGTTGAAATTTAGCATGTAGGTTGCTTGATCGGTGTAGGGAAGCACTAAGATACAATTTCCCGACACGGGAAAACGGGACTATTCGTTTTACTGGTTGTTGAAAGCTGAAATTCGGCATTTAGGTTTCTTGATGAGTGTAGAGGAGCATTAAGAGACAATTTCTCGAAATTCCCACGAGAACGGGAAAAACGGGACTTTTCGTTTTACTGGTTGTAGAAAGCTGAAATTCGACACGTAAGTTGCTTGGGGAGTGTAGAGGAACATTAAGAGAGGACTTTTCAAAATTCTCACGGGAACGGGAAAAAACGGGATTTTTCGTTTTACTGGTCGTAGAAAGCTAAAATTTGGCATGAGCTTGTTTGCGGAGTGTAGGAGAGCATTAAAGTGGCGCCGAGGTAATTTTGAAATAATTGCGTTGATTTGATTCCATGCTGTGTCGTTATTACCCTGAAGATTTAGTTTACAATCAATACGTAAGATATTTAAGGATTCACTCTACATACGTTTTAGAAACACAATTACTTGTAGTTTCCTCTATAGTTTTTTTTTTAAAGTTACATCTTAAAAACAAAATTAACCCTTAGTATACTCAGCGGCATATTTAACGGAACACAAAAAAGTTAGCAAAACCCATACTTATGCTTGACCAGAAAAAAAAATAGTAAGGTAAGTATGTACCTACACTTTTTTTGTGTTCCGCTAAATATGCCGCTGAGTGTATGTCGTAAATTCTGCACGGAAAGTAATCAGTTTTTTAATGATAACATAACGAGATGTTGTCTTACATTTTCAAAATTTGTATTGTTTTAATTCATACGAAGAAAATACCTAAATTCGCGCGCGCTCTGCCCACTCTAACCAGAGCCGCCACGCGTCCCTCCTGTCTGCTTTGGTTCTGCTACGGCCCAGTGAGCTTAGTGGCTAGAGTTTACGATTGATTTCATAAAGTAGCAAAGAATTTTCACATGCGCATAAACGGAGCACAGTACCAAAAACTCCCACGAAAATGGGAATAAACGGGATTTTACGTTCAAAGTCGAAGCTGCGGAAAATGACTTAACATTTAGAACGTACTTAGGTTTCTCTGAAGGTCTTAAGTTGTACTCCGAAATGACATCCCGAAATTCCCATGGGAACGGGGGAAATACAGGATTTTACGTTTACAGTCGAAGCTGCGGAGGATAAAAGACTTAATATTTAGAACGTATCTACCTAGGTTTCTCTGAAGACATGTACTCCGAAAGCACGTTCCGAAATTCCCACGGGAACGAGGAAAACTGTAATCGACGTTTTACATCTCAGCGCGTATACGCGAAGTCGCGGGCAAAAGCAAAAACTAGTTAATCATATAGATATGAAATCATAATTGTACGCTTGCTGTCAAACAGGATCCCATATCGACAAATAGGAATTATATAAATAAACTATTATTAACTATTTAAGTACCTGTTATTACACTGTCATAAATTCTGCATATAAATATGACTCCTACATATATGATTGTAATTTATATGATGATTTTCTAATATGGGCCTTACCCGACCCGACTGTCGCAGGAGGGTTATGTTTTTCTAGCGTATGTATACATGTATAGTACACCTTAAACCGTTTGACGGATTTTATTTAACATTTGAGGTGTCATTGTTAGATTTGTCTCAGTTACGGGAGTAACGTAGGTAGGTATATAGTTATAGAAATAGCCTTACAGGAAATCAAATAATAAATAAGTACCTAGTCGTAACAAAACTAGAGCAAAATAAAAAAGTAAATTTATTAAATCAAATCAATGCAATACTTAAACGTGCTGCTGATTTTCACTATAACTGAATAAAACTTTAACGTTAAAATAACTGTGACGATCAATTGTTTTTACTGATCATCCGTTTGAAGGTAACTGTTTCACTCAGTAAAAACAAATGATTTAACAATTAACGTACTTGTTTACGTTTTATTGTTAAATCTTAAGTACTTACCTATCTATGTAGGAGATAACTCTACTCCGTACTTACTCCGAATCTGTAGGTACTTACTACAAAAGCGCTTCCCGAAATCCACACGGGAACGGGGAAAAACTGAATTTTTCGTTTTACATCTTTAATCGCGTACGAAGTCGTGGTCAAAAACTAATAAGTAGGTATGTATATCTATAAAAGATGACCGTTACTGACACGTGCAGCACAGCCTTAGACTTGAAATTTGGCAGACATATATATTTTTGAAACTGAGCGGATACAATAAATACCTATTAAATTAAGTAGGTATTGTCCTTGACTGAACATTGCAAGTTACAGACGTGTACAATTCAATTATAGGTAAGTATGGTATGTACCACAATATTATTTGTGTTTTTGTTTATTTAAGTAAGTAGGGTCATTTCGCTGGTTTTCGTCCATTTAGTGGAGTTGCCAACTTTTCAGCCCAAAATTATGATGTTCAGCTAATCCAACACAATTGTTCAATATTTTTATTTGATGCTAATATAGTGTTTTTGAGTTTAGATTAAGTAATTATTAATTGTATGTTCTGTTTTTTTTATTAAAAATGTTTAAAGCCAAAAGAGTGGATTTTGCTAGATTTCGTCCAGAAATTTTGATTTTCGTCCTAATGTGGACTAGTTTTCGTCCACTACTACCTATGTAGGAAGAAGAGTCTAAACGTATTCAATTGAAAGTCAATGTGTACCTAATTTTCCTTTTTGTTTAAAGTTAACGTAATCTATCACTATCAGTCTTGATTGAATTACTTAACACAATATTTTTCATCTTTAAATTGAACGGACGAAAAGTAATGCAATATTTAAGATTTTTTAATTTTCGTCCACTCGTAAGCAAGTGGACGGAAATGAAATACAGAATTTAAATCATTTTTAGTTTCCGTCCACAACATTTAAATTTTATTTTAGGCTTGTAACACTGACAACTTAGTGGACGAAAATTAAGTTTCTGATCTAGTAACCTAGAATGATCATTCCATAAAAAAGACATCAAAATAACTTCGGTTTCTGTATTATAAGAGACCGTTTGAAATTTCATCTCGTTGTTTGGGTTTTCGTCCACGCGGACGAAAACTGAATATATTATGGAATAGGTGTTTTAGTATTAGTCCGGGCGTTTAATATTAGTACAATATAAATTAAGTATATATTACATGTGGTTATCTGTTAATTATGTCTTAAATAAGTTATACATGCCAAAAACATAACTTAGTAAAGCTAAAAACAGTGAAAAAACTTAATATGAAGATGCCTCTTGCCGCAGCTTTGCTCACACTTAAGACGATGTCCTCGTGCTAAGAAAGGAAGCGCCAACTAACTTGATCTTTTATTCGAGACACAGCTTGTCAAATAATATTTGATGATGATAGAACTGTTCGTTACCTATCAAGGACCGCAACGAGTCCAAACATGCGCAGTTGACTGTTTTTATATTGCTATTTTACGTATTTGTTAGAAACATCGCAGGCTAATGGACGAATACTGGAGCTGGACGGAAAACCAGCGAAATGACCCTACTTAAGTACTTAATTAAAAGCATAATTCGTAAATTCTAAAAGTCATCCCAAACGCTTGCACCCGCACCCTAAGCCGGCCCCCCGAATCTCCCAAACTCCAAGGTCGCGCGACGTGATAACAAGAAAGTGTGCCTAGCTTGTTTCAAAATTTTAAATGAATTTAGGTACGTAGGTTGGTATAGTCGACCAAAATAGCAGAAATAGGTAATTCAATAACACTAAAACTACGTAATGGAAAACCCTTATTAACTTAGTCTACCTAATTGGTTTTTCCGAAACAGCTCTAACGATTTTGACGAACATATTTCAACGTGTGGCCGCTAAGCAGCATTAATTGCACATGACATGGGTAAGTAAGATTATTTTTCGCTTACGGTCAATAATTATGCTTCTTAAGTACGGTTCCGTGGCTTCCGTGATCTAACCTGTACGTTTTTTTTTTGTTTCAGTGATAAAGTAGTTTGTTAATTCCTCATGTACCCTACAAGTATAAGTTGAATCCTTTTTAATCTCATTCAATGAACTCCATCTTGCAAATGCCGAAATGGGTAAGATTATACTTCGCTTATATTATACGGTGGTTCTGTGTTAAGCGCCTATTACACATGGTTAAATTTAGGATGCTAAATGATTTAGAAACCTAATTTAGTAATCGTGTTTAGGAAGAAAGGATCCTAAAAAATATCCTAATTAGAAACAAGGATGGTTTCTGACAAGCTGAATGGTTTAGCATGCTAATTAGGAACGTGTAATAATATCAATAATATTTAGTGTAGTTAGTCGCCCTCGCCACGCACACTTGCCTGACGGGGCAGGGGGACGTGTCGGATCCAGTGACTAAATTCAGAATAGTGTAATTAATCAGAAGCGTTCTAATTCAGAAGCGCATTCTAATTAGGATGACTGAATTTAGCCATGTGTAATAAGCCTTTTAACTAACCTGTACGTTTTTATTTACAATACACGCATCATCATTTTGTTCATTAAACGCATTGAGTTACCTATTACAATGATTAAACATTGACGCGAAGCTAGACGGATAACAACCACTTTTCACTTACATTACTTACAGTGCAATTCCATATTGACCTGACGTTAACCTGATGTATTTTTTTTTGTTTTAGCGGCTATAAAAAAACTTTGAGTCCTCACTGTCCACCACCCTGGTAAAAATTTATTTTGTCTAAAATTTTCTTAAGATATAAAAATAATATTTACCTATTGCCAATCTGGAAAAAAATACCTAGTTAGATATTTGTAATAGTTTAAATTAAATTTTTAATGGTAATAGTTTTTTACTGCAAGTGGGCCCAGTTAAAGTTACTGTTGTACATAAAAAAAACTCAATCTTGATTAAATGTATGACATACCTGTACTTTATGAAAGGTTGTTAATGGACCAACAACAATGTAACAACTGAATCTAGTTTATTAATCTTCTATTGTATAAAAATGAAATGCGTTTGTTAGTCGCGTATAAACTTGAGAACCGCTGGGCTGATTTAGCTGATTTTGGTTTTGAAAAAATGTTTGTCATAGTCAAGGGAAGGTTTATACAGTGAGAAAATATTTTTTAAAAAAAGGACAGGGCGAAGCCGCGGGCAACAACTAGTTATACATAATATTCTATGATAATTATAATTACTTCTTTTCAGATACTTAAACCTATTTCTGCATAAAATTGGTATGTCAGTGCTTTTATTTCGCTGCTGCATTGAGATCCATCGGAACCAAATATTTCAGTAAGTAGACAAGCATTTTTAACTAGCTTTTAGGTACCTACCTACCTACCTAGGTATATCTGATAGAATTTAAGTTGAGGTGAATGGATTATCAGATCACGCATAAAGTCATTATTGTCGTGTTTATGAATGTTGCGTTAATTTGATTTTGATTTGATTTTTTATTGTTTAATACCTAGTTTTTTTGCTTTCAAATCAAATCTCTTCAGACAGTATTTGCTTTATGTGGCAGTAGAAGCACATGGTCACGAATAAAGTTCCGAATTCTGAATATGACTTTGAATACAATTACGACAACTGTTTATACAGTTGGCGCAACTGCAGTGCGGGGCGGGGAGGGTGTTGTGTGTGGCCTGGTGGCGCCCGCGCTCGCGAGACGCGTCGCGTCATGTTAGTCTTAGTGTAGCGACTTGCGTTGATGGTTGATGTTGGAGCATGAACCATATAATTAAGTTCGCACGCAGCGAGACCTATCCTATAGGTAATTGCCTCGGCCGTTCCGTCACCAGTGTTAGCGCGAGCCCCCCGTTTAATTATTATTAAGTTTGTTTTTTTTTTTCAGTAAGTAAAAGTGTTCGTTCGTTCAATCAAATGGAAGTCGATTCAACTTTAACGATATCTTCATTGCTTAAAACGTGGGGTTTTGAAAGATACGCGGAAGTATTTCTTGGTAAGTAAGCATAATCTCTAATTATTAATTTAAGTCAGTAAGATACGTTTAATACATATAACTTAGAAAACAAAAAAAAAAGTCAAAAGTAAGTATTTATTGTTTAAACATTTACATTAACTGTTCAAACAGTAAAGTTAGGTTACGAGTGAAGATTACAGTACAGGAGGCGGCACGTAGGAAAAACGGTGAGGGGAGATGCGCAGTATGAAAATGATGTTGTTTTTCATTCTGCGCATCGCCCCTCCACGTTTTACTTACGTGCCGCCACCTGTACAGGTATCATATATATATCAGGTAGATATGTTGTATGTATACATACACGCGTATGAAACTTGTTGATTGAGGTAAAGAGTTTCGTACTACTAGTTGGGTTAGGGTTTAGCAAAAAAAAATCATTTGATTTTTTCCGAAATTTCCAACGCTAGTTGGAAATATAATGACAAGCGAAAATAACGGGTCATTTTCCTCACGAAGTTGTACGAAAAGTGACTCGTTATTTTATTATAATCCTTTAATGTAAATAACTACTTTACTGTTAAATTTTTGTCTTTTTAGAAAATGAAGTCGACATAGAGGCGCTGGATCTACTAGATGACCATCAAATCAATATTCTTATCCCCGTAATTGGACCACAAGCAACATTTAATAAACAATTGTACAGTTGGAAGGCAGCCCGACAGCCAGCAATAAATAAAGAAGTAAGTAGGTATTTTTACTATTTTTATTTCACGTAATGATTGATTACAACACTTAGTCAACTTATTTGCAATTTATATAGAGCACTAAACAAAATAGTATTTTATAAGTCATGAATTTCATAGTCAGTGCACCAAACCCATTCATTGAGAATATTAGCGTATATTCTGCGTCAATCCAATTTAATTAAAGTGTAAACAAACCTATTTCATCAAAATTCTTGCATAAACATGCACTAGATTGAATCAATAAAACATTCATATATTTCGTGTCTTTTAACTTGATGTAATGGTAATCACTTTTTTCACCAAAATTCACTTAATTTGACTACTAATTTGATATAGCCTAGTGGTTAGAGAACCTGACTATGAAGCTTGAGGTCCCGGGTTTGATCCCTGGTCGGACAGATATTTGTATGATGAATATGAATGTTTGTTCTCGAGTCTTGGATGTTTGTGGAAGTGGCTGTGACATACGGACAGACAGACAGACAGACAGACATGACGAATCTATAAGGGCTCCATTTTTTGCCATTTGGCTATGGAACCCTAAAAACCATTTTAATATTTTACAGACTAACAATGAAACAGAAGACATCCTACACAACATTGTCTCTTTATGTGAAGGAAGTATACCAGGGTCACCTCTGTCGACAGCATCCACCTCGGGGGCCTCATGTATGTCTGAAATACTGGCGTCGTGTGACAAAAAAAAATCGGTTTTAATTTTCAGCAAAAGTATTTCCAGCAGAAAATTGTTCTGTTTACTGTACCTCCACCACAGGAGCAGGACGAGCTCATGGGCGTTTATTTGACACTGTTACAAATTTAAAGGCAAAATATAGAAGGAATTATATATCAACCAAGGGCGTTGCTTGGATAAAACTTTAACTCCCAAGTTTGCAAAATCTCATTATAGCTTAACATTGGACATACGAGACTTGATAGATACAGAAGGTCCCCAGGAATTAAATACACAGGAAATAGAAGAATATTTGGAGTGGCTAAAATCATTTGTGGACAACTATGCCCTATGTGCCGAAAAATGGAAAAAAAATAATGGACTGGGACTGCAACAAGTACTGTCAGAGACCGAAACAAGTGCAGACTTATTTGAAACACTTCCCGTGTCTAAAACGATCTTGGGGCTACAATAATTAGTAAGTGCTACGCAACGTGATTATTTTTATATTTATGCCAAGAGATATATTTATTTATTTATTTCCATTGTAAAGTGATGTTCATAAATATAACGATGTTACAGTTTTTGTATAATAAATTCAGTCCATGAATCGCCCTGCAAAGGCACACAATAAATAATAGTAACAAAAGTTTAACCTATTCTAAAATTACTAAGTAAATTATGTATATTAAATTAATTAAGATTAATTTAAATTAACTTAACAATTGATTGTAATGATTTCAAGACAAATAGGTACTTACCTTTACACAAAAACCTGCCTTCCTATTTAGGTAACCCCGTAACTAACTTTTTTAACATTTAGGGCCTGTTTCACCACTTTGTTTAAAGTCCGGATTAGCTTATTCATAACCTTATCCGACAGACAGTTTAAATGTTTACTTCTGACTTTTACATGACTGTATAGTTTAGTGGTTAGAGAACCTGACTATGAAGCTTGAGGTCCCGGGTTCGATCCCTGGTCGGGGCCGATATTTGTATGGTGGATACGAATATTTGCTCTCGAGTCTTGGGTGTTTAATGACTTGTTTTAAAAAAAATTGTACATAGTTAAGGGCTTAATTACAACAAAAATTAACAGATTCTTTTGTGTTACAACCGTTTCTCCTTTATTCCATTGCAATAAGGGTGAAAATGTCGTAATACAAAGGAATCAATTGGCTTTGGTTTTAATTAAGGCCCTAAACTATGTACATGTGTTTGGAAAACAACTCTAATATCTATTTTAGTATGAATAAGTATGTATTTATCTATATAAGTATGTTTATTCGTTGCCTTGTACACATAACACAAGCTCTGCTTACTTTGGGACTAGGGCAATTGGTGTAAGTTGGCCCAAAATATAAAATATATATGTGTATAAGGTTATGAATAAGCTAATCCGGACTTTAAAAAAGTGGTGATACAGGCTCTTAGTCCGTTGAAATGTTTTTAACAATGACAATTTTTTGCAGTTAATAGAAGATTTTGATACATGGTATCCTGGGAACGAACTGATCTTTCAAAATAAGTTTGCATTACTCAAGACCAAGTTACTGTCAGCAAGTGAAAAAATTTCGGGAAAAAGTACATTTGTCACTAAGTTCAAAACACTGGCTAAATAAAGGTGAATATTTTATCTGTTTTACCTACTTTAATAATAGTACTAATCCAGCCTATTTACGTCCCACTGCTGGGCACAGGTCACTCAAACTGAAAGAGGGCTTGGGCTGTAGGTCCCACGCGGGTCCAGCGTGAATTGGAAACTTCACACACTATTAAACTGCTTTGCAGGTGTATGCGAGTTTTTGATAAATAAATATATTTTTTAAATATAATTTTTGATAATAATTTCTTGAATAAATAAACCTACATTTGTATAATGTGACTGTGTCTAGTAAAAGGGGCCACTCTGAGGGTTTTAATTTACGAGTTGTAATGCATTTTTCTGAAATTAGTGAAGATTTTTGTTACTAATCGGTTATTCATTTATGTTATGTAAACAAACATGCAACTAATTCGCTACAGTACCTACCGTATTGTTACTTTAGTGTATGTCACGTCTCACGCTCAGGTACTGAATCACTACTTAGTATAAAACAAAGTCGCTTTCCGCTGTCTGTCTGTCTGTCCCTAGTATGCTTAGATCTTTAAAACTACGCAACGGATTTTGATGCGGTTTTTTTAAATAGAGTGATTTGAGAGGAAGGTTTATATGTATAATACGCAGACGAAGACGCGGGCAGAAACTAGTTAACTAATATTTGTAGTAGGTAGAAAATTTATTTTTGCTCTTATGACTACCTAACCAAGTTTTTTCTTTGAATGAAATAGTAGGTTAATCCATTTAACTTCACGGCGTTCGGTGTTTTTCATTAGATAGCAAATTTTACCTAGTTTTAGAAACTACTAATAACTCCATACCGCTTAAGTGGTCCCTTTTACTAGACACAGTCTCATATTATGTATGATACTTTGCAAATTGATTTCGATAATGATCTAAATTTGATTATTTTTACAGATGCTGATTCCCAGACGAGCACGCGTATCAAAACTTGATATATATTTATCCGATATATACCTATCATAAAATATCGTATATTTTGAATCCTTTTGAGCAATAAAAGCGAAAATCATTCGTAATAAAGTTTTACTTACTGAAACGTTGAGTAATCCTCGAAAAGCGTGTATTTCTTACACCTTACACAATAAATTTGTGTACCTAATGAAGTCTGTCAAGTAAGGATTATGAAACATAATATTGTATTATATAACTTTGTAGAGTAGATAAGATTAACCTAGGATTCCCGACCAAGAATCATCTAGGCCTACGGTAAACTTGACTTAAAGCTTCGCTCTTAAAGCGTAGAGACTACCACACGTGCAAACACTCACTTGGAAACTGTAAGTATAAGGCCCATATAATTTTGAAGCAACTGTCCACCGCATCGCTTATACAGGGTGTATCAGACACCCCCTAACAATAATCCACTGGGATATATAACCATAGCTATAGAATGTAAAAAATATTCTAAAAAATATTGGAGTAATTTTTTTTTTCTATAGGAATGATTACAGTTAATACTACCATTCCTATAGAAAATATTAAAAAAAATACTCCAATTTTTTTTAATATTTTTTTAGCTTCTATAGCTATGGTTATATACCCCAGTGGATTATTGTTAGGGGGTATCTGATACACCCTGTACTGTACACGATACCTCGTAAACAATGTCATCGAGCACGATGTATCTTGTTGTTATTTTTTCGAGAGGTCCAGCAACAATGACGTAGGGCTGGATAGTGATACCTAGATCTTTATATTTTTCTCTTCGCTCTTTACGAGCTTCATTAAGCTGTGTTTCTTCTTCTATGTGAAGTATAAAACTGTCTAACTAAAACTTAGGTGTAAAAAATAATTATATTTTTTCATTCTTAACTGTCCTATTTGGTAAACAAAATTGTAACCTCAAAACGTCTCATTTTTGTTATTTTTTAACTATTTCATCGTAATCGTGAATAAAGAAACTGGAGATAAAATATCAGCAAAATTATGTACAAATTATTGCCTCAGGTTTATTTGATAACATAATAGAGGCACACCTTATTCTTTAGAATTTTGTTTACCAAATAGGACAGTTAAGAATGAAAAGACTTTATGTTGACTGTGTAAATTTGAGGTTTATCATATGCCCATTTAAAATGTACATATTTAAATACAACACTTATTGTAAATTGTGGTCTGTTTAATTTTGTTTCGGTCTGAATAGTATTTTAACACCAGGTGCAGTACTTAAAGCAATTTCGGACTGATAGGTCTGGTAGCTTCCGAGTTAACAGACTCATCGTATGATATTTTCTACGCATCCTTGTATGATACGTAACATGCTGTACTACAGAGGTGCGAGTCACGAAAGTGTTTTGCCCAAAAAGTGTTAAAGTACTTTTCGAGCTGACTGTAGTATAGTACCCCTTCACGTTGGACACTGTTCTGAAGTTCTACAACAGTGATATCAACTGAGGGTACAGTTCCAGAAACTGTGTAGACACAGTTGTAGGTTACTGCTTCTTCGGTACCTGTTACTGTCTCTTAACAGTAAATGGTACTGCAGGAGCAGTAACCTACAGCTGTCTACACAGTTTCTGCAACTGTGCTCTAAGTACCAAAAACTGTTTCACTACAGTAATTGGTACTTAGAGCACTGTTGTAGATACTGTTTCTATACAGTAGACGGTACTTTGTAATCAGTACCTTCTACTGTGTAGAAACAGTATCTGCAACTGTGCTCTAAGTACCAATAACTGTTTCTCTACAGTAATTGGTACTTAGAGCACAGTTGTAGATACTGTTTCTATACAGTAGACGGTACTTTGTAATCAGTACTATCTACTGTGTAGAAACAGTATCTGCAACTGTGCTCTAAGTACCAATTACTGTAGAGAAACAGTAAAAACAACCGAGTGCTCAGTTCCAGGTACTGTTCGAACACAGTAGTCATTACTGTAGCAACAGTACCGTTAACTGTGTAGAAACAGTATCTGCAACTGTGCTTAAAGTACCAATTACTGTAGAGAAACAGTAAACACAACCGAGTGCTCAGTTCCAGGTACTGTTCGAAAACAGTAGTCATTACTATAGCAACAGTATCGTTAACTGTGTAGAAACAGTATCTGCAACTGCGCTTAAAGTACCAATTGCTGTAGAGAAACAGTAAAAACAACCGATTGTTCAGTTCCAGGTACTGTTTGATCACAGTAGTTGTTACTGGAGCAACAGTACCGTTAACAGTGTAGAAACAGTTTCTGTAACTGTGCTCACAGTATCAATTACTGTGGAGAAACAGTAAAAGCAACTTAGTACACAGTTACAGAAACTGTTTGGTCACAGTAGTCATTACTGTTGCAACAGTACCATTAACTGTGTAGAAACAGTATCTGCAATTGTGCTTTAAGTACCAATTACTGTAGAGAAACAGTAAAAGCAACTAAGGACACAGTTACAGAAACTATTTTGTCACAGTAGTCGTTACTGTAGCAACAGTACCGTTAACTGTGTAGAAACAGTATCTGCAACTGTGCTTTAAGTACCAATTACTGTAGAGAAACAGTAAAAGCAACTAAGGACACAGTTACAGAAACTATTTTGTCACAGTAGTCGTTACTGTAGCAACAGTACCGTTAACTGTGTAGAAACAGTATCTGCAACTGTGCTTTAAGTACCAATTACTGTAGAGAAACAATAAAAGCAACTAAGGACTCAGTTACAGAAACTGTTTCGTCACAGTAGTCGTTACTGTAGCAACAGTACCGCTAACTGTGTAGGAACAGTATCTGCAACTGTGCTTTAAGTAC
This sequence comes from Pandemis heparana, assembly GCA_963854515.1. NCBI lineage: Eukaryota > Metazoa > Arthropoda > Insecta > Lepidoptera > Tortricidae > Pandemis > Pandemis heparana. Next base: position 11,756,741 of record OY978008.1, on the reverse strand, counting down.
CAATTACTGTTGAGAAACAGTAAAAGCGACTTAGGACACAGTTACAGAAAATGTTTGGTCACAGTAGACGTTACTGTAGCAACAGTACCATTAACTATGTAGAAACAGTATCTGCAACTGTGCTTTAAGTACCAATTAATGTAGAGAAATATTAAAAAGAACCGAGTGCTCAGTTGCAGGTACTGTTTGATCACAGTAGTTGTTACTGTAGCAACAATACCGTTAACAGTGTAGAAACAGTTTCTGTCACTGTGCTCATAGTATCAATTACTGTGGAGAAACAGTAAAAGCAGCTAAAGACACAGTTACAGAAACTGTTTGGTCACAGTAGTCGTTACTGTAGCAACAGTACCGTTAACTGTGTAGAAACATTTTCTGCAATTGTACTCCAAGTACTAATTACTGAAGAGAAACAGTAAAGGTAACTGAGCACACAGTTAAATAAACTCTTCCTTCGCAGTTGTTGGTACTTTTAGAAAAATATAAACTAACAGTTATTTTTAAGTGTGATACAGTTATAATCATCAACAGTTAAAATTACTGTTTTGTATGTAACTGTCCAATCAGTTAAATATAACTGTTTATAAACATTTAAAATATAACAGTTAAATTTACTGTTTTGACCTTAACTGTTTTAAAACAGTTACACTAACTGGTTGTTACAATTGGCTCCATTTTTACTGCGCAAAGCAGTATGGTTTAATGGAATTCCAGTTAGTCTTACTGCTTTTTTTTTTCAGTGCATCACACATATTAATAAGTAGGTAGCACTCACCTCTCTAGTAGTACCCTAAAAAAAAACTTTGTTCAAGATATTATTTTACCACTTTGTCGGCGTAGTTAATATGTACACATGCCAAATTACAGCTTTCTAGTACATACTACCATAAGATTATTTATTCTTTTGATACTACTAAGAATCTCTGAGCTAAGCCGCGGACAGATAAAAAGACAGACGGACGGACAGACAGACGTAGCGAAACTATAAGGGTTCCTTGTTGACTACGGAACCATAAAAAATGAATAACAAGGATATAAAACAAAATATACTTTATACCCATGGTTTTAGAATTTTATGTGCATAAAAGCTTACTTTCTTATCGACGCTCCTACTTGGTAACTTTTGTAACCAAATAGGTAGTTTACGTCCGAGTGCGACTGCGTTGTTCGCGTGGCATTGTTGCAAAAATATAAATACTTATCCAAGTTTTCTGCGTTACTTAAGTGCTACGTGCTTCGTTGTAATTTATAAGTGCACATCCCGGTAGGTATCCGTCGGAAGGAGTGTGCGAGTTAAGAGATATCATTGTTCAGCGAAGTTGGTGAGTCTTGTATCTTAGTCGGAGAGTGCTGTGGGAGTTAGGGCTGGCTGGCTGCCGCTTTGCCGCCTCGCGACCCTCGGGCGGGTCCCGCGCGTGCTATTGCACTGTAACGACGCATTTGCATCTATGTTAATAACGCGCCCATTTATTATTCCCCTTGTCTTACATCTTCCACAAATTCAGAGTTACTCAAATACATACTCTCATACCGAACCTACTTAACTCAATTATTCTAACTAGCCATAGTTAGTTCGACTGAAAAAAATCGTACATTTAATTTTTACATCAATATAGATAATTATTACCGTGAGTATTCTAAATAAATATTAATAACGTTGTTTATCCAAACTATCCGGCTTCCTGACTTGGTGCTCCCTCAATAACTTGAAAAACTGTTATCGGAAGCTCTTGCGGGTGGATAACTAATAAAGTAAGTTGGAGAGGAAAAGTAAACTAATATCGGGTGGTTCTGCGCGACGGCCGCGGCCGCTGGTGCGCGCGGGGACGTCATCGCCTCCGCAGATTTATTACTTTTAATATGAGCACTCTACTCGCCATTTACTTTCTATGAATTACTTTCCAGGTAACACATTATTACACCGTTCCTGGAAAATTGTCCGCTCTTTTTTTCATAAAATAACAATCTTAAGTTTTTCATGACGAACAGGCCTGTCATCAGGATAACAAACACATTAATTGGGATAAACAAACGATACCGTAATAAATAACAAATAAAACAATTATCATTAACACTTCCCTGACTTCCTCACTTCAAAAGTCGTTTCGTTTCTTAAAATTTGTGAAAAAAGTTTCGGTACAAATTAAGAGCGAATTTCACTCCGTCCGTTTGGCCATTAGTAATTTCAAAGTTTTAATGAATTTTCTTCTCTGACATTGAAAAATGAATTTCAACCTTTACTTCTGCTCCTGTCGCTGGGGCTGTGCATAAAACCAAAATCGATACGCCGTTGCCGCAACGATTCACTCCATTTACCTACATTATATCATACTTATCCCGCAAATGAAGTTGCCTTATTTTATTCTGGAGCGCCAGAATGTATGCCATAGTATTTGTATATATAAAAATGTTACAGGTTTTTACTTTTAATAACTAATTAAGGTATTTCGAGTAGGTATACGCGCCTCACAAAAATATTCTAAAATATGTAGATTATTGTGGTCTGCGACGATCCCAGGCAGCTTGACTTTTTCCGATATTTCCAACAATTATCGTTATATCAACACCTTTTCAAATCCTTGACAAATTATATACCTAAACCTTCCTCTTACTGTACCTGTCGCTGAAAACCGAATAAATATCCGTTCAGAAGTTTTTGAGTTTGTCGCGAATAGACAAACGCGGCGGAAGACTGTTTGATTTATAATACGAGTAAGTATGTAACTTTGCAGATTTTAGGATGGATTTTGTTGATTATTGACTCTAATAATAATCGTATTTCAGTCGATAAGAATGTTTTGAATACCTAATCACAAAATATGTCCGATGAGAAGTTGGAAGTAGATAGAGGCGAGGCCTCTCCCCGCGCCCCTCATTACCCGTAACGGTGTCCCATTAGGCGCACGGGCCGGAGTGCCCCGGACCGTAGTTAATCCACGTCCTCATTCACTGTTATTTCGAAGGTCTGATCTAATCTAAACGGGGCTTAGGATCCTACAATGCCAGTATTTCGCGCAACTCGTCCCTTTTATGTATTTGACTATCCTCATACCCATTCCCGTCGGTCGGCTGACGTTTGCCTTTGCTATAAAAGGAAATAACACTTCCGAAAGTTCCGATGTGACGCCGTGTTAATGCCTTTGTATGAAAATTAATTTGTGTTACTCTACAGTGGCAACATAATTGCGCGTACATATACAAGATTGAGTCCGGAAGTCGTTTAGACTGGGGTTGTAGGAAAGTGTTTGTAGCAGGTACATCGGGTTACAATATAGATATTGCGATAATGCTGACGTAAGCGTCGGCGCCGTGCCGAGCGCAGACCGGAGTAGAAGGGTCAATTTGGAGGCTATTATACGAGGGCTGTTAGAGGCCTACTTCCGGCGGCTGCACTAAGCTGCCCTGTACCAAATCTACCCGCTCCATTTCGGCTTTTCTGGAACGCTGTTCAGCTTCTGCACATTTAGTGTAACCACATTTCACGATCACATTATTCCGCCTCAAATTTCCCAATGAACTGCTTTTAGATTTTCCTGAATTTTGAACTATAGGTAGTATCGAAATACTGAAACGCCGGGGTCCTTATTTAAACAGAATGGAGTAGGCAAAAATTGATTGAATCCTTTTGATGAACTGGTTTAGGAAATTGCTTTGCTGGTGAAAATGTTTAAAAACTCCCTCGGTCATAAGCCGATTGCGGATAACCCTTTTCTGTATTTTACGGCTGCCGAGAAAATGGAAAAATTTGGGATGCACAGATGTTCCTATGCATCTTTGAAGGTATTCATATTTTCGGGTTTTAATATTTACGAAACCATTAAAGATTGAACAATGATTTTATAAATTAATTTGCTGGTAATCTTCTCTTTTATAATTCTCTTTTTAAAACTCTTAAAAAATTCTACTTAGGTACATTCAACTGAAAATGACAAATGTAGGGTTTTGTGGCTTTTTTTTGGACAACACAGAGAGCCGAGCGAGGTATAGATGAATAGATGTAAAATGGCGGTTAACAAAATAATGGATATTTTTCAAAGAAACCTTTTGCTACTTTATACCATCGCAGGTCAAACATATACTAAATCCAAACAATAAATGCCTAAACATGGAAATTACATCAAATATGAATTTAGTGCCTCAGTAGCCTTATTGTCTAACTCGCTCGCAATCGCCATCGTGTTCATTTTGACAGTTCTTGTATGAATGTGACAGCTAGCTGATGCCGATGCCAATTGTCAGCCCATACATGAACTGTCAAAATGAACACGATGGCGATTGCGAGCGAGTTAGACAATAAGCCTACAGATATCAAAAATAATCGTAATAAGCACAAAATCTTAATCTTAATTCACGAAGACAAAATACGCTAAAACTGTAGGTAATAACAATATCATGGGTCTATTTCGTAAAAGGATATGACTTAAAATATTTGCCTTTTTCCTTTTTACTTATCCCAACTATAAGGAAGGATCCGAGGGGTTTGCTCGTAAACTATAAAAACTAAGCGTTTTGAACGGTCCTGTGTCTGTTGGGTGGATGCGCACCGTCCGTGTAGTGCTAGTGGAAAAGCGGTGTATAACATTGTAGCGGCGGCGGCAAACGAGGAGTTATGACGGCTGCGGAGGATTACGTGAGTGGATGTCGTAATAAAGCTTGCGATGAAGCCGTTACCCGAAGATAAACGTAAATATCTCCGGCCGTAGCTGTCGGCCGGCCGCTCGCGCCGCGACCGCCTCGCCCGCTTGTGCCGCCGCCGAAACTCTCTCCGGCACAGCCTAAAAGACAGACAACAGTTTTGCTTATTGTCTCCTTGGCCTTTTAAACATTTCGGTTAAAAGCAATATTACTATTATCAGTGTGTTTATAAGTACATCATTTCAAATTTGTATTACGCACGGCGACTAAAAATGTTGACATAAATCCTCTGATCTTAAGATAACATTGAATTAAAAAAGTTAAAACCCCACGCATTAATCGAGTAATCATACGTAAATATATATAAAAAAATAACTCAATTTTGTGCCAAAAATGCCTTACATTATTTCACTTGTTTCGGAAAAGAGTTGGAGCTCTTTTCGCTTCGAGGATTAAAAAATGAATGTAAATTACTTTCAGGCGTAGGCTCTGTAATGTTACTGTGAACTGCCTTCTGAGTTCAACAACGTATGTGTATTGTAGAGCTGGCTCTTATCAGTAATTCTCCTAAATTAATTACATAAATCTTGTTTGCATACGTCTTAAGCGTATGACACACCGCCGTAATTCAACCAGAGCGCGTAGGTTTACACTGCTAATGAAGGCTCACTACAATAGCGACGATACATAGAGGGCGCATTCAACTATACCGCCATACCTACACGGAAGGCATTATTAAAAGAACACAAGCTTATAAGACCGATATGCCAACCGTTATGTGATTCGATTTAGATTATCACTAGTGCTAATGATTTTAGTGATTTAAATAGTAGGTATGCGTGATTTAGTTTAGCGTGACAGATTCAATGGTCAGGCTACTTTTTGCGTTGTAGTTAAAACTTCTCCATGTATCAAAAACCCGGCCAAGTACGAGTCGGACTCGCGCACGAAGGGTTCCGTACCAGAAAAAAGGCTAACAACTACTCTGTTAACATTACTCTATTAAAACGCCAACAACTACTCTGTTGTATGGGAGCCCCCCTTAATTATGTATGTATGTAAACTCTTTATTGTGCAAAATAAACAAGACAAATACAATTGACAAACAATGAGATATATGCACAAAGGCGAACTTATCCCTTTAAGGGATCTCTTCCAGTCAATTATTATTATTATTTTGAGGTTAGTATTTGTTGTTGTAGTCACAATAAAAATACATAATCTGTGCAAATTTCAACTGTCTAGCTATTGCGGTTCTTGAGATCTAGCTCGGCGAGTGGTAGCCATGAAAAAGGGCTAAAATATCACGTTTTTTGTATGGGAGCCCCCCTTAATTATTATTATTATTTTGTTTTTAGTATTTGTTGTTACAGCGGCAACAGAAATACACAATCTGTGAAAATTTCAACTGTGTAGCTTTTACGGTTCTTGAGATACGGCCTGGTGACAGACGGACGGACGGACAGCGAAGTCTTAGTAATAGGGTACCGTTTTTACTCTCTGGGTACGGAACCCTAAAAAGTGCCGCCTATGCAATGTTTGACTCATCTGTAACAACTGTGTTTGATCATCAAATCAGATCATCTTAGAGGGTGAATATTTGTCATCTATAAAATACTACCAACTCTGTAGATACTTGTAAACGAACATAAAAGCGTAGAGGCGTAGCGCATTTACGACGTAGCACCCGTAGCAGAAACTTTGTTATGTTACCTATTTAGTTGGTCACAGCTAATACTCTGCTTATTGACCCCCGTTTATAACGACCCAGGGATATATTAGGCGATCATTTTAATTAATTCGATACTTAAAATGTAGAAATTAATAGCTTTGAGCGTGTTTTTTGTCAACTTGCGACACGTGTAAAAAGCTCGCAATTGTCGTTTGCAATAAATAAACTCTTTAAAGTAAACTCGTGGCGGTGACTCTTGTCGTCCCACCGTTAGACGCGCGACGGGCTGTCGGGCTTCCTTTCTATGTAGGTTGTAGAGGAGCAGCTAGTGATTTCCCAGGGCGTTCGGTGTCGCGAGTTCATCTGCGGAGCTGCGTCGAGGCCCGGGCAACGCTCGCAAGCACCTTATTGCAATCTCGACAGCTAAGGTGACATTCCGTACTGATGTATTCTCCAGGCGGTCCTTTATTAGCCCCAACATCTCACTTACAGCACTGACAGTAACGTTATCTGTTTGGGTGTTTATTCACGACAAACGTGTACTTTTGTTTAGACAAATAATAATATGTTAGATATTGTATTGATCCAAGTATTGGGTACACTGTGTTTATTTCAATAGTGTAAGAAAAACTTGCATGAATTCTGTTACATGATTATAGCTTTATTTTGCAAAAGTTTTCTGGTCTTAAAATCTGTAAGATATAGATGTTACCTACGTTGTTTTCTTATTTAATAGCTTACTCGCTTGGATACTATCCAGAAAGTCGGCTACACACGATCACCATGTTCAGCTCGTTTTATTTCTCTAAAAAAAACTTGGCGCTAAGTGAAATTGGAATAGGCGACAGACCAATATCAGTTTAGCGACGTTGATTTCAATCGGGAGGAAACGGTTCGTGTCTCCACCGAGTCTAGCAAAGCTGGAGTAAATGAAGAGTGCCTTGCGAGTCGTCGGAATATTCTGAGGGCGCTGTGAGCGCCGCAGCGCCGGGCCCGGCCCCGGCGTCGGCGCCCGCACCGCGTGGTAATCAGCTTTTGTGCGCGGTAATTGGGTGTCTGAGCTGCCAACCCAAGCATTTATTCCCGATAAATTGAAAACTGCTTTGTGCCTAGAATCACTCGAAGATGCCGGTAGCGTCTTTCTAACTTTATAGAAAGTCCACGTGATCAGACTGAACCACATGTAGGTATTATTGCTTTGGATTCGGGTGGCATCTTTATTTAGACTTTTCATTCAGATTATCTTACTTTAGATCATGACATAATTTATGATTTATGACCATTGACGATTTACACATGGATGGTATATGTACTTACTTTACGTTTTTAAAGCCTGGCTCCAATTCAAATGTGACTGAAGGAAAGCTTTGTAGTGGAACTTGTATTTGTACGTATGTATTTTCAGACCAAATAAAACGTAAAAAAAACAGAACTGCGAATTTCAAAGTGAGGCCGGGTTAAATTACGCCTCGCCTCTTGCACGAGTGCGTAGCTCAACCAGATTCCGTGGCTGACTTTAGTTGCACTAGTACGTGCAACAGTATGCACATGGCAAGGCTTTGTTTTACCTGCCTCACTTTGCCGTTCGATGAACTCTAGTTTTTGTTTGTTTCTTACAGTGTCTATTTAAGTATGTTTTATACTTTGTCTAGTAATTTGTGGGTTACTTTACTATACTACTGCTAATCAATTCCTACAAAGACTGCGAAAGGAGGGCTTGCCTTGTAACATACTAGACATTTTAACGCAACGTCTGAATATTTGATGTAATTTCCCAAATTTGATTATAGAAGTAATAGTCCCGGAAATGAAAATATTGTGTCATCAGAGATATCCTCCCTGGCAATTGTAGGGTCCTTACCTGAGTGCGCTGTGGAACGGCGACATTTACATATTTTAATAAAATAATATCGCAACTGAATCGTAACGGAGAACCTGATTTAAGTTCTTACCGCGATGAATGTAAATTCGCCACCGCCGCCGCCGCAATTCCAGATTTCAATTCTGGAATTAATGGCTGCCGTCGTGGGCCGGAGCTCGTCTAATATTTGCGTTACTTCCGGAGACTTCTCATAGGAATGGAATAAATTAGTGCCAATCAGCGGGAGAATCGTGCGCTACAATGAGTAGCTCAAATCAAAAATCGCAGTACGTACCGACCGTGGAGCACGTTCGCTTGAATATTGATTGTGGGTATTCACACGCATCGACCTCGTATGCGGAGATATTGTTTTATTTTTGCAATATTGGATAGGCGCTGCATGGCGCCGCTTGGCCCTGCTAAGCGTGCATTAATATTGTCAATAGTTGGAGTTAGTGGAAGTGAAGTACGTGTTCCGCCTGCCGCTATCTACGGCGCAGCTCGCGCGGTGAATTCGAATGGCTTCTCACACCGCCGCGCCGCCCGCGCCCACCCCGCGCCCTCCACCCCGTAACGCCCCATAAACTCGCGTCTTAATTTTAACTTTATTTCTTACCGCTACCGTGCCCCAAGAAAATTAAGTGTGAAAGTACAACTGGATGATTCACAGGGGTGTTATCGTCAGTTTTTTAGCAGTAAAGTGGTTTAAACTGATAATTATACTTAAATCGGGTGTGTAATAAAGGACAAAAATAAAATATTTTCCTGGAATATAATTAAATTTCATATAATAAACAACAAGAAGTATAACTTAGGTGGATAAACTTGAATGTTTTATATACATCATTATATACAGAATCGACAGATCAGGCCAAACCTATTTAATAATACCTTAACCTACCTAATAATTTAATCATTTATTAATCTTTTGTTAATTTATAAACTTAAATTCAATATTTACCGACCTAACTTTTTCGGCACTTGCAATGTACATAAGTAGGTTACAGTGGCGTGGCGTCCATAGAACTCGATTCCATCCGGCTTGCCTATTTTAAAGCAGTTGGGCGATTTATTGTGCAGAATTAAAGGAAAAGGTTAGTTAAGTTCCCGTCGGCTTGCCTTCAGATATACTTGACGCCACGCCACTGGTAGGTTTATCACATTGCACTAAAAATTTGTTAATTTACGAATTGAATAAATATTTTATCATTTATGCAAATAATCATAATCGCTCAAAAACTTTATATCAATTGTTTTCATAGTGAGACGACCCGCGTAATTTAACATGTTTATCACAAGCATTCTTTTAGCAGATTTTCCCCGTGCGCTTGTCTCGTCATCATAGCGAATCCTCTTTCTCGCGATATTTTATTGAACTTCAGAAATTCGTTCTTTTTCTCCTTTTGCTCATCAGCATGTACCTAAATATTAACGACGAATAAACCGATTGTCACGTCTGATTCAACGAATTGTAAAACTAAAACTTTCCTAACAAGCACACATTTAAAAGTTGACAACTTTTATCCAGAGCCACGAACATCATATAATTTTTAACAAACCTTTTATAGTAAGATCTGCTCTTTAGTGGAATGCTAAAATGGTGTATTTAAAAAGTAAAGCACCTAACGTTGGTTTGGTAGTAACGAGAGTATTTTTTTTTATACCAAGACTTCTGTTTCTCAAGACAAACTGTTAAATCCGGGATAAAACTCTTTGTGCAACCCGTCTTCTTTAAAAGGAATTTCTTACGTTGAAAGTTAGACATTCTCTAGATACCGATCGACCACAGAGAAACGAATCGTCTACCTATGCTATGCTTAGTAGCGCACACGAGGTTAACTGAACTTTTCTTAACAACTTTTTCCTAATATGTTCTTGCGTAGGTATACATGTTCAGTGGAATCATTTGAATCTTAAGCCGCTTAAATAAGTTTACTTAGTAAATATCATAATAATTCTCTATTTAGTCAATTCTGCATTGCAATACTTAATCTGGTCATAGACTATTTTACCAAGGACATACCGTCACTGCTGCCCTGGACCATGTGGCATTTGAATGACATCGAACTGGCTGTCGACACTGCAGGACATGTGGGAACTTTTAAATACTATGCGGCCCCGTGATCTACAAGAAAATCATCAATCAGCACTGAATTTTCCGGAACAGGTTAGAGGTAGATGCCGCTCGCCATCGACCTGGTGGAAGAAAGTAGAAAAAAGAAGATGGCATTGCAAAGTCATTATATTTAATCATCATAGTCATTAATTATATAATAGTTTCAGATTAGCCGTATCACAGTACTTACTTACCTACTTAACAATATCGCGGGTTTAGTGTCAGTACCATTTGTGAAAGAACACTTGTTATTCCAAAGCGATGACTACGAAAACAAGTTAGGTTTCCAGCAAAGTTGGTTTATCTTGCTGGCCTGCCGCGCCGCGTTCGGCAACAACAATAATATGGGAATAGATTGGCAATTCCGGTGGTTACGTTTCTGGTTATTGCAAGTTTACAACGAGAGAACGTCGAAGCGTTTGGAATTTCCTCAAAGGTGGAAGTTTTCTCGGGCGCATGCAATTTCGAAGTTGCACAAGAGGCTGGCCGCGTCAGTCGGAGTCGGCTGGGTGCGGTACAATAGGTACGAGAGAGCCGCGGGCGTAGGCGGACCGGGGACTCGGTTGCGAGCACCCACGTGCGGCCGCCGGCTGACGTCGGTGCGCGGGACCCGAGTCGGAGCCCGAGCCGCCGCAACACGCGACACAATAACGGTTATTGGGGCAATCGGGACGCCCTGTGCGACGCCGCGATGCAAATAAAACTCTGAGAAGGCCACGGCCGGACAGCGTTGCCCCTCGTTATTATTCGGCTCTCGCGGAATTGCTTTTATGTCCTTAATGGAAAAGTGAGATGTTTATTTCGGGTTTCTATAAAAATCTCGTTTTTACATTTTCCTCGTTATATCCGCATTCGTATATAAAACTGAGAAATTCAAATAAAACGAGAGGTGAACAAGAAAATCTGCGCTCACTTTGGTATATTATATCACATTTTTAGTGTAGGTATCCTGCACTCCGTCTGTGAGAGGCTCTAACTTTGTGAAAGAAACTGCTTTCTAAATATTTTATTGAATCAGGCGTTACTTTGCGGAAATCCATTTCAATTCAATTTCCGCTACTTAAAAAATAAGTAGCGGAGTAGCAAGCTAAATATTTTGTGTTCATTGCTTTCTAAAGCCTAAAAATTATAGAACTGGGAGCTCATTTGGTGCGCATTCAACTTCTAATAAATCTATGTCATTAAATTTCTTTTCGTTTCGGTTCTAAAGCGGATAATATTATAATCATAAAAATACATACACGGCCCGATTGTAATCAATGCCATGCACAGACGATAGAAGAATGCGCCGCGTACCCCTTTCTTGTTAGCTGACGGAGTTCATAAGGTACATAATATATGCAGTATTTTGAAGACCGACCATGGTACAATTTTTTTATTAATATACCTACTGTTACTGTTACTGATACTTTCAGGTTTTAGAAACTAAATGCGACGTATGCTACAGAAAAATTAATTTAATTTAACTTATTTACTATTAATAGGTACCACTTCATTTAAATTAGGGGTTTGCGGGTTTTATTAATACACTACAATCCATGACAAATACTTCTCATTTCAATCAATGTGTTCCGGTAAAAACGCAAACTTTCCCGATGAAACTCAAGTGTCATTTTTCAGCAGTACTAACAGTACTAACGGTCAAGAATTTCTAGAACTGACGGCAGGGATTTTATCTACGTAAGTACAATTCACAGGCTACATATATGTATTACATTTTAAAAATATGTATACTCGTATTTCGTAAAAGGTTGTAAGTAGGTTTTGTCGCTTAGGTACCTGTCGGGCTACAATCGCGATCTGATTTAACGAAGCAGCTTTCGATTTCAAATTCAACATTTTAGAGGTTTAATGTATACTACGCAAATACGGCCCAATTACAATAGTCAACAAATTCAATAGAAATAAATGGTATTTGTGTATTATGAAAAGATTTTTTTTAATGAACGAAAACTGTTACCTCACTGTTCCATAACCACACGTGAAAGACGCACAGAGCAGGGTTTTTGACGTGACAACGTCTTATAAATTGGTTTGCCGGGTGACACTTCAAGAAACTGCGTTACGCTCCGCTCACGTTATGCGCTCACAATGAGAGCGAGTGAGAGGCACGCGGGCATGGTTAGCCCGCCTAAGAGCGAGAGAGACAGACATAAAAAGTGAAAGGCACGCGTCCCTTCCACTCGAGCACAGTTAGCCCGCCTAAGAGCGAGAGAGACAGAGCGAGAGAGAGAGAGTGAGAGAGATAGGCATACACACCGGTTCATGTCTTGCGCTTCTATTTCGCTTAGGCGCCTGCATACAAGTTTACACGTCCTTCTTCCTACTATACGAATGAATATTCACATTAAAATTATTTTACCACTCAAAGTCGTGGTCACGTAAAACTTTCGCCCGTATACCGACTTTACAGGCAACCAATTTTTTGTCTAAGTGAGACGTTTAGACTGCGCCTTGCCGCGAGCGCGTGGGCGTAAATCAACTAGTATGGTTGCATTTGTGTGCGTGCGTGCAACTATACAATACACGACGAGGCGTAGTTTAAACTCCTTACCCTCACTCTACGCCTCACTTTGCCGTTTATAGAACTAAGTTATTTGGTCTGCGAGCATAAGCCTTACTAGCGCTTACTTTGGGACTAGGTCAATTTCTATAAATTGTTCCCTAATTTATATTTATTTATTTATTTTAAAAATAAGAAGTAGGTATTCGCCAAAGAGCTTATTGTGATAAGTTCTGATGCTTTGCAATCAAGCCCATACTGTTTTTGTAGTCAAATGCGAGGGGATGTTGCGGGCTACGCGCGGTTTTCCGCTAAAAGGATTAAAGGCTGGCCGCTGCCGGCAGCGGAAGGCTGCTGCCTGCTCCTCAACTGCGTCGTTATTTCATTACCGGCTCGGGCGACACTTGGCCTCTGGGCCTCAGCGCAGCAGGTCCCACGTGCCTCCCGCCGCGCCTTACGAGCTGAGAATCTCTAATAAGCACCACGACCCTATATCCACAAATTTTCTACAAGTTCGTTAGCGAATCCACTCGTTGTTTATTTTAAATCAACCCTCCAATTTACTTTTGCGGAGGATAAAACAGAAACCTGCTTAAATGAAATAGTGGATAAAATTATTCGTCTTTAGGTTTTGCGATTTCTGCGCATAGTCTCAGACGAAATCGCGGACGATAACTAGAGTAGGACAGTAAAGTACGCAAAACTTTAGTAACTACTATTTTTGTAAATATCAAATGAATCAAGAAATTTTTATTTCTTAATTTTTATGTTTACTATTACGGTTTTACCGTTAGAAATTTACCCCCTTATTCATAAACGCACTATAGGCCTCTGCTAAGTTAGTAATCGTTTGTCCTTATCTGTGAAAGGTAAATGTCAAAGTGATAGATAAGGACAAACGATTACTAAGTTAACAGAGGCCTATAGTGCGTTTATGAATAAGGGGGTTAATTTCTAAACGACACTGAAAATTAGAACACATAGAAAAATCCGAAAAGTAAAGCTATGGCCGGGAATCGAACCCGGGTCCTCGTCATTCCGTGACGCGTGCTATACAGGTTTACCTGTTATGGGTGGTGTAGGGGTATAGCACGCGTTCGATTCCCGGCCATAGCTTTACTTTTCGGATTTTTCTATGTGTTCTAATTTTCAGTGTCGTTTAGAAATTACTATTTTTGTATTTTTTTTATTCATTTGACATTATATTTTTATTCGAATTCTATAGTCGCAAAGTGGTTATTATTTACTTGCAAACGAACTTAATGTGTAGGTAACAAAACTTTTGAGACTGAAACTAGCATGCATTAAAACTATTGCAATTGATGCGAATGGCGATTATAAATAAGTTCTACCAGTCTTGCCAGTTGGTGCGAACTGCCCCTTTAATTATGAAAATGTATGCGAAGCACATGAAAGTTTGTGCAATTATGCCGTAGCGCCCGGCGACGTGCAGTGGCCAACCGCGTCCTTAACTGCCGCGTACCTACTGCCGTCTACCGTGCTATTCAATTACCAACTGTGCCCTAAGGGGGAGTTTAAAGATAGGCTTTACTTTATTTATTAGAGGAAAATTAGGTCGTTTCTAAGTTAATATTGTTTCTTATTAATATTCAGACTCCGTTATATGTGGAGTAAATCCATAGAAAACAGGGGTTAGCTGGTTTTGCACTACATATTTTTTCCTGTACCTACGCCCAGCCACTGTTGTACCACTGGACGTATATAGGCTGGAGACTTACACACGACAGCATATACCTATAACTATTCATTCGTTTTGAAAACAATAACTGCATAACTACGATAAGTTAAGAAATGAAAAACATTATGAAATCCGTAATCTTATAGCTAATCTCATAAAAGGCAACACAAGTATAAATAGTGGCGGGCACAAGTTATTTATCGCGGGGTCAATTACGCCGCAATAAAGTTTTTAGTGTTGCACAAATTGTCGATTTGGACTCGCTGACGGATGGTCGCGAGTCTGGCGCCGGCAAATGAGCACACGATAAAATTATCGTTAGCGGTAACGACATGAATAAATGCAAGAGGGTGGTCTATGTCGGAGCACGAGGATCGGAGCAGCCCGCCTCGGCACTCGTTAGGGCTCTTGTGACGACTGCAGCCCGCCGCCGGAACCGCCGCGTTTCAAATCTCGACGCTTCGTTAATTTTCTTTACATCGGACCTACGCTCCGGCCCGTCTGAACTCCACGTGTGCTGCTTGCCAATAAATAATATACACATTTATTATGCCGACTGAGGAATACTTTTTGACTTGTCATTTTTATACCAACGTGGCAACATCGTAGGGACGGTGAAATAAAATATGTTGGGTGGATTTATTTAATCATACCATTTTATACGCCCATATTCTTACAATTTATCTTGAGAGTATTGATCACTTTAAACATTTAATCTATTGTGTTATGTTAGGTTAGTGCACTGGAATTAAATACTCATTTACGATTCAATAAAGCCCATGCATGTAAAGAACATGACGCATATATGATATATGTATGCTGCTACGGTACATATAGTACGGCCACAACAAATGAAAATATTTCATCTGCCTTAGATAAAAGATGTTTGTCGACTGTAGTGTTTTGCTTTCTAAGTAAATTAGTTGCGTACCTACTTAATATGCACAGATGACGAGATACATATATAGCATAATGTTTTTAGGATTCATAAAATGCCTGCATTTGACAACAAATACCTAAACTTACAAAACCAACCCAACACTACTTTGAAAGTGCCTCAAATCATATGACCCAAAAACATTTGGATTTTGACAACAAGACAATGGCGAACACACTCTGAACCACTTCTGAGCACAGACATAAATATCGAATGGCGCTAAAGGCTATTTTAATTAGATACCGTTCATAAAGTAGTTTTATTTTACAATATACGTACCAATCCGAATTTTATCCGTATTGTGTCGACTCGAAAACATTCTTTTTTTACGCTTTACTATGGCGCATAGATTTCCATCCAGTCGATTTCATACGCGATTCAACCTCCCCAGCCTGAGCGCGCTTGTTGTCGACCCGAGCCGAACTGTGAGTGAGATGTGTAGGTTGTATTATACCAGTATGCTCAAAGTGTACGTTTTCGGTAGCAAAATATGCATCTAAGAAACCCTAATTACGAGAGTAGGTAAAACTCTCACTTGATTGGGTTTTTTTCCTTGCTTTTATGTTGTGCAATATACGAGTATAATATTTGTTCGGGTCAAGAACCAGTCCCGTTCCTTCCGTCTGCTGTTTGTCAGTCATCACATCACCGTCCGTCTACGTCACATTTTACATGTGCAAGTTAAAAAGTGCATGTGAGTTTTATGTGTATGTCTTAAAGCTTATAATATTACTAGCTTCTGCCCGCGACTTCGTCTGCGTATTATACATATAAACCTTCCTCATAACTCTAATCTATTAATAAAAACCGGATCAAAATCCGCTGCGTAGTTTTAAAGATCTAAGCAAACAGGGACAGACAGACAGCGGAAAGTGACTTTGTTTTATACTATGTAGTGATGATTTTTATACTATGTACTGATGATATAGGTTGGACGGATTTGGATGAACGATGATGATCTGATGACAAGAGAATGAAGTATGTAGGTGACTCAATATTAGGGATTTATTATACCTGTACATTTTTGAAAATGATGTGATTATTTGTTGTTATTAAGGGGATTGTTTCATCGTTATGCAAGTACTTTTCTAAAAAGGTACATACATACATACATACATATCGTTACGCCTCTTTCCCACAGGGGTAGGCAGAGACTACTTTGTTCCACTTGCTACGATCCTGACATACCTCTTTCGCTTTTCGCTTTTTTCTTTTTTAAAAAGGTAGGCAGGCATTAATAAGCAGTAATAGTAAACACAGTTTAAATAAGTATGTATGTAGTTAATATAACATGCTGGCCAAACTTATATTTGTTTTGATTTATACCATACTGCCAGGCTGCCGGGCGGGCCGGCGTTCGTAATTTTAAACGTCACGCATTTATGATGTATACTTGCAATTTTCTCGCGGGAGCATGGGGCTGATAACCGCGTGTGTGTTAAACTGCGTACGACTCCGACGCCAGCGCTTTTGTACCTGGGATTTATAGAATTGCCATGCATTCATAATTCCTTTTTACCTTTTTTTTATTAGCGTCATAATCATAATGATACGTTAGGCGCCGTAGCCTCAGCTTACATTGTGTAACGCGGCTCATTGTGGAGGACGCGTGTATGTCCACCCTAGCGATTACTCAAAGCCGTGATGTAAGGCCGCGTAACGTAAAGACGCGATTCCAAGTCGCACGTCACGTCACGTCTCACGTCCCCGCCTCGTCTCCGAGCCCCGGTCCCGCCTCAGCCCTGCTCTTAATCGCGTCGTCATCGCGAGAAGGCTACGCCCGTGTCGCTCCGGTTCGCTACTGCCATAAATCAGTCGACACCATGTGATGGATGATGCATCTACCTCAAAAAAAACAGTAGCTACGAGCTGACTTTATCTCGTATTATCCCCACAATCTACGTCAGGAATATTTGCAAATGCTGCACGATCCTTCATATTTTCTTAACACCTTTATAGTCATACAAGAAAATTATAAGCTGACAGTAACAGGTTTTTAATAAGTCTAATACGTCTTATATGTATATAAGCTGACAGGTTTTTAATAGGTAGGTAGCTATATGCAGACTTTTATAGTAATGTTACTTTCTTACCTATATATATTTTTCTGCTTGCAATTCATTACTACAATGAAAAACGAGGGAAAATAAACATTCGTTGGGAGTGATATCGGACGCTTCGAGTGCGATTTGCTTAGCTCAAATCGAACCATTCCTGCTTTCGGCTTCCGCTGCTTTACTTATTTACTTTTGTAGTCCGTGCATAGAGCTATTGGTTAATTAATCTGTGTTACCGTAGTGCTTTATGTTATATTAATAAATTTTGTACGACGATAAATTAAGTGACGTATACGTTTGTAATAGGGAAAAAATTAATAGGTATATAGCTTTGACGTCGATTGCTCATCGCTTGCCAGCCCCAAATTGTACTTTGGTAATCTATTTCTACCAATTATTTTAAAACGCTGCGTGCACCCTGTTGTTTCGCTTTGTGAACTAGTCGAATGATGGGGTAGTGGCCTGGTGTATTGAAAATGCACACCCGCTCGTTAGGCGCGGCCGGCAGAGGCTGCGGTCCAGCGCGTGACGTCACGTCCGCCAGTACCACCCGCCCTCATTAGCATACATTATATTCGCCATTACGCCCAGCGCCGCTTGTGGCTTTTTGCGATGTTTTTGATGATACGCTCGTGCTGCGACACAACGCTGGTACATATTTTACCCAAATCTAGTCTGCTGTTGTGTTTTTAATTTGGTCGTATAAAAAAGTTAATCTCTCCCCATGTGTGGTGAGCGTGGTTATGAGGCGCGTGTTGAATGGAAAGAGAGGCGGGCGGGGTACCGGCGCGGGCGCGGCGTCGCGTCACACTGATACATGCCGCTCGCTTCCCGTGACATCTGTAGGCTTATTATCTAACTCGTTCGCAATCGCCATCGTGTTCATTTTGACAGTTCTTGTACGAATGTGACAGCTAGCTGATTCCGATGCCAATTGTCAGCCAATACATGAACTGTCAAAATGAACACGATGGCGATTGCGAGCGAGTTAGACAATAAGCCTACTGTACCTACGAGTGACTCTTGACCTCAACCCACCAATACTTAATACTAGCTTGAATCTTCTCTTCTTCTGAAAGTGCCACTCCATTACTGGAGGCTGGCCGTTAGCTCTGAAAACTTCTCTCTATCTTGAGCCATCCGGAACAGTTGCTCTGCACTGTTGATTCCGGTCCACTCCCTAATATTCCGCAACCATGATTTTTAAACTAACTTGAATACTAGCTTGAATAGTTACACTTTATTTTGACCCTCTTTACTACGAATCTACAGGTATAGGAGTTATAAACGATAACGTAATGGTATCACAACGCAAATAATGCAATTGATAAAATTAAATTTATCATGTCTGCCGTTTCCCGGACTTCAGTTAATTTTTAATATGCGATCGTAATTGTATAACGTACCGTTGCAACACGCGTAAATCACCAGCCTGCCGGTCAGCGAGTGAGGCAAATATTTGCATTTCGCGATTGATGCGAACCAATCAATATTGTAAATAATGAAAATATCACATAAAGTCTCGTAATAGAATTTTCACGACATGCCCAGTATTTTAATTATCGTAATTATATTGATTTAGTAGTTTTTAACTATGTATGATTACTCGATTAATGCGTGGAGGGGGGGGGGGGTATTATTAAATACTTACAAAGATTAGGACATAATGAGTAAATTAAAAAAATAGGAAAACCGATGGCAATCACGAAATTTTTAGCAATTATAAATTACCCTCAACAGCATACACAAACGTAAAATAACTACCATAGCATCATACCTACCTAGGTACTTACATAATTTTATTATTTTGAAATTCTTAAGTCATCATGTTTTCGATGACATCGTAAAATTGCTTGATTAAACCAGATATGTGCGCAAACAATCTCAGATTTCATTTGCATGTTCGTAAAACGTGTAATATTGTCAAGTATCACAGCATCCAGGCTATATGCTCTCAAGAGTGGCAGCTCATTCCGTGCACGGTTTAATTTCCGGAGGAGGGATCACTCCCAATGAGGCAACTCGGCCTATTATCTACGACAATATTAGGCGCGCGTTAACTTCACTTGTGACAATACGAGTAGCTATATACCAGCTATATACTAAAAATCCTTTCCGAATGTCAGATTGTTTAGAAATCCTCAACAGCAGCGTAGCTGTAAATGGGTGTGTTTATTTACGCAACAAGATACGTTATAATACCCTCTCAGGAGACGGTGGTTCTCCGTCACCGAGGAAGTTATTAAGGCAGCGGGGAGGCAATATTCGGTTCTCATCGGAGTCATAAATATTTTTTATAAGCGCAGAGGAAGCGGCCGTACAAACAGCCACCGCACAAAAGCGACGCAATCAAAATAACACATCGGCGGCGCGCCGTCCAAATTGCTGTGTCAGAGTGTTCTCGCCCTGATTGCTCCATTCTGCTCCCGGCTCCCAGGCAGCGACTTCTCTTCATTCGCTTACACTTGCTTATTATTTACTTTCCGCTTAAAACAGTCTCTTGGAGCCGCAATAATTTATTCGTAATAATTTTAATTTATAAAGCTTTTACCTACTCCAACAGTAGGTACTAGTGAGCACACGAACCATTATAAAATTTTATCCCTTAGTAAAAGTCAGTTTATGAATTCTCCAATTACATATGAACAATAAATAAAGACAGTTTTAGTTTAGTTTTACGATCATGTTAAATAAAATTGTTATGCGTCTAATATTCTAACACAAAACCGCCATAGTAAGTCTCCTAAATAAGTTGTATTTATTTATCCTAACAATGATTGTGAGGCTGTACGAATAGTGTCGGTAAATGCAGTATTGAAAGTGTAAATACAGCAGTTGAGTGGGACGAGTTGCGGAACGAATACTAGATGAGGAAGGATGAGCCAACAGCCAACGCGCCGAAACGCCCTACGGTCCGTGCGCTGCGCTATCGCCGCTTGCTCTAATTCAATAACTCGTTTGACAATCCACCAGCCAAAATGTCTAAGTAGATGGGCCAGGACCCGGATTTGGTTTATTACGAACCGCATTAAGTGAGCAATTAATCCGCATCCGAAGTGAGTAGAACTAGGAACGTAAGCGCTCAGACAGCGGGCAACTTTGCGACCTAATCAATTTAGCGAATGAGCGCAGTTGACGGAAGTGCCGCAGAGCATTGAAGGAAACGTGAAAATTATCCACATTTTCAATTTTTTTTAATAGACGCAACGTGAATAAATAGTGATTGAACGTGATTAAATATAATGTATTTAGTTATTTTTTGTCCTTTTAAAATGTGATTATTTTCAGAAATCAGAAATCAGAAATGTTTATTATCATAGCTGTTACATAATTGACAACATTTCATTTTTATAACACCTGAAAATGTATATATGGTTCGAAAGCATTTTGCCTCCTGATCACTGTAATATATTTATATAATTTTAATATCGCTTATAATAAAAATTAAAAAATAATTAAAAATATGTCCTAATTTTACCAAAACTACCACAAGATAGGTGAAACGCCTTTGCTTTTTTCACGAGAAAAAATAAGCGATCATAACTTTGTATTTTTGACAACTTCAAAGTACAAGGGGGGCAACTCTCAAATTCTATTTTCGAAGTTCGTTGCATACCTTCTCTCTCACTCTCAAGATAATGACTATTAGTATGAGCGGAACAGCACGAAGCGAACCTCGAAAATCGAATATTGGAGAATAGGGCCTGACATTGACAATTTGAAATTAACGTCGGTTTTTTTTTTCTATAGAGGAAAGACAAAGGGATAAGTGTGTATTCTGTGGTAGTATCGGAGTTACGCCCTTTTAGAATAAGCACAAATTAATAAATTAATTATAAATTAAATACAAGCCCTAGCGAAAAAATTAAACTGTCAGCATGTTCATCTTTTCAAACAAAATACAGAGAACCATTAAAATTATAGGCTCAGAAATATGAAATGTTGTCAATTAACATCAGTAAATACATATCTGCAATCATCGCCACCAACCTCATATGTATAATTAAAAAACCGGCCAAGAGCGCGTCGGGCCACACTCAGTGTAGGGTTCCGCAGTTGCCTGTCACAATATGTGGATATTATGAACATAATTATTATTTGTAATTTTTAGTCGATACTTACTACTATGAACATAGTTCACGGTTTTAGGTATATTTTATATGACTATTACTTGTTAAATTGTAAAGCCAGCCTATTTGTGATAGTTTCCATTTAGACTTCGTTATGTATAGCTGGTAAGGGGGGGACACTTGACTTTACCGATAATTAGAACTAAACATTAATATTTCGCAAACAGATCCCTGAATCGAAAAATGGTTTTCCCACACTCATGACATTTTTGAACGACCTATCCAACGACACCCCACACTGGGGAAAAACGAGAAAAAAAACATCCCCACTTTACGTATCTATCTATACCTAAATGGTTTTCCTACACTAAAAAAAACTTTATTCAAGATTTTATTTTACCACATTGATTGTCGGTGTAGTGAATATACACCCATACCAAGTTACAGCTTTCTAGTACTAAAAATCTTTGAGCTAAGTCGCGGACGGACGAGCTAACTGACATAGCGAAACTATAAGGGTTCCTTGTTGACTACAGAACCCTAAAAAGAACTAGGTATTTAATTTAGTAGGAGATCCTGTTATAACAATGAGTGCGTTAATCCTATTAAAACGGACGCGCATTGTGCCAGAACTGTAGCGTGGTGGCGTTGGTCTGTCGGCGATCTCTGCACATTGTTGTGACTACAAACCGGAACCAAACCTTAACAGAATTAAACATGGTTTAATTTACCTACAAAAGGTTTGTCGAAAAGGCTCCGCCTTGTCGAAATAACCATACCGAGAGGAAATGAAATAGCAAGGGAAGCGATGCGGGCGTCGGACGAAACGATTATGCAGTCGAAAATAATGGGTGCCGGTCCACATGCACGTTTTTGTTTGTGGTCTGTGACGCGATTTATACGCGAATATCTACCATCCCTAAAGTGAACACTATTCACAATAATTGCTTTGAACAAAATTCCCTCCCTCGTCTCTTTTGTCTATGTTCACATGGTTCCCGTAGTCATGTGCAAGAATTTCAGACTGTACAGCAAGGAAATTCGAAAATCATCGGTTTAAGAGGATAATTGTTAATTATAACCTGATAACGCCGAGGTTATATACATATTTTTGATCCTTAGGGAAAGAACATACTTTTTTATTGAATCAGGCGTTACTTTGCGGAGGTCCATTTCAATGAACACAAAATATACTTAAGTAGCGGAGTAGCAAGGTAAATATTTTGTGTTCAAAGAACATACTTATCCCCATTCTCCATGAAGCATATTATTTTAAACTAAGTACCTAAGAGGGCTTTAAGTAAAATGCAAACTTTGCTATTTTATGAAAATTAGGTGTAGGTATATTATGCCAATGCTTTTTGCCGCTTGTGCTGCAACATTATTGTAGCTTTAAACGCTTAAGTTGCGCTGATGTTATTGCAGTCTCGACAACTTTTTGCTTGATTTTGTTCCTTCGCGAATGGTTTCCTTTAGTATCGGTAGGTGGTATCAGTATAATCCAGCCGGTGGTCTGTAAGCGTAACTTTTAATAGCCTTATCAGTACTCGGGCAGACCGCGCTCGCTTGATCTCCCTCTCCCGTGCTCCAGATGCCGCACCGCACCTCCCTCAACCTTTATTAACGGTTACAAAGATAGGCGGGTCAACCTCCTTAGCTTTCTTTTACAACAATTTATTTATTGCAAAAGGACCGAACATACCCGAATCGAAAAAAATCCGCTTTGATATCAACTTAATTAACAACAATGTTACTGTCGGACAGGACTTTAAATTTTAAGTTAGGTAAATCTACCATATAATAGCCATCATTTTGTCATAGGTGCGTTAAATGTTAGCAGATTTGTCCTTACTGCGGGCAAGGACCACTTTACGGCATCGGTAAAAGAGTTCACTGCCGTTAAATCTGCCATAAACAATAAAATTTGCATTTATTGGTCGTCCACAGTGTCGTAAATTCACGGCGAGCGATCTGCCAACGACATTTTGAGTGAATGTCGGGAGTCATTACACTAGAAACAGCACTGCGAATAGTGGCGATATCTGAACTCATCGATGCGCAATCGTTGAAAACGCTGGTCAAACAAAATCAGTGACGGCCTACGGTGCGGTGTATGCAAGAGCTACACAGCACACGTTTTTATTTGCTTACATTAGAATAAGAACTGTGAGGTTTTTCTAACATTATGTGTTCCAATCAAGAGTTATAGTGCCCATGTAAGACCACTGCACTGCCATGCAAACAAGAAACAAAACTTTGCACTCACGTCGAGGCGTAAGTGGGTGCGTAAGTCCAATAATTTAAGGGGAACGGGTGGTCGTAATGTTAGAAATTTCCAGCAAAGTACGCCTCGCAAAGTTGGGCTCTCGTGGGTCCGGCCAACTAGCTAGCGACCCTTACTAAATTGTGTTGTGGCCTTTACTCCACAAATACATATGTGTTTAGTTTTCCTAAATTTAGGTAATCATATTTGCTAGGGATGTACAAATGTTTTTGAGCGCTTTAAACGAAAACTTTGTCTAAGTAGACATGTATATAATTAGTCTTTTATGACCCGAACTGCTGGCGCTATTACAAGGCCAGATTACTACCTGAAATAACCAATTTTTGGCTCAACTGTCTTCTTCTTCTTCTTTTTGATCGATTAAAAATGTATGTTGTATTCTTCGATAGAAAACTATTGCAAGACTCGAAGAGAGAATTTTATTATATATTATGTAGTTTATCACGAAGTTTTTATTATTTAATGGTTCAATACTCGATCAAATAAACTTACAAAAACAGTTGAATCATGGCCGCTTTCAGAGATCATTCCTTAAGTTTATCAAGTGTTTGCTTGATATTATTAAAGCACATCAACTCTTTTTTTATAATCTCTTAAAATCACCTACAGACAATATTACTTTTTTTCAAAACTAATGTTATTATCTTCGCGCGGGAGTGTTGAATCTCGTGAAGCATTCTGCGCCCGAACAAAATGGCCATAAATACTCGTATCTTGAAACAAACCAGCAAGCTTATTACGTAACTCGCTCGCGATCACCATCGTTTTCATTTTGACAGTTCATGTATAGGCTGACAATTGGCATCGGAATCAGCTAGCTGTCACATTCATACAAGAACTGTCAAAATGAACACGATGGCGATTGCGAGCGAGTTACGTAATAAGCTAGCCGGTCATGGATTATTTAAAAATAGGATTATATCAATTCGCCGCCTGGTAACTAGAACCGAAGCCTGCCTCCGTGTGCAATTGGCCCGTATTACTCGGCAGACTTCATTCAAAGGTGTTGAAACTTAACGTTCTCCCACATACTTTCCGACAATTCTGGAGCGTTGAACAATATCCATGCTAATAACAAGACTGTCCATCTTGTAGATTTAGCAATATTTTATATTAAGTACCCATGTATGTTGATTAAACGGAACCGTACCTCGAGTACGATGCTCGATACTTCGTGACGTGATATGTAGGTACTTTAAAGGCCATCTTATTATTTCTTAGTCCCATTAAAATGTGTTTCCGCTACTCTGACAAATAAATAAAAAAAAACTGGCAAATAAATGTGTTTCTGGCAAATAAATGATTCTTATTCTTATTCTCGTTATTCTTTCTATTGCATACCTATCTCGCTTATTAAGTTATTGAAATGTTAAATTTAATAATTGTTAAACATCAATGACTGCGGTTTTTAACTAGTGTATTTTCTTCTGAGAGTAGATCTGTACCCAGCAGTGGTACATATATAGGCTGGAGATGATGATGATGATGATATTCTTGCTAAGAGTCCGTATTTCTTGTGTACTATTTGTTATATATCGTGTTTTTACTCTGTACATGAATCAGCAATTATATATCTGAAATGAAACAGAAAGCAAATTCATTTAGTTATTTTTCGAGACACATTCCAGATTCAGGCTTGGCAGTTTCGTCTCTTTATCAAGTTTAACTGTGTGTAAAGTGTCGTAAATGTACTGGCAAACTTCTAACCATTCAAATTTATGATATGCCATTAGAGTGTTCTCGCTTACCCGTTTCCTCAGGTGTCCAATGTAGGTAGGTGTGCCTATCTCAATTTATTCATAGCCGTTTATATCTCTACTAGCTGTTGCCAGCGACTTCGTCTGCAAAGAATTCGTTTATCGCTATCCCGTGGGAACTACGCAATTTTCCGGGATAGAAAGTAGCCTATGTGCTATTCCAGATTTTTCTCTATCTATGTGCCGAATTTCATCCAGATCCGTTGGGCCGTTCTGGCGTGATTGAGTAACAAAAAAACAAACATCCATCCATCCATCCATCCATCCATACTTTCGCAAGTTAGATTCCCATGCACTGTCGACTACTTGCTTTAAAAATAAAACAGTTGATGTGCTTATTTATAATTAAAAAAGTAAATTTGATACGATAAGCTATGATTAAAATTTTAAACGAATGCGTGATCCATCTATAGATGTTTAATATCTACATACGTGATTCATTGCACGATCTATTTTAATTGAACAATGCCGTTCTGTCTGTGAAATATTATCGGCATACCCCCTTTATCCGTTCAGAATTAAGCAGATAGTCAAATAAAATGCAATAAATATTGTAGCTCTTGCATTTTATTTCTTTGTGACATGCCTGTTTAATTTTGATACCTTTGTTAGATTTGGTTTTAGCTATTGAATATAGGATGCGACTTGTGTTTTAGATATTTGTGGTGACAAGTGGCATCAGATATAATGTAAGTGGTAATGTTTGAGAGAGAGCGAACAGAGCTGAGGTGTTGAGGCGGCGAGGCGAGTTGGGCCGGAGGTTCAAGCACAATGGGAGCGATGGCGCGACGGCGACGGAACCGGATAACACCTATTGCCGGCGCACTGGGAACCGATAAGAGCGGCCGAGCGCGCGCCCCAGCCTGCGCGGGCCCACGCCTTCGCTTCGCCGTCGGCCCCTGATTTATGTACGACGTGTCTCCTTTTTAATGAGTCCGTAAGAAGATATCTTACACAATAAATTTCCTTGCCTGTGACTTGCCAAAATGCTTCCACGTCGATATCTGCAAACAAACGCAATCCCTTTCCGTTAATCTGCCGAGCGAACGTATCGCCTATATACATAAGTCGTGGTTATCTCGGGTAATGGCCGTCTATCTAGTTGATCTGCCAGTTTTATTTATGGCCATGTTTTCCTTTACGCGCTCCTTCCAATTTGTGGAGAGTGAAAGGGATTGTTATGAGGCTGCCATGTTTCATAGCAATAAACATGTGTATCCAAAGTAAGGACATTAACTATTTTCTTTCAGTGTGTTTTTATTTCACGTGACTATTGTTTTCCTCCAGCATTGTTACTGCTGTTTTTGTCGCAACAAAGAGCAAAATACTCCACAGTATTTCCAAATGATATTACGACGGTTCGCTTTGTTGTTGGTTTTAGGTTCGGCGATAACGTTTTATTTTAGACGAATAACCTGTTTTCCTTACTTTATCCAGAAATTTGGCTAGCTGCATAAGTAATACGATAAATAAATTAAATTTGTTTCCATATCAGTGCTTAAATCCGGTGAACAACGGATATTGCTTTGTAATTATTATTTGGGCCGGCTATAGAATGCCGGTTTGCTTTCCATAGTTACACAGTGTAATTTGATATGAACACTTGTGTTCGGTATGTTAGC
Source organism: Pandemis heparana (assembly GCA_963854515.1). Lineage (NCBI taxonomy): Eukaryota > Metazoa > Arthropoda > Insecta > Lepidoptera > Tortricidae > Pandemis > Pandemis heparana. The sequence goes on along the minus strand of OY978008.1, from coordinate 11,729,528 downwards.
GATACGCGGCCACAATATTCGTGGGGTTAATTCGGAGCGGGCAGCGGGCGGCGGGCGGCGGGCGGCGGGCGCGCCGCGGCCGCGGCCCTCGTTACGGCCACCGGCGTCCGCGCTCGTTTTGTGTAAGTAGTGCGTTCATCCTGTTAAATTTATTGCCGCTTTTATATCAGCCGTTACAGAGAGGTCCCCTTTCGTCCGTATCGGGCCGCGCGGAACCCAGCTTAGTGAAGTCGCAATTACGTTTTACCGGCTTTGACTTCAGCGAAGGCGACTTTTGCCGCCCACCGAATCGTAATGGAATTAACAGTCCAGAGCGTTTTTTTTAATTTGCGTCCTAGCCATGTTCTTAAGGATTCCCTAACCTGAAACTCCAATTTCAATCTTAAATTTTCACAAACATAATATTCGTCACGTGATTTCTATGTGAATATCTATAAATTATTAAGTTAGATTTTTATATTATATCACTGTTTCACTACAAATAATAAACATTTAACTGTTAACCGCTTAGCGTAGCACAGTTCGTAGCAAGTGCTACGAATACCGCGCCGCCGGGCCGTAGCAATCAAGTGTGTAAATTGCTATGCGTAACCACATAATTATATTCATTCGTTCTACCCCACGTATGATGGTTTTAAAACTGAAAAAAAAAACTCGTGATAAATTATTATTTTTTTATTTCTATGTAATTAGTTGGTTAAGTATACTGGCTTCTGCCCGTGACTTCGGCTGCGTAGAATTATCTATTAAAAGAAACCGCATCAAAATCCGTTGCGTAGTTTTAAAGATTTAAGCATACATAGGGATAAACATACAGACAACAGACGGCTGAAAGTGACTTTGTTTTATACTATGTAGGGAAGTGATAAGCCCCACTGCTGGGCACATGTCTCCTCTCAGAATGCAAAAACCAAACGCCACCGAAGTCACCTGGAGCACGCATAGTCAGCTAAACATCAAAATAGTCAGTTTGTAAAGGTAATCTTTTAAGATTGCATCTGGTCTGTATCAGAGGGAAGTTGCAATAGGTGATGCGGTGCATTAAAAATAAGGCGACACCTGTACAGCGCGCCGCGGCTCATCCAACATGCATGCTTCTGCACCCGGCGCCGCGCAACTCATTATGACTGGAGAGTTGATATCCTTTTTAATTTTCAACTGACAAGCACCTGATGATTTCCAATCTTTTGACCGGTTTATGTCAATATAGTACAGTCAACCGCAATAATACCGGTTAGACAAGAGTACCAAGACTCTAAGCACATTTTTGCCTATACTATAGGCCCTATAGCCTTCTGCGACCTACGAGTATCACCTTGATGCAAAGTAATGCTTTGGATGTTTTATTTCGGCAAAAATAACACTACGTAAAAAGCGGTTAAAAAGAGGCTGCTATTATTTAGATAATACCTACTATTTAATTTTTGGCAGTTTTCTACAATTTAGAATGTTTTTATATGTAAAATATCACAGTGAAATCGTACAATTGGGACTATAACATGAAAATATTCAACGCTGCTTAAAATGCTTATTAAGTAATTGAATTATTACCAATGCGTGCTGTGATTCTACAATAATAATCTTATGTAACGTTTGTATTTAAATCTATGTTGTATATTGAAAGAACACTTATATGTCCTCCAGACAGGCATTCCTAATGTTCACGTTAGATGCGAGATCGTTTCGGGGATACGCCTTACAAAACGAATTACGATTAATGTGACACAGGCCCACTGAACATCTTTGGAATCGGGAATATTATAGCCGCCAGTAGCGGCGCAAGGAGGCTTTAATGCGCACCAAATACCGATTTATGCTACACCAGACAGGCCGACTCGTAAATTAAACGATTTGGAGAATCAGCTTCGACACTGTAACATATTGTAAGTAATTAATTTATATCACCGTAAATCCGTCATACGTACATGTATTTAATACTTCACAAATCTGTATAATGTGAGCATACAAACATTAATGATATGTACTTAAAAAAACTTTGCATATCAAAAAGATTTTGGACGCAATGCCGGCGTCAAAACTTGGATTCACTTCTAAAGTGCATCGGTGGACACAGCGCTATTTTCTTTTATGGGCGCCTTTACGATATTACAGTCCTGTTTCTTGCATAAAAACTTATGCACTTTCTTGCATCTGCGGAAAACTGCCTGAAGCTTCTAATTGCACTCGCAATAGTTCTAGCTTGGTCAATCTGTATATATATCAAAGCCCCCCATACACTTTGGCGCTAGCAGGCTAAAATTTTGTAAAGATGTTGCTTTTATGATGTTTCAAACAAAACCGTGAGGGTCATTTGTCAAGCAAGTCGATAATTATAATAGCTAAAACCATTTTCAATAAAGAGTTTTACATACAAAACCATTTTCAGGATTTTTTAGAATTTTCCACGGGGTTTGGAAAGGGATTTGTATTTTCGCTTTAAAACGGTTATTTTCATAGTCGTTACTGGTGTACGGTCGCCCAAATAAGTGGTCTACCACTTTTCATCCATATTCCTATCAAATGAAAATGTCGCTAAAGTCGAACTTTCAAGTTGACAGCCTGTCTTATCGACGTTATATATTGTGACGTGCAAAGGAATTATAGCCTTAGGGTGGTAGACCACATATTTGTTTGATGGTACACCAGTATCCCCTGTATGCTGTGTGTGTCCTATGTATACATATAATAACTCTTTTACTAACCTCGTTTATTTACTCGTACTCTAATTAGCTTAATAACTTGTAGCAATCGGTTACTAAAAGAATTGGTAATAATCTTTTAAAAATGTTTAAAAAATTTCGGCTAGTTACACATATCTATCAAGCAACTAAATTCTAAATCTGCAAACAATTTTCCGGTATGTAACATCGATGTCGTAAAATTTACGAGCCCGCTGCCGATGCATGAATACTCGACGACGGTTACCGAGAAAACATTTTTCATCCCGAGACGAACGGCGAAACCTCCATGATATTACTCTTGTACCTGGAGCTGAACGCTCGACATATTGTTACCTCGTGCAAAATTTATCTTATATTGACGTGTGCATTGTTGTTAATAAGCATCCGAGAAGGCCGAGTCGACGCCCAAATTTGCGTTGGATAAGGCAATTTTATGGGTTTATTGAAAGGTATTTTAGGCCTGCACACCCCTAAGTGATGAGATCCGGCCGAACCCCGCTCTTCATAACGTCTGTAATACCGTTTTACGACCAGCTTAGGACGTAACTTATACATATTTTGAATAACTTTACGTGCTGCTTAGAAAAGAATTACTACCGCCCGGTCTTGCTGAGATAAGCTTATCTAAATATATAAAAGAAGAAACTGACTGACTGACTGACTGACTGACTGACTGACTGACTGACTGACTGACTGACTGACTGACTGACTGACATATCAACGCACAGCCCAAACCGCTGGTTCTAGAGATTCCAAATTTGGCACGTAGGTTCCTTATAAGGTCTAGGGGTGCACTAAGAAAGGATTTTTCAAAATTCGACCTCTAAAGGGGTTAAATGGGGGTCCAAAGTTTGTATGGGGAAACAAGATTAGTTAGACTATTTTATTCGAAACTTCACAGGAGTAATCCTAACAATAAATGAGTAAACACCTGTTTCAGGTTTTTTGAAAATTCAACCCCTAAAAGGGGATACGGGGTTACAAAGTCTGAAAATCAACGTGGGTATTATTATTATTATATTATAGTGGGTAGTATTGTTTGTACGGTTTATCGGGTCGCTGATTACGAGAACAACAACACACATACCTACCTGACACACACACACACACACACACACACACACACACACACACACACACACACACACACAAATTTCCACGGGAACGGGAAAAAACGGGATTTATTATATTCGATTCCGAGTGACCCTATCTAAAATTTCGTACACAAGTAGATGATTACAAAACTAAGAAAATATTTTCAGGATTTTTGGAAATTCTCACGGGATAAGGAAAAAACGGTATTTATATATTCAGTTCAACGAAATCCTATGAACTATAATTACTAGACTTCAAATTTGGCATGGAAGTAGGTGATTATAATAGTAAAAAACAGTTTTAGATAAGAAAAAAACGAGATTTATATTCAGATCTACGGGATCGATTTTTCGTTTTAATGATCGTAGAAAACTGAAATTTGGCCTTCAGGTTCCTTGGGGAGTATAGGGGAGCACTACCGAAAGGATTTCCCAAAATTCTGACGGAAATGAACGGGAAAGAACGGGATTTTTTGTTATACTGCAGTGCAGGTTGAAGAAGGCTGAAATTCGACATGTAGGTTGCTTGTGGAGTGTAGAGAAGCTTTAGAGAGGACTTTCCAAAATTCCCACGGGAACGGGAAAAACTGGATTTTTCGTTTTACTGGTCGTAGAAAGCTGAAACTTGGCATGTAGGTTGCTTGATGAGTGTAGGGAAGCACTAAGAGACAATTTCCTGAAATTCCCACGGGAACGGGAAAAACGGGACTTTTCGTTTTACTGGTTGTAGAAAGCTGAAATTCGAAATGTAGGTTGCTTGGGGAGTGTAGAGAAGTATTAAGAGAGGACTTTCCAAAATTCCCACGGGAACGGGAAAAAACGGGATTTTTCGTCTTATTCGTCGTAGAAAGCTGAAACTTGGCATGTAGGTTGCTTGAAGAGTGTAGAGAAGCTATAAAAGATAATTTTCCAAAATTCCCACGGGAACGGGAAAACGCGACTTTTGTACTTTTGTTTTTTTACTGGTTGTACAACGCTGAAATTCGGCATTTAGGTTATTTGGAGAGTATAAAGAAGCATTAAGAGAGAAATTTCCAAAATTCCCACGGGAACGGGAAAAACGGGATTTTTCGTTTTACTGGCCGTATAAAGCTGAAATTTGGCAAGTGGGTTCTTTGGGGAGTGTAGGGAGCATTAAAAGATCATTTCCCGAAATTATTAAGGGAACGGGAAAAAACGGGATTGAAATACTCCTGGTACACGCGGGCAAAAGCTATTTGTCAATAAATGAAGTCTACGCGGACGAAGTCGCGGGAAAAAGCTAGTGACAGTATAAAACTGTGTCATCTTAATAGTGATATACCTCGGACACGCATTGAAATGTTTTGTAAATATCAAATTAATCAAGAAATTTACTTCTTGATTTTTAATGTTTACTTTTTACGTTTTACCGTTTGACCTGCTATGGGTGGTGTAGGGGTATAGCACGCGTCACGGAATGACGAGGACCCGGGTTCGATTCCCGGCCATAGCTTTACTTTTCGGATTTTTCTATGTGTTCTAATTTTCAGTGTCGTTTAGAAATGAAATGTTTTGTGTTGTTTTGATTGTAAGTAGCATGGGTTTTCAAAATTCACGCTTTCCTATTTCAATTAGATATGTATTTTTATCGCAATTTGCTAATTAGTGCTGCACTACCAGATGGGATCGTAACGAACAGTCGCAAGAAAATTCTCGATACGTAGGTACGCATATAAACAGTCCACTAACAACAAAATGATGTAACTCTAATACATGTTTCGCGTGTCCGCACACGGTGGATATAATAAAAGGCAATATTTGTAACAATCCGATTTTAGCCCGTCGGCATTTGTATCTAGTGGATAGAAATTGTGCGGGTCAGCACACGTGATCCGCACATGCAATCAGCCGTTAGGGCACACCGTGACACCCCTAAAACGATTTGATTAAAGTCATAAAACTCGAGGTAGCTGCTACCGCTGGCAGTGGGAGCGGCGCGGGCGATAGAAAGTACAAGTTATACGGCGCGCCCTGTCCCGCGCCCCGCCCGATCCCGTCCGGTCCGCCCGCCGCGTGCGCTCGCCTCCTAGCGGGCCGCCATCAACTTTCAATAACACAGTCTACTGCTCCTGCAACTAGGCTTAACACAACTTTCATAATTGTGACAATATCCCTGCTTCCTATACCTGCCGCATTTAGATTCTGTTTACATATTTCAAAGGCTATTGGTTGTTTTATGGAGCCTGGTTTATTTAATACATAATTTGTTAAGGCAGGTTTGTATGAATCGCTATGTGGTCAACTACATAAAATAAATTCATTCTACGTATAGCAAATAAAAAAATTGTATTTGTTAGTTTTGGGGTGGATTTTTGACGTTGTAATTTGTGTGCAATACGTTTAACATGGCACACAAATTACAACGTCAAAAATCCACCCTTTGACTAATTTGACCTAACAATGTTTTTAGTGGAATATTTGAACGGTACCTAATTCCAAAAAAATATTGACAGTTAAGAATATACTTAAAAGTCACTCAGTTTGTATACTAAGCAATAAACAAAATAAAATAGCTCGAATATACATAGCGTCAAAATAATGTCTACAACGTTGTACTTAACTACTGCTTATAATTTATACGTAGTGGAAAATTTAATCTCATTTTACATGCTTATCACTTGCATCCACATGCAAGTTATACGATTTTCGAAGCACGCGTCTCCGCTTCTCTATTGGATGTTGTTAGCAAGTATCGAATCCTAGGGCTTACGGTGCGAGCGCTGGCACGTCAAACTTCGCTAACCGCCCTTAAGAAAGTTGGTAAAGTTGCCTCCGTTCGGAGATGTGTTGTGTCGGTACCGCCCCGCGACGTTCCCGACCTCGTGTAAACTGTAATCCCCACAGATGATGCCAGGATTTAGTAGCTTTATATTACCTTCACCGAAAGTTGCTTGATAAATGTTGTCTCTAACAGCAAAAGATACACACGACAGGATCAATCGGCGGGGTACCTAATCTAACGCTAAACATTAACCACCTCGATGTTTAGTATAAGTCGAGGGTAGGTACCAAATCTTAATTTGCCTCGTATGTAGAGACGTTTATGTACGATTCGATCGATGATGTTGTGGTATAGCAAGAAGCCGCAAACTGAGTGCACGGTATGCGACACACGCGAATTGTACCAGAGTTTGCGTCCTCGCACTCGACTGCGCATCAATGGCGCTCGCGTCGCATTATCAGCCGTCACTTCGCTCGACAGGTGTCGCCTTCAGCCAACTCGAGAGTAAATTACTTGCTTCGAAGTCGCTGAATCAGCCCGACTCCCTAATCGATTTTCGAACCGTTCGCTCTAAAAGTTGGAAACACAGATGATTATGAATGACTACCGCAAAAGCTACGGCGAACTCCTGAAATGGATGTTTCATGGCAAAATAATTTCCTTAAAAAGCTCAGTACTTATATGTATACAGCTGAGCTTATGAGTCAAAAATTTATAGTTGCAGTGTATTCTTCTATACTGTAAAAAAAATGTAGGTATTTAATATTCGTCTTGTGTAGCTCTACGCGAGCTTTGAACGAGATAAGCCTCTAATACTGCCTGCCGATTAATTATCAAAATTTGATCATAATTATAACAACAATCATGTTCATGTAGAAATGAATAGCAACATCTTGAACTCTAAGCGCGAGCAACGAGCTCGTTTTCGTATTTAAATAGGGAAATGGGAAACAGACGCGGTGAGTCGACGAAGCACTGGTGCCGTGGTATTGTTTTAATTAAAGTAATTGGAGGAGGCACGCTGTGAGTCGGCGCTCGGTAGCCATGATCTGTGCCTTGAGGATTTACACCAATTTAAGACCGAGGCATCAATTAATAGCAGCTTCGAGAAACCATGTTCGATCGTGTATTCGTATACCGTGAACCAAGTTCCTTATCGCAAGTTATACTTGCTCCTGACGCTTGCTTGACTATGAGAGCTTTGCTGAAAAACGTGTCGTTCTCAATAATACTAGAAGAAAAGGCTAGAAATGTTCAAGGCTGTAATTTATGATCAGTTTGCTAAAATAAATTAACGGTTCAACAATATTTGTAAATTGACCCTTTTCAGAAAATGTATTACTACACGAAAAAATTTATGGCGGAACAGATTCTCTCAAAATTATTGTATTGGTTACCTATCTTTTGAAGTGGAATCATACGAATGTTTGTAGCCGATTCATAGATGTTGTATTTTATGTAAGTATTTATTCAAGTATAGCTTTGCTTAGCTTGGGAATAATAATGTCAATCAGTTTATCCTATGATATTGAATAATTTATAAGAAAAATTATATAATAATACATAATAATAATAATAATATAACTTTATTGCAATTAAGATACAAAGTGAAAAATATGCATTACATTTCGATATTGTGCGCACAAATGCTGTTACCAATATATCATCATCTAAAGCCTATTTACGCCCCACTACTGGGCACAGGCCTCTTCTCACAATTAGAGGGCTTAGGCTGTTAGTTTAGTACCCACGTGAGCCCGGTGCGGATTGGAAACTTTACACACACCATTGAATTGCTTTGCAGTCGTGTGCAGGTTTCCTCACGATGGTAAATTTCAAATGAGGTATCGCACATAAATTCCGAAAAATCAGATGTGCGAGTCCGAGATTCGAGCCCACGACCGCTTGAGAGGCCACAGGGCACATATTTATTATATAAAAAATATATTAAATTGTATAAATAAGATTGAGGCATGTTATCATCTCAAGTCAATAATTCAGGCCATAATATTATTGAATTAAAATAATATAATCATATGATAGTGTGGTAGAAGCAGGCGGGGGCGAGTTGAGTTCATGCATATGCATACATCACAAAATATCGAACGCGAAGCGTCCCGATCCCGAGAATGGCCGACCACACCCCAAATTATCGAAGTTATTCTAACATCGAAGCCTGTAAAGGTTATTTCATGATAGCTGTGATTTAATACATACTTATAAGAGAAACTTCGGTAATTTAAGTATCAATTATTGTCAAAAACTGTGTTTCATTCTTTATAACAAATAAAAAAAGAAACAGTCGGTCTATTAGCTTTGAGACTACCAACCAGTTCGCTGCAGGTAAAAAAAGTGCAAGATAAATCCACAGCAATTTAAAACTGTAATTAATTAACGATTCATTTGCGTTTATTGCCGTTCGCACGCTGTTGGCGTTCGTGCTTGCCTGGGAATGCATTTTATTTGTATCTTTCTGTTCTTCTTGGAAAGTTCCGCATTCGAAATGATGTGCCGTCGTTGTTCTCATTAGAACTAGAACATTAAAATTAAGGAGCGTTTATACTTTTCGGTTTAGCTTCTGATGCCTAACCTAAGCAGTAGTTATTTTTTTGTACTTCATTTTCAAATGTAAGTAGCACTGTATAGGTAGTTTCCCCTTTATCCCCTACATCGAACAAAGCTATTTAAGTGATTAGAATTGTGATTATGTATTTACTTATTAAATAAAACAACAAGCCACTTTTATTTGCCTTGCCATACAATTTACAATGACCAAGCATTTACTACCGATATTGATTCATACCTAATATATCCTTACCCAAGTCTAGTATTCTGCTTGACCTTGCGCCGGCCAATAGGAAAATAGCAATCACCGCATTCGTTTGGCAAAAATAATTTATACAAATTGTGTGACATTTCCACTCTATTAGTTAATTCCTATAAGTACCTAACTAGCTCTCTCCGTCACAACAAACGTGTTTAGAAAACTATAAATAGTTCAATCAAAGTCTCTTAAAACATACATAGGTACGTAGAACCAATGCGACAATCGCAACGGCGGAACATAAGAAAAGGAACGAGAGAAACTGACACTAACAAAAAAAAACAAAGATAAACGGAAACGGACCCGCTCGCAAAGAAAAGTAGGAACGCTCATGTGAAAGGAAACTTTACGGCAATCACTCCTACAATACTTAGTGCGATACGTTGCTCCGTATAATGTTGGTCTAGGTAACTTATTTTATATGCAGTGTTAAAAGCGGCTACAGGACTACTTCATTAACGTTTACAGTTGTAAAGTCACGCCAGACACGCCTTTGGGATAGTAGATGTTACCAGCGCCCTTTTATGAAAGACGCCGCCGTTCTTCTTTAATCAAGCAAATGCTGTCTATTTCGTTAGAAAAGACAGGATTAACCCTTTTTCCGAGGACACGTTTGTAGAAGTTTCCTTAAAGCAATTAAAGGCTGAAGCAATTTCAACTCTCAAATGAAAATTCATATTATTTACGATCTTAAGATAAGTTACTTTAACTGTATAGTGAACATTAAATCTAGTCAAAGTTAATAAATATAGAAAAAAGTAACACCGACTGTAAGTTTAAATTGATCTAATGCATTTTTTGTTTCAAAAGCGGTTTTTAAGTGGGAAAATAAAGATTTGATTGTTATTTTGGTCACTTTTTGAGCACGCCGTGGGTGGCGCGGTAAACACAGGCCTATTTATTTCTTAATTGGTTGAGTAGGCTATTTGGACGTTACAAAATAATAATTTTGATGATTTTAATAACAATAGGTAAAAGGTTTTTCATCAAATGAATAGTCAATTAACTTGTAAGGAAAATATAAAACGTTTTATAATACAAAATATACTGTAAATATACTGTAAAGTAACAAACTCAGCCGTGCGCAGTCGAAAATAGTGAATAATGCAAAGGCTTACGAAACAGATCATATTTTTTCAGAGAAAATGTGGAATCGCGAAGTGGCAAAACAGAATTTAATATTCGTAAAAGGGTTGACGTCAGGATTGGGCCAGGCAGCGCGGCGGTTGACGCGTCCCGGCTCTAGGAGTTTTTTTGGCTACTTTCCAAAATCAATATCTTGGGATACACTGACCGTCGCGCATTGTGCACTAATCTGCCAGAGGCTAGAGTGCAGCGTAAATTCACGTATCGCACCCATTCCGTTCCGTTGCCACCGTTTCCGTTTGTTTCCTGAGTACGTATGTTTCAACTCTTAATTTCACAATTATTCAGCCGCGTCGACTCGGGTTGTTTACCCTCCCCTGATTCTGATTAGTAGCATTTTGGTTTACATTTTAGCTCGTGTTTCCCTCGACCTAATAAACGCAGTATCTGTTACCCAAACGAGATAAAATTGCTTTTCTCTACAGCCTTGTATAATTAAATCCCAACGCGCAAATAAACAATGTCTTTAATTTACCAAAATTATATCTTCATAGGCCAAATATGTATTTGGGTAAAGCTGAAACTCAATGGAATTATTTGATACAAACAACGTATTCACATACGAATTCTTTAACCTCCTGGGACAAACAACCTTTGGATTGCAAAGGCCATCTTCATACGATCGTATACCTACCACAGGTAGGCAATCGGAAACTCACATTATTAGTATCAATTACATTTTAAGTTAGTTAGTACTCATATCATACTTAATTCTTAATTTCTTTAAACACACTGTTACATCCTTGTTAAAATCGAATTGTACGCTTACATATAAACATCAGTTTTTATATTAAGCTTGTCATCTTATTTCATAATATACCCATCGTCAAATAGGTTTTCTTACCTCACATATCATAAGAGGTTTTACGACAAATATCATTATCGCACTGCCAAAATATCACGTTGAAATGAGAATGCTCCAGGACACGTGAATGAATAATACATGAAAAATAAATCTCTTCCCAGGCGCCTCTTCTTTCGAGTAAAATTTTGAATAAGCAAATGTTACAGATTTTGCTTCAAACATACGGAAATATACGTAGTTTGGCGTCGTCAGGCATACTTTAAGATGTAACCGCAAAATAGAGTACAAGATAGTGGTGACTGATGACTTTATTTAAACGGTTTGGTACAATTAGAAAGTTTCGCAATAAGTGAATAGAATAATGGCTTTGAATCAAATTAACAGAATATGGAAGTGGCATGACGAAGCGGCGCGGCGGAGAGGGCGCAGTCGGGTGCGACGCGATGCGCCGTGCTCGAGAGCTCGCTTCATTTAAAGGCACTTGTCTGTAATTGCAGCGCCCGTCTACGTCTACCTCCAAAGACCTGCCGCCAGGACGGCGGCGCGTTACCGAACAAAAAGAAGTTTTAATACCTTTTGTTGAGCCTTTACGGGCTTTCGCGAAACTAACTCGGCCGCTGCTCGCCGCTAACGTCGACCTCGCCCCACTATTATTTTTTCGCCATTAATGCGTCGGGCGAAATCTAATTGTGAGCAGAAAAAACTCCAGTATTGGATTTCAGGCAGCTAATGATTTATTTTCGCGATCTAACAAAAATCATATCAGCTATAATTAAGTTACATAGCGAGGAAAAAATAGCCGAATACCTATCTCGCACGTAAGGGAAATGGTATTTAGTTAATGCGTTCATAATGCTCCATACATTTCCTTTTATAATTCGTGACTTTTGGTAAAATAAATGTGAGAAATCTAACAAATCGTTATCTCATATGAAGTTTGCTATATTTATGTATCCACTTTAAAGTAGAAGTGGAAAAAACCAAGTATAGTCAGAAACCTAAATTTTTACTCGCAATGGCACGGAGATGGCATATATGCTTAAGTTGCGAGGTTGTTCGTGTGCTAAAACGAATGTTCCCATTTTTCACTAAAACGATTCGACCCATTTAGATACGGTTTTCTAAAAAGTTTAGTGATCACGTGTTATCGTGGTTTGGTCAGAGGGCGCTGCCGTGATTATATTTTACTTACCTACCTTAACCTTTTTTAAACCTTATGTGTATCACGTTTTTAAACACCCGTTGTTGGTTCCAAGATGGTCTGGGAGCAAAAAAATACATAGAATGTACCAGTTGCTTCTCTCCCTGCGCATATGGTAAAAGCCCATCGAGGGAATGGGCGAAAATCTCGGGAATCATGTTATAGATGATGCGGCAAGCAACCCATCACTATTTTGATTCCCCTTTCCACTTATACGCCCACAATCATGCTAAACATGGCCATTTAGGTCTTGTTGCCTTAGGTTCTGTCTACCCTGTAAAGGATAAAGACGTGATTTATGTATGTGTATATTTTGTTGTTATTACCATTTGACTAACACCATTTACAGCTTAAAATGCCACTGTCTTTTTTACGCGTAAATAATAGGTTCAATAGTCTCTTGTGCCTAAGGCGGCATCAATTTCACTTGTGAAGACAGACTACATTACATTGCTACATTCATCAGCACAGATTGTACCTCTTTTGACGACGTTTCGTTGTTGATCTCATTTTGCAATTTTAGGAAAGTTTTATTTCTCAAGGTTTTTATGTCTCACTTCGCGAAGATTTAACAGACGCCACAAACAATTTAAAAAAAATATTTGCAGCACTGGTACTGAAAAAATTTAAATCCCAGAAAAGAAGGATTTTTTTTAAGCAATTCACAAATTACCGTCCCATATCTATCATATCTTACATTTTGCTCTCTGTGTAGAACAACGGAAAATTAATGGTGCATCATCTATTTTCGAGTTATATGAATTATGTGTGTTAGGTACTGTAAACATAAAATTATCTTTTTGCAGATAAAAAAAAAACTAAACATAATTTTGCAAAAAAACTTGGATAACGGTTGCAGTTTGGTCGGAAACGCAATAAATAGCTCGGGCGGCGGCGCTTGACCCACTTCCTGTTACATGCCGAAACGCCCGCGATTTAATCGCGCCCTGCCCCACTCCCTTCTTCCGCCTAGACCCCACACGCTTCGCTACTTTGCCGCATAATTATTAAATCCATTCCGAGTTCGCCAAGAAAGGGGCACTCCCGGATACTTTCTACCTTTCCGCCATCAATATCCGAAAACGTGCACCTAAGTAAATACTATTTGTTTCCAATTTAACCCCGCTTTTATCGCTTAAGCCGCAATTAACTTCTAATTAACTCGTTTCTTGTTTATGTAAATATTAAAAGTGCTGAAACTCTATAATCAAAACTGCACTGCGACATTCTTAGAACATTGTGGTACGAGTATAATAGAGGTAATAATAATAAAAACCTGGAATTGGCTTTAAACAACAAACCTATTAGGTATAGCAAAATGTAAGTAAGTCTGTCTTGTTTGTCTCTGGCAAAAGCAAATGTCAAAGTGATAGATAAATGCAAAAGAAAGTTAATTGAACGTTAATTAAACTTATGAAGCGTTTGTGAATAAGAGTGTAAAATGTTTGATTTGATGACACAAGAACAAGATCAAACAGTCCGCTGACACTCGGGAGGTTACTAAGGTAGTATTTAATATTAAGTAGACAGTTATTGTCTGTCTTGTTCATAATGCGAAATAAATATTTCTCTCTTAATCATTATATGTGTGCAGATGGTGACAATTTTAAATGGACTCGTACTTGTTTTTATTAGTGTCTCTTAAATCAGCTGATTAACTTGCATATTGTGTTTTCTTCACAAGTGGGCAGATTCTGTTAAAAGAAATATAACACTCTTTCACAGCTTAAATTTTATCATTAATATGTGTATCCTCCTCAGTTCCGTCATTTTTTAACTGGTATAGTGCTTAAAACCTAGACGCGACTCACCAGTTTTCTAATTTTAGAGATAAATTTCATTGAACAATTTGTTCTTTCTATAACATTCGGCAGATGTTCTTACTATTGATGTACTTTTTATAAAGTGCGGGAGAACTCACAGCGACCTTTCTTTCACTTTTCGGAGAGCAGTAACAGTGCGTTCAGACGAGTAAACACGGTGCAATGTGCGAGCAAGGCGGCGCGGGCGCGGGCTCGGGCGACTCTCGCATCTGATAACACAGCGAGGCGGAAATTGCGCGGCGCGTCGCGTGCGCTGCGCGCGTGTACGTGACGTGCACTCTACTCGTTCGCTATTTTATTTCGCTCCGCTTCTCGGTGCATCGCCAAAATCTTTCACACCGCAATTTACTCCTTTCCTTTTGAATTTTCTCCGCTATTCCAATGCGGTCTAACCGTTTACCGCTGGCGTACGTAGGTAGGTACACATTAAACACGAATGAAAGAGCCACTTCTTAAGTATTTAGTCAGTTTAACGTTTTATATTATATTGCGTGCTGTTGAAAAAATAGAATCATGGTTGTTCATAAATAAATGTACATTTCTCTCCCCCAGTTAAGGCTGCGTTACACATGCCATTAGCTTGTACATTTTTGTGGAAGTACCTGGCACGCGTATGTCAAATTTCATATAAATATGACACAAGAATGCAAGCTACTTGCACAAAAATGTACACGCTACTGGCATGTGTGACGCAGCCCTTAAGTATCATCTGTAAGTCAGTGTGTCTCAATTTCACGGTAACGCACAAGTATGTGTGCATACATGTAGGTAGGTACGTTGCGACTACGTTGTAACATAACAAAGCAGACGCGTGTGCGCTCGGAAATATTTTTGTGAAAGTTTCATGAATATATTAGCCATAAATGTGACTAAAGGAATCTATTCCCTGTTGCGAGCCGCCTCCGCGCCTCCCGAGCCCGGGCGCATGAATAGCTTAGCTATACCAACTGCGTCTATTATGTTCAAAATGAAAAACAAAAAATGTCAAAATGTTTCAGTCTTGCCATTTATACCCCGAACTCACCTAGTAATATTGCGATACATTCAGCATCAAATTTATAGAAGCTGACAAAGTGCTCACTGCTCAGAATATTTATTTAGACTCGCTTTGACGTAACTCTTGCCCACAATCTTGGCGCATCTTAAATATTAATCAAATACTACCCGAATGTTCTTAATTTTAAATAACTTGTATTGAGACGCTTATCTAGTCATTACCATTTACACATTTGTTACGTATTTACATACCTACTTGTTAGTTTATAAATGTCCCCCTCGTATTTCCGGTTTCCTCAATAAAAGGAATCCCGCTGAGCCGGCAGGTTTAATCTCAATTATTTTATCCGTCACAAATTCCTTTTGATTAGATTTTATTCGAACTCCATTCCAATCCCAAAGTGCTGCCGGTCCAAATCGAATCTATCTAGAATTAAAAGCAGAATAGGGGCAGTATCCGTTGCGTGTACCAAGCTTTTCCTGAATCGTAATGATTTTCAATAACCGAATTTGACATGGAAAGCATTATTTTAAAACCTAGTCATCTTCAACGAAATTGTTAAAAATCCTAATGCCCTTTTGCAAATATTGTAAAAACGGTACTTGGTATCTTAACCTTAATTAAATGTACATTCGTAAAAAAACCACCTCCTTGTTTTGATTGAGGTTAAATGTATTGTTACACGGGTGACTGTTCCTCACTTATCCCATCCGCTCGACTCTAAGCTGAGGCTGCTGGCGCTCATAAAATACAAGTTATACCATTATATTTTTACGACACCAACAAATGTCAACTTTTCGAAGAGAGACACCCGCCGACCGCTCTCCGCCGGCGCCGCATTATTTGTTATCTCGGAGCGTGCGGTTAGCGCTCTTCGTGATTTTTCATGAACGGTGCTAGTTGTTTAGAGAGAGGGCGGCTGGGGAAACGAACAACCCGCTTGGGATTACAGACTAGTCCCGGGTTAAGTTTCCCTACTCGAATCGATAATTCAGATGCGTTTATTTCGAGATCAATCTCATCCACTTGTTGTGCGACATTGACAGTTCGTTTTACTAACGGTTCTATTACTAATACAAAGATGTACATTAATGCAATTTCATTGCAGCCAACGTAATGGGAATCTAGATTAACATCAGATTTATAACCCCTTGCCTTGCGATTTATACCGCAAGCTTAAAAGTTATGGGCTAGATTAACTTCATGACTACAAATAGGTGTCCGTTATTAGTGTACCTGAATAATATTGCATGTAATTAATACTTACAACAAACATATTGACAGGTAATTCGTTGTACTAATCAAAGTAATCGTATAGTGTTTTATATCTTGTCTCTATAGTCTAGAGATACACCTCCATCCTCATCCAACTATTTGTGAATTTTAATCATAATAAAAAATATTTGGGTAGTGCTTTATCTTAATATCGATTATATAGCCAAGATGTGCAGCAATCTATCTATCGGTGCATATTTATCTGCAAAGGAAAGGATCGATTAGTTTGTAGATGGGGGCACGGTCGCGTGTACGCGAGCCATAGCGGGCCGGCAGCGCGGCGGATCGACGCGGCTGTGCCTTCCGGCGAAACGCGAGGAATGTTGCCGATAGATTAACTTCTGATCTCTTTTCCGATATTATAGCGGAGCGCTTATGTAAGGAATTCTAAGCGCTTCAATCTGGTTTAAGGCCAACAACGGAATTCCGGAAATATGTTCGGGATAATTCTGTATCATTACCTGCATCATTTACTAATAGACACTTGCTGTACACCTATATAAGTATACCTATCACTACATAGTAGAAAACAAAGTCGCTTTCCGCTGTCTATCAGTCTGTCCCTATCTACGATTAAATCTTTAAAACTACGCAACGGATTTTGATGCGGTTTTTTTAATAGATAGCGTGACTCAAGAGGAAGGTTTATATGTATAATTCCACGCAGACATAGTCGCGGGCAGAAGCTAGTTATTGTATATGAGTAAACTGGTTTTCATTTTTCAAATTATCAGTTTTACTACGTATCTTTTGCAATGCAATTTGTAGCTTGTACAATGTACATCAATTAAAATATAGCAAATAGACTCTGACATGAATGCTCGTGCAAATAGGGTATATGAATAGCAAAATACATCCGCCGTTATACTTTACAACAACACTCTTCTCATAATACTCGTGTTTAAATTGTTAATATATTTCATAATCATTATTAAATATCCTAATGAACACAAAATATTTACCTTGCTACTCCGCTACTAAACAGCGGTTAGTAGCGGAGTATCATGGTAAATATTTAGTGTTCCTTGAAATGGACCTCCGCAAAGTAACGTCTGATTCAATAAAATATTTAAATATGCTAAGTCGGAAAACTCTAGGATGTTAGCCGGTCGTTGGTATACTTAGTACCTATATTCAGCGCCAATAATTAATATAATCTCAAAGCAAACTTTCGACTCAATAATTAAAACATTTCTGTTTGATATTCTCGTTGCTAGGCGGTCGGAGATGCGTATTGAGTTCCCAAGTTTAATAAGAGATAACAAATAAACGATTCACCAACTTCAAAAATACATTAATACGGGAATGGTGCTCGAAGTATAGAAGTGCTTTTAACATAAAGCGTAATTAAACATCTCCAGCCCTAGCCCAGATGAGCGGTTGTGCAAGTGAAGGTAAATAAGATAGTGTGTACATAATCGATTAAGCCGATAGTACAGAGGTAACATACCTTCTGGGAGTCTCGTATCGTTACCTACTTACGTCGGCAGGAGTACGTTCAGGTGGGACGAGGGCGTTCTGCGGCTTGTTTACATACAAGTGAATTCCATTAGATCCAGCCTGTGTGCCGTCGCCACAGCCTCCAGCCCCGTTCGCGCTTTATTCATATCCCATTAGCAGATCGATTCGCCTAAAATAGCTATCTCGTCGTTCGAACATTGGTTTACACGTAGGTTAACAATAAAAACTGATTAAAAATCCACTATCATCATTACGCATGGTCATTTCTATTCGGTTTGCCCTTCGGGCATTTGAAGATACCTAACAATCCTAACCAAGTTTTATTATCTCTAGTGAGGATATTTATAACAGTGGGATCACGAGTAATACGCTCTAATGCCAACTGTTCATACATAGTCATACAACTGTTCATATGGTAATGTGGAAAATGCATATATTTTACGAGTATTGACATACTCAGCAAGCACATTGCAGTAATCGAATCGCAATCCCTGAATTACTTATTGAATCCGTCTGTGGTCTTCATAATCAGTTCCAATTCACCAAATAGTGTTTTCCGAACGCAAAAGCATAAGATACATTAAAATAATTCTCACGGGATAGGAAATAAATGATTCTCGGTACTTAACTGTAAACTAGACTCTTCAATTTTGGCACACCTGTAGATGATTGTAACACCAAAACACGTTCTCCGGGAAAATGCGAAATTCCCGCGGGACAGATACGTGCATACAACTTCGGGGCTGTTTCTAAAAAATACTTCGCTAATAGAAAGCTACACTGATTCTGATTGACATTTAAGATTTTTTTTAATACCTAGGGCGAAACAGTTATTTCTATCCCGCGGAAACTTTACACTTTCTCGGGACAAAAGTAGTCTATACCAATCAAAAACAGTGTAGCTTTCTATTAGTGAAAGATTTTTTTAATCCGTCTATTAACAGTATTAATATTACTTGAGATATTGTCTACGCGTACGAAATCGCGGGCAGAAGCTAGTAAGAAATAAAAAGCACATACAAACCCTAAAACTGTTTTTAAGGTGGCATACCCAAATGGTAGGACTCTCTGCCAAAAAGAAGGAATAAAGGAAAAGTCACAGGAAAGTAGATATACTCGTAGAGGGTAGAGATCAATTAGGATTTTGTAAATCTTTGTTGCAATCTCAACTCTTCAGTATCGTCCTTAATTTTCCTGACTTCTATTTAGTAGGTACTAGGTATGTAAAAATATGCACTAAAATATTGAAAAAAAAATGATTTTGCACAGTTCTACGGTCTATACGAGTGCTACCTATGTTGTTTTTAGATAAAAAAAAATTTTCTTTATTTCAATATAGCGCAACGAGAGCTATCAAAATTCGGCGTGCATAATTTTAACGGAATTTCTGCCACAGTATTTTATGAGCGTAGCTACCTATTAGATTAACGTAGGCCAGCCTGAGCACAAGTTCATAATTATGGTAACTCGACATGACAATCCATTTAATGTCGCAGAAATGTGCTATGCCATTTAAAAGTGTGTTTAACTGTACCAGTGGAACAATAATTAAATTTTCTCTCGGCTCCGAGTGCAGAGTATGTCGTTTCATCAACCTCCGTACTAACTCGCGAGAACTGCGCAGCACCTGAAATATTTAATTCAGACCTGCCATTGTACTGTCATCTAGCGAATATTAAATCTCGACTTAACGTGTAGAAAGTATTTTACTAGGTAGGTACCTAATAGAGTTTAAGTCGACCGCTATAGCCCGAGTTTCATTTAAATCGATTTCTATTCTCAGTGTTCATACAACTAGAAAATGAATTGGCGTCAGAATTCAGAAACATGCCTTGCTCTGCTAAGTCTTTCTTTTAATATCAGTCTTATTGTCTTGAAGACGGGCGGCAGCGCTGGAGGTGACAGAGATGTATGTTCGGAGCCTGAGAATGATATATTGAACCCGAATGCATTCCTCGCGCTTGTCTGCACTGTCAAAATTTCCTATTGAAACCATTACTTTTTGCCGCTGGAGGTATGAATATAAGAGGTAATAATTATCTCCTTCCAATATTAAACTTATCAAAGTACAGGGTTGGTGACAAATCGCGAACAGCAATGATTGGCGGGGTTTCTTCGCCGCCTTATTTCCATCTTATTACTGGCGCGAGTGATATTAAACCGGGTGCTGCCGCCGCCCGCGTCTCCGCCCTGTCTTCGCGTCTGTGAATTAGGTTAATGGCCTGCCAGGTGATTTCCTTCTAAGCCGTGTTTCGAGTAACGTGCGACCACCGCAGCACGCCAATGTCGCTGAAATAACTTCAATTGAAACACGAAAATTACCAGCAGTTTTGTGTTTCTGTGTATATTTAGCCGCTTGGATTACTTTCCCGCCTGTAATTACCCGAAATTCTGAAAATAGCTGCAGTTAGCTTTTAAAAATATAATATGCTCTCAATCTAGACATATAAATACTACTTTTTGTTTGCAGGTCATAGTGCCTTAAATACTTTGCTTTTGTGAAATGTTTGCCTAAAGAATACAGCTCCGGTTACCAATTTCGCAAAACGCATAAATTAGTTTTTGAATTCATACTTTAGTATTCATTTGAATATTATCTCGTGTGAAAAATGTCGCAGTGTTTTATACTTAGTTTATGTGATGGGAGGGTTCCCGCGGGTGCTTTTGATTTATGGCACAAAGTCGCGCCGCGGCGCTGCGCCGCCGGCTGCAGCCGCTGCCTTTAGCGTTTTTGCGACCTCGCAGCCTCGCACAGCGGTCACACGTCCAAACTTAACCAGAATTTACATTACATATTTACCATTTGTTTTAGGTTAGCTAGAAAAATCACAACTCGATTTTTAAATGAACCCCTTATTCTGCACAGTTTATTTACGTCGTATAAAAGAAAGTCATAAAATGTTCAGCTGGTTTGGATGAGTATTTTGATGTTGTTATAAATTTGATAATTGGATACTTACAACGAATGTATATTTCTCATTGGCATTTTTTTATATACGACAAGGAATGCAAACGAGCAAGTGGGTCGCCTGATGGTAAACGAGCACCACCACCCATGGACACCCGCAACACAACACAACATATTCAACATTAAAGTAGACATAATCAGAGAATGCTATTAATATATTGGACTGAAATAAAAACTATGTTCAGAATTGTCTGGTTACCTACTTAACATAGGCCGTATTTTATCAAAAATATTGTGGAAAAACCAGCAAATGATCATATGATGACAAGTGCACACCTCCACCCACGGTTATCCGACATCAAAGCATTTTAGATGGGTTAGCGTTAGCAGCCTAGAGCGCTAAAATTTTTATCCAGTGCATGTCCAAAAATCACCTTGATTACATAAGGCGTTAGTCTATTAATTACCTGCAGTTAATTTCGTTAATATCTAATACACCAAAGATTTTTTAAGCTAACAGGAATATTACTAAGTGGTTTCCGCGCGGCGCGCTATTTCAATATCAGCGTTCTTTCCCGCGGCCTATGACAGTATCGCCATAGTACAGTCAACAGCAAAAAAAACTGATGAAACAGGGTCCCAAAATAATGTATACAATAAATTAAGTCACATGTTACTGACTATTGTTGTTTATTAGAAGTACCTAAATGAACTCGTAACGTGTCATAAGTGATCACCATTACTTCGCTCTTTGAAAACTAAGTGACATTAAGACGGCCGGGGAAAGCACAAGAGGCATTTCATCTTAGCATCTAGGTTGGCAACGCATCTGCAATCCCTCCGGGGTTGCGGGTGTCTATGGGCAGTGGCGATCGCATACCATCAGGTGACCTACTTGCTCGTTTTGCCTTCCTATTCATATAATAGTTTATAAAAAAAAAAAAAAAAAAAAAGAAAAAAAAAAAAAAAAAAAAACATGCCATTCAAACAGGTAAAATCATTGTTGAGTGTTGGAAATTAAAGTGATTGTCTACAAAATACGGGGTTTTAGAACAGATCTCACCGTCAGGTGTTCGCTTGATGTCGGTCATATTCGTCAGACCATCTATCTCTATCTATTCGTGTCCGCCGAGGTTTGAAATAGTTCCCATTACATCAGTTTGATTTTTGTTTTTTTTTTTTTAATAAATCCTTTTTTTTCCGAGCTGTCATTCCAACAATTTATGATTTAATCGTTCTTTCGTTAGTCGCTTTTGACGCTTTGGTGGCAGTTGATTAAAACATCAGTTAAAACTGACACTTTCGTATAATAATATCTGGGTTGTCATGTTAGAAAATGTTTTGTAATCTTGATTTTGATTACTTACTTTTGACGTTGACTGTACAATAGAACATCGCGGGAATTGGATAGAGTCAAAAACACTTTTTTATATTTTGTATTCTAACATTCGGTATTAGAAGCTTTCAAAACTGGGTTCGTGTTTCTATTTCAAATCTATCGGAAATGCCGCCTATATAAAGTGGAACATTCATCGAATACTCGTCAAAATTCGTATTTAGTAGGAACATTGTCACTTTTTTCTTCTTTTGACGCAGCGAACGTGTTAAGTAAGTAAGTAAATGCTTTATCTAAATATATAAAAGAAGAAACTGACTGACTGACTGACTGACTGACTGACTGACTGACTGACATATCAGCGCACAGCCCAAACCGCTGGTTCTAGAGATTCCAAATTTGCCACGTAGGTTCCTTATAAGGTCTAGGGGTGCACTAAGAAAGGATTTTTCAAAATTCGACCCCTAAAGGGGTTAAATGGGGGTCCAAAGTTTGTATGGAGAAACAAGATTAGTTAGACTATTTTATTCAAAACTTCACATGAGTATTCCTAACGATAAATGAGTAAACACCTGTTTCAGGTTTTTTGAAAATTCAACCCCTAAAAGGGGATAGGGGGTGACAAAGTCTGAAAATCAACGTGGGTATTATTATTATTATATTATAGTGGGTAGTATTGTTTGTACGGTTTATCGGGTCGCTGATTACGAAAACAATAACACACATACCTACCTGACACACACACACACACACACACATTTCCACGGGAACGGGAAAAAACGGGATTTATTATATTCGATTCCGAGTGACCCTATCTCAGTAACTATACTTAATAAATATACTCTTCAAATTTCATACACAAGTAGATGATTACAAAACTAAGAAAATAATTTCAGGATGTTTGGGAATTCTCACGGGATAAGGAATAAACGGGATTTATATATTCAGTTCAACGAAATCCTGAACTATAATTACTAGACTTCAAATTTGGCATAGAATTAGGTGATTATAATAGTAAAACACAGTTTTAAGGATTTTCGAAAATTCCAACGGGATAAGAAAAAAACGGGATTTATATTCAGATCTACAGGATCGATTTTTCGTTTTAATTATCGTAGAAAACTGAAATTTGGCCTTCAGGTTCCTTGGGGAGCACTATACAAAAGGATTTCCCAAAATTTTGATGGAAATGAACGGGAAAAAACGGGATTTTTTGTTATACTGCAGGTCGTAGAAAGTCGAAATTTGGCATGTAGGTTGTTTGGAGAGTGTAGAGGAGCATTGAGAGAGGAATGTCCAAAATTCCCACGGGAACGGGAAAAACGGGATTTTTGTTTTACAGGTCGTAGAAAGCTGAAATTTGGCATGTAGGTTGCTTGATGAGTGTAGGAAAGCACTAAGAGACAAAATTTTCTGAAATTCCCACGGGAACGGGAAAAACGGAACTTTTCGTTTTACTGGTTGTAGAAAGCTGAAATTCGACATGTAGGTTGCTTGGGGAGTGTAGAGAAGCATTAAGAGAGGACTTTCCAAAATTCCCACGGGAACGGGAAAAAACGGGATTTTTCGTTTTACTGGTCGTAGAAAGCTGAAACTTGGCATGGAGGTTGCTTGAAAAGTAAGTGTAGAGAAGCTATAAAAGATAATTTTCCAAAATTCCCACGGGAACGGGAAAACGGGACTTTTCGTTTTACTGGTTATAGAACGCTGAAATTCGGCATTTAGGTTGTTTGGAGAATGTAGAAAAGCACTAAGAGAGGAATTTCCAAAATTCCCACGGGAACGGGAAAAAACGGGATTGAAATACTCCTGGTACACGCGAGCAAAGCCGCAGGCAAAAGCTATTTGTCAATAAATGAAGTCTACGCGGACGAAGTCGCGGGAAAAAGCTAGTTTTACAAATATAAAGAAACAGATATAATTCACAAAACGATAAAAACAACATTAATATATGCACAAAGGCGAACTTATCCCTATAAGGGATCTCTACCAGTTAACCTTTGAGTAGATGAGAGGAGCATTAAACGAGGGACCGACAAAGAGCGTTAAACAAAGGAAGTGTTATTAAAAAGATCGAGTACATACCTAATGTTTTCTGGGAATCTAACTATCTAACCTGCTATGGGTGGTGTAGGGGTGTAGCACGCGTCACGGAATGACGAGGACCCGGGTTCGATTCCCGGCCATAGCTTTACTTTTCGGATTTTTCTATGTGTTCTAATTTTCAGTGTCGTGTAGAAATTATATCTAACTAATATTATAAATGCGAAAGTATGGATGGATGGATGGGTGGATGTTTGTTTATTACTCAATCACGCCAGAACGGCTCAACGAATCTGGTTGAAATTCGGCACATAGATAGAGAAAAGTCTGGAATAGCACATAGGCTACTTTTTATCCCGGAAAATTCCCGCGGGATAGCGATAAACGAATTCTTTGCAGAAAAAGTCGCAGGCAACAGCTAGTTAATTAACACGTCATTTCTACCTGGTATTTGGTAGTAGTTCTCACACGGACCAAGTGTTGATTGGGTATTTCATACGAGGCGACAGTTGTTTGTGAAGGTTCCTTCGTGGAAAAAGTAGTGGCAAATTTCAAATATAATTTCACAGTTAAGTTTCGATGGGGGATCCCGGAGTTGAACCGCTCTATCTCTGTTTTTTTTTGTATTTCGAGAAATTTGATTTAACTAAAAGTCGACATACTTTATATTTCATACAAAATACCAACCACCACCAGCGCTGGCTGCAAGGCCAACAAATCTGAGTTGGGACCATTTTGTGACAATTTATTTATTTATCTGCTGTTTTATGTGTTTTTTTTATTTGATGTGTTGTGATTGTCATAAATAAACTTTTTTCTTTATTTCTTTAATTTCGGGTATTCTCTAATGTTAAGCATAAATGGCGTTAGTGGATAGACATGAGCCCATGCATGGTAGCTGGAGCAATGTAGCTGGTCTTCGTCTTCTACTCAGTTTGTGAACTTGTTTGGTTTGTTTTTTTCTTTCTTTTGCTACCTTCCTTTTTGGATTCGCCTCGCTTTCTGTCCTCTGAAATAGTTTTTTACAATTATTAAGAGTATAAATACTTACGAAAAATGGTTTTTCGGGATTCGGTACCTACTTCAAAAGAGGGAAAAGATACCCTTATTGTTTACTGGGAAACGCCAAAATTACCAGATCCATATTAAAACTGTATCATTATGAGTCCATGTGTCCTTTGACTCGCGTTTAAATTAGTCACGTTGTTAGTTAAATGTCATTAAGTACATTTTGTCGGCGATATTTATTACAGTTACATACATACGTACATATATAAATCACGCCTTTATCCCTTACGGGGTAGACAGAGCCTATGGTATTAACACCTAAAGGCCACGTTCAGCATGATTGTGGACGTTTAGGTGGAAAGGAGAATCAAAATAGTGATGGGTTGCTAGCCGCAACGCCTATAACATGATTCCTAATATTTTCGCCCATTCCCTCGATGGGCTTTTACCATCTGCGCGGGAAGAGAAGCAACTCGTACATTCTATGTTTTTGACGTGACTACGTCTTATAATTCGATGGAGCCGGCGAACATGACTCATGCCGCGTTATCTCGCTCTGAGGCGTTACCTCGCTCTGAGGCGTTCCATTTAAGGCTTGTAGTGCAAGCGAGAGCGCGGAACGAGCGACAAAGAGGCACAAATGGCCTCCGCGTTCGGCAGCGTTCGACATCTGTCTTTCTCCTACTTGAGTGAGCGATGCGTCCGCGACTCCGCGTGGACAGCTGCTATACAATAATACATTTACATGTTTTCGTCAAGTATGAAGTGCAGAGAATTGTTTAAAGCAACGTCAATTGCGGCGATAAAGGTTATGATTCTTTCGATATTAAATATATGTTCAGTGATATATTGTCGAATATTCGTGCTTTCATCATTAAAATATATAGCATCGGTCCGCCAGTGCAGCGATTGTAGGTTATGCTATAATTGACAAAACTATAACAATAAGTTAACAGAACTATTTCACGATGAGTAAAAAATCAATTGCTTTACTATTCGATCGAAATAATTATCGAGTGTAGCTATGATTTCAAAAAATTAAAACATAAATGTTAAATCTTTCACATATCATATCATAACAACGTGTCTGAAATGACAGGTTGGACCAGCCAGCCGTCAAGGGGAACAATTTTCTCCTATATCAAACACATTGAGGCGGGCTTTTTAACAGCTAGAAGCTTTCTTTTGAAAAATGCAACCATTCCATCAGTACTTTCTTATGACGTTGTCACGTTCGACTATCGTCAGTAAACCGACTTTTTTTCTTTACTCCCAGACCAGCATGGAAGAATTTATTACAGTGAAATCTAAAAATATGGAAATATGTAGTTTAAATGAGAATTACCTGAGATACGTTAGCGAGCTAGTAAATTCTTGCAAACCACTTACACACACTTAAATTTTCTTGAAAACTAAAGCCCTATGCAGGTATACTAGGAAGGATCATGTTTCACGTTTTAATGATTAGATTAGTCTAGCTGCATTCCCCGAAAAATAAATAAAAGTCTTAAAATACGAACATCCTGGTAAGACTAAGATACCTAAGTTGAAATTCTTTAATATTGTATGCCAGACCTTCGCCATGTTGAGATGAGTCTTTTCATTTGCTGCTCAAACCGATGTTGAGGCAAGCTAAAGTCCTCACAACTTATACCATCACTAGATGGTTTAGTAAGTAGCAAGCTGTAGTCAAACAGGCAGTCCGTTAGCGGTTGCTCGAGTAATCTCGTTATAATATCAAAGTGCGGCGCGCGTTACGATCCTTCCCTCGCGTGCGAGCTACAGAAAGCTTCACTGCCTTCAATCGATACCACAATGTCAGGCACAACGAACTTTAAGCACATGCCTCTGAAAGCTCGTTTTCCAAAAACCAACGCCAGTTCTTGCTAAAAAATATCAGCTAAAGCCATCAAACCGTTAGCGCATAAGTCGGCACCGCAACGACCTGGGAGACACAATAGTTAAAGCAAGACAATCTGAGGTTGAAATAAATAATTTTATTTGGGTACAGTCAATGGCATAAATATATGTACGTTACCAAGGCGTCAAAAACATCTATACACCTTTATGCCACAAATAATAAGGTCGGTGACACACAATATTTGACATTTGACATGATGGCTGTATCGATATTTATGTCCTCGACTGTAACTATTATTTTCATGCGACTGTTCCTTAAAATAAAATTAAGCGATACACGCATTCAATTTAAATTAAAGTCTATTCCAGAAAACTAAACTATTTTTATTGTAGAATAAATCAAAATCTTACTTAAGCTAAATGGCGCTACTATCATTTTCGTGGCATTGAAAGTGATACAGGTGGCGGCACGTAAGTAAAACGTGGAGGAGATATGCGCAGTATGAAAAACAACATCATTTTCACTTACTTACGTGCCGCCACCTATATCAGAATAATTTAATAATGTAGTATAATGTTCTTGTTCATTTGTTTGATTTAGCCTCAGTTTTGATAGCACTATTTAATTTATTCAATTAAAATGCTAAAAATGTCCAAAATCCCCAATAAACACTGTTTCAATTCAACAAGAATTTTGTGTGGATTAATTTATTGTTACATTTCAAAATTGGATCAACAATTATTGTTTAGACACATATAATAAATGCTCACGAGCTATACCTACTATTGTCGTTAAACTTAGCTTATTTTAACATATATATCTATCTGTTGTTACTTATGTCATAAACGCTTGTTAAGTTGTTAAGTAACATGCGTCTGCTTTTGTCTGTCAAGTTGACAGCCTTCGTAGATACACTTCAAAAATGATTGAGAAATTTTACAAATAGTATAACACGAAGTCGCTTTCCGCTGTCAGTCCCTATGTATGCTGAGATGTTTAAAACTACGCAACGGATTTTGATGCGGTTTTTTTAAATAGATAGAGTGATTCAAGAGGAAGGTTTATCATGTATAATTCTACGCAGACGAAGTCACGGCAGAAGCTAGATAGGTATTATTCTCATAAGCAAGCCATCAATTTAAGAGTTTTCCATCAATTCATAATGTGTAATTATTATTAGTTTTACGTACGGTACGACTGACCAGTGATTGACCCCTATATCACCTGATGGAAAGTGCAGGTGAAACTCGCTGGTTCAATCAGTAACACCTATTCAATCTTCAAGTTCCGTTTAATTTTGTGAAATGTCAATTGGAATTTAAATCAATTTTTACGACTAGATTAAAATTCTAGCTTCGTTTCTTGCGACATTTTCACTTTTAAGGTTTCAGGCTGTGTGGAATGAAACCAGGAACGCAAATACGTAAAATTTCTTTTCATGAACCCAGAATCGTAAATGCTTCTGAAAAATAAATGTGTTCATATTGCCCTTGTGAGCAGCGGTTAAAAGGAACAAACAACTGTAAGAGTATCTCGTTTTCGCCAAATCACAGGAGCGTGGGCCCTGAAAAATGGAACCGCCGAACGTTAGATATAAAAATAGTTTGGCATTTTTCATTTATGTGACACTGAACAGTTTGCAAAAAATTGCTTATCACCAGCCTAAAAGTGCCCTCAAAATTCGAAATTCTTATTTACGCTTGTTACACTTCTATTTTTGGGTAACACATGCATCATTGCGCACTCACTTGGCCTATTTTTTTTTATAATAGTTGTTTTGGACGTTAATAAACGAAAAATGACTATTTTAAATATAACTAGGCGTACATTTATCCTATTTTGAGTTTCAACGTTACATGTCATTATAATTTTGGGGGATTGGCAATTATTCCATTGACTGGTTCCGACACCTACACATTAATTTAATAATAAAATTTTAATGCCTAATAATTATTCGTGATCAATGTCGACGGGGTCACTAACCCTGTAAACTATTAATAGGTATTTTAACAAGGCGCCCATAATATCAATAGAATAGCAAAGCAATATTATTTGAAGATTTTGTTACAATTATTGCAAATAGACGTATGTAATTTTAACATTCTCAGCGATGTGGCTCGATTTGACCGTCATTGAATAGTAGAGCAAAATTTATGATAAGTAATGTCTGCCATATTCATATCACTCAATATATTCATATCACTCAAAAAATCTAATCTAACTATCTAACTAATATTATAAATGCGAAAGTAGGGATGGATGGATGGATGGATGTTTGTTTGTTACTCAATCAAGCCAGAACGGCCCAACGGATCTGGTTGAAATTCGGCACATAGATAGAGAAAAGTCTGGAATAGCACATAGGCTACTTTTTATCCCGGAAAATTGCGTAGCTCCCGCGGGATAGCGATAAACGAATTATTTGCAGACGACGTCGCTGGCAACAGCTAGTATTGGATATGTTGATATTGGATATGTTGAGTATTGCTTTGACTTTTTATTCTTACTATAGGAAGTACTTTGCAGACGTTGAATGTTGATATTGTAGATAATCTATAAGGAATGAGTAGTTATTTAATTTGTCTCTGCCGTTGTTACCACTTGATATTTCACAAGACTTATTTTCGAGACTTTCTTCATGCTGCGGCAGTCAGACGTAGTCGTAGAAAATGTTACGGATAAAATTATCTGTCTCAGAATTAACCTGTCTCAGAAAATGAAACTGGATGCTTTCAAATCTAGTTAGTTTAGGTTAGCTAGCTAGCCTTAGCCCTGAACAAAACTCACTCAATTTAGATTTGACGTAAATTGGAACTATTAAAAAAGGAATATCAATTCTGTTATTTTAATTGGCAACATTATAACAATAAGAAGTGTAATTTGGAGACAACGGCCCTAATCGCTCTACGTACAATATGTATTATGATACACCCCCTTGCGTAATATATGCCCTGGGATACTGAAACCCGTATTGTTGTTGGAGGAAGTATTTATTTGCATGATAGCCTAGCCAAATGAAATTAAAGGTGAATGTTTAAAATAAATATTTGAATTGCATATAGTGCTTACATATTAAGTTATTTGGATAGTTTACGCTATTAATTAAATATTTTTTGAACTTTTCATAAATTTATGACACTTCTACACCCGCATTTATTCTTCGGGCTTCAGACAGTTTATTAAGTCATAATTATCATATACATTCTTAAATAACGAAGTGATATTCCGCGATATTAAACTTTCACCGATTATATCACATCATTTTTTCTCACGCATCATACTTTTTCTGCTATTATTTCTGTCGGACTTCTGAAGTACCATATCACCAACATATAACGAGCTTTATAATGTGGGCGTTGTTAATGTTGGTCCTGACGTCGTGGTGAGCATATCCTACCGCAGCCCCCTTCAGTTAAGCTTTAAAAACACTTGTTACTTATTTGCTCCCACAAATTCCAAATTATGGTTATTTTACAAACCTATTTGCTTTTTATTCGATTTTGTATTCACGCTTTTTTAAAACGTTGTACTTTTTGGCCAATTATCTAGCGTAAAACTCTAGAGCTAGCCCAGTTTTGTAATCTAATCTAACTAATATTATAAATGCGAAAGTATGGATGGATGGATGGATGGATGTTTGTTTGTTAGTCAATCACGCCAGAACGGCCCAACGGATCTGGATGAAATTCGGCACATACATAGAGAAAAGTCTGAAATAGCACATAGGCTACTTTTTATCCCGGAAAATTTCTTAGTTCCCGCGGGATAGCGATAAACGAATTCTTTGCAGACGAAGTCGCTGGCAACAGCTAGTACTCTATAATTTTAATCTTATTTAGCGAAACCAAAATGTCGAACTGAAGTGAAGGCTGGTTAATTATTACAACAACCTAGCGAAATTAAAATACATTAATAGTAAAGTTTAGTTAGCGGACTACTTCATTTAGCAAGTAAAGAAATTTAAAATGTTTTTTATTAAACCTCTTTTTTTAAACTTGTCCAATTCACAGCTGAAAGTTTTTGATATGGCAAAATAAAATAAAAAAACAACTTAAATATTTCCTGATCAGTCTGATTTTATGTAATCCGCCCTACAATTTGGTTCCTAATTTTTATGTCTTCGGATAAAGCTTGGAAGATTTCTCCAGCAAAAGTCAAGCGTACTGAATACGATTAAAATTTTTAAGTTAGTGTTAAGCTGGGTCATTCTTTGCATGATTAATTAAAGATATTAAATGTTGGATCTGTTTCTTGAAAACTAAAACATTTTAAATGCATGACATTGTTGAAGGTATCAAAGCTGCATCAGTGTCATGTTATTACCTATGTCATTAAGTATGTAATTTTACTCCATGATGAACATCGTCACAAACGCTTTTGAGTATTTTTACTTAATTTGTAGTTTTGTTAATTTGTTTTTGTGGCAATAAATGAATTTTTTCTGTCTTTACTTTTTTTCTTTCTTTGTTTCGCGTATAACTATCTAGTCAGAAAATTGGTTTAAACATGGGCCCACACGCTTGTTATTAAAATAAAATTATTTCAATTTCAGTCGGTGTTAAAATAAACAATCCTAACCATGTTTGACGGTCAACATTTGTCTTAACAAACACCATGTCAGTCATATTGAAATAGCGTTGTCCGCAGCGTTTTAATGTTTAACTTGTTCTTGACAACACAGAAAGAGTTTTTGGTGATTTGGAGTTTGCAGTGGTCGAGGAGACGCGTTCGGAAAGCGAAGCAGATGTCAACTACAGCTGGTTGAAGGGGACCAAATGATATAATAATTACAATTTGACCCGAAGTCAACCAGCTAAAGCGAACAACGCTAACACTTTCATGTTTTCTTTCTTTCATCTTGATCTTCGAAGGCTTCCTTTGTCCGCAGAAACGTTCTTCATTTTTCATGAGTACCCTATTTTAAATCTTCAACTCCAGCTGATTTTTCTATGGCAAAGTTTTCTAAAAAACGGTTGTTTGAAAGAAATATCGTCAAGTTTTAATACAATCACATTGATCATAATTGAAACAGTGTTTTACAACACTTGGCATCATAGACACGCTTTGCTTGATATATTTAGAAACGAGTAAAATTTAGCGTGTATACTGTGAAACAGACGAGCCCGAAAATAGCTTTTCGTGTGAGGTGCGAGGGCGGACGCGGCACGAAGCGGCGCGGCGGCGGCGGCGGCGGCGGCGGCGGCAGCGACGGGCGGCGCGGAGCGGGCCTCCACATATAGGGCCGGGCACAGCTCGCTACAATCAGACGCAGTGTAAGCTTACCCGAGAGCCGCCGCGGCGCTCTGCCGAGCCACGGCGCGCCGAGCGCCGACATTGACGCGCCGCAGCGCATGTAACCGTACACGCCGACTACCGCTATTTTAGTCTCGTCCGCTGCACTAATTCGGGCAGGGTTAACGCCGGCGGCCTCGCTATACCCTGCCACTCGTTGCACACTTCCGTCTCCGTATTTTATGTTGACACTCAAAAAATCCGGTATTAAATGGTCATTCATTCCATATTTTAGAAACACGTTGATGTCAGACCGAAATAAAATTCCAAAAATGTTAATAATGCTTGAATGAAATTTATTTTTGAAACGTCATCAACCCGACGACCCCAACGTCATCGACCTGACGTAAGCACCTGATGAAGGGTTCGTTGACACCTAGCAGGTTTGACCTTGTGTCTTATTTCGTTTAACCCAATATCAATACGATAAAATGTTTCTGGCCATTAAAAATTAATTCAAAGTAGAATTGAAAATCGGTAGAAATCTATTTTGTAAGTTCAGGAAGAGAGCCAGGTGTTAAACGCGACGGCACCTTAGGTCACTGCTTTACGTCCGCGAATGCATTCCGACCGACAACGACGCGACATCGCGAACCTACTAACCCCGCGTCGCGAGGGGCCCTGCGCCCCGCGACCCTCCGAATCCGTCAGCCCTCCCGCCCCCCTTCCGGTCCATCTGAAAGCTTCGAAAATACTTAACGTCTATACAGACGCGTGGCGCTCCGGTGCCAGGGATAATCTTAAAGAGTTTCGGCCAGTATTGAAAAAAAAAGTTTATATTTAATTCGTTCGTAAGGTTGTTATCTAGGGTCGATTACGATATGAAGGATGAGAGCAACGCGTGGTTAATGTCGCGAGATAAGCGGTAGGCGGTCGGGCGGGCGAACGCTACGAACGGCTTGGGCGGGCGGGACTCGCGTCTCGACTGAGAGGCGCGCAGCATCGCGGCGGCGCGCCGGCCGGGCCCCCCGCGCCGCAGGCGTCGCCGCCGCCGCCGCCGCCGCCGCTCGCCGCACTGTCTGCGGCGTCTGCAGGCTCAACCGACGCCCGCACCTTGCTCTGTACACTGCTCGCTCGAGCCTTGCGCTCGGTGCTGCCCTATCGACGCCCGATGCGCATGACACCACCTCCCCACATAATACGATATCATCCTGTGAAACAAATACAGCATTCAAGTCCAAACATTGTTTACAACTTCATATACCTACGTTTACTGTCTGTTATCTAAGTATACGTAATTTTTTGTAACAAAAGTAAAAAAGAAAATAAGAATTTAGGATATTATATTATACGTAATGTAATTTACGTAATAGATTTATAAATTTTAATTTGATTCTAAACCTTCTGACCTCGAGCATGAGGCGTAAAGTTATCGTTAATTAATTGAACATGTCCTCGGATACCATAATCCACGTAATCATACTCATCAAGAATTCGTCTCTCGCAACTGTTGTGTTTCTCCATTATCAATTTATCAACACAATTCTATTACTCGGTAAATCCAGTACCGCTTCGCACGAAGGTAAAATCTACCCAAAAAGGATCAAGCTAAGACTGTTTAAAAACTTTTCTGTTGATGTATCATAAAACACATCAGCTATTAAACAAATACTCGTAATATTACTGCCGTTGGATTTCATTCAATCACTGAGGGTGCCTGCAACCCCATCATCATCATCATCATCTTTGTTTTTTTCCTGAAGTAGGAAATGTGCTTGTGATTATAAGATCCGTTTTCTAGATTTGACTGTAACTTCTTACCACGCGCGGTTAAACTCTGGAATCAGCTAGCGGCACCAATTTTTCCGGACCCGTACAACTTCTTCTTCTTCAAAAAACGAGCCTATTATTTTCTTAAAATGCAAGCAACACTCTCATAACGCCCTTTGTTATCAGTAGGTATCTATGGGCGGCGGTGATTGCTTTCCATCAGGTGACCCGCATGCCTTTCGCATTTCGTCGTATAAAAAATAATAAAAAAAAAGCAAAAAGCGCCATTTAATGACTCCATGGCACAAAATTACATCGTAGCTTTAAAGTACAACTTATTATTATTATTATTATTGTGTTCCAGAAATGAAATATCTGAGAAAACCTCTGAAAACTGAATGTAATAGTGACTTTAATGTATCTATCTATATCTAAGTATTTCACAGAACCGTCTAGTAGACTTCACAAATTGTCACGTCGAAAGCAGAACCTGCCATGAATTATACAGAAATCCCGCTAAAACTACCTTAAGGCGGCGGCCATTTGTGATGTCTGTAGAGTTAGCACTCCTTGTGCGGTTAGTACCTCTACGAACTTAAGCCCCCAACCAAGTAGTATCATGACCAGATAGTAGGTTCACCTAACTATTTGTTCTATATGGTTCTATATACGTATGTGGCAAGTTACACTACTCAAAAGGCTGATTGATTTGAGGATTGGATGTATGTCTGTAAATCAGATGTCAATGCAATGACAGATATCGACCACTAAAAATGTGAATATTATTTTGAGAGTAGCATTTGGTCCAGCAATACTATGAATGATTCAGGTTTTATTTTTTGCCAATTTTAGTTTTCCATACACAAAGCACTTTATTTTCGCCAGTCGCTTCACGGCGCCATCTGTAAGTATGTATATTTCAAACTAATACCTACGCAAATGACTACAATACGGTTTTCGTCAATATATATTATGTGTATGAAAAATGATTCAAAAGGAAGGTATACATATACATTTAGTTTAATAACCTGTGCAAAACCGGAGCGGGTCGCTATTACTTACTTATTGGATCTTTAGTTATCCGAAATAAATGAATATTATTATTATTATTATTATTATTTATAATAATAAAATTAAATTAAAAATGAAGCGGGTCACGAATGTCACGATACAAGGTTTGTGGTACGAAATCCTGTGCGTACATAACCGACTCGCACTTGGCCGCTTATAGAGCGTTTATTTTGTAAATATTCAAATTATTAATCCAATAATCAGTCAAGTGAATCAATCCAGGTCCCGTGGCTTCAGCGTGAACTCTTTTGCGATATTTTCATATTTTGTTGAGAAATGTGACACATTGTTTAATGCATGTTCCCTATTATATCGTAGTACTCGCGAACTGTATGGGAAACTAATTAAAACGGTTTTTTAAAGAGCACACCCAGAAAAATATGAAAACGATGAAGAAATAAAATATCCAACATCCCCCATTTCCATCGTGTTAAGTGTCGGATGGTACGGGCGCGATAAGAGCAGAAGCCATTGAGGAGAATCTCCCGCGACTGCAAATATTTATGCAAGATCTGAGATAAGTTTGGTTCGTATTAGATTAGATTAATTCGCATTCCGTATTCCGTGCAGATAGTCCTGCAGCCGGGACCACTCAAATATACGTTTTGAAGCTTAGCTGTTTGCACCGACGACGTACGCGGCTTCTGTGCGCAACTTGAACCGCAAACCCATTGACGACTGCATATAACTGTAATTACACAACGCGCCTTGAGGGAATACGTACGCGCCATATATTTTACTTATCATGCACTGCTTGCTTCATTAACATTGCCAACACTGAAGTTATACGATTATTTATTTCGTGACTGTATTTGATAAAACTGCCACCGAGATTATTGAGTTTCTTTTTTTCATACAGCTTTCTGTTCCTCGTTAAGAATCTACACTGTCTTTTTAATTGATGAGTAAATTGCAACTAAATTAACCGCAGGTACTGTTAGAAAAATTATAAGATGTCAAATCCATGAGTACTTTATGGTCTTAAATGTGCAAGTTTATATCATAGATACGACACCATTTCACCAACTAACTTTCAACAAGTTAGCGTTTTGTTTAAGTTTTATTTGTCCATTCATAGTCATTCAATTTAATACTAATTTAACTATGATTCTTCCGCTTGATCTTAAATAGGGTTCTCTATTCACTATATTTTTAATCCTATCTTGTGCAACATGATTATCCTAAACTTTATCCGTCTACCGTTGCTTTTTATTCAGTTGAGTCGCATTTTTATTAAAATCTGAATCCACACCACAACAGATGATGATGACACATGTAACGTGTGAGATTAATTCGTTCGAACAAGCACTATCCACTGTCACAATTTTCGTGATTATTTCCACGCGAACGCAATTAGAGAGGAGTGCGAGCCTCCTCCTGTTTGTTTTAATTACGTCGAAATACCCGCAGCGCCTGCCGGGCCCGCCCTGCCCGCCGCCCGGCGCAGCCTGGCGCTCGATCCACTTTCATTGCAAATTGCAAATCCTATTAATGATAAAAAACAAACCGATTCGCTGCCGAAATACAATCACGTGTGGCACACTCGCCGGCGTTGCCGCTATCGGTGCCTAGCATTCGACTTTCCAACAAAAGTTAAACCGTTGATCAAGCGTGGCAGGCATGTAGATGCTTGATCACTTTGAATAAACTAAAACAAAGATAGGTCTTTCTTGCCCCGTACGTGTAAAATTTGGAATGGGCTGGCGGCTGGGGTTTTTCCAACTGACTACGACATGGGTGCCTTTAAGAGGCGAGTGTACCACTTCTTGCATGGCCGGCAACGCGCTAGGAGTCCCAATGGTGCTGTGGTTGTCCATGGGCGGCGGTGATCACTTACCATCAGGTGCACCTCATGCCCGTTTGTCGATTTTAATATTAAAAAAAATAAAAACGATATACGGTTATTTAACACATATTTTAATACAGATGTTGCTAATTTTTCTTGCGACAAATAAAAGTACATTATGTACTCGTAAAATAGCTATGATTCCAGTAGGTTCACATAAATAAATTGAATTAAATTAGATTGAAAGGCACAATTTTAATACTCCAACAAACGCAATGTCCTGTAAAACAATGACATAAAAATTCAGGGTCGATTAACAAAAAAAGATTACAATTTATAACATTTACTGTTAGTAAAAGTCATCTGTTTTTACAATAAATTTAGGCTTTCATTTTTCCTATTCTAATCGTACCATTTAACTTATTATAAGTATAAGACGTAATGTGTGATTACTATCTCTCTACGTAAACTATACTTAAGTTCATAGAGATAAGTGCTTCTGTAAGTTTAATAGGCTAAGATTTCAGGAGGCACTCGGCTTTGTCACTTGCTGGCTCTCTGCCCGTAGGTAGGTTCGGGTTCGACTCCTGTACCGCCAACACAAATATTTGCAGTCGCGAATCAAATAATGGAGGTGATTGCAACTTTGTGTCATCGTTCTTGGATCCCATTTACAGTGTGTAGTAGTGGTTGAAATATAAATTAATTTAGACTCCTTTTTATAGTAATTCCTATTACCTGTTGGCTTGTGTCCAACAGTGGAACGTATATACGAATCCTGAAGAGATTTGTTAGACGCATTTCCTGATATATTTTTTTTCTTGTATAAATAAATCCAATCGACTTTTCCTCTGATCGTGATGATGACGGTGGTGAATTCCTTTTATTGATCCTACTATATCAATAAAAGACATTCACCACCGTCATCATCTTCAGCGTATATACGTTCCACTGTTAGGCACAGACCCACAGGTCGCTAGGCCCACAGGAAGCTAGTCCTATTCCTACTTTCCTACTAATATTATAAATGCGAAAGTTTGTGAGACGATGTGACGATGTGAGTGTGTATGTTTGTTCCTTCTTCACGCTAAAACAACTGGACGAATTTTGATAAAATTTAGAACGAAGATAGTTGGTACCCTAGATTAAAACATAGGATACTTTTTATCCCGGAAAATTGTATAGTTCCCGCGGGATAGCTAAACATATCAATTGCTAATTCTACGCGGACGAAGTCGCGGGCAGAAGCTAGTGTATGATATGATTTAAATTTTATTACTGAAACTTTGACTGATTATATAGGAAATATGTATTGTATTGGTTCTACGGCGTAGCGGAGGGTCCATTCGTAGCAACCGTAGCTTTTCTGTAGACTGTTTACTCGCTACGCATTCGTATCGTAGATAACCTTCACTACCTATACTTAGATACTACTACTACTACTACTTCAATACCTTGACAATACTCTACCTAAAAGGGATAGGGATACTTACAAGATTTTGCAAGGTTAAAATAAGTAATTTACTCAATTATAAAAAGAGCGAACGAAACAGCTTGAATTTTAGTAACTGTAAGTAGTCTCAAAATATTTTTTAAATCATGTTAACATTTACTTCTCATCATAAGTGAATTTAATTCATTTGAGAAATAAATAATCCTAAATCTTAACCATAATCAAGGTATTTAAGATTGTAAAACGTTAATGTTTAAACGTTGTAAGTAACTTGTTATCGTAGTTTGCCGGAAAGAATCTAATATTAACACTGTTGCTTGTGCGCTGTTACAAGTTGGCGAGCTGTAAAGGTACTTTTTGCTTGTACTGTATCCGAGTGCCGAGCAGTGGCAAACTTTGTTCGTATTCTGAACGTTAAGGAGATTTAAAAAGCACACCAACCACCAGTTACCTAGACGAAAATAAGTTGCACCATACCTCATAATAAAAATATATAAAAATAAGGATTTTCTTGTTATCATCTCACTTCTCCGGTAAACGACTAGGTAACTTTAGAAAGTGAAATCCGACTACAGAAATCATGGCTTACATCGTGCTCTGAAAACTAAGAGGTCAAAGAGAGGTTCGTCTCACAATATAATTACTTTCGGATCTCGTAGCTCTCGATTACTTATTCACTTAATTAAACCATACAAAAACATTGGAAGGGATAAGTCCGCCTTTGTGCATGTATCTCATTGCTTGTCAATTGTATTTGTCTTGTTTATTTTGCACAATAAAGAGTTTACATACATACATACATTGGTGTATAAAAAAAATATTTTCTATTTAATCGCTAAGTCTAATTTTTAAGTTTCAATTCTGACAGTTCCTTGCATTTTGACACTACTCACAGCAAAACGGCCTAAGCAACCGCGGTTTTAATCATTTTCGAAGACCTATTTAATACCTGACATGCGTAATTTAATTGTCTCATTTACCCAGCTAGCGCCATGCAAAATCATAGCGGTTTTGTTCAGATTAATTAATACAGGGTCTCTTACAATTGATCTGGAATATTTCAGCAGGTACTTGGTTGGGATATAATTAACTTAATTAACGGTTTTCAAGATTTTCGAATAGTTGATAAAAAAATTCCATAGGTACATTGATCGATCTTCAAAGTGAACCACGTCAATGGCGGGACTAAATTTCGATAAAAAAATGATTGAAATGCAAAATCTTTGTAGGGGTGTGCCTGTGCAGTCGAATTTTTAAACTAACCTGCTAAAATATTCCGAATAAAATCTGAGAAACCTTATACCTATACTCATGGAACCAGTAAAAACAAACTGATGGACAACTCGTTCGTCAAAACCGGTTGGATAATGTCGTCACTTTACTTCGGTACTAAAAGCATTGAATGTGGGTTTAGAAAATTATCATATCAGATTTTTTTCCTTGGGTATCTGAAGGACTACTATAAGAAAACAATTAATTTTCACTTTATATTTGGGTACGAACACCATCATGTTAAATTTATTTCATGTTCGTACCACCTTAAGCCCGCACGTACTGTTCAAAGCCATGTTAATTATTTGTTGAAATATAAATAATGTTTCTAACATTTTGTCATGCTTCTGATTTGACCTTTAAGCTTGACTAGCTTTTTGTCTCCATCTTGAAACGTTTAATGAGTAATAAACGTTTAATAAACAATAAACACGAAGTTAAAACGATTTAAGGGTATTTTTAAATTAGAATTAGTTTTTCTTAAGATTTTCTATTTACCATTGTTTAACTGTGGTCTCTCCGTGTCTCGATTTTGACGGTTCCTACCTAATGGATGAATATTCCAAGAGAGTTGGTTGTCAGTGAACAAAAATGTGGGTGTAAAAATAATGGCGCTCACACAGCTATCGGATCGGTGACATGAGTTTCGTTATGTTATTGAATTTAAATGGTCCACAGTCTGGGTACTTAATTAAAAATCTAAAAACTTTTGTTACATTTTTACATTCATTTCATCGAATTTGTAATGTCCATTGCATAGCACCTACAGCTTAAGGGTGCGACCAAACCGCCGCGTATACGCAGTGACGTGTCGTATGCGTCACGTTTTCTTACCGTTTTTTCATACATTTTGTTGCGATTCCGTAACGTCACCGTTTTTTAAACGGCGGTGTGGTCGCACCCTAAAACATCAAAGACAATATTCACATAAAAGTTAGTTGACAATTAGCTTACAGCTAGTTTTTTTTCTGACGTACCTAATAACTGTCATGAAATACAGCAAAGCACTTAATTTGGTGAATATACTTCTATTTAGATAACGACTTCAATCCGTAAAATAATGCAGTAAATTTTATTTTTAACAACGCTCCTCACGTTTTACAGTAGCATCATTCCATCTTGCTAGTCGCGTCGCATAGCATAACCACAGGCGCTTAAAAAATATCTCACAGCACTTTCTTGAAAAAAGGCTTTCTTTCTCTTTTAAAATCTAGATTTTTATAATTTATGTAATTTTAACGTGACGATGACCATTAAGTAAGGTGCACCTATTCTTATATCCCGAAATTAGAAATTCAAACGTCGTGCAGTGCCCTCGCGCTCACACTTATAGCATATAACATGATTGTACTTATGTACCTTAAAGCGTACACTACTGGAAAATACCAGTTTTTTTATGGTATAGGGGTCAAACGAGCAGACGGATCGCCTGATGGTAAACGATTACCGTCGCCCATGGACACCTGCGACACCAGAAGAGTCACAAGTGCATTGCCGGCCTTTTAGGTAGGAGTACGCTCTTTTTTTGAAAGCTTGAAGGTCATATCGGTCCGGAAACACCCCAGCAGGAACCTCATTCCAGAGCTTTGCTGTGTGAGGCAGGAAATTTCTGGAAAAACGCACAGTAGAAGACAGCCAACCATCCAGATGGTGAGGATGGAAAATCAAACGCGGATGAGAATTCATTAATTCTTAATGTACTTACCTACTTAAGAAGCTTTGTTTAACAATTTCAACATGTAAAAGTCTTGTATTGTTGATGTTGGGTATTTCATCATTACATTTTCATCAGATTAAATCTACCTGTCTACCCAATTCAAGTTAATCCGATTACAGGAAGTGAATGAAAGTTGGCTTGCAACAACCTTTGACTAATTATCAAACCATCATACTCCATCTTAGACCACATTTTCGCTTGACGTGTTCAAAAGCATTATGCATTAAAAAAACTGATTTATTCGGGAATCTGGTATTTTAGCCATTTGGAAATAAGGTTTGATGAAGGAAATTACAGTCTAATTAAACTCGTCAGCAGAATTAAATTCACCTAACTTGTTAAGGCAATTGTAAATATGAAACATTCACTAAAAGACCGGTTACGTTCAAGTCGGGCTTACGCACTAATACGGATTCCGTACAAATTTTGATTCCATTCAATGATCCAAAACTCGAATAAGATATGTCCGGATAAGAAAAATCATAAGTATAGAGGTAGAAGTAATTTATCCATATTTCAATCGAGCCAAAAAGACAGATGTTATGATTGTGGTGAGAAAATAATAAACTCCATTGTTTTTTTTTCTAAACGGGCAAGTGCGTTACCTGATAGTAAATAAACATACATGGGAGGTTCAGTTTACCTATGGCAATTGCTTTGACAACCGTTGCGAGAAGTCAACGATAATTCTCTGACTACTTGGATTACTCTCACTCGTAAGTCGTAAAGTGATTAAGTAGGTAGGTAGTTTATGAGTTAATTACCGATAATGAAAAGGCTTAGAATATTTCAAAATCAAGCTTTGAATTAAGCCGAATTAAGTAATGACACAGTGATTGATAGCAATATTCAATCCCACAGACCCTTGGGTACCTAATCTTCTTGTAACGCTGCCAAAACAAAGCCCTCACACACGGTCAATGCCTTTTTTTTTGGCAGAGGGAATCGCGCTTTACCGTCTCCTGTTATAAGTGTTTTGTGATA
This sequence comes from Pandemis heparana, assembly GCA_963854515.1. Taxonomy (NCBI): domain Eukaryota; kingdom Metazoa; phylum Arthropoda; class Insecta; order Lepidoptera; family Tortricidae; genus Pandemis; species Pandemis heparana. The sequence continues at coordinate 11,687,037 of OY978008.1, read as the reverse complement.
CCAGGTTAAGGCCAAGTTATCTAAAACTAACCAATTTTTGGTTCACCTATACAGGTGTATGTATATTTACGCATACTTACATTCAAATATTCTTCTCTTTAATCAATTGATTTGATGTCGTAGTTTAACAGAAATCTTTGATTATTTACAATCAAAAAACGATAAGAACAGTTAAGGGCTTCTCATAATGATCCTTGTTTAAGTTTATCAAAAGTTTTCGCGGTTAAAAATGTTAAAGTTAAAAATGTCATTTAAAAGAATATTCAATCGTAACTTTGTCATAATCTCTAAATTCAATTCAAAACAATTTTTATCAGTATCTTCTGTGGATATCTTTAAGCGGCAAGGGCATTCCTGCGTCCAAATAACCTGGTCTTAACCCTGATCATGTTGATGTTGCGTCATGACTCATGACACGACCGCGCCGCGCGTCAACTTCGGCCGGGCTAGCATGCCGGCGCCGCACTCGCCGCCACTCGCCGCCGCTCGCCGGGAAAACACATTTCCTGGCTCATTGTTTCCTAATTTTTCTAAGTTCTCTCTACCTACTCCGCGTCGCCCGCTTTCCTCTTTTGTTTCGTCTCTTCCTTCCGGAGACGTTCCGGTTTAATTGTCACTTTTTATTATCCCTCTACGAACGGGGCTTTCTTCGTACTGAACTGATTTATTTTTAGTACTTGTTTTTCTTAGAATAAAATTCACATGAATCACATGAATGCTACGAAAATAAAATAGAAGAGTAATTGCTACCTGTTCGTATCTTGATAATGTTGTAGTGGTTTGAGTTTGAACTTTGTTTGTTTGCATACAGGTGATAATTGCTTACTTAATACCTATTTAGAATTATTCTAGGTTTCGATCAGTTCTTTTACTTTTTCTGTGTCTACTCTATCTTGCTTAATACCTATGTCCTGTCAATCGTTCAAAGGTTAACTGGAAGAGATCCCTTTTAGGGATAAGTTCGCCTTTGTGCATTTGTGTTTCCCTGTATTCATCTTTTTCATGTGTTTTATGTACATTAAAGAGTTTTACATACATATATAATTCCCTTGTTACTGCTGAACCGTTTCTGAAAAACCACTATCCCTGACTAACATAGTCTAGTTTTTATCCCGCGATAAATTAAATTTCCTACGGGACGCTGAAGAAATAGCGATAAAAAGCTAGTCTATGAGTGAAAGAGAAAAATAATCATGCTGCTTGGCTAATTTTATTAACTACAATATGGAAAATCAGACTACTACTCTTGCAGTGCAATTCATAGTATTGATTTTCATTCAATGTATGTCATAACTAGCTGTTCCCCAAGGCTTCACCCCCGTTAAAGTCTTATTTCCTTTTTTTTTATATTGTTTCATAAGAAAACCTTCTGACAAAAACGATCATAACAAAAAAAGAATTAGCGAAATCGGTCCAACCGTTCACGCGTGATGCCGTGGCCAAGGGAAATAGGGATTCATTTTTTTTCTCCAACTTGCTCGGAAATGTGCGTTTTACTGTTAAAAACAGCTTCCAGGAAGGTCTCCGTTACTGGCGCAACATTAGAAAAAAAACACAGCTGCAGCGGCCGGGAAATAGCCGAAGCGGCCGGGAAATTTTCATTACTTCACAACTATTTAACTTTTTGATATGTTATGACTACGATCATTCAGCCCAAACAGCAAAATGCTCGTACAATCATATGGAACCAGCGCGTTTAAAAGTGTCTTAAATAGTTTTTTTTTACCTTAAGATCAGAATCTGTGGAAAAAGTAATTAAAGTTGTGTGATTTTTTAATTCAATGTAATTTTAAATAGCTTTATAACATTTCAATTTTCACTTTTAGTTGATTTGTTACTATTTTATTGTAAACGGAAATCTTTCGAATGAAATGGCGTTATCAGAAGAAAAATGGGAAATTACTAGTACCTGCGTAGTACTGTTGCGGGAGTAGAACATTACGACAATTTTGTTCAATTGCAAGTCAGTGGAATATTTTAACATTTCCTCGCATTATTAGAAAAAAGCACTATACAATGCCTCGGCGGAAACGGCAATTCGTGGATTCGTATTTATTGACGGCTGCGCTACGCGTCGTCCGTCGAACTATATACTCATCCACGAATTGCAATTTCCCGGCCTCTAATGTACTAATATTATAAATGCGAATGTATAGATGGATGGATGGATGGATGGATGAATGGATGAATGAATGTTTGTTTGTTTGTTACTCAATCACGCCAGAACGGCCCAACGGATCTGGATGAAATTCGGCACATAGATAGAGAAAAGTCTGGAATAACACATAGGTTACTACTTTTTATCCCAGAAAAATGCGTAGTTCCCGCGGGATAGCGATAAACGAGTTCTTTGCAGACGAAGTCGCTGGCAACAGCTAGTGTAACTAATATTATAAATGCGAAAGTATGGATGGATGGATGGATGTTTGTTTGTTTGTTACTCAATCACGCCAGAACGGCCCAAAGGATCTGGATGAAATTCGGCACATAGATAGAGAAAAGTCTGGAATAGCACATAGGCTACTTTTTATCCCGGAAAATTGCGTAGTTCCCGCGGGATAGCGATAAACGAATTCTTTGCAGACGAAGTCGCTGGCAACAGCTAGTCTAACTAATATTATAAATGCGAAAGTATGGATGGATGGATGGATGGATGGATGGATGTTTGTTTGTTTGTTACTCAATCACGCCAGAACGGCCTAACGGATCTGGATGAAATTCGGCACATAGATAGAGAAAAGTCTGGAATAGCACATAGGCTACTTTTTATCCCGGAAAATTGCGTAGTTCCCGTGGGATAGCGTATACGAATTCTTTGCAGACGAAGTCGCTGGCAGCAGCTAGTGTACTAATAAATGTGTAGATAATACCTAGCTTGCTTGTTATTAACTAGCGGTTGCCCGCGACTCCGTCTGCGCAGAATTTGCTTATCGCTATTCCGCAGGAACTATGAGATTCCCCTTTCCACCTATACGTCCACAATCATGTTAAACGTGGCCTTTAGGTCTCTTTACCTTAGGCGCTGTCTACCCCGTATGAGATAATGACGTGATTAATGTATGTATGAAAGTCATATCTACATTGGTCTTTGCATTACACAAACTTTCGAGAGAGATTGTCAACTATCATAGTCACTTGCCATGTATACTAACTATTAGCGATATGTCCGCGGTCGCGACAGATTTATCGTCCACCAGCTTCGGTTCGATTCCAAACTATTCGATAGCCACTGGATTGAACATAATAGTTTCATCCCTCTTGCACAAGTGGAGTCGTTCGTATCGGGCAGCGTTTCCTAATCGAGGGATTAGGTTGCGGTCGAGCGGGCCTGGATCGGAGGCAGGGTGACACGGTTTGACTATACGGTACACGCGCGCGCAATGCCATTCACATACTACTGCTTCGAACAGACTCGATTTTCCAGTGCCAATACAGTTGACTCAACGACGACAAATGTACTTTTTGTTATCATGACGGTAAAGTATCGAAAAAGTGTGACGGGAAAAGTCCCAAGTGCCAAAGCTTGTGACATGTTGAACCTGTCAACTCTATCGGCGCGTGACACTCCAGCGGCGTGGAATCTGTCCTATGGGCAATAAAACTGTCTACAAGAAGTCTTTTATTTAATACACAACACGACAGTTTTTCTTCATTACCTACTTATCGAATAGTTGGTCGGCTTGTAATAGAAAACTCGGAGAATAATTCAATCCTTTATTTTCCAATTATTTACCCTTTTTTTAGGAGTAGCTTGGGCTGTTTAGGGGTACTTAAGGGTCCTTTAAATGACCCCAGCTATAAACTTGTTATAATTTCGTGTGCGCAACGCAATCTCTACGCAACGCACAAAAGTAATTTGAACCCATTTGAGTACTTAGTAGAAGAGCAATCCAGGTGAAGTTTATGTGTGAATCTATTCGCCTCAATAAGAGCGTTTAACTGCTCCGTACAGCCCGATATCAATTCCAATTCTTTAGCAATATCGTTAGAAATATTGACCAATCTTTTGCGGATTTTGTTACCTACCTTATTTTATGAGGAATGCCTCCCTATCGTAAACCGCAATACGGCTTACAGCGGAATCATGAAATGGGATTGCCTGCGGTGTCTAGAAACTTTTTTGAAAGGAACTTTGGTAAGAGTTATATTGGTGTAGATAGAGGTGGTTCAGAAGATCGTCGTTGGGTAAGTGAGGGGCGTTTAACGGGCTAATTATCAAACGGCTAATGAAGTTTGTATTCAGCGGGCGGGCGCGGCGCGGGCGCGGGCGCGGGCGCCGGGCGCGCGGGGCGCGCTACGTGCTGCGACTCGCAACGCGCCCCACCTGATCGCTCCCCGGCCCCCGGCGCCGCTCCCCTCCCTCCACCCCGCGCACCCCCGCATTGCCCCACACCGACCTCCACAGAAAAATTGCAAAGAAAAAGTTTCATCGCAGGGGAACGTGAATGAAATGAAGAATTGTGTCGGCCGCTTTCGGGAATATTACCAACATAGAGTTCCTCGAGAACCTTTTCTGTCTGTTTCAATTCATCAAGATGTCTCTTTAAATACGAAACGATGTAGTGGCCGTTTTTGGTCCGCGGTAAAGCTGTGCACAGACTGTTGCCTAGATTTTTAAACCATTTATCAATTGTTGCTCTACATTAAAGAAAAAGTATATTATGTTTTTAGATCGATTCTCGTTTTTATTTTTGTTGATTATTGATTAATTTAGAAAACTGTTTAGAAATTTGTTAGGTAGGTATTTATTTACTTAAATAGGTACTTAGTATAAAATAATCAGATTCGCTTAAAAAAAAAACAATCCAATATCAGTATGTTCATCTTTTTTATTCAAATTCGCTTACCACATTGTCGGAACTCTAAATCACTTCAGGTAGACAAAACTTTGCGTACTAGCTATTCAAACATTGTCTCGTAGCTAAGTAAACGAAACACAAACGGTAAAGCAAATTAGAAGTAGATGCATTGTGTAGCGCCGCGAATACCGGGCATTGAGTAACTATTCATGTAGATGGTTACTTTACGTACGTAGCCCGAGTTGCGAGCTTAATTAACTTGAACATATGCGCATATGTATGTGCCACTATCATTACGGAAACGGTTCAAAGGAGCGGATCCTAAAGTGGATGGAAAATAAAATGTGACAGCCGAACACACGCTGTTGCTAGGGCGCTGTTATCGACGGGAAAATTCCTTACCGGCAGCTTATTCCCTGAAGCATTATTGCAGTGTTTCCAACTCATTTTAGAGAAATAGCCCGCACCTTAGGTCTTTATATTAACTCTCCGTAACTACCAAGCTGTAGCCCAGTCGTATAACTCTGATAAGGTGTTTAGTGTTGGTAAAGAGTTTAAATGAAACGACTTCTGCTACGGTCTATTTGGATTCGCAAAGTGCACGTAAAAAGGTCTGTTAAAATCTGTTGATTGTCAAAGTCTCACTCCAAAGGTGCTCTAACGAGTTAAGACTGATGAAGCGAGTATTGGTTTAGTAACATATTTAATTAAATTATTCTGTCTTAGCCTCCTCGTTAATCGCATCTGCAGCCGAATTCTTGATTTATGTTATCTGGCATCCTCAAGCCACAATATCTTTTAATGTACTTATATCTTGTATTTTTATTTATCTTTTCTCCTTTACATACATAAATCACGTCTTTATCCCATACGGAGTAGACAGAGCCTAAAATTACAAACCTAAAGGCCACGCTCGTAATTGATTATTTTTCTTTTCTCCTTTAATCTTAGAGAAGCTTTACTTATTTTTTTCTAATTTAATATTTAATTTCTCATTCAAGAGGAGGCTTGTGTCCAGCAGTGGGACGCAATAGGCTGGAGATGAGGTAATAATGATTTAATTTTGATAATAAAGTTGACGGAGTTATTTCTGGCCACCCTAAAGTTTCACGTAGTTTGAACCGTTTAAAACGGTAGGGACTTGTAGATAATAAAGCCTTATTGATTTATTTTCTGATGTAGGAACTGTCATAAAAATGTTAGATAAGTACTTTCTTAGTCGAGTATATTTGCCTACGTACTTTGGTTAATTTGAGATTACTTAGGTATATTATCCTAACATCGAGGTACGGTAGGAACATAAAAAATGCTGCAATTTGGTGTGCCATAAAATGAAGGCCTAATGAGTGTATAAAGGAAGCATTTTGTTGGGCAATAAGTCTTGGCTAATTGTTTGAAAAGATAATTTTGGGTGTCGGTTTATTATCCTTGGGGCAGGCGGCGGCAGTCCGGGGCAGGCGGCGCGTTACTGATGGCGCGGACTCCCGCCCGCTGCCCGCGTCACACATGCTACTAATTACTCATTTAAGACTCGCACACTAAAAGTATTCTTTTAATCTTTGTATATCAACCCGTATCGTGTCCTTTATTCCATCACAAACTACTCGTTTTGCTAAGTCTTTTTCTTAAGTAGATTTATTTAGATACGTGCAAAGACGTCCAAAACATGGCTTGGCTTGCCAGTGGGTTCGGATAGTTCTGTTATCCACACTAATAAGCGATAAAAAAAGATTGTTGGTTAACGAGCCATTTTTATGATTTACTTAATGTTTAATTTATTCCATTACCTTTATGCCTTGTCAGAAATTGGTGTATATATGTAGTTTGAATAGGTACCTAGATACTACAAAAGCGAAACATGCTCAGTTGAATCATAAGGTTGAAAATCCTACCTAAGTATAGCTATGGTTCCGATTCAAAAGATGCTCAGATGTAGTCACAGCCTAAGATTCGCTTGTGATAGTTTTATTTCCTCGTTTTTTAATTCCTCGAAAAATCGAAAACTTCTACATTTTTTACAGTTTTATGGTAACTGAAGAACTGTGTAACTGAAGTCTACTATTTTTGGTAGTAACATTACATTATATTATTAATATTATCTCACAATACGAGTAGGACCTACGTATAGCTCACGTAGCTTAAATTACCGTAAATAAGGCAAAGTGTCTGCCCCTGCCTTAGCCACGGCCCACAGAAAAGGGTACATACTTAAATATTTTTGGGTCACGTAAAAATGGCAACAAAGGTGCCGTCCCTCCGTTTGCCCATTGCCTAAAGGTTATTTTATTCGTAACACCCGCGCTGCCGGCGTCGTGATCTTGAGCAAAGGGATGTGATTAAACTTGAAGCACACCTTTGAAGAATGTGCCTTGGCGCATACTTTGGTTGGATACGGTTTCGGTATTTTAAATTTACTTCCGTCACGTCTCCGTCACCAAGTTTACTTTTGATCGAACTCTATAAATAAAGTGATAACACCATCTGGTGATGTTAGTGGTGAAGACGTTGATCTTATTAGATCGTTATTGTCCTTCCACTTGCTGTGGTAGTACGTCGTGTGACGCAAAATCATGAAATGGATTCAAATGAAACTATAGCGTATCGCGATCTGTACATTTTTCCTCACCAATTTTTCCGGACCGATACAACTTAGGAATCTTCAAAAAACGAGCCTATTTTTTTCGTAAAGCGCCGGCAATACACTCTTAACGCCCTTTGTTATGAGTGTCTATAGGTGGCGGTGGTTGCTTTCCATCAGGTGAGCCGCATGCTCGTTTCCCCGTATCATATAAAAAAACTGCTCTGCTGTGATTCTTAAACGAATCTAATCAAACTACTTCAAGAAACTTATCAGAAAAAATAGAGCCGCTCTCTACATATTTTGTATTTCATATAGTTCTTAATTATTAGTTGTAATCACAAATTAAATACCTAACAAATTAATCCTAGAAAAAAATAAGTATAGGTATTAATATCGTCTCTGTAGAGATCTGAAAAGCACCTAACCAAAGCGCTGGAGAACTCGTGGGCACGCCTTGGAACAGTGCCAAAAATTTGTCTAGTAGTTATTTTTACGCATCATTCTCTAATTTCAAACCATCGTCATAAAAATTACAATGATAAGAGATTTCATTACAACGAGCGTAAGTATATATTTGATACTTATGTTATGTTTCATAAGAAATTATCTCAAACAAGGAGGACTTACATGCAAAAGTCTCGCTCATGTCATGACTGACGGTAATATTCTAGTACAAAAAATCAAATCGCCATCGCAACGCTTTACAATCTTCAGAAATGGCAAAGAAATTTAATAGTAAGAAGGAAAAGCGTTGGGGTCAATGATTCTCTATTTCACGAACAAGATAGTTATAACGCTCTCATGTGAAGCTGGCCCAGTCTTACTAGCGGTAAGGCTACGTTTCCATTGAGGCGGACTGTAGCGGAGACGTGACGAATCGATCAATCATAATATTAGTTGAAATCCATACCACATCTCGCCCCGGCCCGCGTTTCGTGCGCACCCCTCGGCTCCGCGTTAATAGAAGCGCTCTCTAACCAGGCAGCGGTAAGCTACAGAGCTGATACGGTTTTGTTCCAGTTTATTTATGTTATGTATAGCCAGCTTCCTTATGAAGGTTCAATAGGAGATGATATATTTATACATAAATAGGTATCAGGCCATTTATTTAGCATACTTCGTGCTGTAGCGCACCCTCAAAAGTACATTTTTTATGATGTAGGTTTACGAACTTTTATAGATGCCATGAATTGAGTTTAATAGTGTTCATAAAATACTAAAAAACCACGCCTGGTTTATCGTGGTATCGCGGGTTAATTCTTGGCGAAGGATAAATTATAAGAAATTTATTGATTTCGATATAATATTCTTTGATAATTTGTCCAACACCGAATACTACCGAATAGGGGTTTATTTAATTACTAGATGCCGCCAGCGACTCCGTCTGCAAAGAATTCGTTTACCGCTATCCCGCGGGAACTACGTAATTTTCCGGAATAAAAAGTAGCCTATGTGCTATTCCAGACTTTTCTCTATCTATGTAACGAATTTCATCCAGATCCGTTGGGCCGTTCTGCCGTGATTGAGTAACAAACAATCCATCCATCCATACTTTCGCATTTATAATATTAGTTAGAAAATAAATAGTGACATTCGTTTTCCTCAGAAATATCAGATATACCATAGATTAAGCTAACGCAACTACTTTGCGTATCCAAACCCCAACCAAGAGTAGAGTTTTGTTCCATAGGTACATTTTGAAAATACGAAGACATTTCGGCTGTGGTGTCACGGGAAGTGGTAAAAAGTCGGCACGCCTGGTTTCACTACACATCGTGATGTTTGCGTAATCTGTGGTATATCCGATGTCTGTGATTTTCCTTGCCAGATAACAGAAACTGGTTAACCTAAGTCTTATAATATATATTTACTAGCAGCCCGTCCCGGCTTCGCACGGGGTAGACAATTATTTATTTTTGGAAATTTGGATTAGTTGGACATATGCTACCGCGGAGTTTTTTGTAAACATTATGATGTTCTTCAATATTGTTGTACATTATTTTGTTCTATCGCTAATAGTTTCGGCAGCGCATTCGACGAAAGACATTTTAAGACTCATTTTTCTACACCTTCGGTTACATTGTTCAAATTTTACCAAGGATCCCTAATTTTTTTCAAAATGAAATGTAGCCTATGTCAAATTGGAAGAATGTAGCATTCTATTGGTGAAAGAATTTTTTAAATCGGCCCAGTACTTTTTGAGCCTATTCATTACAAACATACAAACATACAAAAATAGGTACAAATCTTTCCTCTTTATAATATTAGTGTAGATAAAACAAAGTGGTTTGTACTCTAGTCTACATATCCGGGCCAAGTAATTGGATGCATTTGACGTGTGCCAGAAAGCGGACACGAAGTGTGAAGTCGAGCCAAGATATTATATTCTCACGCCGTTGAGTTGCGTCTTCGTGAATAATTAACGATATTGTCCTGTGTACTGTGCACAACCAGGTCGCTAGATCAAAAAGAGCAAAGCGATTCATTCCCCAGAACAAACATTTACTTTAATCATATAATGGTGCGACCACACCGCCGCGTATACGCAGTGACGTGTCGTATGCGTCACGTTTTCTCACCGTTTCTTCATACATTTTGTTGCGATTCCGTAACGTCACCGTTTTTTAAGCGGCGGTGTGGTCCCACCTTAAGTAGTATACATAAATAGGTATATGTAGGTACTACTTTCCGTATTTGACTCTACTATCTAATTTCTCGAAACGACTACAACAATAGATAATATTAATTATAAGATACGTTTGTTTTCTAATTTTCTAAGTAAAATAGGTCAAACTAACTATAATAACTTTTTATTTAAAATGCTATCGCAAAAAGCTTGGCGTTTGCGTGCATATTCTGAAACTGAATCTGAAAAATAATTTATCAGATTTATTTTTTATCTACGTATACGTATCCCTTAACACACTGATCGAAGTTTATAAAAACCAGAGTTCAATTTAAACACAAGTACAACGTTCACGGCGCGGACATGAGCTTAAAGAATGAGAACCATTCATCTATTGAACGAAATCGCACGCAAGCAACTTTATTAAAATGGTCTGTCTAGCATTCATTATCCCCCTGTCTAGTTTTCAATTCTTTTGTTGGCAATGGTCGTTGCATGGATGCATGAATAAATTGTTTCTGATTTGAGAGTAGTAAAAAACTGGTAGGTCGAGATCCCTTTCTCATAGAAAATCTTTTGTATTATAGAAAAAGGCGTACTATTAAAGGGCGCAAATCAGGTCCGCTGTGGATTCGATAGTGCGCGGTAGCCGGCGCAGTGGGCGACGGCGAGGATTACCGCTGCCAATGCCAACCCCCCGAGCTCTCTCATCAAATCCTCAATGCAAACCAGTCCAGGGTTACTTACTTACCATTATAACTATCCTGGGCTATAATTATTTACTGTATTTTGTTAAGAAAGGTAACACGGGCTTTTTGTCCAGTTTAGTGATCATTGGTTGGCACAGTGTTATGAGATTACAAGATAAAATCGTTTGAGAGTTCAAATGCGGGAATATTTTTTTTTACATTTTGATGGAACAAACGCATAGTAGGTAAGCTGGGTCACGGTGAATCTTTTTTCTGATTTGTTTTACAAAATAATCCTTACTTCATAAATTATGAGAATACGCAGACACTAAATCAGATTGTGGACGGGTCGGTCACGCCTTCCGTCTTGTTTGCGTGGCGGCAATGGCAATGCGTGCGCGCTGTCATTGCCCGCGGCTCCCGCTCCCGGCGGCTCCCGCGCCGCGCCGCGCGCTACACTCACTGTCCCCTTGAAACAATGAACCGGCACCTAATCTTTTGCTCCTTCGTACCCTAACGATTTTAATAGGCACTCTAATGGCCTTTATACTCGTCACGATTAGTCTTTTGTGTAATAAATACCAAAGCTAACGGTACCACCATTGTTTTAAAATTTGATTTTATATCGCTACTAGCTTCTGCCCGCGACTTCGTCTGCGTAGAATTAGCAATTGATATGTTTATGGCTATCCCCCGTATAGTGAACTAAATCAACGCAATAAAATTCTCCTTCGATAGTCTCATTTTTAATCAAGGTTCAAGCAATGACATGTGGTATCAATCAAAAAATCATAAAAAAGTAAAGCCGCCGAAAAGGAGTTCACAACACCCCGGGATCTATGCTATTTTCCGGGATAAAAAGTAGCCTATGTTTTAATCTAGGGTACCAGCTATCATCGTTCCAAATTTTATCCAAATCCGTCCAGTCGTTTTAGCTCACTCACATCGTCGCAAACTTTCGCATTTATAATATTAGTAAATAGGATGAAATACAGAGCTAAATATAAGTTAAATATACATTTGCGCAATACGGCATGGTAACACAGAAAATATTAATTCCGAGAGCTTTTGTTATAATACTGGTCTTTCATGTACCTACAGTCCGCGACTAAAGTAGAAATTTCAATATTTTAAAACATGCTATCTCACAATGTGCCTTTTAAGAGATCGCACCAAATCGCCTGTTTTAACTGATCAATTTATCAGTCTTTAATAAGCGATCATTATAACAATGTTAACAAGAGAAAGTGATTAAACAGTAGGTATGTCTTTGAAAAAATAACGTACTTTCTCCTAACCAATGTAGGGATCGTAAAAAAACTTCAAATAAGAAATTAAACTTTACATGAAGTGTCAACAAAAATGTGGCATAAATTTTCGAAGAAGGATGTATCTACGTGTTATGGAAGTCCTAATTGAAAAAAATAACGATTGGACGTTTCACGAAAGCAGTGCAGACTTGTCATTGCATGTTTGTCTCACATTTTAAGTTGCCAGGTACGCAAGATCAGATTTCTAATTACCTACTCAATCCATTTCGGGACATACTTTACTTATGAAGTTGACTTGTTTTTTTTTAAGTAACTATTCTCAGATTGTTGTGTTGTTCGACAATCGAACAACGTCGATCGATTGGTTTATCCGTCGATCAGCCAAAGCTGCTGCAGCCGAAGCTGGTCGATCGATTGGTGTGGTAACACCCTCTACGCAATCAAAAGATACACTTATTAGAAAACGTTTCTCCATACAAATTACCGTCATCTGAAACCTATGGGGTACTTCAGGTTGTCCTACAAATTTGAAATTTGGTATGAAGGTAGCTCTCATAGCGCAACAAATTAAACAAATCAATAACTCTTAATTATGTTATGTTTGTTATCAGTAACCACTATAACCTCACACTGCCTACTTTTGTTTACGAGCAGGGCTCTGCTAACACGATTTTACATTCACTGGCCGAATTTGTAGGGAAACCTCGGTGCGCGAGTCCGACTCGCAATTGGCCTTTATGCTCAACTTGCTTTAGGCTCAACCTTTATAGTATTTTTTTCCAAGAAAAAACCTTTCAGTCCCTTCATTGACCAATTAGTTATTTTGCGTCGGTAATTGTACAGTCGGCCCATGAAAATGTTGAGCATATTAAGATCCTTGTCATTTGATATTAAAAATTTATTTGTAACGTTGATTATATTGAAAATTGGCATGTGTAACACGTCAAAGAGTATTATAACAAAGGACTAAAGTGCTCAAAATTTTGGCAGGCCGGCAGTAAAAATGAGTTTTCAATAAATTTACATTCCTGCATATTGACATAAAGTGGTAAAGGAGTAAAGTACTTACTAATATTTTGTGGTTACAAATAATGTGACAAACAACACGGATCAAGTCGTACCTAGTAAGTTAATTGCGTTTTAATTATCGGACGTGACTTTACATCCGGGCGTTGCACCTCTCATATTCCCATATCGATCAGTCTTATATCCTTGTAGGTACATTATGTATCTCAATTCTCACAGTACCAATCGAAAAATAAAACCTAATCGATCTTAGACAATAATCGTGAGTAAATGCAACGTATCACTGCACTCCCTAATTCATGTTCGGCATTGTCCCCGAGCGTCACGGCACGAGCATCGGCCCATTCAGCCGCGACCGCTCGCCGCCGCTCGCCGGCATAATGAGATGCAGTGTTCCCTCCAGATGTGGCGCAGGCGCGGCCCTAAACACACCCGCTTTTTGTTTCTTTCCCCTTTTTTTGCCATTCCTTTTCTTTATAGACGGACGTTAAGAACTTTTGATAACGTAATTTCTGTTCAAATATTGTATTTTTTAATACATTGTTTTTTGCTAACTGTACATACTAGCATAGGTACGTACGAAGACGAAGTACGAGTGGAAGTTAAAAAATAACTTGTACAAATACGATCAAATGCTTGTTTCATGATCATGACAGGCACGCCACTATTCTATAAAACGTACCTACCTAGTTACAAAAGTGACATACGGCACAAATATGATATACCTAACCTATGTAAGCTGCGTCTAGCTACGTTGAAAGTCCAAACAGCTTGTAAATATTCAAGAACCAGCGTTATATATGGCATAATATCTATACTCTACGTTAACTTAATATGTTATACCAGATTTCAATTCAATTTGTACTAAGTACCTACAATATCGTCGCTTTTTCAATAGAAATCTACAAAATACTACAGCATGAATCCACAAATTAAAAAATAAAGTAAAATATGGTGCAATGTAATTAAATCTTACACAAAGTCCTTACACGTCATTCCGTTTAGAGCAGGCAAACTTAGCTCTTTCACTACTAATCTAAATATAATTCGGAATGTGATGCGGAGCATAGCCCTTGCGACGGTGGTTAGTCTCGCGTTTATTTATGTTTCTTTAGTCAGGACTGTTACCTACAGCTACGCCAGATGTGCCTTTACGACAACTTGCCACCGAACAAATAATTAGACTCTGGCGTTATTTGTCGTGCGTCAAGTAATTTGGAATTAAATTCTCCCGTAAACAATTACAAAATTAAGAATTACGTGTGAAACATGAAACACAAGACACATTGAAAAAATTGCAAGATGTTAAATCATAGCTCCAAAATTAGTTTTCATAAGCACGATTTTGAAATGACTATTTTGTTTCCACTTTCGTTTTAACTTCTGCTGCTGTTTAAATGAAAATAAAATACTTAAATGAAAGACACTTATCAACACAAAAAGGCAAATACAGGAGTCCTTTGAGAAGAGCTTCTGTCACACATGTGAGCAACGATGATGCGATTTCCGGACCCGCGGGCACGCCCGCGCAGCTCCATACTTCTTTACATTCCATACGATAATAAGCACTATGGGAAGTAAGGAAGCACGGAACTCGCGCAAAGCTTCTTTCCTTCCTCTCGTCTTGAAATGTCTTCACTCTTCGGACTTCGTATTTGTGGATCTTGCTGACGATATAACGGCACAAGAATGCTTTGCACGTGACGCCATCACCGGGATAACTTTTATGGCAACCGCGACCGAGAAACCTTCCCAGCGTTGACGGCAGGGTGGCGAGCGACACGGCGTGGTGGCAGCTCGCGGAGCACTGGCGGCGCGCGCGCTGCGCACGCGCAGACCAGCTCTAAAAATGGAGTCAACCGGCGGCTTTCGCTCACGACTGGCGAGTACCATCCATTCCAAATTTGTATTTTCCCGAAATAGACCCGGCGGCGGGCGTCCGTCGGATCGGTTTCCCGAATGTGCACCGGCTTGCAACATGCGGTAACTGGTCGAGGTGCACGCGAAGCCGAGGGTAGCAGCGCGCGCCCGGAGGGTCTTATGTAAGGAACACCGTGGCCCGCGGTACCGCGCCGCGTGACGACCGCTTCCAAAATAAACGTCCGCAGGCCGAGTGCGACGTCGACGGGCGCCACATGTGCGCTCCCGTCAGCGTTCCGATGGCCGCGCGCTGGAGGGGAGGCTATTATTAGTGTACACCATCCACCACTGTCACCTCCCGCGGGGTAGTCAGCCTATACATAGTTCCGATCGTGATCTGGCAATCCTCAGCGTTCACTGAACTTTCTGCAACACCAAGCTCATATAAATTAAACTCGTTTGTGTAAATTGAATTAAAAAGTTTACAAACAAATTGTTCATGAAACCGATCTAATTGTTTGAATTTTAAAGAAGAAGGTAATTCAATGTTAATTGTACGTAGTAGTATCTTCGTCAGAAGCTTGGTAGTGTGCAATACATGTCGTGCTGTGTGCGGGGTGCGGGCGTATTGTGACCGAGCATTCCCACCGCAGCGCACCCCGTAAACTCGGCACTCGTTCACTCGCATAGTCAATAAAAGAATTTTGGCAAACTTTCGCAGACAAGCTTGTGGGCCGCCGGCCAACTCATCTTTTGTCTGCTTGAAAAGAACGAAATAGTAAGCAGGAAATTCTCATCGTATTACAGAATATATACCTAGGTTACGCATTTATTTTTCCAGAAACTGAAGTCTAGCCAGTTTATGCAAAGGGTTAGTTTTACAAGCTTTTGTTTGAGCTTGCAAATCTTCATCGAATTTTACGCACTCCCAGTAGGTACTTAGTTGAAATTATATATATTTTATAGAGATAAGGTGACGTGGATTCAGTCAACAACAAATACCGAAAAAAGTATATATCTATAAAAAATATATGAACTAAAACAAAATATAAAAAACCTAAACTATTTTGACGCTTTAATGTCGAAGCTATCACACCGCCAAGCATTCACATAATAAGCAGTAAACCTTGCCTGAAGGTCCGACCCCGTTCTAGTTTATTTTTTCTTTTTTATACATATTAGTTAAAATAAAAGTCCTCGAGTGTACGTAAGTATAAGTAAATATACGCGTGCTTGTAGCACCCAACCTATTCTGAAGCAAATGTAATTAGTGCTGGCGGTAAACCCCGAAATTCAGTAAAAAGTTGCAAATGATGTTAAAACCATGAAAATCGGAACGATTGATCTTTAGGCCATAAGAATCAATTTGACCCGTAGCATGGAAAAAAAAGAGGAGTTATGAAGTAATTTTTTTTTGTATGGGAAAAAATATTTTTTGTTCTGAAACCTATCTAATGAAAGGGCTTACTAAGACAATTCTATAAATATATCACATCATTATATTTTATTTCAGTTACTTGCAAAAAAAAACAAGATCAATGCAAATGGGTATGATCTTAAGTATGTTTATATTTAACTCTTCAAGAAATCACCGGTTTTCTTGCACTTTAGACACGACGAATACTTAGACAATAACACATGTCAGTCTATAGAAAGAAACCTGTCAATTTGGACATAAATCTAAGACGTGCTAAGTTTTTTGTGATACTGATAAGACATTGAACATTCTAAGTTGTTATTAAATTTTCCGTAGCTTTCACATGTTAGCACAGCATACTTACATTTTCTTTTAAGTGGCGTATTTTTTATGGCCCATTATTATAAAATATCCTATCACTTAAATACATTTTGCAAGCGTCTCTCATCTATATTATTGCATTATTTTTTACCACTGTCATAATATTTCAAACATACTTCAACTTACACCGGTAAACGCCTCTTCAGTGTTGGTCTCCCAAAGGCTACGTTTTTCTCATATTCAGTAGGTAACTGGGCCGGCGTTCTAGCGAGTGAAGCGAAGAACGGCGGTGATGCTGGCCGCAGAGCAAAGCAGCCGAACGTCCAAAGAGCGTCTGTTGAATATTAATGCGACATTGTTATTGGCCACTAGTGCCCGCTGCTGCCCCAATCGCACATTTCCATAACTTACTATTCTGGATCCGTGGGGAATCAGCTCGATGTTGTAGGAATATGATCACATGGACCACTCATATCTGCCCCGTATTTTCATTTTTATCTGGTCTAGATTTCGCATCGCACTCTTACAATACGTAACGTGGCCATAATCTGAGGTGCTCCGACGACAGTGGACGCAAAGCCAAATATGTGGTCTACCACCCTAAGGTTGAAATTCCTTTGCACGTCACAATATGTAATGTCGATAAGACAGGCTGTCAACTTGAAAGTTCGACTTTAGCAACATTTTTCATTTGATAGGAAGTTGGATGAAAAGTGGTAGACCACTTATTTGGACGACCGTACAAAGATTCGCTAACCTAAGTTAAAATTTGTTTGGTCCTAAACATCAGCTTTTGAACCCGTCTAAGTTTTAACATACCAAAAATATTTACCCTGAAAAAAGGCACGCAAACATTGTTCAATTTGTCTCCAGTGTACACTAAGCCACAAGATCACACCTTTCCCCACTTTTGAGCTTGGTATTTTGAATTTAACGCTTATGGTGGAAGTGCTGAGAATAAAATGCCTAAAGGGTGAAAAGGGTTTTAAGAGGAAAACTGCGGCTGTGGTTCGGAAACTGGCGTAAACAGACGGCAATTCTCGCAAAAATATTCACTGGATAAAGAATGCACTTTCTGGTTTTGTCCCTGTTTTTAACATAGGAATTACAATGGAATAGTAAACGGAGTTACTGTTTAACATATTCAGTCTCGTATTGTAATTTCTGAAATAAAATAGCTATACGTATAGCAATTCGTATAATAATAGGTACAGTCACCAACATAAATAAGTGATCATTTTTGTACCTTGTCGCTTTCAGTCGTTACATGATTTCGTATGGTTTTTCAAACATGACATTAAAGTGACAAGGTACAAAAGTGATCACTTATTTATGCTGGTGACTGTACATGCATTAAATACATTGCGTGAACTTATAAATCGTACAAATAGCGTCGACGAATAAGTCGACATAATAGAGGCATTCGCTATCATAACAATATGTTACGTTATTATAAATATAGTAAAGACGCATCTATGGTAATAATATTGCCTTGACTTCCAAATCGTTTGGTTATCTGCCAGCTTTCCGTAGGGACCAGATAACCATTAGAGTTTAACACAGAACTCAACTCGAATTCTATATAGTTCTATCTATCTCGAGCCTATATACGTCCCACTGCTGGGCACAGGCCTCCTCTCAGAATGAGAGGGCTTGGGCTATAGTTCCCACGCGGGCCCAGTGCGGATTGGGAACTTCACACACACCATTGAATTGCTTCGCAGTTATGTGCAGGTTTCCTCACGATGTTATCCTTCACCGAAAAGCCCATGGTAAATTTCAAATGAGATATCGCACATAAATTCCGAAAAACTCAGAGGTGCGAGCCCGGGATTCGAACCCACGACCCTCTGCTTAAGAGGCCACTGGTCAAACCACTAGGCTACCACGGCTTTTTTATATAGTTAACATGCCTCAATAGGTAAAAGTAATAGCTGGCCATCAGACCACTTATCTATATTGATGCACATCTCATAAAACAAAGTTGCTTTGCCTTATGTATGCGTAGATCTTTAAAACTACGCAACGGATTTTGATGCGGTTTTTGAAGTGAAAACTTCTTGGCGTTGGGCACTTTTTTGGATGGGTAAAAAAAATTAAACTCGCGTCAGACCCAAGACTAAGGGAGAGTTTAAGTACCAGGATATCAGGATCCTCTGAGAGCTTATTTTGAAATACGAATGAAGCTAGAATCGCGTTCGATTTTTAAAGTGTACGTTAACTTCGTCGCTTTAACGTATGTGCGTTTAGCCTACCACTAGGTATTTTTTCTTTTTCCTTTTTTTTCCTTTTTACGCGAGTGTGCGTGTTAGTTTTCACTCCGCCGGCACTCCCGGAGTGCTACCCGGTGTTTTTTTTTATAGAAATGTATAATACATGCGTAATATGGTAGATAAACACTGATTGCACCCTTGCGAAGCCGGGGCGGGACGCTAGTAAGTAAATGTTATGTTTGTGAGATAATATGTACTTATATAATTATTATGTGGCTGGTGCATAATGAGAGCCTTTAAAATACGAGTGGGGTTTTATGAAACGAAGCGAAGCTTATTACATATATTTTAAGTTTTCTACAATAAACGTTTTCACATCAAAATACGTGGGCAACATTATTTTCTCTTCTTCTTCGAAAGTTCGAAACAGATGAAACGACTGACATTTTCATTTTTTGAGTCGATTTCGATTCTCAAATCGATTGTACCTAATAATCGAGATACGAAAAAAAGTATGGAAGAAGATTTTACATCAAATGAAATTACAAATCGACTACATAATTCAATAATCACAAGATATGATTATTTTGTTATTTAAGATGTTCGAAGTTTAACTGTAATTAGAGTACCTAGATATAGATATATCTACCTACTGTAATGTAAGCATTATAATATACATATAATGTAATACAAATAAAACCACACAGATACATACAGGTTTCTTAATGTAGGCCATTTGCTAATCGTTCCTGAACATATTGTAGGGAAGTTATGATATGGATGTAGATAAAGAAACTATTAGTTTAAGTACCTAACTTAAATTCGCCATAGATGGTTCTGTTCTCCGGTATATTAACTGATTACTTCGACTTAATTTTTTTTTCTTAAAATGGGGTAATATCATACTAGTTTTATCTAAAGCTCATACTTTTAGCTAAATTGTTATTTATCTTGCTTTAGATAATGTGCAGCACCGAAACTCATTGTGTTATCATCATAATGTCGGAGTTTTATTGTCCTTGCGAGAGACAATTCTGTAATGGTGTGCCTACCATTAGGTGGATATGTAGGTCTGCTTTACAATTATAATAACTCTTGTCTCCGGCGTGCAGCGGTCGCTCCCGCCCCCGCCGCCCGCGGCCCGCGACCCCTCTGTGTGTCAATATCGTATAATTTGTGTTCGGCACTCGCCACTCTCATACCATTTTACTGTTATGCCCGTACACTGCTTTACTTATTTCATACGAGAATAAAACATAAAATATACCAAAACTACAACTGTCAGACGCGACGTTAAACCCTGCTGTAAAGCAGACACTTAAATAAACAACAGCTTTCGCGTCCTTAAGGCGAAGGGATAGGCAAATGACCTTGCCCGTTTGTGACGTGGCAAGCAGTCCGATCAACGCGACATCTGTTAAATAATCGACGCGTGAACTCGATGCGAATGGGCGCGGGCTGATGGATTGAAATATTGCACTGTGATGTTAGTAGATGGCGCTTGCTTCAGTTTTCCGATTGCCTACACAGACACAGCATAATGTTCAAATCAGATTTTGCAAAAATAATAAAAAAAAATAACATTTCGGCATTCGTAACGTGGCCTTTAAGGTCTTGTTACCTTGGGCTCTGTCTGCTCCGCAAGGGATAGAGACGTTATTTATGTATGTATGTGATATAATACATGAGAAAGTTTGTGACGATGTGAGTGAGTGTGTATGTATGTTTGTTTCTTCTTCAAGCTACAACAACTGGACGGATTTGGATGAAATTTGGAACGAAGACAGTTGCTAAACTAAATTAAAACAGGCTACTTTTTATCCCAGAAAATTGCAGTTTCCGCGGGATAGTGATGAACGTGACGTCAAAGGTGTCCAGAGTCTGCCTAGAGTCGCAACGTAAATTATTATTGCAGAATAAAGTAAAACTTGAACGTGTGCGGGAAAGGTACAGAATAAGGTATGGTTTTTCCAATGATTATTTTCAAAACCGATATCTGAGGGTCCGAGAGGTCCCCAAACATAAATCCGTTATCAAAAATGAAAAAGGTGGCCACCATTTTGAATTCTTTGAGTTTTGGACCGATGATTTTCAAAATCGATATCTGAGGATCCGAGTGGTCGTCAAACACAAATCTGCTATCGAAAATGAAAAAACTGGCCGCCATTTTGAATTCTTTAATTTTTGAACCGATTGTTTTCAAATTCGATATCTGAGGATCCGAGTGGTCCCCAAACATGAATCCGTTTTTAAAAATGAAAAAAGTAGCCGCCATTTTGAAAACTTGTTTTTGGACTGATTGTTTTCAAAATCGATATCTGACGATCTGAGTGATTCCCAAACACGTATCCGTTATATAAAATGAAAAAAGTGACCGCCATTTTGAAATCTCTAGTTTTTGAATCGATTGTTTTCAAAATCGATATCTGAGGGTCCGAGTGGTCCCCAAACATGAATCCGTTATCAAAAATGAAAAAAGTGCCCGCCTATTTGAAATCTTTAGTTTTTGGCCCGATTGTTTTCAAAATCGATATCTGACGATCCGAGTGGTTCCCAAACACGAATCCGTTATATAAAATGGAAAAAGTGACCGCCATTTTGAAAGCTTTACTTTTTGAACCGATTGTTTTAAAATTTGATATCTTAGGATCCGAGTGGTCCCCAAACATGAATCCGTTTTAAAAATGAAAAAAGTGGCCGCCATTTTGAAATTTTTTATTTTTGTACCGATTGTTTTCAAAATCGATATCTGACGATCTGAGTGATTCCCAAACACGTATCCGTTATATAAAATAGAAAAAGTGACCGCCATTTTGAAATCTCTAGTTTTTGAACCGATTGTTTTCAAAATCGATATCTGAGGGCCCGAGTGGTCCCCAAACATGAATCCGTTATCAAAAATGAAAAAAGTGCCCGCCATTTTGAAATCTTTAGTTTTTGGACCGATTATTTTCAAAATCGATATCTGCCGATCCGAGTGGTTCCCAAACACGTATCCGTCATATAAAATGGAAAAAGTGACCGCCATTTTGAAATCTTTACTTTTTGTTTTAAAATTCATTATCTGAGGGTCCGAGTGGTCCCCAAACATGAATCCGTTATCAAAAATGAAAAAAGTGCCCGCCATTTTGAAATCTTTAGTTTTTAGATGGATAGCTTTCAAAATCGATATCTGAGGATCTGAGTGGTCCCCAAATATAAACCCGTTATCAAAAATGGAAAAAGTGGCCGCCAGCTCAGATATCGATTTTGAAAACAATCCGTTCAAAAACTAAACATTTCAAAATGGTGATGACTTTTCTATTTTGTATAACGGATACGTGTTTGGGAACCACTCAGATCGTAAGATATCGATTTTGAAAACAATCGGTACAAAAACTAGTTTTTAAAATGGTGGACACTTTTTTTCATTTTTAAAAACGGATTCTTGTTTGGGGACCACTCGGATCCTCAGATATCGATTTTGAAAACATTTGGTCCAAAAAGTACAGAATTCAAAATGGCGGCCTGTTTTTTTAATTTTCGATAGCAGATTTGTGTTTGATGACCACTCGGACCCTCAGATATCGATTTTAAAAATAATCGGTCCAAAACTTAAAGATTTCAAAATGGCGGCCACTTTTTTCATTTTTGATAACGGATTTATGTTTGGGGACCTCTCGGACCCTCAGATATCGGTTTTGAAAATAATCGGCCCAAAACTTAAAGATTTCAAAATGGCGGCCACTTTTTTCATTTTTGATAACGGATTTATGTTTGGGGAGCTCTCGGACTCTCAGATATCGGTTTTGAAAATAATCGGTCAAAAAACTAAATATTTCAAAATGGCGGCCACTTTTGTCATTTTTGATTACGGATACGTGTTTGGAGACAACTCGGATTCTCAGATATCGATTTTGAAATCAATCGGTCGGTAAACCAAAGATTTCAAAATGGCGGCCAGTTTTTTCATTTTTGATAGCAGATTTGTGTTTCACGACCACTCGGACCCTTAGATATCGATTTTGAAAATATTCGGTCCAAAACTTAAAGATTTCAAAATGGCGCCCACTTTTTTCATTTTTAAAAACGGATTCATGTTTGACAACCACTCGGACCCTCAGATATCGATTTTTAAAATAATCGGCCCAAAACTTAAAGATTTCAAAATGGCGGCCACTTTTTTCATTTTTGATAACGGATTTATGTTTGGGGACCTCTCGGACCCTCAGATATCAGTTTTGAAAATAATCGGCCCAAAACTTAAAGATTTTAAAATGGCGGCCACTTTTTCATTTTTGATAACGGATTTATGTTTGGGGAGCTCTCGGACCCTCAGATATCGGTTTTGAAAATTATCGGTCCAAAAACTAAAGATTTCAAAATGGCGGCCTCTTTTGTCATTTTTGATAACGGATACGTGTTTGGAGACAACTCGGATTCTCAGATATCGATTTTGAAATCAATCGGTCGGTAAACTAAAGATTTCAAAATGGCGGCCAGTTTTTTCATTTTTGATAGCAGATTTATGTTTCACGACCACTCGGACCCTTAGATATCGATTTTGAAAATATTCGGTCCAAAACTTAAAGGTTTCAAAATGGCGGCCACTTTTTTCATTTTTAAAAATGGATTCATGTTTGGGGACCACTCGGATCCTCAGATATCGATTTTGAAAACAATTGGTCTAGAAAGTAAAGAATTCAAAATGGTGGCCAGTTTTTTCATTTTCGGTAACAGATTTGTGTTTGACAACCACTCGGACCCTCAGATATCGATTTTGAAAATAATCGGCCCAAAACTTAAAGATTTCAAAATGGCGGCCACTTTTTTCATTTTTGATAACGGATTTATGTTTGGGGACCTCTCGGACCCTCAGATATCAGTTTTGAAAATAATCGGCCCAAAACTTAAAAATTTCAAAATGGCGGCCACTTTTTTCATTTTTGATAACGTATTTATGTTTGGGGAGCTCTCGGACCCTCAGATATCGGTTTTGAAAATAATCGGTCCAAAAACTAAAGATTTCAAAATGGCGGCCACTTTTGTCATTTTTGATAACGGATACGTGTTTAGAGACAACTCGGATTCTCAGATATCGATTTTGAAATCAATCGGTCGGTAAACTAAAGATTTCAAAATGGCGGCCAGTTTTTTCATTTTTTATAGCAGATTTGTGTTTCACGACCACTCGGACCCTTAGATATCGATTTTGAAAATATTCGGTCCAAAACTTAAAGATTTCAAAATGGCGCCCACTTTTTTCATTTTTAAAAACGGATTCATGTTTGGGGATCACTCGGATCCTCAGATATCGATTTTGAAAACAATTGGTCCAAAAAGTAAAGAATTCAAAATGGCGGCCTGTTTTTTCATTTTCGGTAGCAGATTTGTGTTTGACGACCACTCGGACCCTCAGATATCGATTTTGAAAATAATCGGCCCAAAACTTAAAGATTTCAAAATGGCGGCCACTTTTGTCATTTTTGATAACGGATACGTGTTTGGAGACAACTCGGATCCTCAGATATCGATTTTGAAATTAATCGGTCGAAAAACTAAAGATTTCAATATGGCGGTCTTTTTAATTTTGATAACGGATCCATGTTTGGGGACCACTTCGACCTTCAGATATCTTTTTTTTCTTCTTTCTAATGATAGACTATACATTAGAGTACTACTAGCTTAAATATCAAAATTTTTCATGCAGTAATTCCTACCAAAATCCTATTTCCCATGCTTGTTCGCTAAACAGCAAGTAAGTATAAACCAACCTGCCACTAATTTCCAAAAAAAACGGATTGAAAATAATCACTTAAGTTTAATCACTGTTAAGGTATTATACGTGCGACGCGAACGAGTACGACGTTTTGAAGCACTGTTTCGCGCCTATTCTGTGACTCAAACAACATGCTTAGCCAAACCAATATGAAAAAACGTGAAGCGAATTTGGCAACGTCGCGTCGCTTACGCACTACCGCCACCGAGCGAACATGCAACGTTGCTTTTTTCTTATTATTTTCATACATCTTATCCAAATTATTTTTTTATTTATTTATCTATTTTTTTTTTATTTTTTTTTATTAACAATTTTGGTTTTATCTTAATAATTTATTTCATTGTATTATCTTTTTAACATTTTTTTGGTTTACGAATTTTTTTGTACATTGAAAAGCGCCTGATTGAATGTGCGGGCAAATATTGCGTTCGCCCTTTTCATAGGCTCAGGGCAGTACTACTCTCTAAAGCCTTATTTGTTGGCTAATTGAAGCAAACGCACCGTGGAATTTTAATTATGACTTACTAGAGTAACCTCGTCGAGATTGGTAGCAAACAGATTTGTTTCACCCGAGCAAAGCTTGTACAAAATATGTTCGAGACTCTTTGGGCAAACGAATTTTTGTACTAACTACGACATAAAGGAATATGTTTTCGCCGGTGAATTCTAAGTCAAGGCATGTTTTATAGAATGTGCAGTTTTCAAAACCCCAAATTGTGTATTATCGCCATAAAACATGCACAAAAACAACCAATTTATGATCTTTTGCCTATCCCTTCGCCTTAATTGCAGCTTGCGGAAAAAGTTATTATTTTGCTTTCCCTGTTGTTTTTTCAGAACAGTGGCCGGTGAATAATGTTGAGAAATAAGACTACATTATATTTGTTTACCTACTGGTCGCCGGAAACTTTTCCGTAGCTGTCTTTGTTGAAATGAAAAACTTATTTCCAGTTTTACTCAATATTTACATATTGGTATCAATGTAGAAAGCTCAAAGTTTTCCGTAAACGCTACTGGGACTTAAGAGCAAGTAATCTTGAGCTTTTTGCCGGAAGCACCGTTCAACTCACCATAATGACGTGATGTTATATGTAGAACAATATCCACGAGCGTCATCCAATCACTTAAAACGGAGCACTTCATTGTGTACCATAAAAAAATTCACAAAGTAAAACGCATTGAGTCATCTAAATGTATATATTTATGAAAAACGCGGTCCGTATTCACATTGTAATTCATATGAGATGCACGAGTTTCTTTCGATGTCAACATGTAACGGTGTTATGAAACTGTGAAGTTTTGATGAGGAAGCGTGTTTGTTGGATGCGGATTGATTGCATTTGGTGCTCGGAGCGCTCGCGTGCGAGGGCGGCGGCGGGCCGGCGGCCGGCGCGCGCGCCGCTCCGGACTGCTGGGCCGTCGCCCGCGCCGCCGCCAGCGCCCATACTCGATTGACCTTATTTAATTAGTCTGTTCGTTTTTACTCTTTAAACGTTACGTAGCATATTAAAATGTGTATCGCTTAATTTATTGGATCCATCAATTCTATTGTACGCTTTGGTAATGTAAAATTTGACGGAATTTTAAGTTTAACGACCTCTTGCGTCATCGATAACCAAAATGAGTTTGAAACATTAATTTTCTTCGTGTTTGTAAGTCTGTTTTGAATCAAAATTAGCTATAAAATGGATTTATTAATTATGCTATTAATAAATAATTTTTGAATCAGTAAACTCACAGTTTACCTACCACGTGTTAACTTAAGCCGACAATCCATTAATCCGAGATGAAGATCTCGGATTAATGGACTTGGACAAAGGTCCAATATAAAATAGACTATTTTGAATTACTTTATGAGATACGAGTATCTGTATATAAATCTGGAAAATAGCCAACCATTTTCTGGTAAAATGTTTGATAATATAATAAGAGTAAATACTGCTTGACTCCATAGACAGATGTAGGTACATAACAATAAAGTATACTCTTAAACTAAATACTTAAAACATTTGTATAGTATGCATTTGGATTCGACTCGTTTTCATCGATCCTTGCTAAATCTGAAAAACCTATAAAATCTGGGCTAGAGAGAGCCTCAATAGAAAACTGTTTACCGCAACCTAGCTTAGGAAATCATTTGAATAGTTGTCTACTTATATTACCATATTCGGTTATAGTTCTAGAAACCAAAGCCAGTGAGTGATGCAGCGATCACTTGAGCTATTTCAGTATACAGTTCATCCACCTCGATCGGCCGTTCTGCCACCAACATTATACAGCAGAGCAGAGTGCATAATATTATTTGCAGCTCGAAGGAACAAATTTTTATATTTTGAAATACGATTTTAGACAAGTTCTTTTTATCTTCGGCCATACTTTAATAACACGCATACATTTATATGATTTATATACGGATGCTTTTTCCCTTCGACGGAATATTGTTACTTTTACCAACTGATTTACCCGTATGGTTTAGGAAATTATCCAAGCTCGCGATAAAGATCGCAGAGGTATTGTTTAGCGCAAGGATCAAAAATATCTGAACACGCATTTAATGCGATTGAAAAACTCACTCCCTTTGCTTTGAAGCACACGAGAAACCAGCCAGCTGTCTTTGAGCTTTGTCACGTTGAGCGAAACAGTAATGCTTTTTTGGTTATAATTTAAAGTAATTAATGACTGACGATAGGTGTATACCTATCGTACCTGGTATAGCATAGAATCAATGCCATAGATCCACTTATTGTGGCGAAGGATGCTGATGATTTTTTAGGCAACACAATTGACTTATGGGGTGCTAATACACACTCTTTATGTTAAACAGCTGTTGTTCGCGGCTTCGGCCCCGTTACAGTACTTTTTCTTTCAAAATTGTATTTTATACAAAACTTGTCCAGACAGTAACTAACACAATAAAAACATAATTATCCTATTTGGTGCTGTCGTTTAGAAGTTATGCGCGTACTTACATTTCGACGATTCATTTTTAGGGTTCCGTACCCAAAGGGTAAAAACGGGACGCTATTACTAAGACTTCGCTGTCCGTCCGTCCGTCCGTCTGTCACCAGGCTGTATCTCAAGAACCGTAATAGCTAGACAGTTGAAATTTTCACAGATTGTGTATTTCTGTTGCCGCTATAACAACAAATACTAAAAACAAAATAATAATAAAAAATTAAGGGGGGCTCCCATACAAAAAAACGTGATATTTTAGCCCTTTTTCATGGCTACCACTCGCCGAGCAGGATCTCAAGAACCGTAATAGCTAGACGGTTGAAATTTGCACAGATTATGTATTTTTATTGTGGCTACAACAACAAATACTAAAATCAAAATAATAATAATTATTAAGGGGGCTCCCATACAACACAGTAGTTGTTGGCGTTTTTTGCTGTATCTCATGAACCGTAATAGCAAGGAGGTTAAAATTTTCACAGATGTTGTATTTTTATTGCCACAATAATACCTAACAAATAAGTAGTAAAAATAAAATAAAAATAATATTTAAGGGGGGCTTTCATACAACAAAAGTATTTTTTACCGTTTTTTGTGGTACGGAACCCTTCGTGCGCGAGTCCGACTCGCACTTGACCTTTATATACTCAAAACGCCAAATAAACCTGGATCGGCTTTTTTTTTCAGTGCCATGAAGATAATGCTTGGCAAGTTGCCGCGGCCCTGGATAGTGGACGACGCAAAGGACGATGGCTATACGGCACTGCATCTGGCCGCGCTCAACAATCATGCCGAGGTAAGATGCTTTTATTATTTTCAGCAAGTTTCTGATTGCACATCTAAGCTCTAGACAAAATTTGAAGTTTCTAAATTATAGTCTTAAGCGCGTGAAACGGTTCCTAACCCTTCTACGTGTAATTTAAGGTGGCGGAATTGTTGGTCCGCGGTGGGGCACGGCCTGACCTGCAGAACGCGAATCTGCAGACAGCACTGCACTTGGCCGTGGAGCGCCAGCACACGCAGATCGTGCGGCTGCTGGTCAGCCACGGCGCTGACCTCAACATCTGCGACAAGGTTAGAGATAGCTACGACCTGCGTTGCGCTGCTAAACAGGCAGATCACGAATCCCGGCATACCGTTGTTTATTAACCGACGTCAAAAAAGGAGGATGGCTGTCTTTCGATTGTCAGCTGGCTGATCGTTCACAAATTCATAAGTTCAAATACTGATTGAGAGTGTTCCTGTTCGCCCTCCTCTAACCCTCTTAGATTATAAATTTTAGCGGAAAAATTAACGGATGCTTATGGATTATGAAATAAATATGTATACGAAATTACAGTTGTCTTAGACTTAATAAATAGGTTTGCTTGTGCGTTGATAGATCGGCCAGTCAGTAGATATACAAACGATTTATAAACTTCAAAAAATGGGCCCAATATTATGTGTCCAGATGATATTTGATTGTAAATCTTGTTTGCAAAATGTTCAATCGTTATAATGTGTGGTATCTATGTCAAAAATATAATTGTATCGAAGTCTATAATTTAAAAGTAAAGTTCAGTGATTTCCGACTAAATAACAATTTGAATAGAGTTCAAACGGCCAGCATTCATTAATACGATTATTTCAATGAACACTCACTCCGATTGTTATTGAATGGATGTTAACAGTACTTAGATACTTTGTAGTATCATGAACAATATCGGTAACATTTGGGTACTAATTAAATAAATTAATTGTAACAAAATACAGTATGCACGCAATCGCTTCCTGTGCTTCTAAAATTTGGACAATCGGACTAAAAGGTCGTCGCACTAAAATTCGATCTTCCGTGCTACGTACATGTGTCGCCTCTGATCATTTCATTGTGTTCTTACACTGTCGAATATTCACAATGCTTTTATCGATGCCTCTTCAAAAAAACTTGTTTTCGTTTTATTTGTTACTTGTAGTAAACATCTAAACATTCGAATACTGATGTATACAAATCTACTGCACCCAGCTTCGATCAACAATATGATCGAAGGCACCCAGCGTTCTTACGCAGCGTGTCAATTCGCAAGTAAGAATACAAAATGAATTATTAGCAAGGCTAAATGAAGTTCCAACAACATAAAATTATACATTCACGCCTTCCTCAAACTCACTAACCTCATGGATACAGTCCACGGTCAGTCATTCACCTTTGATAAGGTTTCGCATAGCCACCGAAATAAGTGCCACCAAAACGGGACGGATTTTCCATAGAGCCAAACGTACCTATGATCACAGTGGCACTTAAGAATAATGAAATAATTTACTTACCTACATTACATTTTTATAACTATAACCCGTGTCTCATTTTGGTATCTCTGTATTATGCACCGAAATGTTAAGCTGTAATTTATAAAAAAAAATTTAGAGGCCCCGAAACTTGTGTAGCCTATGTGTCTCTTCAGACCTTAATCCGGCATTCTGTTAAAGAGGTTTCGGGACTTTCTAGTGGCTTGACCATTTATAATGTTTACTTTATGCTTAAGTAAATTTTTGCAAGCAATTTTTGCTTGTGCAAATTCATTTTAACTGCATCTGGCAAACGCTTAGACAAGCAGATCTCATAAAGCGCTTTGGGGGGCGACATTCCACTTCTTACGTTTTAACCGTCTCCAAGCCTTTTAATAGATTAGACTAGACATGTTTTCTAAACGGTATTGACTGCGAGTACTTACTGCGGTTACCTTTGTTGTATCATGAGTCTACCCGTAATCATGATGCGTGCAACTGCGTCAAAATATCGGAATCTCATCAATGGGGATCTAAGTATATCCCGTATGAATATTAACGTATATAACCCATTCATCGGCGTCATGTTAACGCCGTAGGGAAGCCGCGTATCAGGTGCTTGGCAATGAATGGGTTAACCTCAAGAGATGTACCTATAATCGTTTGATGACTTTTAAGGACGGCGACACGCCGCTGCACGAGGCTCTGCGACACCACACGCTGCAGCAGCTGCGCCGGCTGCAGAACGCGCACGAGGCCGCACTGCTGCCCGGGCTAGCGCACGCGCACGACAAGAAGTCCTCCGCCTCCATCGCCTGCTTCCTCGCCGTGCACGGCGCTGACCTCTCTGTCAAGAACAAGAAGGGTGAGTCAAAGTCAAAGTCAAAATTTTATTGTGCGAATAGGCCGCCAAGGGCTCTTTTACGTGCCTTTTTTCTAATCTACCAGCGCATTCGGAAAGACTGACGGACACGACAGATACACGCATCTAGCGCAACCTACTTTGCTCACAATACATTATATTTATAATTTATTTTCACCTCACTTGCTTGAAAAGGCTGTCTTTCTCCTTAAAAATCTGCGTGGAAAAGTGCTTTTTCCCCTCTTGGGTGGAAATAGTTATTTGTGATACAAGGATGGTAAGTAAGGTTTTACAAATGCGTAGACGAGTTGATAAACCCGAGCCGCCAAGGCGAGGGTTTTCATCGTCACGAGTTTGTAAAACCTTGCCAACCGTGTATCATACGACGTTTTTCAATACATTTGTGAGAAAATAGGCAATTAATAACACAAAATTGAAGAATAAATACCTTTCCCGAGATTTTGATGGCAAACGACTATTTTGCGCGATTTGCGCCTTACTTAAAATATCGGGCGGAGTTAATTCCATGTTATTGTCGACTTCATCACTTGACGAACTCATTTTGTTTGGTTTTTGTACACTATAATAAACAACATAAAACACCGCAATTTTACAAAAATGGCGCGTCCGTGTACCGTAATGCGCATGCGTAAGTTTTGTTTTTAATTAGGTTAACTAAAATTATCAGGCAAAGGTTCGACGCGTTCAGCCACTGCGATTTTTTCGAATAAATAAAAGGTGGAAATCATTAAATCTGAGGTAATTAAATAACAGTTTCTACTAATTACAATAAATTTAGCAATTCATTACTTAGCATTCATTACTTAGTTTTGTATATTTATAAATTTTTCTGCGTAGAAGGCGATATTTTTATTTTTGTCATTTAATACTCTTTGCTTGTAAACTTTTAAAATGGACAATTAAAAAAAACTGTAAAAAATCGACTAGTGCGGTACAATTAACTTACGAGCCATGTATACATCCTTTGAAAGTGAATTTTTCGAGCAAATGTATTGAAAAGGTTTTTGAAATTCGAACGCCGCGCTGACCACCATTCCACCACAACCACCACGACCACCACCACCTCACCACCTACTCGTTTACTCAAGTAATTAGAAATTTGAAATTCTTCCATCCACCATTTTTATCGCTGTAGTGAGGTGAAAAAGTGTGTGTTTCGCTCGGCAGCAAAGTTTGTTTAGTGTCTCGTGCCTTGAAACCCTCGCGTTGCTCAGGATTCTTCTTTTGAACCACTCGCTTCGGTCGTGGTTCAATCATAGGATCCTTCGCTTGCTCGGGTTTCAATACAGGCACTCGCGCCAAACAAAAACTTTGCAGCCTTGCATAACAAATAACTATTAATCGCTTACTTCCTTTCAATTGATTTCTAGTTACTAATTATTTTTGAGGATATGGCAAGTGAACGTGGCGCGCCCTTAAAAATGCGCAGCACATAAATTCATTTAATTACGTATCAACGTGACGGCCTCCCCTTTACCCGGTCAACTTGGAAGATTTCGTGCGTTTTTGCCATGGCTACCCCATATCACATCGCAAGTACACTCTTTGTTTGTTATATTTTGAAAGTTTATAACTAATCCTTTAAGAGACACTGTCAATTTCCAGGCCAAACCCCACTGGACCTGTGCCCTGACCCGAACCTGTGCAAAACGTTGACGACATGCCGCAAGGAGGGTACCGGAGGCGACGACATGACGCCGGAGCCCGAGCCCGCGGCGGCTGCGGCAGCTGCCGCGCCGGCCCCGCCACCGGCTCCTGAGGTAATACAATACCCCCCTCCCCCCCTAAATAAAAAGTTCCGTGTGTCTTAAGGAACATGAAAAAAAAATAGCCGAATTGGTCCTTCTCGAGTTTTATGCTTCCGAACATTCATTTCTATTTACACAGGTAGATAAAATTATCTAGTTTAAATATAGACTTAAAAAAGGTATAAAGTTTCTTGCTATTTACCATATGGGCACATGGGGCCCGTGCCTAGAGTCCCGGCGAAATAGAGGCCTGGAAAGTGCAATAAATTGAAAATGATATTTTAAGTATATTTATAAGTAAAGTTACAGTTCACAAATCAACCAGCAATGAACAGGAAAACTAATAATTCAGTAAAAATAGCTCAAAACGTGGCAAAATATATGGAGAACATTTATCTATTGGGATGGATACCTTATGGGGTAAAGTAAAAATTTATCAACTCTCCCCCCTCCTCCGGGGTGCGCGTCCCCCCCCCAGGCCCCCCGAAATGTCCCGAAACGCGGTTTTTTGAACTTGTTGAGAAAACTGTTCGCGATACAGAAAAAGTGTTTAGGAATGAAATAATGTACAATAAATTTACTATAAATCTACCATACACATGAAAGCGGTATCTCTTATGGTTTTGACGCAAGAAGACGCTGAAAATCATATTTTTTTGTTTTTTTACAATAAATTTTATTAAAACTTCAGTTTTCTCAGAAAATACTCATTTTACAACTAAAAAATGTATGACTTAAATGAACGATGGAATATTCCCTTTAAAAAGAGGTATAATTTATTTATATATTAGTTAAATTGACCATTTTATGATAATTTAAATATTTAATTTGTCATGAACAATTTTTTTTACTTGAAGATTAGGTATGTTTAAAATGTTTTTTATATAGTTTAGAGTTAATTATAAACCATGCTAGTGTAATTTTGTTTATTTATTCTCAGTTATCCGCAAATAATAAGTATATTCATTCATTTCCAAAAAGGTACTAAGATGTTTATTTAATATAATCAACTATTTATTTAAGTATACACTTATTTAAGTAACTTACATTGAATTTGAAGAGAGACATTGAAATAAACAATTGTTAACACTCTTATTATCTGGGGGCACGGCAGTGCCCCAGCTAAGATAGCCAAGTGAAGCGCAAGAAGGGCACTAGTTACCTTTTCTCGAACCGCTTTGTCGTTATTTTGTACCCTCATAACTTGGTTTTGGATTGTACGAGATAACTAAAATTCTCGGGATATGATGTGAATAGTAGACTTATTACAAGTGTAAAGTTTCAATTGCATGGCTCTTATATTTAAAATTTTATTGATATCTAAAAAACTAGTGGTCGTCACTAGTGATCATCATATTAAATTCCTAGAATGCTCTAATTTGGTTTGTAATCTAGATTAGTATACAATCAACAGCAAAAATCTAAAATTTGGAACTTTAACTCTTCCTTCAATCGGTCAAACAAACTAGCGAATGGATATTTTGTACGAAACTTCGCAAATTTTGATGCCAGCGGTCTGAAAAT
The DNA here is from genome assembly GCA_963854515.1 of Pandemis heparana. Classification (NCBI taxonomy): domain Eukaryota; kingdom Metazoa; phylum Arthropoda; class Insecta; order Lepidoptera; family Tortricidae; genus Pandemis; species Pandemis heparana. Next base: position 11,653,104 of record OY978008.1, on the reverse strand, counting down.
TGATAAAGGGTGTTGTTAAAAATAATAAACTGTATATTTCAGAATTTTCAGTAAATTAAACTGAATTAGTGGATGAAATTAAGCGCGTGCAAATGTGGTGTTTTCTGAAGGCACTTGTCATAAGCAACAACTTACAAACTTTTTACGTTCTAACTCTACAAGTGTTTAAGAGTTTGTGAAGTCTACAATTTAGTAAAAATAATGTCGTTGGCCGTTTTGCTACCGTCATATAGGCGTAAGGTAAAAAAATCACTGCTCATTACTTTCCTGTTAATAACAATAGTTTTTTAAACATGAAATTACCGTGAGACTCAATCAATAATATGTGACAACAAATAATAATAATAAAATAATAATAATAATAATACTTTATTTACTTTATTTGTAATATGTGATCGTTTCGCTGCCGCCGGGGCAAGCGGTCCAGGAATAAGGACTACGAACTAGTCTGGAATATGTCGAGCATCACTCGACTTTTATACGTGAGTTATTCGTTTGTGTGATTATAATTATCATTACAATAGTTCTTATAGTTACGAATTTCAACTTTCTAGGACGTAAATTTGTTGACCACCAGTGAGTGAGTCAGTGACGAAATCAGAGTTTTTTAGATATCTATAAAATTTAAAATATAAGAGCTTGTAATAAATCCACTATTAGCCGCGTATTCACTGGGCGAGCCGCCTCGCGCGGCAACTTCGTGAGGCAAATCCTCGACCTGTCAGGACGTGCCTCGCCCGAGGCGAACGCACGTCTCGCCTCGGGCGAGCGTGCCTCGACCTGAGCCGCGCGATGTCGGTTTTTGTCTATGCTCAAAGGCGCCTTAGCACGTTTGCCGCGCTCACTCAGGACGGTTGTGTTTTGCCTCGCTTGTTCGTCGCGTGTTAGCGTCATGAATAAAGAGCAGTGTCTTAAATTAATACAACTATATGGTGAATATAGACGATTATGGGATGCGCAATGTCCCGATTATACAAATAGAGGACTAAGAAGATGCGTGGAGAAATATTAGCGCGCAATGCTGCCTCAGCCTCACCGCGGCTCGGCTTTGCCGCGCGAGGCAGCCTCGATCAGTACGATTTCTTGCATGAGGCTGCCTCGCGCGGCGGCTCGCTCAGTGAATACGCGGCTATTCACATCATATCCCGAGAATTTTAATTATCTGTTACAGTCCAAAACCAAGTTATGAGAGTACAAAATAACGACAAAGCGGTTCGAGGAAAGGTAACTAGTGCACTTCTTGCGCTTCATTTGGCTATCTTAGCTGGGGCACTACCGTGCCCCCAGATAATAAGAGTGTTAACATTGTTTATTTTAATTTAAGTACTTAAATAAAAGGGTATACTTAAATAAATAGTTGATTATATTAAATAAACATCTTAGTACCTTTTTGAAAATGAATGAATTTATTCACACTAATTATTTGCGGATAACTGAGAATAAATAAACAAAATTACACTAGCATGGTTTATAATTAACTCTAAACTACATAAAAAACATTTTAAACATACCTAATCTTGAAGTAAAAAAAATTGTTCATGACAAATTAAATATTTAAACTATTTTAAAATGGTCAACTTAACTAATATATAAATAAGTGATACCTCTTTTTAATGGGAATATTCCATTGTTTATTTAAGTCATACATTTTTTAGTTGTAAAATGAGTATTTTCTGAGAAAACTGAAGTTTTAATAAAATTTATTGTAAAAAAACAAAAAAATATGATTTTCAGCGTCTTCTTGCGTCAAAACCATAAGAGATACCGCTTTCATGTGTATGGTAGATTTATAGTAAATTTATTGTACATTATTTCATTCCTACACACTTTTTCTGTATCGCGAACAGTTTTCTCAAAAAGTTCAAAAAACCGCGTTTCGGGACATTTCGGTGGGCCTAGGGGGGGGACGCGCACCCCGGAGGAGGGGGGAGAGTTGATAAATTTTGACTTCACCCAATAAGGTATCCATCCCAATAGATAAATGTTCTCCATATATTTTGCCAAATTTCCCATACAATGGATTCTAATTTGCTTGAGCTATAAGTAGTTTGTTGATGCAGGAGCCAGCGCCGCCGGCCGACCCCACTACCGACGAGTGCCTCGTGTGCTCGGACGCCAAGCGCGACACGCTGTTCCGCCCCTGCGGACACATCTGCTGCTGTAACGTCTGCGCTGCCAGGGTAATCGCCTCTTGTGCACTCAACTTAGCTTTACACGATCGTCGAGATATCAGGACAAGTTTTTCTTTTTGATACCGTGAACCGTATGAATAAAAAAATAATAAACTTCCACTTCCAATATTTCAAGTCAATGATTCATACACCCCTTGCACCCAAAAAAAACCCAAAAATCGGGCACCTATTGTTTTTAAGATTTTTAGGCATTAAAGCTTAAAAAGTAAGCTTTTGTGCACATTAAATACAAAAACCATGGCTGCCCGTTTTTTTGCAAGGGGGTGTATAATAACATCCCACAAATGCTAAATACATAGCACGAAAGCTTTGCACTTTTCTTTATTTCGGTGCTACGCTCACCGTACAGTGCATATGTCTCGGCAAGCTCGCTAGCTTCCCCGCAACCGTTCAATATTAACAGCCACGTAAACGTTTTCCCCTTCAGGTGAAGAAGTGCCTGATCTGTCGTTCGTGCGTAACGTCCCGGCAGCGCGTGGGCGAGTGCGTGGTGTGCCTGTCCGCGCCGGCCACGGTGGTGTTCCGGCCGTGCGGCGACGTGTGCGCGTGCGCCGGCTGCGCGCCGCTCATGCGCAAGTGCGTGGAGTGCCGCGCGCCGCTGCTGCCCGCGCCCGCGCCCGCTGCCGCCGGCTCCTCTGCCGCGCCCGCCGCCGTCGCCGCCGCTGCGCAAGTGCTCAACATTGATCGTGAGTCGAACCCGCTGACCGCTTTATGTTTAACAGCTCTGTTACTTCGTTCGTTCAGGTCGACTCTGACTGTCTGTCATGGGTACGTCGTGTGTGCGGTGAAACTTGGACAGTCAGCACCATATATATCAGGGGTGGCCAACTTGATTAGACGCAAGATCTCCTGTTTATTAACAAAACCCTGCGCGATCTACCGATTACATACATCATGAAACCTTAAATGAAACACGTTGCGCAGTCTGGTCTACGTATTAATATTTTTTGCCTTGCCACGATCGACTGGACTAACAGTCGCGATCGACCTGTTGGCCACCCCTGATATATATCATTACTGACAAAGTGTCGAAAGTATATTTATCGGTACCTACACGCTCTCGCTCCCTTGACATACAGGCGTGTATATGTTTTGGACACTGACTGTGACGATATATATGACGCTGACTAGACAATCGTGGCATATTTGCGTGTAATCCAACATTTAGAACCGCGCAGTCGTCTCCGCCACTCTTTCGATACCTTTGAATCGGTTCTATAAAGTATGTTTGTCTATAGTGGAGAAAGGCAGCAGCAACCTGGCGCAGATCCAGGTGAACAGGGGTCAGCCGGCGCCGGCGCAGCCCGGGCCGCACCACATGAACAACGGGTCGCGGCCCGCCCCCGCGCCCGCCCCCGCTCCCGCCCCCGCCTCCGCGCCCGCGCCCGCCCCCGCGCAGGCGCCCGCCGACGTGCAGAAACTGCAACAACAACTGCAGGACATCAAGGAACAGGTGTGTTCACGAATATCGTTGATGGTGGCACTATGATTTTAAATAGCTGACTTGCCTTTTCATACCACTACTCCTTTTTCGTGTTTCAGTAAAATCAATAGACATTATAAGGAATTCCACCGCTTAAAACATAAATTTAGAACTTGCTACCGTAAAGATTGGCGATACAAAAAAAGAGCAATATAATCCGCATTAGTTACGGCGACAAATATTAACGAGACCATTTTTCTTACACGCTATCACACGGCGGCCACGACGTACAAAATCCGCGTTCTGAAATGAACACAGGCACGACGTCGTCTGTACACGCGTCAATGTGTGCGTAAGATACACAGGGCTGTCTATCGCAAAAATCTAGTACTATAAGTACTACCAATGACATAAATATAGGTACTCATAGTGAAGATATGGCTTAGATGTGTGCAAATAAATGTACTTAATCGTTATTTATTTATTTAAACTTACTTAAAATGTGTCTGTCTGTGTATTTAAGCATTATTATTTTCAATTACAATAGATGTACGACAACAAACTTAAGCGAATGATTCTGTAGTTATTTCATGTATTAATCGCGATAATTTCAGAAAGCATTAATTTTGTAATGTTTTATAAAATGAAGTAGGTAGGATAGGTTCCCGAACTTGTGACGTGCGGCCGACATACATCGCGTTGCGAGCCCTACTAGTTGCCAGCAGCTTTCCGGCAGACTGCGCTTGAGGGGTGGGGTAACTCGAATCGGTGCGGGGCGGAGCGTGGCCATTCTGTACGTTAGTACTATTATATATTCTGTGACGCTATGAATCTAGCGACACCCGTAAATGAAAGGAGAAAGAAATAACACGGACTGCCCCGACAGCTGTCAAATTGGTCTCGTCTTAGTTTTTTCAGCGCCGATGTAACATTAGTGTACCTATTCGAAATCTAATTTTTCAAATGAGGTTAACATGAAATTTTTGTCTCATATTGTCGCAGACGATGTGCCCGATCTGCCTGGACCGGCTGAAGAACATGATCTTCCTCTGCGGGCACGGCATGTGCCAGATGTGCGGCGACCGCATCGCCGTCTGCCCCATCTGCCGTAAGCAGGTCGAGAAACGCATCCTGCTCTACTGAACTACCTGTAGGTACCAGTATTGTGTTCACCGCTCGCTCGGAAGCGGCTACTCTGAGAACCTCTAATGGTGGTCACTCGTTACGTTTAAGTTGTTAAATGCGAGATAGAGTGAAACAGTCGACCAATTGAATTATTGTGAACCTACTTTACTAAGTTGCTTCGTGTGGCGCAATCAATCAAATTACAATGCAACATATGAAATTTAATAGACCATGGACTTCTGCAATGTAACTTATGAATATGTCAATAGTTATTATAGCAGGGCGGTTTCTCGAAACTTATTAGACTAATAATATTAGTCCATGAACTAATGTTTTTTACAAGCTTACTAGTAAATTTCTAAACGACACTGAAAATTAGAACACAGAATAATCTGAAAAGTAAAGCTATGGCCGGGAATCGAATCCTCATCATTTCGTTATGCGTGCTATAACACTTCACCACCTGTTACTAGTACATATATGTATGTATGATTTCGAGAAATAGGGCCCAGGTAAACAAGTCATTTATGCCTTCATTCAAGCAACAAGAAAAATACAATGGTAAATTAAATGGAATCAAATATAATGAGCACCAAAAATACTTTGAGACCCTAAGCTGAGGTATGTACTTACAAAAAAAATGGAACACCAGGCCCCTATTTCACCAACAAGTGACAATTCTGCTTACTTACATTACACATTTTACGAGAATCTACGCCGCTTGGCTTCATATTGACCACGCATTGCAATTCGAACTGTCACATATGTCAACGACAATTGTCGAATTAGTGAAATAGGAGACAGGAAACAAAACCTTTACAAAAATGACTAAAATTATAATGGTACCAGCTATTTTAGTTATGTTATGACTGTTGACTACGCTTCTATTGAATTCAAAGACTAAATTTATTAAATGATAACCAAATCTTAGAGAACAAATCGGTTACAGTGCATTGCGTTGGTATCCTATTTTGATGGGTTAGGTTAACAACTGCCCAGAAAGAAAAAGACCTGCTAAGCTGTCTCATACTTAGGTACGCGTTATAAAATGTTACTGTTATAGTTAATAATAAAGTTAATTGGAGAATTGCAGTGTGGTAACAGTTTTGGTAGTCATTTATTATTTTTAAGTTAACTATTACTTGGTGTCATTTCTGCAATCGGATAGCAAAGTGTAGGTACTTACTCGTAAAAATTTTGGTTGTAAATCATAATTTCTCATTAGTGCTTTTTAATTTATTGATCGTTTGACAAATCTAGTTTTTTTTTATCTAATTATGCAGTTAAATGTAGGTACCTAAGCCATAGTGGCCAAACCCGTTGTGGGACTTATTGTTCAAACTCGGTCTTTACCATTAGAGGCAATATACATGCTTGCAGCATTTAGAATGTTTTATTGCTAAATTGTATTTCTTATTATTAATTATAGGTAGGTATAGTATACGTTATGCAATATTCTTAAATATTCCTAATGTTTTTGTTTTAACCTTTAAAATAATAATCCTGACCATCGGTTGTTTGCATATCGGCGCGACCACGTTGTGAATTTAAAAATGAACTGAAAATAAATGTGAAATGTACCTACTACCTAAGATAGAGATAAGGCACAAACACAATGTGCACCTTAAAATCTCAACAGGCGTGTACGCAACTATGTAAATTGGCACTATTTGTATTAGTAGGTAATAGAGCGATGCTTTGAGCATCACGGATGGGATCAGTAAATTTGTATGGAGCGTGGAGGAATTTAATGTTGGTGTAGTATGGTGGGCAGCCAACGTGTTAAGTAAAAAATATCCTCATATTTACACACTTAAAATGTCAGTAACATATTTTTAGGCATATAAAGTGTTGTGCCAAATTGTTCTTTCTGGATCGATGGATTTTACGGAAAAAATAAGGGCAGGATCCATGAATGTTATACGCGTCGTATAGAAGCTTGGTCACGCATTTTATACCTTTAGTTAAGCTTAAGTTATTGTTCACTTTTATCGTTATTCAATGCATTTATTACATTTGATGAATTCCGTGCATAAGTATTAGTACATATTTGTAAAGTTTCATTTATATTCTTAGTGCCTCCTATATACAATAATTTATAAGATTTTCTATGGGAAAATTGTATTAAGACTATAACTTTTGTTGAATAAAAACTTTTTCAAAATGAATTTCGGAGTTTTTAATCAAATAAAAATACAATTGACGGTACAACTTTCAGCCCGAATAATTGGAGATAAGATTTTGTTCGTCGTCGATGGCGTGTTTGGGGTCGCTGGCGGGCTGCGTGTGCTGCTCCTCCGCGGGCACGGGGTCGGTGACCGGCGCGTGCGCGCGCAGCATGTCCAGCGTGAGGTCCATCACGCGGAAGGAGAGATGCGAGTCCAGCGCCAGGTCGCTCTCGGCGCAGCGCTGGCAGTCCTTCATGTACACCGCCGTCAGGCCAACCAGCTCCGGCGACGTGGCGCAGAACAGCGGCGTGCTAGCTCCCTGGCTCTGCAACAGACCAGACGCCGTAACCCATAACGCACTAGCTTGCTTATAGCTTTACGTCAAAAATAGTACATTGTGTATTAAGGGCGGTAAGGAAAGAATTACGATCGAAGCTCAAGTAGAGAGATTCTATTAGAAGCCCGACGCCTACACACGCGTTATACACTATGTTTTTCATCACATTTGCGAGGAAATAAAAAAATAGTCTAAAAAACAAGCTCAGAACCTAGTCGTCATTTTTTGCCGAATAGTCGCCGACTATTCGCCGACTACAAATAATTCCGAATAGTCTGTTTCCTCGACTAGTCGGCAAGTAGTCGGCCCATCTCTATACCTGATATAATACGGACACATAAGAAGAGCACGGGCTCTACCCATCTTATTTGTTCAAAAATCTAGAGGTCCGATGACATTTTGATAATTTTCAATGTGTCCATTCCATGGTGTCGAATTGGGACAGGGTTGCTTGCCTTATTATATTAATTGACACATTCTCCAATTATCTTAACTTACCACAGATTTAGAAAACGGCTGCATAGCGGAGTAGAGCATTTCGTAACACCACCAGTTGCGACTCAGCCTTGTCCTGATAAAGGAGCCCGGGTGAGCGGCGTATACACTTTTGTTTGTTCCCAGCCATCGGTACCCGAAGTAATGCATCGCTAGCGCGCCACACAACTTTGACACATTATACGCCTTTATAGACGTGTACTTATCAACCGGGAGTGAGAGCATGTCCTCGGTTGGCACAAGCCTCTTTTCTACCGACCAACGCACGTTTCTGTAAAAAAACAAATCCTTAGGGACGAATATGGCTATGGGAATAATGGCTTCTTGGATTGCACCCAGTGCCCCCCAGAAAATCTAGGACATCATTATAAAAGGCACTTATTTTATTAATTAAGCTTCGTTGTGTTGTGATTACGATATGTTGTTACAAATAATATTCGGACTAGGTTGATTAATCAGGTGGAGTGCGACGTCGGAAACCTCCTTGAGAACTCTAGCGTTACAGTTCCCTTCTAACAGAGGCTCTTGGCCTCACGGGGGGGGGGGGAGGTTAATGCTTGGGCCAGTGCATCCTGGGCAACAACGGTTAATTTATTTATTTAGTAAGTTAGTTAACTGTTGGCTAATATCCGACCAGAAATGGACCCGCAGTGAGGGCGGCGCCTTTCGGCGCCTTTTTGACGGAGGCGAACCTGATTCAAGTACCTGCAGGGAAAGGTGAAGGCAAGGTTTTTCAAGTGATCGTGGGGGGTCGCGGTGACACCGAGTGCTCCCGTAACGCCTCACATACGACCGAATAGGGAATCCGTATGGATATCCCATGTACCGGGCTGGTGCATAAGGCGCATTTTCCACACCATAAAAAAAGGTTTCTTAATCAGGTAAACCCTCCTAAGTAGTATTAGGTTAGTTCAGGGCCCTCCCAGGGCTCCACAAATTCCCGGTCCACCCCTAACAAAACAGGAATCTTTGACGTTCTGAGAAACAATGTTAGGCTCTAGCTACAAAACTAAGTCTGGTACCTAGTGAATAAAGTAGTAGGTACTACTAATAGTTCACAAAGAGATGTTCATTTTTTTGTATACTTATTACATATTCAAAAACACCATTTTATAATGAACACAAAATATCTACCACGTCGTTTGCATGTGCGTCGGTTGTGCTGTTTAACTTTGAAAATGATCCCGTAGAGGGATCGAAACGCGCGTCAGTGTTTGTGTGGTGTTAGTGATAATAAAATTAAGTTTGTGGGATTTATGTCTTTTATGTGGCAGTAGTGGAGGGAGGGTTTGCATGCAAAATATATAGGTATGTTTCCCACAAGCTTGGTTATCTTGCACGTAAGTAGCGGAGTAGTAAGGTAGATATTTAGGTAGATATATAGACGGTTCTGGCTGAAAATCAGTGCTGCAGGTGTCTAACACCTCAGCGTAATGCTGAGCCAGCGACCGTTTCACTTTTGCGAAGACACACACAACGCTGATGATCAAATTTTCATGTCTGGTTTTTTATTGTTGTTTTTTTTTTTATAAAATTGTGTGTACATGCTCTTATATTTGTGTGTCTTGCAAAATGAATAAATGTCTTCTTTCTTCTTCTTTCTTTCTATATTTTGTGTTCATTAAAATGGACCTCCGCAAAGTAACGCCTGATTCAATAAAACACCATTTTATAGTTTTACTACCTACTTACGACAATCTTAGAACTTGTACATACTTTCTAATTAGGTAAACAGTTAGATGAACCTGTGCGATTCCGAACATAGAAACACGACACGAGCATCGGGAGCCAAAATACTTTCTATGTTCATCAGCATGTAGACGTGCGCCAAATAGTTCACTTGAAATATCGTTTCTATGCCGTCTTCCGTGAGCGACCACGGAATGCCAAAGACGCCGGCATTCAAAATCACCATATCGAGTTTTCTGTAACGATGCAGTTATTATCTATCTACAATAAACCATTAATAAACTACTCATTCCAATAGCAGAAATTCTTACTTATTCTTTGTTAGGAGATCGTCCGTGAATTTTTTTACAGATTTAAGCGACGCTAGGTTGACTTCACAAAGCTGCAACAGTGGATTATTCTGAAACACGTTCCTAATGATGATGCTGCCTGCATATGGATTCCGACAGGCCATGAGGACGGAGCAGTCGCGTCCGACGAGGCAGCGCGTCATCTCCAAGCCCAGTCCGCTGTTCGCGCCTGTGATCAGGCATGTTTTGTCTTTTAAGTCGATCTCTTTAACAACCTGAGAACAAGACCTTAAGATAAGGCACCGACTTCTTCGTCAATCAAAAACATATTGTACCCATGGTAATCATATGGTATGGTACACATGGTACCAATGCTGTAAATAGCTATAACTTGTCTTTCCGAAATAAATAAGTGTCGATCGATTCGAAGTTCTTTTTACGTCGTTGCGCTGATACCTACTTAAGTACCTATTTGGGTGCGAGTAAATACTAGCGTACCTCCTCGGCAGTAGGTCCAAAAATTCTCAGAAAACCAGCATCATTAACTGCTTTAGCGGCGTTTCTGATCAAACCGCATGCTTGCGGCAGTAATGATTTTGTTACAAATTTTAATTGCGCCCCGGCTGGCCTAGAAAAATAAAACACAATTATTATATAAATATAGGGAACTATTTAGCAAAATACCTAACTATTTTGTTATCCGAGTCAAACCGGTGCTCCAACCCCTTGTCATAGCGGATGACCTAAAATTCTTATCTATAACATTCTACCTATTTATCTGCTGGTTGTCTATTTCTATAATTACTTAGTTACGGTTTATTATTAGCTATGAGGCGTGGGGGTTCGTGGGTAACGAACGGATCCCCGCAAAGCCGCGCTTGTGGGCCCGCTGAACTTATTAGGGCACAGTACCAACGCAAAGGATTCCTTCTTATATAAAAATAATAAATAATCAACATGAATCATTTTCCAAATAATAAACCACGTCCATGGCCAGAGAAGTCGTGTTAGTACAGTCAAGTGTAATACAGCCCCATGCAAAAAAAACGGGCACCCATGGTTTTTGTATTTTATGTGCATAAAAGCTTACTTTCTAAGCTTTAATGCCTAAAAATCTGAAAACCATAGGTGTCCAATTTTTTTACAAAGGGGTGTAATGTAACCTATGTACCTATTTAGACAAGGTTAGAAATACGTAGGTACGTAACTACCTTTCGCTCTTACACCGGCGTACAGACCGTGGGTTCTTCGAATGCCATTCGGGTTTGTATTGCTGTCTCACTCACTTATGGATTTGATACTTGAATCGGCCGAGTGAGGGAGACAGCAAGACAAACCCGAATGGCATTCTAAGAGCTCACGGACTGTAATAAGGTAGTGGACAGTATTTTTGAGACGTTCGTATCGATACTTATTTTTACACTTGACCGTACGAGTGTGTATGATTGTTCCTTCTCCACGCTGAAACGAGAGGACGGATTTGGATCAAATTTAGAACGGAGTTAGCTGGTACTCTAGATGAAAACATAGGCTACTTTTTATCCCAGAAAAATGCATAGTTCCCGTGTGATAGCGATAAATGAATTATTTGCAGACGAAGTCGCGGGCAACAGCCAGTTATAAAACAAAGTCCACCTCCGCGTCAGTCTGTCTGTCTGTTCGCGATAAACTCAAAAACTACCTACTGCACGGTAGTTTTTGAGTTTATCGCGAACAGACAGACAGGAGCCTTCTTTTCATGCCGTTTTCACCGATTAGTGATAGAATGATTCACAAGAAAGGTTTCGGTAATTTAATAAGTCTAGGTTTTGTGTAAATTGGTTTAAAGTAAATTTAGCGATAATTATTGGAAGCGGCGAAAAAAGTCGAGCTGCCTAAAATACATTTTTTTATTCTGCTCGAAGTTGCGGACAACAACTAGTACCTACGTACTTAAATTACTAAATATTAAACTAGTGAACATGTTATGAAAGAACCTAAAAGAATGCCCGCCTCCGAACACACAATCCTTTGTTTTTGCTTACACTTGGGAGTGATTATTATTTCTTCTTTAATTCTGATTTTATATACATAATTAAGCAAAACTGGTACTTTTATTGCTGGAATTTGGTGCTAAAACGAAGTCTGCCTTTTTTTACACAGGCTATTTTAAAAATTAGGTATGTTTATAGCGAAAAATTCAAAGCGAATGGTACTAACCATATGGCACGTAGACAATATGTGAAATGCATTGGCTGTGTACTACAAAATTAATTATTTTCCTATTTTTTGTCAGATTGAGTTGAGTTACACTTGTTATGCATTCGCTGTCAATGAAATTTCAAGTCGTTCTCGATCTCGAAGCTTAATAAAACGAGAATATTGCAAAGAGGTTTTATTAAGATAGTTACGTTAACCCTTTTTTTTTAGAGAAAGGAAGACGAAATCCGGCCACTGACACTTTAAGCGGCTATACCCTATACCTACCAGCCTACCACGGAATCACGGAATAGAAAAAACTTGTTTATCATTAATCACGAACGTTTCTAGGACCTTAAATTTGACTGTATGGGCGTAGATCCCTTTGTCCTTCCTACATAACATTAAAAAAAATTACGCCACTTATCTGTCAAACAAACGTCAAATCAAACTTCAAAACTTGTCAAAGTCTAAACAACAAATGTGCTGTGTGCTGTGCTGTGTATAACAGGCTGAGGAAAAATAAAAGTTTATTTTACTGCATAGTTAGTAGTTTTGGTACGTGGAATTAATCTTTTTACGTTAACAATTAACATTAGTTATGATTTGATACATAAGGGAGCTTTGTTTTTCGTTTGCGATTTTCTACAACAACATAAGAAATTTCGATAACATTCATCAGCTAATTAATACTCACTTACTAAGTATTGTGACAAAAATGAGTAGCAGTAAGCGTCGATATTCGTCCTCTGGCAGCGACAGCGCTGAGGAAACACGAAAGAAAGATCTAAAAGAGCGAGATGAGTTCGCTACTCGACTGAAGAAACGTGATGAAGAGAGAGTCAAGAAGGTAGCTGAAACTTCTAGTAAAAGGTCATATGAAGAAGCTGCTAAGCGCCTTAAACTCGAAGCCGAGGACAGAGACAAGCTACTCCCGAAATTGCGAGTGCAATCGCGTCGTAAGTACCTCGAGAAAAGGAAGGACGACAAAGTCATCGAACTCGAAGCAGACATCGCCGACGATGAATACCTCTTCGATGAAAACATGTGAGTACCTATATGTCAGATTTGGAATGGACTGGTGGCTGAGGTCTTCCCAACTTGTTATGGCGCCTATGAGCGGCGGAGGTCACTTAACTAACACCAGGTGGACCACATGCCCGTTTGTCGGCGTTAATATATATAACAAAAGTTTTATTTTTGAATTATAGTCTTTAGAATTACATTGTTTTACAAACCTACAAATAAACCATGTGTTATTTTGTTGATCCTGCTTTTAGATTAACAGAAAGAGAGAAAAAGGAAAGAGAACATAAAAAAACTATTCTGCAGCTAGCCAAGGAACATGAAAAAGCTAGGGAACTGGAGAATGTTCAAAGATATCACATGCCACGAGATTTGGGTAAAGGCGAAAAAGGTCAGAGATTTTATTGTTGTTATTGAAGAATTTTAAAATATGTAACTTATGGCAATAGTTTTTTTAAGACTAATTGATTTTTGGTGTTTTAGGAGAATACATTGAAGTTGATGACAATGAAAAGCTACCTCACTCTGAACAACGAAAGTGGGAGCAAGAACAAATTAAGTCTGCATTCTTCAAGTTTGGTGCCAAAGATGCAAAGGCACAAAATGAATATGAACTGCTGCTGGATGAACAGATTGATTTCATTCAGGCGCTCCAACTTGAAGGGACCAAGGAAAAGAAAGAAGAAAAAGAAAAATCAGAGTATCAAAAGATGCGCATGACAATTGAAGAAACAAAGTTATCCCTGCCTGTATACCCATTTAAGGGAGCCTTAATAGAGGCTATAAAAAATCATCAGATATTAATTGTTGAAGGAGAAACTGGTTCAGGTAAAACAACACAAATACCACAATATTTGCATGAAGCCGGTTTTACTGAAGATGGTAAAAAAATTGGATGCACACAGCCTCGTCGAGTGGCTGCCATGTCTGTAGCTGCCAGAGTAGCTCAGGAGATGAATGTCAAACTTGGAAATGAGGTTGGATACAGCATACGATTTGAAGACTGCACATCAGATAGAACTGTCATAAAATATATGACTGATGGTACACTACATAGAGAATTTTTATCTGAACCAGATCTGGCTTCATACAGTGTGATGATTATTGATGAAGCCCATGAGCGCACACTCCATACAGACATTTTATTTGGACTTGTAAAGGATATAACAAGGTTCAGACCAGATTTAAAACTACTTATTTCAAGTGCAACATTGGATGCTGAAAAATTTTCCAACTTTTTTGATGATGCCCCAATATTCAGAATTCCAGGGAGACGATTTCCTGTTGATATTTACTATACTAAAGCACCAGAGGCTGATTATATTGATGCATGTGTAGTGTCCGTTTTACAAATTCATGCTACACAACCTCTTGGGGATGTTCTTGTTTTCCTTACAGGACAAGAGGAAATTGAAACTTGTGTGGAAATGCTGCAAGAGAGAACAAAACGCCTAGGGAAGAAAATAAGAGAACTTATTATTTTACCTGTTTATGCTAATCTGCCCAGTGACATGCAGGCCAAGATATTTGAACAAACTCCTGAAGGGGCGCGCAAAGTGGTGTTAGCCACTAATATTGCAGAGACATCACTGACAATAGACAACATTATTTATGTTATAGACCCTGGCTTCTCCAAACAGAATAATTTCAACTCTAAGACTGGTATGGAAAGCCTCATAGTAGTCCCAATCTCTAAGGCATCTGCCAACCAGAGAGCAGGAAGAGCTGGCAGGGTTGCACCAGGCAAATGTTTCAGACTCTACACTGCTTGGGCCTACAAGTATGAACTTGAAGACAACACTGTCCCTGAAATTCAAAGAATAAACTTGGGAAATGCTGTACTCACCTTGAAGGCTTTAGGGATCAATGACCTTATCCATTTTGATTTCCTAGATCCTCCCCCACATGAGACACTAGTATTGGCTTTAGAGCAACTGTATGCTCTAGGGGCCCTTAACCATCATGGGGAATTGACAAAAGCTGGTAGGCGGATGGCTGAATTTCCCACAGATCCTATGCTTGCAAAAATGTTACTGGCAAGTGAAAAGTAAGTATATCATTGCCATATATTTTATCGCGATTTCGCGGGAACTGCGCTATTTCCCGAGACAAAATGTACCCTACATGTTATTCCAGACCCATAATCTATCTCTGTGCCAAATTTAATCCAGACATGTTCAGTCAGCTGTTCTAGTGTGAAAGACTAGCAAACATAAATACATTCTCACAATAATTCACATTTATAGTAGGATATCTTTTACTTTTCTGTTAACTACATAGATAATTTTGTTTTCATAATTTTAACCTTTTGCTTTTAGGTACAAATGTTCAGAAGAAGTTGTCACAATAGCTGCAATGTTGTCTGTAAACAGTTCAGTTTTCTACAGGCCTAAGGACAAGATAATTCATGCTGACACAGCCAGAAAGAACTTTTTCCATCCCTCAGGAGATCACTTGACTCTCATGAATGTATACAATCAATGGGTGGAATCAGACTTCTCAGTACAATGGTGCTACGAGAATTTTATTCAATACAGGTCTATGAAAAGGGCCCGTGATGTGAGAGAACAGCTGGCTAGTCTCATGGATCGTGTGGAGATTGAAATGGTCTCTAGCATATCTGAAGATGCTAATATAAGGAAAGCTGTAACTGCTGGTTACTTTTACCATATTGCCAAGTTTTCAAAAGGTGGAAATTATAAAACAGTAAAACACAATCAAGTAAGTTCAATAACATCATAATTTCAAATTCTTTAACTGCACACAAAACTATAAGCACTCCCAATTTAACAAATATCAATGATATTCTTGACTCAACCTCGTATATGAAATTTGATGACATTTTAATAACCACCTTAGCTGCATGGTCTAAAGTGGTTATTCCAATTTTGTAAAATTTCATATATAAGTTTGAGTCAGAGTACTGACGATATTCATATCATAACTAACACTACTTGCGATGGCCTGATAATGAGGATTGCATTGCACTCAATGAAATCACAATAACAATAATTTTTTATTCTTATTATCCCTATGTTACAGCTTATTTTTAACAGACTTCAAAAAAAAGGGGGAGGTTCTCAATTCGTTTTTTTTTTTACACTTCCAGTCTTGAAAACAAATTCTTTTGTCAAGGAAATTTCCAAATAATAATATATTTTTCTGTTAAATTCATCAATAATATAATAATGTGGGTTCCATGGTTAAAGTTAAATAGTTACTTGCAGTAATCTATATACATGGGCAAAAGCTAGTAAAAAATAAATATAAATAATATTCAATGTACCTATAATGACTATTAACCTTTTGTATGCCGGAATAAAAAAAAACTGCATTCTAGTCATTTGTGAGATCATCAAAAGTAACAAGTACAAGTTCAAATGTGAATCATTTGATTATCTAAATAGGAATTCATCTAATACTAAATACTATTTAATTTTCAGACAGTAATGATTCATCCTAACAGTGCTCTATTTGAAGAGCTGCCTCGCTGGGTCATCTACCATGAGCTTGTATTCACATCAAAAGAATTTATGCGGCAAGTTACAGAAATTGAAAGCAAGTGGCTGTTGGAGGTAGCACCTCACTACTACAAATCTAAGGAACTTGAAGACTCCACAAACAAAAAAATGCCAAAAACTGTTGGTAAATCTGCTAATAGCCAATAAATAATTTATTCTGATACTGCTGTTTCGTGAATCAAAAATCAGATACTCGTCCTTTCCTTTCCCAGTCCCCATATCTAGTTGGTTCAGGTCCTCGCGGTCCACCAACCTCTCCTGTATGTGGATTTGTGTTGTTGGGCCATGAGGGCAAGGCTTCATCTTTGGCGTTTTTCTCCATTTCAATTTGTTCACCTAGGTCGTCAATGTCCGTGGTTTCCCTTAATTTCTTTCTGAACTCTGCTAACCGTTTGGATTCTTCTTTCTTGGGTTCTTGACTTTTGGGACCTACATCAGCATTTGCCATGTGAGATTGTTGTCTGGTGTAGAAAATGTTTACCCAACGACCTAGAACAATATAAAAAAAAAAACAATATTCTGGAAAAAAGGTATAAAATTTGATACAGGGGGGCAACTCCGAAATCCGATTTTCGAAGTTCGTATCACACCGTTCCTCTCACTCTCAAATTAATAACAATTAGTGAGAGCGGAACGGCACGAAACGAACTTCGAAAATCGGATTTCGCAGTATAAGGCCAGTTCTCCAATTAAGTATGTTCTTAGCAAACTAACCACGATAAGAAATTCTATTAAGTATATTGGTTGCAAGCAACATTTCAAATTGATCACAAAATCACAGTATTCACAATAAAGGGTTTTTGATTTCCGTGTGCTGCTAGGTTTTATTCCTCTAAAACAAACAATTTCCAAGATTTTTGACAGTATTTGTGTTTTGTTATAAGTAATCTGTGGTGTGAGTGATGGACTGATGGATAATTTTTGCGTTGCCATGTCGATATTTTTCAGGGAAATCTTTAAAAACTATAAGAACATAATGATCTAAAAGAAAAATAAATTATAACCAAATCATGACAAAAAAATACGATTATGAAAGGAAAAGGAGAGAATAATTGTTGTATTTTTTTGTTTCATTAAACAAAAATACTGTCATGACTGTCTTGTACAATATTGCCAGAAATAAATGACTAGAACAGTTTGAGCGTTCTTTTGTCTATGGCTGAATCATATGATCAATGATCGACTGACTGTTTCCTTCTTCTATCTTTGGGTGGAAGGAGCCGTGAACCGTAGTAAAAAGCTCAACTTTTCATTAAATACCATCAAAAATGAAGGGGAGCTATTTCAATATCGATGCGGGATATTTGGAGGGATTGTGTCGTGGATTTAAATGCGGCATTCTCAAGCAAGCTGACTACCTGAACTTGGTACAATGCGAAACATTGGAAGGTACGTGCGTCCTTATTTCGCTTAAATTACTCACTGATATTATATTATACCTACTTTACTAGAACTCAATTGTTGCAATTGCCAATGCATCAAATCAGAAAAAATATTAGTCACTAATACTAATCTCACCTTTTCGGTCGTAATTGTTTGTAAACTTGTCAACTCTTCAGTATTCGTGATCCGCATGATGATTGAACAGATTTAGTACATTCACACAATTAAATATACCAGAAATTTTCGTAAATGTACTTAAAAATTACAATTTCGCATACAATATGACACCCAAATTCCCATATTAATGAATGCCCAAGGACCTTTTTTTTTCTTCCTTTGATTGCAGAAATCTGTGCCCTTCTTTGCGTCTTTTTCGTTATTTTTACACTTAGTAAATGTAATGCTCATTTCAACCAGCATTCAATGCTTCTATCAATCATTGTATAAAAAATCATGTGAGTAGTGAAATCATCAAATCACTACATCTCCTTTTTCAAAAATCAAAATAAACACCTTGGTGACACTTACTATATTTAGGGTTGCCATACGACCCGTATATATGGGACTGTCACCGTATTTAAGTATCACGTCCCATATTGTTACTTATCCCGTTTATCAATATTTCAATGTACACATACTAAAGGCTCGAAGCCGACGGCAGGCAACAGACGCGCGGGGGCGCGCGGTTGCGAGGAGAGGTGAGGGAGGGGTGGTGCAGACTGCTCGCTCGCCCTCAGTCACTATCAATTCAATAAGTCCTGTATCAGTTCTCAACAATTATGGCAACCCTATGTATTGACAATTGGGAAATCTTGCAGTTCATGTAATAAATAAAGTATACTAAAAGATGAAAGTTTCTGTCCACACAATCAGCACTATCCACCCGAAGCTACTATTCAGTCTAAACATTTGTGTTCTCACATCTGTATCTCTTTTGGTGTAGACCTAAGCTAACAAGACCTAAAGGTAATGTTTAGCATATGATTGTAGTTGTATTGGTTGAAGAACTTAAACTCATAAAATTTAGTATTTTAAATATTTTGAAATGGTGAATATTTTTGAGCTCCATAGACATCAATGTGAATAACAAACCTTGGAAATTTACATTTGGCATTGAAAAAATTGATGGTTATGCCTGAGCCTGACCTTGGCTTGAGCACAATAAAACTGATCCCATATTTAATACTATCTAAAATTAAAAGTTATTTTGAGTCATTAATGAACCTCTTTTGCAGATTTAAAACTTCATCTGCAGGGTACAGACTATGGTACCTTCCTGGCTAATGAACCGAGCCCCTTGGCCGTTTCCACTATTGATGACAAACTGCGTGAAAAACTCGTGATTGAGTTCCAGCATTTAAGGAATCACTCTGTGGAGCCTCTCTCCACATTCTTGGACTTTATTACGTACAGCTACATGATTGACAACATCATTCTGTTGATCACTGGTACTCTGCACCAGAGGCCAATTTCGGAACTGATACCTAAATGCCACCCTTTGGGCTCCTTCGAGCAAATGGAAGCCATCCATGTTGCAGCCACACCAGCTGAGCTTTACAATGCTGTCCTGGTGGACACTCCTCTGGCTCCATTCTTTGTGGACTGCATCAGTGAGCAAGACTTGGATGAGATGAACATTGAAATCATTCGCAACACCCTGTACAAGGCATATTTGGAAGCCTTCTATGATTTCTGCAAACAGATTGGTGGAACTACTGCTGATGTTATGTGTGAAATCTTGGCAGTAAGTAGTTTTGTTTTATTCCACATGTTATGCTTGCTTGTTTATTTATAAACACTAGGATTCTAAGCATGTAATCCTCTCTAATTAATTTGGTATTAATGATAAGAAGGTTTCATTCATCTTCATGACTTGCAAAGTACGCTATGTCATCTGCATATGTTGCTGTGAGCCTGTGAATATTATCACAGTAGGATAGGTCTAGTGTAGTAGACCGAGCCCAAATAATAAGTGTTAACCATATTATGAATGAAGATTCCAAAAAATAAGAATAATGCATTAAAATTTCACACACAATCAAGTTGATGGCAAAGTCAGGATGTTACGCCTGATTTAAGCGCAGTTGATGAAGGAAATGCCGTGATTGTACTAAAAAATGGGAAATTCGTAACGCGTCTATAATTCGAAAAATCGATAGGTTAATTATTGCACTTGTACAAATATTTTTTCATGAGCTGTTAATGGTATATCTACTACTGACAGAGCTAAAACTACTACTAAAAATGGATTTTAACTGACGATTTCAGTTTGAAGCTGATCGCCGTGCTATCATCATCACCATCAACTCCTTTGGCACCGAGCTGTCCAAGGATGATCGTGCTAAGCTGTACCCTCGCTGCGGGAAACTGAACCCCGATGGCCTGGCTGCCTTGGCGCGCGCTGATGACTATGAGCAAGTGAAAGCTGTGGCAGAGTACTATGCGGAATACCAGGCGCTGTTTGAAGGAGCCGGCAGCAATGTTGGTGACAAGACTCTGGAAGACAAGTTCTTCGAACATGAGGTGAATATTTAATTAGTATTATTTTGCTAGCTGGGCCCTGAGCCTGACTGAGATTGCCGCGAGGCAGCTATTTTCGTTACATTTTGAGCCTTGTGGCAAACAAAATCATGTCCGGACGAGGCTATTGTTTTATCTATTCTATTCTAAAACTTGGTTGCCATTGCCAATCAATATGTATAGGTACAAGTCATGGAAATACAGGGTTATTGGTAGGTAATTTGACGTATTCCCTTTAGGAGTTAGTAAGGGTGACTATTTGCTATAATTTTAATCCCCATATGCATTATGCAAAAGTGGACCATTTTTTGAGTTATCAAGTTTTTTTTAACTTTTTCAAAATAAATCGAAAATGCAAATTCAAAATGTGCCTGTTCCTGTGCCCTGCAGTGGGACGTATATAGGCTGGAGAAGATGATGATGCAAATTCAAAAAAATATTTTAAAAAACCCAATGTAAATAACACTAAAATAACAAATTTGAAAAAATTGGGTATTGTCATTGACATACAATAAACAATAGACTCCCAATCACGCTCAAAAACTGTCGGAAGCAAAAGTCTGCACGACGCGTCTATTGTACAGAATTTTGGTTCAGTCGTGTTTTGACCGCGCTTCGATAACAATGTACATGTCTCTTTCGCACCGTAATCTCAAACGCAATCATGAGAACAAGAGACAGACAGGTTTCCAGCGCGTGGCGTCGTGTTATTACTTCTCACGATCGTATGCAATTGACATTAAACATTACTGCCACGAAATAAGGTGTTAATGTGAATGAATATGTTAAGGTCGATTTAGACGAGGACTATTTCCAGGCGCCTAAATCACGGCGCCTGGAAAAGGCACCGTGTAAACACTTTCGGCGCCATTTTTTCGCGGCATGCCAGCGCTGGCACGGAATAGAACACGAGTCTACTTTTCGGCGCCAGTGACCTCCGCCCGCGACTCTCGCTACCCCCGCGACTATTTTTCGGCCTCGTGCAAACACGTCGCTGACAGTCGCAGGCACGGCTCCGTGCCGTAAAGTAAATAGGGTGTACATTCTTCGGGTAAAATGGCGCCGAAACTCAGTGAAAACGAAATATTAAAGCTTGTTCAACTGTATAGAGAACAAGAATGTCTTTGTAATAGATGCGTCGACTATCGAAACAAGGAAAAGCGCCTAACAGCGTTGTAAACAATTACATTAGGAATGTCTATATAGAAGGATTGGATGTCAATGAAATAAAGGCGAAAATTAAAACTATCAGGATTACGTACTATTTAGAAGTGAATAAAATTGAGAAATCGACAAGATCGGGTACTGGAGGAAATGTTTATAAGCCGAGAGCAAGTTGGTTCGAAGAATTAGATGCATTCTTCCCCCAACATATTAATCAGCTCCTCTCATAATAACGCGGATAGTTTGAGTATACATTGCCTTTTCAACTTCAGAAGTCCTGAATTCATTTTAAATGATGGTGATCTTAGCGTAGAAAGACTGGCGCGTAAACTAGGACCGTCGGTTGTGGCGGTTTGCGAGTCACTGGCGGCGAGATTTAGGCGCCTGAAAATAGTCGTTGTGTAAACGGTCTGAGGATGTGACGGTGCCTTTTTTAGGCGCCGAAATTTAGGCGGCTGAAAATAGTCCTCGTCTAAATCAACCATTAATGTTATCTGTGTAAGTTGATGTGTTGACACACACAATACATAGACAACGCCGCTCGGACGTTTCTTGAGGCACTTTTGTTTGCGATTGGGAGTCTAGTTATTTATTGTAAGTCAATGGGTATTGTTTTTAATGCAGTAATTTTAAGGAAATTTTAAAAATCGACCTTAAATTTAGTTCCAAGTTCCAATACGAATTTCCGCTTGCTTTATTTGTGGTCTTTTTTTTTCAGTTCCTTTGAAACAAGTTCCTAGTTATTATGCATTGTTGGAGAGCTAAAAAAACTGTTATGGTTTTAAAATAATCTTCAAGCCAAGTTCCATAACGGTCTATTTTTGTTTTTAAAGCATTTAGTGGAAAAATATCTCAAAAAACATTGAAATCGTTTTCTGTCTCGCATTTTTAAATTTAGACGGATAATAATCATTTTTGTTTAATCGTTTTTTATAAATAAGAAGAAAAATTAGAATGACATTGATAAATTTTTAAACAATTTTTAGAAGTTGCATTGCATTTTTGACTTATTTTATAAAATAAAAAAAATATGTAACTCAAAAACGGTTCAGTTTTGCATGATGCATATTTAAATTATCGTAAATAGTCACATCTATCACCTCCTAACAGGAATTCGCCGAATTACCAATAACCCTGTTTATCGCCATGATATTGTAGACCAAAAAACTTATTTACTGACAAGGTTGCTACTCAAAAATACTATCATCTTATATTTCCCTCTCCAGCACTTCAATTAGTATTTGTTCCATGACAGGTGAGCCTGAACGTGCACGCGTTCCTGCAGCAATTCCACTTCGGAGTGTTCTACTCTTACCTCAAGCTGAAAGAGCAGGAGTGCCGCAACATTGTCTGGATTAGCGAGTGCGTCGCCCAGAAGCACAGGGCAAAGATCGACAATTACATTCCCATTTTCTAAAAGTATTATTTTTTAAGCATTCGCTTCACAACATATGAAATTGATGAAACTTTCTGCATAATGTACATATAACTTCGAAATAAGTATCACGTGTAATATATACGTGTTCACACATTGATTTTGTAAAACAGGAAATTATTTAATTTAGTATCATTATTTTCAGACAAAGATAAAAATTAGGTTTACTGTAATTGTTATTTTTATTAAGAAACAATTTTTTTTCTGAGTTTTATTATGAACTTCTTGCGTAATAAATAAAATGATGTGCCCTAAAGCGTGGTTAAACAACATACAACGCCATGTAGAAACATTACAGAAACCTGTTAATTGTGACAATAGAATAGGTAACTTACTATTTATAATACACATTGCAAACGTAGTGTTATTGTTATAAGGTCACTAAACAGATTTCAGGTGATTTTTATTAATATATTATTCTACAATGTAGTGCAGATAAGTTGCCTACCATTAAATGTAAAAAAATGTATTAGATTGATATTAAAGCGTATTAATGTTAAGTTGTGTATTATTTCTCCTGTGTACTGTATGTACATTTAGCGAGTGTTTTTTGAATTTTTTATACGGTCACTGACCATTTTCAGAATTTTAAAAAGTCCAAAGTCGACCCCTGACAAAGATTGTGGCGAAAAGAAAACAGCCTAATATTAAAGAAATGTTCTTATGTAAGTATGATTAGGGTTAACTGAGTTAGCTGCGGACTTCTAGCACACATTGTCCATGGACCCCACTTTAAGAAACCCTAATTAATCGGAATGCTCAGGCCGCATGCTTGTAGGGAAAACCTTCGTCTGAGATCACACAGCATAAATAGCTAAAACCATTAAAAATCAACTAGGCAATTGCTTATTTGTAGGGTTCCGTTTGTCCTAGAAGTTCCAAATTTGGTATGAAGATGGCTCTTATATATAGTTATTGCACAACTAATGAAATGTCTAAAAATCGGTTTTTTTTTAATCCTACTAATATCAGTAGGATTTTAAAAAATCGGATTTATAAATGCGAAATTTTGTGAGGATGGATGTTTGTTCATAGAATAGATAATAACAGGGTAGAAGGGAATCTCTTTTGACCGCGTCCAAAACGCCGCCATTTATATACCTACTTCCCCCTTCACGTCGTTACGCCCCTCTGTCGTCCAGGCGTATTGCTAGGGTTGCTTACCGTTAAATATTATACTTGTCTAAAGATAATATAAAAGAAAGAAAGAAAGAAAGGAAAAGGTTTATTTGGTGCAATATATATCGCTAAAATATAAGTTTTTATTTACTTTGAAATCATTATTTTATTCTAGTTTTACAAAATATGAAATTTATAAATCATTAGGTACGTACCTACATATTATATTAAGGAAGTAGTTATTACAAGTGCCAAACCATACCAAATGAAGCCATTTAAGATGATTTAAGTAAGTATTACTTACCGACAAATATAAAATAAAATACATACAGGGACGGAACGCGCAAAAATGCCAAACGCGCGTGCGGCGACGCCGGCCGTGGCAGCCTGAGCCGCTCGTTTAACAAGTACTGTAAATCGTGACCTTGAGTCCGGCCGGAGCGGGAGATTCCGTTCTACTATGTTCTTACTTATTCTATGGTTTGTTACTCTTTCGCCCCAGAACGGCTTAACGGATCTGAATGAAATTGGAACAAAGATATGGTCTGGAATAACACATGGACTACTTTTTATCCTGGAAAATTGCGTAGTTCCCAGCTAGTGTCGGTATATGTAAGTAACCAATATAAAATTTACCTCACACTGCCTATATTTTGCTTAGAGGCAGGGCTCTGCTCTTTTTCTCAAGAACGCATAGACATATAAAATTCAAATTGATAGGTATCAAATACTGAGATTCGCGGTCATGGCACCCTAAATATTTGAAATCACAATCTATGAAAATACCACCCTAGAAAGATAGAAAACTGTGTAGTGCTGGAAACCTACCACTCAAATTAGACCATTGAAGGATTGCCAAAACAATTTACAGCTTTAATTTTGAAAAATATTATCTGCCCATTAAGTTTTGTTTCAAATCAACTGTCTGTTGTAAATAATAAAGTAGTTATTTCAATGAGCTGTTTTATCTCATATTTCTGTTAATTTTAAACTGAGGATTATGCACTTAAAGGCACAATAGAATACAATGGCTTTTTTCAAAAGGTTGGCTGTTAACAAGGTTGGGTCACTTACAAAAATTATACTCTATTTGTATTTCAAAAAAGATTAATGAAAGTGTTATGCTTAGGTAATAAAGGGATGAAAGTTAAGTAAATAAAACAGAATAGCTACTATGCCGTTTTAGCAGCTTTTTTTAATATTTGTTCATTGATAATGTCTGTGGTAGGTCCATCATAAACTAAAATATCTTTTGGTCTGTCTAAAAATAAACTTGAGTGAATTTTCCAGAAATTATCTTTTAGCATGTCATCATGAACATCAACAATTGCAACCATACTTTTGATTAAGCTTTCATTATTTACAGTTTTTCTTAACAGAATAGTTCCCCTTTTGGATATTTCTGGTTCATTATTATAGTTGATATTGAACTCCTTGAACAAAATTTCGTTCTTATCTGCAGAAACAGTGCCACTCAATCGCTTCTCAGCCTGAAACAAATTTGCCAACATTAACAATATGTAGTTGTTTGTGTATTTCATGACAAAATTATAATTAATAATAATATTAATTAAGTAGGAAGCAATATTTTTATTTCATCATCAGCCTGTGTCAGTCCACTGCTGGACATAGGCCTCTCCCATAGCACTTCAGCGATTCTTATTAAGTATTAACCACTTCTTCTTCTTTTCGGGTTTCTTGCGATTTTAATTTGATGGCATGCAATTCTTTCTTTCAAGTAGTAGTAGTTGTGGTCATTCACTTTAATTAATTATTAATAATATTATGTTGAGTGTACAGTCAAGGGCATAAATATATGTACAGTTGAAGGCATAAATATCTATAGAGCCATCATGTCAAATATGTGTCATCAACCTTATTGTTTGTGGCATAAAGGTGTATAGATGTTTTTGACATCTTGGTAACATACATATATTTATGCCCTTGACTGTATGTTACAAAGTTTTTATAGTCAGGAAGTCCCTACAATAAGCTGGGATTGTAAAATGCGAGCTAAATTCATTATAGTACCAGGGACGTCACATACATATCATCAGTAAAATAATATTTATTTGTATTATTTTAGTACCTAATAATAAAAACATCAATTTAGAACCATCGCCAACCCTAACTGGTTTTCAATGGATTTTGCTCACATTTTACAATCCTTAATAATCAGTGTACTGACCTGATTTGGAGTGAGATTGCCTTGTAGCACCAAAGTCCAGAATGTTGTGTTGTACAAATTATTAATATGTACATCTGCTTGTCTCCACTTCATATAATCAATCAAATTCTGGTCAGATGGATATAAGACTATTCGCCCATCAAATGTTGGTGGGTATTGTAATTTTTCGTCGGCAAAGAATTTGGTCCAGTAATAAACATAAGAAGATGAAAACTTGCTATTAATTACAGTCAGAAGTTTTGCTGCTCTTCGGTTGTATAGGGTGGTTTGTTTTTTGAACACAAAAGAATACTCGTCACTTTGGCCAAACCCCATCAATATTTCATTGAAATCTTTCATAAGACTAAACGCAACATAGTTCATTAGTTTCAGTGCTCGAATATCGTTCGGTTTCGCAAATTGATGATCGTCTGAAAACTTATGAAAACACTTGCCGTCTAGTCTTACGACAATCCAGGAATTTGGTAGTAGTGTGTCATCAAGTTCAAATTTTTTAACATATTCAAATGAACTTTTAGCCATTCTTTTATAAGTAAAGAAAACTTTAGGTTTAAGTAATAATTTGCTTAAACTTTCTAATTTTAAAAGCATCGCACAACACCACGCAATGCAGTGTTGCCAGGTCCAATCTGAAAAAGTCAGAAGATATGAGCTTCAAAAATCAGAAGATTGGGAAAAAAATCAGTAGAATGTTTTTCTATAGTACATACCTTATAATAAGTTCTTAATGCTTTCCAGATTAGTTTTTTCTTTACAGGATTTTATTCTTGTTTTTTTTTATTCCATCTATTTCATTATATTTCTTTTTTTTTCAATTACTTAACATTAATTTTGTCTGCAAAAAAAACCTTTCGCAAGAGATCCAATATAATAATAATAATAAATAAAATGTGAAACAACGTTTATATAGTGTGCAGTAGCCAAACCTCACATCAGTATTGTTAATGTTAAGGTTAGGAAAATCTCGCCTTTCAGACTTTCAGTATTATTTTGCTAGATGCACATAAAGTTTTAGTATTGAGTTTGATTACTAACACGCCCAGGGGCGCTACTCCTTGTTTTTCGAAGTTCGTATCGTATCGCACCGTCTCTCTCACTCTCAAATTAATAACTATTTAGTGTGAGCGGAAGGGCACGAAACGACCTTCGAAAATCGAATTTCGGAGTATAAGCACAGTCACTCAATTTTAATAACTTCAATATTGCACTTAACAGAAACAGAAACAGAACACAGAACGAACAGAACTTTACTAACTTAATTTACTTTACTTGTACGGACCCGACAGTGAAAAGTTAAAAACTGAAAAGAAAACTTGAACTTGTGTTGATATGACAAGAACAAGACAAAAAACACAGACAACTAGATAGAAATTTTCATGAGAGATCCATCTCGCATGAAATCAACTGTCAAATCTATATGCCTTGACCGAGAGCTGAATTTCGCATCGCATGAACGGAAATTCGAGAGTCATGCGACAAGTGTTATGTCAATGTCAATCAGAATATTTTGGCGGGAGCCCGAAATGAATTGATAGCGACGATACATTTCATTTTACGCATTCGATAGGTATACCGAAGTGAATTGACGTTTGTTTGATTTGAAAAAGTGTGACAAATTCCCGAAGTAAAAAAATCAGTAGAATCTTGTGGAAATTCAGAAGATCAGTAGGCATACCTGGAATTCAGTAGATCTCCTGAGAAATCAGGAGACCTGGCAACACTGACGCAATGTGACGTCAGTGTCAGTGATGTGTATGTGTCATGTCATGTCAGTCAGTCAGTCAAGTCAAGTGTCTTTTTTTTACGAATTGTAAGCGATACGGTAAAAGAAACAAAGTTTATACAGTCATTTAACGCTAGCTTCATTCTTAGGCTAGTAGACATTGCAGTACAAGTTAACAAATAAATTTAAAAGTGGCACATATTTATGGCTGTGCATACAACCACGACTGCAGGGAGCCGATAATGTATATTTTGCGACCCATAACTTTATATTCCAATTATCGCGGCGTACATTGTCTTCGTCGATCATTATTCAGAAAGTTGTACACAGCCGGTTAATGGTATGGTTGTACAGTCGAGGGCATAAATATCGATACAGCCATTATGTCAAATATATTTGTCACCAACCTTATTTTTTGTGGCAGAAAGGTGTATTCATATTTTGACGTCTAGTCACTAGTAAATACAGTTTGTCTATGAAGTCTTGACATTAAAAAGTGGCAATACTGTAGTGTCGTCCCTTTTTAATTTATAAGTATAAGAAAACGGGACGACACTACAGTATTGCCACTTTTTAATGTCACGACTTTATAGACAAACTGTTTACATATTTATGCCCTTGACTGTTAAGAGAATCGGAATCCAATCGAATGGACCATCTTTGGTTGGCCCCCCGCGCACTAGGCAGCTTGGCTGCGGTAGCCAGTAAAAATGACGTTGTTTGGGAGCCCGCGCACTTGGCAGCCACGACTTGACCACCCGTCTCTTTCTAGAACGAACAGTTAGAAAAAGACTGGTAATCTATCTCTCGCGCGGCGAGACACTAACCCCCGGGCCACATTAGCGGGCGAAGCATAAAAAGTTCGAGTTCGTGTAACCACGAAGTACGTGGCCACACTAGACGAAATTATCGCGATAAAAACTTCGGGCGAACTATGTCGCGCAACTCTTAATTTGGCGGGAAAATGAACCAAGTGCTCAAAGAAACAAAAAGATGGAGGCAGCGTTTGCTTTCTATTGTATGACTGTAAATAATTATTGAAATGTCACTTGTCAAAATTGACGGACATTTCAGAAATTTCAAAGTACGAAGTGTAGACACTTGCACGAACACGAACTCTGTCGCGATAAAATCCTTTGATCTGCGCTAGATACCGACAGGAGCCCGAACACAGTTCGAGTTCGCCCGAATGATTGCACACATGCCGCGATAGGGCGAACCTTCGCCGAATCCCGCTAATGTGGCCGTAGCATAACACTACTATCGTGCGGTCTCGTGCAAAACGTGCAGTAGGATTATCTATTCTATGCAGTAGGTAAGTATGCGTTTTGTTTTCGACCGTAAATAAGATTAATTAAAAATGCACACAAGTAGTTAAGCCTATTTATTTGTTATGTCTTACTTAACAACATAACACAATAGTAATAAATAATACACATGGGTACTCAAAAGGCTATTCCTGATTCTACTCGCCTAGTTATAACCGCGGTGTTGCCAATGGACGGGTGCAGGGAAGATAAACCCTCTTGTCTTATCCTGCTTATGTCCCAATTAAACTGAATTATAATAGAAATCAACGGGCTGGAAACAACTAAGTAGTTACATGGACAAAAATTCTCAAGTTACCAGTATTTTAGACTAACTTAACAGAAATGATAACTTAACAATTCTGAAAGTATCTAATTATAGTTACACAAACGGATCTCACGTATAAAAGTCGAGTACTCGACTGGGATGCTCGACATGTTTCGGACTAGTTCATAGTCCTTCCTCATGGAGTGCTCGCCCCGGTGGCGGCGATACGAACACACGCGTGTTCGTTTGTGTAACCATGATTGAGTCCCACAGTAGTTTTATGTTGAAAGTATTTAATTAATAAATTAACTTCATATCTTATTAAACTAATCTAACTTTTTATGCTTTACATAAGGAGTTTGCCAACTTCATTTGGTGTCCTTTTGACAATGTCTTCAGGATTACTATAGCCATTAGCAGGGTTGTTGACAGCTTCATATAATTGGCCATAAATAGCCAATATTACTTCAAATGATCGCTTCTTAACACACACCTTGTGGTTGTGACTTAAAAGTAAATTTAGTTGTTGTAGCATGTACACATCAGGAGACACTATGAACATATCAAACTTATTCAGGAACATTTTTAATGTAGTAGTGTCCATGCCTGGAATAGCAGATAGGGGACCACTTGTTTTCTCTTGTAAGATAGTGTATATAGGTCCCAAATTTAAATTCGCAACTAGATAACTAGCTTGTTCCGATGTCAGTGTATCAATTTGCGCTTCAGACTGTGCTTGCAGCCTTTCATTATATTCATCCATGATTGTGTGCAGGGATAAAGTACATTGTATATGGTATATACAGTTCAGTGTATAAACAGACATGTCAGTGGAGCTCAGATGGCAGGCAGTTTCATTGATAGCATGCAATAAAGGGTCTAGTATATGAGTGATTATAATTCTTTTGTCCAGATTATTGATGTTATTTGTAGCATTCATTATAGCTAGTAAATCTCTCAAGAAGCTCACTAAATTTGTTACAACAGTAGATGGGTTCAAGTCTGAAGGTGGGGCTTTCACTCCATGGCTTAACTCTTTTTGAATCTTGCTGTCTAAAGTTATTACAAACACTTCTTCACTCTTTCGGAGCAATTCTGTAAAGGTATCAATCAAGTGCCCCTTGGGTACTACAGCCTGTATGACCTCCTTGTAGTAGTTTATCAGATTAGAGATGGACCACAGCACTAATGGGTCTTTGTCTGGCTTCAATATAAGCTCTGCTCGAATTTTCAACAGAGGACAAATTGCCTCAGTAATGCTTGTCAGTGCCTGGGTAATTTGTTCATTTTTGTCTGGTAAATCACAAAGCTTCAATAATATTGCTAGATTTTCTTTCTCTATGGGTATAATTTGGTAAACCCATGTCAAAATGTCTCCTATGTACCTCTTTGGATCATTAGCATAAAACTCTATTGGCTTGGAACCACTGTCTGTTCCCTTCGTAAGAGCATCTATAAACAGTTGCACAGTGGTAGCTTTTCGAGCCGTGCAGTACTCATCAATTACATTGGAGAAAAGTACTTGCCTATTCTGAAGCTTAGCCAAGGCTCTCGGCACTAAGGCATTGTTAGGGGCCTCAGAGCTGCGGCAGGCGCCTGTTGTCCAGTGGTAAAGCTTCTCGATTGCCACTTCTTGTTGAATGCCAATAATTTCCATTATATCAAATGCTGATGTTTGATACCAACATTTAACTAATGTTTTGCAGTTATCATTCAACTTTTCAATTTGAGACAATGTGCCAAAAAAATCGGCAGTAAGTGGTGTTTTTACAGAAACATTGTAAATATATTCATTTTGCTCTGTAGAAATATGGAAATTTTTTACGAACGCATCCACCCAGACCAATTTCTTTTCTGCCTTCTTTTTTTCATCCTTTAATTTGGTAGTTTGTGCTATTAAATGGTGCGTTTTCGTTTTGGAATCATGTAACTTGTTGGACATATCTTTGACTGCAAAATCTAATGAACTTAGTGATTCTAACAATACCTGTAGTTTTTCTTTCACCTTATTGTATTCAATCGAAATAGTTTTATTTACTAACATATCCCTCTTTTCGATTTCATTTACAAGCATTCGTCGGGTATTGGCGGAATTAGATGAACATAATCCAGAAATAGTATTAAGAGCTTCACTGTTATCAGTTAAAATATGACTGTCAAAAATTTTATTTATTCTCTTCCTTACAGGATTATTGTACAAAGACTCCATTTTTTCCAGTTGCTTAAGAAAACAGCCGACAATATTAATGAGAAACAAAACCGGACACAAAAAGATATTCTTCTTTTATTAATATGGCCCCATCGATCAATGCGATGATTTCGCCAATGTCAAAGTAAAAAATACAGTATTCCAAAATCTTGATATTAATTAAATTAATAGTGATAGTTAGTGATGACGTTTGACGTGATGATGACGTTTTGACATTTTATAGAAAAGGCAAAGGCAAATGAGACCATGAGCATCATGTTTGCTGTATTCCTATCACAGTCATGAGAAGAAAATCTAGGCAAATGTTTGACAAGATATATGTCTCCTTCCAGAGATAATGTTTCTTGAAAGCCAAAGATAATCTTCTGCACACGACAAAAAAACAAAGTAGTGGAGAAAAAATGTTTTTGGAAAATAATGCGTCCTACACAAGGCTATAAAATATCAATCAATCAGACATGGCTCTACGAGCTTATATCCCTTTGTTTTCTCTATGAGACGACTATAAAAAAAGAACTGAAAAACTAGATTAGACAGTAGACATGGGGAAAAGCGTTACTTTTTGATATCAGTGACTGACGATCCCGTTCCAAAAAAGTCACAGTGAAAAGTCACCGTGACTTTGTCACGCCTGTTACTCGTGTCACTGCATGATATTTGTGTCAACGTTATTTTTGTCACACTGTTATTTCGTCGTGATTTTGTCACGCCGGTTACTCATATCACCATATGATATTGTCGCAGTGCTATTATGACGTGATTTTGTCACTCCGTTATCACACAAGTAGTTGATCCAAAAT
The DNA here is from genome assembly GCA_963854515.1 of Pandemis heparana. Taxonomy (NCBI): domain Eukaryota; kingdom Metazoa; phylum Arthropoda; class Insecta; order Lepidoptera; family Tortricidae; genus Pandemis; species Pandemis heparana. The sequence continues at coordinate 11,620,544 of OY978008.1, read as the reverse complement.
AACCTTTACTCTTTTACAGGCTTAGAACTGTCGCACATTATAAGTAAAAAATAAATACATTTGGGAAATTAGTTCATAGTCATCATAATCATCATCATAGCCATCATAATCATCATCATCATCATCACAATCATCATTATGTCATCATCATCATCATAATCATCATCACAATCATCATCATGTCATCATCATAATCATCATCACCATCGTCATAACCATCATCATCATCATCATCGTCATCATTATGGACGGTGTTCATCTTTTTCATGTGTTTTATGTAGGTACAATAAAGAGTTATACATACATACATACATCCTTTTCTACGAGTATGCTTCATTAAAACAACTCTTTGACATGGATGAGTGTGCAAGCATTCATAATTTTATCGCTGTTTCACTCGCTCTCAACCAGCAGGCATCATCCGATGTTCGCCACGAAGTTCCGAATCCGAACACTCCCGACTAAGCCCGATTAGAGCCGAGTCACGTCACAGTCAGTCACTGTCACTGCATCGCGTCTCGTCTAGGGATGGGTTATACTTGCTATATCGCGTACCAGGGCTTAAAAGTACGTCCACCTTCTCATACCAGGTGCAGAAACCAGGTATCAAAATACTTTCAAGGTATTTTCTTCCCAACGTAACGACGACTCGAATACTTGCTTCCTTGCAAGTTGCAAGGAAGCAAGTATTTGACTTGCAAGTTTAAACCTTGTTGTCATACAGATAAGATTCAAAATATTCCAATCAAGACGTAAAATACTTTGAAAGTATTTTATTTCACGTATAAGCATAATGTGAACCTTATGTGTATGAATACAAGATATAATTTTGCATTTAGAAATTTTGAGGTTTAAGTACTTGCTTTACAGTTCGCATAGGCTTCTGTTCCTTACCGCCAAATTAACGGCCACCCGCCCGGGCTACCAAATTAACGGTGAGATGTTTTCGCTGTATATGTTTTGTCAGATTGGACACTCCCGATTTAAAAGTCAATTTTGCTTTACACATTTTGCACTCCCCAATATTATTCCCTTTATATATAAAATGGTCCCACGCCACACTTTTTTTCGGTGCCATATTTAAACACAATAAATATATTACAACACAATATACTTAAAACACACACACGCATTAAGAACAACTAATTGAGATTATTTGCGATGATAATCGAGCGCAAGCACAACGTAAACAAACAAATTCAGAAATACAGAAACTTCAAAACTGTGCAAGATTAAAAATGCCGAACGTACACGCAAATATGTACCTAGTAATCCTTCCAGTAAAGCTGTACGATTTTTAATGCAATCTTAATGCAATTACAACTTGAATGATTCAAGGTCAAGCAACATGAACAAAATACATTATTGTACCCTATTTTTCATACAATTAAGGTTTACTTTCCAAACTCTAATCAAGTTGAAAACACCGAGCGAGGCGAGACCGATATACATATACATTGCTTCGCCATCGCACGGCGCACGCCCCGAGCCCAGCCGAAGAGCACCGAACGACGAGCGAGACAAGTTCCAAGAAAAATACATTCGATTCGTTCGACGTACGAGTTCGACGTAGTAGTACTTACTTTGAAGGGACAGTATACTTTAATGGGAATATACTTTCAAGTCTTGCAAGTATTTCGGGTCGTACCTGGTTGGTATACTTGCAAGGAAATACCTGGTATCAAAACCTGGTAACGTAAATACGCACCATCTCTAGTCTCGTCACTGCTTGCGCTAGGCTCTAGGAAGGAACAGTAAGGAACGTATGTGATTTTGTAACGTTGTTATTTTGTGAAAAGTCACAGTGACACGTTTTGAAGGCAAGTCACGGTGACTTTGTCACCGTGACGTTATTTAACCCCCATGTCTATTAGACAGTGACTTAACCTAAAAAACACAAAATTTGATGCAACAAATAAAATTTCAGGACTTGAGAAATTCATGACCTGACTGAAGTAACATGGGGTCTCGACAAATAACTGAAAAATCGCTGTCTATGATAAGATCTTTACCTAGGATATCCCTAGCAAATATACGTGATAATCCAGGTTCACGAAAAACAGTAAGTCTTTTTAAGTTTAATATTATTTACAAAAAAGGATGGATTTTTTGTAAAAAAAAAAAATATACTTCACTACTACTATAAATTGAAAATTATACATACTTTGCATATAACAATATTCTCATATTACATTTCTGCTGTTGTATAACATCAACAGATCGTTCTGTATTAATATGTTCCATCTTATATACATGTTACAGCAAAAACGAGGACGTGGGCAGCATGGTGGTGATAAACATGGTGCTGGTAACAAAGGTTCAGGCCAGAGGCAGAATTACATGAGATTGGGATATGAAACAGGCAACAACCCCTTCTATCTAAGAATTCCTCAGGAACATTACTACAGAGGGCATCAGTAAGTGTTATATTACCTACTGGTATTTATATTCTTTTTTTTTTATACCAAAAGAAACGTAAACAAGCAAGTGGGTCACCTGATCGTAAGTGATCACCACTGTCCATGGATAACCGCAACACCATAATCTAACTAATATTATAAATGCGAAAGTATGGATGGATGGATGGATGGATGGTTGTTTGTTACTCAATCACGCCAGAACGGCCCAACGAATCTGGATGAAACTCGGCACATAGAGAAAAGTCTAGAATAGCACATGGGCTACTTTTTATCCCGGAACATTCCCGCGGGATAGCAATAAACGAATTCTTTGCAGACGAAGTCGCTGGCAACAGCTAGTTTATTTATAATTGGTCAGATACAATCAAAAATGTAAAATAGTTTTATTTATTTAAACATCACAAATTATTTTCTTCTGCAGCCTCCAAAATAGACTCAGGTCCTGTGTTGTAGAGAACAGTGATAGTTTAGAGTTACAACTAGGTCAAGATCCAAGATAAGGGCCAAGATAATTTTCATAAGGACATTAATTTTGATCTTGACTTATAGCAATTTTGATAACAAAATAGTATTTATGTTGATATATACCCTGTCACACAGCATCTGACATTGTAGTGACCAAAGTGGCTTACATTACACAATTAAGTAAAGCCATTCTGTAATGTCAGGACACTGGACAATAATGATTATGGTGTTGTTATTACCCTTTTTAATTTTCAGTTTCAGAAGGCAGTACCCTCCTCTCTCTTTGCAAGAATTGCAAAGCTTAATAGATAAAGACCGTGTGGATATCAACAAGCCTATTGACATAGCCAGTATTATAAAATCTGGCTTGTACAACATTTTCCCTGATCAAAAACACTTTGGAATAAACTTGACTGATGATGGTGTTGATATATTTGCTGCAAAAATCAACATTGAGGTTCAGTGGGCAAGTGAGCAAGTTATTGCAGCTATAGAAAAGAATGGTGGAACCATCACAACAGCATATTATGATCCGCACAGTCTTTTTCTTTTAAAGAATCCTAAGAAGTTCTTTGAATCAGGTCAAGCTATTCCAAGGAGGATGATTCCTCCACCCGATGCTATAGAATACTACACAAGTGCTGAGACTAGGGGATATCTGGCAGATCCTGAGAAGATTTCACAAGAAAGGCTTAAGTTGGCTCAAAAGTATGGTTATAAGTTGCCTGAATTGGAAAAAGATCCAAAAGTTAACATGTTATGTATGAGGAAAGACCCAAGACAGATCTTTTATGGTCTAGAACCTGGCTGGGTCATTAATTTGCGTGACAAGTGTATTTTGAAGCCTAAAGTTGAAGAATTACTTAAGTTTTATGCTTCTTAGATCAGAAAAATACCATTATATTATACATAAGTAGTTGTAATAAAGTATCTGAAATAATGCAATGGTTTTAATTTTGCTTTCCACTTAATGTAGACAAGTCTCATTGTGGACCTTATTAGTACAGTATTAATAGTTATTTGTCATGCAAGGCTGCAAAGTTTTTGTTTGGCGTGCCTGTATTGAAACCCGAGCAAGCGAAGGATTCTATGATTCAGGGATGTTATAGATATTTAAGCGGCCGGAATGGAGAACTTTGGTTGCTTGCCACTTGCCAGTCCAAAGTTTCGAAACTCATCGTTGCTCTGAGTTGGATACCAAGCGCGATGAATTGAAAGCCCGACCACCTGCGGCAATCAATTATAATTATATTGATGGGGTGCTCGCATGTCCGCAATGCGCGCGAACTTTTTTAAAAAAGATTGGCTACATAAGCCACATGCGAGCACACGATCGTGCCCTGGGAAGGAGTTGAGGCGGTCGCCATGGTCGAAAACGGCCGGGAGCACATCATCATCATCATCATCATCATCAGATATTTAATTTCGGATCCGGATATGAATATGGATATTGGTAAAATATAATATCGGTTTCGGTTACGGTTATGGATATTAAATTATTTCGGATTATCCGATAGTTTCGGTTACGGATATGGATATCCATAACAACACTGCTGTGCACCTCGACTTTGACGTCATTAGGTAGCGGGAGAGGCGTCGCATTCCAGCGGAGTGCACAGTTAATTCGTACGAGTTGTAGTATTTAGTTAGACTCCGCCCTATCCGAAACTATCCAAAACTTTTATTTCGGATTTGGTTACGGTTACGGATATGGATATCCATAACAACACTGCTATGATTGAACCACGAGCGAAGCGAGTGGTTCAAAAGAAGAATCCTGAGCGTCGCGAGGGTTTCAAGGCACGAGACACTAAACAAACTATGCTGCCGAGCGAAACACAATTTTTCACCTCACTACAGCGAGAAAAATGGTGGATGTAAGAATTTCAAATTTCTAATTACTTGAGTATATGAGTAGGTGGTGAGGTGGTGGTGGTCGTGGTGGAATAGTGGTCAGCGCGGCGTTCGAATTTCAAAAACCTTTTCATCTCTCATACTCTGAAAGTAGGTCATTGATTATCTGGATATAGGGTTGAAAGTGACTCATCGCGACCCTTGGGTTAAAAGTAATTTTTTTTTCTAGCTAATCCAAATGAGGGACATAGCAATGGAAATACGTATACAGCCATGTAATCTGTTTAAAATAAAAATCTATACTAACAATTCCTTTTTAATTGTAAAAGGCAAAATAATCTTAAAATAACATTCCCGCTAAATATATAAGCTTATGCAAGCGTATACAACGAGAATTAGTAGAAATTATTACGTTCGGTAATTTTTTAGCTTGAAATATTTAAGTCTACAATTAATTGATAGCGACCTCCGTGTCTGCAAGTTTAAAAAAAAACTAGCCGGCCGCCATTGGTGCGCAGAAGAAATGCGCAATGCGCGTAAATCGCGCAATAGAAAAAAGAGCGGGAAGAGAATGACAAACGTAACGAATATTAAATGCGACCATGCGACGTTAGTGAAATTTTCATTTCCTCATATTCGAAATGAAAAGTAGAGTGTTCAACTCGGATGAAATTACCCATTTCACCTTCGAACCTTTGGTGCCCTCACTTCGTTCGGGCACCAGAAATATCTCAGGTGAAATGGGTATATTTCAACCCTTGTTTATCAATCTACTATTTCCACCCAAGAGGGGAAAAAGCACTTTTCCACGCAGATTTTTAAGGAGAAAGACAGCCCTTTCGAGCAAGTGAGGTGAAAAGATTGTTTATCTTTGAGTACAATTCGACATTGCCCTTTGGGACTGCTAAAATACAGAAAAAAAATACGATCACACAATTTTTTTGTGCCTACACTTTTAATGATAGCAAAAACCAAAATCTCAGAACTAAACATAGTTAGGTACAATTAAATCTGAATTTACATAGCCTATAGTTTCAGACTAAAATGCCTGTGATATACGGACAGACAGACAGATGGATAGACTGGACGAAACTGATATAATTTGGAACCCTAAAAATTAGAGAGCTCAAGGTGAAACAAGTCAAACGCAAAGTCCACATTCACAGTTTCTAAAGAATGTACCCAGAGATGAGCATTAATCGAATAATATTTTAATAAAGTCATTAATCAATTAAAAATCAACCGGCACTAAATTAATCGCGATTAATTTATTCGTGATTAAAGTAATCGACGGAGTATTGAAATAACGATTGAGATCAATCAATTGTTAATTGTTACCCTAGGCTCTGTCTACCCCGTAAGGGATAAAGACGTGATTTAGTATACGTTATGTAGGTACGTATTGATCAATCGTCGATTTAATTGACAAAATTTTACGATTCATGGTGCGACCAAACCGCCGCGTATACGCAGTGACGTGTCGTATGCGTCACTGCGTATACGCGGCGGTTTGGTCGCACCCTAAATCTCGATTGAAAATTGGAACACGCACGTTACAAAAATGAAATATTATACAGGAACAAAACACTGTATTTTAACAATGTAGTATTGGTATTGTTATAGGCACATTCCTTAAGATGTGACTTACAAAGAAAAATTATTTATTCCTAATATTAATCGAGAGAAAATTGTTTTGATTAGGTAATTAATCGATTAAAAATTTAGTCGCTGGTAACATAATCAATCGTCATTTTCAATTGCTAATTGCGATTAAATAGGTTAACCTTAATTGTTAGTCGATTACATTTTGCCCATCTCTGAATGTACCCATTTTTAACCAATAATTTAGTTTTCAACATGAAACTACCGTGAGACTCAATCATAATAACACAAAAACGGATAACTCACGTATAAATGTCGAGTGATGCTCTGCTCGGCTGTTTCGGACTAGTTCGTAGTCCTTCCTCTTGGAGCGTTCGCCCCGGACAGCGAAACGAAACGAACATGTCGAGCATCACTCGACTTTTATACGTGAGTTATCCGTTTGTGTTCCTAAGTATTTAATTGGTAAATAAAACGAGTTTTTCGTTGTTATGTTTTGCATGAACAATCCATTTATTAAAAGATTGATTTTATTACAGAAATAAAACACTGTAGCTTAAACACCTATACCATAATTACGGCATATTACGAAAAAATGCATTAAGTATTTGATTAGTGGTCAAACAATCAGTTAACAATTTTATTTTATGGCATAATTTAACATCGTACAACTTGCAAAGACGCTTCATCAAAAAGTTGTTTGTTTGTACAAGTAATGTAAATGCTCTCCTGGAAGTTAAGTACAGATCACCATATTGGATTTGCAATTAAATAAACATTTAAAGCAACATATTTAGTAGAAAAATTAGTATCTGTAGTGGTCTGGCTTGTATGGGCCCTCAACGGGAACGCCGATATATTTAGCTTGCTTGGGCGTTAGCTTCGTGAGCTTCACTCCCAAGTGGTCCAAATGTAGGGCAGCCACTTCTTCGTCCAGTTTTTTGGGCAGAGTGTGGACGCCGATAGCGTACTGGTCATGACTCGTCCATAGTTCGATTTGGGCCAAAACTTGATTGGTAAATGAATTGGACATAACAAATGATGAGTGGCCAGTGGCACAACCCAAATTAACCAGGCGACCAGCAGCAAGCACAATAATGTGGTTGCCATTCTCAAGCTCATATCTGTCAACCTGTGGCTTAATGTTTACTTTCTTTGCATTGTTGTCCAACCAAGCAACATCCACCTCGCAGTCAAAGTGACCAATGTTGCAGACAATAGCATCATCTTTCATTCTCAAGAAGTGATCCTTGGTAATAATATCAAGGTTTCCAGTGGTGGTCACAAAGATCTGTCCAACTTCTGCAGCTTCCTCCATAGTAGTGACCTGGAACCCTTCCATTGCAGCTTGGAGGGCATTGATTGGATCAATTTCTGTAACAATAACCCTACCTCCAAATCCTTTGAAGGCTTGGGCGCAACCCTTGCCTACATCTCCATAACCACCTACAACACAAACTTTTCCAGCAACCATAATGTCTGTTGCTCTTTTGATTCCATCAAGCAATGACTCCCTGCAACCATATAAGTTGTCAAACTTGCTCTTGGTTACTGAGTCATTTACATTGATAGCTGGTACTTTTAGAGTTCCGTCCCTGAACATCTTGTAAAGATTGTGTACTCCTGTCGTAGTTTCTTCCGATATTCCTTTAACACCCTCTAAATATTGGGGATATTTTTTGTGAACCAGGTTTGTTAGATCACCACCATCATCCAGAATCATGTTCAAGGGCTGAAATGGACAAAATAATTACGTTACAATAACATAGGGGCTCAGTTTGACCAATATAAAGAGTTGTAATAATTCACCTTTCCATCAGCAAAGACAAGAGTCTGTTCTATGCACCAGATGTACTCCTCTTCGGTCTCGCCCTTCCAGGCATAGATAGGGATCCCGCGGGCGACCAGCGCGGCGGCGGCCTCGTCCTGCGTGCTGTAGATGTTGCTGCTGGACCATTGTACCTGTGCACCATTTAACCCATTACATTATTAAAGTCAATCATTCATTATTAAAATACTTAAAGGCATATTGTAAAAAAAATCAAGTTATACAATTTTTATTCTTAATCAATTGACTAAATCTCAGCCCATCAGCTTCTTTTCTCAGCTAATACAATGACTTTCAGATTCGTAATCTTATAGAACCAATTACATCATCTTGCGTTCATAACACTGACAAAATATTGTAATGTAAAATAAATAACATCTTACTTCATGCAATAATAACATATTGTTCGGTTTTATATTTACGTAACCTGACTGAACATCAAAGATAAGGAGGTCAGGAGGAGGTTATCACAGTTAAGGTCTTTTGAAAATTTAAATTTTAAGTGCCTCTTCTATGAAAATGACATTATATTTAGAGCTATTCATATAGGTAGATAAGATATTCACATAATATTGAAAACAGGCAAGCGCAAGTTGAACTCCCGCCAAGGGGTTTCCGTAACTTGAATCTGACCCAATAACAATTATTTGAGCACTAACACCGCAGAATAATGCCAAAACGTAATAGGATCCAACTACACTTGGAGTGATGCTTATCCTAAAGCACAGGTTTAACCTATTTAAGCAGAATAATTCCAGATATAAGATATTTTTGTAAAGATGTTGTTACACACAGAATTATTTTCTGTGACTACTTTTTTTAGATTCAATGGTTTCAAAGATATGGAGGAGCTGGAAATAGATGTTTTGTATCAATATAAAACTATACTTGAACAGGCAGGCATTCATTTCACTCAGTAGTAAATTGGTTCCAAAACTACAGGTGCAAGGACTGTCATATAGGCAGGCAGAGAGACAGGTTCAGATTTCATTTAATTTTCTACATTTAATATGATTTTGCGCTACAATTAACAACGCAGCACGGTAACAACAGTTTTTACCTGTCAAGGCCATTACAATTTATAACTGCTATAGTTTGAAGTGAATTTGTCATATAGGTAAATATTTCTATAATGTAAAAACCTACTCTAGGATAAGAAGATAAGTCATTGAACCTAATACCTAACTGTTTCATATAAAAAGATAATGATTGGATTAGATTATCAAATCCATTTCAAGAACAACTAACCTTCAGATAAAGAAATACATATCACAATCAAATCTGCTACAGCCAGAATACTAAGGACTGTCATGCCTCGTAAAAGATGTTTTACATAACATTTCAATAAAATTCTTACTTGAGCACCCAGTTCAATCAGTGTTTCAATAAGTACTGCGGTTTGGACAGTCATGTGTAGACTGCCCGCAATCCTAGCTCCCTTTAGGATCTGGGCAGCCGCGTACTTGCGACGGCACGCCATCAGCCCGGGCATCTCCTTCTCGGCCAGCATGATCTCATTGCGGCCCAGCTCAGCAAGCTTCTCATCAGCTGAAATATTTAATAATTATTCCGCAATTTTACATCAAACAGTAAATGTCATAAATATTCATGAGCATCTTATTTATACAAGTGTTAAGTGCCTTGGTTAATTAGGAATAATTTCGTCACTAAACAGATTTTATTTCACAAGTTTTCTAGAGCTTACTGCTATTTAATCAAGTTTTATATCTTTATCACTTGTATTTATTTGCAACAAAAACAGGTAATCACAGTACCTAATTTTTAAGATAGTCATCATACGATTGTTAATGATAGCGATTTTATCAGAAGTAAACAATAGCTAATGCAATTATTAAAGGCAAGATTACACACAATTGTGGTGATTAAACTAAAATTTATCTTGTGTAATGACACTCGTTTACAATTTCAATTGAATGATGATTTAATGTAATAGAATTCTACCATATTAGGCGTATAAGAACCAAATCATCGTTATAATAAAAGCATGGTCAACATAACCTATTTTATTCTGCTCTAACATTACATATTTATTACACAGAAATCTGTATTACTGTTATAATTGCACTTTTAGATTGCAATTTTAACGATACATAACCTATTCAAATTATAACTTATTTAATTCATGGTTAACGGGTACAAAACAAAATATTTTCACATTTATGAACTTACCAATTTTGTACGGGGGCTTCATTCTTAAGATTATAATATAGTAGTATTATTTTTGATGGAATATTTAAGGCGATAAGCCGTTTCTAAATTCACCAAAAATTGCGTGCTGAAGTACGTGCTGCGCGCGCGAATATAATTGAAAAGAAGGAATGGAAACTAAAACGAGTCGAGTAGTTTTATAATCGCGGTAGTGTCACTGTCAGTGTCAGATAACTTTTTTTCTTAATAATTTCATGACCGTGGATGCGAAGTCCTTCAGTCCGATAATGTGGTTTATCCCTAAATAAAAAAACAACTAATATTATAAATGCGAAAGTTTGTGACGATGTGAGGGTGTGAGTGTTTTTTGTTTAGGAATGCGTAGGTAGGTATTATTATATGATAGGTACCTATCAAAAAGTAGGTAAGTAAGTAAGGTAGGTATTATACATCTTAACTTAAGATTCAAGTCAAGTCACAAAAGCCAGTTTTTGGAAATATCTGGCTTCCTCGTTTCATTGTACATACATACACATATCGTCACGCCTCTTTCCCAAAAAGCGAAAGAGGTATGTCAGGATCGTAGCAAGTGGAACAAAGTAGTCTCTGCCTACCCCTGTTTCATTGTACATATATACAAATACTTACAACCTGCAACTTAATTTATCTCACTCCTAAGCTTGCCTTCATTAATGACATGCTGCTTACATGCCAGGAATATGCGGATAGGCCTTTGCGTCAATTATAGTAGGCGGCAAATAAGTAAAACGTGGAGGAGATATGCGCAGTATGAAAAACAACATCATTTTCACTGCGCATATCCCCTCCTCGTTTTACTTATTTGTCGCCTAACTATACAAATGACATGATCAGAGGAATTTACTTGGCGTATTGTCTGGGAGACAACGTATTATAATTATAAACAGATACTTAAACGCAGTTTTTGTATGTATGTAGGTATGTATAACTCTTTATTGTATATACATAAAACACAAGTGCACAAAGGCGAACTTATCCCTAAATGAGATTTCTTCCAATTTTTACATAATGGGGCATTTACCATAGAATAAGTAAGAACATAGTAGAACGGAATCTCCCGCTCCGGCCGGATTCAAGGTCACAGATTTACAGTACTTGTTAAACGAGCGGCTCAGTCAGGCTGCCACGGCCGGCATCGCCGCACGCGTGTTTGGCATTTTTGCGCGTTCCGTCCGTCCCGTAGGTACTCATCTTGGAAACAATAATTACAATGGTGTCAAGTTATTGTGGTGTATTTGGGTGTATGAATAATGTAAAAACGATATATACCGAAGCTCACCCAAGCACCCAACTGAATAAATTACTACTAGTTTTACGTGAGCCTGTATGTATTTTATTTTATATTTGTCGGTAAGTAATACTTACTTAAATCATCTTAAATGGCTTCATTTGGTATGGCACTTGTAATAACTTCTTCCTTAATATAATATGTAGGTACGTACCTAATGATTTATAAATTTCATATTTTGTAAAACTAGAATAAAATAATGATTTCAAAGTAAATAAAAACTTATATTTTAGCGATATATATTGCACCAAATAAACCTTTTCCTTTCTTTCTTTCTTTCCTTTATATTATCTTTAGGCGTAAGTACAATATTTAACGGTAAGCAACCCTAGCAATACGCCTGGACGACAGAGGGGCGTAACGACGTGAAGGGGGAAGTAGGTATATAAATGGCGGCGTTTTGGACGCGGTCAAAAGAGATTCCCTTCTACCCTGTTATTATCTATTCTATGCATTTACACTACTTACTGCCTTCGTCGAATTTATGTCAAACTAACACCCCGGTAAACGAAGGTAAGTAGGTAGTCCCCCTATTTCGATAGACTCAGTGTAAATGCCCCTTAAGTGATCAAAATTATAGTCATCGAAAAGTACAGCATAGGCATAGCGGCGAAAGGTCCAAATAATCGGAACTAAATCCAAAAAATTGGAAATATTTGGACACTGGGCACTGTAGATAGGTACCTAATTAGATATATCTGACGCTGACTATACCGATATTTTCAATGAATTTGTTCTACTGATAACGGGGTAACAACTACTTCATATTTTAATTATTAGATAAGGGAATATCATATCTTTTAATTATTACTGTTAATGAAACTCCAATGTTGTTAACTGTCTGTAACAAAATAACTCTCTACTTCTTAACTTTTAACCTCAGCCTAAGTAACGCCTGTCAAGCTTATGTAAAGTTAACATTTGACGCAGACAAAATGTGCATGCACACAGACGAGTAACTTTTTATGAAAGGGCATTAACAATCTTCCATCAGTTTTATTAGGTACCTTTCGATGGGGTAATATTAATATAGCGAATTCGTTAACAATTCGCCTTCAAGTAATATGCATCTTAGGTGATAAGTAAGTAGCTTACCTTTCCGTTAGGCTCTATAGTAAACTCGCAATCGCAATAAGCGGGGCGGAGGGTAGTGGTGGGGTTCGATTTTTATCTAATTGGAAGTGTGTGAAATGAACGAAAATAAAAGAACACCGTATTAACTTCTAAATGTTTTAATTACCATAGAACAGTTTTACAGAATAGAATTTCAAAACGAAGTAATTAAATAAAATGATGTAACAAAATAATTTTAATCGATTTTCGCTCAGGAAAAGTGGGTGGTATTCATCGACTTGGATGCCTTGATTCTAATTCAGAACCTTTCATGGCATGGCACTAGTCCTCACACATTCTCCTATCATACTTAATTAAAACACAAATGTTTTCTTTTAAATATGGTGCATCATTCGATCAATACTAATAAAACGCGAAGATCATCAATAAGACACTTCACAAAAAAAACTTGCATAATTCGCGCAAACATCATCCCTGTCAGTGATGCTCACAGACTAGCAGGCACTCGAAACTTCGGCATTCATGTGTGTGCTAGGTATCATCTGATATACAGATGCTTCAGTTGCTGCTGGGCTCGGCCTGTTATAGGATTGCCGTCAGTGTACCTGCACTCTGCAATGTATCCCAGCTGCAGCAGAGCCCAGTGGACCATGCGTTAGCACCTATATCATGCCGATGCCCTGCACACTTACATCAAGGTGACAATTTCTACCATAGCAAAGTAGTTTGACTTCATTTCGTATTCGCGCTTTGGTCATTGCATCCACAATTCCACATACATCGTCCACGTAGAAATTGATATTGTTTTCCTTCGTTCCAAGGATCTTTATATTCAACGAATACGGCGAAATCAAATTGTAATGATGTTCCAACATAGAATTCGTGCAAAATGCACGTAAAAGTTATAATACATATTAAGAACTGTACACGTGTGAATAAAATAGTCGGCTACGTCCTGCGTATTTTACAGTTAGATACATTAAAATTATCTTTTGAAAATAATAAACAATTCTCATTGGTAACGGTCTATCGACATCCGATAAGAGTCGAAATATTTTGTTTCGGGAAGCGTCACGAATTAGTAGATAAAAAGGCACTTAAGTCATTTCATTTTTTATGGCAACGATTAGCAAACAGCGAAAATGTAACTCGTAATGTAAAGAATGACTGCTAAATTATGATTATGACAGCGTTACTTGGCGAAAGTCACGAAAACTCGTAATGCTACTGCATTTATTTGAAGTTATGCTTTATATTCAATTAAAGTGTATTTTAATTTATAACAGAAAGTACTTAAAATCGATAAACTAAGGAAAAGTGGGATTTCCTGAATTACACTTAATTTTACAATTAAATCAACCGATGTCCTGTCTGCTTAACCAAGCGAAAGAAAATCAAGAAACACGCTTAGCAAGGAAATTCATATTTAAACATTTTAAACGAATGGTAACTAAGTTATTGTGAACATTGTAGATGTAGACATACTGCATATACTATTTATTATAAGCACCTGCGTTGCATGGTTAATTTTTTTACCGAGTTTTGCACTTTTTCTATAAATAACTAGCACCACAGATTATGAACATGTTTCTCGGTTTAAGAACTGTGAATCAATGCAAAAGATAAAGCTAGACAGTCGGATCAACATAACGAAACGTCTTTGTCAACGATAAGGTATTTTTTCTCTTTCGTAAAATGGCCATTTACGATATACGCACTGTACATGCACATAGCATGCATTGACTAGCCATTTTTCTAAAAGCGTTGAACTTTCATTTTTATAAGGTAAGTAAGATAAATTGTACATGGACGGGTTAACACGTGAACGATTAAGAGTTAAGTTTGTCATAGTAACAATAAAATAATAACTGCCGAAGAATACCTATTATACAAAAGAAGTTAGCTTATTTATTACTAAGAACTTGAGCTGATTTGTGTCGCTTTGACCAATTTAACTTTAAATGCAAATTGATACAGGATACGATTTTATAAAATAAAACAACTTATCCTTCTGACGACTCGCACGGTTACTATGTGGAAATATTAACTAAAGTGACAAATTCCTACAAGTAAAATTTGCGTGCTGTTAGGAAGCTACAAGTAACTTTCCACGTTCGCGTCTCGAATTTCACATTTTTATCCTGATTTGAATTGTATTTAAAATGTATTATGATCTTGTAAACAGTCATCGTATTTTATTTCAAATAGCTATAATTAAGTGTTCGGTTCAGTAGTTTTCAGTCACATGGCCAACAATAGATTGCCACTCTTGTCGTAAAGGAAACAATTAATTACATATGTACAAATAATGCAAGCTCAAGATCGAAAGGCAGAGTCTTCTTATTCATCACATGTACTTTAAGTTGCCAAAGCACCACCGTTTAACAATTGATGTTTAAAAAGACGATATCACTTTTGAATAACTAGGATTTTTTTTTCAAAAATAATCAAACGATTAAAGAGAAGGTTCATCTCTGCATTCAAAGCATAGTGATGAACAAAGAATCCTCGCCAATATGGCGTCCTTCCGTCTCGGCCATGATGATGGAACCTTATACAATAATCCATCTCTTCATTAAGATCGACACATGCCTAAGTTTACAAAAAGATCTGTGATAATCATTCATTCGTCTCTACATACATTTCCATTCGTTCAGTCTTCCTGGCATGCTGTTACAAACACAACGAATAAATTTATAAAATTCATATCATAATCCCTTGCACATGTGCATGCCTATAATAACATTCGTCAGCTTTCATACCGGCGCGCTTTCAAATTAACTTCGCTACCACCTTTATCTCACATAAGTAAAAATACCACAGCCACTGTCTGTATTTAAAATACCAAATAGGAAAAAATGCTTCAACTTTAAGATTAATATGGAAAGATTATAGTCAGGCGTACTTAAATAACTCCAAATATTATACAGCGCTAAGTGCATCGTTCGCGGGCGTTGCGTCAAATATTTCTTGACCTTGTTTACTACATGAAAATATTCACATTCCGTAACCCATTTTATTGGCATACTTTTTGGGGCAGATGAAATTCTCGTTTTAGCCTACATAACTATATAACTATTTTGAATCAAATGGATAAGTTTAATTATAAACTAAATCATGCCATTATGAAAATGACAAATAAGGTAAAAAATTAAGCTATTGGAGAGTTAACAAACAGAAAAAAGTCATAACACTAATACCCACAGGTAAACAAAATAAAGAAATTAATCATTTACTCAAATAAAAACATTAAAAAATATCATATCTGGCATGAAATATCCTGTAAGCAATATCATTTATGCACGACAAGTTGTGATTGTGAAGTTGTTAACTCTTATTGCTGTTTAGTGTCTACTAACTCTAGTTAGTTACTAGGTGCTTTACTTACATAATCAGAAGAATCTGAATATTTCACGTTATTTTAGCCTTTTAAGGCAAAAATGGTGGCTATAACCTTCTAGTATTAACTTTCCAAGCGCCTATTAGTCATGATTTTAGACTAAACCTTAAAACGAGAATTATCGATTAAACAGATACATAGACAATAAAAAGAAGCCGTAAATCACCCCTAAATACACTGAAGAGTAAAGATATCACGTATATTTTGCATGGAATTTTCACACAGAGTATTTACTTACTCGTCAGTATATAATGTATCCAAGAACATGTGACGGAGCTCAAAAACAGCCCGGAATCGGATGCACCTAACAACTTCTGAATAATGAATGACACTATATAACCTGACAATACAATTGAGTTTACCAGCAGTAGGTCGTCTGATACTGCATGACATCACTGTTATGTCGCGATGTTTCAAATCTGAAAATAAAAAATAATCGTGTTAATCATATGTATATAAAGTAATGAAAAATCTACTAAAATTAATTAAAAGAGGACACCATGCAAGTGAATAAAAATTTTGTGCTAACACTGGTATAGAGTAGTTTTTTTTTTACTTGAGTCGTAAAGTCTTATTCAGGGGATCGCGAGTAAATGAAAAAAGGCAAGCGTTTGTAGAGTCTAACTACAATACAATACAATAGATTTTGTTGCAACAACGATTCTTTCACACATATTTTTACTCACAAGAGCAGGTACCGACTGATAGATATTCAGAAAGGGCGGGTTAGAGGAGCGGCGTGGTTAAAACTTACCAGCTAGCGGGCGGCGCGAGCGTCTTGAGCTTGCGGATTTCCTTGGTGGCCCAGTTGGCGAGCGTCTTGGTGCGCGGCGTGCGCGAGCGGCGCGCGGCCTGCAGCAGGTCCAGCAGCGGGCGCTGCTCGAGCAGCGGCAGCACGCGCGCGCCGAACACCGCGCACAGGTCGCCCGCCAGCCCCGCGATCACCGACATGTGCCCGTCCGTGCGCTCCGGCTCGCACGCCACCACCATCATGAAGTTCACGATCGCCGCCACGTGCGGCTCCACCAGGCCCACGTCAGCGCGAACCTGCACACACACACACACACCACACAATGCTTTAACCGCTGGTATGCTTAAGACTCGGATCCGTGCCAAATTTAAGGCTACCTTTTTGTATTTTAATTTAAATCAGCAGAATTTTTGTATATAGAAACAGATGAGACTAGCTAGAATGCAGTACTTTTTTTTAGCTCCCGCATACGAGGGGTTAAGTCAAAGGACGTATTACACTTGGCTAAATTTAGCGCCTGTCTCACCACTCCTTAACTGCCAGTTATCTATGATGACGTCTCTGTCTGTTTCGTAGTAATAAATAGAGACGGAATCATAGAGAACTGACAGTTAAGGAGTGGTGAGACAGGCCCTTAGGATGCTAAAGGCCTGTCTCACCACTCTCTGTTAAGTTCCAGTTATCTGTGATGACATCTCTGTCTGTTTCGTAGTAATATGTAAATATAGAGGGAATCACACATAAGTGACACTTAAGGTAACTGGAACTTAATAGAGTGGTGAAACAGGCCCTAAATGATTTAGAAACCTAGTTTAGTAAATTGTAAAGCGTTTAGGAAGTAAGTATCCTAAAAAGTATTCTAATTAGGAACAAGGATGGTTTCTGACAAGCTGTCAGTGACTAAATTCAGGAATCCAATTAGGCCTGCCGCATACATACGGAATTTTCATCACACTTGCTCGTAAACGGTATCAAAACATACAGGTTAACTTGGCCGCAACGCCCCATATAAAACCCTCGGGCTTTTTTTATTACCATGAAACCCTCGGGCGGTAAGTAATTTTTTTTTAATTTCTTGCACTGCCTTACAATTCAGGTTCAAGTACAACCAAAGAGGTGCATTAGCTCGAAATTAAAACTTTATCTAAAAAAAATATCTAAACAGGAATTTAATTGAAATCTCGCTAGATAAATACAATACTAATATTTATGACAACAATTTGAATACTTTTTTGTATAAAACATTGAATTTTCTTTTATTATATGCCATGGTTGTAAACGTCTTGGCTTTTAACTTAACGTTCTTGAACGCAACATTTGTATTATCTGTGGCTGAAAGCGCGCCATCCGCTTAAAAAAAAACATTCCCGAACTTGTACAAATTGTTGTGTTGACTTGTTGAGTTATTTAATACCTAATAAAAGTAATTAAAAAATGTCGTCGTCGTCTGAAGAGTGCGATTTAAATGCAACACCACTGGATATTATCCAAGCAGCAAAAACCATTAACGAAAATCTTTTACCGGCGAAGTCTAAGGAGCGGTATTTAGCTGCGTACGACCAATTTATACAATGGAAACGCGAAAAGAGAACAAGTTCGTTTTCTGAAAATGTTTTCCTGGCATATTTTGGTGAATTGGCGAATAAATACAAACCATCATCATTGTGGAGCACTTACTCTATGTTGAAAACCACTCTCCAATCTAAAGATTGTGTCAACATAAAAGAATACAATACGTGAAGTTGACGGCATTTTTAAAAAGGCAATGTTTGCCTTAATTTTTATAATTGTACAGTCACTATAAATTTTAATAAATAAGTTTTTTCTGCCTTTTCATTTTATTTATTTACTCGCAAATGTGATGAAAAACATTGTATGTTTCACGGGCGGTACGGGAATTACGAACCTCGGCTCAAAAAGCCCTCAGTCTTCGACTTCGGGCTTATACTAGAGCCTCGATCGTAATTCCTTACTTACCGCCCTTAATACACAATGTACTATTTCATACGGTTTCCGTACGGAATGACGTCAGCGAACGGGACAGCGTTATATAAATTCGTAGCCCTGTCCCGTTCGCTGACGTCATTCGGTACGGAAACCTTATGAAAATTCCGTATGTATGCGGCAGGCCTTAGGATGACTAAATTTAGCCATGTGTAATAGGCACTTGACGCGGCGCCGAGGGCCGTTCACAGCGTGATCCTGATCTAACTTGAGACGCAGCAAATAAAAAACATAATGAAACTGCGTCGACTTTTTATAAGATTAAAATGAGGCTTCTTATTGAACCTGCAGTAATTTAGGTGTGTCGTAACTGTTGGTTTTTCATTATTTAAGGTAGATTGTATAGATATAGATAGAGTGAACGTACGTAGAGTCAGTAAACATACCTCGCCGTCGGAACCCTTCAGGCCCTGGATGATACCGGTGTACGCTTCGAGTACACTTTCGCGCAATTCTCCCAAATACTCAACCATGGCAAAGTCGTTACGATCTACTTGAGCATTGCTGGCCTGCAAATTCATGACAAACAATATAATACACGAGTAATAAAAACATTTAAATTTAATTTTGATTTTAAACTAAACAAAAACTTATCTTCTGTGGTTTTCATAACTGCTATGATGCAGGGATGTTTAATCACGTTCAAATATCATTAAAATTACCTGCAGCAACATTTGCATCACCACATCGAAGTATTTAGCGAAATCGGGTCCAATGCTCAAAGCAATATCTCCAAACACGGACAAGATCTGCGGCTTCACCGAACGATGGATAGACGGGTCACCAAGGTTCTCCAACAGGAGGAAGATGATTTCATCACAATAGGGTATCGCCTGGAACAGTAATTCATTTATTTAGAAAAAACAATCAAAAACAGGAAAACGAAGGGGCAAGTTCAGCTTCAGTGACACTTACCTTACTTTTCAGCACTCTACAGATATCACCAGTCAATCCTACAGCAGCAATGCAGACCTGATTCTCCTGATGGTTCTTAAGACCAACATAAAGATATCTCTTGAAGGCATCCATGTATTTGAGGAAACCCTCGCCGAGTACTTCGACCAGGGTAGAGACGGCCATGAGCGCGTCCTCTTGCACGCCGCCCGCCTTGCCCGCGTTGCTGGCGAACATGGTCAGCAGCGCCGTCATTATGGCGTCCGAGATCTGCGGCGCGTCCTCCGGCGTCACCTTCCGCAGCACCGACTGAAGCGTGGCGCACAGCAGACTTTGGAGATCGTTGAACTGCGACCGATCCGCTTGGCTCGAAATGTGGTTCTCCATCTGAAGCACTTGCTGCAGACGCTCCAAGATCACCATGGTAGTCTTCTGCACGGTCACATAGCAGTCTGCCGGAGAATTCTTGACCATCTCCATGAGGGCCTCGTAAGCTGCCGACCTCAGATTGTGTTGCGCGGCATCTGGCCGGTCCGTGGTCTCGAGTAGACGTTGAATAATAAAGTCGAAATAGTTGGACATACAGTATGTTTTGGGCTGGTTGGAGTCGGTGCATTCGGCGTTTTCGTAAGCGGCTTCGGCCAAACCGGTGAACGCCCAGCAAACATTAGCTGCGACCCTGGGCTCAGCCTTCAGTCCATTGACAAGGCTCTGTAGCAGTGGGTTTAGGTAAGTCTCATTGATAGCAGCCTCAGGCACGATTTCGCATATCCTTCCAAACGTCCACGCCGCTGTATCCCGTACGGCGACACTCGAGTCATACATGGCTTCGATAAGGGTAGGCATTGCCTTTTCAACTAGTGGTTTGAGTGTATTTGCTTCTAGACCGCCTAATATGGATCCAAACGCCATAAGAGCAGCCTCCCTGTATCTCCAATTTTCATTCTTAATGTTAAGGTTAATGAAGGGCAACACATGAGGAACAATCTCATCTTCACAGCAGTTTGATAGGAGCATAAGGCAAACGGACGCCGCCTTTGAAGGGTTCCACTCTAATTCGTCATCAGAGTCATCTTGTTTAGTCAGTTTCTGCATGAGTACAGGTGCCAGATATTGTAGTGCACCCCGTGCATAAAATCTGGATGTACGTGCAGGTGGGCGCCCTAAAATAAAAACAATAGTAAGTCAAGGTCAGTAATAAATAAATCAGCACAGAAACGATATTGTACTTTATATAATTATTAACCTGCATCTCCAGCCTCGGCTTCTTCAATGGCCAGATCGATTTCTTCATCACTCACATTAGACCAAAACTCAATGCCTTGTAGAGATATTTCATCAATATCAGATTTCATAGCTTCTAGAGTTATGGGAAACAGGGCCTGGCCCATGTATGGTTCCATGTATTGGTAGTAGAGTGACAAGATTTTAACCTAAAATTGCAAGAATATAAAATAAATAATCCTTACTAATATTACAAACACACTCAACTTAACTACATGAAATTTTGCATACATCATATTAGAAGTCCAGAATAAAAAATTGAATAGTTTTCATCTCAGAAAATTGTATGGTCCCCGCAGGCAAGCGAAAAAGTTAATCTCTGCAGACGAAGTCGCGAGCAAAAGCTAGTTTAATATAATTGATACGAGCTAAAACTCTAAAAAAATAATCAAAAATCTTACTAAGCACTGGAGAGCAGCTACACTTATTCTCATATCAGTTGACTGTGTAGCTTCACAGACAACCTCCATGATGAAGTTACGCTCATTTTCTTTGTCAAAATTAGCTTTAGTGAACTCGAGAGAGTTGAGCAAAGCTTGAGTGGCTGCTAGTCGGACATGGTTGCTTGGTTCCGTGGAGCGCATGCCGTGGATGATGGCCGTGAGGATCGGATTGCTCTGCTCAGTAAGCACCTCAGCATCAATTTCTTGACAAATGTAACCTGAAAATATCAGAAAGCTGTAAAAGTATGTTCTGATACAATCTACTAATCCTACTAATATCATAAATGCAAAAGTTTGTGTGGACAAGTGCAGTGATATACACGCATCAGCTCAAAGAGCTGCTAGTGTATTATATTAAATAATAATAATAATAATAATAATGTATGGACGTTGTTAGTCTTTCACGCCGGAACGGCTGAACAGATCTGGATGAACCATAGAGGCTACCCGCGGCTCAAAAACAGGCCATTTTCCTGTCCCAGGCCAATTCCCAATAATATCTATTAAGTGCACCTTAGCTTGAGTATCGAAGAATACCTATACGTTATATGTTTACCAGTCTGGCATGTTATAAATATAAATTTAAAACTGAATTTAAAGTGCAACTTTAATTAAATTATGTTTACGTCGCACTGGCCCGTAAGTAGCAATTTACCACGACACCGCGGTGTAATGTACTGTTAAATGATCATAAATCTTTACTAGTCGATATTGACTTACCAATAGCTTCAAGGGTTGCTTCTTTTTTGAGTTCATTGGACTGGGCATTGACCACATTTTCTACAAGGACAGGGATGAGATCTGCCCATTGGCCGACCGGGAGCTCTGCCACTGCCACATATGCCACACACTGTGCCGCCGAACTCGGCCGAGTGTCTTCCGTGCCTACTGCTGTTAAGATCTATAGAAAAAAATATTTGTTAGATAAAAACTACATCACAACATACAATCACTATACTTCATTTAATTTAGAATGAGAAACCACAATAACATTATATTGCGGCTGGTCAACTATTTCTTACCTAGCAAACAGTACAGTGCAATAGTTTGGCAGCCGCAAAATAAAATTGTTTTAATGCCACTTTATTTGCGTGGCGTCAATTGTTACTCTAGTACAAATCGTAAAGAGATTACAGTTCACGAGCCGCAATATAATGTTTTTGTGGTTTCTCATCCTAAATTAGATGAAGTATACATAGTATAAAACGAAATCGCTTTCCACTGTCTGTCTGTCTGTATGCTTAGATCTTTAAAACTACACAACGGATTTTGATGCGGTTTTTTTAATAGATTGAGTGATTCGACAGGAAGGTTTATATGTATAATACGCAGACGAAGTCGCGGGCAGAAGCTAGTACATATATGTATACAGTCAACTGGGGTGACTTTGATTTACGGGGTGACTTTAAAAAGTTGTTTTAATGACAAAACCATTATTTTAAATTTGCGTTTACTGCTTCCAATCAATGTCTTCGTCGATCGCCTTTGCGTCTACATGCCAAACATTCACCGCATTATGGATAATATCGATTTTATAGCAATTTTTAAACTATCAAAGTAGCCCCAAAATTACCAAAGTCACCCCAGTTGACAGTACATATAATCTGAATCTTGGAAATGGCTCTAACAATTTTCATGATATTTAGTAAACAGCCAAAAATGCGAAATGGGCATCACAATAGTTTAATGTATATTGGACCAAATGAAATAATTTTTAAGTGTCTTTCTTGCCACAGAAACAAAACGGAGGCAATAGAAATTACTAAAAATGTTGGAAATGTAGAAATGTTTGTTGTTGTGGAAATGTTGGATGTTGGAGATGTTGGATAAGGTTGGAAGAGTCAGTTCATTTTTGTGCCTTAAAAAAAAAATTAAAAAAAATCCTTGGAATGTTCAAACATTTTTAAAAACATGGCTGTTTATGGTTCTTTCTGTTAAGGTATCATTCTTTCACATTGCTTACTAAATCCCAGGATTAAAAGTAAAAAACCAAATTCAGGGAGCACTCGCTAAGAACAATTTACAATTTTTTTTTAACCTTTTTTTCATGTAATTCATTAGTTAAGTACATTTAACGCGAAATTATAAAACTGGTGCATTCTTAGCGAGTGCTCCCCGAATTTATTTTTTACTTTTTGTTTCAGATTTAGTAAGTAATGAGAGAGAATGATACCTTAAAACAGTGTTTCCCAACCTGACTGTGGTCCGTGTCATCTCTAAACCATACATAAATGCTAATAAGTCTCGTAATTTTGTATCTGTCATAACTAAAATAAATACCTAATCCGATTTTTATTGCTGTTTACTTTATTAAGGGGGTCCGTGAAAACTGTGCTTGATTTCCTATGGGTCCGTGGCTGAAAAAGGTTGGGAAACGCTGCCTTAAAAGAAAGAACAATAAACGGGCATGTTTTAAAAAATGTTTGAACATTTCAAGGATATTTCTTTTAAGGCACAGAAAAATTACTTTGTTCCAACGTCTTTAGTAATTTCGAATGCCTCCATTTTGTATTTGTGGCAAGAAAGACACTAAAAAATTATTTCATTTCGACCAATACACATTAATCTATCCGAAGTAAAAGGTTTTGTTTACAAATTAACGCTCATTG
The DNA here is from genome assembly GCA_963854515.1 of Pandemis heparana. Taxonomy (NCBI): domain Eukaryota; kingdom Metazoa; phylum Arthropoda; class Insecta; order Lepidoptera; family Tortricidae; genus Pandemis; species Pandemis heparana. Next base: position 11,596,420 of record OY978008.1, on the reverse strand, counting down.
CGGCAATATTGACTCGTGACTATTAAATTCTGGGTATTTACCTAAAATTTCTAAATTTTCAAATATAACAAAAAATATCAAATTTCGGCTAAGACATATATGGCTAAAAATGTTCAAAAATTATCTGCTATCTTCCCCTTAAAGCTTTGCACCTATTTACCAAACACCCTTTAAACCAAAATTTAAGGAAAAGCCGTGGTAGCCTAGTGGTTTGACCTGTGGCCTCTCAAGCAGAGCGTCGTGGGTTCAAATCCTGGGCTCGCACCTCTGAGTTTTTCGGAATTTATGTGCGAAAATTACATTTGTAATTTGCCATGAGCTTTTCGGTGAAGGAAAACATCGTGAGGAAACCTGCACACATCTGCGAAGAAATTCAATGGTGTGTGTTAAGTTCCCAATCCGCACTGGGCACGCGTGGGAACTATAGCCCAAACCCTCCAATACACGGAGAAGGCCTATGCCACGAGGCATGCCGAATTACGCGACAAGTTTATAAATAAACGACAATAACAGCAAAATGTACTTACTGAAATTGTAGCGAATTCGGAATAAAAAGGCTTATAAAAAAATAAAATAAAAAGTTACTATCATCTGTACCAAATAAATAAGTATGTCAGTACTTCTAACACCCATTACCTTCACTTGTAACTAAGTAACTTTTTTTTTTTTTTTTTTTTTTAATCTAAAATTTTAACGAGGCTTGAGTGCACCAATGGTGACTATGTCAGCCTCATGGGAAGCCACAGGTACCTATTTCAAACTCTGCCTTGCCCAGAGTCCGAGGCTCTGGAGCCAAAGACGTGTCTTACAAATTTATACAATAGTACTGCGTCATCTGACAAAGGGCAACTCAGGATCACATTAACACCTCCGTTATACAAACTTATACCATCCAGATACCTCTTACGGATGTCTTTATTATGGTCACATTCCAACAGAAGATGAATAAGGTCCTCAGTTTTATTACAGTGAGCACACGAGGGTGATTGTATAACTCTCATTAAATACAAAAAACTATTTACTGGAATGTGACCAGAACGCACACGAAATGCTGGCACGAGCAGATCCCTGGATAGGCCGGCACGATCAAACCAGGGAACCTTGAATACCTTGTTCTCTATGGTACTGTACCAAATGCCTTTTGCAATGGAAGCAGTGGTGAACAATTCTTGCCATTTTAAATAACATTTCTCCTTAGCTAATTGCATTAGTTCAGTACCATAGGGCTTAAACGAACATTCATTGCCCCTCGTGACTGCTAAACCAGCTAACCTATCCGCGCGCTCGTTTCCAGATACCCCTACATGAGATGGGATCCATTGCAATACAATTTGAATGTGGTTACATTGCAAGGAGAATATTAGTTTTAAAATATCGTAGGCTATCGGCATTCCTCGGGAGCCCGAGACACACCGAGCCAGATGTTGGAGTGCACTCCTTGAGTCTGACAGTATAACCACCCTGTCTTTTTCAATAGTCTGAGCATACAATAAAGCTTCATAGATGACTACTAGCTCAGCTCTCATAATACAGATTCTAGAATCTAATTTTAGCTGCTTAGACGTGTCTAATTGTGGATCAAAAAATGCAGCACCAACACCATTTTTCTTGGATCCATCCGTAAATAATCTATGAAAGCCAGCATATGTTTGAGCAAGCATTTGGATAACAGTATTTTTAAGGCTATCAATTGGTACATTTCTTTTAGGTTCGCTTACACAATCCACAAAACATTTAACGCAAGCTTGAATGTCAATATATGATACCCATATCCCTATTGAATACATACTTAATATTGGACTTCTGTGCATATCTATATCTTTAAAAGCATTGTTCACTGTAACAAGCATTGGCTTGGCTTTGTTAACCCAATAGCTAAGTTCGCACTGTTCAGACAATTGTTGCAAGAGTTCCACAGTCTCATCCTGTGATGCAGAACCAACTCTAAAAAGGTACCTAGACGCCAACCACTGTCGGCGGACACATAGAGGCGGTAGACACAGTTCGTTCTGCATCACATGAATTGGAGTGCTCCGAATAAAACCTCCAACTAACTTTGAAATCAAATAAAGAAACCCGGATTTCAGCCACTTCTGATTGGCTTAACCCCTTGTAAGCAGAAAGTGAAAAAAGAAATGGTGTTCTAGTCTTGTTTTTTTTTTAAAAATATCAATTTGCTGATAACAATAAAAATAAAAAAGATAGCCTTTTATTTGACACACATCTGGGTCTTAAGCCTACCAGTACCAGGGGTAAATCTGGTACACACCTCTACCACAAATGAAAAGTGTTTTAAACAAAAATTTTTTGCAGCTTATCACTGGAATGAAAACACCAATAGAAACATAATAATAGGAAACCTAGTTCCCTTTCCTCTAGGGATTTTTAAAAACTTGGGCCCCATTCCTCATTTTAATTTTAAAGAGAACCATTATAAAAAATGACACCTTTCTCAGACCATGGGTTTGGACTGGGTGTTCTTGTCACTGTCAGTTGCTAGGGATTTTTTTTTAAATATATTAGAATTGGGAGATGTGTCCCAAGCTACCGGGCAGTTCTCCTCAGAAAAATTCTCCCCGAACAAATTTTGTGCCTAAAGTTATCTTAGTCCTAGGACTTCATTATGACACTTAAATGATACTTTAAGTTTAATATTAAAGTTTTATATGGGAGGCACTTCATGAAAAACATTATTTAGCTAGATATTTGAGATTAAAATAAAAGAGTAGTGACCTACAATGACGAACTGTATCCACAATGACATTTTCACTAACAGCAATGACGTGGTGTAGGCCCCAATGACGATTGTCTTAAGTCAGTAAGTAAGAAGGTCTTATGTTCATAGTAAGCACTTACCAGTAACTGTCGTTTTTAAATAACCTGAATAAAATGATAATAAAAGTTTTTGTGATTTGTTTAATAAATAATCAACCGCTATAAAATTTTACAACTGGTCTAGTTATCCTACTAATATTATAAATACGAAAGTTTGTGAAGATGTGACGATGAGATGATGTGACGATGTGACGATGTGAGTGAGTGTGTATTATGTTTGTTACTTCTTCACGCTAAAACGACTGGATAGATTTGGATAAAATTTGAAACGAAGATAGCTGGTACCCTAGATTAAAACATAGGCTACTTTTTATCCCGGAAAATTGTATAGTTCCTGCGGGATAATGATAAACATATTAATTGCTAATTAAGAAGCTAGTAGGCTTATACATTTCGAATCGTACTGGTCTAGTTATATGATTCGAAATATATAAGCCTATTCCCACTTGTCTATGTCCCTATTTCTACACTGCGAACTATTTAATAAAAATCCGGGGTTCTCTATTGTTTGCTCGAATTTCATATGAACTAATTTCACATGCCGGAATTTCATTTGCCATAATTTTATGACGATATATATGCCATAACAGTGTTAGCGAAAAATCAATTCGAATTGACTATTGACGAAACTAATTCTAAACTTACTGATTGAGGATTGACGATTACTAATCGTTAATTCGAATTGATCGGTCAATCCTCAATCCTCAATCGTCAATTTGGATTCACGATTACTTTGTATGTACCTACCTAATAATGTCCTTTTTAATTAGGCCATTTTTCGAAACTGACCAAATGCGTTCAAAAGCTGTGTCTGAGTTTACCAAAGGATCCGAAACATGTTTCCGTCGGCAATATGAAGAATGTCCTTCTAAACATCTTATCGATTACAAAACACGTCCAAAAGGACCTTTTTACGTCGTAAAAACGTCAAATACCTATGTGGAACATGTTTTGGGCACCTCAGATATTGATTTTGAACTCAATTGGTTGATTTCAAGAAAAGTCACCAAAATGTCCCAAACCCAAAACAGGGCCTTAAATATTGCGTTGGAAACATGTTTCAAACCCTTTGGGCACCTCAGATATTTGAACGCAATCGGTTGGTTTCATTTCAAGAAATACTGACATCAGGAACATGTTTTCGAACCTCTGGGAAACTCAGGTATCGACTTTAAGTCCAGTAAGTAAGTCCCAAAAAAGGACACATTTGAAAAGTAATCTTAGGGAATTAATGGTTAATCTAGATTGAGAATTGATTTAATCCGAATTGAGGATTGATGCGTTAATTCCAATTGATTCAATAGGATTGACGCGTTAATTGAATCAATTCGAATTAATCAATTCGGATTAACGCGTCAATTCGATTGATCAATCCGGATTGATTTAGTTCAGATTGATGCCAACACTGTGCCATAATGATCATTGGTCATATTTTCATTTGCCATAATTTTTAGGTGCTATAACGATACGTTTGCCATACATTTCATTTTTCCTATTATCAAGTGTCCTAAAATCATTTGCCATAAAATTCAAACGCCATAATAATTATTTGCCATAAAAAACCCAGAATTTTGATTCTTGTAATTTTAAGTATTGCGATAATCTATTATCTAAGTACGTTTTACAGATGTTATGTCTAGAAACCAAATATTAATATGAACTGAATGACCCTGAGGCGAAGTTTTGGCGCTTCGCGCCTTGACGCCATTCTAACCTTTTTTTTTTTTTTTTTTTTTTTAACGCAGTGAAAACTCTTTACGAGTACCCCAGGGCCCGGGGGGACCCGGGGGTTATGTGGGACTCTCTCCCCCGACCTCTCTCCCTGCGGAGAGGGGAGGGGGGAGCATACCCACTAAAAACACTGCGGCATTGTCCGCTTGCCGGGTTTAGGAAGGCGCCGTGGGATCCCGAGGATTCGAGCCGACGACGCCCCCCGGCTGCCCCGGCTTTCGCCAGGGCCACCCGCACCAAGGAGGGAGGAGTCGCAATGCTTCGACTCCCCCCCCAGACGTGTAGGACCGTGCAATGCGAGCAAGGGGCCCCCGCCCCCCGCCCGCTGGTCCCACTAGGGGTTCAGGCGGGCAGCAAACTGCCGCCGCCTTCGCCCCGTTCGTCTGCGCCGGAACGGTGGCGCGTGGACACACTCCTCACGCTCCCGTTCCTCGGCCTCCTTTTGGAGCATTATTGACTCACAAAAGGAGGCCACCTCCTCCCAGGACTCGTCACCCCTGTCCAGCATAGCTTGCACTATGCTGTGGAGTGACAAGTCCGTCCGGCCAAGGGCTGCTTCGAGCTGCCCCCGTTCAAAGTCCCAACAGGGACACTCCTCAATGGTGTGCTGGGCTGTGTCATCCTCTGCACCGCAATTGTAGCACTGAGTGCTCCCCTCTCTGCCAATGCGGTGCAGGTAGTGCCCGAAGCACCCATGTCCCGTCAGAACCTGTACCAGGCGGTGGCTTAGTGGCCCGAATTCACGGTCGAGCCACAGGTCCATAGATGGCAGGATTGCCGATATGGTCCTCACTCCATATCGGCAACCCTCCAGTTCCGCTTTCCAGCGGTCTCGCATACGTCGCTCCGTTTGGCGGCGGGCGTGCAGGACCTCTTGTGCGGCTGGCCTGTCTCCCCTCGCCTGAGCCTCCCTTTGCCTTCTATATGATTCCGCCATTGAGACGGCGTCGAGATCCCAGGGAGGGGTTCCGGCAATCAGGCATGCAGCCATATGTGCCACCGTCACGTACGCGCGAATTATGCGGATAGCACAGACCCTCTGCGGCCGTCGGAGAAGGGCCCTGGTTCTCTCCGACAGCCTGTCTGCCCATATCGGTGCGCCGTATAAGGCCATACTGCGCACCACTCCCGTATACAGCCGTCTGCAGGGTGTGTTTGGACCTCCAACGTTTGGCAGCAGCCTGCCCAGGGCCGACGCGGTGGCGACCAACCGGGGAGCGAGCCTGGCGAAATGCTCGCCGAAGTCCCATTTCCTGTCCAGGACAAGGCCAAGATACTTAATGTTGGCCTTGACCTGGACAGGTTCACCCCCGATTGGGAGCGTCGCGTCAGTCGGAACGCGCCATCTGGGGGCCCCAAAAACCATTGCGTCAGTTTTCGCCACCGCCACCCTGAGTCCGAGCGCCTTGATGCGGTCAACCGTCAGTTCGGCCGCAATGGTTGCCCTTCGCAGGGTCTCCCGCATATCGCTTCCCCGGACGGCCACCATCGTGTCATCGGCATAACAGATGGTGGTCATGCGGGGAAGCTGGACCCCGCGTATGGCCCAGTCAAACCCAAGGTTCCAGAGGAGTGGGCCGAGGACGGAACCCTGGGGGACTCCACACGCCATGGGCCGGCTCATGCGCCTCCCGCCATGATCGTAGAGCACTACCCTCTCCTCCAGGTAGTGCCCTACGATCCTTTGAATGTATGCCGGCAGTTTGAAGTACCGCAACGCTTCCCTAATTACGGCGTATGGGAGGGAGCCGAACGCGTTGGCGATGTCCAGTGACACCGCCACCACTCCCTCCCCCTTGCTCGCCGCCAGATCGCAGTACTCCTTGAGGACCCCTATTGCGTCCACAGTAGACCGGCCTGCCCGGAAGCCAAACTGTCGGTCGGACAGATTTGGGCCTGTCTCCCTCAGATACGCCATTCTAACCTAACCTAACCTGTATATTAATTGACCAGTCGTGTGGCCTGTGAATTGATATTGCGGGGGGCTCCGCCCCCCGAGCCCCCCGAGCCCTTACGGATGCTTCTATTTCTGCTCTGAGGGTCGCAAGAAACCTAACGAACCTACCGTGTTTCGGTAGCAGTAAGTTTCAACAGTCTGTATCTGTTTTTTCCTTAATTATGGCAAATGATTGTTATGGCAAGAAATATTAGTGATTTTGAACGTTATGGAAAGTGATATTATGGTATCTAATATTAAGGATGTTGAACATTATGACGTTTGAGTATTATGGCATTCAAAAATTATGGCATGTGATATTAGGGCAAATGAAGGTTATAGCCAGTGACCATTATGGCAAATGAAATTAGTACAAATTAAATTATGGGAAATGGAGGGATCCCGTAAGCATCATTATAATGATATGTCATATCGAAACGTCATTGTTGGATACGAATGTCATTGTAGGTTTTGCGGTTTATCATTGGAGGCGAAACGGGTCATTGTCATCCCTCTCAATTTCGCTTACAATGACGCAGCCAACAATGACAAATTCAATGAAACCTCTTGGAACTCGTTTGTTTTTAATGCGAACTAAAAGTATTTATTTCGACAGCATCAAACCTAAATTTGCTTAAACATAGTTAAGGACTCACTTAAATATCATGCATTATCATCGACAAATAGTTTAAAATAACAATGACGAAAATATTTACAAAGATGGAAGAACTTTTTTCGGTGTTTGCCTGGCCGTAACGCGGCGTGTGTTGCTCATCCGCGTGCCGTGAGCTGACGGAGGGGCGGGAGACGAACGCTGGGGGCTGTATTTTGGCCGTTTAATGCGTTTCGTTTTTAAGAAAATTCACAAACAATAGCTGCATCCAACAATGACGTATTTTTTTTACACGTTGTTTGAAGTAAATTTTATTGATGTTACATTTAATTTACAAGCGTAATTATTATTTAATACTGAGCATTTTTTATCTGTTTTTTATGTATAAAAATAATATTCAATGGTTTGATTGTACTCTATGTTTTAATCAACTTCTAAGTCTGGTGACTAGGTTGGCCGCATGTAAAATACGGCTTGTTTTCCACTTTCTTGCCAAATATTTTGTTTTATAGAGGATTAAGCTTAAAAATGGTTAGGACACCTTTTGCATTGGTTAATAACGTGCTTAAATAATGATTTTGGTGTACTGAATAATCAGTCAGTTACAACTAATGTCCAGTCATACGAAAAATGAACCTTGTGGAGAACTGCCCTACCTCTTACATTTTTTTTTAAATATATTAGAATTGGGAGATGTGTCCCAAGCTACCTCTTAATTTTTTTTTTAAATATATTAGAATTGGGAGATGTGTCCCAAGCTACCTCTTACATTTTTTTTAAATATATTAGAATTGGGAGATGTGTCCCAAGCTACCTCTTACATTTTTTTTTAAATATATTAGAATTGGGAGATGTGTCCCAAGCTACCTCTTACATTTTTTTTTAAATATATTAGAATTGGGAGATGTGTCCCAAGCTACCTCTTACATTTTTTTTTAAATATATTAGAATTGGGAGATGTGTCCCAAGCTACCTCTTACATTTTTTTTGATGTAAAGTCTTGTATCTTCTGGTAGAGCTAGCCACCGCTGTTGGTACTGCTGTTTTAAAGAGACATCTTTGGAGGTGAGGTGGTTCTTGAGCTGCAACCCAGCAGCCATTCGAGCCACCTGGCTGTTGCCGCCCTGTGCCAGCACATCCGACAGCATTTTGATAAATGTGGTGAAGTTCGTTGTGGCTGCATGGTCAAGGTATTTTTCTGCTGCTTCCAACTCATTTCTGTCTGGAATTTTTGAATAAAAACTAATATTACAATTTTTGTCTTGGGGTGCCTACAAAAAAAGATCCCCAATATTATACTGATCTCGTCACAACAACATCATCATCATCATCATCTTAGGATTGATGTGACATATGTAGGAGTTAAGCTATGCCTATCTCAGATTTTGTTAACCAAAAATGTTCTAGCAGGATAAAGAACTTTCATGGTTGGATCATGACGATCCTGATGCTAATTAATCATTCACCCTTATGCTTATCATGTAAGGTTATCATGTCAATTGATAATCTGCATTTTAAATGGACAACTTTATGACATCAGGATTTTTACCAGTAACACGTATAATGCATTAACTCTCGATTGCTAAACGCAAACAACATGTTTCATTTGGTAGAAGGCAAAGAATTTATGAACTAGAAATTTCCATGCTCGTCTTCTCAAATATTTAGGCATAATAGAAAAATTATAGTGGCGTTGACACTAAAGGACTGCAATTTCAATAATATAGTATCAGATATCCGTAATGGTTGTGTTCATTGTGTGCCAGGCAGAATTAGGCGATAACAGTCGGTTGACATTACGAAGAAACGCCATGCTCATTGAAACGTAAGAAATAGGAATAAAAATATTACTTACCAGGGGATATTGTCTTTTCCAATATTTGTATAAGTGTTATTATCGGCTCGGTATGCATCGTATATTACAGTTTTAACTTAAATTCAAGATAAAGATAAATTTGGGAGCCCAAATTCTGAAGAAACCGGCACACGACGAGCGAACACTCACTTTTCGATGTTGCTCTATTAAAAAAAGATTCAAAATTGCAACATGTAACTGTAGAAAAGTATTTTGAATAAAGTTTTCTATTCACGATCAAGCAAATTTGTGTTTCGCTTCAGATTGATTACTTGCGCTTGTGCTTCTTGGGAATAAGTAACATACTTTTTAAGAATTCAAGTTTTGTAAATGCTTTTTCTTAAATTAGATAAATAATTATTGGCATAATATGTAATGTTCTATTGTGTAATGGTTGTTTTTTGTAATTATTGTCACTTTTTAACAATATAAAATAAAACAATTTTGATCTCTAATACACTAAAACTGTTTTATGGGTAATAATTATAAAAAAAAATATTGGGTAAAAGCTCCGAGGGTAAAAGTTTGGTTGGTGGATTGGATTTGTTTGGATTTGCTGGATAGTAAATGGAGAATAATTTTCCATAGACACTAATTTTTTTAACTGGTAGCATTTTGTGACAGATTTGACAGTTCGATTTTGACATTACCGACGTTCTTTTCATGTTGTTTTAGAGTGCTAGCGGACGTTTGGCCGTTTAATTTTGCCGAAATGGTATATAATCTTTATGATACTTTCTAATCGTGAAGTGAAATTAATATTTTATTAATCAGTGTTTTTAATTATAGGCCAAAGTTTATGTGTTTCACCATATTTTGCCCATTATTCAACATTATGTATTGTTACAGTCGCTCGTAATTCCGGACAAGTTTCAACATATTCTTCGTATCATGAATACGAATATCGATGGTAAACGTAAAGTTATGTTTGCCATGACGGCCATCAAGGGAGTGGGCCGTAGATACTCTAACATCGTCCTGAAGAAAGCCGACATCGACCTGGACAAACGTGCTGGTGAATGCACTGAGGAAGAGGTGAGCCTGCATTTTAGTTTTAGTCGCTTGTGTATTTTGTGTTAAAATCAAGTCTTTATAACCTAACACCCGGCCTTTACACTTCGGCCTTATGTGCTTGTGTTTTAATTTTTTTGTTTACATGTACCCCTTTTTGGTTCACAGGTTGAAAAGATCATTACTATTATGTCTAACCCCAGGCAGTACAAAATCCCAGACTGGTTCTTGAACAGGCAAAAAGATATTGTTGACGGAAAGTACAGCCAGCTGACCTCCTCCAACTTGGACTCAAAGCTTCGTGATGACTTGGAAAGGCTGAAGAAGATCCGTGCCCACAGGGGCATGCGTCACTATTGGGGCCTCCGTGTGCGTGGTCAGCACACTAAGACCACCGGCAGGAGAGGACGTACTGTTGGTGTATCCAAGAAGAAGTAAACTAAAATAAAGTAATTTTCTCCAAATGCTGTGCTTTTATTTAATAGCCTCAAATTAAATAGTTACCTTATTTATACCTAATGAACTTTTTCATAATTGCCTGTGGGTCAAGATCTTAGTTAGTATCTGTTACGAAAATGAGAAATATGTATGTAATTAATTTTTTTCTGCTATAACCCATTTATCTCTAAATATGTACATAAAATATATTTATGTACCTACATGCATTTACAAATATAGCAATATAAACTCCACTATCAAATTATGTGCCCATGCTTGTATTTCTTTAGTTGATAGTGCAGGAATTCTCTGAATCATAAACTGCTACAACATGGACATCTTCCACAAGCTTATCAGTAGCTACTTGGAACCCTTGCTTTGTTTTATTACTTATTTTATTTATTACTCACGATTGTGATGCAAAGTAGTTAAAATAACCTATTTTCTTTTTAGTTTTAGATTATTTCAATGATTCAATGTGTAATTTAACAGGTCATATTTTTGTTTAAAAGTAGTTGTGAGGCCTATGATTGGGATAATGAATATTATCAGTTAATGAGGATGAGCAAATGAAGAAAGCTATTAATCCTTGCACTATAAGAAATCTTGTATAGGATTTTGAGGAATTATGTACTAGGTATAGGTATGAATGTAGTCAACTACAAAGATGTCAATAGTACCTATTATTTCATTGTAATAATGAGAAAAGGTGGAAAACTTTCTATAGTATTAAATTTCCCATGAGGGACATGATGTGCTTTTGATTAAATTAAAGGCTTCGATTAAATAGGATTTGGTGAAATTTTATAACATAAAAGGCTGTACAGAATTTTACAATGGAAATATAGTTCAAGTTTGTTTTCTATAAATGATTGACTGGAATTTTTGATATTGCTGGTTTGAACTAAACTAAGTGATAATGATAAGCTAATTTAATAAACTGCAACTAAGCAGCTATTGTTTAATAAAGGCAGCAAGGTTGATATGCTAGCAGGGAAATAAAATTTAATAAGTTGTGATGTTTGATAGTTTAATGACAATGACAGTGTACATGTACAACATAAAGTTTGTATTTGATTATTTACACTGAACTACACATTAAGTCTTATTACTACTCATATTGTGCTATAAGTACCATCATGTACACTCCAGCAAGGAGTGCTACTATTTCTTTTATAGACTGAGACAACTTGTTAGCTCCCTCTAATAATTCCGGAATGACTGATACAGTGGCAATGTAGATGAAGCCTCCAGCAGTGAAAGGTAGCACTAGCTTGGATACTACACTGTCCTCATAGCCTTGTAGATAAATTGAGATAACAGTCCCAGATATGGCACCAAAGGCTGTTAAGAGCTGCAGCATCATTGCCTTCCTCCTGGAGCACCCGGACTGGACAAGGATCGCAAAATCTCCAATCTCATGAGGTATTTCATGAAGCAAAATTGTAATAGTGGTGATGTAACCAATATTTTTGCCCGCTATGTATGATGCTCCAATAGCTAAACCATCAGTAAAGTTGTGGGTAAAATCGGCAGCAAGATTGAGGTATCCAGCAATTTTGATGTCTTCTTTCTTGTCCTTGTTTCCCTTTTTCTTTTTGTCATCGTTCTTTTTCTTGTCTCCGGAATGGGAGTGGCCGTGCCCGCCGCTGAACAGGCGCACGGTTTTCTCAACGACCAGGAATGCGATGATGCCTCCGAGCACGCCGAGCCCCACCGTGGTGTCGTGCGGCGCGTGCTCGCCTTCGCCGGAGTGGCTATGGCTGTGGCTGTGGCTGTGCCCGCCATTCCCGCCGCTTGCTGCCAGCGCATGTGGTATCAGGTGTAGAAAAGCATCACCGAGGAGTCCACCCGAAGCGAACGACAGCAAAATCTTCAACAATGGTTGTTTTTCCACTGAACCATCAATAGGAATGAAGAAAAGAATAAAGAATGGTACTATGCTTATAAACACTGTAGAACTTAGCGCGCTCACGTACAAATCATAGTCGGATTCAGTTATCTTTTTTTGTTCTGCTTTATGTTGTTCGTTTGCAGCTTTCGAATATTTGAACGACGGCGGCTCGTCATGTGAATGGTCATGCGACTGTGAATGTCCTAGTACTACAACAGTAGTGAAGGCTACCACAACACATGTTATTACTGTTTTATTAATCTTAAACATCTTTAAAATGAAACTACATAAAATCGTCCTCAAAACTATCGGAATAAACACAAAAGACAATGTGTCTCGCTGACTAGAATGACAACATTGACAACTGATGACACTACAGCATCACACGTCAGTCGTATCTTTTAATAGTACAGATAAGTTAAAGCGACTAAAGCTAATGTACATACATGCTACGGCCACATTAGCGGGATTCGGCGAAGGTTCACCCTATCGCGGCATGTGTAAACAGACAGTTCGCTTTCTCTTGAATCATTCGGGCGAACTCGAACTGTGTTCGGGCTCCTGTCGGTATCTAACGCAGATCAAAGGATTTATTCATTTATTCATTGTCAAGTCATGTACATACATTATAAAGATGTTAACATTGTTATAAGTCAGTCCATGACGCCCTATAAGGGCACACTATAATAATTAATGCCTAAATCTAAGATAACATAATGTCAAAGCATACCATGAAATTAATTAGGTAAATTAATTAGGTGTGGATGTGTGAATTTTATCGCGACAGAGTTCATGTTTGTGCAAGTGTCTACACTTCGTGTTTTGAACAGTGTTGCCAGAGCACTCGCACCCAGAAGCACGGTCGAATGGCTAAAAAAGCACGGTTTTAAATAAAAAAGCACGCATTTTTCCACGCTTAAAAATAATTTCAAAAAATTAAGAAAAATCAGTGAATTATGAAATAAGCTTTTCGACGCTATTGAGCGTACTGAACCAGGAGCAAAAACCGGTCAAGTGCGAGTCAGACTCGCGCACCAAGGGTTCCGTACAAATTCGCCAAGCTATTATAAAATCTAGTGTTAGCATTAGCAGAGCCCTGTTCTTAAGCAAAATGTAGGCATTGTGAGGTCATTTAATATACCTACTTATATAGACCGACAAATAATAAATAAAAAAACACCGGGTAGCACTCCAGGAGTGAGAGTGAAAACTACACACGCACACTCGCGCAAAAAGAAAAAAAAATACACGAGATTTGAACTGCGGTCCATGAGAGAACATTTTTTTTTCTATATTTGTGTGAAAATATTAATGCGATTCACAGAATACATCTACTTGCCAAGCTTCAACAGTATAGCTTCGGAAAAAACGTGGCTGTGACATACGGACGGACGGACAGACAGACATGACGAATCTATAAGGATTCCGTTTTTGCCATTTGGCTACGTAACCCCAGAAAGCACCGTTTTAGCACGCTTTTTGTCTCCGCACGTAAAAAGCACGCGTACCGCTCAAAAAGCACATAAAACCGTGCTAAAAAGCACGATCTGGCAACACTGGTTTTGAAGTTTCTTAAATGTACGTCAATTTTGACAAGTGACATTTCAATAATTGAGTTTTTGAATCAATTTTTTTTTTGGCATAAATGAAAAGATCATATATAAGTTTTGTAAGAAAAGTATTTTTAGTTTTTTTTTATTCGCTATAATTAACGAGTTATACCGATTTGAAAATTGATCGTCGAGTACCGCACCGAAAACACACCGACAGTTCCCGAACAAGGCCGAGCCGCGTGTGACGTCACAATGTTAGTTTCCACTCGTAGTTAGTATGCAGGTGATACCGTTTTTTGACTATAATCTACTCTATTCTGTTATTATCCTACTATTATTATAAAATGCTATTGTTTGTGAGAGCGTATTGGTTTGTGACTCTTTCACGCTAAAACGGCTAAACAGATTTAGCTTAAATTTGGCATACACGAACTTTATAATTTATAATCTGGATTTGCGTACCGGCTATAGTAGGTGTCATTCACGATGGATGCCATCCACCGTGGTTCTTATTAATTTGTAGTTAAAGGTTAATTTTAATACATCTACGAGTCTTTGTGGATGGCACTGTCTATACTTCTATCATGCTTCTATCCCAAAATCCCAACTTTCTTTTTAAAACCATAAAATTAGATGAGAATAGTGATGAGTACACTTTGGTAATAACTATTTATATGAATAAGTAAATAAGTCGTGGGATTTCAGTAGAAAATCCCGTTGATTTTATCCCAGGGGAATTTCATAAGAAAACCCGGAATTACGAGCACAAAGATGGCGGATGACATTTTGACACTATGACACTAAAAATGTTTATAGGTGTCGTTTTTGAGTAATTTGGTGGCTCTGAGCCCGATTTTGGCATAATTTTTTGGATTCAAGATGGCGGAGGACATTTTGACACTAAAATATTGATGGGTGTCGTTTTTGAGTAATTTGGTGCTTCTGAGCCTGATTTTGGCATAATTTTTTGGATCCAAGATGGCGGATGACATTTTGACACTTTGACACTAAAAATGTTTATAACATATTTGTGTAAGTTTCATTAATACTTAAAATGTAATAATCATTATTTATATTTTTATTTATCAATAATTTTGAATTGTTTTTTGTACGATATACTTTCTAATATTTTTAATGCGAAAGTATTAAAGCGTAAACGTAAAATATGTAATGTTACGATATCATGTGTAAACTGCTAAGTTGATTTTGAAGATTTTGGTAGAAAAATTATGATAGTGAGAGATAAAATTTTGTAAGAAAAATACAGATGTCCTACAAAAATAGTGCAAAATATTTTAAGGAAAATCCTACCAAAAATACTGAATAACTTTCCCAAAAAGGGACGAAATAATGTAAAATGAGAAATAACATTTAATTCACATAATGTGTTGTTAAAATTTGATTTATTACTAAAAAAAATAACACTAAACCGATCTTTTATTTTATAAACTTTAATATACTTACTGAAATTGTAGCGAATTCGGAATAAAAAGGCTATAATATATAAAATACATAATATTTAACAAGATCACGCGGCTTACTGACATTCCATTAAACAAACTTTATGAGCTAAAATTAAAACAAAAAATATTAAAATGGAATAGACACATTTTAATTATTTGGCAAACAAATATATAATTTCATATTTATACATACATTTCTCCTTTTATAGTATAGGAAATAACATAATATTGAACATGAAATGTACCTACTTAACAAACATAATATTTATTTACATTGCTTATCGATAGCGGTTGCCGATCGGCACGTACCCCGTCTCTATCTGTCATACACGCACAGTGTTGCCAAAACTTGAGCAGATATTTTTTGTATTAAATTTCGGATATTTTTAGTGAAATCAGCCGTTAACCCAGTACTGTCGTGAAATTGCTTTAACATTGTGACGTCACAGCCATGGCGACCAATCATGGCCCGTTCCCGGTCAAGTGGTCATATTTCAAATTTCATCAATTTTGAATTGCTTATAATTAATTTAAAAAAAATATTTTAAGAATTCTTTGAATTAGATATTATATAATATGTCATAAAGTTTTAAAAAACATAAAAAAAATCGATATTTTTTTTAAATTCAAAGACTCAATTATTTCCAGAGATACAATACAAAGCAAATGCTTCATCTATCTTTTTGTTTCTTTGCGCTCTTGGGCCATTTTCCCGCCAAATTCAGAGTTGCGCGACATAGTTCGTCCGAAGTTTTTATCGCGATATTTTTTTAAATATGGCCACGTAGTTCGTGGTTACACGAACTCGAACTTTTTATTGCGACAACGTGACACGAACCTTCGCCTGCTAATGTGGCCCGGGGGTTAGAAACCTTGAATAAAACAAAAAAAATCTTGTGTGAAACAAAATTTCAAATCGGCGCACACCAAGCGCACGTTATCAAAATTTTCTGTCACAAAAAGTGGAATCGAAAAGGCACTCGTCCCGCTTTTAATTGAAACTCGCCATATTTAGTATATGTGGGATAAAACTAACACGTCTATAGTCTATTTATTCATACTAGATCTTAGAGTATATATTACAGTAGAGCGCGCGTATTATATTATACAAATTGCTTAGTGCACATCGTTGGCAGGTGAGCTATAGATAGTATACTAGATGAAAACCCGGCTTCGCTCGGGTGAAATTTGAATCATAATACACTTGTAGGTACAAAATGTAGGTAGAATGTGTAGCCATTATTTCGAATCACTGATTATTATTTTAATACAAAAATAGGTAGGTAAGTGATAGCATTCACAATAATTTAAATTATCTGCAAGAATATATCCGTGCATGGCGTGAACAACTTGATAAGTCCAAAATGGCAATTTTTCAGGGCGGCCATTTTAAAGTTTGAAATTTTCTCCAAAATCCGTTTTTATTTTGAATTGGGAATGCATGATTATTTTAAGTGTTTGGTGATTTTTCTATTGATACGAATAACCATCCTTAGCTACGGAAAAAAGTTTCAGATTTGACGACCGGATAGTCTAGTGGTTAGTGACCCTGACTATGAAGCTAGAGGTCCCGGGTTCGAATCCCGGTAGGGGCAGACATTTGTATGATGAATACGAATGTTTGTGCCCGAGTCATGGATGTTGTATGTATTTAAGCATGTATTTATCTAAATTATATAAGTATGTTTATCCGTTGCTTGGTACCCATAGCACAAAGCTTTGCTTAGTTGGGGACTGGGTCAGTTGGTGTAATTTGTCCCATGATATTTATTTGTTTATTATTATTTATTTTTCCGTCGAGCCATATATTTTATAAAAATAATAACATTTTACTCAGTCACTCGGCGGCCTCTATACGGCTGATAAGCACTACGCCAATGACATATCAATAAAAAAAAAATTGCTGCTTGAATCTGTGGAAACGATGACATTTGTAGCTAAAAGACGCAACGGCTAAGTGGCGCCGCCTGTAGATTGTTTGTGTTACTACCATACATGGGGAATTGACTGTTCATTTTTTTTAGTATGCTCCAATTCGAAAACCATTTGGAGGAAAACCATCAAATAACCGATTTATCTTGTCCGATTTCAAAAATACTTTACGATTGCAGATATTTTTGTAAAAGTACGTAGTAAGTTTTGACCTTTGTTTGATCTAACGACCGGGTTTTATGTAAGAATCGGCCATTAAATGTTTGCCACAAAAATGAAAAAAAAAGTTTAGCTACGGTATCTGTCACGCTATCACTGTCACATCTACATCATAACATTACATTCTGACTTAACCTACAAACATTAGAAATAAAAGCAAATTCAAAGTATAAAACTAACAAACAATGGATATTTATAAAAAAATGTTTTCTGCCGGGATGCAACAATGACTCGAACTATTGCCCCAACAAAATCATTGTGAAAATCAGAGAAGGTTTGCAGAAGAAATGGTGTACGCTTGCTTGCTAATGTGGAATATTTCAAAGTTTACACGATGCATTGTTGCGAAGACCATTTTAATGTAAGTAGAAGTCAGGAAAGATGTGCAGGGGTGAAACGAAAAAGCAAAAACAGCACGGAAAACAATAACAACACCAACGAACGAAAATAATTTCGAACACGCGAACATTGTTGACATTAAACGTGAGTTTGCCGTTAAATTCACACACATCTACAGATCTATGACGTTGACATATAGACAAAACCTTTTTTTTATATTTCTGTACGAAGGCGATTGGGATCCTGCCAAAATAAACAAATTATCAACAGCGAAAAATATTTATTATTAATAAACAAAGATACGTAGAAACATAATATTCAAGTTAATTTCTTAAAAAAGTCCATTCTATCAAATAAAGGTGTTAAAAGCACAGCTTAAAAAAAATGAACAATGCCAATTTCAATAAAAATTACCATAGTGGTTTAGTAACACGAACAATCTACAAACGGCGCCACTTAGCCGTTGCTTCTTTTAGCTACAAAATGTCATCGTGTACCACAGATTCAAGCAGTTTTTTTTTTTAATTTAATATGCATTGGCGTACTGCTTAACTGCCGTATAAGGGCCGCCGAGTAGTCATGTAACGAATATTCGCATTCGAATTCGCGAATATTCGCATATTTCTGGCATATTCGCATTCGCATTCGCAAAATTACTGCGAATGTTATGCGAATATAAAAAATAAATTGAGGGTACCTAATAGTTGTTTAATTATATAATTATCGCAGCCCGGTAAGGTAGATAGCCTCTAGATTAGCTTGGTGCTAAATTAAATAGCCCCATCTGGCAACACTGAGCGGAATGACACTTCAATTGGTTGCGTTCGTATCAACTCTGCTATTCCAGGAACAAAAAACAAACGGAACGTACTTCGTTTGTACGGGACTGCCACCAAAGTCACCAAGCCATAGACAAATGGTGCCAAATTTTAACAAAAACTGAATATCCGCATTCGCATTTACATTCGCGAATGTCGAAAATATGACATTCGTTACATCACTACCGCCGAGTGACTGCGACGGAAAAAATCGGAAACTTTTTTCCGTAGCTGAGGATGGTTACTCCTATCAAAAGAAAAATCACCAAGCACTTTTAAAATAATCATCCATTCCCAATTATTCTATTTTTTCTATGGTTATGTTGGCCAATCTCAGGTTTAAGAAAAATCGCACGGCGTATGTGCGCTAGCATGAAACGAAACGTTTGTCGTCCTCCGGTGTCAGTTTCGCGCTAGTCTGTGGTGTCCAATATGGCGACTGCGATTTGTCCATCAGCACCGTTAGAATTTCACAAAATACTCGACAATCCGAATTTTGCGGATACATGTTGTCGACTCGAAATTTTTATTCTTTCACGTTCTATCATTCGGGCAACGTTTCGATCGAGTCTACCGTAACCGGTCACGAAATTATTAATATAGATTGATGCGTGTACAGTGTTGCCAGAGCACTCGCACCCAAAAGCACGGTCGAATGGCTAAAAAAGCACGGTTTTAAATAAAAAGGCACGCATTTTTCCACGCTTAAAAATAATTACAAAAATTAAGAAAAATAATCATTGAACAAGAAAAAAATACACGAGATTTGAACTGCGGTCCCTGAGAGAACACACTGTTATTCCACACCTTATACCACTAGTCCAAACGCACATACGTTAAAGTGACGAAATCAACGCACACTTCATAGTATATTGATGCGTGTACAGTGTTGCCAGAGCACTCGCACCCAAAAGCACGGTCGAATGGCTAAAAAAGCACGGTTTTAAATAAAAAGGCACGCATTTTTCCACGCTTAAAAATAATTACAAAAATTAAGAAAAATAATCATTGAACAAGAAAAAAATACACGAGATTTGAACTGCGGTCCCTGAGAGAACACACTGTTATTCCACACCTTATACCACTAGTCCAAACGCACATACGTTAAAGTGACGAAATCAACGCACACTTCAAAAATCGAACACGACTCTAGCTTCATTCGTATTTCAAAATAAGCTCTTAGAGGACCCTGATATACTGGTACTTAAACTCTCCCTCCGTCTTACATCTGACGCGAGTTTAACATTTTTTTACCCATCCCAAAAAGCACTCAGCGCCGCTAAAGAAGTTTTCACTTCAAAAACTACTTACTAGATCTCGTTCAAACCAATTTTCAGCAGAAGTTTGCATAGTAATGTACATCATATATTTTTTTTACTTTTATCATTCTCTTACTTTAGAAGTTACATGGGGGGGGGGGGGACACATCTTATCACTTTGTGTCGGTCTTTGTGTCTCTCGCGCAAACTATTCAGTTTACAAAAAAAAAAAATACTAGACACCTCAATATCATTTTTGAAGAACTATTCACACATACCCAACTCGTATAGATTTGATGTTTTTTTTTTCGATTTTCAGTTCTAAGTATGGGGAACTCCCAAAATTAATTGTTTCTTTTTCTTTCTATTTTTGTGTGAAAATATTAATGCGGTTCACAGAATACATCTACTTACCAAGTTTCAACATTATTAGCTCTTATAGTTTCGGAAAAAGTGGTTGTGACATGTGACCGGACGGACAGACAGACATGATGAATCTGCGGGTTCCGTCTTTTGCCATTTGGCTACGGAAAACTAAAAAAAGCACCGTTTTAGCACGCTTTTGGTCTCCGCACGTAAAAAGGACGCGTATCGTCCAAAAAGCACGTAAAACCGTGCTAAAAAGCACGATCTGGCAACACTGTGCGTGTATGACAGATAGAGACGGGGTACGTGCCGATCGGCAACCGCTATCGATAAGCAATGTAAATAAATATTATGTTTGTTAAGTAGGTACATTTCATGTTCAATATTATGTTATTTCCTATACTATAAAAGGAGAAATGTATGTATAAATATGAAATTATATATTTGTTTGCCAAATAATTAAAATGTGTCTATTCCATTTTAATATTTTTTGTTTTAATTTTAGCTCATAAAGTTTGTTTAATGGAATGTCAGTAAGCCGCGTGATCTTGTTAAATATTATGTATTTTATATATTATAGCCTTTTTATTCCGAATTCGCTACAATTTCAGTAAGTATATTAAAGTTTATAAAATAAAAGATCGGTTTAGTGTTATTTTTTTTAGTAATAAATCAAATTTTAACAACACATTATGTGAATTAAATGTTATTTCTCATTTTACATTATTTCGTCCCTTTTTGGGAAAGTTATTCAGTATTTTTGGTAGGATTTTCCTTAAAATATTTTGCACTATTTTTGTAGGACATCTGTATTTTTCTTACAAAATTTTATCTCTCACTATCATAATTTTTCTACCAAAATCTTCAAAATCAACTTAGCAGTTTACACATGATATCGTAACATTACATATTTTACGTTTACGCTTTAATACTTTCGCATTAAAAATATTAGAAAGTATATCGTACAAAAAACAATTCAAAATTATTGATAAATAAAAATATAAATAATGATTATTACATTTTAAGTATTAATGAAACTTACACAAATATGTTATAATACGTAGTTCTTCTAGCAAACATTATATCGACTACGGCGTTGGTCGTGTCACATCTCTAAAATCACGCGGCGGGATCGCGGAGCGCGGGCAGCTCTGTGCGTGCCCGCCTCCCATGCCTCCCCCACCCCCGTGACTTGTTTTCATAAAAATAAGTATAATAATCGACTTGCCGATGAAATGTGATACTGGATTTCAATTTTGTATGTTTGCTAGTATCGTTTTTGCAAGATCGAACTGCACATTTCACCATTTTTACACGTAAATATGAAAAAAATCCCTAGAGAAACGCACTTTGTTAGCCACGACTCTACCACGACGTCCACGACTACAAGTGCTCGCGGCGGGAACGTCGTTTTGTTCTCACCCGTGCCTACTGTTCCCACTACGATGCGCGCGCTCTATACCACTGTAATTGTATACTCTAAGTCCTAGATACTAAATACTAAATTGACAATAGCAAATGTCAAATTGTGAAATAATGGATACAAGTTATGTCAAGTTTGGTCATGTTATATTTTAAGAAAAACATACGATTATCATAATCAAACAAATTTAAAGGTTTATTAGTTTGTTATATTAGCTTATAGATACAAAAATCTAACTAAATGCGAAAGTATGGATGGATGGATAGATGTTTGTTTGTTACTCAATCACGGCAGAACGGCCCAACGGATCTGGATGAAATTCGGCACATAGATAGAGAAAAGTTTTGAATAGCACATAGCACACATTGCGTAGTTCCCGCGGGATAGCGCTAAACGAATTCTTTGCAGACGAAGTCGCTGGCAACAGCTAGTATATACTAGCACTATTTTTGAATTGCAAAAACAGGCAACACAGGTAATGTCATTTTAGTATCTAGTATGAATAAATAGACTTTAAATAAATTTCAGACCCCCGGGCCATATTAGCGGGCGAAGGTTCGTGTCGCGTAGTCGCGATAAAAAGTTCGAGTTCGTGTAACCACGAACTACGTAACCACACTTAGACCAAATTATCGCGATAAAAACTTCGGGCGAACTAAGTATGTCGGGCAACTCTGAATTTGGCGGTAAAATGAACCAAGAGCGCAAAGAAACAAAAAGATGGAAAGCGTTTGCTTTGTATTGTATGTCTGTAAATAATTATTGAAATTTCACTTGTTGAAATTGACGTACATTTCAGAAATTTCATAGTACGAAGTGTAGACACTTGCACGAACACGAACTCTGTTGCGATAAAATCCTTTGATCTGCGCTAGATACCGACAGGAGCCCGAACACAGTTCGAGTTCGCCCGAATGATTCGCGATAAAGCGAACTGTCTGTCCACACATGCCGCCATAGGGCGAACCTTCGCCGAATCCCGCTAATGTATATTGAAAAAGTACCGTCAGAAATACTTATATTAAAAAATCATTACCCGAGCAGCCGAAAAGCCGTGGTAGCCTAGTGGTTTGACCTGTGGCCTCTCAAGCAGAGGGTCGTGGGTTCGAATCCCGGGCTCGTACCTCTGAGTTTTTCGGAATTTATGTGCGATATCTCATTTGAAATTTACCATGAGCTTTTCGGTGAAGGAAAACATCGTGTGGAAACCTGCACACAACTGCGAAGCAATTCAATGGTGTGTGTGAAGTTCCCAATCCGCACTGGGCCCGCGAGGGAACTATATAGCCCAAGCCCTCTCATTCTGAAAGGAGGCTTGTGCCCAGCAGTGGGACGTATATAGGCTGGAGAGAACCCGAGCAGCAGCCCACCATCCGCGACGACAACCCCTCACCCCCCTCCCGACACCCACGCGTCTCCGCCCCCCGCGGCCCCGTCAGATCAGACCAAACGCCGCGTCTCTGGCGCGTGCCGGCTTTTTTGCCCTATTATTTTATTTATTTACTCGCAAATGTGATGAAAAACATTGTATGTTTCACGGGCGGTACGGGAATTACGAACCTCGTCTCAAAAACTTAAACTAGAGCCTTGATCGTAATACCTCACTTACCGCCCTTAATACACAATGTACTATTGTGTTCGCCACTAATATGTTCGAGACGTTTATGTAAAATGGTGAGGTACCTACCAATTTATTTGAGGTTCTTCATTCGAATCATGGTTCGGATGCATTAGTACTTACCTACCTACCTAACTCAATACCTATTTTTTTAAGTAGGTATAGGTACGTACCTATACAATATTAATTTAATTTTATTAATTTATTAATTTTACAACAAACTTTTAACTCTTTATTCAGAAGTCAGTGTGAGCAACCGTTTCAAAACAAAATAGTACATACTTTGGGTTTGACAATCAATTTTTAGGTAACTTTTTGACTAGAAACTCGGACTACAATCGAAATTTCGCCCGGACGCTCTCTGAACTAGGACAAATCCGGGGAAACCCGGACGGATATCAGCCCTACATGTTCAGGTGTTTTTGAACGCTAGGATGTAGGGGAAAGTGGTCACCATTCGTACACATACCTTATCGTTGAAAAATGGCTATATAACCCTTTAACATTTTGACATACTAATTTCGGACTTTTTTGTAACAAACTACTATATATTTGTTACACTTTACACTTAGGTACATAAACTAGCTAGATTTGACAAATAAATAAAAAATAAAAAATTAAATCTAAAAAGTGTACGAATGGTGACATTGGTGACCACTTTCCCTACATAGCTGACGCTGACGGTGACTGTAGGTATACTTATGCACAACACATATTAACAGTAAAATTTATATTATCGGGTTTGTTTAATAATAATTTGCAAATGTGTTTGCGCACGTTGTTTACTACTAATGTAATAATTAAAACCAGTAAGTCATTTTAATATTTCCATCGACGTCTCGCTGCGTTTCTAGTATGCTCGACTGCCTCGTCAGTTTGCGCATTGAGCTGCGTCTCCGACTGACAAGCTCTGGGACTTGGTCGTTCATTAAAGGGGCTTGCGTGAGTTCTAATTGGTCTAAATTTTCATAGGAATCAGCGTCCACGACAGCCCTGAAACGGAATTAATAATTTTTTAAAATTATGAAATTTATATAAGTAAATTGTGTAGTTTCTTCACATAAAATGATTATGATCGGCTGAGGGTTCTGTGTCAACCACCATTATAAGACCGACAAAACACGTTTTTTGTGTAGTGTTGTTGTTGTGGGGTGGTAGCTAATTTTTAACCTTGGGTACGTACTTGTGTTTGCAAAATTGGAAAAACCACAAAATCTCATCGTACCTATTCAGTACTTTTATGCAATGACGAGCAATAACTGGTCAATTCCCATACAAAGTTGTATGAAAAGTCACCCGTCATTTTTGTTCTTCAGTTTTAATAGATGATGACGAAATCAAAATGAGGATCTACCTTTGTTCTCCGCAAACAAGGCAATCTTTATAGCTCCAGTCCTTGCCAAACGCTTCTCCTTCTTCCGCAGTTTGAGGTAAAGGAGCGTTGAGCGTTTCTGGCAGTCGTAGCGCTGTTAGGCCGCCCACGACTGACAGCGCTCCCATGACCACCAGCGGCAGCACAAGGTTGCTGGAACCCTGCAGTGGAAGATACTTGAGCGTAACAAGGTATATTAAGAATTAAAGATGAGAAAAAACAATCAACTCTGTTCTATGGTATAAAAGACGCCATATTTTCGAAGTAACTAGATAAGAAAAAAACGTAGCACATATTTAACTCATACCTAATCTATACTTAATAATATATACGAATAATATTATTAAGAGGTAAGGTTTGCGAGTTTGTAGGAGTGTCTCTGGATTTACTGAACTGATTTTGGGAATCATTTTATCAATAGAAAGCCACATTATTTGTGAGTGTCATAGGCTATATTTAAATCTGCGCGGACGAAGTCGAGGGCGCTGTGAGTATACATATAATTTGACAGTAATAATGCATCGTTACTTAGCATGAAGTTAAAGTGATGAGGTTTTAGTGGGATCTTCCAGGTATGACATGGAGTTTTCAGAAAAATGTGTCATATATTACCAAGTAGTTTATAAAGGGTATAACAATTAGGCCTAGGCCACCAATGTAGGCGGAGGTGCCGATGCCAACGCCGCGCAGTTCCGTGGGATACAGCTCTCCAGCGTACGGGTAAATTATCAGGAACGATGCAGATATAAAGCATTTTGATATCAAATACATGACTAGGGTTGCCGTTTGAGCACCTGAAAGA
This sequence comes from Pandemis heparana, assembly GCA_963854515.1. Classification (NCBI taxonomy): domain Eukaryota; kingdom Metazoa; phylum Arthropoda; class Insecta; order Lepidoptera; family Tortricidae; genus Pandemis; species Pandemis heparana. Next base: position 11,570,943 of record OY978008.1, on the reverse strand, counting down.
ATAACGATGGTATACAAACTATAACAGCAATACAAACATGAAATCAGTGCTTTCAACTAGCGCCTGTCTGGGTGGTCTGGTTATGGTAAAAACAGTTCTCTCATTTCAGTTTTCTTTAAATAAGAAACTTTTGTAAAAATTAAGTACTTTTCTATCCAGAGTCCTAATTATGAGTTTCAAAAATTCGTTTAAGTAGGTTTTATTTTTATTTTCATAGCTTACCTGTACAAATTTTTCATCAAGAAATTGTACAATTCTGAGCAGGTCGTACTGAGAGCAAAACGTCCTGTGTTGCGTTTAGTCTGCTTAGTATACTTACCAACTTGTGTACATGTTTGTATAATTTTTAAACACAAAATATTTATACGCACCGCTAGGTAATAACACCGTGGCTATACAAAAGAATCCACTTATGACCATTGACAAGCAAAGAGGCCATCGGCGGCCCATGCGATCCATGAGAACCCAACAAACCAAGTAGCTCGGTATCTCCACAGCAGAAGACAGAAAGAAGCTCATATACTGGTTACTTCCCATCGAGGGCCCGTAGTAACTCAAACCAACATATACCATCTCCGATGCGCACCAATTTAAAGTAATCAACAGCGTCTTAAGTCTCATGTTTGGCGTTCGGCATAACGCAAAAACACTTGCTACTTTAACATCTTTTTTTCCCTTTTCTTTTTGCTCTAGCACTTGTTTCTGCAGCTTTTCTGTATATTCTTTAGGCATTTGTTTTCCATTGACCCTCGCTATAGATTTTAGTATGTCATTCGCCTCTTCAAATCGCTCTCTCATCAACAACCATCTGGGTGACTCGGGCAATACAAACCAATACAAGTAGTAGAACAGGAATGGCACGGACGTCGCCAGCGCAAGTGATCGCCAATCCCGTAAAAAATATGTAACTCCAGAAAGGAGGATAAGGCCCAACGTGTAAAAGACACAAGTCATTACTGTTACAAATGATCTGTAATTAGGGCCCGCCAGTTCGAGTGCTGAAAGTAATGCAAATCATGATTTTATCTTGTTCGGCAGCGATCACAATGTACTTTATAACACGGCAAAGATCTGTACTTACAAATTATGAATGGTATCTGATACACCGCCGGTATGGTTAGACCTACGACCACTCGAGCCAACACCCAGATCCAGTATTGGTGTGCGTAAGCAGTACTGATGCTCCCGACCAGCAGGGTTGTCAAACAAGTGAAGAACGACTTCTTGCGTCCGATGCGGTCGTTCAGTAGCCCAAACCCATAAACCCCGATGGGACCACCAATGTTTAGGGCCACCAAGCCTAGGGTTGGATAAACGTCATATTCGCAAACGAGATCGAACTGAAAATATTAAGTAAAGTATAAGTAAATGAATGATGACAACTAAAATCAGTATCAACTTGTTACCTCAGGCTCTGTCTACCCCGTAAGTATGTAGACGTGATTTGTGTGTGTATGTATGTATTTATTTAAAATCAGTAGGTATCTTGTCTGTAACGTGTTTTATGCAAACTTAAAATGTAAGAACTTAATATTCGATTGATAGAAATAGGTTTGTGTTCTCACTCCTCAGTGTAGCTTTAATATGAACTTGCAAGGAGTTTGAAAATGTATGTATTACAATAATAGTGGCGTTGGTGACAGTAGAGTCGGGGTGATATTTTTCAATTTATACTTTTACTTCTCATAATGATATCCATATACTCGTGTACAGTGGTATGTATGTATGTACATACCTACATAAACGTTCCTAAAACATTCGTATCTCTGCCACATTCTCATATTCATATAGCATCTTAGCCAAATCTTAGCAAAATTACAAGGTAGGTAACTCTTTCTTTTTGTATTACTTTCGAAGTTTCCGAACTACTTACATCAATGACAATGGAAGATACCACGTCAGATGTGTCGTATTCGTAACCATCCAGACACGGCTCCACAGGCCAGCTGCTGTCCGCTTCTAAAGCTCTGCCTTGCTCGATTATCGCCGTCCAGTTTACAGAATACCGCGAACATTTTTCAAAAGTTACATTGTCTTCCTAAAATATCGTGACAGATATAAAAATATTTCACAAAAATAAAATATAACTAAATACAAAAACGAACAACTCACGTATAAAAGCCGAGTAATGCTCGACATGTTTCGGACTAATCCGTAGTCCTTCCTCATGGAGCGCTCGCCCCGGCGGCAGCGAAACGTGAGTTATCCGTTTTTGTAACTATGATTGAGTCTCACGGTAGTTTCATGTTGAAAATAAAATGTAGTAGGTAATTACCTATAAGGGTGGTTTAAATATAAACTGAAAGCTACCTTAAAAATAACTTAATAAAAATAATGCTAAAAATTATAATAAATTAGGACCCTTAGGTCCCCATCACGCAGGCAGCATTCCCGCATTGTATCGCAATTGCGAGTCTTTGTGTGAGAAAGCTGCCGGCGCGAGGGTCGTCCGTTGCCATGTCCGTTAAGTTTTATTTTTAAGGTAGCTTTAGTTTATATTTACATAAATCACTACATTTCTATTCTATTTTTGCAAGGATATTTGGGGTACGACTCTCTGCAATTGCGTAGACTGCTGTCTCTGGCCAAGTTTGTTATTGGTATAGTAAGAAACCAAATTGACAGTGTCTATCTCGTGTCGGTGTTTGTGCGCATTTTTGTCCCGGATAGCTACACGCGCGCGCGACGACACCCGCTGTTGTCAGTGCCTGCAGGACGCACCCGCGCGTTCGCGCATGCGCCAGCCACGCGCGCGCTCGCGCTGCTCAACTCTGTGCTCGCGGCGGCGCCGCATGTAGACCTGTTTGCCTGTGCAATAGGGCGACTGATGACAGAGTGCAAGAGGGTGGCTGAAGGCCAGATGCCTGAGAGCTCTATAAGTTAAAAATAATTTAATTTCATATGTTTAGTAGATAGTAATAAATATAGCTATTCTGTGTTAATCTGTAAGTTTGTGCCGTTTTGGCTCTAGCTGTTAAGGTGCAAATTTGTCATGAATAAATAAATAAATAAATAAATAAATAAATAAATAAATAAATTTGTGATCATTAACAAAATAAAAATTTCGTAATAATGGTGGTTAGCAGATGGTAGCTCATTGTGCAAGATACAGGCCGTGCGATTAGCTGCCACCGTCTTACTAGTTTACTTATCATGACGTCAAGCATCAGTGCTTGCGCTGCTGTATTTCGACGTGGATAACGAACAGCCGGTGAAATTACTGGCACATGACACAAGGTATTTTATATCTAGACTGGCAACACATCTCTAGTGCCTATTGCAAGTGTCCATTGGAGGTGGAAGTTTTTTTTGGTAGGTTTCCTGCGAGGTATACGGTGGATCTGGCTGCAGGAAGCACAAAACCGATCGTCGTGGTGATCTTTGTGGAAGGCCTATCTCTAGCAGTGGACGTCGCTCGGCTAAAATTATGAAGTGATACCATGCCCTCGGTACCGCTCTGCTTTCAGAGCATGACATGAGCGCGTGTGAGCCAACATTGGGGGCGGCAGACGTAAGCTTGCCTTCGGAATCCAAAAGCTTATCGGTTACTTACTTGACATGAAATGCATATTTCATAATTTTTATTATAATAATATATAAACATTTTTTTTTTTTGCTCTTTTTCTTATCGACATTGGAGATATCTCCAATTAACTTATTTGACGGTGGAGGCGTTTTACACCTCTACTGAACTTAAATTATTTTTATTCACTTTTTTCTTTCTCTTTCTTATAATTATCGCATATTTTGTTTCGCTTTGACCAGTAGAGACTTTATACATCTCTACTATAGACCAATGTAATTTAAGGTACGGACTTAACTTAGGGACCATTTACATCCCTTTTATAAAATGTATTAATTGTATTATAGGTAAGTTAAGTACTATTGTAAATCTATTTTGTTTTGAAAAAATGACTTTCTGCCAAGTTTCTTGCGGCGCATTCTTCTTGGCAATGATGGTCTTTCCGAATGCGCTGGTAGATTCAAAAAAAGACATGTAAAAAAGCCCTCGGCGGCCTATTTGCAAAATAAACTTTTGACTTTTGACTTTTGAAGAAGATGATGATGATGATGGTTGGCAGTGGTGATCATTTACCTACCATCAGGAGACTCACTTGCATATTTGCTATTTTATTTCATAAGGAAACACAAAAGTTACCTTTCTCGGTATTGACAAGATTCGTCGGTTATTCACCGTCATATTTTGCAAGTCTGGCACTTTACACCAGTAGTCCGGTACATCTGTCATGAAGAGCTGGTTGAAAGCGCAGAAGCCGCATGGCAAGCAGGCTGGCAAACAGACGAGCCACAGCAGTAACTTCTGGTAGAGACCAAATTCGCCGATTTTTGATAGCAGGTCGTCCAAATCGATAGCGTCATCATTATTTTCTGTGTTCTGTAGTACATATTTAGTAAGTAGAAAAATGATGTTGATATTTTCAAGACATTTTAAACACGACACACACACGGTTTCGCATAATTTTCACATACATTCTAGGTTTTAAGGGAAAAATTAATATTACCGAGATATTGTCTTCGGAAGTCTTGATACGCACTGATTTAGATTTTTTCGTCATCACCTTTGAGTTTCGCAATTAAGTACACAAACAAAAAAGACCAAGCGGACGTCCTTTCGCTCGTAGTTATTAAGCGACTTGTGTTGAAAGAAGCCGTATAGTATTAATCTAATTGATCAACGTATAGTTTGTTTTTCCCTTATAGGCATATTTAAATTCGACATAATAGAGTTTACGGTAATTAAATCAGGTCAGTGCTAGGATTACTGCTTCTTGATTACATTGCCCTAAATGTGATAGTTAAGGAATTTAAAGTTACGAATAACAAAGCAGTGATAAGAGAACGAACCCTTAATCTTAGGTGAAAAGGCAACATAGCTACCTATACACTTTCTTTTTATACCCACCTATAGATTACCTTTAAGTTGTTAAACTTTCATAATAAACTTTATGACCCTCAGCTTAAATAGTGGTTGGTAAGTATCTACTGCGTTCGATATTTTGATCTCTCACCTTCTTTTGGGCTTGGGACATACATATAACACGGGTATAAGTTGTTAATTAAGTCCTGCGTGAGAATTGAGAAAGACTTAAGAGAAGAAAGAGAAGTTTAAACACACGGTCATAAATTTGATCACAGGCTTCATAGTTTTACGTATGCCGGTATTTTATATTACATCTGTAAAAGCAGCATTCGAAAATTAAAAATGATGTACTTTTCGACCGGATAGCCTAGTGGTTATTTAGTGACCCTGACTTTAAAGCTGGAGGTCCTGGGTTCGAATCCCGGTAGGGGCAGACAGTTGTATGGCAAGTCCGTTGTTGTGTGTCCGTTGGCAAGGGATTCAATAATTTTACCAAACAAAATTTGATAAATACTAACATTAATTCAAAAACTCATAATTTGGCAAACTTTTATTATTTGCTATCTGCTATGCTTTAATATCTGCTTCGTGAACTTAAAAAAAAAACAATAAGTAACCAAGTCGCGTGTACCTAAAACAGGCAGATAAGCCCATGTAAGCCTAATGTTAAAGCTAGGTCAATTTAATAGCTTTTCCTAAAAAATAAAATTATACGAACACAATTAAGTAAAAAAGGTTTGCCGAATGATAAGTTAGTGAAATGATGCGTTGTGGAATGTTTTCGTGGAATGATGAAACCTGGCAAGCTGCGCGTTAAGCACGCGCTAAGCATTTTTAAGTCCGGCTTTAATTTAACGCTGTCATCCATCACCTACCTAAGAAGGGATTCAATTCATTCAAGCCAGAAGCCAAGTCCATCTTAACACGACAGTAGAACTATGTTAGGTTAGCCAGAATAGATCCCATTTTAGGGTTAAGTTCGCCTTTGTGCTACTTTCCGTTTATTATTGTTCTAGCTTTTGCCCGCGACTTCGTCCGCGCAGGTAACGTCAAAGTGACATACCACCTTCATCCAATAATTTCTTCAAAAATGAAGTCATTATTTCCTATCCCGTCCTTTTATCTCGTGAAAAATTTGCAAAATCCCTTCTAAATGCTCCCTTTTATCCTTAAGGAACATGTTGGCCAAGTACTAAGGATCTAAATCATAATAATTGATACAATTAAACGAGAGATGCCAACAGAAAACTTGGCTTTATTCTACTAAAATCATAGTTAATACATTTAGATAGTTGGCAAGAGTGACATACCTACAGAAAACCATAAACTATTAAAAGCATAGACAATTAGACACACTACAATAATGATGGTGTATAGTAAAAGAAATGACATTATTTAACTTTCGTGAAAGTTAAATAATAAACCTAAACCTCCGGTTAATATGTTTCTATTTTTTATTTTTTTTTATATAATTTTAAACTTCTTAAAATAAAATCATGTTAACAACAAGAAAAAGAGGAAGTAAAAGAACAAAATAATGCAATCCAATTATTTTTTCAAATTGTTTATTTATGTAACAACAATTTAATCAATTTATTATCACCATTAATTAAATTACCAAAATAAAACTGCATGATTTTCCTTATAACAGAAGAAGAACAACATTTATTCGTAATACAAATTAAGTTAGGTATGACTCTTTAGTGGCCAGTATGACTTTAGGGTAAATTAAAAAGATTTATGTCACAAACATAAATTTTAAAATATTTATCTGGAAAATTGAATACACAACTACAAAAGGGTTTTTTAAGATGTGATTTACTTGAATTAACATGGGTTTTGAAAAGAGTATCACTGCTAAGAAGAAATGCCGAACCACACAGTTACTAATATTATATTCTGATTTATTAAGTTTAAATCTGATAAAGATGAACGAAATATTTTATTTGCGAACAAGTAAGTCAGTGGTGAAATGAATCGACATGTTAAATGACAGCATTTAACAATAGCATCATTGCACACTGAATTAAATCTACACTAATTTGTGGTAGGGGAACGGAATAGGGACTAAAAATAATACTTACACCAATTCATTGTTAATACAAGGTTTCATAAAATTGTTACGGAATATTTCAGCAGGTTTTTGGGTTAGTTTGACTTACTTAATAGCTCTGTAAATAGTTTTTAAGATTTTTAAATCATAGTTGACAAATGTTTTTATAATTTGATCGCGTTCAAAGTGACTAAATTTTGAATCAAAAAATTAAATGTAAAATCTTGGTAGGGCTGAATACCCTGTCAAACTAACCGAACTACTCTTGCTAAAATATTCCAGGAGAACAATTTTAAAAGACGTTTTGTAATGACGGGTTTACTTACTAGGTTTACATATAGGTATTAATAACGAATTGGTGCTCCATCACTATCTATGACCTGTTGTAGTCTATTTCTCATTCCGCTAACCATATTCCAGCAAAGGTCCGTCCCACGGATTGAATCCCAAGTTGAAGTTACCAAGCTATCTAAATTTGCTTTGGATTTTACATCCGATGGATCCCAGTTGAGAATCATTTGACCCCATAGATTTTCTATGGGGTTTAAGTCGGGACTTTTAGCAGGCCAGTCAATAACAGTCAAGGAATCTTGTTGGGTGCTCAGCCAGTCTTTGACTATGCGACCACGATGCACGGCGCAATTGTCGTGCACGAAATATATGTGCGAGTCTGGGTATGCGGCCCGCACCGTAGGGAGCATCACGTCTCTTAGCACTTCCAAGTATCCTTGACTGTTATTACGACTCCCAACTTCCACTAACTCACCAGGACCCATCGATGACATCCAACCCCAATAGCCTAAAGTAATACGGCCACTCGTTCGGCACGGTAAAATGTTACTATAATTGTAGCGTTCCCCGTTTTTTCTCCACAATATCTTTCTTCCATCTTTATCAGACTTAAATGCTTTTTCGTCACTAAAAATTACTACATTATTACACCAATCAAAGTCAATATATTGACGAGCAAAACGCACTCTATTTCTTCTATGTTGTTCCGTTAATGCAATTTTTTTTGCTGGTCTTCGGCAATGCAATCCTGCAGCATGCAAATGGTTTCGCACAGTTTGCAATGTAACGTTATGTCTCGTTGCTGTAGACCGTGTGCTGAGAAATGGGTCACTAGCGTGTGCGGCAACTATGTCCAAATGACGTGTAGAAGACGCTTCCGCTTTTGGTCCAGGACGTATATTATTAACGTGCCCGGAGTCAGCGTGACGATGAACCCATAATTGCACAGTCTTTCGCTGCAAAATAAATTAATTTTAATTAATAATATTTTTCGTGAAAGAAATTGATTTAAAAACATTACCGATAAAATAAAAAAACATTGTTTTTTAAACCACGAAGAAATTTTATGGAAAATAGGAAGTAATTATTATATCACATACTTATTCTACTTACCGATATCAATAAACGCCTTGCGATTTCCTTTATGGAAATATTTTGTTCGTAAAGAACAACAATTTCTGCTCTTTTCAACAAAGATAAATGATTATCCATGTTTGTAAATCACAAAGTAGATAGGTATTCGAAAGGCAAAATAAACGATTCGGAGGTGTAACACACGAAGGGTTTAAGTATAGCGTAACGAATGGCGGCTGGCATTGAAAGTTGTTCACAAATTCATATTACTAATAAATTGAGGGTAGAATACACTATATTGTTTTAGACAATAACGAACAAAATGCCCATCAGCTAGCAAATTTCAAACTCGAACTAGTAAGAAGAATCATATTATTAGTAAAAATGTTAAAAGAAAACGCAATGCGTTTGTCGTTTTTAACATATATCAATAAGAGTAAAATTAAACATACAGCAAGATTGCAAACAATAAGTTAAACAGTTATCTTTCCGAGGAAAAAATGTAATTCTAATTTCAACTTTATTTCAAAGCCTATTAAACACTATTTACACATTGCAATGCAGTAGTCAAAAGATTGGACATAATTCATAAATTCACCGATCACCTTAAGTTCCCCGTGGCTCAGCTGTGAAAGGCGGGTCGAGGATTTGATTGTGCTCTAGTGGACCGAGTTCGTATCCGGTGAAAACGGAAAAAAATACAAAAATGTTGTTTTTGATGTTCTTAGAATGGCGATGCTGGTTGTGAGGAATATTGGTTAGATAGATGGAATCCTCAGACTTGTTGAGAAATAAAAATATAACACGGCGGATCAGTGAAATGGCAACTACTTACTACTACGTTAGTAATAATAGTTCAATGCGTCGGATTGTATGAATTTGAAGATTCAGGGTCGAAGGAAGATTCTCTCAGTTACACTTGCGATGACGGTATCCAATGCAAGATAATAATATAGATACCTACCTACTTAAAAAATACTTAGGACAGTGTGTAAATAAAAGTAAGAAAAAACTTGTAGTAGAATTCATTGACACTGGACTGAAGATGTTTCAACCTTTAAGTTAGGCAGGGGATTTTTTTAGTTTAATCTGTAATTCTTTTTAACCTAGTTTATTCTAACTTAACTTATTTTTGACATTTTTTTAATTGTTATTTTATTATTGTTGTTTGATTCAATAAATAATTTACAGCGGCATTACTCATTAATCTTATTGCTTAAAACAATCGGGGCAGTATTTAGTGGGTAGATAGACATACGATCGAACTCACTCACACATTCACACGTGGATTCTACGCAATGTTCGTGTCGGTACTCAACACGTATAGACACACATAGACGACGTTTGTGTGCGTGCCTATGCTTACCGAATTATTTTGCCGTGTGTACTAAGTTTATGTGAGTTCCACTTTTTTTTAATAAAATCGGATTGAGTTTTCAAACATGACTGTGAAGAACACACCCTCCAAGTTTCAGGTCTCTACGATCATCGGTTTAGGCTGCGCATTGATCCGTCAGTCAGCCAGCCAGTCATTCAGGACAAAGCATTGTATATTTATGTGGAGATTGTGGGTATTTTTTAATTTTGTCTGCAATATTCAGGTGTCAAGAACAGGCTTCTCGACAACCATAGACAGAAATCTACGAGTAAGTAGGTAAAATCGAACAAACGTATTCCTGACCCATTGTGGAACTCTTTCACAGTAAATGTCATAGTGACATTGTATTGAATTGACAAGGAAAATCAGTATGATATGATAAGACTGGTAAGATAATAGGTAACTAGTATTTAACTTACTAACGACGACGAAACTTTCAGAAATAAATGTTGAATGCAGTTTTGTTAAAATATTTTATTTGTGAAACGTAGATAAAATTGATACAAGTATTTTAAATTCTTAGAGATAAAACTTATATTTTTACACAATAATGAAAACGTGAAAATTGTCTTACGAACTTTATGATTCTTGAAACGAATTACAACGAATTTACGTCTCCATCTCCATACCGTTCGTTGTACTGTCTTACGCAACGCGGATTGACGCAACGTAACCACCAACACAGTCTCACGCGCACGCACACAAGCGCACGCGCACACATACTCATCCCCGATATAGTAAGAAGGGACCAATATTTATACATTGTATACGTAATACGTACCTATCTATCCAAAACTTTGGTTACGAGAATTGACGTCATATACATAGAAAGTAATAAAGCTTACTTTGTATATAAAATTTATCTAAGTAGATAACATAAAAGTTAAAATCTCTATAAAGGAAGGTTTTAAAACAAAAAGAAAAGCTCATAACATTATTTTCAGAGTATTTATAACAAGCAAAATAACATATTTATCCATTAAGTCTAAAAGTTCATAACTTATTAACATTTTCATGTAGTAAGTACTTTAATTTGTGCTTTTAGAATCACTCAGGTAACATTAAATTGTACGTGAACTAACAACCCTTTGGACTGGTCACTCAATAGACAGAGAAAATTTCAGTTTACCTTTCGAGGCATTATAAAATTGATTTTAGCATCATTTATCAATATAGGGCACATAGTTTTATGAAAGCACCACAATTTGCAATTTCCCTAGTTAATTTGTAAAGTCGAGTTTAAAATTTGAGATTACAATTTTAACTAAGTTGTGGGGTATTTAGGTACCTTATATCCGTTGGTAGATTTCAAATAAAAACTTAAAATTTAGTCTTATAAAATTTTCTATAAGGGTATTTAGTTTAAAGACTTTATATTTTTTATTTTAGTTAAAATTGTATTTCGTAAGTGAATACTTTTTCAAACTGCAATATAAGTCTTCGATGTAAGTACGGTATATTTAAGTCTGGTTTCAAAATTGACCGTCTTTCGCTAAGCTTAAAGTTACTATAGAAGACTACTAAAACCTACAATATGCAGGTTAAAAGATTCCGGAGGTAATCTCGTGCTCCTAAAAGTATACAAATAATGACTGTCCATATTGTGGGGCCAGTGGCAGCGGACAGGCTCGGTCGCTCGCGCCTCGCGGCCGGAGGCTGAGCGTCGGCAGGCCACGCGTCATCATACGTAAAGTACTCGTATGTACTTAGCATACATACACAACGTCAAAGAATACACTAGCAAACCGAAGTCCTTATCGACTACAAGTAAATACGTATTTGTTTCGGATGTCTCAAAATCTCGTATCAAATAAAGGCTCGGGTAGGTAATAAAATGTATACACTTTTGAACATTCAATGTTTGGCTATTTTTTGGTAACTTTCAAAGTTAGTTACAAGTATGTACAAGTTTGAAGGAGGGAGGGCGCAGGGGCGCCGCCGCCGCCGCTACGTCAGCAGCTTGAAGAACATGATGCCGAGGGAGATGTTGATGAACAGCACCAGTAGCACGAGCTGCTGCCGAGAGAACCAGTCCTGCAACCACACACTCCGAGTTTACTAACACCGCTTACTGCTACTATAAATATCAATATAATGTGAAGTGGCAGACGTAATCAGAAACGACTTATAGCTAATTCAGTGTAGATATCTCTAAAAAATCGTAGAAAGTATTTAATCACACTGTAAGTGAATTGAATTTTTAAAAAGTTTTCATCGTTCACCGTCTTTACTGACTCTAAGAAGAATAATTTAACTGTCATCGTCATCATCCCCAGCCTAGCGTGTGTGAATAAGTCGTACCTACTGCTGGGCACGCACCCTTGCCAGCTTCTTGTTGGTCCAGTACGAATTGGGAACTGCACACACGCACCTGATGTGTGCAGATTTCATCACAATGTTTACCTTCAGCTCATGAAAAGCTCATGGTAAATTTTAAAATGAAATTTGACACATACATTCCGTAAAACTCTCCAGGTGCCAGCCGGGGTTTGAAACTACGACCCTCTACTTATGAGGCCATACGGCCCATACGGTATACCACTAGGACATAATATACCATGGCTACTTCCAGTTTTTCGGCTTCGGAGTTATTTGGAACTCTATTTTCCACCACATTTTAAAATGAACTTGCTTGAACTCTGACCAAGGTAAGTTTTCACAACGACCTAGCGCCATATTACATAATGAACACAGTCCACAGCAACTGACCTTGACTTGCGGACTGACCAGGTACAGCAGAGGGTTGGCCCGCAGCTTCTCCGACTCCTCGTGGATGCGGCGCACCTCCTCGCGCCGCGCCGACCCCAGCATGGACACCTCCTCGCGCGACATCGCGTCCGGCGCGCGCGGCATGCCCGCCACGTCCGGCAGCGACTTCTTGCGCTGGAGGGTCTGGGGCGTGCTTAACATCTGGAACGTTAAACGGAACGTTATTCATTTGTTATTCCTCAGCCCACATAGTTGCGTTCCGGGTATTTATAATTTGTAGGCGCGTTGCGCTTAACGTAGCGGTATTCTATATCTAAGTATCTACGAGTGGTAAAACGAATAGAAAGTTCCTATACATTGTGATCGGCGATATTTTAACGGTGATAAACGATTTTGTGCATATATTTTCGATTTAGTGGAATGGCACGCGCGGTACGACGGTCTTATTTTTTTCCACAATAATATTACCTCGACGGGAGGCACATTAATCCAGCTCTCCGACGCGCGTCGCGCCAGGATCGCCGGCGAGCACATGAGATCCTCATCCTCCTCCTCGTCCCCTTGGTACCACATCGCGAAAACTTCAAATTTGTTCACATTTATTCACAAACCGATACGACTCAACCGCATGAGTCAGAGTCACATTTCACCAAATGGAACGAGCACGATTCTGGTTCAAGGAACGTCTCGTTACATCGTATTCGAATGTCACAGCAACAGCGGGGTTTAATCGATATTTTTAACGGGTATTGAAGTACATTTTTATTTGTGTATAATTAGCAAAGAGGTGATGCGCGGAAAGCGGCAGTGAGCGACTGTCTCTCGATATAGAAATAGAACGGGCTCGGCGAGTCGCGGGTCGCGCGGAGCCGGCGGGCGCGCCGCCTCCGCATATCGCTCTCGATGCGCGCGCGTCGCTCCCGTCCCGCTACGCGACCGATTATCTTGCTAACAAACTCCGTACCCCAATACAGGCTCAAATAAATTCGTAACAGTTCGGCACTTTGGCTGGTCTATATAGTAACACTTATATTTATATCGCAGTCTTTACTCCAAATAAACCAAATGTTCATATAGAATTGATCTCATTGCCAACGTATGAGTACGTCTGTTTATTGCCTGTTTTCGTATGGAATGTGTTAAGTGCAAACCGTAGCACGGTAATAAAACGTCTCGTTAGCCGCATCAAAGCATTAGTCAATACTAAAAGCATTCGTTATGAAAATATATAGACAGCTCTTCATAATGCAATACTTAAGGCTTTCTGTTAAATAATTACCTATCAGCATGAGAATTTAGACCATATTCTTAAATATTAAATATTTAGTATGCTGTATTTTTACAAAGCTTAACATATTAACCAGGTATGTATTTAATGTAAATGTTTATTTTTTTGGTAAATCTGGATTCATAATATTTTTTCCAACTTCTACCACACTATTTTTTTTAATTTATTGTTTGTAACTTTTACGAAATAAAGGAGAAAAGTTGTGAAGATACCTTATTTTTTGGCAAAATGAATGATTTCCTTAAAAATTTAAATAAAAGTGTTTATTTTTTTTGTGAAGGGGTTTCATTTAAATATTGTAAGTGGCAGACATACTCCTAATATCACAATACGATACAGTAACTCTTTATTGCAGTCCACATAATTATAACAAACGGAATTGTATATTTATATTAAACTTAGTATCTTATGCACGTCTAAAGATGAATTAAGAATCAATCGAAATATTAACCGTTAATGAACGATGTCGTTACGCAAACGCAGCAATAGAATGTAAGCTTTAGTCTGATTCCAGAGCATAAGCTTATGCTTATGACTAAAGGTAAACAAATGCATCTACAGTGTTTGTTATGAATTCGGCTAATTTAAGAAAATGATGTTTTACGATGTGTTTGTAGATAAACAAACCGGTGAAATTATGATCATAGACGGCTATTTTTGGGGAATAGGTGGAATTTAACGGTTTTACTCTCATACGTTAAACACGATGGTGTGGTGTATTGTAAATACAGGGTCTCTTAAAATTGTTTTAGAATATTCCAGCAGGTGGTTAGGTAAGTTTGACAAAATAGCCCTGAAAATGTTTTTCAGGATAGTTGTCAAAATGTTTCAATAAATTGATCGATGCTCAAAGGTTCACCGCGTCGAGGGCGGGACTAAATTTTTAATCAAAAATTTAAATGAAACTAATTTAAACCTGCTAGAACCTAGAATATTCCACAAAGATTCTGAGAAACCTTGTAATATGTAGAAAAAATATCAGACAAATGCGAATTGAGCCTGTGTGAATAGAGAGGTCTCCGTACGCTGATAACCTGTAAATTTTCTCTGTCAATTTGAGATTTCACTTTTTCCAGCAATATGACTTAAGTTCCATAGTTAAATCGTTTTTAAATATTTTTATTTACGACACAATTACTTACCTGTTTGGGTTAATGATAAATTTCGACCTTTCTGGCTTTTGGTGGCTGATAGTTCATAGCCAAATAAATTTAATTATATAATAAATTTAGTTTTAGAATCACTTCGTAGCAAAAGTTCGTAGCAATGCTACGAAGGCTCTACGGGGAAGCTACGAGTGTCGTAGAGCCGTTCAATTTATTATTGTTTAGGGTAACTAACGGGCAATATTTTCAAATTTAAATCTAGATAATTAGACTAGATCGAGTCACTACATCAACTCTGGATAGTGATGATATTGTTGATATTGTTAGATGATGATTAACCATGCATGAGAGAGACTCACAACAAGACTTTCATACGACAAGGTTCAGTTTAAGATGAACTTAACTGTAAATTGGATCCTTAAAGCTCTATAGAGTTTATCTAGTTTAGTATCTAAACGTGAAAATTATCATTATTACTAGCTTTTGCCCGCAACTTCGTTCGCGTAGACTTCATTTATGTCATATATATTATTGCTTAGCATATTTGAACAGGCATTTAGCACTTTAAACTTTAAATGACGATAATTTTCTTTTCTGACCTTAGATTTCAATAAAATAAAGCCTATAAGTTGCCCTGATATAAGTGTTAACTATCGTGAAAACCGCAATAAAATCCGTTGCGTAGTTTTGGAGATTAGCGAACACATACATAAATATACACATACATACATATATACAGACAAAAAAAATATAAAATCGACTTTTTTGTGTTTTATTCCTCTCCCCTAATCGTAAGCACTCTATTTTTGATGAATTTATTTAATGTACAGACATGAACTTTCTACTGATTTATTATAATTATATCTTAGAGATCGCAAATCGCAACTGAGACTCGCGCTGGCTTGCCGTTTCAGTTCAGCCGAAAGCGAAGCAGCCTGCCTGGCTAGAGCGCCACTGAGTCTCTCATCGCGGTCTTCCTCAGACTCCTGAGACCGTGCCACTCGCATCCTAAAAGCGGCATGAGAATTTCGCGAAAGATTAGTTTATTTTTCACGAAGGCATGATAACGCATATAAAATGTGAGACCCAAATCGTTTGACATTACTCCGCAGACAACAGGATAAAATGTTTTTTTTTTCATAGTACCCATCTTTTGTGGCCAGTATTAATTTGCTTGAAGGAGGTTGACTATTATTTCGTATTTCTGGGTCTATAATTTTATCAGTTCTCTGTATTTTGTTTGAAAAGAGGAATATGTTGAAAGTTTTTTTGCCGGGGCTTGTACCTACCTATTTAAATAATAATTATTTTTTAATGCTAAAAAAACAATTTATACCGACTTTGACTTTGAGTGTTGGATATTTTGTAGTTGGCAACACTACTGGTCTGTCAAATACAAAATTATGATCGCTTTTTTTTCTCGTGAAAAAAGCAAAGGCAAATCACTCCTATTCAGACATTCAACTGGTTTTTTCGCTATGTATACTGAACTGGACAAAAAAAATTGACGTAACGGTACGTGAAAAAAGAGTGTCAGTTTTTACTAGAATTATCTTACCTTTCGTCCGCCGCCTCCACCGCCCCCTCCGCCCCCGCCGCCGCCTCCCCCCCGCGGCGCTGGCGGCGGCGCCGCGGGCACCTGCGGCATGCACAGGCTCTCAGTCCGCTTGGGCTGATACGGCGAAGGCGATATATCTTGTCCCAATGTTCGCTTTCTCATAAGAGACTCCTCGAATGGCGTTTCTCGAGAGGCAGCGTGTGATATCGAGCCTCGGCCGGTAGCCAAGTGCCCGTTGCCGGCCGCCGGCGTCGCCGCTCTCGACGCGGGCCGGGACGCCGGCGCCGGTGGCTGCGGCGCCACCGAACCGCCTCGCGAGTCCCTGGGTGGCGCAGTAGCTTCCACTGACGGCTGACGTGATCTCCGTCCATACCGGTCCACACTAGAATCTCTGCTCGGTGGCCTTTTATAATGGTCAAAGTAATCGATCGATGTACGGGCCGGACCCTGGCGAGCCTCGCGTGGCCCGTTAACCATATCCTGTTCTGCCGGGGGCCCTTGTCGGTACATTTGCTGGTCGACGGTTCCCTGGCGATATAGTGACTGGTCGGCTTGTTGTCTATGCCCATGCTGATCGACCTGCTGTCGATATCCCTGAGGGTCCATATTTTGATGATATTGTTGTTGATCCATAGCAGGCCGATCTACTGAGAGTTCTGAATGTACGGTTCCTGTTCTTAGCTCGTTGCGTCCGTAGCTCGATGCGCCACCGTCCACGTACATAGAATCCTGTGGTTCATTTGTTGGCTGACCTAATACACTCGATCGTCTGATACCTCCTTGTCCCTGTGAGGAGTTCCATTCCTGTGGGCCAGGTCTTTGATTTAGATTCAGAGTTGGTCTCGTCGCTGAAGAAATTCTACGACCTTGATTTGTAAACTGTTGACTACTTTGATCCATGCCTGATTGGTGTTGGATCGCATCCTGCCTATTTAATCTGTATGCGGAGGGTGGTCCCGCGGGTGCACTCGGCGCGTTATTTCCATAAGCGCCCATTTGGTCAACCTGTGAATACGGTTTCTGGAAATCCGGCCCTTGCGATGGCGAATTAGACCAATGATCTTGATTGGAATTGTAATATGGGCTACTTGTCCGGTCGTCGGTGTTGTAATTAGAATTATTCGTTAGCCGCGGATCTAAAGATTTGTTAGCGAACTGAGCTGAGGGTCGCCTCGGGGGGACTCCATAAGGAGCTTTATTGGCTTGAGGAATCTGTGAATGCATCGAAGGGGTATGATTTGGAATGCTCTTTCCATCCAAGATCTTTTCAGATTCTTGTGATACAGGTGTAGCAACCTGCGGATTATATGGTTTTTGTCTATATTTGTCTCTTAATCCTATTCTGTCAAAGCCAGGATGCTTAAAATCTGGGGCGAACTGCTTTGCAGTCATTTGTGCTATATCACAGTCTTCTTTTGCTTGGTCTGCCGACTCATCGGCTTGCTCAGCTTTCCCTCGAGCTGTGGCGGTCCTGTAAGAGAATATCAAGATATAGATCCCACCGTAAACTAAAATGTAAAAAATAGGCCCAGTTACCCTGTAGCACAAATCAGCAATATCTGAAAGGTGTCAAGTTTATCACTCCTTCTACCACTTTGTCGGCGTGATTAAATACATAAGTACTCATGTAAATACTCATGTCAAATTAAAGCATTTTAGCAATGATAGTCAATATCATAGAATAAGAATTTTCGTAAAATTCGCTATACTTAATAGGGAGGAATGACTTATGAGAGTTCACAATTTTTGTACTTCATTGATCATTGTTGGCCGCTTCAAAATGATAATAACAAGGTTCCATGTAAAAGGTTCTGAGGCACGATCTAAGGTCGTGCTGGTGTGCATGATTTTTTAGGTTTCCGTACCCAAAGTGTAAAAATGGTACCTTATTGCTAAGACTTAGCCGTCCGTCTATCATGACATGTTCATGTCATGAACCGTGATAGCTAGACAGTTGAAATTTTTGATTTTTGTTGCCGTTATAATAACAAATACTAAAAACAATATTTTTATGTCTGTCTGTCTGTCTATGTCAGTAACCAATATAAAATGACCTCACACTGCATACACTTTACTTAAGAGTAGGGCTATGCTAACACTGAGTTGTAATATAAGTATTTGCCGAATTTCGAGTTCGACTTGCACTTTGGCCGTTTTTATTTTATTTTACCGTACCTACACACTGCCGTGTAGTTCGATATCTGTTATCCATAAAATCGTATTTATATATGTACCTTCATGCAAAAAGTACTGACTTGGCTTTCTACTTAAGACATGGTGAACAAACCTAGATGTCGCAATGTCGGCCTTTTGCAACGCTATCTTGGAAGCCCGCTGAGCCGCGGTGACCGCGGAGTCGACGCGCTCTCTGAACTTGGCGGAGCGCATGAGGAACATGTGACGCCGCTTCTGGCTTGTGATGAGCACGTTGTTCTTGTATTTGCCCTCCTCCCGCGTGCCGTCGCGCAAGGTCGTCACGCCGTAGCCGTACTTCCTGTTGGCCAGCCACTCGCCTTCGTAGCGGAGGCCGTCGCTTCGCTCGCTCACACCGAACCCAGTGCGTTTGTCGTTCTTCCATTCACCCAAGTAGGTTTCTGTGACACCAGCATCTAAATGTTCATCCTGCAATAGAGCAAATGTATCTATCAGTTTTGAAAATCAGAAGTAACTTGAAATCGAAGCACTTTAAAGATTAGCTCTCTTATTCATAAACGCTCTATAGGCTTCTGCTAACATAGCAATCGTTTGTCCTTATCTGGCACTTTGACATTTACCTTTCACAGATAAGGACAAACGATTGCTAAGTTAGCAGAAGCCTTATAGAGCGTTTATGAATAAGGGGTAAAACTTTATAGCTCGTTATGTTGGGTTCCGTTCGGGAAATTTAAACGATACAGCAAAGAAAGAATCATCGTTTGTTCGTGTGTCAAAGGTAATTTTTGGAACCACTGAACCGATTTTTTAAATTCTTTCCCTATGTCAGCTACCGTATTCCAGATTGACTTACATAGGCTGACTTTTCACCCCGGGAAAGATTAAAATTCCTTAAACAAAAAAACCAGAATATAATTATATTGTGTTACCTCAACAACAAAGCTAGCATTGGAGTCGGTGTGCAGCGAGGCATGTGTCATGGCCGAGTGTGAGCTGTCCACGGAGGAAACCCAGGAGGAGCCCGAGCCGCCCGAGCCGCCTGAGCGGACCGAGCCCGTGCCTCTCTTGTCCAGCTCGCCTGCACTTTTCTGCTTGCGTAGCTTCTGCAATAGAAACAATATAAATTTGAGACCTATTTAAGTGGAGCTACAACTATAAGGAGTCAGCATTAGCACACTGGCGTTTATCTATATTACCTACTACTACTATCTACTCACATGCTAACCTAGTGTGGAGTGTGAAAGTGATGGATTCTTTTTGTCCGCGAAAAACGCTAGTGTGCTAAAGCCTCCGGCTTAAAAGGTCAGTAAATGGTTTCGTTCCACGTATATATGTTTAATTATCTCGACATTTGTATGAAATAAAAGCACGTGATTAGGTAAGTCCCGAATAGTTATGAATGAAAATGGGGGAAGTTTAAAACATCATAATTAAATTCCGGTGCCGGCTATTATAAGTAAGTAGGTAAGTAAGTAAACTTTTTATTGTGAAAGATAAACATAAGACAAATACAATTGACAATCACAGATACATGCACAAAGGCGGACTTATCCCTTTAAGGTATCTCTTCCAGTCAACGTTTAGGTATGTACAATGTCGTTATGATAATAGATTCTGGATTAGGAAAGCAGATATCATTTAAAACTAGTTACGTATACAGCAGTTTTCTCACAAAATTACAATTTAATACGATTGTTCCAAAATAATCTAACCTAACCTAAGCCAATCTGTAAATAACGCGATCAAAAAAGTTCATCTAGCCAATATATAGTATCACAGTAGGTACGTATATAGTGTCACAATAGAATTTTGATCCATTATACGTTTCAAACTTTATTTATTTTGATACCCAAACAATGTACATAGGTACATCCAATAAATATCCCTATCTCTTCTAACTGTTTTGTGACGAGTCATAGTTTTACTTTACTTTAGTTATAGTTTATTTTCAAATTCTTACACTTGTTTAAGTTCTTACTCAACACATCAGGTATTGTGTAAATGCAACAGATAGGTCAAGTAAATGTACACTCATTCAAGTAAAATTATACGATGTGTAACAGTGCATCTTAATTTTATTTGTGTCCCTAACAGAAACCGGGATGAATGAGACACAGCGGATGGACTGAATCAGCACGGAATGCAGCAGTGTAAACACGAATTCATTGGAATTCTGTATTTTTAGTAGAAGAGAATCTCAGTCAACTTGGTGAATTGGGTCAACGCTATTGTAATGCGCAGATCGTGTGGCAGTCACAGATTTTAAATATCCAGATGGTTGACAAGACATAAGATATACCTCTGTCGTATTAAATGGATTTAAGCCTTAGCCACGTGTCCGTTGTTACGTTGTTACAAAGCGTTAAAAAACGCATATTGAAAACGTTTTAAAAACAACGACTACTTAAATGTATAGATGTGATTGTACAAACATGCAGGGTAATGTGAACTAAGCACGTTATTTGAATGATATTGGTTTTAATTCGTTTTAAATTTAAAAACCATTTAAAAAACGTAATCCGTTTTGCAGGCGTAGGTAGGTAAGTGCATTGCGATTAACGTGCCTGTATCAAATAAATCGAGGTAAAAATGCAAAATATACCGAATAATTTACTCATTTCTGCACGAGACTGCGGAAATAATTGTAAATTCATACACACTTAGTTTTAAATGAACAAATTGCAGCTTTACGTTATGGTTGAAAAAGCAAATAAATAAATTACGTTAGTTATGTTAATGTACTTACTTTGACTATATCTAGATCTTCTAAGATAACGGTTTGTGCTACCGGCTTGCAAATAAAGTAAAAATATTTTTAGTATGCAGTTAAAAGAAAATAAAGTTATTGCACTGCATGCACACACTGAAAGTAATAAATACGCAGATTATGTAAGTAATTCTACTACTAACACTTGGGTGAAGTTCAAAAAGTAGCTCGATTCGAAAATTTTCCAAAAAGTTCCGTCGGGCAACTGACATTCACCGTTTATTTAGATTTATATTATTTATTTATTTATGGTAATTTTTAATGGTACAACGAAACTGTCGAGTGATTTTTGTATGGTTTAATTAACTACCTACCTGTAACAATGTCCAACTTTTTGAAGTCCACCCACTTTCGGACACCTAAATCATACTGCGTAGGCATGGTACAGTCAACTTCAAAAGTAAGTGATCAAAATCAACGTGCCAGATATAACAAGTAATACCAAAGTGACACTTTTAAATGAAGTTTTAATAAGTCAAAAGAAAGTGATCATAAATAACAACACCGAGACAGAAATGATTAATGAGTAATAATTCACTATGTCATAAATATGCATGTGTCATGTAAATTACAAATGAAAAAAAATATTTCGAACTGTCGGGATTTATTTAAAATATAACCAAAAATCAAGCTGATGTAATAAGACCTTATTTCAAACTTTGGCGGACATGAGAAGTGTTATAGTCGCTTCGCATGTTTGTCTCTCGATATAACCGATATAAACCGAATATCTGACTTGTACTCCGAGCTGTCCCACAAACTCGTATTTTATAGATAATCACTTTAATTTGAAACACTCTGCAGTGACTAACTTAATTTTGGGAGCCTAATTCATCAGTTTCTTTTGCTGTTGACTGTACGTTTACACAAAAATTTTAGTCGGAGTGTTTTTTTAAATAACTAGCTTAAACACACTTTGGATGTGCACCCAATAGGTGAGTACCTATTTGTAATCGTGGGAGAAAAACATGTTATCAATATAGACCGCGATTACCTTTAACGAGTTCCCGATCTACCCGTGATCATGATGCATGCAATGGCGTCGAAATATCGCACGACACGTTTGTGATACGATTAAGTTACGCTAGCACTCAACAAGATGCGCTCGCAGTGTCCTTAAGGCCTAACCTTAAGCGTAGAAAATTATGTAGAGTCGCCATCAGATATTTCAGAGCGGCCAAGGTGGTCAAAAATATCGGCACATGCACTCTATTATTAAGGTATTAGAGTTCATGTTTCGATATTTTTGATCACCTTGGCCGTTCCGAAATATCTGATGGCGACTGCATCTTGAACTTTTGAGCTATGAAAATGTCAACGAACTAGGTATAGAGCAATTGAATATTTTGGGACATTTAATATTTTCTGACAGAATCTCCTCGTGTTCGTGTTACAACTTTCTTCTAACAGAAAGTTTTAAGAGGGGGAAGAGGAACCTTTGGGCCGTTACACCCTAGGCAACAACTTTTAACTAATTTGATAAATTAGCAGTTGAGTTGATTTATTATATTCAGCTTTGGATTTTATCGATGAAGCCGTTATGTTTAAAAACTGAATAGAAATGAAATGGTTTTTATCAGTCTTAGGTTCATTAAAGCTAATTAATTAGGTACTAATTGGCATAACCTCGTTAATTCACATGATATAAATTAGAACTTTTATTGTCAGATTTTAATGAAATTTGAGGTGGTCTTTACGAGGTTAAGCGGCTGTTGTCAAGTATAAATATTTGATAAGAGTATTCGACAGTTAAAGTGCTCGCTGCGGTGGGCGTTAAAATTACACTTTGTTTGATCTACTTTGTAAATGTCATTGTTTTCCAATTAAATACGAATATGTCAGCACGTTGATTGCAAGTAGGGTTGCTATCATAAAAAATGTCGTCGACGAAGACTTCACAACTAATGTAATGCTCGAATTTGATTTTTACATTACAATTACAAGAGAATGCTCTCGGTCATATGCCAATGAATAAAACTTTTAAAACGTGTTTTTTTGTGACTGGACTGGACCTGGGACCGTAACCTATTACTTTACCCATAGGTCCGTTCAAGCAAGTTGACCTAGAAATACGAATGGCAGTAACTGGTATGCTTAGTGTCGAATTAGAATTAAATACTAGATCGCGATCAGCCTTGTTTAAATTATACAAGCCGCGACCTTCGTTTAACTTAAAGCTACTTATGATAGAGATTTCATGTAAGCTACTCATAGGTACTGAGCAAGCTTCAGTACGTTGGATTAATTCGTAGGCAGGTAGAGGATATCCGTGTGCGTTAGGAACACAACTGTATTACGGGATTTCTCTACATTTTTTTATACACACAAAGCTACATTAAGGCTGCGCGTCGACCAGAGTTGTAGGAAATCTGCGCTAAGTGAGGCTAGGGAAATGAAGTAATCATACGAGTGTTAGAGAATTTGGTCCTCGTGCACTGCCTAGCTAACTCTTACGTGGATGCGCAGCCTTACGCGGGGTCAATGCAATATCACTCGGTAGAAGTCAAGAAGTCAGCACTCACGGAAAGTAAGCCTTTCTTTTTTTTCTCGACGAGCGAGCCGCCTCGTCCCGAAGGCTCGTCAGAGCTGGCTTTGAGGACGAAGCCGCCGCGCGCGTCGTCCATGCGATGCGTGCGCCGCTCGGAGGGGTCGGGCGTGCCCGCCTCGACCAGCGAGGACATGGAGCCGCGCGCGTCGCGTGCGCCGCCGCGGTAGTGCGACGCGAGCCCGAACGGCGCCGACGTGCGCACGCCGTAGCCGTGCCGCATGCCGCGCATCCATTGTCCTTGGTATGTTCCTGGAAAACAAATGACAGCACATCAGTTTAATTGTATCGAGCGATATCCTACTAATCTAACTAATATTATAAATGCGAAAGTATGGATGGATGGATGGATTGATGGATGGATGGATGGATGGATGTTTGTTTGTTACTCAATCATGCCAGAACGGCCCAACGGATCTGGATGAAATTTGGCACATAGATAGAGAAAAGTCTGGAATAGCACATAGGCTACATTTTATCCCAGAAAATTGCGTAGTTCCCGCGGGATAGCGGTAAACGAATTCTTTGCAGACGAAGTCGCTGGCAACAGCTAGTATCTAATTAATATTATAAATGCGAAAGTATGGATGGATGGATGGATGGATGGATGGATGTTTGTTTGTTACTCAATCACGCTAGAACGGCCCAACGGATCTGGATGAAATTCGGCACATAGATAGAGAAAAGTCTGGAATAGCACATAGGCTACTTTTTATCCCGGAAAATTGCGTAGTTCCCGCGGGATAGCGATAAACGAATTCTTTGCAGACGAAGTCGCTGGCAGCAGCTAGTGTATTATAAATGCGAAAGTTTGTGAGTGACGATGTGAGTGAGTGTGTATGTTTGTTCCTTCTTCACGCTAAAACGACTGGACGGATTTGGATAAAATTTGGAACGAAGATAGCTGGTACCCTAGATTAAAACATAGGCTACTTTTATCCCGAAAAATTGTATAGTTCTCGCGGGATAGCGATAAACATACCAATTGCTAATTCTACGCGGACGAAGTCGCGGGCAGAAGCTAGTAAAAAATAAACACAAAAAAATCGTTTGGGGCTTACTGGCTTTTATCTCATCGTCCACACACTGATCAACTCCTATCTTTACCATTGGCCACTCCGGACATTTGCCTGTACGACCCAGTATCAACTAGGCCGTTCGTGACTGTTCCTCTAAACTTTATAAACTTAGAGTCCTGATGTCAAATTCTATTGGTCAAAGACGGGCATGTTCCAAAGGGCAACACAATTAGCATTTAATTTTGGTACAAATATCATATTCAAAAGAAGAGTCGAGAGTCGTGACCAGATTATATAAGTTCACCATGGTTTACACATGTGACGCACACTTTAGAAAAGCTGATACCCTCTTAACCAGTTGTGAAATATTGAAATAACAAATGGATTGATAGGAAAGCACTTTATGTAGTTGGGTTACGCCACGCAGGTAGGTACTGACTGAACACACCAAGATGGGTGAATATTTAGTCGAGTCGAGTTTTAGTTGCACTAGCAAAGCAAAGATGTACTATTTTTGCAAATCGAATTGTAATTTGTTGTAAACAAGTAATAATTTTGAATAATTTATTATAAGAATGATGTTTCCAGATTTTAAATTTTAAATTTAAGATTTACAATAATTTAATCACAGTTTATTCTTATAATAAATTATTCAAAATTATTACTTTTTTACAACAAAATATACTTATAAACGTAAATTTATAAAGTGTTGCATTAAGTTGAATAAAATAAACATGAAATGATTATTACATATTTACTTGATTTATCTGCAACTAAACATATTGATTTGGTCCTTCGAGCCAATCACACTTATTTGCTGATGTGACTGACTGTGATCTGAGACTTACAAAGAACTGAAAGGAAATAGAATTGACTTGACTTCACGTAAATAAATATAATTATTATTTAATTGTCTAACGTACATCCTAAGATAGAAGGTAGGTAGGTACAACAAATGTGGTGCCGGAACACCGTAAGCAGAGCACACCATAATAGAGTCGCTATACGCGCAGATGAAAATACCTTAATATGCTTTACGCTTCTGTTAAAATTACAACTGGCTGTGATTGGTCGACCGCATCTTAATTTGATTGGCTTCTATATAGCAGCAATGACACTCTGTCGTCCACTATAACTTGAGCATATAATTTATGGCATAGTGTCAATATTTTGGTTCTAAAATTCGGAACATAGCGGTGAGAAATAATACCATAGCAAGCCTGTAGAAAAAACTATATTCGACTCTACAACAATAGAAATAGAAGTCAACTAGTTTGATTTCTGGGCTACTGTAGAATCTTAGCTTATATTAGCAAAAATACATCTATCTATCCCAATATTATCGAATGATGTAAACAAATATCACTATGACAAGGTTCTTTTGTGGCCCAGCAGTCAAATTGGTTGGCTGTACTTTTATTTACTCTTATCGTAGCGGTAAATGGGACTCGGGAGTTGCTGACATTTTAGTAAGTGATGTCAGACCCTAAGCTATCTTGACAGGTGTCGCGACTGTCGAGTGTACGCTATTTAGATTCAGTAACTAGGTCAATTTGTGCATGGCATCAAAATTTCTATATATGTATTTATGGCGTCAACTAAGAAATATCTTCGTAAATGAGATGGATTTGAAACTAAACGCAAAGAGCCACGTTACAAGCTACAACGTAGCTAATTTTAAACATCAGAATCGCTACAATCAAGACAATCTAACATGTGAACGCAACGTAATAAAATAATTAAGCTAATTAATTCACGCTATTCAAATGAACTCGTGTTTATTAACTAGAGTTCTCTGCCTACACGAAAGTAAAGTATTAATATGCCAGCGACAGGTATAATAATATCAATTAGCGTGCAATCTACCAGAGTAGATAACGTTGGGCTAACAAGCACTATTCGCGGGACAGGCTCTTGCGATGATTACAGATAAAAGCTATTAGTTAATGACCTTGACCGAGCAAATACTGTTAACAAAGCCTAATTCAGTTTGTTAATTAATTAACTATGTATTTGAACACATTTTGTTCGATAAAACGTTACAGCTGTTGCAGCGCATTGTTTGAGCTTCACTGCTCTATTAGACAGTCTGTAAGTCTGGTTTAGGTGCTGTCAAATAATGAGTTCTTTTTATAATTTAAATAGTTTTCCTACTCCTGTACTATTATCTGTGATTTATGTTATCACGAGCACCACTATAAGAACACTCATAATAAGACTTTGGCTAAGTCTATATTGTCTATTCCCTCTAAAAGCACTTGTTGGCTTATGGCTCTAAAAGTGCTCCATCGATAACTCTGCCAGTCATAGACTGCCAGATCTAGGTAAAACTTTTACAGGATCAACATTAAATTTACGATGAAAATGCATGGCTACCAACTTAACAAATTATTTCATTCGTATGGTTTTTTATTGAACTAGAACTTTCTGAACGAAATGCTTGGCTGCCAACATAACAAACAAGATTTTATAATAACGTCACTGGCAAGTTGGTAAACGTTTTGGCTAAATGCGCCAAGAATGCAAGGCTATATAAAAAAAGTTAACGTTAATTAAAAACAAACTATAAACAAACAAAATTATAAACAAACTTCCAATTTTTTCGTTAGTCGTTTTCATGTTTCCCGCTCTTGTCTTGTTTGTTATTTGTTATTTGATTGCAATAGTTTTAACAAAGTTTTGTAACATTAACATATCATAAAAAACATCGATGAAAACGAAATTAACTCAACACCGGAAGAAATATCCGCAGCGGCCCAGGAAGTGATGGAAAATTTGTTGTCTAGAAAATCTCGGCAATGATAAAAGTCAGGTACGAGAATTTCTGCGTGGAGACTGGAACACTGGACTTCTTAATTTTTGGAGAACGTATTACTCTAATACTCTAATTTAGTAAGTACCTACCTACTTTGTCGTAGAAAAAATATTGTATGCAACGTTGTATTAGCAAGTCAAAAAAAGCTCGTGGTTTATTTCTTACGATGTTCGCTACGCTCACATCGTAACCCACACCACTCGCCTTTTTTGACCCCTCTAATACAACTGTTGCATAAAATACTATTATTTAATACATAAAATAGGGCAGCAATTCAAATATCTGTTCCTAATTTAAGCGCGACTAGGATCGATATCATCTAATTTGGGATTAATTTATTTACTTGAGTATTGTAAACTCTTTTCTTCGTGATTCTGCGAAATGCACATCCACCAGGGCTATGCCAAATCGCTAAGGGGTGCGGAAGAAAAAAACATTACTTAATCAGAAATCAGTACTGTTTTTTTTTATGACACACTGTTTAACTATCATGCTCGGCTCTGGTGATTGGGCAGCCTAACTCCAGCGTGTTCCGTCGCGGTATTTGTGATTTTGTGATTAATCTGTGGTTAATGTTTTCATAGTGGTTTATTGTACGCGCTGGTCTAAATGAGTGGTCGACATTGTGTGGCGCGGGCGGCGTGGCAGGCGTGCGTGGCTATATATAACACGAGGGCCGCGTACCGGGGCGGCGGCGCGGCGGCAGCGCGGTCGCCTCCTCATCGCTCTTTCTACCATTCACTTATTAAACTAAACATGCTTTTAACAGTTACTGCTATGCCCTATTTACTAACGCTGGTGCTGGTATAGCGCATGCCTTCTAATCTAACTTTCATCTACTCTTTGGTTGACTCCGGAACTCCAAGCAAAATAGGACGTCTTTTCAAATCACCCCCAATGTCATGATGCACGTTCAAGTGACATAACAAGTTAAGCTCATTTTGAGATGTAATTATCCGTGTACGTATTGTGCATATTTTGGCACAAGAAAGGTAAGAAAACATGAAAAACTCACACGTCTGAGGGAGTTCTATAATGGGGACTAAGGTGATGACGTCAGCTCGGCGGCCGGTCATCGTCTAATTTTCGATTGCCAAAAGCCGCAAAACCATAACAACGATGCAGCGGAGTTAAATAATTACTGAAAATCGTAGGTCGTTATAAAATTATAGTTGGATGAAAAATGTTCAGAATGATCTAAGTCCTGTGTATAAAGAATATGAAATTGGAAATTGAAAGGGCCGATTATTACTCTTACAATGAGTGTAATCAATTTATTTAATGATTCAAAAATAGGCTCCTTCTTATCTTTTCACGTTCACTATACAATAACGTTACCCACGCTAGGCATCGAAAGCCCTCTCACATCGACAACTTTTATGTAGGTTGCTAGTATAATGGAAGAGGGTTTGTGTGTAATAGTAAATCGTGAATGGCTGTCGCTGCGTGAGCCGGGGCATGAATGGAGCAATCCGTGCTAGGACAACACTGGCCGGATGAGCTACGCATTATGATGACTAATATACGACGAAGATGTCGAATGTAGTCACCTTAGTGAATTTATGAATGACCAATCTCCATTATGAGTCACCTTTTGTGTAAAATTAGTGTGACGTTGGTTCATGGTGTAGCTCGGGCACGCTTTCCCATCTTTCGATGTTTCAAGGCTGAATTAATCCTAATTAGTTTGCAGACACAGTGTCAGTTGGCACGATTTTCGACGAAAATAATAGAATAGCTATATTTCTCAATACGAGGATGCCGCGGTCGATGTTGTCGACCGAGGCTCGTCTTGAAAGCACCGCGGTCGTTTTGGCTGGATGAGATCTGAGAAAATTAGTTCATCGACAATTTACTACAGCTTTTATTGTCGGCATTCTTTACTGAGGACGTAAGTTAATTTTATTTAGCCGCTAGCTGATTTCGCCTTCCCTACTCAGGCATGCGTGGAACGTTGTTTGAGTAGCGTTTTATACAACTTTCGCTATTTTAAACCCATGCGAACTTTCGTGGTGGTATTTGTGAAAGATTTATTTAAAAAATATAATAATAAAAGTATCATTAATTTATATGGGTAAGTATCTATCTCAATGCTACAATATGGTAGGCGGTATTTGATCATATAAACCTTATGCTATAAACTATACAACATGTAAATGCTCAATGCAAGCGGCCATAGATTATTGATCAAGGTCATCTAAGTGGTATAAAAAAAGAATACTGACCGCCATCGGCGTAAGTTTCGGAGCCGTAGCCATCTTGCAGGCCGTTGGCCCAGGTGCCCTCGTACTTGGCGTTGCTCGTGGTGCTCTGGCGCACGCCGTAGCGGCCCTTGTAGCCCTGCGTCCACTCGCCGCGGTACAGCCACCGCCCGCGCGTCTCCACGCCCAGCCCATGCCGCTTGCCGTTTTGCCACTGCCCCTCGAATGAACTTCCGCTGTGGAACAAACAAGGGTCTTTAAAATAAATAATGATTGTATTTAAAACAAAACATAATGTCGCTTCTGTGTAGGTGTCTAGCAATGGTAGCTAGCAAAAAATTACGAAACATATTCTCTAACAAAATATTTAGTTTATATGTAGTGTGGGTCTAAATAGTGAGAAATCTCTACACTTCGCTATTTCTCTTTACATTTAATAACATACTCTGTCTATGTACTTTTCAACAACGCGTCGTCAATAGATATTTACGTGAAGTTTCTTAGATAGGTACAGCAAAATAAAAAGTACTACATCAATATTTGCATTGTCACCTCATTATATAAAATAACTAGCTGTTGCCCGCGACTCAGTACGCGCAGAAATAAATATACTCGTATATTCTATATTCATTAGGGATAATAAATAAAAAATGTAGGATACTAATGGTGAATAGAACATTACTCCGAGCAACGCGAGAAGAGTTAGGCAATTCATGTTTCCGTAGTGATTTTCTCAAACAATATGAGGAAATGAAAATATTGATATAAATTATTAGATTATAATAAATTATTAAATTGCATATATTGGTTGTAAACTCGATTTTACCGCTTTCTAAAAACTTTTTTTAAATCATAGACATTATAAACAGAAAATTAAAAAAAAAACTTACACACGCACTGCGATGAAAACCGAGCATTTGGCCTGGCTGTATGGAATTATTCTATCGCCCTCACAATTTTACATGGAAATGTTTGAAGTTTTAAAAAGTTAACTAAGCGGGAAAAAATGTAGACCATACCTCGTACATTGGATTGGATCATGTACGATGTTTTTGACATAGGTATTATGAATATTGTATTCAATCAGGCGTTACTTTGCGGAGGTCCATTTCAATGAACACAAAATATTTTCCTTGCTACTCTGCTACTTACGTATCTTGCACGTAAGTAGTGGAGTAGCAAGGTAAATATTTTGTGTTCATAGGTAGGTATTATGAATCTTTTCACGATTTTCGCCAAAGAAAGTTGAATCTTGGCAGGCAAAATGCGTGTGACTAGCGGAGGTAGCGCTTCAAATGCTTCAAATAACCTCAAATGCAGTATACGCAGGAATCGTAGGGTACTTATGTGCCTAAGGCAGTCTTCTGTTAGGAGGTGTCAACTGGAAAACGTAATCGTGGAGGACATTAGACTGAGATGCAAAAACGTCCTAAACTTAAAATTATGTATTTGCGAGTGGGAGAAGGCATTAAAAATATGATGAGGAACATCTTAAAACTTTGAAGCCAAACACCAACTTCGCAAGAAACGTTCTAAATCTATAGTAGGTATATTCATGTAGGTACAATTCTAATGGACAACTGTAGTTTTATCCACAGTTATAGAGTTATAGGTGGCACCTGCAACCAAGTCTTATAGATTAAACTCAGCTTTTCCAGCCATATCCGAGAATCAGAATCAGAATCAGAATTTTTTATTGTCATCATTGTTACATATTCGACACTACATTGCGTAAATACAGACGTCAAAAAGAACAAGAATGACACGTCATTGAGGTCGTGAGTGAAATCTTTGAGGATCGCCATCGATGAATACGTAGTCATCATCATCATACGCACTAGAAGTAAATGAAGTATTTGAACTAGGCGTAATAAATATAACTCACGGTGACCGTAAAACATTACGAGTAGCTAAAGAAATGTATTCCCAGATATTATTTACGAGCAGAGATAGCCACGTATACTTGTAAGAGTCTACATTTATTACGACTGGCAGCAACAGCAATTCATGATTCCATATCTGTTTCTTAAATATTTTAAAAGTATTTGTGTAGGTAGGTCTTTAGTGACCTTTAAAGCGAATAAAACTACCGAAGTTTCGTTTTCACCTACTTAATTGTTAGGCAGTAAATTCTCGCATGCATACATTTGCCACTAATCATGACTCATGCAATTCCTATGAATTCCGAGGTAAGGCACCACGATGAAAACTCGTGACTGAAAATCAGTGTCGTAGTCAACTATTTATGAAATTCGTTCATTATTCATTCAACCAATAACTAAATAACCCAGCTTTATAATCAGTCAATCGCCTAATGGGTAGGTACACTGCTGTGTAGTTAAGCAAAGTACTTAATACAGTATGTATCTTTTTTATTAGTTGCAGCGAGATAATGGACCGGCCTGTTCTCGGCTCAAGCGGCGGAACAGTTCGAGCTTAACCTCTATTTATATCGCTGTTACACATTCTGTGGTAGTGTAACTGAATAATACAAGTTAAATCAACAGACTTCAGTTGTAAAGAGCTCCGGCCTTGAGGGTTATAATGAGGGCGGGTCGCTAAACTTATTACTGTACTGTACTGGTATACATTTGTATATCCCTACAGCCTGCCTCGTAGCCCTGCAAAGCCGCGTTATGAAATGGAAAATGTCTAGTAAAGCGGCGGCCGAGTGTTTATCGATCGTATCCCGTCTAGGATCTTGAATAGAGGTCAAGCCTTGGAAAACGCTTCGAATGAACACATTCGCTCTGCAGGTTACTGGGATGTAGAGCGAGCGCTGTAACCGCTTTAGAAATTACTATTGTAGGTATTGTGTTGCTGCGTTAAGAAACATCAATTATTTTTTAGTAGGTAGTTAATTGCATCGTTATCACTGCCAACCTGCCACAGAAACGAAATAGGAGTTGATTTTGAATTTATGTCTACTGAGTGTGAAATTTGGGGTAACAGGTCATTTTGGTACAAATGCCTAAATACACAATAGTTCAAAATGCCTCATTATAAAAATGTACTTCCGTCAAAAAGTATGTAAATGTATACATGTTATATTGAACAAAAGACAAATAAATTGTATGCCACAAAAACCTAAGAGCCTACAAGGCAAGCCTGCAAGGTAAATATTTTATGTTCCTAAGAGGCTAATTATATCACAGAAGAAACGAACAGAAAATAAATGGTCAAAATCCCACAATGCTCAATGGGATCGAAAATTCTCTTGTCAAAATGTACAAAAGTCAAAAAGTATGTATGTTAATGCCAACTTGCTTGTCTGTCCTAACGACGATGTTAGTTACATAGATAGCATTTTGAACATTTTGACTCCGGAGTATTGATTCCTTAAAACTTCCAGACACAAGGACATCTAGACCATAGTGAAAGTTGCCTTGGAAAGATTTTGAATGAAAATACATGGTTGGCCATAGCATAATTATTTTCCCCTAAAATATCCTCCCCTAATATATAAGGTGGCACAAACATTTTGTACTTTTTGACAGTGTTACATTTTAACAGACAATGCAATTTGGCATTTGTACCAAAATGACCTGTTACTAAATTTGGTCATATTTTTACTTGCTGCTTTGATTTAACTTGCAATTTTCGTTTCGAAACAATTTGACATGGTTCTAAGTATGCTCAACATTTTCATGGACTGACAATGGACAATACTTAGGTATTTTTTATAAGTAAGAGAGCATTTTAAAATTAGACTCGCTCCCTCTTTTGAAAGTTGGTATTGTGCGATTATCAAGCTCCGGCAGCAAAGAAACTCATAATAAATGTTTATTCTTCTTAAATAAATGTTTATGTTAAATTCATCAACTAACCGTTCATAAAAATGTCCGTAGCACTTTTTGTTGTAGTTCGACCTATACAATACACACAAAAACCAACGTTACTTAGGCAGTACGAGTATAATGTGCGTGCCCGTAATAGCTGCGATTAGAAATTTAGCTGCCAGTGGCATCGAGTGACGAGATGCGAATTGACGGTTGACGGTACGACGGTTTAGCGTGTCGACTTAACACTTGTTATAATGTTGTAAACAACGGCAGTACACTTTGATTCGTAACCTACGCTTAATAATAAACAGGTACTGAAAGATAATTCTTAGTCGCAAATTTTATTCAATATAAAAACCTAAAGTTGTAAGTAAACGACCGACAGCCATTATGACCAGCAAGCTTATTACGTAACTCGCTCGCGATCACCATCGCCATTCATTTTGACAGTTCATGTATGGGCTGACAATTGGCATCGGAATCAGCTAGCTGTCACATTCATACAAGAACTGTCAAAATGAACACGATGGCGATTGCGAGCGAGTTACGTAATAAGCTAGCTGCTCCTGCACCTGCTCAGATCTGTTCTTTTCTCCAGTCCGTTATGGTTGCCTGGTATAGAGATCGCTATGTAGCGATAAGGCCGCCTATTGTTACCTTATTACTTTTGTGTACCTTTTTTCTTTTTGATTGTTATATGTGGTGTTCAATAAAGAGTTACTGTATTGTATTGTATTGTATTGTATTGTATTGTATAAACCCGAGTTGGTTAGCCGCACTCGCTGAAAGTCTGCCGGTGTTCATGGCTTTTGGCAATGGTACTTAATTTACATAGTATTAAAGTGAAACAAACAGGTATTTACATATAATATGCCTATAAGTAAGTACTTAAAATACATATGCGCTACATAATTATTTAAGCTTTCTAAATAATACTGTATATAGGTACTTAAAACTATGTGATGGACGCATTCACGAAGTATCTCAAAATTATTATAGACTGTATTTCCAGTTATAAATATCGATTCCTACCTCCCAGATTGAACCAGTCCAATCTGCAACGGATGTACATCTAATCGGGCTCGGACTGACTCGGCTGTTAATAAAAGAAACATGATCGATTTTATTGCTATTTCAATGATGTTTATTTATTAACAACCGCAGAAAGTTCTTGCTAAAATATGTCACATTATATAGTGTTTTATTAAGTACCAGCAAGCAATGTAGAAATAGTCAATTATTTAGCAACAATATACAATATACAATCAACAGTTTCAAATCCATTACAAATAAAAATACAAATAATAGCAATGTAGATACTAACACGGCGCTACCATTTATCGTCCCATTTCAACCAATTTACAAAATAACTTTGACAAGATATATGTATACCTAGACCATGAAAAGAACATGAAAATCCGTCCAGCAGTTTTTGAGTTTATCGCGAAGTATGTAGTTATAAGTACACGGGTCTACAGGGCCTGGGTTTCGCAGAGATGAGACCCAGCTAGATCGATTTTTCGCCTCAAAAATCCCCAATTTGATATCTTCAGTTACTTTTTAATTTGATTGAGTACTTTGATTCATACTGACATACACACAAACATATAGTCGAACACATATATTCATTATAACCACTGATAAAATGTTTAAATATGTATAAATTGACGTCACACCGTCCATGCTATCCAAAACGTCATTTCATTACGACTATCAGTTCTGACAGTAAATACTCCTAAAGAGCGTTTTGAGTGATAGCACTAGGTACACAGTGATAGGTTCTTGCCAAATTACCATTCCATAATAATATAGTTATTTACATTCGTTTATATGTGTATGCTTATATAACGGCCACGCTACGTTGACATGCTGCTACGACCATCTACGGCGTAGCACATTTGTAGCTTGTAGCGCCTTTTATAGTTTTGTTGCGTCGGTCGGTATACATAAGTATTATAAGTATAGCAAGGTAGTTTCTCTCTTGTTCTATTCTAGATAATATATACCTTGAATATTCAAGGTGAATGGTGTCAAGATATAATCTATAGCAAGATTTTGAAGTGCAGGTAATAACATTTTATCTACTTAAATACTTAGTAGTTCAACTTTTAGTGTTAGCATATCGTGCAAGTAAATTTTTATTTGCTTTCAGTGGGTGTTCAATTGATTTTTATGGTTCCGTAGTCAACAATGAACCCTTATAGTTTCGCTATGTCCGTCTGTCCGTCCGTCCATCTGTTTGTCCGCGGCTTAGCTTAGATAGATTCTTAGTAGGTACTAGGAAGCTGTAATTTGCCTTATATATATTAACAACGCCGACAAAGTGGTAAAACAAAATCTTGAATAATTTTTTTAGGGTACCTCCCCGCGTAAGTAAAGTAAGGATATTTTTTTCTCGTTTTTCCCCATAGTGTAAGGTGTCGTTGGAAAGGTCGTTCTTTCAAAACATTAATAACATACAGTGCATGCAATAATGTTAATATGCAATAAAAAATCTACAGATAATTGTCACAAAATGGTCCCAACTCTGCATAGCAATAGCTGCATTGTGTTCCTCATTTTACGTCACGTCTTTACCTAAAGACGCGCAATTGACAACATTTCAAAAAAAAAGCATTTAAGTTTTTTTCGCGTTTATAATAGCTGGTTAAAAATTAGACTACCCGTGTTTCTCGGTTTTCCTTTGGTTTACTTAAATTCGTCGTTAATAATTTATTAAAGAAATGGTCATTAAAAAGACCGTATATACAAAGATAGGGATACTGATGTCGTGAACTTAGCATGATATAAAATTAAAAAAGTAACTTTCAAACAGAACTGTCATGTCATGTCACTTGCTTTGTTTATCAACCATTCATTGTCGTTCGTTCACGAATTTGTTATTTTGCGTTTGCTGCTTTGCAATACTGTGCATGCTTTGAGTTTATTTCTATATAATGACGACCGGAAGAAAGTATCACCAAGATCCTTTAATAATTTGTATCGTCCCAAGTTGCGGAAACACGGCGTTAATGGAAAAAATAAGCACTATAAGCACATGAACACAAGATACACAACACAAGATAAATTTGTCGACTTTAGCAGATTGCGGCTATCCGCTATCACTGATCAGTCAACCACTTTCATGTTATTAAAGCGTCTATCAAACCAATAATTAAATATTACGACATTTACGAGAATTGAAAACGTGTCGTTAGAATCAAGTACCTAATCCGTTGGACTGATAAAAAATGAACATGACATTGACAGCATGACAGTTCTATATTTTTTTAAATTCCTACGGTAATAAATGGACTAACGGCAGTATGAGTATATCCCTAACATTCACAATCCAACTTTTTTTACTGTTTTTCCTGAATATAAAAAAAACTACTGCATAAAAAAATCCAAAAATATTTTTACTGTAATGAGCAGTGTAAAATCTACAAACGGTATTTTCATTTTACTACCTTAGCAAATTTGAATTGTTGTCAATTCCTACTACAAACTATTTAGTCCGTGCTATTGTTCTTCGTAAACTCAGAGTTTGCAATGCAAATGATGTTTCTGAATATCAACGATCTTGGAACCTCGCTTTTGTTGATCAATTTTATTCAAATCTGTACAGTATATTTACATTTGACTAAAAAAGTGATCTTTACTTACTACTTGATCAAAATTCTGTATTTTATTGACATTGACTTGGCAGCACACCTTGCAAATAACAACGGCAAATAACACCCCTGAAGGGTCCTTTACAACGTGACCTTCGCCAACGTTCACAAGAGGGCGAAGTAACAGAGAAAAAAGAAACGAATTGTTTCATTAGACAATACGCTTTTGCAGGACTATAGGACCATCAATTACGATAAAGAAATCGATGTGATCCTGATTTTTTGCAAAGTAAGTTTGAAAAAGTCGCTGTGTGTAAAACACACTGGTATGTCGTAAAAGTTTAATAAAAGTTCGCATTTTGAAAGAGTCTTAAATATTAAAACACTATTGGACATTTTAGGTCAATTGTAATTTGACATTTTACAGACCGTAGGTAGAAAAGTAGACGAAATTTGTGATCGAGCTAAATGTCACACATCAATAATCACGGGATTTTGTCTTGAGTGTGATTTCACCATAAACGAGATTTGACTGATTTGGCTGACTTTGGCTGACTGTACAATATCGATAATCATTAATCACTATTTGAAAGAGGCCTACTGACAAACGTTCATGCAATTCTAATCGAGGTTTCATATATGATACCTGTAATTTAAGTAGCAACACAACAATGACCGACTTGTTGCTTTTCTTCGATCACGCGAGCTCAATAGAGCGAATATAGCCCACGTTCAGCAGAGTCAACTTGACCTAAAAAGGGTAACAATCGACCTAGCCTGCGACCACAGCCACGCGCCGCACCTGTCCAACTTATAGAAAATATTGCCCTTTAGAGCGCACACTGAGCAGAGTAGGTATTACTGTCATATGCCAGTCCATAAAATATACTTAGCGGCAAAAAATATGACTGAGCCGCCTAACATTTTTCTCACGGTCATGTCTTTATATTATTTCTTCATCTTTAAGTAGATTACTTCCATTTTCTTTTAAGTTGAGAAGTGTCATATCGGTTCTGACAAAAACTTCGAGACTAGTATAAGTAGTACACTCAGCAAGCCGGATTTCCCAAATTTACTCGTAAATATCTGCTTTGATTGGGTAGATCTAGTGACAATATTTCGTTTAGACTGAGATTATTTGACACTTAAAAAGTAATTAACCTTTATAAAGACAAGGCTTGAGGACTCTACATGAGGGTGCAAATAAACTAGAAGTTCGTCATGTTTGAACTAAAATCAAAGTGACATAAATTCAATTGCAAGGAGTCCATTTGTATTTGCGGTGCCAATTGCTAAAATCCAAGGTACTTTCCTTCAAGGGAGTAACCTTCCTACGTACTTTTTTGTTAGAGCTAACTCAGTCAGGGCAACTAGATACATAAAATAAATGAACATCAATATGAATTCCCCGCAAAAAACTTGGCAGAAACAAAACATAAAATAGAGTTAAAAAAGCCGAGCTACTTTCTTTCTACAATGGAATAAGGTGAAGATTTAATTTAATGTAGGTAGTAGTTAAATGTAGACATATTAAGGTAACTCGTAAGCTCGTAACAAACTAGAAATATTCTGTAATATTTTTCCTCCTTTCGACTCTACATTGATTTCTGTCATAAATAGTAAAGAAACTATACAGTTTCTAAGAACATATTATTATGATTACATCCTTTTTTGAAGATTATATTGTCAAATGTGAGATTAGATGATAATTGAAAATTTTAACAGCAGTAACGGGAGGCACGTCAAAAACGATACCTAGTAAATTCGCTCAAATAAATGTGCTCAACTCACACAGAAACATTTCACTCACACGCGGCGACTACTAAGATTTTT
Organism: Pandemis heparana; assembly: GCA_963854515.1. Taxonomy (NCBI): domain Eukaryota; kingdom Metazoa; phylum Arthropoda; class Insecta; order Lepidoptera; family Tortricidae; genus Pandemis; species Pandemis heparana. The sequence continues at coordinate 11,531,895 of OY978008.1, read as the reverse complement.
ATTCAGTGGATGTTGTTTATATGTGTATTGTTGTGTGTATACTTCCCTGTAGTCTACCTTTATTTGTGTTTGATCTTTTACTCAAGGTCACACACTAGTAAATCTCATTTTATTATAAAATTTGCTGAACATATATCAAGTGGGATTATGTCTCAAGTAGCTACTGAGGAGCTTGTTCAATTTATAATAAGTAACTAAGCCTTGAAATATTCAAGTTGAAAATACTTGAGAGGCTTTTGAAACGTCCTTGAGTAACAAAGTGAATGAGTACCATCAGAGATTTACCTACGTAGCTACAAGCTAAGAAACAAGAAGCTCTTCAATTACAGTAGGTAGGGATCGATGAACAAAAGAAATCACTTTGCTATACTGATATAACAAGTGTAAGATAGTTACGTCTGTGCGACAATTAGGTATATGTTTATATATAAAACCCTCTCCGCTTCCACATATAGCAACATGTTAGACAGACTAACTATCACCTACACCGTACAAGAGGCTAACGCGTTTCAAGCTCCGTAATAGTTAATTTTCAAAGCTACTACGGGTACACCGACTACACCGAGAACAACTGTCTATCAAGTCTCAAGTAAATCAACGACGTACCCGAAATCTTATATGTGTATAGAAGTCTGTTAGCAACATTTTTGAATATTGATATTATTAAATAAAGGTACCTCCGCAAAGTAACGCCCGTTACAAACAAACGGTGGTCAAGTACTGGGCCGCATTTTTCAGTGACACGGATACCCTGGCCTTAAAAAAAAATCATTTTGGTCCATAATTTGTTAGTTGAAATCGAAATTTATGGTTATACCTTATACTTATCTACATGAAAATTTGAAACTCGAAACTAGTTATTATTAATACCAGAGTGAGAGGGACGGGATGATATGAACTTCAAATTTCGGAGTAGCCGCCCTTACTCTATTAAGAAATTTAATGAAAAGATTTATGCTATTGTATGGTCGGCCAAATAAGTATTTCTATCACTTTTCATTCTACTTACTGTCAAATGAAAATGTCGTTGGGGTGGCAGACCACATACCTACCTATTTGACTGATATTACTCTATCTTGTCTCATTCGATATAAATGTGGATGGCACTGTGATTTGGTTCTAAAAGTTAGCTTTTATTACGAACTATTATTTTGTAATTTATGAAGCCATTCAATCCGAGTGGAAACAATTTTATTGTTTGAATTTGGAAGACAAAATGGTAAAAGTAAAACCGTTTATATACAATTTTTATACAATATATACATTTAAATACTGACGGAGTCATAGATGAAGTAACTGTTACAATAATAATGTGCCTATACTTACGAATTGATACTACTTTAAAAATACTACTCAAACAGAATTTGTTAAAGTTGTTAAACTATTCCCAGCCACTAGGAAAATGGATTTACTCACGAACAGTCACAACAGCGAATGTGTTTCAAGTACCACAATGGTAACAGCCGCAGTCGCCATGTGTCCGACTGATCCATCCAGGAAAATAGATGCGAACAGATGTACGTATGCAAATAGATACAGCTCCGTATGACTACACTACTGCATAGAGCCGACTGCCTTCGGTAAATCAATCTGCAGTAAACAATATCCTTATAGCTAGGAAAATAATACTGCACGATCTCATATTACTACTTTATATGTATTCGATATGACAACCTCGATGTATGGCATTGGATGTAAACGGGTAACCTGTCATAATAATATTATTGTGTTGAGGTCACGAAGAGAGCATCACAGTGACGTCGGGATATCCCAAGTTTCGATGGATCAATGACCTGACTAAAGTGGGCTGCGTTGGTAAAGGCTAGCTGGATGAAGAAACCGGAAGGCCTGGCACCGAGACGCATTCTGAAAGAGCCGGTATCGGTACATCGGGCCTTCCTTACAATCCAATATAACTAACCAGTTCAAATACCGACCTATCGTACCTATAGCCTGACAAGACTAACGGCGAAAGTTACAGGACGATTTATTTAGAATAGTTCCAATTCTCAGAAATACAATATTTAAATTTAAATTTAAAGTTGAGTAAAGTTAGGTTCTGTGGTTATTCTCCTCCTATCTTTTTATTATGAACAGAGGGAACATGTATGTACCTATACAGTATTTAGAGCAATGTTAAGCAACTACGTAGTAATTTTGAGGTCATCTTTATTTTATAAGAGATATTGAGGACGAAGCCCATTTATAAATATTTTGAGGATTATTCTGCATATTATTGGTACCAACAGTCAAACAGCCATTCGAGTATAATGGGTACCTAGCGACAATGTTGTTGACAGTGTTGATGATAAAATTTTGAGACACCACGCAGAAGAATTGACGCACGTGTTAAATTGTTCCCAATTAGAAGCGATAAAACAATGATTTCAGCCATGACTTCCTATTGAACCTGTAATGGGCATGTATGCAGCATTGACAGCAAGTTAATTGATATTGTAGAGCAGGCAAGATGCGATACCACTGTTATCACGTGTCGCTATACTCGCTATCAATGGCTATAGATCGATATGAACATTTTGGCCGCTATTAGGCCATGAGGCACTTTCACCGCCGTTACACGCGTTTTCTAGCGAAACACCGAACTCAATTATTAATAGCAGCCTATTTTTGGAGCGGCTTCGGACGCCGATTCGCGCTCAGGCATGTGCGAGGCCCGGGCGAAGTCACTCTCTCACCTGGGCCAGGTGTAGACGCCGGAAACTTCGAACCCGAAGTGCCAGGAGCCTGCATAGGCCCCTTGGCTTTTGGGTCCAGTGCACACACCATGGCCGTGGGCCTTGCCGTCCTCCCAGTCGCCGCAGTAAGTCCCGCCGTCGTCAAAGTCGAAGCGACCGCCGTTAAGGGTTCGCTGCGGGGGGTTTCCGCTAGCGGCGAGCGCGGCGTCGGCTGGCTCGCTCGGCTGCATCACGCGGACCCGTGGTGCCGCGGAGGGGAGGGCCTCCCGCGCGCGCCCTCCACCGAGCTCGTGGTATAAATAAACATCAGCTGGGCATGTCGCGCCGCGGCGCGCCGCCGAGTGAACACCGCTCCCGTCCTGCGCGCTGAGGACTGCGCCTCCGGCCGCCGCGCGCCCGCCCGCCCTCCACCCCGCCGCCCGCGCCCGCCGCCCGCACTGCGCCGTTCATTGTGCTCGCTTTGCCCCGCCGCGAATACTCCGCTATGGCCGTCCGTAAACTCCGCAGGCTCACCACGGACCCGCGCCTGACCGTTGCTGCCAGAATGCTCACACGATCACTTCCTCCGCTAAATGCATCCTTACTTTTTATGAAAGATGAAAGATATCTGCAGCACCTTTACATGATTTATATTTTATGATGACACGGGCGGGACATGCAAGGGTCCGTCAAGAAGCGCCATGATTTAATTTTTTGAATTGGATATAGAAATAACTAATAATTAAAATTGAGGAGGGCCGATTGCCCAATGTAAATAAAATTAAAAATACAAATTGAACATAAAATTGGGTATTACTTTTTATTAATTTCAAGGGAAATTTTTATAAACGACCTTAAGTTTAGTTCAAATATGGATTCCCGCCTGCTTCCTTTGTGGTCTTTTTTTCACTTTCTTTGAAATAGGTAATTTCTTAGTTATTATGCATTTTTGGGAAGCTAAGAAAACGGTGATGTTTTTAAAATAATCTGCAAACTAAGTTCTATTAACGATTTTATTAGTTGTTAAAGCCCGGGTTCCCAACCTGGGGGTAAATTACCCCCTCGGGGGTAAAATCGGTTTTTCGCGGGGGTCATGAGCTGGTTAGCTGCATGATTTCCTTGCCTTAACAACGAATAAGCTCGTCTGTTAGAGGTAAAATCCGTGACCCCTGGTTAGGTCATATTCATAAAGGGTAACGGAACTGAAATGGTTGGAACCACTGCCAGGTTCACCCACACTGCCTGCAATCTCAAAAAAATATTGAAATATCGTTTTCCGTCTTCATTTTTAAATTTGGACCAATAATTGTTAATTTGTATACAGGATAATTTTACAAATGATTACAAAGTATAAAACATAAACTAAAGCTACCTTAAAAATAAAAATTATAACAATTTGGACCCTTAGGTAGGGTCCCCATCACGCAGGCAGCATTCCCGCGTTGTATCGCAATTGCGAGTCTTTGTGCGAGAAAGCTGCCGGCGCGAGGGTCGTCCGTTGCCTCCCTCAGGCGTTTACTTAAGTCTCTGTAGAGCCCACGTGCGCCCTTGCCCCACGGACCGAGTGTCTCGACGCCAAATGCAACGAACTCGTACTGGGCGCCGAGACACTGGTATTTTGTTCTCTTTGCCCGCTCTCGGGTGTCCGCCGCCGCGCCGGCCTGCTTGCACGTCATTGGGAGGTACGACGAAGCCATAGTGTCGGCGCAAGTAGCGTCCCACACCAGCGCACGTCCGTACCTCCACGGGATTAAAGACATCCCATCAGGGCGCTTGCCATCGTTCCGTGCAATCTGGGGCTCCAGAACAGCGGGAACGTTGGCACTGACGAGCGCCCTTCTGAGGATGTCATTCAGGGCAGCATGACGGGACAGGCGGCAGGCACCCGAGGAGCAAGCGAGTCCGTGGTGGCCAAGGCGATCAACGGGGGCCCCACAAGAGACACAGTTATGACCCACGCAAACCTCAGCACCAAGTCGGAGACCAACGGCTATCCGGAGGGTGACTGGGTCTATGTAGGTGCCTGTGGTACGGCCCCTGGGGCCTTACCATGACGTCTTAATGCGTTTCAGTTTAGGTCCGCTCGCTGTCAGATTCATACTAAAAGTGACAGCTAAAACTTGAACTGCGTCGGAATTAGGACGTCATGGTAAGGCCCCAGGTCTCTACAATCAGCGGTTTAGGCTGTGCGTTGATCCGTCAGTCGTCAGTCAGTCATTCAGGCCAGAGCATTTTATATGTACAGAAGATGAACAAATAAATTTCAACAAATTTGACAGCGTTAGGTACAAGATGTCGCCATTTCTGAAACAAAACCTATAAAGGTTGCGATAGCAAATGCCTACCCTCTTTATCATATAAATTTAGAAAATAGGCAATCTAGTGACACCGTGTTTATTCGTCTACCTACTTGACTTCCGCATAGCCATGGCGATAAGGGGTCGGGTCCCAGGGGCGGCCGCCTCACTCTAAAGTCACGCCATTTGTTGGGGACTCCGTTTTAGCCAACAAAAATGGCTAAAGGTTAACATCAATTAGTAAAACTTCAGGAAATAGCGTTGTTTGAAGCAACGTGGTCTCGTATACTTATTTACCTACAATGCGTACCTACTAGTATAAATTTGAGGACCAAATTGGGGACGTTTTGACAAAGGGTCAGGTTAAGAGTACCTACCCTAAACCGACGATCTTGTCACCACGATCTTGTGATCACGATTAATTATTGCATTGGACACATCGATACCTACCAACACTAAAAACGAAGTATAATAGGCGACAAATAAGTAAAACGTGGAGGGGATATGCGCAGTATGAAAAACAACATCATTTTCATACTGCGCTTATCCCCTCCACGTTTTACTTATTTGCCGCCTACTGTACTTGTATAGACCACATTATAGACTTTCATTCAATTTCTGTGAAATAATCGTAAAAAATACGCCAAAAGTGCGACGTTGTCAGCTCAGTAGGAATAAACCCTCTTAAAAAAATTATAAGAGTACTAGTTAGATAAGCAAGTTTAAAGTTACTACTAAGCATAAACTATACTAACTATTTACGTCTACAAAAGAATAATGAATGCTCGGTAACTTAGTACTTATGCTTTTAATTTGCGATTACTATAACTCTACCAACATTATGCATAGTGTAAGTTTTTGGGTCACAAAATGTATACGTCTTTAACGGATTTGCATTAAAATTACAAATACTTATGTATTTACTTAAATTAAATAGTACTTAAAGATCAGTTGGTTATCATTTTCATCCTTAAATAAGTAGCGCTGCAAATAGGTAATAGGTATAACTACCTAGCAAACGTGCGAGTTGTGCCCAGCCTACTCTTAAACTAGAGCACCTTCGCTACTTAATTCCCGAGTTTTGAGGACTACGTAATAGGATATAGGATATGGGAATCGCAGATATAGGAACACTAACTTTTGCCCGCGACTTCGCCTGCGTGGAATTGACCAATATAAATTGACTTCACACTGCCTACATTTTGCTTAGGAGGCAGGGCTCTGCTAACACTGGACTCGCTTGCTTAATTTGTACGGAACCCTCGGTGTGCGAGTCCGACTCGCTCTTGTACGATTTTTTATCACCCATAAATAAATCTTAATAGGAACTCATGTGCAAAATTTCAGCCATGGTTTTAGGTTGTGCCTCAAAACATGCTCAAAACTAGAGTCTGTCTAACCAAAGCTGAACCCACTAGTTATTTGATTGGCAACATTTTATCTTTAACTGCGTCTATCTGAGGTGTCATGTTGTATGTCAAATTGACATTTCTCTAACCCCCAGCGGCCTTAGCACGCTAAAATGTAGACAAATATATGTCTGTGGATAAAATATATTGTCACGACATATTTTATCGCGGGCCCTAACATGCTATGGACGAAACATAAAATTAACCCTAGGTTTAAATTTTATCACACGACATAAAGCAGTGTTGCCAACGATTTAAAAAAATGCATTTCGGTCATTGTATTCGTTCAAACGCTCAGTGTAATTGAGTCTTATTTTAACATTCTACCTATTAAAGATGTCAAAGAATCTTAGCGGCTGACTCGTAAATAGTGTTTATCGTGATTTAGTCGGATTATCACATTTGTCGTGATTGGCGGCTTGGTTTAGGCATGTCACATATGAGTGGTGGTGGTTCATTTTTTTTAATGTTTGCCGGATAAGTAGGTTAGATGGTCTACTTACGGCTTAGTTAGTTTCCAGCCTCTACAGTAATGTATTATTGATTACGATAGCGCAATAATTGAACATAACATAAAATTAAACATCATTTCACACAGTTCATTCAAATCAAAACAATTCGTTATTTAATTCTAGTTTATCATGTTATTTCTTTGGTAACTGTATATGCGTCGGAAATCACTGAGCCCACCGCAGCACGTTTGGGCACAAACAGAGGTTACGATTCTCGCCTTTTGTATGATTAATATCGACATAACTGCTTCTTTTTAAATTTATAATTATCATTGGCCATAGTATTAAATTTGTCGCAGTCCTCAAGCCACCTACATAAATTTATCCCAACTAACTGTCAAAAGGGTATTAATTATGTCTACATTTGGATTACCGTGTTAGAGCAATAGACAAATTGTCTACTCAGTCATCAAGTGTGGATAAAATACCGCGACATAATTTAGCGTGCTAGTCACCGCGACAAAATATCGTTTGTCGCTCATTTGTAGACAAAATGGGTAGATAAACGTTACCGTGCTAGCCAGGCAGGCCACATTAGCGGGCGAAGGTTCGTGTCGCGATTTCGCGTAAAAAGTTCGAGTTCGTGTAACCACGAACTACATGGCCACACTAGACCAAATTATCGCGATAAAAACTTCGGGCAAACTATGTCGCGAAACTCTGAATTTGGCGGGAAAATGAACCAAGGGCGCAAAAAAACAAAAAAAAATAGAGGAAGCGTTTGCTTTGTATTGTATGTCTGTAAATAATTATTGAAATGTCACTTGTCAAAATTGACGTCCATTTCAGAAATTTCAAAGTACGAAGTGTAGACACTTGCACGAACACGAACTCTGTCGTGATAAAATCCTTTGATCTGCGCTAGATATCGACAGGAGCCCGAACACAGTTCGAGTTCGTCCGAATGATTCGCGATAAAGCGAATTGTCCATCCACACATGCTGCGATAGGGCGAACCTTCGCCGAATCCCGCTAGTGTGGCCGTAGCATAAGAAAATTGCAGCTGTGTGAGTGATCCTGTTACCCGGTCATGATTTTTTGAAATTGCCGCGCTTTTACAGGTTCAGCTTTGGTTAAGAGGGTGCATCCGTGCTGAGCTAGCAACGTCGCATTTTTGGTATTTTTTTGCGATTATTTCACAGAAATTGAATGAAAGTATAAAATATCCGTCTGTAGTGCACTTCGTTTTTAGTGTATTAATGTGTCCAATGCAATGATTAATGGTGATGGACTTTTATTTTCGTACTAAAGGGATAAAATACTATATCTCGTTTAATAAGAAAATAAAAGTCCATCACGATGAATTATTGCATTGGACACCTTAATACACTAAAAACGAAGTGCACTACAGACGGATATTTGATACTTTCATTCAATTTCTGTGAAATAATCGCAAAAAATCACCAAAAATGCGACGTTGCCAGCTCAGCACGGATGCACCCTCTTAAACAGACTAAGGACACTCTATCAAAAATTAACTGTCAACCCTATAATAGTTGTACCAAGTTTTTTTAAACCCTAAAACGCGTTTTTATGTGTGTTGTGTGTGTAATATAAGTGTAAAATAAAAATCACAAAAACGTATATACACATCAAAGAAAATATTATAATCACTACGTTTTAAGAGACGGTAGTTCCATATATTAACTTGACATTCTGAGTCACTTCTGAGTAATATGAAACGTAGTCTAGAATGCAGTACCAACAAGACAGAAATTATGACAGCTCGGTGAGCTTGTTTCAAGTGACAAAAAGTCACGTGGCATGTGTCACTTTGAGAACAAAGTGGCTTTGCACATGCAACTTTTTGAAACTTCAAACAGAGAGTGTGGGAGCGTAATTAAGGCAGTGCGTACTGTACGAGTTACATTCCTTTGAAAACAGAACAAATAAAAAAAAACTTGTTTGACGTTTATTGTTTATTTGACAGATTGAGTGTAAGTACTCTTTCTTTTGTACTAACTGTGTGTGTGTGTGTGTGTGAAGGCACAGGCATATATCGCAACAGGCTGTGTATTGTTTGTTTATCGATCAATCCATTTAATGATTAATTCCTTTATTATCAATAAATATTAATCTCGCCCACATCCCTCTTATTATCATGTGTGCTTGCTTGTGTGTAATAAAACAGACTCGCTCGGTGGTGTTTATGTGGCGTTAGTCGATAATGTGACTTTAATAATTTATCAATGCGTGGAGTAGTATTACATTTTATTATTTATAAGTGACTCAGAGCTTTGTACTCTGATTGAATAAACATTGCTTTGTGAAAACTAGACGAACTTTCTTGTGAGTATAATTTATTTCTTGCTGAAATTAATGTTTGATTTACATGTAAATCTACATTGTTTTTATTTTTTATGAAGTACGATGGAGAATTCAGAAGCCAATGGCAGTAACAGGACTACCCTGTCCACCTCATCATGGTGCCACCCAGCAAACAAAGTACACCGATTTATGGCACTGATGTTGATGTGTTTCCTTTGTTTCGGTAAGATACAATAACTTTTCCTTTCATTATTCATACCTACCTATTATATCTTCAGTATGCCTAAGGATGGCCTAAGGTCATCAACCATCCTGTTCGTTATCTGCCTAGCATTTGAATATTGTTACAAATTTCCCAGAAAAGGCTGGGGGGCTACTCCAAAATACGATTTTCGAAGTTCGTATCACGCCGTCTCTCTCACTCTCAAATTAATAACTATTAGTGAGAACGGAACGGCACGAAACGAACTTCGAAAAACGAATTTCAGAGTATAAGGCCTGAAATTCTCTGGCATGTCCCACATTAAAACATTTTGGAGCATAGGTATCTTTTTTTATTCCTGCCATAAAATAGTGCCTCGCTTAGGATAATCCTTGACCATTGGCTGGCATGTTAGTCAATTATCTATAACTAATGGTTGCCCACAATTTCATCTGTGCTGAATTTGCTTATTGCTATCCCACGGGAAATATGTGATTTTTGGGATAAAAACTATTCTGTCTTTCCCCAGGACTGAAACGATTTCTGTAATAAATTTCATTCAAATCAGTTCAGTGGTTTAGGTTAGGTTAGACATTTATAATATAATTCCTCTTGATTCACTCTATCTATTAAAAAAAACCGCACCAAAATCCGTTGCATAGTTTTAAAGATTTAAGCATACATAGGGACATAGGGACAGAGAAAGCAACTTTGTTTTATACTATGTAGTGATTAGGGATTTAAAATTTTGCAGGTTCTTATTTCTGCTATGACACACCAGGAGCTCTAGCAGATAATTTCAAAGATGACCTGCATCTGAACACATCCCAGTTCACACTAATATACTCCATTTACTCTTGGCCAAATGTGATATTATGTTTTATTGGTGGATATTTAGTAGACAGGTATATTTACTACTTTGATTTTGAACAACTTCAAAAAAAGAATGAGGGTCTCAATTTGTTGATAAACTACACCCCCTTGCAAAAAAAACGGGCACCACGGGTTTTTGTATTATATGTGCATAAAAGCTTACTTTTTAAGCTAGTGCCCGATTTTTTGCAAGGAGGTATATAAGCTATTATCAATCTTTGGCTATGTTTTACATTTCACATGAAACAGAGACTAATAATGGCTGACGCATGTGTGACCCATTTAGCTTATAGGTATGTTCTGTTATAAATATATTATATTATACTCTCAGGGGTGAAAAAAAGCCGTGGTAGCCTAGTGGTTTGACCTGTGGCCTCTCAAGCAGAGCGTCGTGGGTTCAAATCCCGGGCTCGCACCTCTGAGTTTTTCGGAATTTATGTGCGAAAATTACATTTGTAATTTGCCATGAGCTTTTCGGTGAAGGAAAACATCGTGAGGAAACCTGCACACATCTGCGAAGGAATTCAATGGTGTGTGTTAAGTTCCCAATCCGCACTGGGCGCGCGTGGGAACTATAGCCCAAACCCTCCAATACACGGAGGAGGCCTATGCCATGAGGCACGCCGAATTACGCGACAATTTAATAAATAAACGACATTAACAACAACATGTACTTACTGAAATTATAGCGAATTTGGAATAAAAAGGCTTATAAATAAAAATAAATAAATAAAATACTCTCAGGGACATATTTAGCGGAACACAAAAAAGTTAGCAAAACGCGTACTTTATGCTTGAAAAATAAAAATACTTCACTTTTTTGTGTTCCGTTAAATATTTCCCTGACTGTATATGATCATCCTTACATTATGTACCGTTTTGTGACCTGAATCTGCTATCAATGAGTAGGAAAGGAACTAATGTAGTTTAATTAATTTACAAGTCCTTGTAATGTTGAACTTTAATTTGTTTACATTAAGTCATAAGTTCATAACCTTTGATCATCTTATCAAACAAAGTGTTTCATTGCTTTTGAATTTTAATTACTAGACAAGGATATCTCTATAACATAAAATATTTTTTAATGCATTGAGAGGGTATTCTTAAGCTGACAATGATGTCTTTGGATTTTCAAAAAAAATATATTTTTCTTGTGCTTTTATAAAATATCCACAGAGATAAAATGTATCTGATAAGATGATTTGCATTTTGCAGCCATAAAATGTCAACTAAATGCAGTATCCGATTTAAACGTAATATTTATCATATTGCAGGTACTTTGGGGTGAGATTGGGCACTGTTATTTACATGACTATTGTCTTTATCGGAGCGATGATATTTGCACTCGGAGCATATGTGAATGCATTCTGGTTGATCATACTTGGTCGATTTATATTTGGGTAAGTAGTTTCTCTATAGTCTTTCATGCCTATTTCATTTTATTTGAAAGACTGAGTCTACAAAACACCAGCCAGATAAGTCTTTTCCTGTGAGCATTACATTGCGGCGTCCTAGATTGCAGATCTCTGTACTGTAACATTACACAACACACACTAATTAATACAGATGTAGTGCAAAATGATTTTCTATGACATTTTATTGAATCCCATGCCGTTTTCAACTTTAACGACATTTGAATAAGACATTTGTAAAACAATTGAATCTGACGGCTGCATTGTATACACGACTTTAATAACATGTCACTAAAGTTGAAAACCGGATAGAATTCAACTAAATTTTATGGAAAAACTTTATGCACTACACCAGTATATCATTTTATATATTCATTTTACAGTATTGGGGGAGAATCACTGCAGGTGGCGGTAAACAACTATGTGGTGCTCTGGTTCAAGGGCAAGGAACTTAACATGGTGTTTGGCCTGCAGCTCTCCTTCTCCAGGTTTGGTAGCACTGTCAATTTCTGGGTAATGGAACCCATATACAAATGGGTTGCCACATACTTTGTTGGTTATGAGCGTCTGGGAGTCACTTTGTTCATTGGTAAGCATAACTACTTTTAATTATCCACACTTATATTATAAATTATATATACCTATAGTCATGTGAAAGCAACTGAGTTGATCTGTCTGCATGTTACCCCTTCACAATAAAACCTTTGAACCAATTTAAATGAAAATGAATGTTCATAGGTGCATTGAGAAAAAAACGATAGTGATAAACGAAATTCACACAGATTAAGTTTTCTCTAAAATGTTAAAAATTACCCCAAAACTAAACACTACAATTTACATAGGTATGTTTACTTTCAGCTGCCCTCACCTGCCTCATCTCTCTCATATGTGGACTTGTTCTCGGATGGATGGATTATAGAGCTGAGAAGATTCTGGGTAGGCTTGAGGAATCAGAGAACAGTGAACCATTCCATATGAAAGACATACTCCACTTCAAATCAGTATTTTGGCTTGTTTCTGTGATATGTGTGGCCTATTATTTGGCTATATTCCCATTCATAGCATTAGGAAAGTAAGTATTAAATTAATTTTGTGTGCAACTGATATTTGTCTTGAATAACGGGATTTTAAGTTCGATAAACACATAGTTACCTGATAGGGGATAGACTGATTCATGTGGGTGTTATTTTATGCGAACAAAATCTCATTACTGTATACAAATGTATACGATAATAAGATAAGGGGGAAAGTTGAAAAAAAATAACAAAGGTATCTAAGTAAGTGGATATATTCATCAATTGAAATACTTGGAAATATTTTTCAGATTATTCTTCGAACGAAAATTCGATTTTATGCCGCAAGATGCTAACACTGTCAATTCTATGGTGTACTTACTATCAGCAGCGCTGAGTCCATTTTTTGGTGTACTTATTGATAAAACAGGCAGAAATGTGATGTGGGTCATTATCAGTAATGTCACTACTATTGGAGCTCACTGCTTGTTGGCATTTACCTTCTTCAATCCATATACTGGAGTAGTAAGTAGTATCTGTGTACTTAGTAAGCATGTCTCAATAGATACAGTTGCCGGCAAACATCTTGAGCCTGACCTTGAATGCGCAAAAGTGGATGTAGAGTCTCTCTCTTTGGTATAAAAGTACATGCGCGATCTTACCACTACCACGTCGTTCTTGCTTAAGTTGCCGTAAGCTGTACTATGGATCTTTTTTATAAAAAATCTGCTTAGATTGTAATATACAAATGTTTGCCGTAAAAAAAATAAAAAGAGATTTGTTAACCTGTGCTGTGGTATCTTAACTTTATTTATAATTATAAATATTTATATTACAAATTTATTTGTAACAATTATTTCAGGTGTTATTGGGAATATCATATTCACTTTTAGCCGCTGGTCTGTGGCCCTTGGTCGCGCTGATTGTACCAGAGAATCAGCTGGGTACAGCATATGGCATGTAAGCTACATGTTTAATTAATCTATCTGCTATACTTAAGTACATCAACAAATACAAACTTAATTTAAATGCGGTTTTAATACTGAAAACTAACAAGATTTTTTGTTTCTTGTTATAGTTGTCAGGCTGTCCAGAACTTGGGATTGGCTACTGTTATACTATTGGCAGGAGTGATTGTTGACAAATATGGATATTTGATGCTGGAAATGTTCTTCTTGGGCTGCCTGTTTGGTGAGCCAGTTAGCTACAAATATCTCTTTGGTTTGGTAGGTAGGTGCAAATTTTATGTTAACTTAATATGCTAATTTTCTTTTTCAGTGTCTTTGATAGCCGCTGTGCTTATTTATATAATCGATTCAGCCAACAATGGTATCCTAAACCTCTCTCCAAGTGTTAGAGATTCTATTAAGCCGTAAGTACATGCTAATCAACTATGGTGTGGGTATAATCGCAATCGCAAATAACTAAACTTAAAACTTACATATTAATTACAGGACTAGAGCGATTGATGAAACTGCGAACTTGTTGGATACTGAAGAATACACTGACCAGGAGGAGACGGACTCCAGGCCCCAGGAATGGGAAGAGGAGGTTACCTCTTCTCAAGATATCGCGCAAGTTCAGTCAGACAGAATACGCAGTAGATACCTCGCACAAATATTGCCAAACTCAAACATTCCTGACAGACCATAGACCATAGTTTACATGACAGACATTATTAACTTTGTAAATAAATTTATTTTTGTAGATATTTGTAATCTCACTTGAGTTAATCCTGACTAATGCGTAATTAAATGTTATAATTTATAAGTAAAATTTATCATATAATACCTATTGTAATAAAACATTTAGACAATTGGACTTAGCTATGTTTAATTTATTTGTCACTGAACTCTATTCCTTAGTTCATTATCTATTCTACATTATTTTTGGACGATAGTATCACATAGAAGTAGAATTGAAGAGGCACTTGCATATTATCTCAATTTACTTAATGGTTTTATATCACGATACACCTAAGTTTAACCATTTGAAAACTATTTTATATCAAAAATAATGTGTTTCTAAGTATGTATATTGCAAAAATGATGCCTAAGCCTGGAATCTGCGATTCTGCTGTTGCTGACTGCTTTTAACAATTTTGTACTAGCTAGTGTGTTTGCATTAAAACGAAAGTCCAGTCCAGTAGACTTTAAAAGTCAGGCAACTAGAGGGTGGGCAACTTAACTGCTTAATTTTCTATAATCCTTTATACTTTCAATGGGAATCTAATTCAATTGAAAAAAGCAAGTCAGTATTTTTAAAAAAGAAACGTAATTTTGGCCTCTACCATATTTTTTTTCGCAAATTATTTGCAATATTTTCAGAAACAATTATTATCATTCATAGGTTACAGTTTTCATCTGTTTAGTAGATTGGTGAGTCTAACTTCTATGTATCTTTTACATTAAATTAATTGATGCCATAAATTGCAAACTAGGTATATAAAAATTACATGATAACAGAACATACTTTATTTTAGACTGTCAATCTCTTGAAAGTGGGTGCGTAACGATGGGTATAACAACATTTGTTATAATATTAGTCGCTATAACGCTCATTTGATATAATTATTGAATCATATAACAACATTTAATATATTTAAATATAATATAATTATGATTTTCTATAACGATCATTTAATCTAAAAATATTTCATATAACATACTATTAGTATAATGCATATTTTCTATAATAAACTTATGATATAAAGTTGATTTCATATAAAGTAGTTAGCATAACAATTTTTGATATAATGTATTAGAGAGCAACCTCAAATTGAATACCCCGAAAAACTTACTTAGGCAGAAGGGTAAAGGGGGGACGGGGGGCTCGCTTAAAAAAACACCCCACACAGACTCGTACAACAACTTGGGTAGGTTCGTTAGTTACCTTGTGACTCTCAGAGCAGAAATAGAAGCCCCGCGTTAGCGGGGCTTCGTCAACTCGCTCTTGAACCTCTTGCATGTGCGTAAAACTTAGTGCTACCAGATACATAGGTTAGGTTAGATTAGAATATTACCTGCTACTTTTAAAAATATACCACATGATAGTTATACAATACGAGTTTTATATGAAATCACAATTGTACCAAAAGATTATTATATGAAATCAATGTTATACCAAATGATCGTTATATGAAATAAAAATTGCTATTTTGATATTATACCAAACGTTTATTATATGAAATGAGTGATTATATAATTTGAAATTATATCAAATGTTTTTATATTGAATGAAAATATATCAATTGTTTTTATACCGATCATTACACACCCCTTGAAAGTTCCATGTCATCATCATCACTCATTTTCATAGTGAACTCAATCAGTATCATTTTTAGTGGAGGGAGGAAAACTGTTTAAAAACAAGTTAAACTAGGTGAATGGAAAACTGTGACAAGTAACTAACACTTGTGATTTCTCTTCTGTGGACATGATGAATATCTTCATGAGTTCACTATTATTATTTCAACTTATCTTCAATGTGCCATTGCAAGCCATTGCCTGGCAGTGGGCTATTGATAAACGGTAAAATCCAAGTTAAATACCATTTGGTTCCAAACACTTCTACTATGTTTGTTTTTAATCCTTTACTGTATTCCTTAGATCTGTGTTTCCGTTCTGCTGTAGTTTGGCCTCTAAAAACATTATTGAAATGATAGTAAACCAAGAATCCCGAAAACAGCCCTACTAGTATATTAATTACAAACATTAAAATATACAGACTTTCATTACCAAAATCCACTACGAAGCTTGCTAATGGAAATATAAACTTAAGAATAGCCAGGCCATGGTTCCATGAAACAAATTTAGCCATAAATAAAACATTGTAATAGAATGCATACACCATAGAAATAAAAATATCCAGAGTAAAGAGTATAAAATACCTATAGTTAAAATAACCAATGCATGAAGTAAGGTATGTGCAATGATGATCTCTTTTTAAAATGCAGATATTACAAATGTCACAGTGCCAAGCTCGTGGTGGCCTAAAACATTCACATACAGAACAAAAAGTCCAATCAGCATTATTAAGATAGTTCAAATGTTTTCCTTTAATACTACTATCAGTTAACATTCCATATATCATATTTCCCATGATATTAAGTAGTAAAAAGAATGCAACACACATGTGAATTACTTGAGTAATTCTATTTTCGACAATAGCTGGTAAAACAACACACAATTCAAAGTACAAAAAGCCTGGAATCAAGACAAGTAATAATATAATATAAAACAAGTGTTCTAGAACTCGTTTAAGAGTTCTGTTCGTGATAGAATCTAATTTTATCAACATTGTTCTTACTATTATCAAACCAGAACTTGATGATACCTACTAAGAAACCAATTATAGATTTAAAGCATCCAATCAAAAATCATGCCAACATAAAATGAGTTAACATACAGAAAGAAAACTTAAAATAATGTTCAATCTATTCTTTTCTAGTCATGCCACACCTTATCTTATTCAAGGACTACCTGTAAATGAAAACAAAACTATTCAACTTAAAATTAAACATTTACTCATCAAAAATTAAAGAAAATTTCAATATAGGCATATTACTACCGCGTGAAAAGATAAAATTTGTCTAGGGATATAAAATATCTAGACATTTTTGTTATGTGTAATAAACAAGTGTTTATAGCAGCTTACCTTGAGCCTTGAGATAATAATAATGCCTTCCGAGAACGCTGCAGCCTAATAGCATCGAATACTGTAAGGCAAATAATAATACCACCATATTCCTTGTGAAACTTATTTATTGCTGTTCAATATCCTGAAAGTACTGAGCGAAAGCTTATCCAACCAAATCAAACACGATAAACACGTGTTATTCAGTCATTTGTTGTGAGAAATAAAGAGTAGACGCGCTGCGCGGACACTGCGGACAGTGACGTGACAGTCGTGTGTGTCAAGTCAACGTCAGTCAAGATTGTCAAATCAGACAGATGACATGACAGCATAATTTTTTTTGTAGCGTTTCTGAACGTAATTGAGTTGGGGCCATGGTCGTAATACAATAAACGGGACTGAGCACTCGCAGCTGAAAAACGAGCGGAGAGAGACAGTTCGTAGGGAGGAGTGTGTCCCTTTCTAACAGGGTGACAATAAGATTTTTGCTATGTGGGACAAAATTCGATCCTGCAATCACAAGGACACACAGTACACGAATTCATGGTCAACGCAGTTGTTAGAAGGGTTACTTACTTACTATTAGAAATAAAAAAACAGACTATACAAAAATATTATCTTTTATTATTTATTTAATTCAACGAAATTAATGAATTTATAGTACGCTAACTTAAAACTGTTAAAATAACATGAAAATAGTATTTTAATGGTGTTTCAACGGAGTTTTTTTTAAGCCAAATTTTTCGATCAAAAGATTTTTTTTAGGCTGGCAAGATGAAAGAACGAGACACACTCCTCCCTTGTCGCTATCTCTCTCGGCGCAGATTGGCCTCCGTGTACGGCGCAATACAAAAAGATAATTTCTTCCTTTGTAATATGGTTTATTTTCGTAAATACAAGTTTTCAGAGTACTCAGTCCTGTTTATAGATTTGGACCAGTGAACGATTTGGACAGGGGGGCAACTCCGAAATCCGATTTTCGAAGTTCGTATCACACCGTCCCTCTCACTCTCAAATTAATAACTATTAGTGAGAGCGGAACGGCACGAAACGAACTTCGAAAATCGGATTTCGGAGTATAAGGCCAGATTGTGGAAAATGGAAGAGCAATGGGCTAGAATCACGATGAAAGCCAGGGCACGAACACGAACAGTCTGTAATAAAATACTAACTATGCTAAAGTGTATTAATTGTTTATGTATTATAGAAGTTTCAATGAAAAACCCAATAATTAGAAATATTAGTTTAGAATTTTAGAAACCTTACATTCAATGGGCCTTTGCAGGGGTGCATGCCGAATATGCCGAAACATACTTACATTATTAAATCGGATTAAAACAAACAAATATAAAATAATAATTTATTAATTTACATTGATGCAATATAGTGTTCCGATATCTATAAAATACTGCAGACAGATAAAAATAGCTTTCTAGCAGAATTATAAATATGAATAAATAAGTGCCAATATAAGCCAGATAAAACATTCAAAAAGTCTGGGTTTTCATTTACATACTTGTTAACAATGTTACCTAGCTACCTTATCTATTAATCATACACTTGCTATTACAAAATATCCTCGACCATTCGTGATTCCGTTTGTCATAACCACAAAATCTCTGATACAATGTATCCATTTATAAATACTAGAAGTTGGCAGTAGGTTTACTTGTGGAATTTCTTGCTTGTGTCTTTGGCCATATCAACAAGGGTCTGAGCAGGCTTGAACGGTGCTCCATAAAGTCCTTGGAATTCTTCCATCTTCTTCACCAATTTATCAGCTCCGAATTGATCAACCCACCTGTAAACGATATAGAAGATTAAGGTATAATTGAGATGTTATGTTACGCCAGCATAAAGAAACGGATCGTACAAAATGAAATAATTCGTTAATTTTGTTTATCATCAAAGTAAATATGAGTAAATGTGGTGTAAATCTTCAATAACTAGCCACAACTAGTGCATGTGCGCTGGCTTTATGGCATCAAAGTTGGCAGAACAATGTTGCTATAATAAACATGTATATATAAATACCTGAACGGTCCACCAGTGAAAGGCGGGAATCCGAGACCAAACACGGCGCCCACATCACCTTCCAGAGGACTATGCAGGATCTTTTCTTCCAGAGACAATACGGCCTCATTGACAAATCTGAAAGCATGCGAAATTGCGTCATGAAAAAGGTATTCTCTAGGCTAGGTATTATAAACCTATGCTCTCAAGTCCAGCAGGCTGAATAGGCGCTTCAATTAAGGTGTCATCTGGGAAAGGAACTCCAGGAAAATACAACAGGGTTGTGATGCTGTTGTGATTGCAATAATAGGCTACTGTTGTAACTGGCAAGTCAACTTTTTAAGAACTTGATGTCACTTAACCGGTGGATGCAGGTGGCGATTTGTCGTTCATTATGGTGTGCTAAGGGGGAGGCCTTTGTTCAACAGTGGACGTCTTCAGGCAGATGATGATGATGATGTCACTTAAATCAACCCACATATTAGATGCAGCCATTACCTTGACACCATCCTCAACTGCTGATCCTCAACAGTGTTGGCTCCGCGCGGCTCCAACGAATAGTTCTTCACCAACGTGACCGCGTCCTGGTTGATTTCCTTGTTTTTGGATCCCTTCTCGTAGACGTAGAAGCCCTTGCCAGATTTACGGCCCATAAATCCCGCTTTCACCAAGTCTTGCATAATGTTGATGTTGCCACCACTGATGCGATCGCCGAACGCCTGAAAATGAGAAACGGGTATAACTTTAAATTACAGATCAGTAGTTGTGCTGTTCTCCTAGAGCAGCGTTTCCCCAACCTTTTTCAGCCACGGACCCCAAGGAAATCAAGAACAGTTTTCACGGACCCCCTTAGTAAAACAAACAGCAAAAAATTCAGATTAGGTATTTCTTTTAGTTATTACAGATACAAAATTACGAGACTTATAAGCATTTATGTATGGTCCAGAGATGACACCGCGGACCCCCATACATATAATCGCGGACCCCCAGGGGTCCGCGGACCACAGGTTGGGAAACACTGTCCTAGACGTAACCCCTTGCCTTCCGATGATATTAAATGTATCATTGTGGGAGCCTCTTAAGATTTTCATATGACTATGGGCGATGGTGGCCGTAATGAGGAATTAAAAAGGTTCTTTCCGAGTGATAATTCTGATGTAAAGTTACCTTGGCGAGGTCAGCCGCGATGTGCGAGCCGACGTCAATGCCCACTTCGTCGGCCAGCGTCGCGGCTCCGACCGGGAAACCGAACTGCGTTGTCATTTTGTCGAGCTCCTTAGGATCTACCCCCTCTTGGAGTAGCCTGTAACATACGAGTGTTTGTATCAAAATCCAATTAATAATTGCTTATGAGATCGTTTCTTTAAATTCTCTTATTCGTTTTAAATATTACGGTACACCTTGCCGCGGGTGAAGTGGGAGTAAAATTAACCGACGAATACAACCAGCTAGTCTTTTATTCCGTCTGCGAAGAATTCGTTTATTTATATTCCGAGGGAATAGCCCAATTTAACGGGATGAAAAAGTTTCCTCTTGTGTTATTTTGGCGACACAAATGTTTAATATAGCTTTGATTATGTTAGTGGCTTTTTGCGGCTCCTACCGACCTGATGGCTTCGCTAAGCATGGTGGACAGTATGCGCGTAGTGTAGAAGCCGGGCCCGTCGCCCACGGTGATGACGACCTTGCCCTGGCGGAGGCCCACGGCCACGGCGGCAGCGGAGGTGTCCTTGCTGGTGCCCGGGTGCGTGATGATCTCTAACAGTTGCATCTTGTCCACCGGGGAGAAGTAATGCATGCCTGCAATTGTAAATATTTGTTATGAACCCGTTCAACCTCGGTAAGAGTATCAGTACAAGGTACGTTGTATCCAGCGGCACCGCACGTATTTTAATTTTTATTTTATTCGCGGCGGAATTCAATACATATTCGGTACTCTTTACTATACAATTAATATTATGAATTCAAATCACTCATCATGTTATAATAACGAATAAGTTTTTTTTTTTGATAACAGTCGTGTGTCACGTCACTGGCACCGATTAGCGTGTTAAACTACGATTCTCCTTTTTGCTTTTTTATTTTTCAAACAATTCAAAACTTACTTCTAAAACGGCTGCTCTTAATGTTCTCATTATAAAACAAAATAACCAACAAGCAACATACCTATGACTTTCTCAGGCCTGCTGCTGCCAGCTGCGATTTTCGTGATAGGAATGGCGCTGGTGTTGGTCGCGATGATGCAGTGTTTGGGCACAACAGCTTCTAGTTCCTTTATTACCTTATGCTTGATGTCAATATTCTCAAACACAGCTTCAATGACACAGTCAACATTCTTGAACTTAGCGTAATCTAATGTTGGCAGCAGGTTTCCCAAAAATTTATCCTTCTGGATCCTGTAATAGACAATATTATGCAACAACTCGTTCTTTCTCTCGTGCTTTCCGTCAAATTGTAAGCAAATACGATGCAATAAGAATTAGGAAGTTACTATTGTCAAAAAGCCGTTGCACATCTAATAACAGAATTTGGACAAAATTCTTACAAAAACTAGCAAGAAATTACCCTGAGATCCTCTTCCTTTTAACGGCGTTGCCCAGCCCAGTTTGGATCTGTCCCACTCCTCTGTAGAGGCCAGCATTGGTGGCATCTTTCATAACCACCTTATAACCCTTATCAATGGAAACATGGACAATACCAGCTCCCATCAATCCAGCACCCAACACGCCAATCTGTGAACAAATAATGTTTTAAAGTATTTATTTCTTGGTCCACAGACATGTGCACGTTTCCTCAAGATTATCTCCTTCACCGAAAAGCTGATGCTGATGAAACTTGAAACAAGGTAGGTATTATAGTATTATGTTTGTTGCATTTCTCAATTTCAGGGAATTTCTGTGATTTGGATCTGTTCAAATACTCACAGTCTTAACATCAACTTCGGACTTGCCAAATCTGTTTTTCTTGCATTCGGTTTGTCCTCTGAAAAGTCCAATCAGTCCCTTGCTCTGTGGGGTCATGGCGAGCTCACCGAAGCCCTGTGCTTCAGCCTCATATCCCGCCGCGCGGCCTTTGTCCACACCAGTCCTGACTACTTCAAGGATCTAAAAAACACCAACCATAAATAAATACATATAATGGTTAAGTAGATGCCACGCGTGATGTGAGCAGTGGGCGCATTGAGTAATGAATTATTAATAATAATATCTTACCTTCAGTGGAGCTGGATAAAGGCCGCGAGAGGCCTTCATAACTTGCTCTTTAGCCTTGTTGAATATCATGTTTTTAACCATATCCCACTCCATGACAGTGGCTGTGATTTTGTTCACAAGACCAGATTTGGTTCTGTCAACTTTTAGCTTACCAGAAGCAATGTCTTTCGCTATTTGGATAGCTACAGTCTCTAGATATCTCATTGTATTATCAGCGGGAAGACCCAAACCTAGAAAGCAAAGTTTTCTACTCAATATTGTTTTTTTTGATGAAAGAAGAAAATTAAATAGGATATTTTTTACCAGGTCCAAGTGGAGAAACTAGTAAATCAACGATTCCAAGTTTTTTGGCTTTATCAGCTTTCACTGTTTTCCCTGTAAGTGCTAGGTCCAAAGTCGTAGGAATGGAAGTGAGTGCAGGCAACCTGAAAAAAAAAAAAAAACTTAAGGGGATTAACTGTTCAAAAGTCATTTGATGTCTTCATAGATTTTGACATGACCATATTATTAATGATAACAAAGATTTTTTTATTATAACAACAACAACAAACTATGGATTTTTTATCTGCAATAAATGATTATTATTATTATTATTATTATTATTATTATTATTATTATAACCTTTGAGTGCCACCGCCGCCAGGCAGAAGTCCCAGCATAACTTCAGGAAGCCCAAATCCGGTCTTTTGGTCCTTGACTGCTATGCGGTATTTGCAAGCTAAAGCAGTCTCCAGGCCTCCTCCAAGACAGCTTCCTTGAATAGCTGCAATAAATGGCTTGCGGGACGCCTCTATTCTTCGGAATATTTCATGGCCTACAAATTATTTGTATATTATAACGGATGTCCCAAAAAGGACGCAATATTTGAATTTGCCGCCATTTTTGCATTTTGGTACTGGCAACCCTAAAAAAACTATTTGACAGCTGAATGTTTAGGGTTTGTAAAAATGGCTGGTTATACGAAAGACCAACGCGTTTTCATTACTAAACAAGGTAAGCTGACTTAAGAATAAAGCTGTCAAATAGTGTTTTTAGGGTTGCCAGCACTAAAATGCAAAAATGCAGACAAATTTAAATCTTGCGTCCTTTTTGGGACTACCGTTACATAAAACTTTAACAAGATCTATACTATTATTATTAAAAGAATTGTATCTGTTCTGGTTGTTGTCTTAGCCTTAGCATCCAAATAATCGGGAAATCCTAGTTAGCGTCATATTAATGCTGTACCACATGACACAAGTTTTATCAAAATTCAATAAATTATTTATAACAGACATTTTATTTATTATTTATTTATAAGCCTTTTTTATTCAGAATTCGCTTCAATTTCAGTAAATACATGTTGTTGTTGTTGTTGTTATTGTCGTTTTAATTTTTGTATTTATTTATTAAATTGTCGCGAAATGCGGCGTGCCTCATGGCATAGGCCTCCTCCGTGTATTTGAAGGGTTTGGGCTATAGTTCCCACGCGCGCCCAGTGCGGATTGGGAACTTAACACACACCATTGAATTTCTTCGCAGATGTGTGCAGGTTTCCTCACGATGTTTTCCTTCACCGAAAAGCTCATGGCAAATTACAAATGTAATTTTCGCACATAAATTCCGAAAAACTCAGAGGTGCGAGCCCGGGATTTGAACCCACGACACTCTGCTTGAGAGGCCACAGGTCAAACCACTAGGCTACCACGGCTTTTTTCAGACACACACATTTTAATCACATAAAAATATTTTTTATATTTTATTTCATTAGTTCTGTTTCAGTCTAACAAGTGTGCAAGTAGAAAACAATGTCATAATTTTTTGATAATACATATCAGGTTTCTCATACTTATTCACCCTGTCAGGATTTTAATAATTATTTTCTGTTACTGTGTTCTATCTGGATCTTATGTTCAACAAATCTAAAACTGTTAGTTACATCAAAGCTATCATGCAAAAGTTGCTCATGTGAGTTTTGGCATTAAGCCATTATGTATCATGGAATTAAGTATGTATGTGTTGGTCTATACCAACACATAGGTCAGCTGCCTGCATTTATTGGACTTTTATCAAAACGATTACATAAATGCATTTATGTTACATTACATAATTTGTTACCATGTCAATAAGTATTTCATACAATTAAAGACTACTACTTATAGGTAATTTACCATTTTTGGACAAGGTTACTACTTCTTCTTTTGTTTTGCAGGCTTCAATCATGGAGATATCAGCACCAGCGATGAAGCACCCTGGCTTGCCAGATATCAGCACTGCAGCTTCAATGGATGGATTGGATTCAACTTCATTTAAAATGCTGGTCACTTCATTCATCACCTCAGTATTAAGGGAGTTTACCTATAAAGGACATTTTGATTTTGTTAAGAAACAAATAAAATTTATTATACCTACTAATTATTTGAAATTGTTCCTAAGGAACAAACATGATAAGCAATTAATCCATCCTTTTTTCCGACATTTTATAAATTCTTTAGCCATAATATAATAGAATAGACCCCTCACTATCTAGTCCAGTTTCCCAACCATTATTTTGCCAAGCCTCAAAAATAATATTTTCATGCCCCTTCTTAAGTTTCGACAAAAATAAGAAACACATTTTTTATATAATGGTAATTGAGAGTTAATTAACTACTTTGCCCTATTTATTATGCCCCCCTGACATTTCTCTATGCCCTCCTGGTTGGGAAGTCCTAAAAGCCATATAGAAATGCATGAAAAATTTAGACTAAGTCAAAACACTTTATTATGGGTTAAATAACTGGAACCGCAGTCAGTGTAATGATCATAGAGCTTGAATTTTAACCAAGTCTACTGTCATACAATGTGCCCGACACCGAGAGCCAGTTACTTTTGTATTTATAATATTAGGAGGGATTAGTTTTTGAAATTCAAGTTTTAAATTGAATAATTGACTTGCTTAACTTCAAACTCAGATAAATTCAATTCAATTTTTTTAGGATTTGAATCTTAATCTTATCTTTTATAAGACTCAAATTATATAAATTTCAGAAATTGCTTTACCTAAGTTAGAAGATAAGCAACATAATTAAAGGTTATAAATATAAAAAACTAAAATGTTGCTGAAAACTGAAAAGTGTCTACATGGTCCTAAACAATAAAATAATAATTCAGCTCTGTTGATCAAAATATTTGTCATGAGTTCGGTTGCTATTGAAATAAGTACAGACCTACTAATAGTTTATACATTTTTTTTTTGAAAATAACATAACTTTAATATTCACAAAACACTGTCGATAAAATAAAATATTTATACTTAACAAGGAAGTAAACACTATTTGTATACACATAAAATATGAGGTATTCGCTGGAACTACTGAACTAACTCTAAAACTTGATTCACCAGTACAAAATAACACTAATTCTAATTGGCTACTTCTTTTTTCACTAGTAAAGTGGAAAGTTCTTACAAGACGTATACAAAACGGGGGTAAATGGTATAATGTAATTTAAGAAATACTTAATAACAATGCTCATGAGCAATTTGCACTGACCTTAACATTAGGGGAGTCCAGTGTCACCACATAAACCCCATTGACTATTTTGCACTTGGTGTGAACATGCCCAGCTGCCGCTGCTGCATAGTTTCTGCTTTGGAACCCTAGAAAATCATAATTACAATTAAAATATCTGGATCAGTCGTAACTATGTCATGAAATTGTATTGGCACCCGAAAAGTTTAAAAAGTACAACTGTGATCTTACCTGTAAGAAACTTAGCATCGTTTCTATTTTTCAGGATCTTAAGTGCACTTATTAACCTTTGGTTAGCCATTTTTTGAGGACCTAACTAAATCAAAGAAATAATAAACTAAATGGCTACTTAATAATTTTAGAGCCAGACTTTGAACCTAAAAGTTTCGTCGTGGATTACGATGTCGGAAGGGTGTTTGAGCGGGGGAAGGGGGGGCGATAAATTGACCGACTCGAGTGAACTGAACGAATGAATGGAACAGAGATGTCAAAGTTTTTTGTTTTATTCCTTATGAGAAAGGCAAAGGGAACTAAGCCCACACAGTCATGTTCGATTGATGTTTTCTATTTTATGAATATAATCGAACAAGAAGAATTTAAAGGATCAAGATTTCAAGACAATCTAAATCGTATGTTTAACGTGGACAAATAAATGGGATTCGGGCAAAAGTTGGATCACGTCAGTATCGCAATAATTCACGGTAATTAAAAATAAAGCTCGACCAGGAAAATAAGAACACGCAGTAGAACCATATTGCAATACACGTCACCATGGTTTCCTTGAAAAGTACAGCGGTGGCTCACTGCGACAGAGTGGTACAGCGTGTTTTTATTTTCCTGGTCGGGCTTTACAACGGTACATAGATACTTTAGTTTAGGTTAAAAACAGTAATTTCTACCGGTAGTTCCTAAAAATCCCTCCCTTACGAAGAGAGACGTCAATTTTTTGTATAGGATTCGATTTTTTTTATCAGAAACCTGTCGTGTGGGGTATCATAATAAAAAGCGTCATGACACGAGCAGGTTTTAAAAATATACAACAAATTATTTGTTTTGTTTGTTTATATATGTACCTTCCCAATATAAAATGACCCCACACTGATTACATTGTGCTTAGGAACAGGGATCTGCCAACAGTTTTTCAGAACCCTCGGTGCGTGTGCCCGACTCGCACTTGGCCGGTTTTTGAGAAATAATAAAGGGGTTAAGGTGGAAACACATTTTTAACACGCGACGCGACCCGATGCAACGAATGTATGCGAATAGCGTCGCGTCGGATGTTCATAGTGTGGTTCTGGTCATAGAAAATAATACAATTTGATTCGACTCAACACGCGTCGCGTTGCATCGGGTCGCGTCGCATGTTAATAATGTGTTTCCACCTTTATACTAACTAGGGATGTTACGAATGTCAGATTTTCGACATTCGCGAATGCAAATATTTGAGGTGCGAATGCGAATATTAGGAGTCATTAAAAAACCATACATTTATTTAATTATAATTTTTATTAATAGTCAAAATTTAACGATTAACTATTCATATTGGTCGAACCCGTCGAACGCGGCACGTGTAGCGCGCGAGACACCGCCCTCTAGTGACTAGTGTCCGACCGAAGTTTCGGTTTCGGTTTCGGCCAAAAAAGTGATTTCAGCCGAAGTTTCGGTCGGGCCGAAATTACTTCGCAGCCTCTCGCATCGGGAGCGCTCGGCTTAATTCGGGCACGCTCGGCCGGGTAGCGGGTAGGTATAGGTAATGCACAGGCGGCCGGCCCAGCTGAGACCAGCGACATGCATGCAGTTTTTTTATTTTGGTTTAACCTTCGATCAAGAATACAACTAGATGTCAGGTCGACGCAAAAACTACGTCTCTACAAAATAACGCCTCACTTGTGGGGTGAGCCTCTTTTTTGTTTAGTCCCATCCAAACACCGCCAATGTAAACACGTTTCAGAATGCCGCAGTGTGCGTTGATAAACTGCAAAAATAATTAACGTAAAAGCAATTTATCTTGACGTGTCTCACTTTCGGCAGAATAATGTATACTTTAAGCTTCAAAACAACGAATAATATGAAAATTCGAGCAAAATTACCCATTCTAAAAGTACCTACACTACGAAAAGCACGCGCGTGTTTGGCCAAGGTTGGGCCAATACACACAAGCCAACTTATGTTTAACAGAACAGTAGATGCATGGAGTAGATTTTTATAGTAACAATTTTAATTTTTTGTATCATATTACCAGAACTAAAAAATGCTATAACACTGCCTTCGATCAACAATATTGCCGTCAATTGCAGATTCACGTCAAACACGAATATGATATTAGCAGTGCCCTTACAGAGTTTGATCTTGTATCCTGGTATCTTGTATCAAAGCTAAAAATGTCTTGTCTTGTCTTGTCTAAACAATACCAACAATAAAATAAGTAAGTATTAATCCTAGATAAAATACATAAATATTGGCGTCTACCTCTTTTCACAGGGAATACTTACAAATGGTTTAAACAGATCATAGCATAATGAGTGTGAAAAATTAGAAATGTTGTCAATTTGATTAAATAAATAAATACATAAAAATAAATATCTTGGGACAAATTACACCAATTGACCCAGTCCCAAACTAAGCAAAGCTAAATGTAGGTAATTTTGAATTTTGATATTTACTAATCACTTAGTTAACTTAATTTACTTAATTGTCTATAAGTACATTTCATTTCATATCAATATTTGTATTTGTAAATTTGTTTGTGTTATAAATGTCTGTCGTATATAATTGCGACTCCACTGTTACCCTGTTCCTAGAATTACATCTTTTTAAAACGAAGGTAGTTCTTTTATTTATCGAACGCTTACCGTCGTCTCGTTTAATCTATTTGGATCTTTGTTGCTTAGACTTAAGGTCCATTTTAAGTTAATTTAGAAGGTAAAATAGATATAGCTATAATATAAGTATAAGCGACACGGCCACTTTTTCGCTTTGATTTTGTATGGGACCTTAAATCTAGTTGTATTCTTGATCGAAGTGCTTAGCAAAAAAAGTAACTGTTCTCATATAAGAAATCCTTTGAAAGAAAAACTTTGAATATTTTGTTTGATATGATACGTCTTCAAAAATTTCGGTTTCGGCCGAAATCAGAAAAAAACCGAATATTCGGTTTCGGTTTCGGCTAAAAATCGTGTTTCGGTCGAACACTACTAGTAACATGCAGCGGCTTGCACACACATTCTCATTGGCAAAATATTCGCATTGTTTGATGTCAATGCGAATGTTGATGCAAACGTTTAAAACGTTGCGAATCATTCGCATATGCGAATGCGAATATTCGTGACATCCCTAGATTATACCGCGGCTAATCCATTATACGTGGTAAGGTTCAAAAGTTTCCGGCCTAATAATGAAAATTAACGTTTAGGTTAAAAAATATATTTTTATTTTTCAATGTAGTCTCCTCCTATTGTTATACATTTTTCAGATCGTTTGATTAACATTTCTATGCCTTTAAAAAAATATTCGGAAGTTTTGTCTTCGAAATGCTCGAAAACTGCAGCAGCGACCTCATCATTGGACGAAAATTTTCTCCCCCTTAAGTCCGATTTAAGTTTAGAAAATAAAAAATAGTCGCTTGGGGCTAGATCAGGGCTGTAAGGTGGGTGACGGATTGTTTTAAATCCACATTTAGATATAGCCGCCTTTACAACTGCAGCCGTGTGGACAGGCGCATTGTCATGAAGAAGACGGACACCCCTGCTGAGTTTTCCTCGAGGTTTAAGCTTAATTGCTTCTCGCAACTGGTCTATAAGGCAAGCATAGTAACTGTCGTTTACTGTCTGATTGCGTTCTTTGATATCTATAAGCAATATCCCTTCGCAATCCCAAAATATTGTGGCCATTATCTTTTTGGTAGATTGGCACACCTTTGCCTTTCGAGGGGGTGCTTCCCCAGAACGACGCCACTCCATCGACTCTCTTTTTGAAAGAGGATCATAGTATAAGACCATAGTTTCGTCTCCGGTAACAATGGACTGGATAAAATCACTCTCACATGACTTGAACTCCTCCAGAAGTTCCTTGGAGCACGCCACTCCTTCAGCTCGCTTAGCACTCGAGAGAAGTTTCGGGACCCATCTTGCACTAACTTTATTCATGTTTAGGTGGTCGTTTAGAATCCTAAGGTCTGTTATTTTCATAAGTCCCGTTCTTGACGCTATTTCCTTCGTCTTTAGTCTTCTGTCCTTCAGTACCTCTTGTTCGACTAAATCGACGTTATCTTGCGTAAGAACCTCAACAGGGCGGCCTGGTCGGGGTTCGTCATCGATGGACTCACGCCCTAAACGAAACTGCTTACACCAATCCTTAACAGTCGAAAACGAAGGGGAGGAATTCCCGTACACTTTATCTAACCTTTCATTGATTATAGTTGGACTTATGCCTTCCTTTGTCAGAAATTTTATCACTGATCGATACTCCAATTTGAACATTGTACAAATTACACCGCTTTTTATATTTAAATCACAGAAAATTTGATGAAAACGAAAGTTACAACCCACGAAATAATCCACACAATAGCTGAATAAATGACAAACAAAATGACATTCATTTGTTTCTTGTTTTCTTCTTTTAAATATATACGGCCAGGAACTTTTGGACCTTACTGGTACATACATAAGTCAAAGTTAAGTTTATTCTATGTTACTGTTATGTTGTGTATTGTATGTTCTATGTTATTCTATGTTCAGGTTAGCTGGAAGAGATCCCTTCTTAGGGATAAGTTCACCTTTGTACAATTTTCTGTGTATTTCTGTATTTTTAAATTTTATGTGCAATAAAGAGTTTACATAGTTACATACATACTAGCTATTACCCGCGACTTCGTCTACTTACAAAAAAATCGTTTATCGGTAGGTATCCCGCGGGGCGAGAACTACGCAATTTTCCGGGATAAAAAATTAGCCTATGTGCTATTCCAGATCATAATCTATCTTTGTTCCAAATTTCTCCAGATCTGTTTAATCGTTCCGGCGTGAAAGAGTAACAAACATCCATACATCCTCACGAACTTTCGCTAATATAATATTAGTAGAAAAGGATATGATCAAACCCTACTATATATTTTATATAGTAGGATAGAATTCTAAGGACTTACATAGGTACTACCTTTCCTGCTGGGTAACTCCAAAGAATTTAACTTACAACCCACGCCTAGTAGGAGTACCCAGCCGCTGAGCCGGTGCTAAATAATGAACAAATTATATTATTTGTTGAATGTAATGTAACGTAACACCCATTTAGAATGAGTTGGTAGGTACAGGAAAATCATGAAAAAAATATGTAACTAGGTATGTTCTAAGCTAATAAGCTCCATGTTAAAAATTCTTTATTTGCATTGCGCGTTACACATTCGTCTTTGAGTTACCGACTTACATAAATTAGGTAGTATGTACCAACTAAATTTCAACTTAATCGGTCCAGTAGTTTCAAAGCAAATTGGATGTGTCAGACGGATTACTAATGTTTGGCAAGAAATGATCCCCAAAGCATCACATCGCAAATTTTGTTTCCCAAATTTTTATTTGGCAAAAATTCAGTTGTCAAAACTACTTATCGCAATATAACAGTTAGCAAACCTTTTTTTCGGCAAGTGATTATTTAGCAAATAATGAATTGGTCATGTTAATTTTCCCAATTTATTTTTGGCAAATGTATCGTTTGGCATAACGTACTAAACCCAAAATATCGCATGGCATACGATTTCTATCGCAATGTGAGTAATGCGTAGGATAAACATAACTATATGATTATATTTTGTAAGTCTTATCTTTTATAAGTCTGAAATTTCAAAATGCCTAACGTTTACAATCGCGTTTTTCAAAATTCCGAATTTCAATACACCGAACAATAAGAAGTCTGAATGAAAAATAATCCGAAATATCAAAAATACGAATTCCGAATATTGAAATACCGATTTTGAAAACTCCGAATATTATTGGAGTAAAACAAACATGTTCGCGGCTTAGGGGTGGCCCAAGGGCCACCCACGCCGCACCTTAACCTAAATTAATCCAATTCCTAATAAACAAAATTCCGATCATTGAAAATACGAATTTCACTATCCCCAATATCAAATTTCCGAATTAGTAATGTTGTATCGGAAAATTAATAATCGGAATTTTGTTTTTCGGGCCAATGTCACTTCGGGTTTTTCATCATTCGGAGTTATACAAATCGGAATAATATACAACCGGAATTTTGAAATTCAGTTAAATAAATTTCGTGTTTTTTAGTAATCGGAATTTTATTTTTAGGTATTATAAAATTGTATGTAAGTATAACTCTTTATTGTACACAAAACACATGAAAAAGGTAAATACAGGAGAACACAAATGTACAAACGCGAAAATTCGGAGTTTTAAAAATCGGAATTAGTGAATTTAGAATAATTTCGGAGTATTTGGGTGTTCCCGACTGTTTTGATACCTACTAAATTGTACGAACTATTTCTTTGTTTAAGCAATTAAATATATAATTTCTGCCATTTGTTCAATTTATACTTAAAATTCCTGCAGTGTACCTACTATTTGTATTACTGCAACAGTAAAAAATAATTATCATTTGCCAGATTTTTGCTATAAGTATACCATGCAAAGTGTCACATTTGGGAATTTTATTTTTGGAATATAACTTGTGACAAAACAAAACATTTGCTTAAGAAGCATTTGCTTAATAAAATCTTGACGAAGTGAAACTTTGCCAAATGATAGTTTGACCAAATGAACCAAATGCTAAATGTAACTTTGCTAAAGGTTCACTTGGGTAATGTAAGTATTGCGATAAGTTGTTTGGGAAGTAAGTAATATTTGGGAAAAATAATTTGCCAAACGGCAGTACACCGTGTCAGACATACAGACACACAAGTGATCATATAAGAATTCCGTTTTTAGGTTTCCGTAGATACTGTTTGCTGTCCGTCTGTCAAGATCCTTTTTTTCAGGAACGCGTAGGGGTAACTATAAAGTTGAAATTAATACCAAATACTTAGGTCAATCCTCTTAAAACTGTAAAAAAATCATCTCTATAGTAAGTCAACTCAATTAAAAGATAGTCATCGGATAAGTAAGGTGTGTCCATACGATGTGCCGTGCTCCTAAAAAATAGGGAGTAACTAGTTATGTACCAGAAATTTGAAATTTGGCATGAAGGTAGCTCTTATAGCACATTTAATGAAATGAATTTAAAATTATTTTTCATGTTCGTCTATTCTATGTTTTCAACAGCAAAAGTGACTGATCATTTTATCCATTGTGACAAGGCACAAGCCACAAGCTGATCACTTACTTTTGCTCTTGACTGTACAAAAAACCAATATAAACTGACCTCACACTTAGGCGCAGGGTTCTGGCCTTATACTCCGAAATCCGATTTTCGAAGTTCGTTTCGTGCCGTTCCGCTCACACTAATAGTTATTAATTTGAGAGTGAGAGGGACGGTGTGATGCGAACTTCGAAAATCGAATTTCAGAGTAGCCCCCCTGCTAACACTGGACTTTAAATTCACTTGCAGAATTTGTACGTTACGTCTATGTTACGTTCATCCACTTAATCTATCTATGGGTCAAATTTCAGCAAAATCCGCCTAATCCTAATAGTCCTCCAGCACTTTGCACATTGGTATGCCAGCTTGTTGTTTTTGAACAATTTTGTTTACACTTCGTTTTTTGTTTATTGAAAATTATTTAATAAATTTATGTATTTTCTAGTTACACATAAGTCGGGTTCTATCTATTTATTACTTCACTTCTTACTTAAAAAATTATGGTTTATTTAGTATATTATTCATTTATTTAATCTACACTGTGTATCGTTTCTTGAGTCACAGACGGTTCTGGCTGAAAATCAGTGCTGCAGGTGTCTAACACCTCAGCGTAATGCTGAGCCAGCGAGCGTTTCACTTTTGCGAAGACACACACAACGCTGATGATCAAATTTTCATGTCTGGTTTTTTTATTGTTGTTTTTTTTTTATAAAATTGTGTGTACATGCTCTTATATTTGTGTGTCTTGCAAAATGAATAAATGTCTTCTTTCTTTCTTTCTTTCTTTCTTTCTTTCTAATCTTTACAAATTTCCGTATTTCTACTTTGGTAACATGTAAGTAGCTAAATAATCTAAATTATAATATTACAAAGATAAGGTGTAAATATAATTATGAATTATTTTTTATCTTCTATTTGCTGTACTTTAGGTACCTACCTATAGATACATTATTATGGTATTTTGAATCGCTAAAAGTGTTTTGAAGCTCAAAACTCGACAACTGGTGGACTCGACATTTGGATGAACTTTCTCAAAAAAAGGTTCAGGCCCCCGATTTTTGAAAGCACATCACTCGAAAGTACCACTCGAAATTGGTATAAATCTGTTTACATCTTCAAAACTACGGCTCTAATCAAAGGGTCTGGCCGGAAGGTAATAGTAAAATCGCCCCTGGCTGTATTTGAAATATTGTTATGCACGATTGTTTGTTTTATTATAAGATATAATTTTACTGAATATTAAGACTTAAATGCTTACGGTTAGCGAAAAAATAAAAAAAATGAAAATTCAGTTTTTTTTTTTTTT
This sequence comes from Pandemis heparana, assembly GCA_963854515.1. Classification (NCBI taxonomy): domain Eukaryota; kingdom Metazoa; phylum Arthropoda; class Insecta; order Lepidoptera; family Tortricidae; genus Pandemis; species Pandemis heparana. The sequence continues at coordinate 11,497,269 of OY978008.1, read as the reverse complement.
TAGCCAAACTACGTTACCGATTAACTTGCCCTTTGGATATTTTGTACATATATTTAAGATACATTTATGAAAAAAAAATAAAAGTTCTAGCGTTTTTTAAAGTACACAATTTTGGCTGTTTTAGTTTTTTTTTTTTTTACTTGCAAGTTAGCGACACCTACCATATTTTGATATAATATGCGCAATTTTATATTCTACTAGCTGTTGCCAGCGACTTCGTCTGCAAATAATTCGTTTATCGCTATCCCGCGGGAGCTACGCAATTTTCCGGGATAAAAAGTAGCCTATGTGCTATTCCACACTTTTCTCTATCTATGTGCCGAATTTCATCCAGATCCGTTGGGCCGTTCTGGCGTGATTGAGTAACAAACAAACATCCATCCATCCATCCATCTATCCATCCATCCATCCATCCATACTTTCGCATTTATAATATTAGTTAGATAGTTAGATTACATATATTTTTTTCAAAATTATTCATTTGGATCAACAAAGTGAAAAATTTTTTTTTGTTTAAAAGGGTGGAAAAAAGCTCTTCCATATATTGTTCAATCGTTCAAACATTCGTTTATAGTGTTAGTAACAATTATCTTATTAGCTATGTTAGTAACATGAAATAAAAACAGAAAATACGGATAAATCAGAAAAAAAAATGATTTAAATTGATTATTTAAAAAAATATATTTTGTAGTTGCAATTTATTACTTATTTTGAAAAATCAAAAATAATTCATAACAATAATAATAATAATTTATTTTGGATTCACTACAATTTCAGTAGACCAGGTAAGTATTTTTTTTTCAAAATTCAAATTATTTTTTTGTAAGAATACAGTATATGTATACAGAGTGTATACGACACCCCCTAACAATAATCCACTGGGGTATATAACCATAGCTATAGAAGCTAAAAAAAAAATAGTTATTTTTTTTTTTAATATTTTCTATAGCAATGATTACAGTATTTACAGTTAATACTACCATTCCTATAGAAAAAAAAATTACTACAATTTTTTTTAATATTTTTTTTAGCTTCTATAGCTATGGTTATATACCCCAGTGGATTATTGTTAGGGGTGTCTTATACACCCTGTATATACTGTATTCTTACAAAAAAATAATTTGAATTTTTGAAAAAAAAAATACTTACCTGGTCTACTGAAATTGTAGTGAATCCGAAATAAAAAGGGCTATATTATTATTATTATTGTTATGAATTATTTTTGATTTTTCAAAATAAGTAAAAAATTGCAACTAGGTACAAAACAAAATCCGATTGCTTGCATGACTCTCCTTAGCGTCCAAAGTCCGAGGTCGGCTCAATCCTTTGGCAGCTAAGTAAAACTACCCTTTTGCTGAGCTGCCCGTCTGGCAGCTCGCCCTCTCTCCGGTAAGCTGTAAAAGCCGTCTGAGGCTAACAGCAAAGTCCATTCGAAAAAAAAAAAAAAAAAAACTACAAAATATATATTTTTAAATAATCAATATAAATCTATTTTTTTTCTGATTTATCCGTATTTTCTGTTTTTATTTAATGTTACTAACATAGCTAATAAGATAATTATTACTAACACTATGAACGAATGTTTGAACGATTGAACAATATGGAAGAACTTTTTTCCACCCTTTTAAACAAAAAAAATTTTTCACTTTGTTGATCCAAATGAATAATTTTGAAAAAAAATATATGTAATAGAATATAAAATTGCGCATATTATATCAAAATATGGTAGGTGTCGCTAACTTGCAAGTAAAAAAAAGAAAAAAAAAGAAAAACTAAAACAGCCAAAATTGTGTACTTTAAAAAACGCTAGAACTTTTTTTTTTTTTTTCATAAATGTATCTTAAATATATGTACAAAATATCCAAAGGGCAAGTTAATCGGTAACGTAGTTTGGCTAAAAAAAAAAAAAAACTGAATTTTTATTTTTTTTATTTTTTCGCTAACCGTAAGCATTTAAGTCTTAATATTCAGTAAAATTATATCTTATAATAAAACAAACAAACGTGCATAACAATATTTCAAATACAGCCAGGGGCGATTTTACTATTACCTTCCGGCCAGACCCTTTTTGACTAGTCCACATGATTAATGAGAGCCGTATTGACTAACCCCCTTATTCATAAACGCACTATAGGCCTCTGTTAACTTAGTAATCGTTTGTCCTTATCTGCCACTTTGACATTTACCTTTCACAGATAAGGACAAACGATTACTAACTTAGCAGAGGCCTATAGTGCGTTTATGAATAAGGGGGTAAGTATCTCCTAAGCTACTCTTGTTTCAAATTCAGCACAATTTTTCACCACTTTCAAGTGGTATTTTCACACATGTGCTTTCATAAATCGGGCCCCTGCATTTATATGTATGTAATGTACTTAAGTGTGTATAGCAGATCAAAATACTGAGACATGGTATCGTTTCAATCAGTAAGGAATCACTATAAAAGAATCGTATTAGGTACTTAGCCTGTTAATAAGTTAAGTATTCTGTCGCTTATATTGAAAAAATGAGCCACAACGAGCGCAAGGATTATAAGATATAACAAGCAATATAATACAGTGTGCTGTGTGCTCGCGGTACAATATCCATTCGTCAAAATTTGATAACTGTAGCTCATTTCTTCAGTATACATACCTAGTACTTAGGTAGTTATACCTTTGTATATATGTGACTGGCTGGATAGTGACAGGTTAAAAAGCCAGTCGAACTATCCACACACGAGACAATGCATGTCCGGCTATTGATTACACTTACGTGTATCATTTCATTACACACTTGTAAATTGTTATATTATGCTTTCCGTTACGAACTCTCTGTTGCTCTTTATATGTTTTTTTTTTTTTTATGTGAATACGAAGGCAAACGAGCAAGTGGGTCACCTGATGGTAAGCGATCACCACTGCCCATAGACACCCACAACCCCGGAGGGATTGCAGATGCGTTGCCAACCTAGAGGACTTAGATGAAATGCCTCTTGTGCCCGTAATTTCCCCGGCTGTCTTACTCTCCACACCGGAACACAGCAGTGCAAGCACTGCTGCTTAGCGGCAGGATTAGTGAGTAAGATGGTGGTAGCGATCCGGACGGACCTTGCACAAGGCCCTACCACCCGCAAAATGTATTGTATTTGTGTTCACTTTTTGCATGCACCTCACCGTTGCTTTTTTAAACGCCCATTTGTTAATGTACCTTAGTAATCACTTAGTTGTAATCGCTCTCGCAGACGACCAAGATACAGGCTCAGCCTAGTTTGGAGTCTGATGGATATTTTCCACAGAACTAATAATAAAGAGGATAGAAATGCTTTAGTTCCTATTTCCAACCGGAACCTCTGTCGCCGCTTTATCCCCTCTACTTGCTATTAATGCATACACGCAAAAGACCGGAACCATATTACGCAATTACGCACACAATTGAGTTTTTGAATCAATTTTTTTTTTGTCATAAATGGAAAGATCATATATAAGTTTTGTAAGAAAAGTATTTTTAGTTTTTTTTTATTCGCTATAATTAACGAGTTATACCGATTTGAAAATTGATCGTCGAGTACCGCACCGAAAACACACCGACAGTTCCCGAACAAGGCCGAGCCGCGTGTGACGTCACAATGTTAGTTTCCACTCGTAGTTAGTATACAGGTGATACCGTTTTTTGACTTTAATCTACTCTATTCTGTTATTATCCTACTATTATTGTAAAATGCTATTGTTTGTGAGAGCGTATTGGTTTGTGACTCTTTCACGCTAAAACGGCTAAACAGATTTCGATAAAATTTGCCATACACGAACTTTATAATTTATAATCTGGATTTACGTACCGGCTATAGTAGGTGCCACCACCGTGGTTCTTATTAATTTGTAGTTAAAGGTTAATTTTAATACATCTACGAGTCTTTGTGGATGGCACTATCTATACTTCTATCATGCTTCTATCCCAACTTTCCACGGTACCGGGATTTAAAACAATAAAATTAGATGAGAATAGTGATGAGTACACTTTGGTAGTAACTATTTATATGAATAAGTAAATAAGTGGTGGGATTTCAGTTCAAAATCCCGTTGATTTTATCCCAGGAGAATTTCATAAGAAAACCCGGAATTTCGAGCACAAAGATGGCGGATGACATTTTGACACTATGACACTAAAAAAATTTATGGGTGTCGTTTTTGAGTAATTTGATGGCTCTGAGCCCGATATTGGCATATTTTTTTAGATTCAAGATGGCGAATGACATATTGACACTATTGACACTTTGACACTAAAATATTAATGGGTGTCGTTTTTGAGTAATTTGGTGCTTCTGAGCCTGATTTTGACATACTTTTGTGGATTCAAGATGGCGGATGACATTTTGACACTATGACACTAAAAGTGTTTATGGGTGTCGTTTTCGAGTAATTTTGTGGTTCTGAGCCAGATTTTGACATAGTTTTTTGGATCCAAGATGGCGGATGACATTTTGACACTAAAAATGTTTATGGGTGTCGTTTTCGAGTAATTTTGTGGCTCTGAGCCCGATTTTGGCATAATTTTTTGGATCCAAGATGGCGGATGACATTTTGACACTTATGCCACTAAAAATGTTTATGGGTGTCGTTTTCGAGTAATTTGGTTCTTCTCAGCCCGGTTTTGGCATACCTTTTTGGATCCAAGATGGCGGATGACATTTTGACATTACTGACACAAAAACACAAAAAAGTGTAAAATGTTACTCGAAAACGACCCCCATAAACATTTTTAGTGTCAATAGTGTCAAAATGTCATTCACCATCTTGGATCCAAAAAATTATGCCAAAACCGGGCTCAGAGCCACCAAATTACTCGAAACGACACCCATAAACATTTTTAGTGTCAAAATGTCATCCGCCATCTTGAATCCAAAAAAGTATGTCAAAATCAGGCTCAGAAGCACCAAATTACTCAAAAACGACACCCATCAATATTTTAGTGTCAAAGTGTCAATAGTGTCAAAATGTCATCCGCCATCTTGGATGTAAAAAATTATGCCAAAATCGGGCTGTTTTACTCTCCTCACCCGGAACACATCAGCGCAAGCATTGCTGCTTGGCGGCAGGAGTACTAAGATGCTGGTACAGTCGACGTCAAAGATATCTTTAAACTTTAGTGCCTTGTCGCTCCAAGCACTTTGACAACTTCATATAAAACTTCAAACATATAGTTACAACGACAAGGTACTAAAGTGTAAAGATATCTTTGACGTTAACCGTACCTAGCGATCCGAACGTACCTACCTAGATCAAGGTTAGGCTCTTACACCCGCAAAAATTCCCATTGAATATATAATGGCTGATTCTCAAAAAATTGGCACTTTTGATGAATTTTTAATTTTATTTAATTTTTAATTTTTTGTGATATAGTTATGATTACTTGGGCAAAAATATATACAAATCAATGGGAGGGAACAAGAAATTGTTAAAATCATAGAATATATGGCCATTTGAAATTTGTATGGACAGGTTAATTAGACTTTGCTACCAGGATAATTAGAACCTGCAATGGGTTAATGATATACGTGAATAGGATAATGAGAAAATAATACAAAAAAGTACTCGTTTAAAAAAAATATTATTAATTAAACCTTCTCATGTGTCACAATCGTAAACTAGTTTCTCCGTATCGTTTTAATTATACATTGCCTTGTTATTATTACTCTACAATCAACTTTTTTTTCTTATATTCCAATTAATGACCCTTTTTGTGCATTTTTATATGAAGTAAAAGGAAATCATTAGGTATATATGTATATAACATAATGTAGGTACATACATATTTACATTTATTTATATTACATATTATTTGCTAAATATTATTTATAAAAAATACACAACATCTATAGACTTTTAGGAACATGCTCAAACTCAAAATTTACAGTTTAACCTATTTAATACTCAAACAACTTAACCAGATTATTGATTATAAGTAGTTAACATTAACTAATAATATAGCACGATTTACTTTAGCATAATGATTTTAACAAGATTTTGGACACGTAGAACACTAATGATTATAAAGTTAAACAATGGGTAGGTAAATTTCTTAAAACATAGTTTGCACTTTCTCAAATTAATACTTATTTATATCGAAATGATCGAAATATAACTTAACTCACTGTTTTGACAGATTCATAAATGGCTTGGAAAACCAGAGACCTTAGAAAATTAAATCTAAATAACAAAAGTGAAAGTAGAATCAAACCCAACGAAAACATTATTATTGATAGTTCTAATTCTTATTTATTACAAAGGTTTTTAAATCAATTGTCTGGCACTAAAAGATTTTGTAATATACTAACACCAAGTTCGTTTAACATTATTATCCTTACCCTATGTAATATTTATTTCAATCTTCAAATATATTGACCCCTTCTATTAACCTCGGGATCATTTAAAATCTTCACAATAGCTGATGAACTAATGAAATCTTTATCCGTCGCTTGAGGCCAGGTAAACAGGTTGCTTGATGATCTCTTACTTTTACGTAAGAAATTAATTTTTAACATAGGTATTATTTTGATCAATGTTTATAATTAGGCCGATGTAATGTTTCACTTTTTTTTGTCTTGTATTGAACCAGAACCCACACGTCACATTTGTAGGGAAAGTAATTGCTTTCTGAATTTAAAGCATCATCTGAATTATACATGTATACTTAGCCTATCAGCACTTGAACTGATAGGGCCGACAGTATTATTTGGACCATTATGGCTCTGTTGATCAAAGTTTGACATCTCATTATTTTCAGGCAGCCTCTGTCCGCTAAATATGGTGGTGCTCTCGGTATTTATTGGTGTATGTCGGTTCTTAAGGTGAACGTCTACCAGGTTCACTGTGGTTGAGTTGTCAATTGAAATTTGTGCGTCTTGATCTGTAATGTCGACACAGAACGCGTCTGCATCAATATTTTCTGGAAGCTCTTTATCATTGAATTCATCATTATTCTTTGATTCTGGGAATGTGGTGCTGGCAATCAGTTCCGAGGGCAAGTCTTCCTTGTTTGATACACAAAAAGCTTGAGATCTCTTTAAAATCGCTACCGACGAATTATGTGACATACTGCAACTATCATTACAAATGATGTCGTGTCGATCTTCAAATAAGTTCATTCCAGAAAAGCTTGCAGTATTGTTGCTTCTTATGCGTGCATATCTCTTCCTCTCATTTTCTCTCTTGAGTGCTTTTTTTTCTTCCGCACTAGAAGCGCGGGTCTTTGGTTTACCCATGCTTTATAGTACCTTAAAGCGAAAATAAAACGCAAATAGAGCATAAGAATGTTAGTAAGAGAGAAAGAAATAAACAAGAAAATTTTATCTAATTCACCTGAACGACCATCAATGACGAAATTTAACCTGCCACTTAATCTAATTCACCTGATTTTTATCTAATTCACCTGGCTCCAACTGGCAGGTTAATTAGACACAGGTGAATTAGAAAATGACCGTTATTGCGTCATAAAACAAAAACCGTTAGAATCCAGTGAAAGCCAGTTAGTTCCAGGTAAAAGCAACATCAGACCCCAACACATAAAGCATGCACACTGATCTATTTATACATTATAACATGTTTTTAAAGATGCAGAATATTTAGACTCACCTGTTACAAAATCCGGAAGCGCACATTCAAATATTAATTTTTCGTCATCATTAAATGTACGACACGGCTAGCCTCACCGGTTGCACGCTCGAGACTGAGGGGCCCCGAATGAGGTAGGCGGGGGTTGTGGAGTGATCAAAGATTATGAATTGGCAAAGAATAATTACACTCCAGGTGAATGAGACTTTTTTTTTACAAAACTTTAAAATAGTATACAAAGGAGCTAAATCGCTTATTCAAAATGAGTCTACGCAAATATTCAATGAATGTATGTTTAAATTCGACTGGCACTAAGTTTGTGACAGTAAACTTGATAGAGAAAAAAATAACTGCGTTTTTATTAGAATTCTTGTGCTTGGAAACGTAGGTTAATGAGAAAATGATATTACAAAGATTTAAAAAAAATCGTCAATTAGCTATATCTGACTAATACAACAGACATGTTTAAAGACGATCTATTTTAATATGAATAAAATACCAGAAGACAAATTAAATGTCTATATTAAAAAAAAAACAAGCCATAGATTGAGACAGGTGAAAGTGCCAATTTTTTGAGAATCAGCCTAATACAATCCCACGGGATTATAAAAAAAACTAGAAATACCTATCAACCACAAAATCTAGCCATTAAAATTTACGTACCTACGGTCGAAGAAACTGAATCACGTAACCTACCTAATAGGTACAATTTAGCAATAATATCTCTGGCAGGGTGTATGTTAAAATTCCACAGTGGTAGGTAAGCGATTCAGTATCTTTCACTGTACTTAGGTACTTTATTGTGAAATCTCAGGTGCAGTAAAATCAATCCAGTTCACATAAATCAGAAACATTATCAGGATTAAGCTTTTATTACCTACCTACACATGACTAAAACAAAAATTTACTTACTATAAGGTGATACTCGTGCTCGTTTGCCACCTTATTTCATAAAAAAACTTCAGCAGATATTTTTTGTATTAAATTTCGGATATTTTTAGTGAAATCAGCCGTTAACCCAGTACTGTCGTGAAATTGCTTTAACATTGTGACGTCACAGCCATGGCGACCAATCATGGCCCGTTCCCGGTCAAGTGGTCATATTTCAAATTTCATCAATTTTGAATTGCTTATAATTAATTAAAAAAATTTTTTTTAAGATTTCTTTGAATTAGATATTACATAATCTATATATATAAAACAAAGACGGGTTTGTTACAACACTTATAACTCGAGATCGGCTGGATCAATTTTCATGGTTTTTGTTTCGTTGGATTTGTCTCCGCCCTGAATAGCAGAATACATTTTAAAAACGATGAAAACTTGACGAATACATAATTATAAAAATGAATCATTTTCCATTTAATTATGTTCCTTTGTTTCGTACCTGTCAAACATTTGTTTTCCTCCTGTCATCCTGTCAAATACTGTGATTGACATTTATGCATGCGTTCAGAAATGTATTTTGTGTAAACTATTTAAAAAGGGTGAATAAACTTTTGTCTGTATTTTTTTTAATCAATTAAAAAGGTTGAAAAGTGTATTAAGCAGATTTGAATAGAAGTTCCTCAAATATTTGTATTTTTATTTTGTATCATTGTATTACGTTCACCAAAGCCTAAATTAGTTCAGCTAAAAGGTAACACGACATTCATTGACTGTTAGGCGGTACGAAGTTCGCCGGGTCAGCTAGTATGCTATAAAGTTTTAAAAAACATTAAAAAAATCGATATTTTTTTTAAATTCAAAGACTCAATTACTCGTAAATTTGCTCACAAACAATTATGAACTTTACGTATTAAAGACAGAGCGATGAATAACACTCGCCTCAAGTCATACTCACACTTACACATCGTCGCTCTTCATTGGCTATTTCAACGTTATGTCTGTGCTGTGCAAAAGCTACATGGCTAGGCCTTGAATTTATCGACTATGTTATCGATTGTTACTATTTGCAGTAGGTAAACTTAACAGAACATTTTTGGTTAAATGATCAAATTTATAATGAATTAGTGGTGATGCACATTAGTATAAACAATTTGTAGCGAATTACTATACATGTAATATTGTTTAAAATGAATAAAATTCGTATAATAATCTACCTAGATGACCTTTTTTAGTACGTTTTCTAAAAATTACTGCATCACTATATACTTATATATAGGTAGTATTATACTTCCATCATCCCCATTTATACCATAGTACCTATTTCCATATAGGTCAAAATTTCTAGTGCTGGAACGAATGTTTTTTACTTCTTATTAAGTGCCTAAATGACTAAATGCCAAGTTTCATATAGTCTGGCAGATAAACCACTGCAGCCAGATGACACTTCCAAATGTCATTTTAAGAAATAATGATATCACATTTATTTCACTAGTGCTCGATTATGAATGTCATATTCTTGGTTTAGTATATTTTAAATTAAGCGCGATACTTTTGAGGGGTTCAAGGTTTTCATATTAATAATATTTGGAATGATTTTAGTTTAAGTGTGACCTATGACAACAAAGTTGAAGTTACTTTATATTAATTTAGCAATCAAGAAACAATTGTTCGATATATTTAAGTTTTTAAGTACCTATTTAATTCTTTCATTCACTCGCTAAGTCGTATCACTATTTAATATTCGCCAAAAACTGACAACACTGAAAGTGTGAAAGTGTTATCTGGCTGCAGTGATTTATCTGCCAGGCTATACATCTTTGACAATGAAGAATTTCCATAAAATCTTTGATGGATTAGTATGATTATAAACTAGGATGTCGATAAAAACTTTCCAAAAGTCAACGGACATCACTAGCTCGGGACTCGTCATAACCAGTTTTCGTGTCCGTACCATGAACTTTTGTGCGAGAGAGAAGTGTTATCAAAAGTTACATTACATTGCTGCGTGTACTTCAAATTGCGCTTCGTGTTTATGGGGATGGACAGCAATGGAACATGAAGTTTTTGGTAATAACGTGTAAACCAATATTTCATAATGAAATATTTTCTCAATGTGTTTTTAATATAAAACAGCTTTTATACATTTAAATTATACACACCTATGAAATGTGATCCCCTTATTAGTGTAATTACACAGTTTGGATGACTTCTCGCAATTGTAAATGCTGCAAAACACCATTTTTAAGCACTTAATATCACACCGACGTTCCGAACAGCACTGAGCCACAAGTCGCGCGCTTGTGTCCTACGAGACACAAGCGCGGCGCCAAGGTCACGCGACTAAGGCACTTCTATCCTCTTTATTATTAGTTCTGTGATATTTTCCTTTGTTAAAACCGCTTATTTAAAGAAATTATTTGTATTTGTATTATCATAAAGCTATACTTAAACTATAACAAAAATCGCAACCCACCATTAAATGATAAATCACCCTGCAGTTGGCATTTATCACGATATCCCACTTGTTGCAATTGCTGCGAGGCTGTAGCCTGTAACCACCCCCGTAGCCATGGCAACCGTCCGTCCATTTGCCCCCTCCTCACACCCTGACTTCCGCCCTGCCTCTTGTGAAGTCAAGAGCAGAGAGTGGTCTCGCGTCATGGCGGTAATTACACATCTAAAACCCTCTTAAAGCGACAGACCAGAGCAGGGTCACCAATTCCGGTGATATGATGCGGGATAAATTCAGCCGTAAGACAGGTTGTCATTTTTGCTGTGTGATTCTTTGAACGAACCCTGTCTGTGAACTGGGGCCTTACCATGACGTCTAAATGCGATTCTGTTTAGGTTCGCTCGCTGTCAGATTCATACTAAAAGTGACAGGTAGGTAAAACTTGAACCGAGTCGGAATTAGGACGCCATGGTAAGGCCCCTGATCGCTACGTTCGGGAGACAATCGTATTTGACCCTTTCGTTCGCATGTATGAATTTGGAGCTGGTGTCTTGTTCTCAACGTCAACGCACGGTCTATGTAAAGCAAGACCACTACTTTTGTATCTTTCGAAGCTTTAGAGCTCCTGAAATCCACTTACTTACGCAAGTTACTCATCTCTGTACGTATAAAATAAAATAAAATCTCCCTCTGTTGGGTGTATTGGAGTGTCCCTCTCCAAAAATGTTATTTTTAGGGTACCGTACCTCAAAAGGAAAAAACGGAACCCTAATAAGATCACTTTGTTGTCCGGCCGTCCATCTGTCAAGTAGAGATGGTGCGTATTTACGTTACCAGGTTTTGATACCAGGTATTTCCTTGCAAGTATACCAACCAGGTACGACCCGAAATACTTGCAAGACTTGAAAGTATATTCCCATTAAAGTATACTGTCCCTTCAAAGTAAGTACTACTACGTCGAACTCGTACGTCAAACGAATCGAATGTATTTTTCTTGGAACTTGTCTCGCTCGTCGTTCGGTGCTATTCGGCTGGGCTCGGGGCGTGCGCCGTGCGATGGCGAAGCAATGTATATCGGTCTCGCCTCGCTCGGTATTTTCAACTTGGTTAGTTTGGAAAGTAAACCTTAATTGTATGAAAAATAGGGTACAATAATGCATTTCGTTCATGTTGCTTGACCTTGAATCATTCAAGTTGTAATTGCATTAAGATTGCATTAAAATTCGTACAGCTTTACTGGAAGGATTACAAGGTACATATTTGCGTGTACGTTCGGCATTTTAAATCTTGCACAGTTTTGAAGTAAAAGTTCTTGTATTTTTGAATTTGTTTGTTTACGTTGTGCTTGCGCTCGATTATCATCGCAAATAATCGCAATTAGTTGTTCTTAAACTGTGTGTGTGTGTGTGTGTGTGTTTTAAGTATATTGTGTTGTAATAAATTTATTGTGTTTTGTTTAAATCTTTAAATCTGACAAAACATATACAGCAAAAACATCTCACCGTTAATTTAGTAGCCCGGGCGGGTGGCCGTTAATTTGGCGATAAGGAACAGAAGCCTATGCGAACTGTAAAGCAAGTACTTAAACCTCAAAATTTCAAAATGCAAAATTATATCTTGTATTCATACACATAAGGTTCAGATTATGTTTATACGTGAAATAAAATACTTTCAAAGTATTTTACGTCTTGATTGGAATATTTTGAATCTTATCTGTATAACAACAAGGTTTAAACTTGCAAGTCGAATACTTGCTTCCTTGCAACTTGCAAGGAAGCAAGTATTCGAGTCGTCGTTACGTTGGGAAGAAAATACCTTGAAAGTATTTTGATACCTGGTTTCTGCACCTGGTATGAGAAGGTGGACGTACTTTTAAGCCCTGGTACGCGATATAGCAAGTATAACCCATCCCTACTGTCAAGGCCCTTTTTCTTAGGAACGCGTGGAGGCATCAAGCTATATCAAATACTCAGGTCTACTGTCCCTTGGAGTCAAAACCTACAGGGTACTTCCCATGAACTCAGAATCTTGAAATTTGGTTCGAAGCAACGTCTCGTGGCACAAATAAAGGAAAAATTGCGAAACCCGTAAATATGTATGTATGTCTGTATACATTAGTGCCCAATATAAAGTGAAAGTGACCTCACACTGCGAACACTGCGTTGGAGCAAGGCTCAGCTTACACTGGTTTATAGATATTTATAGATAATGGTACGGAACCATCGTGCGCGAGTTCGACTCGCACTTGGCCGGTTTTACTATCTCTTCTTTATGTAAGTCACTAACGACTAGTCCCGGCGTCTCACAGGTGCAATGTATAGATATATAGATACTCACACAGTGCTGCAACAATTACCGTCATATTTAGGCCTACCGCTGCTACCATACTATCGCTCGCTATATAAATTCGTAGCCCTATCCCGTTCGCTGACGTCATGCGGCAGACCTTAAGTAATGGGAAAGGATTTTGCACGACATCTCTGTACAGACCGATTTGATCAGATCAGTTGACAAGCCGAAAGTTCGAGGAAAATGATTTCCCAAATTGTTTATCATATTGCCACCTCCAGATGTTTACATTTCTTATCATAAGGAAATCGGAACAAGAAAACTGTTTCTTATCTATTAAATAGCTGCAGTGATAAAATTTTAAATTGTTTTTTGAGGAAGCTGATTTTTAAGTTACAAATGGGAAAAAAAAACTGAAAAAGGAAAAAAAAAACGTAGTCAACGTAGCCCTGAAAATATTTTTCAGGATTTTTTAAATCATAGTTGACAAATGTTTCAATACACCTACATTAATCAAAGGGTGAAAGTGAAATCTATCAAGTACGGGACTTCGGAGGGACTAAATTTTGAACCAAAAATTTTAGGAAATATCAATTTTTTTTATGTTTACTTTTACGGTGTTACCGTAAGAAATCTAATTTTTAAACGACACTGAAAATTAGAACACAGAAAAATCCGAAAAGTAAAGCTATGGCCTATGTGTTCTAATTTTCAGTGTCGTTTAGAAATTTCAAAAATCTTTAAAGGTGTGTTTAGCCGAACTAGCCCAACAACCTGTTGAAACCTTACAGAAAAGTTCTGAGAGGCCTTGTACAAAGAGTAGAGGATCTTCAGTAAATTAGATACCCGCTACACCTACACCTCACTAATGCTAACTGTTATACCAGGTTTACACGACAAATGCTTGCTACAAATGCTAGTACATACATATATACACTCATCAAAAATGTCTAGGGATATTTTTTATTTTTTCATTTATGTACACCTGCTTTCAACAAATAAATTATTCTTATTCTTATTCTTATTCTTTATCCCAGGACAATTTTGAAAAATTCAATATAGGCATATTACTACCGAGTCAAAAGATCAAATTTGTCTACGGATAATGATTATCCCGAGGCTTTTTTGACGTGTCTACAATATATAATATTTACTTATGTATGTACACACAGCAAAGCTATTCGGTAAGCAGGTTTAAAGCGGCGCGTGCATGCAAAGGTGCTTACCGAATAGCTTTGCTGTGTGTACATCGTTTGCACTAAAACAGCCATACTCAAAGTGTGTTCCGCGAAACCCTAGGGTTCCACGAAGCCCTCGTAGGGGTTCCACGAAGTCGTCGTGAGAGCTCCGCAATCATTTCGAAATAATTCAAAACACCTCTCATTCTGATTTTAGGGTTCCGTAAAGTATTTCGCTTTCTAAAAGGGTTCCGTCACCGAAAAAGTTTGAGAACCGCTGCACTAAAACTTTGCATGTAAGCAAAGCATATATGTTAATGTTCTGTAAGTTAATTGATAAAGTGTAAGCGAATAGAAGCCGACCCTATTTACAAAGTGACAAGCATTTACCTTCGAATTAGTTTTTTAATACATAAGTACCCATTTATTGTTGTTGTGGACAGTGTAAAAAGCCCCAGTGAGTTCATATTCTTAGGAGTGTATTGTTTCTTTTATTAATGTACACATTAATAAAAGAAAGAAATGCAAAGTAGCATTCACTAACATCAACGTGCGTTTAAACGACTAAGTTTTTGATAAATAGTACCTAACCTAATAGGTAACTAACGAGCGCGAGTGGAAAATATGTAAGTACTAAACTAATGTAAACCTGACATTATAGTCGACTGGAAATTGTAAAGAAGAGTGAAATCGAATGAATAGTACGGTAACATTTAATGCCTTTTGTTGAGCACTTTTCGAGGCGGATTCCCTCAAGTTGTCGAGGCTTAAAGGGAATTGATTCAATTCCCCACGGCCCGGCTGGCACTGGGGCAGTGGGGTCTGGGCGGGCCCCCACACCACACCACTTTATATTCTCTTCAAAGATACACATTTCTATGAAAATGGATGAAGTAGATTGTATAGTAGCACTAGATACTGTTAAAAGGTTTTATTTCTATTTATGTATAGGACTATAGGTTTAAAAATGAACCACCTTTTTTACAAAAAGTCAAAGACAAGAAAAAACATACTGTTGTCGTATGGTTGTCATGGTCTGGTTGAGTGTTCTAGCAAGGGTAAACCTAAAAATGACATAGGTATTTAAAGGATAAAGACAAACGAATGTTAAGTGGACAGAAGCTTAACAAGCGTTTATGGAGATAATATGTATGACAAAGTAAGTAGGTATATGTATTTAGTTAACTTAACAAAAAGTACCCAAAGTTAGCAAAAAAAGCTTGTATAAAAATGATTTCTACCAACAACTTATTTATTTACATACATGAAGCTGGCGCATGCTTTACTTCTTGTGATAATCTAAGTATTGGAATTACCAGGAACCGCCTGTGTCCAAGAGTGTGTTCAACTTTTTTTTTGAAAATAAACACTTAGAAAAACGAAAATCAAATGATATCTGATGTATGTACTTAGGTATCATCTCATCAGTGAAGAGCGTTAGGCAGGACAGGAGCCGTTAGGGTATTTTATGTAATAAGATGTGCATGCATAAGTTTCTTGACCGGTGGTCGTTAACACTCCATACGAGATTGCACAAGATATTTTCGCAACAAGTATTCTAGTTTCGGTCTGTACTGTACCGTATTGTATCTGCGTCGTACCCGTGACAAAATTATCAGATTCATCACACACTTATTTAAGTTAGAGTTATTGCTTATTAAAATACCTAGTAATAAGTGCATTCTTAGCGAGTGCTCCCCGAGTTTGGTTTTTACTTTATCTCTCAGATTTAGCAAGCAATGTGAATGAGTGATACCTTAAAAGAAAGAGCAATAAACAGGCATATTTTTAAAAGTGTTTGAACATTTCCAGGTTTTTTTTTTATGGCACTGAAAAATGCGTCTGTTCCAAAAAAAGCCATTTTTATTAATTTTGAATGCCTCCATCTTGTTTCTGTGGCAAGACAGACACTTAAAAATTATTTCATTTGGTCCAATACACATTAAACTATCCGAAATAAAAGATTTTGTTTACAAATTAACGCTCATTGGTGCAATATTGACTCGTTTCTATCAAATTCTGGGTATTTTCATAAAATTTCTAAATTTTCAATTTAAAAAAAAAAAAACAAATTTCGCCTAAGACATGATGGCTGAAAATGTTCAAAAATACCTCGGCTATCACCCCCTTAAAGCTTTGCACCTGGCTACCAAACACCCTGTATATGAATGGGATATCGGATATCGGTAGCTTGATTCAAATGTTTTTTTTTTTTTTATATCATATTTCGCCTCAGAAATATGGCTAAAAAATTTCAAAAATACCTCGGCTATCATCCCCTTAAAGCTTTGCACCTGGCTACCAAACACCCTGTATACAATATTACTACATACACGTACTATATTTTTTTCACCTATTTCGCAAATTTGAACGATATTTTCAACGACACCTCACACAACGGGGAAAAACGAGAAAAAAAAATCATCGCCACATTAAGTAGGTACTTATCGGGGTGGTACCATGAAAAAAAAAATTTTTTGTTTTCAATACTAGCTTCTTCCCGCGACTTCGTCTGCGTAGAATTATACATATACTAAAGCCTTCCTCTTGAATCACTATCTACTTATTAAGCAAAACCGCATCAAAATCCGTTGCGTAGTTTTAAAGAAGGGAAAGGGACATACAGCGGAAAGCGACATTGTTTTATACTACCTACCTACGTACTTAGTGATTTTATTTACCACTTTGTTGGCGTACTTAATATGTACACCTATGCCAAATTACCTACAGCTTTCTAGTACTAAGAATCTGTGAGCTAAGCCGCGGACAGACAGACAAGACAGACGGACGGATGGACGGAATGGCGAAACTATGTATAAGGGTTCCTTGTTGACTACGGAACCCTAAAAATGTGAAAATATTATGTTTGTTTGTTTGTAATTGACGTAGATTCACAATCATACCGACAACATTAGTATATGTACCTATTAATTAGGTGTGGGCCCGGAAAATCGGATTTGGTATGGTGGCGATTATCGATCCATTATCAACTCTATCTCTCAATCTTAGACTGAAAAATTAGAAACGGCCAAGTGTGAAACGGTCTCGCAAATATTCAACTTTCTAAACGACACTGAAAACTAGAACACATAAAAATCCGAAAAGTAAAGCTATGGCTATGGGATGGGGGTTGGGGGGGTGTTATTTACTGATTTTTTTTTGTTCTATACTTAGTTTTCAGTGTCGTTTAGAAATTCAATTTCTAACGCGTAAATCCGTAAAAATAAATATCAAAATCAAGAAGTAAAATTTCATATAGTCATCAAGTCATCATTATTCATTTGATTCATAGTCGCAAATATTCACTAATTACTGGATCCGAACCTATGGCGCATGTTGTGGGTTTTTTAGGAAGGTACCTACCTACCTATCGATTGCAATAAGCAGACTGCAACAAGGAAAATCTCAATCTGGACAGTTTAACACCTGTTTCGATTGGTACTCTCGTGATGTGCTTTCAAAAATTCCCGTTTCGTCGCATCACACAACTTGGAACAACGCCAAATACTTAGTCACCTTTTGGTATAGTTATAGTAAAACTGGGTAGCTACAGCTACTTTAGTACCGATGAAATTGATGGCGATAAATAACTATTGAAAACACTTAAATTAAGTACAGCCCTTGTTAACACGTTCTTCTTATCAGGATGCCTAAACACTAATGTTAGTTTTCGGTCACAAAATACGTCTCGAACGCGTTTGCGTTAAAATGTCAATTACTATTACTATGAGAACAGTTTGTTGCCGTTTTGATCCACACGTGGCGTTGCCAAATTTTCCATAGTAATTGAGACGTTTATGTGAACGCGTTCGATACGTTTTTATATGAGAAAACTTATATTAGAGGCTCAGGATGCTTAGTGTAGGTTTTCGGTCACAAAATACGTCTCGAACGCGTTTGCGTTAAAATGTCAAACACTATGGGAATTGTTTGTTGTTGTGTCGATCCGCTAGTGGCGCTGCCAATTATTCCATAGAAATCGAGACCTCTACGTGAACGCGTTCGAGACATTTTTTTGTGTGACAACTTATACAAGAGGCTCAGATTTAGTGCGGTCCTCTATAATCTCACAATGCAGCCTGACGACGGCTCATGCGCGCAGCTAATCTTCCTGATGGAGTATCTTATACTGACTGTATACGCGGTATATAAAAGCAGCGAAGGTCTGCCGCAGCGTAGTGTAAAGGTGGCAGTGCGAGCTACGTAACGTGCGACCGCAGCGCGAACGAACGATCGCACGAACTCAATCAAATCAATTAGGTACCCACTTTAATTTCTGTTGTAATTATAAATTACCGGGTGAAGGTTGTGTTTTTGTTCCAAGTCTCGTTTTTGTGCCTAAACTGTGTATTAGAGGGTAAGTGGTGGCGGGTATACCTTTACAGAGCGGACTTAGCTTATATTAGGTTCAGTTATGTCCAAAATCACAGTAGATTAGATACTTAGTAATTCTGCAAAATTCAACTTGAAAGGCCTATGTTCAATATAATTTAGAATAATTTTATTGAGGTTTATTTTTATGTTAGTTTAGGGGGACCTACTACTAACGTTAACTATTAAAAACTAGATCTTAAGGGCTATCGAAATTATCCTCGTGTATGTCGTTACTTTTGGTACTTAGTTCATGTTAGGATTGTTTTTTTTTTTGATTGTACATACAACAAATTGCGTGTTAAAAGCAGTTTTTGATAATAGCGACTGAAATAAAATAGACAGACGTCTAGTTTTTTGTCAATGTAGCTAATCAATTTGGTTTTCCAACTAATTTTAACATCTAATTTCAGTGGCTATCAGCTATATTAAAGTTATCGCGTTATCTCAATGCCATCATACTTTAAACACAATTATTAAATCGACAATTAACTTTTTCGAGAGTGAAGAGTACAATTATATTTTACTGAAATTTTTGCGATGAATTCTTCTGTTTTAAGGTCGTTCATTGAGAATAGGCGTGTCACATAGTGCATTGCATTAAAGTACGAAGTTTTGAATGTCAAATATTCCCCCTTTCGATAAGAACCTATACTTAGTCGGTTTTGGATAGGTAAGGTACGTGAAAAAAAAAATTAACTAAAAGCAAAACCATCACAATAATGCTGTAAGTTCTCCAAGTTGACTAGTAATAGAATAGCCGATTAAAAATGAACATTTAATACTGAACTCTACATTGCGCGAGGGCCGTCACGCACTTGGCCGATGTTAAAAATTCACAACCATTATCTTATGAACATTTTATCATATCTATTTATTAAAGCATAATAGTAAGTATAAATAACTTTTTGGTTTGTTTTTTACCCACGACGGAACGGAGAAGGTATATTTGATTGTTTCTTCTTATTTCTATGAGTATTTTACATGTCAAGATTGTTTATCTTTTTCTTTTGTGTCTATTTTTTACGCATCGTTAATTGAATTTTATTCCCGAAACAATTATATTTGAAATGTGGTAAAAAAACATACAGGATTATGCACATGGTAACAATTTGATAGTACTTTTTTTTATTGTACGTATTATCCTGCGATCAGTCGGACGACGACTATGAGCACATAAGCGGTGGGAGTCTTATGTCGCGCAGAGACAGCTCCCCGATGGAAGCTTCTCAATTCGTGGCTGAGTCTTCACATCAGGCTTTATACTTCGAAATTCGATTTTCGAAGTTTGTGTAACACCATTCCGCTCACACTAATAGGCATTAATATGAGAGGGAGAGGAACGGCATAATACGAACTTCGAAAATCTCAGCTGATCCAGTTCTAGGATTCCTCGCCTTTGAAGGCGTCCCATCCTATCCGATCAGGCTCAGCAAGCAGGCCTGCCCTGGTTGGCTGATGTCTCCCCTTGTACTAGGCCGAGTAGGACCGAATTTCCTGTTTTACCGTGTTGATGTAAT
The DNA here is from genome assembly GCA_963854515.1 of Pandemis heparana. Taxonomy (NCBI): domain Eukaryota; kingdom Metazoa; phylum Arthropoda; class Insecta; order Lepidoptera; family Tortricidae; genus Pandemis; species Pandemis heparana. Next base: position 11,476,982 of record OY978008.1, on the reverse strand, counting down.
ATTATACGAAATAAAATAAACAAATAGGTTGGATTCATTATTTGAATACTTAATATTATCTTATCAATATACGCAACGCATACAATTTTAATTAGATTTATTAGGTACTTAAGTACTTTTTATTTGACTTTCTAATAACATAACATTAATATTTTTTGCGAATATGTGCATTACTCCTGCAACAACCTAGTAATCCAACATGAATAAAAGAAAAACATCATTTTTATCTCGATAAAAGCGAAGGAAAAGTCTCTTAAACAAGTAAAAGTCACGTTCGTAAACGTTTGCGAATAGGAAAGTGAAAAAATCGTTCTCGTCTGCTAAATTAAGAACATCTCGTTATCTGTATTTGTTTTGTTTAGGATCTGCAATAAAAATATTTTCCGTTGAATAAAAATTCAAGCGCTGTCTATTTACGTTCTATATGTGACTTAACAACTTATATAATTAGGATTCCAAATTTAGCCTGTTTAAATGGCGTTCGTTTTAGTTTAGTTTAGGTTACAATTTCTTCTTCTGTTATGCTCTCGTCGGGAACTTTAGGTAAGTACGTATGTTTATATCACGCGCGATTGCATCAATTTTCTAAACGACTTGTGTATATTTTTCTTTTGATTTTTCTCATTCTTCTATATTTTTATCGGAAGTACGTATGTATTTACCTATCATGGTACAACCAACCAACTTCATTTGTTTTCATTGCAAATATTTGCAAAATTAATCTAATGCAATGCTAATACTTGAATATCTGGAGGTAGGTATACTTTTTCTTCAAAGCTGGTCTGGAAGTAAAGAAAAAACATAGCATGTACCCAGTTGCTTCTCTTCCCGCGCTGATGGTAATAAAAGCCCATCGAGGGAATGGGCAAAGATCTTAGGAATCATGTTGTGGGCGAAGCGGCTAGCAACCCATCACTTTTGATTCCCTTTTCCACCTATACGCTCACAATCATGCTAAACGTGGCCTTAAGGTTTTGTTACCTTGAGGTCTGTCCACCCCGTAAGGGATAGACGTGATATTATGTATGTATGTATGTATGTATAGTTATTTTATGGTCATAATCATAGTATTGTACGAAGGTCGTTTTTTGTTGCCTTTCGAAAATTACTTTAAACTGGTCTGTGACACGAGCACTGTGCACACTGTCAACTAATAACCTTGACCGAAACATTGAGACTACTTTAGTGCAAGCGTTCCCAAACTTTATCAGATCGCGGCGTACCTACGCCTTAACATGTCACTAAAGTCTATTTATTCATACTAGATACTAAAATGACCAGGGTTGCCAGATGTCACCTAACTCAATTCGCCTAATTTTGACTACCGAGTAGCCTAAATCGCCTTATAGGTTTTTTTTTCAAGTAGCCTAATTCGCCTAACATTTTGAGCTAAGCAGCCTAGCCAGGTAAAGAAGAAATGTAAAAATATACAAGGTAAAGCAATCAATCAAAAAGATTCTGTGAAAGCAAGAATGCAAAAAATTTCGTATCCAAAAAAAGTCGTAACTTTTCTATATTTTGGCTGGTTTGTTGTCTTTAAAATTCATTCCGCAAGGGAATAAGCGAAGGTTTTGCACCATACAACCATTTTATTTTAAATGCATAATTACGTTTCGTTACAAGCCTTTTTGGAATTATGAAGGAATGATTCTATAAATTTGGGTAATCCTGAAATAGCCTAAATCGCCCGTAAATGTTTTCCTAGGTAGCCTAAATGGCTACTGGTAGCCGATCGAATTTTTTGGTCGCCATTTGACCCCCTAAGGTAGCCTAAATGGCGATAAGTCGCCTAATCTGGCACCACTGAAAATGACATTACCTGTGTTGCCTGTTTTTTGCAATTCAAAAATAGTGATGTGCCATCACCATCACTATCGAAAGTTAACGATAAATTAAATTTAGTATCGATTTTTGTATGTATAAGCTAGTGTAATAAACTTTAAAAAAAATTTGATTATGATAATCGTATTTTTTTCTTAAAATATAACATGGCCGAACCACTTGTATCCAGACCACAAGCATTGTCGATGGTTTCGAGTACACCACTAAACAATAAAAGCTGGTATCATTATTTCACAATTTGACATTTGCTATTGTCAATTTAGTATATAATTTGAATAAATAGATAGACTAAGTATATGTAATCACATCACACCACCTTTTTAAAATTATTCACTACAAATTAAGCGCTGCGGGTGACTATCGACAATGGTGATCATTTAACATCAGATCAATCTTTGCTTAGTTTGGGGCTAGGTCAATTAGTGTCAATTGTCCCAAGATATTTATTTTATTTTATTTATTTATTTTATTTTCGTTTGTCTGGCCTCTCTAACATAATGAAAATAAGTTTATAGTAAAAATACAGCTTCTAATAGCGTCTGTTTGCTCTGCACAGCATCCTAGGTGGTTGCGGCACTCGCGCGCGTCGTACAGTTTGGAAGCCCCTGTGTTAATAAATAGTTGTACGTTAAGTTAATACGTTAAACTAGCGTGAAAAGCTTTATGCGAAAGGTAAAACGGGTATGTTTATTTTTAACTCGTGAAATTAACAACTTCATAACATAATATTTCGATATTTCTTAAGTATTCACTGTTTCGTATCATAACGCCTGTGTTTTATAGTCAGTTTCTGTTACTTATTTAATTATGTGTAGATGCTGTATGTGCTATATTAGCTCCTAATTGTAAACGATTCCGTTACCTACCTACACGGAATTTTTTAAAGCGCGTATTTATTACCTACGATGATGAGTCACATTGCATAAACTTTTTTATGAATGGAAACGAGTTGTTTGTTTTTGTAGGTATTGCTGGCCAAGTGGCCAATTTATGGTCTTAAATATTTTTTACATAATCATCCAATTTTATAAAATTAAGGTCCGACATGTCGTAGGCGTCACGTTTTCTCACCGTTTCTTCATACATTTTGTTGCGATTCCGTAACGTCACCGTTTTTTAAGCGGCGGTGTGGTCGCACCTTTATGCGGAAAAGGAGTTGCAAACATCTTGTATTTTGAATGGATTAATATGACAAGGAAAATCCGAGCTGTAATTGATTGTTAACGAATCTTAGATTTTTCGGTAGTGTCAATACGTTACCATTAGTAAGTATAACCATCATTTCAAATTATTGAACATATGGCTAATTGCTCCTGAGCTATCGGAGCAATGTAGGTACCTTGCAACTGGGGTTTTCCTTTTTCACCGTCACAACTTACTTAAAAGAAAACGTTCGAGGATAAAACCAAACGATGACGCACACGGTAGAACGGTAGAGTAAAGAGGTAAGTTGCAGCTGTCATTAGCAAATGGAAGCGAGGGAATACCCCGAACACGATTTGGATAAGTATATGTAGTTTATGTATAAGTTATGAGTTTACGAAAAAAGCCGCGGTAGCCTAGTGGTTTGACCTGTGGCCTCTCAAGCAGAGCGTCGTGGGTTCGAATCCCGGGCTCGCACCTCTGAGTTTTTCGGAATTTATGTGCGAAAATTACATTTGTAATTTGCCATGAGCTTTTCGGTGAAGGAAAACATCGTGAGGAAACCTGCACACATCTTCGAAGAAATTCAATGGTGTGTGTTAAGTTCCCAATCCGCACTGGGCGCGCGTGGGAACTATAGCCCAAACCCTCCAATACACAGAGGAGGCCTATGCCATGAGGCACGCCGAATTACGCGACAATTTAATAAATAAACGACAATAACAACAACATGTACTTACTGAAATTATAGCGAATTCGGAATAAAAAGGCTTATAAATATAAAAAAAAAATATGAGTTTACGAGGTGACACACTCGTTACTTTCCTGCGATTAAGGTTATTAGGTACTACCGGCCAAGTGCGTATAGGGTCGCTAACTGGTGAGGGTTCTATAGTCAATATGCGGCAAATATTCAATATTAAGTTCTGGTCGACTATTATTGGTCAACTTGCAAAGCCTACTTAACTGTGTCGTACCTACTTAGCGTAGTTTTCCGTATAGTATTACCGTGAATTTTACCACATAGTTAAGAATAACCATTCAGCTTTGACACTAACACAAATTAGTACGTACCTTCTTTAAAGCTTACATTTCGCAAACATACTAAATACACAATAGTTTTAAAAGCCCTATCCAAAAATAACCACACCATGAAATACATAGTTGACAAAAAAACAGCGGGTAGCACTCCGGGAGTGCCGGCAGAAGTGAAAACTACACACACGCACACTCGCGCAAAAAGAAAAAAAAGGAGAAAGAAATGAAAAAATCTACATGACATTCAAACTGCGGTCACTTGAGGTTACCTAACTCACTGTTATTCCACACCTTATACCACTAGGCCAAACGCACATACGTTAAAGCGACGAAATTAACGTAGGTACACTTCAAAAATCGAACGCGACTAGGTTCATTCGTATTTCAAAGTAAGCTCTTAGAGGATCCTAATTTCCTGGTACTTAAACTCTCCCCCCCCCCCGCACTCCCTTCGTCTTACGTCTGACGCGAGTTTAACATTTTTTTACCCATCCAAAAAAGTGCCCAACGCCGAAGTTTTTACTTCACTTCAAATCAAATCAACCTCCCACTTTTCGTGCAGAGTAAGAAGAAACCTATAGGTACACTAAATAATATTACATTATTTTATAAATTTTATTACACATACCTATATAAGCATTTCTAGTAGTCTTTAAGACAGACGGACATGGCGAAATAATAGGGGCTCCGTTTTTGCTATTTTTACTACGGAACCTCAAAAAGACTAGTACCTATGAGAAGTTCCACACCGTTACTTCACTTAGATTGCTCTTAGTTAATTGACAAAATGGTAGAGGTGCGGTGTCTTGCGTGTACAAAACAAACAATACTTAACTGAGTGATCAATTTGCAGTAAAAAAACGTAATGTATTTTATATTGCTTTCTTACCCGACTACAATAAGTAGTCTCAAAGTAAGAATTATGGTAAGCTTCATTATTTTTATACTATTTCCTGGTAACATAATAATAGCCTTAATAGATGCCAGTATTTAGAATCACTAAAATTAAAACAGCAAATGGAATCTACAATTTACTACTTTGACCTTACTACAACAAAGAAACAATCACTTAAGGCACTTAGTCAAAACGTTTAATTTTCGTACAAGATCGCGTGCATCCCTTGCCTTGGTCTATCTACCCTACTAAGTACTAAGTACGTATTAAATTAAACCGTGACGATGATGACTAATTAATTACTGCCGAGAATCTGTAACGTTTCAATAAAGATAGAAATTGAATTGAATTCTCAATATTGCTCTGAAGCATTTAGTATTTATATTGATTCGACATTGAGACTCTTTGTAATTGTGTCTCATGAAATATTTGCGGTGGTAATAATTCATAGAACACTGGACAGTTGCGATTATTAAACGGATATTAATGTAAATTTGGTACAACGGATAAGAAACAGGAATTGTTGCTAACACTGCGCTGCGCAGCGTCTCGACAGGAATTTAGTTAAAATTTGTTGTAGCCAATAATTGGCAATTTGGTAGCGTAAACTTCAAGTCTGCGATCATTACTACGCGGAATAAATTGTCAAACGTTTAGTTTTGCAAATGAAATACTCACTCAAAATATTTTTAGCATTTGATGAAAGTAAGTACTTAAGTACATATTAAATCAGTTACCGATAAAATATATTTGTTATGATAAAGTGAGAGTTTAGTTCGCTATCTAGGCGATTTATATGTATATTACCTTGTAATAGATAGATTACAATTGATTAATTCAAAATTTGTGATTGCAAGCAGGAACATTGCATTTTGAAGTAGGTACCTACCTACCCAAGGAAAATAGATAATAAGAGATGTAAATGTTTACTTAACGGAAATAAATCTTTGCTTGACTTTATACAGGTTGTATCAGACACCCCCTTACAATAATCCACTGAGGTATATAACCATAGCTATAGAAGCTAAAAAAAATATTTTGAAAAACATTGGAGTAATTTTTTTATATATTTTCTATAGGAATGATTATAGTTAGTACTAACCATTCCTATACAAAAAAAATTTAACTCCAATTTTTTTCAAAATATTTTTTTTAGCTTCTATAGCTTAGCTTATATACCCCAGTGGATTATTGTTAGGGGGTGTCTGATACACCCTGTATGTAATAATGTGAAATAATAATGTGAAACGACGATTGTTAAACGTGGTTGGATGGAACGGCCTACAGTGAACCAGCGTTCGCGAGGTCTGTGCATAACCTCGCACCACTTGCTCGCTGCCCGGCGTTGCGCAAGCACCGCTGCCGTTCTCTCGACATTGAACAAGGACCACCAATTTAAATGAAATTTCTGACCTAGGCACCCAAGCTTAGGCACACAATTAGTTATCACACCCGCACTATCCGGTAGAATAATGCGAAAAAGAAAGATTTGGGGAAACACATTTCCCTACAACACTGTATTTAAATGTGTGTTACCAAGCGTTTGCAGAGCCTAACGTTTAATTTGCTATTCGGCGTCGCCAAAATTACAGTTTGCAGAGCATAACTGATAAGAACGCGATGAGTTCCTAGTAAGCTATTCGGGACGCTTCGTCCTTTTTGTTGATAGAAAAAAGAGGAATTGTAATCACATCATCATATCAAATCTAGCTAACTAATAAATATTTATTCAGTGCAATCACATCAAATTCATTAAAATTTAAGCCATAGTTATGAAAAACGAAAACCCCCGAATCCCCAAGTAATCCGCCTTTACTCGGGCCTTTGCAGCGTCATCGTCATTGTAGATCGCAGAACGCATGGTCAGGATAACTGTCCAGGAGTAAAGATATTATCAAATGTTCTATAAATTCACAAAATCAGCAGAAAGCTAATAGAAGCCCAAGAAACAAATAATAAGCATTGTTCTGCAGCTGATAAATCAAATTCTGTTTAAACAATTTAATTAAGAGTTCCTTTAATTACTTTTAATTCTAGGTCACAGCACTTTTAACATGACGCATCAGGACACAACACTCAAATTTGGTTTGTCAAATTTTTATAGCAGTATATTTGCTTACTACATGGTATTAAGTGTTCGTAGTTTTCTAGCCTTGACCTGTATCTAATTTTTTAATTTTTCTCATTAATTTTTATCTTTTTGGCTGTGCAACCACTTTTACTGCAGTTTTTACATGTACCTAGACAGCCAAATAGTTCGGTACACCATAGAAATGGCAAGGCGTGCCGAACTTTTTAGTTGCCTTACCTACCTTGGATATTTCATACTATATGACGCTGACTGTACATCAAATAATTTTCACTTGTGAATATTGCGCCTATTGATTTTGCATGAGTTTGCGTTGTATTGTAGTATTTTACTTAATAGTTCCTGTTTATCCTTTGATTACGATGTCATTAGGTGCTAATTTTGTTTGTTTCAATTGATTGCAACATTTCACATGTTACATTTTGCTTCTATTTGACTACGTGCGGCAAATTGCTTGTATTCAGTAAAAGGGGATGCAAAATCGCTCGCTTGCTCCGTCGTAAATTAGGTTTTCTGAGCCAACTCTAGTACGAGAAGTAGCATAGCAAGTGTCGTATTTGATAGACTTAATCACTTCGATCAGACTGAATTGTTGGCGGGTGTTGTTCATAGACCCAGAGTAGAGTGTATAGAATCAGCTTAACTAATATTATAAATGCGAATGTGAGTTTATTTGTTACACTTTCATGCGTAAACTACTCAACCGATCGTGTTAAAAATTGATAAGGAGACAGCTTGAGACATTGGGAAGGACTTAAGTTACTTCAGTCAGTTCAGTTTTATTCGGGGTTTTAACCTCGAAAATTGTATAGTTCTCGCAGGCACGTATAGAATATACTAAGACTGCCCAACTTTATTATCCAGTGGTTAAACGAACAATTCAGATACTTTTGCCGGGCCACTAATGAGACTTGCCTGCTGTTGAGACTTCATTTCAAAGCAACTTTCGGAGTTGCTTATGCGGTTCATTAGGTATACCGTAACTTATTGTAAATTGTAACCCAATGTAAAAATGCATTTTCCAGACACCATGGAGGCAGGTGACTTCAAAGATTTCGCCAAGGCGATGTCGGACTACATCGTGGAGTATTTGGAAAACATAAGAGAAAGGTTAGTTCCATGACTTAAAAAAGCCGATAAAGTGCGAGTCGAATTCGCGCACCGAGGCTTATATAATTACATAACTACTTAATTATGATAAGATATTTTTAAATAGGTTCGTATTCTACCACAAGCAAAAATAACTAAAACATAAATGGTACTTATTTTCAGATTTTTTCCTTTCTTTGACTTGCTTCATGCCAAACTTCATAATTATTGTTAACGGAAAGTGCCCTGCTGGTTTTGATTCCCACAGTTTTTGTATGAAATAAGTTTTGAAAGGGTTGTATTTTTTGATTGGAGGAACTTCTTGATTTGTTCGAATGACGTATCTTTTTGCAGAGATTTTTTATTTCTATACTATATAATGATGGATCAATGTTTCATTCTCATTTGAAGGCAAGTGGTGCCTTCAGTGAAGCCGGGCTACCTGCGGCCGTTGGTGCCAGAGCAAGCACCGCAGCAGGCCGAGCCGTGGACGGCCGTGATGGCTGACATCGAGCGAGTCGTCATGACTGGAGTCACCCACTGGCAATCCCCTCGGTTCCACGCCTACTTCCCGACAGCCAACTCTTACCCTGGCATCGTAGCAGACATGCTCAGCGGGGCTATCGCCTGCATCGGATTCACTTGGGTATGATATTTTAACACTCAAGACTTTAATGTCCCTTCCATTTTAATTAGCGAATTATTTCTAACTATCAGGTGATGCTATGGTTTGAATATTTTGCCGGTCATTAGATAAGTTGTTATCGCATAGAATTTGAATTTCGTTCTTGGACTGAATCTGATCAGACGTAGACGAGAACATTTAAAAACGAAGATGGCAATGAAATAATTGATTAGTGGTGGTGAATAGACGCAGAGAAATACAATGCAACTGCAAGGTTATCATTATCATTTCAAAATCATTTGCAATCTAAGTCATCGGATCTAAAATCTGTCTATCTACCTACCTACAAACCCGGTAATAGGTTCTAAATGCTTTATACATTACATAAAAAGTTAATTTAAGTCATAACAATCTCGTCTTAACCATATGTTTTTAGGCAACCTATTTGCAATACATATAATATTTAAAACACATTATATTTGATATTAAATGGTTTTCGTACGGTTATCAGACCAGTTAAGGCCACCCTTTTACGAACACTAAGTAATAGGATAGCATAATGTCTAGGAGCGGGTTTAGTTTTAGTTAGATACATTCTTTTGAAAAAGGAAGGTTACCGGGACAGTTTAAGGTCATTTTATACTGCAAGTTACTGGTCGACATTTTAATTACTCATTCTCGTAAATTGACTTGAAATTTATAAAATCAATGCCAGTGTCAAGTTCAAGAAATGCGAACAAGGAAAACCGGTCCCGTTCTTCCGACAATAATGTTACCTTTATCGTTTGGCTCGCTTAATATTACCACAATGGTCAGTTTGTGTGTTGACTGACATTGTTAAACGAAGCCAATGTCATAATATACTTACATACATAAATCAAGTCTTTATCCCTTACGGGGTAGACAGAGCCTAACCTAAGGTAACAAGACCTAAAGGCCATGTTTAGCACGATTGTGGGCGTATAGGTGAAAAGCGGAATCAAAATATCGCCTATAACTAATTTTGTACCTATTTGTGTAGTGAGTCTCAGGGTTATAGACGTAAAATATTTTCTCTCAAACATGGAATGAAATGGAATGAAATATTGATAATTTCCTTAATTGACTGCGAGGTATCACGTTTCGGGTGCGGTTAGACGAGAGGCTTTAATCGTCCGAAAATACCACCGTCTTTTGTTTCAATAACACAATAACACCATTTATTTTTATTTTTCTCTTATGGCTTTATATGTATTATGTAGGCGGCCAGTTTTAGCAAAATTCATTCATTATGTGAAAAAAGGACTTACGTGCTAATTATTATTAAAGTCTGATTTAGTATTAATTTAATGCCTTTCAACTAAAATATTACGTAAGTAAGTACATTTAATATGATTTCTTGGACTCTTTTTTTTTCTTTTTTTTATGTCACTGCATATGTTTGAGAAAAGCATTATAATAAACCTATCTCGACGTAGAAAGAGGTTACCAGCCTCAAACTATCCGGCCCCGCTAACGGGTCGGCCATCGTCATTGAAATCATCCGGACTAAATACAATGCAATATAATTTATCGATAACGAATCAACTAAAATGGCAACGCGCGGTTTATACGTATAATAGAATTTACTCCAATACATAAAGTTCTTCGCAACTAAGCTGTAATAAGGTGGTGACTGTCTATGCTCAGCAGAAATATCACGTTGGTTGTGTTTACCTTTCAGATCGCCAGTCCGGCGTGCACTGAGCTGGAGGTTGTGATGTTGGACTGGTTGGGCCAGATGCTTGGCCTCCCGGAGTGCTTCCTGGCTCGCTCGGGTGGCGAGGCCGGTGGCGTCATCCAGGGCACCGCCAGCGAAGCCACTCTGGTCGCCCTGCTCGGGGCCAAGTCCCGCGCCATGAAGATAGTTCGGGAGGAGCACCCCGAATGGACCGAGTTCGAAATCCTTTCAAAGCTTGTGGGATACTGCAATAGTAAGTACAATAAGTATATTTTTGTCTATATCCGCAATAACAGAGGGATTGGAGATGCATCTCGCTCATATTTAATATAAGTTAAGTAGGCACTTTAGCTAAAAACATAATTAAAAATCAATAATCACTTATTTTAGAACCAAAATCCCTTAGAACAGAAAATGTGATAGTCACATCTTAAAACTACACAAGCTTGCTTTCTTGGACAACAAAAAAAAGTAAATAAACAATGCAAGTACTGAGCCTCTATTCCTCTAGTGTAAGTTCTACGAGTGCAAGTTTTCATACGAAAATACGTCTCCAACACGTTCACGTAAACGTTTCAATTACTAAGGAAAAATTGGCAGCGCCGCTTGCGGATCGAAACGGCAACAACTGGGGCCTTACCATGACGTCCTAATTCCGACTCAGTTCAAGTTTTAGCTGTCACTTTTAGTATGTGTCTGACAGCGAGCAAACCTAAACTGAATCACATTAAAGACGTCATGGTAAGGCCCCTGTTCTCATAGTATTTGACATTCGCGCGCGACCTATACTGATTCTTAGCGGTAAAAAACGTGGTAGCAATCTGACCGGACCTTGTGAGTACCTATCACGTTTAAGTCAATGGTCCTATCCTCTCGAAAAGCACTTAGGATAGTTTAGCGGTTAATGTAATCCTAACGAGATCTTATACTTTTTCAGAGCAAGCACACTCATCAGTAGAGCGTGCCGGCCTCTTAGGTGGCGTGAAGCTTCGTACGTTGCAACCGAATCACAAGAGGAGCCTCACTGCTGAAATCTTGCGTGAAGCCATGGAGGAAGACAAACGCAATGGACTTATACCCTTTTACGTGAGTTTATATTATACACTTAAATTGGGATTAATGAGCAAGCAGGATTGCCTAATGAACAGCCTTATGCCCCGTACCCGGAGCAAACGGATTCCACAAATTCACTCACGTGTGGCTCATCATAATATGTTATTTGCACATGTTTCAGGTTGTAGCAACTCTGGGTACGACGTCATCTTGCACTTTCGACGCCCTGGACGAGATCGGAGACTTGTGCATGACCGATGATAAACTTTGGCTCCACGTAGATGCAGCTTATGCCGGCTCTGCATTCATTTGCCCAGAGTACCGGTATCTCATGAAAGGCATTGAAAAAGCAGATTCTTTCAACTTCAATCCGCATAAGTGGCTCTTGGTTACTTTTGATTGTTCCGCCATGTGGCTCAAGGAACCTAGATGGATCGTCGACGCGTTCAACGTAGACCCCCTTTACTTGAAACACGACCAGCAAGGATCTGCCCCGGACTACCGCCATTGGCAAATTCCTTTAGGACGTCGATTCAGAGCTCTTAAGCTATGGTTTGTCTTAAGGTTGTACGGAGTAGAGAATCTTCAGAAATACATTAGAAAGCACATCGCATTGGCCCATCTCTTTGAAAAACTATGTCTTGAAGATGAGCGATTTGAAATTTATGAAGAAGTCACGATGGGGCTCGTTTGCTTTAAGTTAAAAGAGGGCAATGAAGCCAGTGAGGCATTATTGCGAACGATTAATGGTCGTGGCAAGATTCATCTCGTTCCTTCCAAGATCGACGACGTTTATTTCCTGAGACTCGCAGTATGCTCACGTTATACTGAGGAAAAAGATATCCAGATATCGTGGGAGGAAGTTAAAGCTTCTGCTGATGAAGTATTCAAAAACCTAAAGAAGTAAAACTATTAGTGACCTTTGATTGAACGCAAAACAAAAACAAACGTGACTGGTTTCTTTAAACTTAAAACGAGGTCCAATCACATACTACCAACGTAAACTAATATACGTAGACTTCTTGACCAAAAAGGATTTCAGGAGATGTGTTTCTTGAAATAAACTTATATGATATGATACGTAACGTAACACTAATTATTAGAGACGGACTATTGATTGAAGTTTCCTTGAAAAGAATGGGACCATAACTACAAGGGATGGATTTTTATTTATTTACATATTTATGATGATGATGACGCATTGGCAAGCAAGTTAAAAATATAATATTTACGAGTACTTTTCGGCACATATTTAACCGTCGTGTAATATAAATGTAATTCAATATATACATACATTAAAACTAAACTTAATAAATATTTATCATGCAATAAAAATAAGTAGGTAATTACTTACCTACCTAAACATTTCGATGATATAGGTAGTACTTCATGTTATTGTGTAATTATGGTATTCTTTGTTGGCCCATTTATCAAAGATTTGCTTTGTACAAACCTAACTTAGCAAAATACCCACATATTTAGTAAGTATATCTAGTAAAAAATGATATTTGAGTAAGTAGCTACCATTTTTTTTGTTCATATATTATTTCGAACGTATATCATCCATCAGTAGGTACATGTGGTATAGGTACCTACCTATTTATTAGTTAGCTACGTTAGGACGACGACATCGATGACTGTGTTTCTGTAATATCTAGTTTTAGTATTTAACCCGCGTTTATGCGTCAGAGCTATAATTTAACTTAAGGATAATTTTTTAATTACAATTTTGCAATGTAAATATGTATAATACCAACAAGCACATTTTTGGTTGTTAAAATATAATTTTATGAAAATACGTGTCTCTCTCTATACTTCTAATTTTGAAAGTCAAAGACCATGTTCTAAATGTAGGTACCTACTTACTATCCACTTTTAATAACACAAACAAACCTATACAAGGGATATAACTTATTAGAATATGTAGATCTATTTTACATACTTACAGTTACAGAAGAAATATCTATCATGATAATTACTGTATAAGCATATATGTGTGTGGCCAAGTATAGTAGGCATGTTAAATAATAATAATGTTCTATCACTTCTATCCTAATGTCTGTAGGTACTCGTATGTTTATTGTCAAGTAGGCGATTACACTACAATAAAGCTAAAAATAAATATCATCCTGATGAAATTTTACTCATTTATTATTATTACATATCCAACATCCTAGTTTGGCCTGTTTAATCGTCTACTACTACCTAACCTACTAAGGGTTAAAACCCCTCCCTAATCTCGGGTAATTAAAGGTAAACTATAATTTATGACTATTGTCAAGACGGCGTTATTATCAGTATTATCATATTTATCATAATTGTACCTACATATATTATATTTATATGGCAGTTTAGTGCAAGAAATTAGTTCGAATGACATTCAGTAACATGGCGCATGGTCATATAATTGTTAGTGTTTTGTCTTTTATTACCTGCTTATACACCCTGGTGTATCAGATAGCCCCTAACAATAATCGACTGGGGTATATAACCATGGCTACAGAAGCTAAAAAAAATATTAAAAAAAAAAAATGGAGTAAAAAAAAAATTATATTTTCTATAGGAATGGTAGTGCAATCATTCCTATACAAAACATAAAAAAAAATTACTCCAATTTAAAAAAAAAAAATTTTTTTAGCTTCTATAGCTATGGTTATATACCCCAGTTCATTATTGTTAAGGGCTATCTGATACACCCCGTAGATAGAATAGCTACTGCGTAGCCATAGCAGAAAGAGAAAAGTACAGGTGTAGTGCAAAATGATTTTCCATGACATTTCGTTAAACTTTATCCGGTTTTCAACTTTAGTAACATGTAATTAAAGTCGTGTATACAAACAATGCAGCTGTCATATTAAATTGTTTTATATATAAAGAACCGCGAACCGGAAGACGCAGTGTTGGCAGGCCTCCCACTAGGTGGACTGACGACATCGTAAAAGTTGCGGGAAACCGATGGATGCAGGTGGCGAGTTGTCGTTCATTATGGTGTGCTAAGGGGGAGGCCTTTGTTCAACAGTGGACGTCTTCAGGTTGATGATGATGATATTTGTTGATGAACCTTCAAATGTTGTTAAAGTCGAAAACCGCATGGGATTCAACGAAATGTCATGGAAAATCACTTCGCACTACGTCTGTACCTAGAAGGTGGTAGCCTAGTGGTTTGACCTGTGGCCTCTCAAACAGAGGGTCGTGGGTCTGAATCCCGGGCTCGCACCTCTGAGTTTTTCGGAATTTATGTGCGATATCTCATTTGAAATTTACCATGAGCTTTTCGGTGAAGGAAAAACATCGTGAGGAAACCTGCACACAACTTCGAAGCAATTCAATGACGTGTGTGTGAAGTTCCCAAACCGCACTGGGCCCGCGTGGGAACTATAGCCCAAAGCCCTCTCGTTCTGAGAGGAGGCCTGTGCCCAGCAGTGGGACGTATATAGGATGGAGATTATGACCATAGAAAATATTATTTTCTCGAGTGTTCCGCTGTCATCATTTCGATTTTTAATCACGTAAGTATAACCTAAATCCCATCCAGCACAGTTAGAGATTTTAACGACATCTGTTGCGCAGTGGCAAAACAATTATTTAGACAACTGACATTTTCAGACTGGTATCTTTTGGCTTCTAAACGCTGGAGGGTTTATATACCCGTACAGTACATATGGACTTTTAAGCAATATTTTGCGGGTGGAAAGTTCAAATTATATAATACCGATTCAGAACTTATTCCATTTTTATAATAGAAAAGCAACGACGACTGTCGATGGGAGAGTTTGTTGACGCCGTTTTCGATCGCACTTCTATTTTCTCTTTGTTCTGTGGTCTACTTAATAACTTTACGAACGATATAATTACCTACTGCGTTGCAAAAAGCGACCAAATAGATACATAGAACACAATGTAACATACATATGCCAATCAAATACAACAACAACAACGACCTTGATCAATACGGACGGACGATATGCTTCCTCATATATACGTTTCCTATTGGGCAAACTTTATACTTAAAATATAAACAACAAACAATAATTTTCCTAGATTAGTATGCTTAAGTAAATTTAACTACACCGTGGCCCAAAAAAACGTTGACAAAATTAAAAAGTAAAAATTTTGAAAATGGAACACGTTATGAGTTCGTTTGTTTTTCTGTTACTTTTTCACACATTTTGGTGTGATTTGGAGTTAACAGCTTGGTTCAAATTATTAATTTATTATTGGTTTTTGTCATATCTTCGCAACGCAAAGCAATAATTTCCTTACACGAAGCTGGAACACGACAGTGTGAGATAGTTAGATCGCTAAGTGTTAGTAATGAAAATATTACATTTGAATATTTAAAATGTTTATAATAAATGGTATTCATTGAGAAAAAACCAGAAGAGACAGTGACAGCTGTTCTTATGAAAAAAGAACATTATGAAATGTCTTGATGGCCAGCGTTAGATTCAACACTCCCCCATAACGTGGACATCATCAGGCCGTCACTATGCCACACCTAGTTGGCTGGTAAATAGCTCATGTTTCGTACTACCAAGTGGTTTGGTGAAAACATCAGCTACCATTACATCTGTAGGGATGTACAAAAGCTGGACGTCGAAGCGGTCTATCATATCTCTAACATAATGATACCTAACTTCGATGTGCTTGCTCCTTTTGTGATGCACTTTGTTAACAGCAAGCTGCATAGCCGATTGATTATCACAGTACAACACAATCTTACAAGAACGCAACATTAAGAGCTCTCTTAATAACGCTTGTAGGAACACCGCCTCTCTACTAGCTTCACTTAAGCTAATATACTCCGCCTCGGTGGACGACAGCGAAATGCAAGACTGTTTATAACTACCCCAAGATATCGAGTTACCACCGTACTTAAATACGTAACCGGTGTATGACTTTCGATCTAAATCTGAAGCCCAGTCTGCATCCGAATATCCTTCTAGGATAGGATTTACATTGGATTTCTTAAAAACTAAAGCTTTTTGTTTAGTTCCTTTAAGATACCTTACAATTCGTTTGGCTTGTATCCAATGGAATTCTGTATAACAACTGTTATATAGACTTAAATATGACACGGCAAACGAAATGTCAGGTCGAGTAGTTACACATAGATACATTAAACTACCTAACAACTCTTGGTAAGGAAATTTGGATACATTGTTATTCGTAGCACAAGTACTCTCACTAGAACTAATGTTAGTTATCATGGGAGACTTTACAGACTTACAGTCAGTCATGCCGAAACGATCTAACAACTTGTCAATTCGATTTTCCTGACTAAGTTTGATGGAGTTTGCATCACGTTCTACTTTGATACCTAACATGTTTCTAACCGGCCCTAAGTCTTTTAACTTGAAATGCCTTAGCAAAGAAGATTTTAACGCCTCTGCCAAGCGATTATCGTTATAAAAGACGAAAAAGTCATCAACATATAGAGCAATGTAACAAACTGACTCACCCGACTTCCTAATGAAGACGCAGTCCTCTTGTTTACACTGTACGTATCCCATAGAAAGTAAGACGTCTTTTACCTTTTGATACCAGGAACGCGACGCTTGTTTCAACCCGTATACAGCCTTTCGTAATCTATAGACTTTATGTTCGCTTCCAGGACACATGAAACCTTCCGGCTGTTGCATGTAAATCTCCTCGCGCAACTCTCCATTTAGGAACGCAGTCTGTACATCTAAATGGTCAATTTTCAGATCCAATTGTACAGCCAGAGCTAATAGTAGTCTTATAGAACAGTGACGAACGACTGGTGAAAAAGTTTCGTTAAAATCTTCACCATACTTTTGCGTAAAGCCCTTCGCTACCAACCTCGCCTTGTAACGTGTAATGTTTCCATCAGAGTCCCGCTTCAATGTAAAAATCCATTTGTTTTTCACTACATTTTTGTCAGCTGGTTTATCAGTAAGCTCCCAAGCTCCGTGTAAGATAAAAGAGTCTATTTCTTCCTGCATGGCTTTCTGCCATAGCTCTTTATCTTCACAACTTAATGCTTCTTTGACAGTACGCGGCTCTATGGGCTCTGTTACATTACTAACATTAGTTATGTTACAAGCTGGTTTCGGTATTCGTGGACGTAGGTTATATCGATGACCAGTAGACTCTTGTGCATCGTGAAATACTTCAAGATGATCTTCGCTAGGCACGTTTTCTTGTTCATGCTCCGCCTCAACAGGATCATTTGGTGACTCGACTGAACTCTTTTGGCTCCGCCTCCACAGGATAATCCGATGACTCTACCGAAGTGGGTTCTGGCTCCGCCTCAGCTGGCGTAGTTATCAGATTCTCCTCATCACCACCTCCTGTAAGAATAATAGGTTCAAACATTTGTCTTTGTACCCTATTAGAACGCCTTCCTGGAAACACAGATTCATTGAAAACCACATCGCGTGATACAATAACTTTGTTGTCATCAGGATTGAACAGACGATATCCCTTTACGTTTTCACAGTAACCTAAAAAGATTAGTTTCTTACTTTTGGGGTCTAACTTTTTTCTTTTACAGTCATCTATGTGTGCAAATGCCTCACAACCAAAGACACGCAGATACTTGAGATTAACCTTAGTGCCGCTCCACACCTCTTCAGGTAGTTTACCTGAAAGTCTCGAGCTTGGCGACCGATTAATAAGAAATGCTGCAGTATTAACAGCTTCTGCCCACATCTTGTCGTCTAGATTGGCATTAAACAGTAGAAATCTGACTTTATCGAGTAAAGAGCGGTTAAACCGTTCTGCTGAACCATTCTGTTGGGGACTGAATGGAACTGTCAGCTGATGAACGATTCCTTTCCTCTTAAGAAAGTCCGTCAACTCAGTATTTACGTATTCCGTACCGTTATCTGATCTTAAAACTTTCACTTTCGCATTGCACTGATTCTCAACAAGTTTAATAAAATCAATAGTATACTTACACACATCGCTCTTCTTCGCAATGGGGAAGACAAACACTTTTCTGGAGTAGTCATCTAGGAACGTGAGGATGTAACGCTTTCCTCCGAGAGAAACAGTCGGCAACGGCCCGATGACGTCAGTGTGGATGAGGTCCAGCCGTGCTTTAGCGAGCTGTTTGTTAGGATTAGTCACAAAGGGGGTGCGGGATTGCTTACCCTTAAGACATACCTCACAAACTTCCTTCCTAGTAGTGACCTGAAAATCAATACCATTAGCAACCTTCTTAAGTGACGTCAAGCTATCAAAATTTAAATGACCTAATCGTTGATGCCATAACATCATATCCTTAGAAGTAGCTGAAGTAGTTAAATTTGCTCTACCGACAGTAAGAAGTATGTAAACTCTCCCAATCTTCCTAGCAGTTAAAACTATTTTACCAGATTTTATTATGTTACATGTTGTATTAGTAAACGAAAACTTAAAGTATTTTTCCGTTAAACTAGATACAGATATCAAATTTACAGTCAGATCAGGTACAAAAATTACGTCTTTCAAAGTTATATTCAACAATTCACCATTAAACTTGCATGTAAAATGAACGTCACCTTTGCCGCTGACGGCTAGCTTCTTGCCATTGGCTACACACACCTCCTTCGTCGTCGACTCTCGGAGAGATTCGAACCAATCACGACATCCTGACATATGGTCCGTAGCTCCGGAATCTATAATCCAAGAAGTGTCACCTCTTCCAGTGCTAAGTGCTGTCAAAATCAGGTTAGTCTTGGATACATCATCTGATTGAGTGCAATCTTTCTTGACGTGACCCTTTGAACGACACTTCCAACACCAAAGTTTCTTCTTTGAGTTCGACGAGGTACTAGCATGTTTCGATGTACTTGGTGCATTTTTGCCGTTGCCTCGGGTACTAGTCTTGTTGTAGCCACGAATCCGTGTAAACAAGCAGTCATTATCACCACCAGTGGACCCTTTCCATCGCTTGTCTTGAAGCAGTTTCGTCTTCACTTTATCTGTCGTTAAATCAATGCTCGAGTGCTCTAGAGCCATAATCATGGGTTCATACTCCTGAGGTAACCCTTGAAGCATTATAGCAGCAAGAAATTCATCATCTAGGGGTTTTCCCATACTGCTAAGTTGATCAGCTAACGACAAGATCTCATTTACATATATCTCCATGGAATTAAACTGTTCTAACTTCATCGAACATAAAGCTCGCAGACTTGTCAACCTCCTGTGCAAACCAGTGTCGTCATACGCCTTTTTCAAAGCATCCCACACATCTTTCGCCGTCTTGGCCTGAATAATGTGAGCATAACACGACTTGTCAACGCTTAAACAGATCCTAGCTCGAGCCTTCTCCTGTCGAAGTTTGTTCTCGGCATTGTCACCGTTAACGGTTTCAGGAATTCCGGCAACAAATTGCCACAAGTTTTCGAAAATGAGTACGTTTTGCATTTGAAATGCCCAATCTCGATAGTTAATGGTGCCTTTTAGCTTTTCCATCGTAACTGTTGAGTTTGAATACTCACCCATATTTCAGCAAATAAATCACATTTATCACACACAAAATATAATATAGATTAACCCATAACCTAATGAAAATATTATATTTTAATAGTTAGTCGGCAACTTGTGTCGAAGACCATTAAGCGAAATAATGAGCTCGGGCATATCGCAGACCGTCCAGGAAGAGGCAGAAAGAGGACTGTCAGGACTCCTAGGCTCCAAAATATTATCAAGAAACGGCTTCGTCGCAATCCACGGACCAAAGAGCGTAAAATGGCTCGGGAGCTGGGTGTAAGTCGTTCGACGGTGCAACGTATTGTCGCTAATGATCTCAAATTGAAAGCATACAAACTGCGTAAAGCTCAACTTCTTGAAGATAAAGACAAAAAAGTTCGCCTTGACAGATGTCGTTTGATCAAGAAACGTGCCGCTACTGAAAAGTGGGAAAATATTCTTTTTTCAGATGAAAAACTTTTTTGCATTGAACATGCCCATAACCATCAAAATGGCAGAATTTATTCTTCTAGTCGTCCTGGAGAGGTTGCAGTTATTCCTCACCGCCAAAAATCGGAATCAGTTATGGTACGGGGTGGTATTTGCTCAACAGGAAAAACTCCTCTTGTTTATAGAAAAAGGTGTCAAAATTAATCAGGAAATATATAGAAGAGATATTCTTGAAGCCGTAGTCCTTCCTTGGAGTCAACAACATTTTGGCAGCCAGCCATGGATATTCCAGCAGGACTCTGCTCCATCTCACAGGGCTCGTAATGTGCAGCAGTGGTGTAAGGAGAATTTTCCTGGATTCATAAGCTCGAAGGAGTGGTCACCCTACTCACCTGATTTAAATTAAATGTGGTTTAATTAAAATAAATGTGGTCAATCTTAGAGACAAGGGCCTGTGCCACTAAACATAAAAGTGTAGACTCTCTGAAAGCAACACTTACCAAAGAGTGGGCAAAAATAACATTGGAGGAGCTGCGGCACATCGTTAACAATTTTAACAAACGTTTGCGTTTGTGTATCAAAGCCAAAGGAGGATACTTTGAAGACTAATCGTTTTTTCTTATAGTTTAATGATTGTAATTATAGTTTTTGTTGTCATATTGTGAAAGTCGAATAAGAAATAAAAAATATCCAAAAAAATATTTATCAGCGTTTTTTTGGGCCACCCTGTAATTATGATTTACCAATAAGAAAGAAAGGTATTGCATTTATAGGGACTACCTATTTACATAATTATGTACCTATCTATACATATAATAAATGTATTTATAAAAGTGGAATTTGTGGCCCAATGGCCACGACTAAGTATTATGTCTGTTCATTGTACAGCTGGGATGGGACGTTCACCTCGCAGGCAGTGGGTTATACCAGCTGGCAGCACAGCAATAAATAATAAATAAATAAATATTAGGGAACTATTCACCACAGCAATGAAACGAGAAAACGCTCGCCACGCCGGCTTTAGTTAAAACGTAGTGGTTAATATTTATGTGATGATGACCTTTGGCTTCAGCAGAAACGAAACAAGAGAATAGATTTGGACATCACTCTTTTTAAGTTTGTCTCTCTCCTTTCAAGCATTTTATGAATTTGGCAACTTGTGAATGGATTAACGCACCTATTTACTACACAGAAGAAACCGGTAAAAGTAAAAAAATAAAATAAAAAAATAAACAGAGTACTACGTTCTTTTCTTCCTTCATGCTTATGGTTGCCTATGGAAATAGAACTGTCTTTTCAGGCACAATCAAATTTATAATGATATTCAAACAAAATTAGAAGGTGTCAAATAATTAATCGATGATGTAGATATAATTCTAAATTCACTGTAAAGTATAACCGTTAGGATGAAATTATCCCGTATTAAACTATTATTCAATAAAAATAAACAACTCACGATAAAATGGTTCGTTGCGAAAGAAATAGAAAATGGGAGTGGGTTCTCAATAGTATGGAAACGGCGAGCAAGTTGTGCTGTGAGTGCGGCGGGGCAGCAGTGCATCATGGACTCGTGCAACATCGGGCCGTGCCTGAAGGAGCCCCGCGTCGTCATAGTCGGCGCGGGCATGGCCGGCCTCTCGGCGGCACATCGCCTCACACAATGCGGGATCCGTAACTTTGTTGTTCTGGAGGCCAAGGAAAGGTAAAAAATGATTCATTTTACTCACATACTTACTGAACCTATTATTTTGAGCAGACTGTAAATAATACCTACACTTGTTTTTGCAGACCGGGAGGAAGAATACATTCATGTTGGCTTGGAGATTCAATTATCGAAATGGGCGCTGAATGGATTTACGGCGCTTGCCTGCCGAATTCTGTATACACCCTAGCGTCACAAGACAGGCTCCTGCAAATGCCCTTACCTCGTTTGGACCCATCACGCGGCCTATTTTGCACAAGCGAGGGTCGTCCGGTTGATTTGCCAGTAACAATTACGTCCTATCACACGTTTCGGCAAATAGAGCAGCAAGCAGCAAATCTTTTTAGGTTTGGAGGGGAACGATGTCATGGCACTCTGCTCAACTTCATTGGTTTGCGTATACAACAGGAGTTGCATAACTTCCCAGAAGATCAGAGGTATGACGCTGCTCGCGTGATGTTTGGTTTAAGTAATATTTTAAGGAATAGATGTGGTGATGATTTATCGCTCGTCAGTGCGGATCAGTACGGCAGCTACATTGAACTACCCGGTGGAAGCGTCAGAGTTCCATTAGGATACGTAGGGGTGATGGCACCGCTCCTACGAGGGCTCCCAGATAACTGTATTCGCTACAATAAACCTGCGAACGTAATTCGTTGGGGATCAGGCGCTTCAGGCCCCGGCAGAGTAATGGTTAAATGCTGTGACGGCGAGGAACTATTTGCCGACTACGTAATTCTTACGATGTCTCTGGGTTGTTTAAAATGTCAGGCCGATAAACTGTTTGCACCGCCACTCCCGGTTTGCAAGCTGGACGCCATTTGTAATTTAGGCTATGGACTAAGCGATAAGATATTCCTTGAATATGATGAACCTTTCTGGGTGTGCCATGAAGGAAACTTAAAATTGGCTTGGTCTGCCGAGGAATTACAGTGTAGAAGTGACTGGACGCGCGGTGTTTGTGCGATTGACGAAATGCCGGGTAGTAAGCACGTTTTATGCGCTTGGATCTCAGGACAAGAGGCCGCTGCTATGGAGTCGATGGCTGATAATGATGTGGCTGAAGGTATAACAAACTTGTTGCGACGGTTTACGGGCAACCCGTGTTTGCCATACCCACGAATGATGCTTCGGTCGCGATGGGCGTCCGACCCGCATTTCTGCGGTTCCTACTCTTATATGAGTTGCTGCTCCACTGTTAGTCACCAATGCGAGCTTGGTACACCCGTGCCCGGGCCCTGCGACGCCCAGCCGCCGAAGCTTTTATTTGCAGGTGAAGCTACTGTGCCTGGCTATTTTGCAACTGTGCACGGAGCAAGGCTTAGTGGTATCCGTGAAGCCGAACGTGTAGTTATCCTTACTAAAAAGTTCGAAGGGCCACCATCCGATTGATGTCATGCTCATGTGTTTTAAGTGTTGCTGTTGAGTTTAATTAAAAAGTCGAAACAAGTTAGTGTCATAAGTAAACGTCATTTAAATAAACGTAACAACTTTTCATTGATTAGAATGACTAACACTGTAAAATGCACGGCTTTATGGTATAGGGCACCTAAAGTATTTAAGAAATTAAATGATTTGTTGAATTATTATATATTTATTGCACTTATCCGAACACACCGCCACCGCGCACTTCACTACATTAATAGTTTCTTTACTATAGTTTTATTTCTTTTAAATTCCACTTTCTGGCTCCCGTGCACGACGGAAAATTGAGTTTCTTAGACTGCTTCCCCGTATATTTCTTCGCGAATCCACTGTCTATGGCATTTTTTGTACCAATGCACGGTCGCGGCGATGCATATTCCCACAAGGCATAAAACCAAAATTAACAAAACATTGGTTGTATTTATGGTCTGGACGACTTCAGCATTGTTGCCTGCCCCTGCGGCTGCATTCTGGGCCACTACAACCTCTTCTTTTGTTTGAGATGATCCCATTGGATTTTATTAATTACGCCGAATTAATTTATAAATTATGTACGCCGTCACCAGCAGCAGGAACGCCAACAAGTAAATAATTGCGGCCTTCATTAATTGTTCTTCGACACGAGATATTATTGAATTATCAACTGCGGTCATTATTCAGTGAATTATTCGAATCCGTTTATTAAAATAAAATATTCACTTTCGCGCACGATGGTAGCAACTCCGCGTCGGAGCGCTGAGCTGGCAGGATCGCCATATGAGGTTGGGCGCGTGGAGATGTATTGAAACAACCAGATCTCGAGTAGGACTACATTTATTGATTATAAATTACACATTATATGGACACATACACACACACAGTCAAATGAATATATTGATACACAACTGATACATAGGTTACACTACACAAGTACTCCTGGAGTAAAATACAATAAATTTCATAGGAAAATTAAGTACAGTAATTTAGAGCGAGACAAGACAACGCTCTAGAAAGACGAAATTAGCCGAGAAGACCGATGTGCAATCTTTATGGCCGGGTACTGTACAGTCCGCGTCAAATAGTTCGCTACACGTCATTGTTACAGTTGAAATAAGGGTCGTGTTGCTAACTTTTTGGCCACTTAGGGTGTCACGAACTATTTGACGCTGACTGTACCTACAATACCTCCCACTGCCGGTTTTCTTATCGCATATGTTATTGAATTTTAATTACATATTAATTTGTATACATAGGTACTCCCAGACACTAATCAGATCTAAATCCGTTTATTAATTTACAATAGTGGCTTTAAAATTGGAGTGGTTCGATAGTGTCCGGTAGTCTGTACCTACCTACTACACTCGCAGACAAAGAAACCACAGAAAGTCTACATTAGTCTCCCAACTCACTTGCACAATAGTATACATAGTCTAATTTTATAATCGCATAATAAGGTTAGTTCTCGTGGTCCCACTGTTATAAAAAAGTCGAATTACACTCCGATAAGATCGACGGAACCCCGCTTTCGTGGAGGTCCTATTCCGCCGCATAAGGCAGTGGCGCCACTATCGGTGCGAATTGTCCTTCGAATATATTTGCAGAAACTGTAGCAATACAGTAGTGTCGTCCCGTTTTCTTATAGTTATATATAGATTAGGAAGGACCGACACTACTTGCCACTTTTTAATTTCTACTCTTTTGCCAGGCTGTACTATCGAACTAATAACAGGAACCCACAGTGGAAACTTTTCACGAAAAATCTTTATTTATTTATTAAGTACGCGTAATGTGAGAACGTCCTACGGTGGATCATGATTCAAATATTTAGAGTGTAGGGCACTAGGCTGTGAGTTTTTTTAATTGTACACAATTTCCATCTGCATGACTTGGTTGGAGGAAGGTTGGTAGGAGCAAAACTTGCTATTTTTTCAGATTCTTACTTCCATTCCACCACAGAATATGTAATAGTACTAACCTAACGCACAGAATGGCCACGCTCGGCCCCGCACCGATTCGAGTTACCCCACCCCTCAAGCGCAGTCTGCCGGAAAGCTGCTGGCAACTAGTAGGGCTCGCACCGCGATGTATGTCGGCCGCAAGTCACAAGTTCGGGAACCTATCCTACCTACTTCACTTTATAAAACATTAGAAAATTAATGCTTTCTGAAATTATCGCTATTAATACATGAAATAACTACAGAATCATTCGCTTAAGTTTGTTGTCGTATATCTATTGTAATTGAAAATAATAAAGCATAAATACACAGACTGACACATTTTAAGTAAGTTTAAGTAAATAGATAACGATTAAGTACATTTATTTGCACACATCTAAGCCATATCTTCATTATAAGTACCTATATTCATGTCATTGTTAGTACTTATACTTATAGTACTAGGTTTTTGCGATAGACATCCCTGTGTATCTTACGCACACATTGACGCGTGTACAGACGACGTCGTGCCTGTGTTCATTTCAGAACGCGGATTTTGTACGTCGTGGCCGCCGTGTGCTTCCACTTAGCCACATCATATAGCTAGCTACCTACTACATAAAGACCAGATAGTAGATTTAACACCCCCGATTTCATTTACAGAATTTTCTACTAAGCGCGCGAGAATTTTTGCCTCCATTGGTTCCTACCAATGGAGGCAAGACGAATTAGTACCTAATTACATAACTATCCCTTCAAATGACTTACTGCCAAGTTTCTTACGGCGCATTCTCCTTGGCTATGATAGTCTTTTAGAGGGGTCTGGTAAAACAAAATATACCCCTTGGAATAAAACCGGGCATTTATGGCTTTTCAGGTTTTTATTTTAGGCATTAAAGCTTAGAAAGTAAGCTTTTATGCCTTCAATTTTTATGCACATAAAATACAAAAACTATGGGTGCCCGTTTTTTTTGCAAGGGGGTGTATATATATATATAAATATAATACGATTTTAGCCCTTTCCTGGCTTATTTGTAGAATAAATATCAGATTTTGATTTACTCTGAGAAATTTGGGTGTGTAGGTGTAAATTTAGTTTTGTTCAACAAAACAAATTCCTCTCCTAAAACCAATCACAGAAATAATTTAAAACTAACTCATTCCTCTTTATTTCGCAACAAACGTAGTTTTTTATTCAATGATTTATAAGGATTTAAGATGAATACAAGCTAAAATTCAGTATTTTTAAATTTTGCGAAATAAAGAATACAAGAGATATCACAAATAAATACATTACATCAAAGTTTGTAGTTAGACCCATATACCATGCTATTTATTTTAAATATAACATAATCAGATCTATTTGCTAAAAACTAATACAATATGCTTAATAATGCTTATGTTATTTAGTTGATAAAGGTGGTTGAAATACTGACATTTAATCTAAATACTGGCCTACTTACAAACAGTACTTTAATCCCCCTAGAAAACTACCACCTGACCTAGCAATAGGCGACATGTCATCGAATTCAAAGCTGACTCTATAATCCTTGAACACTCTATCACGATACTCCACCACATATGTAATAGTATCAAATGTTTCAGACCATTCGAAAGTTATTTTGTACCAATTATCCTTTTTTATGAAATATGGTTCAGTTAACTCAATTTCTACTGATGCATCATAGTCGACTATGTTCATAAAATTAGTTAATTTTGTATTAGATTTGTCAGATTCACATTCTACAGTGACAATGAATTGTTCAGAATATGAATTAACTATGTTATTGCGGAAATTAAGCACTGGAGCCATCCTTGTGGGTATGCAAAGAGAGTTTATGAATACAGATTTGTTAGCTTTAAGTCTACTATTAATAATACTGTTACTATAATCTATCACTATAGGAGGTGCTGATCTAAGAGGCCTGCGAAGACACAGATCCCACTGTAGCTTCATGGGGCACCGTGGCACAGAGCTTGTACAAATTGCTTTGACTATGTGACTATTAACATTTTGATCCTGTTTAGTCAAATTCCTTATCACTGAAGATTCCTTAGGCAGCAGAATATTATCAGAACTCTCAATTAAGTTGTTAAATTCATCAAGTGTGAGAGTGGAAAATCTTAGCAACTTCAATAAGTCTTTCTCGATCAAAATTTTAAATCTAGTTTCCAGATCTTCAGGCAGATTGTTCTGTTTACAATACTGTAAAGTCCACTGAAAAACATGAGTAATCAGATCTTTTTCTGTGACATTCATTTCATTGCATTGTAAAATTGTTTTTAAGCAGGAGCTTGAAATCAAACTTTTATGTTCTTGTAGAAGATAGTTGGCATGTTCGCAAAAAAGTTTAAGTGAGAATGCAACCAGCTGTTGATCTTGCAAATAATCTGGGTAGTTCAGAACTCTTATCACATTGTCTGTGCTTATATTTGCTTGTATATAAGAAATGCACACAGCAGTCAGATGCTCGATCAAATATTTCCTAGAAGCATATAAAAGCTCAAATGCATGTTCAATGGAAGGTATTTCCACTTTATCAGTATAAATATAATTCAGGAGCAGCTGAAATACATCTGGTTGTATGTCAGTAATAACAATTTCTTCATTACTCGAAAGTGTGCCATAAAGCATTGCCTCGAAGACGGGGCTACTGATGCCTAAAATCAATTTATGTGCTTTGAAATCTTTTCCAGCCACTGTAAATCGACAATCACTCCATTTATATGAAAGAAGCAGTTTTTCCACCCGATCATACAGGCTACTGTCCCTGAATACACTATTCTGATAAACCATCTGTAACAAAACAAACTAATAGGTAAACATAAAAATGTGTAGAAAGTAGGTAAGTACAGAACATTGCAAAATGAAAGGCAAGAAAGCAAGAACATATCTGTGACTATCAAGCCAATAACAAGTAAGCTTATTTTAGTCAAAAAATTAAAATATAAGCATGTTAATAACAGCCATTAAAGAGCTAAATTAACATGGGTACTTAGGACAAAGTTTGGGGAATTTGTTGGGCCCACCCAGTTCTCACGAGGAACTTTGTTAGGTATATCAGTGCGCACACAAATCAAACATGTGTAAAATTGTTCACATATTTCCTGTTGTTGATAAAGGAAGTATGAAGAAACATGGAAGAAACTGAAGGTTAAAAAGATTAGTACCTAGGCGTAGAAGACACTTTTACAAACTAGTTTCAAATAAATTATTTATAGAAGAGTATTATAGTCAAATTTTGATAACACAAAACATGATTAAGTAGATTTATCAGTAAACAAATAGATAATACGAACCGTTTAACTACTTTAGATGAACTCAAACTTGACAACCTTGAACTTGATCAAGTGGAGGTGGATTTGAATGATCTCAATAGTTGCGGGACTTGATATCACTGGATCGATTAATTTACGCACGATTATCGCAAAGTTAACACAAAATTATACGTATTTACGTATAATTTTGTGACACAAGAAAATACAAGATACACCTTGAGAACCTCAATGGCGTAATTGAAAATATCAACAATAGGGATAATTTAAAAACCAATCTCGCGCACGCGCACTCACTACGAGTCTAAAAATCGTTAGTTCTCTTAGTAGCTGTGCTAAAAATGTACGTACTTTGGCTTGACTTGTTTTGATTTTGTTTCTCTATCTATTCTATATCTAGTATATCTATCTATAGTATTGTGGCCGCAGTGGGGTGGGGTGAGGTATCAACAAATCGACAAGATAATTTACCTATTGGAATTATCGAAACTAGTGACAGTAGTGAAAACTGTCATCGCAAAATTATAAATGAATGAATAAAGTGGAAAATGATGTTTTTTTTTAAAAAAAATCAAGATGGTTTAGAAATTTCTGTTACAAATTGATGCCAAAAAACGAAGATTTAGCACACACGGGCCATATTATTAAAAGAAGAAGAAGAAGAATGAATAAAGTGGAAAATGATGTTTTTTTTTTAAAAAAAATCAAGATGGTTTAGAAATTTCTGTTACAAATTGATGCCAAAAAACGAAGATTTAGCACACACGGCGACATATTATACTCCAGTCCCAAACAAAACGTACCACATGTGTGCAAACATTTGTACAATGTACACACGGCAAAATAATTCGGTAAGCATAGCCACGCACACAAACGTCTTCTATGTGTCTATGAGTGTTGAGTACCGACATGAACATTACGTAGAATCCACATGTGAATGTGTGAGTTAGTTCGATCTACCCACTAAGTACAGATTTTTTTTAGATAATAATAGTAGTAATGTCGCTGTAAATTATTTATTGAATATACAACAACAATAATACTAACAATAATAGCAATGAAGAAAGTTACAACTAATTCAGTTAATTCATAATAAACTAAGTTAAAAATAACTACAAATTAAAGTAAAAAAAATCCGTCTGGTATCGTGCCTACCTCGAAGGTTAAAAACTAATTATCTCCCGTTTTAGATAAATATAGAAAAATAATGTGAGCCTTTTTTTATTTATGCACTGTCCTAAAAACATCATCTATTCTTATACTGACACACCACTTGTTATATTTATCCAAATATTTGCGTGAGTGAAGGCACTATATTGTTTCTAGCGTATGCGACGAAGATGCCAATAGCCAACCAATAGCGCAACGCGGCGAACACGCAACGCCAAGTGGAGTGCCGGTATTACACTGGATATTGTCATCGCCAGTGTAAGCGAGAGAGAGAAGAGGCCTCGGGCCGGAACGAATTTGCCTTCAACCTTGAATCTACAAATTTATGCAATTGTTATTATTAACGTGTTATTATATTTTTATTTCTCATCAAGTCTGAGATTCTGACCAATATTCCTCACAAACAGCATCGCCATTGAAATAACATCCAAAAATGTCATTTTTAATTTTCCGTTTTGTCCGGATACGAACTCGGTTCACTAGAGCACATGTCAAGTTTTCGACCGGCCTCTGACCACCTAGGCCACCAAGTATTGCAAGTTAGTCGGTGAATTTATGTGTTATTACATCCAATCTTGACTACTGTATTGCAAAAGTTATTTAATGCGCTTTGAAATAAGGTTGAAATTAGAACTTAATTTTTTCCGCAGAAATATAACTATTTCTTTTTGAGTGTTTGCTGTATGTTTGATTTTTACTCTTATTAAAATATAAACATAAACGGCATAAAAATATAACGACAAACGCATTGTTTCCTTTTAAGATTATAGATAATAGTTCGAGTTTGAAAGTTACTTGCCGATTACCATTTTTTATCATCTAACAATATACAGTGTATTCTACCCTCAAATTATTAACATTATGAATTTGTTAAGGCGAAGGGATAGGCAAATGACCTTGCCCGTTCGTGACGTGGCAAGCAGTCCGATCAACGCGACATCTGTTAAATAATCGACGCGTGAACTCGATGCGAATGGGCGCGTGCTGATGGATTGAAATATTGCACTGCGATGTTAGTAGATGGCGCTTGCTTTAGTTTTCCGATTGCCTACACAGACACAGCATAATGTTCAAATCAGATTTTGCAAAAATAATAAAAAAAATTAACATTTCGGCATTCGTAACGTGGCCTTTAAGGTCTTGTTACCTTGGGCTCTGTCTGCTCCGCAAGGAATAGAGACGTTATTTATGTATGTATGTATGTGATATAATACATGAGAAAGTTTGTGACGATGTGAGTGAGTGTGTATGTATGTTTGTTTCTTCTTCAAGCTACAACAACTGGACGGATTTGGATGAAATTCGGAACGAAGACAGTTGGTACCCTAGATTAAAACAGGCTACTTTTTATCCCAGAAAAATGCAGTTTCCGCTGGATAGTGATGAACGTGACGTCAAAGGTGTCCAGAGTCTGTTTAGAGTCGCAACGTAAATTATTATTGCAGAATAAAGTAAAACTTGAACGTGTGCGGGAAAGATACAGAATAAGGCATGGTTTTTCCAATGATTATCTTCAAAACCAATATCCGAGGGTCCGAGAGGTCCCCAAACATAAATCCGTTATCAAAAATGAAAAAGGTGGCCGCCATTTTGAATTCTTTAAGTTTTGGACCGATTATTTTCAAAATCGATATCTGAGAATCCGAGTGGTCGTCAAACACAAATCTGCTATCGAAAATGAAAAAACTGGCCGCCATTTTGAAATCAGTTTACCGACCGATTGATTTCAAAATCGATATCTGAGAATCCGAGTTGTCTCCAAACATCGAAAATGAAAAAACTGGCCGCCATTTTGAATTCTTTACTTTTTGAACCGATTGTTTTCAAATTCGATATCTGAGGATCCGAGTGGTCCCCAAACATGAATCCGTTATTAAAAATGAAAAAAGTAGCCGCCATTTTGAAAACTTTTGTTTTTCGACTGATTGTTTTCAAAATCGATATCTGACGATCCGAGTGATTCCCAAACACGTATCCGTTATATAAAATGAAAAAAGTGACCGCCATTTTGAAATCTCTAGTTTTTGAACCGATTGTTTTCAAAATCGATATCTGAGGGTCCGAGTGGTCCCCAAACATGAATCCGTTATCAAAAATGAAAAAAGTGCCCGCCATTTTGAAATCTTTAGTTTTTGGACCGATTATTTTCAAAATCGATATCTGACGATCCGAGTGGTTCCCAAACACGTATCCGTTATATAAAATGGAAAAAGTGGCCGCCACTTTGAAATCTTTAAGTTTTGGACCGAATATTTTCAAAATCGATATCTGAGGGTCCGAGTGGTCGTGAAACACAAATCTGCTATCGAAAATGAAAAAACTGGCCGCCATTTTGAAATCTTTAGTTTACCGACCGATTGATTTCAAAATCGATATCTGAGAATCCGAGTTGTCTCCAAACATGAATCCGTTTTTAAAAATGAAAAAAGTGACCGCCATTTTGAAATCTTTAAGTTTTGGACCGAATATTTTCAAAATCGATATCTAAGGGTCCGAGTGGTCGTGAAACACAAATCTGCTATCAAAAATGAAAAAACTGGCCGCCATTTTGAAATCTTTAGTTTACCGACCGATTGATTTCAAAATCGATATCTGAGAATCCGAGTTGTCTCCAAACACGTATACGTTATCAAAAATGACAAAAGTGGCCGCCATTTTGAAATATTTAGTTTTCAGACCAATTATTTTCAAAACCGATATCTGAGGGTCCGAGTGGTCATCAAACACAAATCTGCTATCGAAAATAAAAAAAACTGGCCACCATTTTGAAATCAGTTTACCGACCGATTGATTTCAAAATCGATATCTGAGAATCCGAGTTGTCTCCAAACATCGAAAATGAAAAAACTGGCCGCCATTTTGAATTCTTTACTTTTTGAACCGATTGTTTTCAAATTCGATATCTGAGGATCCGAGTGGTCCCCAAACATGAATCCGTTATTAAAAATGAAAAAAGTAGCCGCCATTTTGAAAACTTTTGTTTTTCGACTGATTGTTTTCAAAATCGATATCTGACGATCCGAGTGATTCCCAAACACGTATCCGTTATATAAAATGAAAAAAGTGACCGCCATTTTGAAATCTCTAGTTTTTGAACCGATTGTTTTCAAAATCGATATCTGAGGGTCCGAGTGGTCCCCAAACATGAATCCGTTATCAAAAATGAAAAAAGTGCCCGCCATTTTGAAATCTTTAGTTTTTGGACCGATTATTTTCAAAATCGATATCTGACGATCCGAGTGGTTCCCAAACACGTATCCGTTATATAAAATGGAAAAAGTGGCCGCCACTTTGAAATCTTTAAGTTTTGGACCGAATATTTTCAAAATCGATATCTGAGGGTCCGAGTGGTCGTGAAACACAAATCTGCTATCGAAAATGAAAAAACTGGCCGCCATTTTGAAATCTTTAGTTTACCGACCGATTGATTTCAAAATCGATATCTGAGAATCCGAGTTGTCTCCAAACATGAATCCGTTTTTAAAAATGAAAAAAGTGACCGCCATTTTGAAATCTTTAAGTTTTGGACCGAATATTTTCAAAATCGATATCTAAGGGTCCGAGTGGTCGTGAAACACAAATCTGCTATCAAAAATGAAAAAACTGGCCGCCATTTTGAAATCTTTAGTTTACCGACCGATTGATTTCAAAATCGATATCTGAGAATCCGAGTTGTCTCCAAACATGAATCCGTTTTTAAAAATGAAAAAAGTGACCGCCATTTTGAAATCTTTAAGTTTTGGACCGAATATTTTCAAATTCGATATCTAAGGGTCCGAGTGGTCGTGAAACACAAATCCGCTATCAAAAATGAAAAAACTGGCCGCCATTTTGAAATCTTTAGTTTACCGACCGATTGATTTCAAAATCGATATCTGAGAATCCGAGTTGTCTCCAAACACGTATCCGTTATCAAAAATGACAAAAGTGGTCGCCATTTTGAAATCTTTAGTTTTTGGACCGATTATTTTCAAAACCGATATCTGAGGGTCCGAGAGCTCCCCAAACATAAATCCGTTATCAAAAATGAAAAAAGTGGCCGCCATTTTGAAATCTTTAAGTTTTGGACCGATTATTTTCAAAATCGATATCTGAGAATCCGAGTGGTCGTCAAACACAATTCTGCTATCGAAAATGAAAAAACTGGCCGCCATTTTGAATTCTTTACTTTTTGAACCGATTGTTTTCAAATTCGATATCTGAGGATCCAGGTGGTCCCCAAACATGAATCCGTTTTTAAAAATGAAAAAAGTAGCCGCCATTTTGAAAACTTTTGTTTTCCGACCGATTGATTTCAAAATCGATATCTGAGGATCCGAGTTGTCTCCAAACACGTATACGTTATCAAAAATGACAAAAGTGGCCGCCATTTTGAAATGTTTAGTTTTCAGACCGATTATTAACCGATATCTGAGGGTCCGAGAGGTCCCCAAACATAAATCTGTTTTTAAAAATGAAAAAAGTGGCCGCCATTTTGAATTCTTTACTTTCTAGACCAATTGTTTTCAAAATCGATATCTGAGGATTCGAGTGGTCCCCAAACATGAATCCGTTTTTATAAATGAAAAAACTGGCCACCATTTATCAACCCGTTATCAAAAATGGAAAAAGAGGCCGCCAGCTCAGATATCAATTTTGAAAACAATCTGTTCAAAAACTAAACATTTCAAAATGATGATGACTTTTCTATTTTGTATAACGGATACGTGTTTGGGAACCACTCAGATCGTAAGATATCGATTTTGAAAACAATCGGTACAAAAACTAGTTTTTAAAATGGTGGACACCTTTTTTTATTTTTAAAAACGGATTCTTGTTTGGGGACCACTCGGATCCTCAGATATCGATTTTGAAAACATTTGGTCCAAAAAGTACAGAATTCAAAATGGTGGCCAGTTTTTTTTATTTTCGATAGCAGATTTGTGTTTGATGACCACTCGGACCCTCAGATATCGGTTTTGAAAATAATTGGTCTGAAAACTAAATATTTCAAAATGGCGGCCACTTTTGTCATTTTTGATAACGTATACGTGTTTGGAGACAACTCGGATCCTCAGATATCGATTTTGAAATCAATCGGTCGGAAAACTAAAGATTTCAAAATGTCGGCCAGTTTTTTCATTTTTGATAGCAGATTTGTGTTTCACGACCACTCAGACCCTTAGATATCGATTTTGAAAAAAATCGGACCAAAACTTAAAGATTTCAAAATGGCGCCCACTTTTTTCATTTTTAAAAACGGATTCATGTTTGGGGACCTCTCGGACCCTCAGATATCGGTTTTGAAAATAATCGGCCCAAAACTTAAAGATTT
Source organism: Pandemis heparana (assembly GCA_963854515.1). Classification (NCBI taxonomy): domain Eukaryota; kingdom Metazoa; phylum Arthropoda; class Insecta; order Lepidoptera; family Tortricidae; genus Pandemis; species Pandemis heparana. The sequence goes on along the minus strand of OY978008.1, from coordinate 11,441,838 downwards.
CAAAATGGCGGCCACTTTTTTCATTTTTGATAATGGATTTATGTTTGGGGAGCTCTCGGACCCTCAGATATCGGTTTTGAAAATAATCGGTCTAAAAACTAAGGATTTCAAAATGGCGGCCACTTTTGTCATTTTTGATAACGGATACGTGTTTGGAGACAACTCGGATTCTCAGATATCGATTTTGAAATCAATCGGTCGGTAAACTAAAGATTTCAAAATGGCGGCCAGTTTTTTCATTTTTGATAGCAGATTTGTGTTTCACGACCACTCGAACCCTTAGATATCGGTTTTGAAAATAATCGGTCCAAAAACTAAAGATTTCAAAATGGCGGCCACTTTTGTAATTTTTGATAACGGATACGTGTTTGGAGACAACTCGGATTCTCAGATATCGATTTTGAAATTAATCGGTCGGTAAACTAAAGATTTCAAAATGGCGGCCAGTTTTTTCATTTTTGATAGCAGATTTGTGTTTCATGACCACTCGAACCCTTAGATATCGATTTTGATAATATTCGGTCCAAAACTTAAAGATTTCAAAATGGCGGCCACTTTTTTAATTTTTAAAAACGGATTCATGTTTGGGAACCACTCGGATCCTCAGATATCGATTTTGAAAACAATTGGCCCAAAACTTAAAGATTTCAAAATGGCGGCCACTTTTTTCATTTTTGATAACGGATTTATGTTTGGGGAGCTCTCGGACCCTCAGATATCGGTTTTGAAAATAATCGGTTCAAAAACTAAAAATTTCAAAATGGCGGCCACTTTTGTCATTTTTGATAACGGATACGTGTTTGGAGACAACTCGGATTCTCAGATATCGATTTTGAAATCAATCGGTCGGTAAACTAAAGATTTCAAAATGGCGGCCTGTTTTTTCATTTTTGATAGCAGATTTGTGTTTCACGACCACTCGGACCCTTAGATATCGATTTTGAAAATATTCGGTCCAAAAAGTAAAGAATTCAAAATGGCGGCCAGTTTTTTTCATTTTCGGTAGCAGATTTGTGTTTGACGACCACTCGGACCCTCAGATATCGATTTTGAAAATAATCGGCCCAAAACTTAAAGATTTCAAAATAGCGGCCACTTTTGTCATTTCTGATAACGGATACGTGTTTGGAGACAACTCGGATCCTCAGATATCGATTTTGAAATTAATCGGTCGTAAAACTAAAGATTTCAATATGGCGGTCTTTTTTATTTTGATAACGGATCCATGTTTGGGAACCACTTTGACCTTCAGATATCATTTTTTTTTCTTTCTAATGATAGACTATACATTGGAGTACTACTTGCCTCATTATCAAAATTTTTCATGCAGTAATTCCAACCAAAATCCTATTTCCCATGCTTGTTCCCTAAACAGCAAGTAAGTATCAAACCAACCTGCCACTAAGTTCCCAAAAAACGGATTGAAAATAATAACTTTTAACTTAATATAGGTATTATACGTGCGAAGCGAACGAGTACGACTTTTTGAAGCACTGTTTCGCGCCTATTCTGTGACTCAAACTACATGCTTAGCCAAACCAATATGAAAAAACGCGAAGCGAATATTGGCAACGTCGCGTCGCTTACGCACTGCCGCCACCGAGCGAACATGCAACGTTGCTTTTTCCTTATTATTTTCATACGTCTTATCCAAATTATTTTTTTATTTATTTATCTATTATTTTTTTATTATTTTTTTATGAACATTTTTGGTTTTATCTTAATAATTTATTTCATTGTATTATCTTTTTAACATTTTTTTGGTTTCCGAATTTTTTTGTACATTGAAAAGCGCCTGATTGAATGTGCGGGCAAATATTGCGTTCGCCCTTTTCACAGGATCAGGGCAGTACTACTCTCTAAATCCTTATTTGTTGGCTAATTGAAGCAAACGCACCGCGGAATTTTAATTATGAGTTACTAGAGTGACCTCGTCGAGATTGGTAGCAAACAGATTGGTTTCACCCGAGCAAACCGTGCACAAAATATTTTCGAGACTCTTAGAGCAAACGAATTTTTGTACTAACTACGACATTAAGGAATATGTTTTCACCGGTGAATTCTAATTCAAGACATGTTTTATAGAATGTGCAGTTTTCAAAACTCCAAATTGTGTATTATCGCCATAAAACATGCACAAAAACAACCAATTTATGAGCTTTTGCCTATCCCTTCGCCTTAACGCTAGCCGCCATTCATTACGCCGTGTTTTACAAGTGGTTTTACACCAACGAACTGTTTCATTTAGCCTTTCAAAACCTTGTGATTTGCAAAATATGGATAGTCATCGTCTTTTTTGAAAAGAGCAGGAATTATTGTTCTTGACGAACAAAAATATTTCCATAAGGAATCGCAATAAGGCGTTCATTGATATCGGTAAGTAGACAAAGTATGTGATAAACAAACAATGTCAAATAACTTTCTTTGTCAAAAAACGTTTTTTATTAAACTTCATTTATTTTGCAGCAGAAGAATGTGCAATTATGGATTCACCGTTGCGCAGACTTGGGGCACGATAAGATTATTCGTTCTGTTCCAAAACCTGAAGATTCAGATGAATTTCCTCTCTCAGTCGTGGAGTTCCACGACATTTGGACATAGTTGTCGCACACACTAGTGACCCATTTCACATCAATGTGACACAATGTTACGAAATCATCGAAACCATCTGCATGGAACAGCGTAGAAGAAACAAAATTCACTTTGCTCGTGAATATTTATTATTTTGATTGAAGTAATAATGTAGTGATTTTTAGTGATGAAATAGCATATTTATGTCTGATAAAGATGGACGAAAAATATTGTGAAGAAAAACTTTAAAAACTGATAAAAGCCCCGACTTAAGCCCCATAGAAAATCTATAGGGTCAAATGATTCTCAACTGGGATCCATCCATCCGATGTAGTATCCAAAGCAAATTTAAATATGTAAGTAGCTTAATATAGTCATTTCAAAGTGGAGATTTAATCCAGTGTGCAATGATGTTATTGTTAATGGCTGTCATTTAACATGTCGATTCATTTCACCACTGACTTAATTCTCAAGAAATAAAAAGTTTAGTTCATCTTCATCAGACTTAAACTTAATAAATCAGAATTTAAGATATTAATTGTGTGGTTCTTAAGGCGATTCTTCTTAGCAATGATGCTCTTTTCAAAACCCTTGTTAATTAAAATAAATTACATCTTGAAAAATAGCTATGTTGTGTTGTGTATTCAATTTGCCATTCTTTATTCCGATTTGAAATTTATGTTTGTGATATACTTAAAACTTTTTTGTTAACCTAAAATTATACTGGCCACTACAGTGTGTGTTTTTTTACGAATAAATGTTGTTCTTCTTCTGTTACAAAGGAAATCATGCAGTTTTATTTTGCAAATTTAATTAATAATGGTAATAATAATAAATAATACGTAATTAGATGTTGTAATAAACAATTTGAAACAATACTTAATTGTATTTTATTATTTTGTTCTTTGTTTTGAGATTTTTTAAAGTTATAAAAAGAAAAAAGACTAGACTTTGTGCAAGATTCGAACCACGATCATTCAGCTTCATAGCCCTACGTCAGTACCACTGAGCCACCACGCTCATGTCGTTAGGTGACGAAATTATTCTTCCATTAGGTAAACAAAATACCCGCATATTGAAGGTAGTCAGAAATGTTAGTGTGAATACTCGTGTGGATACAGAACCATTTTGTTGTGTGTGTAATTAAGGCAGCGGATAGGTGCGGATGTGTGTATAGAATGACACACATGGACAACTAGGGTGCATACCGAATAGTTTTGCTGTGTGTACGAATATAAGCTCACATGTGAGTAACGGGGGTAAAAAAAGAAAACAATTTTAAATACAAGGACACAGTAGCTGTATGTACAAGCTTGACTTTTTTGCTTTTCTCATCAAGGAAACATAATTATCTTGTCTATTGAAATAAAGCTGGAGGGCTACTACAAAATTCGATTTTCGAAGTTCGTGTCATACCGTCTCTCTCACTTTCAAACAAATGTCTATTAGTATGAGCGAAATGGCAACACTCAAAAATCGAATTTCACAGTATAATACCTGGGGGGCTACTTCGAAATTCAATTTTCGAAGTTCGTATCATGCTCTCTTAAATTAATAACTATTAACTGAGAACAAAACGGCACGAAACGAACTTTGAAAATCGAATTTCGGAGTACAAGGCATACACATGTCAACAAATAGCCGCAATTTGTCATCTTTCCGCCATATGAATTTGTCAAAATCGTGTCAAAATCAATAACGAGTGAAAAAAAAAAGTCTATGGCTTGAGTCCTCGACGTTTGCCGGGTTTGAGATCGTGTTTTATTATGAAGTGAAAATAATGGCATTAAAATGGTTTAACAGTGATTGTTATTAGTGGTTAACAGTATGACTTCTACATTTGAGGATTCAGTTTTGGATTTTGACATAAATCTCTTCCAACAATCATCAAACAATGCTGTGGTAAGTTAGGTTATAACCAAAATAATGTACCACTGAATAATATCCGCATTATGTTCGTTAATAAACCCGTGGGATTTTTTAGTATTCACTGAGTATTTACTTAATCAGCTCGAGAAACCAAAACTGGTTTATCGTTATTTATTGGAAATTGGCGCTAAGTATTGTCATTTGCATTCTACTATAGTTGGGCTATTTCCATGAAGTCGCTGTCCGAGCAATTCTCATTAACCGCACTCGACGGTAGTACTAAATGCTCCTACGCTTCGGAACTAATGTTGCTGCTGCTGACATTACTTTGTTTTCGCCAAAAAGACGAAACAATTTTTTTTTTTATAAACAAGCACAAACAAATTTATTATGTTTGTTTAAGCTTCATTAGAAAATTATGCCTAATTAACGACTCGCCCCGGCTTCCCACATGTTTTATATTTATTTGTATGAATTCTTCATGAACCATTTTATCTATTGATTGGTGAAATCAACATTAAAGTCTGTTACAGAGTTGAAAAGATCCAAACATTGATACATACATACATAGAGACGGCAACTTTGTTTTATACCTACTACCTATGTAAAGATTCATGACATTGTGATTTATGTTACAGGTTCAGACCAATAAAGAAAAAGTCCGCAAGGCAATATTTATTTCCAAGCGCAAAATAATGTCTACTGAGTAAGTTGCTTCGAATTCAATTTTACATACCTTTAAGTACCTAATAAAATAATTCATTAATTAACACAATAAAATGTGATGCGGACAGTGTTAAATGCAGATTTCACCCACATATGCACAATATTGATCATGTTGGTTTGTTTTGTGGAATTTAATGAGTGCAGTGGACTAAATTGAACATAATGTTTAGTACTATTTGACTGAATACTAATTTAAATTATAGTTATTCTAATGAACACAAAATATTTACCTTGCTGCTCCAAGAGCAAGCAAGTAAGCAAGGAGTAGCAAGGTAAATATTTTGTGTTCATTGAAATGGACCTCTGCAAAGTAACGCCTGCGTCAATAAAATATAGTTATTCTATTTACATTATAAATATTTGAATTTTCATTTCAGCTCCCTCATCAGAAAGTTCTATGATAAAAGACTGGGCTGCAGAGCATTAGAAAGATGTATCCTCACTTCAAAAGAAGAATACAAACAAGCTTGCATAGAAAGCATGGAATATCGGGAAAAATGTACAGCATTAGAGGAAGTAAGTCTTGCATTTGTTACCGGTCATAACAAGTTTGGTTATAGCAACGTCAGACTTATGACTCTTGCATTTAAAGCATAATATTTCATAGGAAATTCATTTCGCACTAGCCACTTCGTATATAGAGATCTGTTGTAATGAACCATTTGTTGTAATAAACATAAAATGTACCAGTTGCTTCTCTTCCCGCGCAGATGGTAAAACCCATCGAGTGAATAGGCAAAAAGCTGAGGAGTCATGTTTAGGTGATGTGGCTAGCAACCCATCACTTTTGATTCCCCATTCCACCTGTACACATAAGGGACAATGTAACCCTGTAACCATTTGTGATAGTTTCCTAGAAATCTCAATGTGTATTTTGTGACTGATTCTGTACTTACAATGTTGAACTTAAGAATCAGTTACAAAGTAAATGTCCAGTGTATGAAGTGTTTCATAAACAATTTAGAGTTTCACATTTATGGATGTAGTGACTACAACATTAAAGTGCTTCCTTCAACATGGTTGTAACAGTAATCCATTCTATTATTTGGTTGATTTTTCATATGATAAATCATAATTCATATGCATTCAGGGAATACATATACTCATAACATAACTGAATTGTTAGGCTAATAAATAAAAATAGTACATTAATGCAGAGGCCGTGAAGTAAGGGATTGCAGGACGAGATTGGGGTACATAAAGCGAGTCCTGCAATCCCTGTTTCCGCCCGAGGATTGTATAGTGCTTTTCTCAAGGAATGCGAGGAAATCAAGTAAAAATTGTTTAATTAGCCACATTGTTTAATTTTTGAAACATTCCATTTGAACAAACTATTGCTCGCGCCATGTTTAACGCGCACCCGCTGCCGCGCCGCCGACCGCGCCACATTACTTCTTGGCCTAGGCCGTAAATGTAAAACTTCTTGGCTTCATTTCGACCGCACCACATTACTTCTTGGCCAAGGCCGTAAATGTGAAACTTCTTGGCTTCATTTCGCGACATTAACGCGTACATTTCCGAGCATGCTTGAGAAAAAATATATACATACATATTCATAACTGAGCAGAGCACTACACTTTTCAAGGTGTTAATAATCCATTAAACCAGGGATGCTTAAAGTGGGGTCCCATTAGGGGTATGTAACATGTGTGCAGCAACTCAGTTAACATTAATGTACTTAAAGTGATTGTTCAATATTGGGCTTTGTTTTCTTTTTCTGTAATAAGCATAGACAGGGGTCCATGGACTTTGTGAAATTTTGAAAGTGGTCCTTGACCACAAAAAGTTTAAGAAGCACTGCATTAAACCATAACTAATAGAGTTTAGAGTTAAGATTTTGGTCAATAGATTACTTTTTAAGTCAACCTAAAAAAATGTTGAAGGCGGGTTTCAGTAGCAGATATTCAACCTTGGATCACATTCACATCATCAAACAACTTTTCGAAAAAGGCAAAGAAAGAGTACATAAATTACAAGTTAGATAATAGTTTGTAAAAAAGGATACAATACAAACCTTATTTATATTTGTTTTGTTCACAGGAAATAAAAAAATTGCAAACCTCAAATTTGGAACTGGAAGAAAATTTTACAATGGCTAATAACCGATATGATGGAATGCAGTCACATGCCAAGCAGTTACAGGTAAGTCATCCCTTCAATTATCTATTCAGTTGTCAATAAATTGATTGGATCACAACATTTGGGAAATCGTTTTAAACAAATGTCTAGCATCATGGGACGCTATAATTCCAAGACAAATGTGTTCATAATTCACTCTGCGGGCTTGTCAAATTCATCATCATCATCATATCAGCCGAAAGACGTCCACTGCTGGACATAGGCCTCCCCCAAGGCTCTCCACTCGGACCGGTCCTGTGCCTTCCGCAAATTCAGTTTGGAAAAATTGCTGACAGATGGTGGTAGCAGCTAGCACCCTAAAACGCTTAAAAATCCATGAAATCTCTTATAGGGATAGGTATATTGTACTTTTTCGCGAGGCTGAAGCTGCGGCCATAAACTAGCTGTGTCTTATTTATTAAGAGGGTGCAGCCGTGCTGAGCTCGCAACGTCGCATTTTTGGTGATTTTTTGCGATTATTTCACAGAAATTAAATGAAAGTATCAAATATCCGTCTGTAGTGCACTTCGTTTTTAGTGTATTAATATGTCCAATGCAATGATTAATAGTGATGGACTTTTATTTTCGTATTAAAGCGATAAAATACTATATCTCGTTTAATAAGAAAATAAAAGTCCATCACGATGAATTATTGCATCTGACACATTAATACACTAAAAACGAAGTGCACTACAGACGGATATTTGATACTTTCATTCAATTTCTGTGAAATAATCGCAAAAAATCACCAAAAATGCGACGTTGCGAGCTCAGCACGGATGCACCCTCTTAATCTGGAATACTTTAACATGGAGTTGGGTTATGTTGTCTAAACAATCCTGTAGATATTTTTCAGGATTTTTTAACTGGTGGCAAATTTTTCCATACATTGGTGACGTTCAAACAGTATGCCATCAATGGGGTGACATAGTTTTGAATCAAAAATTATGGTTAAAAACCTTTACAGTTCAAACAGATTGACCAAACCACTTGCTGAAATATTTCATAGTAAATTTATGACACCTTGCTTGTCATCTTTTATTCATGTTTATATTGTGTATACATTGTATTTGCCTTATTATTCTATTGTAATGATTTATTTGTTCACAGCAACTAGTAAAAGAAAACGAGACTCAGATTGAATCCCTGAAGATTGAACAGAAACTAGAAAAGGCGAATGCTAAAGAACATGAGAAGAAATTTTCAAATCTTCAAAGAGAACAAGAGCAACTAATTAAAAATATCTGCAGTATTAGCGAAGTTGTTCTTGGAAAAAGTAAGAGATATTGATCAATTTCATGAAAATAATGAAAAAGTTTTAAGTAAGAGGCAGGCTTTTAATTATTTACTTTTAATAAATTAAAATATGTGTTTATCTTTTCAGAAAAGCTAACGAAAGAACTAAAATTATTTTTAACAAAATATGGAACATCAGGTGCTGTTGTTGATGATTGTGAGCCTGAAGAACATTCCTGCGATGAGGGAGAGAGCTTCCACACGCCTATGTCACCTCTCTCAGATGCTGGTGAATGTAATGAGGAACTTGTGAGTGTCATGGATTTTGTTACAAATGAGAAGTTTAATACCATTTTGATAATTACATTTATATCTTGCAATGTTTTTTCAGCAAATCCTGACTGCAACAAAGGAAATTGAGAATAAAATTGAAGCCAAACTAGAAGGTCTTAATATTATTGAAGGTAATTGTATAACGACTTTTAATTATAATAATATATCTTTAATAGAAAAGTTTAATGTAGTACTATCATAATAAACAATAGAACATCAATAAAATAAATTTAAAAAATTAAATTAAAAACTAAAAATTAAAAATTAAATTTGTTGATTTATAATTTATAAGTATAAGAATATATCAATAATAGAAAAGTTTTTGTAACTCAAAATATGATAACGTAAATAATAATAATAACCATCCCTTCACTACATTTACCTACTGCAAATAAAAATATTATTATTATTATTTATTGATGTTCTATTGTTCTGCCCGCGACTTCAATATTTAATTGTTTGCGTTTTTTTTATCTTTCAGGAAATACACCCACAAGGGATGATAATGATCATGATTCTGAATGCAGTAATGAAGTAGTGAGCTTAGACACTGGCAGAGGATCATCTTTGGCGTTTTCGGACAGCGATAAATGCTTTAATAGTCCAGAATATTTCAGTCAACATAGTCCTCTCAGTGCAGAAGTTATAAGAAGTAAAGACAAAGTAACCATTGATATTGGTACAAGCCCCATCCCAATAAGACAGTGTACTAGTGTTGCTACAAGTCCAGTTATGTTTGAAAACTGTGAGCGTTTAGCAGGAATAGAGAAGAAAAGTCCTAGTCACACCATAAACTGTTCATGCAAAAACATAACAGCAAGTAGCAGCATGCCTACCATTATGATTGATAGAGTAGTGAGTCCCATCATTGTAACTCACTCTGTAGAAAAATCAACAAGTCCTATCAAAAATGCTACTAATGATATTTCTGTTGCTACTAGTCCACTTAAGCTAGGTGAAACCACACCAGACAGTCATAATAATGACAAACATCAAAATATTCAAGAGAAAGTATGCTTGGAATTAAACAACAGCAATTATTTAGAAGATGAAAATAGCAATGATGGTGAAATACAAATGATACTGGACACAATGCGATTCAGCCAAAAATTAATTACGCCTCTCCCAACTACACCTGCAAAAACACGCACTTTACAAGTAACTAGTACCTCTGCGACTCAAACAGTATCGCAAAACAGTGTGTGTCCGGATGCAGCGAAAATTAAAGAAGAAAACATTACTTTGCAAGCTACTGTAGCCAAACTTGCAAACGATATTTTGAATATTAATAATTTCCTTCATAAACTTAGTCCGTTAATTAACAATGCGGCATTCATGAAGACTGGAATCGCGCCGTTAATATCAAACGATACTAAAGCAACAGTCGATGACACCAAAATTGTACATGAGCAAAAACCAGAACACGATTTTGCACAGAATAATCAAGTTCAAGTGTCAGATGAAATGCCTAGTGGTATAGAAAAGTTAGATTGCACTGACAGGAAATCGAAATTGAAGAGCCGAAACAGTTTATTGTTCGGTGATTCATCACCACCCATTCCGAGTGTTGGCTTCTCGCCGCCGCGACGCCTTGCACCAACATCATTATTTTCTCCAACGCCTCCGCCATCCTCGCTGTCACCATCAGAGTCGCCCCCGCCGGCCGCGCCGTCCCCGCCCCCTGCGCCTGCACCAGCACCCGCGCTGTCGCCACCGCTCGCCGCAACGTCACCGCCACCAGTATCGTCACCACCACCGGTATCGTCACCACCACCGGTATCGTCACCACCACCGGTATCGTCACCACCACCTGTATCGCCACCGCCGCCGTCATCGTCACCGCCACCAGTATCGCCACCGCCGCCGTCATCGTCACCACCACCGGTGTCGTCAAGATCCCCCGTGTCGTGCTCACCTCCTGTGTCACGGTACACCCCTGAACCGCCACGCCTAATTATTGATACTGACCACTCGAGTGACGATGACGAATATGAAGACAATAATGAGTATGAAGACAATAATAATGTTAAAACAAAAGAAAAGTTACAATTTGAAGAGCCCTTATCAAATCTAGGCATTTTATCGGATGAAGCGTTGTCAGATTCGTCAGATCACGATATATATGAACATGAAATTGTAATTGAATTAGGACCAGATTGCCTCGAAAGTGATACTAATAGTTTACACGACATCTTGAAGGAACAGGTGTCGAAAGAGCAGATGTCGAAAGAAAAGCAACCACTTGAGGAGAAAAACGTAAAGAAAGTACCTAAGATGAGGAAAACAACGAAATTAGAAAAACTGCGAAAAAAGATGATGCCTAAAAGTAAGATCAAGAAAGTTGACATTCTGAGTAAAAGAAATAAACGTATACAACCAAAGCGCTTGACATCATGTAAAGAAAGATTAAAATCTGATAATTTTACTGATAATAAAGCTGCTTATGAAAAAGCTTGTAAGGTGATGGCTGAGATAAAATCTAAGGAAGATGTCGACAAGAAAAGGGTTGTTGCCCGCAGGTTACCACTATCTCGGAAGAAAAATGCTGTGAGAACTTCTAAAGCCACACACCTATCAACTACCAGTAACCGAAGTGACGTTCATGATGATCTTGAAACTTTAGAAAATTCACCACCTCAGTGTATCGAGAATCTATCATCTACAGTAGTTACAAATAAAATCTGTGACATATATAAAAATGTACAAGATATTTCAAAACAACATTCTAAACTACAAGCGCGCCAAACTACTGACAGAACTCGTCGTCATAGTAAAAGTATTAGTGATGATAATTCGGCGTCTCTGATCCAAGATCTTAATGGAAAAGATTTGGTTGTCCATAACAAAGAAGTGCGCTTTGACAAACCCATCTCACCACAACCGTTATCACCCAGTCAAACACGACCAGTTCTCAAAATGTATGGGCGAAATCGCAACAAAACTAATAATGACTGCAGTTTGACGAGTAGTAAGGACATTAGTGTTAGTAAAATTGAAAAGCCATATATCCCAGCTGTCATGGAAGAAATAAAGGATAGTAAAGACGCAGTGCAGTCGCCAGAAAGCCGTAAAAGACTCAAGCGTCCGTCGGTGGATAAACCTGATCTCTCTGCTAAGAGGAGGTTACGGAGTACATCAGTACTACAATCTGAAAGTGAAGCTACTTACCGTGAGCCTGAAACATTAACGGGAAAAGACCAAACACCACATGTAAATGAAAGACTTTTAAATTATGACGACTTAGACATGTTTAATGAATCCTCAGTTAAAGAAAGACAAAATGGTGATCTAGGAAAGCCCACGGAAAAATGTGATGCATCAAGGCGAGCAGAGCATCCTAAATTTGGCATTTTATGCGCTTTTCTGGATAAATATGGCAGGAAATCTCAAAAATCGTCAGCTCCAAAAGTATCAGGTAAGCTAGTTCATTGATTTGTGTGTGTGCGTGTGTGTGTGTGTGTGTGTGTGAGCGCGTGCATGCGTGCGTGCGTGCGGTCGTGCATGTCAGTATATTAGCAAGTAGTTTTAAGCTTTTACAAGAAACTAACTGGTCAAACATAAATGTTTTTTTTTTTCAGAAAATGTCGTTAACACAATATGTAAAAAACTGGAAGATGATATTACAGAAATTCAAAAGTTATCCCCTAAAGATTCGAAACAGGCAATGGATAAATTGGTTCACGACTTGCAGAGCTGGAAGCAATTTCAATTACTGTCAGGATTGATAAAATACTTGAAGGACCCTGCGAGGAAAATAGAACTATATAACAAAGTGTTCGTGCCACCGGCGCCGCCCATGACGAAGGCCGAACAGATACTCATTTATGTAGTGTCACAGCTCAAAGTTTGCTCGCCAAATATTGTGGAGAGCATATTGAAAAATATTGAATATTCATTATTTATGCTGAACCGAACACCAGAGTTTGATGCTATTGAAACGCTCTCTCATTTTTACGCGATATTGTGTAGATACGACAAGAATAGAAATAGATTGAGGTTGTTTATTATAGACGCAATGTATTGTCTGCAGTACAAAGCTGTCCCACTCATTAGGCAATGCTTGGACGTGTGGATGCATATTTTGCCATTGGCGCATATGGGAATAGGTATGTATCCAATTGCATGGTTCAATAATAAATCAAGCATTTAATTTAACTGTAAATCTTTTTACAGATTCGAGTATACCGCTGTATACTAAAAATTGCTTTATTTGTATGACGTCAAAGTTGAAAATTGACTGAAGGCACGCCCATCTGTCAAGTGTTAACTCCAAGTAATCGTACTATAACTAATTATTTTTCTGCTTTTCTCAGCTAAGAACCCTCTGGTGACGTGTCTGGTGTACCTGCTGCACTTCTATAAATGTGAGGACAAATTCAACCGAGTACAGGAGATTAGGAATATTTTAAACAGAAAGTATTTCTATGAAATGTCGGAGTGGAATGAACCACGAATCCTCGAAATGTTTAGAACTTCTATAATTGAATTACGAGGTATTTACTTTGCATTTTTGATTTATATGTATTGCTATTGCATGTAACTTTGCCTGCATGCTGCGGAACTTACTTTCCCGGAATGAAAAGTGGCTTATGTAAATCAGGGATAGTGTAGCTTTCTGTCAGTGATGGTGAAAACAGTTTAAGAATTCATTCAGTAGTTTCTGAGATTACCCCTGCATGCAAACTTTCAAACAACTTTATTACATTAGTATCTACAGTTATACAAAATATAATTTTGTTATTTATGAAAATAGAATAAGCAACCAACGAATTATTTACAGATATTGCGGTCGAGAAGAAGATGTTAAGAATGGCGCTTATTGTTGTTGCAAAAAGGCACGGCGCGCGGTGGTGTCAAAACTACATAGTCAAAAATATGCTACTGCCAATAATGGAGCAAGCAGGGCTGCCGGAGCGCGTCAAGTGCTTCTGTGTGTCGCTGCTGGGGCCCTTGCTGAAACCCTATCCCATCGAAATGAAAGTCAATTGCGAAATAGTTATGAACCAATTATCGGATATGCTGAATAGAAATCGTAAGTAGCTTTTGTCTTTTAGATTAGAAATAATAAAAAGATGATTAAGAATTCACTCAACGAGCGCTAGCTGCGATATTGCCGCCTGTTTGACTCGCGTCCAAAAATTGACAACGGAGCTTCTTCTGTACTGAGCTGGGCATGGCGAGTTTAATACGTGAGGCATAATGACTCACACCCTTATTCATAAACGCTCTATAGGCTCCGACGCTTATACTAACTTAGCAATCGTTTGTCCTTATCTGTCACATGACATTTACCTTTCACATACAAACGATTGCTAAGTTAGTAGAAGCCTGTAGTGCGTTTATGAATAAGGGGGTAAGTCATTAATGAGTATCGCGGCCACACGACTTCTCTGTCTCCTTCCCTCGCCACTTCCCGCGCTATTCGTCGAGTGTGGGGCCGAAGCAATAGTGTGCCATTTCATAGATAAGAAACTGTCTAACCACATTTCTTTTTATTCTGTTTCCAGCTTCAAAACAAATGGAAGAAGCAATTTTCACGAGCCTGATATACATGAGTCGGCACAATCAAAATCGTGTCATCAAAACATTGCTCTTCTGGAAACCAGAGAATGTATCTTCAGAGCTTGAAGATTTACTGAAAAGTTATGTCAAAGAAAGACCCATGAAATCATGGAAGACGGTTTTATCAAAAATAAACCTACAGCAAACCTGAATAGACCACTGATATGGTTCAAGTTGCAATCAGTGAGATTCAAATTTAACTTCTGGCAAGTTATTGGATAAATTTCCTCAGTTTTACTAATCATGGTACGCAAGTATGTGTTTGTGAAACAGTTTTTAAACTCTGTAAAAGTGTACATTTGATAAAAATGCAATGCAGTGAAAAGTAAATGTTAAGTGTATAGAATATAAGTACCTATTATACTACATCTGTGATCGCGTAAGATTAACTACTTCATTTTGGAAGTGGAGTAAATTTTAATTAGAAAATTAAACATTGTTTTATTTTTATTTAAATGCATATATGTATACATAGGGTGGAAAGTTGAGATGGGTCAGTAAGGGCACCTACTAGATCCCCTGCTGTTATGCGAAAATGTTCTTAGATTAGACCTCTTCAATCTTTTAAAGTGATAATGATTGACATCTGATAAAATGTAGTTAGTCGGTGAAAAAATCGACAATTTTGAATAATTTTTTTATGCCAATAAATCCCTTTCCTGATAAGGATTAAAATTCTATTTATGACACCAACTATTAGAGTACATAGAGAATTAGCTTGTCGTCAACTGTAGCGGGCGAGATTGGACTCATATCATAGGAACTTGGATCTTTGGAGTTGACAACATTATTTTCTAGTTTCCACCTCTACAGTGTCTATTACACCCTACATCCAGGCCCCTCTTCTCTACTGGGCACTATGGGCACGTGCCCAGGGCCCCGCGATCGAATGGGGCCCCCTAGTTCCTGCCAGATTACCAAATGATAACCGATATTTAGGTCATAGGGGCCCCATGATCCTAATGTGCCCAGGGCCTCAAATAGTTTAAAGACGGCCCTGCCTACATCACTCCTCCACTTCACTTCTACTTCACTGTAAGCTCAGATAATGGTGTAATAATAAAAGATAGGTTCATTGTGCTAGAATTATATTTAGTTTCAGTACAATACAAATTGCATCAGGCCATTTTAAGTAACTTAATTATATTCAGTAATTCTTTAATAATTTTAACAGTAATAATTTATTTCGTCATAAATAAAGTTATATTAGTGAGAAGTTTGAAAACAAACAATAAAGTCATACTTAACACAAATGGAATGCTACATAAATTAAAAAAAAAAAAAATACATTTTATGGTCTTAATAATTCGTTTTGTATTTTTTTATTTCTACCATAATGACATGAATATTTACAAGTTGTGTTCTAGCGTTGGGTGTTAGTAGCTTTACGAATTTGTTATAGTATTGCACAAAGTTTGTCAGTGCCATTTGCAGTAAACCTGATCCTGTGACCAAGTTAGGGAAAGACACTAGCACTTCTCGGTGTATTTCTTCTAGGCTTTGCTTCCAGCTGGCACTAAAGGATGCCACAAGCGACAGTGACTTTTTCTCCATACTTAGAAGTTCAGATTTCTTATCATTTTCGAGTAGCAATTCCCCTTCTTTTACGAATTGCATCATACCCCCAAAATGTGGACTTAGTATCTCTTCCACATATTCAGCGCTCCTGGCTTGCAGCTGATCCCTAAAGTTTTCTGCTTCTTTGGTGTTATCTCTAGTTCTCTCCATTAATATACTCAGAATCATATCATAGTTATTTATCAGGAATATTAATTGTTGTATACGTTGCGAAAATTCAGCCGCCATTTTGAGCAAAAAGCAATTGACTTCATCTTGAAGATTCAAAAGCAAATTACTCAGGTCTTCAGAAGGAAACTGTTCACTGAGACTTAACATTGCAGCCGAAAATTCCGCGTAGCGACGAGTGATCTGAAACAAATTTATAGTCGTTAATATGTGTTGGTCATTGTGTTCTTATGCACTGATGTGCACTATGGATGCCGTCTGCCCCACATGGGGGACATAGGATCACAATGATGATTGTGTTCTTATGACTCATCAGTTCCCTTAAAACATTTATTTGAAAAGTGTTGAAGTAGAAATTATGCTTAGACGCAAACTAGCTTGTTGCTAACTATGGGCAGGTAGGTACTTATCTACCATCAGTCTATCACCAACTGAGTGAGTCGTCATAGCAATATTGAATAGAAATACATCAATAATGCTACTTTTCCTGAATCAATTGAAAATATGCTTACGTAATGGGGTCCCAGTTCTTTGTTGGATAATTTAGCCGGATCACACTCTCTTACACTTTGAATATTTAATCTTAATACAAGATCTAATCTTGGCCAAATTATGCTGTGTAACGAATCCCAGTAACTGAAAAATAATAGAGCCTCAGATAAATATAGTATAAAGATTGTAAAAAAATCTTGATATTTTTTGTCCGAAAAAAAAGGATTTTATTTAATTAGTATTATTCCATCCAATTCGAAGTTAAGGTCGATTTAGACGAGGACTATTTTCAGGCGCCTAAATCACGGCGTCTGGAAAAGGCACCGTGTAAACACTTTCGGCGCCATTTTTTCGCGGCATGCCAGCGCTGGCACGGAATAGAACACGAGTCTATTTTTCCGCGCCAGTGACCTCCGCCCGCGTCTCTCGCTACCCCCGCGACTATTTTTCGGCCTCGTGTAAACACGTCGCTGCCAGTCGCACAGTCGCAGGCACGGCTCCGTGCCGTAAAGTAAATAGGGTGTACATTCTTCGGGTAAAATGGCGCCGAAACTCAATGAAAATGAAATAAAGGCGAAAATTAAAACTATCAGGAGTACGTACTATTTAAAAGTGAATAAAATTGAGAAATCGACAAGATCGGGTACTGGAGAAAATGTTTATAAGCCGAGGGCAAGTTGGTTCGAAGAATTTCATTGCATTCTTCCTCCAACATATTAATCAGCTCCTCTCGTAATAACGCGGATAGTTTGGTTATACATTGCCTTTTTAACTTCAGAAGTCCTGAATTCATTTTAAATGATGGTGACCTTAGCGTAGAAAGACTGGCGCGTAAACAAGGACAGTCGGTTGTGGCGGCGTGCTAACGACTGGCACTAAAAAGGCACCGTGTAAACGGTTTGCGGTTCACTGGCGGCGAAATTTAGGCGCCGAAATTTAGACGCCTGAAAATAGTCCTCGTCTAAATCAACCTTTAAGGAACAAACAACTGATGCCATGACGCTATAAGTAATTTTATTTGCATAAATAAACAATGTTACCTGTCTAAAGCCGCCACTGCCCTTTTGTGACACATCCATCGGTATCTATTTATTAGCTGAATGCATAGAAACAGTGCCAGGCAGTCAAAACATTCAACAACATAATTTTCAACATTTTTCTGTGAAAAAAAAAGGAGAAATCTTTGTAACTATGCCAAATCCAATGTTCAGTTATTCAAACTTTGTCTATTAAATTGAAACTGTACTCACCACAAGCAATGATAAAGTTTTTCCAAGAATTCTGTCAAACAGTTCCTGAGCATGGGCTCCCTTTACATGGAAGAACTCCGTTGTGAACAAATATTCCCTGCAGCTGTTATCCACAAGAGCATATTGGAGGCTTCTGAATAAAGCTTCATATGAATACTAAAAATAAAAAATGTATTTTGGATTAGGATTTGTATCACAGATTTGAGTTTAAGAGGATGTCATAACAAGATTTTGCCTATCATAAAAAATTTACTCACAGATTTTTTGGTCAAGCAAAGTTGAGTTTGTTTTATACTTATAGGTTAGTGGCATGCATGCACACAAAACCAATAACTTACCTTGGTTTTTTGTTGAGCATGTGGTACTATAATAGGAGCTTCAAGTTGTTGAGCCAGAACATCCCCTCTATTGCCTATGGTGAATATGGTGCTTTTATTTTTTAAATTAGATTTTTGGAAGAAGCTTCCTTTTATTCCATCTTCTATCCCCATGAGGTCATCCTTAGTTGGTGCCTCCTCATACTTCAGTTTATCTAGCCTAGAGGCATATGATTTAAAGTATGAGTAGTACACCTTGCTCAATGTATCTATATATTCATTACATATTTCTTGGGCCACATTTCTCTCATTGGCTAATATAAATTCAAAGAAAAACTTGTACTTCAACATAGCATTTTGAGGTATTTGATAATTAGCCATGGGCTTTCTGAATTTATATATCTGTTCTAGTATGTAGGTTCTTATTTTAGCTACAGCTTTTATTTTTAGTTTTTCTAGTACATCCTTGACATCATGACAAGCTTTGGTTTCCTTGAAATCTTGTTCTTTCACAAAATTCAACTTTTGACTTAATATGGCCAACTGGATCATGAACTCTTTATCAATAACTGGTACATTATTTATGCCACTGAAAAAAAAAACATCAGATTACTATTTGTGATGAATCCATTTGACAATATCCAGCATTTTGTAAATACTTACAAATGCTTTAAATACTTACAAAATGAGTGTTTCAGAGACAGCCATGTCTTCTATGAAGGAGGATAGCGGTCCTTTGACAACCTGTCTGTTGGACAGTTGCACAGACATGCTGACGGAACGCTTCTGCAGGCTGATTATTTCATTGCTTATGCTTCCCAAGTCATTCTAAAAAATAGGAACAGTGAGGTAAAATCAAAGCACTCAGAACATACTTAGCCAGACATATTATTTATTTTGAATGTCTTTGTGTGTGAAAAAAGGCTTACCAATAACTACAATTTACAATCACAGAGTTTATTATGAAATTAGTCATGGTGTTTAATCCTATTAATGTTATAAAGGCGAAACATTTTGAGGATGTATGAATGTTTGTTACTCCTTCACACCAGAGCGGTTGAACAGATCTACATGAAATTTGCCACAGATATAGATTATAGTCTGGAATAGCATATAAACATTTTTTTCCGGAAATTTGCAAAGTTCCCGCAGGATAACGGTAAACGAATTCATCATCATCACGGTCAAAGTAGCAGGCTGTTGCTAGTGCTTGATAATTAACTGTCAAGTATGTGTGTAAATATTTCAGACTTACCTGGAAAACCATCAGCATACTCTCCATGCGAGCGAGTATGCCATCACACTCTTCGATTTGGTTGTGAAGTGAACTTATGTTCCCACTTTCCTTCAGGTAGTCTGCCACAGAGTTCTTTTCAGCCTCCTTTATACCTTTGTCAACTTGCAGTGCGTATTCCCTGAGATCTGTACCGTTATTAAGTACTTCTTGAATCTCGAAATCTTCGAGATTCTTATCTAGTACATCTTTTATTTGTGTTGATTCCGCCATAGTGATTTGCTCTCAAGCCTTACTTTCGAAAGAAGACAATTTAAAAAGTTGCTGGGTTCTAATCTAAGCTGGATAATGCATTATATACCGTTTTTAGTTTTTACGTATTTAAGCTATTAATTAAATTGTCGTTACCCTTCGAACAAACTACCAGATATATTTATTTTAGATATCGTATAAATCAAAGCGTAATAACACTACAAAACATCTATTCTTTGTACCTCCTCTGCTCTGCTGTCATGCATGTCACTGTCAGAAATGACAGTTCATGCAGGTTTGGCTGTCCAGTTTGGAAAATGTCCAAACAATGGGTTGTTTAGTTTCACAATGTCTAAATACTCTAAGTTCACAACTGTAAAAAACAACTGTTGGTGAAATCCATGTGAAATCAGCCCATATTCACTAAAAATAAAGTACGGGTAAGTAGGTACCTACCCGTGTACAAAAAGCGTGGTGTCTTTTGAGTTTATTTTTATTATAATCTGGTGTAGAGTACTACCAGACTACCACCTGTTGTCAAGTAGAAGTTAAAAATGTAATGCAACTACTCGGCTAAAGATGGCACCACAGCAATAAATCAAGATTGAATGACGATGAAAACCATGTTGATGGAAGACACTTTTATAATAGTTTATCAGCTACTAGCTTTTGCCCGCGACTTCGTCCGCGGCCGCGCAGAATCATAATTTATTTATTTATGGACATTGTCTGAATTAAATAAATATTATTATTATTATAATTTGCGCTAAGACTTTTTCCTCTCTCCCATCGAAAATGTACAAAAACAGTCAAATGGAAGTTGTAATTTAGCACGAAGGATTTTGTACTACCTACCTACCTCAATGAAATAAACCAGTTTCTTGCAAGGACCCGCTTCTATTATTTTTTATCCCATCCTTTTGTTCTGTGGGATATTTGAAAAATCTAATCTTATGACACCTTCGTGATCTTCAAAGAACATTATCTACTAAATACAAAGTTTATATTTTCTATACGGTCCTTTTATCCCGTGGGAAAATTGTGAAATCCCTTAGTAGAGCACCTCTTTGATCATCAAGGAATGTTTGCCAAATACCGAGGTATGAAGAGACTGATGAATGTGGATGAAGCGAAAGAGGTATGTCAAAATCGTAGCAAGTGGAACAAAGTAGTCTCTGCCTACCCCTATTTAAGCATACATAGGGACATAGGGACAGAGAAAGCAACTTTGTTTTATACATACTATGTAGTGATGATGTATAGAGTTTTTCAACACAGTTGCTCGTAAATTGAGTCTTATTGCACCGCATTTAAGCTCATAATTCAGCTTATTACGCACAAGTGCCGTAATATTATTACCGCACGAGTGCGGTAATGTAAACTTTTTTTTAATCTCAGCAAATAGTTCAGTTATGTATAGGAACAAGGAATATTTTCGTGAATATTAAACTATTTTAGGTTAATAAACAGTTAATTTCGACAAAGTATTAATTTTTATCTGAAAAGTGACCTTAATTTGCATATTTAAGACAATGATTAATTATTTTATTACTATTTTAATATTAGGCTGTTTAGCAGTCTTGTCAATGCCTCGTCGCCCGCGTGCAAAGTGCACAGCGCGCATGCGTGAGTGCTGCGCGCGGATTGGCGCGTACAAATGATGTCTGCCGCCATCTTTCACACTCACAGATTTTGTTGATTATTTTACCTTGTTATTAGTTTAAAAATTACTAGTTGAAATAATAAAGAAAAACTAAATGTAGGTAAATAGTGTCCGTCGTCGGAAATACTAAAATATGTTCGGGCAGGTTATGTCAGTAAGAAATCCAAGGTGTTGCCAAATGACAAAGAAAAGTTCTAAAGCCTCCAGTTAAGCAATGTTTGGCAACAAAGGTAAAGTAAAGTTTTTTTATACTTACTTATTAAGAATTTCTTTTTGTTTTTCCTCGCAAATGTGTTGAAAAACGTCGTATGAAACGCGTGTGCATTGATCATTACCACACCCGGTCCATTAACGCGCTCGCTCCGCTCGCGCGTACAATCATGCCTCGTGTGTAATGATCAACATAGCACACTTGTATCATAATGTACTATTGTCTATCGGTATGAATGGTCGGCCAAGTAAGTGACAGTGCCTCGGCTTCTTTTTTTTTCGTATTGGCGGATCTATCACTTTTCACTCAGGTTCACATGAAATAAAAATGTCGCTAAAGTCACAGTATATATATAAGCTAAAGCAGTAGGGAAGATAGGCCTACTTTTTGAAATAAGTACCTACGCTCCAATAAAGCGTTAGGGTTGTCGATTTAATTTTTGTTAAATTGAATAGTTTTTTTTAACCAAGGTTTGCCCTACCTATAGGTATTTGACAAGTTATCCTTCAAGTGTAGTTTTCTATAATATATTAGTACATATACTATAGATGCAAAATGATAACAATGAAAGTCCGTAGAATTTTTTTCACCAAAAACACGGTCTATAATATACGGCAACTACTTACTTATCATCTAAACAGCCAACGTTTTATTTAACAGAAAAAGCATTTGTCGGAGAAGTGACATCTGACATTTTTCTCGTTATAAAAATAATATATACATTTTATTTCATAATAATATAGTATCATTCTTACCAGACCTTTCAACATTAGCAGGGAGTTTAAAAAACGAAAGCTCCGGTTTTGAAGAAGCCGAGTTCAAGCAGCCGTACACTGCGTAATACGCTTTTGGCATGTTTAAAACGAAAACGGCCGCTCGTCTCAATGCGCCACGCGCGACTGACGGCACCGCGAGATCTGCTTAGGGGCCGTGTAAAAGCGCGTGTCTATGTGTGCGTTCGTTTCGACCGATTTGTTCGTAGATTCCCTACTGCTTGTGCTTATATGTACTGTGCTAAAGTCGAACTTTCCAATAGACACGCACGTCCTATCGACATTAGGTATAATGTATTTTATGACGTGCAAAGGATTTTCAACCTATCACTTTCAGACCGTATATTTACTTTTGTGATAGAGGTAGGATATATTATTGTGTTCACGTTTATATGTACATATACGTAGATAGGTATAGGTAGGTACTCTGTTGTGGTTATAGAACGGGTTCCTGAATAAGTATTAATTAGAAAATAATTAAAAAAGATTAAATTTTCAGTAGATGCAGCTGCATCAGTATTATTAGGTATGTCGAAATATTTACAAGGAAATAAAAATGTGTTACATACAAACGTAGGTAAGTACATAAGAACAACATAAGCATATTATACCTATTTCAAGATAAAAAAGAAATGCAATTCATTACAATGATAAATACAGTATAGAAAAATCATTTTTGTTCACGGAGCTTTACTTACTTATTTGAAAAGACACAATTCAGAGTGTGGGCGCCTGTGTTAGCCACATAATGGTCAAATACAATTTAATTATTCTTGAATTTACTTTATCAAAATATATCTAAATGACGGAGTGTTTCATTTTACTTAAACTACGTGCTCTAGAAAAATATTTAATTATGTGCACTTTTACACGAACAGTAGTTAACTATGTAGCGTCGACAGGCGCGGAGTTTACAAGTAAGCACCTATAAGTACGCAGTAAGTTCTATGTCATACAAAGGATGAGCGGTAGTTATTAGCTAACTACAACATTGTGAAACACAACCAAGAATTTATCAGTAGATGCGCAATGCGCTATGCGTAAGTTGAAGGGAGAAATCAAGGATGGTGACATATTTACTTAATTATCTATCTAACTAATAGACACGAATAAAAGAGCCCTGCCTGTCGAGTAAAAAGTCCAGCATTAGAATATTCTATAATTAATTTACCAACATTGTAAAAAATTATCAACTTACGCACACTTCTTATCTCTTATCAACTAGTGTTAACATTCAAGCATAGTATTTAGACACATCTATCTATTTAAGGGTGAAAGTAAAGTGATGTTGCGTCACACACAATCTTCATAGGTGGTGACATACTGCGTATGTATTTAGAGTTATTGTATGAAAATCTATCAAGGCAACGTTCAATCTCAACACACAAGTACGATAATTTTATTAGGTACTTGCGATTTATAAAATACCACTACTTACGCGTCGGTCATGCCATTCCATATAAGTTATTGAATGTATTGGTCCAGTGATATTACACTAGTTCTTCCAAATCTTATTTGGTTGAATACCAATAATGAGTAGATCTATACCTACATAATTAGGAGTATGTTTGATCGGCTCGCGTCTCGCAAACCATTTAACACTAAGTATAAAACAGACGAATAAGTTTCATGCAATGTTTCGAATGAGTTTTACCTTGGGTCATGGGGTTGAAAAAATAAGCACCGAGCTGATTTACCAGTTTCAGTTTCAATGCGACTTTGTTAATTATATAAAGCACAGGCCGAATAAGTGATATGTTTTTCTTTTAGGTTATAGATAATTATATAACATACATATATAATATGTATGCATTATCTTAAAGCTTAGACAAGGTACGTTTGTTCACGAGAAAACAAAATACTCTACCTAAAAGGTACTCTTTAAGACACGTTGGAGTAAGGAGTCATATTAGTGATGCTGAACTTTCCCTCTGGCCTTATTTATTTTAACAAAATTACCTTAACTTCCTAGCGTCTAAATATTATAAAATAATTTAAACCTAAAAGGTAACTTCCAACAATTAGTCTCTCCGTCGGGCGCGGACGAGTCGCGCTCTCCACCCAACACTCAACAACACTCAACAACAGGACAAACAATACACATATCAAATGCCTTTATAGGTATAATTCGTAAAGTAACTTTTATTAATTTTACTATAAAAGCTCGAAGATCACGAGCCAAATATTGTAACATTTCTAAGTCTTTTGACTAGATTTTTCTTATCTATAATACGCAAGTAAATAACATAGGAATATTTTGTACGACAAGATGCCATCGATCACGAGCGGTAACTCAAATGCAGACTACTAAAGGTATACACATAACGACATAAGTAAACAAAATCACACCAAAATACGACCAAGTTTCTACATTTACAATAAATTAAGCTTACCTATACTTAAGCGGTACGATTGTCTTGTTTGCTCAAAATAATTATTCTATAGGGTTTTTTATTCAAAGGTTTAAAATCGATACCGGGAGATCGAGTCCTATAGTTCAATTCATTTATCGCCTAGAAAAATATATTATGTTCTAATCTAAACACTTATAAAAATAATAGAAATGGATTTAGATAATACAAGATGATGCGTTCGAAGGCTGGAGTGGTCCTCAGGAGTCGCGCGGCGACGGGGTCCGAGCGCTTAGAAGGGCAAGCTGGTACGGAACATGTTCTCGATGAGGGGAGGAGCCGGGACGAGGTCCTCCAGCTTGAGATAGAAGATGCGCTGGAGGCCCTGCACGGAGAGCGACCGCAGCTCGGGCAGCGAGCCGAGCACGCGACTGAAGTGCGGAGCGCCGCCGCAGCCCGCGCCGTTTGGCATGTGTGCGCGCAGGCACCCGATGATCTTCATTTGCAACTGCTCTACCCGATGTGGTTCTTTCAGCCCATGTCTCTCTGTAACAATAACAAGATTTCTTTGTAATTAACATGCAATAATTGAATACAATAATATTTTTTAAATGAAGTTAGGTGCATTATTCACCCTTGAGACTGTAGATAAACAATCTGATTACAAAGTTTCTATAGCTAAGTTACTTTTAAACTTTATATTTTCAGGAATAGAATACCTAATCTAATCAAATTTAAATATTTACCAAGTTTTTGATTATTGACTAGGTACCTAACTTGATTAATTGTTTTACTATATTTTAATAACTGATACTACGAAATATGAAGGTAGAAAATACCTGTTATCAGAGTTAGTGCGCAAAGACACGCAAATGTTGAAATATCGATGTCCATTGAGTGCAGTGTGTTGCTGAAGTCGAGCACTGCATGCAGCCAATCCCCGAATGACCTCTGGCATTGTCGCTTGTCTAGGACTAGTCCGTTGCAAAAAGTAAGCTTCGTGTCTTCAGGTCTCGTGCGATAGGCGAGTCTCAAAACAAAAAGTTCCAGTCGCGCTGACGCAAAGAGTTGATCGCGATCTTCGGCGCAGAGTTCCCCGTATCCGGGCACTTTCTCCGCAAAAACCTTTATCATGTCGATCGATGTCGTCACCAGCGAATAAAATTGCTGAATCACTTCCGAATCTGACATCAGGGGTTCCATGGGGTTAGGTTCTCGGTATTGAGAGTAATCGAGATTAGAAAAGTCTGGCGATGTATCAACATGAGCCCTGACGAGTGCGGTAATCAGTGAAATGGGTGGGCTCGGTGGCGATTCTTGTGGACACTTCGGCTTGGAGGGTAATCTCCCGCGCCTTCCTTTTAAGGAATCTGTTCTTACTACTTCCTTGACCATACCGACGGTGAGACATTTTTGGAATCGACAAAATTGGCATCGGTTTCGTCTTCTTTTGTCCACGGGGCATGATTTTTCAGCTAGGCATACATATTTAGATCCTTTTTGGACAGTCCTCTTAAAAAATCCTTTGCATCCTTCACATGTTCGGACTCCGTAATGCTGACAAGCGGCGGTATCGCCACAGACAGCGCAGAGCTGGCTGGGCGAGGGCGGCGCGGCGCGCAGGCCGCCGACGGCACCCTCGGGCGGCGCGCCTCCTGGCGAGCTGGATGCCGAGCTCGGCGCCGACGCTTGCATGCAATGCACCTTGGTGCCATGCAGTTTTGGGCTGTCAATTGAACTGTTCGATTCAGACCTTTGGACTGGCAAAGATGCTCTTCTTTGCCTCGCATTTTGATCAGTAGACAAATGCAAGTCTACTGAACCAGAGAATGGTGGCAGTGAATAGGAATCCTGGTTATGAGCCACTCCACCCGTATCGAATGTGGGGCTGCATGGTTGCGCCGGTGCGTAGTATGGTGAGGGAACGTATGGCATCGAAGGTTGATGGTATTGGTACAAGAGCTGCGAGGACGCATGCCCTTGATGAGAGTACGCGCTGACGTTGTAGCAGTCTTCTTCCATTTTTAATCCAAATTCCGCCATGTCTGGTTTTGGATAACGTACTGAATAAGTTTCTTCAAAGCTAGGCAGAGCTGGGCCTAGGGTCGGGGACGGGGCCTCGCTGATAGGGGTCGTACGATGGGACTTGACTTCAGGAGGAATCGGGGCGTGGAACTCGACGTCCGGAAATGGGTCTAAGTTTTCTTCTAAGATTTCAGAAGAATCCTCTTGATACTGGGGTGATAGCAAATCAGTGAAGGACGAACCGTAGTTGCTCTGAAATTAAAAAATAATCGATAAATAGAGGCGTTGCTGAAGCAGTAGGCGGTAGAGACCGCCGGAGGGCGACCCGCTCAGCCAATAGCAAGCGTTGTTTCTGTGTCATTTATTTGTCTATACAATCTGTTTGTAGGTAGTTATATGACAGAAATCCTATGTTCAATGATTTTGAGTAGTTAGGTGGATAAAAAATACGTAAAAGAAGGATTGATTCATTACTTATTTCGTAGCGTATTTCTGTATGCCACGAGTTAACACTATTAGGTACTGGAACATTATTTTTCGGACTATGGCGGTGACCAATTTACAATTACTGTGAATAACTGCCCGAAAGCTGTAATACTTACATGTGTCTGCAGCAGTAGCATGCTGGAAGAGTTGGTCGTGAAAGCACTTGGCGAGCGCGGCTCTATGGCGCTCGGCCCTGCAACAAACGAACATCTCACTTGAGTTTACTTATTCAAGAGTTACAATATTAATCATAAAGTTTTCCCACTTTAGCCACGTTATTTATTTCTAATCGTGAATGAAATATAATAGAATGGTATGATGGTATTCTAAGGAAGCGTGTATCGACGGCGAGCGCGCGCGGGCAATGAGCAGGGCGGCTGCAAGTGGCCGTCGAGCTTTGAACTATCACGCTACACAGCCCATGCATCATTTATATTTACCCTCGGCGAACATACTTTGATTCTTCCTTCAACACAAGCACTCGTAATTGCCTAATCGATATCTACTCTCGCCGGCTCCCACTGATAACCATTCGCTACCCTTCTACGACCAACAATGACGGCGAAAAAGAAAGGTCTCCTAATTTATACTGCAGTTTTAGCTACCAAATATTGGCGTTTTGAATACATCGTGTCACGGTGCTTGATTCGCCACGCCCCGAAAATTGAATTCTATGTATACACCTAGCTTACTATTATGGCCGAAACGACGCTAACGGCTTTTACATTCAAACAATTGTGGCTCCCAACATACACAGATAGAGTCTATATTTGAAGAACTCATAATATAGATAATTTTTGGGGCGAAAAGGCGATGGATCCCCAGGGAGGTTATGAAATCAGTGGCATTTGCAGTTTCTATTATGTTAGGAACCATTAATTCCAGTCTTAATAAGTTATAAACAAAACGTCCAGGCTTTTGTTGGGGAAAATCGTATTTTCTTATGCTGTAGAACATCAAAAGGAATTTGACTATGATGCAAAAATGTAAAGTCGAGGGAATAAAATATCGATACAGCCATCATGTCAAGTATATGTATCACGATATAAAGCTGTATACTTAGATGTTTTTGACGTCTAGGTAACGTAAATAAATTTATACGTACCCTTGACTGTACCTAACACTTAAAGAAACTATTCTTAAGTATTTTTTAAAATTCAGCTACTTATTTGCGTAGATTCATTGTTAGAAGATCCTGCTGGCCATACTTCATTTAATTTAGAATGAGAAACCACAATAACATTATATTGCGGCTGGTCAACTATTTCTTACCTAGCAAACAGTACAGCGCAATAGTTTGGCAGCCGCAAAATAAAATTGTTTTAATGCCACTTTATTTGCGTGGCATCAATTGTTACTCTAGTACAAATCGTAAAGAGATTACAGTTCACGAGCCGCAATATAATGTTTTTGTGGTTTCTCATCCTAAATTAAATGAAGTATAATTGAGCGCCTTAATTGTTTTCTGGACGCCCATTACATAAGAAGAGTACATGCAAGTTCATATTATATTATAGTAGCCGAATATTTCAAGGCGTAAAAAATCTAAGTAAATGGCGAAAAAGTGAAAATCCGAAATACTAACGATCAGGAACTATGAAAAGGAACCGGCCAAGCGCGCGTCGGATTCAATGCGCAAGAGCTTCCGTACCACTGTGCGTTCTTGTTTAGAGACCCAACAATATTTTTTGTACTTCTTTTGTTTTTTACTTGTTGTTGTCACCCATGTATTTAACAGGCCTTTTTGAAAAAAATCAAATGCCATTAATCCTACTTATTAAAGCTACCTGCTTATTTATTTCAAAAAATACATTCTTGTGATGGACAGACAGCGGAGTCTTAGAAATATGTACCCGTTGGCACTCTTAGGTTACTGAACCCTAAAAATTAATTTCTTATGTACTTATTAAATAATTTTTTATAATTTCTGAAATGATTCTCAAATGGAAACACCATAAAGTCAAGTGACAATGCTAAACAGAAAATATTAAGTTACTAGCCAGCGACTCCGTTTGCAAAAAATTCGTTTATCGCTAACCCGCGGGAACTTCGCAATTTTCCGGGATAAAAAGTGGCCTATGTGCTATTCCAGACTTTTCTCTATCTATGTGCCGAATTTCATCCAGATTCGTTGGGCCGTTCTGGCGTGATTAAGTAACAAACAAACATCCATCCATCCATCCATACTTACGAATTTATAATACTAGCTGTTGTCAGCGACTTCGTCTGCAAAGAATTCGTTTTTCGCTATCCCGTGGGAACTACGCAATTTTCCGGGATAAAAAGTAGCCTATGTGCTATTCCAGACTTTTCTCTATCTATGTGCCGAATTTCATCCAGATCCGTTGGGCTGTTCTGGCGTGATTGAGTAACAAACAAACATCCATCCATCCATCCATACTTTCGAATTTATAATATTAGTTAGATTAGATGAAAGCCTAATGCATTCATGAAGAAGAAGGTTATCTATTATTTTTCCTCTCTATGTAACTTTAAAAACATCAGTAAGTGCGAGATTTAATGTGATAAAGCTTTACGGTAAGTTATGGTTATAATAATTACTAACTGTTGCCAGCGACTTCGTCTGAAAAGAATTCGTTTATCGCTATCCCGCGGGAATTACGCAATTTTCCGGGATATAAAGTAGCCTATGTGCTATTCCAGACTTTTCTCTATCTATGTGCCGAATTTCGTCCAGATTCGTTGGGCCGTTCTGGCGTGATTGAGTAACAAACAAAAAAACATCCATCCATCCATCCATTCCATCCGTCCATACTTTCGCATTTATAATATTAGTTAGATTAGATTAGATGATTTAAAAAATTATGTACAGTAGGTAATACGTCAATTAAAATGTGGTGTTGTAAAAAATGCATCTACCTAAAGCTTTCTTGATGACCATGACTGATTAATTGAAATGTAACAATGTCATCTGCAATGTTACAATTTACATTTATTTTAAACTCTGAGGTTAAAGTCCTCACAATGCTGCATGCTTCAAATTAATTGTAAATATGTATTTAAATATTCTCATTTAAGTGAATTTTTGGGTTCACTAATGTTTGTCCTAAAAATTATTGACAAAATGATCATACTTTTTTAAAAACTTATAAAACAAACCTAACCTAACCTAATGTGAGCCACGCATAAAGGTTTTTAGATTTTTAAAAAAGTTCACGGTTTATAAGATATTAAAATTTTGTCAAATGATCATTTTGTAAAATGATGCTTTTGTCAATAATTTTTAGGTCAAATGGAAGGACACCGAATTTTTGTAATTCTTTGGAGAATAAAGTATCTTTAACCCAAAACTGAATTATCATGACTTAGGTACTGCCTATACAAATTTCGAAACTAATTGTAGTGTAAGAAACAAAAATAATAAAAGCGTCAATTTAATTTCATTTGAATGATATGGAAATCGTGTTAACATTCATCTCAGTCTTCATTTTGCTTTACGTATTTTACGATAAAACCGGTTACATAAAATTAAAATTTATTTTCAATGTCGCGATGCATACGATACGATTGCATAAACTTGGAATAAATTAAACTAATTTGTTTTTTTTTCGAATGAATTTTTGCATCATATTGCGATCGGTTGTGTTAAATCCATACTGGACATTTGCTGCTTATCTATTGACTACGACAAGGTTTTATTAATTTTCGCTGTTTTTTCTGCTTCTGTTCATTAATTATCTTACCTACCTAGACGTGTCGAAGTTTATACATCGTCGTCGTCTCTAGTCAATATATGTACCTACATACATACCTCGCTGTTGGTTACTTGCCTTGTCTCAAAAATAGTTTGGATTGTAGTTCCCATTCGGACCGGGAGTACGAATTGGGAACTTCCCACAGAACATTCAATTGTTTCGCGATATAAGAGTACATAGATAGATAATCGCAGAGACGCCCGAGTTCGATCGAACCCACGACCATCTGCTTGAGCAGCCATGGATGGGTCAAATCACTAGATGTTTTACACACACTGCCTTTTTTCGCAGATTTAAACATGGAATGAGACAACTACTGTCTTCTTACTTCAGTAATGTCTGATTAGCGGATCTGTAATGTCATACTCTAACATGACTAATATCACACACATATGAGACTACTATATTATTTACAGCATTTTGCTATTTACACTTCACCGCATGTGCGATGTACTTTCGTAGCCAAATTGACCGTTTGAACCGCTCATAATCCACTAATACTATTAGTAGAAGTACGAGTACCCTACACTAGTGGTAAATATAAGCGTTTCACATATTTGTACTAGGTTGTCTGCCTATGTTAATTTCACTTTAAAAAGAAGCTTTAAAAAGACTGGGTTTTGGACTATACTTTGATAATCTTAAAGTTTCTAAAAATCGATACATACATCATAATCATAAAGAAAAAAATTGTAGCAGGCTAGTCTTAATTCTTAGTAAACCAAGCCGGTTTCTAAAAGGTAGAGCTTTTTTACGGCTCTTATTGTAGATTTTTCAATTTGTTTCAATTACTAACATCCTATGGAGCCCAGAGTTGTCTGATAATCAAGATATTTAATTTTTAATCTATTGTCAGTTGTAACTTCTGAATGCAAAGTCGGTTTCAGACTTCTGTTTAAAAAGATATACATCTAAACACAATTACAAAATACTCATACAGTTATACGATGAGGCTCGATCGCTTTAACCACTTATCGCGTAAGGTTTATTTGTAATGATCCAATTATTATTATGATTTCTTTTATGTAAGTTTTGTAATTTATATGGGTGATAATTACCTGAAATAAACAAATTTAGTTTTAATTTTATAGTGATTGGATAGCAAAAAGTTGACTAATATGTAGAGATCATAGATATCTTCTAATTCTCCAGACGTCTATTGGCAGGCACGTATTTTCTTACATAGACCTATATAAATACTACGTATTTATGTAGTATGGTGTGGATTTATGCGGTTATCGGCTTATAGAAATATTTTTAATTGAACGTTTATATACGCAGTCTTCGGAAATTGGCTACATTAAATAGAGTTTGTTTGCGGTTTATTTATTTAAAAGTGTTCTGATGTAGAACTTCGGGCTGTTTTATCTAATAAATTGGTGGAATAACTGTCACATCACATGAAAGGCCGAAGCTGAACGCGTAAAATTCAATATGTGGATGAAAAGAAGACACTCAGAAAAAGGTGAAGACATTAAGTGAAAAAAAAAATGAAATGAATTATTTTAATCGTAAACTATAAAATAAACAATTAACTTAACTCGAAGAAAATTTTCCGAGATATACTGTCTTTGAACATGCTTAATTAATCCTAAAGTGTGATAATTTGAACAAAAATGGCAGCGGAAGCGATTGTAAGAAAACTTTCTGTTAAACGAATTTATGAACAGTATTATTTTAGACAAAACTTTTAACCCATAAAATGTACTCATATTATAATGTATTAGTTATACCTAATGATACTCGGAGCACCAAAATATGTATGTACTTAATTCAAATTATTGCCATTCATATTTTAACCGATATTTAACTCCAATTCCTTGGTACTAAAAGAGAAAGTGTTAAACTGCAGTACCTAGTGCCAACAACAGTTTAATCTTTTTTTTTAAAGATTTAAACAACACGTATAGAATCTAGAACTAGAATAACGTCAGTCGCGCCATCTTTCCCGTATCGTGCAAGTCCGACATCAAAACGTTAAGCGTTAGAAAGGAAAGTTACTAAAAGTTCGCACCTTGTGGGGTTCTTTCTTTTCTAATCGTACCGCGAACGCATCATAGATGGCGCTTTGATGATATAACAAGCAACACAAGCACACCGGTATTGATTGCAGTACCTAACAACGTCATCAAATTCGATTCCCTATGCACAGGTATATTTATATGAATATGTGACGCTTCTTACAGCTATAAATGTGCTGTTTGGGGAAACGTTGCCGCGTGACGCAGTTGACGTCTACAGACCAGCAGTGACGGGTGCTTGCGTCATGTATCGGCTATCCCGCCTGCAGCGAATCCGCTTGTAAGAATCAAAGAAAAATATGGTGTCCTGGATTTTCAATTGTAAGATTTTGCCGCCGATCTTGTTTCCTATTAGTCACATCATTATTGAATAAGCGTTTGCCTTTAATTGAATGTTTACACACATCCAATTAAAATCTTTCTGTCACTTCTTACTGGGGCATTGTTCTAATGATTGATTAATTGATAATCAGAGACCAATTAATCAAGCAATGATCTTTAGCCTGGAACTGACTCTATCTCGCATGATATCTATTATTGGTAGGTGTGGCCGACTACGTGCGTCTATAATAGATAGGTATTTATGTATAGCTATTTGTATTCTCAATTTTTTAATAGTCGTATATTTTCATATTAGTTTTGAATGTGAATTAAAATTTAATGGAAAGTTAGTTTAATACAAAGTTCCAGAGGGACACAGAATTAGTTGTGGATAACAACTAGTAATAGAATAATTGGTAAATTTATTTTTGATTACTATGAGGTTAAAATAATCCCGCTGATTTAGTTAGGTGCGTTTCTTAACTGGATGCAGTATTATGTAATCTATGTCATAGGTATGATTCCATTACGTCGTAGTATGTCGGACCATAGTTCTACGATACCGACTCATGCAGTAAGTTAAATTACAATTGAAGCGGATCATAAATCATAAAGATAAAGATTTTGCATAAAACCTTTTTATTTTTAAAGCTTTTCGTAATTGCTATTAAGCGGTATAAGTGCTAAATTAGACTTTGTTTAATATTTGTTTTTAAACTATGCCAAGATTACCAAGTTGCGGAATATATCACGCCTAACACTTTTTTAAACTAAGTTCGGTAAACGTTTTTGCAGATAGAAATAATTTTCGTAGTAATTTTGTTTTGAGTACAATGTATAGTGGATTATCAGTTGTAGGGTGGCGCGTGGGTGGGCGGGGCGGAGGGCGCAAGGGGGAGGGAGCTGTGACGTCATTCTGTTGAACGTCACACCCCCTTATCACCGTCGTATTTACGTACACTTTCCTCATTTTCACACGCGCTAGGAAAGCGGCGTATGAAAAAATCTTGAGTGTTTATTTCATAACGCATGCGACGATTTATTGGACTGCGGTAACTGTGTGTTGTCCTTTACGAAGTTTTATTAATTTATTGTTAGCGCACAGTTACATTTCAACTAGTCCTCGGTGAAAAGCAAAAGATTCAAATAATTGCTGCTATTTATTGTGAAGATTATTATTTCCTATATAGCCAAGTAAAATTTGCAGTGGTATAAATTTCAGATACTTAATAAAAATCTATTGCATATCCGCCCTTATATACCTTAAGGCTTAGAATAAGTACCTAATTTTTACAAAAAGGAGTACCTACTTGCCTGAACATGGTTTATTTTTTAAAAATAAAGTTGCTAAAAAATTAGGGCTTAATAACGAAGATGAGGATTCCAAACTGCCAAATGAGAGGTAAGTAACATACATACATACATTGCAAGTTAATAAAAAGCTTGTAAAAGATGAAGTAATCGATTAGGTAATCATAGTTAAGCATTCGCAAATACTTTCAACTGATTGTTTAGTATTTGAGATAATAAGGAAAATGGCAGGACTCGTGTTTTCTATGGGTGGCTAGTATAACACGATTTAAAAATAATGTTTGTATTAAATAGCTAGTTGGATAGCCTCTATCTAATGGATTCACTGGAGTCTCTTTCGTCTTGTGTGTAACTACAGTTATTATAATATCGACGAAGTTGAATTCAACGTACCTATCATGTTTTTAGCGCTATAAATCGCGAGTATCAAACAATCTATGAATGGGTATCTCTTGTATGTGGCGCTGTCCAAATGTAAACATGGTAGAGAGAGTGACAACGACCATTCTAATGGCACTGCTAATCTGCTTTGATGGTGAAAATAGTAAACATGTCAATTTACTTAACAATAAGAGCGTAGATTTTAGTTTTAGTTGTCTGCCTATGATAAGCCTGTTATAGGCTCTACACACGTGCAATAAATTATATCACGTGATTAAATATATCCGCAATAGGATTAATATCTTCAAACTATCCGCCAACGCACATCGGAAACCGTTGAACTCGGGAACTCGAGGGGAGTGGTTGACGTGACGTCAGAGCCGCGTAACGATCGCTTGCAATCTGTGAACAGGCAGCCGGGTGCCAGGAGAGAGTGGACTTTTGGACCGCTCACAACACAATATAAAGGTTCTATGTCGAGACTTTTAAAGTATCTTGAGCTCCAATTTTCAATCTAGACAACGGGTTGCTAACATAAAAGATCGCCTAAGATTTCTCTCATACTCGTAGACATTGTTTGCATAGTTTGGGGATTCTGATGAGGATAAATAAATTTCTATTGTATCGTTTTCAAATGGTGGTAAAAGGAGTGAAAGAATAGGCCTGTGTCCTATCCGTTCCTTAAACTTCTTGATCTGAATGAATAACTAAGTTAGAATTAGCAATCTAGCTGGAATGATGACATTTACCACAGTTGTAAATAAACATAGAGGATAACGTAAATAAAGGGAAGATGAGAAAAATGTTAAATGACTAAGGCTTATGTTGCGTTGCGACAGTCAGACTTTCTAGGTGCCTGATTAGAAGACTATACCCAAATAAAGAAGACATAACACGCCTTTAGATCAGTTCGCTAACCTCTTACATAAAAGTCTGTGCTCAAAAGAAGACATCTAGGATTTGGTTCGTGACGAAACAGTAGTCATAACGCAAATAGACATTTCATTAGCTAAGCTGTTGAAATATCGTTATTCACATAGGCGTCTCTAAAGCTAGTTTTACTAGTCTAATCTGTACTAATAATCTGTAGATATAAAAGTTATTGGTTATATAGGAAGACAATTTTTATAAGTTTTGTAACTACTGAGGTTCTTGTTGTCGCTGACAGCTGTCATTTTAGTAAAATTTTAGTTTTATAGGTTAGAAATTGTATGGATACGACAGCTGTTAAAAGAGATAGTAAAAATTTTCGTATCTGTGACAGGTAGGAAAGTTTAGGACCTGCCCTCGTCGCTAAGTTGTAGCCGGACGGCAGTAAGCAAGGGCGTCCTTGAAGGCGACCGCGGCTCCGGTCGATGCGTGACGTAACGCGTGACATCACAGGCGCTCGATGCGGAGGCCGAGGCCGCGCGCCCCACACCACCCTCTCGTCACACAACAACATTCAATGGACTTTACCCCATTTAAATCCACTACAACTGATATATAAACCTATATAGCTAATAATAAATAAGGTATCTTGATTTATGCCGATACAGTTTTGTCATATACGAGTATGTTTTTCTTTAACTTTTTCCGATAGTTGCTCGGCACGGGGTGTGAATTGCCGCCTCAACCCCTCGCTGCCGTTTCACGCCACCCTGGTATTTTTAGACTGTGACGTAATTGGCCTCTTTTACAGCAGACGGCTAGAAAACGAAGAGCTAAATAAAGATAGGCACGTTTAAACTTAAAGTGATTAACAAGTCAGGTCTAGCCGTATCTATTTGATTTTCTACCTATTTACTTGCTAACAAAGTTGCATGTAAAGCCGAATCAAATTATTTAAAATGGTTTGTATCTAATTTAGTCGGAGCTTTTTATCGAAGAAATAAAAATAACAGAATAGAGTGGCAGTACGGGGTAAATATTCAATTCTGCAACACATTATTGATTTATCACTTACACCGTAGATAAATACAAATTTGCGCAATTGTTTTTTCTTTTGATTAGGTACTTATACATGTATTAAATTTTTCAATAGAGTATTTCTTACGATTTTTGAACAAGTAGGTAAGAACAAGCCTGCTAGGTGGTACATACATATAATAAGTATGACGTTTTCCGCTATAGTATTATGACCGGGATACAAACATCCTCGCACGACGGGAATGACGCGTCCGGATGCGAGGAGCCTGCGAGATGGAAATTTCGGCGTGACGCGGGACGGGGTGGCTACGGGAGGAGGGGGGCGCCGTGACGGGGTTGCGGCGTGACGTCATCCCAGCTGGCGATAGCGTGTTATCATTGTCTGACTGTCAATAAATGCTTTTACAATTTAGGCTCTATTTAGCTATTGCTTTGTTAGAGCTCTGTGACCGTTTTTTTGGAACTTAGGCCCGTATTGAAGGCTGGTGACAAGCACGTACCTAACCTACGATCTTGCATGTACTTAACTAGGTTTTAATAATAATAATAATAATAGTTTATTTATTTCGAGCCACTCGTGCTCATAGAATTGTTTTGTTTTGATAGATGTTACAATTGTGGTAACAAAAGTAACTTAGTAAGACTAGTTTTTGATTTTTTTACTCTACAATAGAAAAACCTAGTTTTAAAATCATATAGGTACTTTGCTTAAGTTGCATACCTACTTAGTTATTATTCATATTCTAGACACCAATCAAATGAAACTGAATTGAATGCAACCAGCACTTAACAAATTAAACCTAACTTATACAAGTCTGCATAGACGCAACTGTTTTAGAAGACTATTGAGCTTGCAAGGTACGCATTTAATATTGCCGGTAATTTGCACGGTTCGCATCAGGCAGGTGCGCCGGTTGCAGCAACGATTGGGCAAGGCCACCGACAGGGTCCCAGCCCGTAATTATTAGAACTTATTATACGAGATCTACGATCGGATGCTACTTTTCTCTAAATAGCCGACATCAGACACATCAAAGCACAAGTT
The DNA here is from genome assembly GCA_963854515.1 of Pandemis heparana. Lineage (NCBI taxonomy): Eukaryota > Metazoa > Arthropoda > Insecta > Lepidoptera > Tortricidae > Pandemis > Pandemis heparana. The sequence goes on along the minus strand of OY978008.1, from coordinate 11,403,920 downwards.
GAATGAAGCTGTTACACCCCTAATTATTTAAACGTTTCTTGAAGGGATTTAATAGATTAAATAAATTGGATTGGTAGCTGATGATGATATACGAAAAGCTATATATCCGGACAAAATTAACTAAATCTAAAACGTAGCATCTTTTACTTTATAAAATTGTCAGCTAAATATTAATACAGCATAAGGTTTTATCACTCAAAAACTTAGGCTATAAACCTACATTGTAACCGCAGCTGCCGAAGCAATAGTAATTACTTGAACATGTCCGTTAAAAACAATAACTTTCGATGAAACAATCGTAAGTTTACTGCGTGTGATGTTATGACGGTTGCGCCATGCGCGTGTGGTCAGCTCGCTATAGCATAATGTGTGCCAGCGTGGATCTCCGTGGACCGGTCCGCTGGGCTCTGTTGAAATGTTCTTAGATTTCATCACGCTTGTTCGCCTATATTTACGTTATTTATTGATATTGGACTGGTTATCAGTGCAAAAATGCTAAATAGGTTAGGTATTATAATTTTTTAACATACGTTCAGATAATTGGTGTACACGGTCACGTGTCTATATAGAATTTAATGACAAGTCTATCTAACTTAGCAGTTGTAATTGTGACTAATTTTTGGCTCGGATTTAGTCGGGTCCTATCACTATCTGATAGGATAGCAGTTAAGTATATACTTAACTAGCTGTTGCCTGCGACTTCGTCTGCAAAGAATTCGTTTTGTCGCTATCCCGCGGGAACTACGCAATTTTCAGGGATAAAAAGTATCCTATGTGCTATTCCAGACTTTTATCTATCTATGTGCCGAATTTCATTCAGATTCATTCAGATCTGTTCTGGCGTGATTGAGTAACAAACAAACATCCTTCCATCCATCCATCCATACTTTCGCATTTATAATATTAGTTAGATAGTTAGATTAGTGGAATTTTGCAAAGATTTTGTTTTGTCGTCGTAAATAATACCTATTCTTGAATGAGAAAGTGAATGTCTTTGCCTAATTTGCAAATTTAGGCACCAAAAAACGCTCAATGAGTTGTTGAAACTGCTGGAAAATCAAAAAAACCCGTCAAGATTAATATTTAAAGCGTGTAATTAAAAACTTAAATGTTTAAAACAATTTTATTTATAGTCGCCTGACAGAAAAAGACCCGTTGTTATGTAGAAGTTAATTTAAAGATCTAATTCGTATTACCTGTCCACCTAATATCTATTTAGCAATGTTAATTTAAGACATGTTTAAGTTAACTATCAAACTTATAACCTAGTCCTTCGATCAAGTATTCATAACAAAATTTAAATAGCGCTAGAATATAAAACTAAATTAAATTAGCCGGCTCCCAAACCAGTTTGGGTGATTATTCATTTATTTAAGTTGAGCTACATAGTTGGCGCACTTTATTAGTAGTAAAGTTCACTTAATCAAGCTTTCGACATTACGACAAAATGTATGTTTCATAAATAATGATTAACTTTTACACTACGCTTGAAGTTTAGGGCGGCAAAAAGTACTTAAGTACCTAACTTAAAAATTGCCGGTAAAATAGAGTCCATGTAGAGTCATTTTTTATCACAAATTTAATTATCTATAAACTGAATTGTTTATGATATGTCAGTGTTGATTATAAACTTTAAAGTTCAAAAAAGATACTTAAGAGTATATCACCGCTGTTTTTAAAGGGTGTCATACCATTTCTATCATGTTTTTATAAAGGGAAAACTTAAATTATGTTAAGTAACTTAAATTAACAGGTATTTTAAACTCAACTAAATAGGTATTCAGGCTAATAATACAGCCAAGGGATGCATGCTTAAAAATAACAATTTAAAATTCAGGTTACAAATCTTAAATCATAAATTAATAAATTAAAAAAATCATAAAAGGAAGGTACGTACGTGTGTTTTGGAATTGTCTAAGGGCACAGTGTTTGCTGGTCAGCAACACACCTCGCATTCTAGCCGATAGCCATGGTCACGACAGTTCCACACAGAGTCTACAACACCCAGAGGCTCTACACAACGAAAGCGAAAATAAACACAGAAGTGGAGGTACGCGGTGGTCGTGGGCGCTGACCTGGCGCAGGCTTGTCGCCGTCGTGGAGGTCGTGGGCGCGCGGCTCCAGGGTCAGGCCGAAGCACGCGCCAGACAGTCCCAGCTCGCTTAGCAGGATCCTCATGCGGCCGGGCACATCCCACTCACTGCACGCGCACTCACTACACAGTCTGTCGGAAGTATGCGAATCGCAAGAGGCGCGCGGAGGTACGCGCTGGCGGACGGGCGGTGCGTTACTGAGGCCGCCGCCGCCGAGGCTGGCGGCTATATCGCGCCGCCTGACGTCACGACGGGGACGTCACCGGCGACGTCACTAACGGTACCTCCCACGGGCCGCCCGGCGCGCCGCCCGCCCGAGCCTGCGCTAACGGCACCACGCGTGGAACGGAGCTTTCAGACGCCCGCCGCCCGCTCCTGCACCCGCACAGGTTGCGAGCGCACGCCCCCCTCAGCCTCACCGGGACAACTTCATTGATTTTCTTTTTCCCAACCTGCATCAACAGAAGTTCAGTGCAACATGAGGATGTGACGAAAAAGTTCATTTGTATTACCTACTAAATAATCTAATTATGTGTTGTGGATGCAAAAATAAAATATTTGAAATTAAGTTTAATTCGTCAATAAACTTGTCCACGCGAGTCAACAACTAAATCTTGGGATGCCCAAGTCCACTTTTCGTGTTCCATTGACGTAGTTTTTACCCGCGATACCGACAAAGAGGTATTAGTTAATTTTTGCGTGTTCCGGCTGCAAAAACTCTAATAAAACTATTTTTTGCATTAAGATACTAACTAAAGATAGTAGGTACCAAAAGTTGTTTGTCAGAAAGATTGTAGGTAGGCGCTTTCATAATTTTTTTATAAGCACGATGTCAAGATTTAACTCAACAAAAAATATTGTCAATGACATGGATAAAGCTTTTCAGGCAAAATACTTTTCAAATACCTGTGTATTAAGTCAGTTACCTCATTACGCAGTAACATAACAGTTACATTTACAGTTATGACTATCTAAGCATAACATCTGCCTGGAGAGAGAAGTCTACTGTGACCCTCCTCGAAATTGAATATCTACAATAATAATGCATTAGGTAATAATGTACGTTACCAAGACATCAAAAACATCTATAAACTTTTTGCCACAAACAATAACGTCGGTGATAAATATATTTCACATGATGGCTGTAGTATCGATAGTTATGCCCTCGACTACACTATCGAAAGAATTGACCGCGGACCCACTGTGGAACCCTCTCACAGTTAATGTCATAGTCACGTTGCATTGAATTGACAAGGAAATTCATGTGACGATTACTGTGAGAACGTTCTAAGGGGGATGTGCTACTTAAATTATAGTAAATAAATTTGACATCTTTGTAGAGGCTTTGCTGTAGCAGTCGTAGAGTCGACTTGTGTCATACTATCAACTTACTTTCTTAATTTACTTTCCGATTTTTGTATTTATTTTTACGGTTTACCAGTTAAAAACTATATGTCTAAACAATACCGAAACCGTTATGCTGCAAATCGAACCCGGATGATGCGTGCTTTTTCGAAGGCTTACCCAGTACCCACCTGCTATGGGTGGTGTAGGGGTAAAAGCACGCGTCATGGAATGATGAGGATTCGTGTTCGATTCCAGGATATAGCTTTACTTTTCGGTTTTTTTTATGTGTTCTAGGTTTCAGTATGTATGTACCTATGTATTAAAATAAAACATTTCTACCTGTAGGTATAGTTTTTCAACCGAAGCCAGTAACAATATTACATTAAGAAGAAATTATAACCATATAGTTGTTAAAAGGTGTATATCAGCGCTTTCAGCTTATAAACTTACCTCAAACTGGGATCTTTCGTATAATGCGAATGCACTAGCATTGCATTGTGTAGGTACGCAGGCGCCCTATTTATAAGTTTCTATTTTTAACTGTTTATGGTTTTGTTTCTCATGGACATCAGGTTATTTCAAGTGTGTGTTGCCTAGCTGCAAATATAATTTGCAATCAACGCACGATATCGTAATTCATTGATGTTTTCATTACTAACTTCTGTCTACCTCCTAGTTATTAATTATAATCATCGTGGCTATAGCGGACATAATTTTGTTCGGACGGGTACAAGCTTCCTCTCGCAATGGCTCAGGTCTTGATTGGTACCTACGCAGGCCCAAAGTAGTAGTATTTATTAGTTAGGAATACCTACAGATGACTGATAGGTAGATGAATATTTAGCGTTGTTTTCGTCATTATCCTCTCACCCAATATTACTAAAAGAAAAAATCTCACGGTTAGTTTTTATGAAAATTAAGAACACTAAGGGCCTATCTCACCACTCCTTAACTGTCAGTTACCTATGATGACGTCTGTCTGTTTCGTAGTAATAAATAGAGACGGAATCATAGATAACTGATAGTTAAGGAGTGGTGAGATAAGCCCTAACTTATGTTGAGTTCGGCAGTCTCCTACACGGCCAAAAAGATCTAATTAAGACTATACTAAAGTCTACAGCCTTATTCATAAAAAGTTAGAGGCTCGCTATAAGCTCGCTATAGGGCCGATGCAAAAAAACATGATTCATAAACGTCAATTAGCGCTAATCAGTCCTTCAAGGGTCTGTTAAGTCTTCCGAAAGTTAGTGGACCGAAGACCCTCCTTTATCTCCCTGCTAACTCACAAAATGGCCGCCACACATGTGAAGAGCTGATTTTGGCAAGAGCAAAACCATACGCAAGACAGTTTTTTTGTTTTAAGTTTATATTCCCTCCGGGAAAGGTAAAGGAAACTAGATCCACACTGCCTAGTCTGTCGCTGGTTTCCCGCTAATTCGCTGCCACTGCTGTCAATTTTTTTTTTTTATTCAATTAAAGGCCATTTTTGGTCTATGATTTGTCAAGATGACAACATAACGCGTCTAATCCATCCATCAGCAGCTCATTAGCTAACAGACTGCTAGCAAGCGTTTATGAATCATACTTTTTAACAACTGTCAAATAAGCTTAATCAGTCTGTTAACTAATCGACTGATCAAACCTCAATTAAGGATTTTTTATGAATAAGGCTGTAAAAAAATATTTCCTTTACAAAACGCTTTAAAACTTACAAAGTTACCAATTCTGCGACACCTAAGCGTTACAGAAGCCTTGTAAAAACTAAACGCTGTATCACATCACCTTTGAATATTTCAGAGCTATCAAACTGGGTTCGCAGACGAATGCATCGATGACGAAGCTGCATGCGACGCGACCGTCGGCGAGTCGTCCAGAGGCGCATCCCGTGCTCCCATTCGGCGCAGACCGGGAACGTTTCCGCATTGACTTCGCCGTCGCAAGGGACACACATAGGGTGGCTAGAACGATTTATTATAAGAGAAACTGGTGTGCTACGGAATGCTAAAGCATCATCACTAACTCACTGCATTTAAAGTTATACATCGCTTTAAGCTATTTATCTATGTTTACGATGCATTTAGGCTTCTTTTTGCAAAGAAGGTGGATATTATTGGACAACTTTATAGTTGAAGAAGCATATTGTGCTATTGGCATAATCAATCGGTTTACCCAAGTTTAAATTACATCAAATTAATCACAATAATAATGTAAGAGACGCCATGTTGCTGGCCGTCCTTTTCATTTCATATATTTTTATAATCACTTCATAATTTATAAAAAAAGTAAAAGCTTGTGTCGAGTAAAGTCATATAGTTTCAACCTGCTTATGTTCAATAATGACGAATTAGTGTGAGCAAGTTTAGAACTTTAGAATCATTAGACCGAATAGCCTGGTGGTAAAAAAACCTGAATACGAAACTTTAGGTACCGGGTTCGATCTTTTGTCGATCCAGTAATGTAAATGAGTATGTGTATGAAAAAAAACGGATATTTGGGTATGTTAACAATAACTATCTTATCATCTGTTTCTTGGTAACCTTTGGTTAGTTTGGGACTACGTCAATTATTGTCGTCAATTGTTCCACTACTTTCATTTTATATCTTTACTTAGCTTCTGCCCGCAGCTTCGTCTGTTTTCGACTATCCCGCATCGCTCATCGGTCATCGCTAGACTTACGTGCCGGCACTTGTAGATACGTATAAACCTTCCTCTCGAATCACTCTATCTTTTAAAAAAACCGCATCAATATCCGTTGCGTAATTTAAAGATCTAAGCATACATAGGGACAGACAGCCAAACAGACAGGCAGCGGTAAGCGACTTTGTTTTATACTATGTAGTCATGGTGATAGTGTTGATAGTGATGATGAAGTGATGCACGGGTTAATCAGGAGTAAAATTTAATTATTTCGGGGGTAGTTGTATCCCCTGGTATGTCCGCGGCGCGCAGGCGCATGTATTTGCGGCTGTTACGATTGGTCGCATGCCCCAGTACTATTTGTTGCTCCCGGAGCGGGCAAGCGTCCAGTTATTCTAATTTTACTTATAATCGAAGCCGTCGCATCGCCGGCTTACCGACAAAAGACTTGTCCATTCTCCAAAACTGAATATTGACATTCAAAACACTGCTATGGGTGGTGTAGGGGTATAGCACGCGTCACGGAATGACGAGGACCCGGGTTCGATTCCCGGCCATAGCTTTACTTTTCGGATTTTTCTATGTGTTCTAATTTTCAGTGTCGTTTAGAAATTAAATTTCAAAACACTGCCTCATTACACCACACACACTACAAAACACAAAAACCATCTTTAAAAACCGTCTTTAATTGATGAATGTGAGCACCAATAAAGTTGGAAAATAACAAGCTTTTGTTCAGTGTACTAATATTATTAGCGCGAAAGTGCCTCCTATCTGTCATTTTGGTCTCCACAACTAAAATAACCCTCGAATTTGGTTTAAACTTGGTTAATGAAATATACGGTAGCTATTGTTATTTATCTTGAATAACTGGATTAAGGAAAAAAAGCTTATGCTGATGCTACTGCTACGACGTAGCACTCGTAGCACCTACTTTAATTTTTGTGGTATAAGTTTTAAAAGTTCATTTTTAAAAGAAGGTTTGATTTTTTTATTATTTTTATTCAACAAAACGGCAAACGAGTAAGCGGCACGCCTGATGGTATGTGAGCACCATCGCCAGACACTCGCGACAGAAGAGGATGCCAGAATGTGAACTAAGATTGAATTATCTTATGAGCCAGTAATTTCACCAGCTGTCTTAATCTCCACGTCGAACCATATATAGAACCATAGCAGCATAAGCAAAGCACAGCTGCTTGATGGCAAGATAAGCGAGTAAGATGGTGGTAGCGATCCGGTTGACCTTGCACAAGATCCTACCATCCCGCAAGAACTTGAAGCACTAATTGCTGAATGTGTTTTTGATATTAAGTGTTAATATCTGTACGTAAGAGTATTTTCATGTGGTTTTAACAAAAGCGTAACGTCACTAAGGCGGGGCGCGAGCCAGATTTAAATATTGTCAAAACGTATGGAACTTTCACATATTATGTGGCAAGTTGATTTTTATACATAAAAAATGTTTCGGCGGTATGAATCTTAGTTTAATAGTGATTATATGTCGCTTAGTTTCATAGTTTTTTATTTATTAATTTTTTATATAAGAGGGGAAAACGAGCAGACGGGTCACCTGATGGAAAGTAATCACCATCGCCCAGGGACACCTGCAAGACTTGGGGAATCACAGGTGCGTTGCCGGCTCTTTTAAGAACAGGAAGGCTCGCTTTTTAAAGATCCCTAAATTGTACCGCTCAGGGAATGTTGCAGCAGGAAGTTGGTTCCTCTTCGTCGTACGAGGAAAGAAATTGTGTTTAAAACGCACGGTACTTGACTGCCAACGTGCCGACCATCAAGATGTTGAGGATGGAAGGAGAGACGGTTCCGCGAAGGGCGGTAGTGGAATTTAGCTGCAGGCAACAATCCGAAAAGTTCATCGGAGCACTCCCCATGATAAATTCGGTACGATACGCAGAGGGATGCTACATCCCTCCGCACAACCAGAGAATAGAGATAGGAAAAAAAGTGACTATAAAATTATCAGAAAAATTCGCCAAGTTATTATAAAATTCGGTTTTAGCAGAGCCCTGGGGCCCGATTTTTGAAAGCACATCACTCGAAAGTGGTATAAATCTGTTTATATCTTCAAAACTACAGCTATAATCAAATTTTTGACTAGTCTACATGATTAATGAGAGCCGTAAGTATTTTCTAAGCTACTCGTATTTCAAATTCAGCACAATTTTTCACCACTTTCGAGTGGTATTTTCACACATGTGCTTTAAAAAATCGGGTCCCAGCTCTTAAGCATAATGAAGGCAGTGTGAGGTCATTTTATATTGGTAACATATACAGACAGACAGAAATTATTTAAAAAAACTACACTAGATCTCGTTCCAACCAATTTTCGGTGGAAGTTTGTATGGTAATCTACATCATACTTATATTTTTTTTACTTGTATCATTCTCTTATTTTAGAAGTTACAAGGGGGGGGGCACATTTTACCACTTTGGAAGTGTCTCTTGCGCAAACTATTCAGTTTAGAAAAAAAATGATATTAGAAACCTCAATATCATTTATAAAGACCTATCTATAGATATCCCACACGTAATATGTGGAACCCCCAAAATTTATTGTTTTTTTTCTATTTTTGTGTACCTAATAATCTTAATGCGGTTCACAAAATACATCTACTTACCAAGTTTAACAGTATAGGTTCTATAGTTTCGTAAAACAGACAGACAGACAGACATGACGAATCTATAAGGGTTCCGTTTTTTGCCATTTGGCTACGGAGCCCTAAAAAGGAGATATAAATATATCGAGATATAATATGTCTAAAAATATAACTAAACTACTTTTTAGAGCAATCTGACCCAGATATTTTAAGTAGCAAGTGAAAACACAAAATATTAGTTCTATCCCTTTTCCCCCTGCAATCCCTTCTCACCCCCGTTTTACGGTACATCAGATCTACTGAATCCGTACTGAACCCACTGAACTTTATAAAGTAGCAAGTAACACACACATACTTTAACATTTATTTCGATAACTTTGTAGACACTTTTTACTCTTAGATATCTATCGGATTTGAGTCTAGAAAAATTATAACTTTTACGTACCTACTTAATAACTACGAAATCGATATTCAATACTTGGTGAAGGGATTATATCTAGGTATTTTCGTTTGGCTTCTTTTTAACTTTCTAAACGACACTGAAAATTAGAACACGAAAAATTCGAAAAGTAAAGCTACGGCCGGGAATCGAACCCGGATCCTCGTCATTCCGTGACGCGTACCCAACACCACCCATAGCAGGTAAAAGTAAAGCTATGGCCGGGGTTTCTTTTACAATTTTTACAAGTGCATGACTAAAATTTCAAAATTCTTGGAAAAAATATTATTATATTCGTAGAAAATCGCCGTGGTAGCCTAGTGGTTTGACCTGTGGACTCTCAAGCAGAGGGTCGTGGGTTCGAATCCCGGGCTCGCACCTCTGAGTTTTTCGGAATTTATGTGCGATATCTCATTTGAAATTTACCATGAGCTTTTCGGTGAAGGAAAACAACGTGAGGAAACCTGCACACAACTGCGAAGCAATTCAATGGTGTGTGTGAAGTTCCCAATCCGCACTGGGCCCGCGTGGGAACTATAGCCCAAGCCCTCTCATTCTGAGAGGAGGCCTGTGCCCAGCAGTGGGACGTGTATAGGCTGGTTATGATGATGATGAATCCATAGGTACCTAAGTAATATGTATAATTTTCATTATCTTGCTCATAGGCGCTGCTAAAAAAATATAGATAAAAATAGTGACACAATTGTTGCCGTTCTATTATACATACTCGTATTAACCTATTCTCTATCTTGTTCTTTGTTTCTGTATTGTTTTGTACTGATTTGTGGTTTTCAATAAAGAGTATTTGTATTGTTTGTATTGTATTGTATATTATTTCTCGTTGGGGTGATACCTACGCAATTGTTTTTCAGTTTCCCTTTCAAGGAACGTACCTAAGTATCTCGTTGAAAGTACTGAGACAAAAGTTAAAAGTTGCAGTTTTATTCTACTTGAACTCCAGGCTCAACAATGCGTCAGGCATTGTGATAGCGTGTCTAATACATTGAATCACCCATGTTTAGTCTATGGCCCATATACGTGCCAAGGACTTTTTAAGAGTTTAGTGTCTGCACTTATTTAAGAAAAAGCTATAAACTGTTTAAGGGTATGCATAGGTTGCACAACCTTTTATTACGCAAAATATACTTAATCAAAGTAATTTTAATAATAAAAATAATTTTGATAGACAAAACCATCAAAAAAGCAACAACTTCATAAATGGTTGTGCAGTCTTGCACAAAGGGAAGGGAATCAAGAGAAATAGTAGATAGTGCGTCATTTTGTGAGAATAAGGTACGGTCAACTACTTTAATTTTGGAGCCACTCTGGAACGCTGTCATATTGACATTGCCAAACTTTAGCAACGTGTTTTAAACACTAACAAGCAATCATATCACTATGACAACGTTCCATGTATGCTCTACAATTAAAGTTGTTGACTGTACCTTCCTACTTACAATCACGCGAACTATTTCTAGGGACGCGATTATTAGCATATCACTCAAAAACCATTCGAAAGAGAGAAAAACTATGCTCAAACGCTCACTAACGTGAGCTCGAAGGGCAAGCTAATTGGAAATGGCGTGTCAGCGCTCTAGATCTTCTAGTCTACGACTCGGCGCATCCGTCGGCGGCGACAAACTACCCTCGTTTTCTTCACAATTATTATTGTTATCGCACGCTATATCACTAGCGCTAACAGGTAGTTGGCTATCCCTTTGTACGCTTTGAGAAAGAACCACGGGTTGGTTTAAAACAAATCGGGTCTACCTAGACTACAAAATGTGGTGACCCACGTACTCCATTCAATTCACGTTAGTTTTATGCCAAAAAGAATAAATAAGACATAAGTACGTACCTACCTAATTATATAACTACTATAATAATATTTCTCTTAGGTATGAGTTTTCAAGTAATACATTAACTATGAACCTTTTCTTCTATTTCCTTACGATATTATACTTACATAAAGCAAATATAGCGCACGGTGTCGCTAAAGATTGTTTTAGTACTAGGTACCTGTATGTAGGCAGAAAACGTAGTAATGCAGTCGCCACGGCTAGCGCAGCCCACAATAGCTCAAAGAATAAACATTACGTACTAAAATAAATAACTTACATATTTTAGTGTTGTGCTGTTGAATTTTAGCAGCCACTGTTAAAATCCATAGGGTGTTAAATATTTGATTTTGCATACTGTGTTTGTGTGTTGAAATATAAGTCATAGAAAGATTTCTCAAATGTCTACTTTTTGGATGTTTTAGGTAACAGAATCTATTAAATGGGTTCTGGGATGATTTTGTCATTAAGGGTGGAGAAATAAATACCATCATTGTACTTAAAATATTTGAATGACTAGCAATATTCATCTTTCTACCATGCTGGTCTGTGAGTAAAGAAAAATATAGAATGTACCAGTTGCTTCTCTTCCCGTGCAGATGATAAAAGCCCATCGAGGGAATGTGCGAACATCTTAGGAATCATGTTAAATAGACGATGCGGCTAGCAACCTATCACTATTTTGATTCCCCTTTCCACCTATACCCGTATGCCCACAATTATGCTAAACGTAACCTTTAGGTTTTGTTACTTTGGGCTCTGTCTACCCCGTAAGCCTAACGGCGTAAGGGAAAAAGACGTGGTTTATATGTATATGTATGTAATTATGTATGTATTTATTCAATCTTGCAAGTCAGATCTGACTCTTGCGATCACTAAATCGCATCAGTTTTGTAAATTTAATAAAATACCAAATTACTAACAACTACTACTACTATTTAATGTTAAGTATCGGAAAGTGGTCACCATTCGTACACTTTTTAGATTTCATTTTTATTTTTTTATTTAATTGTCAAATTTAGCTAGTTTATGTACCTACCTAAGTGTAAAGTGTAAAAAATATATTGTCGTTTGTTACAAAAAAGTCCGATACTAATATGTCAAAACTAATATGATAAGGTATGTGTACGAATGGTGACCACTTCCCCCTATGTGTATAATGAGATTCGAAATGGTATATGTTCTCTTAGTAAAAGACATAATCATAATGATTTTCTATGCCAGGCATTGTGATCTATCTATCTATCTATCTATACATATTAAATGCTTTGTCCTGAATGACTGACTGACTGACGGATCAATGCACAGCCTAAACCGCTGATCGTAAAGACCTGAAACTTGGAGGGTGTCTTATAATTCGCAGTGAGTTAGTTTTAGTAATATAATTTTGGTCTAACGAGTGGTGGCGAGTTGGCGCTTTGCCACCCATCGACCAATTGTCGAATAAAACCACCAACAAAGAATTACATTGCCATTTTAGTTGATGAATAATGTCGCATGCGTCAGGCGCCAGCATAGGGTATGTTATTAAATACTTTAGTCAACATTAACACCTGACAAAATAATTAAGCGCGTCACTATTTCGTCTCGGGGATTAGCATGAGAAATGATAACAGATATTATCAGTCACAGCGCACATGCCAGTGCGCAGCGTAGGGGATAGTCAGCCGGCACGTCGTCTATATTTGCCGCTATACGGGTGTAGGGGTATTTGCGTGTGTGTGTGAGCTTATACTGTAGCGCGGTGCGCGAACGCAGCGCGAGCAACTCGCCCGAGAATTCGATAACGTGAACGCAACTCGTTTGTTTCGATTCGATGCCGTCAGCTCGTCGGAACATTCTGAGTGCATTTGTAAATTGTACTAATTAGGCTCGGGCTCGGCGAGCAAAACAGTGGCTTCATCTATTACTGCCCTAACGCCTATGTTACACAACACCCGCGGCCCGTCCACTCAGTGTTATCAGTTAACATCGAGCGACACAGTTTTACTCCGAACTTTAACTATACATCTTCATCCGTTATGTACATTATAATTGTCAGTGTGTGCGTGAAGTGGCCATAAATAGTGCAAAAGAAGTTGAAATGATTGTTATTGTGAGTATAATGCATTCAATTCGATCAATTTATATATCCGCAGCATTTTGAGGTTATGTTTAAAAATGAAACGAGTCCAAAGACGAAAATACATATCTGGGTTTATTACGTTATATATCCCATTCAATAAGATGGTCGTAGGACTTGATTATTTGGCAAATAACCAAGGAATTAGGTACTTAATAGGTCTGAGCTGAGATACCTAAATAGATTTGAGTTTGTGCTGCATCAGTTTGTTGTTAAGGAAAATTATATAGCCGAGGAATGTAACTAGGTGTTATTTGTAATCAGTTCCGTATTAAACTGTGTAATTATTAACTTTCACAAATACCATAGTCTCCGTTAAGAACTAATCGGTACCTACATGTTTATAAACATGTTAATTAATATTAGGCAGCAATGATACCATTGAAATGGGTATCTTTTTCTACTGAAAGTAACTTTTTACGATTCATGAATAAGTAGGTTCATTTATGTACATACATCCAAAGCTATTTAATACCTAATTAGGTATGTACGAGTAAGTAAGTCTTGCTTTTCAAAGTTCAACACTCTATTAGCTTATGAGTAAGCTCGAATAGCTACATTCCTCAATAGGGGAGTTAGTTACAGTTAGTAACAAGCTCATCAACAAGCACAAAATTAGTTCGGTAGTAACAGCGTGGATCGTAGAATTCGTGGTTTTTTATTTATTTCGGATTTAAAATTTCTTGATTTTAAACTTGTCAATATATGTAAAAAGGCATATTTAAATTTATATTTAACGTGTTTCAAATGACTTTGAATTCAACTATAATATAAGTATAAGAATAATACAGCTCACAGTATTACTACCTATGAGACGATCTGAGAATTCAGTGAATAACACGCAGAATCATGGACGGAGATAAGAATAGAAAATGCAAATAATGCAAAGTAGGTAAGGTAAAGGTGAGCGTCACCTAGGGGGCAAAGATACATCAGCAGATACCTACGTGAATGACGAATATTTTTGTACGGATATATTTTTATGTGGAATCTATATTTCATAAAATATCAATAAGTAGTTTTTTATACAAGGCGAGAGGCAAAGGAGCAAGTGGGTGAGCTCCACCACCCATTGTTTCTAGTTTGTGTTGCCTGCGAGTACGAAGACGAGGGAGCGATATACGATCCTAAATTTTATCGCCACGTGAAATTAAACATTCAACCAATTTTTTACCAATGTACCTAGATATATCAGTGATTTGTTCAGTTGCATAATACTTTGAGTTTGGAACAGAGACAAATAATTTTATTTAAGTGAACTGTATAGTCATACTTGTTAAACACGACAGTGTGACCCACTCCAGGATTCACATGATATTGATGTTACAGACTAAATTGGAAAAATTAAAACAAAACGAACTGGCAAGCACGAGTGAGTAATTTTCATATATTTAGAATATAGTAGCGTAAATATTCGCGATGCAAGAAAAATATAGGTATAACACGCATATGTTAGTTGGAGATAGATAGGCGCCCGTGAATGAAAGGAATAAGTTTATTTTTCTTAGACACGTGCCGATGTCTATCTTGTCTCAGAGCGGATCTTCTAATATACATATTTAACATTAGTATATTCTAGTTATTTTCCATTTTTAGAGTCTAAACTATTTGAATTAATAATGTATATCGATATCTGTTACCAGATACTAACCTAGTGGAAAACTAGGTAGAAACATGAATGATGTATTTAAAATAATGAACCTTATATTAGTTGTATTACAATTACAATCTGTATTTTATTGGAGCTTGATATCTTATCTGATAGCCATTTTATGATAACACGATTAACTACGTAAGTTACGTACTTACTTATTTAACGTGAGTACATAAGTGATGTCAGCACGCTGCATGAAGGAGATGGGATTAGTTGAGATTTACTGCACTCGAAAAATCCTACAATCTTGAGATAAAGTGTAATCATAAAAGGCTGGAGTACCGATGCGAACGTAAGTTGACATAGGTCACTTTTTATTTTCAAAATGAGATGAACTTGAAAATTGATTTTGTTTCATAAAATTTGTTCCTATATGAGGCATCAGCAATTAGCTTTGAATCCAACTTAATTTATTTATATTGTCACGCACAGTATGCCTTAGTTTAAACCCTTGGTGTTGATAATGAAAAATAGGTCTAATGGCAAAACAAACGAAAACTTTTGGTTAATGTAATGGAAATATTTTTTAGAAATGCTTCAATTTACAATTTTTTTATAAGAATACTTACTGAATATTTAAATTAGGTACCTAACTTCAAAGACTTTGAACTGAAATAGGTAATATTTATTCCAAATTATGTATTAAAATTAAAGCAGATCCATAAGGTGTAGGTATTAGGTGTGCTCATCTCCTATTTGTAAACGTTAAACTCCAACTCCTGACTGACATAAATCAAGCCTAGACCAAATCGCGCAGTGGATCAATGCCAAGGTCACCAAGGTAGCCCACTCTTGTCTCCCGGGGGTCCTTTTGATATCACGAAATGTCAGGTGCCGCAAACTATCCTATAAATTTATTGACCCGTATTCTAGAATGCATCCAGTGCTGGGCACAAGAGTAGCCGACCCGTGGCTTATTGAAAGGCTGTATCTTCGCCCGTGGCGCCGTTAGTCGAGCTCCACTGAGCTGGATATATTATTATCATAGAGGCGGTATCGATCATCCGGTCTGACTCCCCTTCCTCCCCTCGCTCTGCCAACCACGACGTCATCGTTGCCTCGTGTTGGCAACAGTGACGTCACGTATTGATGACGACATGAAATTTGATGACGACATTAAGTTTGGCGCATGCGTATCCTCGTATTGGTTCCGGGTAATATTGTCTAAATAAAGCCTGTTAGCGTAAATTGTACGTCCGAAATTGTACTTACCCGTATCAATTAGGCGTAGGAGGCTACGTAAGGAAATTGAGGTCTTGAGAAGGAAATAGTATTCAGGGTTTACGTATAATTATGTATTCTTTACACCATAATTGTTTATTTACGTTTAGAGTTGATTTTTTACTCAGCGATATTCGAAATATCAGTAGGTAATTGATGTTTTAGGGAGAGTATCCCATAAACAAAGTTTCAATGAAAAAATAACTTTACAAGTTCACTTAACTTTGAGCCCGAAAAATAGTTTAATTGTTAAATACAGGGGGTATCAGACACCCCATAACAATAATCCACTGGGGTATATAACCATAGCTATAGAAGGTAAAAAAATATTTTTTAAAAAATTGGAGTAACATTTTTTTATATTAACTATGGGAATGATTATAGTTAATACTACCATTCCAATAGAAAAAAAAACTTTACTCTAATTTTTTTCAAAATATTTTTTTTAGCGTCTATAGCTATGGTTATATACCCCAGTGGATTATTGTTAGGGTTGTACCTTGTATAGCAAGCGAATGATACTTATATTAGTGCTATAAATCCTGAACGGTAATAGAGCCATTCCATATTAAATTTTATCAACTGTCGTCAAATCTTTGGTCATGTCACTCATTCTTTAACGTGCATCATGTCTCAACAATGTAATTAGTTTCAATTTGCAAATTTAGAAGGGTTTTTAAATTTTCCCAGTGGCTTAACTGGCATTTATTCGTGCACGATAGTAGCGTCACTTGCTAACGCAACTTTAGGGGTGTTTGTCAAATAGTGAATGATTATCATTTTACATAAAATAAAGTAAATAAATAGTATATATCTAAAGATAATAAGTAGAATTATTAGTGGCATTTGTTACAAACAGTACCTAACCTAATAGGAAAAAAGCATGTTTATTATAAAAACTGGTTTTGAGAGTGTAAAAACTTAATAAGTTTCCAGCCTCAAACTATGCTGAAAGGAAATAAATTGGTTTTAGCAAAACACGTGCAGGAAAACTAAGAACTAATGGCAATACGAGCCAAAATAATTCGCCAAACATCGGTGACCTTAACACCCTTTTAAAGAAAGTTTAATAATGACCCATTTTCAAAGCAATGCGCTGTTATCGTTTTCTATACCCCCACCAAACACTTCGCATGTTCCCACTAAGACAATACAATATTATTTTTATAATTGCGAAAACTGTTTTTATAGTACACAAATTTGGTTAATATATTTTTTCTACTCCTGTAGAAGAACATACGTACGTAAGTAATAAGACTTCGGATAATTTTATAATATTGTCTATTCCCCCGAAAAGCACTTGTTGTGTTATACTGTATATGTTTTGTAGCAAAAAATTATTCGAACTTGGCTTTAATATAATAAACGCATCTACTTATTACTCTAAATACAAATTAGGTATTATAAACGAGTTAAGATAAAAGAATCAGGAAACAAAAAAGCCGCAATCGATGTTATAAAAACCGGTTTACTATGACATCTTACGCTTAGCTTGCTAAACGTAACGCTACACCTCCACTTTAGGCTGGGTGTTCCCGGCAAAGCGTTTCCCTCACCCGCCAACAGATGTCGTGACTAACCTCCCGTCTTTCGGCAATATGGCGAAGCACGGGTAAACTCGCCTGGCACGTTTTGTCGGCGCACATCGCACCGATTTTACTTAAGAAAAATAAAATGAAGTGTTTTATAAATAAGTATTTGAGGCCTAATATTAGTGATAACTAGTTCAAAGATGAAACATCACCGTAAGGTATGCTATACATTTATTCGTTTACCGTGATTTATTATTAAATTATCACATATCACGATGCTCTAAAGTATTGATTGCGCGTGAAATGACATATATTCACGTTTACGTAGCTTTCTCCTTAAATGCGTGCGTCAACATTACAAAATTGGTCTTCTGGCAATTGTTCCTCAAATAGTACGGGTTACGCAACATGTAACTGAGTCTAGTATTAGCACCTGGGTTTAACCATTTTGACGCATTCGATACTGCACCGGCGTCATTACGTTGCTTAGCAACGGCGTTCTCCCCTATGTCATTTCTCCATGTTTTAGGTTATACTGCTGTAGACAGATATTTGTAGTGGAAATTTACCGTTTCAACAAGTAAAAATTAGAAATAAAATGACTTGGATACTTAAACAAAAAGAACATTTTAATATGAGATCAGCAAAATAAAATAAAGTAAGGAGGATATGTAATTTTACTAGTTACGCCTATCATGAATCTTTTGCATGTAGAGGGTTCTACACATATCCAAGTGTGTGTAAAAGGCAGGCAATGGTTTCTAAATTAATCTACTACCAATTTCGTATGTCAAGTGTCACTTTTACGTAGACGGTAGCGCCGTTGTGTCAATTTTAAGTTATCATTCATTATGCACGTGCTCAGAAGTGAACTTAAGTTTTTTTTTTTATTGACAATTCTTAAACCCCAATGAGATTGCACTACCTATTTGTGCTCTATCTTTTAAACCACATAAAATTAAAAATTACCTTATAAATTAAGTAATAAATATAAAAATGTTGATAGCGTAATAAGTAGCTCTACTGCACAAAATTTAATTACATTTTCTTATTTTTCAGGTACTGCCATCCTTTTCCTCGGATTATGGTCCATTATAAAGGTATAAATTTGTACAACGAGTAAGGTGAAAATGGACCCAATATTGGAAAACGAATCCGCTACGGCAGAGTCCTCTCCTAAATTTGGCAAGTCAAAACATAAGAAGAAAAAGAACCACGCCGATGTTCAGAAAGATAACCAGACCGTCGTAGGAGAAAGAAAAAAGTTCGTGGTGACCAAATTGTCAACAAACGATGACAAAGATATTCCGTCTACATCCGTTGCACAAAATGTGCATACTGTCCATTTTGGGACACGTGGAGTGGAATCTCAAAGACCACACGTTAGATCAATTTTCAAAGACAAACCTGCAGATACATCCAGATCATCAAGTGCTGAAAGAGAAACACCAGCCGATGTCAAAGGCTATGAAACTTTCCACGGAACGACATCTAGCCCGCGGAGCTCTATATTTGATATTTTTCGACTCAGAAGAAAGAGTGATTCTAAAAAACATCAATCTTTGATGCATAATGTTAAAGCAGCATTAGGAACAAGTTCAAAATCAACAGAAACTGCTGAAAGTCCCAAAGATGAACCTAATGCAGAGGATTCAAAAGAATCTCATAAGAAATATTATCATACCGTAACAGGAGCTTCCTCAAGAAAGTCTAGTCCCATTACAAGAGTAATGGATATTTTTTGGAGGAAACCACATGTTGAAGCTAACCAGCCGGCTTCAGATCCTCCAAAAAAGACTAAGAATACTGATAAGAAACCTCGCCGGTCTTCTATCGGCACTACTTCACCTACTTATCATAAGAACTCATACGCCTCATTAGATCCTTCGCAAGCTAAACAGCTGTTTAGAGAAGTTCGTGGACTTCCGAAATACGATCCTTATTTATCAATAGTCCAAATATCTTTAGGTGGTAGAGACAAGACGAGGCTGTTACTAAACTTTTTCAAATACCATAAATGTTACGAAATACTACCTAAATCAGCTAAAGTTATCATATTTGATACACAATTCTTGGTAAAGAAGACGTTTCCTACGCTTATCTCTCATGGGATACGGTCTGCCCCGCTATGGGATGCTAATAAAAAACAGCTTGTTGGTATGATAACTGTTACTGACTTTATAAGAATACTACTCCATCTTGAAAGTGAAAATTTACCAGTTGACGAATTAGAGAAGCATTCGCTTCACAATTGGAAAAAGATATTGCGACCGACCCGAAAACCTTTATGCACCGTCGGTCCCGATCAATCTCTACACGAGGCCATAAATATGCTCAGTAAGAATCGTGTCCATCGGCTTTTGCTGATTGATCCGCTGAATGGTGACGTTTTGTACATATTGTCCCATAAAAGAATTTTGAGATTCCTGTTCGTGTATTTGAACGAATTTCCAGAATTAACCTTTTTCCATAAATCATTAACTGAACTGAAAATTGGTACATTCGATGAGATTGTGTCTGTGACCGATAATACTAGTATTAAAACGGCATTTCAGTTACTTTTAGACAAAGATATATCTGCCTTGCCTGTATTAGATGAAGAGAGCAAGCTGATTGATGTTTATGCTAAATGCGAAGTATTGAATTTAGTTAATGAAAAGCTTTATTCAGACTTGTCTTTGACAATAGGTGAGGTAAGGAACAAAAAGAAAGACTGGGAAGAAAAATTACAGAAATGCCGATCGAGTATTTCTTTATACGAGGCCTTAGAAGTCATAGTTAGGACAGAGAGTCATCGATTATTGCTAGTGAATAAGGAAAATAGACTAATAGGAATTGTTTCGTTGTCAGATATTTTAGTATATTTAAATAGAATAATTCCAACTGAGAAAAAGGTTTCTTCGCTTCAAGAAATATTTAGGCCACTTGAGGAAAATAAAGTAGACGAATCAGCAAAGGAAACTGAAAACGAAGTTATATCAATCCCGGTACCGAATTTTGATCGGCATCCGCTGGCGGAAGCAGATGAAGGTACTCCTGAAGTCCCAAATACCGTCGATAACGAAGTTGACGAGAACACAGTCGTAGATAGCGAAATATTGACAGACAGTGGAGTAGATGTCAAGGTGGAAGAGCTAAGTACAAATTAAATATGATTGATTATGCACAGCCTCGTCTAATAACTACCAACCTTATAAATCGTTGATAAAGATTCTTATTATATGATGGAAGGATAGGAATAGGAACACATATTATTCCAAAGAAAATGTGATAGGTGAAACCGCCGAATCAGTGTATTAATCTCATAGATCGCTTTATGCTTGTAATAAATTATAATATTGTAATTTAACTTCGTAATCGTTAATAGTTGCATCAAATACCACGTGATTGCCTTAATCATTATTTAATTCATTATTAACATTGCTGAATTCAATAAAATATTTTAGCAATTCTGAATTTGATTTAAATTCTGTAATTTCCATTAAGTACTCAACTTGACTCCTGTCAGTTTTTTCTTCTTAATGATACGTTTTTTAGGATTCCGTACCCAATTTTAAAGGTAAAAACGGAAACCCTATTCGTGTGGCTCCGCTGTCCGTCCGTTCGTCTATGACCAGGCTGTATCTTCATGAACCGTGAAAGCTAAAAAGTAGAAATTTTCACAGATGATGTATTTCTGTTGCCGCTATAACAACAAATACTAAAAACCAGAATAATGTATGCATGTCTGTATATACCAGTGACCAATATACACTGCGTACATTTTGCTTTGGAGCAGGGGCCTTACCATGACGTCCTAATTCCGACGCAGTTCAAGTTTTAGCTGTCACTTTTAGTATGAATCCGACAGCGAGTGAACCTAAACTGAAACGCATTAAGACGTCATGGTACGGCCCCAGGGCTCTGCTTACACTGGTTTTTAGATATTTATTTATACATAGAGTCCGACTCGCACTAGGCCGGTTTTTCCCTGTCACCATTCCTTTCAAAACAACGTACTGCAAAAACTGCATTTTGTTTGGGACGTAGGTGCAGACGAATAATAAACAAAATGTATCTCGATTGTGGCGTCGCCGGAGCAGACTTCATTTGGAACAGAAACCTGTTAAATTAAATCGCAAGGACACTGCGTTGTCTTGGCGAATATTATATATTTTTTATTCGTATAAAGTTACATTCGATTGGAGCAGAGAAGTGAAGAACCGAGTATTTTTATAGCTTATCTTTTGTAACGTATTGGGTTATTGAAATCAAAAGTACCTACCTCTTGAATTGTAGTGCATGAATGAAGTTCTTTTTACTTTTAAAGATCTCCTTTGAGTACCTTATCACTAAATGGCAGCTGGATAGCTTATTTTTTATAGAACTTGAGTGTGAAAATGTGGTTTTGGCTTCGATTCCTGGCCGGGGCTGATATTAAATGTATACAGAAAAATAAACATGAATGTGTGTTCTCGAGTATGTATTTGATATTTAATACGTTTCTAAGCATGTATTTATCTATTTCATTACTTTTCCGTTCGCTAGTACCCACATAGTACATACATGTACATAATCAAATCATTTAATCATATATGTACAAGTTATGCTTAGTTGGGGATTAGGTCACATAGAGTCAATTGTCAAACTATTTATTTACAAAAACATGACTTGTGACGGTGGTTACTGGTTCTAGAAGTGTAAAAAAATATTTTGAGTCTTATTTAGCAATACCTCTGCCCGCGACTTCGTCCACGTAGAATTAGCGATTCATTTGCAAAATTATTTACGTGGTGACTCTAGGTAGCTACAACCTTTGAAATATTTATCACTATCCCTCGGGAACTATGCAATTTTACGGGATAAAAAGTAGCCTATGTTTTAATCTAGAGTACCAGCTATCTCTGTTCCAAATACGATCCAAATCCGTTCTGTCATTTCAGCGTGAAGAAGGAACAAACATACACACTCACTCACATCGTCACAAAATTTCGCATTAATAATATTAGTAGGATTATAATGTAGGCACAGATTAGCACATAAAATGGTATTGGTATATAGAAATAAGTTAGTGGTCAATCAGAGATTAATACTTGTCGGACCTGGAAGGTAAAGTAGGGTCTCTACAAAGTAAAAATTTAATGAAATGCAACAGTTAACACAGATGCGTGGAAGTGTATACTCAGGACCGGTCGCGCGGAGGTGGAGGACCGAACCCGGAACGAACCACTTCGCTCCAAGGTTGCTTTGTTTATCTCCCATTTAGCGCAGCTGAATTCATTTGTTACTTCGCCAATTTTTACCTGTATTCCGTCCGACATTAATTATAATTAATTAGGGAACCGGCGATTTTCTTTGTTGAGCTGTTTGCGCTTCCGATTGATGGGTTATTTTTGTTCGCTCATCTGCCTTTTTAGTCGCGTGCTTATTGAGATAAGATAAAGGACCTTTAGAAAAAGTCCGAGTCCGGTTCTTGTGGATGGAATGTTAATGTTTTTGCTTTCGTTCTAAACTGGTCGCCAAATTATTATAAGAAACAAACGAGGCACGTCGCAGCCCACACGTGTCGGACCGGTAAGTCACCTGCCAGTAAATATGGAAGCTTGTCCGTTGCGGCCGCGGCGAATCTGCCTACACACGGCCGATCGACACACTCCTCCACATTATTATGGATCTAGGCCCTTGCATAAACTCTTTACCCAAAGCAAAGATAGGGTTACCATTTTTCAAAACTGTTCTGAACAAAAAATTAAAAAGTTCTAATTTCTGTTAAGAGTAAGTAAATAACTTATTATGATAATGTAATGCTATAGGTACTTACGTGATAATTGTGTGAAGTATGTTTTTTTTTGTATGACGCCTCAAGAGGGTCGCGTAATAAAACAATCCGCAAAATTTTCAAAATATGTTTGTCCGCTCTAGATAAGTATTTTATAAATCGTAACGTGCCAAGCCCAGCTGTCATTTGGGAACCCTATTGGAAGACAAGTTACCTTTTCTCGCGAGGTGGATAACCTGCTAATAAATATGATAACTGAAGGTCTTGTAAACCTGTATGGTTATTGTGTAAGATAACACATATCCATGTAAATTTCCGCTGCTCGAGGATAAAAATAACACTGATCGTTAATTATTATAAAATCACTTAAAAACAAATTTTAATGAAGCCATTCCTTTAGCTGAAGAGAATGGACGAATCGATCAAACAGAGGTCATATAGTGGACATCTGCGCTTACGATTCCGGATTAGGTGCTACCTCTCATTTATATTATTTATGCAGTATTCAAGGCTAACGCAATAATTCACTATATTTAAAGAATACATTTTCTTGTTATTATGTAATCTAGTCAAACAGTAAAATTTGAATATCTCCAAATTAATTACTCTTGTTCAAGAAAATTATAATAAAACTGAAATTAATTATAGTAAAGTCTCCCACGTTAATAAATAATTTATATCATACAAAAATCAGGTTAGTTTCAGTATTCAGAACGACCAAATAGTCTAGTACTAAGAGGACTTGACTACGAAGCTTGACATCCCGCGTTCGGTCCCCAGTCGAGGTAGATATTGTTTTTAAAATAGAAATGTTTATTCTCAAGTCCGAGTCTTGGGTGTAGTTTTAGATATAAATGTAGAACAATTTTATAGGTAAGTACTTGTTTACATTAGGTACTATATCAGACGTAAAAAGGTATACACTAAGTCCCTAAGCGGAACATAATTTGACGAATGACCGTAGGCAGCGATAGAGGTACTTGACCCATTGTTATGTAATTTAAAAGTAATGTTCAGGCGAACGCTGGCCAGTCTCGTGACGGACTCGTCTGCCAATACGACTATGGCGGATATTTCACCTCGAGGCCTGTATTCGGAGCGCACACAGGTGATATCGCTGCAGAGCGCAAGGGATATTTTCATCTCTTTCTTTTGCGATGTGCTGACGATATGGCGTATGCGCACCCCGAATAAAAGTCTAGTGCGTTGTTGTGTCACGGATTGGTGCATACTATACACCTATTATGTGGCCAATAAAGAACATGATAATAATCATAACACTTTAGAGTTTCCTTATTGTGAAAATAACACTTTTATTTCCAATTTTTCATAACTTTACCTGATAAACCCTCTTGGCCACTTTGCTCGCTACGATTTACCTATCTGCGGCTGGCTGTTCCTCCCCTAAACATAAAGTGGGGATGATGCAGGTTTGCGTAAATTAAATATTATAAGTAAGTATAGGTAACTATTGTTAGTGTCATGTTATTAGGCGATGTGGCTAGCAACCCATCAAGAACGTTTTATATACTTGAAAATTATCACAGCAATAGTATAAGTATATGAATATTAAATTCTGAACAAAATTGAAGGACTTAAAATAACTAGTGCCCAAAGTAAGATAGATAATAATTTGACAAAACAATGCAACGTTACCATTACCACCCGTGCAGCGCTATTGTACATATACGAGTAGGTAGGTGAAGAAGATAAACTAAACGTCTTTGAAAGTAAACGTGCGTTATGATTGGTTGAACAAAGTTAAAAATGTTTCACCATATTTCGTATAGTGAGAGTCACGAGATTTTACGAGTCATTGAAGACACAATTTGTAATCTTGCCAAAGAGAAAATGGATTGATTACTTTTTAAATTCTGTGATTATGTTGGCTGTAACTAACATGCCTAAGGCTAGATTTGAGTAGACATCTCTAGCGTTTATAAATGGTACTCGTTATATTTAAATATCATAGTAAATTATTTTCTTACCAAAAGTAAAAGTGTGATCGTGTTCTTTGTGACCGGTAACATATGGTTTTTGAGGTATAGAGTGGTTTGAAAATTGTAATACCTACTGTCTATATGTTAGACTTATCACAAGTTTAAACAGTTACTTTGCATTTTTATTTTCTGCGAATTGTTTAAACGCAAATAAATAGGAAAAAATCTCATGTTGTTAAGCTGTTTCGCATTAAAGTCTAAATGTTTACTTTTTTTATTGAACATAATATTTGCATTGTATGCTGTCGAAAAGTAGCAGCACGAGTAAATGCGTACAAAACAAAGTAGGTAAATTTTTTTTTAGTGTGATATGAAAGAAATATTTGAATAGCGGTTGTAATGAAAACTAATACAATACGGTAGTCACGTCAAGCACGGTATCACCTGCCAATACGATGAAGTTAAAACACAGATCATAAAATTGAAGTGGAAATCCATCAGTGCTTTTAGGTTAAGTTATTGCAGAATTTATTGAAAATATCGTAAAACCTAGCTCAGTTGTTGTTGTAGGTATTACGTAAACAAGTGTCAGCATTTTGTAATCCTAAGTAGTGAAGCTTATGTCATAGCGATTGGGAGGCAGTCGATGACCCCCTGACACAGCTATTAAAAAAGCCTATACTCGCCGAGTCACCGCAGACAGTGACCGATACGCGGTTCGAGAAAACATTCGTGATTAGTTGCATACAGCTGACGACTAAATTGTATTAGGGACTTGCCTTGTACTGCGAGTTATCTAACCGCGACAAAAGCGTTAGGGCTATTCTTTGTCGTGTATAAAATATTAATTTGGCACTAAGCAAAGTTTGTACTACGAGTACACTAGGCAATGAATAAAAAGACAACAATTTTCACTGAACTCCGTGAAATACTGAATTATCTAACTCATTAAACAAAAATAAAACACACATACCTACATAGGTAAAAAGTAATTTCCTTTTGAGTAAATATTGGAGTCACGTCGCTGAATGGTTGATCATTTTGATACAATTTTACGAAAGATCACGTCACGTTAGATTTAAAATGGAAATGGAAGAAAGTATACTAAAATACTATACCCTAGTTTTATGCAAAAAATACTATTTTACTACTTATATAAAATAGTAATCTTATGCCACCACGGCCAAACAAAAGTTTTTTTTATGAAAACAGCCTGAGCGCGATGCGACGATCCTTAAGGAAAATTTGCACATGATATTAGCACCTGCGTTTGAAGTGCGCGCAGTAAGGAAGTACATATTTTGAGATGCGAAGACAGTGAGTATCTATTTACGTAATGTAATTTTGTTTGACAACAAAGTGAAACTTTACAAGCGATGATATAATAACATAGCACAATAATATGTTTCTACTTGCAACTTAATTTCTATATTTCTGGGCGTTGTTGTTGTTTGATTTCTCTTTCATTAGGACAGTTAGACAGGTAATTAGAGATTTTATAGTAATTCAATGGTTCTCAAATTTATTCGGAACACGACTCATCTAAATCTAAGTAGGTATGTATAATCTAAGTATAAAATAATAACTGTTAAGTCACTACTTAACGGCCCGGCCGCGACTATACGCTAAAAAACGCTATCCACCCATTGGTCTTGCGTCGTCGTAGCCGGGCTGTAAGTGACTTCAGGGAAATAATGCCTAATTAGGAGGGATTTCATTGCTTAAACTTATTTTAGGGGAATCATAAGTTTGCGAGCTATAAATGGGAAACAAAAGTGGGATAGTTTGAGAAATGCTGGCCTAGTCAATCGAAAATAGAAACATTATCTTGAGAACACTTTGAAACAACAAGCAAAAGTAATTATATCGATTGAATTTTATGATGACAAGTAGTAAGTACTAATCTATTTAATTCATGTTATTATGAATGAATAGCATGCCATTGGTTATAGTTTATACATGCAGTAGATCTGAAACGATTCCTATTCAAGCATTCAACCGACATTCTTATCAACTGACACAATACAATGCGTTTTAAATTTGTACGGTGATTAGCTAACGGAAATGCTATAGGTTTGTATGGGTAAAAAATGGGTCAAGTGTGAGTCGTACTCACGCACTGAAGGTTTTGTATAAATTTCAAAATTAAATCGTAGGTATGGTATTTATTACTAAAAAAAAATATTTTATACGTGAAAAATATCAATAACTTGTCATTAGAAATGGAAGTTTGTGTTTTTTTTTAACTTTTAACTTCGTTTATAATTTTTATGTATGTCAAGAGGCGGTACGGTATGCATTTTGATTCTTAGGATTGTATAAGCATTTGTAAGAGACAATAAATAGAAAGAATATAAAGAGAACTTTATTTTTATTTTATTTTAGCTTGATAACTCCACGGTTTCCTGAAAAAAGGGACTTGATATAGAGTTGTCACTACTTACGTACGTATAATGAAGTGATCCTGTAGGTAAAGGTTCATTTTTTCCTTGACATATTATGGAACCCTAAAAATACGCGTTCAAAGCAAAACTACGCATGCGTTTACGTGACACTGGGGCAATACCTCTAGTATGATTTTAAGACATCATGATATAGGAATGAGACAAGCAACACTTAAAAGGAATTTATTAAGTCTATGGTCACATAGATTGACTGTCTAGTCATTGCGCAAGTCACTTCGCGTTACCTAGCAAGCAGCAAGCGTCTACTAATGAAATACTTTGTTGACTCTACGTCGGTACAGACAAACGCGTAAATGTTATTTGGCCCACAGCGTTTAAGAGGATGCGACAGCAGTACGCTAGTGTAAGTTTTCAGTCACAAGCTAACGTTTCCAACGCGATTGCGTTAAAATTAAAACGTGAATTGTTAAGAGAACTGTTTGTTGCCGTTTTGTTCCGCTAGTGGCGCTGCTAAGTATGACTATAGTAATGGAGACTTTAGAGCGAATTGGGAGCTTACGAGATTTATTACATCAAAAGGAGACATTTTAAGTCCATTTTAGACCTACAAGAAATTTTCTGTATTATTACATTACCAGGCTGTGATGGCAGGATTTTTCTTGCAAGTCTAAACTGGGCTGTCCGTTCGATTTAAAATGTTACTGTTGCTTAAACATCCAGTTGAGCATGAATTGATTGTTACAACATCTAGCGCGGAGAATGATTTTTGGAAATCTGTCGAACATAATCGAAAATCGTAATGGATAACAATACGACTATACTTACCACTTACGACTTACTAATACGAATATTTTAAGGGATAATTTCGCCTGTACGTTTGCTTATCTTGTTACGTGTAATATTATCGTGTTTTTCGTACAAGAAAGAGTAATATAAACATACATAGGTACATAATGCTTCATTTTGTATTACATGCAGTTTTCGACGAACCTATTTAACTAAATGAAATTTTAGATGGTGTAATTTACGGATTTTTAAAATTGAAGTTCATAATTTTAGTATGTCATATGTCATAGGTACCTACTTTTCAATGGTGTGTAGCGTAGGTATATCCATTTTCTCCTCCGGAATTATGCCTAAAGTGTGATAAAGGAAAATAAAAAATTAAACATCAGATCTACGTCCATACATTACACGATAGACAATCAGAAAGACAATCATCTGAGGGTATATGTACGGAAAATCGAAAAAAATGATGAATAAATATTATAATTCAAGATATTCATTCTTTAGGTATTCATTTCTCTAGCGTGAAAAGTTATACGTAGTATTTGTAACTACCACCTCCTCTTAAGTTCGCTGTGAAAGACTCATAATCATGAGTAGGTACGCATTACGAGTACTACAATCCGCAGGCTATTAGATAATATTTTTTTCACGGTTTTCCTGTTCATTTGCATTTTTATTATTCGTTTGCAGGACTGTTTTAAATATAGAATTTCAGATTTATTTTGTAAGTAATTACTTATTATACAATTCACTGTGCTGCTATAAATTTATGGACTTATGAAGGACTCATATGCCTCTCTGATGTCGGACTGTACCGGTACTTGTTATGGTATCCCAGGTAATTAATAATAATAATAATAAAGATATTTATTGCCACAAACTTTGATAAATACCTTGATTGAACCCCGAACTCGAGTCTCATGAACTGAATTGTGGTTGCGGATTAGCAAAATAACTGGACGTAGTAAAGTATCATAAATATTTTTTTTACCTGCTCTCTGTGGTAGGGAAGAATAAGCAAAACTTTTCACATAAGATTTTTCCACGAACACTTCAAACTGTCAAAGATACAAAAAGTTTTCGAGGCATCCTAGTTTGTGGTAACTTTAACTACAAAAAAATGTTTTCCATTTTCCTTGTGCATATAGTTTTGTCATTACGCAGCTACGGCCTTCTTAATTGAAGAACATTCCGTGAATTAATTCAAGGACCAAGTTACCATTTATACAAGAAGTGCTTTATCGAATTACTTAGTTACAGTTCACTATAATTATAGATACCTAACGAAAAAATGTAAACTACTGGTATAAAAATTGCGTACAGCTTTCAACTAGGTTAGCTTTGTTTGTAGTGTGGGATGTCACGTATCTTATTTTGATATTATACTCATTTAAATAAGACGGTGTGATAAATCGACTTTCAATTTAAAAGCTTCTCAAATTTATTTTGAAATCCAAACAATACCTGTCGTATAATATATGTGAAAATCAAGTAGCCTGTGTGCCCACGCGACAAGCAAGTGTAAATTGATCATTTGATTTATGTATGCTTTTATTATATAACTTTTAGGCCGTTCATTTGCATACGACCATACTAGTAGTCTACAGTATTCAAACGTGTTTGCCGTGCCGTATCTCTCGCAAACAAATTCTTATTCGTTTAAGTATTCAAATTAATGTAATACCTATCTCAATGCCTAAAGCAACAGTTTTTGATTTATGTTGAAGGTTTATTTAATTTTATTAAATTGATCTTACTAGATTTTTACTTGTCAAACTCTAGTTATAGAGAGTATATTATAAAGAGAATAGATTATAAATTTAATAGGACTTTTATTTTTGTAACAAATAAACTCAAAAAGAACTGGCCCGATTTCAAACATTCTTTCACCATTTGAATCTCCGAATCCCTGAATTATCCCTGAATAACATTAAGCTAAACTTTATTCTGCGCGGACGAAGTAGCGGGCAATAGCTAGTAAATATAAAGATACACTTAGTATTCATCTATTCAGGGATTCCGCAAGATCAAATTGCAACTACCCGGTGCTTGCTAAATTTGCATGCTGTTTTTTGATCAAATTATTTAACATACACTTACATTTCAAATAAGTTTCATTATCCATATTAATATTAAAGAATTAAGAGTCGTGAAGACAATGGCAATTTTCATTCGTCAGAGTGGGCAGTAAATAGTAAAATATTTTAGACTAGCAGTTGCCCGCGACTTCGTCCGCGTAAAATTAAATTTAACCACTAGGAACCAGTACGAAAGTAAAGAATATATCACATTAGTTTAGGCTAAACTGTGTGGTACGGACAAGCCTAGGAGTTAATAATATTAGTTTTAAAGAAGAGGTAAAGTTGTGATAACTGTACCTACTTTGCATAAATATGTAAGCGAGATATCATGAACACACAAATTAAATTTAAATATGTTGCAGTTTTTCCAAGAAATCCTTTTTATGAAAAGGTTTCCTTGCTATGAAATGATTTCACGTGCTATCAATTAACTTCTTATCCTTCCGTGTATTTAAATATTTTGTACATATGTATAGGGTATTATATCTCATCGCAAATGACGCTTATAAACAGTAAAAACATTTTTAAAATATGCACTGCAATAAAGATCATTAATTATTAAGAGCAGTCCTCGGTTTGGTAGATACGAGCAGCAATTTCGCGGCGCGGTTCGGTTCCGGGACCGGAATGGCCCGGTCATCCTTGAGCTGTTGGATCCGACGCGCCCAGACCGCAATCTTTATAAATATAACGTATACATATTATAAAGATCTACATTGCCGAACGGTAGGTTAGTGCCGTATCGAATTCGCTTGGAAATCTGAAATGGTACGGTGTATTTTTTTCTTTCTATTAGAGCAACAGTATTTAGTATGTGGTTTCGCTTGGCTGAGCTTGCGGAGTAACTCGTTATATTTTTTTTTGTCGTTTTAACATCGATGCTCGTATGAACTCTAGTTTAGAAAAATAAAAATAAAAACCGTTATACGCTACGAGCTAGCAATTAGTAACGTTTAAGAGAGAACTTAATAAGGATAACGTAGGAATCTATTGCGAGAACTAAATAATGAGGATTTTTTTAAACATGCGTTGTGAAAATGAATTTACACAAATGTTGTATTAACTATTAATTTAATTTTTCGCTACTACAAAATATTTCAAATCACAAAGTTATGTCACGGAAGCGAGTCCTAGGTGAAAATTAATAGTTTCCTTTTTTGCATTTCACGACAATCAATAATAGCACATAATAGGAGATGAGATAGCATTGTCATATAAAAATAGACAGCATTATAAATCTTGCGATATTGCCTACAAAGTTCCCTATCATTACGACAAGTATAATAGGTATCGTTCGCTTTCACTATTGCCCATCAAGTGACGATGTGACAGCATAATTAAGCGCGTCGAACATAATCACGCGTCGCGTGCACTCGGCATAGGTGCCGGACAAAAAACCGCGGTCACGACCCGGCGACCTGCCGGATGTATCGAAAGTAACCATCACCGGGCCGCCGCCTCGCCCGTCTCACTTCCATTATGAAAATATTGTCTGTGAATTCTGACCATCACTGTACCTCTACGATGTTTATCTTTGTCTGCGCCTAATATTACTCATATTGATTAACGTCTTGTATTTCAAACGCTAATTAGCTATTATTTCCATAGATATTAACATCATCTTGGTTTGTTTCACGTTTTACCGAGGTTGGAGGTAAAAATAACGAATTATGGTGAAAGCGTTTTATATGTTAACCTTGATGAGCACTTAAGGAGACTTTTATAGCTTAGCTTTAAAGCTAATTAAGGTACCTTAATTAAAAACATTTTTGATCCTATGACACGAAGAAAGCCGCTGAACTGAAATCCACTAAAAGCGTCTTTATCTGAACGCATGACGACATAGTTAGTTCCAAAGCATTTTCGTGATTGGTCCATGAAAGTTATAGTACATATCTTCTCTATTTATAAGTACTAAACAAAAATCTCATTGGATTCACCGCACCAGGTAATGTGAAAGTTGAAAGTGATTTAATAAATATATAACAATGCCGAATAAACAAAAGCATAGAGGTTGCCTTTGGTACAGTTGCTGATTGCTAGCTTTGAGCGCGTAGGTAAACGATCGGCTTGCTTGTTAGCAAAGTTACGAGATTTTGTCATTAAATGCACCTTAGTAAATATAGCAAGAGGATCAATTGATATTGATGACTTGCATTGCGGTAATTAGAAAGGCTTGTTGACATTGTGTTTGCGGAACAGAAAAAAATGATGCAATACCCATACTTGTTAAATTGTTGCTAACTTAGTATAATGGTACATGTATGTGTAATCAAATGTTACAGTTATTTCATCTACACATAACAGACTAGAAGGTATATTTACTTCAAATATTACGATCTTTGGTTAAAAAAACATTATTAGATATCCCTATGTAAAGAGTGTCAACGGAACCTAACTGAACCTTCTCTGTCTTATCTGTGTGTGTGTTACAGAGTTCTATGTATGTAGGTATAATAGGTGGACACTAGAAAAATTGATCGCACATCGCATGTTATGGCGAGTGGATTCTGCACAGTCGGAGTCGCGGGCAACAGCTAGGCTGTAATAAAAATAAAATACGGGAACGAAATAACAAATGCAAAAAAAATTTCACCAAAGCTATATTTATACACACACCAAATTTCAAAATATTCGAATACGGGAAAGTGGATACCTATTAAAAAAAAGTACTAGATAACTAATCAATTAAGTACTTAAGTAATCAGCTAAGATGAAGACATGCACGAAAGATAATAACAACAGCATTGAGCCATAAAATGCAAGTCAAAATGTAGCTTCGATTTTAGGTCCAGATTAAGAGTTACGTAGGCAGAGGTTTTGTGTATCTCGGCTTTTGCACAGCAGAGCAGTACGGTACAGATCGGCGCGCGCAGTGGGCGAGGTTAAGCGATTGCTTAGATCCGCGTTCACCTCTCATTGTGCAACCGGCGCGGGCGCGGGGGACCGTGGGAACCTCCGAAAGCTCGCCGCGCGCAGCTTCCGCCGCTACGCTCGCATTACCCTAACGACGCATCTCGCACGCCACAGCACCACAAACTTGCTCTCAACACAAATTGATTCTCGCATTATCTTTGGTAACAGGAAATTATCACGTTAATCCCACAAAACATTCACACTCGGTTATTATTTTAAAGCTTGATTGCTGAAGTAAAGTGCCACTTTCGCTGCGCTACCTGATTACTGGCCGTCGTAACCATAATACATACGTCTGCCGTCTGCACATGTAATGTTTCCATTCTGCGCGGATTGTGACTCGAGCCTGAAAGGTACCCGCTTGCCTAAGACCGTGTACCTACGGAAAGCTAACAAAGACTACATTCAAATTTATGATTACATACAATTCGTATTGTTTTGTAATTTCTAAACGGTGTAGAGCATTGGAATAATTCATAAGTGTGGTTGTTCGTAGCGGCGGCGCGCCGTTGTTCACGCGACGACAGCTGAATAGGGCAATGGTGGCGGGCTGTTAGCGGCGCGGGGTGGCGCGGGCGGCGCGGGGCGCGGCGGGGGGTGCGCGGCCGAGGGCGGAGCACCTGAGCGCGCCCTGACCTGCGACCCGCGGTGAAAGGCGCCCGCGCACGGGCTGCGGCGACATAGCATCGCCGCGCAGACGCGAGCGCGCTAACCAAGCACACCAAAACAATCTCCCGACTTCAAACTAACGATTCTGTAACGACCTTAATGGTAGATTTAGTATCAAAATAACGGCAATCAGATTGGAATAGTTTATTTTTATTATCCTTTTTCTTGCTCAATGAAACAGGAAATACACATTTAACGCCCCAGTTTTCTTGTTGTTTTTTCTGATGAATTCAGTTCATCGGTTGCATCATGTTAATTATTTCCTTTGATTGATTATTAGCATCAATTACATACTCATTATATTTTTAGAAAATTAACACAATGGGATAAAACATAAATAAATGGGATAATAAAAATATATTTAGAGCAAAGACTTAATTTCTTTGTTTCTGATACTTAACTTATTATTAATTATTAGGGTTTTTTTGTGTACATATATACATGTACAAAGAGCATTTCAATTAGCTTGTTTATCGAATGCACGACGAACGGCGTACGACTTTCACGCACTGTACTTTATTATGTAAAATTAATCGCGAGGCGCCGGTTACACGCGGTAATGAAGATTGATAGCACCCTCTAAAGCAAAGTAATGTATTGCGGTCGGTCTGTGCGTATTGTACATGGAGCCTTCGTAAGTTACCACGTTTTGGCACACTAATGATAAGTGCTGCATTTATTTATGAGTAGGTAAATGATGCGAAGAAAAATTATTTATGCAGGTCTTCGGAACCGCTACAGAATTTTATTGAGCTATTTATTAATTAAGGTGACATTGGCTAGAACTATTAAAAGCATCCGTGTGAATATGCATAATGTATCCGTGTTAACAACCCGCATATAGATTTTATTTTAATCGAATGTAATGTCGACGTCACTCACTGTCTTGTCTGGGCTTAGGTTAGGTCAGGCGTGTAAGGTATCACCGCTAAGTAAACAGCTTCTTAATTGGCTACTGAAGTTATGTTAGAACACAAATTAATTATCTTGTAATTATGCGTACGTGGATATTGCGTGTCGCTGGCGACCCATGACACAGCTTTCCTGGAAAGTGGTAGCTTCGGGCGCTCTTTCAAAACGCAAATGCAGCTCGTTATTTTGAAAGCTTATCTTAGTAAATCTCGTGTCGGCGCCGGCGCCGCTTTTAGCTTATGGAGTAACTAATAGAAGGTAATAAGATCAAAATTATTGCACGCTACATCTAATAAGACGTTCTCATCCTTTTAATATTCGTTCAGTCGTCTTTGTCACTCATACTTGTCTCTTGGACTCAGATTTGCACTAAGACGTTATAAATATATACGCAGGGTATATTTACTAATATAATAATTAATTTGTAATATATGTATGTTTTTCAGGGGATACTCGTATTGCCATTTTTCATGTATATAAAATAAGGCCGTTAGGTTAATATATGACAGCAGGTTTCCTGAAAACATAATACCTACGTTATTAAATAATTTTTCAAAATTTTGAACTCTAAATTTTAGAAAACGTAATGCAAGGGCTTTTAATGCGTCATAGATATTTTATGACTGAAATACCTTTGCCAAGTTTTTAATTCAGTTTAACACAGTCAGTATACCTACTGGCAGGTGTACGTACGAAAGTTGTCAAGAGGTAAAAGTTGCGGTTTGAACTCACGTATGAACGTAAAAATAGTTTTTATGTTGCTGATACATGTCTTCGCTATTCGTCAGTTTACCTAATACACGCATATAACTAGGCGTTATAGAACAGGAAAAGCCCTATCCTCAAAATACGGAGCAACAACCCGATACTTGAGGATATAATAATATAATTACATTATAATTGCAGAGGATATAATTACAGTTTTCTATAAACTGACCAGTGCTGAATAAACATAATGTTTAAAGGTCGTCTATTTGTACGTTTTCATAGTTCATTCAACAACATTTCAACAGGGATTAACCCCCTTATTCATAAACGCCCTATAGGCTTCTGCGTTTCTGCTAACTTAGTAATAGTTTGTCCTTATCTGTCACTTTGACATTTACCTTTCATAGGACAAACGATCGGGGTGCGTGTCGGGTTACCTCCACGTGTGGCCAGGAGCTGCGGTTCGTTTCTGGATCCGTCCGGGGGAAAGAGCAGTGCTTGGTCCGGTGCACCCTGGGCAACGGCTAATAATTTCCTGGCAGTTTCTGAGGGACTACGACTACGTTGGCTAAGAGCCCGACAGGGGGGGGGAGGGGGGTCTTTGACCATATTACCGTACAACGTTGCCGACATTTTGTCACAAGATTTTATAATAAAAATTTTACCCTGACATTGGCGAAGTTGTCGTCGCTATAACGACTTGTAACGCCACAAATAAAAGAAGAAGAAGAAGAAAAAGATAAACGATCAACGATTGCTAAGTTAACAGAAGCCTATAGAGCGTTTCTGAATAAGAGGGTAAGTCTTTGTCCAAATGCGTACCGCACATATCTGTGCATGTTTAAGCAGACTTAGTTTTACTTCAAGTCTTTAGTCTTACGGTAGGTACCAGAGAACCAATTTCTCTGTAAAGTAGTGAAATATTATTAATGTTCTCGCGGAGCAGCGGTAGGCCGGCAGACTTGCAGCTACTTTGTGTCATGTCACATTATATCGGGCGCTGCATGCAAAATTATTATCTACATGTGATCATGTGAAACTCCCCATTGCGATTCGGTTAGATTGAAGTTTCATAATAATAGTTTCATACTGTCTTTTCTTGATTTAAATACAAACAGGACCTTGTGACTTTTACACAGAAACCCTAGAAATTAAGATTAATTTTGATTTTAAGAAGCAAGGAAGACTGTCTAATCTTTGATAACTAAATGATAATGTTACATTGTAGCAACTAAATAAACTATACTAAGATTATAAATGAATATATTTTGTAAGCAACTAGCGCTGTTTTTGTCCTAATTTTTTTACAAACGTTCCATTTAATGTGGGTATTGATTCTTTTCAGATCTGAGGAAATACTGGGATATTGAAATATAATAATAGGTGGCGCTATCAATTGAAAATGCTCATAAAGTACAAAATATACGTAATAATGGAAGTTTCGAGCAAATTGGCGCTCGGTGTTATTTTTTACGAACGAGTGAGCTATTCGGCCCGGGGCGGTTCCCATCGCAGACCGACACCTTCACGGCAGTCGCTCGCCGCAAACTGACGCTTCGCATTAACCACGTACCTATGGATGCGTACAAACATTGGGTAACTAGCAGACTATTAAATACCTACACCAGCTTCACTATAGCGGAATATTCAAATCGTAATTGCAATACTCATTTTCGTTCGTAATAATTTGAATACCATTACAAAACTCTTTCGCAATGTTCATCTGCGATGTAGCAATCTCATTCCAGAAATCATTCGACGTCATCGGAATTAAGCTGTGTTTAAATCGGCTTACAATAGAGCGCGGCCCACGTTGTTTTCAATGCACTTACCGCGAGCTACCTGGCCATCCACTACTACAAACAATACGGCTTTTTTTATAAGGACTCAGCTTAAATTTATAATGCGATAGAGTAAATGTAGAGTTAATACGTTAAAATTTCACAATTTCAAATAAATTGATCATATCATAAATATAACGAAGATATTTGCTACTATAGCTGGCGCCCGCAATATTGTTCGGAAGCATTTCACTTCGTGTTGTTTTTGTTTAAAAAAAAAACTAGCTTTTTCCCGCGACTTCGTCCGCGCAGAATCAAAATTTGCAGCAAAACTTCTTCTTCTCTCCCATCGAAAAGTTACAAAAACCGGCCAAAGGTAAGTCATACTTTTTAGTACGAAGAGATTCGTACCTACTACCTACCTGGCCGAAATAAACGCGTTTCTTGTTTTTTGGTGTTTCTTAGTTTCTCGCGTTGGTGTCCATTTCCATTATTTTTTATCCCGCCCTTTTCTTCTGTTAGAAATTCTAAAAATCTCTTCTTATATCTTCTACGTGATCTTTAGAGAACATGTCTACGAAATACTAATAGTTGCAGAGATAAAGAACCTTTCAGAGCAGTACTTGTAATATAAATCCCTTTTACTCCCTGTCCCGTGGGAATTTCAAAAAGTCCTGAAATTGTTTTTTAGCAGTTATAATTAATTATTCCCTATCTGTCTGTGTACCTTTGAACTTCAATAAAATACGAAACACGTCTTCCATCCATTCTATTAAAGAATGTTTTGAATGACGTCAAACAATGGACGATAAGTCCGCGAGAGAGAGTGATTTTCCGTAATTGTAAAGTAAATAAGTAATTGTGGTCCGCTATGGAAGGCCGCCGGCTGGTCACGAATATACGTTGTTTTCTTCTCTAGTTTTTTAAGCTTACATGCCTACTACGTTACAAGCCTACAAGAACAATAACGTAAAGTGTATTTTTATTCACCTGAACACATTTTAAGTCGTTTCACTCTATTTTCACGAACTCGCAAGGAAACACACACGACACTAAGAATTCAAGTAGGAAAATTAAGCAAGGTATGTTCGCGCACACGCGTTATTTGCAAATACCTACCCACAGTCCGACAAAGAAGTGTCTCGTGATTTCCAGGAAATAATCTTATTACACGACGCTTTAAACCGTCTTAAAAGCAAAAGCCTCGCATTTTAAAATTGTGATGCAATTATTTTAAACGCTGACATTGAAAAAGACAAGTTAAAATAATCCGAGAATTCCAAGTGCCCTTCACTTTGTGCGCTGATGCATTGTGATGGCCGGTGTATTTAGACCGTATGAATTAAACTCGTCTACTTAATCCTGCTCAGATGGGATGACATGGAGCTAACGGTGGCAGTCGCGGTCACTGCGCAGTGGCGGCCACCAAGCAAGCTCTCAACAAATTACATTCTATCATAAGTAATTGCGATGATCAAGGTTTGTTACGGTCAATGTGGAGCTACTGTATACACGAATTGAAAGGTACCTTTTTTAGAAAATGATTTATTTATGGAAGTAGAAGAAAATGTATAACACGAGTTTGTCTCGTCACTTGCAATGCAATGCAACCTTCGACTCTGGCTGTGTTTTAAAATGTTGCTAGTAGGTGCGCTTTATCAAATCCCCAACCTGTAATTTAAACAGCACCTTACAAGGCTGCGACCTGTCAGACCGAGGATCATTTTGATAAAGTAGAGGCTTCTTTTGAGCAAACTGTCTTAATCGGTTTAATAATGACCGATAACACTGCTTAATAACACATTGCCAGTTAAAACTAATTCATCTCTTTAAGCTGTTAATAAATTATAACACATTATTTCTTTGTAGGTACAGAAATCCGTCTTCTTATGTAGTTAAGGAAAAACCTATAAAAAATGTCTTAGAGTGAAATTAAAGATAAAGTTTGAGGTTAATCCATAACATGACAGCTTAATGCACTAGGCACCAAAACACTTAGGTTCGAGCTTAAAATAGCAGGCATGACTCAAAATATATAAATTACCTTTTATAGATTGCGCAAAATGTGGGCAGACATGTTGACATTATGTTATCAAAATGGTTCAAGTTACATTATAGACAATTAGCCAGCGAAAGTCGGCCTGAGATGTTTCTAGATTCTAGATAATTGAGCAACTCTTAGCTCAAACTCAGACACACCAAAAGTGATTTTGAATCAGGATTAGACTAATAAAACGGCTTAGTCAATCTAGATGTTACTGCTTGAGCGATCGGCCTAGATACTACTGTACATTAAATGCCAGATTCCCAGTGACTAAGTTCAATAAAATATTTTGCTAGAACTTGCTAGCTGTCATTTATATTAGCCAGATTTAATCCCACGAAATTTTGATTAAATTCACATGAGCGCAATCACGCATAATGTAAAAGGATTTTAACTGTATGACACTTCATAATACCTACCTGTCTATATTATCGTAGTGCATAGATAAGTTACGTATAGCTGTTAGTGAACCTCGTCATGCATATCCATCGATCATTTGTCTCGTAGTTTAAGTAATTTTTGGTTAGGTACAGAACAGAAGTTTAAATTTGGTTTAATTTGTCAGACTCAGGTGCTGAAGTAGTGACATTTGAAATTGGGGAAAAATTGTGTTGATTTTGAAATAGGAATAGTCTAATACAGATACATTTCAAGTCGGTTCCCATAAGGTCGAATAAATGAGTGCTTAAAACCCAGAAGCCGATTCTCAGTTTGTGATTTTAGATTGAACTTTAGCATATTTTACTTTTACATCTCCCACCGCTCCCGCCAATTTGGTCCGTATATCGCCAAGAGCTCTTTTTACGTGCGTTGATTTGTAACAAGGCTTAAATATTGAACGAACAAAACAGTAAAGTAAAATGAGTTATTGACAAAAAATAACAACACTTTTGATACACGTTTTTTCTGACAATATTTTTTTATTGCATTGTCATTGTGTTTTCATACCAACCAATTTCAGCTTAATGCGACGGATAAAAGTTGTCAGAATTCGAAGTCAATGATTTTATTACAAGAGAAGTTAATATTCTTTTCGTTTATATTTATATTCAGCAGCTGGCAAAATGGTATAATGACTCCCATAGCATAATGCAGTACGTTTTCTAAAATGGAAGAATATTTAAAACATATTCTGTTATATATTCTGTTTCTTTTTTATTTATGCAATAAAGCATTTACTTACTTACTTATATATTTACTTACTTACATCGTATGTAAATTTATGGTGGGAAAACACAATACATAAAGCAAGTGTTGTACGTACCTAAAGCAAACACGTAGCCTTTGTTACAAAATTTTTAGCAAATAATATTATTATTAAAAAAAATAAAAGCTGTCCAAACACGCCACCGTCACAGGGCGTCAGTAACGTCACTCGGCGTGGCTGTCACTCGTAACTCCTCATAAGGACGGATAAGGTTGAGTAGGTCATCCGATCGACATTTGGTTTAGTGGGTAAGGTTCGACTAACAGATGAGTGGTGCGATTGCGGACGATAAAATATCGAGGCGGGCTCAGCCGGGTGAGGTGGCGTCTGGAGGTGAGAAACGTGGTAACAGGGCGTGAGATAGAGCGGCTGATACCGCGCAGGCGGCGCAGGCGCAGCCGGCGCGCTTCACTGCGCGCGCTGCAGCGATGCAACCTGATCAACTGAAATGTGAAATTCACTAGCTTAAAATGTTTATCCTATGTTAGAAATACACTTTATGGCCACAAAATACTACGCTAATAAGCTAAGAATGTCATTTGCGATGGGTTGTAGATGGAACTCCTTGGTTATGTCGGCCTAATTTTAGGATACTTTTTGGGCATAGTTTTTTCTAACTTGAAGTTAAAATCCTTTTTTGTAACGTTATGGACAATTTTACAGATAAAAGTTTGTTATTTGCTAAGTCGAGAAGTGATCACAATTCGTTAATTGGTATACCTTCCTTCGATGATGATTGCTGGCGTAGGTATTTCTTGGGAAACGTAAACTGAATATTACCAATATCAATAAACGATAATTTTGCACACTTCGAATTTCGAATCACAGAAATACGTTTTTTTTTAATTATATTTTATCCAATTAAAATATTTTGCATTGTGATGTGATAACTCTGATTCATTGTATATCTTTGCACGAATTCGTTTCCGTGAAGTATTGCAAAAAATACTTGCATGAATCTGCGATTAAAACAAACCATAACATAAACAGCAAGCGGGACCTTAGTAAAAAATGTGCTTAATGAAATTGGATGGGTTTACATTTCGTATTTAAATGCAGTCATTAAAAACAAGACACGGTTCACTTCCTCGTTCTCTGAATTTGACCTATCCTTCACCTTTTTCACTTGTTATGCAGTTTTTTTGGCCTTATACTTTTGAAAATGTCTCTGCTCATTTAATCGATGACGGTGATAGATTACATGCCGTTAATATCAGAAATATCGATTGAGTCTTAATATCAAAGAACTGCATCCAAAATTAGCTGCCACGTAAGTAGAACTTATTATCATATTTCCTTCTCGCTCGTTTTAAGCAAATGTTCGATAAGTATGATTTTGGTTTCCACTTAGGTGGAAACATATTTACATCAGCATTAAAAAAAAATACGCATATAAACAGATCCCTAGCATTTAATCTTAGCCGGTAAAATTTATCCTGTTCATACCTATCCATTTTACCACAATGTATTCATACACATGACATGTACATAAAAATATGCGAACACAATTATAACTGCAGGGAGTAATACCACGAATATATAAAATAAATAAAAATATGCTCTCAGCTTGTTTAATAACTATGATTTGTAAAAACGTTTAAAGTTGTTCTTGTATACCAATTTTCGTATCGACACCTTCTGGTAATTAAAGCTTGTCACGCAATCGCAGGAGAAAATAAGT
Organism: Pandemis heparana; assembly: GCA_963854515.1. NCBI lineage: Eukaryota > Metazoa > Arthropoda > Insecta > Lepidoptera > Tortricidae > Pandemis > Pandemis heparana. The sequence continues at coordinate 11,361,527 of OY978008.1, read as the reverse complement.
AGCGTCGGAAATCCATTTAAATATTGCTCGTTTTTTGAACAACGAGCAGTCATTCCTGCCCTCAGTGACAACATGAAGTTCGGAGTTGACGTCGCATTCCGCTCGGGCGGTTTCCTTGTGGCGGTGTTTTATCGCATTAATTTTTGGGTTCATCGTGTTGCTTTAATTTTTCAACGACGTGGAATAATTAGTGACGGCATCTCGAGCTGTTCGCGCGGCAAGGCTGCGATGACAGCTGCTGCCTATCGTGATCTCACGCGAGATCCAGCCAGCGAGCGGAGCCGCAAGTCATGTTTACTTGCCGGCAGGCACAACAAACAATTTAATCCCTAATAAGTACTTCCTATACTACGATGAATAGCACAGTTTTACAGAGTATTATTTAAAGCTGCAACGGTACAATTTAAAATACTGACCGGTCTCATAATCAATTGCAGCTCCAAATATTTTCATGAACACCCATTTAAGCTGTTTGTGCGCACAGTAGGTAGTTTGTGAAAGCCTCTTTTCATCACACGAGCAGGTAATTGGCGGCTTCAGGGCACGTAATGATACGCTTAGCGGGCGGCGAGCCGAAACGTGTGAAGACTTTGATAACTTCCAAAAAAATAAATTCACAAAATGATTTTCAAGTGTGATGTGGGGTAGGCAAAAATCACGCTCTGCTGATTACAAGGGGCGGGCCCTGTCATTACGCTGTCGGCTTTTGGGGGCCAGCTAACGAGCCCTGCCACCGCTTGATCGAATTCGAAAGCAACACTTTTATATCAAAATTAAATACATTTTAAATTTACTTTACTTAACCGTCATGGTATTCATGTGAATTAATTTTGATAGTTGTACGTACGTAAATTAGCATGAGGTGCCTAAGTACACTGATGCAAAATAAAGTGCACATGTTTGCATTTTGAATATAAAACTTCATAGTTTGAAATTAGATCATTCATTTTGATTGATTTTTGGTTAATTATAACCTTCAATACCTATCTCCAAGACAACTCCGTCTCTTGATATGACCACACATTACTTAACAAATATTTGCTTGATCCACGGAGTCTTCAACAATTGCCGTTCCATTATTTTACCGATTTAGGTACCTACTTCAAATAATACAACTGTATTCCTACTTAGCTCACGCACTACAATTTTTAGACTAATATATTAAATTTAAAGTTGTTCTCGATGTACTTATTTAAATTCAAGTAGAAACATGAACCAAGTTGGTACGTATGTATATAGTTTATTGGCAATAACAAGTTGCTAAAACTTGCAGGAGGAACAAAGGTCGAGATTGTACGTTCGCGACCTTTGGTGATGGATGGAGTGACTTGAGCTACCAGTTCCACTTTTATTGCTAATAAAAAGTTTAAATGTTTATTTATATGTTAATGTTACTACACTGATGAGCAAAAATAACGGGCCATTTTTATACAAAATTCTAAGAAAAGCGACCCGTTACTTTTGCTCGTGAGTATAGTTAGTTAGTTCTTACATAAACGTTGCCATATTTAGGCGCCCTAACCTTAAATATGATGAGTTAGTCGTTGCTTGACTAAAAATTAATTGTAGGTAATCATTCCTAATAACACTATCATTAATAGTCGTAAGAGGACAAAATGATCTAGCTTTTACATTATAAGACCAACAATAGTGCTACTAACTAACATTATAGGAGCAAAAACAAGTTTTGTACAATTTTGACACAGTTGTTTTAACTGGAGTATTGGTACTTCTATTGTATTTTGAAAAACAAATCTGGATAAATGAAATATCTTCACAACCACGCTTATGTCAGCAACGTGTTGGATTTTACAAGACGTCTTAACTTAACCTCGCACACGCAACAATTATTCCCAGCAGAGGGTGTGATTGACATTAATATAAACCGAAGTATCAGATTTTACTTTTAATTAACCCACCCGTGTTACTTGTGTAAATGTCAATTTTTGTTCTTTTCGCGAAATTACATGTCATTGTGCAAGTAATTACGAGCAGCACCTTGGAGCAAGAGGTCAAAAAGAAATTCACTTAAAACTGTAACGCGCCCTTCACGAGACCCGCGCCGCAGCAAATTTATAAAGTCGGGTCATTTTCGAAAACCAGTGTCGGAAAGTGAAACTACCCGCGCATTTATTACCGAGTAAAATATGTAGATTGCCGGCGAGATAATAATGATATGTGCTCGTGGTAATGAAATTTCCCGCCGTCAAACGGTGCCAAAGTAATTTGCGTTGCTTGTCTCTGGCAACGAGTGCCCCAAGGGCCGCTTTCGAGCTTGCGCAAGGCGTTAATGAGGCTCGTGTCAACTTTTTATTGGGTGTAAGGCACACCGCTAGGATGACTGCCGCTCATTGTTACGTACCCGCTGCCCGCCATCGCCACGGTTATTCAATTACTGCGCATAGAAAGTTCGCTCCGTCATGAACTTTATTAATCGCCGCGCGCATCCACTTCAATGATGATCTTTTTTATTCAGATTTAGGGGATTTTATTATTATATATTCGTACATACATCAAAAATTAGACCACCGGCTCACAAAGTCGATTGCAGTTGATACGCTACTTTCCATATTCAGGAGTATCGGAAACGAGAAATTTATGAAAAATAAGTTTATTAAGAAATCGTATCGTTAGTGGAGAAATAACGACCGTAAATCTTCATATAGATGACTGGTCACTTAATGGTTTTTGCGTGCTGTTATCGCATATTACTTATTTATGAAGCCGTTCTACTTATTTTGCAGTTGAAACAACTCTGAAATCACGCAGGGAAAATGATAAACCTGAAAGTGATTTATGTTTGTGAACTCAGAACAAATTGGCGCTACGCACCCGTGTTCCGGATCCAGTTGTTTATAAATTAAATACTGTTTTTTCTTCAGTATAAGTATAAAGCAATGGAAGTTATTAACCCTGTTCGTGTTTACAAACTACGCATTATTGAGCGTTTCTTACGAATAGCATCGTAAAATCAGTACAAATAAAGAGATTCTTGGGTTTAATTAAGTGATTCCAACAGCTCAATTCGGATGGTAATTAAAGAAATTGGTTCAGCTTTCATGGACAAGCTAAATTATTGTTAAGGGCCCATTACATTACAATTTCACGGAAGAGCCATGCGGCCACCCTGCGCGCTCCACGCAGGCGAGCCACTCATATTTGTTAAATCATCGGAACCCTGTAATTTTGATCGATATCTTTATTGACGGCACAAATTTATTGATCATTTCTTTGCAAACGTACGTTGCAGCGAATACAATATGGCGGGCGCGCTGTCGTAAGAGCGACTCGCGCCGAGAGCTTTTTGCCTGATTTGATTATTGCTACGGTTTCGTTTTTCAATAGCCCCTTTATATCAGATTGGCCTACTTTACTTGTTTTGGGAATTGGATTTCGTACCTTGAATATAATAATATCTCAGTACCTACTACCAGGTAAATGTTACCTCGGTGCTAATTATTTGGGACCAAATAACTGTAAAGTTACATTAACAGTATATTTTAAAAAGAGTATCTTCTTATAAAAATACTGTAAACGTGATTTGAAGAAAGAGATAATAATTCAACCAGTATGCTTATTGTCTAACTCGCTCGCAATCGCCATCGTGTTCATTTTGGCAGTTCATGTATGGACTGACAATTGGTATCGGAATCAGCTAGCTATCACATCTTGTATGAACAAGAACTGTCAAAATGAACACGATGGCGATTGCGAGCGAGTTAGACAATAAGCCTACTGAGCCTCTAGTGTAAGTTTTCGCATATAAAAACGTCTCGAACGCGTTCACGTAAACGTCTCAATTACTATGTAAAAATTGGCAGCGCCACTGGCGCATCGAAACGGCAACAAACTGTTCTCATAGTATTTGACATTTTAACGCAAACGCGTACGAGACGTATTATGTGATCGAAAACCCACACTAAGCAGACTGAAATGAAACCTAAACTCGAGGACTTCTTTTCTAGCGTGCGGGCTCTCGCAATCGTACTCATCATCTCTTTTTACCCTCAGCCGTTTGACAGAAAGTAATAACTAGAATGTGATTATTATTCCGAGTATGTTAGATAAAATATACCAAGTAAGAGATAATGAATGGGCTTGCAAGCAACCGCGCGTTAGACAATATGACGCCAGGGCTTATGAATAAATATGCTGTTATATATTGTACGTAGGTATTATAAAGGTTCTAATTGCACATTTCTAAAATTTTGCACGATCATTACCTAAAACCTTTTAGTTAGGCATAAAACAAAGATTTACCGGCATCACAGTACAAAATTAACCTGAACTTTCGCAAATAAACCAGTGCTCAGTGCGTGAGCTTTGATAATTTACAGTTACGCGATTGCACCATTCGCACTTAGGTTTATAGCTTCTAGATGTATTAAAACCCATTTCTGTAGAGGTAGTATCCTGTTGAGTGCATATGTATGAACCGGAATTTATATTGAATCAAGATGTTACTAATCATCCTCAAAAGTACTCTAACAAAAGTGCTCTTAAGCAACGATGCAAACAAGTTATTGGGATAGCGTTTAATCGATTACAATCACATTTGCCGTCTCTTTTCCGCCATCTTGAACTGTTTGACAGATGGGAATGGTGATTGTGATTGCGACCGAGTGCGCGTTCGAATAAGCCTACGAGTATAAATTATCAGGTCACTTTTATGGTTACCTACCATAATAGGTACCCAAATCGTAATTGATTAATGATGTTTTGATTCATTAATAGGATTTGAGTACGTGTATTTATGTTGAAAGATTTTGACGCGTTTATAGTATTTGTTGAAAGGATGATAGGTCGTTAGGACGTCGTGTAAACTGGCAGTGTGCATACCGCGCAGCGGGCGCCGCGTCAGGTTGCGCACACGCCGCGTCGTGTCACTTGTCGCTTGTCGTCGCTGTAGTCGCCATGCCCCGCGTGTCCCTGTCGCCAACAGACCACAACACACATTATTTCATCGACGCTATCTCAAACTTGTCCCCACCGCGATGATTTATTCCCATTTCGGACTTTCTCCGTACGAAGAATGCATTGACGTTCCTCTTTGCGCCGGTCATAATCATATAATTAAATTACCCGTATATGCCGTTATTTTGACTATAAACATTCAATATAATATTTTACTACCGGTTGTCGATCATATCAATTTCGTATTGCCGCCATTCTTAAGTAAAATGTTCAAGTGAAAAGCTTAAACTTGGTTAGGCAAAGCAAAATACTGTCTGTAGTTTACTCTCAATCAACGTTTATTTTTAACTGACTTCAAAAAAAGAGGAGGTTCTATGTTCGACTGTATGTATTTTTTTTATAGAGACTTATGTAACCCGTAGAGCTAAACAATAGCTGAGTTTTACAGTCTTCTTCTTACATGTAAATTCTGCAACCTGTTTGCTGAAGTTACCTGATTAACCTGATTACTGCATTGGAACTCCATACATCAATCAAAAGTGTTTTAAAATTCAGTTGTGTGATTTAAAGTAAACAAGTAAATGGTTTATTTTAATTTTTTTTTCACTAACATAAAAACATGCTTGATTACCAAAAGTCAGGCACCATAATCATCTGTATGGACTAAACATTAATGGGTCTCTTTCTTTGCTTTTCTGTCTGATAAATACTGTACACTCAGTAAAGCCAAATAAAGTGCCTAACTAAATTTAAAAAGCTTGTATCTAATAAATGTTTTTTTGTTAGAAAGATAGAGCCATCAATACTTACATGTTATTTTTTATGTATAGTTATAAAAATAAACTGCACAACCAGCTTCAGTAAAACTGGTGCAGTGGGATAATACGATAAAAAACAAAGCAAAAAATCATTTCCCGCAAGGTCGTCTTTGTGCTGACGTTCGGTCTGGTCGCGTCCATTTAAAAAACTTTACTCTCGCTGCATGCTGGATGCCAATATTATAATGCAATTATGGTAAATAATGTCTGTTGGTATCTACCTGAATCAATTTTTTGCTGCCCCGCTCTAAGAACTAAGCAGATTTAAAATACAAAGTACAGTAGGTATAACTTTAATAAAATTATGTCATACCTAGTAGTTTCTTATACTAAATAAAAAATATTACATAGGTAGGTAATTAAAGTTGTGAAATGTAAATATTGTCGTCTTTGCGGAAGCTTATTTCATATTACCTTTTTTAAACGGATTACTTGCTTGAAATAAAATTGCAGAATCGTGTTCCAGTTACAAGTCAGCAATTACTCTTAAGTGAAAACACAATAGCCGCTTTATGTAAACATTCATTTAAATCACTCGAGACATTTTGTTTTAAAATAAATGGGGCAATAAATAACATTAATAAATATGTATAAGCCAATTCGACATTGATATCATACAGACATGCAAATTTGGATGCCGAAACTAAAAATTCCACACTAGTTAGGCACAAAAAACTAATAAAATTGCAATGTGGATTAACTTAGGAAACCTGTCAAAACATTAAAGTTCAATTTCATTTTCAAGAATTAACATTGGGTACAGATCGTAAGTTTCATTCCACCTAAAATACTGACCCAATATTTCTGTCCGGCATCGGCGGTCGGATCGGAATTTATTTCTGCACAGCAATTGAGTGGAACAAAAATGTCAGTTGAATTATGAAAGCGATCGATAATGAAAATGGTGGTACGCATGCAGGGCAGCGGGCAGCGGCTGTAGAAAGTGTCTCGCGACCTGCGCGCGCGCTTTCGGTAAATTGGCAACGGCCCTCGGCCCGGGTCACCGCGGGGCACATAAACATGTCACCGGCCCGCCCCTCGCACTACTTTGTTTGTTAATATACTGCCAATTATAATCAAAGTTAACTCGCCACTGTCGGCCACTCTCGGCGCGTCAATTTCTTAATCTTTTACATGTCGACTTCGTTTCCGTATCTGAAGAAACTCGACGCAGACCTTGTGCGCGCATCGTATCCGCGTAATCGATTCGCACTACCATTTCTGGGATGCTTTATAACTTCATTCGCGATAATGCTCCTCTTCTTTTCACTCTCGCTGGCGATGGGTGTTTACGTTTCTGTCATCATTACATTTATCGCGATTAAATGGAACGGAACACAATGGTTCTTTACGAATCATAATAACAGTTAGAGGCTGATATCACTAAATATAGTAAGCGATTGCAAAACATCGTGATCTCTGAGCCGAAATATAATTCCCACGGTGCGCCCGCGCGGCCATGGCGGCCGCTGTCGTCCATCAACATTATTATCTATTAAAAATATCACGTCAGATTGTTCGCTATTTTGTATAAAGTTACTTTCTGCGTCGAGTTGGTTATCGGAGCATTATCTTGAAATACTCATAAATCACCATAATAGTAATTACGAAACACCCGCTCCTCACTTCTTACTCAGCTTGCTTTGGCCACGAAACTAAACAAAGACTGAATCTTAAAGAAAGTACAATACGGACTACGGACTTGATTTTGATAAACTAATTTACTGGCGTAACTTTGTTGGGAATTATGTACCTTGGGTGTATTTTATGCAATGATGCTACAGTTTTAAGCGATTCGTTGTTAGTTATGTGCCACTAATCATATGATAGGGGCACAGATTGTTTTTGTTATTTAGATAAATATTTAAAACATGACTAAAATACTAAAATGGAATAAGTCTCTACAACACTGATTTTGCAACGTATCTGCAAATTTGTAGTAACTAGGTGAATCAAAGTATTTTCGTCGGTTCTAAAAATAATGAGATGCTGCAGTAGGTATGTATGTAATACATAAATAGATATTTGGAAAAGTAGGGAAATGGCCCCCGGCTTTACTTAGCGCTCCCGGCTGCGCGCGCGCCCCCTCGTCCTAGAAAGCTCGCTGCACTGCTTCGTTACGGCCCTTAAGACTGATTTATGTCTGCAATAAATATTTTTTGAAAGTCCGAGTGCGATAATAACTCCATTAATTTTGATTAATGACCATTTCTCAAAAGTGAATTTTAACTTACTATCACGGCGCACGTACGAGTTGTCTTACCGTGGATGGCAGCGACCCCTCTACATTTTAATTAACTTTGTGTTTTTGACCGATTGTTCTTGTTTCGATTGCCATTTAAAAATTTCCTCTGACGTCTTTAATGAACACACAATAACTCAACATCCATTAAAATGATTATGCCAACCAGAAGGGTGCGTACGAAAAGGTTGCATAAGACGTACTATAATAATTACACCCGCAAAAGCCTGCGGAGCGGAGAAACTTTTGAGAGTGAGTGAGTTGTCAATATTGCATGTTTTCATGGTTCCTATTTCAACGTACATGTGGGAAAATTCCGAGCGGCTTATCGTGGCTCCCTCTAGAGGCGACACATTCAGCGCATTTGCAATGCGAGATATCCCGCATTACCATAAACAGTACAAGCTGGAGGGCACGCCGTCTATCGCGGTCCGACATATAAATTATTCAAAATAAAGTATCGCTTAACCCGTGACCCGCTGCCGCGAGCGGCGCCCGCGCCCGCGGGAGCGCCGCTGCCCGCTCGGCGAGATGCATCACCAAACAATTGACAATCGCTACTCGATGAAAACTGTTTTCTTGTTTTCGCGGAAGTTTAAAACATTATACCATTATAAAGTCCTAGCTTTGCATTTGTTATGACACAGCCTATGGCAAGGGCTTGCGTGGATTGTTTTGCATAAAATATAAGTCTGTGCGGCAAATTTAAGTATATTTACGCAAAATTGACCTCCCAGTCCCTCCAATAGAATTATTACACCACACAGGTCCCACTAACCACCATTACAAGTTTATGAGTACAGGGGCCTTACCATGACGTCCTAATTCCGACTCAGTTCAAGTTTTAGCCGTCACTTTTAGTATGACTCTGACAGCGAGCGAACCTAAACTGAAACGCATTAAGACGTCATGGTAAGGCCCCAGGTCGATTGACAAGAGCTGGCACGAATGGATTGAACAAAGTAATGTCACTTGCCACATTGTGATTGCAATGACGTTCTTGTACAGGGGCTCCTAATATTTTGTAAACAATAAGTACATAATACTCAAGAAAAAAATAAACCTCAACCTGTATTTAATCATTTTGTTATACATACATAGGTATTATCATTCACTCATTCAATCCATTCGTGCTAGCTCATGTGAATCGACCTAATGTACATTAAAAGGATTTAACCACAACCGTTGAGGTAATACATATGTGTATATTTTCATTGAAATGGAAGAGGCTGGCGGGGCGTTTTTTGCATAAAAATATTAAATTTATCACACAAACGACCTGCACTTGTATGGCAATTGGATTTAGTTCGTACTTAGAATTTTATTGAAGTCAGGACATAATAAAAATACAACCGGTCTTTTCTATCTATTCCATTTCATGATAATCCGATGTTTACAGTACCTACTTGCAGTTTATTGTATTACAGTATGTAATGATAGACACGGATGTGTGCTTGAACAAAAGGGTGTAATAAGTTTGTAAAGAAGAAAGACTACATGGTCATTTATTTCCTAATGCTTAGTACTATTGCGTTTTGAATAACAGGCAATAAAACAAGCATGTGTAATCTGCCATCATCATGTTTAAATAATAAAAATATAGAAAACTTGAATATTTTAAATGAGCATTTTGCATTGCTCACTTCGTGATAAACTGCATTAAAGTTGAGTTTTTTCTCCGTCGGCTTAATAAGATCGCTCGGATAGCGCTACTCAAGGCTAGGGTTAACAGAAGCAAATTTAAAAAATCCGGAAATACAGAATATGAAAAGAAAAACTTCCAATATATGGTTAGTTAGTATTTAGATGAATAATTGTTGGTAAAACTCTATAACAAAAAAAAAACGGAGAACAGAACAATCCAATGAACAATTAAACTATAAAGGAACTAAGTATTCCTTATTGGCGTTCAACCCTTATTCTTTTATTAAATTTATATTCTTTTTAAGTCTAACAAAAAAACCATTAATTTATATAGGATTAGGGTGCGACCAAACCGTCGCGTATACGCAGTGACGTGTCGTATGCGTCACGTTTTCTCACCGTTTCTTCATACATTTTGTTGCGATTCCGTAACGTCACCGTTTTTTAAGCGGCGGTGTGGTCGCACCCATAGTTTGTTAAAAATTAAGAGGTATACATAAAAAAACGCATTGCCTGGACATCCTTCTCCTTTGCTTTTCTTGTTTAACGCCTTAAGAAAAATTCGATACCCAAAGATGCAATCCAATAAAAAAACCTAAACGGAATTCAGTTCGTGTCAAAATGCCTGACAAGAGTTAGTAACATCCCTGCAGTTTAGGACAAACTCTAACTCCTGCTAACAGGTAACCCTGCGTATGCCGGTAAAATGAACCGCTAAAGAATTCCTGTTATGACTCCTCAGCCGGCCGCCCGGTGCTCGGACCAGGACGCTACTTATTTACCCAACAGCTTTCGTAAAACGGCCCATTAGGGATAACTGTACTTAATAATTACTGCAATGTGGCTTTCTATTTCTATGCGACGCGTGCGCGGCACCTGCCGTTGATCACTGTAATTATTTACTATGCATGAATGCCTAGGACTTGGACAAAGAATAGGTACGGGTCTGGCTGCTTGAAAACTTAAGTCATTAGATATTTAAGAACATTTGGGACAACGCATGGATTTTTACTTACTCTCAGGGCTCTTATGGAATACAAACTTGTGTAAGGCCCTGGATTACCGTTTACGTTTAAATTATGTATGTTTTTGAAGTGAAAACTTTTTTAGCGGCGTTGAGCGCTTTTTGGTCGTGTTTGTTTCTTTATAGCATTTGCTTACTTACTTAATTCATTGACCAATTGATTATTAAACATTTAGCAGCGGGATTAAATTGAATATAGTGAAAACAAGTCTCCATTTTGTTTAGGTTTTCTCGGTTTGACCATCTTGCGTTGTACACTAGAATAACGCCTCAGTATTCAACTATGTACTTAACTATAAAGTTTAATTGGTCTTTCCCTTGATGTAGGATGTAATGCAGCTGGACCTTGGACTAAGCGGGTCGAGACAGGCTCGTCCTGGGTGAGCCTCCTGGCCAATTTAAAATATGCTCATTAATTCGCGATCGCGTCGAATGACTCTTAGTTACTAGATACCGCGTGCCTGTCTATTTTTATTATCAACGGCTCGGACACGCAGTTGCTGTTTTTATGTTATTCTTTTTATAAGCAGTAAGATGTGACCGCAATTTATTTTAATTTTATTTTATTAACGGATCGCGGTACAAAAGACATCAACGCCGCCAGCTTGGTCTAACGACTCTGACGATTTCGATCTTGTTTATGTTTATGTTGAGATTGGTTATTGAATTGGTTTTGTTATTGTTATCAATAATTAAGGTCGTTATGCTTGCGTCGCGATACGTCGGCCCCTAAATTCTTCAAGTATTTGTACACAATCTATAATTTAGTTTTAAATTTAGGCACATCATGGCCTCGTGTGCCAACCTTGTCAAACAAAGACATGCCGCTTAATCCAACGACGCGGACCTTGGGTTATCGATGGGTATCAGGAAATTCCGAATGCATTTATCTAATAATACTATATTTAATTTCTGTATCAAAATGAAAAACTTGTCTTGCTTATTTGACCTATAACGAAAAGTTAGATATTGTGCGTTGTGTTAGGTGAGTTATTTTGAACGTACCCTGACTATAGTATCATTAAGGGATAGGATTCTTATGGAAAGGTTTTTCACTATTTTTGAAGTCTAAGGGTGCGACCAAACCGCAGCGTATACTCAGTGACGTGTCGTATGCGTCACGTTTTCTCACCGTTTCTTCATACATTTTGTTGCGATTCCGTAACGTCACAAAAGACATCCACCAAGTGGTCGCACCCTTAATCTGTGCCTGGAAATCCAGGCGTCTCAATTAGCAGATTTCTACGTAATCACAAATATCTCGCACGATATAGTTATGAACAAGAGAAAGCTTTGCGGTTTCCCTAGCGTACTGAAAGCTCATTGTGCATAACATAATGCCTTAGCGCTGCAACGCACGCCTTAAAGATTTCCTTTTAATAATTGACTTCTTTTTAGGGTTGCCATAAATCTTACTTTGGCTTTGCTGGGACATCTTGTTTTTCCAAATAAGATTTGGCCGTATTCCTTCTTAGTGCCAGAATTCAGTTTTGTGAACAGATTTTTTATTTCCCTGAATTTTAATAAGAACTTCTGATTTATTGTAACGGTATGTTATATTTCAATATGGTAACCCTACATCTATTGGATTAGTGTGACGAGGCTGTAGATGAGGCATTATTTCTTATAAAGAATCCAATTTGTTGGGTCATTGATTTGTATGAAAGACGATTGAAATTATCGTTACAATGAGATAGGCCGCCATAGAGCGCGGAACCGGAGCGGAGATGACATAGCGATGACTAATACATTACATATCGCTTAAGATTGTGGGCTTTAGAGAATCTTACTAACTTCAAGTACTTAACCTACTAGTAAAGTTAGGAGTATTTGTAAGAAATTAAAAAAGTCGGAAATTAAATCACAATAAATCATCCAGTAACATCGTGCTAATATTCTTTTCACCTCACTTGCTCGAAAGGGATGTCTTTCTCCTTAAAAATCTGCGTGGAAAAGTGCTTTTTCCCCTCTTGGGTGGAAAAGGTTTTTGAAATTCGAACTCCGCGCTGACCACCACCACACCTACTCATATACTCAAGTAATTTGAAATTCTTCCATCCACCATTTTTCTCGCTGTAGTGAGGTGAAAAATTGTGTTTCGCTCGGCAGCAAAGTTTGTTTAGTGTCTCGTGCCTTGAAACTCTCGCGACGCTCAGGATTCTTCTTTTGAACCACTCGCTTCGCTCGTGGTTCAATCATAAAACCCTTTGCTTGCTCGGGTTTCAATACAGGCACTCGCGCCAAACAAAAACTTTGCAGCCTTGCATAACAAATAACTATTACCCTAGCCAAACTACTTAGATTAGTGGTTTATCTAGGTTAAAAAATGAGGCAAATGTTTTTTTACAAAACTAAGAAGGTAAAGTTGCCCTATCAACCTAGAGGGATGAGATGCTCTTTATTTATTTATTTATTTAAGGGGAAACAACACACACCTTTAACGGCACAATTTGTATCACGTGGTCACAAGTAACCTTATATACTTTACTAAAATAGCAACGCAACACTTTTAATACTACAAAATACTCGTATATGAAATATCTTAAATATTTTTCTTGAGATAAAATCCGCATTAACGTAGTGTAGTGTAAATGTATTCATGATGTTTTGGTAATCAGGAACATTTTGAAATTTACATTTAAAGCGCATTAGGCACCTTCCTTTTTAGGAAATATCAATGGCTTGTTTGAGGACCAACTCAATGTCATTTACTTTGCTTACTGTCCATTAGATTTGGTCCAACCCTGGTGGAGGCATTCGAGGAAAAAAATACTATAATACCTCTGCAAAATTAGTTCTGTGTTAATTCGTAAGGAAAAGGTGTATTTTATTCCTACAACAAAGACGGCAAGCGAGCAAATGAGTTGCCTGATGGTAAATAATCGCTACTTCCCATGGAGATCCGCAACAACGGAGCAATACAGATGCATTGCCAGCCAGAGCTAAGATAAAATATAGATAGCTCATACACTGGCTGCCTACTCGTCACGTCGGAACATAACAGCGCAAACTTTGTTGCTTGGCATCAGGATTAGCGAATAAATAAGATGTTGAATCTGTTCTTCGAGCTGAGTTTTACTTGAACAAGGTCGCCAGTTGTTCTAAAAATGTGACACAACCTTCAAGTATGATTAAAGCGCTAACAAAATACCCAGTTTTGGTTTATTGATGTTTAAGCTGGTAGATTTATGTTCGTTTATTCTAGTAGAGCATAAAGCTCGAGCGGTTATAGTTTCCTAGCTCGGTGGCGGGTCCGCGAGCGCGGGCGTGGCGCTGACAATTGAATTGATAAGCGACTTTCTAGCGGCTCCGGGAGGCTGCGAGCGCGCCATTGTCTCGCGCTCAAAGCTGCGCCCGAGTTGCCTATGGCCAAAACAAGCGCTTCAGACACTTTACTAGCTTTCTGCAGCTACAATAATAACTTGGGATAATGTCGTTTTAAATTAAATAAGGACCCAGAAAGCCAAGCAGCAGTGTTGCTGTCTTCCGGCGTGGAGAGTAAGACAGGCGGTGAAATTACTGCATGGTACATGAGGTTTTCCGTCTTAGCCCTCTAGGCTCGCAATGCGTCTGCAAGTGTTGCGGGTGTCCATGGGTGGTGGTGCTCATTGACCATCAGTTGACCCACATGCTTGTTTGCCTTCCTTGTCGTATAAAAAAGAACAATGCAAGGACACAACAATCTTGTCAGCCCCTTAATTAAAACAACAAAAGTAGGTAGGTACTTATAGTACATGCCCAGATCAATACATCCCTCTGATACAGTAAACTAATACCTAATAACAGACGTTATTTACAAAGTATTGAGATAAGTAACCGTATTTTCTTTTAAGTGTTAACAAACTGACATGCTTAAACGATTAAATAAACTCGTCATCCACAAGGCGAACATGTCCGCTAGAAAACAAGCGAGCAATCAAAAGCGGCGCCGGCGCAGGAGACGGCCGCACGGCCGCTTGATGAATAAAATAACAAAATCGACACACACCATAACTGATGAATGATGTTATTACCCACAGCTTCCTCATACATATTCAACGAGTCAGTTATTGAATAAAAGTAAAAGTGAATCCTCTAAGGTCAAATAGATGACTGCTGATTAATTGACATGCTACTGCTGCCATCTTTTGATTTAAGGAAGTAGCTGTAAACATTTTATTATAATACATCTCATAAAAAATAATTGATGACTTAGCAATAAATCGACCGCCGGCCGTGTTTTTCAAAGAAATTGACACTTCTTAATCGCCGCAATTCGACCACAATTTTCGCCGTTTCTGTAAGCAACTGTTTCACAATCAGTAAACCACTCAGCTGCAAGGTCATCAGGTATAAAAAAGTCGGCGGAGTGTTTTGCTCTATTTTTATTCGTGAAGAAAAAGAATATCAGAATACCTATTTGGAAGTGCGGCACCAGCGAGCCGGGCGACTGGTCGCAACAGGAAGTTCAGTCAATTGGACAACAATAAAGATTTATGGGAGTTTTTAAAATCCGAAACCTGATTACAATATTTTTTTGTCGTCTGTCGCGAAAATTATACGGACAACATATAATCAATTAGGTACCGGTCGGATTCGGTAAGTCCTAAATGATTCGTTGATAAATTTAAATCAAGTTGTGTGCATAAATCAGTTGGTTCTTTATGTTCTAGCTCAGGTAATGGAGACCCGTAAGGTTCGTGCGGAGAGCGAAGGGCCTGCGAGCGTTCGGCGGCTGACCTACGAACATCGGCGAGGCTCCGCATCGCACTGCACTCGATTTATTGTAGGCCATGGGGCATTGTGCCACAACTTACAAGCGTCACTTATGCAAAATACGAAGCGCCTCTCTATTTTGCGATAGATATCTATTACAAATCGAGACCGATCGTGGGATTGCAGCGCGAGAAAATATTTTGACGTTACTTCAATTTGCGTACCGATTATCAAAAGCTTTCAATTTTATGCAGTTATCGTAAAAACGTTGTTAATTTTGTAGCGCTTTTAATTTCTCTGGATTTATTTATTATATTTCTTTTTTAAAACACTTTCTATCACGCGCGTATGATTTATAGCGTTTATCATCAAATCCAGATTTGGACTCTCAAAAAGCCATTTTCAAAGTCATAAAAATAATAGACAACAGTATTATGATAACAATTGAGTGTACGCATTAAAACGTTTGCGAGTGGCGTTCCTTAATGGTGCCATATCTTTATGTGGCATCTCCCATCTCGCTTCGTTAGTATCCTAATCCACTCAACTTATAAACATGGATATCGTCCATTATTTAATATAATAAGATCCGAATACAGATAACAAGTACCGCGCTTTAATAGGGTGTACGGCTTATTTTGCTCTTAAGGTTATTTATTGCTTTTCACCATAAAAGGTTAACTAGAAATTAAGCAATCGACATGTTTTTGTTGACGTTATCGGATATTTTTGTAATGTGTCAATATAAATATGCATTATATACACATATACATTTACATTAACGTCGTAACATTTATTTTTGCTAATAGGTAATTGCTTTAGTTGGTACTTGGTATATGCATATTAATATGTAGTAATAGTCATTGTTTTTCGGTCGCTCTTAGGAGCCTCTTAGGAGACGGAAACTTGGATGTGTTTGCCATTATGCTGCTAAAACGGAGTAGTTTTAAGTAAATATCAACTTTTCTTATAGCTTTAAGGTGCGACCACACCACCGCTTAAAAAACGGTGACGTTACGGAATCGCAACAAAATGTATGAAGAAACAGTGATAAAACGTCACTGCGTATACGCGGCGGTGTGGTCGCACCCTCAATCATTAACTGCATATATTATGAAATAATAGAACATCAAAACGAGTTCTCAAAGTTTCCTTGTAATCCACCTATCGTCTCAAACCCATTCCAGTGAAAGTCGAATGTTTTACTGTGTTGTTCTTGATTTTAGTGTCATGTAATAACTACAAATATTTTAGTATTTGCTGGTTCTTGCAATCTTTTATACGTATTTTATGGAGCAGGATATGAAACGATATGGACTCAAAAAGTTCGACATTGTGTGAGAAAAATGATACTTACATAGTCCGAGGACGTTAAAGATAATGTTACCCGAAGTAAATAAAGTACTACTTACAAGTTTTATGCTTGAAATACGTTTTTATCTACTTAATGTCATGTAAGGTTTATCTGAGAATGGTTTTAAAGTTTATCTTTATTATACATTTTGTTATACGAGTATGTTACTAATTAAATATGTTGCGTTAGCGCGTCTTCTCTACCTATTATACAAAGTAGGTACACCGTACAACTAAGTATGTTATGTTACTGTGTTTTGGCGTAAAATTATAACAGTTATACATATTAGTTAATTAAAAAAAACGTTAATTGTTTAATGTTATACTGGTACCATTTCAGTTTTGTGCTAAAAGTTCGAGTTACAAGTTAGGTTCCTAAGTTACGAGTTTATTATAGTAATAAACATACTTTCATATTATCTTACTACATGATGTTACATACTATTAAGCTCTGAATACATTTTCTATCATGATTGTAATGCAGTGGGGGAATATGAATGGATTTTAAAATTCACGATGTATCAAAAGCGGAGACAATATTGTTCGCGAGTCGCAGCGGGGGTCGAGATGACATCTCGCAGCGTGCAGCCTTACCTCTATGAAAACCGCGCGGCATCGCGGCGAACTTTCAACCCAAAAAACTACCCACAAAGTTCAATATCCATCGTGTTTATTCTTTGCTATTCCCCACAGTCCTTACAACAGACGCTTTAGAGTTTAATTCTAAACAGTCTATTTCGCTTATAGAAAATAAAAGCGGAGATAAAAAAGGCTGATAGGCTAAAGTAGTTACGAAATTAAGCAACCAAATAGATTTCGATATTAAAGTTCATTGTTTGATTCGCGACGTGGTTCCTGCAGCGGCGCGCGCGCAGGGTTATCGCGGCCGGGGCGCCCGTCACAGTTCCCACGGAGAGTGGTATTTTAAATACCTATTTATCTACGTACGGCGACAGGACAGAGATGCATTCTGCTAGTAGCCTCTTCTGGATGGGTCAAGGATTCAGAGGTGAGTGTGGATCCGTGCTCGTCGCGAGCGACCTGGCCTTGCGATTTTACGTCGTGCCATGTTCCATTATTCAATCGTAACTAATGAGCCGGAGCAATTGTTTCGCTTTACTTTAAGATGTATTGACTATTATTTGTTATTAATAATTGAATTGACTTTATTCACACGTTGTAAGCAGGTAGTTTAAATAAGCTTATAGGATACGTTCTCGTTAATAAAGTGATTAACGTGCCAAGTTCTCAGTAAGCTGTTGTGAGTAAGCAGCACTTACTAACTATGACGGAGTTTGCGGTACCGGGGACTTCCTTGTACTTCAATTCTACATCTTTAACAATAAAGTTGGTAATTGAAAATTACCTCCATTACCTGTCGTTTCAGTATACTAAGTTGTAGTTAAAAATATATATTTTCACCCACTGTAGGTAAATGACAGGAATAGTTGTCAGTATGACGTGGGAATCGTCATTAACCGTCTCCGGATTACGCCGATGATTATCGCTATGAAAAATGAATTTATTAATAACATCGATAGTAGATCCAATCTCCATAAGCTCCGAAGGAAGATCGATTCAATAGCTCTAATCTAAATTGATGTTTTGGTCGCCATAGAATTTGCAAGCCATCTTCATTATTGTAGTAAGTAGTTACCTCGATTTGTTTCTTTATCTTAAGCTTTCGATCCCGTTATTTGATATAGAGATGTTCCTACACTCCAGAATTTTTTTTATTCAACGTCGTTTTTGAAAATTACCTCTGCTTTTTGAATCTCCAAAGACGCCATCCAATCTTTGTTGATAGGAACCACTTTACCACCACAAATTCTGTCAATTTCTACAACATCAGAACAAATACGTGTCCATGTGTCAGCAAATGCCATGTACCGGTATTGTTAAGGTTAATTGAGCTGTTGTTAGTTGCGGCTGCGCAGGAAATAATGTAACATTCTCATTAAATAGTGGTGCGATGAATAAGCTCGCTCACACTGCGCTAAGCGTCATGGAATGTTTAAACGCAAACATTTTTTGCGCTGCCTTTAAATAGTTACATACATAAATGTAGGAAGTAACGCGATAAATAATACTCGCATAAAAAAACGGTTTTTATTGCTTACTATATAGCAAATTGAACTTTCATGAATAAGGTCGTATCGGCTATAACATAGCTAATGATAATCTGAATCAGGTGATCAAAATTGATATTGCGAGAGAGGTGGCCATAAACATGAAGCTTTATTGATCTACCAGAGTTTGTACACAAAAATCACTTCTTATGACGATTATGGCGGTGTATACGCGGGGCGCGAGAGCACTGTCCCACACTAAACTGTCGTCTTTACGATCACTTGTCTAATAAAACAATCGAATAATTCGGTTACGGAGCCTTCGCACAATGTGGACGTGGTCCTTGTGTTTTTATTGAAGTTCATAGATTAACAAGTAATGCGTTCGATAAATATTACTCGTTTAACAAATTTTTATTTGTTCACGCTGCGACGCTTATATCTGTTTTTATAATTTTTTTGCAGGAAGACAAAGCGAGAAGATAAAGCGTGTTTGCGGAAAACATGACACGGAAAAGCTTTTAATTTACCTTAATTCATTGTGCTGGGTTTAAGTACGGAGCCTGCGCGGAGTATCGTATGCGATAATTTCTGGTGCTACGAGATACGGCCTCGCGCCGCAACGAATGCCGTAATTAAGTGAAATTATTATAATTTTGGTTCAGAATTAAATGGATGTCACAATATCACGCCCTTAAATGCGTTAAATTCGTTAAATGTTTCGAGCCTAGGTATCTTGATTGTCAACCGCAATGGTGTTGCGCTGTTTATTGTCCGAGATATCAGGTAACATAAATCTTTTGTGTGTAAGCTTTTCTGGGTCTCGCGGTCTTTAGATGGTAATATATTATAAATGCAAATATTATCATTGAATTATAGTAGGTAGCGATTGATTGAATTATATGTTTGTATTGCTAAATTTTTTTTTACTAATACTTGCAGCCAATTGTTTTATAGTAATGGCCAAATTATTACAATCGTAAAACACGCAGTCCAATTCATGTTTATTTCTGTAATATAATTTTATATTTGTCGAAAAAACTTAGCAACAGACTTAAGACCATATTACTTATTTTGTGTTTTCCTGTATTCATCTTTTTCATGTGTGAATAAAAGAGGTCCCAGAAACCAAACACAGTTTGTACTTCACAAAAAACGTATATTGACTCCAGTAGAGTTACAATAATGTGTTGCAGCCTATGCTGCACTTGCTACCCAAATCCACGCTCGGGGATCTTCTCTTCCTCTGATGAGGGGGAGGATGCTGTTCGGGGCGTTTTGCCTCTTTCAGCGACAATCTTCTTAAGCTTCTTATACAAATTGAAACAGCCTAACGATACCTAGTTTATTTTCTTTAAAGAGACATCTATTGGTCACATTTGAAATTATATTATTACAGAAAACATTTTATTTAAATTAGATATGTTAATGAATTTACTATTGCATGATATTTTATATTTTTAAAATAACAATAAACTCTACATTTCTTAAAAAGACTAAAATTTACCTCAAAATAAGATACCACTATTTTATTAAATTTACTCATATATATAGCTTTACATGAACGCGCTTAAACAATGTGTTTTACATACAATGTGTACCTAATTAGTAACTATTCTCGCCTTAAAACTACCTACAGCAATAGGTACAGCAAGATCATCACTCATTAAGCCCGTCGAAATAGCACGACCACGAGAGTTTAGCTCAAAAAGTGCCAATTGTATCCGTTATCAGTCCATTATGGCCAAACAAATGACACAGCTTAAAGCTCTGCTAAAGCCTTTTAGCAGAGTCGTGAGTCCTCGCTGGAGTAATTAACCCGCGCCCGCGCTGATTACGTCTGAGGCGTTTTGCACAGACTGACACGTATGTAGAATATTCATAGCTAACTTTGCTAATAAGTTTTTATTAAATGACTATTTTTAATACAAGCTCGTTTACTGTACTGTAGGTACCTACGTGCACTGTCATCTAATCTACGAGTACAACCTCGTGTCTAAATTCATCGTAAAACAAAATTTTATAAAAGTTTGTTGAGCAACATTTAATTTTAGAACACAGATAATAAAATCAGTGTCATCTTTTTAGCAAAAACAGGTTACAGAAGAAATATACTGAATGTTCCGGGACGTGATGGATTATTAATTAAAATTTTAATTTTCTAAGATTAATGTTCTAAGCTATATTTATTTTATCGCCGGCAAATCTGTGAGCTAATGAGTAGGAATTCAGATGAAGTAAGCAACTTGATTTGACAAAGTTTTCCTTACAAATAAGGACACTTGATAGTAACCCAACATTTTTATTTGCGTGAGAGTTACAATTAAATAAATTAAATACCTACCTACCCATCCAAATGCAAGTGTAAATAGATTTTATTCTTTAGTAAACGTATAACTGGCTCATCTGTTCCGTAGTACGGTGTCTGATCTTTGCTCAGTGCCCGAAAATGTTGTCAGTTTGTTGACAAATTGCGCGATAAGTGCGGGCATGAATTTGTTCGCGAAGCGCCGCCAATCGCGATAAACGTTCAGCTGCACAGTTTTTTCCAGTTTAAAATAAGAGCAGATCTTTAATTATTGATCAAAGAAAGGAAACCCCGCGCACGATCACGTAAAATGATAAATAAAGTAATAAAACTGAATACCATCATCATCCTTGTGTATCATCCTTGGCAATACATTAATTATTAATTATTAAGCTCTTAAATAATAACTTGACCTACACTGGCGAGCGAAAATAATGGATCACTTCCCATAAAATGTTGTACAAAAAAATTGCCGTTTTTTTTGTTCGTCAGCGTAAAAAATAACTATTATTCATACAAACCGTTTCTTACGTTATATCATGGCTAATCAACCGTTAAAGTCTAATCAACAATGTAAGATTACCACCTATGTAAATATGTACCTGATGGACATGTTAGTGGTTTCATAATGCTAGAAGAGGGTTGAGTAAGCAGTTGGCATATTAATTTCCGTAAACGTATTCTGCCATCGTAGTCCTCTACCGGTAATTGCCTCTCCTGTAGAATTATAATTAATTATACGAGAAAAAATTGTGATGCGGCCGCTTAGGGCGATGGCATCGCGCCCTAACGGGAGTCCGCTCCGCGCCCTATCGCCAGACACATACATACTCTTTGGGCTACTTTTTATCTCGTGTCCTAATTACTTCTTCATGTAATTAGAAGCCTCATACATGTTGTTGCACAATGCGGTTTCGAAACGGACAGTACCTCATTAAAAGAGTCGACATTTTGTTTTATTTAACGGTGCCAAATTAAAGTTAATAACATAATTGTCGGCAAGTTAAATTTACATTGTAGTGCCATAAACTAGTTACGCCATTTGTTGTATTCGGATTTTATAGCTCGGCTTTCGGCGTTTCGGTCTTTCGTCAAGAAAATCTTTTTATTCATTAATTTATTCACGAGAGCCATAAAACGCACATATGACGAAACATTTCTATGATAATATCAGCTAAATTAGCAGAACTAGATCTTAAGCGTGTTGAGTTGATGTTGATATCGACAGTTTTACAGCATAAAAGCCTATAATATAATGGTCCACATACCGATAGCATCTTCTGTGTGAAGATGTTATCAGTATCTGAACGAATTTGGGGCACTCTTCGAAACAGACAAAAATTTAAAAAAAAAATCGAAGTAGGTGTAGGTTATGTACTTGTAATTTAGCTGTAAGTTTTTGTTTGTTTTGGTTGCCCTGAAAACCAGCGTCAAACATAGGTGCCTTTGTCTGACACATGCTGAGCGGCACGGCAACCTTTTTGGTGTGTGTTTTCATTTTTATGGTTATTTTTGTAGGTACGGTTTTTGTTCATATAATTTATTGCACCAAATAAACCTTTTTCTTTCTTTACAAGATACCTTTGTAAGACATTATCGCAACAGTTCGCGATGTTTAAGATTTAAGCACACCACTTACTTCAGCATTAGACAAATGCTGATTAAATACCTCGTCCATTAGTATTTACAACTTATAACTGGCTTTGTGCGTGCATAAATACATCAGTGCACCGCGTAGCTGCACTCGACGAGCCGATGACTATAATCAGTACCGCGGGTTGATGCAAACGCTGAATGAACATTAGCCTCGCGTTTCTCAGAGAACGGCTCGCTCTCTGTCGGCACTAACTTCTCCATACTACTTATACTAAACTAATAAGTGCATTTTAATGCTTCGATATTACCTAAGGCCAATAAAAGTACCGTGCCTACCTCAATGTTTTTGAGAGCTCATAAATAAACGCAACGTCTTGTCAAACGAGTCATTCCTATTATTGTGTAGCTCGGCGATTACGTAATCTATTTTACGACATAGTTTATCATTTTATATTGACAGTTTATGGGTTGGCTCATATTCCTTAATTAAGATATCTATTCAAATATCAGAACGTGCTGATTAAGCTCAAGTATCGAAATGTTTCGCTAAATAGGTACGAGATCCGATTAATAGGAACGGCTTTAATGTTTTCGGAGAGCAGTCATTAGATTCCCGTTTGCGCAGGCGCAATGCAGGGTTACCATATGAGATTAAAAAATAACTGAACACGATTAGGAATCCGGATAGAATTGTCTAAAAATAATTAACTGTACTAATAAGACTGAAATTAAATATCCAATTCTTAGTAGCTACTTAGCTTGTTCTAAATTTCAGTGATGTACTACACGCATCAACCTACAGTGAAAGTGAACCGAAAATTTAAGAAGCCGAGGTCTCGAGTTTCTTCTGATTTTAGATCCCGACAAGATATTAAAATCGCATTCGTTGAGTACCGGACAGGACTTTCACAAGACGCCTAAAATGCAAGCCTCATGCGTAAGACAGATTCGCCCACACCCTTCACACACTCACGGGTGCTGGTAACCCTGGGCCGGGCAGCCGGGCACGAAGCGACGTGGCGCGATGAACGTGTGCGATACCATTCATTAGGCGGCGCGGGCGCAGTCTCACGCGTCAAATTAGCCAGTGCCGCGCTTAATTAGACAGCGTCTCTAGCCATTAGGGTTGCCATTAGATACCATTTGACGCAATGGGAGGGAGATGATACCGAGATAGCTTTTAGAGCTATTTCATAAATTAAGGTTCCTTGATACGAGAGAGAGAGCTGGATAAGACCGTCGTATGGGTTTGGGTCTATCATGAGTATCATTTTTTTTACAATGATAACGATAAAATATTAAATACAGAAATAATTTCGATGAGGCGTAAGAGCTGGGACTAGCTTCCAAATGTTTCTTACGTAATCCTGATATGATATTAATATGAGTTCATCGCAGGTGCGCCTCTCAGACTTTAACAAACTAAATTACACAATTTGAACTCAATTAGAGAAGTAACACGATTATTCAGTTTCTCAAAACATTGAAACCCTGCATCAGACTAGAAATACATATGACTAAATAACTACAATAACTTTTGTCCGCGGCTTCAGCCATGTGCATGTGAGCTACGCGTACCTATTTAAAAAGCAAGCAAATGAACAGGCAAGCGTCAAGCGTGCAAGCAAGCGAGTAAGCAAGCATACAAGTGCCGCAGGCATGCAGGCAAGCGTGTTAGCCGAGTCAAAGTTTACACTAATAAGTACCTAGTTACACTGACGGATAATACGAGTAGGTAAAGCATAAAATTAACAAGGGTTTAAGAAGATGATGATGATGACATTTTAATTTTTGACCAAAATAACTATTCTGTAGAATCTGCTTCAGATATCGATATTATCCAGGCTATGAATAAATAAATAAATAAAATAAATAAATATCTTGGGACAATTGACACCAATTGACCTAGTCCCAAACTAAGCAAAGCTGGTGATATGGGCACTAGACAACGGATAAACATACTTAAATACATATGAAACATCCAAGACTCGAGAACAAACATTCGTATTTTTCATACAAATATCTACCCCGACCGTGGATCGAAACCGGGACCTCCAGCTTCATAGTCAGGTTCTCTAACCACTAGGCCATTCGGTCGTCAATGAATTACCTATCTATGTGCCAACCTCAAAATCAAAACCAACATCAAAACCTATTGGTAGGTACATACTAAAACCGTTATGCATGTATCCAGAAACATCCAAATTTTTTCATTCTTAATATTAACACTTAATAATTATTGCTTATCTATAATTATATAATTATAATTATTACAGTAAAATATAGCAGAATGGGATGCAGATGCAAATTAAGTACACATAATGAAGGGACTAAAATTACTTAATTTATAAATGCGGAGTTAGAAATATCTGTTCATATACTCGCCCATGTAAGTCGAGCGAATATATTCAAGTTAATTTCTTTTTCAGTCGCTCGTTAGTACTTGTCTAATTATTTGCCCGCTTTATAAATAACTAGAGTAGCTCGTGGATTATTACGGAGTTTAATTAAAGGACAATAGCAAGGATCAGCTGCGGACCGTTACGCGCACGCGACGCGACCCGCTGCGCAGGAGCATGGACATTGCACCGTGCAACTGAAAATAAAATAACTGGACATTGATAAATAAAAAAAGATACCTTTATTTTTGTACTCTGGATAAGAAGGTAGACACAATTTTAATACTTGAACACATATACGAGTATTCTAGCTGAAAACAATTTTCGTTGATAAAAAAATGCAAATGTTATTTTGGTCTATAGTATAGGCTCTATACTAAAATGAGATATTGAGATATTGTTAAGCTGGCAACAGTGGCAACGTATCTGCAATCCTTTCGTGTAACGGGTGTCTATGGGTGGTGGTGTTCAACTACCATCAGGGTGACTCACTTGCTCGTTTTCCACCGTATTTCAAAATAAGAAATACTAAAGACTGAACCTCAGGTGCTCACCTAAGTGACCTAGCTACCGCTTTCAGTCATTACCCAACAAACAATTAAGCGTTAAGACAAGCGGTAGAGGACCTGTATTTAGGTTCTGCTTAGATATATAAGAGTTTGTAAGAGCGTTATAAGAGCGATATATCATGCTATAACACCCTTATACCTTCGATTTTGGCACAAAATTTTGCAGGTAAAGCCTGTATAAACCCTCTATAGTGGTTCTATATAACGTTTACTAGGAGTGTACAAGGGTGCTATAAGATCGTCAGATTTCGCTTGAAACTTTATTGCATCCTTATAATAGAGTTTCTTGAAACCTTTAGTCATACTTATAAGATATCTATAACGGTGTCAGATAGAACTAAGACTGGTATCTTGAAACCTTATAACTCGTTTGTAGCGTTTTCGGTGACAAACAGATATTTAAAGCTTTAAAATCTTCAAATTATACAGTTTATTGAGTTACTTGTATATCGAATGTGCTTCAGTTTATCAGCGAGCGGCCATTGCAACATTTTCATCACGAGTAATGTACTTAAGTAAGATAAGACCGCCTATTATTGTATACTTTGTTCTTTGTTTCTGTATTGTTTTGTACTGATTTGTGGTGTTCGATAAAAAGTATTTGTATTGTATTGTATTGTATAGTTAGTTACCTGAAGTTATACTGATTGTTTGTTTTATGCCACCTAGGGCTTTTTATAATGTTAACAACAATGAAGTGTCATCGAATTAGTGTAGCCTGTAAGGATAATTTTATTGTTTTGCGGTAATAAATAAATAAACATTTTTTTATGAAAATTGCCAGTTTTTGGTACCTATCTAAATAAGCTGTAAGTGTGACTGAGACTTAACTTCCACAACCAGTACCTAATTATCCAGATTGGTGTTTGTCCACACTAGTGGATGTGCTCCATTGTGCGCCTAGATCAACGTTGACCGGTGCCAATTACGAAGTTGACGCGGTAACTGTATCGCAGTAACGCCTCGTGTCGTCAATTAGGCGACAGAGTGCCGCTGGCGCATCTTGTTTGGAACCCGTTGCAGCCCGCTACTGGACACACGATGCAATTTGCTGATAAAACGAGATCTTAATGACTGCCGTAATAACAGAATAAGTTTCATACACAACTAGGTAGTTATTTATAGTTCGATCCAATTAAAAACATTTTCCAGAATAAAGTGTACCTCCTTCATGAAAAATAAATAAAAACATCGATATCGTGATAACTCGAAGCCTTGCCTTATTAAAAACATTCTTCTTCATAAAAACCGTTTCCGTCATTAAACTGGAATTTAGCCCTCTCCCGTTTCAACTAGAAATGTTTTAGCACATAAGCAAGTGAAATACAATTATAAACGTAATTACGTGGACTTTTTTCAAGAGCAGGTGTAGGACTGCGACCACCACTCATAATTCCTAGTAACGGAATTGGCTTAGGGCGATACTAGGGAAATGTGGTAGTAGGCAGTGGAATTAATAGTCAACTACGCGTATAATCGATCCCTATGTAATTCTATGTATAAAAACCTTTAGCGCGTTGCTTAGGCATACCTACCTATCTAGGTAATTAGACGTTTACATTTTCACGAGGTTACGGTGAGTGACAGTTGCTGTTACAAGCGCAACTGTGCGTAAACTAATATAAATGTAAAATAAAAAGGGATATTTGTGGTCTCATTGTATTACACCATAATGTAAAAGTGCTCGTATTTTCAAGTGGTCGCTGTTCTCGTGATTCGGCGCGCGGACTGTTGGCTAAATCTCGCAGCACATAAATTTGCCAGGTTCCGTTGTGAAAGCCAATATTCTTTACCGCGCTGAGCGAGGTCTATTTCTAACATTAAATAAATTACTGCAATATTACAAGAACGAATCGGTAGAACTTGTTCTTGCCGGACGCGTCTAGACGTGGCATCGCAAACATCAATTCTGCATTAGTTTTAAAGTTTGAAACACGAATTTGATGCGTGAGCTTTATAGAATTGGCCGTGCCGTGTAATATTATGTGGAGCATCCAAGTGTTTATTTTTTACGATAACTTAACGGGTCGTTTGAATTTAAATGGCCGCAAATGAAGTCGATTGCCTTATCTTTATGGAAAAGACGTTAAATTTACAATGCTTGTTTGGAATGATTTCTTACATTTTACATGAGAAATAATTCATGCTTTCATGAACTGGCGCTTTGGTATTAGCATACATGAATTGTTTAATTTTGTAATGCAAATTCCAATATCCTCTACTTCTATATATAAATAAAAAATAGTGTTGCTAAGCGCAAGGCTCGAGAACGGCCGGGGTAATTTGGCTAATTTTTTCATATGTTCTTTAAGGCACACGGAATGATTTTATGGATAACGAAAAAAATTATAAAAGAAATGGAACGGGTGCAAAGCCGCGAGGAACTAGTTAAAAATAAAACACATTTTGTACCAGAAGGCCTCCTCAGCAAACACTTTTCAATCGATAAAAATAACCAATAAATTGTAATCTTCGTAGAACCCTTCGACTTTGATTAACCGTACAATTAACCGGGCGGTTAGCAACGAAAGCTCGGCGAGCGGAGCTGTCGAAGAACAATGGTTGCGAGTGCCGTCACGAACCGACGTATTGCCATTACACGTAATGCGAATAAATCCGATCGGTGCCGTAAGTGCCCGAACGGGTCAAATTGCCAATCTGCATGACCCTTTTACGATGGGAATACGGACGAGATCACTCAATACGTCTTGTTAAGCCATGTAACTGTTAAACTGTTACTTCCATTTAGTACCAGTAATATTATACGCGTCTTGCAATGCAGGTTCAATTGATTCACAATATTCAGGTCTTTTGAGTATTGTTTATTTCTGTTTAAGAGTTGCTATAATGTCTATTCAAAGCCTTTGTTAAAGAATTTAGTAAGGTAGTAACCGAGAGTACTAGAGTACTGTTATAAAGAAACTCAAATCCTGCTAGTATCATAAACGCAAAAGTTTGTGAGTATTTCTGTCGGTCTGTCCATATGTGTATGATTTCTTTTACAAATTTGGCACGTACTCGTAGACTAAGTAAGTCTCTGGAATAGAACATTGACTTAGGATCCTTAATATTCTAATATTTCCAGAGGATTGAGATTTACGCATGCTAAATCCCGAAATCTCAGTGCTTTAGTCTAGACTAGACACTAAAGAGACATGTAGTAATTTTGCACAAAGTTCATCATACAACATAGATACGAGTAAAAACTACCTATTTTCGTGAATTCCCAATATTTTTTTGTAAACATCGCCAAGCAAGGGTTTGGAGCAAGGGTTTGAAAGCACATCACTCGAAAGAATATAATTATCAGGGTATTACTGCCATACCTACTTAGGTACCGTTAAATAAAATGGAGATTAATAAAATTAGAGAAGTCATTTTCTTTTTCTCCACTTGTATTTTAAATTCAGTATAGTTTTTCAAAATTTTTGACTAAGATTTTCAAAAATCACTTACCAGATCTGATAGTTTGCGTGTAAAATTTAGTTAAAAATAAATCAAAAATCTCATCTTACCTGCGGTTATGGATATTAGTTCTGACTGCGCAGCACGGGGTATTGATGAGCTTCTGTTCATCATTAACGTCATGTCGGTACGTCGCAAGCACGTCAATTTACTGCATGCTGCAACATGGTTGCTTGACTAACAAATTTGCAGTTGGGTTCTAGCTATTAGTTGAGGCATTTCGCGTCCAACCCACGTTCTAAAGCCTGCGAACCGCGGTCTGCTACGTTTCCAATAACAAATTTATGACTCAATTCAAAAAGAGGAATTATGCGCCTAGATCGAGCATTAGTACAAACACTGCGCTTCCAATTATTTACGACACGGAGCGTTTGCGCCGCCAGCCAACTATTTCACAATGCAATGTTCACGCCTTTGACTATCGACTAAGTTCAAATGTAATTTATTTTCTGCTAATGCCAGTTGGGGGTTAGGGAGAGTTGGCAGAATTAAACTCAAAGATTTGTTGTGTTTTAGGCGCTTCTAATTTGCATGGACTATAAGATAATATCAGGTTTGCGTCGACATGATGTTTCACATCAGTCAGTCTTGGCTTATCCCGAAGTCAGACTTGAGTTAAATATTTTCTCGTAACAGCAAGAGGGCTTCACAACTTCGATTACGAAGCTTCACAAAGACTAAAGATTTTCCTTTTGTAAGGTATGCCTGAATTTATCCTGATAGTTTTTAGTCACTGAGTACCCCTTTGAAAGAACTACAAGGAGCTATGAGCATGAGCTTTTTTCTCGAATTATGTGTCCTTGTGTGGAAAAAGCTCGATTGCATAGCGTCAGAATTGACACCATGATTAATTTACACCAAATATTTTGACACGTACGCAAAATATTGTATGGTCGTAATCTATTAAATAGCAATAAACAGCTGTCATTTAATTAACATATACGTGTGAACGGAAGATTCAACATGCGGATGAGTTAGGTATAGACACAATGTGATCAACGCTTGCGCATCTCATCTTGTGTTCTGATGGATCATTCGTGTCAATGTTAATGAGCCGCCAATCTAATGCTTGACACCATACTCATACTCGTGTAACAATGAGCCTTATTTTAGCCTGGCAATTTGGCAGTGGCATAACAGAGATGTCGAATACTCTGACCTAAGAAATCAATGTCTAGACTCTAGCTCTAGACTGTCATCAACACTCGTCAACTTGACTGATTGTTGACGGAACTTGCGAGCTTATTACAATGTATTAATTATCGTGGCGACTGTGTTTGCGGAAATGCATGATTAAACTTTAATAACAACAAAAACTGGTATACCTCTTGGACATGCCTGAAATGCCAGTTTTCTATATACATTGACATGTAAATAAAATATTGAAATCGCCTTATATTTACGACGTTGTTTTTCAGTATTTTCTTAGTTAGGCAAAACATGTTCGTGGTGAATAATAATAACACCTGCAACTAAAATAATCGATGCTATGCATTCCGAACATCAACATGAATAAACTTAAGCTTGAACTAACTATTTTCAAATGATCGAAACCAGAAAATTCCGAAAGAAAGAACGTTACGTTGATACTTACCTACTTAATGCACACGTACGCTGAGCTGACGAGCAAAATTAACTGGTCACTTTTCAAACAAAGGTCTATGAAAAGTGCCCCTTTATTTTTGCTCGGGAGTATAGTACATGCCCACCGTACCGTTTTAGGCTCTTTAAGGGTGTCCTTCCATTTGACCTAAAAATTATAGACAAAACATCATTTAACAAAATTTAAATATCTGATAAACCGTGAACTTTTTAAAAATCGAAAAACCTTTATGCGTGGCTCACATTAGGTTAGGTTAGGTTTGTTTTATAAGTTTTTAAAAAAGTTTACAGTTTATCAGATATTTAGTTTGTCAAATGACCATTTTGTCAAATGATCATTTTGTCAATAATTTTTAGGTCAAACGTTAGTGAACCCCTTTTAAGATTTCGTCCAATGCACTTTCGGGAGTATCTATTAATTTTCAGGCAAATTTACCTATTGCGTGTTTTTATATCCGACTTTCCGTTGATAGGTCTTTTGAACTTCGATATTATAATTCATTGTTATAATACTAAATTAATCAGAAACTTCGTTGCTTAACATTTAGAACAATCCAGCTTTGCGATTTAGTAATTTTTCGAATTAAAGCTTTTAATTAGCTATAGCAACACCTACCTTTAAGGAATTCTGGCTCAAGATATAAATACAGATTAACTCCGTAAGAATTTTTGGCAAGTGACCTTTACGAAACCTTGTTATCAGGAAATTTAAATGAACTAGAGCCAGTTTAAAATGATAAATAAGTCGAAAACATACAATGGATAATTCATAAACTACTCAATCTATGAATACTGAACCTATTAGACAATACCTAGTCTCAAAAGGCTAATACAATTAAGATAATCGCGTTTAATAAAATTTCATTTTGAAGCGTATAAAAAAAGCCATGGTAGCCTATTGGTGTGACCTGTGGCCTCTCAAGCAGAGGGTCGTGGGTTCGAGCCCGGGATCTCTGAGTTTTTCGAAATTTATGTACGATAATACACTGCACACATCCGCGAAGCAATTCAATGGTGATGACAAGCTTATTCGCTCAGTAGGTACAACAAATTAGGATAAAACAATTCCAAAAGTGAACTAATTGAGCTAATTATTAGCGGGTGTTAATGTTAGTTACGTATGTGCTTATTAAGAAAACATATTTCGATTCACGACTAAAATTTCACCCTGCATTTGTAACATGCACTTGTCAATTATCGATAAAATAATTAACTTGCAATACCATTAATATACTTAGTAAGCCATAATGATGGGAGCGGCCGGTGTTTCCCTGCTTTCCCACCGCCCACCTGCTTTTTCCATGCTGCGTCCAACCGCAGAATCAATGGCGATAATTGTCCGGAACCATTGTCCGGCAAACCGACTACGCTTCACTTCAGCGCACGTGTTTAATCATTAAAATAATTACCGGTGGCTTTATATGGGCTTAATTACTATAATAAGACGTAAATATGGGGTTATTGTGGCTGCCTCGCGCTTCACTGCTTCCGGCTAATTTGTGATGTCCGGCACTACCCAAATACGCATAATAAATAATCCTAATAATATTATTTAAACGCGAAACTTAGAAGTATGTGCTATGTGTATGTTTGCGATTTTGTCACGCTAGAACGGCTGGACAAATCTGGATTAAATTTAGCATCTCTAAAATAACACTAGTCTACTATTCATTCTGATTTTACATCCTAAAGTGAGACTATACAGAATTTCGGCATTCCATTTTCAAGGGTTTGGTGTCAGTCAGTCAGAATTTTTAAACATATTTTGAAGAAGCAATTATATTATTAGTATAGTATAAACTATCTAAGTATTAGATGATAACTTGCTGGTGCTTTCATTAATAAGATTAGGTAACCCTAGCGTAGCGTAAGTAGTGTAGTAGAGGTAGGTACCTACTACAATAAAGAGTAGAAAACTAAAATTATACACAAAATTGTTGCCTTGTTCAAGAATTTGGCGGCAAAAAACAAAATTACAAAGAAAGTGGCAAATTTATTTAACTTTCAGCTACATATTTAATAATAATAATAATAAAAAAAAAATTACATTTGAAAAAAAAAAACTACACACAAACAGCAAAATACAAACTAATACAAGTTCTAGTTTTAGCTTTTAAATACTATTCTCAGGGACATATTTAGCGGAACACAAAAAAAGTACCTAAGTAACTTTTTTTTGTGTTAAGGTAAGTAACAATTTTTTTTTCTAGTCAAGCATTAACAATGCTTTTGCAAACTTTTCTTGTGTTCCGCTAAATATTTATGTCCCAGAGTGTATTTATTGTCGCACTTCGTCATTGGCGATATTTTTCCAAGCGCATCCCATCCCCACTTAAAAAATCTGGTTCGAGTACAATGTCACAAGATCAAACCACCTATCACGTTGTGCTACATTGGTAGAGCCTCGGTAGGGCATTAAATGATTAACCCAATTGTCACATGTATCTTCATAAATTGACCACTGGGTGGCGTTGTCGTCGCACTTGACCAAGATCGGTGATACATTACAAAATGCGTTATTAATCGGTGTTTAAGTTTCCATCTCATATCAATTAAGGCCTGGCTAAAAACTACGAAATATGCATAATGACAGGCTTAATATGATAGCTGCACATCGCAATCGACGCTTAATCTCGCCTCTCGTAATTTATCAGACCGCTGCGACGTTTTATCCCATGCCGCGGATGAATTTAATTCGGTTTTAACAGCATAGTATTCAAATTTATGTAATCAATCACCGGATTGTTATGAAAGTGTGCGATACGAGATTTCTCGACTGGATTTGCATCATCATTGCGATACCGTGACGAGGACAAGAGAGGCATCTCGTGTGTCTATCCGTTACGAGATGACTAGATGGATTTTAGTCACATTTTCAGAGTTCAGATTCAGGCAATGTTTACTGTAACGTTTTAAGGTGTCTTAGATATAATATAACTTCATATTAATATGCGGAATGAACAAATTAACTAAACAAAGAACAAAGATTACACAAGTAATAAGTTTAAAAATGTACAAGGTAATAATATTCATTATTAATATTTCAGCATGTGCGGAATTACATTTGAAATGTGCCATGAGCTTTTCGGTGAAGGAAAAACATTGTGAGGAAATCTGCACACATCTGCGAAGCAATTCAATGGTGTGTGTGAAGTTCCCAATCCACACTGGACCCGCGTGGGAGCTATATAGCCCAAATCCTCAGAATCAGAATCAGAATCAGAAATTATTTATTTGCTAGAACACGGTTACATGGATCTTAAATATCTAGAACAGTACATGCGTATTCAACCTGCATGCAGGTGTGCAAAATTACATCAGTCACTTTTACCGAGCTTTTACCTCTTAACATATTTCTAATTTAATGGAAGTCAAATATATTTACAATGTCAAATATTCTTTAATACTATAAAAGCAATTGTCCTCTAGCCACTTAGTCAATTTACGTTTAAATAACATCTTACTTTCTAATTTAATATCTAAAGGCAATTTATTATACAGGACTATACACATATTATAGCAGTAAATGGAGGAGGTCTATGCCATAAGACACACCGAATTACGCGATAATTTATAAAAAAGAAAAAAAAGACTACATTGTACTGACATTGTAGCGAATTCGGAATAAAAGGGCTATATAATTATCTTAGTTGGAGCAGTACTGTGATTTTTTTAATCCTCATTTTTCATTTATAATTAAATCACCCCTTTGGCGTCGAGTTCACCTTCGGCCTAAGCATGGAAATATTTCACTACTTCAATTAAACAAACCTGAAAAACGATTACAGGGCTATCGACTCAAACTAACTCAACCACGAAAGTTTTCACGACAAGGAAGGAAAATGAGCACGTGGGTCACCTGATGGTAAGTGAGTACCATCACCGATGGATACCTGAGACACTAGAAGATTGCAGATGCGTTGCCGCTTAGAGGGCTAAGATATTGCATAACCTCATGTGCCAGTCATTTCACTGGCTGTCTTACTTTACTTTAGAAACAGCAGCGCACGCACTGCTGCATGGCGGCAGGATTAGCGAGTAACACGGTGGTAACAATCCGGATGGTTCTTACACAAGACGAGGTCCTGCCACCCGGAGAAATAGCGTCATATGTATTTGAAATTCTATCCAGGTTAGTACTTAGGTAAGTCCAAGAAAGACCTGTGGGTTGCTGACGGGTAAATGTCAAATCAAATCTAATCTAATTTGCAAACATAATAATTTTTGCTTTCCCTATACATTAAAAGTATGACTACAATTAATTTTGACTTAAGAATTTAGCAAAGTTCACGCAACAACTAACTTATAGGCAGGTATTGCAATTAAATATCTTCCTACATAACGGCGTAATAAGTTACAAGTAAGTATTGCCTGATACTTGCGCACAAACTTTTAAATCATTCGTGACGTATGTGAAGTGCTTCCCACTGCGTTCTTAATGATCTTTCAGAATGCGTACACAGTTTAAGATATGTGTTTATTATTTGGCGTCTGACAAGTATAGTTATTAACATTTGTACCTCATTATATGCCATTCGAGAGGGGCATGCTAGTGTCTAGGTCACTTGAGTGGACTCCGCCAATAACTCACCGACATCGGACAGCGAGCATTTATTGTCTGATTTTAATGGCGGGATGATGCAAATACGAAAAATTATAATGTGCATTTTAATATTATAAATTAGGCAGTCAGTTTGTTTAAGTGCAGAATTAGGTTTAATTGGTGATGTTACTTGGTATAGAACAATAACTACAACCGATCCTGAAATAAGATAGTTAGAATCTCAGTGAGTTACGCTCACCAGCCTTTCCTCTTATTTGCATGTGCCTACCTTATTTTCTCAGAAAATGTGTTGCGTAATTATTCAAGTAAGTAATCTCAGTCCGAAGCATAATGAAGTCGAGGGAGACACTTATCTCAATAAATGAGCCATTATTCGAGACAACTGGCTTCATATTTTCGTCCGTAGCTGATCTATTACATATTGTCCTAGGCATCAGTCACTCGCAATCTTATCGGCGCATCGTGGGAGCACAGCACTCACTATTAATACCCATTCGCTAATTTGAGCTGCGATAGATGGACCTGACAAGAAAAGTGGCCGCCATATTTAAATTATTGTTAATTATGTGAGTTCCAAATTCTGATGACATTTTAATTTATTTATCATAAATATAATTATAATTATCATAAAATATTAGCAGTCATCATTTAATAGAGGTAAAAAGAGTTTTTTTTTTCAACATAAACGACTAAGATTTATCTCAATTGAAAAATAAGTATATTTAAAATAATTATTTGTCACTTACTTACGTTAGGTACGTTGTTATAAGGAATTTAGGCACTCGTATTTTTAAGGAACTGAGCAAAGACAGACTATTTCAAATTCAGATTTTTAGTCTTACTTGAATCATAATTCTCGTTAGACCTATATTGTTAATGATGTTGACACATATGACAAAACTGAAAATCCCCTTGTCACCGAATATACTGAATCAATAATCTCGCTCAGCAATCTCATCTAACAACCTTACCTTAGGTAGCTTACCTACTCGATACTGGCTCAATTCATATTTATAACTGTTAACAGTAAAATATAAGCTTGCACTATGGACGTTAGGCAACGGATAAACGTAGGTACTTACACCTTTATTTAAAATAAACATCTAAGATTCAAGAGCAAACATTAGTATTCATACACATATCTGACCCGACGGACCTAAAGCTTTGTAGTCAAATCCACTCACCACTAACCTAGACCCGATCAACTTAAAATAAATATTTAATAGTGTTAAACGCGTAGTTAAGTTAGTCGTACGTAGAGCACGCGTGTTCCGTGGTAGGTACTAGGTTGTGCAGCGTAAGCGTAGTGCACACGGTAGCATCGGCGACGCCCGCGCCGCCCGTGAGAACTGAGTAATTGATCTCGCTAATCTCATCTAACGACCAGTCTCACCTCAACCGATAACATCTAAAAATACGAGTGCAATACATTTGTAACTGTTAATGATATGTTTTGAACGTTGCGTTGAATATTTGTAGCATTGCAAAATAATGAAGTCATTTGATTAGAGTTTTCACAGCTACATTTTATAGGTTAATATCAAATATCATATGTTTTCAGCCCTCTCATTCTGAGAGGAGGCCTGTGCCCAGCAGTGAGACGTATATAGGTTGGAGATGGATGGATGATGTTTTCAGTATCATAACAAACTAAGCCAAGTCCATATTTATGGTATAAATCTTTACCATGTGTGGTCCGTCTTTTATTACGTAAAATTTCAATTCTGTGCAGGTAGCAAATAAACTTCTGTAAATAAGTATTTGAAAATAAGATATCAACCAATATAATGTATCAAACAATTTACGACATGTTTAGCTAAGTTTTATTGACAAGTAGAAATAACTTAGATGTTAGTGATAATAATAAACGAACTGCGTTAAGCTTGCTTGTTTTATAGCCAAGCCTCGGTCGTAACTGATAGTAAGCTTATACATTGCAAACCGCATCCAATATTTCGTTATTAACCAGCCGTAAACCTTCATCATCGATGCAATGTTGATACAAAGCATTGGCTACAGCGCTAAGCCCGTCAGATCGCATCAGTACGCTCGTCTGGCTAAATAGAGTTTCATAACTGTACAGTTAGTCACCTCATTCAAGGATTATGCGGCGGCTGGTGCTTGATTGGCTTTTTCTCACACGGCTGCCGATAAATGCGTCAGATAAGCCTCGCCGTCGATGACTAACTGATCCGATCTAGACTGATGTGATTTTAAAGATGTTCCCAGCTACGTAAGATTAGAAACTGCTGTTTATTTTTTTACGTGTAAGCTGCTTACCGTTTAGTCGTAACCACTAGTAATGCTAGCATTAATATTATACGACATGTCGAAAAACATATTATAGTAGTAGTTAACCATGCTCGATAATGAAACAAAACAATTCCAGCAGAAACCTATACAGATTCTGAAAAATACGTAAGCACCTATAGGTATTTAAAATTTGTGCCGATGTGATGAATTGGCAACACAGAATTTTATTTCATCCTACGTAAGTAAGTTTTAATAATTAAATGGTTATTATATGTTTCAAGAGCGATTTTGGCTAACTTGCAGCGGAAACTATAAACCACAACCCCAACAGGGCCCTTATTTTTAATGGACAAATATTTAACTTTTTCGAACGAATGTGGTCTCAAACAGGACATGTCGGCCGTGTTAACCTTGTTGCGTTAATGCACCCTAATTTCACCAGCATGAATGCGCAGCGAAAAACTGACATGTCAGCCTGTTTGCACGACTTGCCCGTGAATTAATACTGGCCGCGCCGGCGCGCACGCACTCCGGTCACGGATCCTGGGGGGATACTCCGAAATTCGATTTTCAAAGTTCGTTTCGTGCGGTTCCGCTCATACTAAGTCATTCATTTGAGAGTGAGAGGGACGGTATGATACGAACTTCGAAAATTATAATTCTGAGTAGTCCCCCTGCGGATGGCGAGACGTAGGTACCTACGTAACAACGTAAGACAGTTAAAGAGATGTTTTTTCGTGCAAAAGTAATGGCATAACGTTTTTGATTGTTATTATTTATAACAAAAATACTTTTGATATGCTTTTATACTTAAACTTTAAAAGCGGACTATTTATAATTAGGTATCAAACTGGAATTCAGTTTTACGACATTATCTATTCTATATACCAGTAATTTCAAACTCGCTTGAGAGGGCAGCCTGTTGTCTAAATTATACCTGACTCACTTTTTCTTTCAAATAAGAGTACAGTAAAACGTAACGTAATGTAGGTACGTAAGTCAAACCAAACGCAAGCCCATTTTATGTCAAAAAAAGGACAGTTTGCCACTACCAATAGCGTAAGGGTGCGACCACACCGCCGCTTAAAAAACGGTGACGTTACGGAATCGCAACAAAATTTATGAAGAAACGGTGAGAAAACGAGACGCATACGACACGTCACTGCGTATACGCGGCGGTTTGGTCGCACCCTTAAATAAGCATTTTTTCTGATTAGCGGAAAAGCTACTCACAAGCAAAAATAATGTACCTAGTTAAAACTTAAGATCCTAAACTTAACTAACTGAAATCAATAATAATAAAGAGAAAGGATTGTCTGTACGCTCGCGCTCTGAATCATGAATACCTCGAAATTATATAGCGCAATGTGACTTCTTGAGGTCGGTCGGAAGTCTCACGTACATATTTTTAGACGGTCTTCTTAGAACTGCATCGCAATTTCGGAATGCAAAATAAGAATCTATTTTTCCTAAGTCGCTCGCGTTCAACCACAAATTCTTAGTTTCAAGTAGATGTGGATCATGAATAGCAGATAGATGTAGGTACATGCATTGATTTAAATGAATACCATCCATACTGAACTGAAACTGTGAACTGTAATTGGTCATAGATTTTTTTTAATGTAACACTGTTAAATACTTATGGTTCTAGCAAATAAATACTTTTTTTTTTTACATATTGGGGAACTGTAAAAGAAAAACAAGAGCATCTATAAGTACTTCATTAGATCGTAATCGGAAAATGAAACGTGCCAACAAAAGCCTTTTTTACATGAGATATCAAAGTTTTCCCTATCTCAAAACTACAGTGATGGTCCATGTAAAGGATTTGAGGGCTGATTAGCAGAAGCGATCGAATCTTAGGGCGAAGGGCAGATCCGCGATAAGCCGCCGACGTTGGCAGCAATGGCAGCGCATGCGTAATTAGAGATAAACAGAAAATAATTGGCCGCAATCACGAGCTATAGCGAACGTGCCGGGGCGGCGCCGCGATCGCTTAGCGGAAGGCCTCTGACGGCTAGAATAGGCTACATTCTTAATGAGACTAACGCATTAACAGAAAATCGTGACACAATTAAAGATATATACCTTAATTGGTGAGAGCTAACGGAGCCGTGTCGATATATTTTGTAACGGCGTGGTTATCGTTGTTTATTGCGCGGGAAATGTATCGTTTGATAATCAGAGCAGAGTGGTTGCAGTTCATCACTTACAGCACAGCCCCTTCATAAATGCTTGTTGTGCTACTGTTAAGATATCATTGTTTGTATTAATCTTTTTTTGTGTCTTTATCATTTGTCTTTACAAGACAACACAGACAAAGACAAAACACGACTTATATATATTTTGTATCTCACTTTTATCAATAAGTTGTACATGGGTACATACACTTTAGTTATTACTAGGATGCTTCAATCTTTAATAGGTATCTGACTATAATTATATTTATGTAATATGAATATTATCTCAGTCGCTGTTACAGGATCACACCATTGCGACTTGTCAAGGATCAAAGGTTACCCATGTCGTTGCATATGATCAAATAAGAAAACATAATTGTTAACAGATAGTAGTACAAAATCAAACTTATCCTACGAAAGGGAACTCTTTCAGCTAACCTTTTATGTTGAACTTTAAGCTTTTTTTTACTATTACATCCTTTGTTGCAAAGTTTGATCTGACAGTTAAATTCATCTATAATTTTGTAGAATTAACACAGCAGTGAAATCATGGCGAATCTCTTTATTGACATAAATTATAAATTGCACTCAATGAAATAAAACAAATAATAATAATACAAAATTAATTTTGCACAACAAATCATGCTAGCAAATCTCTAATCCGTTTTCAAACAGAATAAAAGCATTCCCTTCTCTTTGATTTTGATTCATCGTGTCATGAACAAATTGCTCCATAGGTAATAAGTCATAAATCTGGCCTGAACTCGTGCTTACTTCGAACTGTCATTAAACGTTAATACACTTTTAGCGTGCCACTCAAAACAAGTTCACGTTTGTTGCAAAATTTGACAATTCAATCATACCGCGTCCAGGTCATGGGTCAGTCTGCGAGTCTGACAACAAAGCCTTGCGCAAGCGCGTCTCATCGATCAAACAAACAACTCGAACAAATCGGTGTACTTACAGAAAACACCTACTTCTCACGGAAAGTGAAAAATAACCGAACGTGTTTCATTCAACTTGCTCTATTAACGCCATACAGGTTATTCGCCACAAGATTCAACTCAAATTCGAGCCTACCAAAAACCAATTATAAATTGAAAATTTGCATTTTGTTTAATTTATGTAACTAAATCACGATTAAGATTGAGTCATTCCGAATTTAGATTGAAATTAATTATTAATCTCAATTAATAAACTGACAATCGTAGTTATTAATTTGCACCGTAAATTAAGCCCTGGAGCGTCCAATTAACGCTAATGTTATCGGCTAAATGCCGGCTCGTAACTCATAGTATCAGTGGTGAGAGTCTGTTTACAATGCTACTCTAGGACCGAGGCTGAGACTTGAACATACGCAACGTTAGCAAGGTTGAGCGAGGATTCTTTTGATAAGTATTATAC
The DNA here is from genome assembly GCA_963854515.1 of Pandemis heparana. Taxonomy (NCBI): domain Eukaryota; kingdom Metazoa; phylum Arthropoda; class Insecta; order Lepidoptera; family Tortricidae; genus Pandemis; species Pandemis heparana. Next base: position 11,320,428 of record OY978008.1, on the reverse strand, counting down.
CTAAAGAAGCCTCTAGGGTTCTTGGCAGCGCCACTAGTGGCACGTAAAAGTGTGCAAATAATACACATTATAATCTTATAGTATTTGAAAACGGTCAGAATGAATGTATGTAAAATGCCAAAAGTGGTGCTTTTTTCTCGATTGAACCACTATTGATAAATTTGAAAAATATAAAAAATATCATTTTGCATAAATAATGTTATAACATCTGTTTGGCATTATGATTAGCAGATATAGCGCATCTTTAATACCTGCAATGACATATATTAGGCGATGTAAGTATCTACAGTTGGTCCTCGAACTTAAGTACCTATCCAGTTTTGTATAAAGTAAGTACCTACGAAAAAGTAAACAAGTAAGATAAGAACCGAATACCTTGCTACGCAGGCCGAGTAGATTCTGAGGCTTGCGTATGCGTTCACATTTATGCAATAACTAAGTAAATAAATCAGCAAAAAACTGAAATTATTGATTTATTTAAATTCTCTTTAAGGGTTTTTTTTCTAATAAAAGGGTGTAATTTTGAACAATTAACGACTCTACTTTTAGCTGCACGCTTTGTTTTAAATATAATTTATCATCCTTTCGTACATCAAGTATTTATTTAAACAGATGTGTGACCATCAGTTTTAATTAAATGTGATCAACAAAATAATAAGAAAAGGGAAAAACATTGACTTCTCTCATAACAGTCTCATAAACAGTTATTTAATATACAATTTACGGTAGTAGGGGCTACCTTTTAATACTGCGATTTTTTTGACCTGTTAATTAATGCATTTTAATAATACGATAATAATAACCACTTTACATTATAGCACATTACGATATTAAAATACCTGCTTTAAAATGGAAAGGGATTACAAACAGACCAGTAACACTCTTAGCCTATAATTAAAGTAGCATAAATATCGAAATGTGTTATTCGGTAAGCGCGCTTCTACACCTAAGCAGACACTGATTATAGTTACAATGATGTGGAGTCGTGTATAATTGGTAGTTATTGCTATAATGATTGGGTTCTCGATAATTTTAGAGAGTATCCTTGTGAATAGCTGCAGGTCGCTGTTTATGGGGATACGTGAGGTTAGGCTGCAGTGCTCTCACCTCCGGAGACTGAGCTGCAGATTAACGACGCGAAATCGATGTTTGTACAGGTCCGACCTCTTCCAATAATAGGAGCTGATCGATCTACGAGGCGGTAAATTGCCAACTACAGACGCACTTGGGAAATAACGAACCCACATTGTACTGCCATAATGAGACCTCCAATAACAAACGTGTATTTCGAATACGCTATAATTGTCATTGTTTCTGCAAATAAGACAGCGTTGGAGTAGCTTGGAGTTATTTTCTGGGACCAATTATGTTAATACAATATAAAAGGATTCATCTCCCTTTAAATAATGTTTTATACTCTGTTTAACATATATATTCTATTCTCGTTACAGATGCACTCAATTTACGACACAATTGAAAAAGTATGACTGGGCGATCACAAAGCCTGTAGTTGGAATTGTAATTGAGTCTAAATAAGGAGCCATCCATTATACTTGAACGCAACTTATAGGAAGTTATAATCCGCTTCTAAAGACCGCAGAAGCTGGTGGAGCGTAAATCGTCATCAAGACCAACGACTAAACGAATAGAGTAATGAATCAATCTGGGTGACGAAGGTTTTCCACAAACATGTCCAAGCACTCAATCCGTGCCCGGCGGCGGTGAGCCTTAATTGACATGTGTCAGAATGTGTGCAGCTGACCCGCGGGTCACGCGTGAAGTCTGTTATAGCATTCCGCTGTAACTTTCGCCAGCAACCGCCCCGCCAAGAGCCGCTCTCCTAGAAGACGATCTCGTTTTTGGGGCAGCAAATAAAGCTGCATTGTACGGGTGACCCAGTGACCCGACACCTGAACCACCTATTATATTGTCAATCGCGTAATGAATGACAGACGTCCATATCACTAGCCATTTTTACCGTATTGTTATTTTTGAAAATAATAAGCTTCATTTTAAGTAGCGTTCTGTTCAACTGGGCACCTGCCTTGTTCGTATTGTATTCAATCAACCATTTATATAACAGACTCGAATAGTTCAATGTACAATAAAGTGCTTTAAACCGCAACGAAGTTATTCTTTAGTTTAAATTTGAACCCTAGCGAACCCAGCAAAGAGTCAACGGAGCGGTTTATCGCCAACTCACCATCTCAATAGGGCACCCAGTAATTTCGCTATCGGCTGAGTTTGAGAGGATGACGAAATTCAATAAGTAGGTGCATTGTAATCGGTATTTGTACCGTGGCACCTCGCCACCCCCCTGCATTCCTCTCGGGTCCTGGGCTGAACCGGCTGAACTTTGCTCTTATTGTCAACTCGTGCCTGCTGATGCGTCGCGCTCGCTACTTCATTTTGATAGGAAACTAAGAAACCTTCCACTACTATAAATTCTAGAAATAATATTGATTTCCCGTTATCATTATTTTATCATAATCATAGGTACTACGGTGTGTAAAAAGATTTAAGAGTCGAGTTAAAATGTCATTTTCGTGGACGTGTCAGCATTACCAGATCGCTATGTCAGCAAATAGGATATCCTTATAGCTTTATTAGAAGCTAGGTATACTATATTAGGTAGAATCATGTAGTACTTGTGATATAAAAACTAGATCCTGGATGTAAATATTAATCTGTGCTTAATCGGAGCTCGATCACGTTGGTACTTGATTATCAGATGAAGGTGATCTACATGAACGGAACCACTCTAGACCCAAAATATCTATGTTAAGTGTTTTATTTTTGTCACGTAGCCGATACATTGTCGTAAGTTAATGTTACCTGCCAAAATGTTGAGACAAAATTAACCTTAAAGCTCGTCACTTGTATGACCATTGGGATTAATAAAATAACTTATTAAAGATTTTAGGTTTTATTCATTTTATTAACCAAGCCTGGGTTAAGAACAAAGTAGTAAGTACCAAATATGTAGTAATACTTACGTTATGTATCAACAGGGCCCCGTTTCTCGAAGCTTATTAGACTAATAATATTAGTGTTTTGTCTCGCAAAATTAAACGAAAGAATGACACAAAACACTAATATTATTAGTCTAATAAGCTTCGAGAAACGGGGCCCTGATCGTGGTACATTGTCGCAGAAAACGTGTGACGTAATGAACATTGATTAGGTACCATCTAAAATGCAAAAACATTTTTTTACTTTCTCATATTTTTATGCGACCTTATTATTGACTTTTCGACATCTTTTTATAATTGCCGTAAATGAATTGCTCATATAAACTAAACATTGAGCAGCAACAAGGTATAAATCTGCGGTAAATGTCAGGTGTGCTTGAGAGCGCTGTAAATTTAAATCGAAGCTGTAACTTCAACGCTCGAAGATTCCAAGACTGCTTCACAGTTGTTTCTACATCAGCTAAATCAGCATTTCACGCAATTAGAATTATGTACGTAATAATAATATCTGTAGTTAGTTTATAAATTGTTAGGTATACCAGTCACGCAATTGCTGTAACAATAGTACAGTACAAATTCAATTCATTGTATCTCGCGAGGCAGACGCTTCGTTGACGCAACGCAAAACAATGGAGTTTTGGTTCACCGACCTTTCGGGATCTGTGACATCGCCGCGAAAATATGGGCACAGCACAGCATAGCGCGAGCGTTGCGTACAAGTGTCGGCAGCGCGGACGAGATGACGACGCGAAGAATGGCGCGCGTCGTGCCCGAGTCCGCCCCTAACGATTAATGCACCACGAAGGTGAATTCCAAATTAGATTACGTATACGTACCTGGTCGTGTAATTGTTATGACGTGCTTTATTAGCCTGTAACTCACCCGCGAGGAAGTTAATATACCTGTCATTGAAAATTGAAATAAGCTTTGCCTTACCTATTATGACTGAGACAGTGCATGATTGCAGCGCAGGCAGATTGAGATATCAAGATTCTGATATAGAAATGACAAATTGTTCAGCTGTTCAAGGCGGCACGAGTCTTTTGCGAATAAATCACGACCACTTTTCTTAAATCTCCTGTCAAAATACGAGCTCTATAAAGACATCGATCATCTACGGGTATAAAATGGTATGCCACGGGATAGTTATGCAAGCGTGTCGTGATAAGCAGACACCTAAATTTGCAACTACGGCAATTTTGAGAAGCATGTGGCTGAGTGGTTAGACCGACATTAGCCGGCCGCTCCCTCGTGCGGCGCGAGCAGACGCCTCCGGCGGGCAGGTAATGCAGGCCCGGGGTCCCAATGAGAGTAATGCGGCCTCTTTACCGCTCCGTGCAACGACGTCTTATTTAGAACACAAACGCGCCACAATCGCGCCTCAAATTGAAGCCTTTCAGCGCAATTACCTCGCGAGCAACGGTGCGCGTTTAGAAGCCGACTATCAAATCAGCGCTCGCTGCTCAACCACCCCGCTAGTTGCCCATCAAATTAGCATATTACGAGTTTTGATGGCGATCGCGTAAATACGTATCAGATGTATAATCAAATCATGTTCACGATTTGCTTTATTGCAAGGTGGCAATAGGTTCTGTAAAAGGACTGTGCATAGCGCTAATGGAGTCGATAACAATATAGCATTAAAGAAAACGAATAAGAGGTGCTACATCTTCCACTTGAAACAGTTAAAGGGTCAGTGAACTCCATTGTTTCCAATCTAGTACTCTAGGCATATAACGGTGTAATTGCTATCCTAAAGCAGTAACGATGTAGGCATGTAACCTGTAAGTGTCTCGTTTTCAACGCGAAGCTTCTTTGAACAAAAAGACTATAAATTGTTTAGCCAGCGACAATGGGCAGATAAACAGTCAACATGTCAAAAGCGCACGAAACTCCAGAAGCATTTCATCTTAATCTTTAATCTTTATCTACTAGCTGCAACATAAGATTTACATCATTCTTGCAGTCGCGCAGTACTTTCTACTAAGTTTTAGGGAGTTAGGTGGTAGTAAGCAATTACAGCCACTCTGAACAATTGTAGGTGGAGTGCAAAATAATCGTAACCAAAATAGTTTTAGGTGTACATATCTATATAAGTGCTAGGCAATACCCAGACTAAAGGATGAACTATTTAAGCGAAAATAGAACATCGTACGACAATAAATACCTATTGGTTGCTAAGCATTTCAGTGCGTCATAATTATAATACGACCATTAAAGCTGCATCTTAGTCACAAATCCACCAAATGGCTCGTGTCATAATTGTTGCATAACTTGTTTTGTAGGTAACCTTGTGGACAGCTTTTATGAAAACAGTCTAGACACTAAAACTATTTTAAGGCAAAGAATGTGACACCGCCTGTGGGTGGTGTAAAAAATGAATCCAGTATGTTATTTACCCGTTGATTAATCTTTGATCTATTTATATAGAAAGCTAAATCATTAACCATATCATACCATATTATGGACCATCAATGTTGTCTGAAATAAACGATTTTTTTTATTTTTTTTTAAGCTTCTATTTTTCAAGGAGGAAACAGAGTGATTCTTTTAGGGTCCCGTAGTCAACGTGGCAAAAATGGAACCCTTATAGTTTCACCTTGTTCGCGTGTCTGTCTGTCGGAGGTTTAGCTCAGAGACACTTAAACTGTACTAGATACCTAGGGCCTTACCATGACGTCTTAATGCGTTTCAGTTTAGGTTCGCTCGCTGTCAGATTTCATACTAAAAGTGACAACTAAAACTTGAACTGAGTCGGAATTAGGACGTCATGGTAAGGCCCCGTAGGTAACTAGACATAAGTGTATAATAAATTACGTTGACAACGAGACAGACTTAATTTTAAAGGCATTGTTAAAGAGAAGCTTTCCTAAGTAAGTACGAGTATAGTATATGTAACTAGCTTCTTCCCGCGACTTCGTCTGCGTAGAATGATACATATAAACCTTCCTCTTGAATCACTCTATCTATTAAAAAAAACCGTATCAAAATCCGTTACGTTAGTTTTACAGATTTAAGCATACATAGGGACAGACAGACAGACAGACAGACGGCGGAAAGCGACTTTGTTCTATACTATGTACCAAGTGATAGTGTTAAAGCAGGTTTTTTTTTCTCATCTACCTGCCCCATGGTGTGGAGTGTCATTAGATACCTACGTTATAAAAATATTGCCTTTCCATTCAGGAATTCGTTTGCGAAATATAACTTTTAACGTTGCCAGTCTCCAACACTCGTGTGACGAGTCCAAAAATTATACACACTTAGGTACGTGGTACTTGAGTTAAGATAAAGTTTAAGTTAGGTGGTTGCAGGACTGGTCTGATAGTGAAACCTCGCCTGTATAAGCCGCTTCAAATGGGTCATAGATGTTGGCAAACAATGGAACACCAAGATCGAAACCCCAAGAAGTAGGGCGCGCGAGGAACGTCGTCCGCGGTGGTGAAATGCTAGTGGGCGGCGCCGCGCACGCCGCTACGCCCAGCCCTTTCACCGTCGCCCGCCCGCGGCGCCCCGCCCCTTCTCCCCACCCTCTTACCCCCTCGGCAACCACCAGCACTTAGGGCTACCATCAGCCCCAAATAAACCTTCAAGTCTACCCCTTATGCGTCATCCAGAGATTATGTTACCGTCACTGATAATCGTTCAGTACACCAATATGATAGGCGATATAAAGTATAAAATTTATGTGATTGGAAATGCAAATTTGTTGACGATTCAACCCACAATAAGTGCTAGCAAACTGCATACTTTAAAATACTATAGAATATTCGTATCAGTGTACTTAAAAGCAAAGCTTTAGGATACTTCGGTTCTGTATAGTTTATTTTCACGGCTGACAACCTCATAAACATTGCACATTACGTAAGCACCATTCCCCGAATGGAAACCAACGCCTCGGGGCTTGCCCCATTGAGCATGTTATAGAAAATGGCTCTGTTACAAAACGCAAGGCTCAATACGGAGCCTTCCAACCCTCCGCAGAGTAAGTACAAGCCGTAAGTAATATCGTGCATTAGCAAATAGGTGGGTATTGTTGCACGATCGCCGTCTAAATTGTTAGAGCAGGGTTCAATTTGAAATCGCTGATCATTTAATTAAATCTTTGCGCTGCGATCAGAATAATTTGAGCACTTGGTAACCTATAGGTAGCAAATCTTATTATGGTTATTTATAACCTTCTTTTAACGAACTTTTAAACATTTTCAACTCTATTATGAATCTTCAGTAAAGATTTAAAAATGGACGCCCAATGAACTACTAATGGTTACGCATAATTTACTTGTGCACTGCTTACTTATTCTCAAAGGTAAGTTGGCTTTGCCTAAGTAATGCTTATTGGTATCACATACTCGAGAAGCCGAGACGCTTAGCATTCACTAATGATCCCAAGTAGCAATCGCATTGTGTTTATTCGGGAACAATAACTACATTATGCTTATTGTCCCTCAATGCTCAAACCGTACAGCGGATGAAAGGTTAAAAAGCTCAAATAAGCGTGCATTAGGAAAGAGGTGGCCCGTGGGGTCGCGGTTAGAATGCAAACTGCCGCCCATACATTAAATCTGCTGCATTGGAATTGCAAAGTCGTGATTTGTCAAAGCATAATCTAAGGAACCGCAATATTCGCACATCGTAATTATTATCGTTGGTAAAATGGCACCCAAATCTTTAGCGGCATCTCACGGTTTATACCAATACTGGCGCCGATGTCAGCTCGGATATTACGTGACTAACGCGGGAACCAACCCTAGTTTTTTTGTGAAAACTTAAAATAGGAGTTGCCTCTTTCAGTAATGACAATCAATGCACCGAATGCAACTTGATCATAATTTTCAAATTTATGTGAATTGATACAGTACATATTATAATATTACAGTATTATGCATATGCTTATTTGGACATATCATACCCGCAGTTAACTTCGAACCCACCTAACTAAAAATAATTTCACCTAGGTACTTTTGTCATTTAATCACAAAATTAACTGTAGAAATTTGCGTTTCATGTTTTATTACTCTTTTAATGATACTCTTTCATCACTGACTTAAATATATTATAGATAACATTTTTGATATAATCTACAAAAAAAAACCTGTAAAACGATATAATCTGCCATTTCGTATCTTAATAATGATGCCGAGCATAGTAAAAGTTCATCTCACTTTATAACGTTAGATAATGCGCTATAATGTTCATGCATATTGATACAACAGCTTTGTCCCTGACACCCCTACCGATAACGTTGAATTATTTGCGATAATATATAGGACCCGTTACGTTCCGACGACGATCTCCGATAAACTTTGATTTATTACTCGGAATAACAAATGACAAGAGACAATTGAAATTTATAAAGGAGTTTAAGCGTAGTGTGTTACACATAAATTTACAGTTAGCATCACGTTTTCCATACTCCTGATTGTTTACAATGAAGCGAGGCTTCCGAGCTCTTTTGTATTCCACGCGGGAGAGTTTATTGCGGGCCGTGGTGTGGGCCGCGGCTGCCTAGGCAGGCTAGGCAAATGTTTCAGTGTTATGCCCTTTTATGGGGAGTGAATAATTTATAGAAGAACGAATTCAAACAATTGAACCGAGTCTACCCGATGTCAAGTTACATTCGCTTTGCCAATAGTAGTCGAAAATGTTTATAAGTACAGCCATAATACAAAAAATGTAATAAAACATAGCTTTCTGAAAGGGGTCAGTAGGTATTATAATTAGGTGATTTAGAAGGTATCTATATATCTATAAAACAGTTGGTATCAAGAATTCATTTCTGTCTGTCGTTTTGTTTACTCTGACCTTAGAAACATGGCTTTAGCCAGGAGCAACATATAGTTCTTGCTTCACCAAAATTGTATCTCGGAAGTTCGGAACCAAAAGAGAATTCACTAAAAGCTTTTCAACAATTTAAAATTCGTCACTCTCCTAAAATTAAGTTTACATGAACGATATCGTGGGCGCCAACTGTGTAAATTGTACAACTGATTGTAAAGTAAATACCATTAAAACGTATTGTGAAATCTAATTATTGAAGAGCTGAAGTCCAATTTGTTATACTATAAACTAATGATTCTAATAACAGGTCGCATAAAACGATTAGGTACACCAGTCATTGGAAGCGTGAGAAACTACCCTCCCGGTAAACCGTTCCCGCGCCGGCGCACGATCGCGGTAAAATCGGACGACTAGTAACTATTTATTGGTGCCACAGACCAACGCTCCTTCAATTATTAAGCATTTAATTATAGTCAAGTGCGGAGATAAATCGCGAGCAATTATTTCTAATTCTAACGCGGGTTGCCCAATGGCCGCTAGTACGCGCGACGTCCACGAGTGGTAGTTCCTGCAGTGTGAAAAATAGGCCAAGTACAGCTACTAGATGTCAGCAGGTTGGCGGAAAGTTATAATACGGTTCATACCTATTTTAGACGTATTTTTAAAGAGTAAATAGAAATAAAAATGGAGATAAATTGGCCTTCGGTTTCGCACTCTTTGATGTCTTCTTTGGTTTTAAAACTAACACGTATCCAGAGAGCCAAAACATTAGTAAAACATTATACAAATTTATCGTAAATGAATAATAAAAGGGTACCTATGAAAACAATTCTAAATTGATTGGCAACAGTCAAGTAGATCCATAAAGCGATGTACATACATACATACATAAATCACGTCATTATCCCGTACGGAATAGACAGACCGTAATGTAGCCAGACCTAAAGGCCACTATTAGCGTAATTGTGGGCGTATAGGTGGCAATAGGAATCAAAATAGTGATGGGTTGCTAGCCGCATAACATGATTCCTATGGGCTTTTACCATCTGCGCGGGAAGAGAAGCAACTGGTACATTCTATGATTTTTCTTTGCTCCCAGACCAGCAACTTACGTAACTCGCTCGAGATCACCATCGTCTTCATTTTGACAGTTCATGTACGGGCTGACAACTGGCATCGGAATCAGCTAGCTGTCACATTCATACAAGAACTGTCAAAATGAACACGATGGCGATTGCGAGCGAGTTACGTAATAAGCCTGCAGCTTGGAAGCGATGTAAATTGCTTAAAATGTTGATGTCAGTATGTCGCGTCCTTTTCCTTCCGGACTTGGCCAGTACGCTACCACGTGTCTAAATTGAATTTCCCGGAGAACAATTGCTTCGATTACGGCGCAGCCAGACACGGATCGACGCCTAATGAATCTCCCCGCTGTCTTGTTATTTGCTGAGATAAACTCCGTGTTTACCGGGAACATGCGCATGATTGCACGAGCTACCAATAAATTAGATTTATCAGCCAGAAGAAATACGACATGTTAGTTGCTTAATATTTTCTAACTCTATTTCTATGAATTAGGATAAGTTTGTGTCAAAACGGCTCTTTTTTGTCCCATAATTTTCATTGGTCATAATATGGGTAAGTTTTTTTTTTCATAAGACATGAAATCGCGCATTTTCGGGAATTTTGGAAAAGAGAGTACGTTAATTAGTTAGTTTACTAGGTACTCAAATAAAAAGTAAGGAAGTCTAAATCCTCTAAGGTTTACTATCAATTCTAAAAAAACACCTCCTGTTTCAAAAATAAAACGTTTTATGACTAACGAAAATTATGACAACTTCAATTTTATTTTATTTTATGGGATAATAATATATAATAATAATAATAATATATATTTATTTTAGACCAACATATGGATCATTGAGTTAGTTACAATTCAAAAACTTATTCTAGTATTAGTAATCAATTAGGTACAAAATTATCAAATTCAAAATTAACTCAATTCTCAATCAAATTATCAACTTCATTAATTATACATACATGTCAAATAAATTAATTAAATGAAATTAGCAATAGCAAATATAGAAATCAAATTAAGTCTGTGAAACAAAATTACAGTAATTGGAAATTAATAATAATCAATAAATAAACAAAATTAATTTATATATATATATAGACCCGCGTCAAAATTGTAAAGTAAGCTATGTAGTGGGTAGTATCTCTAAATATTTCTGAAAGGAGGCCTGTGCCCAGCATTGGGTCGTAAAGATTAATCGAAGCAATTTGGTTTACAAAGTGAGCCTGGGAGTTCATTTATAGGCTCCAATCGATGATTAGTATCCAAGGGCGACCAACCTCCTCTAACTAGGAAAAAATCTAGATTCACAATGAAAGAAAAATACGACTAACTTCTACCATGACAACAGTCAAAGATAATTTGCAATAATAATAGTAGTTATTAGTGTCAAATCGGTAACACAAATAAGTATGTATTTTACTACATACCAATGTTGTAATGCATTCATTAATATCCATTTACTTTGTGAATCTGCGTTCAACTGTATCTTATGAACATTATACTGGGAACTGCAATTTTATGAATTAACCCCACTCACCGTTGAAGTGTGCACAATGCAGCCTTACAGAGCCATTAAGCAAAATAATCGAATATCGTGTCGTAACACGAAACAAATCAATATCGGGGTGTATTACAACGAACGCACGCGCAGGCCGCCGGCGCACCGCTTCAATCAATAGGATGCAAGCCCCATTTCACGATTTCAATATATTTTAATGAAATGTCAGCACTTAGTGAAACCTACGTTGAGCAAGGCGAACGGTGCTGGTCCCTTCTTTACTGCCCGATTGTTTACGAAACGAAGAAAACAATGACCTGTTCCATTGCAATTCAGTTCCAATATTCACATGTATTAATTAGTACCAACTGCTATGTATTATAAAGTTACTGTAGGTACTGTTAAATATATCGTAAGACTTCTATTTTGTAGTAGGTAATTTACACGTCATGGCTTTGTGTATTTTTTGAACTATCTTGTTTTAAATCATATCACACAAAAGTATAGATTGGTCACGTCTTACTTAAGATGAAAAAAGTACTTAAGTGGTTAACGACAATTTTACTAACAACCCTAAAACTTGCTGTCAAGTTTCAACAATTTCCATTTACCTTTGACAACGTAATGCAGTAGTAAAAGCTCGTACAAGAGGCGAATTGAATTAGCAAAGCGTCGGCAGCGGTGCGGCGACGGACGGCTAGCGGGATGTTCAATATCTATTAGCGGTAATATCTTGCCTGAGAGATGCCTCTGCTCTGCCCCAGTTCCGCAGCCGGTCGGACCAGTTCCCTGGCATCCTTGCGTAACTGCCACGCCTGTTACAAGCGTAAAAATGCATCACAAATCTCCCAAATAACACGCTATCCTTAAAAGCCTTTTAAGATTCGCCAATAAAAGATTACCCGTGACGGCCCTAACATGCACGACTTGGACATCGATTTAAATCGTGGCTGGCCGTCGCAGGCCCTGCACCGATTTTTGACAGCGTAAACGTAATGGAGATAATTACCGAGATTCATAATATAAATCACCAAATTACATATGTCCCCACCACGCCCCGCCATGTCATGCAATTTTGCTCACAGAAATTATACAGCAGTTTTAATTTATTACGCTTCTTTTAATAATTCTACATTACGTAGGATCGTCTGTAATGACCATTTTGGAAAGTAGAGTGGCCGTGCCTGAGTATACCACCCAGCATGTCACTCGGTTTCCTAGAAGCACCTGTAGAAATTGAAATTACTTGAATTAATTTTTATTGCAAGTCTGACAAGATACGAGTAAACTAATTATATAGCACTAACAAGAATCAAGGTTCTTTCGTAAACTCAATGAACAAGGTAAAAAAAGGCTGAGTTAAAAGAAGAAAAAAATCATCTCTATTTACTAAAATAACCTTCAGCTACGCTCCCGCAAAGGTGCTTGCCTCAGATCGTTCTCGGGCACGAAAACACGATAGAACCGCGCACATGTACACATAGTACCGTCGCATCGTGTCGTGTGCTAGGTTCCCATACACTGTAGATGCTGGCTCAAGACTATAATATCAGAACATGATCTTCGTGATAATTTATAGTTAGGGCCGAAGAAAGCTTGCCCGCCTCTATTAAGCGATGCGCACTAGCAACGCCACCGCAAGCCTGCTCCCATTCAGATTACAAGCACGAAAACGGATAATAGTACACAACACGGTTAGCTCGCTGTACCAGAAGGCTAAACCCTTTAATCGTAAAACGTTAGACCAACGTTCTATAACAAAAATAGTTATTTGTTATGCAAGGCTGCAAAGGGTTTGTTTGGCGCGAGTGCCTGAATTGAAACCGGAGCAAGCGAAGGATTCTATGATTGAACCGCGAGCGAAGCGAGAGGTTCAAAAGAAGAATCCTGAGCGTCGCGACGGTTTCAAGGCACGAGACTCTAAACAACTTTGCTGCCGAGCGAAACACACAATTTTTCACCTCAATACAGCGAGAAAAATGGTGAATGGAAGAAAAAGAAAATAAATAAAATAGTAATTAGTTAGGTTTTCACTTTTATACATACATAAATATTTACCTTACAATACATACTATACATACAAAACTGAGTTTTATACAGAATTTTAGTTTATAAAAGAACTTTAGTTTACCTTTGTTACCACCCTACATTGTTTAACTGGAACTGCTTCAGAACTTTACTTTGTTATTTGGTAATTAACACCTTTGATTTACTGATATAACTGTCCGAGCATATTTTATAGTATTTCCGTCGACGAACACTACATTTAGTTTTTCTTTATTACTTGAACTCGTAATTTTTAAAGTAATAACAAAGTCTTTGAATCAACAAAATATCTGTGAAAGATGGCGATTTCTCCGCGCCAATCCGCGCGCAGCATTCGCGCATGCGCGATATTTTCACTTTATGCGCGCGCTAAGAAGTAGCTGCTAAACAGCCTAATATATATGAAAATTATAATGAACTAATTGATCAATGTCTTAAATAAGCAAATTATAGTCACTTTTTAGATAAAAATGAATAATTCGTCGAAATGAAATTTTTATTTATCATCTTTGACCTAAAATAGTTTAATGTTCACGAAACAAACAATAGATAACGGATCGCGTTTCTGAATGTGATTATGTTTTTTTAAATCAAATGAAACATTTCGGGGGTCTGATAAAAAGATCTACATTTGAATTTCGTATTATTCCGTCCCTCTCATTCACCTATTAAGTACTATTCGTGTAAGCGGGCCGACAACATACGAAGTTCAAAGTCCTAATTTCTAAGTATATGAGTAGGTGGACAATGGTGGCCAGCGCCACGTTCGAATTTCAAAAACCTTTTCCACGCTAGAGGGGAAAAAGCGTTTTTCCACGCAGATTTTGAAGGCGAAAGACAGCCCTTTCGAGCAAGTGAGGTGAAAAATGTTTTTACCGTAAAGACGGACAAATAAATGATTTTTATTTAAACAAACGAAGTTCATAAATTGCCTGCAATTGTTTTCTAAATTCGCCGTTGGTGAAATAAAAACAAACTCGACACTGTCTGTGTCTTGTGATTCGGGTGAGGTAACGAGTAACACCCAATCCCGTCAGATTTAGTTTGAAGTGTGCAGCTGTTTACGACGCGGACTATGGCCGTACAATTTACGTGTCTGCTGATTACTGATTGTGTAGTCGGCCGCTGCCAGAGCCGCGCCGGCTCAATAAAATGTTAATAAAACTGCAGCGGTACCGCTCACGTAACGTTTAATGCGACTAGTTAAGCCGGCGAAGTTAAGAGTTCCGTCTAATGCACTCGTGTTCGGTTTAATTTATACTTAACATTACGAGATGATATTAAGACATTACAGCTATTTAGTTTCGCGACACCTGTTTGTAAGTGTTTTGATTAAGTAGGGCTGGCAGTTTGAGAAGTTTGTGAGATACAGTTACTTGATAGTTTGTTTTGGTCGTTCAAGTCTTGAGAAGGGAGACAGGGTTAGGTTGGTAGGGTCAGCAGAGCGACTCGTGACCAAGGCAGCGCGCCGCGCCGTCACGACCGCCCTCGCGCCCTCGTCGCCTCCAAATAACATGATATTACTCACTAACTGGCCATTTCACGCCACTTTCGGTGTGAAATCCGCTGCAATCTTTAGACGGTAAGAAAATATTGTTCATGTGATAAGCTGCCATTATGTTTTCCTACCACGATTTGACACTGACTTGTGATAGCCAGCCTCTAACGCTATTAAACTATAATGTTTGTTCTTTATTGCTTCGATCATTTACACCTACTTTAGATACAGCATTGCCAACAATTTTGATATTTTTAAATGATCGTTTTGCATCGGTGGTCCACTAGCGACTGTGCCGAAAATAGCTCTCAAGGCAACTTTGAGTATTGTTTTGCCGGTACACTTTCTGTTGATTTCTACTGCTGTTACCTCAATGTGTAATAATTGATGTATATTAGCGTGAAACATGTATAATGTATAATCGCCGTTGAAATAGTTGTAACAAAAATAAATAGCACCACTACCCATGGACACCCGGACTCCCAGAGGATTAAAAATATAAAATTAATTTCACCAGCAATCTTTCGCAAGGATTACCGATTAAGACAGTGGTAGGTAGAGATCCAGAGGAGCATTTTCGTAAAGCAATGGAAAATACCTACTTAATTATGTAACTTACGTTAAAAAGTACAAACATTATTAATTTCACTCAATACGACACCATTATGAAAAATTCGAAATAAAATATTGCGCGTGACCCTAAAGCACAATCATGTGCCTGTTTTAACTCGTAGTACACAATATTATCAAAAATCTTAATGCACATTCGAATACAACGGAGCAAAAATATAATACTCAATAACCGTTAATGGACTTTTATATGTAAAGTATTACATTATTCACAGATAGTGGGAAATTTACGAGCACTCAGGCGGTCCGTAAATCTGACAGAAAATGTACTTTCGCGTGCGCAGGCGCACAGTTCATGCGCAGTGCGGCCATCGATCATCCTTTGATCGGCGACGCCGGTCACTCAATCTATTTAAGCCTTTACTCGTAGTGATGAGATGCGGGGCCTTAATACCCCGACTCTACACAAATATTAATGTTGCGGGAGATGGAAAATATTACATTACATTGCATCAAAAGATGTTGAATGTGTTTAAAGCACAAAAGGCAAGTGCATGTTAGAGTAAATTCAACTTCACAGACTGCACGCATATAAGTATGGACACTAATTTACAAAGGTACAAAAGCTACTTACTGGGAGGTAGGCAATCAATGTCAATTTGCGGGTAAAATTAAAGTGTAGAGGCAATTCAGACAGTCATCGTCGAAAGAACTCATTACATTATACAACCTTCGACAGAAACTTTCCATACATCTTTGTTGTACTAAACGACACATTGAATCACCGTACGCATACTCGACTTTTATCATTCATTTAACTCCGAATTATAGGTGCAGTCGATTTAATCGACGCGAAATTCTCACCGTGCATTTTTTCCATATGTCCTGGGACATTTATCGATGGATTGACCTGAATGCACATAAATAAAGTTAATGAGGTGAAAATCATGGCGCAATGCAGCAGCCAACACATCCACATTTTGGTTATTTACAGCAACACATTGCTGGTTAATTAAATGGATATTATTCTCGAGGCATAGTTTCGTATGAATTTTGGCATAAGTAATTAAATGTCAAGAGGTGAGCTCCGTTTTGTTTTTTATGCATACGTATTTAATGATTTCAGTTAGTGTGCTTAGTTATAGGCAATATTAGTATTTATTTATCATAGTGGGATAAGAATGAGTTTAACGATTGACTTTCACGTTTGTATTATCACAACCTTGGCTTGAACGATTAGTTAATAGATACATTCACGGTCGAACAACAAGAACCGGACGGAGTTTGCGGATCCAATTAGAATCCATTTTGTGGCGATTAAAGATAGCTCGAGACCATTGTTTTGTGACAATGCGGCGTCGGTGTAGGAAGCTGCTGCGGCGATCGTTCAAAACCTGTCAGTAGCAAACAGATGGATCACAAAAGAGACGAGCTACAGTAGCATAACTTCAAGTAACGAAGCTTCACCAATTGTAATACAATTTGGTTAACTAAAGTAATAAAGATAGGTTAAAAATTTACGACAGTCAAGGTGTTAGTCAAGTGTTCGTACGGGACAAACACGCATGTATAGTGATATGAACCTACCAATTTGTTTGTATATTTAGGCATCATACTATTATAATAATTATATAAATAATAATGATAGGTACCTGTAGTTATATTGATCAGCAATAACTATTATTTATTATCTCTATAATTATATACATAAAAATGAACGTTGTTAAGCGAAAAACTCGAGAACCGCTGGTTCAATTCGGCTAATGATAATTGCGTTGTATGAAATAAATAAATATACTTAATTCTTTTTTTCAGTTATGTTCCTGAAGTTTCACGAAATGTCTTAATGAAAAAAAATCATAAAAATTGGAAATAAATGGAACGGGGCGATGCCGCGGGGAGCATCTAATTATTAATAAAACCAATTAATTTTTAAACTACACTGACGAGCAAAAATAAAGAATCGCCTATCATAAAAAGTTGTATGAAAAGTTTAGTTACCCATTATTTTTTCACATATTACATATGTACTTCATGCAATTCCGCAGCTTTTCAGATATTGGCTGCTAACTACATAAGAGTAGTAGAGTCAAAATTCAGCGGTTTAGCAGCGTTTTTTAGTCATTATCCTCTCAACAAAATGTTGTTAAAAGAGACCTTGCTCAGAAACAAATACCTAATTATTAAAACAAAAGATACTTAGTACCTACCTACCGATCTGGATCTGGTTTGCTCAATATTACGCCTTGTGCTTCCGTTGTAGTAATAACTAGGTATGGGTAGATACTTAATGACGTTCGACCCGAGCGCTTAAAATCGTTAAATATATATGTATTCACCCAGGTACCTACTTTACTTATTGTTGGAACACGTCGAGCGGCGGCAGTGTTAGCGTAGCGCTTAGGTAAATGACCGCGGCGCGCGTCGTGCGCCTACTGTTACTAGTTCTATTGTGCCGGGACCCTTGGCACGATTTTTAGAGCCACTCCATCATCTGACCACCATTTTAACGTTTCAAATTAAATGTTTAGCGATAACGTTACACCCGAAATGCGTCGCTGGCCACCGTTGCGACATTTTGTTAGCTGTCGAAAAACATGCGCTTCTGTCGACGCTCCGAAACCATTAAGGATTACCACCCACACTAATCCATACCAAAACATTCATAACAATTAATCTTCTATTAAGTAATGGTTTGATAATGTTTATAAATTAGTTTAAGGATTCGCCTTCAAAATATAGCCTCAATCCGCGCCTATAGATTTCCTAATAAATTGTATTAATTACGCACGCTACTTTAGACATTTCAAAAATAAGTTAATTTATAAGAGGTATAAATAACCGTGGTACTGGTAGGTACTGGTAGGTAATGTTAGGACCTAACTTAGATTAGTTAGTTTAAGTTATCACTCCTATCGGGCGTCCCGAGACGCACACGTTTCCTTTATAATATTTTCCATGTACAGACTTTCGACCCTCTTCAGCTTTATTACATGTATAGATTACGTACTTACTATAAAGGGTTTAGATACTTGCATACACATTGCTAGGTAGTGATATCTTCATGTACAAGCCCAACTCGCACTTGACCGGCTTTTTCAGAACTACCTTCGTCATTTATACTAGAAAATATTAAAATTTAAACATGTACCTTACAATGTTAGCTAAACCACTTTCGGTACGTGTCGCAGGCCTTGGATTGAGCGTTTACAAACACGCAGCGATGTGCTATCACATTTGAATTTCGTACCTGACCATTCATTTTGTAACTTATGCACGTTATTTTGCTGTTGCGTTATGAATATTCTAGCTCAGGTTGCAGGCTTATGCGCCGCAGCTACGCACCTAATTTAACACATCAAAGTACGCCAGCTTTGTACGCTACTTTACTCCCACTAAAAGAAGGATAACAACTAACTATGTACTTAATTAATGAGGGTTGCCGCGTATGACATGACTTCGCTGCTAGAGGCGCTAGTATAGCGTGAGGTATATAGGAATGTCAGGTAGAAGTTAGAAGTAAAAGTTCCTTTCCGGCTTTAATACCACGTATATTTTGTGTTGTTAAAATTCTTCCCAATTATTTTATTAAGGCACACACACGATAGATTTGTTAAAATATAAGAAGAGCAAGCGTAACGGTATGACGAAGATTCAGGGTTCGATTCCGAGCTCTAACTTTGTTTTTCTGGTGTTTTTTGTGTTCCTGTCCTAAAAAAAAAAAAAAAGAAAAAACCGGCCAGTGCGAGTCGGACTCGTGCACTGAGGGTTCCAGTTTCTAATATTATTCGGTTCCGTACAAATTCGCGAAGTTATTATAAAATCCAGTGTTAACAGAGCCCTGCTTCTAAGCTAAATGTATGCAGTGTGAGGTCATTTTATATTAGTTATTTATATAGACAGACAGACATAATAATATTGTGATTTTAGTAATTGTTCTTGTAGCAGCAACAGCAATACATCATCTGTGAAAATTTCAACTGTCTTGCTATCTGTTGCAACTGTTTTGACCTGGATGCTAAGTATTGTACACATGATGTTTTGTATTGTTTATTAATTGATTTATTCCATGACTTCTCCAACTTATTTTGATTTTGCTGGACATTGATTAATTTTGTTTTGGACATTTCATTTTACCTACGTATTGTTTTGCGATTCAGTAGTATTTATTTTGTGGACTTGTGCTTCCTATTTTGATAATTCATATTGTTAATTTGCATGTCATATTACTGACTAAATATGTGAACTGTATCTCATTTTGACATCTATTGTATACCATATTTAATTGCAAATAAAGATTACTTACTTACTTACTTACTTACTTACTATCACATTTCATGAGATACAGCCTAGTGAGAGACGGATAGACAGACAGACAGACGAACGGAAAGCGAATTCGTTGTAATAGGGTCCCGTTTTTACCCTTTGGGTGCGGAATCCTAAACAAAAAATACAACTTGTCATGTGTCATTTCATTAAACTTGTCTTGCGAAAATTTATCACCATAATGTTGTTTATGACTTCATGACCTTAAACGTAACTAAATTATTGCTATAGAACTCCAAAAGCGGCAAATTAAGTAAGACACAAGCAAAGCAAGAACAGCAGGTATTTTTCAATAATCTATAGGTCAATTTTGGTGAAGTTTAATATAATTGATATATTTTCGGTGGTGCGCCAGAAAAAGTTTAAAGTGAAAAATAATTGCCGGTAAAGAACAACGCCATTTGCATGATTAAGTGGAAATGTTCTGATTAATGGTTTCTCTTGACCCGGTGGGAAATACTGTGAAGTTTGTGAACCGTGATTAAGGTTTTTATAAATATTCATTATCAATTTTATATACCGTCCGTAATATCCGTCGGAACTGGTCCGTTTTCTCTTTCGACGAAATCGTGCAAGTGCTGCACAATAAATCAGAAGTGTAAAGTTGCCTCAATTTACGCTCATTATTTCATTCTTACGTGCAATTTGCCGAGAGCTAATTGTATTAATTATGCACATTATGCTATGGGTCGCCGGAATGGTCACCTACTCGTATATTATCCGTTATTTACTACTATTATAGTGTTGATATAGACCAGTTGAGACAAAAGCTTGAGTAAGAAATACTTACCTATTCAAATGAGGGCAATGCAATTGGACATTATTCGAGCTTAATTTTCCATACAATTTTTTCGTGTCAGTTTTGTGACGACTCGTGTATAAATCAAAAAGAAATGACACAGAACTTACTAAAATGTATTTTTTTCTTAACAAAAATGAATAGTGCTGGTGATTTTGATTCAAAAAAATCGAAAATTTCTACATATAGGAAAAAAAAGGAAATAGTACTTTACTGCAGAGGCCGTGAAGTAAGGCATTGCAGGACGAGAGTGGGGTACACGTGGGATAAAACGAGTTCTGCAATCCCTGTTTCCGGCCGAGGATTGTACAGCACTTTTCTCAAGCAATGCGAGGAAATATTAAAATTAAAATAACTACCAGGTAATCAAGTAAAAATTGTTTAATTAGCCGCTTTTTTAATTTTTTAAACATGCCATTTGAACAAGCTATTGCTCGCACCATGTTAACCGCGCATATACCACCGCAACACCACCCCCACCACCGCGCCAGCGGCAGCGCCCCCACCGCACCAGCACCTGCACCGCATTACTTCTTGGCCTAGGCCATAAATATGAAACTTCATGGCTTCATTTCGTGACATTAACTCTAAGGACATTAACGCATACATTTCCGAGCAAGTTTGAGAAAAAGGGTAGTTTTTTATAAAACACTCAAGTAGGTATAGGTACCCTAAGTACTGGGTTTCCTACCGTACCGATAATTTACATAAATTTTCTTGTGTATCATATTCTAAATAAACAAAATAAGCACTGCATAATAACTACGCATAAATAGTTATTTTCTTAAGCGTCTCATCTACGAAAACTCAGACCATATGACAGAAGACAGAATTTCGTAAACAACAAAGTGCTGCTATGTAAAACCACGCTTCGTCTCGTTCATGCTTAGTTTAACCAGTTTACTTGACGAAGTTTAGTTAAACTAGCGAGTACGTGCGATTGTTTTGTTGTGATTACCTACCTATTTATTATTATTGACATGAAATATTTAATCCGTAATTAATTAGGTAGGTAATGGTTGTAATAGTCTTTAGTATAGTTAACAGCTTTACTAGGCTTTATATATCCTGACAGGGTGTCAATGTACCTACCACCCTAACAAATAACACCTATATACCAAAATGAAAATAAACATGACTTAAAATGTATATGAATAAAGGAATATAAATATATTGCGATGGGAAATTTGACCGACTTTACTTTACAGTTCGAAAAATTGCGTCTTTACTTTTATTTGGTCTGAGCATGTAAGAAAGTATTTTGTCATTTTCATGTTTTTCACGGTGGACATTCAATGATCAAAATACAAAAGCGAAATAGGGGCTGAATTTCCAACACGAACATTTAGCTATCACAACCCTTGACTGTTGTTGAGTACCTGCGTGATTCTGCTAACTACTAAACTGTTTATTTATATGTAGGTACCTACGTTATAATAACCAACTCATAGTTGTGTATTTTCTTCAACAATATTCGAAATAATCATGACGAATTAAATTAAATAATTGAAAAGCCGGTTGTAAGTCGGCGGCACGTGTGTGCTTCATAATGCAGCGTGAAGCGAGACCGAGATTGAATGTAATTAGCGATTTTGTACAGCGCTGTCGGCGCAGGCGAGCGGCGCGGGCGCATGCCCGGTGACCCACGCAGGTCGCAGGAACCGGCCGGCCCTCTTGCACCATAAAATCTTATTACAGTAAGTAAAACGTTAGTTGCTACATGTTTACATGCGCCTTATGTTTAGTAATCTCTTGAAGTCTCGATAATTTGTTGCGCATCTTAGGTTTAAACTTAGACTCAGTAAATTGCTTCTGTGTAAGGAACATACCAATCATGAGGTTGTCGTTTATAGAACTGCATTCCGGTAGGTGCGTCAGACGCACTGCTTAGTTGAACAACATGGTGTTTTGACGAAATATCTTGCCGTTTTAACATGGCTTTTAACATTGGAAAATCAATTTAAATTGCTGACGATAGGTACATATGAAATAGATAATTGCATCGTCATAGGACCTACTCACACTCTATTGGCTTGTTCTCTTAATATTTTTTAATAATTGTGCGTTTAGCTTCCATGTAACATCTATTGACCAATGTTTGACAAATAATGATTTCTGATTTCTGATTTCCCTTTGTGTTGCCTTCAACTGTCGAACAGCAGAAATAGTTAACCTGTGACCCTCAGACTCTGTAGCTAATAGCCCAACTTTTTGATTAATTCATTCAGGTAAGTGCGATTTGCTGCCTATAGCTCTGATGTCATAGTCTGCAACTTGTATATTTAATAGCATTAATATTATGCAAATATGTCGAAATTATTTATCTCGCAGCAGGACTTTTGAACAGAGTGTACCTCTAATACAATATTAGGTAGGTATACGAGTACACATTCAATCATTGAAGCTTATTGCTGGTCTATAACTGCACCGGATGCGTGCGGTGTAGGCAATAAATATTATGCAGTTCTTCGCTGGTCCCTTATTAATACTTCTCTCATCCACTCAGAGGATGACTGGTAAAGATCCTTTAAAGGGATGAGCCACGTTTGTACATTTATCTAACTAATATTATAAATGCGAAAGTATGGATGGATGGATGGATGTTTGTTTGTTACTCAATCACGCCAGAACGGCCCAACGGATCTGGATGAAATTCGGCACATAGATAGAGAAAAGTCTGGAATAGCACATAGGCTACTTTTTATCCTGGAAAATTGCGTAGTTCCCGCGGGATAGCGGTAAACGAATTCTTTGCAGACGTAGTCGCTGGCAACAGCTAGTTTGTAATATTTGTCAAATGAGTCCGTATCTTCATATTTAAATAGAAAATTGGAATAACGGAAGTGGTTTTTACGGAGTTTATAAATTTGTTATGTCGACATCGGAGCTGGAAACGGAATCGAAGTCGGAGTCGGAGGCAGAAGAGATTAAATGAAATTCCGACTCCGACTTTGATTCAATTGAATGAATGACATTTATTTACAATTGACATATAACATTGCTAAAAACTAATTTAGAAGAAGTTTAATAAAGTAGAAGTTCCGGCTTTCCGGAACCGGAATCGAACGTCCATAACATCCCTAGTTTACATTCATCCAATATCAATCAATATTAAGTACCTATTTGTGTTTTTGTTTCACGCAGCGCTTAGACTGAATACTTAGCGCGCCCTAAGCTTTCAACGAGCAAGGAATTGTCATAAAACATCCACCCCTCCTGCACATACACACCTTTGCATACTACGCGTTATGATAGCGACAAAACGTGGTATGTAGCTTTAAGTAAATGTAATATATGAAGTTCTTCTACATATAGTTTGGGGCAAGTGCTATGACGATTACGGAAGCTATTGTGCCTATTGTTGGAGCTAACTGGGCCGGGGCCGCGGCGCACGCCTATCCTGCGAGGCGGGGCGGTGGGCGGCCATTGGTTGCCGCCAAACCGTGACAAGTTCCATTGGACAATTCGACAAGAAGTGAAAGTGACGAAACGTTCCTTCTTCGTGCCTAACACCTTGCGTAAGTTCAATTGACCCATATAAACTTTGTACCTTACGGTTCATGGGTTAAGAGTATTGTCGGATTAATTTGTCATGAAGTTAGTTATAGATCGATAGATATGGCAATATTTGTGCTTACTAATTAAGTACTAAGTAAGTAGGTAGGTATAGTGTTTTAATTGGTGTGTCTACCTGTTTAAGAAATATTTATGTTTATGTGCCTTCACATGCCATGGACTTTACTAAACACACTTGAAACCTGCAGAGCTTAACGACTAATTATTAGGTATTTAAATAGTAGTTATATTACAAGTGTTAATTGGTTTAGCGAACACTGTTGTTATGATTTGAATAAGGTACCCACCCCCTAAAAAAGAAAATATTTTAACGCCATACCTATCTACTATTGATTAGTATTAGTACCTACTTATACTTACTTACCAATACATCTACTCAGAATAAATACGTTTCATTAGAAGAAAAACACTAGGTACTTAAGTACTTAGTCACTGACAGCTCTGTTCTATCCACAGTATAATAAAGAGTAGTCATAGTCATAGTCATAGTCATATAGTTTATTGCAATTATGTGGTATAAGAGGTCTTAAATCTATTAAACACATGCGCCAACATAAACCCTGCAAGGGCACCGCAATTTGCTGGACAAACAGTTTATCCAATTAACATTTTTGTAACTTAAAACTTACAGGATATATTTACTTATTCATTACAATCGAAAAATTCTTGGAGGTTGTAAAAGCACTTTGACAGCAAATAATCTTTTAGCTTATTAGTGAATAAATGTGGTTTTGCAATATTTCGAATTTCCAAGGGTATTTTATTATAAATTTTTATTGCCATATGGTGTGTTCCTGCACTTACAATTCGTAGGTTTGTGAATGAAGTAACTAATTTATTTCTTTTCCTTAAGCCGGCTCTACAACAATTGTCCCTCTCTTGGCCAAATAAATGCTTATGCTTTTTTACAAATTTGCAGATTTCTAAAATGTATATTGATATAAGAGTTAATATTTTTAAGGAAGTGAAATGAGGTCTACAACTATCTCTCTCCCCTGTGTTAACCAAAATCCTAATGCATTTCTTTTGCAATATGAAAAGTTTATTACTATATGAGCTGTTACCCCATAAAATTACGCCGTATGATAGCCAGGCATGTGCGTAGGCATAATATGCTGTCATTGCTGTTTTTAAATCTGTACATTTTTTTAACTCATAGAGAGCGTACGTAAATCGCGATAGTTTGCCAGACACCTTATCTACATGGTCCTTCCAACTAATTTCCGAATCACTCACAGTATTAGCACTCTACACTGTACCTTGTTAAAGAGGAAATATAGTAAGATGGAGTTTGCAAAGAAGTTGATAAGAAGGCCTAGAGATCTAGTTACCTAGGTAGCAGTGGCGTGGCGTCAAGTATATCAGAAGGCAAGCCGAAGGGAACTTAACTAGCCATTTCCTCTAATTCTGCACAATAAATTGCCCAAATGCCTTAAAATAGGCAAGCCACTTGCTAAAAGAATTTTTGATAGGTTGAGTGTCAATGCGTCATCAGAAGTTGTCATTTTTGGAAACCACACTTATACAAATATTAATATGATTTTGTAAGTGTCATAAAAAGCATTAAGATGCAAATTTGATACAAGCATAACGAGAACATTAGCATCATGAGCGACAATAATAATATGGAAGGGTGACTCAGCGTGTCAGTCCGTCAGCTCCGGTTTATTGCTGCTAGGGGTGCCAACCGTATCTTTTTTGAAGGTAACCATATTAATTAACATCCTTTTGATTCTGTCAAAGACCTTGGAAAAGAGAAGGTCAAAGACACAGCAAGTAGGATTAAGCTATATTTTATAAAGTAAAAGTGCCTACTTCAGGGTACTGAAGTTGGTCAGTACTTAATCGCAACACGGAGCTTAGATGCTCTAAATTTGAGTATGGCTCCAAACTTTTTTTGGGACGAAAAAACCTTTTTTTTTTCGGGTTGGCAACCCTACGAGTGACGCAAGCGCAAGTCGACAAGTCGAATAGCAAGCCCGCCCAGGCCCTCCGTCAATAGCCGTGAAATTCAATTATAACAATGTAGGTCGCATTGCCTAAATAATAAAACGAACGCATTTATTTGTACCTGTAGGTACATGTACAATGGATCGAAAATTCAATTGCACAACTTTTTACCGTTGCAGCTTAAACTCGTAAGATGCGATCTTGAGAGAGCTCCGCTATCGCTAAACTGTGTATGTGGACTAAACCAAATAATTGCAAATGTTACAAGGTTTTTGGATTTTAACATCCTTATGGACCTAAGTCGGGCAAAATCAAGAAATAATAATTCTCATTGTATATAATGTAATAATGGCATAGGTATAGACTATGAGATTCATTATATCATAAAGCTTCCTTTTCGCTATGCCATTGTCGGGTAAAAGGGGCCCGGAGGCTTACCCATCTCTTACTCACTAATCCTGCCGCCAAGCAGCATTAATTGCACTGTTATGCTGCGGGCTGAAGAGTAAGATAGCCGGTGAAAATACTGGCACATGATGTAGGTAAGTATTCTAGTTTAGCCCAGACTGGTAACGTATCTGTAATCCTCTAGTGTTGCGGGTGTCCTTGGGTGGTGCCGGTGGTGGTGCTCACTTACTACCTACCTACCTGGTGATCAACTCGTTAGTTTGCCTTTTTTACTACTCAAAATACTATAAATAACAGATAGGTATCTACTACCAAATTTTTAGCAACAAACCACGTTATTGGGAGCATGGTTGGTACCTACCTAGTTTTTGTTTAGTTTTTGTTATGGAGCACAAACGGACCGTTTTTTTCACGAAGTTTTGTTTAGGTAAGGTAGGTAACGTAGGTAGGTAAGGTAGGTACTTATGTAAGTACTTAGGTACTAGTAATTTAAAAATAAGTCTTAAAAACAAAATCATCAGACGTATCAATTAGAACGTTAATTTTATTGCAAGTCAAGTAATCAGAACTATAATAAAACGAAGTTCTCTTTGACTATAATAATGAACCATTTGACGTCTAACTAAAAAATGTTGACGTCTATATAATATATAAGGTTAATATATAAGGTTGACGTCTAGTCTACCGGATAAATTCTGTGAAATTTTCATTCTTTTTTATTTTAAGTAGGTAAGTACATCAATCGCATTAAAAATGTTGTACAATGAGCAGACATAGGTACACACATCACGTCTTTATCCCTTACGGGGTAGATAGAGCCTAAGGTAACAAGAGCACGTTTAGCAAGACACTGTAGGCCTGTACAGGTGAAAGCGGAATCAAAATAGTGATGGGTTGCTAGCCGTATCGCCTATAACAATAGGTAACAAATTTTATTACCCGAAGATTATTGGGCTACGAGCTTGGCTTTTTTATTATTATTTAGAGTCGGTTAAGTATTTCTAGCAGATCCGATAGAGTTCTAGCGTCACTACATAATACTCAACCAACATGACAAATCGTAGAAAGAGAATTTATCTAAGCGACAAACCATGCAAACACCAAGCAAGTGATGGGCAAACAAAAAATCAGTTAACGATGGAAAAACATCTTATAGCTGTCAATTTCAACTTGACAGCAAGATGACAGATGACAATTGACGGAAAGGAAAGGAAACAGAAAAGAAAAGAAACACTAGAAACAGCAAGCAAAACAAAATCTTGCATACAAATATTCGCATTAGAGCGGCTTTTAGCTTAAGTAACGTGGAAATAAATAGAATTAAGTATGATTTCTAATTTCGATAAACTCTGTGTTGAACTAGAAAAACAAGAATTAGAGGTATGTGTGACGTGAAATAGGTCTGAACATAATTAAGAATTGTAACCTAACCTTGCTCTTAGCTAGTCAAGTTTACTCAGACGTTATTCTGTATTTCAGGCCCCAAATGGTGTTGCTTCACCTTCAACATATGCTCAGCTGCTAGTTATATACTTGTATCAAAATGATCTGTAAGTAATTTCAATGCTTAGTGTTTATTATATACTAGGTGTTGCCCGCGACTTAGTCTGCAAAAATATCATTTATCGCTATTCCGCAGGAACTATGCATTTTCCGGGATAAAAAGTAGCTTATGTAAAAGAATTTAAGCTGAAATAATGTCTATGCCTGTTATTTCTTTTGCCTATATGTAATTACATACATACATACACATAAATATCGTCACGCCTCTTTCCCACAGGGGTAGGCAGACTACTTTGTTCACTTCCACTTGCTATGATCCTGACATACCTCTTTCTCTTCATCCACATTCATCAATCTCATTCATTCATATGTAATTAATTTGGTGCATTATGATCGAAACTCTATACATTTACCAAATTTTTAATCCAGCAACTGGATGTAGGTTTTGACTTTCATCATTTGAAATGTGTATTGTAAAGACTAATCAATATTATAATTTGAAACATTTCCAGATGCAATGCCAAATTTCTATGGAAAAGGATCCCTCCAGCCATCACAAGCAGTAACCCGGAGATAGCCGCCATATGGGCTGTTGGACAGAAATTGTGGAAGAAGGACCTCGCTGGGACATACCAAGCACTAGCTACCTACAACTGGACAGAACCCGTAGCTAACATAATAAGAGCACTTGAAGGTACTAAATAGAATATTTTTTATTCACTAAATTCTGAGTCCTATCTTTGATTTCTATGTCCTAATATAGGGTGACTTCTAAGTTGTGAACAGAAATAACTTTTTTAAACTCTAAACCCTTGATTTTACTTGCACCTTTAATTTTCCAAATTAAATTTTGTTAAATTTTATAATTCATCATAACTTTTGGTCACCCTATGTTTAATTGAAATATGAAGTTATTAACTAGTTAAACCTTCTTCATACTACTGGCTGGAAACTGGTGATAATGATAATATTATTGACAATGACAATCTGTCGTATTATTTGAAAAAGGCAGAGTAGGGTGACCAGATGATGATGATAAGTAGGGTTGGACATTTTTATTTTGTCTTAATTAATTGAGAGGCTGACTAATTGCAACTACTAGTGCTCAGTGTTAATCTGGGCAGCTTTACCGGAACACAGTTTGTGTTCACTACTTAATGTTATCCTGTATTATGCACTGCACATATTGAGTGAAGAACAATTCATTTGCCAAACCTTTTTCCTTTCCTTATTTCCTTTCAAGTTGGCTGTACTATTAAATATACCCATGTATATTAAATTTGAAAATATGACACACATATTTTTGATGCTTGACATGATTGTTGATGGATTGATCAAAAAAAAATTCCTCAATTAAAACATGTGTGACTGGCCCATGCGTAAATATGATAATTTTGCCCAAATGTCATAGTAGTAGTTTTATAAAAAGTGTACTAATACTATAGAATAAATACTTTATTTCTATATTATTATATGTATTGTGGATCTATTAAATTCAAGTAGTTATTTTTTCTGGCTTATACTTAAACAAGACCGCAGGCACAGGACCGGTCCGAGTGGAGAGCCTTGGGGGAGGCCTATGTCCAGCAGTGGACGTCTTTCGGCTGATATGATGATGATGATGGTGATACTTAAACAAATCCTATTTGTTTCAGAACGAGTTCGCGAGCGAGCATTCCACCTGATTGGACGTTCCTACAGTTCAATATCTTTGGATACAGTGGTGTCGATGACGGGACTGAGCCGAGACACAGTGTTGCGCGCATGCGCTGATCGCAAATGGGTACTGAGTGACGATGGCGCCACCGTCAACCCTACGCCGCCCACGCAGCCCGCGCCACTCCATACCTCAAGCGAAGACCAATTGTTCAAACTCACAGAGTTTGTCTCCTTCTTAGAAAATTAAGTAAGTGCTTCTTATGTTAAGGTTAAGGATGCGTCCACCAGAGGTCTGCGAGGAAGCAAAGCAGTGTGCAAAAAAATCGACCAATGGGGCGATTTTATTTTCTTAGCCTTGCTTAGCGCTGCTTTCTTTACGGTGGAGTACTTACCTGGGCGATCAAGCAAATATTGGTGTTAGCAATTCTCGGAAAAACTCCTTTCCCTAGAGCTGACACCTAGCAAGATCGATTTTTCGCCCAAAATTTCTACATAACAGACATCATCGAAGTTGTTAGTCTTTTCAGAAATCTCCGAAATAAATAAATGTACAAGAATACCTCGTTTAACGCCTTCGCTGCCAGCTGCCAAACCCTAGACTTCTTCAGGTGCCACTGACGCACATGTGCGTTCAAATGGGCAAAAGTCACGAAAACGCATATAAGCGTCGCGTCGGTGGCAGTGAATGCGTTAAATATATTAGGTACGATTTTTTCCTCAGACACCTCGGTTTCCTTTCACGTTTCTGGTGGTAGCGCAGCCCAAGTGTCAAATTGTGTTGATTACGCTTTTAAATAAATTGTCAACATAATACCTTGAGAGTTATCATTTCTTTATTTTAATAGTTTGCATGACTAATGAATGCAGTGACTGAAATTTTCATTAAGCAATTACGTGCTGTCTTGTACCTTGGCTATACAATGTCGCGTTCCCGTTATTAGATTAAACCTTTAAATGTAAGGATAGGGATAAATAGTTAAACAAATTAGCAAGTTGGTTTCGATTCATTTTGTAATTGTCTAAATATTTCATACAAAAAGTAAATACAAAAGTATTATTAGTGGCAGTGTATAAAATTAACTAAAACTATTAAAATCTAGCATACATAATCATTATTATATATATATTATATAGCCCTTTTTATTCCGAAATTGCTATAATTTCAGTAGGCACATCAAGGGCCGGAACCGGTTACCATTAAAGGGGTATTGGTTAGGGTATTTCATAGAATTGTTCTCACAAACCCTATCAATTTGGTAAGATATCATCAGGTTACCCGAAAGAAAGCCTGACCGTAATAAAATAACATAGTTAATTCCATAAGCGATTACCAAAACTAAAACCCGGTTTCCATATAGGGTTACCGTATTAGAAAACGGTTATAACCATAATAGAAAACGGGTAACCAACGGTTAAACTTATTCAAACCGGTTTCCGTAATGATACGGTTAGCACAACAATAAGCTTACCATATCATAGGGTAACAGTTTAATAGGATTACCCTATGAAAAGGCTTAAGCAAATGAAGGGGTTTTCTGGTCCTTGATGCACTTGTTGTCTTTTTTTTATCGCGTAATTCGGCTTGCCTCATGGCATAGGCCTCCTCCATGTATTGGAGGGTTTGGGCTATAGTTCCCACGCGCGTCCAGCGCGGATTGGGAATTTAACACACACCATTGAATTTCTTCGCAGATGTGTGCAGGTTTCGTCACGATGTTTTCCTTCATCGAAAAGCTCATGGCAAATTTCAAATGTAATTTCGCATAATAATCCGAAAAACTCAGAGGTGCGAGCCCGGGATTTCGAACCCACGACCTGCTTGAGAGGCCACAGGTCAAACCACTGGGCTACCACGGCTTTAATCATAAATAATAATCTTAATAATCTTAAATAATATACATAATCATGTTGAATATGAAATTTCTAAACGATACTGATATACTAGGGTAGGTTACCTAATATAGGTGGTGTAGCGGTACTGCACGCATCACGGAATGATTACCAGCCATAGCTTTACTTTTCAGATTTTATGTGCTCTAATTTTCAGTGTCGTTTAGAAATTTCATTTCTGAGGGGGTAAATCGTAAAAATAAACATAAAAAATCTAGAAGTAAATTTTGTCATTTTCAGAGTCATTGGAAAGTACATATTGAATATTTCCTAAAGTGGTCCCTACTTAATATAAATAAAATACTTAACCTAATTAGCGACTTTCCTGTTTCATAACAAACTCTTTTTTCAAATATCACAAGCAAGATGATGCTTACAAAAAAATGAGTTTAATTTCAACTTAAGGCGACACCAGCCGCGAAACTAGCCACTTCGGAAATGTTCTTATATTTCCTAAATTATATCAATTTTCAATAATTTCCGAAGGCCGAGCGCTCCTTGAAGACGGACTACGGATTAGTCCGAAACATGTCGAGCATTACTCGGCTTTTATACGTGAGTTATCCGTTTTTGTAAATATAATTTCCGAGGGTTAGATGCTAGGGAAACACCTGTAATATGTATTAAATTAGTGTATACACTATGTCGTTCTAATTTCGCGGCTGGTGTTGCTTTAATAACAAAATTCCTAGTCTAGTTGAGTATCTACAGTTTGTTTAACCTAGCCATTGACACTAAGGGCCTGTTTCACCACTTCTTAACTGTTAATTATCTATGATGACGTCTCTGTCCGTTTCGTAGTAATAAATAGAGACGCAATCATAGATAACTGACAGTTAAGAGGCTGACAACACCTAATTTTGTTGAAACTGATGTTATTTGAGCACTTTTTTGAGAAAAACTACGCACAAAAAAAATACAAAAAAAAATTATATTAATTTTCATCATATTTCAAAGACGCTGGACGGACTCGATACATAATTGAACAAAATCAGCACGATAGAAAAGAATTGCAAAATTTGGCCTTAAAATCATCATTAAACGGTTCTATGTCTTTACTTTTTCGACATATGGGTCTGCAATTAAAAACATGAAGTCAACATATTCATACCTAAACAGCTAACGAGTCATATTTCACAAATAATCAATACTTTTTTGTATTTCTTATTACTTGTGTCTTATTTGCAAGATTTTAGACGCGCGCCAAGCTGCCGGAATAGTTTCTTCTCTTTCACTAACAGGCACGCGAACCGTATGTGTGAAGAGTGGCGCTGCTCAAGGTCATTTGCTGTTGACAGCGCCTTAAGGAGTGGTGAAACAGGCCCTAAATATAGTTTTGGCAACTCTTAGGATTTGTGAGTGGCCTCACAAGCTTGCTCATTGATATCTGCCCTGGAAGGATACCTGGGTTGGTCTTGCCTGTAGCCTAATAGAGTTGCTGTCGATTTCGTCGCCCACTGTAGTCTCGTAGCCTCTGTTTACTTGCCCCCCGTTGGGCTCGGCAAATACATCCTTCACCGAAATGTTAGCAGTCGACGTCCGATGCCGTGGTGCCACAAGATTATTGTTCATCTAAAACGATAATATCGCGTAACGTTCAGTCGAGTTCTCCAATATCTTATGTCTACAGCCAATACTACAGAATTATTATTTATTGGTTTTGTTAAATTTTTTGATTTATGTCTTTATGAATCCTACTAATATTATAAATGCGAAAGTTAGTGACGATGTCACGATGTGACGATGTGACGATGTGAGTGAGTGAGTGTGTATGTTTGTTCCTTCTTCAAGCTAAAACGACTGGACAGATTTGGATAAAATTTGGAACGAAGATAGCTGGTACCCTAGATTGAAACATAGGCTACTTTTTATCCCGGAAGTTCCCGAGGGATAGTGATAAACATGTCAGTTGCTAATTCTACGCAGACGGAGTCGCGGGCAGAAGCTAGTATCTTATAAATTAGAATGTAAGAAAAATTGCAGTGCCCTGACAGGGTATTGTAGAGCTGCCTTGAGGAGGCACTTTAAACTAGTACGGGGATTCAAATAGAATTCGGCCTATAAGAACTGGGGGTGCTGAAGGCCTAAGAATTGATATAAACCACCACAATACGTTTGAATATTTTTTATTTCGCTTTGGAAAATAATTGTTAATACAAAATGGGTTGCATCGGCAAGCCTCGTTCAAAACGATCTGACCGTGCTCTCGAAATCCGAAAAACAAATATTTTAAATCATCGAACGAGCGTTCGATGTATGGATTTCAATCGCACCGACGAACCAGCCAGTTCGCAGATTCGCATGCTACCACCTCCACCAAATGTAGAGCTGCCTTGAGGAGGCACTTTAAACTAGTACGGGGATTCAAATAGAATTCGGCCTATAAGAACTGGGGGTGCTGAAGGCCTAAGAATTGATATAAACCACCACAATACGTTTGAATATTTTTTATTTCGCTTTGGAAAATAATTGTTAATACAAAATGGGTTGCATCGGCAAGCCTCGTTCAAAACGATCTGACCGTGCTCTCGAAATCCGAAAAACAAATATTTTAAATCATCGAACGAGCGTTCGATGTATGGATTTCAATCGCACCGACGAACCAGCCAGTTCGCAGATTCGCATGCTACCTCACAGTATCATGTACTGACTGTTAATTAGTTTAAGATCTAACAAAATTGTACAAATCGCAATAAATAAATCGTTCAAAAATATCTAAACACTAGCTGTTGCCTGCGGCTTCGTCTGCAAAGAATTCATTTATCGCTATCCCGCGGGAACTGCGCAATTTTGTAGGATAAAAAGTTGTCTGTATTATTCCAGACTATAATGTAGCTCTGTGCCAAATATGATCCAGATCTGTCCAGCCGTTCTGGCGTGAAGGAATAACAAACATCCATAGGGTAAACTCGGGTAATTACGGACTCGCTTAATTCCGTGGTACATGCGTGATACCATGTTTGAAGCTGATTTGAAGATTTCCATGGCTATGACTATATTTCAAATTAAAAAAGCCTTATTTTCTGCGTCATAAGGTAGCATTTAAATAAATTATATTTGCTCACGTAACGTCACGAAAAGCTAGATATGGTATCACGGATTTAAGCGAGTCCGGTAATTACCACAGTTTACTATACTCGCAAACTTTCGCATTTATAATATTAGTAGAATATGTAACCAACATTTTTGTACTGTTTACTGTATAGATATTAGAGACCTCGACTGTAGATAGAAATCTTTGTAAATAATATAAAAAGGTACAAGCTATTTCTATCTGCAAGCCTTACCCGAAGTAAAAAATCGAAATTCGTTTCATGCCGTTCCGCTCACACTAATAATTATTAATAAGAGTGAGAGGGACGGACGAATTTCGAATTTCGGAGTAGCCCCCCAGACTAGTAGCTCATACAAGTAGTTATGTTTTATTTACCATGCCAGTGACGCCGTACTCGTTGTTGGCACCAAGTGTTTGCATATTCGACTTTCGTCGCTCTGCCATAACCGAGTTCCTTCTTGTTTCTAAAGCTTTAAGTGTTTCGCTTCGCAATGTCATCTTGCGATTAAGCCGCGGTGTTCCTGGTAATATGTTTTCACAACAAATTTTAAAACAATTTATGCCGGGTACTCATCTGCGAGCTGTATACGTAGCTGTTGCACGTTACAGTAACCAAAAACGCTAGTACGTGGCATTCCGCTCGCGGCAGGCCTTGTACTCCGAAATTCGATTTTCGAAGTTCGTTTCGTGCCGTTCCGCTCTCACAAATAGTTACTAATTTGAGAGTGAGAGGGACGGTGTGATACGAACTTCGAAAATCGAATTTCGTAGTAGCCCCCCAGGCTCGCGAGCCACGGCCGCTCTAGGGTTTGAGGTTACTGTTACGTGCAACAGTTACGGTTACAGCTAGCAAGTGAGTACCCGGCCTCACTCACGTATTTACTTATTGTAGGGTGCACTTTATCTGGCATAATTTTGATTGTCCGAAACTTATTTCGCGTAACACGTGTCGCAAAATATTTTTAGTCGAATGACTTGGCCGAATTTTTAATAGTTGGTTATTCTTATTGACGACTTTCATTTGGCAGATTTTTAATTAGCAGGGTATTATTGTTGCCGACTTTTATTTTCAGTTTTCTAAGCAGCATCAGAATATTATTATTGCCGAATTTAATTTGACTGTTTTGATTTTAAGAGCGTGCATCCCTACTGAGCTGGCAACGTCGCATTTTTGGTGATTTTTGCGATTATTTCACAGAAAATGAATGAAAGTTTCAAATGTTCGTCTGTAGTGCACTTCGTTTTTAGTGTATTAATGTGTCTAACGCGATAATTGATCGTGATGGACCTTTATTTTCTTATTAAACGAGATATAGTATTTTATCCCTTTAATACGAAAATAAAAGTCCAAAACGATTAATCATTGCATTGGATACATTAATACACTCAAAACGAAGTGCACTACAGACGGACATTTGAAACTTTCATTCCTTTTCAGTGAAATAATCGCAAAAAATCACCAAAAATGCGACGTTGCCAGCTCAGTAGGTATGCACCCTCTTAAATAGCAGACTATTATAGTCGCTGACTTTCAATTGGGAATGGATGGTTATTTTAAAAGTGCTTGGTGATTTTTCTATTGATAGGAATAATCATCCTTAGCTACGGAAAAAAGTTGTTTTTTTTTTTTTTTTTAATTTTTAATCAGACAACAATAAGGTCCGTTTTGATGTTAATTAAGCAACCTAAACTACGTTAATACTTAATGCTAAACAATAATTTTGGTCTTTGCGCAAGTTTGTGCATCAAAGGACAGTCAAGCTTATTGGCTATTGCGTGCAAGATGGCGTTGCTGTTGCCGCGCACTCTGGTGAGCAGCGAGGCCGTCTTCTTGCGCCAGACAGCGTCGAAGTCGTCCACGCGCGCCTCAGCGAACATTGATGACGCGCTGCAGAATCGCGGCAGCCTCAGCAGCATCCTGAACGCATTATTGAATTGGATACGCAGAGCATTACAATACAAGCCTACAAGCCTGCAGGCCTACAAGCCTTTTGAGTAAAATTAAGCCACAGACTCGCCGAGTACAATGATGTACAGAACGCTTTAAATAAAGTGATCTTAACCGCGTCAGTACATCTGGCAAATCTGCGGGCCAGCATATTCGACCGGACTGACAATGCTCTGCGCTCCCATTCCATATCTGCGTTGTCCCTATGGTCGTCGGTTACCAAATGTCCCAGGTATCGAAACTGATACACTCTTTTAAGAGGAACATTGCTTAGTGTCACCGATGGAACAAAACTAGGACACTTGGTTCCCGCCTTAAAGACCATTAGCTCTGTCTTCCGAATATTATATGTCATGTCATGAGAGGCCGCATTGGTCTCACATACAGCGAGCAGCTTCTCAAGGGCACTGATTTTTCCGTCGAACCATATATTTTATAAAAAATAAAAACATTTTACTCAGTCACTTGGCGACCCCCATACGGCTGATAGTACGTCCATAACAAATCCAATTAAAAAAAAACAACTGCTTTAATCTGTGGTACGCAATGGCATTTGTAGCTAAAAGTAGCAACGGTTGAGTGGCGCCGTCTGTAAATTGTTGGTGTTACTAAACCATACATGGGGAATTTCAATATAAATGATATAATATATATTTATTTCCCAGATTTCGGTTTTTTTTTGTTTTTGTCTACTCAGAATCAACAACACTACTGAATGTTGTATGAGAAATAAATGGTAATTTTTAATGAAATTCCCCATGTATGGTTTAGTAACACCAAAAATTTACAGACAGCGCCACTTAGCCGTTGCTTCTTTTAGCTTCCAAGAGTGCGGTGCTATGAACGTTAGTGACAAATGTCATAGTGTAGGTACCACAGATTCAAGCAACATCTTTTTTTTAAATTGATATGTTATGGGCGTACTGCTTATCAGCCGTGAGGGGGCACCAAGAGACTCAGTAAAATGTTTTTATTTTTATAAAATATATGGCTCGGCGGAAAATATTGTAACTTATTTCCGTATCTAAGGATGGTTATTTTTATTTCTATCAATAGAAAAATCACCAAGCACTTTTAAAATAATCATCCATTCCCAATTGGCCAATTTTTAAATAGCAGAACATGGTCTCCCTTAATTCGCATAACATTAAATGTCCTAATTTGTAAACGCATAACAGACTTGGCATAACGTCATTAAGCATAACGTTGAAGTGGCATAATAGTAACTTCGCATAATGCTTAATCCGCATAATATTAATTGGCATAACTTTATGTAGCATAATTTTATACAGCGTAGCTTCATAAAGCATAACTGGTAAGTCCCCTACACAAAATTTTGAGCGATAAAATGACAGTTTTAAAAAGGATCGGGTTAGGTAGCTATCTATTGGAATTTAATAACATATAGGTGAATTCGAAATATTATAAACGGGATGTGAACCGCGATTACCTTTATTGAACTCCCGATATTTCGATACAGTTGCAAGGTAATCGCGGTTCACATCCCGTTTATAATATTTCGAATAAACTTAAGCGTGAATCATTAAAAACTCTTATCATATAGGTGAATAGGTTAAATTAGGTTAGTGCTGTGTCAGGTCCAGAGGCCCAAACTACACAGAAATTAAACAGCGGAGCTTCGTCGACACCGTCGAGTTACATATCGCACCTTCGGTAAAACAATATATATATATATGCCCTTGTTCTACCAAAATGTAATTCATTTTGTAATTATGATCAAGTACAAACTAAAACTAAGTCTAATTATTCATTAAAAAAAACACGTTTATTTTCATAAATATTTTATTTTAATTTCTTACATTAAGTCTAGGAACTCTGTGTTTACTTTAGTCAAGAGATCAATAGAAAAAGTCTTTGGTATCAGCAATTTTGTCTAATATTACAAGTCAACACTGCATAACGAATAAAGATATTTTATTGAAAAATAAAATCAATATTCTTCACAAACAAATACTTTTAAATAGTTTTTCTGTCATTTTTATAGAAAAAAAATGAATTTAAGACTACCTATAAAGTTTAAAGGTACAAAGTCAAAATTGACAACATTTCATATTTCTGAGCCTGTAATTTTGATGGTTCTCTGTATTTTGTTTGAAAGGATGAACTTGTATTTGGTTTATAATTTATTTATTAATTTTTGCTTATTCTAAAGGGGGGTAACTCCGGTACTACCGCAGAATACACATTTATCCCTTTGTCTTTTCTCTATGGAAAGAAAACTGACGTTAATTTCAAATTGTCAATGTCAGGCCTTATTTTCCGATATTCGATTTTCGAGGTTCGCTTCGTGCTGTTCCGCTCATGCTGGTGGTCATTACTTGAGAGTGAGAGAGAAGGTATGCAGCGAACTTCGAAAATGCAATTTCAGACTTTCCCCCCTTGTACTTTGAAGTTGTCAAATACAAAATTATGATCACTTATTTTTTTCTCGTGAAAAAAAAAGCAAAGGTATTTCACCTGTCCACACACACTCACTCACACTCACTTTCGGCACATAATTTATTTTTTGAAATTTTCTTTTTTGCTGTTTTTTTATTTATTTTTTATGTTTTCTTTCTTTATTTTTCTTTTTTTTGCCGTCCTGTGGTAAAATTTGTAAAATTAAGACATGTTTTTATTTTTTTTATAATAAGCAATATTGAATTTATACAAACATATTGCAGTGATCAAAAAGCAAAATGCTTTCGAACCATATATACATTTCAGGTGTTATAAAAGTGAAATGTTGTCAATTGTCTCGAGCGACTTTGTCCCTACAAATGCGTGATAATTTTATAGGCAAAAGTGCATCAAATGTGACTTTTTTATTCTAAAAATTTAAATAAAAAAGGCATATTTTCCTTTAAGCTCTTGTTGCTCCACCAAAAGATCACTTCAATCGCGTGCTGTTGGGCAACTGACCAATAAGACTTTGTCATACCGATAAACTCCAAAGAAACGCACCAATAGACAAAGGCACTGTCGCCCTCTGGCGATTTAACGCGGAATTTAATGGGTGTCTTTGGTACTCCATTAAATTCCGCTAAACTATGACATAGTTTTTTGAACTTTGTGCATACTTAACTAATTTTTGGATTTGTCAATAATTATGCCCTTGTTCCACCGAAGATGCGATATATTATATCAACAAAGTGGGTATGTTGGGTAACCCACCGTAGCACCGTGCATCGACAATACAGCCACTGTGCTAATAGTATACATACATCCATAAATCACGTCTTTATCCCGTACGGGGTCATCCATAAAGTACGTCACACATTTAGGGGGGGGGGGGGTCTGGAAATTTGTGACTCGCGAGCAAAATAATTGCAGTCTTCATAGTAAACCTTGTGACAAGGGGGGGGGGGGGCTCTAGAAATCATGAAATTGGTGTGACGTACTTTATACGTACTATTTACGTACTTTATACGTACTATTTACATACGTACTTTTTACGGTAGACCAGTGGTGGGCAAACTTTTTTTTCATGGCGGGCCAGAAAATCACAGATATTTCAAAGAAGGGCCAAAATTATACTAAAATGCAATTTTTTTGACACATGACGCATGAACTACGTGGCTAGTCTAGCTGGCTCCTTTGCCTTCGCATCTATTATTCTATTTTATACAGCAGCACCGTCTAAATATCGTCATCCTGTGCCATAACACTCCAATTCGAAGGAACGCCGGCGGGCCGCATTAAATTCTTTCGCGGGCTGGAGTTGGCCCGCAGGCCGTAGTTTGCCCATCACTGGGGTAGACAGTCCTAAAGATAACAATACCTAAAGGCCACGTTTAGCAGAATTGTGGGCGTATAAGTGGAAATCGGAATCAAAATAGTGATGGGTTGCTAGCAGCAACGCCTAAAACATGATTCATAAATTTTTCGCTGATTCCCTCGAAGGGCTTTTGCCATTTGCGCGGGAAGAGAAGCAACTGGTACATTCTATGTTTTTTCTTTGCTTCCAAATCAGCATGAAAGTTATAGCATGCTAGTATTATGCCATGTCATTTTATGCCTTTTAATTAACGTAATGAATGATTATATGTATTTAGTTATGTATTTATCTATATAAGTATGTTTATCCGTTGTCTAGTGCCCATATTACAAGCTTTGCTTAGTTTGGGGCTAGGTCAATTGGTGTCAATTGTCCCACGATATTTATTTTTTTATTTTTTATTTATTTTATTACACTTCCTTGTTACAGGCGATGTGGCTAGCAATCCATCACAATCTTGATTTCACTTACTTATATACGCCCACAATCATGCTAAACGTGCCCTTTACGTCTTGTTACCTTTGGCTCTGTCCACCCCGCAAGGGATAAAGACGTAATTTATGTATATATGCGTCTTCAAATTAGGGAGATTAATTTTATGCGTTATAAGAGAGACCTAGCAGAACCAATGTATTTTTTGTATTCAATAAATAATAAACAAAACTAAACTAAACTAATTATCATCCACGACTTACATTTGACAGATTTTTTTTATACATATACTGCACACAAATGCAGAAAAGAAAAGCATAAATGTTAAATAAAGCGAAGAAAAGGTCACAGCAGAAGCGATTCGAATAGGTTAGTTTTTCCCCTTGGCACGTTTTTTTTTTTTAAATATTTTCAGAATTTTTTTTACTATAGCAGCTCGGTCTAAAAAAGAAAGAAAATATGGTAGGTCAGTAATCATTGTGAAATAAGGTAATCGATATGCATATTGATATTGTAAAATTAATGTGTTTTATGTACAATAAAGAGTTATACATACATACATACATATTGTGGAATAAGATAATGGGCATATGAGATAAATAAGTAAACTAAAAACATTTGACTTGCTAATCTGCTACTACCAGCATGGTGTAGTAGCGGAGTAGCAAGGTATTTTTTTTTAGTTCATTGAAATGGACCTTCGCAATGTAATGTAATGTGCCTGATTGAATAAATTATAAAGTATGGAATCGTTAAGTTTATGCTTATCCATGTGCGGGAACTACCTGTCAAACTTACACCACCTGGGACCCTCTGGAGTGAAAAAAAAAACAAAAAAATATATAAATAACTAGCTGTTGCTTGCGATTTC
Organism: Pandemis heparana; assembly: GCA_963854515.1. NCBI lineage: Eukaryota > Metazoa > Arthropoda > Insecta > Lepidoptera > Tortricidae > Pandemis > Pandemis heparana. Next base: position 11,278,790 of record OY978008.1, on the reverse strand, counting down.
GTCTGCAAAGAATTAATTTATCGCTATCCCGCGGGAATTTTCCGAGATAAAAAGTAACCTATGTGCTATTCCAGACTTTTCTCTATCTATGTACCGAATTTCATCCAGATTCGTTGGGCCGTTCTGGCGTGATTGAGTCACAAACAAACACCCATCCATACTTTCGCATTTATAATATTAGTTAGATTTAGAACTTTAAGATAACGATTACTTTGGGTGAATTTTCTGAATTGTTTTGACGTTATGTTATGTGTTAAAACGACTTTTCAAGCTTGAAGGGCGACCACGTAACCTATTTTTAGGGTGTGATCCACTGAAGAATTCTTCAAGATTATTTTTCTCAAAAAGCTGAATATCACGTCGAACCGACCAAAGTTTATTTATACTACATTTTTGTCTCTAAATAAGCTCAGTAATACGTGGTTAAAGTTTGTCGAGTCGCTCCCGCACACGGTGTAGATACTTTGTAATGTTCGGCGATGGGACTATTCGGCCATAGGAGTATTCTGCCTATTAGTCTTATCATAGCCTTCTCTATTGTCTTCTACAAACCGTGCTATAGGTTTGGCAACGTCGCATTTTTACGCTTAGATTCACAAGCGACGTTGCCAAACCGCTACGACATGGCTGTAGCGGTTTGGCAACATCGCTTGTGAACCTAGCGTAAAAATGCGACTTTGCCAAACCTAATAGCACGGCTTGTAGCAGACAATAGAGAAGACTGTGGTATTATGCGAAAGAAAATTATGCGAAGTGACTGTTTTTTAAAATAAATACTGCGAAATGATGATTCTGAAATAATTAGTTATTTAAATAAATAAATAAATCCCGACTGCGTCAATCGTATTTTTTATTTATTTTGATGTACTTACCCAGTGTCACTCTCACGACTAAGACGAATCTAATATTTTATGTAGGTATAACAAACATACATACTAGATGACTTGACTTCACTATAAATCGCGGAGATAGCAAAGTAGTTTTTCAATTCTGGAGAGTGTCACAGTAGACAATCTCTCCACACTCGAAGAACATAAACCTCCTTCTGGCGCAGTCGGGTAAAAAAATGATAATGCTAAACAAAATGATTACCAAACCCAATGATATTAGACCAAACCCCGTTGTCAGTGTTACAGAATCATTGAAAACGCTAGCGTGGCACTGCACATGTTTTGTACTTAGTCTGAATATAAAGCACGATATTGATTTTATAGTTGTGAGTAACGACAATCTGCAACGATTTGTCATACATAGGTACGATCGATAAATCTGTGCAAATCCGTTTGCGCAGATTAAACGCTACGAGATATCGTTATCGTCTGATTATCGTCTGGCTGTTCTAAGAGGGGTGCTCATTCCAACACTAATGTACGGTAGCGAAAGTGGGGTATGGCAAAAGAAGGATGAAAGTAGAATAAATGCAGTAGAAATGAGAGCGTTAAGAAGTATGGAAGTATCACTGAAAGATAGAATAAGGAATAGTGTGATAAGGGAACGTGCTGGTGTGAAAAAAGATATAGTGACTAGAATAGAAAAAAGTATGCTTAGTTGGTTTGGTCACGTAGAGAGGATGGATGAAAGTAGATTAAGTAAACAGATTTATATGGGAAGTGTGAATGGGTGCGTTGGGAGGGGCATGCCTAGACGGACGTTCCGTGATCAATTCGGGGACGTTTTGGAAAAAGGCCAGGTCAAGAGTACCCGAAACCGACGAGCATGTATAAAGAGATTGATGAATGTGGATGAAGCGAAAGAGGTATGTCAGGATCGTAGCAAGTGGAACAAAGTAGTCTCTGCCTACCCCTGTGGGAAAGAGGCGTGACGGTATGTATGTATGTAGATATCGTTACGTGTGTAGCAAGCATTAGGTGAACGGGCTAGTGTTTATTCCAATTTTATAAAATTCCATATAGGCAGGCCGGATTCACTCTGCTTCCGAGTTCTCGCGTTACAAAAAAATTACACCAAAAAAAAATTGTGTGGTGTTTGGTTGCTTAAACAATAAACAATGACAGTGATCAGTGTACCGAAGGATATTGAAAGGTGAAATGTTTAAACACAATGAGTAGGTAGGCTTATTGCATTTATATCTAGGCTTTTAAGCCTTTTAGGTGACTCTGACCATTACACTAAAAATGTATCCTGTTTATTTGATTAGAAATTCGTTTGATTTTGTCATATCATATCTGAAATTCATTCAAAAAACGAATGAAAGTATAGTTCTAAACATATTTTTCTAACAAAAACATTTTGAATACCAATAATTATGTATGTCACACTGACAACGAAATAAATATTGTGCCACAACCCTATGATAACGGGGTAAATTTCATGCCAGATAAAGGTGAACCACATAATATAAAATGAGATTGAATGGATGAATTGGGTCTATATTTTGTCCCATAAAATTGCAGTTCCGAATGTATAGTTTGACATAATTTTCGTTAGTTATAAAGCGTTTTATTTCTCAAACAGTAAATATTTTAATTAGAATTCATAGTAAACTGATCTGTTCTAACCTAGTTAATGCATTGAGATGACTTTTTAAAATTCCTAATAAATGTAGGGTTTCATGAATCATGAATTATGAAAAAAAAAACTGAAAATTATCGGACAAAAAGGGACCCGAGATGAATAACTCAAAAAAATTACCAAGAGTGCCATTATCTTCATCATCGGGGCGCATATTAAAGAATCGTCTTTTGAATGCTACGTCGAGTGTGCCCACATTCCTTTTCTTCTGTCTTGCCTTTTCTAAGTTATGAATGGTCTTTCTTCTGCCCACATTGTGTGGTCCCGAGCCCGAATCATTGTCGTATTCGTCATCCAACCCATTTAACTTTTGTAAATCTTTGACTATTGCTATTGCATTTTTGTCTAAAAATGCATCTTGAGATAAGTCTTCCGCCTGTCAAAAAAAGTATCATTAGGTATTGTTCTGAACTAGTAGTTTAATTTGCTACTGTTAGAATTTGGTTCAGCTGTTCGTACGTACCTTCTTTGTACAGAACCAGTTCAAATCTATGGATGACAAGATGTGTGAAATGGTTCCAAACCGATGGAACAACATGGCAGTGAATTGTATGAATAAGATCAGCGCGAAGAAGAATACAAATACAAGACCGATCGGCTCCAATTGTAAATATTCTTTTGAAATTAACACCTGAAAACATTAAAAATATTGTGTGATATGCACAAAAGACAAAAAATACGAGCAGGTAAGTATTAGAAGTGAAAACGAAAAATTTAGATATGTGTGATTGAAATTGAAAGAGTTGTGGATTTGTTACTGACATGGTGCAAATTATTAGGAAACTTGAACCAAATTATATGTGTAATATCAACAACATCGACAAATAATGCAGTGCATCTCTGTGATTGGAGTTTAAAGTACAAATTTCTTTGAGTTTTATGGTTACGATTACGACTCGATTAATTAGATAGTTTTAACAACATCTGTACCTACATATCTATGCTGTTGACATCACACATGGAACGACAGAGTAAACCTATACTTCAATAGTAACTTAAAAGTTAATTAATTAATTGTTGACACTTCCATTATGTCTAGATAGGAAACGACGTAATCCGGTTATACAAATCACCACGTCTTCCGAGGTGTAAGTATATACAAGGGAGGGTAGTGACCCAGTTACCGTGTTTAATTAATAGAAAAACCTCCGCCACCTTATTAACCAAAGAAAGAAAATGTTGATCTTCCAAGTTAACTAATTTAAGTGAATAAATTGCAGGGATATTTCAGGGGAGTGAATTAATTTGGGAAAATCGAGGGTTTTGCAGTAACGGGAACGAGGTACCATTATTGGACCTATCCTTTATTTGAGTACCTAACGTTACTGTTTCAGAATTAATCCTGTTTCCATTTTTTTTTTCTTAAGGTTCATTAAAATTTCAAAACAAGGAGGTTCTAGATTTTGGATATGAATTAGAATATGTGTGAAACCATAGAAGTGACACCGAAGTGGTTTAGCCCTCAGTGTATTTGGACTCCATGCTGGTTGTGCCGTACCAGGACAAACCGGTTAGAAGAAGGACGTTAGAATTGTGAAGTGACACACAATCTTTGTTAACTTTGGCTGTACCTCGCCTGACTCCTCGATGTACGTAATATTTGTCTTAATCCCCAAAGGCCAATCCACGTGGAGTTGATCTTTGTTGAGTTGTAACAGAAACACTATCAATATGAATAAAGCATTGAACATAACGAATGCAAAAACTGACTTATTACGAAGTTCTATCAATTCTGCCGCAATGCGAGCCTGGAAAATTACATAAAACAACAAATATTTAGTAAAATTGCATCAACTTTCAAGGGTGAGCGGGGCGATAGACGTCTTTTCTTAACACTGTGAGGTTGTTCTTAATGTCTTTGTCCCGAGTCATCATTGAAGGCCGAGCGCTGTATAGTGGACAGTCACTTTACCTCTTGTGTAACCTCATCGTACGTTATGTTAGTTTTGACTCCAAGCGGCCATTTAAAATGAAGATTGTCCTTATTCAGTTGCAGTAAGAACACAATGAGGACAAATAGGGCATTGATCATAAAGAATGAAAACACGGACGAGTCTCTCAATTCTTTAAGATCTTTGGTAATACGGTCCTAGAATTAGGGGAAGAATAGCATGAACACATTTAATTTAAACAAAACATTTTCACCTGAAAAATACTAATTAGTCTTATGGTTAACTTCTATGATAGCTTCCTTTGTTAGATTATTAAAATAAGAATTCTGAGTAAAATATACTTTTCTGAACAATTAAATGAATGAAAATCTAGTAAGCGTAATTAACAACATCAACATATTTGCTATTAGATACTTAAACAGCCAAACTTTGGTTAGAATGGGGATCGAACCCACGATAGGCACCACCGCTAGTTTAGTGGTCATAACTGCTTCTGAAACTAAGTCGATCAAGTATTTTCAATTAATACAATACAATACAATAACTCTTAATCAACTCAATTAATGTTCAAACAGTAATTTCATTTAAGTGTAAAAGATGCCAAGCCAAAGTCTTGGTCTCGTGTTTTTAAGCACGATAAAATTCTTATCCTTCAATGCTATCAAAGAGTCTTGGCTCACTACTTTAACGTCTAACCAAGTATGAAACTTTACCTGCTCTTCTTTGTTTGCATCAATAGGATATAGATACTTGTCTAACAGATCTTTCCAAAATTGGAGTTCTCCTGGACTCAAAAAGTCAACTTCACCCTTTTTCAAGTCAGGGTCTTCGATCCAGTATGGATTTGTAAGGTCGTCTCTTCGTTCCTAAAAATTGAATTTTAGCGTCATAAATTTTTTCTAACAACAATATCAAATCTCGGAAATTGAATTGTGGTAATTTTTTTAACTTGCGTACTAAATACTATTTCACATAAAGTAAATCCTATAAACTGCATCGCAGTCATTATTCATAATCTATCTTGAATGTCGTTACCCTCGGTGATGTAGACAATGTTTCGGTGTCGGAGTCAGAGCTATCGTGTTCCGGATCTTCAGCCAAAGCATCAAGTTGGTGTTCGCCGTTAATGCTGCCGCGAATTGATAACTTTCGTCCTCTATTAAGCCCGTGGGGATCAACCGCTCTGTAAAAAACACAATATCATTAGTTTCTGAACCTTTTACATAACATTAAGGCGAAGCTCCTCTGCACTGCAAGTGCAACGCACGGTCACGTTACGCACGTGGATACAAAAAATCGGCTAACATATATGGGATATATTCGGGTAGCCCCGGATGTAATGCATCAAAAAAAATTTTTTTAGACGTATGTCTTTGGGCCACCCTGTATACGCTTCGTATCAAAATGCAGGCGGTCGTTTCCACAGCAGTGCACGCACACGCTATCCACGAAATGAACAATGGTCCCACCTGGGTGACTTGTATAGCGTGTCCGTGCACAGTGTGCGGAGCAGTGGGCCTTCACTCAATATAAGTTTCAACTAAATACCTTTCCACGACTTCTAATTTTTTCTCTAATTTCTCGAGGGTTGACGCAATATGTAACAGCTGCACTTTTTCTTCGCTTCCTTTAGGATGCGTACAAAGTAAACACTTAAACAGTCCTGCGAATGAAAACTCAATCGACCCCTCTTCTTCATTGCTGTTTACGCTTTGCAAAAAGCCGAGCAAAGACTTCTGCTTGGCTTTTTTCTTAGCTTCTTCGGCATCTTTCTTTTCTTGTTCGATTTCCTGAAAATGAGTGAGTTTAAACATTATAGAACTGTAAATGATTATGGATTAAGTGACTTCTCCGAGATGGTAGAATAGGCTGGATGAATAGGAGGTCTTCCTACTTCGATTAGGCTGGGCATCCACGACATTGTGTACGAAGAAGAGACGCGATGTGCGAAAACAGAACATCAATTTGATTAAGTACTTCAATTCCCTATAGCCTTACTGATTTTCTCCCTGGATCTTTTCTCACGCACCATTCCTCTTACTCGCACATCTCTGGAGCCACTTTTTTGGTTCATAGCTCACTAAATAGCGTTACTATTCTTATTTGAACTCCCATATCAACATTTGGTCTATTGCTGCTAAAATTACCTTTTTAGTTTTCTTCGTTTGCACTTCTCGAGTTCCCCACGATACGACGTTCAAATTAATAACAGAATACAAAATCAAGAGCAAATACATAGATGGTATAGACAAAAGGTATATTATGCCAGGAACTATACACCAGAACTCTTGTGGATGGAGACAAGCTGCTATAAAGAAAGAACTTGAAAGGGCAATCAAGAAGATGGCTGAAGGTGATCCGATACCGTCCTCGCCCAACTGAAGCGCGGTACCCACTATTACAGCCATCATTATCATTGCATATGCCGTCGATAAAATTTGAGCCACCAGCAACTAAAATAAAAGAAACAATAACATTCAAACAACGAACCATAAAGAGTACCTAATTTTTGACATTCACAAAAAAATAATTGATATTTACCTGGATCTCTGATTTCATTGTGAAGCAAACGAACATGAATAGAAGAATGGGATACAAGTTATACTCAAATGAAGTCCAATTGTCAATTCGGAAAGCAGCCACGAAGGCTCCCACCAACATAAGGAATATAGTGCCAGGTCCCAGGATCGTTCCGCCCATTAACATCATCTAAAATGAAAATTAAGTTTGTGATCATATAATTTATGATCGATATTACTTAAGAGTTTTTTATTTCATTTAAATGAGGGCAAATAAATTTACCTGGTAAGCGATATACGGGGACGAAATGTTGTCATTGATCTTGATTGTATGCTTGTAGTCGACCAGTAAGTCCATAATGTTGGCGATAGTAGAGGGTACCCATCGACGCCGTTGGTTGTAGAACTCACTAAAGCCTTCAGGACAGTGGGTGTAAGCATCAGAAGCAGCCGAGTATTCTACTCGATATCCACGTTGAAGCAATAACGTACACAACCAACGATCTTCTCCTACAAGAAAATTATATTGGATACACAAACTACTCAACGGTATTCAAACTACTCATTTGGGGAGTTGAAACCAAGCTTACCTTGATCATATTGCACGTAATGCCGGGCTTCGTCCGATCGCAAGGTGTATTTCTTCATAACGTTATCGTCCATAAGGGCCTTTCCACGGAAGAGAGAGAAGCAACCAGGACTACACAGCACGCAGCCAATCATGTGTTCTGTCGCCTTCTGCAGCCAATGGCCGATAGCGTATTCGAACAATTGATACCATACCATAGGACCTGAAGCACATAATGTTAAAGTTTCGGTGAATGGATTTCGAAGGTCGAAGCGCAGAAACGCACACAATACATACATAATAAATACATAATGGTTCATAATATATATTTAATGCGATTTACTCAGAACATTGCAAATTAACAGAATTGTTGTAAACTAAACCTAACCTAACCTAAACCAATCTATAGCTTAATCTATCAAAAAAGTTCATGTAGCTAATAGTTTTACTGAAAATGGCATTATATATTTTGAACCATTATGCATTTTAACCCATTATACATGTTAAACTTTATATATTCTGATCCGCACCCATTGAGAACCATTATTTTACTAACCTGACCCAACTGGATGAATACGACCACAAGCCGCTCCCAGATTTTTGTTCTTCTTCATCAAATCTATAAGCAGTCTGACAGCGTGGGGCTGAAAATCAATGTCTCCGTCCAATGTCAGCAGATAGGTGTTTTCAGCCATCACTTCTTTACGGTCGACCGATATGGGCAGCTCCATTAGACGGTGGCCAAGAAGATAGTACATGTACATTACCTGAAAAATATATACATTTTAGTACCTACTGTCTCTTACTATATTGCATATCACTATATTGCATTACCACTGTAATTGGTCATTTCCTTTATGTTTACCTGGGACCAACGTTTCCTGTGTCGAATCTTAGCCTTGTCCTTCAAATGGCAGATCATTTTCGTCTTTCCTGGTAGTACCCAAGTCAGCCGACCACCGTAAGGCGCAGGGTATTTCTTAGCTGGGCGGATTCTTATGTTAGTCTGATGCACTTCGGAGGCGGCCTCGTCTATTGTATCGATTAGAAGTTTCACGAACCGGTTTACTTGGGAATCGTCATCACTGTGGTCTGATATTTCGAAAGCGTCGTCCAAGAAAATGTGCGCTGCAATGAAGGAAGTTAAATTACTAAACCTGAAGCAAAGATTAAATAGAGAAGCGAAGACATGATATAAGAAATTATCAACGGGCATTGCACCACCAAGCCCATGGTTTGGCATCAATTTGTCCAAAGTTAGTAGATAATACAAAAGCTTATCTGACATTAACACGGAAAAAATCTGTTATGTTTAATCCACTCTCTAATAGTGGTATAAAAATTGCTTAGACTAGGTACTTTCTGTACAATAAACAATAAATTTAATACACTAGTTATATCAAGGCAAAGGTTACTTACTTTCGAATTCATAATAATCGGGATCGACGACACGCAAATACTTCTGCGCAACGCGGCGAGCGCACTGGTCTTCATCAAGTCTCAGAATAGATTTTAAAAACTCCATCATTTCGTCTCTCGTCTCGTGCCACATAGTAGCGCAGGCGTATATCCTCGTGATTTGATCCGATGACTTGATAGCTTTCGGTGACGCGCCAGTATTGTCCGTGTGCACCGATATGGTTTCATAGTATTCGTCGCCCTTTTCCTTTTCTATTTCAGCCAAATCCTGTGAAAAACAACGTTAAAAATCTTTATCACCTGATGAATTTATTAAGATCTCATATTATATTATTCTTTCCCTATAATCTCTGCTAATATAAATGCTTTACCTCCGTCTTTACATCTTTTTGGTCATCCCTTTTTCGGTTCAGTGCCATGCTTTGATCGATGAGCAAGCCGTTGTACATAGGCAGCACAAACAACTTCTCGGTAGAAGCCAAACGTTCTGCCTTCGGTGTCCAGATGTGAATCGTTATCCATGTCTGCGATAGCATCCACAGTAGCCATACCCACGCCATTTGCCGCGAAATAAAGTCGCTTAATGTGTAGACTGTGAATGAAACATTAATATATTGTATAATTTGAAATAATTCTTATATTTTGGATCAGATTTAATTTGTATGACCAGCAGATACAGGTTGGCTTGGCCCAGTTATAATTAAAAACCAGATGCTTCACCTTTTGAAATCACCCCAAGCGTATGTTCAGTGATCTTTGAGTTTCTGCTTTAAACGCATGAGATACGATTTTTATTGTGTTGGCAAGCTCAATTTATGAGCAACATTGTCCATGTCCAAGAAACTGAATGTCTACCTATAGTCCATTCCAATCTATTTTAACGCTTTCATCAAAAACTGCTTCAAACTCTCAATTCGTTATATGTAAAATGTGTTCGTTCGTATGTAAACTATCAAAAATCACTGAACATACATAATATATATTCGATAGGTCTTAAGACGAGGCATCTGGTTTATAATCAATATCGTCAATTACTATGCCATTCTGTACCTCTGTGCTGGCATGCTGGCAACTGCATTAGTGTCCCGACCCCAGCATAAAACTACTTACCAGGTGGGCTTTCAAAGAACAGATAATCGGGTATCGATCCGTGGAAAAAACAATTGTCGCCATTCCTAATTCCACAAGCAGCGATCAAGAAATTAACAACCAACGGGATGACTAGATTGATGGGGAATGCATAACTGAATCCTTGGATGACGATTTTACACGCGAACTTTCCGAATATGTAACAGAAATATGCCGCAAACATTTGTATGAGCAGAACGTAAAACGCAGATTTATACACGGCAGCTACTTCCACGGAATCTCCGGTTAAAGTTGCATTCACTAAATCTGGAATCATGGTTCCGCCGCTTTGGATTTGAATCTGAAACAATAAAACAAAAGAATAAGTTCATCATCCAAATAACATATTAATATGATAACATATGACTAAAAACTATAAACATGTTTTACATACCTCTTCGACTACGATGTTATGAGGACCAAACCCTTCATTGAATAGTTGGAAGAACATAGCGGGGTCGTCGCCATCAAACCATATACTTAAGAGGATGCACACCATGAACAGCACTATTTTCCACACTGACATGAACCTGTAGATATAGTATCGAGCCAGACTTAACTCTTCCTTCAATCGAGCTAGACTCTTTATTATACCTGAAACCAACAAAAGTTGATAATTTAGCGTCAATTTTAAACTCGATGTCCACTCTTAATATTTATTAAATTATAAATAAGCTTGACTCCAAAAGCTTTAGGTACAGTTCAATAAGTGTTGAACAACAATTTTTGTTTGGACCTGAGTAAAGTGTTATGCTTACCAATAGGACTTTTACGAGAGACAAAGTTTTCCCACCATCCCAAAGAAATGCACAATGCCGAGATCGGTATCAGCCACAGGACAGGCTTGCCATCCAGCAATGGCCACACAATAAACCCGGTGACCTGAGCCACTATGGCCGCCATATCCGCAATGACTTTCAAAAATCGTTTTGACTCCCGTGAACTGCGTGAGAGCAGGCCCAGTATCCCGGGAATGATGCAGAGGCAATTGGTTATCATCGCGCCTTTGACCACGTCCAGCTCTGGAAGGATTTTGAAGAATAGCAACGCTAGTCCTATTGTGTGAAGGGATTCAGCAACCAATACCTGAAAAAACAAAGTGTACTCGTTTAATGAAACATTTTCGATTCATTTTGCTAATTTTTTCATGACCACTTGCAGCACGAAATCGAATGAACCAAAACCAGTTACGTAGGTACCTTACTATTCCTTGACCACACGTACAAGATAGTTACGTCTGTGAACACAAACATGTGTCACAAACATGTCTTTATGCTAAATCCTGTCTGCCTGCGCTTCCACTTAAATCATCCACAAAAATCAACATAATATGTCATAGGCTCAACTATCGCCAACATCACACAAGCAAGACAATAACGCATTTCAAAATCAGATTAAAACTGTGCGTTGTTATAATAATAATTATTATTATTATTATGGCGCTACAAAAACCGACAACGTATACAGTCGTACATACAAACCAATAAACACTAAGGCAAAATTAATCTCATACATTGTTCCAACTACCGTTAAAAAAAAACTACCTTCGTATTTTTAAACGACTGCAGCAAATTAAATGTACTTACAAGTCAATTTTGCCATAAGGAGGTACAGTGTACACGTATACAGTTTAGGAAAAATATCACGGGTAATAAATAGTAATAGTGTCTACCTACGTCGATTTATGCGGAAACGATGATCTTATGCTGTCTTGCACGTTGTGGTTGCAGTGTATTTAGCAAGGGTTTTGGTTCATTGATATGGACGGCTAGAAGTCGGCGACTTCTTGGGACACATTTTCATTGGGATTTCTCGGTAACATACCTATGCAGAGAGAATACGTGTTTTCATTTGAATTATCATTGGCTATTTACTATCTCTACTATCTACGAAATAATACTAAGCACAGTAACAAAAATTCAATTGATTACCACGATTACTCTCGCTTATATGCCCCCAAGTGCCCCCATGACAAATTTAAATCGGCTTTAGCGACTTTATCATTTTTTTTACTGCAATTGACCCTAAAGGAATTATCCTAGTCTATCCTTAGGTGATCCACAGCGGGGCACAGTCAGCGTCATATAGTTCCATCCAATCCGGCCAAATAATTCCGTGCACCATAGAAATAGTATGGCGTGTCGAACTTTTTGGTCACCTTGATTGTTTAATACTATATGTATGTAATTATGTATGTATAACTATTTATTGTACATAAAACACATTACATGAGGCTGACTGTACCAGTAGAGAAGATCGTAATACCCGTACACTGAATAGCTTTTGCTCACTAAAGGGTCACTGTCTATACAAATTTCCATGAAATACTATATGTTATATGAAATATACTCACGACCAAAAATAACGGGTTACTTTGCATACAACTTTGTATGGGAAGTGACCCGTTTTATTTGCTCGTCAGTGAAAGTACGAGCCGTTATTATTGCTTGTTAGTGTATTTGCTCTAATTAAGCAGGAAAATGCATTAACATTTATAATTTACCACGATGAACTGCGCACTCGTCGGTCGTTTCGAAGTTTTGAAAAAACATATTCGGATGGATCTAATGAGCGCGCCGATCTCCGGGATCGCGAACACCGCAAGCAACACCCACATCCAAGCAACTCTCTCCTCATCTGGCAGGCTGACTATGAATTGCTTGTCTCTACCTGAAAAAGGAAATAGCACAGGAGTATTAGGATCACGCATCGTGTCTAAGGGGTGAGTAGCGAACACTTTAAATTAATGCGGAATAAGGAACTTGATGTGGATACTTTAGAAAGCATTAATATGTGCACAGATAGCTATGAAAAGAAACTTCCTTGCTGCGACCACAAACGCGCTAGGGTCTACGGGGTTACTTTTCTCTACAGACATTCCTACCAATATTATAAAAACGAAAGTTTGTGTATATGTACGAGTACTGTGTATGTTACTCCTTCACGTTAAAAAGGCGAGACGGATTTTCATGAAACTTAGGCACACAATTAGGCATCCCTAGTACATTGGATTTAACGTCTAAGACATTTTATAAGCCACTTGCTGGAATAATTAAACCTAGCTTTAGTCGTAAATATCATATTAAGTCGTCTCCTTTGTTACGTGTTCAATTCTTATTTCGCCTTATTGAACAAAAATACATATACGAATCTGAAGTATTTTTTCTTAATTTATTCTTAACTGGATTAATGCCCAAAAACAATGCTCACCTAAATTTTTATTGCAATAAGCGAGTCGTCGATCTTTCTTCAACTGTGACGTCATGAACAGCACCGTCCCTTTGGCCACTACGCCGGACCCAAGCACCACCACAAATGTGATGGCGTATGCCAGGATCTTGAGCAGCCGAACTGTGAACTCCAGGCATTCTTGTGTCTCCATCGACCCACTGTCCTGTTTCGGTGGGAATTCCCGAAACACGTCCCATTGTTTTGTCTCGTGGATTGTCCTTTGGCTGGAATTTGAAAAGAAAATGGTTCAGCCGATACGCTTAAAAAATATTGGGATCTAAATGCAAATAGGACACGATAATCAAATATTTTATTTTTATTAATTTGGTGGTTATTATTTTAAGCCTAGATCGTCCAATATTTGGACAATGCCTTGACCTAAGAAATGTATCGCTTTAACAGTGCTTTACATTCTATTACGTTAATACATTACTCACTCGGAATACTGATCTTGCTTTGCCTATTAATAGAACAGAATATCAGCTAGTAGGTAGCAGATCAAAACCTGCCAGTCGACGCGAATGCCATCGACGTATGAGCAAGAAAAACAACTTTCACACGCGTCTCGCAGAGGCGAGAGAGAAACCCGCGTAACGCTCGCGTTAAGACTACGACTTCCTTCCGTTTTTAAATCGGCATCCCGTTTGTCGTTGAAGCCATTGTTTATCTAAATTACTTGAAATTACTATTGTCTTGACTTGACTTCGACCGACTATCTTTGCTTGTCTGCTTAAATAGGTCGCCCCAGTCGTTAAAAAGTATGTAATTCTTAAAAAAATATTTATCATTAGGTATGTGTCCTACTTGTTCTAGTCCGGTATGTGTTTGTATATAAATATAATATTCCATATACACAATATATATAAAAATAAATATTATGTCAATAAGCAATTTATACCAGTTGATCTAGTCTAGTCACAAACTAAGCAAAGCTTGTAGGGGAGAGTGGGTAGGATTCGTACACATTTTTTTGTAAGCCACATAAAAAAATAACTGTTTACAATTTCATAATAAATTCAATGCTGCTATATACCTCACTTATCTAGCTTTAATAATAATTAAGTGTCTTTTGGATATTAAGCAGCATGGCGATGATACGGTGATTTTTCTCAAAAATGGGAAACGTACGAAACTGCCCCACACGTGGGGTAGTTTCGTACACGCTGTAGGGTACATTCGTACATAGTAGGGAACCTTCGTACAATCAAAGAAAAAACCATTTATTCAATGTAATATTATCATTTCTTGAGGTCAAATTTAACACTAAATCAGCCATTACGTGGTAACAATTAACGATTATTATTTTTTAAGTACTTGAGTACTAATAATAACTACTTATTTGTAGTAACAAAAAACTCGTGATTAATTTTTCTCTTATTAATAGATAAATAATTAATCAACATTATAAATTGTACCGTTACAGTAACAAGTCTTAGTTTTAGGTAATAATAGATGCAACCGACATTAATAATAATAATAATATGGCCCTTTTATTTCAAATTCGCTAAAATTTCAGTACAATATATATTTTTTTTTTATTTTTTTTTTTTATAAATTACTTATCGCTTAGTTCGGCGTGCCTCATGGCATAGGCCTCCTCCGTTTATTGGAGGGTTTGGGCTATATAGTTCCCTACGCGGGCCCAGTGCGACATCATATACAGGGTGTATCAGATACCCCCTAACAATAATCAACTGGGGTATATAACCATAGCTACAAAAGCTAAAAAAAATATTTAAAAAAAAATTGGAGTAATTTTTTTTATATTTTCTATAGGAATGGTAGTATTAAATGTAATCATTCCTATAGAAAACATAAAAAAAAATTGACTCCAATTTTTTTTTTAATATTTTTTTAGCTTCTATAGCTGCTGTGGTTATGTACCCCAGTTGATTATTGTTAAGGGGCTATCTGATACACCCTGTATATCCGACATTATATACGCTTAGGGCCATATTCAGCGGAACACGCAGGGTCAATAAGAGAGTTATAGTTAGTTAGTTAGTTATAAGAGGTAAACGAAGATGCAAGTCAGCTATAGAAGATATCTTTTATCGCTGAGTTGCATCTTCGTTTTCCTCTTCCGATCTTGTCCCTTTTTTACATGTACCTACTCGCGGCATAATGGTTCTGAAATAATAATAATAATATTCATGGAATAAGATCTTTTTAGTTACGCAGTTCAAAGTGGGGAGCATTCGTACTGTACGAATCTGCCCCACTGACAACTGTACGAAGGTAACCCAACCCAACAAATTAACAAATAAATTTGAAATAATATTAACCGTTCTAGATATCCCAAAATGGCTGTTTACATATAAAACCTCGATATCAAATCATAAACTATATTGATCAGTTTATCAAATTCGAGCAAAACTTATAAGATTTAAACGTGTTTCAAGGTGAATACAAAATCAGTTTTCCTAGAGCGAAAACATGAATGAACTTGTCGTGTCGAAGCCGGTGGCCGCACTGTTGCGCCGCCCCGCGGGTAGCGTATGCGCATGAGTGGGAGCTACCCACACAAACATGAACACGCCACTGTATTCAATAGCGGAGATATCACCACTGTACGAATGCTCCCGGTGTACGAATCCTACCCACTCTCCCCTACTATAGATGAATACATACCTACCTTCAACATGAAACTACCGTGAGCCTCACACATAATTACAACAAACCGGATAACTCACGTATAAAAGCCGAAGGATTGCTCCGACAATTGTTTCGGACTATTCCGTAGTCCTTCATCAGAGAGCGCTCGCCCCGGCGGCACACGAGTGTTCGCTGGCGCCGGGGCGACCGCTCTCTGATGAAGGGCTACGGAATAGTCCGAAACAATTGTCGGAGCAATCCTTCGGCTTTTATACGTGAGTTATCCGGTTTGTTGTAATTATGAATACATACCGACTTAAATACATATGAAACATCAAATACTCGAAAACAAGCATTCATATTTTTTCATACACAGTAGGTATTATGCCCTGACCAGAAATTGGAACCTGCTAGCTTATTACGTAACTCGCTCGCAATCGCCATCGTGTTCATTTTGACAGTTCTTGTATGAATGTGACAGCTTACTGATTCCGATGCCAATTGTCAGCCCATACATGAACTGTCAAAATGAAGACGAAGGTGATCGCGAGGGAGTTACGTAATAAGCGTGCTGGACTTCAAGCTTCTTCGTCGGGTTATCTAACCATTTGGCTAACGGGTCGTCAAAAATAAATAATAAATTCACATTCGCTGTGGATTTGTGCGTATACTACCTACCTAGTAACGCAACCATATTTAAAAGTTTTCTTAATACTATGTCAATAATTATATTTACAGTCTCTGCACACGTGGAAAAAGTTCACAATTCCATGTTAATAAAGAACGATGTTTGTCAAATTTCGCAAATTAGTGGCGCGTGCTCTTTCATCCGCGCCATTATTCTTGCTTAGAAAATGGTTACAATGTTGAGCGGTTTCGCCAGACCCCGCGGTTCGGTACCTTAGTTGTGACAGGGGGTTTACGTAAGACTAATAGCTGGTTGGTCGGCGGTAACCCAATTAGGCATTACAACGGTCGCACTGCATACAGCATGCTATCAGCTATACCATCATACGTTACATTTTTTTTTTCAAATGCGCCACATTAGCGGGCGAAGGTTTTGTCGCGATAAAAATTTCGAGTTCATGTAACCACGAACAACGTGGCCACACTTAGACCAAATTTTCGCGATAAAAACTTCGGGCGAACTATGTCGCGTAACTCTGAATTTGGCGGGAAAATGAACCAAAAGTGCAAAGAAACAAAAAATAGAGGAAGCGTTTGTTTTGTATTGTATGTCTGTAAATAATTATTGAAATGTCACTTGTCAAAATTGACGTACATTTCTGAAATTTCAAAGTACAAAGTGCACTTGCACGAACATGAACTCTGTCGCGATAAAATCCTTTGATCTGCGCTAGATACCGACCGAAGCCCGAACACAATTCGAGTTCGCCCGAATGATTCGCAATAAAGCGAACTTTCGGTGAACACATGTTGCGATAGGGCGAACCTTCGCCGAATTCCGCTAATGTGGCTGTAGCATAATCTATACTCTGGTTTTTCATGTGGAATTCTGACATTTCTTGGTGTTACCAGTCAAAAAACTTTCCTTAAATCTAAGGCTAAAAAAAGGCAAAAAATAAATAAATGTAGAACATGAATAGTTAACAATAATTTCTACATATTAGTAATTTTTTAACACACATACTTGGTTTAATTTTAAATAGCATAATTTACACAATAGTAGGTACCATGGCTTATTCATTTACTTTATTCAAAGATTTTAAGTATTGCTGTACAATACTCTTATTTTGCTTACGTGATTTATTAGTTTAAATAATAAATAGCTTGGTCTGACAATTATTTGTCCAACAAAAAAAAATGTTGGTTTGCCCTGAAACGTCTATAGTCTGGCAAAAAAGAGTAGAAATTAAAAAGTGGCAATACTGTAGTGTCGTCCCTTTCTAATCTATGAGTATAAGAAAACGGGACAACACTACTTTATTGACACTTTTTAATTTCTACTCTTTTTTGACAGACTGTAATTATGACAGCTGTCAGAATTCCACGGAATGAAAAATCAGAGTATACTTACCGAACTATCACTATACCCTCTATGGCGTAGTGAAAGCGCGAAATATTTGAAACGAAATTTACTTAAAAGTTTTCGGATTTCTTTTTTAAAAAAACAAAACGTGTTATATTAATATCCAAACTAATTTAATATACTGCATTTGCAGTTCATTACTAAATTCGCTCATTAATTAATGCACCCATGATATTATCAAGTAGGCCAGCACCGGCCCATAACGACCATTTGAAATTAGAAAGTTGTGCATTGATTACATGTGGTAGGTACGTAAGGCCTTCAATCAATCGTGAGCTGATATAAGGCAGGTATTCTTTTATAATTCTTATCAATTGTGAAATTTTATTTAAGACATTAGATAGCTATTGGTTGTACCTGTAAATGCTACTGTAATGGGGGGTCCCATTACTATACAGTGAATTGTTGTTATTCGGCTTGTAGATTTGCTCTTCTTGGTCCAGCTCTTCGTTCCGGTTTTGGTCCAGGTTTTTGTCCACATTCTGGCTCTGGTATTGGTCCCGGTTTTGTTTCCAGTTTAGGTTCAGGTTTTGGTCCAGGTTTTGGTCCACGTTTTGGTTCAGGTATTGGACCAGCTTTTGTTCCAGGTTCAGGTTTTGGCCCAGGTTTAAGGCAGGTTTAAGGCCCAGGTCTTGTACACAGTATTTGTTCTGATCTTTCACACTCATAATTAATTTACAAACGCACCACAAAGTTAATAACAGTCACATTAAAGACACACATCACTGCAGGATACGAAGAAAGTACCCGAATGTTTGCAAGGATTTCACAGGAGGCAAAAACGTGTCCTACCAGTACGAATATTGTTCAATAACTCATTGTTGTATTTGATTGAGGACAGCGAACGGTGCGATCGCGGTAGCGACTACTTGGGGCGGTGCGCGACCACCACGCCGAATGGTAATTCGCTATCATCTACATGTGGACAAAATATTAATTTCTTATTGTTAGAACAACAAACAGTGAACTTAAGAAAGTATAAACAGAACCGCTTCACAAGCAGTAGCACAACACTGTGTTCTCCACTGGTATAATGAAATTGAAGTTTAAAAAGTTATTATATCCGCCATTTTAAGTTTATTGCATCATCTAAATTATTAATTAATTACCTAGCCCTAATGGCTAATTGACGCGTATGTCTATCATCGTTCGACTAAATAATAGCGTAAAGTTTATTATGAATACGGATTTTATCGTGCCTCCGTATAAAAAATAAACAACTCAATTGATAGAGCAAACAAACTAACGTATTTTTCTTCCACTATAAAATTAATTCAAAGTATTGAAAATGTTTGTCAAAGTTAGTCGACTGTTTATTATGATTATTATAACCATATAAAATAAAAACTTATTTCACTATTTTGAAATGTGGAGGGTGAGTTTTAAGATTTAATGAAATAACTAGAATTTCAAATCATCAAATAGTTTCGAATTAGGCTTTAAATGGCAGTAGCCAAGCAATCGTGTATTATTTCAGGACTCAAATGAACCTGATAAAAAGGAAACAAATATAAACAATATTTTATTTTTCAACATGAAACTACCGTGAGACTCACACATAATTACAACACAACGGATAACTCACGTATAAAAATAATTAAATAATAATAATAATAATAATAATATTTTTAATAATTAATTTTGTCCCGCAATAGAGTGTGAACTCAGTGTGCAGTGAGTTCTTCGTTCTGCAGCAGTGGCTTCGAGAAACTGCACCGCCGTCAGCTAGTTAATTGCGAGTAAATGGCCGTACACTAGTAAATCAAATCAAATGAAAGTCACTTTTTATTGACATAGTTCTACTATCCGGTACGTACCATAGACATTTTACCATAGAAAAAAAAAGTATTTTTATTATAATAGCGAAGTTAGTCTGTTTTCCGTTACAATTTTAGACTATCAGTAGCAGTCAAGTAACATGTACAGCTATACTGTTAAAACGCTTCATATCCGCCTCATTAAACATTCGCAGCAGAGGCTTTTGACACGCATATATAAAGCATTTATCCCTTTGAGAAACTCTACTTTTTACTAAGGTATAATTTATTTAAGTTATGTCCACGACAACCCACAGCAGTTACAAAACGCTTTTATGCACTTATGTCACTTTCGTAAAAGGGCGTTTTCAAACAAAGTTGTTGGATCACTCGATATTTCAGAATTTAAAAATTTTACGTTGTTCCTACTCAGAATCGAGAGCTCTATTAATTCTAATAGGAGAAAAAAAAATGTCCCAAAATTTTGTAAAGATAAAATATTTCCATTACGCTACCATCCATAGAAATTAATTGGGAGTGGTTGCGTAAGTGAATTGAGATTGTTCATTTTTTTAACCCCCCCCCCCTGTTTATATTTTTTTTTAGAAAATATGGAGCACTTTAAGAAACTAATTTGAATATTTTGTCATTTCATGGCTTCATTCAATTAATATAATTGGTTAAAAAAATCAGATACGACTTTTCGTAAATTATATACGGCGGCTGAAATAAGCAATTTTATCACAATCCTTCGGAAATTAAAAAAAAAATAGATGCCATAACTGTTGTGACTGTCATCTCAATGTCAAATATACTGTTTACCTTTGGTTTACCTACAAACATATTGTATGTTGCGTTAAATCCTGATCATGGTTATAATGAGAAGAAAATTTTTGAATGTGGAAGTACCTATGTGGCATTGTGTTTTGGTACCTACTTACATCGAAATGATCCTCGCAACAATACTGTGTACTTATAAGCTTTGAAGTATTCAACATTTACTTCGCGACACCACTTTTCTCTTAAATCTGCTCGGATGCGTGCGAACTATTGTTTTGGAGCTGTTTTTAGAGTCATTATTTCAGGTTGGAACGAAGCATTTTCTGTAACTTCCATTATTTCGTTTTAAATCGACCGACAATTTAAAGTTTTCAACAAAACAATATTTACTTTACTGACATTGGGTGACACTGATAACTAGTTGACATATAAATTTAATAGGCAAACTAGATATTTGACATATATAGAACTACCAACAGCCGCTCGGAAAAGTCGAATAAAGGTCAAACAATTTTTTTGCAAAATATCCGTAATCCTTGAGTATTTTTGAACGCCAGTAAGATAAACCAGTTCGCAACTTTCACAAGCCCCATACTTCGAAATGGTTTTCAAATCAGGGTATGTTGTAAAAAAATGAACAATCCCATTCACATATTAAAATGAATAGAGCTCTCAATTCTGAGTAGGAACAACGTAAAATTTTTAAATTTTGAAACATCAAGTGATCCAACAACTTTGTTTGAAAACGCCCAAAAACCGGTGCGAATGCATTTTCCAGCTTCTTCGAAAATACAGTGAATGGTTCATGACTTGATGACTAAAGAATAAAATAGAGTCGTCCTAGATTAAAACCAATCTCAAATTAAAGATTTGTTTTTTTTTAAGAGTGGCTTAATCCGAAGGCGAGGTCAGTGTTTAATCCGAATCGTGCTAACAAAATGGCATGACCTTCCTCCAACACGATCCAGACTGGCACGTATGAGGCATGTGAGCCCGCGCCCGCGACGCTTGCGTCGCGTGTTTCCGAACAATAGATCGTTCAATGTCGCGCGCGCACGAAAACTTACGAAAGCAACTTCGTGTCAATCCTCCACTTGCCTGTGTACGCCGGCAATGTTGTAAGAGCAAGATGCTTTAGAGAATGCGCCTAGAACGAATTGCTAGTTACTCGCATTCTCATTGTTGTGCCTTATGTTTACGTTACTGAGTTTCTATTCTCTGAAAAAATAACGCAGCGACGCTACAGCTTAGCTTGAAAGGTTTCTCAGGTGTAATAAGTAGGTAACCAAATTTTGTACACGCTTGAACGCCTCATTTCTTCACAGTAGCCGCAGAATCTCGAACAATAGTAATAATTTGCAATAGTTGCAATGTAGCTATGTTCACAAAATATTTTCTGAATTTTAATATGCATGGTAAGTATTAGCTCCGATATAAGCCTATGACATATATATGATTCTCAGATGTAGGATTAAGGTACATACGCAAAATAAATGTATATTGGAGCTAAACCAGCGAAATTCTGTTAATAAATATTTAACATCAAAGTATTACGTACGGTAAAAACCATAAACACAAACCGGCGCATAGTGTTTATTACTTAGTATGCAAGCCGCAACATCTTCAGATTCTTGCCCAATGCCCAGCGTTAGGGGGGTCAACGACCATAATTTCGTTCGGTTAAAAGCTCCATAAAGCGTAATGCACGTCTGATTCCCATAACTGGAGCTTTTGTTATTTAAGCGATATATTAAGTTAGGTTTCTTTTGCTATGTTGTCTGTGCAACTTGTTAGACGCATACGCAACAGACTTGTGATGGTATGATTGATTGTCTGTCGCACGCAACGCACTGAATAATAAATTAACTTCGACACTTACAGTGCTTACAACATTAATAAGTTCTGTTACATTTTTCCGAATTACCTATACTCATAGAGGCTCGGAGACTGTGATTTACCTATTTAAACTATTGGCCTTTATAAACCGATTTCCATATTAAAGTCATTGAATAGATGTTTATAAATGTGCTGGTTTCGGAACTACTTCGACGCTCAGCGTGTCTAGTAGCTACTTATAATTTGCTACAGAGCACATCAGTTTGGACCGTTAAATAATATTCTAATCACGCGTGACCCACGCTCGCTAAGGTCCAATTGCACTATACGCTCGACGAAAGCAATATTATTCGAATAAGTAGCGCAACATTATACACCTAGCAACTTCTCAAATCCTTCTGTACTTAATTCTAAGGCTATGGTTAGTGCTGTATATGCAACATCATCATAAAGCTTATACCTTACCCATGATGGAAATAAGCCCAAACTTACTACCTAAGAGAGAAAAGATTTATGCATATAGGTTTTTTCTAGAGACGAATTTAGGTTATTCCTGTAATAACATGTGTTTAATCTGATGAATGGCCAGCGTTCTTGTTGATGTGGATACATATAATACAGTTTGAAGTGGGGCGCAAAAATGTGGCGCAGGCGATCGAAAGTTGTGTCGTCGAAGTTGTCAACCTTGGCATTTGAGCGTGTTCCGGGCGGGTGACCGATCGGTGAACGTGGCCCGAGAACAAAAACTGACTATGACTTGCCTTTAATACTATTGTTCGTGGGTTTATACTAAAAATAAGGAGACCGAGGTGAAGTTTTGAAAAAGGGTTTAAAATTGAAGACTAAGAAGTTGTCTGAATATACCACAATTTTGTTTGCGTCCCGTGGAAATTTTGCACTTTTCCCAGGATAAAAAGTTGACTATAAGTATATTAATGAGTGATAGTGAACAGTTCTAATTGAATGAATTTCGTTTCAGCAGTTCTTGGAGATTATAACGACAAACAAAGAAATCAACATTATTAGAGTACTAGCTGTTGCCAGCGACTTTTCTGCAAAGAATTCGTTTATCGCTATCCCGCGGGTACTACGCAATTTTCCGGGATAAAAAGTAGCCTGCTAGACTTTTCTTTATCTATGTGCCGAATTTCATCCAGATCCGTTGGGCCGTTCTGGCGTGATTGAGTAACAAACAAACATCCATCCATCCATCCATCCATACTTTCGCATTTAAAAATATTAGTTAGATTAATACATATACCTATTGTATAGAATAGATAACTAGCTGTTGCCCGTGACTCCGTTTGTGTAAAATTCGCTTATCGTTATCCCGGGGAAACTTCGCGATTTTCCGAGATAAAATCTATCCTTAAATATAACCCTACACGAGACTGATACTATTTCTTTATCAAATCCGAACTAAATAGGATTAGCGGTTTAAGCGTGAAGACACACTTTTGCGTTTAAAACATTAGTAAGGATTTTGCTCAGTTTTGCACAGGTGGAGATTTGGTATTTGACGTGACTTTTGCTTCATGTGCTTTGTTCTAAGTAATTAAAATTGTTCAAATTAGTACTTAAACTCATTTCACTAGCTTTTTCGTGAATGTTACCTACCACACAAATAGATATAGCCTTTTTATACACAGATAAGCGGATATAAATAGGTACTTTCGCATTAATATCCTATAGTGCCGTAGTGGTTTTTGATAAGTACCTACATAAATTATTTTTGTGATTAAAAACATACAAGTTTTGGGGTCAACAACCAAACAAACGGATATAATGCTTAATCATTGTCATTAGACTACCGAAGTACGTAATTTAATAAAAATAACATTTTAACATGCTTCTTTATGTTTACAAATACAGAAATAGGTAATCAACGATTAACTTAACGATTCTATACGAATAAACAATATAAAAAATCGCTTAGGAAAAGTTGATAGCTTTTTTAACCGGAACTTGTGTGTCGGTTTCTGCTTCCTTTTACTATATGAGTGTGCATGATACTGACGGCAAGTTAAGCAGAAATTAATGAATTCAGTGTTTAACGCATGGTTTGTACCTACTAACTTCCTTGCTGGTCTGGAAGCAAAGAGGAAACACGTAGAATGTAATAGCTGCTTCTCTTCCCGGGCAGATTGTAAAACCTCATCGAAGGAATGGGAGAAATTCTTAGGAATCGTGTTATAGGCGATGCGGCTAGCAACCCATCACTAGTCATCGAAGTCTGAAAATTTGTTACCAATTACGATTACATATTGCACGATGGCTGTGCTGTGAGTGCAACAGTCAATCGCTTTATATTAAATCCTGTTGTCTAAGATGACTAGTCTGAGAACTATTCTCACCCACGGAAACTCAACACTTTGTTATGCAATAATTAAACGATTAACCAACTATTTATAGCGTATCTCTCTAATTGCTTGTATACTATATGATTCTAATGCTTTTTTATCTCGCGTCTGTGTGTCACCGATAGCTAATAAAAGATATTTTAAGATTGCTTTTTTTATTCGCAATAGCTACGAGTTTCAGTTGTCTTATTAAAAAGTTTTTCAATAAAATTGGCCATGATTCGGCAACAAATTCTGTACCTACCTAGAGTTAAAATTGACAAGTGTCTATAGACATCTTATTCCGTCTTAGCCCTTTGACAACGCAACTGCAATCCTTTGTTGTTACGTTTGACCATGGGTGGTGATGCTCACTTGATGATAAGAAACCCACATGTTCGTTTGCCACCCTATTTATATTATATAGGATAGGATAGGGTATCTTTATAATGCCGTGACTAACGAGAAAAACGTTTGCTCTAAGACTAAAGTCGCTGTCAATTGAAATTGCGAACAATGTAAATAAACCATTTAATGAAATACCATATTCTAGCACTTGTTTATTGTTTTAATGGTTTATTTTATAGGTTAATGTTGTGGTAAGTATTGATTAGAATAACACACGAATTAAGCAGTATTTGATGAGGGAAAATGGAAATTAAAGACATTTTAAATACAAGGTTTGTTTACATAGTTAGCAAGTTCTATTGACGGCGACTTTATAATTATACTAGCTATTGCCAGCGACTTCTTCTGCAAAGAATTCGTTTATCGCTCTCCCGAGGGAACTACGCAATTTTCCGGGATAAAAAGTAGCCTATGTGCTATTCCAGACTTTTCTCTATCTATGTGCCGAATTTCATCCAGATCCGTTGGGCCGTTCTGGCGTGATTGAGTAACAAACAAACATCCATCCATCCATCCATCCATACTTTCACATTTATATTAGTTAGATAGCATGTATTCGATCGGCGACTCGAAACGAAACATAATTTCAACTAAACTATCCAGTTTCATTCAAATAGTCACATTTTCGTGGTAACATTACGTAAAAGAAAATTCCCATAAGATTTTAATTTTGTAAACATAATCGTGACGCGTGGAACGTTGTCATCTCTTTACTTCGTTAGGTACCAAATATTCACACTTTCACTTTGCGATCGTGTAGAACAAATTCACATGGTTTCACTGCGCGCTGCACTGCTTGTGTGGAAGTTACATAAAAACATACATATAATGCTTATGGTAATCACTTTTTGTATGATATCTTGCCTCTGAGAATGCGGACTCTTAAAGGTTAAGCTGCTTTTATATAGCTATCATAATCGTTTAGCTCGGCTTGTCACTTGTAAACTTTTGTAATGCACGATGGAATGAATTAACCGAATGAAATCAAGAGTATCGAGGCACCTATTCGACACGCAACAGGTTTTTGTCTCATCTTACCACTATTATAAATGCGAGATGGATAGTCGGTGGGTATAATACATAGTATTAGGTACAAGCTTTGCTTAGTTAGGGGCTAGGTCAATTGGTATAAATTGTCCGTTGATATTAGTTACAGCTTATCGACAGTTCTAATAATCAAGGAAGTATTTAAGCGCCCCAATGGTCGAAGGTAAAAAACGGCGGAATCTCGATACGATGACCCTATGACGCCGAGACGAGCGGGTGATGTCATACGCATAACGTTCACGCAATCACTCGCTTTACTGTTCGACACCCACCAAGGTATAGTAAAAGCTAACTGAATATACCTACTGTACTGTTTTTGTGATAAAAATAAACTGTGTGTTAGTACAGTTAGACAGTTACTTTGTAGTGTACTGGCTGAATAGTGTTTATTTTGTTTACAGCAGATTGACTGACGACCAGATGGAAATTCTAATATTCACTGTAGCCTTGTAGAGCCCTACGCTATATTTACCCGGAAATATAGACATGGAAGCGCATTTCATTCCTCAGCAGTTCGCATTAGGAAGGATTCCCAAACTGATGCAGCGATTACTTCATTCTGATTGGCCGGCGTAAAGCCAAGCATAACACTAGAGTTGGGCAAGCAGATATTATCGATACCGATTGTCGATGTGTATCAACACATAGCAATATGAATAATCACTCAAGCGTTGTTTATACAAACTTGTTATTTTGTTTGCGCTGCCTACTCTGTTTCAGAGAGGAGAGTATGACAATCGGTGAAGATTCTTACTGCACTATTCTATCTTGGCCCCTAGGTTGGCAACGAATCTACAATCCTCTGCCGTTGCGGTATGGGTGGTGTTCACATACCATCAGGTGGTTCACTTGCTCGTTTTACATAATTAATGTATACATATTGTATAAGCATAGTTTTGTTCCATGTAGGGGATAAAGAACACTGCTAGTAACAAAACACTGTTAAATTTTGGAATTGGATTGCCAATATTAGCACTCTATTGACAACATGATATGCTCGATGGGTACTGACCTGCCGCCGTATATATCGTTGGCCAGCGGCGTGAGGTCGTCGTCGGAGTTGTCGCTGCCCTCCTCCCGGCGCTTGCCGCCGGAAGTCGCCATTTTTCACGACTCTGCAATAAATACATTTTTTTAAGTTAAAACGTTGATTTTGAATATACGAAACTCTCTAGTGTAAGTTTTCACACAAAAAACGTTTCGAACGCATTCACGTAAATGACTCAATAACTTCGGAAAAATTGACAGCGCTACTTGCGGATAGAAACGGCAACATCTATCTATCTTTTCTCATAGTTTAGTTTAACGCATACGCGTTCCAAGTGTATTTTGTGACCGTGACTTACCTACACTAAGCACAAAGGTCTCTTAAAATTGATCCGGAAAATTTCAGCAGGCGGTCTGCAAATATTTTTCATTAAGTATTTCTTTTTAATTCAAACCTTAGTCCCGCCTTTGACGGGGTTCACTTTGAACATTGATCGTGATCAATGTATGAAAACATTTGTCGACAATAATTCACAGTAAAACCTGAATAACAGTTACAGTAGGCTTATTGTCTAACTCGCTCGCAATCGCCATCGTGTTCACTTTGACAGTTCTTGTATGAACGTGACAGCTAGCTAATTCCGATGCCAATTGTCAGCCCATACATGAACTGTCAAAATGAACACGATGGCGGTTGCAAGCGAGTAAGACAATAAGCGTAGGGCCTAGCCTAGCCTAGGGCTATTAAAGTCCAATTATAAAGAAAGCAGAAAGTGTCCCGAATTAAAGCGAAAAAACCTGGATTATCCGCCACTTCGGTCTACTCGCGATCTCGGTCATTGAAAGTGCGATATAGGATGGCAAATAAACCAATGTATTTTTTCTGTTCCTCTTAAAGTGAGTTCTTTTATTACTTTAGAACCTATAAATAATATTAAGTAGAGTGAATCTAACCATAACATCACTACATAGTATAAAACAAAGTCCTTTTCTCTGTCCCTATGTCCCTTTGTATGCTTAAATCTTTAAAACTACGCAACGGATTTTAATGCGGTTTTTTTTATAGATAGAGTGAATCAAGAGGAAGGTTTATATGTATAATACATGCATAATATACCGTGCGAAGCCGGGGCGGGTCGCTAGTAGTATAATAAATAATTAAACAAACCGAAGGCATAACATACACGGCTACCTATACAAAAGATGTCAACGCGCGCAGTCCCTATTTAATTCAGTAAAAATAGCTCAAAACGTGGCAAAATATATGGAGAACATTTATCTATGGGGATGGATACCTTATGGGGTGAAGTCAAAATTTATCAACTCTCCCCCCTCCTCCGGGGTGCGCGTCCCCCCCTCACGCCCCCCAAAGTGTCCCGAAACGCGGTTTTTTGAACTTTTTGAGAAATCTGTTCGTGATACAGAAAAAGTGTGTAGTAATGAAATAATGTTCAATAAATTTACTATAAATCTACCATACACATAAAAGCGATATTTCTCATGGTTTTGACGCAAGAAGACGCTGAAAATCATATTTTTTTGTTTTTTTACAATATATTTTACTAAAACTTCAGTTTTCTCAGAAAATACTCATTTTACATTTAAAAAATGTATGACTAAAATAAACAATGGAATTTTCCTTTTAAAAAGAGGTATCATTGATTTATATATAAGTTAAATTGACCATTTTATGATAGTTTAAATATTTAATTTGTCATGAACAAATTTTTTTACTTGAAGATTAGGTATGTTTAATTTTTTTTTATATAGTTTAGAGTTAATTATAAACAATGCTAGTGTAATTTTGATTATTATTTTTTTCAGTTATCCGAAAATAATAAGTATATTCATTCATTTCAAAAAAGGCAATATTTATGTTTTTTTTAAATAATCAACTATTTATTTAAGTATACACTTTTATTTAAGTAGCTTACACTGAAATAAACAATGTTAACATTCTTATTATCTGGGGGCACGGCAGTGCCCCAGCTAAGATAGCAAAGTGAAGCGCAAGAAGGGCACTAGTTACCTTTTCTCGAATCGCTTTGTCGTTATTTTGTACCCTCATAACTTGGTTTTGGATTGTATCAGATAACTAATATTCTCGGGATATGATGTGGACTTATTACAAGTGTAAAATTTCAATTGCATAGCTCTTATATGTATCTAAAAAACTAGTGATCGTCACTAGTGATCATCATATGAAAGTCCTAGAAAGCTCAAATTTGCTTTGTAAGCTAGATTAGTATACAATCAACAGCAAAAATCTAAAATTTGGAACTTTAACTCTTCAATCGGTCAAACTAGCGAATGGATATTTGTACGAAACTTCGCAAATTTTGATGCCAGTGGTCTGAAAATTGATAAAGAGAGTTGTTATAAATAATAGACTATATATTTCAGGATTTTGAGTAAATTAAACTGAATTAGGGGATGGAATTAAGCATGTGCAAATGTGGTGTTTTCTGAAGGCGCTTGTCAAAAGCAATAACTTACAAACTTTTTACGCTCTAACTCTACAAGCCCCACACACTAGAGTTTGTGAAGTCTACAACTTAGTAAAAATAATGTGGCTTGGCCGTTTTGTTCATTACTTTCCTGTTCATTACAATAGTTATTTTTTTTAAACATGAAATTACCGTGAGACTCAGTCAATAATGTGACAACAAATAAAATGTGATCGTTTCGCTGCCGCCGGGGCAAGCGGTCCAGGAATAAGGACTACGAACTAGTCTGGTATAATGTCGAGCATCACTCGACTTTTATACGTGAGTTATTCGTTTGTGTAGTTATAATTGTAATTATCATTACAATAGTTCGTATAGTAACGAATTTAAAGTTTCTGGGACGTAAATTTGTTGATCACCAGTGAGTGAGTCAGTGACGACATCAGAGTTTTTTAGATATCAATAAAATTTAAAATATAAGAGCTATGCAATTGAAACTTTACACTTGTAATAAGTCCACTATTCACATCATATCCCGAGAATTTTAGTTACCTGGTACAATTCAAATTCAAATTATGAGGGTACAAAATAACGACAAAGCGGCTCGAGAAAAGGTAACTAGTGCCCTTCTTGCGCTTCACTTGGCTATCTTAGCCGGGGCACTACCGTGCCCCCAGATAATAAGAGTGTTAACATTGTTTATTTCAATGTAAGTTAGTTAAATAAAAGTGTATACTTAAATAAATAGTTGATTATATTAAATAAACACCGTAGTACATAAATATTACCTTTTTTGAAATGAATGAATTTATTCACACTAATTATTTGCGGATAACTGAGAATAAATAAACAAAATTATACTAGCATGGTTTATAATTAGCTCTAAACTATATAAAACAAATTTAAACATACTTAATCTTCAAAAAAAATTTTGTTCATGACAAATTCAATATTTAAACTATCATAAAATGGTCAATTTAACTAATATATAAATAAATGATACCTCTTTTTAAAGGGAATATTTCATTGTTTATTTTAGTCATACATTTTTTAGATGTAAAATGAGTACTTTCTGAGAAAACTGAAGTTTTAATAAAATGTATCGTAAAAAAACAAAAATTTATGATTTTCAGCGTCTTCTTGCGTCAAAACCATAAGAGATATCGCTTTCATGTGTATAATAGATTTATAGTAAATTTATTGTACATTATTTCATTCCTACACACTTTTTCTGTATCTCGAACAGTTTTCTCAAAAAGTTCAAAAAACCGCGTTTCGGGACACTTTGGGGGGCGTGAGGGGGGGACGCGCACCCCGGAGGAGGGGGGAGAGTTGATAAATTTTGACTTCACCCCATAAGGTATCCATCCCCATAGATAAATGTTCTCCATATATTTTGCCAAATTTCCCATACATTGGATTCTAATTTGATTGAGCTAATTACTTATGTCAACATTGATATTGTTGTGTTTATATCATTCTTACATTTATTATCATTTTCATGAATAATTTATTTCTATTATGCCGTAAATAAAATGAAAGTCTTAAAAATAAGATGTCCTCATTTTAATATTTGTCTGACTAGGCGACCCAAAGGGTCATCTAATGAAGTTTCAAAAATCTACAATGTTTTTATTTGCTAAAGTAAGACCAAGCAAACCAAAAGAAGGTCGTATATTTTTAAGAACTGATGGGAATTTAAATGAAGTCATCATTGTATGAAATTCCAGTCAGGTTTTGGTGAAAACCACAGACACGTGACGTCACCGTGATTTATACATTATTTTGTTCTAAAACCAATAAGTGAGTGGTTTTTAGATGACAAAGACAAAATCTACGGACGCTTAATGAATCAATTTTACTGAATGAATCAACTTTGTCAGTAGGTGATTAGTTAAAATAAAGATTACCTAAAGAAATTTGTGAATCACATCACGCGAAGTTACTAGGTATTTTTCGAGTGATGCGATTTACAAATATCGGACTTCAGAAATTTGTAGGTAATGTAATTACGTCAGATTCAGTCGCGGACATAAAGCAAGTATATTTAGGTGACAAACTTAAGTAAATGACCTGTTGTACCTATGTAGTAAATATTGTACAGAACTATATGGAACTCAAGTAAATTTTCTAATTTGGAACGTCAATTTGTCTATTCGCATACATTACTCACACATACAACATGTCATTTACTTACATTTTTAACCTATATCCCTTTCTAACCAATGTGAGCGTAAGGGATGGACACTTCATGTCTGCTGTACCTATTCGCTTCCGTGTAACACAGCTTTCGGTTAAACTTGAGTGAAACGAAATTCATTTAAATAAAAAAAAAACGCTTTTTTCTTCTAAATCATGGAAGACCATGTCTTTATTGATGCACTTTACACGATCATAAATCACGACTCGAGTACGCACGCAACGGGACCCGGAACGTGACGATCCTACACAAAACAAGTCGTGCTCGAGGAAAACATTGCGGATAATTCATAAAAAAAAAATCTATGTCAAATGAGTCAAATTACAACTTACAGGGGGTCTACTCCCAAACCCGTAATTCGAAGTTCGTACTACTCTACTACTCATCTAACTATCTAATCTAATCTAACTAATATTATAAATGCCAAAGTATGGATGGATGGATGGATGGATGGATGGATGTATGTTTGTTTGTTACTCAATCACGCCAGAACGGCCCAACGAATCTGGATGAAATTCGGCACATAGATAGAGAAAAGTCTGGAATAGCACATAGGCTACTTTTTATCCCGGAAAATTGCGTAGTTCCCGCGGGATAGCGATAAACGAATTATTTGCAGACGAAGTCGCTGGCAACAGCTAGTTCTAATATAAAACACTATTAATGTGAGTGAGAAGGCTCTATTCGAACTAGGAATGTCGAATTTGACAGTATAATTATAAAACTAGGTTGATCCTTCATTAATACTACGTGTCAGCTTTTAGTAGTCTCGGATCAAATAAAAATTGAAGACGAAGTTCTACGAACAAAGTGATACCGATTTAAAAATACGCCTCGCGTCGTATTCGTGTGCGCAGTTCAAACTAGTTTACTTCGTGAATTTTGGTTGCACTGTATGCATTATGCACACGGCGAGACGTACTCTAAACCGGCCTTTGCCGTTTGCAAAACTCTTTCTTTACCTTTTATTTGTTCTGAAAGCCTAGTACCTATTGGTCGAATCGCGTGAATCACGGCGCGCATTCCACTCGATCCCTGACCTTGCCGGTCGTTCATCCCTTGCAGGCCATTATTCAAGGGAATTCCAACTTCTTTTATTGGTACTTTATTCAAGCAAGAACTAACGCCTTACCTAGACTTAGTTTTTTTATGACTTTCAAACTTGGATACGGACAAGCCTTGGGCACTTGTCCCACCGCCGGTGAGTAGCGAGAAGCGAGTGTTTTTTAGTATGGAACTTTTGTCGCCCGGCGACAAAAGCGACAAAATTTCCATACTAAAAAACGCTCGCTTCACGGTGGGACAAGTACCTTGATGGCGTGCAACTAAATACATACATATATAACTAATACGATCGTTTACAGATCATTCGCATATGTGGGCGATACGTAAAGTACGGAAAGTACCTCTCTTTTTACTTTTACTTTTAATGGGTGATATCAACTATTCGAAACCACATTAAATTGCGTTACGTAGTTTAAAATATTTAAGCAGATATAAGCGTATATACATATAAACAGACGGCCTGGAGAAACTTTTGTTTTGTACTACACCGACGAGCAAAAATAACGCGTCACTATCACTTCCCATACAAAGTGAGATGAAAAGTGACCCGTTTTTTTATCATCAATATACTTATTATGTAAAGATACTAATAAAGAGGTAAATATTGTGTAAATCTGTGTTTTGTGTATTTTTTACAAGCTTATAGGTTATAGATCCGTGGTCGTCAAACTGCGGCCCGTGGCCGTTATTTGTGCGGCCCGCGGCAAAGTAAATTGTTTCTAATAACGAAATAAGCTGAATACATATGTATAAGTGTGCAAAGGCTCTTGGAGCGCCTTCACATACTCTACGGCCCGGCCCTGGAACTCACACTGTCATAATGTGGCCCTTGGCCAGTAAAGTGTGACGACCGCTGTTATAGACTGAACTGATTGTTTTAATAAAAGCTACTCTGAAAAATATCCCTGATTAGCATAGGCTACTTTTTATTCCACGGAAGTACAGTTGAGGCTGGAAGCAGACAAAATTGTAGGTAACAACTAGTACACAAGGTCTCTTAGAGTTGTTCTGGAATATTTCAGCCATTTCGGTTAGCTTATTTTACACTCCTGCCAAGGTACATACATACATACCGTCGTGCCTCTTTCCCACAGGGGTAGGCAGAGACTACTTTGTTCCACTTGCTACGATCCTGACATACCTCTTTCTCTTCATTCACATTCATCAATCTGTCCAAATTCATCCAAATTGGGGACGTTTTGAAAAAGGTCAGGGGCCTTACCATGACGTCCTAATTCCGACTCGGTTCAAGTTTTAGCCGTCAATTTTAGTATAGATCTGACAGCGAACGAACCTAAACTGAATCGCATTAAGACGTCATGGTAAGGCCCCAGGTCACGAGTACCCGAAACCGACGAACGTGTCAAGGTATTTTGTCATAAATTTCGATTCAAAATTAAGTCGCCTCTTTGCCCATAAATAAAATATCCTGAAAAACATATACAGGGGTGTTCGGTAAAACTAACCCAACTACCTGCAGAAATATTTCAGAACAGTTCTAAAAACAGGCCAAGTGCGAGTCGAACTCGCGCACGAAGGGTTCCGTACCAGAAATACTCTGTTGTATGGGAGCCCCCCTTAATTATTATTATTATTTTGTTTTTAGTATTTGTTGTTATAGCGGCAAAAGAAATACACAATCTGTGAAAATTTCAACTGTCTAGCTATTACGGTTCTCAAGATACAGTCTGGTGACAGACGGACGGACGGACAGACGGACAGCGAAGTCTTAGTAATAATGTCCCGTTTTTACCCTTGGGGTACGGAACCCTAAAAACGGAAAAACCTTGTATTGATAAAGCCAAGTTCCATCTATAGTTCAGCGCGCTGGGTCCGGCAAGGTCAGCGACTTGTACGCGTAGAGCCAACTGGACAATGCGCCTCGCCCTCGCAAATACTTCAAAGGCAATACCAGTCCGGCTTTGTCTGTATCTTCTAGCTTTAGCGAAATTGCAAATATTGCAATAGGTACCTAGAGAACTCTGAGACAGTACTACGTGTAACAGAAATTTCCGCATTGAGTAGGTATAGGTTTAAATAAGTTCTCTTAGTTCGTTTCAAATAGCATATGTATATGTAAATGTATGTATGTATAACTCTTTATTGTACATAAAACACATTAATTACATATTCACTTATAAGCAGGGGGGCGTCATTATTCAGCCTAGCTAGAGCATCTTCCAGGCGTATTAATTAATTTTGTTGTAACTACTAATTTTGGC
Source organism: Pandemis heparana (assembly GCA_963854515.1). Lineage (NCBI taxonomy): Eukaryota > Metazoa > Arthropoda > Insecta > Lepidoptera > Tortricidae > Pandemis > Pandemis heparana. Next base: position 11,243,768 of record OY978008.1, on the reverse strand, counting down.
TTTGGCTTCTTCCTGTTTAGGACTTTGCTTAAATTTTATTTATTTTCAGAAAATATGATAGCCAGCGTTATAAATACTTGCTTGCGCCCGTGGTTTCACCCTTTTGAATTAATAAAATATACATATAGTTCACTATCCTGCGGGTATTCCAAAACTCCTTTCTTAGGATATACCTATTAACAGTACAAGCGGAGCCTTATGTCTAAATTTCAGCTGTTCCTAGCTACATTTTATATTACTAGATCTTGTTTGTATCATAGTTATATTCCTAGTAAGATACGTAGTAATACCTAACTGTATCACGACTTTAATCTATAGGTATACGTGTACCTACTGTTGGAATAAATAACCACAAATCTATTTCGAATTGCAAGGTTATAAAACTATGTGGTAAGGGGGGGACTTGCCTAAATGCGTCGATCATTTTACTCTTTCGTGTATACGTCACCATTCTAAGTCGATTCTAAATTAGGAAACAGCATGTCACGCTCGTTTCTTTCTTACCCACTGGTATATCCGTACATTAGACATTAGTCACCAAAATCATTAGAGAATTTCTTTTAGACTAGCTGCCATTGGTTGATTGACACATTTTGAACTATTTTTAATAGTTTAATGACACTTTCGACTTCGAGATTTTATACGCATGAGTAGATATGTATTTTGCTCCAGGATAAGGTTGATCTACCCGTGAAAACAATGTTTTGTTTTAGTTGTTGTTGTAAGTAGATTGTAGTTTTCTGAAATATTTGTAGTAAAGATTATTTTTATTTCTACTGTACTGGCCACTACCACAATGCAAAGTCAAAGTGTAAATAGTTATTTGTGTCACAAGGGAGCAAAATCATATATTTACGGCGAGGGCGCTACATTGAATCCAGAATGTAGCGAAGGATTCTACGATAGAATCCTGAGCGTAGCGAGGGATTCTAAAGTAGAATCTAGAGCGTAATGAGGGATTCAAGTGCTAACGCCCAAGATGAAAATAATTTTGCTTCCAAGTGGCTCATACAACTTTTTACACTGAACATTAAAAAACTTAAAAAATAATTCTTAATAATATATAATTAAAGAGCTACCAGCATAGAAAATGGCGTGGTTTTACAATTATCAACTTTAAAAAATTGCATTTGCAAAATAATACTTTAAAAAGCCTTGAACAGAAAAGTTGCACTTTGATCCCTCTCGACAGGGAGCAAAACTTACTTTTCTGAATGAGAGGTGTGAATTTTTTTTTAATACTTTTTTAAGCCTCACGTTCTTGGCGTGTTCAGTGAAGTTAATACCATTTAATACTTAGCTACGAGCGAGGTCCCGCGCACTTTCACTGCCCGGCCGCCAGCTGGCTCCCCCCCCCCCCCACATCGATACAGCCTTCGACGCAACACTGCCTTACATTAGTTGGGCTAGGTACGTATGCACTCGGAGAATGCTTTGTTAATAGCCTATCAGGAAATGTTTGATGTAATAGGCGGCGTTGTTAGCGGACTTCACAAAAAACAAAATGCATTTATTGTTTTTCTTTTGCGTTTTGTAAATTTAGTTCACATGTGTTCTTAGCTAAGTAGAGATATTCTTGGAGTACGTCGCGGATCACAGTGTTACATTCACTGAACTACGATTAGCCGATATTTTAAAACTTAAGTGCTTGCGCTGCTGTGTTCCGGTGTGGAGAGTAAGACAGCCGGGGAAATTACGGGCACAAGAGGCATTTCATCTAAGTCCTCTAGGTTGGCAACGCATCTGCAATGCCCAGAGGGCTGGGGTTGCGGGTGTCTATGGGCAGTGGTGATCGTTTACCATCAAGTGACCCACTTGCTCGTTTGCGTTCCTATTCACATAAAAAAAAAAACAATAAAGTGTAGCTGATTTATACTTGCCTTACTTTTAACCATTCAGGTAAGTACTTTTTATTCAGGCTGAACATATGGACCAAAATTCTATTTAAGAATGTTTGCCGATGATCTCTACAAAATACTTGTTTTTGTGATTTTGAAAACAACTAGCTAGTCTAGATAATTAGTGTAGGTATATCTGATGTCTGCAAAATGTAAAGGTCAGAACGAAACCCGCAGACAAGTAACTGCAAGAAAGAAAAATTCGCGTGGAAGTGACCATCACATTTGCGTTTTCCACCACATTGCCTATCAATCTACACACGGACATATGTATTTTTACGTCCTACAACACCTTGGAATGCTTTACTACACCCTGTATAATCATAACGTCGTAACGAGCGAGTAATATAGCATCGTGCCAGAAACGCGCCGGAGCGTGGTCGGAGCTGCGGCCTCGTCGCGTCCGCTCGCTGCCAGCATGACTTACTTACCAAAGGTTAGCTGGAAGAGATTCCATGAAGGGATCATTATTTTTATACCTACCTGCCTACTGGACTGCTATTTGATGTTGTTTTCCACTACCAAACGAATTCATTGCATTGAGCGCGCGTTAATGTCTTTTATGGTAGAATGTAGCAAGGTCAAATTAAGGTCGCTGGTTGAACTTAATAAAATACAATAGTTATAAAATTTGGCATTTGAGTCTTGAAAATCGTACCTACAGATGCTGCATGAGATTTTGTTTAAACAAAGCCCCTTTTCAGTTACCTATTCCATCTCATACAAATGGGATTCATTCTCATTTATTCAGCAGCGATGCTGAAAACAGTATTTACAGCAGCCAAAAATATACATTGTGGCAATTTCAAATGCAATACAAACAATACAAATACTCTTTATTGAACACCACAGATCAGTACAAAACAATACAGAAACAAATAACAAAGTATACAATAGGCGGTCTTATCGCTTAATAGCGATCTCTACCAGACAACCTAACAAATGACAAATGTCTATTTATTAAGTTTTAATTATTTATGTTTATTTTATCATTCAACCTTTTTCTTTCTTTGAAATTAAATGTTAGAAAATTTATATTGAAACTGTCATATTAAGTACAGTAAAAAGCACAAAAGGCACATGGGCGTGATACTACTCTAGTGTAGTAGTACAAAGTCTAGTGTACCTATGTTTTCACACCAAAAAACGTCTTGAACGCGTTCACGTCAACGTCTCAAATAGTACAATGGATAAATCGGCTACGCCACCAAAAGTAATCTGGCCTTATACTCCGAAATCCGTTTTTCGAAGTTCGTTTCGTGCCGTTCCGCTCTCACTAATAGTTATTAATTTGAGAGTGAGAGGGACGGTGTGATACGAATTTCGAAAATCGGATTTCGGAGTTGCCCCCCTGTGTGCGCCACTTGCGGATCGAAACAACGACAAACTGGGGCCTTACCACGACGTCCTAATTCCGACTCAGTTCAAGTTTTAGCTGTCACTTTTAGTATGAATCTGACAGCGAGCGGACCTAAACTGAATCGCATTAAGACGTCATGGTAAGGCCCCTGATCTGTATTTGACATTTTAACGTAAACGCGTTTCAGACTGATTTTGTGACAGAAAACTTACACTAAGCATACAGTAAGCATAGTGTAAGTTTTCTGTCGTAAGGCCCCTGATCTGTATTTGACATTTTAACGTAAACGCGTTTCAGACTGATTTTGTGACAGAAAACTTACACTAAGCATACAGTAAGCATAGTAATTGAGACGTTTACCTGAACGCGTTCAAGAGTTTTACACTAGAAGCTCTGAATGGATGCGGTAGAAGGCTTTACAAAAACTTGGTATAGAGAAAGACTGAAGGATGAAAAGATTGAAAAGATACTCTTTGAGCACGGAATTCTAAAAAAATATTTGTGTTGTGCTGGCCAACACGTTTAGCAGCTGTCTAATCTAAGACAGTTAGTGCATTATGAATTCTATTCTGCCTACTTACCAAACAGTAGCAATGAGTGAACGTGCTGTTAATTTCTCCGCTCTACTTGCTTGAGAGCTTGAGATTTGGTCTCAATAGGGGTCAACAAAACATAGTTCTTATATTTTATAAACATTTTCATTGGGTAACTAGCCGTTGCTTACTGCTTAATCTGTGTCCCGAATGAAGTTTGTACTTTCCCAGGTAAGGTAGTGTAGCTTTTTTATCTTTATATTCAGGCGGCAGGCATATAGAATTATATTACATTTAGCATTTAAGCTTTATTGATTTGTTATTATTATTACACAAAACTCTTAAAATATAACCTAAATATAAATGTATTACAAGATAAATTAATTGAACTAAATCTAAAAAACAAAAACGTACTCCCCGCGGCATTGAGCCAAAGATGTTGGCAGCATTTCCTCGCTCTATTGCAATGCGCTATATTGATTTGTTTAGATATATATATTAGTGTACATTGTAGCTTAGCATTTCTTGTCTTAAACTATAGCGAACCAAGAATGGGTATGTTCCAGCTTATGGTTCAATATCACTCATTTACAAGCGCTAAGATTTATTTTCAGTAAAAAACGTTAAAAAAAGAGACGCGTAGCTCTATGGAACCTATTGGCAGAGAAGTTGTCAAAGATGTCACTGATAGTACGTCAAAATTGCATTTACAGTGAAAAGGTACCACAATGTTAAGTGATTGAAATAGTTTCTTTGTACCAACATTTTTAACTAAATGGGAAGTATACATTTTCGTAGTACACTTTACTGAATCGCTGCAGGTAACACCACAGCCTATCGATAATTTGTTATCTAGATAACAATAATTACCTATTGACGTTACAATGTTGCGGTAACTATTATTCTGGTTACATTGGCAGCTGCAGTTAATCATGCGGGGGCAGAAAGTAAGCTATTACATTACTTAACACTGGCCGGTAATGCTATCCTATTAACATTCTTAATTCAACTTAGTTCGTGTGCCTGTGGTTCAATCACTCGGCTTCATGGACTTGGATTAAATATCACTTTTTATCTCTGAAAATAAATATTTGCCTGTTTATTTTCGAGTTGTTAGTGTATTAATTCGCTTTTACCTATTAGCATCACAGTGGGAAAGAGGGATCTGATGACAATGTAATGAAATAAAAAAGTCAAAATTGACAGTTGATTCTAATTCTAACCTTTTAACCCCTTACCACCAGGTCAAATTGACCTGAAATTTGTCAGATTTGGAGACCTAACGTCAAGTAACGTGAACAGAATAACGTGTATTTTATTTTTTAACCTAAATAGATAGTTCACAATCGCACAGATAAATCAAATAATGTACAACATTTCTGTGAAATTCCGCTTAGATTCAGATTATGTCTGCGAAATTGAAAAATCTTTAACAGTTATTCAATGTCACTCTACTGTAATATTGCGTTTTCTGACCTGAATATATTAAAGTTATTTTTCGAACCGTAATAAATTCCGCAAAAGAAAAGCCGCACATGAAACAATTTTGTTATTCTCTTTTCCGACATTCATGTTGTAAATCTAATTGGAAAACTTTATTCAGTACTTTAGTTGACACGAAAATGAGCCCGATCTATTATATGACAAAGTTTAAGCATGTTGAGCGAACTACATTTATATGTATTATACGTGAATCTCACGAATAGTTGCACGTTAAAATTTATTTCAAATTATGTATACAATTTACAAAATGACGGAAGACTTGCAATTCACTGCACTAATAAAAATACAGTACATTGTGTAAGGAATACAGTTTAATTTACAAGTCTGACATTATAATCTCCAAACGTGTGGATGCGCGTTGATGTCTTTTGTATCGGCATCAGCACACCAGGAACTTGCAATACTGTATAGCATATTGTGTTGCAAACTTGTACTTTTACTTTAATTATGTTTAAAATGATGTTGCTGTTGTATATACAAACACGAAAATCACTGTTTTTTATAGCTGACTTTCGGTTTATACACTTCACTTTCCATTTTAAGCTTATTACTTAGCTATCCTTAGTATAAAATATACTAAAATACGTTTATAAAAGATCTTGGCGCAAAAAACTTTTTGATACTATAGTGATACTTAATGACTATAGTCGCACATGATCACCTTCTTTTTTTTTTAATCCTTTACTTTTTGGAGAGCGACGACTGTTAAATACATTCATTTTTAAATACGTTTAATGAAAATTTCTCTTTTCCCGACAAACGATTGATATGATACTATGCTTATTGTATTGTGTTGCTCTAATAAGTTTGACACACATATATTAAAGCGTCATGAAAATCCATTCCACACTGCTACATATTCACTTTTTCACTATAACCTTGCTATAATATAATATAACCCGTCGAAATATTTTTTGTCAACACTCCTTACTTGGTTCTTCTCGCTGTTGTTATACATTTTCTCAGTCAGATGTTATGGTTGTCGCTCATGTTGGTATGCTGTATTTAAACTGTGTCTTTGTTTATTATAAACTGGGAGAGCTGTCGCTCTCACACGCGAACTAAATACTAAATGTGCTTTCCTACGCCACAGCATTAATAATACTTAATGATCTTCTGAGTAACCCAAATGACAGCACAATGACAGGTTCCATTACCGGTTTTATGTTATATTATTATTACTAATATACCTATGCATAATTAGGGAGTACCGATTTCGGATACTGCGATCCAGTATAAAGTTTTTACGGTACCCCTTTTACTCTTCAGTGTTCTACTAGCCTTCGCACGGGCGCAATGTGGATACTAAAACGTCGCTGCTAGGTACAATTTTCGTTATATTTCCACTAATTAAAAAAAACCTGACAAATTATAAATCTGCGTTCCGGGAGCGGATCAGATTATATAAAGTTTAAAATGTATATTGGTTTTAAATGCATAATGGTTTAAAATATATGATGCAATTTTCTGTGAAACTAACTAGCGAGATGTACTTCTTTGATAGTGTAATCTATAGATTTGTTTAGGTTAGGTTAGGTTTAGTTTATAACAATTCTGTTAATTTGCAATTTTTAGGGAAAATCGCATTATATCTTTTGAACTATTATGTATTTTAACCTATTATACATTTTAAACTTTATTTATTTTAATATGTACCCCTGCCTTCGTCATGAATCACTCTATCTAATGGCGAAAACGACATGAAAATCCGTCTAGTAGTTTTTGAGTTTATCTCAGACAGACAGACGCGGCGGAGGACTCAGTTTTACGTGTTCGTCCGATTGTCACAAGGCTTTTTAAACTGGAGTAGAAACTAGAAACAGTAAAACCAAGTTTTGTTTTTAGGACCCTAAATACCTATTATCTAGTTTAAATAAATCTGTTTGAACCGCTATTAAAATCAAATATAATTTGCGTCTCAGCGTAAAATATTTGTCTCCCACAAACTCACTACCACCTGTGAAATAAAGTTCATTATTGCAACTATTTTTGTCGCCGATCTTTGTTCCACTCTGTTCTGCAAACCAGTTCATTAATGGTTGGCCATTTGACTTAATTTGGCAGGATATTTGCGTCACAGTTTAAAATATAAATATTTTGCCACTGCCTAATGTCTATAGCTACCTACCAGTGGCGTGGCGTCAAGTATATCAGAAGGCAAGCCGAAGGGAACTTAACTAGCTTTTTCCTCTAATTCTGCACAATAAATTGTCCAACTGCCTTAAAATAGGCAAGCCGGTGGGAATCGAGTTCTATGGACGCCACGCCACTGCTACCTACCTATCTAATTATCCCTCCGTTAAATTATAGATAATCGTCCAAGCGCACGTCGGGCCACGTCCATGCACAGTTTCGTAGTTGCCCACAATTTAAAGGTTGTTCTATTTATTACTCGGTTAATTTGTATGTGAACTCTACTTATTTTTTATAGCTTTTCTTTTTAAATGCACTAACTTACTACCGTGATATTTACCACCTTTCCGGCCCGATTAATTATATGCCATGCCAAATAACAGTTTTCCGATTTTCTCGTAAAATAAAGGTTTCTTGTTGACTACAGAACCGTAAAAACAGATTAAAATCACATTAATTATGAAAATATGCCTAAAAATATTGTTAGTAAGCCTTTGAAACCAATAAGCAATTAAAAGCTTTCCAAATTAACATTCGATTAGTGCTCCATCAGCGATTTCACTACTACCTATTTAACGTGCACGACGGCGTCGCATGTGTCGATCTGTGACGTCAAATTACTTTACTGTGGTTATACTGTGGTTGCAAGCGGAGTTGTGGTAGAAAGGGAACCACGTTTTGTGACTAATCAGTAAATGATCGATGGACAAGGTCGAGCACAGAGAACAAGAGAAAGTGTGTCTGTTAGACTGTAACGTTGTCTTTACACTGGTCAGCGGCCCGTCACTGCGACGGAGTCAACTTTACTAAACACTATGCTTTAATGAACAGAGAGATTAAACAGAGACATTCACGGCATTTCGGCATCAAGGTTTTCTCAAAACGGTTATAAATTATATGATTTTTATAAGTGTCTGTGGTTAGTGTTTTTTTTATCAGTGTTTAAGGTTTGTATCTTTTATAAGTGTTTAAGGTTATTTTGAATGAATTACTTTTATCAGTTTGTTTGTGAAAACAATCTGATCTTTTGCTTAACATCGCTTAGATAAAAAGACCGAGTAAAAAATTACATATTTTGCGGGAATTTGCAACCACTTATTTCACAAAAAGTGCCTGTGGCATATTTTAATAAAAATAATAATATGACCTCATATTTTATGACTAAAGCTATTCTATAATTATAAAGCTAGCTACAGAGACAATTGCACCCAGCGTCTAGCTTATAACGCGGCAGACGACCTTAGATGCGTTTCTTTGGATACTGTGTGTACATAATTACGTTTGAGACACCCATTGTGCTTGCGGCAATACCTATATTTTAGTGTTAACCAGTCACTGATGGGTTGAAGATCCTTGTCGTTTTGAAACTGTGATGTGGTGATGATTTCTCAGCGCTAACTTTTATTGCGACAGTACAGGTTTAGAATGTCAGAGGCGCGTCTGGTCGTTCTATTTATAACATAGTTTTTTTGAGCTAAAGGTCACCCGTTACTTCGTGTTTATACTGGTTGGAAAGAAAATTTTGATTTGTAGGACATCAAGTGCAGTGTATTATAATAGAGAGGTAACATTCTATTATTGTTTTTTTTTTTTAATTTCCTAGCTACATCAAACACTGGCTGCATGAGATCTCAGCCCTTGTTTTCTCGAAGAACTGTATGGGTTTATTTAAGTAATTAGCGTACAGGTTTTTGAAAACTTCATTGAATGGAAAGCGTCATTGGGAATAATGTTTATCATCAGCGTCCCGTTCCTACGCTTGTTTGCTACCGACGTGGTATAGAAAATGCGTAGAATTTTTCAAATCACTGCACCATTCAAAATCAAAATCAAAACTTTATTTTGCTAATACGCCGCCATGGGCTCTTTAACATGTCATTTCTTTAAAACTACCTACCAGCTAACTTAACTTAGGTACTTAACTTTCTTCCCATTATTGAAGTGGTTCAGCACAATCATGTATTACGAGACGGAGCAGATTCAAAAATAAGCTGGCACATAAGGTAAGTTATGTTTGCCATCTAGACTGTATTGGTCCAATGTTTTCACCTTTTTTATATAAAAAAAGTCAATCAGAATATTGTATAAGTACAGTCAAATACGTAGATTCGTTTAATTACATTCATGGGAATAAGCAATTGCACCACGGATCACGACTTAATTATAGTGGCAATAACGAACATTGTGTGAAGCCTTGCGCAAGCGGCGCTAATGTCCGAATTAATGTTGCTAGGATGTAAAAATAACGCATTATAAAATATAAGTACTAATTTCACGTGAACCGCGTGCGTAAGGTCGGATGTTAATTGCATTTAATTATGGTCGCGGAAATCACAAAATTGTTCTTGCTCGAAGTGAGAACGACCCTCTGCCGGAACCGGATGTGAGCGAGGCCTTTTGCAGGGCTGACGTTCCATTCGAAATGCACATATTAAAAGTTACGGCTGGTTTCTGATGGCAGGTCTCGTAAGAATTGTTTAAATAGATGTATAACTAAGCCACATAAATAAAGTATGTATCACAGCTTATGCTCGAAGATTCCGCTTAAGAGCGACCTCCAACGAGCTAATAACCAGAAAAAGACCATTTCATATCAAAAATGATCTGTTTCTTAATAATGCAAAAGCGTTGCCTAACAAAATATGGTCACAACTTTAATAAAAAAAATACTGACTCAGGTCAGATCGATGAAGGTCACCCTCCTGAGATAGTCTACTACTCCAAATAATGTTAAAGACGAGTTAAATAGTTATGCATTTCAAATCATAAATTTATTCCAAATATTTTTCAGCGAAAGGCTTTATTTACTTAAAGTAGAGTACGACACAAACGCAGGACACAAGGAATAGGATATATAAGATATAGCATAGGATATTATATTGGTATAGGATATTAGGTAGGATAGGGTAGGATTTTCAGCAAACGCTTGCTTAGAACTAAGTATGAACCTAACCTAACCATAATACTGTTTAGCAATTATTTTATTGCTACGAACCCTCAGCATTAGAAGTAACCATAAAATATACACATGACTCTATCTCCAAGGAGGTAAGAGCGTATCAAGATAGTTTGAACTGCCAACTATACCTACGTCGTTGCTGACTGTACCGACCAACAAATCGATGGAACGGATTAAACTGTCAAATGTTTTGGAACATTGTCTATAACATCTATAGCTTTAGTTATAAGTAAGAGTGGTACTTGTCTGCCTTGTCCACGCCATTTCCAATTGGATTTTTCTGATTGTAACAGTGAGCTCATTGTTTTAGTGTCTAGTATTAACGTTCAAATTTCATAGAAAATTAGAACTATCATATTACACGCGAGTCAAGGATTTCTAAAGCGTAAGTATAGAAATTTCAATAACTCTTGTCCTTGTTTCCCATTCATACACCTAACGCCTACATTCACTTTTGTTTACCTTCGTATACCAGCGAACATGCTTTACCATGAGGATATACTAGTTTTGCTCATAGAAATTTAAAACTATTTTGGTGTCATAGAATTAACCCGATTACCAGAATTCCTATAAAGAGAAACCGTTTCGCAACTTTCTCGAGTGAAACCGAACCAGCACAAAACTCGATTGAACTTTCGTATGACTGAAAGCTTTGTAACACGTTACTGCAGAACTGGTACACGCAAACTATTATGCAATTCAACATTTTGTTACAAGAATCGAAACTTTGCATACTTTCGCAGCTGATCGATCTTAAAGCTGCGTGAAAGGTCAATCGCGAACGGCAATTATTAAGTTTTTGATTAAAATAACTCAGTCTTACCTTATTGATGATGATGATGCAGCGCGTGCGAGAAAAATCCTGTTTTGAAAATATCACTTCACAATGTTTGAGTAAGGCGTAGAGTGCACTCGCGTGTTGTCAGTGCGCATGGTTCGCGCGTGCGCTCGCTGGGGCCGCGGCGCGATCACTGCGCCCGCGCAGCCAGTGGACCCCCGGTCTCAGTGACTCAGTCAGACCTTACCTTACTCTACTGGTATGTCCCAACTGAATTTTCTCAGCGAATTTGATTTAGAGATAAGCATTGTTTCAAATAAGGTCAGATCCATCCGTGGCGAGAAGGGTCAAAATGAGAACAACTATGTCATTTTGTAAATGATTACTTAACGACTTCAATGACGAACGCCGAGAGGTCACAGTCACCAATGTTGGAATGAGCCCTTCAAATGTTAGAAATAAAACAATACATCTGACCTCCGAATACTTACTTCACGGTCGAGTCAAATTTCTAACTGTTAATTGCATTCTACTGTCGATTTCAGTACTTGTTCGTCTACCATTTTAAATTCTGAATTGTTGTAAGGTGCATCTGATTTTTTTTTCCTTTGAAGTTTTTCATTTGTTTTCCAAGCTTAAGCTTAAATAGTTCAAAGCTTTTCATATCAGATACAATTACAAACTCAATAAAATAATAGTTCAAATCAAAAAATGTTATGCCTAAACTATAATGTTAGAGGTTTCAACATGAAACTACCGTGAGACTCAATCATAATTACACAAACGGATAACTCACGTATAAAAGCCGAGTAATACGTAAAACTATGAAAACGAGGGTAGTTGGGCGCCGTTGTCATCTGCGTCGAGCAGCCGCGCGAGCAAAGCGTTGGCGCGCAGTATTCGTTTCGCTGCCGCCCAAGCGCTCCATGAGGAAGGACTACGGATTAGTCCGAAACATGTCGATCATTACTCGGCTTTTATACGCGAGTTATCCGTTTGTGTAATAAGTAATGTTAGAGTTGATACGTCATAGTTGTACTAAAATGGAACTAATCTAATTCATGTGACATTGCAGAGCTTTAACCAACTGAAAACCAGGAAAAGTTTCTCAACTCGTCTCTACATAATTTAAATCAAATCAAACCACGCTCTTTTCTCGGTAAAGGAAACCAAGGCAAGCATAGTACAGTAACTACTTATTACTTGGTAGTTTACTTTTCGGATTTTTCTGTGTTCTAATTTTCAGTGTCGTATAGAAATTTTATTTTCATAGTACAGTAATAAAAAATGGGAGCGGATCAGAATTTATAAAGTTTAAAATGTATAGTGGGTTAAAATGTATAATAGTTCAAAATATATAATGCAATTTTCTGTGAAACTATTAGGTATATGATTTTTTTTTAGCGTGATCTATAGATTGGTTTAGGTTAGGTTAGGTTTAGTTTATAGCAATTCTGTTAATTTACAATTTTCTGAGAAAGTCGCATTATATATTTTGAACCATTATGTATTTTAACCCATTATACATTTTAAACTTTATGGATTTTAATACGTACCCTAAAAAATGGAACACTACTAATCACTGGCCAAACCCAAAGAGAAAAAAACAAGTTTTTTTTTTTAATTTAAATATAATTTGGAATAGTGTTAATCGTTGTACATGTCTCGGAATCTTACGGTGCTACGACGAGGGGGGCGGGGCGAGTCCTCGTCGCTGTCAAATGCCGGCTCGTAGCTTTGATTGACGTATGCGCCCGAGGTGGACGGACGCCCTAAATCTTGTCGCTGTTGGAAATAAAATACATGCTTACGTTAGGCTCGAAATATGTGGCTTTACTAATTAAATAAATCTATATGTATATATAAAAGAAAGTCTTATTAGTTACACTATTTATAACTCGAGAAGGACTGAACCTATTTCGCTGGAAATTGTAGGGGAGGTAGCTTAGATCCAAGAATAGGTAATAGGATACTTTTTTTTTTCATATTGTCCTAACAATGTGGCTGGTACGTGAGTAAAAAAAAATTTTGTCACAGGGCTGGATTAAGGTGGATTTGGGACTTTCGCAAATTTTATGAGGATCACAGTGGTGGTTGGTGGTGGGAGAAAAAAAAACTCACGGGGTAGAAAATAAGAGATCGGTACATTTTCTTTAAAGTGGCTCTATCACTAGAACTCTTCGTCGAGAAATCGAGAAATATAGCTAATGACTTTTTTATATAATTTGGATACATTTATACTCGGAAATTGCTTTGTTACATTGAAGTTAAATTAGGGTGCGACCAAACCGCCGCTATAAACGCAGTGGCGTGTCGTATGCGTCACGTTTTCTCACCGTTTCTTCATACATTTTGTTGCGATTCCGTAACGTCGCCGTTTTTTAAGCGGCGGTGTGGTCGCACCCTTAAGTCTACGCGGATGAAGTCGCGGGTAAAAGCTAGTAAAAAATAAAAAGGTATGTAAGTAACAGTAAAAAAATCTTATTATAAGAAAACCTAGAAGTCTTATGTCGAGCCTGTATCCTGAATTTTCTCTGGAGCACATCTGCTAAGTTTCATAAAAAAACGACTACTTCTATACTCCTCCGAATGGTCATTTTAGAGGGTACCAGTGTCAACTCCTAGGCACAGCATAGCTCACTGTACTCACCGGCATCGTCTGGCCTTCCTTTGCGAACTGCAACTGCGACTGCGACCGGCGACGCTCGGCGACCACCGAGTCACGCCGCGTCTGCAGCGCGCGCAGCGTCAGACGCCGCGTCGCCGCGCTGCTGCCTAGCGACGGCAACCGCGCCAGCATATCTGTTAAAAAATAAAATAAAAAATGATTTATTTCAGGCCAGTTAGCCCATAAAAAACAATACAACAATTGAAATTAAAAATTAAAATAGAAATAAAAAATACAAATTGAAATACTTAATAATAATAAATAACATACAATAGATATAAAGCAACATTGGGTGAAGACCATTACTTGGTTTCGCCAGTAATGATTCTCATACAATGCTTTGTCATGGGGCAGTCCAGGCGGTCCGCAAACATGCTCAGGATGCTGTATTCACAAAATTATACTGAAATTGGAATACAAAGTTTGGTAGAGTGGAAGAAGAAAAAAGATCCTTGAGAAAGGTTTTCCGAAATTATCGTTACTAGTCGGATCGTTCCCGACTTATAATCGTGAAGATGAATGGACGTGAAACGTGTTTACAAATTTAATTAATTACATTTTAACACACTGGCTAAAAAAGCCTTGGTAGCCTAGTGGTTTTACCTGTGGCCTCTCAAGCAGAGGGTCGCGGGTCTGAGTTTTTCAGAATTTATGTGCGTAAAACATCGTAAGGAAACCGGACCCCAATAAGGCTTAGTTACCCTTCTGGGTTGGAAGGTCAGATGGCAGTCGCTTTTGTAAAAAATAGTGCCTACGCAAAATTTTGGGATTAGGTCGTCAAAGCGAAAAACGCCTAGGAAGATAATTTTAACTGGTCCTACCTGGATTCTGTATGACCGTAGAGAGTCTCTTCTCAAAATTGCTCTCAAGATTGACGACATTCTGTTTGGCGGTCCTTCGCCGTTCCAAGTTGAATATGGTCTTCCTTCTGGAGACGTGTGTGTCGTCGACACCCTGGCCTTCCATCTCATCAGTATTAAGTTGTTGCACCTCACTGATGAACTTGAATGCACGGTTCTCTACCATCGCGTGATGCGTTTGATCATTGGGCTGTGGACAAAATTAAAGTAAACATATATTTACATAAAATATAAAAAGTCTTTAGCTTTTATCGATAATCACAAAAAAGTGGTGTAGCTTTAAAAATTCATTGTATTGTGTTAATATTTCAAATCACAAAATTTTACACTTAAAAATCGATCCGATGATGTTATTTACACCAGAGATGGGTAAAATATAATCGACAAGCATAACGATTAAAAATGACCATTGATTAATCTTAGTCGTAAGACTTTCGATTAATTTGGACCTGATAGCCTCAGATCGAAAGAGTTTCGTACGTCTAAACCCCTTATTCATAAATGCTCTGTAGGCTTCTGCTAACTTAGCAATTGTTTGTCCTTATCTGTCACTTTGACATTTACCTTTCACAGATAAGGATAAACGATTGTGTCAGTAGAAGCCTACAGAGCGTTTATGAATAAGGGGGTAAATTAATAGCAAAAACGACTAAAAAGGGCAAATGTGTTCCCTAGACGTGAGAGTTGGTCGATGGTCCACCTCCTCACAATCGCCAATGACCTCTCAAAAGATCTGATTATAGTCTTGCGACTGATGGCAGATACAATAAAAAAATTAAAAAAAAAGTTAATAGCAATAAATGTAACTCACCGCTTTAGTGAAGTACCAGTCGAGCTTGACAGTGGACAAGAGATGCGTCAGGGTGCCCATGCGATGGAACAGCATGCCGGTAAACTGCACGAGCATCACCGACCCGAAAAACACCAGGAACAGGGACCCGATAGGCTCCAACATCAGGTACTCGCGCTCGATTGTAATCTGATCACAGAAATCCAAACAATGTAACATATAAGGTCTTTTCATTCTTAACTGTCCTATTTGGTAAACAAAATTCTAACCTCAATGTACAAATTTTTGTAAAGAATAAGGTGTACTATGTTATCAAATTAACCTGAGGTGATATTTTGTACAAAATTTTGCTGATATTTTATCTTCAGTTCCCCTATTTACGATGAAATAGTTAAAAACAAACAAAAATGAGACGTTTTAGGCTTAGAATTTTATTTACCAAATAGGACAGTTATGAATGAAGAGACCTTAACCATTATAGGAATTAACTAAGTTTATGTTGTACTGTTAAAGTATGCTTGGTTGGTTAGTTGGTTTGGTGACGTAGATAGGGTAGATGAAAGAAGGTTAACTAAACCGATTTATATGGCGAGTGTGTGTTGGAAGGAGAAGGCCTGAATGGACGTTCCATTACCAAATTGAGAACGTTTTTACAAAAGGTCAGGTCAAGAGTATCCTAAACCGACGAGCATTGAAGAGATTGATGAATAATGTGGATGAAGCGAAAGAGGTATGTCAGGACCGTAGCAAGCGGGATAAAGTAGTCTCTGCGTATCTCTATGGGAAAAAGGCGTGGCGGTATGTATGTATGTATGACAATGTATGAGGCTTAATAATACATATAACCTAAAGATTTCATTTTTAACACAAGATTTTTTGCTGACTATACTTTTTGTTGACTCTACTTGAATTGACAACATTTCATTTTTATAACACCTGAAAATGTATATATGGTTCGAAAGCATTTTGCCTCCTGATCACTGCAATATGTTTATATAATTTTAATATCGCTTATTATAAAAAATAAAAATTAATTAAAAATATGTCCTAATTTTACCAAAACTACCACAGGATGGGTGAAATGCCTTTGCCTTTTTCACGAGAAAAAGTAAGCGACCATAATTTTGTATTTGACAACTTCAAAGTATAAGGGGGGCAACTCTGTACTTCTATTTTTGAAGTTCGTTGCATACCTTCTCTCTCACTCTCAAGTTAATGACTATATTAGTATGAGCGGAACAGCACGAAGCGAATATCGAAAATCGAATATCGGAGAATAGGGCCTGACAATGTCAATTTGAAATTGACGTCGGTTTTTTTTCTATACAGAAAAGACAAAAGGATAAGTGTCTATTCTGTGATAGTTTCGGAGTTACGCCCTTTTAGAATAAGCAAAAATTAATAAATTAATTATAAATTAAATACAAACCCTAGCAAAAAAATTAAACTTCCAGCATGAACATCTTTTCAAACAAAATACAGAGAACCATTAAAACTATAGGCTCAGAAAAATGAAATGTTGTCAATTGTCATCCATCCTACAAATGTGTACCAAATTTCAAGTCAATCGGACCAACCGTTGAAGAGTCCCATCCTGCGGAGACGGTCCTGGCCGGACCACTAGAATTCTACTACCAGATTATTGTATTGTCATCTGACTTACACAAGTATGCAAAATTTCAGCTCAATCGGATGAAGATATCAGCTTCAAAATTGAATTGCAAGATTCCACCCGGACAAACATACATAGTCACACACATACATAACATTGCAAGTTAGTAAAAAGCTTGTAAAATATAAGTGTTTTTGTTTACCCTTTAAAATCATATACACCACTTACAGTATTAGAGTCGTCGTCGTAGGTAATGTCGACCTTCTGTCCAAACGGCCATTGGAAATGCAGCTGGTCCTGGTTGAGCTGCAGCAAGAAGATGACGAGCACGAACAGCGAGTTCAGCATCACGAACGCAAACACCATCTTGTCGCGAAGGTCCTTCAGGTCCCGTTTGATACGCGCCTGTTAAGTAACGAAATTATTTATTAGGATTTATGAGTCGTTTTCAAAACACATATACATAGTTAAGGGCCTTAATGAAAACAAAAGTTAATTGATTCCTTTGTGTTACGACATTTTCACCCTTATTGCAATGGAATAAACGTGAAACGGTCGTAACATAAAATAATCAATTAATTTCGTCGTCTTACGGCTCTTATATGGTACAGTTGCCAACAAGCGTGTGAGCTTCGCAGAATCGAGGTTGGGGAAGCGGGAGGGTGGGTATCCGATCATTTGACCAACAGACGTTTGACAAATGTATCATTTGACAAACATTTAATTTGACAACCCTTTAATATGTGATAAACCGTAAACTTTTTTAAAAATCGATAACCTTTAGGCGTGGCTCACATTAGGTTGGATTAGCTTTGTTTTATAAGTTTTCCAAAAAAAACAATATTTTAGTAGAAAATAAAAGTTTGAAAATGATGCATTTGTCAATAATTGTTTGATCAAACATTATTGAACCGGGAGGTGTCCTGCCATTTGATCGAAACTCATTTTGCAAAATTATATTCTGGCATTGAATCCTGTCACACAGGGACTCCTAGTACAGGATCCAGAGTCGAAGATACACTGATCGTAATATTTTTATATAATAAACTTTTACATTTTCATTTTCATACTTGACAAACAACGTTTTGCAAAAACATGTTTCGCCAATTGATCATTTTACTTTGGTGAAACGTTGTTTGTCAAATGACCATTTGTCAATCATTTTTAGGTCAAACATTAGTGAACCGACCCGGGAGGGTGTGCGCTGCGCCCAAAAATCGCCGCATACCTACCCGCACTCGCCCTGTGCGAGTTTTGGGCTCGACAGGAGATCATGCTTTCTTTCTTGTAATTTTTGTTAAAAATTGTAGCGATGCAACGGATTTTCAAGCGTTTTGGCTCAAAAACCGATACACTAGAAGTTTGTTTAGTCGCCATACAAAAACTTACTAGTTCCTCCTTGTCCTCATCTATAGGTCGTAGATAGGTATCGATAAGATCCTTCCAGAACTGTGTTTCAGCGGTGGTCAAGAAGTCTACTTCTCCTTTCTTGACATCTGGATCTTCTATCCAGTACGGGTTGATCAAGTCATCTCGTTCCTCCTATTAAAACAATAATAAATAATGACAGGAAGTAGACCAAGTTCGTGACTATTTTTAAAAGTAAGTAAGTAAGTAAATGCTTTATTGTACAAATATAAAGAAACCGACACAAATCACAAAAAAAAGTAAAAGTACACGGGATATTATTTTTTATTATTTCCACTTAAGTAAGTACTTCGCCATGTTTCTTGATAGGTACGTTAAAAGAAACCAACACGTAAATAATTTGTTGCTAATATCAAAAACGAAAATATTTGGAGATAATAACTTTATTAGACCTGGAGAATCTTCCCTCGAAATAAATTAAAAGACAATCAAACAAAATACGATGTTTAAGTTAAGTGCCTTGAATAAAATAAAATAACATTGGACTTAGGTCTTAGATCGTTGTAGAGAGGGGAGTTGGTCGAAAATTGAATGAAAGCATAACAGAGCGTTCGAAGCAGTGCAGGAGTTTACCATGACGTCCTAATTCCGACGCAGTTCAAGTTTTAGCTGTCACTTTTAGTATGAATCTGACAGCGAGCGGACCTAAACTGAAACGCATTAAGACGTCATGGTAAGGCCCCAGTTCTATACCAGTGTTCAACCAGTGCCAATGTCATACGCTTTCACCACGGTAGGGCAATATAGGTCGAGCAATATAGCATCCGCTCTGTCGCCCCCATGCAATTTCGAGGTATGGGGTTAAAAATTGGGTCCACAATCCTATTTCGTCACCTTCTTAAATCGTCCACAGTGCCATGCCGTCAGCCTACAATTCCTAAATCGTCACCTTCCTAACTCGTCCACTTATCGTCAATACCCCATTTTGTCGACATTCCTATTTTGACCACAGTGCCAACTCGTCCACTTTCTTTTATCAACCTCAGTACTCCTTCGCATTCCTCTTCCGACCTCAGTTGGTAGTGACTCTGTGTCGATGGTCGCGTGTGGTCGCGGGTTCGATTCCCGCTTTGGGCAAACATTGCGTGATGAGCACGAATGTTTGTACTCGAGTCTGCGTGTTCAATATTTTTACTATATTGTTGACAAGTTGACACTGTGGTCTAAACAGGAATGTTGACGAGTTGGCACTGTGGTCTAAATAGGAATGTTAATGGCATTGTAGACTAATTAGGAGTTTGGACGAGTTGGCACTGTAGTCTAAATAATAATGTAAACGAGTTGGTACAGTGGCACACGTAAGAAAGCGGTCGAGATGTATAGGAATGCTGGCGAATCGGAACAATAGACCATATTTTATGCGAATGACTAATGAGAACGACTTAAGAAGGTGACGAAATGGAACTGTGGTCGAAGTCATATTGAGCCACAAATCGTCAGTTAACGACAGCTGCATAAAATTGAATGGTACCTTCGGTATGTCAGAGGATAGTTCACTCTCGGGATACTCCGGCAGCAAGGAGAGTGTTTCGCGAAGCGGGAGCGACGAGCGCCGGCGCATCGGCGCTGCTTCAGGCGCCTCCGTTTGAGCACCTCTGAAAACGGCAACAATATCAAATCAAAATAGAGTATACGGGCTATCTAATTTACAACATTTCATTTTTATAACACCTGAAAATGTATATATGGTTCGAAAGCATTTTGCCTCCTGATCACTGCAATATGTTTATATAATTTTAATATCGCTTATAATAAAATTAAAAAATAATTAAAAATATGTCCTAATTTTACCAAAACTACCACATGATAGGTGAAACGCCTTTGCTTTTTTCACGAGAAAAAATAAGCGATCATAACTTTGTATTTTTGACAACTTCAAAGTACAAGGGGGGCAACTCTCAAATTCTATTTTCGAAGTTCGTTGCATACCTTCTCTCTCACTCTCAAGATAATGAGTATTAGTATGAGCGGAACAGCACGAAGCGAACCTCGAAAATCGAATATTGGAGAATAGGGCCTGACATTGACAATTTGAAATTAACGTCGGTTTTTTTTTCTATAGAGGAAAGACAAAGGGATAAGTGTGTATTCTGTGATAGTATCGGAGTTACGCCCTTTTAGAATAAGCACAAATTAATAAATTAATTATAAATTAAATACAAGCCCTAGCGAAAAAATTAAACTGTCAGCATGTTCATCTTTCCAAACAAAATACAGAGAACCATTAAAATTATAGGCTTTCCGTAACATATTAATGATTTGTCACTTACACCATACCAGATAATTTATCTTTATCCTTCTATTGTGTAAGTTTTTTTTTCACAATAAATTAATAACTGAGTTTTATTCACTATGCCACGCAATTACTAAACATTTACTATCGATATCGATCATAAATTATTATATTCATAAAATCTTCCTTGTTCAACTAGTGCTGCAAATGATGCTGGCAAAATGTTATTCAATTAAAATTTTATGACACTTCAAGTATTGATTATATCTTCTATGATTAAAGAATAGTAGAACGTCTAGGTGGGATAGTGTTTACTTTCCTTTCCGTGGGAATTTAGAATTTTTAACGCGCCTCTGTGAATCATAAAAAAGACAAGAAGTCTGTCAAATTTCATGTCAATCAGTCACAATACCGTTTTATAAAGTCAGCGATTACTTACAGCGAATCCATTTTCTTTTCTAGCTTTTCAAGCGAATGTGCGATTTGCAGCAAATGTAAATCTTCTTTATGATCTTTCGGGTTTGTGCAACACATGCACTTAAATAAGCCTGCAACGCCTATCTCCATACTGCCAGTTGTTTCATCGGAGCCACCGAACATTTTTCTAACACTTTGAGCGTCCATTTTCTTTTTCGCTTCCTGCGCATCCTTGTTCTCTTGTTCGATTTCCTATAAGCCAGAGAGAGAGCTATTTTTAGAAATAGGTTTGTACAATTAGATACCAATAGGGTATTTGACAGCACCAATGAATGGACATACTTTTATGAGATGGAAATCGCCCTATCCCGTAGCTTAATAACAAGCTGTGATGTCAATTAGTTGCCAAAACAGTTGACCAACTATACATAATATATTTATTACAAACGAACAAAAAAAAATACAGTTAATTGAAATTCAATTTATTTTCGGGGCTAAAACAAAATGTCTTTGTTAAATACTCTATTAGAGAAAGAGTATTATGTTTAGTCTAAGCAAATTAAGTGTAACAAGTTGTTCAAGCTGCTTTTACAATAATTGAAGACAGATAAAAACTTCGTTATAGTTGCCGGCAAACATCTTGAGCATGACCTTGAATGCGCTGAAGCGAATTTAGCGTCTCTTTGGTATAAAAGTACATGCGCGAACTTACCCCTTCCACGTCGCTCTTGCTCAAGATGTTTGCCGGCAACTATACTGTACCGAAAATGTCCAAATCGTTCCACATACGCACACATGTCATAAATCAATCAATCAAACAATAAAATTCTTTATTTTACATAAAACATTTATTTCATAAAAAAGCCGTGGTAGCCTAGTGGGTTGACCTGTAGCCTCTCAAGCAGAGGGTCGGGGGTTCGAATCCCGGGCTCGCACCTCTGAGTTTTTCGAAATTTATGTGCGATATCTCATTTGAAATTTACCATGAGCTTTTCGGTGAAGGAAAACATCGCGAGGAAACCTGCACACAACTGCGAAGCAATTCAATGGTGTGTGTGAAGTTCCCAGTCCGCGCTGGCCCCGCGTGGGAACTATAGCCCAAGCCCTCTCATTCTGAGAGGAGGCCGGTTCCCAGCAGTGGGACGTATATAGGAGAGAGAGATTTATTTGATATTACAACTTACCTTTTTCGTCTTTTTCTGCGCAACTTCCCGAGTACCCCACGTGACGTTGTTCAAGTTACACAAGGAGTATATAATCAACAACATGTACATGCTCGGGATGGTGATATAGTACACAAGCAGGTACATAAGGCACACGATCTCTTGCGGATGCAGCGCAGCCGTGACGAAGAATATACCAAATGTTATTATGGTGAATATACTGCTCGGAGCCAGCCATCCGTCTTCTACTATTTGCAGTGCTATACCCACTATAACTAACATCATCAACATAGCGTAGAGACATGTTATAGCGGTTGCGAGCAACAGCTGTGGACAAAATATTATATTATTGTATTAAACGGTTAAAGAATGTACGAGTGCAAGTGTTTGTTAGTTTTCGTGGTCTGGATTTGTTTTTAGGTTCATGGGGTTTATGCGACTTCGAGATAAATGATGCATTAATATCCTTATTGATCTGTATCATAAAATATTCACAGCATTTATTTATCCCGTATTTGTTTATTTTGTGGTAAATTTTAGTTTTTTGCAACATGAAATAATTGACCTTCATATAGCATTTTTTCATTTATGGTATTTATTTCTGACTAGCAGTTTCCCGCGACCTTGTCTGATTAATGTGTAAGTCTAATAGTGAAAGATTTTTTTGTAATCGGTCCAGTAGTTTATTCGTTACAAATCTTCGATCAATAATACAACTAGATTTAAGGTCCCATACAAAATCAAAGCTAAAAAAGTGGCCGTGTCGCTTATACTTACAGCTATATCTGATTTACCTTCTAAATTAACTTAAAATGAACCTTAAGTCTAAGCAACAAAGATCCAAATAGATAAAACGAGACGACCGTAAGCGTTCGATAAACAAAAGAACTACCTTCGTTTTAAAAAGGTGTAATTCTAAGAACAGGGTAACAATGGAGTCGCAATTATATACGACAGACATTTTTTTATTTGACAGAAATTTATAACACAAACAATTTTACAAATACAAATATTGATATGAAATGAAATGTACTTATAGACAGTAGACAGTTAAGTAAATTAAGTTAACTAAATAATTAGTAAATATCAAAATTCAAAATTACCTACGTTTGATCAAATTGACAACATTTCAAATTTTTAACACTATGATCAGATTAATCCATTGTAAGTATTCCCTGTGAAAAGAGGTAGACGCCAATATTTATGTATTTTAGCTAGGATTAATACTTTAATATTTTATTGTTGGTATTGTTTAGACAAGACAAGACAATACATTTATTAGCTTTGATACAAGATCAAACCCTGTAAGGACACTGCTTATATTATATTCGTGTTTGACCTGAATCTGCAATTAACGGCAATATTGTTGATCGAAGGCAGTGTTATAGCATTTTTTAGTTCTGGTAATGTGATATAAAAAATTAAAATTCTTACAATAAAGATCTACTCCATGCATTTACTGTTCTGTTAAACATAAGTTGGCGCGTGTGTATTGGCCCAACCTTGGCCAAATACGCGCGTACTTTTAAAATGGGGCATTTTGCTCGAATTTTCATATTATTTGTTGTTTTAAAGCTTAAAGTATGTGAAGTACGAAAGTGAGACACTCCGACCGATAAATTGCTTTTTCTCAAGCATGCTCGGAAATGTACTCGTTAATGTCGCGAAATGAAGCCAAGAAGTTTCACATTTACGGCCTAGGCCAAGAAGTAATGTGGTGCGGTCGAAATGAAGCCAAGAAGTTTCACATTTACGGCCTAGGCCAAGAAGTAATGTGGTGCGGTCGAAATGAAGCCAAGAAGTTTCACATTTACGGCCTAGGCCAAGAAGTAATGTGGTGCGGTCGAAATGAAGCCAAGAAGTTTTACATTTACGGCCTAGGCCAAGAAGTAATGTGGCGCGGTCGGCGGGTGCGCTCGGCGCGGTGCGGCGCGCGGTGGCGGGTGTGCGGTTAAACATGGCGCGAGCAATAGTTTGTTCAAACGGCATGTTTCAAAAATTAAAAATGCGGCTAATTAAACAATTTTTACTTGATTTCCTCGCATTGCTTGAGAAAAGCACTATACAATCCTCGGCCGGAAACAGGGATTGCAGGACTCGCTTTATCCGGCCTCGTCTACGACTCGGCCGTGTACCCCAATCTCGTCCTTACTTCACGGCCTCTGCAGTAATGTACTATTACGGTAATTATTTTTGCAGTTTTTGAACGCACACGGTTCTGGCTGAAAATCAGTGCTGCAGGTGTCTAACACCTCAGCGTAATGCTGAGCCAGCGACCGTTTCACTTTTGCGAAGACACACACACATTAATACATTGCTAATCTATTTTCATGTCTGTGTTTTATTTTTCATTTTTGTACAATTTTTGTGTCTTTCAAAAGAGAATAAATGTCTTCTTTCTTTCTTTCTTTCACACTGCGGCATTGTGAAACGTGTTTACATTGGCGGTATTTGGATCGAACTAACCAAAATAAAGGCTCACCCCACAAGTGAGGCGTTATTTGTCGAGACGTAGTATTTGCGCCGACCTGACGTCTAGTTGTATTATTGATCGAAGTTACAAATATACAAATTTTTCCTCTTTATAACATTAGTAAAGACTATAGAAATATAAATATACATTAGTTGTACCTGTATCTCGGACTTGCACGTCATGCAAACGGCGATGAACACGACGACAGGGATGAGGTTAAGGAGTAGCGCGTTGCCCATGCTCATGCCTGTGATGGCGTTCATCGCTCCGATCATCATCAGGAAGATGGTGCCTGGGCCCAGGATTGTACCCACCATTAACATCATCTGGAATAATTCAAAGTATTCAGCAATAGAAAATAATAGTCGGGTAAGACCTTCAGCAAGGTCTTAAATACTCGCTAACCCAGCCGCCAAGCCAGTGGTTTCATTTCGGAGAATAAGATAGCCGGTGAAATTACTGGCATTTGATTTTTTTTATCTTAGCTCTGAAGGCTGGCAACGCATCTGCAAAGCACTAAAGTTGTGAATGTCTATGGCCAGAGGTGATTGATCATCACGCTCGTTTGCCTTCCCAGCCCGGATAGCACGACAGCGCACAAGAGTCGCGACGCGCGCGAGTCAGATTACCCGTCTCTTTCTAGAATGAACAGTAAGAAAAAGACGGGCAATCTATCTGACGCGCGACGCGACTCTTGAGGGCTGTCGTGCTAGACGTGCAGGAAACTTACAAAATTTAAAATTATAAACTACCAAAAACCTAACTAACTGCATCGATAAAAACAAGTTTTACCTGATAAGCAATATACATAGTGGAGATGTTGTCATTAACCCGAACGGTCCGCTTCGAGTCAGCAAGTAAATCGAAGATATTGGCCATGGTGGAGGGCACCCATCGTCGCCGCTGGTTGTAGAACTCCCCGAACTGCTCCGGACAGTGCGTGTACGCATCGGACGCCGCCGAGTACTCCACTCTGTAGCCACGCTGCAGCAGCAATGTACACAACCATCTGTCTTCGCCTGCATTAAAGAGTGTGGCAATCAGTTTTCGAAAATTTAATTTGACTACTAGTGATTTTTTTATTCGCAATATTTCCCAATTATTTTTTAAGCAATGTTTAAATTTCATGATCATGAAAGGTTATTTTACTAGACGCAAAATTACCCATTCGCAAGATTTACCAATATTTTTTTATTATTCGCTGTGATAAACCTATGACGGAGCCTCGCCATGCGAGGCTCCTATTCCCGGGCGTTTTGCCCTTCGGGCGTCTAAAGATTACTAACGAACCTAACCTATCTAGTGTCTTAAACTAAGAATAAATGATATTGGAAAATTTTGCGAATGAGATATTCTCTTGTGGTATAAAAATCGTAAAGGAAAATAACATACAGAGAAAAAATGAAGTGGGAAATTTTGCGAATGGAATAATCGCTTCTAGTCAAATTAGATTTTTGGTAAATTAATCAAAGCACCCGCATTAAAGGATGTAAAATAGGAGCTTATTTCCAGTTCTACTAGGCCTGATACTGGCTCACAATCTATGTCTTGAACTGAATCCATTTAAGATTGTGATACAAGAATAAAGAACATACGAAACAAACAATGGACAAGCTAATACTGTAAATGGTGTTTATTCGCCTATTTTATAAGTTCATGGAGAGGGCATACCTTGATCGTATTGTACATAATGCCGCGCCTCGTGGGAAGTCAGCGTATATTTCTTCATAACGTTATCGTCCATAAGAGCCTTGCCCCGGAAGAGGGAGAAGCAACCAGGACTACACAGCACGCATCCAATCATGTGTTCAGTCGCCTTCTGCAGCCAATGGCCGATGGCGTACTCGAACATCTGGTACCACGCCATGAAACCTGACCCAACAGGATGAATACGACCACAAGCCGCCCCCAAGTTCTTGTCTTTCTTCATTAAATCGATGAGCAGAGTAACAGCAGAAGGTTGGAAGTCGATGTCACCATCTAGAGCTAGAAGGTACGTGTTTTCCGCGATGACTTCTTTGCGCTCCAACGGTATTTGCAGGTCCATCAACCGATGGCCGAGGAAGTAATACATGTACATTACTTGCGACCAACGTTTCCTATGTCTTATTTTTGTCTTGTCCTTCAGATGGCAAATGAGCTTGTTTTTTCCCGGCAACGTCCATACGAGCCTGCCTCCGTACGGGGCAGGGAATTTTTTGGGAGATCGTAATTTAATGTTCGCTGTATGGACTTCTGATGCCGCTTCGTCTATAGTCTCTACTAAGCACCTCACGAAGCGATTGACTTGCGAATCTTCGTTGCTATGATCCGACACTTCGAAGGCGTCGTCCATGAATATGTGTGCCTCGAGCTCATAATAATCTGGTGTGACGATGTTGAAATACTTTTGCGCTAATCTTTGTTCACACTGATGCGCGTCCAACCGAAATATAGACTTCAAAAACTCCATCATTTCGTCCTTGGTTTCATGCCACATAGTAGCGCAGATGTAAATTCTAAAAATTTAAGACAAGGCAATATAATAAGATCCAACTTAAAATATTTCGCAAAATTAGACAGCTTTGTGTTATTATCTCACTCGAAGGTACCTTGTAACGTTGTCAGATGGATGGATAAGATGCGCTGCTGGTTTCTCAGAACTCACAACAGTGCTGTCATCAGGGTCTTTGAGGTCCTATAATAAATGAAAATTAAGATTATCCTTTCAGAAATATCTTTACCAAAAATAGGATTCGAATTCATGGAAGTGTAACTTTAAATGACTCAGGATGACTTCGTCGTCCGCGATCCTATTTCGTCACCTTCTTAAATCGTCCACAGTGCCATGTCGTCAGCCTACGATTCCTAAATCGTCACCTTCCTAACTCGTCCACTTTCTGATATCGTCAAAACCCCATTTTGTCTAAGTTCCTATTTTGACCACAGTGCCAACTCGTCCACTTTCTGATATCGTTAATATCACATTTTTGTCTACATTCCTGTTTCGACCAAAGTGCCAACGGTGACGAAATGGAACTGTGGCCGATGTCATCCTAAGCCCTTTAAATGTTAAAACTCTAGAGTGAATAATTTTCCAGGTAAATACGTACATCAAACTGAACGTCGTTCTCAGTATCTTTAGTCCTATTCATGAGTAAACACTGGTCGATCAGTGGCCCGCTGTACCAAGGCTTGGCGAACAACTTGTCGGTGGCGGCGAGGCGCTCGCAGCGAGGCTGCCACGCGTGGAAAGTGATCCACGCCTGCGAGACCAGCCAGAGCAGCCAGATCCAGGCCATTTCCCGGCCCACGTAGTGTTTGAGGAAATATACTGAAAGAAACGAAAATGCGCGTTTCTTTGATGTCCACGATGATCTAGATGTAGAACCTTTATATACGATGCATTTTTTAAAACTGTTCTCTTAACGCCACAATGATCACTCTTTGCTGCGTCCACCTATTACCGATAGCTTTGTAAGGATCATCATTCGGTGTGGTTAATCTTCCACCAGCCCGCTTTCGGTTGGTCGTTAAATATTTAATTTATGTAATTAAAAAACTGCCCAAAATGGCCGTAATAGCAAAAATTTGTGTTTTGTCGACTACGGATAAGTAATGGGCATATAGGTAACATAGACATTGAGACATACGTTTTAGAATAACTATTACAAACCTGGAGGTATTTCGAAGAACAAATAGTCCGGAATCGTCCTATGGAATGCGCAGGGGTCCGAATTTCTCAGTCCACAGAATACTATGAGCAGGTTTATTGTAACAGGTCCTACTAGGCTGAGCGCAAATGTAAAACTGACATTTTGTATGAGAATCTTGCACGCGAATTTAGCGGCACCGAAGCAGACGTACGCTGATGCCACCTGGATGAGGGCTACCCAAAGTGAGGACGGCCAGGATACTGGCAAATCGAAGGTGCCGCCAGTAACTTCATAATCTAGTATCCCTTCGAAAGCATCCCTTATAATAACTTGGACCTGGAATTTACAAAAATAACAAATTAGCGCCCTCCTATCCTATTTATACTATCATATCCTACGATCCTTCGATATCATATGATACCTAGTCTAAGAAGAAAAAAAGCCAACAGTGTAAGTATATGGTTCAAATAAAATACGAAAGTAACTTTCATAAAAGTCTGTAATAAATAAAATGTCGATATAAAATGTACTTGTCCTGGTATAGGCCGACCGCTTAAATGTAATGTGTCCTCGCCCGCGCGGCACAGGGGCGCGGGGTAGAACGACAAAGGGGACCGAGAGGTGCGGGGGGTAGTGCGCCTGCCCCGCGCCCCCGCACCGTGTGGGCAAGCACTCATTTAAGCGGTCAGTCTGTAGTACTTACTTCGTAAGCGGTGTAGGTACGTTCATCGAACGCATCCCCGACAGATGTAAAGAACGCCATCGCATCATCGCCGTTTATATGCAAGTGTATTATAATGCAAATCATAAAGACGATAATCTTCCATAGTGTAAGGAATCTTTGCGTGTAATATCGCGATTTCTTAATACCCTCACGCAACCTACTTAGATAAATAATTGACGGCGCTGCAATAAAAAATAATCCGATTAAAATTATTCCTGGTAAACATAAGATAACTAGGTTACAATTATAAAAAATATATACGAACATGAGGTATTCAAATTGACGTTGACATAATTTTCCCACCAGCCGAGGGATATCATAATGGCGGCGGCTGACGTCATCCATAGAACAGGAGTTCCATCCATCAGAGGCCACACGAAGAAGGCAGTAACTTGTGCTGAGACAGCGAACACGTCCAGGACCAGTTTGGTGACGTAGCGTGGATCATTGCGATCCCTGGTCACGGCGTTCAAGAGACCAGGGACAACGCACAATGCGTTCATCAACATCGCTCCCTTAACTACATCTAATTCTGGGAGGATGAGCAGAAGAAGGATAGCGATGCCTATTGTTTGGATTGTGTCCACAAAGAATGCCTACAAACAGGAAAAATATGTTGTCAACCAGAACTAGTAGCTATAGACCGATCGCTTAACTGAGTCTTCGCCCGCGCGGGTACAGGGGCACGGGGTAGGACGACAAAGGGATCCGAGAGCGGTGCGGGCGGGTAGTGCGCCTGCCGCCCGCACCTCTCTCGGCGACAAGACAAGACAAGACATTTTATTAGCTTTGATACAAGATATCAGGATACAAGATCAAACCCTGTCACCTACCCCGCGACTCATTTAGGCGATCGATCTATACTTAATATTTAATAAAATATTTTTAATAAAATTTGTACGATCACCAACTCACCACAAGGAACTGCGTTCTGGACGGCTTAGTTGCAGTTTTAAAGAAACAGATTCTCACTGATCGTAGAAATATGCCCATTTCTGGGGCAGCAAACACAATAAGGACAGCCCATAGCCATGCTATTCGCTCTTCCAAAGGAAGGACTGTTATGAACTGCTGATCTAAAGCTGGTAACAAAAACACATAAAACTTTTAGCTAGTAACGGAAAAGTTAATCACAGTAGGAGTTGTATTTCCATTCTTACCTGTCCTATTTGGTAAACAAAATTCTAACCTCAAAATGTCTCATTTTTGTTATTTTTTAACTATTTCATCGTAAATAAAGGAACTGGAGATAAAATATCAGCAAAATTATGTACAAAATATTACCTCCGGTTTATTTGATAACATAATACACCTTATTCTTTACAAAAATTTGCACATTGAGGTTAGAATTTTGTTTACCAAATAGGACAGGTAAGAATGAAAATACCATAAATATATAATTTCATTCCAAGGTCATCTAGGTAACTCAAGTAACTCTAGCACTGAGGTAACTTAGCTTGTTCCCCATACATAACCGGCACTGATAAAACCAATGTAGGATGATTAATTTGGATTAATCTAGGTTTAGGTGCGGTTATAAATAGTCTTTATTTTACCTTAGAATGTCCTGGTAATGTAATCTATCTAATATTATAAATGCAAAAGTATGGATGGATGGATGGATGTTTGTTTGTTACTCAATCACGTCAGAACCCAACGAATCTGGATGAAATTCGGCACATAGATAGAGAAAAGTCTGGAATAGCACATAGGCTACTTTTCATCCCGGAAAATTCCCGCGGGATAGCGATAAACGAATTCTTTGCAGACGAAGTCGCGGGCAACAGCTAGTATAGTTATGTACGGGGGACAAGCGGGTAACTTACCCAAAGCTTTATTGCAATGCGTGATCTGACGATCTTTCTTAAGCTGTGATGTGATGAACAGCAACGTCCCTTTCGCTAGGACCGCCGCGCCAAGAACTACGGTGAATACAGCGATGTATGCCAGTAGTTTGAGGAACTTCACGCTGACGTCGATCCATTCTGATGAGGCCATCGACCCACTCTCCGTCTTCACGGGGATCTCTTGGAAAAGGTTCCATCCTTTCGTTTCTTGTGCGGTTCTCGAGCTGTTGTCACAAAATGTTAAGGCTATAAAGAGGGCTTCAGATGAAGTAGATTATTCATAAATATTTGTCTATAGACCGACCGCATGATTCCTCGCCCGTACCCCTCATTTAAGCGGAGGTTGGGATGATTTGGCAAAATGAAATTCGGCCAAACGTTGGTTGGGAAGTGAAATTCGGCAATAAAATTTTCGTCGATACAATAGAGAACCGTCGGTCTATACATCTATAGATACTAATACAGGGCGACTTGAAATGTGTAATACAAAACATTTGATTGCGACTCAGTTCGGCTCAGTATATTACACTCATTCATTTGTTAAGCATATTTAGCTAGCAGGGCCCCGTTTCTCGAAGCTTATTAGACTAATAATATCAGTGTTTTGTTTAATTCTTTCGTTTAATTTACGAGACAAAACACTAATATTATTAGTCTAATAAGCTTCGAGAAACGGGGCCCAGGTGGTAGGACCTCTTGCAATGTCCGTCCGGATCGCTATCAATGTCTTACTCGCTAATCCGGCCGCCAAGCAGCAATGCTTGAACTGCTGTGTTCCGGCGTGGAGGGTAAGACAAAATTACTGGCACAAGAGGTATTCTATCCTAGCCTTCTAGGCTGGCAACGCATCTGCAATCCTCTAGTGTTGCGGGTGTCCATGGGTGGTGGTGCTCGCTTACCATCAGGTGACCCACTTGTTCGTTTGCCTTCCTTGTCGTACCTATATATATAAAAAGCTAACTAAGGTTTATTTAAAAAAAAAAAAAATGAAATTGACAACATTTCATTTTTATAACACCTGAAAATGTATATATGGTTCGAAAGCATTTTGCCTCCTGATCACTGCAATATGTTAATATAATTTTAATATCGCTTATAATAAAAAATAAAAAATAATTAAAAATATGTCTTAATTTTACCAATACTACCACTACCACAGGATAGGTGAAACGCCTTTGCTTTTTTCACGAGAAAATATAAGCGATCATAATTTTGTATTTTTGACAACTTCAAAGTACAAGGGGGCAACTTTGAAATTCTATTTTCGAAGTTCGTTGTATACCTTCTCTCTCACTCTCAAGATAATGACTATTAGTATGAGCGGAACAGCACGAAGCGAACCTCGAAAATCGAATATTGGAGAATAGGGCCTGACATTGACATTTGAAATTAACGTCAGTTTTTTTTTCTATAGAGAAAAGACAAAGGGATAATTGTGTATTCTGTGATAGTATCGGAGTTACGCCCTTTTAGAATAAGCACAAATTAATAAATTAATTATAAATTAAATACAAGCCCTAGCGAAAAAATTAAACTGTCAGCATGTTCATCTTTTGAAACAAAATACAGAGAACCATTAAAATTATAGGCTCAGAAATATGAAATGTTGTCAATTCGCTATCATAACTAGTGCTCGAATATGTACCCATGTATGTATGTATAGGTATGTTATGTAACCATGTAAACATACATTTGAAATTTTGAGAACTGTAAATAAGAGACTGCCTTATAACTCTGAAATTCGATTTTCGAAGTTCGTTTCGTGTCGTCCCACTCTTACTAATATTCACCATCATCAATCTGAGAGTGAGAATAACGGTATGATACGAACTTCAAAAATCGAATTTCGGAGAAGCCCCCCTGCTTTAAATAGATTACGTTCAGAGTTCAAATAAATAAATGTTAAAAAAATTGTGTTTTAATTCCTAGACTTCTTATCAGAAAAAAAGGAAAATATTTTCAGTACCTATCCAATATTGACACGTAACGTAAATAACAATTGGGAAGCAAGGATTAATATTATTCGGAAGGATTAAGTACTTATATAACGCATTGTGTTTAGAATTATAAAATCAACAAGAGCCTAATTTAGTCAAATAATCATACAAGTATTATCATTATCAATGATGAGAAAACAATATTCCGGTAAAAAACATGTAAGTATATAGATAAGTGCGTTATCTAAACTATTTTATCAAGCAAAATACAAAGACTACATTTTATTATGGGTTCAATAATTTATAAGCGTTATTCATACAATCAATTATTGAAATCAATAAATGAGTTCATACTCAGAGCAGAGCATACATAAAGATTTTTTTTATTTATACCAAAAAGAAGGTAAACGAGCAAGCGGGTCACCTGATCGTAGGTGATCACCACTGCCCATGGATTTGGATACCCGCAACACTGAAGAATTGCAGATGAGTTACCAACCTAGAGGGCTAAGATGAAATGCCTCTTGTGCCTGTAATTTCCCCGGCTGTCTTACTCTCCACCCGGAACACAACAGTGCAAACACTGCTGCTTGGCAGTGGGATTAGTGAGTAAGATGAATTAACTTCACTTTGGGCAAAACTTTATGTTTTAACTCATAAAAGGTACGTTTTTTAACTGAAGATATTGTATAGGTAGCTATCTGACCATGATAAGAAATATTACAGCTAAAAATGTTAAGTAGCATGTTATCAAGCGGTAGGTACTTCCTGTCGCTCGCATACGACGCACGTCAACGCGCTTGAAAAGTGTTTCAGTCACCTTTGCATACTAGGTTCTTGGGCATCTAGTTACAGTGCAAAAGGTACGCCGTGTGCCTATAACTAGGCTCCAAAGAAAAGTCATCCGAAACGGGTATTATTTACTTCGCTGTATATAAATGATATTATCATAAAACTAAAAAAGAGATGCAACACAGTAAAGAAAAAAGTATATACTAGTTATGAATCAAAAGCATCTATCAAGCATCCGCTCTTCCCCGTTGGCCGGCCGCTATGTTTTCAACCTACTAACAGTTATTTGGCATCAGACAATCAAATCAAACTAAAGTGGAAAAGTGAATTTAATTTCATTGAAAAATTAAAGTACCTATATACTTAAGCCAAAACCACTGCGATGATTGTTGCAGATTGAATAGCTGGCCCAAGTTCTAGCATGACAGAGTTGTGCGAGCAAATATAATTAAGTATAATACATATAGGTACACACAGCAAAACTATTCGGTATGCACCCTAGTTGTCCATGTGTGTCATTCTATACACACATCCGCACCTATCCGCTGCCTTAATTACACACACAACAAAATGGTTTTGTATCCACACGAGTATTCACACTAACATGGCCTATGTGTGCTGATTGTGTTCTCTGACTACCTTCACATATCTCTTATTGTATAGGTTATTGTTATTCAAACGATTTTGCTCAATGGAACAATAATTTCGTCATTAATAATATGAGCGCGGTGGCTCAGTCGTACTGATTAGGACTATGAATGTTAAAGACCTCGGTTCGAATCTTGCTCAAATGTGTCTATTTTGTATTTTTTTTTTCAATTTATAACTATCTCAAAACCAAATCATGACTACTTCAAACAAGAAAAAAAGAAAGTAAAAGAACAAAATAAGAAAATAAAATCATTGTTTCAAATTGTTTATTACAACATTTAAGTAATTATTATTACCATAAGACTATAACTAATTAAATTAGCAAAATAAAACTGCATGCTATTCCTTATAATATAACAGAAGAAGGACAACATTTATTCGTAAAACAACACACACTATAGTGACCAGTATGATTTTAGGTTAATTAAAAATTTCTGTTACAAACATAATTTAAAATTACAATACAAATGGTAAATTGAATGCACACCACAAAAGGGCTATTTTTAAGATGTAATTTATTCGAATTAACAAGGGTTTTGAAAAGAGTATCATTTATAAGAATTTCCGATTTATTAAGTTTACTTAAGTCTGAGAAAGATGAACGAAACGTTTTATTTGTCGAGAAATAAAGTCAGTGTTGAAATGAATCGACATGTTAAATGACAGCCATTAACAATAACATCATTGCACACTGGATTAAATCTCCACTTTCAAGTGACTAAGCTACCTAAATTTGCTTTGGATTTTATATCAGATGGATCCCAGTTAATAACAGTTAAGGAATCTTGTTGGGTGCTCAGCCAGTCTTTGACTATGACACAATAACATTGTTATGCACGAAATAGGTCACACATCACTTTTTTTTAGCACTGTTATTACGACCCCCAACCCACTAACTCACAAATCCCATGGATGACATCCAAGCACTTTTTGCCACAAAATTTTTCGTCCATCTTTTTCAGACGTAAATGGTTTTTCATCACTAAAAATCACTACATTATTACCTATTCGAATCAAAATTATAAATATTCACGATCAAAGTTCATTCTGTTTCTTCTATGCTGGCTGATCCGTTGAAGTATATTTTTTTTTGCTGGTTTACGAGTTACGACAATGCTATCCTGCAACATGCAGATGAAGTCGCACACAACGTAGGTAACATTGTCTCTCGTTGATGTGAAATAGGTCCCTTTAGCGTGTGCGGCAACTACTTATGTCAAATGGCGTGAAGATGAGACTTCTTGTTTTGACACAGAAGGAATATTCTTATCGTGCCCGAAGTCTGCATAACGGTGAATCCATAATTGAAGTCTTCCGCTGCAAAATAAATGAAGTTTAATAAAAAACATTCTTCGTCAAAGAAAGTTATTTGAATACATTACGGATACAATAATAAATCATTGTTTTTAACACCATGAAGAAATTTGATGTAAAATAAGAAGTAATTATTTTATCAGACATTTTGTCTACTTACCGATATCAATAAACGAGTTGCGATTCCTTATAGAAATATTTTGTTCGTAAAGAACAATAATTTCTGCTCTTTTCAAAAAAGATGATGACTATCCATATTTTGCAAATCACAAGGTATTTCAAAGGCAAAATTAAACAGTTCGTTGTTGTAAAACCACTTGTAAAACAAGCGGTAACGAATGGCGGCTAGCGTTGACAAATTCATATTACTAATAATTTGAGGGTAGAATATATTTTATATTGTTAGACGGCAATTAATAAAATGTGCATCGTCTAGCAAATTTCAACCTTATTTCAAAGCTCTTTAAACAACTATTTACACATTGCAAATGCAGTAGTCACAGTTTGGACGTAGTAATTCATAAATTCACCAATTATATTAAATGTCTCGGTGGCTCAGCGGTCACAAAGGCAAGTCGAATACTTGATTTGTGCACTCGCTCTCTAGTAAACCGAGTTCGAATCCTAGAAGAAATGAGATTTTTGGATGTTATTTAAATGGCGATGCTGGTTGTAAGGAATATTGGTTGGAAATGTTGGAATTGAATCTCAGACCAGACTTGATGAGAAATAAAAATATAACAAGTTGAATCAGTGAGATGGTAGCTACTACGCTGGTAATAATAGTTCAATGCGTCAGATTGCATAAATTTAAAGATTCAAGGTCAAAGTAAGACTCGATCCAGGGTGACTTCTCTTGCCTTACACTTGCGATGACAATATCCAATGTAAGATAATAATGTAAAATGTTTTTAGGAAAATGCAAAAATAAAACAATACTTTTACATTATTTCTGTAGAATTAACTTAAACCGGAGATATTGAATTTTTAAACCTTTGAGCCAGGCACGATACCAAGGGGATTTTTTAGTTTAATTTGTAATTATTTTTAACTTAGTTTATTATAAACTACCTAACTAAAATAATTGCAACTTTCTTCATTGTTATTTTATAGTTATTGTTGTTGTTTATATAATAAATAGGTAATTTACAGCGACATTACTTATTTATCTTATTACTAAAAAAAACTGTACTGAGAGGGTAGATATACGATCGAACTCACTCACACATTCACATGTGGATTCTACGTAATGTTCATGTCGGTACTCAACACATAGACGACGTTTGTGTGCGTGCCTATGCTTACCGAATTATTTTGCCGTGTGTACACGTATTACGAGTATGTGCTATTTAAGGGATAGAGCAAAAGCTGTCGCGAAAAACTAATACCAAACTAACGAGTTTCGAAATTGAATAGCCCGTTTTACCACTCTATTGGTAATTCCTCTATTTCTGACATTAATTAAGATTATTTGAGATCTTACTCAAATTCCTCTTGATCGTCGAAAAATGGCGTGTAGACGTCAGAATCGTCGTCACCACTGTCTCTCCGTACACCTTTCAGACCGGAAGACGTTGCCATCACCTGAAATAAGCAGGGGGGCAACTCCGAAATCCGATTTTCGAAGTTCGTATCACACCGTCCCTCTCACTCTCAAATTAATAACTATTAGTGAGAGCGGAACGGCACGAAACGAACTTCGAAAATCGGATTTCGGAGTATAAGGCCAGTCTAAGGTAAAACTTTGCCCAAAAACTTAAAAATAATTGCATGCAAGGCTTGCATAATATTGTGTATCCTAGCATAGTGCGCGTTATTTCGTTTTGGTTAAGTTAAGGCTTTAACTTGTAGGTATCGTATTACTATTACTATCCACGAGATCCCGTAATTGGCTCTTTGTTGCTAACTTGTAATCTAATTGATATTGTTACGCCGGTGGGCTAGGCAGGTGCTAAAATCTTTGATCGTGTTTTTCTGTGCCTTAGAGGCGTTTTCAGCAGGCTGAAATACCGTTTCAGGCCGTTTCAGGAGGTGCTCTATCACATACTAGATTATCGAAATTTCACCCAAGTTGCCGTTGTTTTCAGGCGCCTGAAACATGTTTTCAGTCCGTTTCAGGCCACCCTCTATCGAATGATGCCATAACCTGAAAACCCGTTTTCAGGCGTTTTCAGGACCCCTTATGGGCCCCTGAAGCATACTTCGGTAAATGGCGAAATTCCCCGTAGGAGTGAAAGAGATAGCACGATTAGAATGAGACAGCAATACTGAGAACATTCCAGAAGGGTGTGACAGAGACAACACGATCCAGAGAGGGATAGCAGTACGTCGAACATTCGAGAAGGTTCCCGAATAATCCCGAAGTAGGTAGTAGGTCCCTATCGAAACTTCCGTAGGTTATTTATGAGTGACAGAGGCGGTAATTAGAACGTTCCCGAATAATCTCGAAGTAGGTAGTAGTACCTATCGATCTTTCCATGGGTTATTTATGAGACAATCGAAACTTCGGGAACCCGCGGTCACACATATTTAAGCGCGGCCGTCGCCGGCGCAGTTCAGTTCACTTTGGAAGGACAACAAGCGAACATCTGAAGAGAGAAACTGCGACTGGAAGAATTTAAGTGTGAAATAAGTGTAAAGTGTTAATTTGGGAGTGTTTTAAGGTAAAGTTTTATTTTATAAATAAATCCTAATCTTTTTCATCGGTGTTGAAAGTGCTTTTCAATCACGAACCCACCCCTAGAACGTAACAATATTGAAAGCTTTTGGTTCTCCTTGATAAATAAATAAATAAAAAATACAATAATACGAGCTGTCGTGTCTGTAACGTACTCATAAATTGTATACTGATTTCCGGGCCAATTTCAAGCGTTTCGACCGCTCGGCTCATGCGTCATTGTCGTCCCAGGACTATTATCCCAACAGAAGGACAAGCCGCAACAACTTTGGACAAACGAAATGCAGCATATGGATGCTGCATTTACTTATACTTATGCATTGACTTAACTTTTTATGACAACGAAACACAGTCCATACTGTGGTTCGTTTTCATAAAAAGTTGAAGTCTCAACAATATTTTCATTTAATGGTATATGCTTTGCTGAGACGACAATTACGCAAAAAAACGACGAAAAAACGCTGAATATTCGCCCTCCCCCGAATTGTGCAATAGCAACCTACGTGTATGTATGCTGTGTAAGTTTGCATAATCGTCCTTTATGGCGACGTGGCGTTTAAAATATCAACTCATGAATGCGTCTGCGTCGTTAGAGGCAGCTTCTTTTTTTCGGTGAATAGGTATTCGAGCGTTATGACCGCTCAGTCGATACTGTCTTTCGCTTTCGTTCAAAGTGAACCAACAAGACCAAGTTACGAAGTAATAAGGCTGACTTTGATACAGCTATGAAAATCTATACATTGGACTGATTGCATGATGCAATGCTTGCAGTAGGTAGATTTGTATGATACCATAGCTACCATGAGTAGTCGTTCTAGCTGTTGCCCTTGAATTTGATGCCTAATAAAGACTAGTAACTAGGTATAGGGTTCAAGGTATAGCGTAAATTTAGTATGTAAAGTACAAAGCGCGACTCGAACCTACATATTGTTTATCGAAAAAAAAAACACTCGTTCAAAAGCTTTAGTAACAAACTACAAAGCTTTGCTAATGTTTTATAAGGCATAAACGGAAAACAAAACTCACACTCACCTTTTTGAGAAATCTCTCTAACTTAAAACTAAAATGTTATTTGTGTATTCACTAATAAACTGTTGTTAAACATCACAATAATAATCACTTCACCATTTTTAGGGAGTCTTTGTCCCTATTTAATGACTGCTTGTTATAAAGATCAAGACTAATATGCAAGTGTCGACCTGCAATACAGTAATGGTATGAAAATAATTATCATTCAGTCGTCATTGTATTATCAGGATTTGATTACATACTTATCGACTATCTTGGATCATTAAAGCGACCGTGATTTCTGTTCCTAAGATTTCAAAGGAAATAACATTTTCACTATCGCAATTGCTATCAGTTATATCTTTTAATAACATCCTCTCCAGATTCTTATTACAGTAAAAAGCCCTAACCCTGTTTTCAGCATCTAATAGAAAAGTTTTAAAATCGCAATAAACCGAAATTTAGTAATTCTTTTATGGTCTCTAGGGACTTCCCTCGTTATCGTGTAATTTAAGTCACATTGATAAACAAAAATACCTTTTACGATAATTTTTGTATAGTGCAATTTAAGAAGCAGAAAATCAATAAAATAACACAATATTATGAATTCGGATTAGTCATCATTTATTTGACTGTTAAAATAAATACTGAAGATACTACATTAGATTTCTAATTTGACAAATATGCCACGCAACACTCATCAATACTCAACCATAGGTTACTTTAATATTTGCTCAAAAATCTGGAGCGCTTGACTACAAACGAGTATTCAACTTATGATCCACTACAATATGATTAGCCAATCATAGATTCACACGATTAAACACAGTTTAAAAATTCAATCACACACACGCAAAATTTCATACTTAAAATTAGTTTTATGCCGACAAACTTCGTTAAAACTTATTATTAGAACTTAGTATAACTTATACTTAGGATCATAAAAAACCAGACTGATTAAGTTGACTACTAGACTTAATTGGTATTTTCACTCGTCGTACTTTGAGTAGTACTGTAATCTTGCTCCTTCCCATAATCAAGGGGTTCGTCGTGTCCAGCGTAGTTGCCCATCGCAACTTGTGATATCGTGTCTACGATACTCCCCGGATTTGAGTACGAGTGACTAGGAGCTGGCGCAGATAGCTCGTCAGACTTTGACAATTTTAAAGGCTGGCTATAATCAAGATAATCAGTCATTGTTGTCTTCTTAGTAAGTTCTAACATCTGATTCAAGAACGATTCGCCACCCACCCGAGAAGGCATGCTAAAATCAGTTGCCTGTGGATCTAAGTTATCAGATTTTGATGTCTCTACCTTTGATGAAGTACTCGTCTCACTTAGCTTCATCGGATCAAGAGGTATGTCTGATTTCCCTTTGCCTATACTACCAAAATCAGGTGGCAAGTAGTCTTTGCTACCTTTGATTAAATCATGAGGAGATTTCATCAGGGGACTCTGTTCCAAACCAACTCTAGTACTGATCGGACTACTGCTTGAAAGAGGTTTCATTAACGACTCCTGCATCTTCATTAGAGATGGCGACAAGAACATGTTATTGGCGGCCAGTGTGGACTTAGACATTGGATCAGGAATCCCTAGTATCCCTGCACTCGAATATTTACTTGCTGAGAATAATGCGTTAGCTATGTCTGCTGAACTCATCATGAGATTCGATGCAATACTAGCGGGGATA
This sequence comes from Pandemis heparana, assembly GCA_963854515.1. NCBI lineage: Eukaryota > Metazoa > Arthropoda > Insecta > Lepidoptera > Tortricidae > Pandemis > Pandemis heparana. The sequence goes on along the minus strand of OY978008.1, from coordinate 11,202,682 downwards.
GGAGCTGCAGAAGTGGTGCTAGTCGATGTACTGGTTGAGGTTTTATCGTAGCTGCCGATACTACTGGTTAAGTTGTGCAAAGAAGCAGCATAGGAAGGAGGGTCGGGAAGTTTGCCGCCGGCAAGACTTGCTGCTAAACTGGACGACATGCCAGGTGACAGCCCGGTCAACAAACTGTTAGCAGCAGCGAGACTCTCCAGGCTACTCGCGCCCATTGGCAGGGGCATGTTTGACGAACCCAAGCCTAAGGCCATACTTGTTAGCATATCTAACCCCGTGGGATAACCTGATGGTAAAGATGGTGTATTCGATTTTGATGATTTTGATGAAGTGGGCATTAATGGAATGTTCAAAGGTGGAGTTTCAAACTTATGTGGGGAACCTGATCCGAGACCAGAAGATACATTAATAGGCGGAACCCCAGCCGGTCTGCTGACCATTTGTTGCAAAGTACTGACTGAGGGAAAGTTTGGTATGGATGTCGACTGACTTGGTTTGGAGACGGGTATTGGTTGAGGCACAGCCAACAGTGCATCTAGATCCATTTTATCATCGTGTTCAGACGAGCATCCTAGTTCGTCACGTATAAAGTGCCATAACAACCCGTCACTTTGCTCGCGCGGGAATTTAGGCGTCAGCGTACATTTCAACTTGTCCAAGTATGTAATGTCTGGTTTAAAACTATCCTTGAACTCAACACATGTGTCGTCTGGATACGTAAAGTAATATTTAATGCTGTTTTTGATTTGTTCCATGGCATGTGTTGACAGGTGGCTGTCGTGAATCATGCTGTACTGGAGCAACAGAGGGCGCGGGTACTCGGTGGGCCTCTGTTCAGGAGGAGGCATCACCCAGAAACAAGTTAATGACGACTCCAGAACAGGACTTTCAGGATTGTAGGGTGCTGAAACAAGAACATTTTTGAATTAATGATTTCACAAAGATGGCATAATTTACCAAGCAACATGAGACAACAAGACAAAGGACACAGTTACTTACAGCATATAACACCAATGCATGGGATATAAGATATTTCTGATGGCCCTCTCATTTTGATTTGGTATTCCAGCTGATTGTCACAATCCCTCAGACTTGGCATGGCTGGGTTTGTAGGGTGCGAATGATACCATCCCAGCAGGGTGAGGCCAAGTTTTTCAATTTCCATCTGTATCTCTAGTTCAACTAGAACTCTTGGTCGTGGATCATTTTTGCTTATGAGACATGGAAATGTGTGTGTGATCATGACGTCTATAACAGAAACGTTACTAATTATATTTTTTATTTATTTTTACAGCAATAGCCGGGTACTGACTGAGCGAGCCGCCTCGGCGAGGCAGGTGCATTAGGCGCGATATCGTTTGACACAAGGTTCAAAAACCGAACCGAAAATAGTTGCCTCGCAAGGCGGCTCGCTCAATCAGCAGGCTTATTACGAAACTCGCTCATTATCATTATTATTATTATTATCGTGTTCATTTTGAAAGTTCTTGTATGAATGTGAGAGCTAGCTGATTCCAATGCCAATAGTCAGCCCCATACATGAACTGTCAAAATGAGCACGATGGCGATTGCGAGCGAGTTACGTAATAAGCCTGCAGGACCCGGCTAATAAAAAATCAACCATTCCAGTCCATATCCACACAATTCTTGTTTTTTTTTTATGTTTGTGAATTTTTAACTACTATACAAGGTGCACTCTAATAACTTAACAGTCAGACAAATTATAAATCCAATGAAATTTAAATTTTACTTACTATGGCTGTTGAGGTCCCAAGTGCCAGCAAGGTATCCATACACTTCTTGCTTTTTCAAATGGCAGTGAATGTCAAGAATAAGGCAAGCATTAGAACTTACTGAGACCAAAAACGGTTGGACCTTCCCAACAGACGAGAAAGATACAGCTTCTATGAGCATATTTGCGTCACTGAAAATTTTAAAGGGAAAGTTTAGTTGAAACTGAAGAGTTATTTTAATGAGATTGTGTATGAACCAAGAGACCATGAAAAGGGAGGGTAAGATGGAAAACATAGTGGAGCTTTGTAAATGAAAGGTAGACCAGCTCCATAATGTGGAAATTTAGAATGATAAACTTATAAAAATACACAATTTATACACATTTGAAACCAATACTAAATATACTCAATTGTTCCATTTCACCCAATTCTTAAAATAATATTCCACATGAAGTGGGAAGAGGACAAAAGAAACCAAAATGTCTAAATTACAAATACTTGACTATAAAACTAGCATTTTAAGTAGTTTAAACTTACTGCTGCATCATTCTATTAGGGATAGTATTGTGTTTCATAACAATTCTCTGTGGTGGTGGCTCAGGGGGACATTCTACTTCCATTTCTGTTTCCTCTGCAAATAAAAATATAATTTTAGTCTAAGGTTTGGAGGCACACTGCACTGCTTTTAGGCATGCGGTGAGTTATAATTGTGAGTTCAACCAATTAGAGTTTAGTCCAAAAAGAAAGTTGAAGACTACATAGTTGCAGGCAAAAGAACAAACCATCAGTATGCATGTTTTCCCTTTGGATCTGCTTCTTCCTTAGATATGTTGCCTTGATTGTATCTAATTTCTTGCCCCTGTACTTTACAGAAGCCCAACCGCACCCTGATCTCTTGTCGGGGTTTATAATTCTCTTGCAATGTATAGCCCAGGCTGACGGAGAGCAGAATATAGTTTCAGTCTCATGTGATTTAATCTTTCCATCAGTCTGCAAATCACCAACAAACTTTTGGCCCTAAAAGAAGAAAATAGAAAAAACTTAATGCTGTTGTTGTAGTTTGTTTATACCAGTAGCAGTATGCCTGCTCAGCAAAACCAAGTTCCCAACTTAACTCTATTGGGTAACCCCTGGTGTGCTGGTGAAATTGACAATATTTCATTTTTATAACACCTGAAAATGTATATATGGTTCGAAAGCATTTTGCCTCCTGATCACTGCAATATGTTTATATTATTTTAATATCGCTTATTATAAAAAATAAAAATTAATTAAAAATATGTCCTGATTTTACCAAAACTACCACAGGATAGGTGAAACGCCTTTGCTTTTTTCACGTGAAAAAATAAGCGATCATAATTTTGTATTTTTGACAACTTCAAAGTACAAGGGGGCAACTCTGAAATTCTATTTTCGAAGTTCGTTGCATACCTTCACTCTCACTCTCAAGATAATGACAATTTGTAAGGTAATAATATGGCCCCATCGATCGATGCGATGATTTCGCCAATGTCAAAGTAAAAAATACAGTATTCAAAAATCTTGTGACATAAAAATGTCGGCAACATTGTACGGTAGAACACGGTCAAACGACCCTCTCCCCCCCTGTCGGGCTCTTAGCCAACGGACAATGATATCCCACGGAGACCGCCAGGAAATCATTAACCGAAGCCCAGGGTGCACCGGACCAAGCACTGCTCTTCCCCTCGGACGGATCCAAAAACGAACCGCAGCTCTTGACCACACGCGAAGGTAACCCGACTCGCACCCCGAAGCGAACCTCGAAAATCGAATATTGGAGAATAGGGCCTGACATTGACAATTTCAAATTAACGTCAGTTTTTTTTCTATAGAGAAAAGACAAAGGGATAAGTGTGTATTCTGTGATAGTATCGGAGTTACGCCCTTTTAGAATAAGCACAAATTAATAAATTAATTATAAATTAAATACAAGCCCTAGCGAAAAAATTAAACTGTCAGCATGTTCATCTTTTCAAACAAAATACAGAGAACCATTAATATTATAGGCTCAGAAATATGAAATGTTTTCAATTGAGTCTTTGAATTTAAAAAAAATATCGATTTTTTTTATGTTTTTTAAAACTTTATAGCATATTATATAATATCTAATTCAAAGAACTCTTAAAATATTTTTTTTTAATTAATTATAAGCAATTCAAAATTGATGAAATTTGAAATATGACCACTTGACCGGGAACGGGCCATGATTGGTCGCCATGGCTGTGACGTCACAATGTTAAAGCAATTTCACGACAGTACTGAGTTAACGGCTGATTTCACTAAAAATATCCGAAATTTAATACAAAAAATATCTGCTGAAGTTTTTTTTATGAAATAAGGTGGCAAACGAGCACGCGTATCACCTTATAGTAAGTAAATTTTTGTTTTAGTCATGTGTAGGTAGGTAAAAAAAGCTTAATCCTGATAATGTTTCTGATTTATGTGAACTGGATTGATTTTACTGGACCTGAGATTTCACAATAAAGTACCTAAGTACAGTGAAAGATACTGAATCGCTTACCTACCACTGTGGAATTTTAACATACACCCTGCCAGAGATATTATTGCTAAATTGTACCTATTAGGTAGGTTACGTGATTCAGTTTCTACGACCGTAGGTACGTAAATTTTAATGGCTAGATTTTGTGGTTGATAGGTATTTCTAGTTTTTTTTATAATCCCGTGGGATTGTATTATATATTCAATGGGAATTTTTGCGGGTGTAAGAGCCTAACCTTGTTCTAGGTAGGTACGTTCGGATCGCTAGGTACGGTTAACGTCAAAGATATCTTTACACTTTAGTACCTTGTCGTTGTAACTATATGTTTGAAGTTTCATATGAAGTTGCCAAAGTGCTTGGAGCGACAAGGCACTAAAGTGTAAAGATATCTTTGACGTCGACTGTACCAGTATCTTAGTAATCCTGCCGCCAAGCAGCAATGCTTGCGCTGATGTGTTCCGGGTGAGGAGAGTAAAACAGCCCGATTTTGGCATAATTTTTTACATCCAAGATGGCGGATGACATTTTGACACTATTGACACTTTGACACTAAAATATTGATGGGTGTCGTTTTTGAGTAATTTGGTGCTTCTGAGCCTGATTTTGACATACTTTTTTGGATTCAAGATGGCGGATGACATTTAGACATTTTGACACTAAAAATGTTTATGGGTGTCGTCGTTTCGAGTAATTTGGTGGCTCTGAGCCCGGTTTTGGCATAATTCTTTGTATCCAAGATGGTGAATGACATTTTGACACTATTGACACTAAAAATGTTTATGGGGATCGTTTTCGAGTAACATTTTACACTTTTTTGTGTTTTTTGTGTCAGTAATGTCAAAATGTCATCCGCCATCTTGGATCCAAAAAGGTATGCCAAAACCGGGCTGAGAAGAACCAAATTACTCGAAAACGACACCCATAAACATTTTTAGTGTCAAAATGTCATCCGCCATCTTGGATCCAAAAAAGTATGTCAAAATCTGGCTCAGAGCCACAAAATTACTCGAAAACGACACCCATAAACATTTTTAGTGGCATAAGTGTCAAAATGTCATCCGCCATCTTGGATCCAAAAAATTATGCCAAAATCGGGCTCAGAGCCACAAAATTACTCGAAAACGACACCCATAAACATTTTGTGTCAAAATGTCATCCGCCATCTTGGATCCAAAAAAGTATGTCAAAATCTGGCTCAGAGCCACAAAATTACTCGAAAACGACACCCATAAACATTTTTAGTGGCATAAGTGTCAAAATGTCATCCGCCATCTTGGATCCAAAAAATTATGCCAAAATCGGGCTCAGAGCCACAAAATTACTCGAAAACGACACCCATAAACATTTTTAGTGTCAAAATGTCATCCGCCATCTTGGATCCAAAAAATTATGCCAAAATCTGGCTCAGAACCACAAAATTACTCGAAAACGACACCCATAAACATTTTTAGTGTCATAGTGTCAAAATGTCATCCGCCATCTTGAATCCAAAAAAGTATGTCAAAATCAGGCTCAGAAGCACCAAATTACTCAAAAACGACACCCATTAATATTTTAGTGTAATAGTGTCAAAATGTCATCCGCCATCTTTGTGCTCGAAATTCCGGGTTTTCTTATGAAATTCCCCTGGGATAAAATCAACGGGATTTTGAACTGAAATCCCACGACTTATTTACTTATTCATATAAATAGTTACTACCAAAGTGTACTCATCACTATTCTCATCTAATTTTATTGTTTTAAATCCCGGTACCGTGGAAAGTTGGGATAGAAGCATGATAGAAGTATAGATAGTGCCATCCACAAAGACTCGTAGATGTATTAAAATTAACCTTTAACTACAAATTAATAAGAACCACGGTGGATGGCATCCATCGTGAATGACAGCTACTATAGCCGATACGTAAATCCAGATTATAAATTATAAAGTTCGTGTATGGCAAATTTTATCGAAATCTGTTTAGCCGTTTTAGCGTGAAAGAGTCACAAACCAATACGCTCTCACAAACAATAGCATTTTACAATAATAGTAGGATAATAACAGAATAGAGTAGATTAAAGTCAAAAAACGGTATCACCTGTATACTAACTACGAGTGGAAACTAACATTGTGACGTCACACGCGGCTCGGCCTTGTTCGGGAACTGTCGGTGTGTTTTCGGTGCGGTACTCGACGATCAATTTTCAAATCGGTATAACTCGTTAATTATAGCGAATAAAAAAAAACTAAAAATACTTTTCTAACAAAACTTATATATGATCTTTCCATTTATGACAAAAAAAAATTTGATTCAAAAACTCAATTATAGGTATGTTCTCTGGAAATTGGTTTTCAGCAGTGACTGCTTTTCACACCTTTAATGTTAACTAGATGTATGTAATATTTCAGAGTAAATCATCAGTTCTACACATTAATATCTTACCAAATATTCAATGGTCATAGCCGCATTGCCCGGCTCTAACATTTTTTCAGCCAACAACATTTGCAAAGTCACACCACGGCCTGGTGTTGACTTGCTTCCTGGCTGTGCCTCAGATTCCTGAATAATGAAATAAAAAGATAAGAACAAACTAAAGTATTCATTTATCAATGTTTAAGGAAAATTATCTTGTCATAAGCTCATACCCCATTCTTTTTGTTTTAAGTTGTAATTGAAGAACAAAAATATTGACACATTTTAGAGCAGTTCAAAATTACAAAAGTCTAGCAGATAGCTACCCAAAACTTGCAGACTATCTAAGGTGAGGTTTAAGTATTATTAATACTGAGGAGCGACAGGGAATTTGCCCTGCACATAGGCAGAGCTATGGGTCCTGATTTAGATTAACTGAATATAATATAGTCCTAGATGGGAACAGTTAATCAAAAATTTAACTTCTTTAATTGTTAATTCATAAGTCAAAAAGTTAACTTCTATAATCAGTAGAGCATGGGAAGCAGTGTAATGTTATATTTAATAAAATGACTAATGTAACGGACTAAAGTTAATGGAAGTTCAATTTATCAAAGTCATATACTTTTCACAAAATGAATATGATACAATGTGTTGACCTTAAAAGGTACTTTAGCTTTAACTAAGGGCCTAAGGGGGCCTTAGGGTTTAGTTTACAAATTTTCTTCTAATACCTAATTGATAAAATAATGCCCACCTCATCTGAAAATTCTTCACCACTTCCAATTTCTTCTTTCTCCTCTTCAGTTTCTTTTTGACTTTCATTAGGTTTATCATGTTTATTGTCATCAGGGGCATTTTTGGCTACGGGATCCGACAAAGTATTACTGCTGTAAGCATTTGAACCAGACATCAAAGCTGCTGCTAAATGTGAAGTTTGCAAATCCATTCTTACTTTAGATATAGTTAATATAGGATTAAATCATACAACTCGTCCAATTTTGATATTATTATTGTTGCTCAAAGCTCCGCCCAATGTATTATTAGATTAACACACGTCAAGGTAGTGTAAGGCGTTTATAACACCTTCTACATCTGCACTACTATTTCATACATTATTATAAGTAAATTCACGAAATAACAATAAATACAAATACAATCGGCCAACGCTACATCAAGCCAACCCGTAGCCAACCATTGTTTGTATGACAATGACATAATGAATGACAATGACAACTGAGTGAAGTACCTGTACTATATCTTTCTAATCTGTGGAGTGAAGTGAGTGAAGTGAATAATCTATTGGTTTCGGTTTCAACCATGTTTCAACCTTGTTTCAACGTTTCAACGGCAAATCGATTTGACAATAAAATTTTGTCATTGAATCGATTGAGTCTAATCGAACTTGAACGGACCATGGACGGACTCGCTAACTTCACTTGCTTGATATCGATGATTCGTTCGACCCGTCACATCACAGACACCGTTTCGTTTCGTTACTAGTATAGATATAAAAAGTTACTTTAGCTAGATGCCGTTTCGTTTCGATTACGAGTTACGACTTACGATTACGACACTGTCTGTAGTGTATTCTGATTTCTGTGTTGTTCGTAAAATAGTAATGTTTATTTTGTTATTTTTGTTCAATGGCTAATGTAATGTGTCACTATCAAACCATCTAAGTGACATAATATTTGGTTACTTTCTAATCTGCTTCTAAACCCACTCATCAACAAGTCAGCACTTAAGTTAAAACGCTGTGTGGACGAATTTTATGTCTCATTGAAGATGATCCGTTTAATCATCTTAATTAAGTATTCAATTTAGTTTCCGAGTTACCTTGCCAACGAGATTGACCATGGCTGTTGTTAAAACTCCAGTTCTTAAAGTAATTTTATGTGGCGAGTATGGGGTTGGTAAAAGCTCTATATTCCGTCGATTTATCAATGATACCTTTGTCCCGACCGCGGATAGAAGAGCTACTTTGGGCTTAGACCACTTTGAAAAGTTATATCAAGTTGGAGACAAAGATATTAAGGTAAATTCTAGTAAATATTCTTTGTTTTGTGTGTAACATTTTACTTCTTTGTTCATAAAATATAATGTTTACAAAATAGTTACAGCTATGGGACACTGGTGGCATGGAAAGAATTGCGTCGGTAACTTCCAGCTACTACAAATTTGCTGAAGCTGCCATCTTAGTATTTTCATTGGACAATTCCTCATCATTCCATGTGCTAAGCCAACACTTGCTGGATATTGTGACATACGCCGAAAATGCCAAAATATACTTGTGTGGGAACAAATCTGATCTTGAAGGATCCGCACCACAAGTGACCGATGCTGATATAGAAACATTCTGGTAATTGCTTTTACTTGATTAAAAAATGTACTCCCATCACCTAGTATTTGTGATATCACCAACATTAGCCTACTAAGCAGGGTAGGTAATTGTGAATGCAGAAAGTTTGTACTAACCCTGGGCCATAATTCTAATTAAAATTACTGATTTGTCTTCGGGTTTATTCAATCCTTTTTTTATTTACAGTGAACAATGCCACAATCTCATTAGCACCACATACAAAACATCATGTAAGAATGGAAAAGGCATTGAAGAAATGTTCTCTGACATTGCTTTACAATTGGTGGAGTCAAACCGATCAAGAATTGAGTTGCAGACGTTAGATCATGACAGTTTTAAAATATCTAATCCCGAACCGCCTGAGGATCCTAGCTGTAGTTGCTGAATTTGTAACATGCTTGACACATTGACTGCCGGTCATACAACTAAATAAAGCTTAATTTGGGCTTAATTAACCTGTAAGGCCTAGCAATTTTTAAAAATTTATTTGATAAAATGCAATGGATCATTTTTTGACAATGCCAGTATCATACCCATTTAAATTTTAGTTCCTTAAAAGTGATATTTTTACATTAAAAAAAAAAAACGAAATAATAAGTTTTATATTGTGCCAAGTACCTACAACTATACTAATAGTCAGTAGTTTACAGAAATTTCCAGCCCTAACTAAATGGCTAACATAACTACTGCTGATAGCATGGCAATCAATGTGTTGACATTTAGAAGAAAATATTTTAAAATATTAATATAGCTTTAAGTGTGATTAGCTTTGCCACTAAAGATATGATTAATTATTAATATAGATTACATGCATGCACTTATTTTGTATGCCAATATTATAATGGTAAGATTTTCTCTACTTGTGATGTCTGCTATGCTATTTCAAAGTTATTGTATAAGTATAGAAAATGACCATACTCATCCTTGGTTTAAGTTTAATTATTGTGTGGTTGTCTGAAACATTAGTTGTACTACACTCACAAGTCAAAAAAACTGCATCACTTTCATAATTTACAGTAAATGAACAAAGAGTGAAATAATTTAATGTTGGTATAAAATTAGATACAGTTTAATAGTCCCTCAGGTATTTTTTTATTCAAATTTTATTTGTATTCATTTGAAAGCTTTAATTCTCGATTGGTGTGGTAGGTAGGTATAATTGTTTTATGTTATGGATATTCAGGGATCTGAAAATACCCAATGAAATTTGTGATATGTTATCAAGATACAATTGATCATTATTAGTACATACATAAATCACGTTTTATCCCTTATGGGGTAGACAGAGCCTAAGGTAACAATACCTAAAGGTCATGTTTAGCATTGAAATAACTCGGTTGTCACTTGGAAATCAATGACTATAATTTATATTTTGCATTTGGTGTCAATATCTTGAGAATATTCAGTAAAATTAAAAAAATATATATGTAGTTTGAAATTTAGGCATTTGTAAGTTGAAGCTGATGGAAATAAAAATATCAAGATAATATTTTGCTATGGTATGGTGCTACGAATTATTTTATTCACTAATTTGAGCCTTTTGTTAGAAATTATTTACTTCATGTAATTTCCTTCTAAAATTTTGTAATCATTTACATAATTAAATTATATTCTAAGTTAAAGTATGTTTAAAGCATAATAACGAAATAATAGTCAACATTTTTAGAAAGCAGCATTTAATTAACGATTAAACATAGATAGCTAATATCTTTAACAATAAATATGACAAATTATTATTTCATGTTTTACAAAACAATTTGAAAATGCAATAAATCTAGATATTACTATGTCCAAAACAGTGATACAATGTGAAGTTTTCATTTACAAAAATATTGATTGATACCTACTAACTAAACCTGCACTATCACAGAATATTTATATTTTATAAAGTAACAATATTTATCTTTTGTCTGTTCTTTAACAAGTGGCTTGAAAAAGATCCTAAAAATGAAGCCCCATGTCATACATACATACATAGAAAGTATTTTCTCAGAGTAACAGATTGTAAACATATCCAGATCTTTTAACCAAAAATTGTGTAGCCAATACATTACGCAACACCGTGACCTTGATATTATTTACATGTTTTTAACGTCACTACTTACCACTTATTGCGGAAACACATTGATTTTACACTTAGTGCTGTGACCATTTAATAGTTTTGATATCTACACCTTCCTGGACCATTTCCCACAGTGGGCTCATCTCACGAAGGCGTTCCACATGCCTTATGGTTTTCTCTGCGGTGTAATCTGTTTCAGCAATTGTTGTAAATCTTCCAAAGCCAAACCTGCAATGATAATTTCGTGGTCAATTCAAGTTTCTTTTGCTTATTAGTTGAAGGATGGATGTTGAGAAGTTTATAGGTTTTCAAATGTATTTTTGTACTTTACACCAAAACATACCCTGATCAGTAAACTAATATACTAAAATCGGCTAAATATTTTCCAAATATTTAGGCAATAGAACTATCAAGGGTCTTACCATGACTTCTTAATGCAATTCAGTTTAGGTTCGCTCGCTGTCAGATCTATACTAAAAATGACAGCTAAAACCTGAACTATGTCAGAATTAAGACGTCATGGTAAGGCCCCAGTTCTCATGGGGGGAAATAGCAAAGAGAAATTACCTTATTGAACTGTGTGCCAAATCTTCATCAGTGCCTATTGCTCTTAACACATATGACGGTTCCAAAGAGGCTGAGGTACACGCTGATCCACTTGATAATGCTATGTCTTTGAGAGCCATCAACAAGGACTCTCCTGTAAAAAAATATAACACCATCATTATTATAAATATTACAGGCTAATTTATTTAACAGAACAGGGAGGTAGTAATAGATACATGCCTTCTACATAAGCAAATGACAAGTTAATGCAACCATGGTATGATTGCTCTGGGTCACCATTTCGAATAACATGGCTCAATTTTGAATAGATTTTGTCTAAAAATCTTTGAGATAAAGTTTCCATCCAAGCATGGTCGTATGCCATTTCACGTCCTGCTATCTCGCAAGCTGCACCTGAAATTGGAAAAACCATAATTTTAATGTGATGTCGTAATGTTTTATCTTACTGTTATTGTTGATAGCATTATGTCAGAGATAATGAAAAAAAATAAATAAAGTTACCTAGGCCAACAGCTAGGGGTGTGGGCACTGTGCCGCTCCTCATGCCCCTCTCTTGCCCCCCACCGCTCTGTAAAGGCTCCACACGGACCCTTGGCCTGCGCCTTATATACAAAGCACCAACACCTTTTGGTCCATAAACTTTGTGACCAGAAATAGACATAAGGTCGATATTCATTTTATTGACGTCAATAGGCATTTTTCCAATAGCTTGAGCGGCATCCGTGTGAAAAAATATCTTGCGACTTTTACATAAAGCTCCAATTTCAGATATAGGCTGCTTGACACCTGAAAAGTGAAAGGTGAGGTAAGGTTAAGTAAATATCTCTTTATACTGAATGAGTAAGTCCTATGTTTGGACAAGTAAAATAGGAAGAGGATAGTTCCATCTTGAATATCAAAACTGCCATCACATTCTGGTAATTGGTAGTCCCAATTTCAAGCTACTGAAAAATGAAGCAAAGAGAAAAAAAACTACCTATTTCATTATTAACAGTCATTATTGAAACAAGACTGGTTTCAGGAGTTAGTGCCTCTTCAAGTTCTTTTAGATTAATTATTCCATTAGGCCCAACTGGCAAGTATGTGATCTTGAAGCCTTCACCTTCTAGTGCACGACATGAGTCAAGCACACATTTGTGTTCCTGAAATAAGAAGGTAAAAGTATTTTTAGTACTTAGTAGGATATTAAATAGTTTGCAAAGCTATAACAAGTTAGTAAATTTATGTATAAGGAGATACATTGGATCAAAGTAGACACACAAAATCAACCAATCAGATTTTCACTCATGGAGACCAGAGTGAATTGTTGGTGATTAGTGAATTCCACTTAACTCAATCTTTCTGCACCTCAGGACTGGAAGGGTAGGTACAATTGGTACAAACAGGCTAAAAAGTATAAGAAATTGGGCAAAATAATATTCCCACTTCAAAACATGACAAAACCAGGCCTTAAACTCTTATTGACTTACAATTTGAGTAGTAACAATATGGTTCTTCCTTGGTGCATAAAATCTTGCTACCCCTTTTACTGATATGTTGTTGGACTCTGTTGCACCAGATGTGAAAATTATCTCCTTAGGATCAGCGCCGATTAGTTGAGCAACTTGTTCCCGGGCTTTTTCAACAGCTGCTTCACTTTCCCAGCCATATGCATGAGTCCTAGAATGTGGATTACCATGTTGGCCAACAAAGTATGGCAGCATGCTATCCAGCACTCGTGGGTCCTGTATTAAGAGTTCACATTTTTAACATAATAGAATAGAACTAAGCACAAACATAACTTTTGTGGCCACTTTAATGAAAACGAAGTTTAACTACTTGTCAAAACTTACAACAGGGGTTGTAGCTTGGGCATCAAAATACAAAGCCCGTCCAACCTCTTCATGTTTCAGCGAATATTTGTCATCAATGTCTGAAAACAATTATTTCGTTAAGAATACCATGTATTACATCAGAAATACACCAAAAAAACTAATAGTCTACCTGTACTACAAAATTTGATCGATCCCTGCGTACACAGCAAAATCCCAGTTTCTTGTGGTACCGAAACTTTTACAGCTTTCGAGAGTAGAGGTATAATATTTTTTGTTAAGCGGAACATTTTGTTTAACTATGCAATTTTTTTGCAGTATCGCAGGAAACCTCACATCAATCAAGCCGAAATGCGATGCATTCGGTCGGTGTCGGTGTCTCGGTGTAGTTTAGAATGTCATTGTCAAGTGTCAAATCGCAATCGCACCACATAATTTTGACATCCGCTTGACAGCTGATTCTAAGACTGGAGTTACACTAAACTTAAGCCTGCAACGCGTGAGCTCTTCCAAATAAAGAAAAAATCTAGTAAAATACTATTTTTCGTGCAATGCATTTACTCTGTAGCAATTTTTTCATGAAGATAAATCTATAACAAATGGAAAATTTAAAATAGAAAAGTTACAGAGTAATTTCAAATTTATTAATGTACAATACCATGACTTCATCTTCAATAACATAAAGGGTGAACCTAGGGTAGTTTAAAAAAGCAATGTATGTAGACAGTCTAACCCCCGGGCCACATTAGCGGGCGAAGGTTCGTGTCGCGTTGTCGCGATAAAAAGTTCGAGTTCGTGTAACCACGAACTGTAGGAGCAGGGTGCAGTGGGCAGGTTCCAAAGACGATGTAATCGGATTTAGTAATTTATTAATAACAGCGAACCAAAACAAACGTATCGACATGGATGGCGGAAGAGACGAGAAGACGACAAGAACCATGGTGTTGCCATAATAAACACAGTACATAAGGCATGCCATGCAATAGAGTTAATGCATACATGCCCATTCATTATCAAACTTAATACTTCCCCTTATGCATTAAAATCTTATACAAAACAAAACATATCGCATGCCTGATGACTCTACATCGACTCTACATTTGCTCTACATTGGCTTTACATTGACTCTACATTGACTCTACATTGACTTTACATTGACTCTACATTAACTTTACATTGACTCTACATAATACAAGGTTCAAGTAGAGCTAAACCAAAACAATTCAGGCTAGCATAACAAAAACAATTCAAGATGCATGTATGTATACACAACAATACAAACCATTCAAACAAGATGCTTATATACATATAACTAGCAAGGCTTTACACACATCTCATTCCTAAATAAACCATTTCGTCTAGCACTTAAGGACTTAGTCAGAGCATCGGCTATCATTTTTTCTGTACATAAATACTTTACAACCATAAATCCTTTTTGCACTAAATCTTTAATAAAATGAAATCTAACATCAATATGTTTAGTACGCTTATGACACAATTCTTTATTCTCAATTAATTTGTGCGCACTTTGACTATCATTACAAACAATAATGCTCATATGGGTATCTGGAAGTATTTCTGACATAAAGTGCCGTATAAAACATAAGTCCCTAGATACATCTGCTATAGCCATATATTCAGCCTCAGTACTACTTAGAGCTACCGACCTTTGCTTTCTGGATTCCCAATTAATTGTGTTATTTCCCAACTTAATAATGAAACCAGTATATGACTTTCTATCAAGAGAGTCGTTGCCCCAGTCAGCGTCGCTATATGCACGTAATAACAATTCCTTACTTTTTACAAACAATAAACCGTAATTAATTGTACCTGCTAAATATCTTAGCAAACGCTTGGCAGCACACCAGTGAGTCTTTCCATAACAATTATTGTATTGACTAAGTTGACTACAAGCGAAAGCAATGTCAGGTCGTGTACAGACAGATAAATACATTAATGAACCAATAAGCTGTCTGTACTTGAATGTGTCATCATTTAAACATTCACTTTTATTTACCAACTCCAACTTAGTACACTGAAGCATATGTGTATACACGGGCTTACAATTAGACATATTAAACTTATTTAAAATGTTTCTAACATTTATTCAATCAAAATACATATTTACAAGATTTAAAAACATATACCTATATATAAAACCTTAAACTACTTTAATCTAAACCTAAATACCTATATTTACAAATATCGCCCAGATCGTTGTCATTGGGCAAGGTGCCCATAATGCTGGCTGCGTTTCCTCGTTGGATAGCAATACTTATATTTTAAAGTCTTAAATAAGTTGTATGCTTCAGGTCCCCACGGTCCCAGGGTCTCCACTGCAAAAGCCGCAAATACGTAACTGTCAGCCAAATTAGCGTATTTGCGGCGTTTCGCGGTTTCGGCTGTTGCAGCCGCTGCGCCCGCTCTCAATGATGTCGAAGGCAAGTGGGAATGTTTCTTATATAAACAGTCTGATCCAAGGACAAAGTTCTGTTTTTCCTGTCTCTAGTAACACGAATACCCAAGTAGTTCTGTATAGGACACAGATTTTTAATGTTGAATTCTTTCTCTAATACTTGTAAGAGCTTTACTTTACACAAGCTATCTTTTTGATAAAACAAATAAAAGTCATCAACATATAATGCTACAATAAGGAAATCATTTTTTGATTTTATATAATACACACAAGGTTCACTCTTACTCTGAACCAAACCATTGTTACACAAGACATTATGAATTTTTACATTCCACATGCGACTAGACTGTTTCAGCCCATATATACTTTTCTGTAGCAAACATACCTTACTATTATCTAAGCTATAACCCTGAGGTTGCTCCATATAAATGGTCTCTTCTAAGTCACCATTTAAAAATGCTGTGGTTACATCAATGTGATCTATATTAAAATCAAACTCATTAGCTAAACTAAACAATATTCTCATTGTAGAGTGGCGCACGACAGGCGAGAAAGTGTCATTGTAATCAATCCCCTCCTGCTGGGTGAATCCCCTCGCTACAAGTCGTGCTTTATGACAAATAAATTTACCAGAGGCATCATTTTTAATTTTGTATACCCACTTACTTTTAACTATGTTAACATTCTTAGGTCTGTCTACTAGTTTCCAAACATTATTTTTAATTAGCGAATCATATTCCTGTTTCATAGCTGCTCGCCAGTTTACAGCATCAGAGCCGGACATAGCCTCCTCATATGTAGCTGGCTCGAATACGTGACCATTCGCCATCAAAGATAAATGGTAATCAGCATACCTTTTAGGTAGAACAGAGCGCGTACTACGCATTGGACGCTCTGTAGAGATCGATGGCTGGGCACTCAACTCCGCTGTGACTTCCCCTCCAGCAGATACGTCTGTAGCCGATGACCTCTCCTGCACTTCTGCAGAACCATCGCTGAATGAGTCACTCTCATTCACAGAGCAGTACTCTTCATCATCTGAAACATTTAAAGAATAATTATGATCATGTTTAACATTCTCTGCAATATTGCTACTGTCATTCACAACTTCCTCAGTACTATCATTCCTGTCAGTATTTAAAAACACAGTACTCTCATTCCTGTCAGTATTTAATATCACAGTACTCTCATTCCTGTTACAATTCAGATGTGCAGTACTATCATTCCTGCTAATAGACTTGATGTTACTTTCATTCACATCCCTATGAATAGTACTATCATTCCTATTTTCTATTTTTATGCTACTCTCATTCGCATCTCTGACAATAGTACTATATTTCCTACTGGTAGAGTTGATGTTACTCTCATTCACATCTCTGGCAATAGTACTATCTTTCCTACTGGTAGAGTTGATGTTACTCTCATTCACATCACTGACAATAGTACTCTCATTCCTACTGCTAGAGCTGATGTTACTCTCATTCACATCACTGACAATAGTACTCTCATTCCTACTGCTAGAGCTGATGTTACTCTCATTCACATCACCCGACAATAATACATTGCAATCATTCATGTCATTAATAAATCCATTAATTAAAATCCAAATTATAATTATTGCAATTATCATTATTATTATGTCGAAAATTATAAAATTGGTCTTCTAAAAATTCTACGTCTCTTGACAACACAACTTTTCTAGGGTCTAAACAGTCAGCCAACCTATAACCTTTACTTGTGTCTGAATAACCCACAAACACAAATGGCTTCGACTTTGCATCTAATTTACTACGTTTAGCATCAGGTACCTTAACATAAGCCACACAACCAAAAACACGGAGTTGACCCAGGTCTACCCTAGACCCTGTCCATACCTCCTCCGGAATGCGTCCACCTAATGGAGCTGTTGGGGATCGATTCTTTAAATATATGGCGGCCATCACAGCCTCACCCCAAAAACGCCGGTCCAGACCTGATTGTTGCAGCATGCACCTTACTTTATTCATTAAGGTACGATTAAGCCTTTCAGAGACAGAATTTTGCTGTGGGCAAAATGGTACTGACTTTTGATGCACTATACCCTTACTTTTCATAAAATGAGAAAGTGGTTTGTTGCAATATTCTCCGCCACCATCAGAACGTAGACACTTAACGGGTAAACCTGTCTGCCTTTCTAACATCCTAACTAATTCAATAAAACGTACATACCTCTGATTTTCTTTTTAGTAAAAAACCAAACGATTTCCTTGTGCAATCGTCGGTAAACGTGAGCAAATATTTCGCGCCACTCCAGCTACTCGGCAGCGGGCCACAGACATCTGAGTGGATCAGAGCCAGCGGTTTATCGGCCAGCACGCTTCCCCCTTTAGGAAATGGCTTCGAAGGTAGCTTCCCCTCGAGGCAAGGAACGCATTTTCCATCCTGCTGTCCTTGATTCTGAAACATAAGATGTTTAGGCAACCTATCCCTAAGCTTCTCTAGATCCCTCTCATTTATATGTCCTAACCTTTGATGCCATAATTGCCTCATATTTTGAGTAGCAACTGCGGAACTAACCAACTCTCGCGAGGGCGAAGGTTTAAAGTTCTCCCTATTGCACGAAGTCTCACCTAAGCTCAGTCTAAACATACCGTTTTCAACAATGGCAGACCCAACCCTGTTAAAATTCCTGTCTACAATTGAACATCCTGACCTGTCGAACCTCACGCTGTAACCTTTACTAATAAGTTTACTAACAGACATTAAATTTGTTGACAAACCCGGTACATACAAAACACAAGACAACCGTCTCATTTTACCATTTAAATTTAACAATATATCACCAATACCTTCACAACACAACTGTTCATTGTTAGCAACTGTTACTTTGTTATGATATGTCCTTAAATTTACGAACAAGTCCAAAGAGTTACACATATGCGAAGTACAGCCAGAGTCTATAAACCACACGTTCCGGTGCACCACAAAACCTGCAGCCATAGCACGGTCTTCGCCATTCTTGTTAACGCTTCTTTTTAATTTAAAACAATTCGCCTTGACGTGACCAATCTTTTTGCAGAAATGACATCTACCCTTAAACGTTCTGTTCTTTAAAAGGAATGCAGTGTTGTTATTCTCAGAGTCACACTTCCTGTATTCTTCTTGTAATAACCTCGCGCGTACAACTTCACTAGATAGTTTCTTAGTCATATTAGCGGTTTCTAAATTTGATACAAGGGAATCGTATTCTACGGGTAGTCCACTTAATAATATTTCCGCTACTTCGCTGTCATCTATTATTTTCCCAATATCAGCTAATTGTTGAACATACGTCATAACAGTTTCAATATAATCAGCCATCGTGTTAAAGTTGCTAAATTCTATCCTATGCAGTTGCCTTAATAAGAGTACTCTGCGCACCAATCCAGAGTCTTCGAAAACGTCAGCAAGATTTTTCCATGCTTCGTTAGCAGTTTTCGCGTTTCTAACGTATTGGTAAAGGTTTGATTTCGTCGATAAACAAATTCTTGCTAGGGCACGCTGATCACGCGTATCTCCCTCAGCACTCGTACCGGTTTCAACAATGTCCCACAATCCATCGTGCATCAATGACATTTTTAACGCAAATTTCCAAGAATAATAATTGCGAGCGCCTTCTAACTTTTCAATATTGACATGAGTGCCTGTGGAATGCATCACAGGAGCTTGATTGCTTGCGGCAGACATATCGGAGCCACGAGGTGCCGGTATAGTACCACCAGTCAATATTTTGCTCGAATAAAAAAGTAATATTACTTGCGCTTACTTGTGCTTCAGCAGCTGAGCCCAGAACCTGTAGGAGCAGGGTGCAGTGGGCAGGTTCCAAAGACGATGTAATCGGATTTAGTAATTTATTAATAACAGCGAACCAAAACAAACGTATCGATATGGATGGCGGAAGAGACGAGAAGACGACAAGAACCATGGTGTTGCCATAATAAACACAGTACATAAGGCATGCCATGCAATAGAGTTAATGCATACATGCCCATTCATTATCAAACTTAATACGAACTACGTGGCCACACTAGACGAAATTATCGCGATAAAAACTTCGGACGAAATATGCCGCGCAACTCTTAATTTGGCGGGAAAATTAACCAAGAGCTCAAAGAAACAAAAAGATGGAGGCAGCGTTTGCTTTCTATTGTATGACTGTAAATAATTTTTGAAATGTCACTTGTCAAAATTGACGTACATTTCAGAAATTTCAAAGTACGAAGTGTAGACACTTGCACAAACACGAACTCTGTCCTTTGATGTGCGCTAGATACGACAGGAGCCCGAACACAGTTCGAGTTCGCCCGAATGATTCGCGATAAAGCGAAATGTCTGTCCACACATGCCGCGATAAGGCGAACCTTCGCCGAATCCCGCTAATGTGGCCGTAGCATTAAGGTTGATTTAGACGAGGACTATTTTCTGGCGTCTAAATTTCGGCGCCTAAAGAAGGCACCGTCACATCCTCAGACCGTTTACACAACGACTATTTTCAGGCGCCTAAATTTCGCCGCCAGTGAACCGCAAACCGTTTACACGGTGCCTTTTTAGTGCCAGTCGTTAGCACGCCGCCACAACCGACGGTCCTTGTTTACGCGCCAGTCTTTCTACGCTAAGGTCACCATCATTTAAAATGAATTCAGGACTTCTGAACTTAAAAAGGCAATGTATAACCAAACTATCCGCGTTATTACGAGAGGAGCTGGCTGATTAATATGTTCCAGTACCCGATCTTGTCGATTTCTCAATTTTATTCACTTCTAAATAGTACGTACTCCTGATAGTTTTAATTTTCGCCTTTATTTCATTGATATCCAATCCTTCTATATAGACATTCCTAATGTAATTGTTTACAACGCTGTTAGACGCTTTTCCTTGTTTCGATAGTCGACGCATCTATTGTCACAACGACATTCTTCTCTATACAGTTGAACAAGCTTTAATATTTCGTTTTCACTGAGTTTCGGCGCCATTTTACCCGAAGAATGTACACCCTATTTACTTTACGGCACGGAGCCGTGCCTGCGACTGGCAGCGACGTGTTTACACGAGGCCGAAAAATAGTCGCGGGGGTAGCGAGAGACGCGGGCGGAGGTCACTGGCGCCGAAAAATAGACTCGTGTTCTATTCCGTGCCAGCGCTGGCATGCCGCGAAAAAATGGCGCCGAAAGTGTTTACACGGTGCCTTTTCCAGACGCCGTGATTTAGGCGCCTGAAAATAGTCCTCGTCTAAATCGACCTTTAAGGTTGATTTAGACGAGGACTATTTTCAGGCGTCTAAATTTCGGCGCCTAAAAAAGGCACCGTCACATCCTCAGACCGTTTACACAACGACTATTTTCAGGCGCCTAAATTTCGCCGCCAGTGAACCGCAAACCGTTTACACGGTGCCTTTTTAGTGCCAGTCGTTAGCACGCCGCCACAACCGACGGTCCTTGTTTACGCGCCAGTCTTTCTACGCTAAGGTCACCATCATTTAAAATGAATTCAGGACTTCTGAAGTTAAAAAGGCAATGTATAACCAAACTATCCGCGTTATTACGAGAGGAGCTGATTAATATGTGGGAGGAAGAATGCAATGAAATTCTTCGAACCAACTTGCCCTCGGCTTATAAACATTTTCTCCAGTACCCGATCTTGTCGATTTCTCAATTTTATTCACTTCTAAATAGTATTACGTACTCCTGATAGTTTTAATTTTCGCCTTTATTTCATTGATATCCAATCCTTCTATATAGATATTCCTAATGTAATTGTTTACAACGCTGTTAGGCGTTTTTCCTTGTTTCGATAGTCGAAGCATCTATTGTCACAAAGACATTCTTGTTCTCTATACAGTTGAACAAGCTTTAATATTTCGTTTTCACTGAGTTTCGGCGCCATTTTACCCGAAGAATGTACACCCTATTTACTTTACGGCACGGAGCCGTGCCTGCGACTGGCAGCGACGTGTTTACACGAGGCGGAAAAATAGTCGCGGGGGTAGCGAGAGACGCGGGCGGAGGTCACTGGCGCCGAAAAATAGACTCGTGTTCTATTCCGTGCCAGCGCTGGCATGCCGCGAAAAAATGGCGCCGAAAGTGTTTACACGGTGCCTTTTCCAGGCGCCGTGATTTAGGCGCCTGAAAATAGTCCTCGTCTAAATCGACCTTTAGATGTAGACAACAAAGCGTGTCGCGGCGAAGCGCGAATGAGGAGGCAAACTAGAAGCTTGAGGCAGATGTCGCCACAAGCGACTGTACCTTGTTTACGTTCCGTGTCAAATGTCTGGTTGCGATTTTCTGAGTTATTTCTGCGATTTAGCTGGCAAAATGTACTCTGTTATGACTGTGCGTGAACTTCAAGCTGAGCTTTGGAGGAGACATGCATCGATGGCTAGTAAAAAGACTGATTTGATAAAAAAGTAACCACTTCAAATATTTAAGGTTATGTTCCATATTTCTATTTTGATTTGAATTCTGGAGGCTTATGTGCAGTTCTTTCTTTTAGGTTAGAGGCGTATGATCGGAACCTAAACTTTGGTGCTAAATTAGATGTCCAAGAAGACCTTTCATATAATTGTCCACACTCGGATTCTTTGAAAGACGTGAACGCCGATTCACCTATTCCAAACATCAGCAAACAAGAAATACAAGAATCGTCTTTGAAATGCAGTGAACACAAACGTGCTGTATCACTTGCTTGAAAGTTTTTAATACGTAAAGCATTTTCCCATTGTTTTCTGCGCTTTGGGTCATTATGAAATAGATGAACTCCCCTGTTTTTACAGTTTAGCGCGCTACATTGAGGCATTTTTGAATAAAATGCAAGTTTAAAACTATTCATAAAAAATGTACTGGATTTGACAGTTCTTATGTCATAACAAGGTACAGTCGCTTATGCGCCATCTGACGGGATAAAAAGTCAGTTTTCCTCCCAATTGGACCGAGCGACGAGTGGATTTCTGTACTGTCATTGATTTTGTACGTTGGTATCACTGTGCGTGTGACGGATGACATGGCAGTCTCGGGAACTGACGTTTTTACAGCTTTTGGCGCCTTTGGCGGGTAAGCCGAGAGTGGAGAGAAAAAAGATAGTGGTTATTACGGAAGAAGTTCGTGAAAGTGGACAACGGGTGTAAAAGCTGATTAACTTGAGCTAAGTATTAGATTAGGTTAAAATACAACAGACATAGTAAAGGTTCTGATCATAGTCATTACGAATACATATGTAAATGGGATCCCAAGTGCTATGTACGTTTTGTTCATTGAAGTATAGTACTGAGGCTGTAATCTCGAGGTAGCCTTGTCTATACTTAGTGCTGATATCAAATTCTATCAACAGGCGGTGGAAATAATCTCCAGGCACCAGAGGGAAAATATATATATATCGTAGCGAAGCAGATAATCGACGACAACCGGGCGGTGACTGGACGTTCAGGTAGGACTTGGAAATTATAATGATTACCACCATCTTACGCCAAAACCTAGGTTGATAGAAAGTTTATAGTAAGAACCGATATTCATAATACAATATATAAAGAAAGAGATTACATTGTCTAAATTCCTTTTGTGATTTGGCGTCATGGTGGAGCGTGCTGGGATATTTCCAAGTCCAATGTGAACGATTATAATTCGTCTCATTTAGATAATCGAAAGTAAGGTTAGAAAAAAAGAGGTGTATTGTTCTGTTTCTGTGTCTATATAATTATTCAAGTAACCCTCGCTGGACGCCATCTATCGAGCAATGGTAAGTACGTGAAATTGTCGTATCGATTTGGCAGTGATCAAATCATCGATTTGTAACGGTTATTGTTTTTCACAACTAAGTTTTCGTGCGATGCATTATAAAACATTACGTATTTTATAATGTAGCTAGGGTTGCCAAATTTTTTTTAAGGTTTAATGTTTAAGAGGCTGACAACCACCTAATTTTGTTGAAATTGATGTTATTTAAGCACTTTTTTAAGAAAAACTACACACAATATATATATATATATATATATATATATGTTAATTTTCATCATATTTCAAAGACGCTGAATGGACTCGATACATAATTGAACAAAATCGGCTCGATAGAAAATAATTACAAAGATTGGTCTTAAAATCATCATTAAACGGTTCTATGTCTTTGTTTTCTTTTTTTGACGTATGGGTCTGCAATTAAAAACATGAAGTCAACATATTCATACCTAAACGGCTAACGAGTCATAAATAATCCATACTTTTTTATTTCTTATTATTTGTGTCTTATTTTCAAGAGTTTAGACGCGCGCCAAGTTGCCGGAATAGTTTGTTCTCTTTTACTAACAGGTACGCGAACCGTATGTGTGAAGAGTGGCACTGCTCAAGATCATTTGCTGTTGACAGCGCCTTAAGATTATTCATTTCTCAAAAGAATTACATTCACTTAAGTTTTCAAAATGAAAATATTTCGACGGTTAGGTTAATCTAACATGCAAATAAATTAAAAAGTACATATTTCGAGGGTAGTTAAACGAAATACAATTCAAGCTGTTCTTCGCTTACTTTCTTGAGAAAAATAAGTAAACAGGGTAGTTAATTACTAATTAAACGAGCGCAACTGATGTAGCAATAAGTGTTGAGCGTACATAGCAGACTTCATTGGTCTAACTGGTCGTAGCAATTTTTTAAATGTTATTGCGGATTTAGCTGTCTTAATATCTCATGGTAATTTGTTGTATGATTTTACACCTTCATACATTATAGATTTTTTTCCGTAATTAGTTCGCGATTTGTGTAACAAGATTCCGCTTTGCCTCCGCCTTAGCTTTTGTAATTGTTGTTTTTTAGTAAATACAATTTGTGTGTTTATGTCTTTATTTAAAATTTTACGCACTAATAAGCAAGTAAAATAAATATACGGTTGCGATATGTTCATTATTTTAGTTTTCTTATAAATCATAGTTGTAGATGTTAGAAAATTATAACGGAATAAAACCTTGATTAGTTTGTTTTGGGCCACTTTTTTACAAGAAATGTATAAAGTATATTCAGGTCTGATTTTAGAAAAATGAACAGTATTTTATTTATTTATTGTTTTAAATACATACTATCACACATAATATAATAAATGGATTTACTTCGAACAGCAGAGGTTCATTTTTTTAGTTACATAGTATGTATAATAATGTGTTTGCATGCTGAAAAACAGTATAATACGGTTGAAAACAGTATAGTTAGCAACCCTAAATGCAGCGTACGTAGCGTTGACGTAAAAGTCAAATTGTGATGCGACATAGTTCGTCACCGATGAATAGTAACGATGAAATGATAAGCTGGAAAATCAAGTGTTAATATTTTTATGTAAACCATAATCTTGGGTCTCCTGGATGCGGATCAGTAGAACCCCGTCCACCTTTTGTTGTTTGTGTCTGTTAATTCTGTGTAAACCCTGTTAGAGCTGACAATAGCCGCGGTCATGTTTTGACGCGGAATCCGCGTCGCGGATCGTCCTGAGTGGTTTTCGGTCTGGCAGACAGACCAAGAACAGGTTACAGTCCCGCAACCCAGCGCGTGCTGGGTGTGGCTACCATGGTGGTCTCTCAAAGTGTGATGCGGAGGTTATAGGATCTGGCGACCCGACGCGTGCTGGGTGTGAACGTTCTCGTTCGCTCATCAAATGACGCAGATCAATGTGTACCGTCATGGCATGACGGAGCGCTGTATTATTTTGTTCGTGCAGCGTTTTGTCAGACACGGTGGCAGGTATTATTTATTGTTGTTTAAGTCTGATAATTCTGTGTAAACCCTGTTAGAGCTGACAATAGCCGCGGTCATGTTTTGACGCGGAATCCGCGTCGCGGATCGTCCTGAGTGGTTTTCGGTCTGGCAGACAGACCAAGAACAGGTTACAGTCCCGCAACCCAACGCGTGCTGGGTGTGGCCACCATGGTGGTCTCTCAAAGTGTGATGCGGAGGTTATAGGATCTGGCGACCCGACGCGTGCTGGGTGTGAACGTTCTCGTTCGCTCATCAAATGACGCAGATCAATGTGTACCGTCATGGCATGACGGAGCGCTGTATTATTTTGTTCGTGCAGCGTTTTGTCAGACACGGTGGCAGGTATTATTTATTGTTGTTTAAGTCTGATAATTCTATGTAAACCCTGTTAGAGCTGACAATAGCCGCGGTCATGTTTTGACGCGGAATCCGCGTCGCGGATCGTCCTGAGTGGTTTTCGGTCTGGCAGACAGACCAAGAACAGGTTACAGTCCCGCAACCCGACGCGTGCTGGGTGTGGCTACCATGGTGGTCTCTCAAAGTGTGATGCGGAGGTTATAGGACCAGCTGGCGACCCGACGCGTGCAGGGTGCAAACGCTTATGTGCTTTTGCTCAATCTATGACGCTGGCTGAGACAGACAAGAGTCCAGCAGCCCATACCGGGGTAGAGTGTTCAGTCACTTGCTGGGACTGTTAGAGACGGGACTGGATCAATGCAGAGACCAGCATATTGGTTGAATGATGGTTTGAGTATTAATAGTGATGATCAATGGTGACATTCTATGAAGCATGTTAAGAGTTTACTATTGTTTGACCAACTTGGTACAGTAGATAGTGCAGACATGTGAGTAAAATGATAACTCGAATACGAACTCGCAGTTTTTCTTTTGGCTGGGGAGGCTCTGGACGCTGTTGGCGGTCCAGAGATGGTAGACAAGAGTACAAGCGCGGTTATCAGCATGAACATATAGACTTAGCAGAAGAAGACATATCTGAAAGTCATCAGCATGATGTAGATATAATAGAATTTCCTGCGGCTATAGAAGGACCCTTAGAACTAGTATAGATAAGAGAACATTCGCACAGCGGATGTCGTTGAAGTGTTGGAAGTCTCGTGTCTCTGATTGAGGGACATGACCGGGAATGCCGAATGGCAAGGTCATGGTGGAGATGTCGCGGAGCACCGCGATTCTCATGTTTGTGGTGTTATGTTTTTTACCTTTCTTTATGATTTATGGAATGGCAACACTATTCATGTTATATACACTACCTACTTACTATTATAGGGAGGTGGTGAGTGGTGACCTTCTCCCGCTAGAGCGCTATGACGGTTCTTGAACGTCTAATGTTTTATTCAAGAAATTTACCATAACACTCGATAGATGGCGGTACCTGCACCCATTTTGCGCTGTAATATCGAGCATGTACAAAGTTTTCTAAAGCACCTGATAGATTGCGGTATCTATACCTATTCAGCGCTGTGCTTCCTTGTAGTGCCAGTGTAATGTATGTAGTGTTCAATAAAGAGTATTTGTATCGTATTGCAGCATTTGCAGCCACGAGGAACTTGTTTCCGACTGCCGCCGATGGATGGCGCTTGTGCCTCCGTGCCACATACTAACGTTATGTTCCGCTAATAATTATTGATTAAACGAACTTACCCTACGTGAAGTTCTATCATAATTATCTGAGCTGCTTCGTCGAATAGATTAGATTTATAAACACATGTAGTACCACGTACGGTGTCGCCAATTACACACTGAATTTTGAGAGTTAGGTAGATTTTTTTTTTTTTTTTAAGGAGGGTATGCTGCCGTCTTGTTCCAACGGGTCTCTCCGGTCATCATTTAGTTTAGAGTTTCTGTAATGATTTTTAAGATATTTTATGCTTTGGGTAACAGTAAATGGGAGGGTGGGAGTCTAATCTATTCGACGAAGCAGCTCAGATAATTATGATAGAACTTCACGTAGGGTAAGTTCGTTTAATCAATAATTATCTTCACTGCTTCGTCTTCTAGATTAGATTTATAAACACATGTAGATCTTGAGAGGTCCCATAAAATATCGTAAGTATAAAAATCATTTATCCACACAAACACTTACTGTACTTTACTAATTTAGGAAAAGTAAATATTCGAACTTCTACCATATATGTAATAATACTAATTATTTAGTTATAGCTTAATCAATCCTTTAAGTCATTGGGTAGACATAATACTTCTAGCAAAGGATGAATCATCAGTCTCTTTTATACATCCTTTAAGTCATTGGGTAGCCATAATACTTCTAGCAAAGGATGAATCATCAGTCTCTTTTATACATTTATCGTAGAATTTACGAAATGTGTGAGAAGAACGCGCGGTTTTTCTAATGAGGTCTAAGTTTACTCCCAAGCTGTGTCCTTGGAGGTTGCAGCGTGACGCGTGCTATGGGCGGTAAACATTGTGATGTCTATACCACATTCTTTTAAGGTCAATTTAATCTAGTGGCTTATCGTCTGAGAAGTCACCGATTTATGAGGTTTCTTAAGTATTACGAAAAGGGGCAGATGATCACCGCGTAGCAACTTTGTCTTAGCCAGGTAAACATTTAATGTTTTTACCGGGCAGATTTCCGGTTTTTCTTTAAAGTAAGGCAAGATAAAATCTTTATAAAAGTCTTTATAAAATCAGGGACTTTAATAAGTTCTCTGTCTGACTGAAACTCAATGTTGCTAACGAGAACCTTACTCAATGTTTTTGTGCTCTGTGAGCAGTGAAAAGAGCAAGAAGAGTAACTAGTTTACTAGTGATTTTATCTAAAGTTAGATCTTCGTTGGGATACCAAGAAGTTAATGAATCCAAAACAATGGAGGTATTCCAGGTGTAATTATATTTTGGCAACGGTGGGCGCAGTTTGTAAAAACCTTTGAAGAAGCGTTTAATGCGTTCATCGCTGCCTACCTGCATTTCAAGAATAAGGGATATTGCCGATCTATAACTATTTAAAGTACTATATTGAGCCCCAGCGTGGAATAGCTCTGTCAGGAAAAATATTATTTGAGAAATTGATGTTTCGGATAACTGAATACCGTGTAGGTAAATTACAATATTGATACCACTTTCTTAGACATGAATCGTATTGCTTGATGGAAATTTCTGAAAGAGAAGCTAGCATAATATTGATATACTCTGCTGGGACGTTTTTTCTTAGTAGTGACTCGCGGACAAGACAGGGTAAGCCGGTGGTGTATACTGCGGTCGCTGGAATGACACAAAATCAAATCGTTTCTAGGTTCAAAAAACAAAGGTTTCGATACAAGCAGCCTTTTATATAAGGGATACCATGGCTAGGTTGGCCATAAAGGGATTCATGTAGCGTTACAAATCTCTAATGATTTTCCTTAATGATTTCAAAATCACTGTAAAAAGAGGAAACGCGTAAAAGAAAAACTTCGACCATGATAAGGCATTAGTGGCAAACGCGTCGGGATCTGTCGGGATCCCGATACTAGGACACACATACTTATCGCATTTACTATTCAGTCGACTGGCAAAGAGGTCTATATCTGGAATTCCAAATTTATCAATAATTTTCTGAAAAACTACATTGCTCCGTTCCCACTCAATGTCTGGGTGTGAACGACGTGACAGTATCAGCCACGCTATTGTCAGCGGACTTAATATATGATGCATATGCAATTATGTTCCTGGATTCGCACCATTGCCATAATCATAATTGATTTATTGTACCACTAACCATTTTATGGACTCAGTCTGAAATAAATTATTATTATTATTATTATTATAAATCCTTTGCAGCTCGCGTCAGGTGAGGAAACTGCACGCCCCCATTTGATTTATGTAAGAAATCGCGGTAGTGTTATCAACACGAAGTAAAATTTGGTGATTCGACAATGTTTTGGCAAACACTTTTAGGCCGAAGAAAGCAGCTAATATTTCCAAGTGATTGATATGCTTGCTGCCTTCTTCCGCAGACCAGGGGCCACTTGCAGTCTCCCCACCACAGGCGGCTCCCCACCCCGTAGTAGAAGCGTCGCTGAAAATTTCAAGACAATAGTCATCGTATTTGATCTAATTTGCCGGTTGATCGATAGCCTTACACCACCAATCGAATTCAGAAACCAGAGATTGGGGCAATACTTCTCATAATTATCTGGGTAATCTTATAAGTTAAGATATTTATGCCTTTCAAACTATTTAGTATAGAGCCATCTGTATTCTATGGCAGGGCATGCAGAATAAGTAGACCAACTAAATGAGCAAAATCCCTGATTTTGCATCGATCAATGTTTTTAAACTGATCTACTTAATTCTTTATTTATTTTTAATGTTTTTCTAGTGGCAAGCTGATTTAGAATTTTTTCGTATCTATTATGAAGCCCATAAACTTACATGTTTTACATGGTATTATTATTATTATTATTATTATTATTTTTTTATTAATAATGAAGCCTAGTGCTGTTAACAACTGTTTACTGGCTAGAATGTTGTCTAAACAGGATTAATATGTGTTACGTATCAAAAAGATGTCATCTTAAATAGACAGTAGATAGGTAATTACATAATCTGAGTAGTTTTACGACCGGTTTCATTTTGTGAAAACTACTGTACTGAGGCCAAATGGTAAAACCGTAAATTCATACAACCTGTTATTAAATTCAAACCGAAGATATTTGCGCGAATTATTATGAAAAGGTACAAAAAAATAGGAGTCTTTTAAATCTAAAGTGATCATATAACAGCCTTCTGAAACCAGTTTTAGGGCAGTGCGCAAGTCCTCAAGTTTAAAGTGTTCGGTATTAATGATTTCGTTGAACTTTTTTTTTTTTTTTTTACTGTCCGTCGCAAGGCTCACACTCAGATAGGTATAGCACCGTATCTTACAAGATCGGTATCGGTAATACATTTTTTAATGTGGAATTTATCTTGGTTTGTGTGATTATTCGAACCGAATAACCGTGAATCATTAAAAACTCTTATTGTGTGATTATTCTTTATTGGAGGTTGAGCCTGTACGATCGGACGAGATATAGTAATCTCATACCCACTTATCCATGATAATATGACAGGGTCATTAGTCAATAATGACCATTGGTGGTAAAACCGGGAAAGTCAACCCGCGTAACTCACCGATTCGTCTTCTAGCGGCGGCTGTTGTATCGGTGTTGTTGTTGATGCGCTCCATACGACGTCCGCGAACAGTTGGCGTGCTGCGTCCTCGGAGCAGGGCCCTTGCCCCGCTGGCTCCCCTGAAGCCTGCGGTTCTGGGGAGAAGCCTCCCAGTTTAAATTGTTTCTTTGTGGCAAGGTAGTACTCGGTTGCAGTGGGGTCTTATTCTTAGGAGCCGCTAGTTTGTTACTAGGCGGTGCCGATGATTTAAGCACATCTCCGGATTTCGTGATTGACTTCGCGGTTTTAAGGGTCTCTGCAAGATCTGCACCAAATAAAAGCTTATCGATTTTTGTCTTTTGTATTTGATCCTTCATTTCATTTTTTAGGTTAAAGAGGACAAAGTTTCGTCAAGTAGCCGAGTCGAGATTTTGATTATCGCAAAATAAGCGATAAGCATTCATCAGTAGTTTTACAACTGACGTATCTTTATTTTCTTTGTGTGTTTCTTTAGAGAGACCATTAGGAGCAATGTGTTGTAACCTCACTGCGAGATCGGCCTGAATTTCTTTACCATACTGTTTAACTACTGAAGGGTCATCACATCGCCGAATATTTCTAGAATAGTACTACTTATCTAGCTCCGTAACAGGTTCCGAAGGTTCTAAGGGTTCCTGTCCTTCAGGTGGCAATAGCTGGGCTTGAGGAACACGATCACATAATTGATCGATTGCGCTGGCGGCGCTGGTGGACGGGCCCGGCTCGATCACCACTGAGCGTACCGCATGCTCGTCCGCCTCAACCTCCTCTGCCGTGGACGCGATGTCCGAGTATTCCAATGGATATTCATTGTCTGTAAGTGACGTAATCGATTGTAGAATTAAAAATGAGCGGTAGTCCCAAAACTACCCGCAACACTGTTAACGTAGTTTTCGTTGTCTATTATCCATCAATCTTCTTTGTAAGAAAACGACTAATTTACTTTATGTATACGTATTATTTAATAGTGAAGTGACAACCCGTTCCAGTTGCCCGCAACACTATATAGGTTCACGCTAGTCAATGCAGTGACTGTCCCAAAGACAGCCCGCAATATTGACTTTCTACGTGATAAATACTGATGAATCCATCGTTTATTATTCGCTCACATATTAATGATGTCAAAGAACACGATCGCGGTGAAGTGACAACCCCACAGGTTGCCCGCATCACTCGCATGATACCACGTCAGAAAATAAAGTGACAGTCCCAAAAACTGCCCGCATTATTAACCATACACGTGAATGTTCTTTAAAGTAGAAACCACTCTATTTTTTCTTCGTATTGTGGTGATATATTGCATCAAATCTAATAAGTGTAATTTGAGGTAGCTATTAGCCTTCCGTGTTTGACGGTGAGTGTTTTGACGATACTGATATGGCTCCGAATTAGAATCTTGCCGATAGCGACGTCGCCCGCGTTTCAATTGTCTTTCCATCTTCTTTATCTTATACGCTATATACTCGTAATCCTCAACGCTATCCTTTTTTCCCATAATGCACTAAATTATAACTATTTCCCTATTAAAATAATTTAGACGTGTTAACTGGCGGAGCACTGTAACGTGAATGGATGACCGGAGAGACCCGTTGGAACAAGACGGCAGCATACCCTCCTTAAAAAAAAAAAAAAAAATCTACCTAACTCTCAAAATTCAGTGTGTAATTGGCGACACCGTACGTGGTACTACATGTGTTTATAAATCTAATCTAGAAGACGAAGCAGTGAAGATAATATTATTTAACGCACCAGTTGGTGGATGACAGCAGTCACCCTATAGTGGATATGGCAGTAAAAAAGTCGACTTGGGAAACATACATTAAGTCAATGTTTGCAGACGACTCCAGAATTACTGCGCCGAGCTGGGAAGAAACTCCAACTTATGCAGACCATCAAAAAGCGTAAAGTTGTCTATTTCGGCCACGTGCTTAGGCACGCCAGATATGAACTCCTGCAACTAATAATGATGGGCAAAGTAGCAGGCAGAAGAGCCGTTGGCCGTAGGAAGAAGACGTGGTTACGCAATATCCGGGAGTGGACCGGGGTCGCAAGTGCTGCCGAACTTTTCAACCACGTGAAGGATCGGAGGAAATATGCGGAGCTAACTGCCAATCTCCACTAGTTGGAGAGGCACTATAAGAGAGAATAATAATATTATATATCCCGTGTTTTGTCTTCATAAATTAATTAGTTTCACAAGAAAGTAAAAGTGCGTTATTACGGAAGGGAGTAAGTGCAACAGTGCAAGTATAATGAGTTGAAAAAATGGAGTTTTGTTTTATACAGAAGAGAAAAGGAAATGTGAGGTCAACC
The DNA here is from genome assembly GCA_963854515.1 of Pandemis heparana. NCBI lineage: Eukaryota > Metazoa > Arthropoda > Insecta > Lepidoptera > Tortricidae > Pandemis > Pandemis heparana. The sequence continues at coordinate 11,169,610 of OY978008.1, read as the reverse complement.
GGCAGAAAGTGTGCTTGTGCGAGAAAAATGCTAAATAACGTGATAACCGATGCGCCCTACGTGCATGTTTTTTTTAAATATATATTAAAACCGACAAACGGGCATACGGTGCACCTGATGGTAAGTAATCACCGCCGCCTATAGACAACTACAGCACCATTGGGACTGCTAGCGCGTTGCCGGCCATGTAAGAAGTGGTCCACTTGCCTCTTAAAGACCGTTTTAATCGTATGTATCTAAGTGTTTGACAATTGTATTTGTTTTGGTTGTTTTGCACAATAAAGACTTCACACACATATAATAAGGATGACTCCGGTGATTGATGTCAGGCCTTTGGAGGTCCATTCGAGGGGTGTCCCCTATTACACCCTATTGAAGACTGGGAAGGGAAAGGATTGTCGAATGTACGCGTTAACTGTTCGTCTTCCTTTTGCCTTCGGGAGTGTCGCGGCGAAGCGCGAATTGGACCGAGCGACGAGTGGATTTCTGTACTGTCATTGATTTTGTACGTTGGTATCACTGTGCGTGTGACGGATGACATGACAGTCTCGGGAACTGACGTTTTTACAGCTTTTGGCGCCTTTGGCGGGTAAGCCGAGAGTGGAGAGAAAAAAGATAGTGGTTATTACGGAAGAAGTTCGTGAAAGTGGACAACGGGTGTAAAAGCTGATTAACTTGAGCTAAGTATTAGATTAGGTTAAAATACAACAGACATAGTAAAGGTTCTGATCATAGTCATTACGAATACATATGTAAATGGGATCCCAAGTGCTATGTACGTTTTGTTCATTGAAGTATAGTACTGAGGCTGTAATCTCGAGGTAGCCTTGTCTATACTTAGTGCTGATATCAAATTCTATCAACAGGTGGTGGAAATAATCTCCAGGCACCAGAGGGAAAATATATATATATCGTAGCGAAGCAGATAATCGACGACAACCGGGCGGTGACTGGACGTTCAGGTAGGACTTGGAAATTATAATGATTACCACCATCTTACGCCAAAACCTAGGTTGATAGAAAGTTTATAGTAAGAACCGATATTCATAATACAATATATAAAGAAAGAGATTACATTGTCTAAATTCCTTTTGTGATTTGGCGTCAAAGCGGCCAAGTGCGAGTAAGACTTGCCCATTAAGGGTTCCGTAGCAGCAAGTAACATAATACATATAAAAGTTCTTATAGTTCATTGTAACTTTGATGCGGTTTACGATTTATGACGTATTAAAAAAAACTACTTACACTTAGATCTCATCCAATTCCAACCAATTTTAGGTGGAAGTTATTGTGTTATTGGGATGCAGGAATTCGTGGGCTTAGATGGCTCGGAATATATTTAATTAAATTAGGGATAGGAGCGCAAATCAGACTTCAGCCATGTTCGATCAAAGACTATTTTTATTTTTTAAATCTTGTTTATATAAGCTACTCAAGTTCACCACAGATAATGACACATGCCCCTTTTTAAGAAAAATAAATTGACAGGATTGGGCTTTGACAGATGAAATTGACAACTAACTGACATTGACAGTGACACATAATAATCACAACATAATATCGCTAAATAGGTTAGCTTTCAGAAAATGTTAGCATACAATTCACATAAATTATTATAACATACATTAAATTATTATTAATACTATTATTATCATTTTACATTCGTCAACATTTGAATTAGAATTAATTTCAGGTACCTATATGTCTAAATAATTACAATTACATCAGTGGAAACCTCGTCAACTTATTACAATATATAATTTTGTTATACAGTTCTCAATAAAACTTATAAATCTAATTTACATGGTTGTTTTATCAATCTCCCTCTTGAGCTATATCGAGGTTCCTCGTTGTTAATACTAGGCGTTGACGAACAAGGTAAGTTCACATTGTTATCATTATTTTCAATTGTTTGATTCTCCTCACAAACTGTAATAACATTACTAGTTGGACTAATTTGACTTGACACATTTTGTTCAATTGACTGACTGGATATGAAACTTTCATTTTCTGAACTTGACATAGAACAATTTTGACTTACATTTTGGTTATTTATTTGTCTTGACTTTTGACACTGCTGTAAATAATCAGGTATGTAATAATATGTACGAATATCATCCCTTTCAACATCGTTTTGAGATTGACTTGACTTATATTTATTATGTTGACTGTACTTATGACTTTGAGACTCTGACTGATTGTTATTGTTAGTAAATATTCGACTAGACTGTGCTGGCTGAGACTTAGACATACCATGACTGGGATTGTTTGATTGATTGGCCTTGTTAGACTCTTTGACTGACTCATTTACATGACTAGACCTAGACTCTGACTTTGACTTTGACTTTGACAGGCATGAAGAGAATAATTTTATATGTTGGGTGCTGTGCCTATAGACAACTCCCTCCATATTTTTGACTAAGTAAGACCTAGGAAATCTGGTTTTAGACACTATAGTACCTTTCGTCCAACATTCATCCTTAGGATTTTTCTTGAAAAAGACTACATCATTAGGTTTAAATTCCTCTGGCAGCTTAGCACTTTTATTATAGTATGCTTCTCTTTTAGAAATTATATTTGACTTTTCTTTTAAATGTTCTGAAAATTTTACAACTTTCGGCTTTAGACTATCTAGATGTGTAGGTAATCTAGTTCGGAGTTTTCTAGACATAAGTAACTCTGCTGGTGACTTTAAATTTCCCCTTGGTGCTGTTCTATATTGTAACAAACCTAAGTGAAAATCTGTTTCTGACTGATGACATTTTTTTAATATATTCTTTATTATTTTCACAGAAATCTCTGCCAAACCGTTCGACCTAGCAAAATGAGGACTAGACTGAATGTGTTCTATGTCCCACATATTCAAGAATTTTTGAAATTCCTGAGAATTGTACGGCGGACCTCCATCACTAACTAATTGCAATGGAATTCCATGTCTGGCGAAGATTGACTTAAGATGCTGAATTACTGTCTGACTTCTATGATCTGTGTTTAGTTGAGCTATTTCTATGTAATTCGAATAATAGTCTACAACTAATAAGAATTTTTTGTTATTGTAATCGAATAAATCAGTTGCCACCCTTTGCCATGGTAAGCAAGGCTGATCATGAGACAATAAAGTTTCTTTTGTTTTATTTTGACTATATGACATGCAAGTTTCACATTTTCTTACTTTCATTTCTATGTCATGATATATGTAAGCTCAAAAAACTAAACCACGGGCTAGATTTTTCGTTTTTTCTATACCCATATGACCTTCATGTAATATATTTAATATTTCTGAACGCATGGACTTTGGAATCACTACGGACTGATTTTTAAAGACAATGTCATCAATAACATGAATCTCTTCCCGAATGTTCCAGTAGGGCAAAGTTATAGGGTCACATTGAGTCTTACTATTAGGCCACCCATTTAAATAATAGTCCTGTAACTTTAGCAATGTCACATCTGATTTAGTATGACATTTAATTTGTTGTAATTTATTCTGAGTTATTGCCAAATTTGAAGTTAGTAATTTTACCTGACAATCAATATTACTGTCCAATTCTTCAAAATTAAATTTCTCTATAGTTCTGTTAGATGATATTGGCGCTCTGGAAAGGGTATCAGATACATACATTTCCGTGCCCTTTGTGTATGAAACTATTAAATCATATGATTGTAAAGCAATCATCATGCGCTGAAGGCGAGCTGGGACATCTGACAAAGGTTTCTTAAACAAAGTAACTAAAGGCTGGTGATCTGTTTCCACCTGTATAGTTTTTCCATAGATATATTGATGGAATTTTCTACAACCGAAAAGTATAGCAAATAATTCACGTTCAATTTGAGCATAATTTTGCTGTGTAGTAGTTAATGACTTTGATGAATAGGCTATGGGGTTTTTGCCATGAAATATGACTGCACCCACTGCACTTTTTGATGAATCAACAGACATTCTAATTGGTTTATTGACGTCATAATGAACTAGTACTGGTGACTGGCTAATAAGATTTTTTAATCGAATAAATTCTTTTTCATGATTATCTGTCCACTGCCAAACGTTTTGTTTTTTGAGTAAGCTTCTAAGTAAATTTGTCTCATTGGCTAAATTTGGTATGTATGAACCTAGATAGTTTACCATTCCCATAAAACGTTGTAAACCTTTGATATTTTCTGGTCTTGGCATGTCAAGTATAGCTTCGACCTTCGATGAATCGGCAGAAATACCATTCTTATTGAAAACATGACCTACACATGTTATTTCAGTTTTGTCAAACATACATTTTGATTTATTGAATTTTAAATTGACTTCACGGGCTCTTTTAAAAACATTTTCTAACCTTTCATTATGCTCCGCTTGGTTTGAACCATGTACTAAAATATCATCGACAAATATGAGAACACCTGGTAAGTCCCCGAATAAGTCTGTCATCACTTTATGGAATTTATGCCATAGGGAAGTCTCAAAAATTTATACCGGCCAAATTGAGTGTTAAATGTACATAATTGACTACTATCTTCATCCAACTGTATCATCCAATAACCTGAATTAGCATCTAATTTTGAAAATACTGACGCTCCCGCTACTTTAGAACGTAAGTCGTCTAATGTAGGATAAGGAAAGTGAGGTCTTTTAATAGCTTTGTTTAGACTTCTCGGATCTAGACAGATACGTAATTCACCATTCGGCTTTTCAATTGGAACAATAGCATTAACCCAGTCTGTCGGGTTTGTGACTTTTTCTATGACCTGCAACTTCTCCATTCGATCTAGCTCGGCTTTAAGCTTTGGATGTAAAGCATATGGTATTCTACGGACTGGACATACTTTAGGTGCAACAGTTGTATCTATATGCAAATGAGCTTTATGTGGCAGACAACCTAAACCTTCAAACGTGTCAGAGTAGGTATTTACAATTGAGTTTACTGACCTTTGATCTTGTGATGTCAGTTCAAACAATCTTTTGACAATACCACAGTCTTCGCTCGTCTTCCAACCCAGTATAGTCGAACATTCACATTTCACAACCATGAATTGAATGTTAGCTTGCCTTTCATTGTCAAAAGTACATGTCAGCATCACGGTACCTAAATTATCTACAAGTTGTCCTGAAAATGTGAAAATTTTATTATGTGATCTATGAATTGGAATTTTTATTTTATTTGTATTCTCTAAACATTTGATAGTATTTAATGAAATTACATTTATGTCTGCACCTGTGTCAATTTGACAGCTTAAAATTTGATTGTAACATTTTAATTCAATTTTCCAATTATTTTGACTAGACTTGACATTATGATTAATAGATCCAATTATAAATTCAGAATAATTACAGTTATTTTCTTCAATATGAACATTTTCTTTTGGAGAATTATTATTATGACTAGAAATAGAACTTACTTTTTTGTCTTTGTAAAAACAGTACTGCGCGAAGTGGTTTGGTTTTCTACAGATGGCACAAGTCTTGCCCTGCGCTGGACATCTGTAGCGATGAACTTGTCCACACCTCTTGCATATTGTGTTGTTGAAGCTGGTCCTGGCTGCTGAACTGCTTCTTCGGTCTTGACTCTTGGACTGGTTCTGGTTGGGTCTTGATCTTGACAGGCTTCTGAATTTTTTTCTTGACGTGTGTCTTGGTGTTGACGTACGATTGGTGATTTGCTGTACTTGACTCGATTCTTCGTGTTCTTTAATGTGTTTCGATCTTTTTCCGGAAAGTTCTATAGTTTTCGCTATTGTGACGGCTTCATTTACATCTTCGATATCTTCTTTCTGCAATAGTTTTTCTTTTATATGCTGGTTTTTAATACCTATGACGAACATATCTTTGACTAGTGACTCTTTGAGATTGTCGAACTTGCAACTTGCTGCCAAGTTATTTAGTGTGGTCACATATTCGTCAAGGGATTCTTCCTTTTGGTATCTTGTGAAAAAATTGTACCTTTCTACTGTGGTGTTCTTACAAGCATTGAATTTGTTGTCAAATTTTTCCAAAATTTCCGTTAAAGTTACCGTTGACCGTTGAACGTTAAATGAGTCATAGATTTCTAGTCCCTCGTCTCCTATCGCGTTGAGCAAAATTGCAACCTTCTTCTTTTCCGTGAGCTTCTCGAGATCGTTAGCATCACAATAAATTTCGAATTTTTGTCTCCATTTTCTCCATTTTTCTGAATTTGAACACTCCGACGATGAGTCTCCGTTTTGAATTCCCAGACGTAACGGTTTTAGTCCGTTGGCTAGTATGACATTTTGTGTTTTTTCTACTTCTTGCGGCATTTTCTTCGTTTTCTTTTTGATTTTCTTTTTCTTCTGACACCATGTGTTATTGGGATGCAGGAATTCGTGGGCTTAGATGGCTCGGAATATATTTAATTAAATTAGGGATAGGAGCGCAAATCAGACTTCAGCCATGTTCGATCAAAGACTATTTTTATTTTTTAAATCTTGTTTATATAAGCTACTCAAGTTCACCACAGATAATGACACAGTTATCATTGTAATGTACATCATATATTTTTTTTAGTTTTAATATCATTCTCTTTTTAGAAGTTACAGGGGGGGGGGGGACACATTTCACCACTTTGGGAGTGTCTCGCGCAAACTATTCAGTTAAAAAAAAATCATATTAGAAACCTCAATATCATTTTTGAAAACCTGTCCAAAGTATAAAAAAAAAATATTAAAATATCCATAGATACCCACACTTATGGGTTTGTTGAAAAAAATAATTTTGAGTTTCAGTTCTAAAGTTAGGGGAACCCCCAAGATTTATTGTTTTTAGGGTTCCGTACCTCAAAAGGAAAAAATGGAACCCTTATAGGATCTCTTTGTTGTCCGTCCGTCTGTCAAGACCCTTTTTCTCAGGAACGCGTGGAGGTATCAAGCTGAAATTTATATCAAATACTCAGGTCTACTGCCCCTTGGAGCTGTGAAAAAATCAAACTTCTAAGCCAACGCAATCAAAAGATATAGCCGTTTATGCCGCAAATTTTCGAAACTCTCAAGGGAATCAAAACCTACAGGGTACTTCCCGTGAACGCAGAATCTTGAAATTTGGTATGAAGGTAGGTCTTACAGCACAGATCAAGGAATAATTGCGAAAACCGTAAGTATGTATGTATGTCTGTATATATCAGTGACCAATATAAAGTGACCCTACACTGCGTACATTTTGCTTTAGAGAAGGGCTCTGCTTACACTGGTTTATAGATATTTATAGATAATGGTACGGAACCCTCGGTGCGCGAGTCCGACTCGCACTTGGCCGGTTTTTTATTTTTATTTTTGTGTAAAAATCTTAATCTTAATGCGGTTCACAGAATACATCTACTTACCAAATTTCAACAGTAGGTATAGTTCTTATAGTTTCGGAAAAAAGTGGCTGTGACATACGGACGGACAGACAGACAGACATGGGTTCCGTTTTTTGCCATTTGTCTACGGAACCCTAAAAAAGAAATTACAGTGAAATGTTTACTCTACTCGTTGGTCAATGTTAAAACGTCACACGACCGAGGCTCTAAAATATTCTTAGTATTGGGACGTTATGTTATGTTATGTAATGTACTGACCACTCAAAAGAAAATAAGAGCCAGTTGAATTTAATTGCTTATCTTCAAAAATAAATATAATGTTTATGTACCAATAAAGTTCTTATTTAAATTTGCGTTTTATTATTACAATAAAATACCTACCTTAAAAATGCCTAAGTAAAAACGCATAATTATTTCAATTTTAATTTTATTGATAAAAGTCAAATGGCACTGCTTTTCTTTTTCGTATAGGTACACAAATAAATTTTATAAACTAACCAAACGGTTTTGAGGACGTGTTTTGTGTATATAAAAAAAAAATAGGAAAATTCTTGACTTAATTCCAAAATTTTATTAATCAAAAATATCATCATAGGTGAGCAGGGTTCGCTTGGCATCCTTCGGCGGAGGTGGGTTCCGTGGGGACGCAGCCGGCGCCCAGGAGCCAGCGGGAGGCGGCGGGCGTCGCGCCGGAGTCACTCTCCAGCCCTCCTCGTTACCATCTAGAGCTGTGATAGCATGCGACGCTATCTCTGGTGTGTCGAATGTCAAGAACACCCTGAAGGAAAACAATCAAATCTTAATACAACCCCCGGCACGAAAGTCTAGTGCTGACCATGTATGCGCAGAAGTATAAAATAAGGTATCTGTAGGGAGAACATATGCACAGATCCCCTCCACGTGAAACGTCAGCGCTAGACTTACGTGCCGACATTTTTTACCACAATCATATAATTGGTTCATAACACAGATAAGGCCACAAAGTGTTTCAACTAGCAAAGTTCTGTGTTACCTACAGAAATTCAAGATATAATATGAAATATTAAAGTTAGACATAAAATTATTATTATTTTCATGAATTTTAAGATGTTATACTTTTACCAGCAGGGTTGCTGCTGGTAATAGTTAAGGGGGTAAAAATAGTTAGCTGGTAAAGTTTCAAACTATCTTCTAATCCCAACAGTCTTTAACCAATTAATCAACTAAATAATTCTAATATAACTATGCTTATATATTAAGCTAGCCCTTAGTCAGCAATCTTCATAATCGTTAAGATCGATTATGAGATTTACAATATGGCATGTTTGGAACGTGCCACCGCCAACTGTTATAACACTAGCCTATCATGTGGCTTCCGCCACAATACTTAGTTCTAGGAACTTACTTTTCTTCATCTCCTTCTTGTGCAAAAGTAAATGGTTCATAGGTGACGAGACGTCGTCTAAGTACTTCTTCTGTAATACCAGTTCCTGCAATCTGTATTGTACTACTTCGGACAACATTTGGAGGGCCAGATGCTGCAGGAGTCTCACCACCTGGTGCATTACGGGGACCTTTCTCTTCCCTGCAATAAAGAAACAGGTTATTGTACAATAGTACTTTTCATTAGGAACCAAGTATTTTGTCACTGAATAGAATAGGTTTTACCCTCCAGTACAGTTCTAACAGATCCTTGCAAAACGAGATGACAACACTTTTTGCTTCCCATATACTGGTAATTTAATAATTGAATTTTTACAAAAATTTACATTAAGTAGGTACATACTTATCTAGTGCAGTGACAAACGAATCATAGAGATATTTGACTCTTGGTGCTGGTTTTTCTTCTGGAGGTGGGGGTTCCTGTGATGCACTAAAAGGTTGGTACGAAGCTACCCCACCCGCAGCTCCTGCAGATCCACTTAGTTTGCGTTCTCTTCCTGTAATTGAATTAATGTCTGTTAGGATTTTATAGAGCGGCTGTATGAAAAGAATGGGCGTTGTTGGTTTAAATTTGGGGAAAGTAACCCAAAAATGTATCCACAATTTATTTGTCAACAAGGAATCAACTCACTATTACTGTTACTTATTATTTTCTTACCTGCTCGTGGCCGCTTGAAACTTGCATTTTGAGGTTGCGGTGGTGGACTTTTAATAGCTTGAATAGCACCGCTCTTTATCAACTTTCTAGCAATTTCTCGAGCGTCTCGGGCTTCCGTAGGACGTTTCGGTAAAACAGGTTTTTCGGGTTCCTGTTTAGGCGCCTTTAGTGCTTGAAGAGCCTTTTTCTTTTTCTTTAATTTCTGATACTTTGCCTGTAGCATTAGTTCTTCTTCGGTAAGATTTGAAGGGAAATGTAAATAGACCATGTTGCTTTAGAACACAGGACTAGTATTCCTGTAACACTACTTATCTTTCCCCGTCACTTAGAGTTGACTTTAACTTTGTTTGAATGTACAAGAAGGTGCTTTCTGATTAATTTTAATTATATTTTGTTGTTATTTTTTCATTTATCTACTGAGAACTGACATGACATGACATGAGTAACATGACACTCCACCGGGCTGCGTTCAGTTCGGACGCCCGACGACTAGAGATGGTGCGTATTTACGTTACCAGGTTTTGATACCAGGTATTTCCTTGCAAGTATACCAACCAGGTACGACCCGAAATACTTGCAAGACTTGAAAGTATTTTCCCATTAAAGTATACTGTCCCTTCAAAGTAAGTACTACTACGTCGAACTCGTACGTCGAACGAATTGAATGTATTTTTCTTGGAACTTGTCTCGCTCGTCGTTCGGTGCTATTCGGCTGGGCTCGGGGCGTGCGCCGTGCGATGGCGAAGCAATGTATATATATCGGTCTCGCCTCGCTCAGTGTTTTCAACTTGATTAGAGTTTGGAAAGTAAACCTTAATTATATTGTAAAATAGGGTACAATAATGCATTTCGTTCATGTTGCTTGACCTTGAATCATTCAAGTTGTAATTGCATTAAGATTTAAGATTGCATTAAAATTCGTACAGCTTTACTGGAAGGATTACAAGGTACATATTTGCGTGTACGTTCGGCATTTTTAATCTTGCACAGTTTTGAAGTTCTTGTATTTCTGAATTTTTTTGTTTACGTTGTGCTTGCGCTCGATTATCATCGCAAATAATCGCAATCAGTTGTTCTTAAACTGTGTGTGTGTGTGTGTTTTAAGTATATTGTGTTGTAATAAATTTATTGTGTTTAAATATGGCAGCGAAAAAAAGTGTGGCGTGGGACCATTTTATAGATAAAGGGAATAATATTGGGGAGTGCAAAATGTGTTAGGCAAAATTGACATTTAAATCGGGAGTGTCCAATCTGACAAAACATATACAGCGAAAACATCTCGCCGTTAATTTGGTAGCCCGGGCGGTTGGCCGTTAATTTGGCGATAAGGAACAGAAGCCTATGCGAACTGTAAAGCAAGTACTTAAACCTCAAAATTTCAAAATGCAATATTATATCTTGTATTCATACACATAAGGTTCAGATTATGCTTATACGTGAAATAAAATACTTTCAAAGTATTTTACGTCTTGATTGGAATATTTTGAATCTTATCTGTATAACAACAAGGTTTAAACTTGCAAGTCGAATACTTGCTTCCTTGCAACTTGCATGGAAGCAAGTATTCGAGTCGTCGTTACGTTGGGAAGAAAATACCTTGAAAGTATTTTGATACCTGGTTTCTGCACCTGGTATGAGAAGGTGGACGTACTTTTAAGCCCTGGTACGCGATATAGCAAGTATAACCCATCCCTACCGACGACGCACTGGCCCGTTGTAACTCGGTGCGATCGTCGGGTGATCACACCAAGTCGTTCAGTAACATCGCCGGGCGTCGTCGGGCGATCGCACCGGTCACCCCGTAAAATAGATGGGTAAAAAACGTCCAGACGTCACTTTGACAGTTGTCTTAAGGGCTGCGTTCAGTTCGGACGCCCACGACGCCCGACGACGCACTGGCCCGTTCAGTAACTCGGTTCGATCGTCGGGTGATCACACCAAGTCGTTCAGTAACATCGCCGGGCGTCGTCGGGCGATCGCACCGGTCACCCCGTAAAATAGATGGGTACTAAACGCCCAGACGTCACTTTGACAGTTGTCTTAAGTATTACACTTTACATGCACTTTACTTTTTTACTTACTTTATAATAAACTTATAATTACGAAAACGAAATCGCATGCCATCGACATTTAAATTTAATGTGGATTTAAATGAAATTTGAAATTTAAATTTCGATTCTGAATTCTTCACTAAGTTTTGATTTGAATATTGGAATTGACACTTTTGACAGAAGAACGCCCCAACTCGTTCAGCAGTGTTGCCAGATCTACTGATTTAGCAGTAGATCTACCTGATTTTTAAAAAATCTACTGATCTACTGCTGGGAACGTTATTATTTAAGAAATCTACCTGCTTTTTCCAAATCAGATCGGATCATGTAGTTTTTGCTGTCGTATCGTGTCATCTGGCCTTTATAACACGACATTAAGGTTTTGTGAATTTGTGGTTTTTTTAACTGTAGTCCTGAGGCCGCTCTGACATGACAGGGCGAGACAGAGACACTCCGAACCATGCGTGCCGTCCTCTATAACTTTAATAACTATATTGTAAGTGCGACGGGGATAGCACGCACCACAGAATACATACATAGTAATAATAGTAGTACAAGCTACTACAGCAAAAAAAAAGGAAATCATTGACTCAGATTAACTTATGTAAGTACAGTAGGTAAATGTTTACATGAATATGTGTATTTATTATGTTCTAATGTATTATATTATACTTATAATTCAAGCTAAATTCTACTTAACCTCTTGTGGGTATTAATTTTATAATCTACTGATTTTTTCCGCTATCTACTGCTAAAACTTTAATTTTTCTACTGAATACTTCAGATTCCATGTGGCAACACTGTCGTTCAGTCGGTGTGAAAATGATCGGAAGATTTTCACCCGACGATAATCACACTGACACTTTAGTTACTGAACGTAGCCAAGTATTACACTTTACATGCACTTTACTTTTTTACTTACTTTATAATAAACTTATTATTACGAAAACGAAATCGCATGCTATCGACATTTAAATTTAATGTGAATTTAAATGAAATTTGAAATTTAAATTTCGATTCTGAATTCTTCACTAAGTTTTGATGTTGTTGTTTTTAAAATTCATTCCGCAAGGGAATAGGCGAAGGTTTTGCACCATACAGCCAAGTCTTCATTATTATATTTCTCTTGATGGTAGTTTTTTGTAAGGCCGAGGCCAAGTCTTAAGTCAGTGGAAGTCTTCAAATTTTAAATTGTATAGGCTTTTTAGCCTCGTCTTTAGTGGTAAAATCCGAGTGGAGTCAATTCAGGGTATAAAGTACAAATCCGAGTATTTCGTCAATTCCAAATGATGTGTCAATTCCGGTTTCCTTCAAATCCATATTAAATTGTTCGTATAGTTGAACAGATATATTCATAAATATGATTGTAAGTTTCAGTATTCTTGAGAAGCTCTTGAGTGCCGCGCGGGATCGGACTAGGATGATAAGTAGTCATTAGCCCGTCAATTAAGGCTAGGCGTTGAATGTTATAAGCGGGACATACAAAAATGATGTGATCCAAAGTTTCATCTAAATTAAGGTTGCATTCTTTGCATTTTGATGACTGGGCTATTTTCATTCTATGTAGATGTGCGTTAACTCGACAGTGACCAAATCGTAAGCGGGATAGAATAGTATAGAATTTTCTTCCTTTATACATCTGTGCTTTGGAAAACCAGGGCTTTTTACCGACAACTTGATTGATGGAAGCATACCAGGCACCTTTATGAATTTTAACATCGTTCCAATAAGAGGACCATTCAGAAATAATTGTTTCCTTGATCTTGGCTACTAAGTCTGTATAGTGGACGCCATGTGAGACAGAGCTGCCCTCATCACTGCCCTGGCATCCACTGAAATTGCATGCGGTCTTCGCAAGGAAATCTGCGTTCTCATTCCCTTTCACACCAATGTGAGCCGGAGTCCACATAAATTCCACAAAAACATTATCACAATGTAGTTGCCACCACAATTGCTTGATGTCATATATAATGTAGTTAACTTTACAGTTGATGGATGTGTTTTGAAGAGATTTTAAGACGCTCATGCTATCCGTTACTATTAACCATCTATTGGTGTGTCTGCTTTGATTTATAAACTGTAGGACTTTAAATATAGCCAGAGATTCTGCATAGAAAATACTAAAGTATTCTGTTAACTTCTCTCCATAACCGAATTTAAAGTGAGGTACATAAAAAGCAGATGAGCATGCAAAGGTAGACTTTGAACCATCCGTGTATACTGGTATAAAGTTTGTGAAAGTTGAAATTTTCTGGTATACTTCTTGTTTATTTTTCATATGTGGGTCAATATGAACTGGGACAGTGGTATATTTGCTTTCATAGCTTCCATTAAAACAAGCCCAATTTTGTTTGTTTGTAAATAATTTGCTACGCAATTTTAATTCATTCAGATATGAAAAGTCATGAAGAATATATGGGACGGAAGAAAAGTTACCATTGGTAATAGAATTATGTAAGGAAGAAATCTTTTTGAAGAGAAGATTGGAAGCTAATGAACTTAGTTGAAGAAGAAAATTGAATTTTAAATATTTAAATCTCATTATCAAAGGAGGGGTATTACACTCTACCTGCAAGGAATTAATTGGAGTTGTCCTGAAAGCGCCAGTGATAGTCCTTAAGCTATGATTCTGAAGAATATCCAGTTTCTGGACCAATTTATTATTTGATGCGAAACAAAGAAAACCATACTCGAAATGGCTGCGTATTAATGCTTTATATAAATTCAAAAGAACTTTAGGATCTGAACCCCAGTATGTAGATGATAATGATTTTATAACATTCAAAGCCTTTGAGGCTCTCAGCGTAATATGATCGACATATTTGTTCCAAGACATGTTTTTCATAAAAGTAATACCTAAAAATTTTACGGAGTCAGTAAACAATAGTTCAGAATTATCATAAAAGATTTTGTAATTTTTTTGTTTAATGCCCACTCCATTAAAAATCACTACTTTAGTCTTATCTGCATTGATGTCTAAGTTTAAGTATTTGAAATAACTATTTAGCTTTTTTAACGCAAGATTTAGGTTGTAAACTGTAACGCGTAGGTCAGACCCTGAGGCATATACCACAAGATCATCGGCATATTGCAAGTTACTAACTTCTGATCTTAAAACACAGTTAAGCTTATTTATGTACAACAGAAATACTAATGGACTTAGTATTCCACCTTGACAAACACCTTTATAAGACTCTCTTGGGCCAACTAGATAGTTTTGAATTTTAGCATACACTTCTCTACCATGCAGAAAATGAAATATCCATAGTACGATTTTTTTAGGCAATCCTAGCAACATTAACTCTTTTGACAGTATCTGCAGATTTACGTTAGACATGGGGAAAAGCGTTACATTTTGATATCAGTGACTGACGATCCCGTTCCAAAAAAGTCACCGTGAAAAGTCACCGTGACTTTGTCACGCCTGTTACTCGTGTCACTGCATGATATTTGTGTCAACGTTATTTTTGTCACACTGTTATTTCATCGTGATTTTGTCACGCCGGTTACTCATATCACCATATGATATTGTCGCAGTGCTATTATGACGTGATTTTGTCACACCGTTATCACACAAGTAGTTGATCCAAAATAACCTTTACACTTTTACAGGCTTAGAATTGTCGCACATTATAAGTAAAAAATAAATACATTTGGGAAATTAGTTTATAGTCATCATAATCATCACAATCATCATCATGTCATCATCATCATCATCATAATCATCATCATAGCCATCATCATCATAATAATCATCATCACAATCATCATCATGTCATCATCATCATCATCACCATAGCCATCATCATCATCATAATCATCATCACAATCATCATCATCATCATCATCAACATAGCCATTATCATCATCATAATCATCATCACCATCGTCATAACCATCATCATCATCATCATCATCATTATGGACGGTGTTCATCTTTTTCATGTGTTTTATGTAGGTACAATAAAGAGTTATACATACATACATACATCCTTTTCTACGAGTATGCTTCATTAAAACAACTCTTTGACACGGATGAGTGTGCAAGCATTCATAATTTTATCGCTGTCTCACTCGCTCTCAGCCAGCAGGCATCATCCGATGTTCGCCACGAAGTTCCGAATCCGAACACTCCCGACTAAGCCCGATTAGAGCCGAGTCACGTCACAGTCAGTCACTGTCACTGCATCGCGTCTCGTCACTGCTTGCGCTAGGCGCTAGGAAGGAACAGTAAGGAACGTATGTGATTTTGTAACGTTGTTATTTTGTGAAAAGTCACAGTGACACGTTTTGAAGGCGAGTCACGGTGACTTTGTCACCGTGACGTTATTTAACCCCCATGTCTAATTTACGTTATTAAACGCACCTGTAATGTCAAAAAACACTGCAAGCAATGCGTTGTGTTGTTTATATGAATTAAAAATGTCTAATTGTAAATGGGATATGCTCTCTCGAGCAGATCGGCCCTTTCTGAAACCAAACTGATTGGAAGGTAGAATGTTATTGTGTTCTATATAAAATTCTAACCTCTGTTTTAAAAGTTGCTCGAATATTTTTCTTTTTAAGCCACAAAGAATTAAAAATATTCAGTATTACTTTTCGGACGTTATTACTGGCGTACTTCAGCATCTTGTATGGAATACCATCGAGTCCACAAGCTGTATCTTTTCGTGAGGAAATGGCTGCATTAAACTCTGCTAATGAAAACTCATTTGTTAAGTAATCAACATGAGAAGCTGATGTAGGTTGTTCGCTTAGATTCAAAGGAGACTCAACAGTGTCTGGTGTATATTTCTTAAGAAAATTGCTTATCAGGTCTGAGTTGGTTGTAATATTATTGCTTTTGGGCTTTTTATTGAATTTTCTCATCATAGCCCAGATGTATGACAAAGGTGTTGTTCTATTAAAAGTTTCCGTCAGAGAATACCAACTTAGCTTTCTCTCATTATTCAAAATGAGTTTCCTTTGAGCTTGCTTATGTTTAAAAGATAGGTAATTTATTTCAGTTGGGTTTGCTTTAAAATTCAAATATGCTTGTTTGGCAGCATTTACAGCATTTGTGCAGTTTTGATTCCACCAAGGCAGTGGTGTTCTTTGTTTTCTTTGTTTTGTCAAGGTGTGGTTTATCATGTTTGTAGATACTAATTTGCAAGGAACTAATGCACATTCCTCTGCGGCAACATTAATAAATGCAGTTAATTCTGCATATGATTTTAATGGGTCAGACAGATTAAAATCGTGATTTAATACTAAACTATCCAATTTTTTTGTATATTTTTCTAAATCAATGTTTCTGCAATTTAACTGTTGTGGGAAGGGTTTATGTGTTTTACTGTTAAATACTCCAGTCATGAAAATTGTCATTAATAATTATTTTTGTCATTACAGGTAAATGAAAGCTACCAAGTGGATCATCAGTTACCATCCAGTCGCAATTAAGGGCCAGAGAAGGTGAAACAATGGTTAAGTCCAAAGCATTGGGCTGCCAAATATGGGAGCCAACAGTTGTAGGATGTCCATTATTAAGAATGACTAAATTATTTTCATTTGAACTTTCATAAACATCTCTGCCCCTCGCATCAATAGATGAGCATCCCCAAAGCAGGTGGTGGGCATTAAAATCACCTGCCAGGAAGATTGGTTGGGGAATATTATGTAAAAGTTTATTTAATTTTCTCTTTGAAAACTGAGGTGTACAATTACCAGGACTATATAAACTAACTATGGATAATTCTTTGTTATGATATTGTAATCTAATTGCAATATTTTGAAGTGAGTCATCATATTGAGTTTGTATACTAGTGTAATTCAGTTTAGTATGTATAAGTATGGCTACACCATTATGAGTGTTGCCTGAATCTAATCTTACAATATTATATTCTTTAAACTGTAATTTGTGATGAGGCCTGAGCCACGTTTCACAAATCACAGCAACATGTATGGAATTTTCATATAAAAATTTAGAAAAAATATGTCGATGGCACATTAAACTCTGAGCATTCCATTGAACAATGTTCAAAGAATCCATTAACTTCTTAAGATATTTTTCTCAACATTAAACGTCTCTATGAGGACATCTTTAATGGATTTCGAGTTGATTTCCTTTTGATTTGATTTGTTGAGGGATATTAATTTAACTATTGAATTAAGTAAAATGTCTAAGATTTTGTCTGTGTTGAGGAGGGACATAAATTGGTCTGTTTGTGATAAATGAGGAAATGACTTATCATTTACTACAGTATTATATGATCTTTTTTGAAATAAATCTGTGTTTTCTTTTAATTTGCGTATTTTTACTGGGCAATCTCTTGAAATAGATATGTGCTGACCCTGGCAATGAACGCAGGTGGCGTTTTTTGTATCAACTGTACAAGTTTTAAAATTGTGATTATCTCCACATACTGAGCATCGTTCTGAATTCTTGCAAAATTTACCAATGTGGCCATACCTTAGGCATCGCAGGCATTCCTTGATGGGTGGGATGTATGGTTTTACTGTGAAGCGCCAACTGTTCAGGTCTATGGAATCAGGCAGGATTGGGCAGGAAAAGGTAATTGACACTGTTTGGGTGGGTGTAACCTGAAAATCATCAACAGTTTTGTTACGTCTCATAAACCTTCTTATTTGCACTACATTTTTGGTGCTGGAGATGGCATCATAAATTTCCTGATTGGAAAGATTTATTGGCACGTGCGTAATGACGCCCGTGACTTCTGTGGCTCCGGCTGGGATGGATGCTCTCATTTTGTGTGTGTCCAGATATTTACTATTTATGAGGGCAGCATTTGCAAATGAGGCTCGCTCAAATATCACTCCTATTTTATACTTATTCATACGGATAAGTTGTTTGACTCCCTTGTTATATCGCTTAAGGGTTGACGACATATTCATCATATCCCTGTCGCCTAGAGGCTTCCCGGCGTCAGTGGATTCGAAGAAAACAATGTATTCGAAGTTACCGCCATTTTCTGGGTAACTACGGATATAATTTAAAGCTCTGAATGGTTCATATTTGTTTTGGTCTTTTGTAGAGCTATCCGAGGATACAGACTCGTTGTCTGAATCCGTCTTTCCAGTTGATACTTCTCCTTCCTTTTTCCTTTTCCTCTTCCCCATTGCAAAACCCCCCTAAATTGACTATTTAAACTGTTAAATAATCCGATATTATATTATAAAAAAATTCAGATCAAAAGAAACGCTGTTCACTTCGTCGTAGTTTCCCGCGCTCTCCTAAGTTAAGTTTTGATTTGGAATTGACACTTTTGACAGAAGAACGACTAACCCAACTCGTTCAGTCGGTGTGAAAATGATCGGAAGATTTTCACCCGACGATAATCACACTGACACTAGTTACTGAACGTAGCCCTAGGCACCTGACAGCTGTCAGTGCTGTTATAATGTGTTTTTTTAATGATTTGGATACAAGTTTTTAGGTAAATTTAGAGTTGCGCTTTTCCCCCCACACGTATTTAGGGTTCCATAGTCAATAAGGAACCCTTATAGTTTCGCTATGTCTGTCCATCTGTCTGTCTGTCTGCGGCTTAGCTCAGAGATTTTTAGTACAAGTAATTTATAATTTGGTGTGGCTGTAATTTATTTTTATTCCCTCCCCTTTCCACCTATACGCCATCAATTATCCTAAACGTTGTTGTAAATGATACAGGAGGCTTTGGTTGTACTGTTTATTATTGGAAGGCACAATTTAATATATTAGTTATAATCTCAGTTCTGCATTTTATGATGTTGTTTTCTCTACGGGAGTTGTCAAAGAAGTGACTATTTAATGGATTCCTTGTCATGACTTAATATTCAAATTATGTATACGGCCAGTGAGGACGATTGCTATACTACCTTTAACACACCCCCTCAATCGGCTTCACTTGGCACATTAACTTCTACAGTTTTCTAAAATAAATCACCCCTTAACTAAACGATATTTAAACAACCTGTATATTCACTTTTCCAATAATCTATGTATCAAATATTTGTATAGTCAGACCTAAATAAATTCCAGCAAACTTTAAAAATATTCCTCCCCTAATTACGTTCGACATAACATTTTATAAAACTTTAGAAACTTCTCAAGTTTATCATTGATACCATAAAGCTAAATTTACCTATTTTCGTTTCTATACTCCCACTCAACTCATCATCATAAATTATTCTACCTTTTCTCCCTAATCTCCTACTCTACCTATCATATTATACTGACATCATCTATATTATTTATTTACCTCAAGGCTCCTACTCGACTTCTCACATAATAATAAACTAACTCCTACTCAACTCCTCACATAATAGTAAACTAACTCCTACTCAACTCCTCATTTCATAAGTAGGTATCATAATATCTACCATCTTTAAAATTTCATTATCATTTTAAAACATTAATCCTATAAAGGCAATATTATATTACTCATAACAAATAATAACAACCTAAATTAACAAAAACAAAAATAACTAGTAAAAATACTTAAGGATGTATACTTAAAAATTGGTGTAAATTGTCCGTAGAAATTATTGACTTCGGATGACAAAGATGATTCAGTTACCTTACTACCCACACCCCCTTAATTGAATCATTATGGAATTAATTGAACACCCCCTTAATGCTGACTGTTTCTTTATTGAATCCTTAAGTGTTTTTACACCATTATTACACAACTCGTGTATTATAAATAATTACACACCCTATAAAATCTTACATACTAAGATACAATATAAAAGTAAACCCCGACATAAACCGAAATAAATATTTAAGTTCACTTTAGCCCGCACACATACACACTATCTGTTTAAAACACTAATCTTCTCTGACATTTCTCGAACTTTACAGGTGGTAAACTTTTCGTTAGTATATCGGCTAACTGAGATCCTGTAGGACAATATTTGACTGAAATCTGGTTTTCATCAATCTTTTCTTTCAAATAATAATATTTGACGTCTATATGTTTGCTTCTTTTACTCATGATACCTTTCTTCATAAGCCAAATTGCCGATTGATTATCCACTCTCATCTCAACTTCTAGCTTTTCTTTATTTATCTCATAGATTAGGTCTCTTATGAAAAGTAGTTCTTTACAGCATTCTGCCGCCGCTATGAATTCCGCTTCTGTGCTGCTTAACGCGACCACTGATTGTTTTCTTGAGCTCCATGCCACTGGTCCACCGTTCAACCAAATCACGAAACCAGAAGTGCTACGCCTAGTGTCTGGATCTCCCGCAAAATCTGAGTCACAATAACCCCTAAGTACTTTATCACCTTCAGATTCAGTAAAGTGAATCCCTTTTTCAATTGAACCTTTTAGAAATCGCAAAATTGTTTTAGCATTGTTCAAATCATTTAAATTTGGAGAATTTTGGTGTCTCGAACAATAACCTACATGAAAACTGATATCAGGCCTCGTTTTGTTTGATAGATATAACAATGACCCTATCATCTCACGATAAAGCTCATGAGACTTAACATCAACTTTGACAGATGGATGTTGTTCTATCAAAATAGTCGGACATTTCATCTCTTTAGCTGTGTTCAAATTAAATTTCTTAACAATTTTGTCAGTATACGTCTTCTGATATATTTTGATACCTTTTTCTTCTTGTTTAATATCCAAACCAATGTAGTTAGTTACTTCATCACATATTCTTAACTCGAAAACTTTCCCAATTGTTTCAATCGTATGCAGTAAGTCTTCTTCTCTTTCTCCAAATACCAAACCGTCATCTACATATACTGCAAGAATTATCTTCCTTTCACCTTCCATAACAAAAATACATTGATCAAGTTTCAGCTGTTTAAATCCCATCTTCTTTAAAAATTCTGTAAATTTTATGTTCCACATTAGCGGGGCTTGTTTTAGACCATATAGACTCTTGTTTAGCTTGCACACTTTACCTTCTTTATTATCATAACCTTTGGGAACCTTCATGTAGATGCATTCTTTCAAATCTCCATGTAAAAAGGCTGTTTTTACATCAAATTGTTTCATTTTCAAACCTTTACCAGCTGCAATTGACAATAGTATTCTTAAAGATGTGCTGTTTACTACAGGACTGTAAGTTTCATCATAATCTATTTTGTATTTTTGCTGAAAACCTCTCGCAACTAGTCTGGCTTTGTATCGACCATCGGACTTGATTGTGAAAATCCACTTGCTGGTTACTAATTTTCTTCCCTTTACTTCCTTTTCATCAACAAATGACCACGTTTTATTTTCTTCTAAAGATTTAATTTCTTCTTCTATAGCCTTTTTCCACTTAACTTTTTCCTTTGATTCTGTTGCCTCTTCATAAGTCAACATTGATGCTTCAGTATCATAATTCATCAAATAATCTTTATATCTTTCTGGTAACCTTCGTTCTCTTGCAGGTTGAATTCTTCTCACAATATTTTCTCTTTCTTCATTACCTTCATTATTTTCAACTTGCTCACTATCGAAAAATTCTTCATTTCCATCAGAGTAAAATTCATTATCAAAATCTAAATCATTTCTTAAATTATTATTATTATTTACATTTCGTCTTTCTTCTCTTACTTGTTCTTCATTTATTTCAGTTTCATTTGTTTCAACTTCGTTTGTTTCTACTTCGATTGTTTCTACTTCGATTGTTTCTACTTCATTTGTTTCGACTTCATTTGTTTCGACTTCATTTGTTTCGACTTCATTTGTTTCGACTTCATTTATTTCATCTTCACTTGTTTCACTACTTAATCTTCTCAAATTTACGCCTTCTCGAAAATTCTCTTCATTTCTACTTCTTACACTTCTTCGCATACTTTCACCTTCTCGACTTTCCTCTATATTACTTCTCATTCTATTTATCTCTTCTCTACTGTTTTCTTCATTTTGTATTGTGCCTTCTATAAATGCTTCTTGTTCATCTTCATCTTCATCTATTAACCAAAGTCCTCCTATTTTCTTGTTCTTTTCTTCACTTTTCATGTATATACCTTGCTCTTCTTCGTTTATTCTTACATCTCTCGCTCTAACTATTGTTTTCTTTTCATCCACCCATATTTTGTAACCGTTTCTTACATAGCCAACCAGAATTCCTTTATTGCATCTTTCATCGAGTTTTCGTAGACCAGAGTTTATTTTGTAGTAAGCTGTTGAACCAAATCTCCTTATATTTGATACATCTGGTTTGATGTTGAACCACATTTCTGCTGGAGTTGCGTCTCTTCCTTCAGTGGGACTTCTGTTTATGAGGAAGCTTGCTGTTAAAAGTGCTTCTCCCCAAAGATAATTCGGAACACAGCCGTCGAATATTAATGCTCTCGTTCTTTCCATCAAAGTTCTGTTCAAACGTTCAGCCTTTCCGTTCAATTGTGGGGTATAGGGTATTGTTAAATCTAATGTAATGCCTTTAGAATCACACCATGCTATTAGGTTATTGTTCGAGTACTCTTTTCCATTATCACACCTTATTTTCTTAACTTTGCTCCTAAAATGATTTTCCGCCAAAAGCACAAACTGTTTCACTTTTTCAAAAGTTTCACTTTTAAAGGTGATTAAGTACACCACACAGAAATGTGTAAATTCGTCTAAAAATGTAATGAAATACTTTTTATTGTCCCAAGTGGGAATTTCTATTGGACCGCAAATGTCTGTGTGTATTATCTCCAAAGGAAATTTCGCATTAGTTCTGTTATTTTTGAAAGGGGTTCTAGTCATTTTAGCTTTAGTACAAATTTCGCAGAAAGTTTCAGGATTATTCCCCCCAATTTTGATACCATAAACCAGCTTAGCTAGACGCGGCACATCCGATACGTGACCTAGCCGGCGATGCCAGGTATTGACGCTCTCGGTAAGCAATGCTTCGCGAACAATATTTGCATGGAATTCGGTTTCGTAAAGACCGTATCTACTTTTATGACCTGTTAGTATTATTTGGTTATTGTTTTTAATAAATACCTTGTCTCCAGTGAATATAACAGTTCCATTATGATCGGTAATTGAACTTACGGATATCAGGTTTCTTGATATTTCCGGAACATAAAGAACGTCTTCAAGTTGAAACTGATTGGTGTTGACTGTACCTCTAGCTTTCGCGATGATGTTTTCAGCATTAGCACATTTAATTTCAACTTCAATATTTTCTCTGAAACTTATAACATTTTTAGAGTGGAACATATGTGATGACGCTCCAGAATCAATAACCGCTTTAATTATATCTGTTCTGTCTCTATGTTCGCTTACCATGTTAAAATTTCTACAAAATTTTTCAATGTGACCTTTCTTGTTACATTTGCTGCAAACTTTTGTTGAAAAACATTCTCTAGAGTCATGACCAGTTTTGTCACATATGGTACACTTTTTGTTATTGCAGAATCTTGCTATGTGACCTATTTTATTGCAACTGAAGCATTTCTTTTCGTTGCTCCTAAAAACCTGCTCACCTGATGTTGGATATATTTGTGAAGAAATGTTTTCATTTAATTTTATTTCCTTTTGTAGTCTTTCAATGAGGATATGTATGTTCTGATCAGATTTGGGAGTTACTTCCCACACTGTTCTAAAGTAATTGAGATTTGCTGGCAATATTGTCAATATTTTCTGAATTAGCATATCGTCGCTTATGTTGTTTATTGTTGATTTTAAAACAAAACATAGGTTCTGCAGTTTGCTAATATCTTCTAAAATATTGCCGGAAAATTGGTAATTATAGAATTCAATTACTTTAAGATGACTGTCTTTTTTCTACTTTATAATTAAAAACAATATCCAATTTCTCGAAAATTTCCAATGTCGTTGAGCAATTAATCACATAATGCAAGATATTTTCATCTATCGAATTTAGAATGTAGTATTTAGCTTTCGCATCGTTACCTGATTTGCTTTCATTGCTGTCTGTCGATTCCAATCCTTTTGCATTCAAAAATAATTTTGCCAATTTTCTCCAGTTTTCATAATTTGTATTGGAATTTAATTTATTCAGGTTCTCCATTGTAAATAAATTAAAATACGTACGTTTTATCTTCAATAAAAGTAAATGTCAAACACTGGTTGCTACCGTTATGATGTCAACAACTTCGTTGCTATGCTTATGAATCCCGATATAATGGACGTCGAAAACGGTTTCTTTTTAGGATGTTTAAATCTGAAACACTCAAAGCACTTTTCACTTGATTTTTACAGTTTAACTTGCTGGGCCCAAAACCTGTAAATGATACAGGAGGCTTTGGTTGTACTGTTTATTATTGGAAGGCACAATTTAATATATTAGTTATAATCTCAGTTCTGCATTTTATGATGTTGTTTTCTCTACGGGAGTTGTCAAAGAAGTGACTATTTAATGGATTCCTTGTCATGACTTAATATTCAAATTATGTATACGGCCAGTGAGGACGATTGCTATACTACCTTTAACAGTTGTCCTTAAGGCTTCTTACCTAAGGCTCTGTATAACCCCGTAAGGGATAAAAATGTGATTTATGTATGTATGTATGCATGTACATTTTTAACTACTTACGCCGACAGTGGTAAAACAAAATCTTGAATAACAATTTTTTTTAGGGTACTTCCCGTAAAATGGAAATGTATTTTTCTTCTCGTTTTTCCCATATTGTGGGGTGTCGTTGAATATGTTGATCCAAAATTTTGTTGGTGAGGGAAACCATTTTTCTATTCAGGGATGTTTGTGAAATATCAAGCTACATGCACATATATATTCTCACCTTGTATAGAAGTTTGCACACATGTGCACGGGGTTAGAGTCAATTGTCCCCCCCCCCCTTTGCCAGCTAAACGATTGTATTTAGATAAGTGAAAAAAAATATGGTAGCAGTAGTATATACATTTATAACAAAATTTAAACGAAAACTAGGGTACCACAGCTAGGTTCGCTTTAGTTCGAGTCTGTCTAGTCTATCGTGGCTTCCACGATTCATTTGACAGACTACAATTTAACGAGAAGTCGCCCAACTTAAAAATAGTACTTGAAACCTTATCTAACCTTACCCTCTATAATTACTTACTAAATTAATAATTTTAGTAAGGAAAACTAATACCTAAGTAAGTAAATCAAGTACTGTAAATAGTTTATTGTTTGGCAAAAACACCCTCTCAGTTAGTTTCTACTAAGTTGGTACCCAAAGAGTAAATCAAAACTGGTGAATAACTCAATCTCAATGAATTAGTAGTTACTTTGTACTTGTTGTGCAATTGTTTCTGAGATGTGATGTGAGGTTCATTGCCAATTCACTGCAAATCACAATAGAATGACTCACTATTGTGTGTCGTTGTAAGTAACTCATAATGACTAACCAGTAATGGTCAAAATAAGGAGTAAAACCAATAGGAAATTGTGATAAATAACTGCCTCATAACATTAGCGATGACTTGTAGCACTAAAATTTGTTATTACGCACCTACCGCAGCATATACGCTCTTATTTATAACGTGTAGGTAAACCAACAAAAGCAGTGCCTTTCGTTGCATTAGCCTCATTTCTCGTCAGTCATTGATCAATAACTGTTGCAAATTAACGTGTGTCAGCTAACTGTTAAAATAAAACAAAAATGGAGTTCGGATACACTAGTACGGCTATCATTTTCGTACTTTGTATTTGTTTCGTGCATAATGTTGTTGGGATGCCAAGAACGGTCCCAAAACCGGATGATGCCGTTCCGGTAGAGACATTCGGAATGGAGCACATAGAAAAATTCACGACTGAGGAATCAATTTCAAGTGAGTAAAATTTTAATAGAATTGTAACGTGTTTCTTTTTTTACTTAACGCTAATCGCTTCTGCCGATCGACTCTTCTTGCCTTGGGCTCAGACCAAATAAAACGTACCTGAAGACGGAGTTCTGTGAAAGGCAAAATGAATTAGGGAGGTAAAAGTACCTACGTGTGCATACAGTAGCTAGATACAGTCGGATGCACACACGTGCAACCAAACTCGGCTAAGCCGTTGGTCACCGAAGCGTAGTTTTACATAGTCTCAACTTTCTTGCTAGCAAACTCTGTACTTATTCACTTTTATTTGATCTGAGGGTCGGAGCTAACTCGTCCGATTAGCCCTTTGCGTGGAACATATTCAATACCTGCTAGCTATGACTGTTTAGCAAGGTCGATGACGATGTCGATGACGTGTTCCTATTTCAAGAGGGCTATAGACTGTAAATGTATTCAATGCTTTTTTTTCAGGGGTCCAAATTCCAGGCCGTGTATCCTGCAAGTTTCTGGACGCCACAGAAGATGAAGTTTGCATGAAGCATTGCCTACCAAAGGGATACTCCTATGGAGTATGCGTCAACAAGACTTGCACTTGTGTTTAAAAGGAAAAAAATACAATGACACGTTTCTCGCATACTTAAATGATGTGTGAAATAAAATTTTGAATGAAATGACAAATTATCAAATTAAACATTCCTCAATAAAGTAGTAACAATAAACTGCTTGCGTTTCATTGTGTATAAAGATATTAAATAAATTTACATAAGACGAAAACAACGCTTTAATTTGCATTCTCTTAGATTACTAAGGTCAATAAATGAATAGTCAATGGGTAATTTCAACTTGTTTAATTGCAACTTGTTTTAACAGTATAATCATGTTCTCTAACTTAACTTAATTCTAGGTTTTAATAGTATTTACTGAGTCAATTAAACCTAAATAAGTTGTCGTAGAATGTACCCCAGTTTACTATTTACATATCTACCTTACAAAAGACATATTTAAAAAAAAAATAAGTGCCTAGTTACTTATTACCTGCAATTACTTAGATAATCTTGCTATTAATAAAATGTCAGGCGAAACAAAAGATTAAGTACCTAAACTTAATCTAAATGTAATCAAAAATGTTAAATGTGTTTGTTGTGGGGCCAGCTGCAAAATAATATAAACTAGTTGTTGCCCGCGCCTTCGTCCACGCAGGATTAAAAAAAATATCACAGGCAGCTTCGACTTCACGACACTTCCAACAATTATCGTTATATTTCAACCAATTTACACAAAACCTTGACAAATTGTATACTTCCACTAAATCACTATCTATTGGTGGAATTCCATACAGTACCTAGGTAGTTTAGTCGCGAACAGACAGGCAGACAGGCGCAGCGGAGGAATTTGTTATATACTTCATATTTAGAGACACCAATGGGTCTAGTTGCAAACTATGCAAAGCTTGTTCAATAGATAGGGATAAACACCTCACGTGAATGAAGTGCCACTAGACTAGCTAGCAAAAAGTTTTCAACCAGCCTGAAGAACGCCCGATTTGCATTAAGACAAGTATAGGACTAAATTATGAGAGGTGACAAGTGGCCCAACGTCCATGTGAGGTGGATGTACCTGAATACTGCGCAACGGGTAAAATTAGGTACATATAGATAAATTCTTAAATACAGTCATATTAAGCATCCAAAATTCGAGAACAAACATTCATAGGTATTTAAACATAGCAATATCTGGTTAATCTTAAGCTTGATAGTCAGGTTATATAGGTAACAATCAGGTTATCCTTCCTGTCGTTACAACTTCTAAAGCTGCGTAATATGTTTTAAATTCTAAAAAAATGTAGGCAAGCGTCATAGAGGGCATTGAACCCCCGCGCTGTACAAATTCGATGTTAACGTTCGGTATTGATAGGATGTAAACGGTGTTGGTTGGAAAGTTTTACATTTCTCACGAAAGCAACGATGATACAAGTAGCTACCGAATCCCGAACAGGAGTACTGAAGGCAAAGCACCTATTTTGATTTTTCACAAGAGCTTATAATCTCAATGTGATTAATTGCCGGAATTTGAGACTTTGTGTGTATCATGGGCTGAATAATGGCATCAGCTTCTTCTCTAATTTTTTTCCAGCTTATGTCAATGTCCTGTCTCGTTGTTAAATGAGAACAGACTACGAATCGGATAATGTATCTGCCGCGGTAAGTGGCTGCTACCATGTAAATTTCCTTCTTCTCAGTCAAATTGTCTAACAACTTTTTCGTAACAATGTCTCCATCTTTTAATCTGAAGCATACTAATCCCATTGATGGCTCTGGTTCTACCAAAAATCTGGCGTCATCCCGAACTAACTTAGCAAAATGTTGCGCCAGACTGATTTGGTTTCTGAGGTGACTTCTTATGCCCTCAGCGCCGTATATTCTTAACACAGTCCATAATTTAAGAGCTCTGAATCTTCTTCCTAGAGGTATTTGCCAGTGGCGATAATCAGGTATTTTAATGTCAGTCTTTATATCGTCTAAATAGATACGCTGTATATCAAATGTGTTGATTAGATCATATCCATTCTTTACCCACATTGCGGAACAGTCGAAGTTAACGAGCATCCACTTGTGGGGGTTGAAATCAAAAGAGTCTGCGTATTCAACTCCCTTCATTAATCCTCTGAATTCGGGGCACATGAAAGCTGCTCCTGCATAGGCTGCGTCGACGTGGAGCCACACATCGGATTCATTGCATACAGGCCCCAGCTCGTACAATGGATCGAAGGCACAAGTTCCAGTGGTGCCAAGGTTGGCGATTACGTAGCACGGTATCAACCCATTAGCTCTGTCCTCCTCGAAGGCGTTCTTAAGTGTTTCCCCTCGAAGTCTTCCATCCAGATCAGATTTGAGTATTCTCATTTTCATTGCACCAAGTAACCCAGATTTTTCTACTGATGAGTTACATTGATCTGAAGTGTAGGCAACGAGTTTGGCGTTCAGCTCACCTTCAACGAGGGAAGGGTCGTTACGCATGAGCCTGTGAACGGTTTTGTTTTTGGCCACTAGCAATCCGACTAAAGTTGCTTCACTTGCTGATCCCTGCAAAAAATACGAAATTAATATTATAAAGACTAGCTGTTGCCAGCGACTTCGTCTGCTAAGAATTCGTTTATCGCTATCCCGCGGGAACTACGCAATTTTCCGGGATAAAAAGTAGCCTATGTGCTATTCCAGACTTTTCTCTATCTATGTGCTGAATTTCATCCAGATCCGTTGGGCCGTTCTGGCGTGATTGAGTAACAAACAAACATCCATCCATCCATCCATCCATACTTTCGCATTTATAATATTAGTTAGATTAGATTAGATTTCATGAACAATATCAGAAATGAAAAGCAGGTAAGTATCTGATATATTTTATACTAACCTGAATGACTCCACCTCCCGGTCCATCCGAGCAGTGAAGGAATTCCTCAGGCAGTCCCAGTAGTTTGCCCAGCCAGTTCATGGTAACCACTTCCAACTCGGTGCATGCCGGGCTGGAATTCTGCAAAAATGCAAATAAGACATTAAGTGAGTTGATGAATTTTAGGTTGTCCCTATTCGGCTAGCGACATTACAAAGAAAAAAAATCTTGGCCTCCTTTATTACAAAAAAAACTTTTAATTACAAAATAAGTACCTGTCTCCGTTAGTAATAAATTATTTAAACCTACCCAACTAAACCCAATAACAGCCAAGCTGTCGCAGAGCAGCCCTCCCACAATGCCTGGAAATGAGCTTCCTGTCGGGTAGAAAGCATGGAATTGCGGTGAGTGCCAGTGAGTTATCTGAAATAAAACACCCAAGTCAGTAAGAACATGTAGTCAAACATGCTAAACCCAAAAATACACGAAAATATTTAAAGCTTGCGTGTGATCATGACAATAGATATGATGAGATGAGATGAGATTATGACCTGGGGCCTTACCATGACGTCCTAATTCCGACGCAGTTCAAGTTTTAGCTGTCACTTTTAGTATGAATCTGACAGCGAGCGGACCTAAACTGAAACGCATTAAGACGTCATGGTAAGGCTCCTGCAGAGAAAAGAAACTCCCCGATTACAATAAGCGCCGTTATTTTGGGTTACTATTGTTTGAAACTTGTATTAGGTAGGTACTTAGATACTTTGTGCGCTGATTATCAATACCGATTAAAGTTATAAAAAACTGGCCAAGTGCGAGTCAAACTCGCGCACCGAGGGTTCCGTACAAATTCGCCAAGTTATTATAAAATCCGGTGTTAGCAGAGCCCTGCTCTTAAGCAAAATGCAGTCCGAGGTCATTTTATATTGGTTTCTTATAAAGACAGACAGAAATTATTAAAAAAAAAACTACTTAATAGATCTCGTTCAAACCAATTTTCGGTGGAAGTTTGCATGGTAATCTACATCATATATATCTTTTAGTTTTATCATTATCTTATTTTAGAAGTTACAGGGGTGGGGGGGACACATTTTACCACTTTGGAAGTGTCTCTCGCGCAAACTATTCAGTTTAGAAAAAAAAGATGGTATAAACCTCAATATCATTTTTGAAGACCTATCTACAGATACCCCACACGTATGGGTTTGATGAAAAAATAAATGTTGAGTTTCAGTTTTAAGTATGGGGAACCCCAAAAATTTATTGTTTTTTTTTCTATTTTTGTGTAATAATCTTAATGCGGTTCACAAAATACATCTACTTACCAAGTTTCAACAGTATAGTTAGGTTCTATAGTTTCGGAAAAAAGTGGCTGTGACTTACGGACGGACAGACTAACAGACAGACAGACAGACATGACGAATCTATAAGGGTTCCGTTTTTTGCCATTTGGCTACGGAACCCTAAAAATGCCCAAATTGGTATTATTAATTAACTAATGAATACAGACGCCAGGCATAATTGATTGACTGAAGTCATTCAAGACATCCTTCCAGCTCTCTGGCTCTTCAGGAGCGTTTTCAGGTAAAAGTTTCAGCAAATATCCAGGTTCCACTGACGGCAATACGTCTCTGTAAAATAAAAAAAATATATAGAAATTAATAAGATATAAAACTTACTTATACATATAATGCAGAACAATTAAGTATTTTACCCTCCTAAGACCCCGCGTACAAATTTTTGTACATATTCCACATTCAAATTTAAAAATTATGTGAATCACAGAAAGTTACTTTTTCAAAAGTAAAACGTAATACTCTGGGTCTTAGGAGGTTACAAGGTTATTAAAAACCTAACTTTTACTTGATTTTCAGGCATACTAGTGGCCTAATCGACTTGAAATTAAATTATCTCTATGCACGATGAAGTAGGAAGTATAGCGAACAAAATGAGCTTAGTTGAGAAAGTATTCTTTTCTGCCATCGTGATTTTTTCATAAGACTGGTACCTACCTATATAGTCAGCAGAAGAATCAATAGGTACGTAAATGGGTTCCAAAGTTTATGACCCGCGTTTTAAAAATCTACCCAATCGATGGTACAGCAATCTACTCATTAGTTAGGTATAATAGGTACCCATGAAAACCTTAGGTAAACAAACATTGTTCAATAAATGCTTAATAAATGGTTATGTCACACAAACAATGGAAGGAAAACTGTACATTTAAATAAAGTAGGTATTCGTTGCAGCTTGCTCATTAGTCAGGTATTATCTAGTAATTTAAATCTCAATAAAAACTAAGGTTTCTTTCGTGTCTCGAATGATTAGCACAAAGCAATAAAAAATGTGTTCTTAATTAGTTGACTGGCTAATACACTGACGAGCATAATTGACTGGTCGCTTCCCTTACAAAGGTGTATGAAAAGTGACCCGATATTTTTTCCCGTCAGTATACGTAGATTGGAGTTGTCACCTGCGAAATATTGTGGTTGAGGAGAGACTTTTCATAAAGAAATAATCCCTTGAGTCTTTGAATTTAAAAAAATATCGCTTTTTTTTTATGTTTTTTAAAACTTTATAGCATATTATATAATATCTAATTCAAAGAAATCTTAAAATATTTTTTTTTAATTATTTATAAGCAATTCAAAATTGATGAAATTTGAAATATGACCACTTGACCGGGAACGGGCCATGATTGGTCGCCATGGCTGTGACGTCACAATGTTAAAGCAATTTCACGACAACTAGTACTGGGTTAACGGCTGATTTCACTAAAAATATCCGAAATTTAATACAAAAAATATCTGCTGAAGTTTTTTTTATGAAATAAGGTGGCAAACGAGCACGCGTATCACCTTATAGTAAGTAAATTTTTGTTTTAGTCATGTGTAGGTAGGTAAAAAAAGCTTAATCCTGATAATGTTTCTGATTTATGTGAACTGGATTGATTTTACTGGACCTGAGATTTCACAATAAAGTACCTAAGTACAGTGAAAGATACTGAATCGCTTACCTACCACTGTGGAATTTTAACATACACCCTGCCAGAGATATTATTGCTAAATTGTACCTATTAGGTAGGTTACGTGATTCAGTTTCTACGACCGTAGGTACGTAAATTTTAATGGCTAGATTTTGTGGTTGATAGGTATTTCTAGTTTTTTTTATAATCCCGTGGGATTGTATTATATATTCAATGGGAATTTTTGCGGGTGTAAGAGCCTAACCTTGTTCTAGGTAGGTACGTTCGGATCGCTAGGTACGGTTAACGTCAAAGATATCTTTACACTTTAGTACCTTGTCGTTGTAACTATATGTTTGTAGTTTCATATGAAGTTGTCAAAGTGCTTGGAGCGACAAGGCACTAAAGTGTAAAGATATCTTTGACGTCGACTGTACCAGCATCTTAGTAATCCTACCGCCAAGCAGCAATGCTTGCGCTGATGTGTTCCGGGTGAGGAGAGTAAAACAGCCCGATTTTGGCATAATTTTTTAAATCCAAGATGGCGGATGACATTTTGACACTAAAAATGTTTATGGGTGTCGTTTCGAGTAATTTGGTGGCTCTGAGCCCGGTTTTGGCATAATTTTTTGGATCCAAGATGGTGAATGACATTTTGACACTATTGACACTAAAAATGTTTATGGGGGTCGTTTTCGAGTAACATTTTACACTTTTTTGTGTTTTTTGTGTCAGTAATGTCAAAATGTCATCCGCCATCTTGGATCCAAAAAGGTATGCCAAAACCGGGCTGAGAAGAACCAAATTACTCGAAAACGACACCCATAAACATTTTTTGTGTCAAAATGTCATCCGCCATCTTGGATCCAAAAAAGTATGTCAAAATCTGGCTCAGAGCCACAAAATTACTCGAAAACGACACCTATAAACATTTTTAGTGGCATAAGTGTCAAAATGTCATCCGCCATCTTCGATCCAAAAAATTATGCCAAAATCGGGCTCAGAGCCACAAAATTACTCGAAAACGACACCCATAAACATTTTTAGTGACAAAATGTCATCCGCCATCTTGGATCCAAAAAACTATGTCAAAATCTGGCTCAGAACCACAAAATTACTCGAAAACGACCCCCTTAAACACTTTTAGTGTCATAGTGTCAAAATGTCATCCGCCATCTTGAATCCAAAAAAGTATGCCAAAATCAGGCTCAGAAGCACCAAATTACTCAAAAACGACACCCATTAATATTTTAGTGTCAAAGTGTCAATAGTGTCAAAATGTCATTCGCCATCTTGAATCTAAAAAAATATGCCAAAATCGGGCTCAGAGCCATCAAATTACTCAAAAACGACACCCATAAACATTTTTAGTGTCATAGTGTCAAAATGTCATCCGCCATCTTTGTGCTCGAAATTCCGGGTTTTCTTATAAAATTCTCCTGGGATAAAATTAACGGGATTTTGAACTGAAATCCCACGACTTATTTACTTATTCATATAAATAGTTACTACCAAAGTGTACTCATCACAGTCATCACTATTCTCATCTAATTTTATGGTTTTAAATCCCGGTACCGTGGAAAGTTGGGATAGAAGCATGATAGAAGTATAGATAGTGCCATCCACAAAGACTCGTAGATGTATTAAAATTAACCTTTAACTACAAATTAATAAGAACCACGGTGGATGGCATCCATCGTGAATGACACCTACTATAGCCGGTACGTAAATCCAGATTATAAATTATAAAGTTCGTGTATGGCAAATTTTATCGAAATCTGTTTAGCCGTTTTAGCGTGAAAGAGTCACAAACCAATACGCTCTCACAAACAATAGCATTTTACAATAATAGTAGGATAATAACAGAATAGAGTAGATTAAAGTCAAAAAACTACGAGTGGAAACTAACATTGTGACGTCACACGCGGCTCGGCCTTGTTCGGGAACTGTCGGTGTGTTTTCGGTGCGGTACTCGACGATCAATTTTCTAATCGGTATAACTCGTTAATTATAGCGAATAAAAAAAAACTAAAAATACTTTTCTTACAAAACTTATATATGATCTTTCCATTTATGACAAAAAAAAATTTGATTCAAAAACTCAATTCGGGTTCCTTAGTTTAGAATTTAATTCCCAAGTATTGACTACTTACCTATATGATTCAAAAGTATTCAAATTATACCTAGGCACAGAAAAAAATACAATTCTGTGATTGAAAATCTTACTCCGTGGCTGATTTTGTAGTTTTACTTTAATTCGTAAATATCTAATATCGCAGCTTGAAAAGTAAATAAATAAATATCATGGGACAAATTACACCAACTGACCCAAGTCCCAAACTAAGCAAAGCTTATACTATGGACTATGGGTACAAAGCAACGGATAAACATACTTATATAAATAATAAAAAAAAAATACATACAACATCCATGACTCGGGCACAAACATTCGTATCATCATACAAATGTTTGCCCCTACTGGCCCCTACCGTGATTCGAACCCGGGACCTCTAGCTTCATAGTCAGGGTCACTAAACACTAGGCTATCCGGTCGTCAAGTAAGTAGGTAGGTAGGTACCTAGGTATGTATGTATGAAAGACGAAAGTACTGTAGTTTAAATGCTAAAGCCGTTTTAGTTGGCTTATTCAAATTTTGCCCTAAACTCATCAAAAGATTTCGATTTTATTTTACGTTATTGCAAATATTGCAATAGGATGAAACGTGGAGGTACAATATCCGAGCAAGTACTTGTATACTCGTATGTCGTCACAGTGTTTACTCGACGGAGTTGAAGGAAACGAATAAAAAACCGGCCAAGTGCGAGTCGTGCTCGCGCATCGAGTGTTCCGTACAAATTCGCCAAGATATTAT
This sequence comes from Pandemis heparana, assembly GCA_963854515.1. Taxonomy (NCBI): domain Eukaryota; kingdom Metazoa; phylum Arthropoda; class Insecta; order Lepidoptera; family Tortricidae; genus Pandemis; species Pandemis heparana. Next base: position 11,134,273 of record OY978008.1, on the reverse strand, counting down.
AAAATCCGGTGTTAGCAGAGCCCTGCTCTTAAGCAAAATGTAGGCAGTGTGAGGTCATTTTATATTGGTTATTTATACAGACAGACAGAAATAATTTAAAAAATAAACTACTTACTGGATCTCGTTCAAACCAATTTTCGGTGGAAGTTTGCATGGTAGGTAATTTACATCATCATTTTTTTTTAGTTTTATAATTTTCTTATTTTAGAAGTTACAGGGGGGGGGGGGGGGGGGCGACACACATTTTACCACTTTGGAAGTGTCTCTCGCGCAAACTATTCAGTTTAGAAAAAAAATTACTAGAAACCTCAATATCATTTTTTCATTTTTGAAGACCTAGGTATCTACAGGGTGTATCAGATAGCCCCTAACAATAATCAACTGGGGTATATAACCATAACCATACCTAGCTATAAAAGCTAAAAAAAAATATTTAAAAAAAAATTTACTCAAATTTTTTTTTAAATATTTTTTTAGCTTCTGTAGCTATGGTTATATATCCCAGTTGATTATTGTTAGGGGGTATCTGATACACCCTGTATAGATACCCCACACATTGGGTTTGATGAATTTTTTTTTTTGAGTTTCAGTTCTATGTATGGGGAACCCCAAAATCTATTGTTTTTTTCTATTTTTGTGTGATAATCTTAATGCGGTTCGCAAAATACATCTACTTACCAAGTTTTAACAGTATACGTTCTATAGTTTCGGAAAAAAGTGGCTGTGACATACGAACGGACAGACAGACAGACAAACAAACAGACATGACGAATCTATAAGGGTTCCGTTTTTTGACATTTGGCTACGGAACCCTAAAAATGCCTGTGTCTTGAAAAGAGAAAGAAAGAAAGAAGACATTTATTCTCTTTTGAAAGACACAGAAATAGAGCATACACACGATTGTACAAGAAACCGGCCAAGTGCGAGTCGGACTCGCGCACCGAGGGTTCCGTATCATTATCTATAAAATATCTATAAACCAGTGTAAGCAGATCCCTGCTCCAAAGCAAAATGTACGCAGTGTGGGGTCACTTTATATTGGTCACTGATATATACAGGCATACATACATATTTACGGTTTTCGCAACTATTCCTTAATTTGTGCTATAAGTCCTACCTTCATACCGACGACGCGGTTGGCCTAGTTGGTAGTGACCCTGCCTGCGAAGCAAGCGTCCCGGGTTCGAATCCCGGTAAGGGCAAATATTTGTGTGATGAGCACGAATACTTGTTCCTGAGTCATGGATGTTTCTATCTATTTAAGTATGTATTTCTCTATATAAGTATGTATATCGTTGTCTAGTACCCATAACACAGGCCTTACTAGCGCTTACTTTGCGACTAGGTCAATTTGTGTGAATTGTTCCCTGATATTTATTACCTATTATTATTATTATTATTATACCAAATTTCAAGATTCTGCGTTCACGGGAAGTATCCTGTAGGTTTTGATTCCATTGAGAGTTGCGGAAATTTGCGGCATAAACGGCTGTATCTTTTGATTGCGTTGGCTTAGAAGTTTGATTTTTTTGCAGCTCTAAGGGGCAGTAGACCTGAGTATTTGATATAAATTTCAGCTTGATACCTCTACGCGTTTCTGAGAAAAAGGGTCTTGACAGACGGACGGACGGACGGACAACAAAGTGATCCTATAAGGGTTCCGCTTTTTCCTTTTGAGGTACGGAACCCTAAAAATGAAACATAAAACACAGACACGAATATAGATCAGCATTAATATGTGTGTGTGAAAGAGCAATTTGTTTTCAACTTTATGTTTTAACTATCTTTATTAGGTACATTAACTGAGTTGTACATGTACACGAAATCAGTTTCATTTATTATATTACTTAGGTAAAAATTCTTACCTCTTATTCAACCTTATTTAAGTTACCTACTAATCAACGTTAAGATTAAAGAAATACGTTAAATAAAGCGAATTTCATTTTTAATGTATGTACGGATATTGCTAACTGGATCCGTTTTTTCAAACCGAAGGCTTAGTTTTGTTTAAGTTATATCGCTGCAGGTGTTCCGCGGCGATATGTACTTATTTATTTACGGGAAGTGGATGTTGCACATAGCCACCAGTCGCTATGACATTACGAGTAAGTACATGAAAATTTCAGAGATATCTTGTTTACTAGCTGTTGCCAGCGACTTCGTCTGCAAAGAATTCGTTTATCGCTATCCCGCGGGAACTACGCAATTTTCCGGGATAAAAAGTAGCCTATGTGCTATTCCAGACTTTTCTCTATCTATGTGCCGAATTTCATCCAGATCCGTTGGGCCGTTCTGGCGTGATTGAGTAACAAACAAACATCCATCCATCCATCCGTCCCTACTTTCGCATTTATAATATCAGTTAGATTATGATGTTGTTATAGAATCACGCATGTTCATCAAAAATCAAAGCAAATAAGTACATAATCATACACCCCGAATATCTTACTGTTATCTTACAGGTACCTATCTATACATATACATACACGTATCTATCTATGCTTTAGGTATTCTTAGAACAGAAACGCGATAATTCTAACGCATTCGCTGCCAGCTGCCAAACCCGAGACTTCTTCAGATGCCACTGACGCACATGTGCGTTCAAATGCCTGTAAAATTATGACAGCAGCACTCACTGGGCGAAAGTCACGAAAACGCATATAATACTCCTTTCATTCACTCAAAGGTCGACTGGAAGAGATCCCTTAAAGGGATAAGTCCGCCTTTGTGCATGTATCTCAGTGTTTGTCAATTGTATATGTCTTGTTTATTTTGCACAATAAAGAGTTTACATACATACATAGACATATGCGTCGGTGGCAGTGAATGAGTTAAGATGTTTAGTTTCACACAGTTTTAGGTGAAAATCCAGTTTGATCGTTCCATACGTTCCAATTAGGTACCTACTTAAATTCCTGAAATTCACACTAGCCTGATTCTTTCCCAACTAGGTACGACTATTTAAAAGATAGGTACCAACCTTGTCCGTATGGTGTCGTAGTAATCCGCCATCAGATCTATGGCCGCCTTGCCAAACTCACGAAACTGCTGCGAGTCCATCTTGAACCACTTAAACTTTAACCTTCGATCACAAACTATTAAAACCCCTTTACTCCAAATGACTAAACTGGGTAAGAGCAGTCTGCAATCTTAACGAATCGGTTATACTAGCATCTGGTGTTCGAGTCTCGCCCAGTTGACGATCAGAGTGACAATGGTGTCTCGAGGCACCGGAGCTGGATATATAGGCGCACGCGCAGGTCAGCTTTCTACGCGATGAGATCGCTGGTTCAGGTGCGCGGGCGATTGTTTGTGTCGTTAAATTAATCTTAACATTTTTTATTATGGGGTAATTTACACAAATTGATCTAGTCCCTGACACAGCAAAGCTACTGTACTCATGGAAATTGGACAACAGATACATGATTACCATACACTATACATACCATATACATACTTTAGTATATAGGTAACGTATCCGGTCCAAACATTCGTAACCATTGTGATTCGAATCCGGAACCACAACCTTCGTAGTCGTCGTCATTATAATCGGAAAATTATCGGGAATAGGCTATACAGGCTGTATCAGATAGCCCCTAACAATAATCAACTGGGGTATATAACCATAGCTACAGAAGCTAAAAAAAACATTAAAAAAAAATTGGAGTAATTTTTTTTTATATTTTCTATAGGAATGGTACTAGTATTAACTGTAATCATTCCTATAGAAAACATAAAAACAAATTTACTCAATTTAAAAAATAATTTTTTTTTAGCGTCTATAGCTATGGTTATATACCCCAGTTGATTATTGTTAGGGGGTATCTGATACACCCTGTATAGTTATAACTATACTAAGCTATCCGGTCGTCACTTATTAAAGGCACAGCACAGGATAAAGAAAAATATGTGCTCGTCTATTCCTTGCCAACTGTAAAACCCAAATCTTTTTGAGGTATCGCGAAGGAACATGTGCGTTCATAAATGACTGCTGAACTATGACAGCGAAAAATCATGAAAACGCATATAAATATATGTGTACTCGGCAGTGAATGTCTTACGTGTCATGATCATGATCTAGCCGTCTTTCTCAAACTATGCAATATCTTCCAGCGGAAAGCAAGTGGAAATCGAGCAGGCCCTAAAAATTCGTGTAAATCGTGAACGCAGGCCTTATACTCCGAAATTCTATTTTCGAAGTTCGTTTCGTGCCGTTTTTCTCTCACTAATAGTTATTAATTTGAGAGTGAGAGGGATGGTATTGATACGAACTTCGAAAATCGAATTTCGGAGTAGCCCCCCTGTCCTTTTATAGCATATTGACATACTTGCTTAACACGATTGCAAACACCAATACGAAATACTTTGAGTTAAAAAATTCAAATTGCCATATAGAAGTTACCACCGGATTTAAAGCATTGATGAGCTCTGGATTACATAGGTAACTTTTTTGTGTCGCAGTTCGGATCACTTTGAGAACGACTGCAGTGCTCTAACCAATTAAAATCGCAAGCTTATCATACATAACTAATCAGACGATTCAATTAATAACGACCTTAATCACCTTGCCGATAATATTGAGAATAATAACAGACTGTTTTCAAAGCTGCTTCACCACTCTTTAAGAGGGTGCATCCCTACTGAGCTGGCAACGTTGCATTTTTGGTGATTTTTTGCGATTATTTCACAGAATGAATGAAAGTTTCAAATGTCCGTTTGTAGTGCACTTCCTTTTGAAGTAGTTTTGTTGTTTGTTCAGTTGATTTTCAGACTTATTTACAAGTACTTTTTGAGATCGCGGACACTACTCTGACTGAGGACTCTTAACGTTTTTCTATACAGGGATTTTCGAGCGCGAAAAATTGATCAAGCTAGATCCAATATTGATCTTATATTTTTGTGTCTTGCAAAATGAATAAATGTCTTCTTTCTTTCTTCCATTTATGGGAAAACCTTAGACTACGAGACCACAGGCGACACCGTATTCCAAATACTTCCGTACCTTCTCTGCTTGAGCCGGCTATCCCAACTTTTTGTATCCTCGTGTTATTGCATATTCATGTTAACAAATTGATTGATTAGTATATGTATAGTTATCGACAAGCAAATAGCGATCGCACGGCTCCGCGGTCAGTGGCGCGTGGCGCAGCGGTCAAGGGCGGTGGCGTGCCGGCACCACCACCTTATTGCTTCCGACTCTGACGCTTCTCCGCTCAAAATTGCAGCTTCCTTCCTGAGTGACTGCAAACCTTAGCTGTCGATTAATCTGTGTTTCTACTGAGGCGGAGCAGAGCGGAGACGTGCTGAACCCAGACAAATTTAAATCAAGACGTAGTTCTGCAGAATGTAAAGTAAGGCCGGTTTCAACTATGCCTTTCTGTGTGCGACATTTGTACCTATGTCACAGTTTGGTTGCGCTTGTGTGTACCTAAGGGAAATGTATTCACGTACCACGTCGTCACTCAAACTCAAGTGATACGTCACCTTATTGGGATAGGGTTCTACGTTGGTACGGGAGTACATTTCCATTACTGTACCTACGCACACGCTAAGCCGTAGTCTAAATCAACCTCAGTTCGCCGTTCACTCGCAGGACACGGTTTTGATTTGTTATTTAGTCTGAGCAGCACCAGGAGGACTTTGACCTAATGGGAAAGGAACCCGGTTTTTGGCTATAAAAATGGAAGTTATTTTGTTGCTCTAATTAATGTAATAATTAATTCTCTAATCGGCGTTAGGTAACCGGTATTACTAATTTATTATATTTGGTACTAGCTAGTGCCAGTGACTTTGACTGCGTTGGCGTGGACCTCACTTCTGCAAAATTATTTGCAAAATCCCCTACCTACCTATCGGAAATCAAAGTAAGGTTCTGTGGTAAGATACCTAGTATTAGATAGTATCATTTGAATTTGACCTAGATGGCGCCAGTGGTCTTTAATTTGTAAAATAGAAAGACAGAGCGCATTGAAAACAAAATTATGAATAATTTTTTATTCGATGTAATACCTATTTGTTTTTTTGTTTGTTTGCGTTTTCATTTTTTTTATATTTAGGTAACTTATAAAGTGGTTTATAATTATAAGTACTGACTGTCACGGTTTTTGTATAAAAATGCTACCTACATAAAAACTGTAAATTTATAGTTAGGTAGGTACCTACAGAATTAAGTACATACTGTCAATAGTTTAGACATTTTATTTACTTTAGTGACCGTTTTCTGGACGTTTACTCTACGTTATGAAATTTTCGTTAGGTACGGGAAGACAGGTCCTACTTAATTAACTAGACGATCATATTTTATTTATTTCGGCCAATTCATCGGTGCATTCATTCGATTATAAACATGGTAATAGTTTTAATACTCACAGAGAGTAACGAATTCTTAGAAAATTCACAAATAACCTAGAATTTGTGCTGATTATAATTATAGCTAATAAATTAGTTATAATTCGTACCTATCGATAAAATGACGCACTAAGTAGCTATTCTTTACAATTTTATTGAGACATTAAATGCAAACTATTTCATAAATGAGCAATATAAAATACAGAAAAAAACGAATCATAGAATAGGTACTTACTTATACAAAAACATAATTCAAATAGAAATTAATTCGAAAACGACTCGCTGGTGCAATTAGTTGAGACAAAGAATATTCTGTAAGTGCGAATGTCCATTCCACAATCTGAGGTGAAGGTGACAGAGTACTTTTCAGCCTTGTCGTCCGCTGGTATGGTGATGGGCAGGGCGAGCATGGCCGGCGTGTGATGCGCGAGCTTGACGTGCTCGATGCGAGGGATCAACGCGCGCGACGTCACCCTATAACCAACTTCACTTCGTAAAATATGCTTCACATCCGACATATTAGTCCCGCCTTCAGCTAACAACATCCCCAAGACCAATTTTCCTGTTGTTGTTTCTGAAACAGTAACAATCAATGAAATACTAGCAATACATACGACTAATCCGAACGACTCAATAATAATATAAGTTCTTACCGATAAGCCGATCAAAAACATTCATCATAATTAGCGACGCATGTTCAAGTAACGCATACCGCAACGCTTTAAGCATCAGCTCGTTTCGATGAGGAATCATCAGCACCGTGGTCCGATAGCACTCGCAGGCCTCGCCACAAGTGCATGGATCCATTGGCCAAGTATGCACTTTTGTTTGCAAAGTATCTATCGCCAAGTCCCAGCGAGGTTGCGTCGTAACCCTGATGAAAAACTCGCCCAACTCACCTCTGAACCAAATCCAGCTATTTCCTATTTGCGTGCTCAGGCAAATTATTTGCAGATATAACTTGTGTTCCTGAATATCTTGCCCAGTTTCCTTTGGCAGTCCGCTTAGGTGTATGTCTTTTTCAATAAGGTTTAGTCGTTGTAGATAAAATCTGGGCATTGTGTTGTCATTAAAAGAGACTGGGATTGTAGGTTCAGTGTCAGTGATATAAACCTTATACGAGCCGGGAAGGGCGAAAGGTGATGAAACGAGTATATCAACTTTGTTAGGACGATACAGGGGTCCCGTAACCTTGCATTTTCTAACGGGGTTCAATAAACCTATATGTCCATGTAATACGAATATAATATATGTATCGAATATTCTTGTCTTATTGTATCCATGTACCAGTAGAATGGCATTTTCTTCATTAACAAAATTGGCTACATATTTAATGTTCAGATATATTTTCTTACCATTATCGCCAGATGGAGCTTTTTCAACGATGAAATTGTTTTTGTTATTGTTTAGGATTATCAAATTAAAGAGTAACGATTCTTGGGTCGTTGGACTAATTGCAACTTGCCTTGTAGAACTCCTTAGAAGAGGAGGATTGAATTTGATATGATCTTTTGGCTTGAACATTGGCAAAGCAACATATAAATGAATGGATAAAAACAGCATTTGCAGAAAATTTGGTTGAATAAAGTCTTTGCTGATTATTGGGAAATAAAACCTTAGTTGATTAAGAGCTTCGATAATCAAACAAGCGTTATTAATTATCCCACCTACCTCATCATCCTTATTTATTTCACAAAATATATTAAAATAGTCTTTCATGAACGGGCAATAATTTAAAATGGCCGATATCATTGCAATACCGTCCGACAAATCAGTAGTTATGTTAGTTACGACCTTTACTGGTTTGTGCTTGCCACGCAGGCTGTTGTGCTGTAGTTTCACTTGCTCATTATACCACTCAACGATAACTTTGGTAATGTCTCTTGGAAGAGCACTCAAACATACACAGTCAAAAAAGCAGCTATCCATGATGAAAACTTTATAGCTCTGTATAATAAAGTCAACCCAACTTTGCTTATTCAATCTGTCGAAAAGATTTCTATCAGCGAGAAGTTCTTGCATTAAAATTATATCTGCATTACATTTTGGGGTCTCATATTCGTTGTACGTCACAAATTGTTCGTAACTCAGCAAGAACCTTGCTCTTAGCACCCATAAATCCGCTCCACGAGATTGTAATAGCTTTATAATCTCTTTGTATGAATCGTGTGTCTCTTTCACATATTTAAATGATTCATCAACTCCAGTTGCACTGAAAAAAAAGTCTAGAGGAAGCATTTTCCTTAATACAAAACATATCTAGGTTGTCAGGTTTCATTTTTATAGTCCAAATGAAATTGGTAAAGTGGACTATCAGCTACTCGATACCCCTCCGGCGGCGTATGACAGCGGCGGAGGGCTCAAAACACACAATTATATTATGTTTAGCAAAATTCTATGGTTTTTGGAACTATAAAGAAAGAAGTATATGACCTGTAAATTTAATTCAGAATAGATAAGAAACTCGAAGTTTAGAGTAGCCCATAGACCTTTATTATTTAAATAATATAGAACCCGAGATCCTGCATGAAGTACATAGGATACGTACGATATCTTTCGAACATGCTTCATCAGTGGACCTGCTATTCTCCGCACGAAATTTAAATACGTTACATTTATTCCTTTCGTCTTCGTGCCAGAGCTGGTTACTGTAGATATAGCATGAAATGTGTCTGGTATTGTGGGATACAAATCTCTACGAAATCCTTGCTGAAACATCCATTTCTCAAGGAAATTCGAACAATTTTCCATATACTCATATAAATTGCGTTGTGTACTCAAAGGATAATATGGATATGGATTATCTTCAGGCTCAACCAAAAAATTTGAATGCAATGTCAAGATACAATGAGTAAAGCAAAAACTGATTTCAACATCACAGCCAGACCCACAATCGTGACAGAAATTAACAGTTATGCATCGTGCGTACGAAGCATTGCAACAAACTTCTATATCGATTGTAGCAATTGTATAAGTTTTGTGCTTTTCTTCAATTATTTTGGATTCAACAAAGTTGACTGTCAGGTTGTTTTCTTCTTTTGAAGTACAATAAAAACTATCAATGTTAGAACTTTCTTCTAATTTAATGACGAATGTTCGTCGAATAGTAGTTCCGACTCGGCAAGGCGGGAAAACGATTCTATAAGTGCTAGGTATCATAGATGGTGTTGCCCTTTTTCCTTTGAATTCAAGATTATAATAGGGTATTGTCATATGCTTATCCAGAAAGAGCGTTGCTAAGGCGACAAATCTGCCATGGCCTTTAGGATGAAATTTCATAGTCAATGCAGCTTCTTGTCCACGATCTAATTCAAATTTAATGTTAGTTTCATTTATAATAGACTCATTTTTTTCCGTTATTAAGTCAAGGCTGAAGTTTGGTGCAAGTTTTGATGTCAAAATTGTGATATGTAAGTAATATTTGGATACATTCATCATCGTAAATTCAATACAATTTTTTCCACTAGCTACATAATTGATTTCGAATTGATGAACAGAAAATTCAATCCAAGGTACAGTTATCACTCCCATTATGCGGCAAAAACTAATGTCTTTTCCTACTGCTTTCACTTTCACTCTAGGATTATTCTCATAGATCCTGAAAATACAAATGCAGTAATTAATTAAAAATAATTATATGAACTTGTTTTTGTTTAAATGAAAACAATGAAAACTTACTGTTCGTATTCACCAATGTAATACTGCAGTTCTGTGGACCAAGCGTTTTCATTAGGCGGACCTAACAATCCATTTATTTTAAAAGGAACATACATTTCGTACTCTCGACGAAATATGTCATAAACCTTTATAAATACTGTCTTAGTTTGTCCACCTTCTACAGTGAATTCGTATACTCTTTGTTTCTCGGTTCCTACGAGAATGTACACGTTGAATATATTGTCGTCGCCTGTCTCTAGAACCTGTATAACACTTCGTAAAGGAGTTAAATTCTGGAACGTCACTGGTACATACGTTATCATATAACAAGGTACTCTAGACATGTATATATTTTTTGGGTGTATTAGTATTTTAGGTTCTACAACATTGCCACTTACAGGCAATACCACATTTTCTTTATTATTGATTTTTACGTAAATATCGAAGGAAAACTCTAATACACATGATATTTGTACTTTGATTTCAAAAGTCATTAACGTTTTCGGTCGTATTGTCCCACTCATTGGCTCTATTATAAGCCCCGGAATCAATGGTTCTATGACATAGAATAGTGCGATTTCTCGGGACGAATTTTCTAATTTAACTTTCTCAATGGTTTCTAAATTTAATGCGATGTCTTTGAAAAATACAGCGGGTTGCAAAAATTTTATAGATAATTTTCGTGTTATAACGTTTAGTTCGATTGGAATCACTTCCTTGGGTTCAGACACGAAATTCACCTCGTGTGTTTTTGACTTCGTAGCTTTGCACACATAGATCACATCACATATTTTTGAGGTGTGATTTGGAATTGAACCACTGCTGGGTATTATTTCAAAAGGTGTATCTGCATGTAATTCTTCCCATAGAAAACTCACCGGTAAATTGTAATTATTGCATATCCTTACGGGAACTGACGTAGTAAAGCTTTCATTCGTGACCATGCCGAACTTTAAGCATCTTTCTTGTATAAATAATGTAGGAGTACCAACTTGAAGTTTATATGGATGTTTACGATTATATTTATTATCTAATGTGTACTCAAAAGTACCCCTATGGTTACCTTCTACATAACCCAAACAAAAAACGGTAACTTTTGTTTCTGTCGAAGGTTTAAGTTTCATAGTAAATTTTTTCAATTTATTTTCTGTGTAAAGGACACAAGCGTCCTCTAATAATTTTATGTTGACGTCGTATTTTGCATTATTTTTTAACAATATACTATTTTTGCCATATGTTTTAAGGCCTATTTTCCCAAAATCCACATTAAATGGCAAAATAAAGACATCAAAAACCTCGTAAGCATTAACTTTCTGCGGGGGCTTTTTACAAAAATTGTATTTGTTGTCTATTGATGGTTTTGATTTCATTGTTAGTCCTGGGTAACATTTTACAGTTCCAGTACACATTCTTTCTTTTGTGGGTACTACTTTGTGAGATGCTTTACATATTTGTAAAAAGTCTGCAGCTTTTGCTTTGTGCTTTAAATGGGTTGTCAATTCGTCATCAATATAAGTATATTTGATTTCGGGTTCGTATATCTTATGCATAGATTCAGGGTTTACCACAACTGGTTTTTTATTAAGGACAACGGTCCATTTCATAGTAACTTCGTAAGTTAAAAAATTGTCATCCTCTTCCGTTAAGTTATTTTCGGGGTCGTGAGGATTTCTCACATTAAAATAGAATGAATTTTGCTGCTTGAAGGTTTTAGGTTTGATGGATACAGATACTCTTCTTGAAGAATTCGGAGGTAAAGTAAATTTATCGGGGGTAACATCGCAACCGCTGACTCTCACGTATTGAAATTTAGCTGCTATGAGATTCGAATCGTTTCTTAAACGTACAGATTTTGTTTCTTTGGTGTTCATAATAACATGTCCGAAGTCGATTGTTTTTGGATAATGGCTGATTTGGGTATATTCATACTGCCCTGACACATAGTAGCGTCCTATTTCTGAATGGGCTTCCTCATTGCAGCAGCGAGTCCCGTCCACGTGGATTAAGCGGAGGTCGAACACAAATCTGTTATCGCACTGACTGCTGCGTTTAGCTTTTGAAATGCATTCGCTACTTGGTGTAAACGTTATTTCAATGTTGTAGTCATCAATATATTCAATCTTGTATGCTCTATGCGCCGCAGATAATTCACGCGCTTCCTCGAACTTCTACGAACAATCAGATAAAGTTTTATAACAGGTTTATCATTACGACATTATAAATTAATTTACGTTATATAAAACAAAAACAATACTAGATAAGTACCAGCAATTTTCCATCGTACATGGTTTTTATATAAGCGGACGTTGTGACATCTGCTCCTACGTCGAGGTTCATTGTCGTGGATAAGCCCACGAACGAGGTGGGAAACTCCACCACCTCAAATCTTTGAAAAACGTTGTCTGGTCGAAATTGCTCGCACATTTTAGTATTTTATGCCTTGCATATCAAACAATTAAAGCCAGTCATAATAATCACAAAACACAATTTAAGTATTAAAAAAACACTAAAATCGGCGCCTTACTCAACTAAATACAAAATGAAATTGAAATCAATAATAATGAAGTCCATGAACATCGAATCTGACTTAATGTCATAATTTTCGGCTGAACAAAAAGTATGCCATGTAAATCACGGTAAATAATTTAGTCTTTGATTACAATGTCATTTCCAAGTCAACTTTTTCTTTACCATCTGTTGTTAATTTTGCAAATAGTTCCATTAAAATTTGAACTTACTTATTTTATTATTTTGAAAATAAGGTATTTAAACGCCCTTTAAAAAATAAACGAGCAAGTGAAATTTCAAAAAGTGTATTTACAAAACGATAAAATTCGATAACGATTGCTATAATTTTCGAGTTTCCTTTCTTCACAACGGTGCCAGATGAGTAGAAACGAAGTGCCCCCGCGAACGGGATAACGTGCTGGAGTAATATTGTAGATGGATGTAAGCACCGGGGGTGTGTCGTACGACTCGGGCAAATTAGTTCGGGGCGGGGGAGCTGCCCCGCCGCCCCGGCCTAGGGGTTTATCAGATTCAGGGGGTAAAAAATTACTTCTCAATGGGAGGTAGGAGGGCGGTGACGAGGCAACTGCGTCGGCGCGTTGTGAGCGTGGGCGGCGCTGCCACGTGGGGCCTCGGCGGCGAGCCGTCCGTTACCGGTTGCTGTCGCTTCGGCTAAAGTCACATGACTGAGGTCCGCTATTTTGAGGAGCTGTGATCTTGTCAAAACGGGATGTTCTATCGAGTGGTTGAGTCAATGTGTGTTGATCGGACGTAGTGCATTAATGGAAGGAGGATACGGTGACGTAGAGTGCGTGGCTCGGGAAGGGCAGATGGACGGTCTGGATACTATGCATCCGCTGGACCCGCCGCCTCCTGACGTCCTGCTGGCGTTGCTGGCGAGGAACAAAGCGCTTGAAGGTGAGAGTTTTGACAATTTTTCAGTAATCCCTGTTAGTAAAGATCTTTATGGTAGGTATGGGAGGTATGGGAGGTTCTAGAAGGTGGGAAAGTTTCCTTTAAAATAATGCAAAATAAACAAATTAAAAAAAATATATAGTACACCAAGTGAATGTTTTACCATCTTTATGACAGTTCCTATGTAGTTCTTACTTTAGAAAGCAAACATCAAAGCTGATTGTAACGTTGACTTAGGTACAAGTGATAAGGGTCAATGCAAGGAATTCCGTTCATCCAAACCTTGCCTAATATTTATTTACTTATATGTAAACTTCATACATTCTATTCAGTCAGTAAAAAAGGTACACGCCTAATTTTTGTCCCGTCGGCAACCTGAATGAGCCTGTTGTCTTGGATGATTGCTGCTGAAACCCATAAGAGAAGATCATTAACGGTACTCACTTCAGTTTAACAAAGCCACCATCAACCGCCGTGTTTTGACTATCATCGTTCATCGTATTCCTAGCCGTTGCTCTTCGCATTCACCACAGTGGACGAGTGGACGGGATTGTTAATTTTTTTTAACCCCCCCTTTTTATATTTTTTTTAGAAAATATGGAGCACTTTAAGAAACTAATTTGAATATTTTGTCATTTCATGGCTTAATTTAATAAATATAATTGCTTAAAAAAATCTGATACGACTTTTCGTAAATTATATACGGCCGGCTGAAATAGGCAATTTTCCCACAATCCTTTGGAAATTAAAAAAAAAATAGTTGTCATAACTGTTGTGACTGTCATCTCAAAGTCAAATATATACTGTTTACCTTTGGTTTACCTACAATCTTATTGTATATTGCGTTAAATCTTGATCATGGTTATAATGAGTTGAGAATTTATGAATGTGGAAGTATGTGGCATTGTGTTTTGGTAGGTACCTACATCGAAATGATCCTCGCAACAATATTGTGTACTTATAAACTTTGAAGTATTCAACATTTACTTCGCGACACCACTTTTCTCTTAAATCTTCTCGGATCCGTGCGAACTATTGTTTTGGAGCTGTTTTTAGTCATTATTTCAGGTTGGAACGAAGCATTTTCTGTAATTTACATTATTTCGTTTTAAATCGACCGACAATTTTAAGTTTTCAACAAAACAATATTTACTTTACTGACATTGGGTGACACTGATAACTAGTTGACATATAAATTTAATAGAAAAACTAGATATTTGCCGATTTATTTTTTGGAACTACCAACAGTAGCCGCTCGGTAAGGTCGAATGAAGGTCAAATAATTTTTTTGCAAAATATCCGTAATCTTTGAGTATTTTTGAACGCCAGTAAGATAAAACAGTTCGCAAGCCCCATACTTCGAAATGGTTTTCAAATCAGAGTATGTTGTAAAAAAATGAACAATCCCAATTAAGTACAAACCTGTCATTGCTAAAGTACCTACCTACCTATGTTTTGTCTATGTCTATGTCTGACCAAGCCAAAATATCAAAATGCCAGATAAAGACAAACGAATGTTAAGTCAACGTTACCCCACGTAAGGCTACCACACGAATAAAAATAATGAGTAAGTACTGTCGTGCTCAAGTTAGTAGCTTAGGTACTTTGAACGCGCAAATAACAATAAATTAATGAATTGGCCATCTTGGCTTAAGTTACATCGTAAGCAAATAGAAACAAAAGAGTTAAGTAACCGGTGTCCCGTGTTACCAAAGATAGAAAATATAAAGCCGGGCGCTACAGTCAGGGTCATTGAGTCCTTCCTGTTCCTTGTACGAGACGTTATTATAATAGGTACATTTTTTTTTAACAAATAAATAATGTCAAGTGCAGTTGCCTTTAAAGCTGGAGTTACCTATTCGATAGGTTTGTAGTTGCAATGGCAAGGTCACAAGCGTGGTTGGCCTGTACCTGTACAGTTATGTTGTTTGTTTGAATATAATTGTTTTGACTGGAGTTATATTTTTTACTGGTCAGTTTTGATGATGGACAATACAGGAAAGGGGTGTGATTTACTAAGTGAAAGTAAGTAAGTAAATGCTTTATTGTATAAAGGCGAACTTATCCTTATAAGGGGTCTCTACCAGTTAGTCGTCGTTAATTGAACCTCATCTGTGATGTATCTAATCTCTGGGCTCGTGAGATATGTATAACTTGATTGTCTCTATACTTCATTTAATTTAGAATGCGAAACCACAATAGCATTGTATTGCGTCTGGTCAACTATTTCTTACCTAGCAAATAGTACAGTGCAATAGTTTGGCAGCCGCAAAATAAAATTGTTTTAATGTCACTTTATTTGCTTGTCTTCAATTGTTACTCTAGTACAAATTGTTAAGAGATTACAGTTCACGAACCGCAATATAATGTTGTTGTGGTTTCTCATCCTAAATTAAATGAAGTATAGCATGCATTAGGCCCTGGTCTAACCAAGGGCGAGGAAGCGATAAGCTATCGACTATTTTCTCGCTCAAGAAACGAACAAAAGATTTATAGATCTCGTGTCAGTAAAAGAGACAGATATATTATTTATATGTACTCGTAGTTGATCGCTTGCTGTTTACACCGCCGGCGAGGACTTTCTCCCTTCTCCCTATCCTATTAGTATGAGCCAGCTCGCTATATTATTCGATTCTTGCTCATTGTCGGCGCTGAGACCAGGGCCATAAGGTGCGACCACACCGCCGCTTAAAAAACGGTGAAGTTACGGAATCGCAACAAAAGATACAATCGTTTAAGCCGCAAATTTTCGAAACTCTCAAGGGAATCAAAACCTACAGGGTACTTCCCGTGAACTCAGAATCTTGAAATTTGGCATGAAGGTAGGTCTCATAGCACAGATATAGGAATAATTGCGCAAACCGTAAATATGTATGTATGTCTGTATATATCAGTGACCAATATAAAGTGACCCCTCACTGCGTACATTTTACTTTGGAGCAGGGCTCTGCTTACACTGGTTTACAGATATTTATAGATAATGGTACGGAACCCTCGGTGCGCGAGTTCGACTCGCACTTGGCCGGTTTTTTTTGCATACATACACATACAGGTACACGTTCTTGACAACAATACAATACAATAGAAATACTCTTTATTGAACACCACAAATCATTACAAAACAATACAGAAACAAAAAACAAAGTATACAATAGAATAGATTTACAGAGCCTAGAATAACAAGACCTAAAAGCCACGTATTTATATTTGTAACACGCTTATGTATCACATACAATTTATTGCAAATAAAGAAACTGAACTGAAACGTTTAGCGTGACCTTGGATTTATAGGTGAGGGGAATCAAAATAATGAGGAGTTGCTTCTAATTGTTTTGATTCCCCTATACTTCAGCCGCATCGCCTATACTATAACATGATTCCTAAGATTTAACTTTTCTTTTAATCTAACTAATATTATAAATGCGAAAGTATGGATGGACGGATGGATGGATGGATGGGTGGATGTTTGTTTGTTACTCAATCATGTCAGAACGGCCCAACGAATCGGGATAAAATTCGACACATAGATAGAGAAAAGTCTGGAATAACACATAGGCTACTTTTATCCCGGAAATTTCCCGCGGGATAGCGATAAACGAATTCTTTGCAGACGAAGTCGCTGGCAACAGCTAGTTTTTCATTAAATGTTGTTCAAATCGTATGCTAGTATTACTGCGTGGTAGTCACGTGGCAGGGTTGTGTTGTGCATGCTGCCACGCGACGGGGCGGTGTTGGTTGCCTCGTGGGCAGGGACGCACCATACGGCTTCATGTAATCAAGTTAAGTGCTCTTCACATTGTAGGAGCGTCGATGAACGCTTTTTGATTTTAACGCAGACATCGTAACGATCCGCCACTGTTGTTCGATAACGTTGCACTTAGTAAATTGTACAAATAGGCGGCGCGTACGATTAAAACAATACCTACATGAGTTTTTTTTATTAATAGTGGATATTTGGATATTGGAGTGGTGTTTTTGTTGTTTTTTTTTCCTTTTTCAACAGGGTTTCAGAGAACTGTTAGTGTTTAAATTAAAACATGAGTAAGATATATTTAGAGTAAGTAACTGACTACACCTAACTTACCTATTTGCGTTAATTGTTATTTTAGGCTAGCTGTTGCCCGCGGCACAAGATTGGACATCAATACACAGTTTTACTTTGGTTATGCAAATTAATTAATAAAAATGACAAGAATCTTATCTTATCTTAAAATTTATAAATATTTTTATATTACTTTTAAAAGTCTGTGCACCAACAACGCTCTATGTCAGCTACGAAATTAGTGGTAAATCTATAAATCTAACTAGCGGTGTGTTGTACATTCATATCATGAAATATTTTTTCATAGGTTCTTATTATGCACCATGATTGAGGATTATTTCGTCAATACATTCCCTTTTGTTAAGACCCTCATCTAATACCAAATCATTTTAAAGCCTATGATTACTCGGTTAGGGCGCGTTTAGCCGGCGGCTTGACCTATTATTATTTTACTAAACTATATTGTATGGAACAATAATAATTGTTGTTGTAACATAATTCGTACTCATATATCAGTCAATAATTGTGGTAGGATTATAACTGGATAGCGTGGGAATGGTTGCTTCAATCCATTCTTTGTAAAATGATCATAACCTACACGTTAAATAAAAAAAAAATGTAGAAGTGGTTCACAAGATGAAACGTATTTTCAAAACGTGAAAATTCATTAAATACCCTCTGAATAGAATCTACTTTAAAAAGTTATTTAAAAAAAAAGCACTCACCCTTTTTACAAAAAGGCGTGAGAAAAAATGGAATCAAACAAAAAAAAACTGACTCGTAATAGAAAGAGTGCGGAGACGTCTCCTATTATATTATCACATTAGGACCGGAAGTGGACACGTGTCGGCGCGTGCGCCGCCAATCGCTTCCTTCCGGTTTACACTGCACTCACACGTGTTTCGTTACCTGCGATATCTAGTGATCAAAGTACCATTGATAACATATGTTAAATTTGAGTCGTGTCCAGTGGTAGCTACAGTGGCCAGCGGTGGTGGTAGTACCTAATTTTTAATTACCTAATAAGGTAAAAATTGCAAAAACGGAACCCTTAAAATTTCCCCATTTCCCCACGGAGACAAAACGGACTGAAGGACGAATCCTTCAGTCCGTTTTGTCTCCGTGTCAAAGTGTTCTTTAAATATCCTTTTCCGGCTAAATGGTTGGTTATAACTATTTTAAAATTTGAACTACAGTTCAATATCATCCAAAATTTGATTATGTATTATTTAATAGTATTAGCACAAAAACCGAAACTGGGGCCTTACCATGACGTCTTAAAATACGATTCAAATCCGACTCAGTTGAGGTTTTAGATGTCATTTTTAGTATGGATTTGACAGCGAGCGAACCAAAACTGAACCGCATTAAAACGTCATGTTATGGTCCCTGCACGTGAACACACGTTTGGCCGGTTTTTTGGATGCGGTTTTTTTTATAAACTTTACACAATGAATTTCAAAATTATCTCTCATTTTTGCATTCAGGATAAACATTAAAATCTAAAACGAATTCTATGAGTACCCAATACCTTTATATTGTAATGTAGGTAAGTATGTCTACGAACTAGGTACAACAAAAAGGATACTTTCTGCACGTGACTCTGAACGATTTCTGATAGGTACTATAGATTTCTCAGAAAGAAGTGAGGAAGTGATTCGCGAGGTCAAGATGACGCCTAAAAGTTATTTCGGTACATTTGCGAATCTAATGCCTTAATTAATTACGCTTGGCAATTACTTTTTTTACAGCCACTGTCAAGCCTAACGTACCTACCTACCCAGTCTTCAAAATAACCAAGTGTCAAGTGATCCTTGTTGAATTAAGAAATTTAGGAAAATTAACGATTAGGAAGAATTATCGCGATCCATCCGAATACCACAACCCATCGGAAACATTATAAATCAGAGGCAAATTTTTATGAAATGTGGTAGGTACTCATAATTTGAAGTACATATTTGAATTACTCGAGGAGGTATATCCGCAAAATACTTGTGCGTAACTGACTGTCTGACTGACAAAACATCACTTAATTTTTCACAGAAATACCATCTCTAGGAAACAATTTTCCCAATTTTGCAAACATCTATCAAAGTTAGATCGCCCAGGTAACTATTTATATAGAATACACGTATATTATGGATGGCTAATAATTACATAAGTTAAGTTGTATCAAACTAAAATTCAATTAAATATTATTTTGATTATTATTCTCTATGGATAGGTATAATTATTGTCCATACGTTTGCGCTCGAAGTATTTCTGGTGGCTGTCTATTAATTACCTTCTATGATTACCCCAACGCGTAACTGATAACATATTATCCGAAACAAAGTAACAATTTTTATGTCCGTACAGTGGGGTCAGAGTCATCATCTGCTCTGCAGGGGGCGACATCTGTCGTGTCTACCCTTGGCTTACCTCAACCCACCTGATGATACGTACTAAATTGTACGATTAGATCTTACCATACATTAGAATTGTATTAGAAATTAAAATGATGGTGCCCTTTGGATATTTTAAACTGACACATGATTAAGTATATGAGATAGATATTTCAGGTATTATGATTATTTTAATTCAGTTATTTTGAAATTGTTTTTTGAACTTTGATTTTCTCGATAATTTAAACTACTTACTCATATTTTAAATTATGGCAACCCTTAATGGAGAACTAACCATTTAATTTGTTTTTTTTTTCCTAAATTGAATAAAAATGTATTTGTAAATGTACATGCTGAGTTGGGACCATTTTGTGACAATTTATGTATCTGAATGTATAATGTGTTTATTTATTTAATATGTGATTGTCATAAATAAACTTTTTTTTCTTTCTTTCTTAAAATGTATTTGTGATTAAACAAAGTAAATTAGGTAAGTAAGCCTAAGTAATTACTGTTTAAAATGAAGTAGGTAATAGACCTGAGTCATGAATCGCCTCGGTAATTTTATTAAAACAATTATTTACTGTGGGTAGGAATGACCTTGGTCACCAGTAATAACGGAAAAGGCGGAAATCTACGACTAAGTATTTGGAGTCACATAACGAAATTGAATATGCAAAATATATACACCTTTAAAAAGTAATTACTCGTAGTGAATAATACAATAATTACAATTGCAAATTCAATAAAATTGTATGCGAAATAAATCTAAAGGTAATAGGAATAGGTTTAAAAAAATATTTTATTGAATCAGGCGTTACTTTGCGGAGGTCCATTTCAATGAACACAAAATATTTACCTTGCTACTCCGCTATACTTACGTGCAAGATAACCAAGCTTGTGCGAAATATATACGTTTTGCATGCAAGCCCTCCCACCACTACTACCACACAAAACGCACACAAATCCCACAAACTTAATTAATCCTAACACCACCCAAACACTGACGCGCGTTTCGATCCCTCTACGGGATCATTCTCAAAGTCAGAGCACAACCGATGCACATGCGAACCAACGTCGTACTAATTTGTAAATCTATAAATAAACTAAATGTACCCACATTTTGTGTTCATTTAAAAAAATATCAAAATTAGATTACTTAAACGTTTACTTACCAAAATTGAAAGAAGCCGCAGGAATGGTCCCATTCTATCATCATTTGTTTCCATAGCCATAATTGAAGTCACATTTCGGTTCGCTTAATTTTTCCAGACAAAAGACACGATTTGTCGAAAAGCCATAATTTTCGTGGGTGCTGTTGTATAGAGTTCTTTGATTACTCAAATATAAAGGGCTTCTCGGTATAAAGTTCGCAGTGATCAGCTTTAGCCCTTTGTTAGCGTTTTAATCAATCAGAGGAACGCGCCGGGTTCGTGGGCTTAGGGAACTTGGCGGTAGGCAATACGCATTCGAGTGGGAAAATTATTTTGCTTAAATTTTAAGAGATGTTGACAGATTTTTCTCGCGTCTGTACTAGAAGAATCTCTGGAAGATTTGCATTGTATATTATATCGGACTTTTTTTTAGAAAAAGATGTACATTTTTCTTCTAGTTCCTAAGTACTTGTACTAGTTAGTGCTTGTAGCAGTTTCAGGTTTCTAATACTTGCCTGTAGTCTGAAAATGATATTTAATTATTAACGTCAGAAGACTCTTAGAATATTTTGTAATGGCTGAAAATTAATTTTTGCAACCTACTGAGACAGTAGCAATGTGTAGTTAAATTTGTAAACCTAAGTATAATTATTACAATTTTGGAAATAAATCGGTATTTTTCTTAAAAAAAACCTTAGTTACCTACTGTCATTATGCAATACATATAAAAATATGTGTAACTCAATAATGAATCTTTAGTTAATGACTATGCAATGTATGCATGTTTCCCCCCTAATAAATTCATATGAAAACAACGCAGGCGCAGCGTATGGGTCGGCATCGGCGGGGGACCAAGGGAAGCGTGGTAAATTATTATGGTAGCTGGTTTTTGACTTCTTTTGTTGCCCGAATTGAGTCTTTGAATTAAAAAAAAATATCGATTTTTTTTATGTTTTTTAAAACTTTATAGCATATTATATAATATCTAATTCAAAGAAATCTTAAAATATTTTTTTTAAATTAATTATAAGCAATTCAAAATTGATGAAATTTGAAATATTATTATGACCACTTGACCGGGAACGGGCCATGATTGGTCGCCATGGCTGTGACGTCACAATGTTAAAGCAATTTCACGACAGTACTGGGTTAACGGCTGATTTCACTAAAAATATCAAAATTTAATACAAAAAATATCTGCTGAAGTTTTTTTTTATGAAATAAGGTGGCAAACGAGCACGCGTATCACCTTATAGTAAGTAAATTTTTGTTTTAGTCATGTGTAGGTAGGTAATAAAAGCTTAATCCTGATAATGTTTCTGATTTATGTGAACTGGATTGATTTTACTGGACCCGAGATTTCACAATAAAGTACCTAAGTACAGTGAAAGATAATACTGAATCGCTTACCTACCACTGTGGAATTTTAACATACACCCTGCCAGAGATATTATTGCTAAATTGTACCTATTGGGTAGGTTACGTGATTCAGTTTCTTCGACCGTAGGTACGTAAATTTTAATGGCTAGATTTTGTGGTTGATAGGTATTTCTAGTTTTTTTTTTATAATCCCGTGGGATTGTATTATATATTCAATGGGAATTTTTGCGGGTGTAAGAGCCTAACCTTGTTCTAGGTAGGTACGTTCGGATCGCTAGGTACGGTTAACATCAAATATATCTTTACACTTTAGTACCTTGTAGTTGTAACTATATGTTTGAAGTTTCATATGAAGTTGTCAAAGTGCTTGGAGCGACAAGGCACTAAAGTGTAAAGATATCTTTGACGTCGACTGTACCAGCATCTTAGTAATCCTTCCGCCAAGCAGCAATGCTTGCGCTGGTGTGTTCCGGGTGAGGAGAGTAAAACAGCCCGATTTTGGCATAATTTTTTAAATCCAAGATGGCGGATGGCATTTTGACACTATTGACACTTTGACACTAAAATATTGATGGGTGTCGTTTTTGAGTAATTTGGTGCTTCTGACCCTGATTTTGACATAATTTTTTGGATCCAAGATGGCGGATGACATTTTGACACTATGACACTAAAAATGTTTATGGGGGTCGTTTTCGAGTAACATTTTACACTTTTTTGTGTTTTTTGTGTCAGTAATGTCAAAATGTCATCCGCCATCTTGGATCCAAAAAGGTATGCCAAAACTGGGCTGAGAAGAACCAAATTACTTGAAAACGACACCCATAAACATTTTTAGTGTCAAAATGTCATCCGCAATTTTGGATCCAAAAAGGTATGTCAAAATCAGGCTCAGAAGCACCAAATTACTCAAAAACGACACCCATTAATATTTTAGTGTCAAAGTGTCAATAGTGTCAAAATGTCATTCGCCATCTTGAATCTAAAAAAATATGCCAAAATCAGGCTCAGAGCCATCAAATTACTCAAAAACGACACCCATAAACATTTTTAGTGTCATAGTGTCAAAATGTCATCCGCCATCTTTGTGCTCGAAATTCCGGGTTTTCTTATGAAATTCCCCTGGGATAAAATCAACGGGATTTTGAACTGAAATCCCACGACTTATTTATTTATTCATATAAATAGTTACTACCAAAGTGTACTCATCACTATTCTCATCTAATTTTATTGTTTTAAATCCCGGTACCGTGGAAAGTTGGGATAGAAGCATGATAGAAATATAGATAGTGCCATCCACAAAGACTCGTAGATGTATTAAAATTAACCTTTAACTACAAATTAATAAGAACCACGGTGGATGCCATCCATCGTGAATGACACCTACTATAGCCGGTACGTAAATCCAGATTATAAATTATAAACTTCGTGTATGCCAAATTTTATCGAAATCTGTTTAGCCGTTTTAGCGTGAAAGAATCACAAACCAATACGCTCTCACAAACAATAGCATTTTACAATAATAGTAGGATAATAACAGAATAGAGTAGATTAAAGTCAAAAAACGGTATCACCTGTATACTAACTACGAGTGGAAACTAACATTGTGACGTCACACGCGGCTCGGCCTTGTTCGGGAACTGTCGGTGTGTTTTCGGTGCGGTACTCGACGATCAATTTTCAAATCGGTATAACTCGTTAATTATAGCGAATAAAAAAAAACTAAAAATACTTTTCTAACAAAACTTATATATGATCTTTCCATTTATGACAAAAAAAAATTTGATTCAAAAACTCAATTGGTTGCGGTAAAACTAATGTGGAATTGACAACATTTCATTTTTATAACACCTGAAAATGTATATATGGTTCGAAAGCATTTTGCCTCCTGATCACTGCAATATGTTTATATAATTTTAATATCACTTATTATAAAAAGTAAAAATTAATTAAAAATATGTCCTAATTTTACCAAAACTACCACAGGATAGGCGAAACGTCTTTGCTTTTTTCACGAGAAAAAATAAAAGATCATAATTTTGTACTTTTGACAACTTCAAAGTACAAGGGGGGCAACTCTGAAATTCTATTTTCGAAGTTCGTTGCATACCTTCACTCTCACTCTCAAGATAATGACTATTAGTATGAGCGGAACAGCACAAAGCGAACCTCGAAAATCGAATATTGGAGGATAGGGCCTGACATTGACAATTTGAAATTAACGTCAGTTTTTTTTCTATAGAGAAAAGACAAAGGGATAAGTGTGTATTCTGTGATAGTATCGGAGTTACGCCCTTTTAAAATAAGCACAAATTCATAAATTAATTATAAATTAAATACAAGCCCTAGCGAAAAAATTAAACTGTCAGCATGTTCATCTTTTCAAACAAAATACAGAGAACCATTAAAATTATAGACTCAGAAATATGAAATGTTGTCAATTGGTTGCGGTAAAATTAATGTGGAATTATTTCGTTTATTTCTGCATAAACAATAGGTATTGAAGGGATCAAAAATAGGCTAGTTATCTATAACATTCAAGTTCAGTGCACCTCTATCATCCTCAAGGATGTCAGTCAAGTTTCGAGTCTCTAGGTCCACTGGTTTGTCTGTCTGTCAGTCAGTCACTCCGATAGTCAGTCACGTTACTCTTTTATACATACATTCTTGCCGGCAATGATGATCTTTCCGAAAGTGCTATTAGTGACAGAGCCTTTTGTGGCTTACTTATAGTTTTTTTATTATTATTTTAGGAATATAAATATGTAAAGGTGTTTATTTATTTGTTGCCAGTTGGCAAAGGTACACATTTACTAAAGCAAAGGTGACTATTAACTTGATGAAAAATGCATAGGTACTAAAATAAGAGTCATGAACACGTTATTTTTGAGTCGGTGATTAGCTACTTTTGCCGGTCAATACTACAACTTAATTATCAAACATTATCTCCCAAGAAAGTAATTATTCTGATATAAAAAGCACAAGTCACCTTTAAAGTGAAGTTAATCGATAAATTCCACGTGGTATAAAATTAAATTTTCAAGCAGTGCCCTGCTAATGCTATAAACCGTTTAATAAAGACGAACAATCCACCTGAACGACACGTTAAGGAGGAAATTAAGGAGTCTGCCGACCTCGGATGCTCATTACGGGGTAGTATTAAAAGCGGGGTATTCTGCTAGAATATGTATTTTTACGGGCCTTCAGGGCAGGGCTCGTGAATGTTTAATGGGACAATCTCGGCGTCGGCGGCACCTGCCGGCTCTCGAGGGCCTTGGGCTCGGAGCTTGGGTGGACGAAAGATAACTTGTACAAATTATCTGTATTTGTGCATGGTATTTTACAAACGGTTAATAAAAAACGGATGTATGATAATTATGATAAAGTATGTAAAGAGAGGAAAACAAATGAAAGAGGATTTAAGTCAAGATATGAAATAATTTGTTTAGGAAGTTTAAGAAGTTTCATGAATTAATTTGTCTTAATTTAATAGTGTCTTTAAGTAGTTTACGAGAGCTGCTGAAAGTGAGGATAACTACTAATAGGTACCTACTTAGACTTAGAATTTGATGCAGTAATATTTAATTTTATGTTATCAAGTCATGTAGTGCATGAAAAAGTTATCAACACCAACGGCCCGATTTTGAATGCACATGTGCAAATACCACTCGAAAATGGTGAAAACTTGCGCTGAATTTGAAATACGAGTTAATTTAATATTAATTTAGTCAACTAATCGAAAATTTAAACTGAGCTCGAGTTTTATTGAAATACACACATTTTTACCACTTTCTAACTAACTAACGTAGTTTAATCATAGTTTAATTTGTTTTTGTAAATATTTATATTATAATGTAAAATTTTGAGTTTACTTGGAAGTTGTGACATTTTGCATGCCAGATGCTGGTGAAATTTATGTGACCCATTATCGTGTTTTAACACCTTTTGCATCATATTTCAAGCGAAATAAAGTTATTTGTATTTGTATTTTTATTTATATTGAGTAAATAAATTATGTTTAACTAACGTAGTTACTCAAATTTAAAATTTATTTTTGTCGTGGCACAATTTTACTATATTACATACTAATAATAATATTATGTAGAATGAAACAGGCTTATACTTCATTTAATTTAGAATGAGAAACCACAATAACATTATATTGCGGCTGGTCAACTATTTCTTACTTAGCAAACAGTACAGTGCAATAGTTTGGCAGCCGCAAAATAAAATTGATTTAATGCCACTTTATTTGCGTGGCGTCAATTGTTACTCTTACATCTAGTACAAATCGTAAAGAGATTACAATTCACGAGCCGTAATATAATGATGTTGTGGTTTCTCATCCTAAATTAAATGAAGTATAGTATTGACACATTTTTATATTTTCACAAATGCAGGCCATATTACGTGTAGGTTTACGTGTATTGTGGAGGGCCGGGCTGCAAGAGGGCGGAGGGTAGACAGGGGTGTTCTGTAATCAAGAAGAGTACACGCGTCCCTAGGCACCACCCTTCCCCCACCTCCCCCCCGAAACCACCTCGAGGGCAATGCCTCAAACCTCTATTGACTTACTGCTTGAATAAAGAAATAACTTTACATTTCTTTTGTGGCATGGAAATTCACCGCAAGACTTGCGGACTGTGAACATTTCAGAAAAAGCTCAACTTTCTTTTGTTTAAAATGTTTGTGCTATTTTACTGGGTGTTACCAAAAACGGTTAAATTAAAATTTTTAATTTTCAAACCCTATTTTATTCCAAATATAAGTCATAATCCTACTAATATTATAAATGCGAAAGTTTGTGAGGATGGATGGATGGATGTGACGATGTGAGTGTGTATGTTTGTTCCTTCATCACGCTAAAACGACTGGAGGGATTTCGATAAAATTTGGAACGAAGATAGCTGGTACCCTAGATTGAAACATAGGCTACTTTTTATCCCGGAAAATAGCATTGTTCCCGGGGGATAGCCATAAACATGTCAACTGCTAATTCTACGCAGACGAAGTCGCGGGCAGAAGCTAGTTATAACTAAAACTAACTTCTGCCTGCGACTTCGTCAGCGTTGAATTAGACTTGAGAACTGAGGTGATAGTATATTCTGCAATAATTATTTAAGTACATTGCAACTCTAGGCAGCTACGATTTTTGACATGTTTATCGCTATCCCGCGAGATGTATACAATTTTCCGGGATAAAAAGTAGCCTATATTTTATTTAGGGTACCTGCTATCTCCTGCCTAATATTTATGTTGTGAGTAAACAAGTACCAACTTGAGATAAAGTCGATAATACCATTAATTGATTGAAAAGTATGTTTTCTTTCACAAAGAATTGGGATCAAATTACGTATCCAAAATGAAAATGAAATACAGCCTCATGACAAATTGAACTAAGTATTTATTGGCAAAATCACCTTACATTAAATAAGTTGATCATTTTAAATCTAAAAAGCGGAAGTTCAGCAACTTCCAGTGGTTGGATGGACTCGAGATATGGCATGGATATGTAAATTGGATTGTACGACAACGGAGATGCAGTCAATGCAAAGTGGTCAGCAAAAAGGCTTTTTCATCTCTCCTACTCGGAAAGTGAGGCAAATCATATCTGACATACGGGAGGATAACTATTATTTTCTTCCCAAGGATAGATATGAATTAAAAAAAAATAAAGGCATTGGCTGTCATTGGAACACATACGCATTCAGCCAAGCATTACGGCATATCCAAGTTTTTTCTTCATTAAGTAATTATAATTATAAATTTTATAATGCTATTTAGTCAAATATTATTTTTATTAATTTATCTACATTACTTTATTCTTATACATACGTAGATTTAATGCTGTTTTAGAAAAAAAAATAAGAAAAAAATACATTGTAAATGACAATGGTATATATATTATGTCCACACAGCCCATCTTTATTCCGCTTAACTCGCGGTTCAACTGACTAAAATACCTACTTTATCTACAGTTTTTCTCTAATCATAACTATTTAAATGTTATTTATGGGTAAATATTGAAATATTTGACAATAACCGCATTGACCTATGTTTTAAAATAACTTGATTTGCTGCCAATGCAACTAGTTTAGAAAAAGCGAGCTCGAATTTGGCGCGAAAGCATACTTCATTTGGTAAAACTTTACATAAAAATATAAATAAAAAATGAGTAAACATTCCTGGAAAAACGTGACGTTTTCCTTTATGAACTGTACAAATGTCTGAATTAATTTTAGTAAATTTATTATTTAATACATTTTTTCTCATATACTTACTTATGTATATTTTTTTTACTTTCCTTGTAGTCGAAATGAAAAGTAGAGTGTTTAACTCGGGAAAAAACACTAATATCACACTTGAATATATTTTTTGAAATATTTACCTCGTGTGATATTGGTTCTTTTCCTCCCTTATTGAACAATCTACTATACTTAATAGGTACATCTACCAGGAACCTATTAAGTAACCTTTTTTGCTGTAGTAGTACTTAGTAGGTAATTGGTTTTTGTTATTAAAATTAAAACTTTTATTAAATTCGTTTTTCGTAACTAATCTAAAATAAAAATACTCATACTCCTACTCATTTATTCATAATATTTATAGTTATTACATGTAATTTTTATCATTATTTTATTTTATTTCATGTCAAAACAACTCAAATAGGTATAATCAAAATTGAAAAATCCAAATTAATGTTATAAAATATAAAAATTAGATTAAAATTAAGTTAAATTAATATATGCAGGTATGCGTAGACTTAACGACAAATCAATAATGAGTAACTCTCACCAAAAAACCGTGCATATTTTTTTTTTATAAAAACTTATTTACCTATGGGTAGAAATGTATGTATATGTACCTAATGGTTTAGAAATAAATCGCTTAGTAATCCACATTTGTGCTAACAATCGGACTTGTAATTCGCGGCTTTTGTGGAACAACAAAAGTGAACCTGTCGGCCCGTCCGTCTGCTAGAATAGACCGGTTTTAGGGTTGCGAGGGAAGCAATGACAAGCGATCCCCACAATACAAACACAAAACCTGTATAATTTTGCCGGCAGCTACCGCAACTCACTCCAGGAAACTCAGCACTATTACCCTGAGTTAAAAGCGAGCCGTTGTTGACATAGCATGCATTTTCAACTCAAGGCTGTTTGCACAGAAGTCGCCATGTGCAGCGGGTTGTGCCGTATGGCACTGCGCTGACAGCAACGATCATTGTACAGAAATTGACTTACTGATTTAGTTCGAATAAGTCATGCTTTATTATAAACAGCGTGACGAGGAGTCGTGAAACTTACGTAATTAAAACGTTCATGAGGCAATTAAAATTGCATCACGGATGGTCACAAAGGGAATAACTATTAACTGCCTATGATCTTGAGTCTAGTAAATCGTTTCCTTGTAGTCATAATTACTTAATATAGCTGAATAGGTGGGTACACTTGATATTTTTACAATTTATCACGTCAATTTATCCGTTGCGACTTGATCACAAAACGAACAATTACATTTTCTCACCATAATTGTATTAGGTCTCAGGAAAATAACTACTTTTAAACTGCCTCTACAAATGCAAGCATCAATAGATGACTACATTCAACACGAAATTAATCCTTCTGCAATGGACAATAAAATAAGATAAGTGTGACGATCACTGCTCTACATAGACCGTTAAGTAAATGCTAGGATTAAAGTTTCTAATTAAAATTATCGGAATAATTTTCAGTCAAAACATCCTGAGGATACAACCAATAGGTAACTCGAGGGCCTGTCTCACCACTCCTTAACTGTCAGTTATATATGATTCCGTCTCTATTTATCACTACGAAACAGACAGAGACGTCATCAAGATTAGTATTGAGAATGTCTTAGATCCAAAATACTTTGGCAGAATGTTTCACTTGAGGTGTTTGACAGTATTGTATGTATTCGATTTTAAAGGAACCGCCCGGTAATAAAAAGTATTTTGAGATTTGGAATTAGATTTTAAAGTAAGCGGCCAGGCCAGTAATAAGAAGTGCATGATTTTTTTTTATAGAAATTCAGGTATAAAGACCTACGGTCTGTTTCAATAAGGGAGGATTGTATGTGACATTCACTTTGACAAATGTAGAGGTGAGGCTTCCTTGTGACACCTTTCACATGAAACGATTATCGATTACGTTGTCTAAAAGCTTGGTTGCTGCTGAAATATACTCGTACCGCGTGCTGAGAGATACATCAATGACATGATTTATCTGGAAAATAATTAATTAAGCACTTGCACTTTTAAAACGAATGTTGTCAATCTAACTAAACACTAGAAATAAACAATAACATAAAATCCAAAGCTGCGCCATAAAGTCGCAAATCGAGTGATTAAACTTCTAATAGCCAATACCATTAAGTGATACATGCAACGAGCCGCGTTTGAATAATTCCACAGTATGGATACAATGTACGGCTTTCGCTAAACGGCTCCATATTTTCAAAATCCCCATAGAGCAATAATATTCAATGAGCCGGGTGAGATGGATGTATTGTGCGCGGGTAATGGGGAGCGGGACGGATGATGGAGGGACATCGGATGGCAAATCCTGGAGATTAGCGCGACGAGCGACATGTGGCCCCCCGGCACTTAGCGCCCCTCCCCGCTGCAATCCTTCATCCCCGCGATAAAATTAACAACCTGTCGTATGGTCGGCTCTTGGCCTAAGACCACGCTTTTCAAAGTTTCTCAGCATAAATATAGGAATATGAGTGACATTATTATTCTAGTCATTGCCAGTGTCTAAAAATTTGCATACCATTTTCTGACAGTATTTGTTCTTCAAGTAAACGATTGAGGATATGAGGATACTGTAAGTACTTAGTTAATGTTTAACGAAATGAAAGAAAGTGGTATACCTACTAAGTAATTGGTAACTGAAACAGTGTAGGCTAGATAGTGACTGCGTAGGTACTAAATACACCACAATAGTCATCAACATCAAAAGAAAGTTATTGCGTTGCATAATCATTAGATAAATGGGTCCACCATGAAAAGATCGAGATGTATGAAGTGGGTATGAATAACAGAATGCGGGTCATTTGCAAATGTTCACAAATGGTTGTTCAGTGATAAGTAGCCATCATTGTAAGCAACACTTGTCACTGAACAAGTGCATAGCACAAAGAGAGCCACTTACTCGTTCAGTGATGATTTTTAAGTTATGATATCGCTAACATAGTGAAAGAAGTTTTTGAAGTCTGATCATTGATCATCTCAACAGATTTAAAAAACACATTAGTAAAGTTTAAACCGAAGAGTGAACACTGACCCACATACAATATATACAACCTATTTGGACGGGTTAAATAAATACCGAGTAATAGTAAACAGCAGTATCTCCGGACGGATGGTCGAAATTACATAGTTTAATCCCCGAGACCCATAAAAAGTATCGAAGGCGTCCACGCAGATACCTATGCCCAACAGTGAGACGTATATAGGCTGGAGAAGGCGATTAAATGATGATGCTATAGGCGTGGTTTTAGTAAATGACCTCTACATTTTTTGTACAACCAAAACTGAAGCAAAACGTAAAATGTCCACGGTTCAGTTCAGGTTAGCTATTTAACTTCCATGTTTCAAGCTGTACGACATTAGACACAGCCGTAACTCTGACCATCTAAGATCACAATCGAATTTATAATATACGGGCCCTGTCGTGTGTTACCACGTGTAAGGTCGGCGCGGGTCACTTGCACTATTCTTCGCCAGCGAAGCGGAAAGCGCAGGAGTACAAAGAGCAAGCGCAATGCGCGTACGCACACCGCTCAGACTATGCCATATGTCGCGCGCATTACCCCGCACCCCTTAAAGATTGATGGCGATTGACTCAATGGCACATTCAAACGTATTAAGCCATGAAAATGCTATGCACTTAGGCAAATGGGTGCGAAATTTCGGTTATGAATTGTGTTTGTTTATATCGCATTAAACGTTCATGATATTTAGTAAAATTGAGTTTCGTTAAGTTTGTAAGAAGTTGCATTGCACGGTATTAAATAATGATTGGTGATTTTTTATATATTTCACTTCCCATATTAAAATTGTTTACATCTTGCGATGTAAGATTGACATTGTTTCTGACGCGTAGATAGGAACTTAAGTAATTATTAACTACTCTTAAATGAAAATCAAAGTCAATTCGTAATTACTGAACGTGAACTGGCAAAGTGAAATTTAAAAACAGAAAATAATTGCGATGAGCCGAGCCACTTGCACTCGTGTAGCGGGTTCCACAAAAGCCCGTTAAATTATTCTCGTCGAGTTAATCGCGAGGTAGGTCGTTCGCAGGTCGTTGAACCTTCATTTGGTCTTCAATTTACTTCATTAGCTTATTTTGGCTGAGTAAATTTGCTTGAGTTTGCCATCGAGGTCCCGGTGGTAACGACCACAGACCGGGAAAGCAGCTGGACGGAATTCAAGCGGTCTCGCTGTTTTTGGTGAATTAATAAGTAATATTGATATTTGACTGAGAAACTTTTATCACTTGCCTTTTAACTAATTGGTTATATGACTGCTTTTCTTGGTATCTTTTGCGGTATAGTAAAGTGTTTCCATAAAATTTGCATATACAAAATTATTACTGAATAGTAAAATGTCGTATAACACGATGGCAATATATTATTTGGCACTTATTCATAATGAATGTTATTCTTTCTCACAGCAGTAAAAAACGGGAGGCAACAAGAGCCTGTCATTCGTTTTGTAGGGTCGTTTTCACCCTTGTTTTACCATCAAAACACTTGGCACAAAAAGTGTAATGGAGTTTAGTAATGACCCCCTCCCGGAGGAGAGCAAATACGAACTGCGTCGACCCGCTGAGAGATGGCACTTTTGTTTTCGTATTTACGACTATTTCATATAACTTGTGTAATAATGTGAGATAGCTACGCGGAAAGATGAAAAACAATGGAATTACACGGCTTGATATTGTAACACAAAGAGACAAAGGTTACATAAGTGAGACAAGGAGTGCCTACTTTAATAGAAGCAACTTTTGCTCACTTTCTTTTAAAAGAAGCAATATAATGCAAACAACGGCATGTACATAAGAAGTATCTGTAAGCAATTCATTACCTAAGTATTTTAATGTTGCTTAAACAGTAAAGTCCTTTACGAAATGTTACTATCTGTTTTGAAAACGAGCTTCCAACCTTTCTTATTAAGTGTAGGTAAAGATGTATGTTATGTTATGACAAATGGTACCTACTGCCATTATGCTTTGCTGATCATGCTTTCAAGCGATTAAAGATAGACGTCCCCTGTATATGAGACAATAGCTTGTACAGAGGTCGTATAAGAATCACATGTATCACCATGGCCCCGGGCCGGGCCGACCCCTCGATTCAATTATCACGCGGGGTTTACACTGATCTGCCATCGTGCTGGTGAAAACGATACTTGTGAGAGATTGCTTTATTGTTTTTTCTCGCGGCTAAAAAGGCACACGACCTCGTTTCGGTAAGGGCGGTAATTGAGCAGCGATTTGGCAGTAAGTATGTACTTACAAAAAGTGCTGGTCAATTTGCTGGGTTGCTCGTGAACATGACCAGGAAATTGACCAGTGGTGTATAAAAAGCTGTGCATAATGCAGCCGTCTCTATGAAGACTATCTGCTTATGCACTAAGAGACTGGGTACTAATAAGTATAATTTACAAGATGGTTTCATATAATACAGTATTCTGTACGTGCATAAACTTATTGTTTACTTATTTACAGACTATGATGCGAAAAGAAAGTTTCCTTCAATAAATAAGCCGGCGAGCAGGTGTGCAGGCGAGTGCGTGTGGCGAATGCTCCCGAGGTTCCGCGTGAAACGTATTGTTTACCAAATTCAATTACAACTCCACCGCAGACCGAATCCTCGGCTTTGATTCCACAATAAACCACGCTAAATCAACCCGTGTGCGAAAGTTCATTGCTTTTATGTGAGCCGCAAAACATTTTTCTTTCGCGCTCCGGCCGTGCTAACTTTCATTTGCAGTGAAACTGATATTTTATCATGACAGCTGTACTTATAGATCGGATTTTCACGGCAGTGGGTCAACTTATTAATTTGGTCAAGTTGAGTGTACTCGTGAATGACAATACGGTATACTGTTTTACTTTTTTGTGTAGTAGTGATACGACATATTTGCTTCAAAATTATTCGGTTAAGTAAAGTATGCACCGCATTTTTACTGTCTTCACACTTTCACAGATCCTAAGGACCTGTCATTGTTAGATAGGTATTAGATATTTGGTTGACTAATGTTTATCCTTGTACTTAACATAAACATCTTTCTGTCCCAAAGGTCTCGTGAAAAATGGCAAAGGTATGTTTTAACTGTATTAATTTATCTTCGTCCTCATTATATTAATGCTATGATGGATGTTAGTGAATATACACTAAAATGTACGAAGCAACAACTCCATGGCTTTTACCAATTAAGTAATGGACATCGCGGGCCGCGGGGGCGATCGATGGCATGTTCAAGCCAACAACAATAATTTTGTCATTTCTTTACAAAATACATAATTTGACACAGTTGTTACTGTTTAGAGTACGATGTTTAAAATTAAATGTTAGTATTTCAGCTCAAATACCTTCAGAAATAAATATAATGTCTAAATGTAATATTTCTAACGAGTTTCTGTGTTGTGCATACTCGAAAAAAACTGCGTGAGGCTTAATTTTTTTAAAGAAATAGGGTGGCAAACGAGGAAATCTTCGTCACCAGAAGGTAAGTGAGCGCCAACCACCTTTAGTCACCAGACCAGAAGCCAAATTATAGCTGGGTCAATTTCAACAAGACGCATTTTTTGTATCATTTCGGTGTGATTCCTTATATCTGATTTTTTTTCAAATTTTTATATGCCAAAAGATACTTTAGACTATTTTGTAATACATATCTGAAAGGCAACGTAAAATCTTAAATAGTTTTTGAGATATCAGAGGTCAAATTTCTAAACACACAACGGAATGATAAATGTACACCGGAATGAAAGATAAGTTCCAATGGAATGATAAATGTACACCGGGATTATAATATCAGCCCACTGGAATGATATTTAGACCACCGGAATGAAAGTAAAAAATAGGGTTCCATAATCAAAACTATTATTTTGTATTATACGATTCCCGAACTAACTCCCGATAACCTGCTGCTGTAGGAATCAGTCACAGATTTACAATTACTATCGAGTACTTATTAAGTGCGAGTTGCACAAAGTTACATCTCTTTTTTTAAAACCCTTTTTGTAACGTTCCCTGGTAGCCTAAAAGCCTAAACATTATCTAAAAACATGCGCTGGTACAATACTAATACTATACCAAAAACCGCATCGCAATTGGGTTAGTATTTCATTTTAGAAAATTGCTACGGACCCTTTCATAATACTAAAGTGAAGCTACATTTCATTTTACTACACCGGAAACACCGGAATAAAAATGGTGGAATGAGAAACTCGACATAAAAAAAAATATTAAAGGAAGGGTAAGAGTCGTGTTTTTAAACTAATTGAACTCTTGAAATTAGGACTATATTTTACGTGACATATATAAATTACAAACAAAAGCGATACAAAATACAAAAACTATGACTAACTCCGGAATGATTTTTATTTTGTCCCCACACCATGGCGATGATAAAAAAATAAAATTTACTTGAAAACGGTTCACAGTAACACACGTCCAATCTCGCTGAGCGCTGCAGTTTGACTATTGCTCGGAGTGCGCGAGAGACGGGGGGCTTAAGGGATCAAACTCAGGAAATAAATCGTTCCCAAAATTTGCCCGCGGAATGAGAGCGTGTCTCCGGACAAATGTATATGCACATATTCAAAGGTTTACAAATGAGGTAAAAATCAGGTGATGTGCTTTTTTTGTTACCTGTTTATATGGTAATAAAATAAAGGTAAAAGAAAAATATTGTCACGCATAGTATCCGAATTATACGGAATTTTGTAACCAAAACCGGCTCCGGGACAACCCACCTTGATGAGAAATATGCTCTAAATATATTTTTTTAAATGATTAAATAACATAATATTTTAATTTTAGCTGTTGCCCGAGGTAGACAATAGGGGGCTGTTTCCTAAAAAAAATAGTTCTACATTATCAAAGTCTTCTGCACCTGCGTTTTCAGTCTTGCCATCAAAATTTACTGCTTGGGAAATTGACCCAGCTGAATGGTGGTGTGTTACCAGCCTAGAGAGCCAAGATGGAATTACTGATACGATTACTAATATAATTCATGTACTAGTCATTTCATCGGCTGTCTTACTTTCCACGGTAACCCAAACACTGCCGCTTGGTGGCAGGATCAACAAGTATCAGGGCAACTTGCCCCTAGAGTACATTGCTTTTAGTAAACAGTGCAATGAAGTTCATACATGACTTATAAAAAAAAACAGGTGGTTCGTTGCCATATCTTGCTAGCTAGTCTTGTCGCTAGCAGCACCGCTAGCCTGCTGTGTTCCGATGTGGAGAGTAAGACTACTGGTGAAATCCTGGTACATGAGATATTCCATCTTAGCCGTCTAAGCTGGCATCGCATTGCATCCATTGCGGTTGTCCACGGGTATTGGTGCATACTTACCATCAGGTGACCCCACTTGCTCGTATGTTACCCTATTTGCTAAAAAAAAGCGACGGGTAGCAATCCGGGAGTGCCGGCAGAAGTGAAAACAGCAGCTTAGATTAGATTTTAATATTGTAACCTCCATGACGCTCAAGACGCGTACCGTACTGGCCACTTAAAAAAATGTACGTATTATCTATATTAACAGACCTCTAACATGTGCTGATTCCCTAGTACTTTTGCTCCACGACTCAACAAAAAAAAACACTTCAAAAATAAGCTCTTAGAGGATCTGATATTCTGTTACTTAAACTCTCCCTCTGTCTTAAGCCTGACGCGAGTTTAACATTTTTTACTCATCCCAAAAAGTGCCCAACGCCACTAAAGAAGTTTTCACTTCAAAAAATGATAAAAAATAAATGCACAAAAAACACCCTAATCCTTCCGCTAGTTGGAATAAATTTTCTTCCTCATGTGTTATGACGGGAAGTATCGCAAGCCGGGCTACGGATTTAAGGGAAGCGCCATTTGTGTTGATTATGGCACATGTCAATCATACCTGGTTTTATATCATTTGCTCTGATCAGACTGAAGTTTGAAGGGTTTGTTAAAGCTATTTAGCGTGCTATGCGGGGGTGGCATGAACGACACCACACGGCGGCCACGACGTACTAAATCCGCGTTTCGAAATGAACACAGGCACGACGTCGTCTGTACACGCGTCAATGTGTGCGTAAGATACACAGGGCTGTCTATCGCAAAAACCTAGTACTATAAGCACTACTAATGACATAAATATAGGTACTTATAATGAAGATATGACTTAGATGTGTGCAAATAAATGTACTTAATCGTTATCTATTTATTTAAACTTACTTAAAATGTGTCTGTCTGTGTATTTAAGCATTATTATTTTCAATTACAATAGATGTACGACAACAAACTTAAGCGAATGATTCTATCGTTATTTCATGTATTAATCGCTATAATTTCAGAAAGCATTAATTTTCTAATGTTTTATAAAATAAAGTAGTAGGTAGGATAGGTTCCCGAACTTGTGACGTGCGGCCGACATACATCGCGTTGCGAGCCCTACTAGCACAGTATAAATATAAGCTAAAGCAGTAGGGAAGATAGGCCTACTTTTTGAAATAAGTACCTACGCTCCAATAAAGCGTTAGGGTTGTCGATTTAATTTTTGTTAAATTGAATCGTTTTTTTGACGTGACAACGTCTTATAAATTGGTTTGCCGGGTGACACTTCAAGAAACTGCGTTACGCTCCGCTCACGTTATGCGCTCACAATGAGAGCGAGTGAGAGGCACGCGGGCATGGTTAGCCCGCCTAAGAGCGAGAGAGACAGACATAAAAAGTGAAAGGCACGCGTCCCTTCCACTCGAGCACAGTTAGTGTTAAATATAATTCTTTGTATAAATAAATGTTTTAAATTGTTACTATTATTTCATCCTTCTTCCTACTATACGAATGAATATTCACATTAAAATTATTTTACCACTCAAAGTCGTTGTCACGTAAAACTTTCGCCCGTATACCGACTTTACAGGCAACCAATTTTTTAACCAAGGTTTTGCCCCACCTATAGGTATTTGACAAGTTATCCTTCAAGTGTAGTTTCCTATAATATATTAGTACATATACTATAGATGCAAAATGATAACAATGAAAGTCCGTAGAATTTTTTTTTCACCAAAAACACGGTCTATAATATACGGCAACTACTTACTCTTCATCTAAACAGACAAACGTTTTATTTAACAGAAAAAGCATTTATCGGAGAAGTGACATCTGACATTTCTCGTTATAAAAATAATATATACATTTTATTTCATAATAATATAGTATCATTCTTACCTTTCAACATCAGCAGGAAGTTTACAAAACGAAAGCTCCGGTTTTGAAGAAGCCGAGTTCAAGCAGCCGTACACTGCGCAATACGCTCTTCGCATGTTTAAAACGAACACGGCCGCTCGTCTCAATGCGCCACGCGCGACTGACGGCACCGCGAGATCCGCTTAGGGGCCGTGTAAAAGCGCGTGTCTATGTGTGCGTTCGTTTCGACCGATTTGTTCGTAGATTCCCTACTGCTTGTGCTTATATGTACTGTGCTACTAGTTGCCAGCAGCTTTCCGGCAGACTGCGCTTGAGGGGTGGGGTAACTCGAATCGGTGCGGGGCGGAGCGTGGCCATTCTGTACGTTAGTACTATACTATTATATATTCTGTGACGACACTTTCGTGTGTACAGCATTTTATTACAATTTTAAAAACAGACCATACCTAGTCGACTAAGAAATATCTTTACCACCCTAAAACGGCTTAAAATATTTGAGACTAGCATAATTTACAAGTCGTTGCGACGACCGGATAGCCTAGTGGTTAGTGAGAGTGACCCTGACTATGAAGCTAGAGGTCCCGGGTAGGAATCCCGGTAAGAGCAGACATTTGTATGATGAATACGAATGTTTGTGCCCGAGTCATGGATGTTGTACCTATGTATTTAAATGTATTTATCTACATTATTGTATATTAAAAAAAAGGTAAGTGATAGCGGCGATTGCTGCACTCTGATGGGCCAGCCGTAAGATTGTAAAGACCATTTTACCATTCCATTGATTATCTTCTCTATGGCTTCAGACAACCGATATTATGCGAGATACCTATATCTATCTATCTACCTATTCTAATAGGTCTCGTCATTTGCATGATTGTTATCTCACTTGTAAATCTGTTCATGCAATTTACCAACCAGTAGAGTTAAACAAGCACTTATAAACTTTTATTTTGCCTGAACTATTATTATTATTATTATTATTATAAAAATAATAAAATGTTATTAAAATGACAATGAATTAATACATACATCAACGTATCGTATTATTAATGATTGGCGTGTTATTTATCATTAACATATTAATGGAATGCCCTAACATATGGCGCAAGCCGTAAATACGTCCAATCACTTAATGTGCTATATGATGATAATTACCACTCAGAAATAAAACAATGGGGAGCGTTTACCCGCCATTGAAGGTAGCTACGATGTGCGCAAGCGCGCTCATAAAGCATTGTGTTGTTTTTAGGGTTCTGCAACTAACATACATAACTAACGGACGGAACCCTTATCGTTTAATGCTCCTCTCATTTACTCAAAGGTTAACTGGTAGAGATCCCTTATAGGGATAAGTTCTCCTTTGTGCTTATTATTATTGTTGTTTATATTTCTCTGTGAATTGTATCTGTTTCTTTATATTTGTTGTACAATAAAGCATTACTTACTTACTTATACTTACTTAAGTAGATTCATCCTGTCCGCTTGTCTGATTATATCTCCGTATGTCATAGGCATTTTATTCGGAAACTATAAGACATTAAATCTGGATGATTTCTTTTATAAGCCTTCATATACTGTCATCATTATATAGAAGTCATATTTAAAGTAAAAAATAAGATTGTTTGGTTGAAAATTTCATGCATTATTAGATAAGGTAACGTTTAAATTGTGTCTCCCCACTTTTGAATTGTAGCATCAAAACGTGAAAATATTAAAGTAACAGTGCGTAGAGAATACAATACATTTAAAGATAATTTTGGTTTAATTATTTAATGTACTTAGGTCTTTTAAACATGATGTATCGAATGCTATCAAATATGGTTTAAGTGTATGTTTTATTTAGTCTTTTGTCATAATAATCTTGTAGCAGTAGAGCAACTCTTAAAAATCTAACTAATATTATAAATGCGAAAGTATGGATGGATGGATAGATGGATGGATGGATGGATGGATGGATGGATGGATGTTTGTTTGTTACTCAATCACGCCAGAACGGCCCAACGGATCTGGATGAAATTCGGCACATAGATAGAGAAAAGTCTGGAATAGCACATAGGCTACTTTTTATCAGGGAAAATTGCGTAGTTCCCGATAAACGAATTCTTTGCAGACGAAGTCGCTGGCAACAGCTAGTATGAAATATGTTCTGAGTTTTTAAGAGCGAAAAATGTTGTCTTAACTCTCCGTTAATTATGTTAAATGAGATAGGTAGATTTGAACACAGTAGTTTTTGTAGTATTCTTTGTCAAATCCTTTTGCTCTATGAACTTGAAACAAATCGATTGCGTAACAAAACTTGTAAAAAGTATCATTACAAGTAGTTAAGTATTTCCGCATTTTTTGTAATAAACAACACATCTAAACTGTAATACTTATTTTGTAAGTGGGTTCAAATTACTCTCTTGAGTGATTTGATTTTTTTTCTTACTCTTGTAAGAGTGTTGTGTCGTGCATAGACGGAGTCTGCTGACACTCCTAGCGTTGTTTTAAATATTACTAAACCGGGATGAGAGAGGGATTAAAAAATTCGGGATTGTAAAATTCGGTGAAATTACTGGCACAAGAGGTATTCTATCTATTCTAGCCGTCTAGGCTGGCAACGCATCTGCAATCCTCTAGTGCTGCGGGTTTCCATGGGTGGTGGTGCTCGCTTACCATCAGGTGACCCACTTGTTTGTTTGCCTTCCTTGTCGTATAAAAAAACCGTCATTCCATATACTTACGTCAAAATATGTATATCCTGGAATGACAGATTTTTCAATCTCTTTCGCGGTTTAGTAATACCTACATCAATGTGTAGTAGGGACCTACACAGGATAGCCCATAAGTCGTACGTCAAACTGAAAATATAAAAAATGACCATGGTTTAAGTATATTTTTTCTTATTCTGTTTTCTAGATACGTGCAAGCTTGGACCTCTTGGCGAATAAAATGTTTTTTACACTTTTCTACATACCTTACAAACCTAAGTCGTTTTTCTACTTATTTGGTAGGTGACCTGGGGCCTTACCATGACGTCTTAATGCGATTCAGTTTAGGTTCGCTCGCTGTCAGATTCAATACTAAAAGCTAAAAGTGACAGCTAAAACTTGAACTGAGTCGGAATTAGGATACGTCATGGTAAGGCCCCTGCTCTCTTAAGTTTGTTGTATCTACGAGTATCAGTGAAATGAATACAACGCCGGGTATTCGCTGAATTAACGGCCTACATTTTTTTTCCATAC
Source organism: Pandemis heparana (assembly GCA_963854515.1). NCBI lineage: Eukaryota > Metazoa > Arthropoda > Insecta > Lepidoptera > Tortricidae > Pandemis > Pandemis heparana. The sequence goes on along the minus strand of OY978008.1, from coordinate 11,092,211 downwards.
ATCCAAACCTATAGTTATAAACAGGACACTACTTAGCCTTATTAGGCTATCGCAGATCCTGGTATAAACAAAAACAAATTGATGACTCAGTCTCGGTACTCGTAAAACATATCGTTAGTTTTGATTGGAAATGGTTCGCGTGTGTGATATTATCTTGGCTAAGGGCGAGGCGCCATCTGGCGGGCAGATGCGCTGACGTCACGCGAAGCCCCGCGCTAGGCCTACCGGGCTTCGCGCACGCGCCTCTCGCAGCTGACCCATCCTGATTTACTCATACTTCTGCCATTGATGACATCCTGGTACTCGTGTAATTTAATAAATCTTTGATCGATCAAGATTGTCCTAGAAATCATGTAAATTTTATTAGTGAGATGGAATGTAGGTATGTATGTATGTATGTATGTAAACTCTTTATTGTAGTATAGTGAAGGTGGTAAGCGCGACATGTTACTTTAACAGTGAAATCTCGATCATGCGCGTATAGGCTCGATTGTTTTTGATTTAAGTGATAGGTTAAGATTTAATTTTAATTTAATATAATTTAATTTAATTTGTAATTTTTCAATTCAAATTCTAATTGTATGGGTTGATTTAATGCCTAAATAAATACATTATTATTATTATTATTATTATTGTGCAAAATAAACAAGACAAATGTAAAAAAAAATGTTGATGTGTTGTTGTTGTTGTTTGTGTTGTAATGTAATGGTTAATCGAATATAAATATTTCTAAATCGCGAATACTCGGATAATATCTGTCTTAAGTACATACCAACACTTGCTGACTGGCAACGTATCGTAATTTAGCAGTACACGTACGACTGGACGTTATCATTACACATAACTAGGGTTATCTTATTAGAATTTATCACGTATATCTGCAACAATAACCTCAGTGGCTTAAGAATAATAGGCAGGTGTTGGCACGCAACCAGCAAGGGGTACAAGGGCACGATGTTGACTTTAATCATGGCGGTACATGCTTCATGGCGAGGATGTGAAACATCTCCTTCAAGGTCATGAGCATGTCTAACAATGACTTAGTAAGTGAATATCTAGCGTATGAACTATAAAGTGCTAGGTTTAAATTGACCATAGTTGTGAAGAAAGAGACCAAGAATAAAAATCGAGTTTTGAGATACAGCCGTTTTTAGATTTTATTTTTTTTAGTTTCTATGTTGTTTTCTTAAAAATAAATAACTGAAATTGGTAGATTGTATTGCAATGTATCATGCACCTTTTATGCAAATTTATTGAGTTTTCATGTTTTTTTTAAACAAAGTAGTTCTGCCCTCCTAATTAAAAAGGACGTATATGTGTGTCATATGAAACGCATATACGTCCTTTTTAATTAGGACGGCAGAGTTGGTCGTGTTCTAAAGAATTAATAATTTGCTATTTTACTTTAAATAGTAATTTACTGAAAGCGACCATGAGTTTAGCTGGCTTGTGCAAATTGCGATGTTGTATTCTATACTCACGAGCAACAAAAACGGGGCGCTTTCCATAGAACTTTGTAAGTATGAAAAGTGACCCGTTATTTTTGCTCGTCAGTGTAGTAGTTTTATGAATAAATGGGAACATTCGCTTTTTACATATATGAATATTGCAGCGCCCCCTGACGGACAAACACCATAAAATCTACCTAAGAACCACCGCTACGGAAACACGAACCTAATACTGAAAACCGCATCTAGTTCTGTCGAACGGGTCTCGAGATAAAATGGGTATATTCGTTTGCGGACAAACAAACAAACAACCTATCATCCTAAACGCATAATATAACTACCTTCTCTGTTCCGTCGTGGGTAAAAAAGCTATCTGATGATCATAATCAACTAATATCTTGGTCGACTTATGCTGATTACAGTTCTGAAATGTAGCATTTGTATAGAAACAACTATAGCCAGAGTTATATTAAAATGTCCTAAATAAAAAAACGCTCGGGAGTTTATCTTTCACTGAATGGCATTATCGTTTTTTCTGACGCCCGGCAGCTAATAAGCGTAACATAGTCACTTATTTTATCTACTCAAACTTTTATTAGCACGCCTTTACACGTAAAACACGGTTGCGTCCGATACAACTACAACTACAGTAAGTACAACAAAGTTGTCCAAACACTGCAAAAATATATTACTCATAAAAAAACAACCAAACGTGGGGTAGAACGAAAAACAAAAATTGGCGAAAGCGACCAACTATCAGCAGATTAAATCAATGCACTGACTGATAGGTACCTACTTTAGTTTAATGTAGAATCCGACCAATGACCAAAAGCCAATTGGCTGTTTTCTGCCGGTAACAAATACAGTAATTTAATGGAAGAAACAGACTAAATCAGCAGGCGTAACTCGCTCGCGATCACCATCGTGTTCATTTTGACAGTTCATGTATGAGCTGACAATTGGCATCGGAATCAGCTAGCTGTCACACTCATACAAAAACTGTCAAAATGAACACGATGGCGATTGCGAGCGAGTTACGTAATAAGCTAGCAGGTACCCATTTGGCTGGATTCAACAGTTTTTGAGGGCGCCTTTCGTTATTGGCCGGTTTATACATAATTTTATAACTCAGTGGGTTGACGTGCTAAAAATTAGTCTGCTTAAAAATTATAGTAGTTAATAGCATTGATGACTCATTTTGTGAAAAAATAGCTCTGGCCTTTTTCAGCAAAACTATGGTAAATTATGCTAAGGACTTCATTTTAAGGAGGTCAATTGACTGGCAAGTGTTTTTTTTTCAATCGTAAAACTGATTTATGAATCGTGCTCATTGTTAAAGGGATTTTTATCTATCTATAGGCTTGTCAGTTGTAATAAATAAGTACTTAATGTGAAATCTAGTCATAATGTCTGCATAATGTTCGCTCATTATTTTCCAATAGCAAATACTGTTTGATTTGTTTTAAATATACCTATGTCTTATTTTTAAAAAATCAGATTTTCCGCTAGCAATATTATAAGTAGTGGTTGTTTTGGTGGTTCATGGTTTAGAAAAATCTAAATCTAATGTAAAAGCTCAAAAACATGTTGGGATCCCCGTGCAACAGATAAAAGTTCAAGCTGATTAATGAACGAAACTTTCAGGAAAAGGTGAATATTTCAATTTCATGCTTTCAGTCCACAAAATAAGGCAGTCTACGTATTATTTTAAATGTCATTGTAACGTGTTTTAGTCAGAAATGGACATGTTTTGAGTGAGGCAGCATAACTAAACGCGGCGTTGCGTGGCCGGCATGCGCGTGCGATTCGATTTCAGCTACTGGAGCCTGCGCCTGCGACGGCCGAGCTGCTAAGGACTCGTACTGACTGGTAGGTAACTCAGTCATTTAATGGTGCTCTTTTCCCATACTTTTTAAATTAATATTTTTATTAAAAACTGACATTTTGTACTGCTTTTGCTCGACGTTACGGTAGTATAGCATCGTGGTATATTAATTAGCTATTTACAATTTACTAGCACTCAAAAAACAAAAATATTACGAAGAAACAGCGAAATTTTAGAAATATAAATATAAACATCACACTCTTATTTATAAAAGCGTTTTTTCCTACACGGTAAAAATATGTACAATTGAATTAAATGAAATCTTTTCAAATTCTACACACGGAATTTTTCACATATTATTAAAATATAATCCTTCAACAATTTCTAATTGTTGTAAAACCCAAACAACATTTTAGATTCATTAATTGACATCTCAATATGCATATCTCAGGGTAGATTTAGTTGTTATAGCAACCCAATTAAGAATATATAAATATATAAAATACTGGTGCAATGAGCCTCCACCCTTATGTCGCCAACTCAAGCAAGTCGCTTTCTTCTTAATGTACCTCATTAACCGACAAAAAGCGCGTCTCTTAAAATAAAACAATGTCGTTCGCTATTGTTAACTTGATTCCCACTCATACCACATCACATGCAGTGTTTTTTTTATCGTGAAAGTTATGTCGTCTCCAGCTTATTTACATTCCAATGCTGGGTGCCCTCTGTCAGAATGAGACAGCTTGGGCTTTCCCACATGAGTCTGGTGCGGCTTAAGAACTTCGCACAATACCATTGAATTATGGAAAAACACGCGGGTGTCCGTAATCGCAATATTTTTCTTCATCATCATCATCATCAGCCTGAAGACGTCCACTATTGAACAAAGGTCTCCCCCTTAACATACCATAATGAACGACAACTCGCCACCTGCATCCAACGGTTTTCCGCAACTTTCACGATGTAGACGAAAATTTTTCTTCATTCATCAAAAATGAAAGATTGACAAAGCAGTTGCGATTTTGAGAGTTAAACAATTGCTCACAGATTTGTTCACGAAGTTTCCATACATCAAAAATTAGGCGATAAATTTGAAGAGTAATTTCGCATGCAATGTCCGAAAAGGCTCGATCCGACGCCCATCAACTCCACGGACCATGTCAAACCAGACTACCTCGGCGTAGAGTTATGTAGGCAACTCCAATCATAAATACCTCACAAAGTACCCACAATCTTTCGCTTGGAGAGTCACTTATAATAAATTGATAAACAAATAGTCGGAGCGCGGTTATTGTTAATGTTTGTTCGGCACACAAATTTCCCCTGTTGATACCCTCACGGGGGGTGGTATGTGAGCAAACATGCCAAGATCAAAGAGTCGAAGTGCTTCAACGCAAATGATGGCTTGTCGAAGTGTTGTTTTGGATAATCTTTAAGAACTTGTTTAGTGTTCGTAATTTTTAAAATCCTTATAATTTTATAATCTCTTACACACTGACAAACGAAAATGTAATGGTAATGGGTCACTTTCCATGCACAAAATTATAGACATTAAAAGTGATCCGTTATTTTTGCTCGTGAGTATACCTACTTAGATCAAGAATTCATTAGTTGTCAAAGTACTTAATAGCATCAATTCGTACCGATTACAGTTCAAAAGATACAGCCCTGTGACAAACGGACGAACGGACAGGCAGACTGACAGAGGAGGTAATAATGAGGACCCGTTGGGCATCCTCCGGGTACGGAACTCTAAAAAAGAGTATTTCTGAATAAAATAAGGACAGACTATATCATATCAAATGGATAGACAAGATGAGTCAAATGATAGATGACGTTCGTGTAGTAATAGGCCAACTCAGTTTTGTACGGAGTTATTAATCTAATTATCACTGAGGACATGAAATTACTCAAACTTACACTCGCACCGTGGGACTTAAGATTTTGTCCTAAATATAAACAAATAAGGTCTTTTGATCCTTAACTGTCCTATTTGGTAAACAAAATTCTAACCTCAATGTACAAATTTTTGTAAAGAATAAGGTGTATTATGTTATCAAATAAACCTGAGGCAATATTTTGTACCTAATTTTGTTGATATTTTATCTCCAGTTCCTTTATTTACGATGAAATATTTAAAAAATAACAAAAATGAGATGTTTTGAGGTTAGAATTTTGTTTACCAAATAGGACAGTTAAGAATGAAAAGACCTTAAGTACCTACGTGCCTTTTGCATGTTATGGGTGATGGTTATTCGTCGGTCTGGCTGAGCGTAGCCTGGTTTTCGTTGTTTGCCGAATATATTATATCGCTATTGACACAGTGCGATCATTAATACATACGAGGGCTCACTTATTAATTTTAATAAGTGGGGTGACTCGCAGTTTGAGGGGGTGACGACAGTCCGCCAAGTTTGTTTTATTAGTTTTGATTTTATGGTTTAGTTCTTTATTCAGTTATAAAAATACGGGTTGAAAATTTAATTGAATCAACGATTGGAGCAAGTAGATATTACTACATTTTGAGCAGGAGTTGGTATAATTGGGGTCTCTATATTTTTAGCGATTTCAAATACTGTAAAAAACAAGATTTTGGCTTTCTTAAATATGAAAAAAGATAAAAGTCTATTGATACCTGTAATTTATCATTATGCGTCTAAGTTAATGTTTATAAAATAACTAGCTGTTTCCTGCGACTTCGTCTGCAAAGAATTCATTTATCGCTATCCCGCGGGAATTTTCCGGGATAGTAGCCTATGTGCTATTGCTATTCCAGGCTTTTCTCTATGTATGTGCCGAATTTCATCCAGATTCGTTGGGCCGTTCTGGCGTGATTGAGTAATAAACAAACATGCATCCATCCATCCATACTTTCGCATTTATAATATTAGTTAGACTAGCTGTTTCCTGCGACTTCGTCTGCAAAGAATTCGTTTATAGCTATCCCGCGGGAATTTTCTGGGATAAAAAGTAGCATATGTGCTATTCCAGACTTTTCTCTATCTATGTGCCGAATTTCATCCAGATTCGTTGGGCCGTTCTGGCGTGATTGAGTAACAAACAAACATTCATCCATACTTTCGCATATATTATAAAAAAAAAAAATGTCATTTCAAATACCTATATTTCGAGGAAATCCTCCTTCCCAACTTAAATAAAGTAGTATTCAATTTAATTCTGATAAACAACTCTAAACTCCAATTATTCGATTCTAATAACTCTACTAGCACATAGAAACTTATTTTAGTCAATGACATTCGATACAAAGGGTAGATAGCGCCCGCCGGGGCACCACCAAAGTTGTCACGGCGCGTGCCGCCTGTGGCGCATCTCTAAATTGCAATTTAATCTAATTACCGGATGATATAATTTTTCGGTTCTGCCTAATCAGATAACGGGGGCATTATCGAATTATAGCGCCGTTTTCCAGCGGGCGGGATCGCGAACGGTGCTCTCGTGTCAATTATTTATGCTAATGTTGCTCTGGCGTTGTACTTTATGCGCGCCTCGTTCCAGTTTATGGATTTGGCCAAATAACAATATTTGTATCGATTTCCGATTTATATAGGCACAATCGCACTAAATATATAATGTATGGTAATGTGCGTGAAAATGCGTCAACTTCGGTCAAATAGACTAAATAAAGTGAGAAAAGTTAAAATCATAAATTTTTGGAAAGTTATAATTACAAATGTAACCCTAACCTTCCCTATACATTCTTAATAAACTAAGCGATTAGGTTTTTGGATAGTTTATAAAATGTTGATTGCTGAAATGATGGAATCGCGAAGTGACATCGCCACAAATAACGCGTTGTGCTGGCTAAAAAGTGATAATTGAATACTAATCCGTTGTCGTGTGTATCCGTCGTGGATTGTCGGAGATAGCAATTGTATCTAATGATAAGCGCAGTTTCCCAGGAACTCGATACGGGCGCCTGCGGCACGCGGCGACGTATTTATCTACAATTACTACAATACTCCCGATAATGTGGGACAAATTGTATTCATATCGATACAAACCCATATTTTGAGTGTACGGTTGTAGTGACTAGTAATTAGAGTAGTAGAGTTGCGAAAATGACGCAATAAATGATAACTAATATTTTTATAGAATAAATATTTTCACTTGTATTTTTTTTGGCTTTACTGTTGGCTCTCCAAGCGTTATGCAAATGTGGCAACACAACAATTTATTTCCACTAACACCATACTAACACAAATTTTTCGCGATTGTTTTTCCTTTATCTCCTGCGTAGATCGAAAGCCATTTAAGTAATTCGAATTTTTATTTGATGTTTATTTACTTTTTGGTTTTTATAAAAATTAATCGAGTTTAATTCAATATGCCACACGACTATAAGGATTATCTATCCTTATCGATCATTATAGTTGCTTTGCTTGATCAACTCTAGTGACGTTCTTGACCATCGGCCGGCCAACCAGAGTGCAGTAATCGCAAATTTCGTCTCGGCTTAATTTTATTTCATATGAAACATATAACATTTCCACTCTACTGGTTTGTTTGCTTTTAAGGGCAAGATGGCAAGAAACTTCATGACACTTACACATAAAATGGGCCTACAGCATGTCGAACTCACCCAAAATGGGGTTCCGTGGCCGTTACAATAAACAATAGTAAGTAGGTATGTAGGTAGTTTGAAAAGTTGAGCGGGAGGACGGCCTGAAAACGACTTTGATATTTTAGACCCCCACGGCAAAAAAATAGACTAGAATAGATTGCAACTGCCATTCTGATTTTTTTTATTAGGTACTGAGAGATAAAAAGTAGTAAATAAAAGTCCTGCCAAATAAGCATTAATTAATTTGATAAGAAGATTAATCACAAAATAAATTGGGCTAAATTTTGTGTATACTTACTTAGGTAGGTATCCCTATCTCTTGTCATGTCATAGGTAAATAAATATTACAGATCAGTCAAGTAATGGATGTCAGAATATAAGTTAAGTGTATTTTTTGCCTGGATCGTGTATTCCGTGCGATAACGGATATAATAGCTAGGTATATTAAATTATCATTTATTTATCATTCTGTATAAAATTAAAAAAAACACAATTAGTCATATTCTTTTTATAATCATACTCGATATCATGTTTATTTGTTGTGGCTGCTTTTAGAATACAACATTAGATAGCTCTAACAGACTCGCTAAATGGAATTTACAGTTTCAGTATGACAAAAAACACGAAAAAATTGTGCAATTCGTTGCTCGACGTCACCCTCCAAAAATAAATCTCATTGATCTGATAAATTAGTATAGAAACAGTTTTATTATCGTTGTTTGTGCCTGATAAGGAGGTTAAGCCAGTGTTATCGGAGATCTGATTCCGCGTAATCGACGACGCTGTATTGTTTAAATATGCGGGCCAGGGATAGGCCTCCTTGGGCAGACTGTTGAGGCATAAAATATTCGTCTTGGTAGAATGTTTATGCCTACCGAACATTGATAAGGCAATTGCTATGACTAACACACCCGAATATCCGTATGCGCCGATAGACCATCAGATACTATTATCAGCCTTACGTGATAAAGATAATGGGTTTTTTAACAGATAACACGGATTAGCCAGGCTTTGTTTTCAATTAGTAAACAAGTTCCGGTTCGAACTTTGGCTCCCGACCCACTTTGTTTTTAATCGACTTCAAAAAAAGGAGGAGGTTATATGTTCGACTGTATGTATTTTTAGGGTAGTGTAAACAAATAGTGTAGAGGATTTTTTTTTTTTTTATATTGGCCATTTAAAAAAATCCCTGGCATTCACCAGAAGTCATCACCAGTTTACGAAAAGGTCTTCCATAAAATAATATAAATGATAGTAAAAATTAAATGTAAAAAATACACTGCCATGCATCAGAAATTATCCCTACTTTATCTCAAAAGGTGAATGTAGGTTATAAGCAAGTTAGAGATATACTACCACTTTGTCAGTATAATTTTATAATTAGTGTAATATGTATAATATACATATTTAATTAGGTACAAAAAGGCAGATCAGACAATAATCTTGACTAGGGGGTCTGAGCTGAAATTGACTCATTGATTTTTATAAGTACTTGTAATCTCGACCACGAGCTACAGACAATTATCTTGTTGTAGATAATCAATAATAAGTTGTTCACTTAAAGAAATCACAAGTTAAGCAGGTAGGTAGGTACTTGTACTTTGTTTTGTAATAATACCTACCTACTTATGTATAAACACGAAATCTCATTCTTTAGTCAGTGCGTATATTTATCTGATAATTATTTTAATGTCATCTTTCCTAACTGGTTTCAGCCAGTGGAGTTTAAATACCTATAAGTTATGAATAACCCGATAGGTTCAGTACAAAAACACTCGCACTGTCAAAGTCGATACACACAATAAAATATATTCAGCAATACCTACTCAGAGACATCAATGTACTGTAAATCGGTTGAGGTGATCATAGTGGATAGGTTAATGCTCTACAAATTTCAAAGTCTCACTTTAACGAGAGTACTCATTCACTTTAAAAGGTCAAATCCGTTAGTTATCTAAAGTTTGGTAATTATTAGTTAATATCTCGCAATGTGGCAGTTTGAATTTGCATTTTCCTACTGTCAGTACCCTTTTGTGCGCGGCTCCTGAGATTATGCTCTCCCGTGTCGGCGGGGCTTAGCGGGTAGTGCTTCCCAATTGTTTCCGACCAAAAGCGCGGCTGTCGCATCCGATCGCGTCGCACGAAGCTCCAGCAGTGCTGGCAACCCTCAATTAGCGCGCACGCGCCGGTGCCTTGGGGAGCCCGCACGCGACCACTCCCTGCAATTTAGAAAAATATTGTGCGACTACGTTGCAAAACCCATGTTTGACATAGGAATATTTAGAAAAAAACTTGGTTCGTGTACATGCATGATGTTTTGGCATTAATATAAGATTAGATACGCTATATGAGTGCCAAAGAAGATGTCCATGTTTATTTTATAATGTAGGTATTAGTGTGCAGCTTGGATTAAAGTTAAATCAGATAATTTTATTACTTAGTCATGTTGATTTCTGACCTAATTTTATTTAAATCTATTTTCTGTGATAAAGTTCACTTGATTGGATGCATGCATTGACTTGGTATTACCTATCTCTCAAAAATAATGTCTTCGATTGAACATAGAATTGGCTTTTCAATAGTGTTTTTCACACTTTATCATTTTTAACACGCCATGCGCAGCGATAGCGAGCGATAACAATATTAATATAAAAGAACGGCTTGGTTTCGCCCCGCATACAAGTAATCAGAACTTTGCAGCGCCGACATCGGATAAGTTTAGGCTGCAGGGTGGAAGAAGTATCGCTAGTGGAGTGATTTATGGTCTCGTAAAGTCGCACACGCACCGATTCCCTCGCGCTCACTTGTATAATTTATTGTTCTTGCAACACTACGCCCCGGTTACGCCTGACCCAGGCCTAGGCCAGCCTAGCAGTATATTATGGTTTGCTCAAGTTCAATAATGGAGTCGACTACTATACCGTGTTAGTGTTTTTTTTTATATTTTCTGTAGCTATTTTGTTTTTACTTTAAAAATGGTTGACAAAAGTTAATGGTAAGGGATAGAGAACTATGTTGCCAAAACAAAAGCACTTTCAATTGTGATAATACGTTTGTTTTCAAATTTAAATCGTCATTTATATCTGTTTAATAAAATTGTAGAGTTTATTGTTAAACTTATCTTTGTTTTCCGGCACCCATAGAAAAGACATTTTAGTTTTTGGGTTAGTTGGTGGTCTTGTGTATTAATTATTACAATGGTAGTAATTTAAAGTGGTGTTTTGTAGTGATTATAAAGTGTAACGTGATAGAATTTCCGTTTCTTTTCGTAAACTCCTGATAAAATGTAACGACAAAAGTTTGCGTACCATGATTCGTTGCGCGTTCATTGATTATACTATATGTTGATTGATAAATAATAAAAAGTGATTGTCAGGTTATTTTTTTCTGTTAAATCATGACTAATTTTAATGATTAGGTAATAAGAAGTAGAACTACTAAATACGTACACAAAACTATTTCGAAAATATGTAGAATGAGGTATATAGATTAGCTATTTAAAATATCAGTTATATTCTAGTATTGTTGACGTATGACTAAATCATTGAAAACAAAGTTGTTTCAAAATGAAGAGTTTGTGGAGAATATTGTTCAAACTAAACGTAGTAAGGTATAGGCGTATGAGAGTGTAATAAATTTGCAAATCAAAGAGCAAACAACACATTACTCGGATTACATTTGTAAAAAGTGGACTCTACGATTTTTCGTTTTGCTCATGTTGTTCACTTTCTTGAACGACTACTACAATACCTTTACGGATTTTGTTGAATGACAATTCAGTTAGGATGTGCCTACTAATAGTACCTACTAATGTTAGGATGGAATACTAGATCGATACGTAGGGGTAGTCTGCTTCAATGAATAGTGAAGTTATAGTGAAGTTATAGCATAATGTACCGTATATCTGAAATTAGACTATGTAAATAAGGTACCTACTAGATAATAACAATAAAAAATCAGGTCTTGATAAGTTACATGATCAGTAAAACTGTAATCAATGACACTTTAGGTCAGTAAAAGTGCTGGGCTGAGGAATGTGTACGACATTTATAACGACCAAAAAGTGAAACCTAATAACCATTTTATTTTCTTATAAGGTTAGTGATGGTATCGGTTACAATTTGTTTGTGTGTACATTATTATTATTATTATTATTTCAATTTTTTCAGTATTTGTGACATGTGACGTTGTCAATATCTTGTTAAGTTATAGATTTATGTATTTTTTATGTATACTAAAAGATGGACGTAGGCGTAAATGTTCAATACTTTTGTTAAATCGCAGTGACAAATGTTTAAACATAATATAGAAAAATTATAATGTTTAAACGAACAGCAAATTCTGTTAAATATAAGCCTGAAATATAAAAGGCTATATACTTGAATATTCTATAATTTTATGTCGTATGTAGTGAAAAAAAATGTTTTTGATAGATAAAAGAAATGTACCTAGAACAAGAGATACAACGTCCAAAGTGTTACCTTATGTGTTTTGAAATAAGACTGACTTTGATTAAATAAAACCTATTATAGGTGTCATAATTTACCCTAATTGTTGTTTTATTCCCTTTTTTACATGCAAAATACTAAAAGTTAGTTTTTCTGCTTTCAGGATTTAATTACGGTAGAGATGAAGATTAGGAGGTTAGGAGCAGTGGGAGGGGGTGGGGGGTGATACGATTCCGAAGGAGATATCTGGCTAGCTGTGGATGGACGTAGACTGCACCACGAGACTTGAGGGTTTAGTGCGTTTACCTCTCGCTCATGTTCATCCAGCATGGGAAAGTGATGAACGCATTAAAGACCTCAAGTCTCATATCAAAATATACCCATCTCATTTTGGAGATAAAATACCTATACTCATTGACGCGAAATTCTAAATATAACGTTGTCGAGGGCTTTCGGTTTCGGTCTACATGTAATTCATATTGCGCACTACAATATATTAACTGAAAGAGTCCACCACTTCAAGCCGGATATAATATTTAAAATTATACAAGATTTTATTTCGATTTATCGTTTCCTAACTCGTCAAGAAAAGTATCATTCGTAACCTTAACCTACTAACTAAGTACCTAGCCCACGTGACTCGGTCTCTCCGTTTGATATTATTTTGTTTTAGACGGTTAAGTTAGCTAGGCATTAATGAGATAGGCACCAACCAGAAGATTATAGTTTCTGCGTTGTAGTTTTGTATCACTATTAGGAACAGGCAGGGCAGAACGGTTCATCAGGGTATATCAGTACATCACTTATTCGAATGATCCTGGTCTGCCAAATACCCGGGATATTGCTTTACCTTATATATGGAACAGCAATCCAAACAGACCTATACAAAAGATTGACAGTTCCTAGGTCGAGTAGTCTTTTAGTTTTAGGTACCTTCCTTCTACTTTTAGAGAAATAATTTCTTCGCTATACCCACGCTTCTTCATTTAATTTAATTGTAGTTTTTTTTTAACAGGGAACATAATTAAAGCGATGTGTAAAAATAAGGTCATACTCGCATGTGTGTAGTGTATAATAGACTGATATAGGTTCAGTATTTGCTATATTTCATCGCTATTGCTAAGTACTGTAACTAGGCGAAGTGTATTATTATGCAGGTATTTTCTGATATAGTATCCTTTAATCGTTCGAAATAGGTTGTTGTTTTTAAGCTATTATTGGTACTTAGTTAAAATAGAACTTTGCAAAGTAAAAGGACAAAAGTTAGGAGCCTTGAGCCTCTGGGCTTAAGGAAGCTATCACCTAGAAGTTAAAAAAAAACTTAGACTAGGTAGTTCAGTAGTTTTAATATAAGTACTGGCAAGTATTGGCAGTTAAGTAACTATGTATACGTGTAGGCAATGTATTGCTTTGTATATATTTGCAATATATTTGCTCACTCAATTTTTATTAGAAACTACATACACGGATAGAGACAGACTCGTGTATTTATCTGAGTATTAGATTATCGCATTTCTAGGAACTCGGGGGTATATGTAAAGGGTATACCCAACTCTAAATGTAGATTAAGTACTTACATCATTAGGTACTTGTCAAAGACAGTACTTGGTTAAAATGGCTAACAGATCATTTATTGGACAGGCTTATAATTAGTATTAGCTTAAGGACCTATTAAAGATACACTCTTGCGTATCTCCAAGGTAACGGTAGAGTTGTGGATTTCGTGATAGAGCCATTCCTCTAAGGATGATTACGCCTGAATCTGAACGAATCTTAAACATCATTAAAATATTAAATTTAGGGGCTGGCCAGTGATCTTTCATGCTACGTATATCATTGAAATAAATATATATATATATAAGAAAAAAAATACATAAGAAAAAAAATTGTTCACTGTTAGGCTCGCCCATTCCTTAATTCTATTTTGTATTGGATTACTAACGAATGAGGCATTACGATATAGCTGTTGAAGGTTAGCGATCAGGTAGCGATAAGGTCACTATAATTACTTTATTACCCGTTGTGTCTATTTTTCTCTTTTACAAAAAATATGCATCGAGCATCAGTTGAGCCTAAATGAAATGATACAAAACGAAACAAAATCTGTAATAATTTTATCTAATTATAAAGAGCAGAAAAAAATACTATCAGAAGCTGTAGATTAAATCAGACGAATATGTGAATTATGTAAAAAAGTATTAAGTAAATAGGTAGGAAAAATCAAAATACAGAAACTTCTAGAAAGCTGGACCAAAAGGTCAGTACTTTAACTCACAAAATTATTTAGGCTAAGTAGATACAACTTAGCCACTAAGAAGTAATTGGTCACAATCACAATCGTTTAATTTGTAGACATGAGTCAGTTCAAAATGTTGGGTGTAAAAGTACCTAAGTTATTTTAAAATAAAAACAACTCGCGTAGGTCAGACCTACTTATACCTGTCTGCCGACCTAGGGATCAAAAACCTAAATAATTACAAATAACACGAAAAGTAGGGTCACAGTAAATGGGCAGGAAAACAATATGTTGACGACGATGATTTTAATTTTGGGTCTGGTCTTGTCTCTTAGGTACGTAAGTAGGTAATAATAGACCATACGATTTAGTCGCAAGAGGCCTCGAAAGCGCCGGGAAGAGATACAAATCTTGAAAGAGTTTAGAAACGGAAATCTTTCAATAACACTTAAACGAAAACTCTTTGCCGCTGTTGTATCCTGCCACATTTATCTGCTGCCTCGAGGTTTAAGATTAAAAACCAAATGTCCCAGTAATTCCACCGGCTATTTTTACCCTCTTTGAGGGAACACAGGAGCACATGCACTGCTGCGTGGCAGCAAACATTAGCGTGTAAGATGGTGGTAGACATCCGGACGGACCCTGCACAAGGTACTACCACTCGCAAACCATATTGAAATAGTGTCAAATATGATCTTTGACCCAAAATCATAAGTCAATGCTTAAGGTTTGCCAAAGAGCGACAGAGCGCAGTATTAGGTGTGATAAGATCCGGAACACCACGCTCGAAAACACGAATAGCTGATGTTGGGAAAAGGACTGGGAAAAAATGGGACAAGGCATGTCTGTTGCATGCTTTCGCAGAAGTGAGCTCACGTAGTTATTGATGGGCACTGGAGAGAAGCCAGCCTTGACGAGGAGTGGCGAGGAGGAATTGGCGGGAATTTGGACGCGTACATACCCACCAAGCCACCAAGAATTGTAGTGGTCAAAAGGAAATGCCTTAAAATAGGCTATAAAAAGTATTATGCTGTAGGTTCCTACTTCAATATTTAAATAGGTTTGGTTAGGTGTATGTCTCGGTTGTTAAATTAATACTTACAATTATTAACTGACATAAATAAATGTGTAAAGCATGCTATAAATAATTCCGAATTATAAAAAAAAACAAACTACTTTCACAGATGACGAAATAACCAAACTTCAACCAAACAATTTTAATTAACTTAATCCGAAACATGGCAGAGAGAGACGACAAGGAGCTAAATTCTACGAAGTGCTACGAAGGCGCTACGAGATCGAAACGATAATATCCAATAGACAAGACGGATCTAATTGATTGTCTTGCGAAGAAATTGAAGCGGTCTAGCGCTAATTTCGAATTTGTCGTAATTTGGTGATACTTTATAAATTACGTTCAAATACAAGAACGCAATTCGTAACTATTGTTTTTTTTTTACAATTAATATTAAGCTCGTAAAAGTAGGTCGGAAAAAGTTTAGAGAGACGCGCGACGATTTCAAACTTTCAAATCCCTAAGAGACCAACGCTTACAAGAGTTACATTTGCTGCCAAAAATTCAGGATTAAAATTAGAATTGAAAAGCTCTTGCCTTATTTGTTCATTAATCGAAATTGCTCGCCTTGCTGTTAATTTTAAGAACAGTTTTTAGGATCCCTAAAGGATAACTTCCATCGAACGGATCGGAAAGCGGCAACCGCCACTCGCGTCCGGGCAGGATACTGAATTTCCACCAAACAGCTCGCATCGGAAAACGCGAACGAAGCCGATCCCGTGTCACAACTCACAGCGTACCTAGGGTATTTTCATTCTTACCTGTCCTATTTAGTAAACAAAATTCTAACCTCAATGTGAAAATTTTTGTAAAGAATAAGGTGTATTATGTTTTCAAATAAACCTGAGGCAATATTTTGTACATAATTTTGCTGATATTTTATCTCCAGTTCCTTTATTTACTATAATTAAAAAATAACAAAAATTTGACGTTTTGAGGTTAGAATTTTGTTTAACAAATAGGACAGATAAGAATTAAAATACCTTACTTTCGGCTACGATCGCGTGTCGGGGTAGACGCCCGCGGTCAAGATGCTTTGCACGACTCGATAATATAGACTTTAAATACTGTGTAGGCTTTATAGGTTGTAAAATCCGTTTAGATTCGGTGCGATGCGTGCCGTTTGCAGGATATCATCCTTAAATACGCTGATAAATGAAATATACAAATAAATGCAGCATTGCGGCGAACACCTGTCTACGAAGCAATAGAGCGTTGCAAGCGTTTAATATCTCGTATGGAAATGCGCGAAAATTCTTGCAATCGATCGATGGGTGGGCCCGCGTCTGGATTGGGCGATGGGCGTGGTGGTTGTTATCGTGGAAAACGCGGCGGCCAATCGCGTGCTAGCGGCGATAAGAGGGTTGGGGTTGTGGACCCTCAGTGTACCGAACGCGGTGAGTCGGGACGGCCGTGAGCATGCTGGGGACCATGATGTACCCCGGCGCGGAGGAGGCCGAGATCGAGGACATGCGCGTGCCGCCGATCCAGCTCGAGCACCTGCCCGAAGTGTTCCTGTGTACGTACCAGCGGCGCCGGCGCCGAGCTCGTGTTTTGTTTACTTTACGCAAAAACGGCATAGACAAGTGTCACTTTTCAGTTAAACTCAAACGGTGTATAATGTTGACAGAAATATTATAGAGCAAAAACTGTCAATCTAATTTTTTAAACAATTAAGTGTCTATGGCCTATTTGCAAAAAAATACAAGTGATACACAAGCAACAAGACGTTTGACAGTGTTTTTAAAAAGTGGTGTGTTCGTATTTAACTGACTACTACAGAAAATACTCAGAAACGTTTACCTAGGTATAGACACTACTAAGACTAGGTATCTTGTCCAATTAGGAGACACGTTCGAAGAAATTTCGTGTCCATACCTAGGTGCGAGTAGTAGTGCGTAGGCACGCAGACACTATAATATTGATGGTATAATAAGCACGAATGTCTATACAAAGATGATAAAAACACCCTACTTTTATACTAAATAGACAAGACTAAAAAAAAGCTAAACCTCTGGCTTAAAATTCTATTACATCTGACGGAATTTCAAAACAAAAATCAAAATAAACAAACCATTATAATAACACTAGGTTTTTTTTTTACTTTTCTGATATCCACTTACCGCTAACAAAGTTTCACTTGTTTTGAATAAGTAACATTCGATATTCAACTCTTCTTTTAACATTTAAAAAAATAATGCTGTAACGTTTTTTATGTAATTTCACATTTAAGTTATGTGTAGATCTTCAGGTCAGTAAAGGGGTAGTTGTAGGCCTGTTAGACCAAATCGTAAACACATACCTCCGAATTGATAAATATCTACTCAGTGTGAGTTGGACCAAGTTAGGTACTTTAACGATAACTTTAACCACAACAGACGATTTTGACGTAGGCATATTTTTGACAGAAATCCTATTGAAATATATTATACTAGCGACCCGCCCCGGCTTCGCACGGTATATTATGCATATATTTACCTTCCTCTTGATTCACTCTATCTATTAAAAAAAACCGCATCAAAATCCGTTGCGTAGTTTTAAAGATTTAAGCATACAAAGGGATATAGGGACATACGGACATACTCGTAGGGACAGAGAAAGCGACTTTGTTTTATACTATGTAGTGATGTATTCAGAATCGCCGGTTGTGGTTTCAAGCGACTTGGTGCAACGCACACTTATGTAGGTACATAGTCTACCTGTGGATGACCGATCCGCATTTTTTTTGGTAGGTACATTTTCTAAAAATGAAACCTAGTTAGATCGTTATAGCCCCCGAAACCACCTGCATACTAAATTTCATGAAAATCGATAGAGCTAGTTCCGAGATTCAGATTATCACTACATACTATAAAAGTCGCTTCCCGCTGTCTGTCTGTCCCTATGTATGCTTAGATCTTTAAAACTATGCAAAGGATTTTGATGCGGGTTTTTTTAATAGAGTGATTGAAGAGGAATGTTTATAGGTAGGTATGCATAATTCTACGTAGATGATCTCGCGAGCAGAAGCTAGTATATTATACAAGAATTGCTCGTTTAAAGGTCTTATACATAGACACATGATAGATAAGCTTCTGTTCAATTAACGTTAATTTATCTGTCATTTTGATATTACTCTTATGTTCTGGCAAAATGTATTTACGTAGGTATTTGTATCCACGAAATATATTTATCTTTTAACAGATTTGTAACTTTTTCTTAGGGGTGCGAATCGGGTTACCTCCGCGTGTGGTCAAGAGCTGCGGTTCGTTTTGGATCCGTCCGGGGGGAAGAGCAGTGGTTGGTCCGGTGCACCCTGGGCATCGGTTAATGATTTCCTGGCAGATTCTGAGGGATATCATTATCCGTTTGCTAAGAGCCCAACAGGGGGGGGGGGGTATTTTGACCGTGATCTACCGTACAACGTTGCTGACATTTTGTCACAAGATTTTTGAATATTGTTACTTTGACATTGGCTAAATCATCGCATCGATCGGTGGGGCCATATTAAAAAAAACTTTTTTGTGTTTTAATCATTTTTGACGGTTAATTGGAAAAAATTTACTTACCTAAGAATCACTTTATGATCTAAAAGCTAATCACGACCATCTCAATGAAAGGCAAACATGAAAAATCATGAACACATTGCAATATCTGCGAAGTAGGCAAAGTTACCTATTTATCAAAGGAACCTAAGCAACATATGTAATATGTAATTATACCTAATAAATAAATAAATAAATAAACCGAGCAAAGGTGATCGCATACCTGACACTGCTAGATCGAATTTTCACCCCAAAAATCTCCATGCTTTTTTCATACAGCAAATTTCATCACAATCTTATTAGAGCCGTTTCCGATATAATTTAAATAAATCAATGAGTGCACCAGAATTGCTGTAATTAAATGGTATATTAATGGATGTGTGAACAAATCCATGTGAGAGTAAAAAACCTCACCTTACATCATCGCAGAATGAATTTATGCAGTGGGAGGCATAAATCGTCGGAAATATCTTTGCTCGCTGGAATACGGATCCCACGGCGCTGCCTCAATCAATGATTCTGTAATGATACATTTGCTGCTTATGATACGGATATCTAAATAACTAGCTGTTGCCAGCGACTTCGTCTGCAAAGAATTCGTTTATCGCTATCCCGCGGGAACTACGCAATTTTCCGGGATAAAAAGTAGCCTATATGCTATTCCAGACTTTTTTCTATCTATGTGCCGAATTTCATCTAGATCTGTTGGGCCGTTCTGGCGTGATTGAGTAACAAACAAGCATCCATCCATCCATACTTTCGCATTTATAATATTAGTTAGATTTATTTATTTATTAGTGATACTGCTTGTCTTGTGTGTTTATCTTCAAAAGCTTACAGAGAAGGTAGCGAAGTCGTATTACTATCATTCCAGCAAATACCGGGATACATCCGGGGAAGACTGTGGGGGGTTCCCGGGGTCTTCCCCATAATTAGTTCCCACACTTAAATGTAAACTTTAATTTTAAAAACTTCTAACTATTTAGAATCCATTTCTTTCTACCGGTGGGGTATTCTTAATAATCGTATCTAGATACACTATAACCATAACCTTGAATAGTTTAGTTCAATGCTACGAGTGTAACATAAGATATTGAGTTGGTATAAATTTACTTTCTATGAATAGAAAAATAAATGCCAACTGTTCTGAAAAAAATTCGCTTATAATACCTACCATGTCCACTTAATTGGTAATTGTAGAATCGAAGTCGAGTAGCAATTTTACATCAGTTTACAAACTAGAAAAAAAAACTCAAAAATTGAATGCATCCTGCTTTTTTGAAGTATCTACCTAAATTTGACACCGATATTCAAGATGAGAACTTGAAGTAGGCAGTTCAAATATTGAATTTTAGTAACCGTCACGCAGTAACCAGCCCCTTTGCCACCGGAAACATTATATCAGATACCTACGTAATAAGATAAGAATTGACGCATTCTCGCACTTGCATCGTCTCAAGAGTCCTATATCGAACAGTAGGGTAATAGACCCTCGTTTCAAACAAATATAGAGTACCATATTTGCGTCTTACAGCCAAAAAAATACAGTTTAAAATGTCGATTTGACCTAGTTACAGTGTCAATCTGGGCCACGTCGCCTATCTCATTTCTTGGTAATTTAAGAGCGCACGTATTCATATCTGCTAACTTTATCACGTTGTGAACAAAAATGTTATCAACCAACGATATTTACATCAACAAAATTCCTATAAACAATTATGGTATCGTCTAGTAGCTAAACCAGTGGATTTTTTTTATATGAATAGGTTTAGAACAACAAAGCGATAATCCTCGTATCTATGTACCTAGAACCTGCAATATTATGACAACCGGCGTGCTACCACTGATCAATCACTACAAAACCTCAACTAATTTACGCAAATTGTAGTAAGCTTACTTTTGAAGTACATATTTAAGTTAGAAAAGTCGGAAGTTAAGAACTTCTTTATTTTTGTATTCCTATTTTTGACCGCTGATCGCATTAGACCGCTTTTCAGATAGTAATCTAGTCTCCCTTTTTTGCCACTGAGTACCTATGAGTAACTGCAATCAATTAATTGAAATTTAATTAGTGCCGTTGTTCATAAATCAAGGCTTTGTGAATTCGCCTGGTCTGATGAAATACCAAAGCTATATGAAGTAGGTACCCAGCTCAGCGATATCTAAAGAAGTCTAAAGTGTAGGGTATGCTAGTTTACCGGCACGAGTTTTCGAACTACCCGCACCTATTCTTGTTTTTGTTTATGCAACACAAGTCAGTGATTAATGTTTTGGATTAGATTCGCGTAAGTTTAATTAATAAAAAGGTGACACGGTTTGTCTCAACTTGATCACCAGTCGCAACTATGTTCTCTGTTACTACTCAACTATTGTCAACTAGAGGTATATTCTCAGTACGTATCTCGTCGCGATGAAAATTGCCGACTTCAGCATTACATAGAGGTATTTTGTTGCAGCCAGCATACCCAAATGCGGGGGTTGTCACGAGATGATAGTGGACCGGTACGTGCTCAAGGTGTCGGACCGTACGTGGCACGCCGGCTGCCTGCGCTGCGTCGAATGCCGCGCCATGCTGTCGGGGAAATGCTTCGCGAGAAACAACCAGCTCTATTGCACTGACGACTTCTTTAAGTAAGTTTTTATGATAACGGTCCTTTTAATTAATTATTTACGGTCTTCAGTCTTTTGACCTATCTTTGTATTCTTAATTCTGTAAATTATTATATTTTAGAAAAAACTTTTAGTATAATTACGAGGAAGTAGTATTCGAAACGTTAATAGAATACATTTCAATGTTTTTTTTTTAATTTATGTGTTTAATATTTATCTATCGGTTCGAGCTCAACTTGGAATCTACTGAATAAATAATACATTTCATGGCGTTTTCATAGTTATATTTGGTTCATATGGCTGACGTCTGAGCTGAAGAACCTTTAATAACTGCACAAACTTTTAACTAGTCACATTTAAATATTATTTCCACAATAGGTATCTAAATGGTTGTGGTTTTATTATCAAATTTTACTATCATCATTAATTGTAAACGTAAAGCCTATCGTCTGATTACATATTATGATATCCCCTTAGCTATAATCAATTACATAACATATTTCGTATCTTCTAGAGCATATTTAAAATCTTGTGTACATTTCAAAGTCATGTGCCATTTCTGTCACAATATTCCAGTTGTGCTTGGACATGAAAATCAAACTAAAAGCCTTGACACCAAGTAAAAAGAGTAACAGAATACATCTGTTAAGTAGATCGGTCCCTATTAATATTAAACGTTAGGTGACAAATAATCGAATAACAATGACAACTAGGCCTAAAATAAAATCTGGTAGATTATTAAGCCAAGGTACTCCTAAAGACGGCTATGTATTTAGAATTGTCATGATTACTTTTCGCCAGTCATTATGAAAATAGTTATATGCTACTTTTATCTCGGAAAATTGCGAAATTCCCGCGGGATAGCGATAAACGAATTCTTTGGAGACGAAGTCGCGGGCAACTCTGCTTACTGTATAATTGACAACATTTCATTTTTATAACACCTGAAAATGTATATGTGGTTCGAAAGCATTTTGCCTCCTGATCACTAATATGTTTATATAATTTTAATATCGCTTATTATAAAAAATAAAAATTAATTAAAAATATGTCCTAATTTTACCAAAACTACCACAGGATAGGTGTGAAACGCCTTTGCTTTTTTCACGAGAAAAAATAAGCGATCATAATTTTGTATTTTTGGCAACTTCAAAGTACAAAGGGGGCAACTCTGTAATTCTATTTTCGAAGTTCGTTGCATACCTTCTCTCTCACTCTGAAGATAATGACTATTAGTATGAGCGGAACAGCACGAAGCGAACCTCGAAAATCGAATATTGGAGAATAGGGCCTGACATTGACAATTTGAAATTAACGTCAGTTTTTTTTTCTATAGAGAACAAAGGGATAAGTGTGTATTCTGTGATAGTATCGGAGTTACGCCCTTTTAGAATAAGCACAAATTAATAAATTAATTATAAATTAAATACAAGCCCTAGAAAAAATTAAACTGTCAGCATATTCATCTTTTCAAACAAACTACAGAGAACCATTAAAATGATAGGCTCAGAAATATGAAATGTTGTCAATTTCCCTATGCCTGTAGCATAACATCTTTCATTTTGATAATGTTGTTGTTTTTGCGGCTGTTGTCCCAGGCGGTTTGGCACCAAGTGCGCGGGCTGCGGGCAGGGCATCCCCCCCACGCAGGTGGTCCGGAGGGCGCAGGCGCACGTTTACCACATGCGCTGCTTCGCCTGCGCCGCCTGCGCAAGGACGCTCAACACTGGCGACGAGTTCTACCTCATGGAAGATGGGAAGCTTGTCTGCAAGCCGGATTATGAAGCGGCAAGAGCCAAAGGTTAGTAAGTACCTGCTTTTATTTATTAGTAAATTAGTGATTCGAAATATCATTCTACGCACAAATCTAACTATCTAACTAATATTATAAATGCGAAAGTATGGATGGATGGATGGATGGATGGATGGATGGATGGATGTTTGTTTGTTACTCAATCACGCCAGAACGGCCTAACGGATCTGGATGAATTTCGGCACATAGATAATGAAAAGTCTGGAATAGCACATAAGCTACTTTTTATCCCGGAAAATTGCGTAGTTCCCGCGGGATAGCGATAAACGAATTCTTTGCAGACGAAGTCGCTGGCAACAGCTAGTTACCTATAAATTACGAAACTCTAGCAAAAAAAAACTCATTAGTTTTTCCTCTCTCATGTAATGTTAGTAAAGTTAAAAAATATATTATTATTTTAAATTAATAGTCTGTCCGTTTATTGAAGGGATATAGACCGTAGCGTAGTAGGAAAACACTTGCAATTTTCTTAGAGTGTGATCACTACAACAACAAATAATGTTAATAAAATAAAGTTAAACATGAAGAGGGTTCCCGCAAGAAACACGTTTCTATCTACACCTATTTTCTAGGTTGTACACCTATTTTTATCGGATTTGCCCGATACCTGGTACTGACTACGGAAACCCTACTGTGTCCGACTCGCTTTTTACAGAATTCTGAATAAATTTTCAATAGAACGAGCCGTGCAGAACTCTTTATTAAATAATGATGTCTATCAGGAGGAGAAGGATCAGTAGACGGCGATGCGGCGAGTAAGCGGCCGCGGACGACGATAACTGCCAAACAGTTGGAGACCCTCAAAAGCGCGTACAGCAGCAGCCCGAAACCCGCCCGCCATGTCCGGGAGCAGCTGGCCCAGGACACCGGACTCGATATGCGCGTCGTCCAAGTTTGGTTCCAGAACAGGTGTGCTATTGAACCTTCACGAAACTCTTGAAGCATATTACAGTATTTCCCCTTCAGAATGGAACCGATTCAATTCGAAGTTTATTTTTGGTTGTCAATAAACCAAAAATAAGCTTTTGTGTTAAGTACATTAACAATTCTGAAGGTGCGACTGAGGTTAATTCTGCCTGTAGTCTTTAGATGTCTGATGCAACATAATTTGTTTTTAACCAAGTATATTTTATGATCGATGCCTAACAGGCTACAGTCCCATCACATTTATTCATTGTTTTTGGTCTTAATTTTCCGTGCGATTGTTTTGAACGTACTTACCCTGTTACCCCCTTTTTCGTATGAACTTAGCCTAAAAATATTTAAAAATGCCCCAGTATTCTATAAAAGAAGCTCCTTGATTTATTTATTTATTTATTTTATTTGGGGCTTCAACAGCAATACAGTACATTATAATGAGATTTAATAATAAATAAATAAGTAATAATAATAAATATCCTATATTGTTAGCGGTGCAACGGTAACCGACGGCATTCGATCTCCGTAGTGTAGTATTGTGGCTATCTTTACGAATATTATAGTAAAAAGGTAGTAGACTATATGTGTTTGTTTGTAAATACGTAGAGGGAATAGTTTCTAGAACAACCGAAAAAAATCTACAATATAACAAGGTATATATTTCCAATCATAAAAAAAATCCCAACATCGCCCTTGATTAATACAAAGCGAAGCAAAGGCAAAGTTCTCGCTGAACGCAGACAATACCGTAAATGGGATCACGAATAATCGGACTATACCTATTTTTCTTAACATACTTAAAGTGGAAATACGATATGCTTTTGTTTTAGTTAAGGCTTGACGGCGGATTTGATACGCGACGCGGAGCGAAAAAATCTGCAATTCAACCGTAATAAATTAATAAACCATGGCGTTTGCATGTCCGTAAATTCCGTAATCAATTTTCCATATCTGCACAGTTAAACCAGGCAAGCGAGTTAACACAAATTATTTTGAAATGGTCAGTGACTTAACGAGACGTAAAAGTTTTATGAGTACACTGAGCTGGATGTTAGATCTTAAACCGTAGAATTTTAATCATAAAACTTTACAAACCTGCGTTCTCTAAATTTCGATAGCTTTCACGTGGCTGTTGCAAAACTCCATTGCTTTTAGCCAAGCCACGTTTTGAGCGCTCGCGCTCTCCTTTTCTATTCTCCTGTTAATTTATTAGAAGGGCATTCTCTTTTCTTATAAAATTATTGGTTAACAATTTCAGTCCATCTTTCATTTTGTTGGCAGGAACTTTTACAAGATTTGTCTGGGTGATGTACTTAATTTTCCTTGTCTTCTAGACCCTAACTTTGTATTTTTATAAAAGCTTTCCAGATACATAAAGCAGACTTGTCTTTACCCATTTGATGGTCTCATTACCTAGTTTTGTAACACGATTTTGAGCACATTTTTTGTCACCGCTTATTAGGATACCATGACCATTATCGTTCGGATTTCTGAGCATCACTGTGCATTTTCATTACTTAGAGCACACACATCGCTTTGTTTAATAAAAACAAATAAACAAACAGCTAATATAAGCAAATAGCGACCGGCTGTGCACTGCGTATACTCGTATTTTGCGTGTTTTATAGCGCGACGGGGTGCAGCTATCAACAAAGAGCTTGATTAAATAAAGTGCCTCCGCCCAGTCCGCCGGGGCCGGCGCGGCGGATTATCGAGACCCCGCAGCCCCTAAAATAACCACTTTACATAAACTGAGCACTCAAAGCATTGCTAGCCAAGAATTTCTAATTTCTATCGCGTGGCAACGATCACGAGCCAGAACTATATAACCGGCCAAGCGTGCGTCGGGCCACGTGCTGTGCAGAGTTCTGTAAAATACTTAGTAGTAGTAAAGTAGAGTAGCAAGCATTAAGCTTAGTGCAAGTTTTTGTGTTAAAATCTTACACTAGGACTTTAGAGTGTTTGCGTTAAAACGTCAAATACTATGAGAACTATGGGGCCTTACCATGACGTCTTAATGCGATTCAGTTTAGGTTTGCTCGCTGTCAGATTCATACTAAAAGTGACAGCAAAAACTTGAACTGAGTCGGAATTAGGACGTCATGGTAAGGCCCCAGTTTGTTGCCATTACGATCCGCAAGTGGCTCTGTCAATTATTCCATAGTAATTGAGACGTTTACGTGAACGCGTTCGAGACGTTTTTATATGCGAAACTTACACTAGAGGCTGAGGGTTCTTTGTAGATTACGGAAACCTAAAAAGTACCTATTACTGGCGCAACACGAATGGTTATTATAAAATTAAGGAATAATAGAGCAATCATTTTAATGCATATTTGGAATATCTCGGCTGCAAAATCAGGCTCTAAATGCCGATGATTTGTCTTAGGTAATTGTCGATAATAGAATAAAAAGCTTAATAAGCAACGCTATTGTATGCTAAAATATTATGCGGTGTTCTTGAAACCTTTTAAAACAGGTCCATCGGGTAAACTAGCGAGGTACTAGATATTAAAACACAGATGATTTGTGATAGATAAGCGATGTTAAGGTGAGGCCGAGGGAAGGGTGCGTCTGCCTTCACGGATGGACGGACATTACCAACCCATGTTCCATACATGAATGGCATAGTTAGCACAAAATGCAACTTCATACAAGCACACCTCGCACAGAATGCTAGGTCAGCGCATTGTATCGTAAGGTCAATGTAAATTTGCATGCATTCAAATCGGACCGCGTGTATAACGAACGATGGCGGAAATAATCAATTGTGTTTTCCTCATTTTTTATAAGTATAAATTTGTTTCTAATAAGCCATTTCTTCTTTACTATAACAAATTACATAAATATCAAGACATCAAAGCAATAGGTATAACGAAGCAGATATAATCGTGGCGAAAAACCGTTACGAGTAACTCATTCAAATGGTGCACTTTCGTTGAGGAATCCACATTTCACGTCCTCCCACTCCATCACTCCATGGTATTGTGATGATATCGTACCACTAACTCCAAATGTTAGAGCTCCATTCAAAATGATCTTTGGTACATGGAAATCTATATCGTCTCGGCCTCAGATGTTTGTCTCGGCGCACAAAATTTTTGTCAAGTTCCCCAACAATTTTGAAAAGCTATTTCTCAAGCAATTTAGCAAATTCTCTTTTTACCCACGACGGAACGGAGACGGTTTTTGCGTTTAGGGCGAGAGGTAGTTTGTTTGTTAGTGTCGAGCCATTTGCAGCGAATAAAACTCTTTCCGCCATCTTGTTAACCTCATTTATAGATGTAGTGCGAAATGATTTTCCATGACATTTCGTTGAATCCCGTTCGGTTTCACATTTGAATAAGGTTCTTATTTATAAAACAATTTAATCTGACTTTAATAACATGTCACAAAAGTTGAAAACTGGATAAAATTAAACGAAATGTCATGGAAAATAATTTTGCACTACCTACACCTGTATATGTTTTTACCTCGACTACTATTACCTCGAGCAATATTTTGGGGCATAGATATAGATTATTGTCAATGTGGAGTAAAATTGTTGGCACCAAACTAACAGGTACCTACTTATGTACGGTCAGCGTTACACATTCAGAGCGACCAAAAAGTTCAGCAAGCCATACTGTATCGAACTATTTGGCCGACTTGGATGTTTCAAACTATATGACGCTGACTGTACATCTAGGTACTTAATAAAAATGTTTTTTCAGACGAGCGAAAGAAAAGAGGCTAAAGAAAGATGCCGGGAGGACGAGATGGTCGCAATACTTCAGATCCATGAAAGGCGGTGGGAGCGGGTCGCCGCGCCATGAGCGGTTGCTTGACAAAGATGAACTCAAGATCGACTTGGACTCCTTTAGCCACCATGGTGAATAAAGCAGTTTTTTTCCTTCTTAAACTGATTTTTAAGGCGTATGCGCATTTGTCGTGACTATTGACTCATTTTTAGGGTTCCGTACCTCAAAAGGAAAAAACGGAACACTTATAGGATCACTTTGTTGTCCGTCCGTGCGTCCGTCAGTCATGACCCTTTTTCGCAGGAACGCGTCTAGGTATCAAGCTGAAATTTATATCAAATACTCAAGTCCACTGCTCCTTGGAGCTGTGAAAAAATCAAACTTCTAAGCCAATGCAATCAAAAGATACAGCCGTTTATACCGCAAATTTCCGCAACTCTCAAGGGAATCAAAACCTACAGGGTACTTCCCGTGAACATAGAATCTTGAAATTTGGTATGAAGGTAGGTCTTATAGCACAGATTAAGGAATAATTGCGAAAACCGTAAATATGTATGTATGTCTGTATATATCAGTGACCAATATAAAGTGACCCCACACTGCGTACATTTTGCTTTGGAGCAGGGCTCTGCTTACACTGGTTTATAGATATTTATAGGTAACGATACGGAACCCTCGGTGCGCGAGTCCGACTCGCACTTGGCCGGTTTTTTAGCGCTTCGAATACACGTGCGAGTTAAAAAAGTAGGTCACAAAGCCGTATCTTCCTAGCCTAGTTAAATCTTGTTCTGGCACTACCAAACGACCGTCACTTATTTTATTAAGTCAACGTACCAAATCGAATTTAATTTAATTACAACCGTCAAACGCATCCAATCGCATTTCTACTATTAGTTTCACTTTTTTCGAACATTGAGACAGTGGCAAATTCAATTAGCTGATTTTTTACTGAAATACTCGTGCTTCATAATACAACTTTAAAATACCATACCATCAAAAATATTGCCACGGGTACGGAGGATCTGAAATGACGCAGGTTCTATACTTACTAAAACTATGAATTCTCAGCAATGGCCTATTTTCATTTTGAGCGTCTTTGATGTTATTCCTATTCACGATCAAAATACAATAAAATTCACTGTTTATCAATTTTTAAACAAAAACTCAACAAAAAGCTTTATATCGGTTAACGAAGCCTTTTTTATCGATACTAAGCAGTGGCCTTCGCTTTAACCCATTAACAAATGTAAGAATTAAAAAAGTAGCTTCAACTCACTCCTCCAATGTATTCCTTGATATCCTCAGACCTGAGTAACGACAGCTACAGCACTGTGGCACTGGGCGGCGACGAAGGCTCTCCGGTCGGCGGTGGCGGCGCGGGCGCAGCTGGCGGCGCGCGTTTCGCTGCCACGCCGCCCTACCTTCGCGCGCACTCGCCCCCACACCCCCACTACCACTACCCGCCTGACCACCTAGTTTATACTAATATTGGTAAGTGCTTTAATATAAGTAAATAAACCCTGCAAATTCCATTTCATTGCCAGACCATAATGCGAATAGGTTAAATAAATGTCGTCGACCCAGTGCCGCAATGTAATGCGGCTTGCAGAATTTTTCAAGCAAGTCTAAACTGGGCTATAATAGAGTGTTCTTGAGTCAAATTACTCATTTCAATTGTGACTGCCATCTTCATAGAATGTTATTACCAATTTTATACTATACATCCATATTATATAAGTTATAATTACAAACAAGTGTAGTGAATAAAGTTTTCCCTTGACATTTCGTTTTGTGCATGTTATTAAAATTGTTTATAGGTACAATGCGTTATCAGATTAATCTGTTTTATATGTGTATAAATAAGGACCTTATTCAAAATGTTTTTAAAGTTGAAAACCGTATCGGATTCAACAAAATGTCACGGGAAAACTTTATTCACTACTTCTGCACATCCTTTGGTACCTATTTTATAAAGATGTGACATTTCGTTGTCATTTCAGGCCAAGCAATGAGCGGCACTGGTCTCGGCGCGGGCGCAGGCGGGGCGTCCGACTTGAGCAGCTCCTCGTCTCCGGCCGCGGGGGGGTACCCTGACTTCCCCCCCTCCCCTGACTCCTGGCTCGGAGAGCCGCACCATTACTCCCCGAGGTAAATTTTCGTAGTTTTTGGTTAAATTCAACATAGTTAATTCACGTTAGGAAATAATAAGAAGATCATACCACACCCAAAGTTCCTAGCCTTGACCCGGACCTCCATAATATATAATTCGTCCAAAGAATAAACATTTCTCCCAGAATTTTCTTGTTGTGATTTACCTACCTGTCTTCGGGTGGTCCTTATTGTACCGGCAACCATTTCTAATGAATTTGAACATTTGCTTCGGATTATAATCTTTATGTTTTACTTAGTTGCATTCTGATACGCTTTTACGTTGTTTACCGCCTACCCAAACCTAACAGTTAATTTTAATTATTCTATAATGCTAAATTATGGAACAGTTCCATCAAATTTAAAATTACAGTATATTACTTATAGCGAATATATTATTATCAATTGAGCTGTCAATACCTACCAAGAAATCGTATGCACAAACGCAAAAAAAGTTCTTTAGGTTACAATTCTATTTACAATATTTTATTGAGTCAAGCGTTACTCTGCGGAGGTCCATTTAAATGATTTTGTTAATTCTATTTACCTATAAACAAAGTTTGGTTATAAAGGTGCGACCACACCGCCGCTTAAAAAACGGTGACTTTACGGAATCGCAACAAAATGTATGAAGAAACGGTGAGAAAACATGACGCATACGACACGTCACTGCGTATACGCGGCGGTTTGGTTGCACCCTAATATCTAACTGAAATTGGATTAACTGATTAGCTACGAGGAAAATTCTTAAGGGGAGACCCCTTATCACGATTAAATTCGATTCCAGGGGCTTTCCCTAGCGGCGGCCGCCGCCGGCGCACGCGCAGCCCGCGCCCCCGCCGCTCTCCGCGCCCTACCCTCCGCACGCCCTCGCCCAGCCGCTCGAGCTAGTCGTGAAGCGTGAGCTGTGATCACTGCACCTCGTGATGACTTCAATGATGCCATTCAAGATTTAAGAAGAAAAGTTACGAGACTTAGCAGTCGTTGAGTTCGTTGCTATGAACTTGGCAATGCCCAATTCGAAACATCAATTAATTAGGTAATTATTACGGACATTGTAAATAAAGTAAGTAAATACCTTGGAGAGCAAGAATGCAAAGAAAACGCCGAAAAACATTTTCACATTTTGTCATGAGTTTTGTTTTGTGTGGTGTACTGTGAATGAGTATAGAAAAATCCCTTGAACTCAAGCACAAAATGAGCATTTTTAAACGCCTTAATAGTAGCAAGGTATATTGTAAATAAATTATTAGGATTCAATTACTTGTAAGATGTTACAACATGTAAAATATAAATATAAATATTAAATAAAAGACGTCAATATAAGTATTATTTACTAAGAATATTTTATTATCAATTAATTATTTACGACGTAACTTCAATGTTCGGCAAACTATATAACATATTGTACATACAATGAGTGAATGGAGTGTTATATAAAATAGCTCACAATTTTAGATAAGTCCATAGTGATATAATAATTTTGTGCAAAAAATTCTAGTCGACAAACTAATGGTATAAATAATTAATACATGAATTATACCTACGTAATTTACTCCGGAAGTTTTATTTACAAGGTTTACTTATTTCACAGTTCTGTAGTGGCCACTCCCCAATATTGTTGCATTCGACCTTCAAGGTCCAGCGAGTCTTGGGATTGGGCGGTCTTTTCCTGTATCACAGCAAAATCATACTCCATATGGTATGGCATCAGTCGCTGTAAAGAACCGAAATAAGCAGCGTTTGGACCTCCATTTGGTAACCTTCCGGAACCAAAACGAAGATCAGGCTTTAATGCGGTGCCGAAAGATCTCGCGCTGCCAAAATGCTTGGACAAAAACGGTACACCTTTTGATTGTTTTCCCGTAAGATGTAACTGAGGACTGCTGCCGGATAATCCTTTTAAATTTCTTAAACTACTTACATTTGATTTTATTCCTTTAGAAAGATTGTCTAGTTCTTTGTCAAACAGCATTTGCGTGTTCTGTTCTAACATGTACTCCCAGCATTTAAAATTTTCTTCTGGGTTAGTAGGTTCTTCTATGCGGTGATCGTCTTCTTTGTCTTCCTCGACCCGAACTCGTATTGCGCGGGCTACGCCGCCGCGACAACTCCGTCTCTCTGAGGCCCTGGTCTGAGACGAACGCACGCTGGCGTAATGTTGGTGGCTCACCGTTTCGCTTGGTGGACGGTCGCTCTGTCCACTCGGCGACGACCGATCGCTGCTTGGTTTAGGCGGGGTAGCAGAATGGCAGCAAGCTTCCAACCGCGAACAACAACAGTCCGGTCTGCAAACTGATTTGTTTGTAGTGATCGTTTGCCTCAATTCTCTCATAAGCATGTCCACATCTGATTTCCCGTTATCAAATCGTATTATGAGAACAGAAACGCAATCCTCTACACCGTAACTTTGAACCAAGTCTTGCAACCTCTTTGCGGCAAGAACAGGGTTACGCTCAGCTCTTACTTCAGATATGGCAGTATCTGTGCTGATGGCATTCCAAAAGTTTCCATTTCCTAGTAACAGAAACTCGTCGTCTTCTTTAATAATAGTCTGAATGACATCGGGATCTGGAACCGTGTTTGGGTAGCGACTTGAATATCCTAAACGTTTATTATTCTCAACTCCTAAGCATAAAGGTCCGTTACGTCTGCTCAAAACAGCCCTTGTGTCTCCAACATTAGCTAACCTCATGCTATATCGCCTAGGTGTTTGTCCAAAACCATTATCAGGTGATGTTATTGGGGATAAATGACACATAATTAAGCAAGCACCTTTTCTTTGTCCCTTTTCTTTTAGTTCTCTATGAGCAGAGAGAACGACGTATTTCATGTATTCGTTTACAGTTTCTTTTATCGACTTTTCTTCTAAAAGAAGGCCCGGTAAGCTCGCTTGTAAGATTTTTGGAACTTCAATATCCGTTTCGCCATCAATAACGGCAAAGAGTCCTTCCTTGTTACAAAATGATGGCAATCTAATTTGTGCACAGCATAGCTGTAAAAATTTGTTTGGACATTCAGAAAATCCTGTACTCCACGGTGTTGAGCCGTTTAGCTCTTCGTGGTAATTATTCTTCTGGGGCCACGGCAGGGACTGCCGACCGGTAACATCGACTAAACTCAGAGGTCTTTGGCATCTATATGCATTGAATTGAGAAGGGTCTACTTGTAATTTTTTATTGCAAGATATATCGAGGAACTTAAGTTGTTTAGGGGCAAGAAGTCTTAAATCTATACTATCGAGTTCATTATGTGCAAAATCTAGGATTTTAACTGATGGACTACAGGCAAACATTGGCACTGAACGTAACCTGTTTGAATGTGCTCTAACCGCTTTAATTTTGTTGAGCTGTGGGAGATTCTCTGGTAGCCTAGTAAAAGAATTTCCTGAAAGGACAAGCTCTTCAATCTCAGGCCAAAAGTTTATACAAGTATCGGGGAGGGTTGTTAGACAATTATAAGCTAGGTGCAATATTTTTAAACCACGAAAAGCTATAATAACCTCAGAGAGTTCATCTGTCAAGCAGTTTGCTGTTAAATAAAGGCGTTCGAGACAATGTGACGATGGACCCCGCGCAGGTGGTAACCGACTTAATCTATTATTAGAAAGATTAAGAACGCATAATCTATCACAGACTGAAAAAAAGTTTTCTGGGAGCGATTGTATGCAGTTGTCATGCAAAAGAAAGTCTTTCAGTGGGGCTCTAAGCCTTGGCATGGACGGAATGTTCGCAATTTTATTGTGAGCCAAGTGGAGACTGCGTAAACTTGATAGTTCACTACAGAAAAGATGTTCAGGCAAAGACGTTAACTGGTTGTTGTTTGCGTGCAAAGTCGTCAAATCTGAGCAGCCACTGAGCCACTGAGGTAATGATGATAATTTGTTGTTCGATACATCTATTTCTACTAAGTTAATCGGAGGTACTGTAGTCGTCAAGGTTTCCAGTTCTGAAATCAAATAAAATTTTGATCAGTTCTACCATGAATAACAAGTACCTAATTGGATAGGAATCTACTAAAATTACGCTAAATTCTCTCAAGTGTATGTGAGGTTTCCAATTCAATAAGTGGGTAAATAAAAATAATCATTAATTTCTAGCAAATATCCGTAACCTAAAACGTATTTGAAGTCATAAACAAGAATAACAATGTGTCTACTTATAAAAATATCCATGTTTTTTTTATAGTAGATAGTCATGGATAAAATAAGTAATTGATTTGGTGATTTCTTCTATAATAACAGAACCAGGTAGGTAGGGATACATTTTAACTATCAAACAGTTAAATGAGGTCCATTCGTGACCCTGGCGTATTTCCAAAAATCAACTGAAACCTACTTATGATGCATACTGATATTTCAGTATTATCAGTCAGACGTGTCATTTCCCAATTTTCACTTGGCAGGTTGCGACAACGAGGTTAGGCCGCTGCAGTTTTTTTCCTGATTAAAATGCAATAATACTCGTATTTCGTTGGAGCGTGCAAAGTCAATGGTGCACGTAAACCAACGATGGTTACAAAATAACTCACTGTTGTTTGGGGCTCGTAAAGTTCGTAAGGAGCCTCCGTGGAGGGCCAAATGTTGTAATGTGTTGTGCGCTGCATGTAGCTCCCTCAGGCCACGCAGCGCTGATACCACCAACACTTCAATAGCGTTGTGTGACACATCCAGACACACAAGGTGCTGGAACATAAGCTTGCAATTAACTTACTAAATAGCAGTTCCAGTATAATACTGTCGGATAGTCTTATTCAACTTAAAATCCTGCGTAATTTTTGGTAGTTTCAGTGATGAGGAAAAATATATACTACATCCAAAAAACTATGGGTATTTTAAAATTTTATTGTAAAGAATTTGACGGTTTTTTTTAAACTGTCTTAATAATATAATAAACTAGCTTCTGCCCGCGACTTCGTCTGCGTAGAATTATACATATGTATAAACATTCCTCTTGAATCACTCTACCTATCTATTAAAAAAAATGCATCAAAATCCGTTGCGCGGTTTTAAAGATCTAAGCATACATAAGGACAGACAGACAGCGGAAAGCTACTTTGTTTTATACCATGTAGTGATAGTGATGAAGGTGACATGAACTGAATTATAAATGGCATCCGAGTTAGCCCAGGGTATAAAACGTTAGGGTGCGACCAAACCGCCGCGTATATGCGGTGACGTGTCTTATGCGTCACGTTTTCTCACCGTTTCTTCATACATTTTGTTGCGATTCCGTAACGTCACCGTTTTTTAAGCGGCGGTGTGGTCACACCCTTATGGAGTAGGATTAACAAGGTAACCCTAATTCGTTCGACTAACTAACACTGCCAAGATGTCAAAGCAGAAAGTGTCAATCACACCCTAAACGTCGACATTTTAATCTTCTTTCTGATCTGAGATTAAAATGATTTCTTGCCATTATTTTAATACTATTTATCAATTAAATTAGTCACTTTTGAATTTGTTTTTAACCTACCTCATAGTTGCCTAGTATGATGCTCCCTTTCAGGTTGTTGTTGCGAAGATCCACGCTGGATAGCGGTGAACGCGGCTCCTTGTCCTCATCAGGACCCATGAGTTTGACGTTTCTCTATAAAAATGAGAAAATGTGAAAATTAAGAATAGGTAAAAAACTTGAGTTACTGCTATATTTTATGGCCAGCTTCCTCGGAAAATAGTTCTATAAGATATATTTTTTTACATTTACAACAAGGAAGGCCAACAAGCAAGTCACCTGACGGTAAGTGACCACGTCGGTAGGTATATTTTATATGTGACAGTAAATAAATAAGTCTAATAATAAACGTTTGATTTGATGTAACTAAGCAATTAGACTTTGTCCTAAAGCTGTGCGAGGTAGCTAAGAGGTGAGTGAAAAAAAACCACTACTTAGTGGTCATTTTACTTAAAGGATTACTTAATTTTCCTAGTCTTGCTCAACGCAGCTTTCATATTGGTACAATTTTCATAACTGTTCTTACTTACTCGAAATTAATGGAAGCCATTTCAATTTTTTATTTGCTTTTAGATAGAAGTACTTCATTTAATTTAGAATGAGAAACCACAATAACATTATATTGCGTCTAGTCAACTATTTCTTACCTAGCAAATAGACAATAGTCTAGTCTAGTAGTAGAGCAGTACAATTGGCATTGTTAATTTTTTTTAGTTTGCTCTAATTCGAAAACCATTTGGAGGAAAATCATCAAATAACCGATTTATCTTGTCCGATTTCAAAAATACTTTACGATTGCAGATATTTTTGTAAAAGTACTTTTGACCTTTGTTTGATCTAACGACCGGGTTTTTAGTCAGAATCCGGCATTAAATGTTTGCCACTAAAATGAAAAAAAAAAAAAAGTTTATCTACGCCACTACGGTATCTGTCATGCTGTCACTGTCACATCTAACTTAACCTGCAATCATTACAAATAAAAGCAAATTCAAAGTATAAAACTGTAACAAACAATGGATATTTATAAAAAAATATTTTGTTCCGGGATGCAACAATGACTACTATAACTATAGCCCCAACAAAATCATTGTGAAAATCAGAGAAAATTTGCGGAACGAATGGTGTATGCAAGCTAATGTGGAATATTTCAATGTTTACACGATGTATTGTTGCGAAGACCACTTTAATGTAAGTAGGAGTCAGGAAAGATGTGCAGGGGTGAAACGTACAAGCAAAAACAGCACGAAAACCAATAAAAACACCAACGAACGGAAATAAATCTAACACGCGAATATTGTTATTGTTTTTGACGTTAAATTCACACACACATTCACAGATCTATGACGTTGACAATGTTGACATACAGACAAAACCATAGACAAAACTGTTTTTTTTTATATTTCTGTACGAAGGCGATTGGGATCCTGTCTAAATTAACAAATTATAAAACAGCGAAAAAATATTTATTATTAATTAACAAAGCTACGCAGAAGCATAATATTCAAAGTAGTTCCTTGAAATAGTCCATTCTATCAAATAAAGGTGTTAAAAGCACAGCTTAAAAAATGAACAATGCCAATTAGTCTAGGAGCCGCAAAATAAAATTGTTTTAATGTCACTTTATTTGCGGTCGTTAGTTACTCTAGCACAAATTGTAAGGAGAGTACAGTTCACGAGCCGCAACATAATGCTGTTCTGGTTTCACATTCTAAATTAAATAAAGTACCTAGGTATAATTTTGTAAAACTTACTCCAAAATTTTTGATAAGATTCCTTGCCGCAAAGAGGTTGCGCAGACGCGGCAGTCGTAGAGCACACTCCACAGACTGCAGCTCGTTGTCACTCACTTGTAGTTCTTCTAATCTAGAATTACAACATTTGGAACTTTTAGGTGCACAACCAATTTTTTTTTAAAGCAAATTTTCTTGGAAACAGCTGTACACGACTTTTTATAAAATTTAAC
Source organism: Pandemis heparana (assembly GCA_963854515.1). Classification (NCBI taxonomy): domain Eukaryota; kingdom Metazoa; phylum Arthropoda; class Insecta; order Lepidoptera; family Tortricidae; genus Pandemis; species Pandemis heparana. The sequence continues at coordinate 11,054,429 of OY978008.1, read as the reverse complement.
TGTACTGAAACAAAGGTTTACTCATACATAACTATAGATAGATACTATTTTTATTTAAAACCTTCACCTTAACACCTTCCCTGCAAAACGGACTCTTGGCTAACTTAAAATAACGTATGGGTATTTCCTAACGTAACTACGGACGGTGCAGGTCTGGATAGTTTGCATGTAAGAGAATGGGTTTATTGAACTCGTTTTGAAATAATTGTTGAACGAAGAGCATGTGTGCGCTCTTTGGCGTTGGTAGAGTGTATATTTAATAGCATTACTAATATCGTGACATAGTATAAAGAAAGTCACAGGCCGTCTGTATGTATGTACGTAGGTACGCTTATATCTTTTAAAATACGCAACCGGTTGTAAATGCAGTTTTCATTAATAGATAGTTTAGTTTAATAATCTGTGCAAGGCAATAAGTACACTGCAATTATTACGAGGGTTTACCACTGGGGCTGGGGACCAGCCAATGATGTGCCAAGCGAGCTGATTCATTATAACCCTATACTTCGTTTTTTTTACATTTAAAAAAGGTAAACAATCTTGACTAAACTTGTCTTTTTACTGAAAACAATTTTTAAAAATAGGTAACTGAAACATACCTACAAAACAACAAAACAAATCACGACCTTTCAGTGGTTTAAAAATTGTAACTTGCTGTTATTTATTTTTAAAACGTAATTTCAATAAAAAATAGACATTTCAAAATTGTTTCCCTTTTTAAATGTCAAAAAAAAAACTTTTTTTAAATTGTAAATTGTTCCAATTCATTCTTAATATTTTAAATTCGGCAGTAATCTCTCTGCCCGTGTTTTTACTGCCTCGTCACAGTAAAACCGCTACTGCTACTACTGAGTTTGATGATACTCGGAAAGCTGATAGTTTGAAAATTAATGAATAAAATATGCGGGAACAATACATTTTATCCTAAAAAATTATATTGTTCCCGGGGGATAGCGAGTTCTTCGCGGGCAACAGCCAAATAATAAGTTGACGTCTCACTATTTCTGGCAAGATACATTTGAATATCATTAAGGGTAGGTAGCTGACAAGTATGATTACAATCACGAAAGGGCTAGTTAGTCAATGAGGTTGGTATCATCAACTGTGGTGTTTGTTTCTAGTTACATTGCATAAGTTTTATTTAACACAATAGGTTTTGTTTAGAAGTTTCACAGTTGCGCGCGGAGACGGGCGGTATCGCGCTCGTATGTTAATCGCTGGCCCACAAGCTCACCCGCCGTGACAGACGAAATTAAAAGTTTTCAGAAAGTAATATTTTAATTGCATTCCTAACTTATTACTTTACAATTTCTTCAGCGTTATAGATATATAATTAATTACTGGATTTAGATTTTGAAGAGATAAGATTACGGCCGACTTCAAATTAGGCAGTAAACATACTTGAACGATGACTATAAATTATCAAGACAATTAAATACAGGAATCCTTTCGCTGATTAACCTAAACAAAGCCGGATATTTGATTATTAAATTCCACGCTTTCTTTAGATAGTCTAGACAATTTTATTAAGCACATCTAAATATCTACGGAATCCCAAATGTCTTGGCTTTAGTCTGTTACAAATATTTACTTGACAATAACAAACATTAAGTACTCTATCTACTCGCACGAGTGCAAGATTTAAGTAACTCACCTCACCAGACGTCTAACTTTACGCCAAGACACGCGTAGAAATAATAGACCGAACTGAACGCGCACTTCTATGTAACCGAGTCGATCCTTTATTGCACCACATGCAATGCATCACTTTATCAAGTTATCAACACGCTTTCGCCACCAATCAATCGTTGCAGTGCATTATTAACTCGGTACTCATTGGTAACACCACTAATTGCATGTTTTCTTTTTCAGTTAAATTTAACGTGTTAACTTTGTATGCCGCATACAGAGTGTGCGCCTAGACTGACCGCCGGGCTGCCGAGGCGCCCCACTGACCACGCGTTTAGCAAGAAGACGCAACGCCTCCACCATTACATTAGGTACCTACGTATTGTTGTTTAAGTTATCTCTTGATAAATCTATGCAATACCACTTTGCTATGGATCTTTGGAGCTCGTTACGTGGCTTTGCAATTTCCCTTTCGAAATACCATTGTATCTATACATGTGTTTATTGTAGTTTTATAGTCATCACGCTACTTTGCAACTCTTTCTAACACTTTGATAGGCTCTAACTTTTGAATTGTGTCATCAAAAAACATGCCAAATTCAAACTTATTACTTTGCGTATTAAATACTTATAAGTACTCTACCTATAAGTACTAAAATTGTTTTGAACAATGTAGCTCTTTTAGTTAGCCCAAAAATTTCCTTCTAATACAAAAGGACGTTTTCGTATGAAGATACGCTCTTGTACTTACTTATTAGTCGCTCAGTATCATTGTGGTATAGATGAAAAACTTATGCATTCTCATAAATAATACATAATGCACGGAAGACGTTAAAGGACGCTAAGGTAGTAACATCCTTCCTTCCTTCGTAATAACTCTTTAAATTTGATAAAATCAAATAATTACGGTAAGTCGTCCTCCACGCAAATTCAAGGACTTGTGCCCTTTCAAAAACTATAAACAGGATGTCAGAGTTAATTCACAGTATAGTGTGCGTACCTACGTACAGTAGGTACCAACTCAAGGCACCAGGAACAATAATATACAGATATGTTTGTATTTTAGTACCGAGCGAAGCTTGTAAAACTCGGAAAACACGTTTTCTCAAAGATGAGACCGAGCTGGCTAGATCGATTTTATTTCGAAGGTATATAGGAATTTTTTCGAGACCCCAGAAATAAATAATAGTATACTAATTATTCGTTTGAAATTATTATATAATTTATCTATATCCATATCATAACTTCCCTACAATATGTTCAGGAACGATTATAGCAAATGGCCTACATTCAGAACCTTGTAATATAATGATTTCATTAAAGTATCAATATCGATACTATAATACGAATGTTTGAATAAACTTCGAACATATTGGACAACAAAATCTATATGTCTATTTAATTTAAAATATATATATATATATATATATATAAATGTCAGTCGTTTCAAATGACTCGAACTTTCGAAGAACAGAAAATAATGTTGTCTACGTATTAGGATGTCAAAATGTTTATTATAGAAAATTTATGATATGAATATAGATAAAGTTATGTATGCGACTGTACATAATTAGGCATTATCATACGGTCACATAACTACTATAAAATCTAAAGTACAATCCAGTAACGTCAAAACTTTTTGTTTATACACTCCCTCTTAAAGTGAGACAATGCGGGCATAATTCTAACCCATTCCCTATAAATTCCGCTAAAAAAAGAAATAGAATTTCGCCCGAGGTATGAACATACTATTAAGTGTAAGTATGTATGTAAACTTATTGTGCAAAATAAACATAAAAAAATACAATCAACAAACACTGAGATGTCTGAGATGAATGCATAAAGGCGTACATATCCCTTTAAAGCAACTCTTCCAGTCAACCTTTGAGTGGACGAGAGTATTTATTAGGGACAGACGAGAGAGTTTAAAGCTTACGTTGTAGTGTTTAAGGTATAGTAGTTATTATCTCGAGCTTTTAAGACCCTGGAGTCGAAGCTCTAAGATCGGTTAAACCGACAGACTAACACTTGCGTTAGTCCGGGCAAGCTAACCCAGGGTTGGAGCAAGCAAAGTGAACGTAAGGCACGCTCCGTCGCACAGATGAAGATAGCCCCGCGCCGACCGGTGCCGTACGCAAGCACTCACTTAAAAAATTAGCACACAACGGAAACGTCTACTAACAACATTATGACGTATTACTTTGAGGTACCTCCAATTAAAGCGGTACCGAGAAGGACGTCCTTTTTCTGATTATGGCGTTGCTTAGGGAGAAGTTGGGAATAAAACAGAGTGGTAGTTAATTCGTTATTTTTTTTGGAGTCAGTGTTTCAAATATAGATAGATATTTTAAATATAGATAGTTGCTCTTAATGATGAATTAATAGAATTTTATTCCCATTTTCTGCTTTTTGAATCTCAATGATAGGATAAGTGTTCAATAAATGACTCGAGACTTCTGGGGCCTTACCATGACGTCCTAATTCCGACTCAGTTCAAGTTTTAGCTGTCACTTTTAGTATGAATCTGACAGCGAGCGAACCTAAACTGAATTGCATTAAGACGTCATGGTAAGGCCCCTGGAGTAGTAAAACGGAGCTTCAGTTTATTGACTAACTGGCAGAATACTAGACAACATGGAAATTCTTATTTAAATCCGTTGGTTATCCCAATGTCTGAAGGCTGAGTCTCGCGAGATGCCGCCACGGTCTGCTAACCGAGCGTTACGGAATGGGACCCGTAATGTATGGCTACGTAAGTACGTAGTATTTTACTCGGTGGCACGCGCCTCTAAATCAATCTGCGTTTTGTTTCGTTCAAAGTAACAAAACTAACTTGTGTTCTTTCTATCAGTGGCTGACATTCGTCCGAAATTACCATTTTCAGTTGGTTTAATATCTACAATGAAATATAGGTACCATACGTGCATTATACGCTACATTTAGCTAAGTACACAAGTTCATAATATTGTATCTAAAATTGCCTTCCAAGTTATGTACACAACATTAGAAGCAAAAAATTATATAAATAATCTCGATGACAATATTGTATACGCTATCAGCTCCCATCCCATTTAAAAATATACAAATGTATATTTTGTGAATAACTCAAAATGCGTAAGTTTCCTTAATATATTATGCCTAGGATTCAAATTCAATTATACGCCTACAATCTTGCTAAACTTGGCCTGTAGCTCTTGTTACCTTAGGCTCTGTCTACCCCGTAAGGGATAAAGACGTGATTTGTGTATGTAGGTATGTAATGTATAGGATTCAAAATATGTCAACCATGTGACCTATAGGTAGTTTTGCTAAAACTATTGTGAGCACTACAGTTATAAAATAGTCAAAACGAGTAGTCCCTTGAAAAAAGTTAGCAGTCTCAGTTCAGGTTTTAGCTGTCATTTTTAGTATGGATCTGACAGCGAGCGAACCCACACTGAATCGGAATTGAATCGCATTAAGACGTCATGGTAAAATGTGCCACAATAATACAATACTTACTGCGTAAGATGACATATCTCCTCCGGGAGCTCAGTGATCCGATTGTCACTGATATCGAGATGCGTAAGGGCGTGCAGCGTCCACGCTTGCGGGGGTAGCGTGGCCAGCGCATTCGAACGCAGACGCAGCACGCGCACAGTGAACGCGCCGGCGGCGTGTTGCACAAGCGCAGAGCCGAGAGATGCTCGCCCGCCGCCGCTGAGGTCCAGCACGTTCGGTGGCTGCGTGCTTTGGGTACCCTGGAAAAAGTGGCCTTGTTTTAAAACAAAATCTCAAAGATGTAATTACGTTAGGTACCCCTATGAAAGTCATCGAAATTGTTGCAGTTTTCGAGATATCTTATAATTTCGATGTCTACGGACTTGGCGCGATATCTAACTACCTACTACTAACTGATACCTACATATGTTGCAACAAGTTATCAAACAATGTTAAAAATTTAGTTTTTAAAAATTTGTGTACTTTTTCATCTGTGGACGAGAATTTCATTGATGAATTCGCTAAAATAAATATTACGAGTAGGTACAATCAATCAATCAATTAATTGGAATTTTACCCCATTCGGCTTTTATACAAGCATTCTAGGCGTTATGGAATTTTGAAATTCTATTGCACTAAACATTAAAACTTAACTCATTTGAGTAGGTAGGTATACATCTACCTACTTTCAGTAAAAAAACCGCTCTTATATAAACCTATTACTTCAGCAGAGACCAAATGTAACAAATCAATTGACGACTTATTTTCCTGTTATTTATTCAAACAATAGAGGTTTTATGTCGACATCTTGCAAAGACTTCGGTACCTGCCTGCTTTTGTCTTGCGTTGCATAGTTTGATTGTATGGAAAAATAAACACTAGTTAGAAATTGCTGACGTAGCAAACTAAACTTCTAAACTTAAGTCTTAGTACAATCAGCAGCAGCAACAGATGTGAAGTCGTAGAGTTCAAAATTGTTTACACACGACTCTATCACAAATCACAAAGGTATGTCTTTATGAACCCTTTAGCTTTTGATCTATTTCTGCAAACTCTACAATATTAAAAACGAAAGATAAGTAGGTCGTGGTACAGTAAAGTGTTATATTTATGATTTATATGTAAAGTAAATATATTAATAAGGAACAGTTATCCCACCGTCTAGCAATCGGTTATATACAAAGACCCGTGTTGATAAAAGAGAAAACATACCTAGATAAAAAAAGTTTGTTAGTTAATCGCCAGCGAGACCTCGTTTAGCCATTCAAGAAAAAAATCGCTAAGTGACATAACTATCGGAATAATAGATAATTACATTTCGTTCCTCTCTGCTCGATTAAACATTTCTAGTTTCAAGGTTAACTTGCTTTTAGTTAATCGTTAGCGGTAGAACAACTGCCTAAAAATTTAAGGTAATAATAATAAAACTGATAATGATAAACGGGTTGTATTACTCTGTTTTACGGTCCGTTTTTGGACGCCTAAGAATGTTAATCACTTAACTTAAGCTTTCAGGTAACCTCAGCTTAGAATTAGGTAGGTACCTACGGTACCTACATATTTAGCAATTTTAGTTTCATGATAATAATGTTTGAGTAATATTTTTAAGACGTGACGATTTTTCAATCAACCCACCGCATCGTATTTCTCCTTAAGAGTTGTAGGTTCCAGGCTGTCCAGAAAATCATCTTCAACGTTTGGCTGATTGAAGACATCCAAACTGTCAGGCTCGTCGTCCTCCGGCTTCATTGTACTTTGCTCCACCATCACAAAAAACATGAGAACGTGATGATCATAGCTTATTCTTTACAAACGCATTCGAATTCATTACATCAGATGACATTTCAAAGGCAATTGAAATGGTGACAGCGGTTACAGTCTCGGTATGTAACCGCGAGGCCGTCGAACTCCCGAGATCATTGTTATTCCCAAAGACAACAAAATCCTGTCTGCCACATCATTATTCTGATCACGATCATGTCGCCAACATAAATGGCAATAAGGTGTCCTTGATCGAATGTTGTTAAACACCAACAGCATGGGAACTAACGTCGACTTATGGAAGTTGCAATGTGCATCTGTGTTATGAATAACAATACACTTGAATTGAACGTTTTAAATATCACTGATACCAATCACGAGTTGAACACTGTTTAAATAAACACTGGAGCACTGAAACGAAACGTAGCCTGGAGAAAAGGTGACTGCGACTGTTTCGAGTGACTTTTTACTTGTGCGACTCAAGCGCGCACCTTGCGCCGCCCCGCGCTCGCGCGCTCTAGACATCTCAACCGTGACACATCAGGGCGACGCACACAATTTCTAATTAACACACTTCTTATTCAAAAATATAACAGTCGCTAATTTTACGACACACGGTAATAAGCTTAATTTATTTAAGCTAATTTATTTAAGCTAATTTATTTGTCTGTCGAACGATCAACTCTACATTTTCTTCAAAGATTTCGTTGTTGCTAAATAGCTGCGGTTTGGTTTGCGTCCACTATTAATTAAAATGCGGCATTACTCGTAGCAATAGAAGCCCGACAAATAAACGCCATTATGTGATTTTTAATTTCAGTGTTCGGTAGCTTCGTAAAGGAAATAATAAAAATATTTATAAGGCAGTAAGTGGAGAAATATCAGCTAGATTAAGATGATAGCCAATAAATCAATGTATACTCATAAGTACAAAACTTAAAAAGCTATGTAAAAAATGAATTTGACCTACTTAATGCAAAAATTATCCAAGTTATTAACATTAACATATAATGTAAGTTATTACATGCCCATAACCCAGTAAACGTTTTCTAAAAATAGACCCAAACAAGTTAAATTTCTATACAATTCACATCTCAGCTCAAACTTAAGCAAAAACTTGATTGATGGTTGATTATGTGTAATTAATAGTCAATGATTCACACAGCTCTTTTGAAGGTTGACTGGGCTTTACAACTACCGCTTATATACCTCTAACAACTCTCGGTCCATCATCCTTCCGTAGTTGAAAAGCTTATAATCGTGAGCTTATTATTTTTAATTACAATAACCTTAAATTTGCAATAATTTTCATGAACCTACATATCTATAAATAATAAGTTTAATTATAGGTAGCGGGTTTCTTAACCTTCAGGTGCAAATCTTTATTCAATAATGTCTTGTTTTTTTTTGTGATATATTCGAGCAGCACAACCTGCACAACCCTGAGTAACACAATTACACATTAAACTGTCAAAAGCGTAATAATCGGAAGATTTCTACAATTGAATGTTGTTACGACAATGGTTCGTTAGTTTGAGAAGTGTACCGGAATCAAACATCAATCATCTGTACTGTAAGTATGCATGCTAAACTGAATAGAAAATATTTAAACTGCTGGATTTGCTCTAGTAGCACTTCGTGGAATTCAGAACAATATCGACATAACGATACGCTGCACCATCGCTGCACATAGAAGACATGACAACAATAACTTTAATGGATTTTTTCTCCTCAATGATTTCTTCATAATGTTTAATAATGTTCTTAATATTATAACCACAGATTATCTACGTTCTTATCTTCTACGTTATTATCATAGCGATTAATTAAGTAATACTTTCATGTTATATTTAATTCACAAAATTATTTACCTACTTATAAAACAGTAGCAAAAAGTTTTTGTATGAACTGTTTATCGTAGTATCGTAGTAGTATTGATCACGTACCTCTTTTAACCAGCTGAACCATAGATTTCTCTCCCAGATGGTGTTAAATCCGAGGAACAGGTGATTCATGCTGTTGTCGCCGGGGACGCCGTTTCCTTGACAACGAGGCTTCAAGCACAACACCAACCTCTGGGCTTTCGGTTGGCACAGCTCGATGCTGCCTCTGCTTAGCTCGACGATTTCCCATGCTGTGCCTGAAATAGAGTCAAATTAAAAGGTAAAAAACCGGCTAACTTCCAGGCGTTCCTGAGAAAAAGAGTCTTCACAGACGGATAGCAAAGTGATCCTATAGTAAGTTATCCGTTTTTTTGCCAATTGAGGTACGGAACTTCAAAAATGGAAATTTAATTAAGGTATCTACATAGGTATTCTTCTGAAGATTAATTAATAATGAATGATTAATTAATTAATTTACAAAAAGAAACGGTTATAGATAACTTACCAAACATGTGCAATCGAGATCCTATGATATGCGCTGGTCGGGGTTTCCATTGCGGAAAAACATGTCCCTTCAAAACGTGAATAGTGCCGGACCGCAGAACTCCCCCCGAGCGCGCCGCCGGACCGGCGCACCATCTTAAAGAATGTCGTAACTCCGGATCGACCGCCAAGCGTAATCTTCTCGCTTCGGACTTCCATCCATAAGTTGCCAGGAACTGCTCTTGGATCCTTAACGGATACTCATCCACGTCCAATCGACGCGATCGTTCCCCTCCAATCTGTGACCACAGCGTCAATTCCTCGCCGAAGCCTAGTTCCTTGTTGACGTCTTCGACAGTGGTATTGAGAGTGACTTTCACGAGTTTACTAGGAGCATCGAGAGCGAAGGGTTCGAGACCTTCAAAGACGCGTATCCAGCCGTATTCGTTAGCGGTGCGAGGTTTGAAGCCGCGTGTGGATGCGAGGCGGCGGAGAGACTTGCGGCGCGCAGGAGGTGATGAGGCGTGCGGGACGTGGTCGCAGCCCATAGCGCGGACCATGCGTCGACGCAAGGTGCGGAGGCCGGCAGACAATGCCCGAGTGCCCGCGCGCCGGACGGAGCGCCCGCCGTTGCATTACAATTGGGTCGGAGACATGGTGGGGGTGGGAAACATGTTGCTCGGTCAGTCGGGAACACGGTATTTATTTATGGGCAATGCTTTGTACTCTAGCCAACAACACAATTGCATGTGTGAGCAAATTTGTTGATAACACACACGTTCCATTCTTTATTCCTGATTATGTATATTTATGTCTAAGCTAAGAAACAATATTTTAATAGGTGATTGCAAGATGAAACCTTACTTACATTCTGGAATTGTTTACATAAGTACTTCTCGTAGTCAGTTAGGTAAATTAGGTTCACATTGAAAATGTCATCTTCCATCTAAAAGTTCAGTTTGTTCCACTTGTTCCACCGTGTATCATAGGTTAACCAATAGTTTATTTACTATCCGCTGCACTGACTTAACGGGGTATAGTTGGGTCACACTTTCGACTCCGCTCATGGGCTATGTACAGTCAAGTTCATAAATATTATGTACCTACGTTACAAGACGTCAAAAACATCTGTACACCTTTATGCCACAAATAATAAGGTCGGTGACACATATATTTGACATGATAGCTGCATCGATATTTATGCCCTCGACTGTACCTGCAGTTTAAAGTAATTTAGTAACTGCAGCTCGGAATGATCATACCTACAGAACATTTAATTGATGAAAACGGCCTTTCCTAGTCCCCTGTATCCTCTTTCAGAACTGAACATATTTTGATACCTATATTTTTGACTATTTCTATATTTGAACTATTTTTAGTTTTATTTTAATGATACCATTAAAGAGCAGAAAAAAAATCATGCAACAAGTAAAGACACTAATAAGGGACTGGCAGGCCCCTCTTCTCCACTGGGCACTATGGGCACGTGCCCAGGGCCCCGCGATCGAATGGGGCCCCCTAGTTCCTGTCAGATTACCAAATGATAACCGATATTTAGGTCATAGGGGCCCCATGATCCTAATGTGCCCAGGGCCTCAAATAGTTTAAAGACGGCCCTGGGGACTGGTAGTTGCAAACGAATATACCTCGCATAGCGAAGCTGAAGAGAGTCTGCAATGTGCGGTGGGGCTAAGGGCAAGGAGCATGCGCGGGCGCCGTTGCGAGAGCCGTTCCGCCCCGGCGGGCACCCCACCTGCTGACTCACCTGCCAACCAGCGTGTGATGAACCCTACCCATAACTTGCATATACGTTTGACTTTTTAAAATTAGACAACTTTTTAAATAAAATGGGAAGTACTGCGAGTGATTATGGGCAGCTGTGATCACATACCTTAAGATGTCCCACTTGCTGGTCTGCCTTCTTTATTTAACGAAAAAAATCATGGTAATTGTATTACTAAACTTTTACAGATGATAAACATTGAAATTTTAAAGAGTGGTTTGTATTCATTGTGTTCTATTTTTTAGAGTTTACATGGAGTCATGTCACTGTTGTTACTAAGCAAAATTAGACAGCTATGAAATATTTAATAAAAGACTTCCTCTTTTGTTATTGAAAAGTTCATCATGGCGACAAAAAACATTTAAGTATTTTGCTTTATGTCGACATCACACCATTGTAGTTATTTGACTAAAAATTATATGTCATGGATAAATATGGACATTGGATATATATAATAATGTTTATGTATTTGAAAAGGATTCCAGGAAACCGAATGAAATTTGTTTTAATTTTTGATTTGTATTTGTTTTAGTACTTATAATAATAGATATTCTAATAATAACATAGGCCCCACAAAACTCATAAAACAATATTAGACATGATTAACAACCATTAACTAGGCACTAATCCGATTAGACAAACGGATAGTTCTTATAAATCTTTGTACCGCACGAGCAAGTAGCATTGCAAACACCTTCTTGGCAGAGATTTGGGATGTTCATCGCTTTAAGTTCGCCGCAGTTGGAGTACTGGTCTTTGGCATAACAAGCGTTGGTGCAGAGTCCAGACACGCAGTTGTTCGGGCAGTCGCCGCACGGAGGACCCACTTTGTACGGATATTGGATAATATTGTTGACGTTACCCCTGAAAATTACAATACAATACAATAACTCTTTATTGAACACCACATATAACAATCAAAACAGAGAAAAGGTATACAGAAGTAATAAGGTAACAATAGGCGAATAGGTAAATTATTAAGTACATGATGAGTTTTGCAATGAACAAGTGCTTTTAAGAGACTTCTTTGGAAATAGGGTAATTAAGCAACTCAGTGTATACTAACGAAAGAATCCGTTGCTAACTACTACAAAAAAAATTGACCATAATTTTATGTATTGTCTCGTAGGTGTACAATAATTTGCTTGACAATTTTGAAACACCCTTTGGCCAGTTCGAAATAGGTACATAATTTATTTCCGGGTTGAAATAACCGTCGCTAGCAGCGGCAGTGCAGTTATCAATGGACTTTTTGCTGCAAAGATGGTACATATGGGTTCAATGGTACTTTAATTTATACATGGTGTCTTAAAATTATTCCGGAATACGTAATTTGGAATTCAAAATAGAGTCACTCCTTTTTTTTATGTGAATAGGAAGGCAAACGAGCAAGTGGGTCACCTGATGGTAAGCGATCACCACTGCCCATAGACACCCGCAATCCCGGAGGGATTGCAGATGCGTTGCCAACCTAGAAACCTACAGGACTTAGATGAAATGCCTTTGACGCCTACACTTTGAATATCGACCATCATGAAACATTTGTCAAACACAAATTGAATAAAAAAACGAAAACATTTACAAGGTTGATAAGCCAAAGTAATCCAACCATTTGCTGAATTATTTCGGAATAATTTTAAGATAAGTAAGTACCTTTTCTAGGGATAAATCATAGACTACTTAAGTTATTCAATCGATATCTCAGATTCAGAATCAACCAAATGGGATTATACTATGATACACTTTTAGAAGTGTATAACAATAGGTAGGAATGTACATGTACCTATTATGCGTTGCAAAAACTTGTAGTACCTATTGTAATAACTAGCTTCGTGAAATTGGCCCTAGGTGGCAAGTTCTACGGACTTACCCAGGGCAATAATGACACACGTAGTTATAGAATTGTCCCCACGGACCGCCAGGGCAATGGGCCACCCCACAACCAACTTTGTGCCCTGTGGCCCACACCATTTGAGTATAGTGACCCACTGCTCTCAGGTTCCTAATAGGAGCTCCATACGTGAAGTTCTGGTACTCCAAGAACCAATCTTTGATTGCGAAGAACCTGAAAAAAAAAACGTGTATTTTATATGTCGGAACAAATTACTTCACTTCACTTGGTATATTTTCCACGAAATTGGTTTCGCGTAGGTACCTAGTATAACAAAGGCAATTTATTAAAATTGATTTCCGCAAAATAACGTCTGACTGAATAAATAGCGTAAATGCGAAAATATAAAAAAACATTTTTAATAATGTTTTTGGAATATTTACATAAGTACTTATAAAATGTTGAGGGATAATTTTTTTTCTAATTCTTCACACCACAGCTCAAACGAAAATACGCTAATGCAAAATTATCCAAGTAAAGCTACAAAAAACTATTATTTGCTTTAATGCAGACTATCAGTGTGATATAAATATAGGTAATTAGATAAATTATACATCGCATAAATATCGCACTACAAAAAGGCGAAGTTGATTTGGGTCTCTTGAGATTATAGTTAAATTGCATAAAAGGGTTCCTTTAAGTTCAGTAGTTTCGAGGTGCGTTTATGATGCACCTCGTACTTATAAAATGTCCGTTTCTAACGTCCCTGCATGTAAACTTATATGTTATATGGCACACCAACTGGATGTATTTGTAGTGTATCTTTATGAGATTTATCGAAAATAAACTTAATCCCGGGTCTGTGTTCTTGTTTTGTGATATCAAAATTAAATCCTCCCCTTAACAACTTCTAAAACTGTATACCTATGTATGAATAAATAAGAAGGTAAGTTAGTGACAACATTTACTAGAAACAATTTTATTTGTTTATGGCTACATTATTGCCGCTATCCAACCTTCAAAAATAAAGGAAACTAAACCTGAAGTACCTAATGTTTTATTTTACGGAATCCTAATCGGAGTCATTGAATATGACAGATGAGGTTTTAAATAGCGATGGGAATGGCAGTGTGAAATCTATAATTAAGTATACACGAAATTACTATTATTGAAATAATGCTCACAAAATCGTGACGTGAAGACGAACAGAGTTACGGGACGAGGAAATAAAGCGTATCGCCATAAAAAACACCAAAACATGATAATTTATCAAGGGTTCATTCAAAGGCTGCACGATTAAATGGTTCAACTAAACCTTGAATCAAAGCGTAGTTTATTTTTATTTTGTCACGCGCGATATCCTTGAACTTGAATGGAGAGATTAATAGAGCATTATCAAAGACATCGTTAAACAAAGAAAAGATCTAAATAGTATTTTAGTCATACAACATTGACAAGGTAAGTAGGCAACTGAAAGTTAACTTCAAAAGTAGGTACAATTATTTTTATACTAGCTGTTGCCAGCGACTTCGTCTGCAAAGAATTCGTTTATCGCTATCCCGCGGGAACTACGCAAATTTCCGGGATAAAAAGTAGCCTATGTGCTATTCCAGTCTTTTCTCTATCTATGTGCCGAATTTCATCCAGATCCGTAGGGCCGTTTTGGAGTGATTGAGTAGGTAACAAACAAATATCCATCCATCCATCCATCCATACTTTCGCATTCATAATATTTAGTTAGATAAATGGTATTATAATAAATAGTTTAGTTTGATACGGTCAGTATTTGAATTGAAATATAAAATAATAATATACCGTTTAATGCTTACCGTGTCCACCCGTGTCGGACAAGATTGCGTTAGGTACGTTTAAAGTGTTTTTAAAAAACATTTGTAACGCAATATTATAGACTTTTCTATCGAATTACATTGTGGTTTTATTCACAAATATTTCTTAGGTTCTTGATAAGACTATAAACATTTTGTTTGCAAATTATCATGAAACACAAGAAGTCTTTCGTTTTAGTGCTTTCCTGGTAAAATTTCTCAATTAGGTACTAGAGAGTCTTCCAATTTGGAATGCAAGTAGGTAGATAATTATAACAGCTAAAAATTAAACTTCAGGACTTCTTGAAATTTCTGTGGGATACGGAAAAAGGAGGATTATTTTATAATAGCCGACTTGCTGTTGTGTTGGCCGTTGGCGGACAGATTCCGTGAGGATCGTAAAGGTGCACGATCGTAAGTATTTCCAATCATTTATTTTCTCAATGACAGCTCCCGTAGAATGTAACTGCGTTTGTTTACGTAAAAATTAACTTTTAAATGCGAGATATAAAAAATACGACAACTAGGTACCTAATTTTGTTCGTTGATCCCATAATATAATATTCGTCTAAGACAAATTGAGTCCATATATGCAGTAGTTTTTTTTAAAGTACGATAAAATAATAAACGCTTTAATAAAGTTACATTCTATGGCAATACACATAGTCATGTTATGATTGAAATATCGATATTGTATCGGTAGGTATTGAGTAAATTGAATTAAGTAGATGTGTTCCCGCGACGTTGTACGCGTTTTAATTTTTTCCCGGGATAAAAAGTAGGTAGCCTATGTTACTCAGTAATAATGTAGCGTTCTAATGGTGAAATATTTTTTGTTTGTCCAGTAGTTTTTAGTTTATTCATTACAAACATTCAAATCTTTCCTCTGTATAATATAAGTGCCTAATATAAGTATAGATAGGTATCAACAATGAAATGAAATAAATACAATGACAGGTATTTTTTTTAATTGGATCGATATAGTATAGATCTACTGATCACTTATTTGGTTACAACACTATAAGTATCAAATAGATCTGTCATCGAGAAAATAAATGGTTGGAGCTACTATATAAGAGGAAAGTATACCCGTACGACGAGTACAAAAAGAGAAAACTAACCTAACCTAAACCTAGGTCATTGTGTCAATAACATAGGTACTTACTAAAAATATTTAGAAATGGAAAAACGTTTTCTCATTTTTGTACTCGTCGTACGTGCTATACTTCCGTTTTAATATTTAGCAGGCATATTTCTAAATAAATGATTGGCAAACACTGAGAAATTTTAGAATTTTCCACGGGATAGTGAATAAGCGGTTTATATTTTCTCGACGAAATGACTCTATCACAAACTCTAATAGAAGATTATAGTAGATTGTACACCAAGGGGATAAAGCACTGTATTATGTCACGGGCGCGATATTGAATCCTGAGCGTAGCGAAGGACTGGATTTAACTCCCGAGCGTAGCAAGGGTGTTATGAGTAAATTCCTGAGTGTAGCGAGGGAATTAAGATTGAGTCCTGAGAGGAGCGAAGAATTTAAGCGCACCCAAGACATAAACAAAACAGTTTTATTTCCGAGGAGTATACCCTACTTTTCTCACCGCGAGACAATTGACAACATTTCATATTTCTGAGCCTATAATTTTAATGGTTCTCTGTATTTTGTTTGAAAAGATGAACATGCTGACAGTTTAATTTTTTCGCTAGGGTTTGTATTTAATTTATAATTAATTTATTAATTTTTGCTGATTCTAAAAGGGTGTAACTCCGATACTATCACAGAATAGACACTTTTTGTCTTTTCTGTACTTTTCCTTTTGTCTTTTCTATACTTATAGAAAAAAAACTGACGTCAATTTCAAATTGTCAATGTCAGCCCTTATTCTCCGATATTCGATTTTCGAGGTTCGCTTCGTGCTGTTCCGCTCATACTAATATAGTCATTAACTTGAGAATGAGAGAGAAGGTATGCAACGAACTTCAAAAATAGAATTTCAGAGTTGCCCCCCCTTGTACTTTGAAGTTGTCAAATAAAAATTATGGTCACTTATTTTTTCTCGTGAAAAAGGCAAAGGCATTTCACCTATCCTGTGGTAGAATTGGTAAAATTAAGACATGTTTTTAATTAATTTTTATTTTCTATAATAAGCAATATTAAAATTATACAATCATATTGCAGTGATCAAGAGGCAAAATGCTTTCGAACCATATATACATTTTCAGGTGTTATAAAAATGAAATGTTGTCAATAAAAACCATGGCAACTTGTAGTATTTAAAACCAAATTAAACGTAAAAAATTATGGATTATATTTGAGACATTGGTCTAGTTGTAATATTTTTATTTGGAATCTTAGCAGTTCTAATGCGTAACTCATACACTCGCGGCTTTTGTTTTATTTGTAACTAGCTGTTGCCCGCGACTTCGTCCGCGTGTGTTTTTTGTGATACTTTATAGCTATTCTCGATATCAAAATTATTTTCTCGAATAGGTACTATTATGTACATTCAGATTTTAAGTATTTGTGAAAATTTTGTAAGCAAGCCTACCTTGAAGTGTTTAAGATACATGTTGCGCTAAGGCCCAGCAGCGCAGCGTTATATGTATATTCTTGGGCAGTGTGGTATCTAACCAAAACAATAAAAATCTTATATAAAGTCTGAGGACAGAAACTTTTACTATTTCATTTACCAATTTTTTCACAATAAAATTCTGACATGTTCGTAGCGCAGGCGTAAACGCGCCGTTGGATTTTGCTTTTTTAGGCAAAGGTACTGAGAGCATACAGCCAAGCGTTTCACGCCGCCCTCATAATAATATCAGCTTTTCAAATAAGAGTGCGTTCGAAAACCGAACGCGCTGTGAATAACAGCGCAATAAATAATAACAAAGTAACGGTATTTCATATTGAACTTAAGGTGTTAGGTAAAGAACACAATTTAGGACGCCAATTTAGGTTTATTTAGGTTGGACAAAAATGTCTTCGTTGAAAAAATACCTGTGCAGAATGTAATTATTTTATTAATGTTTTTTCACAATTTACACACTTTTCCGGCTTTATGTCTTATGTACATTCGTATCTATCTATTTTCTTCGTAGTATTATTGTATTTGTTATTATTACCAACTACTTTACCGAGGAAAGCTGATTTTCTTGAGTTCTGCTATTTTTTGTGTAATCAACCAAAAATCAAATTTCAAGAAAACTGAGAAATTATATTTACCTGTATTAGATTGGAAGTATATGTAGCAACTTTAAAAGGTTAAACTTCATTGGTTTTTATTTTATAGGTGTATGAATTTAATTATTTTTTAACACAAAACCCTCTTTTTTGCGTCTCTGGATGAGATTAAAAAAAAATGGTAAAACAGGTATTTCTTTATTTTTATTACTGAGTATATATTCTGAGTTTCATGATTCTAGAACAATCAAAAATTTTTTTTTTCATACAAACTTTAACCCCCCTTTTCACCCCCTTTTTCTAATATTTTCCAAAATTTCTATAGCCTAGATCCTATTCTGAATGTATTTAAATAGATTTGTGAACATTTCAACAATATCCGTTCAGTAGTTTTTACGTGATGCTCAGTCAAACAAACAAACAAACAAAAATTTTAAAAATGGTTTTAATATGTTCAGTTACTTATTTTAAGTCACCCTGGTCGGTTTTTTTTTTTAATATTCAATGTACAGATTTTTTGGTCTCAATGATTTTATTATATGTATAGATATGTTTCATTCGTTTGAAAATCGAACGCAGCCGCTTGCAGTGGCACGGCCATCTCGATTTTCGGAGCCATGCGATTTTTACGAAATTAGACTTTAAGGGTATAACAATAAGAACTATAAGATGTGAGATTCATATTACTAACGCCGGGTTATAATGAAATTCAGTACAATATTATCTACTACCCGGCTAAAGCCAAGGGCTACAATGAGTAACTTTAAGTAAGGTTTACATGATATATAATTAACCATTGTCGAGCAGGTGGTGTGAAAATATATTTTTTTATCTACTTTGGATCATGCATTGAAAAATTTACCAGTTAATTGCCATAAACGAATTCTACGCGAACGAAATCGCGGGCAAAAGCTAGTAGAGAAATAAAGATGAATACCAGGGCGTCTTCTGGGCCGCTACGAACAGGTTTTGACCACAGGTGCCGAGATGTGGTACGGTGTTTTCGTGGACTGGGTTGTGTTGGAGGAATACGCAGCGCTCCGCGTATTGCTGCGCCTGTCGCGCCGCGCCCGCGTGCCAAGACTGGGGAGAGATATTAGTTATTTGTGTCACAAGGCTCATACAACTTTTCACACCGAACATTAAAAAACTTGAAAAAATAATTCTAAATATAATCAAAGAGCTACCAGCATAGAAAATGGCGTGGTTTTACAATTATCAACTTCAAAAAACTGCACTTGCAAAAAAAACATTTAGAAAAGCCTTGAACTAAAAAGTTTCACTTTGATCCCTCTCGACAGAGAGCAAAGCTTACTTTTCTGAATGAGAAGTGTGAAAAAACAATTATTGACTCTGTTTTGTTTGGAAATAATTCTCAATGCCCAGACCAAATAAAAAGTCAAGATGGAAATCCTGCATACGGCACACATGCGCAACCTAACTTTGTCAAACCCTTTGAGACACGGCAGTACGCGCACGCTGCAAAGCGTACTTTTAACTAGCCTCACTTCGCCGTTCGCAAGACTGTCTTGATTTTTTATATGTTCAAATCGTCACAGAGTTTTAAAAACTCATGTATAAATTGAATTGAAATTGAATATTGTTTTACTTACCACCATCAACATATTCGACGCTGAAGGGCGAACTTTAGAGCGGAAAAAATTATGGTAGAGCACTATCTTCCGCCGCACTATTGCTCGTTGAGGACTCAACGCATTTTCTGGTATCTTGTTAGATGGAAAAAGTGCTGAAATCATAAAAAATATAATAGGTAAGTAATCATGAAGATTCCGAAGTTGCAACACCCAGCCAGGAGAGTTTATAACGAAAAAGTAAACAAAAAGAAACATACTTTTTTTAAGTGAATATTTTATTATTATGCAATCCTAAAAGAAAACAGTGCCTGTTTAATAAATAACTCATGTTCAATTTAATGCTTCACATTAAGTTAATGTAACGAGACAAATAAAGCGAACACGAAAAAAAACAAAAACCAATGGATCGTAAGAAACGTTTCAAATTGTGATGTTTTATTACTGGCCAGTACCTAATGTAGCATGAAGGTTTGTTGAGAGATAGCATGTTAAAAAAGAGTCTTACGTCTTTTTCCCCATATTTGTACACTGTGAAGGACAACCATAGCGTTCAGAAGAACAACTATACCAATCCATATGGATATTCGGAGATTCATTCTGAAAAAAAGGTGATAAATCAATAATTTTTAAACGATTTTAACTAACTTCACTTCAGGAATTAAAATATTGGAATTCTTGAACTGTAAAAATGAATTTTCAAAGTTCACACGCATAGTCGTCATAAAATTATGAAATTTGGCATGACCTAAAGTTTCCTCATAGTTTCATTCACATCACTAGTGAAGGAAAAATTCCAATAATCACTGATCCGCAAAAATAACCTTATTTGTCACACAAATACTATGACGTACAAACTTGGCTTTTAGATTTTTATGTGCGACTCGGACTTAATAATAAAAAAAATACACAGTGAATAAAATATATTTATCTACTTTTCTAGTGTAAAGTGCAAGTTTACATTCCTTTTTGTAACGAAATATGTAGTCAACTTAAGTACCTACTCATAACATAGGAAGTAAATATTTAGATACGCTGTTCATAAAAATATTCACGCATGCTTTGAGAATGTGATATTCATTTTAATCAACATTTTGCTGTGTCAATATGCAACACGGCATTTTGGTTCTATGTATAATGGCTCTGATTTCGTATTGAAGAGTTTTCTTTTTTTTATATGAATAGGAAGGCAAACGAGATTCTTTTTGTAGTGTCACTATTAAGTACTTCAGGTTCGCAGTATTATTTTTAAATCTTGTCCTGACCATAGCTAGCCTAAATAGGTAACCTTGCTGCCATGTCAGGTTATAGTTACGAAGCTATGACGATCAGTTAGGCTTATTGTCTAACTCGCTCGCAATCGCCATCGTGTTCATTTTGACAGTTCTTGTATGAATGTGACAGCTACCTAATTCCGATGCCAATTGTCAGCCCATACATGAAATGTCAAAATGAACACGATGGCGATTGCGAGCGAGTGAGACAATAAGCCTACAGGAGTTATACTCTGAAATTCGTTTTTCGAAGTTCATTTCGTGCCGTTCCGCTCACACTAATAGTCAATAATTTGAGAGTGAGAGGGGCGGTCTGATAAGAACTTTAGCCCTGCGTCTTCTGACTTTCCGTTTTTCAGCTAAACGAAAACGATACTTATCTACTGTTGATTCGAAGAATATATAACCTTAAGTGGTCCTTTGCATGTATGTAGGTACAGTCAAGGGCATAAATATATATACATTCCCAAGGCGTCAAAGACAACTGTACAGTTGATTAGCCAGAAATATCTGTACAGTAATCAGATCAATTATTATGTGATCATTTAATTAGTCAAAAAGATCTAGACATTTACATGGCCATAAATAAATGTACAATGCCAGTCAAATATATGTAGGCAAATTAGGAGGCCATAAATATCTATACACGCAACTCTCATTTATATAAGAACAAAACCCAACAATATCTATACAGTCAAGGGCAATAATATCTACACATATCTAACAGTCAAATATATCTATACAACAAACTAACAAGTTTTCTAATTTTGAATTATGACAATCACCGAAAAGAGTACCGTTCTGTCATGATCGCTTTGTCCTTTTCGTTTTGATCGTGACGTCATTGACGTGTCATTTGTTTTACCTTTCAGCCTATTATTTTAGATTCTGTTCCACAGCTATATATCTACCATACAAGATTTTCATGTGGCTTTTCTCGTAAATATTACGTTACCGTTTGTCCGATGCTGAATTTTGTTTGTAACATATTAAGAGCTACTAGAGGTAGTTTATAATAATAACGTTCTTTCGATTTCGCTAATTTATCTAATTGCGTAAAATCACACACGTGGTTAAAAATAACACTTAGATTTTTATTGAATAACTAGCTTCTGCCCGCGACATCGTCTGCGTAGAATAGGCAATTAGTTAACAATTTATTTATTCTGTCACGTGAACCTATGTGACAATAGGGAATATTCATAAAAAACAAAATTGTGTTTAATATTTTTTTCTTGAATCTTTATTATCGATTATAATTAAAAGATATATTTTTTATTCAGTTATGTATTGAACCCATAAAAAATTGTATAAAAAATTAAAAATATGGTTGGGAAATTCAAACTTACGAAACGCGTCACCATTGGTCAAAACGAAGTGTGACGTCAGATGTCACAAATTGGATTTATCGGCGTTGATATTCGTACTGTTTGTGAGAAAATTGGTTTAAAAACTGTTTTCCTGAGGTGATTTCTAGTGAATCTATATTTGATGTATCTTCCTTTACCTGAAATTTATTTCAGATGATTAATCATCATCATCATCAATCATCAAAATTTCGTAAAATCTCAATATATGAATATGAAATGTTTTAAAGAAAGTTTTACCGAACTTAGGTTAGTTTTAAAGTGAATTTTGTACTGTTTAAAATCTGTGATCTGATTCTGTTTAGCAATTAAAACTGGACATGTGCACGTAGGAATGAAGAAGTAAACTAGCCGCCCGGCCTGGCTTCGCACGAGTAGATATTTAACAAAATATATATATCAAAAACTATATTTTTGTGTCGGGGCATACTAAAAAAACTGGCCAAGTACGAGTTTGACTCGCGCACCGAGGATTCCTTACAAATTCGGCTAGCTAATATAATATCCATTTTTAGCAGAGACCTGGTTCTAAGCAAAATGTACGCAGCGTGAGGTCATTTTATACTGGTTATTTATATAGTGACATTATAATTTTTTTTTTTTTTAATGAATAAAATATTTATTTAACAAAACTCCTAAAATACAACTTAAATATAAATAACAAAATAAACTAATTTAACTAAAACTAAAATAAATCTAAATTTAGATTTTGAAAAAGTAGTTATTGTGACGTAACTGTAATAGTTAAACATATAGTATAGCGGACTTTTTTGTAGACAATGATGTCTCCTATAAAACTGTAGTACATCACTTTGCTATATTGTCAACAGTTTCTGCAGCCGTACGCAATATAAGGATTATTTTGGATTTTTTTTCACACCTTGGGTGACATTATCGAAGTTTTCTTACGGATCCCTAACTTTTTGAAAATATTCTATAGCCTATGTTACTCGGGGATAATGTAGCATTCCAATGGTGAAAGAATTATAAAAATAGGTCCAGTAGTTTTTGAGTGAATCTATAACAAACATACAAAAATACAAAAAATACTCATTTTTCCTTAATAATATTAGCGTAGACAAACACGGGATATGACAAATAACATCAAAAGTGCGCGCTCAATGGCGGCGTTTTGAACGGCGCAAATTTATTCGATGTTTTAAATTTTTACTTTAAAAAATAATTTGAATATTTTCAAGCCTGTTTATATTTTTTTCTGTGTTATAGAGATGCAATTGATCATTATAAGTAATAAAAAATACATGAATATTCCCTATTAAACCAATATTCAACTATAAAGTAAAATTTTCAACGTAAGTTAGTAATGTATCGTGTTATACATACTTAATGAAGATTATTGTGAGCTGGTTGTGTGTAGGCTGAGAAAGCTTTTTTTGTCAAAAAACGTCAAGCGTGAGTCGGATTTAAGTGTTGAAATGTCTAATTCCTGTAGGTATGTACTATTGACTCGATTGTGATGAATTTTTTGTAAGCTGTTGTGTGTATGCCAAATATGATTCTAATAAAACGGTCAAGTGTAATTAGGCGTTCGCTTTTCTACATCCACAGAAAAATTCCAATTTAGAAATTAATCGTTGAAGTAGGTATATAGTATCTAAAAATTCTCTACTTTACGCCTATTTTTCCAAATTCTGACAACAAATTCAACTTTGGAGACCACTCCGATCCGACCCTCAGATATTGATTTTGAAAGCACTTCTGTCGTAAAACTAAACATAAAAATTGTGGCCCATTTCCATTTTTGATAACGGATTCGTGTTTGGGGCCCATGCGGACCCTCAGATATCGATTTTAAAGACAATCGGTCCAAAAACTGAAGATTCCAAAATGGCGACCAGCTTCAAAACGCCAATTAACATAATAAAGGACTCTGAGTGCGGCAGGGATGATTACTTCAAACTTGAACTTGGTCCGGAAACATGGTAAAACAGTTCTAAATTTCCAGTCAGTCAAAACAAACCGACAGGGTAATCAAAGTTAACTTTCACACTGAGAGAGGTCGATTAATTTTTAATAATCATAATATTAACTGACGTCTCTGAGAACGGTTTTGTTATATTATTATTCTGCAATAATTATTTACGTTGCCACTCTAGGCAGCTACGACATTTGACATGTTTACCGCTATCCCTCGGAAACTATGCAATTTTCCGGGATAAAAAGTAGCCTATGTGTTAATCTAGGGTACCACGGTACCAGCTATCTCCGTTCCAAATTTTATCCAAATCCGTCCAGTCGTTTCAGCGTGAAGAAGGAACAAACATATACACTCACATCGTCACATCCATCCATCCTCACAAACTTTCGCATTTATAATATTAGTAGGATATAAAAGATCACGTTTTCAATTTTATGGGCTAGTATTTCCTAGGTCATAAAAACCACTATGTTATGAATTGTGGCTTCAGAAGCACAATAATTATGTTGGAGTCCTACCGACAGCTCGTCTCCTGGTCCACGTACGCCATTCGACATCTTTTTGACCCCATCGGCCATCGGTCCTGCGAGCAATGTGCCCCGCCCACTGCCACTTCAGTTTCGCAGTTCTTCGCGCTATGTCGGTAACCTTAGTTTTACTGCGGATATCATCATTTTTGATTCTATCCCGCAGAGAAAACCCAAGCATAGCCCTCTCCATAACCCTCTGAGTGACTTTGAGCTTCCTCATGAGGCCCATCGTTAGCGCCCATGTCTCAGATCCGTATGTCATCACTGGCAACACACACTAGTCAAAGATTTTTGACTTCAAACACTTCAGCCATTTGGACGAAAAGACACTGCAAAGTTTCCTGAACGCTGCCCAGCCGAGTCGGATTCGGCAAGTAATCTCTTTCTCGAAGTTGGACCTACCTAACTGGATCTAATGAATGCCCTTGACTGTATAGATATTTTTGGCTCGGGTTTTGTTCTCATGTAAGTGAGAGTTGCGTGTATAGATATGTTTGACTTGGGTTTTTGTTCTTATATAAATGAGAGTTGCGTGTATAGATATGTTTGACATGGGTTTTGTTCTTATATAAATGAGAGTTGCGTGTATAGATATGTTTGGCTTGGGTTTTGTTCTCATATAAATGAGAGTTGCGTGTATAGATATTTATGGCCTCCTAATTTGCCTACATATATATTTGACTGACATTGTACATTTATTTATGGCCATGTAAATGTCTAGATCTTTTTGACTAATTAAATGATTACATAATAATTGACCGGATTACTGTACAGATATTTCTGGCTAATCAACTGTACAGTTGTATTTGCTGCCTTGGGAATGTATATATATTTATGCCCTTGACTGTACCTAACGGGACTCAAAAGTATTTTTTTTTTAATTAAATAAAAAGTGAATCTGGTACCTAAACACGATAAATTGAATTAACCTCTAATTAAATTTGATTAAACAAAGACGCATAAAAGCTTTAATCAATGCACGAAACGAGCGAAATTCCGTCCTCCTTTTACTCGCAGGCTATTGGCTCGCTTCGTTTCGCTCGTCTCGGCAAAAGAGTCAGATATAGAAATAATATTTTTCTTTCCAGTAAGGAGTAGGTACCCAGTATAAGTTTATTGTTGCGGTGGTATGGCAATGAACTTTCTTTGCATTTGGCTATAAATGCAGAAAATAGTGACTCACGCAGTCAATAACCGCATTATTGCATTGTGGTGGGCATCATCAAATAAACATGTGTGGATATTAAAATTATTAAATCATTGTCTGTATAAAAAAATACGTTCATTTCATAGATGCAGGATCCTAACTATGGATTTAACTGCGGCTCATGTCACCAAAAGTAGTTATGTGCCTACCTACCTACCTAAGGTTTCGCCTTTTTATCTCTCTTCATTCGAATCATTGTCATCATATCAGAGTAATCGACAATTTATAGTAGTCTTCCATGCTGGTAAAATCATAGAATGTATCAGTTGCTTCTCTTCCCGCGCAGATGGTAAAAATCCATCGAGGGAATGGGCAAAAGTCTTAAGAATCATTTTATAGGCGATTCGGCTAGCAACTCATCACTATTTTGATTCCCCTTTCCACCTATACGCCTACAATTAATGCTAAACGTTTCCTTTGGGTTTTATTATTAAGCTGTGTCTACCCCGTAAGGGATAAAGACGTAATTTATGTATGTATCGACAAAAAAAAAAACTAATCCCGTCAAATTATAGTTCAATTCAACATTTTCGTGCACTAGTGTGGTACTAGAGTGAAACCAGACCTCGTAAATTCGTAGAACTATGAACTTTGTTTACATTTGTACAGCCTAGTCTGAACAATCGTGTGCAAGTCTGGTGCAAGTTTAGTAACCCTAAACTATAAACAAAAGCTCATCACTTCACTGAGCTTTAAATTCAACAGCGGAATAAATTCATAAAAAAAATAAAAAAATAGGGGGCTTTATTTGAGTCATACCTACACACCGTAAGAAACAAAAGTTGTCTCTCCTGTGGGCATAAAATTGGCGACTCCGAATAGGCAAACATAAGGTTTATTTAAATGGGCCGAAAGTTGGCCAGGGGTCCCACGCGCCGATGTAGACTTGACTTAAAAATATTGACTATAGACCATTAACTTTTGCCATGTCCACAGGAGAGACGCGAACAAAAAAATGTGTTTAACCCATTTATCGAATACTAGCAATCCGCCCCGACATCGCACGGGTGTAGATAAATACTACCACGGCGCTGCCATAAATATCGTCATATTTCAACCAATTTACGAAGAACCTTGACAAATTATACACCCAAAGCATCGTCATGAATCACATATTAGTGAAAACCTCATTAAAATCTGTCCAGTAGTTTTGAGTTTTATCGCGGGCAGACAGACAGGCGCGGCGGAATACTTTTTATTGAAATCGTTTCCTGATCCTCAATTCACTAGAGTCTAGTGTAGTTGCCACACAAAGAAATGTCTCTAACATACATACATACATACATATCGTCACGGCTCTTTCCCACAGGGCTAGGCAGAGACTACTTTGTTCCACTTGCTACGATCCTGACATACCTCTTTCGCTTCATCCACATTCATCAATCTCTTCATACATGCTCGTCGGTTGGTCTCTAATGCGTTCATGAAGCGTCTCTTTTTCTATGGGAAAATTGGCGGCGCCACTTAAGGAACGAAACGGCAACAAACATTATGCTTAGTGTAAGTTTTCGTTAGGAAAACACGTCTCGATCACGTTTGCGTTAAACTGTCAAACACTATGAGAACAGTTTGTTGCTGTTTCGATCTGCAAGAGGCGCTGCCAAATTTTCCACAGTAATTGAGATGTTTACGTGAACGCGTTCGAGACGTTTGTTCGTGTGAAAACTTACACTAGAGGCTCTGTTCCCGTAGTGTTTGACATTTTAACGCAAACGAGATCGATACGTATTTTGTGACGGAAAACTTACACTAAGCATACAGAGCCTCTAGTGTAAGTTTTCACACGAACAAACGTCTCGAACGCGTTCACGTAACCATCTTAATTAGGTACTATAGTCTGGCAGCTAAACCACTGCAGCCAGATGACACTTCCAAATGTCATTTTAAGAAATAATGATACCACATTTATTTCACTAGTGCTCGACTAAGGTCACGTAATGAATGATATGATTACTGAACGAACGAAATATTTTATGAATGGCACATTCTTAGTTTAGTATATTTTAAATCAAACGCGATACTTTTGATGGGTTCAAGGTTCATATTAATGAACAAAAACGACTTTTGCATTTCCACTCCGAACTGCAACCAAACTCAAAACTTTAAAGGCTTGGTCCGCTAATTCGGAATAATTTAAGTTTTTAAGTAAAGTACAAAGATAGAAAAAAATATTAATGATATCATAGTTGTTTCATTTATGGCATAATGGCGAATGAGTTGAAGACTGGTAACTGATTTGACATGCTTCCAAATCGCGCTCTTACACTACTACTAACTAGAAAACATATAAAAAACCTTATTGAACAAATCATTTTATTAAAATTCGCTTTGAAAATTCACTATTTCAACATAAATGACGAAAATGAATTTCATTATATCGTTCATTCGAAAGAATACTATGTGACTTAGTGAGTGAATGAAAATTCACTCACTAAGTCACATCACTATTTTAATATTCGCCAAAAACTGACAACACTGAAAGTGTCATCTGGCTGCAGTGATTTATCTGCCAGACTATATGGAAAAATTGACAGCGCCACTTGCGGATCGAAACGGCAACAAATTGTTCTCATAGTATTTGACATTTTAACGCATACGCGTTCGAGACGTATTTTGTGACCGAAAACCTACACTAAGCATACTGCTCCAAAAAAATATTTGTCACTGTGACCCGCGTGTGGGAGCTGTAAATTTAACAATGATATAACTGACATTGCTATTAAACTTTATGATTTTTAAATGAGACGGCGCCTTGTCAAAATCAAAACGTCCAAGTTTATTATTATGACCAATGTGGTAGTTAAGGACGTATCAAAAACATATAAATTTGATGATACCGTTTAAGTAAGAGGGACCAAAATTGAAATGACGTTTAAAATTTACCATGAACTTTACGGTGAAGGAAAACATCATGAGGAAACCTGCAAGCAATAAAATGGTGTGTGTAAAGTTCCAATCCGCGCTGGGCCGGCGTGGAATTTATAGAGTAAGTCCTCTCATTTTGAGGCATGTACTGTACCCACCCCAGTGGGCCTGAGTGGAGATGATGAGATAAACACCAAAATTTTAAAAATGTATATACTTACCTACTGTGTGCAACAAGCATACTGTGTTTCTGTCATCATTAACAGCTCTCTTTCTTTATTATTAATGAAACTGTCAAATAGACTTGAATCCGATTATTTAAATGAGCATTGTACTATGTTTGTTCAGCTTGTTAGAGGCAGGTTCTAAATATTTCTATTGGTTATTTACTTGGTACCTACCTACCTATGTCCTTTTTTTTAAATACATTTGTTTTATTATTAAAATATATGGACAAATTTTGATTAATAATCCTGAGCGAATATTTACATTACAAATAAACGCAAAATAAACATTTCTATATTTTTGTATCACATAAAATTAAAAGTATAACGCCTGATTAAACTAAACCTAAAATGAATTAAACTACTCTAAGCGAACATTTCATAATCAAAACTATGTCAGTTAATATTCCCATTCATTGTTTATTTCGTTACCACCACTTTTAACACACAAGCGCTCGGTAATAGTTAACACTTTCCCAATGAGAAACTTTCAAACGTAAACTATATTTTATAAAATTAAATTATTTAATAATTTGTACCTACTTAAATTACTTATGTAGGCGACTATTTATACAAGGTTAATTCAAATAAACTACAATTATTATAACACATAGGTAATACTAAATTAATCGCAGTATACGTACCTGAAAGTTATAGAAATGTCACTTTTTATTATTAACACTTAACTCGTGGGTCAGCCCAATTCTGTAGTTTGAAAAAGGACTCTCTTAGTTTTTAAAATCACTGTCCGCCTCCCGCGGACGTCCAAACCAGAG
Organism: Pandemis heparana; assembly: GCA_963854515.1. Lineage (NCBI taxonomy): Eukaryota > Metazoa > Arthropoda > Insecta > Lepidoptera > Tortricidae > Pandemis > Pandemis heparana. The sequence continues at coordinate 11,024,792 of OY978008.1, read as the reverse complement.
TAAATCAGGCTAGGTGTGTTGCGAATGATTGGCTACACTAGTGTAAACACTACCATGCATACATCTCTCATATACAACCGTATCCAGCGGTCATTATTATTGACCTTAACAATATACGATGTTTGCAAAAAAATCTACAAATAAACAAGGGGATAAGAAAAAGAGTCAGCGATTACGTTTGTTATATTTGCTTAACAAATTTGTACCTATCTACTTAACGCAAGGTATACTCATATACCTATGCACCTAATTAAGCAAGTTATCATTACCTTAATTAAAAGCTGGAACGGTATTTTACAATTTCAATTCATTTAACGGCGTAAATAATAATTAATTCGTACCGATTACGTACTTACGTATGGTTAATTAAAAACTAAATACCATAACCATTGTTTTTAACATATAGTATTATCTTTTTTGGTAGCGGAAGTCGTAAACTCACTACAGATTAAGTCACGCGCGTGTTAGTCAGTTTCAGATTCTTGTGTCTACTAGCATAATACTAACCTACACATAATAATACCTAGACCCACTACATAATGTCTTCTTTAGCTTCCCAGTGTAAGGTTATGCGGAAAGTCTGGAAGCTTTTGTCCTTATATCTTTTTCCTTATATGTTTTGGAATCCCTTCAATAGAAAGATATGGGTGCGGGTATGTATAGGTCAACCAGTTAGCTTAGCGAAGTTTCGTTGCACTTGGTGTTTGAGCAACTGTATGCACACGGCAAGGCGTATAGTTTTCAATCGGATTCAATTTGCCATTCGCAGAACTCTGTCTTTTTATTTGGTTTGAAGCTCCAAGTAGGACCTAGTAATCTAACTTCTAACTATTTATTTATTATAAATCAATCAATCAATCAATTTATTATAAATGCGAAAGTATGGATGGATGGATGGATGTTTGTTTGTTACTCAATCACGTCAGATCGGCCCAACGGATCTGGGTGGAATTCGGCACATAGATAGAGAAAAGTCTGGAATAGCACGTAGACTACTTTTTATTCCGGAAAATTGCGTAGTTCCCGCGGGATAGCGATAAACGAATTCTTTGCAGACGAAGTCGCTGGCAACAGCTAGTAACTCATATTACCTTGTAGCTGCGTCAAAGACCATTAAGCTGAACCATAATAACTGACGGCGAATTACGGAGAAGTAAAGTACCTACTTAGGTATGCGTAGATTAAATACATAACTTAGTTTTAATCACAAGAGCAATCTCACCTATAATCCGATCAGGCATTCGCATGTAGAGGCATGCCAATCTTTTATTATATATAATAAAACAAATAATAGAGAGAAAAAAGGTGTAGGAACAACAAAGATATTAAAGTATTTGAGACATACTAAACACTTAGACAAAATACATTTCAAAGGTTTTGTAGAATATTTTTTCTATCTGGTCTTGATTAACATAAACAAACACACAGAGAGGTATCTGTTCGTTTATAGTAATCTTGGAAACTACTAACCGGATTTTCATACCCGGCTCTTGAGAGCGGATATTTTGATACCTACATACGTGTGGGTGAAACTAAATGGCGGTCTTTATTTTCTCACGGTATGATTCCTTCAATTAAAACCGGCACTAGATTGTAATTACGTCTCATCAAGAAATTTACGCCTTGACACCTAGCGGAGCAGTGATTATTTTCAATAACCGAGTCATTCTATTTGCGTGTAAGGACGAATTGAGTACCTATACTGAAGCCGAAACTCAATTCATTAACATCTATTTCGACAAGTTCAATTTATAAGTGTGTAGCGTGGTGTAGCTAGTATATGCGTGTAGCTACATACTAAATACTAACACAATGAAATGAAAATGAAAAAAAATATTGTTTTTTTTACATGATAACATGTAGTACAATTAGGTACTCTTATTGAACACCACATACCTAATAAACAATACAGATCACAGGTACAGTCAGCCCAATGGAACCCTAGGGCACTGTAGAACCTTTTAACAATCAACGTCGGAGTACTCTAATACTGACAGACACAAATATCAAGCCGATCACTTATTGCGATGAGGTTACATTGTGGCCCAGTGTTCCATTTGGTTTACCATGTACATGGAATGAAATCTTCAGAGCAATCTCTATCAGGCAACCTAAGTCTAGATTCAAACCACGACACTTCTGTTTACACTTTCTATTGGTAAAAGTTTTTTTTTATTGGTTTAATTGGTCAGAGATTCATCATCATCACCAGCCTATACACGTCCCACTGCTGGGCACAGGCCTCCTCTCAGAATGAGAGGGCTTGGGCTATAGTTCCCACGCGGGCCCAGTGCGGATTGGGAACTTCACACGCAACATTGAATTGCTTCGCAGTTGTGTGCAGGTTTCCTCACGATGTTTTCCTTCACCGAAAAGTTCACGGTAAATTTCAAATGAGATATCGCACATAAATTCCAAAAAACTCAGAGGTGCGAGCCCGGGATTCGAACCCACGACCCTCTGTTTGAGAGGCCACAGGTCAAACCACTAGGCTACCATGGTTTTTTAGAGATTACCCCCTGCAAACTCACAACCTCACAAACTCAATTCACGAACTCTTGAACTTTACCCCCCTTATTCATAAACGCTCTATAGGGTTCTGCTAACTTAGTAATCGTTTGTCCTTATCGTCACTTTGACATTTACCTTTCACAGATAAGGACAAACGATTGCTAAGTTAGCAGAAGCGTATAGAGTGTTTATGAATAAGGGGGTACGTACCTCTTTATAATATTAGTTAGTAGGTATACATTAAGAATACAAAAAGCAACTAGTGTTCGTCTTTTAGTTCTATTTTTTAAATACCTAGTGTTCTGTTTTTTACTTTTAATACCAACAACGAGTAATTATTATTATTAAATTAACTACCGCGAGGTTCTATTTGGAGGATAAGTATAATTAGAAACACAAAGTACTTAAGTAAGTCAATGTAATAGGTAGGTATAGTTAAATAAATATGAAATAAAATTTGACTAGCCTATAGGTAAGTGTATTCTCCATTCAAGCTATACCATTTTCATTCTTACCTGTCCTATTTGGTAAACAAAATTCTAACCTCAAAACGTCTCATTTTTGTTATTTTTTAACTATTTCATCGTAAATAAATTAACTGAAGATAAAATATCAGCAAAATTATGTACAAAAGGTAATCAGGTTTATTTGATAACATAATACACCTTATTCTTTACAAAAATTTGCATATTGAGGTTAGAATTTTGTTTACCAAATAGGACAGGTAAGAATGAAAATGGTATAGTTGCAAGAAGGGTCTGCGTAGACAGTGGCGCCGCTTTCTCTTCAATTTTTTTAAACTGACATTGGCCCAATTTTTTTCTATCCCGCGGCGCCCGTAGATACTAAACTTACAAATTGACATAATCAAACTCCCTTTGAAGTCTCAACGTCAGCACCAATGTTTCCTCTGCAGGGTCCCAATTGGCTTTAGACAAATCAGGGTCTATTTCATGAGGCAGATCCAACTTCAGGGAATGCTGTGAAGAGTTGACACGGATGCTGTTCGTATTGACAGTTAACTCGGTATTCTCTTTCTTGTCCCCAGGCATTTTAATTCTCACTATGAGGTCCTCGCAACTGGCCGAGGACGGATTTTTTGGTCCAATCTGAAAGATTATGAATAGATCACGTCAAGGATTTTGTGTTGTTATATTTTCTCTATTAATTAAAGTATGAGAGTTATACATCAAAGTAAATTCTTCTTTACTCGTTTCTAATGCACAATGTCTATGTTCATTAGGTTTGTAATGACATTATTACGAGGTTATAGGAATGCTTCAGTAGTGATATCTGAACTCTAACTTAGTCAGATTCTAAGGCGGCCTTGCAGAAAAATAGTATAAGAAAGAAGAAAAACCGACCAAGTGCGAGTCGGACTCGCGCACGAAGGGTTCCGTACTATTCTCTATAAATATCTATTAACCAGTGTAAGCAGAGCCCTGCTCGTTGGAGCATGTACGCAGTGTGGGGTCACTTTATATTCGTAGTCGCTGATATATACAGACATACATACATATTTACGGTTTTCGCAATTTTTCCTTTATCTGTGCTATGAGACGCTGCTTCGTACCAAATTTCAAGATTCTGAGTTCAAGGGAAGTACCCTGTGATTCCCTTGTGAGTTTCGAAAATTTGTGGAAATTTGCGGCATAAACACCTGTATCTTTTGATTGCGTTAGCTTAGAAGCTTAATTTTTTCACAGCTCCAAGGGACAGTAGACGTAAGTATTTGATATAAATTTCAGCTTAATACCTCCACGTGTTCCTGAGAAAAAGGGTCTTGACAGACGGACGGACGGACGGACAACAAAGTGATCCTATAAGGGTTCCGTTTTTTCCTTTCGAGGTACGGAACCCTAAAAAAGACTAAGGCTTAGAATTAGTGACATCAGTGGGTAACCTGGAGATACACGTCCTCTGCAGTCACCGCCTGCCGATAGCACATTGTGTATTCCGGTGTCTTCCGGTCATCAATGCCGGCGCCGACGCGGCCTAACTCCTCTGCCTCCTTGGCTTCCTGCTCCTCATACTCTTCTATGGTTCTCGGAGGCTCTTTCACGGTTTCCGCTGGAGGCAGTTTGCCTCTCGTTGAAGTTATCTCGCACCCTAGCCAAAAAAAGACGAAACAGAAACGTGAGCCTTTAGTGTAAAACGTCGTAACAATATTCAAGCATTTTACGTGATTGACGTGTCGGGTAAGTACTAAAAATTATTCAAAGTGGCGCTTTCATTTAATTTCTAATATTGTGTATCAAAGAGTCTTAAGTAATGACATATTTTTAACGTATTATTATTATGAACAGTATTGGCACCAATTTTATAGGTACCTACCTACATAATTATAGCGAGAGTTTGTGATTTGTGAGGACCTATACTTAGTATACTTATATTAATTATATACATAGGTATGGTGTATTGGATGTTTATTACTCTTTAATGCCAGAACGGCTAAACAGATCTGATGTCGATGAAAGGCAGACAGATTATAGTTTAAAATAGCACATCACATAGCAGAGATTAAACATTTTAGTAGGTACCTTGATATTGCAATGCCATGTGCCATCACCCCTATCATTTCTTTTCTTTTCTGTGGTTTCTGACGCCAGCGCCACCGGCTGTGCGGTAGCTGAACTGTGCTCTAATTTGTTTTAGTATGTAGTTTTGCTATTCCACGATAGATGGCGATACTGGCACTCTGGATTAAATGTTTTGTATGGGCAAAGTCGCAAAGTCCGCTCTATTACATACTAAAATGTTAAATCTCTTTGGCACATAGTATATAGGCTATACCTACTTTTTAATGTACCCCACTAACCTATAACCGTAACCTATCCCACGGGATAGCGGTTACAGGTGGCGGCACGTAAGTAAGACGTTGAGGGGATATTCGCAGTATGAAAAACAACATCATTTTCATACTGCGCATATCCCCTCCATGTTTTACTAACGTGCCGCCACTTGTCACTATAATTCTTCGTAAATGGAGTTATGGGCAATAGCTATGTATACTACATTTAATTTAGAATGAGAAACCACAATAACATTATATTGCGGCTGGTCAACTATTTCTTACCTAGCAAACATACAGTGCAATAGTTTGGCAGCCGCAAAATAAAATTGTTTTAATGCCACTTTATTTGCGTGGCGTCAATTGTTACTCTAGTACAAATCGTAAAAAGATTACAGTTCACAAGCCGCAATATAATGTTTTTGTGGTTTCTCATCCTAAATTAAATGAAGTATAGTTATGGATAAAAAAAACCACATAAATCAAATAGAGGAGGCCTGTGCCCAGCAGTGGGACGTGTATAGGCTGGTGATGAATGATGAAATCAAATATATCGTAACTAACTCACCAGACGAAATCATATCTTCACCCTGTAAAACTTCTGGTTCCGGAACTCTTAGCAACTCCACTAACTTTTCCATCGTATTTGGAGTAAATTCAACCATTTTGATGAATTCTTTAACTGCTTAACTTGTTTGAAATGTAAAATAATCCCGTCACTTTCCGTAATTATTGATTAAATTGTCAAGCAATAGTTGCTAAGAAACAGTTGTTGTTAATAATAATAACTGTTTCAAATTACTTTCTTTTTTTCGACAGATGGCACCACTTGTCTGCCCTCGCAATGACAACTCTACAAGTTCTACAACTCTACGACAACATTGCTTTTATTAGGGTTCCTTGCCCAAAGGCTAAAAACGGGACCCTATTAATAAGACTCCACTGTCCGTCTGTCTGTCACCAGGCTGTATCTCATGAACCGTGGTAGCTAGACAGTTGAAATTTTCACAGATGATGTATTTTTGCTGCCGCTATCTATAACAAATACTAAAAACAATAAAAAAAACATTATGTGGGGGCGTCCCATACAACAAACGCGAAACACTAAATATACCCCCACACTGCGTACATTTTGCTTAGGAGCAGGGCTCTGCTATCACTGGCTTTTATATTATTAATTCGTACGGAAACCTCGGTGCGCCAGTCCAACTCGCTTTTGGCCGGTCTTTTTAATTAATGCCATTACTTAATGTTCGTCTTCTTATTGATGCTTAAATATACATAATTATAATATGTAGTTCCTTTTGTAACTAAAACAATGAATTTAATTTTTAAAAAATGCCTATCTCCAGCCTATGTCCTTCAAATTCGTTTCACCACTTTTTCTGATAGCAATTATATTGCTTGTGAATTGCCTACTAGGACAAAAATAATAAATAATTATAATATTACTGCTATTTCTGTATTGCTGTTGTTAGGTAGGTCAACAAGAAATGTCCGACATGAACCAAAGAGCAATGTGAATAACTAACAAAATTCTACATAGATACTAGGTTTTTAAAGTACACAAATAAATATACAACACAATCAGCATTTTATTAAAGTTTTATTAATTAGTAATTTTGTATTAGACTGACATTGCTACATTATTTGCATACATGAGTTGTCATTTGCGACATATTTAAGGGAAGCCATCATCATCTTCTTCGGCCATCTCTTTAGCCAGTTCCAAGTCCTGCTGCTCTCTTTCACGGCGCTCTTCGGCACTCTCTAATTCCTTCCCATACGATTTTGGAGGATATCTCATAGCCTTGACACTCTGGTTATGGAGATCTAAACAGAAAGATATGCGCTGGTGGAAAGCCAGTTGTGGCTCCCTGGTGCAGTAAATGTCAGAACTCTCCTTATTGCTCATGTAGCCCTTTTCCGGATCCAAAGTAGCCTCAATAACTCCATCCCTAATTGCTTTAGCTACAATGAACTCGGCATCTTCAGCTGAATCCAAGCCCAATTTCCTTGCAATGTCCTTGGGTGAAATCCGTGAATATGACAATCCAATTGAACGAATGGCAGTCTTAATGACATTCTGTCGAAGACGAAGGATCAGAGTAAAAGTATGGTCAGTACGGAATTGAGGACCAAAGTTTTCCAACACCTCACCAAATCTTTGCAAATTTCCAAGTCTTACAGCCTGAGTGAGCTGGAAATATGGTGCCAGAGACCTTCTCAATGGAGCTTGGCGGAATATTGCGCGCTCAGGGATGTCACCCAGCAGTAGCTCGACCACTATAGCCAACTTCTGAACCGTTTGACGGAAACCAACAGCGGCAGTCTGGGGGGCCTTTCGGAGAGCTTGAACAAGGTGCTTGTGAGCATCACTGTATTCAAGACGAGCTGCCTTTATTCTGCCAAGGTAAAACAGAAACCTGGCCCACTCATTGTTGCTTGCATTTTCAGGGAACACCGATTTACTGACCAACTTGTCAGCCTGATCATAAAGTGAATAATGCAGATAGTTACGAAGCAGACAGTTGATGAGAACTGCTTGTCCTTCATAGTCACTGCGAAGGGTAGATGTACGGAGGCGTGCATGCAATAAGCCTCTTATTAAATCTAGCTTGTTGGTGAGTTCAAATACCCGAGAGTGATAGAAATAACATTTAGCAGCAATAAGATCTAAGGTTCTTCTGTTTTGCGCAGTCACCTTGGTCATTAACTGTTGCGAGCACTCTGTTGCTTCTTCTAGTTTGTTGGTGTCCAACAAACGGAGTAAAACTAACAAATGGATGTAAACATCCACCTCGGGAACTGGTGTTTTCGGAGCGCTTCTGGAGCGCGGCGTCTCAATCTCGACAGCACCGGGCTGTGGGGCTTCGACGAAAACAATCAAAGCTTCTTTGTCTGCATTTGAAGGATACAGTTGGTTGATAATGGCTCGTAAAACGTTACCATTAAGTTTCCTCCGGGTGTTTGGAAGGGATCTGAGTACTCTCATAGCGAATCTTGGTTCCTTAGACGTGACCGCTTTATCAATTTGCCTAACATGTTCCCGTAAGTCTTGAACGGTAACAACATCGGCATCCTTCTTCACTTCACCAACCTCTACATCACTCGCTGCTGCGGGACTCTCCACACTTTTCATTTCAACATCTTCAACAGGTGCCATTGTAATTTAGAGCCTGCAGAAAATATATTATGATTTACGTATTCACTAAACACAAGCCTGACGAGACAATTTCTACGATTGTACAAACGTCAAAAATCTGCCGAGTAACCTAACCACCAACCTGAAGGCTGGCAATAAAATGAAAATGAAGGCACACACTTTCATGTTGTATATTTCTATTTATTGCTTTTAAGGAGACAAAAGAGAAAATGCTCTACATTTTGAAAAAAAAACCCGTTTTGCGAAAAAAAGCTTGCAATTGCATTAAAATAATGAATAAAACCAAATTTTAGTTTAATCAATTTATTCATTTTATTTAGACTTTAATGAATATGCAGCTTTTTTTCCCTTTACTTGAATATACTTCTTAAGCTTGGGGTTGTGTATAATATGTATAATATACATAATATTATTAGTTCTGCCTTTTTCGCAACTATGCAGATTAGAATAAACTGGGGGGCTACTCCGAAATTCGATTTTCGAAGTTCGTATCACGCCGTCCCTCTCACTCTCAATTTAATAACTGTTAGTGAGAGGGGAACGGCACGAAACGAACTTCGAAAATCGGATTTCGGAGTATAAGGCCTGAGAGAGACGACTGATATGTGTTTGACTAGTGTTGCGCTTAAATAAAAACAGATTTTATAATAATTTTTAATGCAAAGTAAAAGCTGTAAAACTAATAAGTTATGTACCCATTTAAAATACGTCAAGATTAAGATCATTGTTATTACCACTTTAAGTAGTTTTAACCACGAAATGAATCGTTTTATCAAATTTAATACTTTCTTTACAAAAATATCCAAAATTTGTGCACTAGTAACAACAATACACAACACTAACCTTTTCATAGAGTATAGAATAGACAAGACAAAACTAAACTAACTACTCTACCTACTCTACTAGCATTGCCCGTGGTTGCTTAACCAATATACTGTCGGGAAATTCTGATAAAAGCATACTTCTACTAATGTTACAATTGAATTGGTTGATTACAATCATCACGATATCACAAAAACCGTGAGTGCCAAAAATCACAAACAACGGAAGCGCTTCGGCAGCAGGGGAGTGGTTGATTCTTTACACAAATTTTCAATGTGTTCTGGAAATGGTTTGCAAAGAGGACGTGGTATCATGGTTTAAAGAATTGGAAAGTTATAAACGCATAGACGCAATGTGTACATTGTTAAATATGTGCCTGCCATTTGAACTGCGTTTCATTGGCACATATCTTGAAGAGCTGGGCAAGCGCGACTTCCAAGAGTTGCGTGGTGCCGCAACTCGGGCAAACAACCCTTCAGACTTGGCTGCAGACATCGGGGGTGCGAACATAGACCCTCGAACACGACGGAAAATGGCCTTGTATGTGTCGTTACTACGCTCATGCAACTACGTATGTGCTACTACTTTGTACAATGCCATGGTTAGTTTGGAAAAGAGTGGTTTGTTGAAAGGCTTGTACGGTGATCTTTTGGAAGAAATATTGCTGCTCTATACTATGGCGTTACATCACCCAGCGTTTACATTCGACCAGAAGTCGCACTTTGGTGAGATTTTAGATAAATTGAAGGTAGAAGATCAACGGTGTCAGTTTCAAGAGCAGACAGGGGAGCATGTGAATGTGGCGCCGACGAGCACTTGCCTCGCGCAGCCTAGTGTGGCGCCGAACATGTCTGTGCCGCCGCCTGCGATCGCCAGCATGCCTCCACCACCTGGCATCATGTTTATAAAGCCAGCACCAGTCCAGGTTAGTTGTTTATTCTTACTTAATACATACCTGTTTGTTAATTTTGTCCACTGATTGTTATGGTCTTATGGTAAAATGTTCTGAAGTGGCAGGAATTTATAGGTTTTGAATTTAAGGTAGATTATAATTTTAAATTTTCTTATCAGAAACCCTCATCTAATTAGAATTCTTAAATTTCATTTCTAACAATTGTGTTTACCATTTATAGTTGCAATAATATAGTCAGCTCAATGAGGTGACCTTAACCTTTTGTATGCAGGAATGAAATAAAACTTGAATTCTACTATAATTTGTTTCAAATAATATGAATTTTAGAGATTAAGAAAATAATACAAAAAGATAGCTTTCAATTTTGTGACAGATCCGGGACTAGGCATACAAAAGGTTAAGTATGTCCTTTGTTAGAAGTCTAGAAGTTATTCTGTTTGACAATAGTAAAATCTCGAAGTAGGATTCTATAGAAAAATCCCTATAATGTTCCATGTTTTTCATAATAAGCTATTCAGTTCAATTTCTTATCTGCTCTAATACTTTTTTAGTAGTAGTTGTAACATTATTTGTTTCCTGCTTCCTGTCGCTGCTTAGATTCTTGGTATAAGAATGAATATTGCATGCCCATAACTTGATAGATACTGAAGGAAGATTATGTTTTAATACTAGTGACCTGCCCCGGCTTCGCACGGTATATTATGCATGTATTATACATATAAACCTTGCTCTTGATTCACTCTAACTATTAAAAAAAAACCGCATCAAAATCCGTTGCATAGTTTTAAAGATTTAAGCATACATAGGGATATAGGGACATAGGGACAGAGAAAGCGACTTTGTTTTATACTATGTAGTGATATCACTTGGAAAAGATTCTCTCACATCTCTCACTTCTCTATATTTTGTTTGAAAAGATGAACATGCTGACAGTTTAATTTTTTCGCTAGGGTTTGTATTTAAATTATAATTAATTTATTAATTTTTGCTTATTCTAAAAGGGCGTAACTCCGATACTATCGCAGAATAGACACTTATCCTTTTGTCTTTTCTCTATAGAAAAAAAACTGACGTCAATTTCAAATTGTCAATGTCAGGCCCTATTCTCCAATATTCGATTTTCGAGGTTCGCTTCGTGCTGTTCCGCTCATACTAATAGTCATTATCTTGAGAGTGAGAGAGAAGGTATGCAACAACATTCGAAAACAGAATTTCAGAGTTGCCCCCCTTGTACTTTGAAGTTGTCAAAAATACAAAATTATGATCGCTTATTTTTTCTCGTGAAAAAAGCAAAGGCGTTTCACCTATCCTGTGGTAGTTTTGGTAAAATTAGGACATATTTTTAATTATTTTTTATTTTTTATAATAAGCGATATTAAAATTATATAAACATATTGCAGTGATCAGGAGGCAAAATGCTTTCGAACCATATATACATTTTCAGGTGTTATAAAAATGAAATGTTGTCAATTGAATGTGAATAAAGTAACACATTCTAATCCAGTTTGATTATTATTGAAACTTACATTTAATAGTGTCAATAAATATTACCTACTGTACAGTGCCGTACCGTTACTGTTAGCTTTATTTTTGCGGGTTTTTCTATGTGTTCTAATTTTCAGTGTCGTTTAGAAATTAAATATTACCTGTCATCAATTTCAGTCTCAAAGCTCAGATGCTGTGCAACCTGAGATGAGTTCACCGCCAGTCCTCAGTGGGGCCGGTAGTGTGGTGCCCATGCTCGGGGAGGTGACGCATCCCCCACCCGGGCTGCCTATGCCTCAGTACAATATGGCCGAGTACATGGGACAACATCCATGGCCAGCCAATATTATTGTCTCTCCAATCACTCAACCTATAGAGGTTAGTATGATTTTGTATTCATTATAGAAAGCATCTTGCTAGTTTTGTATTTACAAGTGTATCCCCTTATTCATAAACACTCTATAGGCTTCTATTAACTTAGCAATCGTTTGTCCTTATCTGTGAAAGGTAAATGTCAATGTGAAAGACAAGGACAAATGATTGCTGAAGCCTATAGTGTTTATGAATAAGAGGGCTAGTCACTCTTTCATACACCCATAGTAATGCATTGAATTAACACATTGAGAATGTAACTCCACATAGAGTAAGCTAAAATTTTGTAAATTTTTCATCACCTCACATCATATAACTTGAGCCAAAGAGTTTATTAAAGTAGACAAAATTAATGTATGCTTGAATACTATTTAAACACATGAAAATGGTCAAAACTTACAACAATGTTACAAATTGGCAACATTTTGACATTCACAGTGAGTGAAATTGTCAGCAAATCATTATCATTACCTAGTGGTATTTGACACAAGTACCTAGAACCACCTCACTTTAAAAAATTATGAATTTCAAGTACAAAATATCATAGAGGAATTAAATTAAGTAAACATATGAAAACATGTAAGCTTGACCCACAGTCCACAGTACTACCTTGTTTTAGTAAGCCATCACAACTCATCAAAGAAGTTGCAGGAGAAATTTTTGCGAAAAATTTGTGCTGTGGTCAAGGTTCCTTCAACTTCATCACAAGATCTGCTCGCTATTCTACCATACAAACAATTATCAAATAGAGAACAGTAGTCCATAGATACAGTCATAAAGTACTGGCGACTCCATGTAATAATATCTACAGATTAAGAGGGTGCACTCCTACTGAGCTGGCAACGTCGCAATTTTGATGATTTTTTACGATTATTTCACAGAAATTTAATGAAAGTTTCTAATCTAATTCCTAATTTTAAAATTTTAAAATTTCTAATGTGCGTCTGTGGTACACTTCGTTTTTAGTGTATTAATGCGTCCAATGATTAATCGTGATAGACTTTTATTTTCGTATTAAAGGGATAAAATAATATATCTCGTTTTAAGAAAATAAAAGTCCATCGCGATCAATTATTGCACTAGGCACATTAATACACTAAACACGAAGTGCACTACAGACGCACATTTGAAACTTTCATTCAATTTCCGTGAAATAATCGTAAAAAAACACCCAAAATGCGACGTTGCCAGCTCAGTAGGGATAAACGCTCTTATGAATAAAATAGGTAGGAGTTTATGCAACTGAGAGAGATTGGTGTAACGGTTCCGAACGCTGGTCGCACGTCCACAGGAAATGAGAAAAAGCGTCTGATGTGGAGTCAGCTGATAAAGAATCTGTTGTTCCAGGTAATAAACTACCCGATGAACGCGGGCGGGCCGGGCTCGCCGCTGGTGTCGTCGCCCGGGGACAGCCGCGCCGGCTCGCCGCGCGCGCGCCGCCGCGCCTCGCGCGACCGCAGCCCGCCGCCCATGCCGCCCGACCAACATTTACCGCATCTGACAGCTAACTTCGACAATCTTGCCGTTGGCGAGGTATCTACCTTACTTCTCGATCGGTTTATAATACTTTTAAACTATAGGTTAGAGTCGAAGTAGAGCTTGCAATGAAGAGCATGCAATCGAGAGAGAAAAAAGTATACCGTTAAAATTAAAAATAATTAATGTTAACTAATATAATTCACATCAAACGACACGCGTAGACGCCAGCAACGTCGAAGTGCAATGAGCATTTGGCGGTCGCTCAACGCCGACTACATGTTTTAAACAATAGTAACCTGTTTTGTGAAACAGGTCGCAGAGGAAAGACATCGTTATCCTGTGATGTTAAAAATAACACGCACCCTCTCTTTCCCCAGATGAGACACAATATGGACGACAGGTTACGAGAAATAAACGCGATACATCATCAGTACCGGTCGCTGGAGAAGCTGAACGGCGTGCGGCGGCGGGCGGGCGCGTACGGCGGCGCGCGCTCGTCGTCCGACAGCGGCTCGTCGGGCGCGCCGTCGCCGCCCGGCACGCCGGCGCCGGGCGCGCGGCGGCCCGCAGCGCAGCCGCCGCCCGTGCCGTTCCTGCCGTACCCGCGGCCCTACGCGTACCCGCCGCCCGCCTACCGCCCGCCGCCGCCGCCCTTCGCCAACGGCGAGCCGCCGCCGTACCCCACGCCGGCCGCCTACGGCGCCTTCGTGCCCGTGCTGTACGCGCCGCCCAAGCTCTCCTGCTGGAACTGCGGCGCCGCCGGCCACGCCGGCCAGGAGTGCAAGGAGCAGTCCATGGAGGAGATGACGCGTCAGAACAGCTACCAGCTCGACTTCGGCTCCTCGCCCGAGTCCGCCGACAAGTAGCCGCCTGCGACGCTCAGGTCAGCCGTTAGACTCGCCGAAGTGTCGGTTGCGTTAATCGCGGCCACGGAGGGCCGTCCTCGCGCGGCTCGCGCGCCGGTTCCGGTTCCGAGTCGCTGTAGATTTGAAGTAGACTCTCATATTAGAGAACGATCGATTTGAATAATGTTTAAGAGTAATTGCACTTTTGATCTCTCCATTAGGAGCCAGCTAAATCAGTTTGGAAAGATTTTTTTGAATGTTTCTAAAAATAATGGATACAGACCGGATTATAATATTTTGGCGTCTTATTTTGGTGATGATGAAGTATAAACCCTACATTGTTTCAGGGTGAAGCATCTCGAATTTAAAATTCAGTCATTGTTTCTTGTATTCTCCTGCATATATTATTACAGACAGCAGTGCATGAGTGTACATATTTTTTTAATCAGTGAACTTTCTTTACATTTTTAGGATTCGTATTTCATTGTTTATAATGTGAAGTTGTAAAGTATTAGTGTTACCTTCATATTTACCTATCCTTTTCACAAATAGTAATCGTTATTTTTATTTTTGTAGCCATTCAAAATTGAAAGTGCAATTATTGATAGACAAAGTAATTCCTTTGTATTCTAAGGGAATTCCATTCAATACATAATGTAAAAAAAATACAGCAGCAACTTGCATATTTCTACATAGTTGTACAGTCTATTTTTAAAATTTGCTTTAATTGTTCACCAAACACAAAGCAATACCTGGCAAGAAATATAAAAAAAAAACTTGAAAAAATCCAATTAAATTGGTTAAAAATGTAAAAAAATCCTGTTTGTGTAAAATATTTGACAGAT
This sequence comes from Pandemis heparana, assembly GCA_963854515.1. Taxonomy (NCBI): domain Eukaryota; kingdom Metazoa; phylum Arthropoda; class Insecta; order Lepidoptera; family Tortricidae; genus Pandemis; species Pandemis heparana. Next base: position 11,009,563 of record OY978008.1, on the reverse strand, counting down.
ATTTTGCGTGCATTGTATTGAGTGTGCCATATTGATAGAATTTGTTGGGAAAAATGGTATGTGTGATGAATCAGTACCAGTTAGTTACTTGCATATGAAGCATTTATGTCAATGGGTAGTTAATAATTTACATAATAATACCTGAACTAATGAGTACTTTGATATCTGAAAGATATTTAGAATTTGTTACTCAGACAATAAATTAATTCAAAATCTGGAGCTGAAAAACAATTAATCACTTTAATATTTGAATTTTCTTTCGTTATTGTGAGATATTTTAGTACATCACCATTAGTACAAGTATAATCTGATCAGAAGTTCTTGCCTATAAATAGATCGAACTTATAAAACATACTAGTTTTAGACGAATAATTATAAGAATGTAGCGCCTATCTGTACATAGGTTTCTAAATCAATATTTTTCAATTAAATTTTTAACGGTTTTAAAATTTCTTTAAGAAAATTGGTTTTATTCAGCAATATATAAAAAAACTGCTGCAAAAACAATTATGCAAACTAAACCTCAGTCAAGCAAGAACGCCAAGGTGAATATAAAATTAAATAAAACAGGGTATGCGTCATAAATCGCATATTTGTGGCCGTTGTAGGATTGTCTTACACCATTGTCAAAGTGCAATAATGATTTGAAAATGTATTTCTACTTTATTGAAGTTTTCTTGATTATTAATATACTTCCAAATCGTAGTTGCATACTCGCTGTGTTGTTTTGAATAACTTGCAAATATCCTTTATTTGTGGATTAGAAGCGTTTTGTAAAAAGAAAAATACATATAAATATCTAGTCTCCAAAACTCCCCTTAACGTGTTTTTGAAGTTATTTCAATCGGAATAAGGAAAATTATTCAAAATTACATAATTCAACCTTCCGCTTTGCATTTTCTTCCTAATTATTATTTCATGAAGAATCTTTGATGATCCAAAAAAATCACGTGAAAAATGGAGACTGATTCCTATTTTTTTTTACAAAACGTTTCAAATGATAGAAAAAATATAGGATAACTAGGCCCTATTTTATAAAGCTAAAGTTAACTTGTAGCTTTATAAAATAGGGCCCTGGAAGTTACTCGGAACTGCACACAGGTTGTTTGATTATTGGTGCACGGTGATAGTGCTAGTCAACATTCAAGACACAAGGTTTTATAAAATCGGATGATTATTTTAATGTTGTAAAATCAGTTTAACTTCACGCTCATGACTACCGTTTTAAACGTTGGTCTAATAATGTAATTAATTTGCTTTGTTGTTTAGAATCCAAAACACTATAATTAAACACTATAAGTACTTGAACTTCTGACTGATATTTCACGAAAATTTAGAGCAATGATTAGGCCAGCTATTTCTTATTACCTGTTACCTTTTTACCGTAAAACAAAGTTTATATCTCAAACATTTAATATTTAGGGAACCATTATGAACATGCTGGTGAAATCTTTGCTTTAAAATATAATGTCATGTCATGTTTTATATATTATTTTAATTTAATTATTAACTATCCTAGCAGCAAAAGTTTTTGACTTATCACAATAAAATAAACTCTTTCGAAATAGTAGTCGTTTATAATTTTCTGCTCGTCTGAGTTATAATTATGTCCATTGTCAAGATATGATTATTTAAGTGATGGTAGTAGTTTTTATTCTGAAGATGCATGGTGTGTGCACTCTTCGGATTTTGAATAATCATATAAAATCAGACCTAGCAGTCAATTAAAGACGCGTGTTTTCGTGGAATTCCCTTGAATTTGAATGTCACATTAAACAAATAATATTGAAGGGTTTAACTGTGACGTTTTCAAAGACAAAATGATGACTTGTAAAAGAGGCATGTACTGAATTGTTTCCTTTAATCCAAGACTGATTTCTAATACTAGCTATTGATTCGGCTATATATTTATCAATTTGGGTAAACAGAGACTCATTCAAAAACTGTTGTTTATTAATTAGGAAGTTGTTTTATACTCAACATTATTTAATGCATTTGACACCCACAGCTATAAGATTGTCAGGAGATCTCGGACTTTTGGTTGTAAGCTTCTAATAAATATGACTTCTATTGATCTATATGCTTTATTGAAATGAAAACAATATTAATGTCATTTGTAACGTAACAATAACAATTATTAGTCCGAGCATTGATAATGAATGAAAAACAAACATTGTTATTGACGAAGTCCGCGTCACGCGCTTATGAATAAGGGTCAAAATGTCATCATATGCACCTACATCTCTACAACGTCGATTTAACTTCGAGTCTTTTGAACAAGGTATTATGTTGATCAAGCTCATCAATTGCAATGCTCTTTTAAATTAATGTTTATACCTAATAGTCATTGTAAATAGTTACAAACGAGTAAGAGAGATCACGCGCACGCGCCAAACGCGGCGGGAGCGTATTTTGTAAATAGTTCAGTTTATATAAAATTAGTTGATATTTAGAGATCGAGTATATTTGTAAATTAACTTGTAATTCGAGTGTCCTTAGAAAATATGATATTTGAGTGCTCCTCTATGATCACTATGTCACAATTGCATTTTTTGAAGTTTCCGTTTTACCCGTTGTTCAAATTAGAAGGGTTGTATTTGACTGCATAATTATAACGGCGATATTTGTTTGTCCAGAGTCGGATGGGTCACGCAAACGGTTGGGGAGTAGGTTCTGTGGGGTCGGCCTCCGCGGCTGGCCCGTTGCCTTGTCGATCTCGCGTCGATCTCAGTTCGCTCCGCATCGCTCACGGCAATTAATAACTACTCGAAACAATCATTCAAGTGCTTAATTTTTGTCTTTTTATTATTTTGTTGTTTCTCAGTATAAGTTTAAATAAATAAATATCTTAGGACAATTGACACGAATTGACCTAGTCCCAAACTAAGCAAAGCTTGTAATAGGGGTACTAGACAACGGATAAACATTTATACATAAATACATACTTAATACAAACATCCAAGACTAGAGAACAAACATTCATATTTTTCATACAAATATCTGGCCCAACCGGGGATCGAACCCGGACGTCAAGCTTCATAATCAGGTTCTCTAACCACTAGGCTATCCGGTCGTCGAAAAGTTTTCCTAAGATGAAATTTCTTTTATGCAGTTTATTTAGTAATCATATTCCGTAAGTCAACATATCACCTAAATGTAAATTTGTAACTTAATCCCTTAGGAATTTTGAAAATTTATGATTGTGTCGTATGAATTTATTAATTCAGGATTATTAATTTGTTGCCATGAGCCAATTCCCATGCCGTAAATGTATATGCTTGCAAGTAAAAGCACGGGACTACTACTAAATGAGTACATAATAAATATAATAGCATCCCTTAAAAAGGTTGTATGTCCACATAACGTAACTATTGTGTTATTTATATTAATTTTATTATGATATTTAAAAAAAGTTGGAATTTAGATTAAACTTAGGTACTTAGAATAACTTATTAATAGTTTTCTATTTTATAACAGTGGTTTATGTGGGCAGGTGGGCGGGCGACGCCCCGCCCCCCGCCCCCCGCCGCCCGTCGCGCTTGCAAACTGCATATCATTTCAATAAGTCGAAGGATGTAGCGGCAAACCGTTTGCTTAATTTTCCTCCCGAAGTTACTTTTTCGACGCTCAGTTTTAATTTTCAATGTTTTCTTTGGGAATGAGTTTTCAGTGAAATTAGACTTAAACACGTACCTAAATATAAGCTTTTCATCTTAATTAAAATAAAAAGGCATACGATCTATACATAAACTATTTAATTGTTGCTATGCTATGCAGTTTTATTTCGTACTAGTAGGAGTATAAAAATATTTTTTTACTTTGTACAGACGGTTATAAATGTGATAAAATAATTTTTGACATAATTAGAAATTGTGATTTAGTAAGGTGTGTAGTTTATTGTAACGAATGTAAAAGAACTCGCTTTACTAAATTAATTGTACCTACAGCTAAACGTTGTTTTCCCACATTTTTATATTTGGGTACTTATTATTGTAAGCTGTTGTACTACTAATAAAAATAAAATATATTTTCAGGAAAAAATATGATTCGGCCCAGTATTGTATGACTTATACCCCACCAATGCTGTGAACCATTCGCTTCCTGACAAATAAACAACCAAAATCTGTCTATGTTTTTTATTTTGAAGTTTTTCGTCTACCTACATATATGTTATATATGATATTGGTGTTTTTCCCGAGTTAAACACTCTACTTTTCATTTCGACTACAAGGAAAGTAAAAAAAAAATTGGTTGCCTGTAAAGTCGGTATACGGGCGAAAGTTTTACGTGACAACGACTTTGAGTGGTAAAATAATTTTAATGTGAATATTCATTCGTATAGTAGGAAGAAGGATGAAATAATAGTAACAATTTAAAACATTTATTTATACAAAGAATTATATTTAAAACATTAATTTATACAAAGAATCTAAATCGAAATAGAAGCGCAAGACATGAACCGGTGTGTATGCCTATCTCTCTCACTCTCTCTCTCTCGCTCTTAGGCGGGCTAACTGTGCTCGAGTGGAAGGGACGCGTGCCTTTCACTTTTTATGTCTGTCTCTCTCGCTCTTAGGCGGGCTAACCATGCCCGCGTGCCTCTCACTCGCTCTCATTGTGAGCGCATAACGTGAGCGGAGCGTAACGCAGTTTCTTGAAGTGTCACCCGGCAAACCAATTTATAAGACGTTGTCACGTCAAAATAGACATAAGTAAGTACTTATATGAGAAAAAATGTATTAAATAAAAAATTAACTAAAATTAATTCAGACATTTGTACAGTTCATAAAGGAAAACGTCACGTTTTTCCAGGAATATTTACTCATTTTTTTATTTAATATATTTTTATGTAAAGTTTTACCAAATGAAGAATGCTTTCGTGCCAAATTCGAGCTCGCTTTTTCTAAACTAGTTGCATTGGCAGTAAATCAAGTTTTTTTTAAACATAGGTCAACATCCCGTAATTTTATTTACCACGGTTCGTAATATCAAAATTCATGTTAAATTAAAACCCAACGATAGGTGGCGCTGCCCTCCATTAACTCTGCTGTTTTAGATACTATAAAAAATTTCAACAGATGTCGCTAAAGTTTACCTACTTTTACCAGTTAAGTATCTGAATGGGGGCTATCGCGTAAGAATTTCAAGAATTTGCCACTAGAGGCGCTAGTGTCGCGTGAGATTCAACATTCTACTTTTCACTGGTTTTGGGCTTTTGGCGGGTTTCTTCATATCACTACTACATAGTATAAAACAAAGTAGCTTTCTCTGTCCCTATATCCCTATGTATGCTTAAATCTTTAATTTTGATGCTGTTTTTAATTTAGATAGTGATTCAAGAGGAAGGTTTATATGTATTTATATGTGTTTATACAGGGTGTTTGGTAGCCAGGTGCAAAGCTTTAAGGGGGTGACAGCTGAGGTATTTTGAACATTTTGAGCCATACATGTCTTAGCCGAAATTTGATATTTTTTTTTAAGATTGAAAATTTAGAAATTTTGTGAAAATACCCAGAATTTGATAAAAACGAGTCAATATTGGGCCAATGAGCGTTAATTTGTAAACAAAATCTTTTATTTCGGATAGTTTAATGTGTTTTGGACCAAATGAAACAATATTTAAGTGTCTGTCTTGCCACAGAAACAAAATGAAGGCATTCGAAATTACTAAAAATGTCTTATTTTGGAACAGTCATTTTTCAGTGCCATAAAAAAAAAATAAAAAAAAATCCTGGAAATGTTCAAACATTTTTAAAAACATGCCTGTTTATTGCTCTTTCTTTTAAGGTATCACTCATTCACATTGCTTGCTAAATCTGAGATAAATAGTAAAAACCAATCTCGGGACAGAGCACTCGCTAAGAATGCACTAGTATTGAAATTTCGCGTTTTTTAAAAACGCGTAAAAAAATAATTGTAAAATGAATTAATTTACAAATCACAGCAAAGTGAAGATTTAATGATAATTTTTTTACCTTTTTTTCATGTAATTTACTACTAAAGTACCTAATTTTAACGTGAAATTTCAATACTAGTGCATTCTTAGCGAGTGCTCCCCGAGTTTGGTTTTTACTTTTTATCTGAGATTTACCAAGCAATGTGAATGAGTGATACCTTAAAAGAAAGAGCAATTAACACGCGTGTTTTTAAAAATGTTTGACCATTTCCAGGTTTTTTTTTATGGCACTGAAAAATGACTCTGTTCCAAAATAAGACATTTTTAGTAATTTCGAATGCCTCCATTATGTTTCTGTGGCAAGACAAACACTTAAATATTGTTTCGTTTGGTCCAATACACATTAAACTATCCGAAATAAAAGATTTTTTTTACAAATTAACTCTCATTGGCGCAATATTGACTAGTTTTTATCAAATTCTGGGTATTTTCATAATTTTTCTAAATTTTCAATTTAAAAAAATATATCAAATTTCGGCTAAGACATGTATGGCTCAAAATGTTCAAAAATAGCTCGGATATCACCCCCTTAAAGCTTTGCACCCGGCTACCAAACACCCTGTATAATACATGCATATCTAATATACCGTGCGAAGCCGGGGCGGGTCGCTAGTAAATTATAATTTCTTTCATTTACCTGTTGAAAAGTGATCTCCTTCGGGAAATTATCGCAAATAGACGTAGGTAAACGTAAGGTATGTCCTCTACGAGTACTTACGAAAGGATACAAAAGTAAACGGCAGAGTGAGCTTCATTACCTTCTTTATTTTACAATTAATAAACCATTATCAATCATGAAGTACCTAAGGGCCACTTGCAGGGACCAGGGTTAACGACTTAACCCCGTGTTAGACGCTAACCCGGGGCTAAGTAGTGTCAAAAGGTATGGAACTGTCAAACCTAACCCTGAGTTAGCGATTTAATTTTTTAACTCTAGACTGTGCAAGTGGGCCTAAATATCGTATGTAGAAACTAGGAACAACCTACATAAAGGGCGTGATATCCACTAACGTAGAATCCCCCGTTTTCTCAATGACATTCTAATGGAGGGAGAGTGTCGCATTAGTTTTTTTACATTATTCCAAAATATTCCTTCAGCAGCACAACTTTGTTTTAGTTTCGCCGGACAGATAGAAACTTTACGTTTAAATCAAACTTTCGCTCGAGTTGCAGGGCACGTTCTTCGTAAAAGATGTTCCAAAGAATAATATTTGTTCACAGTTTTTTAGAGGGACTCCCAGATTTCCAACTATTTGTCAGTGATAACTTCGGCTTTATGGAGTGCTTATTACTTACTCGTATTTGGCTAGGTAGAAGAAACTTTTGTTCCTACAAATCGTATGATATGATACGGAAGTAGGTATTATCTATCAGCCAAGCTAGTTTATCGACGAAATTGAGCAAATAGGCCTAGGTAGGTACATCGATGCTCATCTCGAGACGACGACTAAAATAAGTCTGAAAGTACGACTCTTCTAGGTTTCCACTCTTGTCATGTCAAATTTGAGATACCTACCTAGGTACGTTGTTGGATTGAAGCGTAATGTTAGCAATATTTTTGAAATATTTGTTTATTTACAAAGTTTAATTAATTTAATACTCGGATTTTTCTACGTGTTCTAATTTTCAGTGTCGTTTAGAAATTAAAGTTTAATTCATTTAGTTAAAATGAACATGCTACCTAATGCTAGCAATTCAATTAGGTACTTACTTAAGAGCAATATCTCACGGTTAATTAGGTAGCTACATTGAGTAGGTAGACATAATTTTCTACGAGATGTAGACCGCAATTACCTTTAATGAGCTCCCGATATTTCAATTAGGTAAGTAATTAAAGATTACCTTCGGCTTACATCCCGTAGAAAATAAGTCTAAAATGTCTTCGGGATATATTAAACAAACTGAGTCATGTGAGACTTTGTTTATTGACAAGATAGGTAGGTAGGTACATTACTTTTGCGCCTCTTCTGCGGCATTGATGAACTGTGAATGAAACATAGTAGGTACCTATTAGGTATTAATTAATATCTCTAATACATACTCATGACCGTGCAATCGGTTTAACTCAATTTGAATTTAAATTAGATAATACATCGAATAGGTATATTAAGAATAGGTGTTCAAAAATGACGTAAGTACAAAATGTGTTGGTGTAACAACCACAGAGTGCTCCGATATAACAGGACCACGGCGGCTGTACCTAACTTACCTAGTTGATAGTTATGACTCGCATCACATAGGTATTTATGTAGGTACCTATTATAAAATATCTACATTATATTTACACGCATGAAAACCTATATTTATTTAAAGTATTTCGGGATCTAACCGCGTAAAAATTTTCTATTCATTACGATTTCTATTAAACGTCGAGGTAATTAATAGAAAAAAAATTACGCGGTTAACCGACCCGACTAAAGTCCCAAAATACTTTAAATAAAATAAATATGAGTGAAAATCGCGGAAGTTCAAAACATTATATTGAAAAACACCTACCCATCAACTTCCTTAGTACCTATTTCGCAGTTATTTTCAGCTGGTTGACACTTTGTACCTCTAAAATGAGGATTAAAATAGAAAACAGCGGCATGGCCGGCTGCCGGGGTTGGCGCGGTCGCCGCACGCCTTCTTAACACTAAATTTTAAAATTTAATTAAACTCTCGCGTGGTCGCTACCGCTTGATAAACGCTTCTTACCCGCCTTTATTCATTATCCCGGAACATTGCGGGTCTAGATTTAAAAGGGTAAAACTTACGCCTGTTTTTGATGTTAATTAACGTAAACGTTTTAAACGCAACGTAAAGGTTTACACGCGTTACCGCGCGTTATTGGATATTTTAGGATATTTTGTTACCTACGTACCTAGTTTGAGTCTTTAGGTAGGCAAGTATATAAATTCTTAGATGAGACTTAATCCGAGATCTATAAAGTTAAATCTACTTTTGGAGTATTAAACTAAACAGTGAATAAAAACATAATATACCTATGTCTAAATTAAATACAGTTAAATTTCTAACGGTAAAACCGTAAAAGTAAAGATAAAAAATCAAGAAGTAAAATTCTTGATTAATTTGATAGTTCTACACAGTTGTATAAAACCAAGTACTTATGTAAATAAATAATTTAATAAAAATCTGCCTCACTTAGCTAGCTGCTTTACCTATCATATTATTTACTGTAAGGTAGGTAATAATGCTGTTGTATCATCTGTACCTACATACCCGTAGTATAAATTAATATAAAACAAACTCCCTCCACACCTTCTGTATATAGGTAGGTACATATAGGTCCTTAGCTAGTCAAGAGGAAGTTTTATACGTCTAGTTTGATAGCCCGTGCGAAGCTGGGACGGGCCGCTAGTTTATTATAAAATCAACTCTAGGTGGTATACCTTCCTTCCAAGTTAGTTACCTAGTTAGTTTACATTTCCCAGATGTTTCGACTATATTGTGTATAAGACTAGCGTTCGCCTTTAAATTTAGATGGCTGCAATAACCTGTCGTATTCTATTAATTTGGGTATACCACTTTTGTTGAAGTATCTAAATTACCTACCTACCTATGTCACATGTTAAATTTAGGAATGTAATGTAAAGTATATTTACTTAACTTAGACTTGAATGAAATTGACACGACATTTATATTTCTGCTACTCAGTTATAGCACTTATAGTATCACGTTTGACGTAATATTCAAAAAATAATACATCACTATCGTAGTAATTTAATTAAGATCACAATAAAAGACAGAATTTTTATCGAAGTTTGAATAAAGTTCCTTTCTCCATTTTAAGTATTTAGATGCTGTTCGGGGCAATTGCACCAAACATTGTGACGTCACACGCGAGCCGCGGCTACTTTGGCGGCGCGTTAGTTTTATAAATTAGTGCACCTTTCGACTCCGTCGCGACCGGGCATTCATTTAACATTTAACTTTTGTTGCAAACATTTTACTAACATTCTTGTAGGTTTAGTTAACATCGTTATTGTAGTGAAACTTAGAACAATAAACTTTCTAACTATATTTGAGACTTTTAACAACCACCAGCACACCCGCAACCCAAACAGATGCTAAGAACACTATAGTCCATGTAGAAGTAGGTAACCGAAGAAGATTCTTACTGCGCGCGGTACATTTCCATTTTATTTACTATCTCATGATTGTACCAGTAAACTGTCACAGAATAGAGACGTACCTAGTCTGACATTTTTAAAGTAACCTACCTATTTACAAATTTACACCGGCACGCGCGCATCGTGTCACGATGGAGTGCATTTCACTTCAGGTATCTTTTAAAATGGTAGCGGAGAAACATCTCCTAATACTACATCTATTTTGGAATGAAAATAGGTAGACACTGAGTGTGTTGATAGATTAGGCTTTTTCTACGAGGTAGGTAAGTTCCTATTGAAAATCCCTATGTATGAACGTTACTAAATATAGCTATAAACAGACGCTGTTTTTCAGTAGCCCTAGCCCCTATGATACACACAACATACACACACACAATAACTACCCGCGACCATAGTGCATGAGAGGGCACAACTAATATTTATTCGCTGGCTATGAGATTGTGGCCATTACTATAGCTCGCAATACAAAGAATCTGAAGAGAAACACAAGAATATTTTTACTCTTTTTACAATAAAGAGTTACACATACATACAAAATAATTGAACATTCACTAAGTTGAAAACTGGACCTGCACCACTATTATATATTCTGTGCCTGCACATCAAGTAACCAAGCCTTGCACTGCCTTTGAAACCTTAAGGGACCCATATAATAATTATGTTCATAGTATCCGCCTATTGTGGTGACAGGCAACTACGGAACCCTACAGTGCGCGTGGCCCGACACTCGGCCGGTTTTTCACACGTAGATAAGTACCTAAGTACTTATAGCAGTGACTTTGAGAACAAAAGCAGTAACAGTATTGTATGGTTAAATAGCATTGTATTTTAATTGGTCGCCACTTTGGTTAACATAAGTCGACAGGGTCGATAATCGTGTTGCAAGATTTGCAAGTATCGAGACTTCGAAACTAGGTTAAGTACTTTTTATTATTCCTTTATTCTAGCCTAAACTTTTTGGTACTTACACTGCTTCTGTCTTCATAATCTGGCAAACTTTTTGGATAGGAATTAGCGTGCAACAACCGTCTCCCAGTTTAGATACTGTATGGTTTCTAAGCCCTATAGGTATAATAATTGTTCCTAAATCCGGCTTTACGCTAATTGTCACGTCACCGAAATTAGCCATTATCTGTGCCAGCCAAACCAACCAAATATGTTCTATTACCTACGTTGCTTAAAATAAAGTAGAAATAAAATAGGATAGTCTCTTTCAGATGTAAAGAGCGCATAAGGTATAAGTAGGTTTAGGTAATTCGCATAGCTGGTTCCTAATCAGACTTGATATTTAAAAATTATCGCACAAGTGCGGATAGTTCAAAAAGCTCGCGCGGCTAAGTGATGGTAATAATAGTGCATTGTTACATAGGCTTTTGGATGTCAAAAATTGCTGTTTTGCTCGAGTCGTTAAAGTACGAAAATAAAAGTAGGTATTTTTATTTGGTATAAAGAACAATATATAGTTAAATTTAAATTTACGTATTTTTCCTCGGATACCGCCGGAAGCGAAAATTATACATCACCAAAATAACTACTTCATTTAATTCGAAATATTATAGGATATGAACCGCGATTACCTTTATTGAGCTCCCGATATTTCGAATGAACTTAACCGTGAATCATTGAAAACTTCATTTAAATCAGATGTGGTGGCGTATTTTCCATATATGTTCTACAAGTACGTGTACTTACCTACAAAGGTGCAGCTGAAATATATTTTTTTACTATACCGACGAGGGGAAAAATATATGGAAAGTGACCCGTTTATACCTAGTTTATGTAGATACCTAGTTGACCTGTAATAACATTTTTGTCTAGGTATTACTCTATTCTTATGTCAATATATCAGTTTTTTTTTTAACTTTCGAATGGTACTTTTGAATGATTTGCTTTCGTTTGAACGACAGGTACCTACCTAAATTATGTGAATGTATTGCACCTCTGCATCTGCAAATTGCTGGTTTTATTTGTACGGCGCGCAGTCTCCAAGCTCCACACATGTGCCGTCAGCTAATGCGCTTACACTACTACACATTGTTTTTCTAATCAAATTCAGGCACAATGAATTGCTGGAGAAGAAATGGATGATGATGATTTTACTATGAACGTTGAAATGAAGAACGACTTATAAGAAACTAGCTTCTGCCTGCGACTTCGTCCGCGTAGAATTAGAAATTGATATGTTTATCGCTATCCCTCGCTATTTTGGGATAAAAAGTAGCTTATGTTTTAATCTAGGGTACCAGCTATCTTCGTTCCAAATTTTATCCAAATCTGTCCAGTCGTTTCAGCGTGAAGAAGGAACAAACATACACACTCACATCGTCACATCGTCACTCACAAACTTTCGCATTTATGTATAATATAAGAAATTTAAGCACGTACCTACGAAGGTTTCTTTTTAGTGTATCGAAATAAATATTTAGGGTTCAATAGGCTTACGTATAATATGGTTCTTGGATTAAACGGAAAAAGGATAATAATAAATATTTCTTATTATAAACATTTTGGATATTAAACACAGTAATAGTCTGATGCACAAAGTTACGTTTTGGAGTGCTTGCGTAAGTAGGTATGGTTTTAAACACGGGACGTGGTACAAAATAGAAATATTTTAATTTAATATTATTACCTATTAGTGTAGTTTTGGACAAAGTTTGAAACTTTTGCGATTTTCACACAAACCTAGTTAATTATCTCCAGGGGCCATAGCTGCTGTAATGTGGCCGAAATGTCCGGGGATTTATAAATATGTTGAGTACCTACCTACCTACATAATTACATTCAGATGTTATTTTAGGTTAAATTACTGTCACAAATGGGCACAAGTACCTATACATAGAAACCGTGTAGAAGGAGGGACATACTTCACAGCCAACGGGAGTCTCCTACTAAATTCCTCTTTTGGGTTAAGAAATTATAACTTCAGTTAAAATTTGTAGGTACAAAGGCAAGCGTAAGAAAAATGAGGCAAAAGATGCAAGCTGGTCTTTCGCAAGAAAAGAAATTCTGAAGTTTTCAAAAAAGCGCTTGGCGTTTTTATGCGACGGGGCCGAGAGAAATGACATGCAATGAAAGGAATTATAAACTGGGGCTTATCTCTCTTAATTGCGAACTTTTTCAAATGTACATAATTTTATAATAGCGAATTGGCGGTAAAATTTTCCACAAGTAGAGCAAGTTTTACGTAGAATAATTAATACAAACAATTTATAACTATTTCAGCAGACCATGCAATGTAACTATGGAAACAGGCAACTGCACTAGGAAAGTATACGTACCTAACTGCAACATTAACAACCAGCCAGATTGACCAGTCGGGTGATTAATGATTTCCGCTTCTATTCAGGAAATTATACAACGTGGGTTTTAATAACCCGAAAGATTTATTTCACGTACCTATTTCTGACGACAATACAAGTAAATAATGCTACATCAACACGAGTCCAATTATGTGTCTTAATTGTACATTCTTCACCACTTTAAAAACTAAAAATCTGTTACAAACTAACGTTGGAACTGAAATTAAAAATGCTGGCAAGCGACGCGCATTGCAATGTACGAGTAAATGCACATACTTAGGTACATATTGGGCTTACAAATTTTGTGGAGAGAAGACATTTCAGATTTTTTCTTAAATTGAAAACGGAACTTATGCGAGGTACCGTCTTCGCAAACGTGGTGTGCATACAAGGAGGGTATCTGCTTACACGTTCGAGAGAGCTAGTCGCCGTAGTTTAAGATGCACATTATTTTACTGGGTCTAATCTACCCCAACCCAACGATGCCGGTGCTCACACTTTAGTGGTATGCAGTATCACTTTCATGTTCACCTGTTATTTGATACTGGAATTTTATTTGCATATCTTAGTCCTGTTAATTAGGTAACAATACGTCACCAAAATTATTTAAAAACTTTTTATTTTTCATACCTACATCAATATTAGAATAATAACCTCAACATAATTCATATTAAAATAACACAAAAAAAACAGGAATCATACCGGTAACTGCATGCTAAGTTATCCATTGACATATTAAAAGTTCCATATGTTTCCGGTTTCTCAATGTATACAAATACTGGTGAATACCTTACTACAAGCTAAAAAGGCATTAGAATCTGTCAAAAAAATATAAGCTTTCTTTTGCTGACTGTAAGTACTTGCACTGTCATCCGTCCTATATATGTGCACCAAATTTCAAGTCAATCGGACTAACCATTGAAGAGTTCCCACCTGCGGAGACGATCCTGTCTAGGTAGGTAAGTAGAACTCCACTACACAGTAGGCTTATTGTCTAACTCGCTCGTAATCGTCATCGTGTTCATTTTGACAGTTCTTGTATGAATGTGACAGCTGGCTGATTCCGATGCCGATTGTCAGCCCATACATGAACTGTCAAAATGAACACGATGGCGATTGCGAGCGAGTTAGACAATAAGCCTACGGATCCTATTGTATTGTCAACCGACTTACAAAAGTCAAGTATACAAAATTTTTAGCTCAATCGGTTGAAGATATCTGCTTCAAAATTGAGTCGCAAGATTCCACGCGGACAAACATGCTTTCATGCATGCATACATTGCAAGCTTGTAATAAAAAAAGACTTGTGATTTTTTGAATTATTATCAAACGCGCTACTGAAGCGTCCAGTCACGTTTTCTTGGAAATGCCTTGTTAAGCGGAGACATCCGTTCCTTGAACGGCGGCAATGAGAAAAAAGTGTAAAAGCCTTACTTATTTAGGTACTAGGTAGACACACAAAGAACGACTTTTATCATCATTCAGAATTACGATGTTTTTATTATTTGTGACAAGTTAATTACCTACATACGTAGTGAATGAAGGTGCGACCACACCGCCGCTTAAAAAGCGGTGACGTTACGGAATCGCAACAAAATGTATGAAAAAACGGTGAGAAATCGTGACCCTGCGACACGTCACTGCGTATACGCGGCAGTTTGGTCGCACCCTAATACTTTCCTATCGTGAACACACGATTACTTTAGAATGATGCCGACGTGTCTATGAGTCTGACTGAAATAGCATTTCAAATACCATACATATGAACATATCAGAGATAATATACGATGGGAAAGGATTTTGCACGACATCTGCACTTACCTTTGACCTTAGTATTCAAAATCGCTTCTTAAATCCATGTTAACTTATTTAGTCGTACCATTCATTTGTAAATATCTGTCATGCTGACATATTATTTTGAATTTGAAAAAAATCCATATGAGCTCATAATCATTAAGAAATCGATTCTACTCATTCTTATTCGTTTCGCCTTTGCTCCACTCCGCACTCGGATAAAAAATAACGTAGAACATTTAACAAATGGTTTGATTTTTTCAAATATGATATGCCTACTGTTATCTGATTCAATTACGACTACGGGATCTAGAATATAGCTGAGACGCCACAGTGGCTACCCACAGGGCAACCCACTAATGCCTCCGAGCACTAAAGTTCAAACACTTCCAAAGAAACTCTCAACACTCCTTTGGGGCATTGCTGGAAATTTAATTAAAATACTGCGTTTATCATTATCAAAATACACGCGTATTAATTTGATTATACCTACTACAAATAAAGTTAATCCCTTGTGTGTAATTATTTTGGAGTTTCAATTTCGTTTAGAATAGAGCTAAAAGTTAGATTATAATTTGCATATCTCTCAAGAACTCGAAACAAGCTAGTTCAGTATTTAGTAATTAATAATTACCTACCACAGTTTCAGAAGTTTGTTCAAAGAAGTACCGTCAAGCTCATAAGTAGCTGGACAGTTTAGTGCCTTGTCACTTTCAGTAATTTGAAACGTGTCAAACTGTCCTATTATTGTTTGCCGCGATAAAGTGTTCAGCTGCTTTTGAGCTCGACTTTACCTAGCTATTGTATGATCGTATTCATGCTTATTTGACGCAGACTGTACTGTACTCATATTTTTCATTACAAAAGGTTGTCGATACCAAAGTACAAAGCGCTTACGCCGTACTTTCCGTACTCAATTGACTGCGGTTGCGAGGCGGCGTTCCTCGAGCGTGTTTTGTTCCCAATTCGTACGTATGTGCCTGCGGTGGTGCTTACTCTTGTCGCATGAAGCGGGGAACAGGATTTCGCCTCCATTTAAGAAAAATAAATTGTTAAAGGTATTCGTGGACAAGATGCAGAACGTGTTCTCGGAAAGCTTATAAGTGATACCTAAAATACAAAAAATGACAAATTGTTACAAGAGACAATTGACTTTTTAGGTATTATGAGCCCATGGTAATTTGAAAATTAGGGGTATTAGTGAATAAGGTATTATGAAATTTAGTGGTTTTAAGCCCAAAGCAAACTTTCGTGAACGCTAACGGTTACATTATATGGATCTGTCAGCCATACCTTCCTTATTGAAACAGACCGTAGTCTTATACTGCACAAGGGACAACTTTACTAAACTACGGCATTGGTAACAGCCACCATTCGTCCATCGAAGCTTTTTTAACTTGCCAGCGACTTCGTCTGCAAAGAATTCGTTTATCGCTATCCCGCTGGAACTACGCAATTTTCCGGGATAAAAAGTAGCCTATGTGCTATTCCAGACTTTTCTCTATCTATGTGCCGAATTTCATCCAGATCCGTTGGGCCGTTCTGGCGTGATTGAGTAACAAATCCATCCATACTTTCGCATTTAATAATATTAGTAAGATAAGATTTCGTATTTTTATTCATTGCCATGCCATCCCTAAAAAATGTGCCCTAGTTTACTAAGGGCAAAACAAGCCTCGGCTCGGGGTCGCTTTGACTTAGAAATTAGTGAATATATAATTTTTTTTCTGCACACTGTAACTTGGTATTTCGTTAGTATTTATCGAATTTATATAGGTAAGTAAGCATCTAAATCTTGGTTATTCTATTTATATTTATTCTCATGTCCATTGTTTATACACCTCTGTGGAAAGGCAATCCGGCCTTGGCCAAACATTTGACAGAATATCTGAGGGCTGAATGCATCGAAATATTGGCAGACGGGAGCATGAATTTTGAAACGGAAAGAAATACAGACTCGATTCTTGCCGAAACATGCAAGGCGAAAGTTTTCAAATACAACTAGGTAAACAAAGCTTGGGATAACAAGACTTAAAGGCCACGTTTAGCATGAAAGAAAGAAAGAAAGAAAACATTTATTGACACAAAACTACTACGCATGCTGAAATATTTTTAAGCACCTTGGCCGCTCCGATAGCAACGGATTGTTCCGTCTCGAAGTGTCTAAATACATATCTAATTGAAAACATATCATTTAAAGCGCGCATTTCAGTATAATGTTCAGGTAGGGCATTGCTCAAGCTGTATGTGTGCTCACTTCTTCTGGGTTTCAAAGATTTCCATACAAAAGTGTAGCTGGAGATCGAAGCACTTGCATTAGGTTACCATGCGCTGTGATTCTAGCCAGCTGTGGATGAACATTGTATACGAATCATTGAATTTGCATCCAGAGCTAAATTATACAAAAAGACGATCTCAATTTATAAGTTTGTAGCACTATCTTTTGGAATGGCGTTATCTTGGCTCACTAATAGAAAAGCAATGTGATATAGAAAAGCGAATTAAATATTAATCATAATATTTATTAAGCTTATTTTAAAATAATCTGGTTTCAGAAGATCACAGATAGACGACTAGAAAATTATCCTAAATAAATACTTATACATATAAAACTACGCCGGCATTTTAGGCTATAATAGGATTCATCATATCAGCCGAAAGACGTCCACTGCTGGACATAGGCCTCCCCCAAGGCTTTCCACTCGGACCGGTCCTGTGCCTTCCGCATCCACCGCGATCCCGCGATCCTGATCAGGTCGTCGCTCCATCTTGTTGGAGGCCTACCAACAGCTCGTCTCCCGGTCCGCGGACGCCACTCGAGAACCTTCTGACCCCATTGGCCACTTCAGTTTTGCAATTCTTTGGGCTATGTCGGTCACCTTAGTTCTACTGCGAATAAATACTCAAAGTCTAATAGGAATAAATAAATAATATAAATAAGTATAATAGGATTATCTATAGTTAAATCATTTTCATTCCAGTAATTTGTGCCCGTGTGTAAGCCGGCGATTACAATGAAGCGTTCCCTACACGGCGCAACAGTTATTCGTTGAAACAGCTGCATGTTGAGTGAATGAAATTCGTTATAGTTTTCCAATAATCGGAATCAATCAGATACGGCTTGCAAATTATTCATCACGCAGATGCTGTTGTGATTTAACGATGAAAAAAAATTGCGGGACTATTTACTTGTAGTCGACAAGTCGATAACAAACCATTATAGTATTTTGTAATCCACTACAGGTAATCTAACTTCTAACTAATATTATAAATGCGAAAGTATGGATGGATGGATGGATGGATGGATGTTTGTTTGTTACTCAATCACGCCAGAACGGCCCAACGGATCTGGATGAAATTCGGGACATAGATAGAGAAAAGTCTGGAATAGCACATAGGCTACTTTTTATCCCGGAAAATTGCGTAGTTCCCGCGGGATAGCGATAAACGAATTCTTTGCAGACGAAGTCGCTGGCAACAGCTAGTATTTGATAAATAAAACTGCTGTTTACACCGGTCTTTTTAGCAATTTCTGCCAAATGTTTCCCTTCAGTTTATAAAGCAATTACGTCAAAAAAAATACAATCAAATAAATAACAAACAATTATAAAAAAAAAAAAAATGATAAATGAGAAACTAATTACGCCCTTGTCATTTCTGATATATATTGGCGATGTGTTGTGTATTTTGTTTTTAACAAAGGCACGTAATGTATAGCTATCACTGTTTGTTTTCATTATCATGGTCGAATAAGCAGCTACAATGGCAACGTAGCATGGCTACGAATGCGTAGTACCGTGTAGCACTGCTACGCGCTTCTCGGGAGAATAATGCCATGTCTTATTTGACGACTGGATAGCCTAGAGCAGTGATGGGCAAACTACGGCCCGCGGGCCAACTCCGGCCCGCGAAAGAATTTAATGCGGCCCGCCGGCGTTTCTTCGAATTGGAGTGTTATGGCACAGGATGACGATATTTAGACGGTGCTGCCGACTACGGTGCTGTAGACTAGCCACGTAGTTCATGCGTCATGTGCCAAAAAAATTGCATTTTAGTATAATTTTGGCCCTTCTTTGAAATATCTGTGATTTTCTGGCCCGCCATGAAAAAAGTTTGCCCACCACTAGCCTAGAGATAGCGGTTAGTCACTCTCCCTGACAATGAAAACAACCGAATCGATTTCCATGAATGGCGATGATAGCTTTAATGAATGAACAAGTAAATTATTCTTTAGTCCAAAAAATAACTGAATACTTAGGTATTCTACGCGGACGAATAATGTTACATTTAAAATTCATTGTATTTAAAAAG
Organism: Pandemis heparana; assembly: GCA_963854515.1. NCBI lineage: Eukaryota > Metazoa > Arthropoda > Insecta > Lepidoptera > Tortricidae > Pandemis > Pandemis heparana. The sequence goes on along the minus strand of OY978008.1, from coordinate 10,990,067 downwards.
AATCCCTATTGTGCGAGAAGCTTTTAAATACGTAAGTATAAGAGTTGTTTGATTACATCTCGAAGGTCAAGGTTAGTTTATTAAACTCAGCTTTTAGAAGATCGATATAATGCCCCGTTTAAACTCCTAAAATACATACATTTTGGAAGTGACGAAACTGGTGTTTTTACTTACTATAGAAACCTAAATATTTAAATTTTGCGGATGTTTTTTGGAATCGCAAGTTTTGATGACAATGTACCTACTCTCGTGGTGTCGGATGTCTTTACTCATACTTTTAGTTTCAACATTCCAAGAGCTTTTGAGCACATTTTAGTTCTCTTACCATAGCTATTGAGATAATTTTTAAAAGATTAACCCACATTTCATTAGGTTTCCTGAATAATCAAGTTAAAATTCAATGATTTTCAACTTGTTTATTAATATCGGTTCCAGTCCGCTGGCTGCGCCCGTGAACGAGCTTAGAAGGAATTATCGAAAGCGGCTTGAGTGTTTATAACTGGTTTGTGGTGAATTTCAGATTCGTTTGAATATATATTAGCCAACGTGTAACAAAAGTTGTATTTCCTGTTGTCATACAATAGACGACTTGGTGTCATGAAACAACGAATTAAAGTAAAATTACATGTACGCTTCGATAAAAAAATGCTAAGCTTGGCCAGGCGCTCCTGCAATCCTCTAGTGTTGCAGGAGTTCCTAGGTAAATGGTGCTCACTTACCATTAGGTGACCCACTTGCTCTTTAACGATCTTGTGATATATTAAAAACACGTGCATATCAAATTATAAATTAACATTATACATAATTATTCATAGCAAAAAATATTGGCTGTAAAGAGTAAACAAAACCTTTCATTTTTGTAACGATCACAGGAAAAATGTGAACAAAATATTTGGACTAGACTAAAAAAAAACTGCTACTGTTTGTTTTAAGCATGAATTCAGACCGCTAATTGAATCAGTTCTTTAGGAATGTCTCAGTTCGACGAACAAAGAGATACCTAATTTGAATTTTATTTATCACTCATGTGTTATTTTGATTGAATACGTATGGTAGGTACTAGAAAATAAGACGGTAAGCTCAAATAATTTATTCTAGATTACATCGAGGTGTTAAGCCGTCAGCACTTGACTGGCATTCCAACTCAAAATCTCATCCCAGTACTAAGTATTTCTATTTTCCCGTCTTGCTCTTCTCTCACCGATCGACTTTGAACTCTACGTTTCTCAGCACAACTACTATTATTTTTCGTAGTAATTGAATATTACTTTTGCATTACATACATTCTGCAAATTTATAGAATTTTAACTTTATTAAGCACTAGCTGTTGCCCACAACTTCGCTCGCGCAGTATTAATATTCAGAAGTTCTTTAAACCAAATTAAACTGGCGCTATCGCTAAATCCTTTCTTAGCGATTGCCTACGTCACAATTCATCCTACTTCCTACTAATATTATAAATGCGAAGGTTTGTGAGTGACGATGTGACATGTGAGTGAGTGTGTATATTTATTCCTTCTTCACGCTGAAACGACTGAATGGATTTGGATAAAGTTTGGAACGGAGATAGCTGGTACCCTAGATTGAAACATAGGCTACTTTTTATCCCGGAAAATTGCATAGTTCCTGCGGGATAGCGATAAACATATCAATTGCTAATTTTACGCGGATGAAGTCGCGGGCAGAATCTAGTAATAACTATCTGCTTGCCAAATTTCAGCGCAATCCGTTCAGTCGTGCGGTTTGAGTCGTGCGTTGATCGATCAGTCAGTCACAGTTGCCTATTATATATGTAAAGGTACAGATATATAAATATTACTTTTACTAAAACGATTAAATTTTAGGATAAATAACATTATCTGCCTATAAATTGATATAAGCGCGAAAATGTTGATCTTGTGATACCTTATAGTTTATAGAAGATTTCCTATTTTATTTATTTTTATATTCAGCATTTTGTGTTAGGTTTCTATGAAAGTTATCAAACTAACTAAAAAGCAAATAGTTATACTTAAAGTTAAAAATTTAATGAAATGTGAACACATTTTTCTTTAGCGCCTGTGCTTTTTTTGCGAATTATAATTTAAGTACGTATTTCCAACAGCTAGTATATCACAAAGGCACTTTTTGTAGTGCCAAATCAAATTTATTGTCTATGGTACAGTCAGCGTCATATAGTTTGAAGCTGCTCTTACAATCGACACTAAACTACGTTTCAAATAATGTGCACCTGATTAAAAAAAAATCCTGGCTCTGAGTTATTTATACTTGAATTTGTGCCCACCTACCTATTATTACAAGAACTTATATATATTACACAAACATTTCTCACTAATCAACACAAGGAAACCTAAGCTTAAATTTAATTACTATAGCTTAATTCAATTTGAGGTATTTGCTCTAAGTCGCAAATTAAGGTAAGTAACAACACTTGCTCGTATATTTAAGCCTGTGTTAAATTCACAAATTCCTATCTAACGTAACTATGTCAGATTGTATTAGCTTTTGGAGTCTCCGGGGCCTCTTACATTTCCGCGATAAAGTAAGAATACTGTGGCGAACGATTTTGATTAAGAATTTTGTAAAATGCACTTTAAACTATGTACCTAAGTATCAAAACAGATAAACAAAAATGTATTTAGGTACGTAGGTAATCATAATCATTTTTATGGAAATTTATTTTTACCATTTTCCCACTTAAAGTTATATATTTATTATTATTCTTTTTTATATAAGAGGTATAAGTTACCGAGCTTTTTGGTTATTCTCATCAGCTAGGTGTCTTATTATAAAGGGACTGCACTACATAGCATTACGCAAATCCAGTAGGTAGGTACACACTGCGACCGCTTATGATATTTAAGCAGCGCTGCAAGTGGTCCAAGAAGTGTCGTTCCATCAAGTCGACTTTTAATCTCAATCAAGTATGCCATCAATAATTTTGACCTAAATTCGACGGTAATCCTGGGCGGCACTTGAATCCTTGAAAGGTCATGCACACCCAGACTCTTACTAGTTAAGCCCATGGTTGCTTTTACCGGGAAGAATGTTTGTCCTATTAAATTGAGATAACAAGATGTATAAGTTAATCTTACCAAAACGCTGGAGCGCAACACAACTTCCCGACCCTTGTCACAAAACAAAAATCAGAGGAAAACCTTTCATTTAAATTGCCTGATTACACGAGATAGCATATCAATTTATCTCTACCGGTCTCAGGTGTAGGTAAGGTCCAAGGTTTTTATACCAAGGACCCATTTTACGTATTAGGGTACGTGAGTCCACACAAAACGTAAGCAATGTTTGGGTCCCTATCTATTAGTTTGTACGTGTGACGGTCTCATTTATCATTGGATTGGGTAAGGTTACCAAGACTTTCGACGCTTCTACCGTTTTTAAAAGTGCGTCATATCGATAGTAGTGTTATATGTACATAATTAAACTGATCATTCGAGTTTAGTGAGGGCTTTACTAATCGGTGACTACAGTAGTTAAGAGGTAGTTTAAGGAGATATTTTTTTACAATCAAATAAACAACGATTATACTTTCATCATCGTTATCATCTCTTGTATATGTAGGTAATACAACCCACTGTTAGGCATACAGGCTTACTCTTAGAATGAGAGGGCTTCTGATTTAGTAGGTACCGATGTAAGCCAAGTGAAGATTGGGGGCACTTCACACAAGTCATTCGTTAGACTACTTCTACTTCGGAGGTGTGCGCACACATTTTTTGAGTGTATCCCGTTCGTCCGATCGGTTAACCGATCAATCGGTCCAAAGGGATCATCGAAAACATCAAATAAAATTTTCGATACATGTAGGTAGGTACCGAAAAACTCAGACGTGCGAATCTAAGCTCGATCCTAGTTACGATCGTTTGCTTGAAAGGCCACTTAACTTTTTAAACATGTTTTTTAAAACTATTTGTTGCCTACATAAATTCCAGTAATTGTCCCCGTTAAATCTCCTAACATTTAGAACCTAAAAGCTATTGCCCTTCTGGCTATTGTTTTATAATTTCATTTGAACATAAACTTTAGCCCTTTGTCTATCTAGAGATTTGGCTGGTCTAGATAAGCTGGAGACTGTAAGCGAGGAATTAATTTTAAAATAAAATAGAGCTTAACATTTTTCACATTTTTATTCATTCTTTTATGTAATCATCAGAGTTGTACAACTAAATAATCACAGTTGAAACAATCATAACTAGGTATCGATTACGTCTAAAATAAAATTAAGTGCGCCAGCGACGGTGGCGGCGCGGCGCCTTGTACTGGCGTGCTCTGTCTGTGTACGTATTTATTGCTACGAGTAGTAATAGGTCTAGTCAGGGAAAGTCTGTTGTACTATCACAAAAGATAATAGGTAACCATAATCCTCGGAACGCCAATTCATCACAAAGGTAGTCAAGATTTTGCCTCTAGAGCGTCACCGAATTTTACAATGATCTGTACACACTGTGCATTAGAGAACAAAGGTTCATAATGTGGATTTGCTTGAAGTTAATAAAATACTCTAGCGAGGCATGTGGGATGACAAACGTCGTGCTCGTGTCGTTGACGTTCGAAAGAATTTTAAATTCGACCTAGCATGATTTGCCGCAGTTTCGTTTATCGACGATGTTACTTGGGGCTTAGGAAGTAGGTACAGCGGAGATAAAGCTTATCCTGATATTATCCTGTGTGGTCGTACCTAACGCATTTTGTCGGCGTGTCAGCGTCGAGACAAAAGCTACACGGATATCAAAGTACACGGGGATCTCGTTTGACGAAGTTCAACAATAGAACCTAAGTAGTACAATTTTTATTAGATCAGATTCGTTTTTAAAAATCTGTGACAAACGAGACCGTGCTGTTACTCTACTTCTCTTGAAATCAGTACAGCGAGCGCAGCTGTTGCCTACGACGCATAAATCGCGAATACCAGTAGTAGCAGCATGCAAGTGCACGGAATTACTAAACAATCGATCGCAACAACATAACTGCGTCCGCAGACTGTTCCAGCTTAGTCCACATGACCACTACAGTACATTTGATAAAATTTCAAGCATTTCAATCACCCGTCATTAGTAGTGGTCGTTATTACAACAGCAGATAACGTAATGCATTATTTGCACGCAACGAACAACACATTATCGAATCGTCAACTATCCTGTTATCATTATTCGTTGTCTGTTGTCAACGTTGTACATACGCGCATTGTTGCCGCACTTGGCATAGAAGCGCAAGCGAGTGCGCATCAAATCAAGTAGGTGTGTGCGAGAGATAGCGCTATAATCGCGCGAGGTCGCATCGCAATCGCAATTCAAATAACTGACTTTTGGTATCATTATTAGCTGTTGCTGTTTGTTGTCAGTCAGTACAATAACAAACAAGGTAACAGAGCGTTGTTTTGCTTTTGTTCCCGTACGTTTTTATTACGCTGCGATCGCGACGAAATAAGTATAACAATTATTTAATAATAAGTTCATTATCGTTTCGTAAAACAGCAATATAACAGGATAACAGACAACAGTTTACAATAACAGCTATTTAAGAATAACACAACACTGTTATTCATTATTGCAAAACAGCCGTTATTGCCACCACTACCCGTCATCATCAATTTCACAATGTCAAGGATTAACGATCGTATTATCGAAATCCGTCAATCGATTAAAATTCGTCCGTATCACAAAGCACCTACCTATTCAGCAGCCATCGTTTTCGTAAATATTTCGTGGAAGACAATAACGGTTGATGAAATGCCCGAATATTAATACAGAGATTATGAGAATTCTTAAACGCGCGATCATCTGGACTAAGCTTAATAAGGAAAGTAAAAATACACAAAGACAGAACAGAGCTTCTAGTCGGCAGGGAACGGTGCGCGTCGGCCCGACGGTACACCGCGGTCTAGTAAACTTAGCATCCTGTTAATAAACAGTTCCAAAAGCTTATAATATAATATTGTATAAGGCTGAAATATAAAAACGGACTGAAAACACTATCGTAATTCGTTTATTATGTATGAGTACTGGCAGTGTAATGATATTAATAAAACTTAATAAAAACATGATGTAGCTCGGATTATTAAACTATACATTTTAAGTAGGTATTCTTATATGAATAATAATTAACGAGAATTGCTTTAGTATTATGTTGTAGAATGATATCTAGAAGTGTTCGTATCGAGTGCAAACTATAGGGTGGCCTTACAGTAAGGTATTCGAAGTCTATAATTAAATAACCGAATCTACAAAATCTTAGGCTTTCAAACGCATAATAAAATCAGTCATTTTAACACAATTCAGTATATTCTAAAATGTACACTGATCGTTATTCGATGTCGAAGTGAGACAGTCTATGGAAACATTATTCGGTAGATATATTATTTTACTATAAATTCTTAAAAATTAATTTATAAATTAGTGACTCCTAACGGTTCCCAACAACTATCTCACGTCAAAATCGTTAGAATAGAATTCTAGCACAACACTCTTAATAAGTTATTGATATTTTCCTAGGTGCGACTAAATTTATTTATGTAAATATATACGAATAAATAAAGTGCAAACACTTAACGCTACTGTTATCAGATGCGTCCATAATGCTAAAAAATTGGCACAATCCCATTCATGCTCGCGTCGAGCCGCGGCGGCGCGTGCGCGCCCGCCAGCCGACGCGCACTCACTCTCAGGGGCTGGCCATGGCGCGACACTACGTATGCACTCACACGCCCTGATACGCACGCATATGTATTCTGCTTTAGTTAGCTCTGTACATGCATTCCCAGTCACGTGTGGGTATATCCGTAACATTAACGCACCATGGTACCCCCTTGACTCCCACGCTCACGCATCCTCTCGCACCTTCACGCACGCACACAACCATCACAAGTCTATATGCAGCCACGCATGCACGCAACGGAAAACTCTTCACGAGCCATGACTATTATTTATTCGTTACCTATTATTTTCAGATAACCTAATTTCTAATACTACACGGAGACGTTAGGAAAGGAACACCATAGTTACTGTACAGTTTCACTTGTTTCTTAATGCTATAGTAGAATTAAAATTACTTAGTTCCGTATTTGCTAAGATATTCAGGGGTAGTCGCGTAACATTATATTATGTACATCCCCTCATGAATATTCCACTGTCGAATGAGCATTATGAACTCAACGGTCCGAATGGACACTTTCATCTAATTCAATCACTATTAGAAAATATAACATATTCTTTTATTATTCAAGTGATGTTATGCGGAAGGGCCATATTATTAAGTGGTATCACGTAAAGCTGTGGACTTACAAAATACTCGTATAAATTATTCACATGTATATAGCACACTATCTACAAACACCCACGACCCAGGTTCACGCCTGGCCCTCCCGCACAAATCCGCTTACCGCAATAACTTCCAATAAAATACTGACTCATAGTATGGCTAACTCGAATAAAAACTTATGTATCAAATATTTGGTGAAGATACGTTTACATTTTATAAAAAATGTCGCAATTAAATATCTAAAACGAGTACTTAAGTTACGTTGACTACAAATAAAGTTGTATAAAATTGATAAGAATAATTAAGTCCGAGCGAGAGGTTGCAGATTAGTCCCGCACGATATTTACAAGTTGCGACGCCGGGGTCGCCGGGGTCGCGAGTGCGGCTCGCGGGATGGTCGCCGCGGCTCAGTGTGGGTAGTGGGAGACAATTGACTAATGTGACGCGCAGGAGCGGCCGCCTACAGCTGCTCGTCCATGTCCGGGCCGTACATGTCGGCGAGCTTGTCGAAGCGCGGGCCCCACGCGCCCAGGTAGTCGTACTCGTGCGTGTCGTCGTCGGTGCCTGCTGGTCAAATTTTCGCGTCACGGTCACAAACAATTACTTTAGCTTTACATACAATACAACTTAACTTAAATGTGATTTTATAGTCCTGGGCCCCGATTTTTGAAAGCACATAACTCGAAAGTGGTATAAATTTGTTTATATCTTCGAAACTACGGCTCTAATCAAATTTTTGCCTAGTCCACATGATTTATGTGAGCCGTAAGTATTTTCTAAGCTACTCGTATTTAAAATTCAGCACAATTTTTCACCACTTTCGAGTGGTATTTTCATACATGTGCTTTCAAAAATCGGGCCCAAGGTACGAAAATAATATATTATATTAAAGACTGTAAGACGATTCGTGCTTTGAAATAATTTTACTAGTTCTTGTTACCTTAGGCAATGTCTACCCCGTATGGGAGAAAGACGTGATTTATGTAAGTAATGTATGTATGTACGACTGATCTATCAAAGCTTAGGTATATCCAATGATAATAATAATTATATTTATTGTGCGAAATCACTATCACTTTAAGGCAACTCGACTTTTTTCAAAGTGTGTCTTGACAGTCGTTGAACGTCTTAACGAGTTTGTGATGAAGTCATGATATGTCTAACGTCGGTTGCTATTATTAATTTATCATTAAGTTTACTTCATAGTCTCATCCTCAGCGAGTGAATATTAGCGAATACGTCTAAATTTAATAAGACGAAAAATTACCTTATGCTAATAATAGCTACATCAAATCAAATTGTGTGTTATCCATCTTATTTATTATATTAAAACGAGAGGTGAATGGCACTACAAAAATGTCTGTGTTGGAAACATCATTCAATATTTCTCACAGTGTTTTACTAAATTATAATGAGAAATTATATCCTAATGTAATTTCATCAAGTTACATCCTGGAGCGATTTTAAACATGCTGAAAGACAATCAAGAGACACTTTACGAATACCTAACTAATAAATAGGAGAGCACATTGTTTCAACTTAACTTACGTATTTTTAACATTTATGTCTTTATCTGTCACTTTTGCGGATATTTATTAATTCCCACGGCAATCGTGCAACCGGTCAATGACTTCATAATCAAATATTGGCAACTACTGGCCCTGCCTGCTAGTTGGACTCTTGTTTCTTAAGTTCTTTAATTTATTGGCCTTTGGAGCTGGCATGTTCATTTAAATGATCTAAGCTTGTAAATAAAGATTAAAAAAAAAAGTTCGTTAACAAATAGGTCTTAAGTATCAGACTTATTATTAATGAGTAATAGGAATTATTATTTTGTTAGTATAGTAATGTGAGCTCACCAGAAGCAAGGCTTGAAAGCGAGCCGGCGGTGCTGCCGCCGCCCTCATAAGCGTAGTTACGCAAGTCGTCGAAGGGCGGCGCGTTGAGGTCGCTGTCCGCGCGCCTCTTGTGCTCCTCGATGAACATGCCCACGTTGGTCTCGCCCGGCACCCCCAGCGGCACCCCGACACCCACACCCCCGACCCCCACCCCCATGGGGCCCACGCCCAGACCGACGCCCATCAACGGATCTAATTAAAGCAATCACAATCGAATTATTTATTGGCGGTCACCGAAAAGGAGACCGATATCGAGAGGCTTCTAAAAATTGGCCGTCAAATGACGTTAAGAGATTGTGATCGTTTTGTAAAGAGCTAATGTTTATGACTTTGTACAAAAATGAGGGATATAATGGAAATAAAAAATGATGAGGGTCGGTCGCGTTTTACAGCTTATAAATGTAAGATTATTTTGTGCATTTTGGTCATTAGAATATATTAATTAAATGCTCTTAATTTAAAATAACCTCCATCATTTTTATGGCATCATTGGTAATTTACGATGTTACTAATTGCACGTTGGCTTATTATTGAATTATGAGGTCTTAGCGAAGGCTTTATTTTACAAGATTCTATTTAAGTACCTACAGTAGGTAAGTTGTTATCAAATTTGGCAGGTGAAATTTGACCCATTATTAGTGGTCTTATTGACTTGAAACTTGATATACATAACATTATGTAGGATGTATAAAAACTAAAGTATAATTAACAAAAGCACTGTCAGTAGATAAAGCTTCTATTAATAAATACTTTTAACTTATTGGCATGGCACCTTGTGTTAGGCACGAAGAGAAAAATGAGACTAGATATACTTAAATATAAATCTGTTTTTGTTACTTAAGTTTCTTGTACGTTCTGAAGTTTGTTTAACTTATTTATTACTACGAATATAATGAATTGATGTCAACAATACCTACTAAAATATTGGAAGCTAAATGGAAAGCGTTAATCAATTGAAGGCATTGAAGAAAGCTCAATATAATAAATTTTACGGTAGATTTTTACCCAAATAAAGACGTATAATAGAAAATGGAAGACTGAGCGGAAAAGAACACCATCTCATTTTTATAAATTAAGGTCGGGAATATAAAAGTGTAGGTTTTTACTTTTCCGACCAGTAAAAGTAAAAAAAGGGGTTCGACTAGCCAACGGCGTGGGCTTTTGTGACGTACATTTTGCTTATAGGCAGTAACGTACATTACGGACCGCCAGATGACGTCCGTGGAAAAAGCGTTAGCAACCCTCGAGTTTCACTTTCGCCTTTTATACAAAGCTTGTTTATTTAGACTCTATAGGCGTCTCGGTTGGGTGGGGTCCGATAAATTCGCGAAATGGGACATCCATTTTAATGGGTGTAGTAAAGTAGTGAAGCAACTCACAGGGTAGTTTGGTCGGCGCGTGATCGGGCAACGGGCCGCCTATCGGTATTTGGAGAGGCGTGATGTCGAAGGCGGTCATGTCGTCCTCGCCGCCGCCCTCGTCGTCGTAGTTTATGATGTTCTCTCGCACGTCGTCGTCGGGTCCCGGATACTTGATGTGCGCCTCCCGCCGCCGGTTGTACACCACGAACACCAGCACCAAGACTAGAGCACCGAAAACAATTGTATTGTAGCTTGATTCAAAACGGACAGTCCGGGAAAAAACAACGTTTTTTTTTTATTTTATTTTAATCATTAAGTTTTCGATAAGTAGGTACGTACCTATTACATTCTCGTCTCTCAATGAAATGGGAGTGTTAATTTTTTTATAAAATAATTAGGTACCTATGGTACGAATAATGACGATTTATCCTTTAATGTGGACTCTCATCGTTTTTCTCCTGTTGACCTACTCTTCAGATATACTTAATTTAAGATTTCAGTAGGCTCGAGGCGCGACGTCAGAACACTGGCCAGTATAATCCAAGATTTTTTAACAAAGAAGCTTTTCTTTTTCTTTTCTAAATTTTGTACGGACGAGGTAAAAGCTGTTAAGAAACCTGCCCTTTAGAATGCGTAAATAGGTACGCATTGCAGTATCATTTCATCCTAAATATAAAAGAACACTGAACAGGTATGCTAAGTAGATAGAACCAAATTTGCATCTCGTATAGGATAAAATCGAAAGGGAATGGTAACCACTTAATACACCTTGCTCCGTTTAATAATAAAGACACTTTTGCATAAAAATTAAGAACATGGCTGAGTATTTTTTTTCCCTATAACAAAAATAAAAACCAAATCTAATGAAATGAGTATGGGGCCATCTAAGAAACAAACTATCGAACAATAAAAATATTGTCAATCAAAGAGATATCGACAAACATAAGAACATATTTAAAAAAATCTGCCGAATTGAAAACCTCTTTCTTTGATGTCAATTAAATAATAACATAATACAGAAAATTTGTTTACTTTAAGATGAATGTGTTTTCCCATCATCAATAAATAAAAGGGTCATTGCGTAGAAACAGGGAAAGTCACAACAGATATTCCAATAACAGGAAACAAATCTACTAAATAGTAAATACGGGCAATATTAATCTTCTGACAATATCCCACAACAATAAGTTCCATTATAAAGTGGGATAGTTTTACTGCTTCATTCCGGTCTCGGCGCGGAAGATATTCTTGAAAATATATCAGAATTTCTAAAATAGATCACTTCGAGTGTTATTGTCACACGAGTAATAACACAAATTTCAATAGACCATACATTCTCGTGATAAACTTGCGAACAAAACCATTAAGCTTTTTGTTCTTATCTTTTGAGTGCCTCTGTATTTATGACGGCACTCTGTACTGATAATAATCGGCCATTAAGTGGTTATACCATTATGATATTGGGGCGGTGTTTAGTCATTTCAATTTCCTTCGGATATTGAATAAAGGATCGTACCCGGAACATAAATTTCCCAATAATGTACCTACTTACTTCATTGGCTTTTCCGATCATTTTTGCTTAGACTAACTTTTGCCCGCATTAAGTTTGGTCACAGTATATATATAAGCTAAAGCAGTAGGGAAGATAGGCCTACTTTTTGAAATAAGTACCTACGCTCCAATAAAGCGTTAGGGTTGTCGATTTATTTTTTGTTAAATTGAATAGTTTTTTTTAACCAAGGTTTGCTCTACCTATAGGTATTTGACAAGTTATCCTTCAAGCGTAGTTTTCTATAATATATTAGTACATATACTATAGATGCAAAATGATAACAATGAAAGTCCGTAGTTTTTTTTTTCACCAAAAACACGGTCTATAATATACGGTTACTACTTACTTATCATCTAAACAGCCAAACGTTTTATTTAACAGAAAATGCATTTGTCGGAGAAGTGACATCTGACATTTCTCGTTATAAAAATAATATATACCTACAGTTTATTTCATAATAATATAGTATCATTCTTACCTTTCAACATCAGCAGGGAGTTTAAAAAACGAAAGCTCCGGTTTTGAAGAAGCCGAGTTCAAGCAGCCGTACACTGCGCAATACGCTCTTGGCATGTTTAAAACGAACACGGCCGCTCGTCTCAATGCGCCACTCGCGACTGACGGCACCGCGAGATCCGCTTAGGGGCCGTGTAAAAGCGCGTGTCTATGTGTGCGTTCGTTTCGACCGATTTGTTCGTAGATTCCCTACTGCTTGTGCTTATATGTACTGTGGTTTGGTGCAGTTAGTTTTTGCGTAGCGCGGTACCAAACATACAGATAGAAAAAATTCTAAAAATGGTGTTTTTGGATTCTGTGGCGCTTCTAGAGGCCCCTTAATCTATTTTTTCTTTAATATCTCCCATGTACCTACAGACAATGATCTGTTACAGTTTTATTATATGTATGTATAGATGAACCTTTACTTCCTTAATTTTATGTTATTTAGTATTTGAAAAGCTATTGTTTCCTACCTTGCACGGGTAATTCACGTAGGTTTAGGTATAAATAAAACTAAACATCTTTAAAGAAAAAATGAGAAACAGAGTACGTATAGGTACGTACCTATTATTCTCGTAATGTACAGGAGTAGTGAATAAAGCTTTCCCATGACATTTTGTTGAATCCCATACGGTTTTCAACTTAACCACAATCTGAATAAGGTTCTTATTTATAAAACAACTTAATCTGACAGCTGCATTGTATACACAACTTTAATGATATCAAGTTTTTAAAGTAGTTAACCAATTCAACGAAATGTTATGGGAAAGATTTATTCACTACACCTATAACAGGTAACATTTACGACACTTACCTACGTTTTCAAATTAAGATTAAAAGGCCAACTTACGTTAATAGATTTTTCAAAGATTTTAACATACCTTCTTTTGCTATACTTATCACCTCATCAAAATACACTATTTGTTTAATTTACCACAAAACAAAACTACTTCAACTGCGATTGCTAAGTATTTGAAAATCTACCAACTATAGTGGGTGGATAAATGGATACTTCTCATTCAGATTTATAAAATGGAAATATGAGACGTTATCAAGAACTATTGGTAAAATATAATGCAAATCTTACAAAAAGGTAATTTTACTGTACGATATAACTAATGAGAAATAGCCATGTAAAATGTGTCGGAACAAGGTATGATGAGCGAACCCATGTTCCAAACTAAATGGAAACAAGCGTTCTTCGTAATGTAAAAGCATGCCAACTAATGAATGACAGTGCTTACCCAAAAGCACAAACAAACAGACAATGATAGCTATAATGAAATCCCTGGAGGGCGTGATGAATCCGGAGGCGAGAAGTTCTAGTTCGCAGTCGTGGCCGGTGTAGCCGAGCGCGCAGCGGCAGTCGTAGCGGCGCGCCGGCTCGCGGTCCAGGCACGTGCCACCGTTGCGGCAGGGGTTGCCCGTGAGGCACTCGTCCACGTTCACGCAAGTGGCGCCCGCGCGCACCGACCCGCCGGGGCACCTGCGCACCGCACCATGTACCCGCCGCCAACGCCCGCGCGCACTGAGCCTCCGCGACTAACATGCACTACTCTAACTAATACGACAGATATATACACAAAATACGTGGCAGTATAATAATGGATGATAGATGTCGGTGCGTATATGGAAGTGCGAAAGTCGTCTAGAGGGACACGACACGGAGTGCTCACTCATTATAATGAGAAGGCAGACGAGGATGGCCGCCAGCGCGCCCATGCTGAGCTTGAGCGTGCGGCCCTCCTGGACCAGCTCGCAGTTCTCGCCCCAGAACCCTTCCGGGCAGTGGCAGCGGTAGCCGGGCTCGCGGTTCACGCACGAGCCCCCGTTGCGGCACGGGAAGTAGAGACACTCGTTCTTGTCTACGCAACCCTTCCCGTCGCTCGACAATACCAACCCTTCACCGCAACTACGTACATAGCATATGATATAGTCAACAACATAAATACATCCATATATATAGGTATATATATAATATAGTCTCCGCCAGGTTTAAGAAGAGGATTTACCAAATTAAGCGCCAAGTATCCGATAGCATTTTTAACAAAGCGAACCGAAACAGAACAATATGCATACAAATCAAAATGTAAATTAATATGCTAATTTTAAATGTGTTAACTTAGAAGATAAGAATAATAAATATTTATTATGCGAAACTCAGTGCACGCGTACGGTAACGAAAATAATGTTACAAAAGTAAAAACAATATTTAAAGGTATATTTTATACGGTATGGTTAAGGGAATAATGTTTTAAGGGGACCGCTTCAATAACCGTTCACAAAAGCACTGAACTGTGCGAAGGCAACGTTTTATACAATGCCCAGATGGATATTCGTTTTACATAGTTCAACTCGGGGATCGGACCCGGGATTGGTCTGGAAAAAGGTAGCGTATGCCCATTAATTGAACAAACATACGAACATACGGATTATTCCCTATAGCGAAAAAAACATTGGGTTTGAAAAGTGAAAAATACTTACGTGCATTCGTATTCATTCCACAAATCGACGCAGACGAAAGGCTCCGTACAATGTACATTGATGCAAGGGCTATTGGATGGGCAATTGCGATCGAGGTTTCTGGCCATAGTCGCTTGCCCCCATTGTGTGCCGTTCATCGCCGGCGGTAGTGGTAGATGTTTGCCCTCCAACCTAATGTCATCCAAGCATCCTTTTTGGAAATCAGCGTATACTTCGAACGTTCGTACTCCAGTGTATTCTGCTTTACCACCTGCATAGACGCCCTCTTGTTTATCTACGAGTAACCATTGATGGCCTTCAAATGTAAATGTCTCGTTGTACCGTCTTCCTTCGCCACCATCTATTTCTAACGTGGCTGCGCTTCCATATCGACTAACACGCGCGATATGCCATTGGCCATCATCCACAGCCACAGAGTTAAGCCACACATCGCGTTCTTCAGTTCGTAATGAGTTAAGGTTGAATCGGAAGTGTAATCGAGCATCTTTAACCTCCAGTATGCCGTATTCACGATTATGCTGATCACTTACTCTGAATAGTTCGCCATGAGGTTCACGAGTTCTGAATCTCAATTGAATTTGTGTACTGAAACGATCTGGTTCAAAGCTAAGAGCAAATTTAACATAGCTCTGTGGCCGGAAACTTGTGGGTGTTGTTGGCAAATTACACGACGGGCCAGTCCAACCAGGTTGACATTGACATCTAGCTTCAGAAAAGCTGCCGACACAGGTACCATGTTCCCAACACCTCGATGTGGTATCAGCTTGATTACAAATCTCCTCAGTCTGTGGGCATCCGGCAACCGAGTTTCTGCTAAGGCCTGGGTGTGACAAGTCATAAAGTTTGCTATTATGAATTAAGTTTCGAATACATCCATCAAAACCTTTGCCAATAGGCATATATTGCCAATGATAATGGGTTGGATCAAAGTGTTCTATGTATAAACCACCAATTTGAAGGGGTCCATTTACATTTAAATATTCATTAAACGGTGGAATAGTTCCACTGGCTTGACATGTAGAGTCATCAAATTCCGGTGGTGTACCATCTTCCATTTCTTGAATATCAGCTGACTTACAAAAATCAACAACCATTCGAACGTTTTCTGTATCCCAAAAAATATCAATTCGATGCCATTCGCCGTCGTCTAATGTTTTCTTCGTTTTCACTCTCAGTTCCAATGTACCTGAACCAAAATCGATCAATAGTCTGGGGTTGCCTCTTTCTAATTCCAGAGATATGAAATCTGATACCATTATTTCTTCTGCTTCAGGAGGTACAATTGGTCCATTGTATAATAATACGCCTTCAGACTTTCGAGTAACAAATTCAAAGCTTAAATGTGAACTATCACACATTTCCAAAGCTGGATACCAAGCCCAACCAGTACCTCGGAAACTCCTAGAGGTTTGCTGACAACGCGGTCCGGTGTAGCCAGGCGGGCAAGAACAGGTTAGGCCATATTTTCCTTCAATACATCTTCCTCCATTGTAACACGGTGAATTACGGCAGGTTTCCGCTTGAGTAAAGTTTCTAGCACCACAAGTACATTCTGCAATTACATCAACTCGCACGCCAACCAGAGCCGTCTTATTGGCATTAACCATGTATGGTAAATTACTAATATCCAAAACGTTAGTACATGATCCTTCACACATTTGGTTTTCGTAAAGACACTCATCTATGCCCACCATGGTAATATTTATACCTACAGCTCTTTCAATTTCCTCTCTATGCATCAATACAATTCCATTGAGCCGGATTGGTTTGTAATAGTGGGCTCCATGAGCTGCAAATCTTATATCAGTAATTGGAGGGCGTTTCTTGCGAAGCTGCACGCTAAAAATGTCAATGTTTTCGCGTTCGGCATTAAGTAAATCTGCTAGTTTGTCTTTGAATATATCTAGTTTACTCCGTGAAACGCTTAACGTTTTATAATTCCATACCCTGATGAAATCTTCATCGGATATTCCTGATATTCGTATCGAACCTGAGTTTATAATGGCTTCATGTGATATCTCTTTGACATAAACGGTCACATTTGCAGGCACGTCTGTCTGAGTATGTTTTCTATCATAAACTTTAAACATTAAATTGTATCGACCTTCTCTAGTTTTATGTTTCATTTGTATCATTCCCGTTTCTTCATTCAAGGTAAAATTTGGATGCTCCGTACTCTCCCAGAAGAATTTTTTATCAGGCAGATCCCAATCGTCAAGGTCATAAACATAAACACGTCCAATTTCAGTGTCAGGTGCTTGCCCTTGATAATTATATACAAGAATATCTTTCGAGCCTGGTTGCATTTTGTTATCGTTAACGTCACCGATAACAACCGTGAGCGTACTGGTTCCAGTCATAGCAGGATTGCCATGATCTTTAATAATGATGGGTATTAGGTACTCTTTCTGTTGCTCTCGGTCAAAGGACCGCAATGACGATACAATCGCCATCCCATCGCCGTTGGCACCCTTTTGGTCTTGTTCAACTTTAAATGAAGCTCTTATAATGTCGTCTGCTCCAGGGTCAAGTCGGAACTGGAAAGGTGGACCATTACTTTTCGATCGGTCATCATCATCAGTGGCCAAAATTTCTGCAACTTTTTTAGGCGTTATGTGCTCAGTAAGAACCGGTCTATAATCTTTTAAGAAAGTTGGTGCGTTATCATTTATATCTTGCACAATTACAGTAAGCGTTGCAGTTGCCGTTCTGGGTGGGACGCCATCATCTATGGCTAAAATTTTAACTTGATGCCGAGGAGTATCTTCTCTATCTAATGACCTTTGTATACTAACTGTACCTTCTTGGTTTATTGAAAACTGACGTTTCCTGTCTGACGATCGATCAATAGCATAAGAAACTTTACTTTTACCTCCTTGATCCGGGTCAGTAGCCTTAAATGTTTCCAAGCTCTTCCCGACTTCAGCATTTTCATATACAGATACTTCAATGTTAGCCCTTTCAAATTGCGGTTTATTGTCATTTATATCCCTAAGTTTAACTACAACCCATGAGTAAGCTACGTGATATTTATCATTATCATTATCTTCGCCTTTGTCGTTTACTTGGATTCTAAATCTGAAGCCGTTACTTTGTAATTGGTCTTCATAATCTAAAGGTTGGACTATTTTTAATGAACCTGTACCGTCATTATTTCTGACCATGGTGAATTTATCGGCACCGTAACCACTGTTTTCGATTACTTTATACTGAAATTTATTTGTTTCATCTTCATCATGGACAGTCACTGTGAGAATGGGCATTTCAGGAAGATTCGTTCCATCCGTTTCATCCACTTCCGTGAACCATTCATCTTTGGTAAATTGTGGTGGCATGTCATTAATATCTTTAACTCGTATAGAGGCTGTACCAGTACCCTTTAACCCCCCTCCATCTGATGCTACTATCTGTATAGAGTAATCAGGCGTTCTCTCCCGATCTAAACAGCACACCGCAGTTTTGATAACACCTGTTTCAGGCTCAATTTCAAAAATTGGTGACCCTGTTTCTTCTTCTATAACATTTTTCTCAATTGAGTACCACAATTTAGCATTATTGCTTTCAGCTGGATCATCATAATCTATTGCTGTCATTGTCATAACAACCATGCCAGCTGTGCCATTTTCTGTGACATTACCAAAGTACACCCCTTGAGGGAAGATAGGCGCATTATCATTAATGTCCTTGAGATTGACTTGAACATCAGCGTATCCTACGAGTCCTTCTCCGCCTTCATCTTGGGCAAACACTGTAAATCTCCACTGGGGCCTTCCATTTGGTTGATCACGATCCAAGGGCTGTAATAAAAATGTAATATGTAGAAGAGACAATTTGAAATACAGTACGAGCAGAAAATTGATTTAATACATTTGCAAATTGCATGAAAGTTATCTAAACAACGTTTATTATTCTGCAGACATTCTAGATTTCTCGTTGGAGAAATATTGGTGCGCCTGTTATGACACAAATGGAACGCTATAAACGTGTGATTGTAATGTGCATGCAAAGCACGCGCCGACCTGCTGTTCGGTTATCGCTGCTCCAGACTACATGCTCTCTCATCGAAAATATTGTTGGAAATAATCCCTACAGTTACCATTTGAGGGAAAATACAATTCGTGCAAAATACTAACTTTTAAAACAAATATTTCTCCTGTAGTCCGGTTGATGTCAAACTTGCTGTTTGCTGGGTTGTCGGGATCGATGCCCTGACCAGTGAGGAAATAAACGATGTTTTGCTGCCTATCTTTATCGCCATCCGTAGCCGTCACCTATTATGAAAAAGATATTGTCTTAGAATGTTTAACAGCTTGAATGGTAAACACCGATAAAATATTAGATTTTAACAGTAATAAATCAAAAATGAAATATAAATGATTTTGTTATAAAATAAGAATCTCTTTATTTCTAACTTACCGTTGATCGTTCCATAATACGTTAAAATCACTTTCAAGATAAATACAAACAAGCAAAAACATTTATTGTTCCATAGAAACTTGGGACTTTGATTATCGAATCATATAGTAAGGAATAGTTAGAAAGTTCTGTTTTCCAAGAAGGGAAAATGTCCCCCGGCGTCTGGAAGGACGTACCTATTCATTTATTGATTTATTTCTTTGGTAGCACAAACAAATTTCGCCTTCATTCAAAACATACCGAAGGGAAAACACTCATGAGCGACTCTAGACCGTATTGCTCAAGTGGTAAGTTTAGTTATATTTATTTACGGTAAGTGAGAACAACAATGTACATATAGAACCCTAAGTATCCATAACAATTTAAATATTAATTTACTTAAAGGCATCCAGGAACTTTGCGAATGTTGTTTATGGCAGTGATAATTGGCTTTTACAGTGTTAACTACCGGGAATTTACATGAGAGTGTCGCCGCAAAACTGACGCAAGGCGGCCGGAATATGAATTACCACTTTGGTAGCGCGGAACTTCCACAAAGTTATGAACCAGCCAACACCCCAGATTGTTTGCACCGGCGGCGGCGGCGCGCAACTGACGACGGAAGGACCATAAACTTTCAGCCTTTAAAAATTCTCACAAAGACACCGTATAAGTTTTAGTAGGTGGTATGTTATTTAAAGATGGTAAGACGACGAAAGAACTAAAAAGTATTAGCACATTTGAATTAAATTTGACACATAAATAAAGAGAGCTGCGCGCAGCTGCGGCGTACCTAATGCATAGCATGTTATAACATCATATTCCCAGTGGATGTAGAAATTAGAACTAATGACGGTACCATAATCATGGCTGTTTATGCCTTTTAAGACCAGACCCAAAATAGTTCCGACAGTAGTTTTGTTAAGCGGTCTGCAATAGGGAAAGGAATTAGTGTAGAATATTAGGTACTTTACGGGAGAAAAGGGAGGGGCACATAATTATATGTAGGTTTCTAAATGATGATTAGGATTGGCAGATGCTCGGGTACGTACGTAATGGAGTCACTGCTCAGTCGAAAATTGCCATAGGCCTGGCTGAAGAGAAATGAAGAGGGTCGACGTTTGCGTAATTACTCGGATCATTTGCGAATCTCGTTCCAATTATAAAAAAAGCTTGTCACTACAAGCGACGACATCGAGGGCTTTACTCTCTTTGTAAAGGGACATTTCTCTTGATTGAGTGTAAAAGTCAAGTAAGGATAATATCTAACAAATTCTTGCAGAGAAAAGGGACAGGAATAAATGAAATAGGCGTGTTTTCTAAATTAAATTGGGACAACATCAGCACAAAAGTCACTTTACGGAGTATTATTAGCTTTGATTCAATGAAAAAGGAACAATGGCCACATGCTGTTGTATTGTTGTTTTATAAGTGTTATTTTTACTGCGCCTGAAGAAATAGTACAATGTCAGCCAACTGGAATTAACAGGGTTCAGATTCTTTGCAACATACTTTATCCATGCATTGCAATTTCATTATTTCCAAATGAACTATTAGATAAACGTACAGAAGCGTTTAGCGAGTAGTTGTATCTATTTTTCAGCTACAGAACTTGTACATACCCAAAGCAACGAATGTTGAATGTTCAGATTACGAATATTAAAAGACCGGTAATGACCATGTAGGTTCATGATGTTACTACATGCTATTTTAAAACTTTATTTTATTAATCTACCTGTCGTTAAATAAACATGAAAAACAGAATAAAGGAGTATCCGAGGAGGCGGTTCACCTGTCTATAGCTTTTCTTGTAAATTACCTGCTGCGTAAAGACTGCTATTATTTCACGGACTCATTTAAATACCTGGGTTTAAATTTCAAATACGTTACGTTAAACAAAGCCCAAGTTTCTGTGACTGACTCTACATAAATGATGCTTCATTCGTTTCACCTTTATAAAATTATGCGGGTTGAAAATTTGCACATCTACAAGATAAACTTACGGGCGTACGAACCCTACGAGAGGAAAAACCGTATTTAGCAGCAAGTGTATGTTTTTATTATGTATAAATGAGACCAGTAAACATATTTTCCTCTCGCTGAGTTTGTCAGTGTAAAATAACATTACTGTCTTTAAACATGCCAAATAGATGTAACACCAATGACTGTTAGACATACGAAAGCTCAAAACACACCAAAAATGCAATAACAGTGCATGGTACTTTTAAACATAAAAAACCGGCCAAGTACCTACAACAAACAGAAATACATCATCTGCGAATATTATAACTGTATAGCTATCACGGTTCATGAGATACATACAGCCTGGTGACAGACGGACGGACGGTCAGCGGAGGACGAATAGGGTTTCCGTTTTGAGCCTTTGGGTACGGAACCCTAAAAAGTATCTGATAACCAAGTTTAGGACTAATATCCTATTTTGATCATAATCGAATAAATCAATTGTAAAAGAATAAACGTTAAAAGGAGAAAACTAAAAATAAAGACAATGCGAATCCAACGTGAATATTATTATTTTGATTGAATTTGCATTAGTCAACTAAAAATATAAAATAAACAAAAAGATAAACTTAAACCTGTATAAGGGGATGGGGGAAAGGGCCGGTTTCCTCTAGAGCCTGAGTGACGTACGCGCTGCGTGTAAACTTAGGCGGGAGGTCGTTGACATCAACGACGCGCACGACGACCTGCGTCGAGTTCTCGTTGCGTCCGTCCGACGCGACCAGCGTCAGCTCGTACTGCGCACACGCACACTTTACATACCATGCTCATGCACAACAAAAAAAAGGACAACAATGATGCGTTCAAAAAGATTTTATAAAAAAAATATTTAACATCAAACTAAATTCAACATTGAGCAGATTAATGTAATAGTTATTAAAGTGAAAATTTGGGTTTTATACTGAAATAAAAGTACGTCATGGAGTATTAATAAATTATCACTATTTCGATAAAACCTTGCAATTATCGCGTTGGATTGGAATTAATGTTTTTTGCAGATACTGAAGCAACGCCGCTCGCGCCGCAATTTCACACCCGCAGATTTAACGGATGCTGTGCGTAATACATCACACTGATATAAAGCGATTTATGTTCGTGTGCGGTTACGATGTTTTATTTGACTCCTTTTTTATCGATAAATATACGTTATTATTTTCATCCACCAACAGAAATCAATTCATAATATTTTAGCGCTCCAAAGTTTACTGAAAACGAAGATATTGTTTCGATGCAAACTTTTCCTTTACGGATTTCGTGTAAATAATAATTGAAAAGTACAAATTTATACCCTCCTGGGTAATCTGCCTCGTTCGGCAGAAGTTTTCGCCAAAACTTTGAAAAAAGCGTAAGAAGTCTGTCGGTGATTTAAAATAAACACTTCAAAAAGGATCCCAGAGGCGGATAAAGAAAAAAAATGGGTGATTGTTTAAAGAACATTATCATAGCGGACGGGTGTTACACGACCCGTCGAACTTCAATCATTCCACCCTTCGAATTCCGGGATTCTCGTTGTACTGTAAAAATGTTTTAGGGAGAGCTCGAAAAAATCATGGCATCGTATCAGAACCAATTGAAATTGGAGTTTCCAATCAATTTAAATCAACATATACTATTCAAAACACCAACCTAATATGATTCGATTGATATTATCCAAACGAAAGGAAATCGAAATTACAAAAATCATCTAAAAAATGAAAATATAAGCGTCATAGATTGAGCATTTTGAATGCAAACAAACTTTCAACTGAAAACAAAATAAAAGGAACTCTAGCAGGAATAAGGCTACAAAAAAATAATCGCGTCTACAGTGCCACAAAAGAAACGTCCATGCCATGCAAATTCCAACAAATACAAAAACACATCAACGGAGTACGCCCGGAGACGGGAAACACTTGCACTACTCAAGCTCTTATTGGAAGTCTGAAGCTGCGATAGCTTTTTGAGTCCAATAAGAGGCTGGGGTTGAGTCTCGGACCTGCAACACGCGTTTAGGCAGATTGCGGTCATCTTCTTCGGTGATTTGAGTCCGGTACGTGGGCCGCTCGAACACGGGCGGATTGTCATTCACGTCCTTTACGTGAATCACCACCGTCGTGTAGTTCTCCTTCAAGTTGTCCGAAGCAGCTAACTTCAGCTCGTACTGCCATCGATCAATACACACCAGTAAGTACGTGACTGATGTCAAACTTTAACCAAAACACTATACTGACTCTAGGATTCAATGTAAGAGTAGAAAATATAGGTTATTATACAATACCCACCACAGGTATTAACGGGAGTGTACCTGTTTGCCATTACTTGACTTCACTATATCGCGGAGATAACAAAGTATAGTTATTTAAACTATTAAGATTAATAAGACCATACATTAAAGTGTTATTAAGGTACAGGTATTAATCGAAATATTTCAAAATACTTCTAACCTGCAGACGTTTACTTTCAGATTGGTGAAACTGTATTAAGGTAAAGCTAATTAGTTCATCACCGGCAAAATTTTAAAGGGTTTGTTCTAAATAAAGTAAGTAATTTAAAGTTTAACGACAACGAGCCATAAGTAATCAACTTCAATAAAGTCCACAAAATTATGCTTGATCAAAGGAAAGCCAACCTTGTTTGGAAATAAGAAAAAATATCAAAGCTACCGTGTTTCTGTTCTACGGTTTCTAACATTTTACTTTGTGGAGCTTATAAATGAAAAGTTTGTTTAAAATATACCACGAGCTAAATAATAGAACAATATTCTGTACAATATGTTAAGACGTATTTGTTTCCGATGAATGTTATTGGTGACATCTGTCAACCTACGTCGCTGAGTAATATCCCCAGTAGAAAGGAAAAATGTTTGTTTTTTAAAAGTCATCACTCGCGTTCCACGGAAACTGGGTTGCTAAAATTTCAACACGGAACTGGCTTTAGTCGTGTCAATTAATCAAATGACCAAGTGACAGCAATTGGGTATCGGGGTTGTGGACAGGATTACAGTCCTGGCGACTCGGTTACAGAAGAGCCATTAAGACCGATATAGTAGTGGCAAAGGCCCAGGTGAGCGGCGTATATGTTACGTTTGCAAAACCGTTTAATAGCCACAGAGTGAAGTGTCGGTTAACTCCTCTCGCCCCGTGAGCACAGCCCGGCTGTAGGAGGCAGATAATGCCTACTTTATGAAGTTTGCATATCATGTGTGGAAAGACATAATAGAGGTATTCGCGGGCGCAGTAGGTACGTAAGTGTTCACCATCGCCGTTCAGCAAATTGTGACGTAATGAAATATTTAAATAACGGATATTTCTTTCTTAATCCTTTTGAAGAATTCGTGAGGGAGGAAGAAAGGCCTGATTTTACGAAAGTATTCAAAAAATGAAGTATGATTTTGCATTTCTTTTTGCGTGAGAATCTCATCGATTCAATCCTCGCCTCGCCTCCGACAATGTCTACAAATTACTCAATATGCACGGGCATCAGTTATATTATGAACAATTTTATATGTATAGATTACACACGCTTCAGCGAAACTTATGTAAAGGTAAAGTTTTTTTATAGATTTCTACTATTATAAAATCACAATTTGTGAATTATAAATCTATATAAGTAATACACAAATTGTGTAGAGTTAATTACATTCATCGGTCATAAATATAATATATTATAAATTATAATGTTTAAATACTATTTTAGTTTAAATCGTATATCTTTCGTATTTGAAATAAAATATGATGGTTACCAACTTTAGATGTTTATATAGATAAGCGTTTAATCCTTTAGAAAATGAGCACACTCGACAGCTACAGGGTAAAACATTTAACTTCCATTAAAGCTTCGTGAGAATTTGCTGTTTCATAGAATACAACCATTTGGTAGCAACTACGGCTCGCTTAAATGGGTATTAAAGTTTAAATTATTTATCTCGTGAAAAGTTCATGGAACTTTATGTAACAAAGAGCGCTCGCTGATACCAGCAGCAGCGCTTTGAAAGTGAAACTCGCCAGCGGACAAAGAAAGTAAAACATTATGTCTTACCGCTTAACGTACTGTGTATTTTAGCGTAAAATTATTTCGAAAGAGGGCTTTAATTTCCCCAACCCGCCTCATTCCACTCCAATTTGAATACGAGGTCTTACTAATTGGGATTATTACAGATACATTATGTCGGTTATATAGAGTTACCGTTACTTAACGGAAACTCCCTCGAGTCAGTAATTCTATCATGCCGAGGATTTTTGCCGTATACACGGCCGTCAGACATGTAATTACTTGCTTATTCAATTCGGCAAGTTATCAGACGGTAACTTCCTTCATCTTCCACCTGTTTGTTTACAGGGATGGTTAAAGTTAAATTACGTTCGTCCCTTGTCATCGGCACTTATTTAGTGTCCTGCGGCGTGACGTACCAATTACGTTTTCAAGCAAGTTTATTGAAGTTTCGTGAGCCTAAATTATTACCTTTACATTATTATTTCATTATCGGTTTGACAATAGCTTTCCTTTACATAAGGTGATATTCGATCAGTTCTTTTACTTTTTCTGTGTGTCTACTCGTGCTTAATACCTGTGTCTTGTCAATCGTTCTAAGGTCAACTGGAAGAAATCCCTTTTAGGGATAAGTTCGCCTTTGTACATTTGTGTTGTCCTGTATTTACCTTTTTCATGTGTTTTATGTACAATAAAGAGTTATACATACATATTGTTTGAATGTATTTGAAAGACGTAAAACGCGGGCGAGGCAAAGTAGAGGTAGGTAGGTATAATAGAGGAGCGAGGCAAGGCTGGCCTCAGTTGTCGCTCGGGGTCTAGCACGTGTGTCGTCGCTTAGCGAGTGCAATCGCCTTGCACGGCACAGCTTTCATTAGTGTTCCTGTGCCCACATCACAATAATGTCACATGAAAACGCTGCAAAACTTTGCTATTTCATACGCCAACATCACGGGATTACAAATTTATTTCCGCGTATATTCCCCAGCCGACTCTATCGTCCTCATCTACCCTTGGGGAGCTATCTGTCATTGTTTGAACGTTAACTAGTTTTAAAAGCTAAATATTGCAAAGCTACAATTAACTTCGTAATTATTCATTTTTGTTTACGTTTTATTTAAAAGTTTTACGTTAAAATAATAGGTATGATATTTTAAACAATTTGGTCAATTTTCAATCAATTATCACATTTACGAGGTCATTCAGATACATATTGGTTTCAATACCTACTCTTTGAGGCAATTATCTTTTTTTTTTTCAATTAAGGTACTTTTCTTATCTCATCAACCTGTATAAATTAAATTATCTGTTTTGTAAATCTTTAAAATTGCTTTCTCATTTAACTGGAAAATATAACTGTTTTATCCTCAATCGAAATAAAAATTCATTTTGAGCTCGTGATATTGGACTAGCTTATATTCGCGCCTTTGCCCCTCCGGAAGAAAAAAATACATTAGGTACTTAGTTAACTTCCGAGGGATTAAAAAAAAACTTTATTGCACCTGTATCAGTCATATACCTGCCAAATTTCAAATCTACAACACCAGTCGCTGCGTGTTGTCTGCCAAAGAGTTAGTCACTGTATCGATTTATAGGTGAAGGTAGATTGTATCGGCAATCCACAACCCCTTAGAGCCTTTAAATTAGTGGCAAAGGTGCGGGCAGAGTCATTGCGTCAGTCAGTGTTTAGGGGTAGCAGTGGCGTGGCGTCAAGTATATCAGAAGGCAAGCCGAAGGGAACTTAACTAGCCTTTTCCTCTAATTCTGCACAATAAATTGCCCAACTGCCTTAAAATAGGCAAGCCGGTGGGAATCGAGTTCTATGGACGCCACGCCACTGAGGGGTAGATAATAAATACTAATAAGACTCGGGGCAGTTCTTCAGAGAGATTTTTATCGGACCGGCTGGTGTAGTTCAACAATACGTTTATAATGAAAGATCACGATTTGAATACAAATTCACTAATGTCACTATCACTAAATCCCGATATATTTATCATGCACCTACAGCATCCCAGCGGTTTCTCCATAACGCGGATGGTGAGTCACGCAAATAAAAATTCTAAACTCGACTTGTAGTTGACGGTTGACATGAGATTATATGCATCGCAAATAGCAGAGATAACTTACCCGTTTCCTAGTTTCGTAGTCGAGCGCACCAGCCACATATATGGCCCCGGTCATGTTCTTGACGGCGAATGCGCCGCCTATGTTCCCGCTCGTGATCTCGTATCGAATACGCGACGCTGCAACAAAATAAACACGTTGGCATGTCATGTCAAAGGAACTGTAAATATTAAACACAAAACGTATTTTTAAAGTTTGCTTGGAAGAAATGGCAGCGCGGACTTTCAAACGACTGCCTGTTTACGTTTGCAAACGTAAGTTTTTAAACACACCAAAACAAAAAACACAGCACTTGATCGAGTATTTCGTTACCCTACAGCTGTATTAATTACCTAATGTTCCTACAAGTATGAGCTAACAGACTCTGGCAGGTAGAACAAAGGGAAAATAAATGGTAAAAACGAATATCTAACATAATATATACGTAAAATTATAATGGGTGGCGATTCCCAATTGCTTTTAAAAAGGTATTTAATTGGTACCGTCTAGTCAAAGTTTATCTCAAAATTTTAAGAAATCGTTCGAGATTTTTTTTTCAAAGCAGCGCAAATCAGGTATTTTCAGGTACCTACACAATTATTATGATTTTATGAAAAGAGGTTTTTACTTGTTCAACAGAAGTATATAGGTACTTAGTTAAACATGGTTAAACCTAAAACAATTGGTTGAGCAATTTCTTGCATTAACAGAGGGATTTAGCAGCAAACAAGTCGTTGAAGAACCAACCAATAGAGAGGAAATTTAAATATAGAAAAAACCGCCAAACCACTGCGGCGGTTGCCGCATTCTGATTGGCCGGTCCACGGTCAGGCAGAGTTTAGTCATTGCGTGGCTTGGCGAACAAAAATAACTTTATTTTTATAAAAACACGATAAATTGGATAGCCCGTATTTATTGCCAATACCCTGATTCGTAGAAAACAGCTGGAATAGCGAAAATAGTTTTAGGACTAGGTTGGTATGGTAAGTATAAAACACTTTACAATGAAGGTACCTTACAAATTGAGTTAGTGAATCGATTATCTGCATAAAAGCTTCTTTAATTTTTATATAATCGTGTAATAAATAAAACTTCATAGCACTGATAATGACAGCTTTATATTCCACGTTTATCCACCTTCTTTTTCTAAGAAAAGCAATGGAGAGTAAGCACTTAAATAAATTGAGAGGGACCTGAAAAAGTAAATTTGAAAAACTTAATAGATTTACGACTGAGCCGCTTGGGGTTATCGGCAGAAAAGTGAAGCCATTAAATATTCCCGTCACTGTTTGATCGCATAATGCAGGTACATTAACGTGTTGAAAATATTCAAAATACAACCCAAGCTCCACTCCAACATGAATACTACCACAATTAATTTTCAATTGTGTACTCTTGAAGTGAGTTTAAACTTTCGTGTGTGACTTTGAGTGGTCGGCACGGTGAGCGGGCGAGCCGCACGTTTTCCGTTTATCTTGCTTAAATAGTAATTGGATTTCCATTACTAGCAATGTTCAGGGTCCGTAGATAAGAGTTGTGCAAGTTGGAAGGGACTGGACCCGGCCATGATTGTCAGAAGATTGCTTTCATTTCGGGCTTGGCCGTAATCTCGGAGAGTATTTTGTACGGGCTAGTTAGGCGAGGAGCACGCAGGAGGCAGACTGGCTCGTTTTATCATTACGGCCGCACGGTCGCCGTCAGCGACATAATGACGCCTAAGAGCAAGTCACTGTTACGACCTGACCTTACATATTACGCAGAGATTTCCGGCAAAGTTACGCACAAGAACAAGCACCTTAATATCGTTATTTCTTTCAGTCGCAAAAGCGTGCCAAAAAGCAAGTTTATATGACTTGGTAGCAGCGGTAAAAATACGATGTATATAAGTAAAATTGGGAAATGGCTTTTATAACTTTTCGGAGAACTGTAATGGTGAAAATTGCAAAATTGGGGTATATCTTGGCTCTCGTTCAGGCGTGAGGTGATCAAGTCAGCCAATTTTAGATGTTGCGTGTCGGATCAAAGTTTCACAATGTAAGAAGTACAACAATGCACGAACCAATTTCTAGCTTTAATAGCTTTTTAGCATAAAAGCAAATATCTCTTACCTATATAAAACAAACATTTCTGAATGCGCTGTGAGCTATGAATTCATAAAGTCGTAGTTCCAGCTAACAACATTGCCATACTCATATTTATTTCAGCCATACTCTCTACAACAAAGGCTGAATTGTAGGTAAGTAATAAAGTTGTTAATAAATAATTAACCCCATGTACGTAGCTACATATTACACGGTGCGTTGCCGCGCTGTAGTACACGTGTGTATGGCATACATTATCGTTCGTATACGACGGGGATAATGAAAGCATAACGTATTCTCAGACTAATTGGTCTATAAAGAAGAGCGCCATTCGGTTCCGCTTAGGGACCTTTTTTCGACATAAAACGACTCAGGTGTTGGAATGTCCGCTGTAAAATGTTTTCTTTGCCTTGTCGCCTAATTAAAAGAAAATAATTTAAACTAAGCCTTACTTACGGAATATCATTAAATAATACCTACAATGTAGTTCAGCCGCAACTTAAATTTCAAATTATAAATCAGAAGATTGTCCTGTTTAAACATGTAAGTAGGTATAAATAAATGAGCTTTTGTATAGCTTATTCAAGTTTAACTACCAAAACGTAATTGAATTTATGTATTATTTTCCTTGATTCCATCGGTGGCTTATGTTTTTATTCATAAAGAACCAGTGGGTGTAGGTAAAAAAGCAAACTTCGGAAAAAACATATTGACAACCGTATCTGCGTCACGGTGTTTTGATTCGACGGAACGTTGATGTGCTACAAATTTATAGCGTCCTATTTCTAAGCCTATTGTTCAGTTGTTGGCCGCCTAGGGAAAAGCAGAGGCAATAAGATGGAAGTAAATCTCGCATCGAGTGCCCAACGTGAATCCTGCCCGCTTAATGACCGCTCTAATGGCCAACTATGAAAAGCCTTTTTGTCATAGCCCCCTGTCGACTCTTAGTAGCCTATTAAATCTTGTGTATTACTCGCGACCGCTATTAATATTCGTAGGTACGAAAAGGCAAGCAAATTAATACTCAGTATGACACAATCCCGCTTATATTAGCAAACATTTTATCAAAGATGTGACAAATTGGAAAGAAAATACGATGTAAAATTGCTGACTCCAGTAGAATTAATTCCCGTAGGTGCTGCTTTTATGTTACAGTAAAAAATACATGATTTTTGAGAATAGGTAGGCAATATGAGTAGTATGTTACAGTAATTTAGTTGATTTGATGTTGATAATAATGATAATATCGTAATGTTGAATTATGCTGAATTGAGCTTAGTCGGTATTAAATATGAATATGAGCCGCATGATACTCGTACGAAAACAGAAATGGCAAACGACATGTAAGTGGTCGTTATGAATTCATGATAAGTAGATATATCAGATAATGTTGAGAGATATACAAGAGTTCAGTTACTACGATGCTATTCACTTTATTACCGTCTAGTTTCCTTTAAATGCAATTAATATATTCAACAAAATTAACGAAATCTATGAAATCTAATGACGTTTTGCAGGAGCATTTAAACCAAACAGTGATATTTAGTTTTAAGGGTGCGGGAAGTCAAAATACACAAAGATTGAAATGCAAAATGGGTCATAATACATAATGGTCTAAAATATATACAGGGTGGAACGCAACCATGGACCTTACGTACCTAACACATAAGTACCTAATGCAATTAGGTGAAAGTATCAGATAGGCGAACTTTTCTGTTAGGATTATTTTATAACGATTATGTTAAATTGCTATTTTTTTTGAGACCCATTCATTATACACTTCAAACTTTATGTATTTTAATAAGTACCCACGTCTAAACATACTTAAGTACCTACCTATAGTAAAATTGTTAACATAGCGATGTAGCAAAAAAAATATAAAATTACTTAGTTTCAGGAAGGTACACAATATCTGTATGGTCTCCATACGACCACTTTTAATTGTCAATGAACGAAGAGAACGAATGGACGTCGTAAATTACCATCCAGACATTTCAAAATGTACGATTTTTCTTTCATTGAATCCAATACCTATTCAATAAAGCAGGGTCCGCCGGTGGACCACGCGGTAAATCACTGACTAGTGCCATTTACTTAGAGTGCCTCTTCTTATCCCACGTTCCCACTTGATATAACAAACAACCAATAAAATGGATTAACGTTAATACTGAATGTATTTACTACTCAAAAAATAAGCCAAAGATCTTTCCCTGTTTTTATTTTGGAAACTTAAATCATTTCACTAACTAACATTTGACAAATTCGTTAATTACACAGACTCATCAAAGTCCAAAGAATACTTAAAATATCCAAAGGACATATCAAATATATGTGTTACGTCAGGGGTAAGGATGTGATAGTTTTTGTAAATGATGTTTTGTCATTACATATTAATTATTTGAATTACTATAAGACTTGTTTACTATTTGTTTTGTGTGCCAAACTTACCCAATAAATAAATATTACCAAACAATGAAGGTTTGTCAAATGACAGCTTTGTGAATTAATGTATTTATAAGAATGTTTTCTGTGAAATGATGATATACCCTACATTTTATTCGTATAAGACAAGCTGAATATTTATTTGGAGGAATACCAAATCATACAGATATTCTCTTTCTTGCAATAGGTTGGGTTGAAGCTCGATGATATAGCAATAAATAAAGCCGCTGTGTATTTCAGCACGGGAGATTTAGGTAACGCGGTTTATAAAGGATAACGAATCCTTTCAGAACCCCAGAGTTATTGCATTTTGATGCTAAGCGCGCTTACCGATACAATATTGCTATTTTGAATCAATTTACCACAACAGACGCTAATAACACAGCAAAAAATAGGTACATAAAGGCTCAAGAACTGTATAGCTTCATTTAAACGACCTGTTCGTGAACTGGCATGACCAAAGAACTTAGCAAGAAAGAGTAAATTAGGAGACAAATTCTTCATAAATAAATTAAATACCTCCTCATCTCACTGAATTTATTAGTAGAACTGAGCCAAAACGCAATGCGGCTGACTTTATTATGAAGGCAGATAAGCACAGACATAAAAAAGTAAAATGTTGGGATTTCCTGGGACGTTTTCACGGACAAGCTCAACATCAAGGGAGTCGTTTGGAGGGCGGAAATTACAGGGAGATGGTCGCTGCGAGGTGAGCTTTACTCGAAGTGAGCCTTCGGTCAAATGTCACCGGCAATGAGCCACGTGACCTCGCCTCCCCAGGTTTCTCATTTGTCTATGGAGAATAGAAGAACTGCGGCGCATGATCACCTAAACTGACTCCCCACGCCCACACACGCCCGCACACGCACGTCCGATAGCGATCGTTCACTCCGACAAAGATAAAGTATTCTCGTCACTCGACTCGTTACAACTCTCACAGTTCTACTCCAGGAAATATTTAAGGCTCATGCTTAGTCGACAAACTTCCAACCGTTTGAATTATTTACGCCATTAATGATAATCCTGCCCAAATTATGTATATCAATTTGATTTGAATACAAAGTAAACTTTGGCATTGGGTTGTGACGAAAGGTGAAAGGATGAAATATGAATGTTTTTTCATTTCTTGAAAGGCTCCGCTTGTTCTGTTGTTACGAGTTACTTCCCGACTTTCTGTTGCTTCAGGGCTAAAATTCAAAAGTTTTCGTGTGTAATCTTTATATAAGCAGCCAAACGTAAGTAACTAGAAAAGCATCTAGATTATCCAACTCATCACACAACTTCTGAAGGAACTTGCAAAAACTAAGTAAACAGAAACTTTTTCACTTTCTCAAAATGATACTGAATATCCGATATACTCGTATAGGGGTTAAGTACGACCCGAACTTAATAATAATAAAAGTTCTGCATATGGCGGAAGACGAATACACGAGGGAAAGTAAGTTGTCGGAGCTTCAATACATCACTCCACACATATTACCGTTAATAATAACACGTCTGCGGAATGTCTTGTGAGGAAAAGTGTGTTTGGTATTTCACTCTGGAAGCGTCACGTTACTCCTTGGTCATGCGATGCCTCACAGCGTGATGAAAAGCGCAGCACAACGTTCACTAGTTTTCATAAGCACGACATTTCCTCAAAACGCGCCCGTCGACTGGGTCTAGCATAAAAAGTTGCAGCATACGAGTCGCTCGCATTTCATTAGGCGAGAAATGAATGCGGAAAATAAGCGGCGAGACTTTTTTATGTAGTATAAAAAGGGACTCGTAGACGTAAAGCGTCTAATATAGGGTGGATGAGCGCGCAGTGAATACTCTCGTTATAAATTGGGAGACGGATAGAGCTGGCTCCAAATCTGGAAGGCGCAGAGGGTCATCTATCACCATTTATCCCAGTCCAAACAGACAATAAAAGATTGTCTCGAGCTCATTACGGAAGTATCGGAGCGACGAAGACGCGGGCGGCGCGGGCGGGCAGCGGCCGCCACCACGGTTAGTTAACTTGCGATTATTCGGGCCTACCGAGTGCCCCGGACGCCCCGGTGGCCTCCGCCGGTTCACATCTACGATTTGATCAAAATTTATTGTTGTCGGTCGCGAACAAAACAGCTGCCAACTCCTGCAAACTCATCATGCGGCTAAGCCACTTTCATGTTTTGCATTAATTTCAAATGAGGAAATATAACACTTTAACAAGGCTTGTGTATACATCCTTAGTCTAAGTATCGTCTTTGATTATTTACACCCAATGTGATTATTAGAAGTGGTCTTAGACCTATTATATGTAAGTACCTAAAAGTAAAAAAAAAATGAAAACTTTACACAGTGTTAAGTGTTAACAGAGTAAAACGAAGCCAAATAACGATGTTTCAGATACATAATATACCTACTTATTCAATTAGAAACGTCTAACCGCGGCGCTGCTACTACCACTCATAACTAATTCCATAGTTAGACTAAAGATCGAATGTAGGTAATTTATATTAGTTTCTTTGTCATAATTTCATAATTTAACACATTGGATAAGTAAGTACATAAGGTGTCAGCCATTCGTTATTCTGTAAAACATTGAAGTAACTCAGCTTAGACAAGCACTGACAGGTTGACTTGAGTAATTCCCATCACGTATGTATCACAGTGTAGGTACACAATTTCTTGGAAACCTGCCAAGCGCCGGTGAAAAGCGCGCAGCGCTTGTTCGAACGTGATCCATAAATAATGGTCGCGACTTCTGAATCAAAGCCATCATTGGTACAAACTCAATTATGCACGGCTTGATTTCTTGCAAATCGTCCGCGACCTGTCATAACTCAGACAATAATTGATGAATATTCTTACTTAGGTACTCAAAATACGGGGGCGAATGAAAAAAAAATACGTAGGTAATTCTAAGAAATTATCACGGTCGAGTTCGTTTACTGGTTTCACAAGAAGAAACAGGCAATTTATCTTGGTAATCTCCGGAGGCTCTATATGGAGCCAACAAATTTAGCCGGGGATCGGAACATCACTCAAATCTTGTTAAAATTCGGAAGACAGGATTAGCGGGTCCCGTGTAAACAAGGGCCGTGTTATCGGCGATCAGATGGCGCGCTGCCGGCGTCTCTCCATACATTATGCATGACTACGTATGTACCACCAACGTCTTGCTACAAAAGGCATTAAGTGAAGGTAAATTTTCTTTCTAGGCAACTTTAGTATAAAAAGGAATAAAAGTTGTTTAACCCTGCTACGAGCCGATGTGAAAAAAACTGTAAAAATTGAAATACTAGCAAGATGTCCGTTGTTTTTTTAGCTCCCGTAGTCGAGCGCAAGCCAAGGGGCAAAAAAAACTGAAAACTAGAGCCCGATGCTATGTTAATAAAAAAAAGAAACTGTAGTTTTAAAGTTCTTGAATGAATTCCAGATGCTGTAATGATCAATATTACCTAGGTACTTAACTTGCCTGATGGAAAAATCAAGATAGATAAGTATAATATATACTTACTTAATTATGGATTTGTTAAAAAATAACTTTAAAACAGAACATGGTTTAGCCAAGATAACGATTATAAAATAAGTATTTAAGATAATTTACAAGATAAGGTGATAAAACGACAGTTTAGATGCGTTGATGGTTTCGGTACCTACAAAACAAACAATAAACAGCCAGCAAAAATATTACTGGAACACTATAGGGCGCACGTAACGCTTTTAATCCTTGGATTTCCATGTTAATCTGTGCAGACTCTGGGCGGGAGCTAATCGTTCTCTAAATGCCTCCGAGTCGAGTCGGACTCGGGCAGTCTTGTTATTTACACTCCCGCAACGTACGCTCACCTCGTGGGGTTACGTGCTCTTATTTACATTTAAAAATGTTCTGCCGGGTGATTAGTGCTCACTCGGGCTGCACTTAAATACTGACTCCCTGGCTAATAAATAATCATCTCGTACACTACAATTTAGGTGTCACATGAATTTCTTTTATTTTGCCGTATCGAATTCTATGCGAAACGTTTTTAAAATAGATATTTTCTCTTTGGGAAAGTATCTTAATTAGAGTGAATGAATAGGTCCTCCCACCAGTGTTGTAACACCATCTAACGTAAACAATGCCAGACACAAAATCATTTTGTTCTTGTAATACGAGAACCTAGTGTTTGAACATTGGTTTTCTCAAGATACTGAATTCTATTGTTTTACTATAAATTGCTTCTTTACGCTTACTGTAGGTATAGATCAGACTATTCTTGCAAATAAATAAATCAAGAACAAAAATGTAAAAACCACTGGTGCCCGGTAAGTAGGTCCTAAATCACGAGAGATCGTGCATAGGGGCCTATTTAAATTCGAGCGAGATGTGTGAAGGAAGGCTCGGGTGATTTATGTAGCCGTCGGGGTCTGGTCCTTTGTAAAAGTTTAAATATGAGAGCGCCGGCCGACGCTCGAGCGCGGGCCGGCCGCCGCGTGTTCGAACCGGTTATCACGCTCCTTGCACTAATGCAAAGTGTGTAAAGGAAGAATTCAAGAAAAAATATCGCACGATTTCTGTACCGGTTTTATCAAGTACAATCGAATAAGAAGACTTTTATGTGTCCAGTATTATTACCCTAACGGTCGGATTACCCCCCCGCCGTTGCGATAAATCAATGAATAACGGCGAAGGTAACAAATAATACAGCGAGGGTTACGTTGAATGGGAAACAATTGGCGTTGGGTCGGCGGGCACGCGGGCAGAGGCTCCGCGGCAGAGTAAACAATCGGCCTCGGTATGTAAGTCGGGCACTCGGGCGCGCGGAGGGCCCGGGCGCGAGCGGACGTGTCGCCGCTGTGAATTATTCACGGCAGTGGAAGTGTTGAGGCGTGTGCGCAAACACCGTAATATTCGTTTAATATTTATATTATTACCGCACTCGAATAAGCAGTTCTGATAAAAACAAACATTCCTTTGCAAATCTCTACTCACCGGTTGTCGTACTCGGTAACGCACTCCTTTGATTACAATATAAAGAATTTATTCTGGAATATATTCCAGCAACAAATGTGCGAAATGTTTCCGCACAGATAAATAATATTATCATTATTTTGCAAAACAATGGGTGTCGCCGGTAAATGTTGGTAACGTCTTGTTTATTCCAAAGCGTTTCATTATCTACTCGTGCGCGGTTCTAACGTATTTAATTTACCAAAGGGCTTATTACATTCTATCAGCAGCAGGACACAAATCCCGGCGGTGATAAATGTCTCGGTAATTGAGTCATGTAAATTTCAGGTGGAAACTCCCAAAGTTGAATCATGTCAGTCGAGTATAAGCTTCCGGGCTCGAATAAATCGTGTTAGTTATTAGATTACACCAGAAAATTTCAGGAATTGCGAAATTCTGAAAATGAACAGTATTTTGGCATGTAATGTGAAGGTTATTTGAACAGGTGGTACGCATGATAGCAATAAAAATAATTAATAAAAAAGAAGAAAAATAATCAAAAAGAGTTTTTTACGCTCAGTTGAGTTCATGAATGCTCCGAAATGGCCGCAAAAGGCTAATATTTTTCAGCGAACGATAATAACAATCACGAATAAAAGTCGGGGTCGGATTAAAGTATCGTTCAATCTCCAGAGTATTCGAGTAGTTGGACTAAGTGCACTTATAAATCAGTGCGTGACGGTAGTTACCGATGGACGTCGGGCTGTTCAGTTAAGACGACGTCGTTTGTGCCAGTAACTGATGGCTTTGCTTTGTACCATCAGGCGCAACACACAAAAGAAACATAGGTACTTGATGGCAAGAATAGTTTGTTATCGGATTTCTATTTAATTAAGAATATTACGTATTAGGTAAGTATTAGGTACAAGCCGTTTGACGCGGTCTACAAGCCGGCATTTCAAGTTCTGGCTGGCAAGAAGCTTGTAACTTCGTCTCGAATAGGCGCCTGTTCTGAGTTCGGACCAGTGTTTTCCAATTAATATTAGTTCGGAAACTTCCCTGGTCACTTCAAATAACGAGCAAGTCGACAAAAATGTACATAATAGGCAAGTTTGCATTAACCACATAGTGTGATGGAGTTAAAGCTTATTTTGAACTGTGGTGGCGGTTTTCATACCATTAGTATTATTCGGCCACAGCTCCTGGAATAAATAGCCGGCTACTAACCAACTCCATGCACAGTTAAACTGGAGCCAACGAATTACTCAGAGTAAAATTACATTAACCGCGTGCTTTCAAATGTACAATTCCGGAATCCGTTCTGAGCACGAACGTGACAGAGTAAAAGGATCCATTTTATAAAAAAAAAGCTTTTAGAACGACGGAGCACAAGCGCAGCATTTAAAACAAATATTTTTTGAAACAACAATACGAAGTTACATTAGCTACCTATAAAACAGAATAGTAGGTACCGGACAAAATAACCGCGTTACTTACGCCCCGTGAAAAAATATTGTTTTTATCACGCGACCAGTAGTGTAGTATGCGTGGAACTTACAAAATATCTTTTCAGTGGTGCTAGTCCAATTTATGCTGTTATAAATTTGCTCTCGTGAAACAATGTGGGACGCGGCTTGGCGGGCGATACGGCTGGCGCTGAACGGCCGCAGCGGCAGATACGCGCGGCTATCACTCGGAAGCGCGAATAATCGTTTCGGGACCGCTTGTGATTATCTCGATGATCGATGCCAATATCCCGATTCGATTTATTGCATATTTTTGACATGGATGATTCCGTTAATCTCTGGTCTGGCATGCTGCGATAAAACTTCGTAGGTACAAAATATTGTACACGTGCCAGTAAAAACTAAAAGAACGATATGAAAAAAAGCAATCACATTGATGAAAATGTAATTGAATTGAATACATACAATCGTTTTTATTATTCATATTCGGCATTGAAAATAAATTTCAAAAAATAAGTTTATGTCCAGTTTTGCTGTGTACGCTGTGTATTACTAGTACATAATAATAATTTCGAAGGCAAAAATGGGAAGTTACTCAATTACTTGCTTGAACAAATATGAAAAAAAAGTTTGGTGGGAAAGCCGCACATCAAAGATACGAATATCAAACGAACGACAAATAAAGGAAACTTTAGAAACAAAGCTAATAAAACGATAAAGAAACAGCGGTGAATTTGTAAGAAGCCCGGGCAAAGGTTTTTTTGAAACAATGTGACTCGCTAACCAAGCCTCTTGTAACGGAGAGGTTGATTGCGCTGCTCTAACAAACCGGCAACTTTTCTTCAACGTAATAATCTACCTACTTATCACATCTTAGGACGATATTTCTCGGTTGTTTAAACTACTCTTACGTAAAAGAAACTTGGTAGAAGATTGTTAGCAGTATAATTCAAGTGCCTTTACCTTTTTGTTTTTCTTCTATGTTTGTCTATTCCGTGACATCTAAGTGAGAGTACACGCTGTCCAAAACTTAACAGCATTTTTATTTAATTCATCAGGTTATGGGCCCAGTATAGCCCAGGAATTATCTTGTGAATCCCGCAAAGTGCTTTTCTTATAAAATTTCGGCATAAATACTCTTATAAAAAGACTAAAATAGTAAATTCCAAAAGTGACGTTTCCCGAAGAAAAATTCTGTGTTTTGTTCTGTCAAGCTTGAAGTTTGTTGAAATTTGAATTGGGTGATTTTTCATTTCGTTTTTCATGCAAAATATTATAAAATGACTTCGAATAATTCACTGGCATTAATAGAGAAATTAACCGGCCGTGAAAACTATTCTACTTGGCAGTTTGCAGTGAAAACGTATCTCCAACATGAAGAGTTGTGGGACTGTATCGAAAATCCCGACCCATCGGCAAAAGTAAATCCAAAACGGGACATCAAAGCGAGAACAAAAATTATTCTTCTGGTTGACCCGATTAACTACGTCCACATAAACGAGGAAAGTACGGCCAAAGGAGTTTGGGGTAAGCTGGCAGCAGCATTTGACGATTCCGGGCTGACACGCCGAGTTGGACTGCTGCGTGACCTGTGCAATACCTCGCTCAGCGGATGTCAAAATATAGAGGAATACGTGAGCAAAATAATGTCAACAGCTCACAAGCTACGGAACATTGGCTTCAATGTGGATGACGAGTGGCTTGGTACACTGCTGCTCTCTGGTCTGCCCGAGTCTTATCAGCCAATGATTATAGCTATTGAAAGCTCAGGCACGAAGATTTCCGCAGATTCTGTGAAAGCAAAATTATTACAAGATGTCAGAAATTCAGAAAACAACACAACAGCATTTGCAGTTAACAAGAAGAATTTTCGTAACTATGAAAAGAGGTCGTCAAAAGGTCCAAGATGCTACTCTTGCAACAAATACGGACACAAGAGTCCTGAATGTAAATCGAAATCAAAAACCAACGTACAGAAACCAACCTCTTCTTACGCTGCTGTGTTTGTGGCATCGTCTTGTTACGATGACGCCTGGTACATAGACTCCGGCGCCTCCGCTCACATGACGAACAACAAGAATCTTTTTCTCATGGAAACAT
The DNA here is from genome assembly GCA_963854515.1 of Pandemis heparana. Lineage (NCBI taxonomy): Eukaryota > Metazoa > Arthropoda > Insecta > Lepidoptera > Tortricidae > Pandemis > Pandemis heparana. The sequence goes on along the minus strand of OY978008.1, from coordinate 10,949,515 downwards.
CTCCTGTAATAAAGAATATTAGAGTTGCTGATAACAAGATACTATCCGTGCAAAGCTCGGGGCAAATAAGCTTAGATGTATTTGATGGAAAAGGCCAGGAAAATAAGATTCTGTTCAAAAATGTCTTATATGTCCCAGGACTAGCAACCAATTTGCTATCTGTGAGTCAAATTACTCAAAATGGTGGCCATGTAAAATTTGACAAGTCCGGCTGTGTTATTATGAACAGCAAACATCAAATTGTTGCAACTGCTTGTATTGTCAACAACATGTACCGGTTGAATATGCCAGGAGGTAGTACATACATGTCCGAAGTTGAAGTACAAGATGCTTATCTATGGCACCAGAGAATGGGACACCTAAATTTTCAAAGCCTGAAGAAAATGCCTGAAAATACCGAACATGTAATTTTCTCCGAAACAACAGAAAATCTGACATGTATAACTTGCAAGGAGGGCAAACAAACACGTTTACCTTTTAAAAGTGAAGGTTTGAAGGTTAATAAACCCTTAGAGTTGGTTCACTCCGATATATGTGGCCCGATGGAAACACAATCCATTGGTGGTGCTAGATATTTTATAACCTTTCTCGATGAGTACTCTAAAATAATTTTCGTTTATTTCCTCCGAAACAAGTCTGAAGCTTTGGAAAAGTTTAAGGAATTTAAACAAGAAGTTGAAAATCAACTAGATACTCATATCAAGATTCTTCGAACAGATAACGGGCTGGAGTATGATAACAAAAACTTCTCTCAATTCTTGAAAAGCTCTGGAATCATACATCAGACAACTACACCGTATTCACCTGAACAAAATGGGACTGCTGAACGCATGAACAGGACTTTAGTGGAAAGAGCCAAGTGTATGCTACTCAATGCTAATTTGCCAAAGTTCCATTGGGCTGATGCAATACATACTGCAGCTTATGTCATCAATCGTTCACCAACTAAGTCCTTGAAGTTTAAGACTCCTATGGAGATGTGGTCTGGTCTGAAACCAAATGTGAATCACATGCGTATTTTTGGATGTGAGGCAATGGTTCACTTACCCAAAGAAAAACGAAAAAAATGGGATCCAAAAGCATACAAAATGATCTTCATTGGATATTGTGATCACACAAAAGGATATAGGTTCATATTACCTAAGTCCAGAAAGGTAATAAAAAGTAGAGATGCTATATTTCTTGAATCAACTGTTAAGAGAGACTTTGTTCCCGTTGATATGTCCGCGAAGAAATCTGAAAAAGAAGAAAAGTCTGAAAAAGAAGAAAAACCTGAAAAAGAAAAAGAAAGTCTAATGGATGAAAGTTCTATTTTGGACAGTTCTTATGAAACAATAGTAGGAAACAAGTCCTCTGACAGTGAATACAAACTTGATACCAGTCTTGATTCTCCTGTAATTAGCAGTATGACACTAAGATCGAAAAACAATCTCAGTAACAAGAACTTGAACCTAGCGAATTCTGAAGAAAATTCTTATCTGTGTTCAATCACATCTGATGTTCCTGAAACCTATACAGAAGCAATTAGTTCATTAAATAAAGAAGAATGGATAAAGTCGATCGATGAAGAGTTATATGCTCATGAGAAGAATGAAACTTGGACATTGATAGAAAAACCTTCAAATGCCAAAGTAATAGGATGCAAGTGGGTTTTCCGAATAAAGGAAGAGTCAACGGGTCCACGGTTCAAATCAAGACTGTGTGCAAAGGGGTTTGCACAAACTGCAGGTATCGACTACACCGAAACATTCGCACCAACAGTAAGGTATGATTCAATCCGTTTATTATTGTCCATGGCTGTCCAGCATAACCTTAAACTACTTCAACTTGATGTCAAAACCGCGTTCTTGTATGGAGAACTTGAGGAGACAATATTCATGACCCCACCTGAAGGTCTGCCTTGTGATAAAAACATGGTATGTAAACTCCAAAAGTCGTTGTATGGCTTGAAGCAGGCTCCTCGGTGCTGGAACAAAAAATTTGACTCTGTCCTTAAGAAATTTGGTTTCGTCAGCAGCAAGGCTGATCAATGTGTGTATGTTGGTAGTGTCAAGGGTGAGAAATGCTACCTTTGCCTGTATGTCGATGACGGTTTGTTATTCTCTAAGGATGAATCTGCATTGAAAGAAATAACTAAAGAACTGAGTACTGTATTCGAAGTTAAAGTTTTGAATAAAATAAGTGACTATGTTGGTATGCAAATTGAAATACTAAGTAATGGTATATTTATTCATCAAACTAAATATGTGGAGAAATTGTTGAACAAGTTTAATATGAATGATGCTAATTCCAACAGTGTTCCGGTTGACCCTCACGTAAAGCTACAAAAAGGAGACGGCGAGCCAGAGAAGAACATTCCATACAGAGAGGCTGTGGGTTCCCTCATGCATCTGGCTATAGTGAGTCGACCCGAAATTATGTTTGCTGTAAGTCTGGTGAGTAGATTCCTTACTTGTTACAACAAATCACACTGGAACGCTATATTGAGAATCTTCAAATACCTGAAAGGTACAAAAGAGTATGGACTGTATTACTCATCTTCACTGCAACCTCCAGAAGTAACTGGTTACAGTGATGCCGATTACGCCAATGATCTTGATACAAGACGTTCTGTCACAGGCTATGTTTTCATTAAAAATGAAGCAGCTGTAACGTGGGCCAGTCAAAGACAACAGACTGTCGCTTTGTCAACAACAGAAGCTGAATTCATGGCAGCCTGTGCCGCAACGAAAGAAGCTATGTGGATAAGGCAATTATTGTGTGATATTGGTGATTACAAGCAAGACACAGTGTGTTTACACTTAGACAATCAAAGTGCTATCAGTGTTATCAAAAATGTAAACTTTCATAAACGCTGTAAGCATATTGATATCAAATACCACTTTGTTAAAGAAAAATATAATCAAAAGATTATTGATCTTAAAGCTGTAAGCACTGATAATCAATATGCAGACATATTAACCAAGGCTCTGTCAAAAGCAAAATTTCAATTTTTGAGATCTAAGCTTGGAATGTCTAGCTATAGTACTGTATCTAAGTAACAGGTGTTTTAGGTTGTTATGTTTTAAAGGGTCTTATAGGTGTTACCCAGTTAAGTTTTTTCTTTTTGTGAGAATTAGAAGGCTTGAATTTAGGGGGAATGTTAGCAGTATAATTCAAGTGCCTTTACCTTTTTGTTTTTCTTCTATGTTTGTCTATTCCGTGACATCTAAGTGAGAGTACACGCTGTCCAAAACTTAACAGCATTTTTATTTAATTCATCAAAGATTAACTTGTTTTTGTAGTAATCTGACTAAATGAGTTTGTGGTAGATAAAGACCGAATTAGCAGTGTTCAAACATTACTTTGTTTCGCTTTAATGTGAAGATTAAACAGACAGGATACCTCTCGTTGCTGGAAAATCTAATCTAACTAATATTATAAATGCGAAAGTATGGATGGATGGATGGATGGATGGATGTTTGTTTGTTACTCAATCACGCCAGAACGGCCTAACGGATCTGGATGAAATTTGGCACATAGATAGAGAAAAGTCTGGAATAGCACATAGGAAAGAAAGAAAGAAAGAAAGAAAGAAAGAAAGAAGACATTTATTCATTTTGCAAGACACACAAATATAAGAGCATGTATACACAATTTTATAAAAAAAAAAAAAAAAAAAACAACAATAAAAAAACCAGACATGAAAAAATGAATAGGCTACTTTTTATCACGGAAAATTGCGTAGTTCCCGCGGGACAACGATAAACGAATTCTTTGCAGACGAAGTCGCTGGCAACAGCTAGTTATACTATAAATGGTAGAATAAAAGATCTCCTTTACGTTATTATTACGAATAACGTAAACAGAATACCGCTCCGGGTGCTGGTTATAAATTGTAGATTAAACACCGTAGAACTGTAAATAAAATTAATGTTGGTCTTTCGGCTGTTAACGTCAGTTAGCGTTTGGGGCAACCACCGCTAAGTGCGCTGCGAGGCGGAGCCGGCCACATGCTCGCAGCTCACCCTCCGACAACGCAGTCTCTGATGTCCCTTTTACTACAAACTTATTAATATCTGGAGTGTTTTACGGGAACAGTTCAGTTAACTGCACTGCTGCACTCGCGAGTGTAATCGTTAAACAACACAACCCGAAGCATTTGCAAGCGCTTGTGGGGTGTTAATGACAGCGCGCGTTTTTGTGCAGCTATAAAACATAAACGTGTTTACTGCGAAAGTTATGTTGTAAACGATAACACTGTTTTGAAGCGGTTTCTACTTGCGATAGGGATGCTTTGTTAAATGTTTCAATGCTTAAAAGTTTGTAGAGTTATTCAAATGGTTAGCACCTTTATGCAAATATCAGAACGATTCAACTGTTGAACATCGTAAAGGATCCCGACAATGTGTTTTATAACGTGTTGTTGGTGGTTTTGTTTAAAGCCAGTTGTTTAATTATAAGGTGCCGAAGTTGTATAAAAGTGGAATGTGTGTACAGACGCGAGATCCGAGCTATAAACTTGTAACTACATTAAAAGCCTGTCTCACCACACCTTAACTGTCAGTTATCTATGATTCCATCTCTATTTATTACTACGAAACAGACAGAGACGTCATCATAGATAACTGACATACTAAGTTAACCTTGTATCTTAACGGTTATGTAAAATAAATGTTATCTCTAAAGTCTCTAAATCTCTAAGTGATGATGCCATTCAGCTTAATTCAACATAATTTTGATATTTTGTTACAGTTATTTTTTTTAAACCAGTCTGCAGTCTCGCATGCTGTGACACGGAGGTGACATCTAATATAACAGCAACAGAATGTAAATATTTTTGAGTAAAATGTGCCAATGACTTATTCAAAAATTTACACACTGCACCTACTCACTTTTTCAATATAGGTCCGTAGTTATTGTCACAAAAATAAACAGTAACTGTGTAAAATGAAACAAACTTCCTGTTTCGTAACATTTTCCTGGTTCATTGATTCGAATGAAACGCAAGCCGTACTATAGCTGTTTTTTATGTTCAGCCGCATCAAATCCGTGCCCAAAATGAGTGAAACAGGCGTGAAATATCCCGGCTGAGCCGACTATTGTGCCGCGGCGCACAAAGCATTTCTACAAGTAAGCTAACAAAACCATAGCCATAGTTGTACATTTTTCTGCTTAAAATTGTTTATTCTAAGTATTGAGCAAGAAATAATATCAACATTTTGTACATTACATTCTTTACGGGATACGATTTGTATTTTCATTTCCAAACCAATATGCCTCTTAATGGAAGTACGTATTCAATTATTCATCAAAGATAACTCAAAGACCAGTAAAAGGGTAACAAACACATAGTAACCTTTTGCATATGATAAATAAACACTTTTTTACTTACTTAAAATTATCCAGACGCTTTATTTTAATACTAACTAAGTACGGTCAAGCTCAAAAGTAGGTGCCTTAGACAGTTGAACGCTTTCAGTAATTTGAAACTGTAAAACTGTTCAATTTTGATGTTTACTGCGACAAAGTACTAAAGTGTTAAGCGTCAACACAATCGGAAGACAAAAATAAAGGTTTAATTATAAAAAGTACCTACTCACTTTACATTTCTAAGGAAAGACGTTTCAAGCCAGCCTTTTGCGATTCCCAAAACAAGGCTCGCGTGTTTGCCAACTACCTCCTTTTAAACAGTTTTTTAATCAGATAAAACTGTACGTTTGAAACCAATTTAGCGCACGATGTTATCATTGATCATATTAATTTACATTACTTACAGCGGAGGCGGTAACAGCCTCCAGGCTCCATACTTATTGAGGGGATCCTCTCGATTGCGCGAGTTCGCTTTTAATTAGTTTCTGTGCAAGTCTTCTCGCTACCAACAGTCTCAAAGAAATTGCTAAGCACCGGAACCAGTCCGCACCAGTATTGGGCTTTGCAACGAAATGACTTCCAACAAAGAAAATGCAAAGCGTTTTCGTATTTCACGAGTTCACGATGCGTCCTGATTATTTATACACAATAGCATTTTATCTCAGTATGTGAATCGGATAAAATAAATATCTACACTGTCTACATTTACCTACCAACGTATAGTCGACCAAGAAAGTCCAAGACTATTTTTACCTACAAATCAATGTGACAATCAACATTTTGTTTTTTTTTTCTGATGTAGGAACTTTCTTGGTCCACGTGAATTATGTACATAATTAGTAAACACACACAGTGTTTTTGGAAACACTGGGATTCAGTGCATATGGGGTCCAGAGGCCCTGTATATGACATGACATTATGTAAGCCTAGGCTTAACTAACTAACATAGTAATGTAAACTAATACCTATGGACTTGGTCTGAAATAAATGTTTGAATTGAATTGAATTGAATTATTTCTTAAGTTTAATATGTTAGCACTGAATGAATATTTTGACTATTTAACTAGCTCAGTATTCAGTTAAACAATATCATTGCCTTACAGTCAAAACCATTCAAATTGATGCTTTATTTCCTCTCAGTTAATTCATCACCCTTAACTCCTAAAGTCCAAACAATGGCTTTTATATCCATTATTATGGGTTGCAAGCTATGTACTATTAATGCTATTATACTGCTATGCATACAGCTATTCAAGCAGAAGAGAGGAACTTGTGGTCACACCCTTCATCATGACTAAATCATTTTATACCAAATGAATGGTAAATTTTTAGTAAAGTGTGATTTAATTTGTTCTACAAGAAATATTTTCATTCTAGAAATTTAAATCACACCAGAACCAATAAAACTGTCTCCATCACATAAATGCTTATAAAAAAATAAAAATAAAAATAAAATAAAATAATTTTATTTCAGACCGAGATCCATATGAAAATGTTAGTTACATACATTGCCTTAACCTATTGTTAGTTGTTTTAATTGTAATGAAATAATTTAGTTTATAAAACAATTTAGCTTATGAAAAGACAAGTAACGACACAAGAAACCAAGACGATCATTCAAATTCGGGTGCAGTGTAGAAGACGATATTGCATTTAGATGCCAGGCATCCACGTAAACAAAATAGATACCGAAGGTAAGCTATATCGGCAGGCGAGCCAGCTAAGCTTGCAAAATACATATTTGATTTCATCGCTGAAGCACCTTCGGCGTAGAAATCGCTTTCAATATAGGTAACATAACGCGGGTTTTGGAAGTGCGCAAACCACCGAACTTCACATAAACCACCGCCAAGCTGATTTATGGAGCACTTAGACCAGTCCTACGTTTCTGCTTGAGTGTTTTAAAATCACACAAAGTCATGAATTATTATCATGAATATGAATTTAAAGTATCTAGGATTATGATGAATACCTACTTAAACCAAATACTACCACTAATAATAATAATATTATGTACACTTAATTTGAATTTAAATTTAGTATAGATTTTATTTTTGACTCAAAAATGTTTTTATAACAAAAAGAGCATTACAAATTAAATTAGGGACGTTTTGGAAAAAGGCCAGGTCAAGAGTACCCGAAACCGACGAGCATGTATGAAGAGATTTATGAATGTGGACGAAGCGAAAGAGGTATGTCAGGATCGTAGCAAGTGGAACAAAGTAGTCTCTGCCTACCCCTGTGGGAAAGAGGCGTGACGATATGTATGTATGTATGTAGAGCATTACAATTTGTTCACAAAGATATTTATTCAGTTCGATTTGATATTATTCAAAGCATTTCTTATCGGGCATCCTGTGTGCGCGTAGTGGCGGCTAGCCGGTAAATAAATATTTAATAAGATATTCAACCCTACGCACGAGAGGTATGTGAACAAGAAAAGCCTTTTTCGCAAATAGGCAGTATAAACCGTACTATTATTAGACGGTAGGAAATTTATCAAAGCGAGAGGACCCTGCCATGTCTAGTAATAAAGTACTCAGGTTTATAACGAATGCAGGATGTACGGGTCCGATTTCACGTCCAATTGGAATACTGAGACTGGGTTAGCGTGGAGTCGTGGCAAAGAAACGAAAGTGGACAATGTAGCGAGGGCAGTGTTGGATCGGGATGCAAATTAATACGCGCCTCTGGATCGAGCACATGAATATGCATGGGTGGTCCGCCGGGCCCGGAATAATATCCGAGGGCCTCGCCGTCCGGGCCGGCTCCGGCGGCCCGCCGCGCTCGCCGCCGCGCGACACTAAGCACGAGACATCAATATTAACGTACTAACATACTAACTTTGTAGGAATAAAACTACAATTTCGAATCTTACAATATAAGAATGCAACGTTTAGCGATGCTTCCTTATGCACTGTAATAAAATTAATTCATGATATTCATCAGATGGTTCGTATTCATCTTACTATATATATATATAATATTATAAATGCAAAAGTATGGATGGATGGACGGATGTTTGTTTGTTACTCAATCACGCCAGAACAGCCCATTGGATCTGGATGAAGTTCGGCACATAGATAGAGAAAAGTCTGGAATAGCACATAGGCTACTTTTTATCCCGGAAAATTGCGTAGCTCCCGCGGGATAGCGATAAACGAATTATTTGCAGACGAAGTCGCTGGCAACAGCTAGTAATATTATAAATGCGAAAGTATGGATGGATGAATGGATGGACGGATGTTTGTTTGTTACTCTATCACGCCAGAACGGCCTAATGGATCTGGATGAAATTCGGCACATAGATAGAGAAAAGTCTGGAATAGCACATAGGCTACTTTTTATCCCGGAAAATTGTGTAGTTCCCACGGGATAGCGATAAACGAATTTTTTGCAGTCGAAGTCGCTGGCAACAGCTAGTATTTATTATAAATGTGAAAGTATGGATGAATGTTTGTTTGTTACTCAATCACGCCAGAACGGCCCAACGAATCTGGATGAAATTTGGAACATACTTAAATTATCGTCTGGAATAACACATAGGATACTTTTTATCCCGCGGGATAGCGATAAACGAATTATTTGCAGACGAAGTCGCGGGCAACAGCTAGTTCATAATATTTGAGGTTCGCAATTGACAACATTTCATTCTTATAACACCTGAAAATGAATATATGGTTCGAAAGCATTTCGCCTCTTGATCACTGCAATATGATTATATAATTTTAATATTGCTTATTATAGAAAATAAAAATTAATTAAAAACATGTCCTAATTTTACCAAAACTACCACAGGATAGGTGAAACGCCTTTGCTTTTTTCACGAGAAAAAATAAGCGATCATAATTTTGTATTTTTGACAACTTCAAAGTACAAGGGGGGCAACTCTGAAATTCTATTTTCGAAGTTTGTTGCATACCTTCTCTCTCACTCTCAAGATAATGACTATTAGTATGAGCGGAACAGCAGGAAGCGAACCTTGAAAATCGAATATTGGAGAATAGGGCCTGACATTGACAATTTGAAATTGACGTCAGTTTTTTTTTCTATAGAGAAAAGACAAAAGGATAAGTGTCTATTCTGCGATAGTATCGGAGTTACGCCCTTTTAGAATAAGCAAAAATTAATAAATTAATTATAATTTAAATAAAAACCCTAGCGAAAAAATTAAACTGTCAGCATGTTCATCTTTTCAAACAAAATATACAGAACCATTAAAATTATAGGCTCAGAATTATGAAATGTTGTCAATTGTTTAGGTATCTACATACAATGGTCGATATGCAAAGTATACCGCCTCAAAAGCGTTACTTGATCTCAATTAAAAATATCTGATTAAAAGTTCAATCAAACTTGCCTAACAATCTGTAGATATAATTCGTTTAACAAAAGCTAGTAATGTCCATGGTTCGTTTTATTAAACTGAGATCTACAGAAGTCATCAGCTAAACGATGGCTTATTTATTTAATACGCAAAACCGACAAATGATGCCAGTCCCAGGCCTTCAGAATAAAAGATTTAAGCATTATGAAACACGTCACGGCTGAAAAGCCTAACAAAAGATCATACAACTTTTTCGCAGAATTACTTACAGCTTTTATTGTGTACTGTAATTTAATCATTTAAAGCCACACATTATAAACATTTTTAATTTTTATATAACATTTTTATGAATCTCAGTCTACGAGATATTCATTTATTCTCTCAAACAAATATTCATTTTTAAAAATATACAAAGCATTAATGAAAAAAAAAGACGCAAATGCTTTCATTTTAATTTAAAAGGAAACCCGTGTTACGATGAAAGATGTTCTGGGAAATAATAACGTCTATCAAACGATTGGATGGAAATTTATTATCTTTAGACAATAATTTCCCATAAAGTAGTTAATCCTTAAAACAATTTATATAGAAGAACTTGCCATAGTAAATTATTCGTACGTATTAATTATACATGTGTTTTTACGACGAAATTTACGAGATGCGCTTCGAGTTAAACTGGTAATTTTTTTAACATGTTCAAAGCACTATACTGGTCACATTAAAAGCCTTAATTTGCCCATTGCTTCACACACATTCTCGAGATACAGAGAAACTCCTTAAACACAGATAATAATGTTAATCCACGTATAAATATCCAAGTAACAGAAGGTCGAGGAAGTCGCGAGTTAATTGGGATCACGAGCAACGTCTTAGGACATTCGGTTGAGTGCTGAGGCGGCACGAGTCACGAGATGAAGGGTGTGAGCGGCGGCGGCGCCGTCAGCGAATATGCCACGCTCTGACAAAACTGGCGTAACTAGCAAACGGGCGCCACGCTACGCCATGCCACGATTAACAACGCCACGCCACGCCACGCCACTGCTAATCGCGCCTGCCACGACAAATCCGCGTTACGATATGCGCTAATTAGCACTAGGTACTCACGGGAAAAAGGCTCTTAAATCGGATACGCTCTCATTAACTAAGATTATATTTTAATTATTATTATAAAGGTAACTAAGCTTATTTTCTTTTTCACATTTTGTTATATACAAATTACAACACTTGTGGAGCGTTCATGTGAGTGGATTTTATAGAATTTGCGTCTGATCGTTTAAATTTACTAATGCCTATTTAGCCCATAATTTAAGAACAGTAACAAAGCCCCCGCTCTCCGCGGATTATATCTGTTTACACCATTCATTATTTAAGATGACGGGCACAAGTAGCCTAAGCGTCGCCGACTCGCAATGAAACCAAGCTATAAAAGATTTTCAGCTCTTAGTTTGCGGCTTAGTCAGCAACGCTGCAGCTTTCAGGTATTGTGTACAAAATACTGCAAACGTGCCAAGAATAAAATTACGTTTAATATCGAGTATATAACAATGCAATCATTGTCCAAGCGTGTTTTGAAACGCTTGCAAGATTAGACTACTCGTTTTCTATTCAAAGGTAGTAATTAACACGAATCCGCATTGTAGTGTGAGATGCGCTAGGTACACTCACATTCCCAATATGTAGCTAGTATTTACTAAAATTAATAGTTTTTATTGAAGTCAACTGATTTGAGTACATTCATTTATTGGTTGATTAGGCTCTGTCTACCCCATAAGGGATAAAGACGTGATTTGTATATGTATGTATGATTTGATAGAAGTTAACTTCAGGAGCTCAATGCGATAGAGACGCTTTATTTGTGACAGAACGATCCTTTTTCCATTTAGTAATCCTGCGTTGCTTTTTTTCACTATAACAAAACCTCAAAAACAATGAAACAGCGCAGACCGCAAATGAGGCGCTTGTACCTACACTAATCAGTGCTTATTGCTGGCCTGTTTATCACTAGTTAAACGATGAGATTTCAATTAAAAACTCGTTCGTAAAGCGCACTGCTTTAATTAAAGCCGTTTTTTTACGAGAACGCCGCCATCGGAGGTGGGCTCTCTGCCCTCCGCCATTCATTATTCTTCGAGGCTCCACACGCCGATGTTCGCTTTAATTAGTTTTAGTAGGAGACTACGATCTACTTCCTGTTAGAGGTATTGGCAATCTCCATAGACACACAAATACATTTCTCATTAAAGAAAAAACTAATAAAATAAGGGAAGGTTTGCTCTACAGTAATTAAGTTTTAAAAGCTAAAGTAAAATAAAGCAGGGGAACAATTAGAACTACGGCTGAAATAACGCTAGTTTTAATATTTGACGTTTAATATTGAAAAAATTGGTTGGTTGGTGGGTTGTATGAAACCTGCAAGAATTTTATAAAGATTGTCGGTTACAGGTACTATTTTTTTTTCAGTTAGTCCTGCATTTACAATTATTAATTAGGTACGTGGGTATATTTATTTTGAAAAAATACGGAAAATTCTTAAACTGTTTAAGTACCTACCTTTATAAATAGTAAGTACATAGAGGTATTTCATTGAATAGATGCACAACATAATTTATCCAAACTAATATTACTAATGTGAACGTATCCGTTAAATACGTTTTTATGCCTAGAGAGCTGGAACAATTTACATAAATACACGTATTTATCCCTTACGGAGTAAACAGAGCCTAGAGTGACAAGACCTAAAGGCCACATTTAGCATGATTGTGGGCGTACAGGTGAAAAGGGGAATCAAAATGGTAATATGTTGCCAGCTGCATCGCCTATAACATGATTCCTCCTTTTACCATCTGCGCGGGAAGAGAAGCAAATGGTACAGTCTGTGTTTTTTCTGCGCGGAAAAAGTGGCAGGTACAAGCTAGTATATTTATAAAGATGACAATAATGTCCTATCATTATTTCCATCGACTGAAGATGTTCTCAGTACCTACATTTTCGTCCTATTAGGAAACCTTATTTTCCTACTGAAACTATTTTGGTAATATAATTTTACATGTCGCTTCGTTATGATAAAAAGGAAAAATGAAACGAGAAGAATAGCAAGAGCAAAAGTAAGCAAAGCGAAAGAAATGCAAAATATTAGAAAATAATTTTGTTTCAAATTGGTCGTTAAAAAGACACAAAGAATGAATTCGGCGTGAGGCAGACGCGGCGCGGCGCAGGCCTGCCGCGGTTCCGCATGAATACTTATAAGGCCGCAATCACAGACCACTCGTCATTGAAAAGAATTATTTTAGGTAATGCTCGTCTCAGCTTTTGGCGGCGGGATATAGCAATTTGTCACAGCGCCTAGCGGCGGAGATGTTTATTCAAACGAGGAGATTTTATTGCAACGACATAAATCTTCGAGCAAAGACGTGATGGAAGTGGCGTGATCTTATAAACGTACGACAATGGCTATTTTCTTGCCTCTTTCTCTTTTTCTTCAACGTATATTCATTTAAGCGAAGCGTTCACGCGACGTGCGTCGCGGTTCTTATTATTTTTGCTCGGAACGAAAGGCTTCTTGTTATCATTTATTGCTTGCGTTGAACCTTATGAAATTGTGTACATTCAATCAGCCGAAGTTCCCCCGTAACAAAGTCACAATTCGCTCCGCCCGGCCTTATGTAAAAGTTTGGGCGTTTCCAGTTTAACCGTCTAGTCTCGGCGCTCCTGCGCCACGGCAAAGTCAATTAAATACGTATCCGGCTGAATGACAGAGCACAAAGTCAAACTTATAACCCGGAACACGTATAAACCCTTACAAAATTAAAACAGGAATTGAAATCCGTATTGCGGGGCGCGGAGCGGCAATAAGCGAGTTATTAATTCAGCTGGCCGTCAGTAATCCGGTCGGGTGCGCGAGACCGCGCGACATGTCGTTATCATTTCGGACATTAATAAAACTCTATCCGTCGTTTCTAACGAGCACGCCGCAAACTTCGCCCGTGGGGAAATATTCAAATGGCGATGGAGAGCGTGCGCAGCGCATATTGACGCGGCTAATTATCGCGCCAGCGGCACCCGCGGACCACTCGTTACAACTCCTGCTTGACCAACCGAAACTGCTATCAGCTACATGTACTCCAAGAGATTGCGCCATAGCATTTGCACAAGGCTAACATAATAACAACGATTATGACGATTCATGACGAATAAAATCCTATTGTTGATTACAGCAGTATAACGACTGATTTTTCATTTACACGTAAATTAGTACTGGATGAAAAAAATATTTTTCTTCGCAGAAAGTAAGTAAATAAATATGCGATTGTCATTGCACTTTTTTATCGGCAAAAAGGGTCTGACAGGTTAATTAATTTCTAGATTTATTCATCACTCTTTGTCGATTAATGATTTAAATTTCACACGATTCAATATTAATTCCATTGCAAATAATAAAGAAAGTTGTTTTTGAAGATGATCTCAATAGCTCCTGAAGCGTGGCTGAGGTTAGTTTATTCTCATTCGGCAGCATGACAACAATAATAAAAGATCCTTTACAATGAAATTTGCGAGAAGCGCGTCGTTACGCTTGTGTACACACGAAGGGGATTAAATTCAATCTACCTACTCCGGAGTCGGAGGGACGCATGCCTAAGACGCTTCTAATAACGCACTTGTCTCGCGCATGATTGTATCGCGGATAATCCAGATTACAGATAATGGGACGGCTACTAACGGAGTTAAAAAGCAAAGTGCGGGCCGATCTGCGAAATGTCGCAGTACAAAGTACACGTTCGATGTGTAAAGGGAAGATTTGAAACACTTCACATTTGCCATAGATACGAATAGTGGATAAGACAAGGAACAGTTTAAAGTGCAACATATGGATATTCGTGCCGCATTAGATCGCAACAAATGTATCAAATACTAGCTGTTGCCCGCGACTTCGTTTGCAAAGAATTCATTTACCGTCATCCCGTGGGAACTACGCAAATTTGCTAGATAAAACGTAGCCTATGTGTTATTCCAGACTATAATCTATCTCTGTGCCAAATATGATCCAGATCTGTCCAGCCGTTCTGGCGTGAAAGAGTAACAAATATCCATCCATGCTCACAAATTTTCGCCTTTATAATATGAGTGTGATTTAACTTAGGTAAAAAATACCAAATTGAACAACAAACGAAATAACATGACAAAATAAAAATAACAGTGTACCTGAATAAAAACAATAGATTCTGATGTTTTCTCTAAAATTATTTAGAAACATCTGTATTCTGATAGCGCATGAAGTGTACAAAGCAGATAAGTAGGTGTGTATAATCAAATAATCTTGGCTTGGTTCGGTATTGCTCGGCGTATCTCAATCGAGAATAAGCACTGGGCGATATTCTTTTTCTATTTGTTGGCGCACTGGCAAGATTCACCAGTGATATATAAGAAGTTGGAGTATACACCTATAGAGCTCGCTAGTAAATTCAAGTTGTTAAAAGTTTTCCACGAACCGTTACCCTCGTCGCCAGTAACAATCATTTATTTATTTATTCATTCATTGCAAAGTCAAGTACATATTAAAAGGTGTTATTATGAGATTAGTAGGCAAGTACATGACGCCCTGCAAGGGCACACAATAGTAATTTATCACTAAAGTCAAAAATTATTAATTAACAATGTCAAAAATACAATAAAATTAGATGTCATGCCTTATAAAATATTGATTAAATCTGTGAATTATAAAAATAAAGTTAAAGAGTAAAATTTTGATTATTGACAGAGATACAGGGAAAAGGGTAATGTACAGTAAAGATAATAAGAACAAACGCATGTCAAGTTACCCACACCATTAATATTTTAGTTTATAAATTAGTTATTTAAATCAGGATGTCAAAGAGTATTTTCATTTGGAATTTAAATTTAATTTCATTTGACTAGCTCTGTAGTATTATCATTTAAAAACTCATTAACTGTATAGTAGCACTTCTCAATTAAAAAGGTCTTCAATTTGTTTTTGAAAATGCTCATTTTCAATTCGTTTCTTAAGGATTCTGGGATTTTATTTGCTATTTGGACACATTTATATTGAGGACCCTTTTTGAACATGGCTAGGTTAGCTTTTGGTAGTACCAATTTGTTCCTGTATTGCGTTCTAGTTGTGTCAATTTCTCTGCTTGCCCTGAATAGTTCAGGATGCTGACGAACAAAAAGGGATGATTCAAGTATATAAATTGAGGGTAGGGTTAATATTTTATGTTTAATAAAGTGCTGACGGCAACTATCTGGTATATGGATGTTTGCTATAATACGAATGCACTTTTTCTGCATTACAAACAGTTTTTCGGCATCCGAGCTACCACCCCACAGTACCACGCCATACCGGAGCCAGGCGAACGCGTACGCGTAGTAGGCAGACAAAGCACACTCAGTATCCGTGTTCACTTTTAGGACGCTTAGGGCATAGATAAATTTAGATAATTTAGTTTTTATATTTTGAATTTGAGCTCGCCAGTTTATACTCGAATCGATAGTAATACCTAACAGTTTGAATTCTGATACTTCTTCAATTGTAATGTCTTTAAGTTTTAATTCTAATTCTAAACGTGTTTTCTGTATTGGCTTAAATTGCATAATTTTAGTTTTTTTTATATTTAGCTCCAGATTGTTGTCTCCCAGCCATTCGTCTATTTCATTTAAAGTAAGTGCAAGTTTTGAGTTGCATTCAGTGCTATTTGTGCCACTGACTAACAGTGAAACGTCATCAGCAAACATGACACATGTCGTTTCCGAGTCTAACACCATAGAAAGGTCATTAACATAAACCAAAAACAGGAGACATGCACATACGCTTCCCTGTGGAATGGAGCAAGTAGTGATACGCATTTTGGAGGAGATCGCCATTATTTCTTTCGTGTCCTGATCATAGTGATCAATCTGCACGAATTGTTTACGGTTTTTAAGGTAAGATCTGAACCAATTGTATGTTGTACCACGTATCCCTAAATTATACAATTTCGCCAATAGGACATCGTGGGAGACTCTGTCATATGCTTTTGTCATATCAAGGAGCAGGCCAACGCCATATTTTTTGGCATTGATATGACCCAAAACCTCACATACATACCCATAAACCGCGAGGGATGTTGAGCATTTTTTTCTGAAGCCGTATTGGTTTTTGTTAAATAGTTTGTATTTCTCTAAAAAACTGTAAACTCGGTTTGACATACATTTTTCAAAGATTTTAGAGATTGATGGAAGAAGCGCTATAGGGCGATGTTGGCTAGGGTTTGTTGCATCACCACCTGACTTTAATAACGGTTTAATTTTTGATATTTTTAATTGTTCAGGGAAAGTTCCTTCGGCAAAAGATTGATTTATCAAATAGGCCAGAGGTTTTGCCAGCTCATTTTCACACAGTTTTATGAGCGTCGATGGTATTTCGTCATACCCGTAACTTTTTTTATTTTTTAGTCGTCTAATAATTTTTGTTACTTCTAGGTCTGTAACTGGGCGTATGTATATCGAGTTTACTGCTGGGGTCGGCATTTCGCGGGAGCGACCGCGCCGCGGGTTCGTGCCCGGGACTGACGACTCGCCCACCGAGGCAAAATAATCATTTAAAACGTTTGCTATCTCTTTAGGTGATTTTATAGGCATAGAAGTGTCAGCGGTTTTTATAATCATGTTTTTGAAGTTTCTATCTTTCTTTTTATTAAATGTACTGTTTATAATTCCCCACATTGTTTTAGTTTTATTTTTTGAGGATTTGAATTTCCGCGAGTAGTTTATTCTTTTTGAGTTTTTTATGCATTTCTTTAAAATATGTTCGTAATGTTTGTAGTAGTTTTTAATTAATTCATTTTTACTCTTGTTGACTAGTATTTTCAATTCTCTTTTGTGTTTACATGATTTTTTCAAACCTTTCGTAAGCCAAGTATTTGTGCCATTTGTTGTATTCAATTTTATATATTTTTGTGGTAAGTGTTTATTTAGTGCTGCTAGTGTTTATCAGCCTCCTATTACGCTGGACATTTTTGTGTGTCGCTTTAAATATATTCCTAACATCGTTTCCTGTCAATCGTTCTCTTTTAAACATTAGGTGCTGCTTGGACAGCAATGGACCTCAATCAAGTTTAGCTTATAGTATGCTGCGAGAGTATCTACTTTAGCATCTGCTCATGCAATCTGATGCAGTAGATACCCTGGCTAGCGTTTTATATCTATCTATCAATCTAATCAGCCCACATCCACCCACTGCTGAGGCCTCTTCATTTTCACGCCACTTTGCCCGGGCCTGTGCCAGTTTTACATACCAATCTTTATAGCGATAGTTTGTTTTTCACATAAGAAATGATGGGAGAAGAGTGTACTTAACGCCCGTACGTTTTATTGTGTAAGCAATAATTCATTTGTGTATCGGATATCAGGGTATTCTCTTACAGCGGTCGCCTTGCGAGTGTGAGTAAACATGGCTGAGAGTAAGCCGACGCCGGCTTCAATACGCCGCAAATGACGCGTGAGAGATATTGCGTCAGCCCATAAACGTGACGCGACGAACAAACGCTGCCTAACAACACCATCAACTACTCATAAACAGAATGCTAAAATATCGTCATTATTCAGAACCGTACATATTTCGATACGTGACGCCATTTATCTTAGCTGTGACAAATAATAAAGAAATGTGTAACTTTGTCCGGTGTCCTGCGTCCGACGCTGCATCGAGCTGACATGAAATATTGAAGTACTTAACACTTAGTCTATCCTGTTTACTCGGATAAATTGTTAAGTTTCCACTGTTAAGTTGTTACACGGGAAAGTCAGCAAAGCTATACTTTATTTATTTTTAAATGTGGTCTTGGGATGGCGTGTCCTCGTATTCAGCGTTTACAAATGTGTCACCTGTCGCGCCACGTTGTCGCTTCAATAATAACAAGCCGGCTGGTAACCGGTAGCAAATCAACCTTATCCCGAATGCACAGTAAAATTTAAAGCAGCTTTAGCATACATATACGCAAATAAAAAGTGTGTACCTGAGTTATCTTGAAAATGTTGTACCTCGGGCTTTTAATTTTAACGTAACTTTCACGTCTTAACATTTTCTTACTCGACTTGTTTTTGGGGCATTTAGCCACGGTATGTCCTGATACGAGTATTTCGTCGACTTAACACAGACTCTTGCCAGAGGCACTCAGGCGGTACATACTTATAAAGTTTTATTAAATTAATTTTACACCCACCCTCTAGGTACGTTTCCAAAAGTTTTAAAGCCTTCTAAGATCGAAGCTAAGATCTAATTTTACATAACTTAAGCCTAGGTACGTCAGCTTTCGTGTTTAATGCCCTAATGTCCACCATTTGATTTGCTAACCATCTTTTATTATTCTAATACAAACTGCTGAATCTTATTCAAAACTCTCTCCCCCAATTAAGAAAACGCGAGAGGGTTAATCCAATTTTGGAACATTAACATGTCGCGTTGAATGACATTGATATAGCTAGCACAATGTAGCATCAGAAGCATGGATGCCGTTAGCACGTGTATTAATTTCCGTACAAGTGGCCTAACGTAATTTGATTGTCACCGTGTTCTAGAATGGAGATTAGATTGGGCTCGTTGTCGCGTCAATAAACAGGGCATGTCAACACGCGTGTGCCCTGGCTCTGGCTAAAACTATAGCGACGACCGACGTGTTTAAAGTGTTTGGAAAGCCCAAGACTTGATTATAATCCTTTCATTTGCCTGAGTTTCATATGCCATGTTTAATTAACCTAATGTTTGTCATAACTCTTTTTTCCCCTGAAACCGTATTTTTTCAGTAGCTTCCAGATGGCCATCTTGTAGAACTCTACAGGTTGGGTTAGGTTAGATTTATAACAATCAACAGTATAAGAGAAAAAAATAGTTAAGACAAATGATGATTATAGCAAGGAGAGTGTTACTTAAGATTAATGAGCTAAATTTTGAGCTAGCAGCATAGGGTAAAAAAACATGTGAAAATAAAAATATAAGTATAATACATAAAGTAAATATCAGTATAAGTAATTGTTGGTTAGGTATGGACAAATGAAATAAACATTTCGATTCATCACTTAGATTTCACCCTGTTTGTTGAATTTTATTTGCAAGAGTAAAGGAAAATAAAAAATACTTTCCTTGGCATTTATTATTCGGTTAAGATTGCTGTTATTCTCGTCCAAGCGCTAAATGCGAAAGTAACAGTCTCTATTTGCCTCGCTTTTATGGTTTGGCAGAGAAGCCACTTGATGATCGAAATTGGATACATTATGACAGTAATAAAGTAAGAATATTTTGTGGAGTACGAGCGTTGCGAACAAATATCGTTATATTACTGCTACTAATATATATATTTTCAGAAAAATAGTCTCATTCGTAATAAAACTACAGGTTTATCTTTTAGTTCATGGTTTCTTTATACTCTTGAATCGATATAAGTATTCAACAACAATCAAATCGATTACTAATTAAGTCTAAAAGTTAAAACAACAGTAGAAACTATTAACCTCTTATTCGCAGAAGGTTACGGACCTGTTATTAAAACAGATTGTTTCGTCCTTGTCTAACGAAGGCAAAAGTCAAAGCCACAGATAAAGACAAAAAGAAAAACTAATATTAAGTTTACAATAACAAGCCTTTGTTTTTAAATACTCGAAATGAATCATAGTTAAATTCGCGACTTTTTTCTTCGTACTAATTTTTTAATCTCAACTCTATTCTTTCAACAATATCTTTGATTTTCGTAATATAAACACGAAGCTATTTTGCAACATTTCAGTTTAAAATCAGATTATAAAATTAATAATCAAAAATTTACTAAGGCGATCACCTTCGACTGAACAGTAGTTTTCGGCCTTTCGGACCCTGTACTAAGTTGCACACATCACCATACTCCATCATGGGCAAATATGTTTGTAATATGCAAAACGCCAGTTTAACGCTCCATCAACAATGTACAGAATAGAATTTTATTGGTTGGCATGATTGTCTATTCAAGCTCAATTTACTTAAAGGAAATGTATATCCGAAAACACAAACAAAATAAAATGCAAATATTGCCTTTTTTGTTAATTTGTTTATACTAGCAACCCGTGATCCGTTAAAATATGCGGCGAATCTAAAACGCATAAAACTAAATATTTCTGCTATCCGGTTTTCTGCAGTTAGATAAGTTTGTTTAAAATTTTGATTTTACAGCCGATATTAAACTGAGCAATAAAATCGTAGCAAATTGTGGCATTGTACCGCCGGCGCGTAGCACTTTGTAGCCCGCATGGCTACGAAAAGCGGCGTAGCGCGTAGCTCGGTCAGGCTCCCTCGACTACGGTACTCTCTTTTATTAGAACAGACAAGCGTTGAAGTAGGTATAAAAAAAAACAACAAACTCGCAGATTACATTCACGAAATGGGGAAACTTTGAATGAAGCTAGTTAATTAACAACGTTACTAAAATATAATTATAATAATAATATATGTATAATGTGTTTTATGTACAATAAAGAGTTACATACATACTATATTTTGTAGATACTGATTTTAAAATACACAAATTACTAAGAACTTTACTAAAAATTAATTGACGTATAAAACTACCGTGAGATCTGGACGTATTAAAATAGGTGTCTCACATATAAGCCCGACTACAAATACGCGAGTGAAATACAATTCCGTAAATTTTCAATTCAAAGTTCCCTTAAATTTCACAGAAGTAAGCTCCGCTAAGAAATCAAGTTCACTCGAGTAAAATCCGAACATATATTTCAAAGTTTTAGAATAATATTAGTCATAAATGACTTCGTTTTCATTCAGACGAGATACTCCTCATAAAAGGTAACGTACGTATAAATAGAGAACGCAAACTTCGTCACTTAGCATAACACGCGCATAAGTTCAAAATTAAGTTAGAAAGTGGTTCGGCAGGCCCGGCAACAAAATCATAATGTAATTTGTCAAGTGTCGTGGGGTTTGGGCACCTAGCAGTTTCCCACGGCGCTGCGCGAGATGGCGCCTCCTTCGTATCATATTCCCATTTAGCTCGTGCCTTCAAACACGAATTCTTATATTAAATTAGAGGCAAACATTCTCATTTATATCGTACTCGCGTAAATATTTAAAACCTTTTGAGCTTTTGACGTTCGAGTAATTTAACAACTTCCGTATGATGACTCTCTACACTGAATGTTGTTGGAATTATTTTATTTCAAAACAGTGTGTAGTCACCTTTTTCAAGCGACGAAACAAACTTGGAGGTTCTCAAGTCGTTACATGTTTGTATTATTTTTGTTGTATAATAATAATAATAAATTCTTTATTTGTTAAACCAAGTTGAACTACATACAAACACAAACAGCAAAATACAAACTAATACAAGTTTAAATCTCATGCTGCTCCTTCACAATGACAATCATCTTTGTACTGAGTAGAGTCAGTTTGTCATTTTTTTATTGAACACGGAGATATGGGGTTTTTGTTAGAGAATTATATCCTTAAAAAGTCGATTCTGAATGACATCGCAAAATTTTATAATCTTTTAAGTAATTATTTACCAACACTGACAAAAAATATAAAAAGAAAACTAAATATTTCATCTCCAGCCTATATACGTTTTACTGCTGGGCACAGCCTCCTCTCAGAATGAGAGGGCTTGGGCTATAGATCCCACGCGGCCGCAGTGCAGATTGGGAACTTCACATACAGAAAATCTCATGGAAATTTCAAATGTAATTTCGCACACAAAGTCCGAAAACTCAGAGGTGCGAGCCCGGGATTCGAACCAACGAACCCTCTAGGCTACCACGGCTTAAAAATCTTTACCGCACAGTAATCAAGCTTGATTTCTCTCAGTGAATCCCAAACGCTAACAAATGGCCTGCAATCTATTAGCATCGAGAAGCTAGTCAGGAAAGAGTTAAGTCTTCATCATTTAGGCAGCGCAATTTAAAACATTTTCTTATTCCTGTCTTTTGTGCTGAATGAATGATTAATGTTGCTTTATGACACTTTGCGCGAACTGCAGACTTCAGGTGCCTAGTTAGAGAAGTTACTATCGTCCGGAAGATACGCAGAATTTAAAATCCGAGAGCGACGACGCCGTATTTTATGTTCCGAAGCGTCGGCGTCACGTACCATTCGAATGCTCTAAATATAACTTTTGTTACAAAGACCCATACTGTATCATCGTGGGAACATGTGGTCGGGTAGGGTAATAAAAATTGTACACACTGCGCAAAATTGTTGACCGTCGGCACATTGATTGCGAGGTTGGGACAGTGGTGTGTGACGTCACAGCGAATTAGCAATACAATCGCTCAGGGTGACGCCCGGATGGCTCGAGCGCGATGCACGCGTAATTAATGGAGAAATGGCGAGTGGTCTCGAGATCGTCCCAAATCTGCTTAAACCCTGCCATCTAAATAGCAAAACTAATTACGTTACACTTGTGACTTCTTCCAGGGACTTTTCGAAATGTATTAGTATTAATTTATTAGCAACATTCTTTACAAAATATTGTACATAATGATGCCCTGTTGGGACGTAGCAATTTATAATTATAATTTACACATAATTCGACAATGTGCCTAACAATTATAAAGCGCTACAATGTATCCGAGATGCGCACTACACTCTATATCGAAACGCTTTTGTGAAATGATGCAAGGAACTGCCACTTCGCTGGCGTCATGAAATTTTACTACGCTGAGAAGGAAGAATTCGTCAGCTCAAAAGTACTGAAGTTGAGTAACGCAGAGATTTTAATTTGCATTTAGTCCTGAATTATACAAATACACAATACAAAAG
The DNA here is from genome assembly GCA_963854515.1 of Pandemis heparana. NCBI lineage: Eukaryota > Metazoa > Arthropoda > Insecta > Lepidoptera > Tortricidae > Pandemis > Pandemis heparana. Next base: position 10,926,044 of record OY978008.1, on the reverse strand, counting down.
TACAAACAACACGTAATATTAGAAGCATAACAATAACAGATTAATCCTCACGCGCTGTCCAATGACATAAAAGTATTTGTAGCCGATTGGATTCGGACCATGATCCTGATAGGATAATGAAAGCGGACGCGACCGGCAATACAATACCCACGGATATTTCACTTGCTCGTAATAACACTTAAACGAGCCTAGTGACGCACTCTCCGGAAATATAATTATTCAACATGAAGAGCACTGCCGGTGACGTATAATAAAAGCTAAAACATCCATTAAATTATTGTCTGTTTTTGACTTAATGCCGTTGTTCAAAGTCGTTACTGATTAAAATGACTTTATTCGACGTGAAACTGTTGGAATCGTAAAATCTGTTTATAAGTCTCGTTCGCATATGCATTATTTAATAACTTCGTAATGATTGACTAAAGTTCCACTACAGCGTGATGTGGCGTAGCATATGTGTGCAATATGTAGATGGATAATATACTGACGGGAGGGAGCAATTTATCAAGCATTTTAGGGAGTTTTCCATTGTGAGGTGGAGCGAGGTTTTACCAGCCATTAGCGGCAGCGGACGGCGAATGTGAGCTGCCAGGGTTGCTAGGAACCCGGATTAAGTCGGATATATTCCGCTACTATATCTAAGCACAATTGACGACGTGAGTTAACAACTTAACTTTCTCTTTTTATACCTTTCGATGTTTGACTAGAGGAACACAGATATCATATATCTGAGTTGTCGAAAACAGCAGCAGGAGCCTGTGTTGTTTTAAAAGCAGTTAATAACGGCGTTGTCTCCGTCCCTTAGAGTCGAGGGAATTAGTTGCGCGGCGCCAGACAAGGTTAAACATTGAGTTACTTAACTCATTGTCGGTAAACAGTGCCATTAAGATAGCGAAGCCAAAACGACAAAATAAAAGCAGCCAAGGCGAAGCGGATTATCCCGCTCTTGTTGGCAGCCCTGTTCGCTGTCGCTGCACATAATCGCGCAACTTGGAGACGAGACCAGCAGTCTTCAATTAAAACGTGTTATTAATGCCTCGACAGCATTAGTTAACTGCACTGCCTTAATTGTATCATCCATCTAGAAAGATTCGGGATGCTAACTTGAGAGTTAATTCGTTTTCCGAGTGTTCAAATCTGCTTCGACGAAACACAAGCAAATTTAGGCACGTTGCGGGGGCAACTCTCACTCGTTCGTTTTGACAAGTTTTATGACTATTGAATTGACCACATTTATTAATACACAAAGGACAGTATCTGAAACATAATAAAAAGAAAAATATTCGCGAAACACCTACCAAGATAATTGATCCAAACTTTTCCTTGAAGAAAAAAAAGGTACGCGTTTAAATGATTTCGATAGCATTAAAACATTTTCCGAAATCCTTCTTCGAGTCCGATTTCGATTGGTTATTGGAAATTTTAAAAGATCACAAATGCAAAATTTGGCTATCATTGGATTACAGTTAAGGTCGTTTAGTTTGACCCCATTCGTTAGCGTAGATATTGACCGTGGCTTAACGAGCGGGAAGGCTCTGTTTCGATACAGACACCGGCAGTTACTGCCAGACCTCCTGTTAAATGGCGCGTCACAATGTCATTACACTGAGGGACAGATAACTAGGCAATCAGCCAGCTACCATTCCCGTGGATTCAGGCGGTTTTGAGCTTAGGTTTAGATGAAACAAGCTTAAAACCGATTTTTACAAGTTTTAATTTAATTTGCCTCGTAAAATTGCTTTTTTGAACTTGAGTGATATTTGATACAATTCTAGTCAGATAAGTATCTACAAACAACCACTCGGGATGGAGACAGATTGGAGAGGAGTATGCCCAACGGTGGGCGTCTACACACTGAAGAAGAAGAAGAAGAAGTATCTACATTTAAAAAAACGCTACTTAAAGGTGTTGCGAAGCGAAAAACTCGAGAACAGCTTGGACCGATTTGGATGTTTTTTAAACTATTTTTTGAAGTTTTGGGGAAGTTCCAATGACGTGACGAGAAAAAACGGAAACTTTTCTCGGATAAGTATAGAATAGCTTCTGATAGAACGACGTATGTTGGGTCAGCTAGTTTTTATAAATACGCAGGTAACTTAATCACTGTAATATACGTAACAGTTTGATTGAATATAGGTACATATGATGTAGCTATTGGTTTTACCATAAAACCTGAAACACGACTTAGACACTCGTATATTTAAATTATGTCACGTTCGACGACTGTCTAAGTTTGTGTTAACGCTGTAAAGGTTCTAGAAGCCAAGAAGCAAAATGATTTGTTGTTTTTGAGTTTAGTAGATTCTACTCGTTTCAAAAACTAGTTTTAAAAATGTTTTGAAATAAAATAGTTCCATGTTCCATGTGACCTCTGTATGTACGAACAAAATTGCTTTTGTTTGGAAGTTGAATCATGGGTTATGACGCGGTCATGAAATTTATATTGATATAGCTTTGAATTGCAGGTTTGCTAAACTAAGTTAGAAATTTGCATTGAAACATCTAGGTTCATACATGTTCCGGTTCGGACTAGGTATCCCAGTAGCAGCAGTTAGACCGCGTTATATGTTAGTTCCGCAACTTCCGATGGTATTAGTTATAATTACTTCAATAATATTTTAGAATAATAATGTCTAAACCAAAAACTTATGAAAATAAGTAATGTACTAAATTTAAATCTTAATGAAAATGAAAATGAAAAATGAAAAATGTTTATTTGGTTTCTTTAAGTTAATGAAAGATTACAGTAAATGTCGAATTAGCCTATAGTCTCACACGGAGCAATTAAAAGAAAACATTGTCAAATATAGCCAGCAGGTGTGCGAAAATTCAAAACGAAATGTTATAAACATTCGCACAAGTAATAACTCATGTAGAAATATAAATAACTTTATTTCAACCGCATTTCACAACAAATAACTGTACGCAAGATGCTCGTATATCATCTTCAAGGCAAAACTGGAGTGACATTACCTACTCTGCGTTTGACTGCAAACAATGCGGCACAACGCGGCCGCGCAACCTCCTCGACTTGTACAAGTTAATAGTTCAACAAGGTCGCATAGACACAACACTTCCACAAATTGTTAGCGTGATTAATCACTTTAGCGATTTAGAATCGCGCGAGAATAAACCTTCGCCTCCGACCGCGGGACTCTTCCAAAAATAGTTGTAGTGAGGGGCTCTATGTAAATTAAATCGAGATCCATAATTCAAAGCGGAACATAAACACAACGAATTATTACCGGTAGTCTGGCGGAAACAGATAAAATTCTAATTTGTCGCGAACCGGGGCAAATATTTTAAAGCCAGAAACGGCCGCTGCAGCCGTGGCTATAGGTATGTTTTACCGTTAACGCTTAATTTCCTCGAGGCAGTGAAGGCAGTTTTAAAGCGGGATTGAATCGGAGCGCTTTTCCGACATCTGTCGGTGACGGTTGGAAATTTTAATACCTAAGGATCAGACAATCGCATGCAGCTGGTGCAGCGCCGCCGGGGCCACCCTCGGCTGCGAGGCAACGCGGCGCAGCAGAGCCGCGGCTTTGACACCGCTACTAATTCCTATTATACAATCACCACGCCATTCTTGTGTTATGAAATGGTTCATCTTCTAAAACTGAACCAGCATAAACGTTTATACAAACACAATGAGTTTTTGTTTCGCAAAAAATTTTTTTACCACGCAAAATCAAATAAAAAAACAGCTGAATAATATTTATTGGTTACAAATCGTTTCGTACAAAATGAACACTTAATAACAATAATGCCTAAATACTTGACTGCCATCAAAAAGTTTCTCCTCATTATTCAATAGAAAACTAAGTTAATATAGATATAATTATAATTCAATTTGTACAGACTGACTAAGGAGTACTTGTCGTTATCAAAATCCGTAGAGCTGTTCCCCGTTGACCTAGATGCTTGAAATTTTATTCGCATGTAAAGGTAAAACGTGAATATTATTTATTTAGATCTTTAATACACAGGTCGATGAATTCAGAGCGACCAACATTAAATTCGTAGAAGAGTTTAATTAAAAATTACCATGATTTTTTTTCCAAAATTTAAGATTTTGGAGTTTTTTTACTCAGAATCGTTTACCCTATCGATTCTTATACAAGAGGAAAAAACAGGAAACTTCCATTTCAGTTAGTCTTTTTTTGTTCGTCGTTTTTTATACATAATATGAAAGTAGGTAGGTATGGGACATGAAAACAGGAAAATAAAATTTCATAGTTAAAATCTGGGACACATGTTTTCTTGTATGAGAATCGATAGGTAAATGATACTGACTGAGTAATAAAAACCCAAACTAGTTAAATTCTGGGAAAAAATATTTATGGTAATTTTTTTGAAAAATGCTCAGAACCTAAACATGGAAAATAGGTACTTAAACCGTAACAACCATTAAATAAAGTTAAAAATCTTTAATAGGGCCGTAAACAAGCCGTGGGTAAAACGACAAAAAGAACCGAAAGCTGTACAATTGTTCAAAGCTTATGCGTGGATTCCCTAACTCGAAGAGGTACCTGACGCAAGTCTCAAGTCGAGATAAATCTACGGATTATAGCAAAGTTTTAAAGATGTATTGAACAACTTTATGGGGCGGACGAAAATTATTTTGCCTTTGGTTCTGACTGCGAATATTACAGGCATTCGTCTATAATAATCATAATCATAATCATAATCATATATTTTTATTCCATTGACACAAATAATATGCACTAGAACAAGTCTTAAAATAAACACAAGTGGAAAAAAAAAGAAAAAAGAAATAACAATGATGAAAACATATTTGAATCAAAACATAATAACCAAATTAAAATAATTAAATTGTCAAAATAATAATAATATAATAATTAAAGAGATCACAAATTAATTGGCATGGATTTCATCAGATTCGAATACAATGTCAAAATAATCTTTAATGCTATACAGGGCCTCTTGAGTCAGTTTTACTTTAATGAACTTTTTAAATTTTATATCATTTAACGAGGTAACTGAAATTGGCAGATGGTTATACATTTTTAGACTTTGGTAGATGAAACTCTTCTTAGTTTTCGCTAATCGTACCCGTGGCAGACACAACTTATCTTTACTCCTGATGGGATAGTTATGACCATCGCCTCTCTTTGAAGTACTGTTTAAGTGCTTTCTAGCGAACAACAAGTTCCTAAAGACAAAGAGCGAGTAAAATGTCATTATGTTGGCTTCCTTAAATAAGTTTCGGGAGGATTGTCGCATTGGTAACCTGTATATATTTCTAAGCGCCCTTTTTTGCAGTTTAAACACTCTGATGGTAGTCGCCGCGTGTCCCCAGATCAAGGCACCATAGGACATCACCGAATGAAAATAGGCAGAGTAAACCGTTTTACCCGACGACGTTCCGCAGAGCTCTCTAATTTTTTTGACCGCAAAAGCCGCTTTGCTTAACTTTTTACACAACAAGTCGATATGGTGATCCCACTTCAACGCACTGTCTATTGTTATTCCCATAAATTTATATAATAATAAATAGTTATAAATTTTCATCTCGATGTAAATCGTGGGTAGTGAGAAGTTGTAATAAGAAATAAATATATTTGGGAACGTTCGATTAAAAAAGACAAGGGAATTGCAATATTAAAAGCGGTCGCAGCCGTTACGACTGCTCTTGAACGTTCTCCGCAATATAACTATTAAACTGACTTTTCTGATGACGTAATTCAATTGTAATAAATCTATCGTTTAAAGTTTGGACGCCGTTCGTTCCTGTATAGTTCTGTTTTTAATTTTAACTCTGGAGATTCTCTCTCTGGAGACTCTCCAGCCAGGATTGAATTGGGCCTAGGATGCGGTACATTAATAACAAAAAATAGTTATTCTCAAGCTTCAAATGTACAGCGCTTTTCTATCTAAATACTGTTGTATTCTATGTACAGATTTCTGGACTGCGGTTGAAAGACAAACTTAAAACAAAGCACCTTTTTTGTCACAAACATTGTTGTTATAAGAGTAGTTATTGCTCCTGTTTATTCATTCAAGATAATATTAACTAGGAACAATCAAAATACAGTCCTATCTTGTATCGCAAAATAAATTTCATTATCGAATAGCGTTTGGTGAAAACAAACGACCGGACACACGACGGCCCCCAAAGATTTACGATGTAGTAAGAGAAAATTTTATTATACTTTCAATTTCGCCGGTGCCCTCGAAAATAGTCCTTTGGGTGATATAAAATGGTCTTTGCCATCCCTGGAGAGCCAAGTCAAGTTACCTGAGAATACCGACGTCATGCCAGATTGCCAACGCGCAAGAGGGCAATTTTAAGTATTACCTGAGTTAATTATATTAGCGAGACGGAGAGAGTTTGAGACTGTAATGTCATTATGAAAGCAAAGGTTGGAAAGGTTTTAATAAGGTCCCGGGTTGACAAGTTGAGTGAGAACGCAGGGGTTGGAGCGGAGGAGAAATTCCACGTTATAATGTATCGCAGGCAGCAACTGTGCGAACTCATCGATCACAGGCTGAGTACGATAGCACATACGTGTAACACTTCCCGTGAAACTTTGCAACGAGTGGGTACATAATGCCAAACTCGCGCTCGCGTCTAGCAGAGCGCCGCCGCGCGGCTCGTTCACACCACGGCTGTCGGAATTGACGCACATTGAAAATATATGCCCATGTTCATAAAATATAAATAAAAACGTGATATCCTGTATGGGTGGGTTAAACTAGCTTATAATTTGCATTATTGCTGTTCTTTAACGGTGTTTTATATACAATTGCACTTAGTTAAAAGGACAAAACAATAGTGATAGTTTGAGAATTACGGATTTAGTTACAAAACGCATTAATTTTGTGTTTATTTTTTGCCTGGTGTCCAATTTTTTATTTTATTTCATGTGACTGAGGTTGATTGTACTATTGAGCATAAAATTATTTAATTAAGTATTGTTTTTTGTCTTTCTAAAATGGGAAACAATTTTTAGTCACTCATACACATCATAAATATATAGTCGGTTAACAAAGAAAGATTTTCCTAAAACACCTGCAACATGTTTGATATGAAAAATAAAAAGATTTCATATTTGGACAGCAAAATCCTCTTCTTATCATATTTTACTGGAAAGCCGCTTTTGTGACCAAAATACGAAATATTTTTCTTCTGTAAATACATCGTTTTAATCTCGTGTAGGTACGTAAACCACAAGCAGCTTTTTGGTATCCGTTTTGTAAACATTTTAAATTAAACCACTATTCGTGTTCCGAGAACTTCAATATTGAATACTAAATAGAGTTTAAATATGTATTTTCTGCACGACGTTCTCAATGTTCATACAATACAATGCAATACAATAACTCTTTATTGAACACAACATAAAACAATCAAAACAGAAAAAAGGTATACAGAAGTAATAAGGTAGCAATAGGCGGTCATATTAATGGTCATTACCTACTATTCTAACATTTGTTGCAATCGTTAGGTTAAATAACGATTAAATAGAATACAGATTTCATGTTAACAATCAATACTATGACGGAGCGGTGCGGAGGAGAGCGATAAGGTCTTTATTGCAAGGAAAAATTGTGACGTAGATTTAGTTGGTGTTAAAGTGCGCTACTACAGAGTGGTCGTAAAATAAAGCAACGTCTGAGCAACTCATAAGCTTCATTGTACTAGGTACTCTAAAAATCAGTTCTTGTTCAATACTGAAATAAAACATGAGAATAAGCCATCAAGCGTCCATATATATTCTAAATCGATTTTTATTATTCAGCTTCAAAATTCGAACTACTACTTACATAAACAAGAGACTGTACAACTTTAGGTATGTAATTTACGGTAAACTACAACGTCTACGAGTATACTGAACTGAACCAAAAGAATCGAAGATTATTCGGAAGATACGCAAGCATTTTCAATTACTCATAAAAAGTAATAGCCTTTGTGAAAGTCTGGTACTCGTATCGTATACTCGTAGTTTGAGCTTATTGGACGTAAATAGTAGATGGAGCTGAGTGGATGGACGGTTGGCGAGTACCCACGTTTATTGTTGAAACGAAACTTTAAACCATATATTTCATATAAGAAACTTAGCTATAGGTATTAATACTATTTCAAGCGCCACTGTATCGTCATTGATGCTAAATTTGATTTAACCCTTTGTATGCTTATGACACGGATCCGTGCCAAATTTAAGGCTATCCTTTTTGTATTTTTATTTAAATCAGCAGAATTTGTCCATATAGAAACAGACCAGACCAGAGACCAGAGAGTTTGTGAGACTAGAATGCAGTACTTTTTTTAGCTCCCGCATACGAGGGGTTGACTTCGGTAACGTTACTTATTTGTTCAACAAATTAATGTTAGTAAAAAATAATGTGAACTTTTAACGTTACCGGTAAAAGTTGAAAATAATGTATTTCCTACTATATTTGTCGTTTCAAACGTTATGATAAAATTAACTGATAATAACGTTAAAATCTTCCGCTCCGTAACTAAAGTATTTTTCTTAAATTTTTATAAGCCTTTTTATTCCGAATTCGCTACAATTTCAGTAAGTACATGTTGTTGTTGTTATTGCCTTTTTTTTAATTTAATATTAAATTGTTGCGTAATTCGGCGTGCCTCATGGCATAGGCCTCCTCCGTGTATTGGAGGGTTTGGGCTATAGTTCCCACGCGCGCCCAGTGCGGATTGGGAACTTAACACACACCATTGAATTTCTTCGCAGATGTGTGCAGGTTTCCTCACGATGTTTTTCCTTCACCGAAAAGCTCATGGCAAATTACAAATGTAATTTTCGCACATAAATTCTGAAAAACTCAGAGGTGCGAGCCCGGGATTTGAACCCACGACGCTCTGCTTGAGAGGCCACAGGTCAAACCACTAGGCTACCACGGCTTTTTTTTTTTTTTTTTTTTTTCTTAAATTACCGTAAACCAACTTTATTCTATTATGTTTTAGTAGCGTTATCACCTTATCACGCCCTGTTTTGATGCGAGTCCCTGCTCAAAATTTAAAGATCAGAAATTTAGAAAAAATATATACCATCTGGTTTCTGTGTAGCTTAATAAATAGACTAGGTAGGCTTATGTATTTTTTTACTTCGTTACAACTCTATTGTCACAATTACTGCATATACTTTCAGTTCAACCTCCATTATCAATATTAAACAAAAGTGATAGAATAAGTAATTATTTTTTCAAAAAGACTCGAAGCATTTCGATTCCATAAGATGTCTTTGACGACTCTCCTACGAAACCGCCTTCGCCCATTATCACAGTTTATGACTTCTCATTCGGAAGTTTTAGAAAACGGTTCCGGCTCCATCCTCTCTAACTTTGCGCTCTCCTTGTTGCATTTAATGATGCCATTAATAAATACATAGTATACAACAAAGTCTCATATCACTTTTGTCTTTTGAGTAAGTACTAAGTAAAGAAATAGTTATGCAAGACGTTATTTTGTATAGAAGTGAGAAATTTCTTCGCGTAGCTATTGTACCTAGTTTTCTATTTACTATCAAATCAGTACTTTTCTATACAGTTAAGGCTAAAAGCTTTTCTCATTAGAAAACATTATCTTGTTTATCTTCAAAATATTTTGCGGCTTACGATTTTTCCATTAGGGCCTATTTCACTACTCTCTGTTAAGTTCGAGTTATCTTAAATGTCAGTTATCGGTGATGACGTCTCTGTCTGTTTTGTAGTAAGTAATAGAGAGGGAATCATAGATGACTGACACTAAGATAACTGCAACTTAAGTTCGCCTTTGTACTATTTTCTGTGTACTTCTGTATTTTTAAATTTTTATGTGCAATAAAGAGTTTACATACATACATACATACATACTTAACACAGAGTACCTACTGAAACAGGCCCTTAGCCCTTTTAGGTCTTTAAAGATAGGTATTCGTTAGCGGTAATACGACACATATTTTAATTTATTATTCCGCGCGGTTGTTGCACAAGGTTTTAGCGAAGGTCTACTTGAAATTTCTTCAATTTTCATCACTTTGTTTAACAGCCCAAATAGTGACAACATCATCAATAGTCCATTTCTTGATTAGGAAAAGGAATTGAACTTGGCCCCCCGCGTCGACACAAAAGGCGGCCTACGGTGACTGACGAAAAAGCAACTCAGACCGCTTTGTTGATTCAGGTTTTAACAAATTACTTACAACCAAAATGAATGCCTCAATTTTTCCTTTATGCAAATAACACGCAACAAAGGCCGAATTGTATTGGTGTTCCAACAATTAATAAGACATCTTTTCTAAATTAAATACACAGTATACGTTTGCAATGGTAAATATAGGCATGTCATCAACGCTCAATTTAAATTCTTGGACATGGAAAATTAAAGTTTACATGCTAACATCGAGACTTCATCTATGATTTTGTAAACAAGGAATAAAAATTCCCACGGGACGATGTCGGGGGCGTAAATTAGTTATGCTCAATCACGCTGACATTTAAGTTGCTTCACTTGTATAGTAATGTGCAACGAAAGAAGCGGATCATTGAGTTTGTTCTCCGTTATCAGTAACGTTTGAACTATATTTATCCATAGGTATCAGTTTTTTCACTCACAATATTTGCGATTTGCGAACTAGAAACTGAATGATACTTGATATTTTCCTAATCCTGTTTTGTTGAAAATACCTAAAAATATACGCCGTGAAGTCATTCGCTACCACCGGAAATTTTCTTCTAAAGCAATTATATTTGTATGTAAAATATAATTTACTCACATTCATCGTGATCTTTGGCGGTGACGGTGAGCACCGTGTGTTGGATGTCTTCATTTTCGTCGACTTCCGCCTCGTACAGCTCCTTGTCGAAGTACGGCGGGTTGTCATTCTTGTCAGCGATGCCGATGCGGATGAACTTAGTCACTGAAAAAATAATAACTTATTTAACCATAATAAAACATCTCTAACACAGATGATTACTTTCAGATAACATATGGAACATTCATTTTTATGACTGCGAACCAATGTCAAAAATTTCAGCGCAATCTATTTTTCCATTACCTACGTATTTCAAAGCTTAAATCGCTTTATTTTATACTCTCATAAAAGCATTTTTCTAGCAACAATTTAACATTATCACGCTCAAATAACTCCGACATAAAGCAGACGTCAGCGATTCTAAGGAAATTGCAAAGGACAACAAACAGCGTGTAAGAACTTTTTATCACGTTTCATCGATCTTCGTTTTTGTAAAAAGCTTTTGTAGAGGCATCCTAATTGGACGATATGAAATGAGTTCTAATCAGTTTCACCAGAGAAGTCGCAAAAAAAAAGAAATCTAGACGGAAATTGCTTTCGTTTGAGGCACATTCTAACAATGATAAATTAGGGGCCCGCTGGGCGAAATGTCCGGCGGCTTTATTAGCAAACATTACTGACACTTCCAGCGGTGTTTCGTCTCAAATAGTGTAACGTGGACTCTACGTCCCGGGGATACGGCAGGAGGCAGTTAGTTGTTCCACACGGGCGCAACTTAGGTCCCGCGCCGGCTGCCTCCGCGCGGCCGACCTCCGGACTTCGCTTATTGCAGCTTCAGTAATGGCCCCCGCAGACACGCCAACACTGAACTAATACTAAATAAGCAATGGGCATCGTTCTCTCATACTAAGATCCGACATTCCAGCTTACTAATATGAAAACAATATTCTGAGATACGCGACACTTGAAATGAAAATTGGTGCCGAATTCGAGGAAGCCTTTGTTACCGACATGAATGAAAATGAATTTCTCGTATAGTCTAATCCTCGTATAGCTCGTATAGTCTAAACCTTTATCGCGGATTTAAGTGAAAATAATCAGGCTTTGTAGCATTTTGCAAAGAGAAATCTTTTTCTGTTTATCATTCATGATTCATTTATTTTGTAGAAATATTGAACAATTTTTGTCACAAAGATACGTACGACCCATTTCTTTCTCACGTCTGTCGGTGAGCTTAGAAATATGATAACTCTTTTCTCTTTTGGTATATTAATATGTTCAAATGTTCATGTTGGTCATCTAGATGTGTTTAAAACAGTTAACAAATGTCATAATCCAACGACAAGTATTCTGTAAGCAGTTTTTTACGCAGCAGAAATTAGGAATTCATAAAAGATCCGTTCTACCCCTGATTGCTATATATAGCGGAATACTACTTAGGTACTAAAGTATCAGTCCCATAAAACTTCTGGTATTCTATAAATAATATAAGATTAAATCAGACTTAAAAGTTATCGTATCGTGAAAAGAAGTTTCCCTCATAAAATTTGAAGTTTAGCTGAATTGGACGCCCATAAAAACTAATCAGCGACGTAAAGAGCGACCTAACGACGCCGCGGGCGACTTTTTGCAAGTAAACATGCGAGGGGAGGCGCGCCCCGGACTTTGCCGAATTATTTTGTTACCAAACTGCGTCAACTCCCGTAAAAAATGATGCTAACATTTCGAAAGCGGACGAATTGTCACAAGGATCGATACTGGAGCAGAATGGTTTCAATGCATGTAGTACGGAATTGGTTTTGTGAACAAGTTGACAGATGAAGACAATATACCGAGCAATGCCACACGTGGGTCAATACCAACTTTTTGTGCTTATAGGTATTTAAAATGTAAATAACTCGCAAACAATATTATTTAGGTACAGCTAAAATAAAGACCTTATCTACTAGTGTACTACTCCTATGGTTTTTTTAATATAATGAACTGACCAGTATTATAATGTGCAATGGAGCAAGAGGTATTAATTTACCAAATCAATAAGAACTTTCACGCTTTTTTAGAGGTACTATAAAATATAACACGCGAAGCACTTAATCAATTTAATAATGCAAAATAATACCACGTCGCCCTACAAAAGTATTTGTGCGACATCGAAAACTAATAGGAATTCCCTCTACTTAGCCTTAGCTTTAGCAATACACTGAGTGAAATACCGGGTTCTTATTATCTAAGTGCGTATAAAACAAAGCATCCTATCAGGGTGCAAATGTGCTAAGATCGAATCTTCAGGACACATTCACATAGCCCGAGTGGTGGCCGATAATGAAATTCTTTATCAAGAGGTGCACAGTGTGGAGTGGCGAGACGTGCCTCCGCGTCGCCGCGCGCGCCGAGAGCCGCCGCCCCGCGGCTCGTCTCCTCGCATAAGCTACTTCGAGCCAATAAAACACCCTTCTGATTTTTCACCCCACTGCCAAATTCACGAGATTCAAGACACCGATGCTCTGATCTTCTTAACAGATCGCCCCAAACTACATTTTCTAGATAAACAGGAATTGTTCTCAGACATTGAAGCGATTGGAAGCAAAGTGTAAGATATCTTTTGAAATCGTGGCTCTACATTCTCCGAGATGAAATTAAATTGGAAAAATATCTTTCATTCCTAGCAGTCGACCTTAAACATTTTTCGTTTTGTTGTTACTTCAATTAACTGGTAGCAGGTGAGTTTAACAACTATAGCCTTCAGCAAGTATACTATTGAAATGGGTGTGCGCTATCAATCTTTTCTGCGGGCAGTGTATTCGGGTACCTACCATTCATTTGCACATCGATTCCAGTTTCAATTACAGTAGGTAGGAAGTGTGCATTTTTTGCGAGGCTCCCAAACGTTTCAGCGTTTTGCTTTTTGCGTTAAACGGTCTGTGTCGTAATGGTCTCGGAAACAATAAAATACGACTATTGTAGTGTTGCAATGTTGCAAAATATTATAAATAAAGATTTAATGTTCGTAATTTACAAATGACCGTGTAAATGTATCACAGTAACATAGATCCAGTTTGCAGAAAATTGTGTATCATTTGTTGCAATACCGCTTTAGCAATTGCCTTAATTTTATTGCTTTTAATGCTACAGTTCCCCAGTACGTTACTTTGCCACAGCATCTAATTATTATTACGACGATACTTATAAATTACATAGCTTAAAGGATCTTTCTACTTTTGGGAATACCATGACACTTTGGCAATATCTTACGCAATACATAATGCAGAGCAGAAGTTGTTTTTTGAAGAACATATATTATTTTGTTTGATTTTAGCCACAGGGGTTCAACTTCTGATTAGATAGCACTGCATTATTAAATTGCTAGCTGTTGCCTTTGACTTTGTCTGCGCAGAATTCGTTAATCGTTATCCTGCGGGAACACACTTTTTATCCTTAATGTTCAAACTACGTCCTTATGTCGCTAAACTAGAAAAAGCTGGTTTTGGCGCGAAGACGTAGCAAAACACACAACAGAAACTTTACTTTCGTATTACTAATACTACTATTGTATGTTTTGTGTTCTTAAAAAATATTGATATCAAAATTCAATGACAACAAAGTCAAGTAAAACTTTCAAGGAAACATAGACCCAACAATTAAGATAAGAAGTCAAATTATTCACTATTAGCCTGAAGTCTGTTTCTTTGGCTGCTTTGTAATGTAAGTAAGAGGATTTTTTTCATCCAACAACCCGTTCAACATTAAAATAACATTTAAGCATACTTTAAATTTCCCACTGTAATTTCCTCTCGCTACGTAAACAAGTATGATGTGTGGGTACAGGGCAACGGTCCGCACCGTCCCGCGCGACTCGGCCGCAACTTCCGCAACGGGTCACGAAGTTTTAATGGCCGAGTGTAAAATTTCCTAATTGGATTGATTGACGAGGTGCGTCACGCCAGTTTGTCACTGGCAATAAACTCTGCCCTCACAGTGCCCTGGCCAGCACGGTTACCAATTACTATCTCGATGATCAGCGAAATTTTTAGGATTTTTAACGCGCTAATATTAGCTTTATCATCAGTCGGAAGACGTTCACAGTTGCAAAATAACCTCCTCCCATTCGAACGCCACAATGAACTACCACTTGCCACCTACACCCACCAGTTTCTCGTTACTCTCGCGATATCGTCGGTTCACCTAGTAGAAAGCTTGCCAACACTGTGTTAACCGGTTTAGCTCTGACAACAATTAAGTAACAAAAACTAAAACGGAGTCATTTTTTTTTTTTCAAAGCAACGCTGTATGCAAGTTTGCAAGAAGCGCACATCAACATAACTGCCGCGTTAAATATAGATAAGTCAGCTAAGTCGATAAGTTAACACAGCGCTATGATTGGAACAAAAAATGTGATAACATGTTATAGGTGGTAGGTAGGGGGTGGTATGAGTTGTAGGTTACCTTAGACATTATTCAAAGAGAGTGCTACGACGGCGCTCTCATCACGAATAATAATAATAAATTTTCCCTTAAAAAATTGATATAAAGTTTGGCAAAGATAAGTAGTGATTAATCACAGTTTTTCGTGAGAATATGACACTTGAAATATGCTGATATTAAATCACACAGAAGTTGTATGCTTAATAAAACATTCAATTGCCTACATACAGTGTACATTTGCCAAGAAAACTACTCGGAAGATTTTTCACAAAAAGTGCGCGATTTACATAATGCTCGATGGTCTGGATAAATTTACTGAGTACATTTGCAACCATCCAGAGCGTGTCTCACTTTTTACTTATGACACAGCGAAGACGGTTAAGCGTATCACCTGACAAAAGGAACACAAATATTGGGAGCTTGACATCTCTGGTTTACCAATGACTTTTCTGATTTAATAATATCATAGGTAAGTACTTATGCTATGTATTAGTTATGAACAACGAAATTTTCTGTCTATAGAGCTTGTCAAAAAAGGTGTTAACTTTAAAGAAACAACAAAACTATTAACAATCTGCATAGAAAATGCGATCATAAGAGTACCAAGTACTTTTTTTTAACGCGCGGAGTACTTGAGCACAATCTGAAAACATTTTTGCGTATCAATCGATTTCAATCAGTCAACAGATCGGATAAAGTCGCAGAGGTGTCGAAAAAACAAAACATTTGCCCTTGCCACCATTTGGTGTCCATGTTTTAACCTTTTTTTACTTTATACGAGTAATTACAGTTTATTAATGGACTTCGATCATAGATATGGGTTCTTTATAACATGTTAACTTAATATGCATTGCTGTTTTACGCCTCAAAGTGAAACGTATGAGTGGTAATAATAACAAAGTCGTAGTTGAACGTTGGAAATCGTATGTTGATTTCCCGTAGGAGTTATACGGCCGGGGTATGATTCCGGTTCTCCCCGATGTGTCGCAGGACCGCTTTAGACGATGTCCCTATTGGAGCATGACGACGGCTTCCCTCTAGATTGTCCGACACAAAGGTAAATCGGGAAACAAGACATATTTACTGGGGTCGCCCACAGAAATAGTAACGACACGGGGTGTAAATCACGGAAACAATATAGCATTCGTGTCACTTTGTATCATTCGGTGGGATCGTATTGTAAGAGTATTGTCCGGAACAAATTGAACCAGTTTTAACGTTGACAATTTATCGAAGACAATGAATAGTACAGCTACGTTTAAAACGATAAGCAATGAAATAAAAAAACCCACTTAATATAGAACTTGATTTTTTACCAATCAAACAAAAAGAACAAGCTTCCAAATAGGCAAATTTTTAAAACTTTAATATTTACTACAGAAGGAACAATACAGTGAACATTTTGATACACGACAACTCAATTTCCTGAACAAAAATACCTCGGAAGGCGAAGGCAATCGAATAATATCGTGACGTGAGCAAAGGATATGACAAATGTTATAGAAATTTGGCGAGAATAGGAACTGAGCTAAGAAGAGGTTTATAACGATGATAGTAGCAAACGATGTACCTGCTTGTACAAAACATAAAGTACAGAAGCAATTTTAGAACTAAAATTGAGGTTCCATTTATTCTGGCAATGTTAACATTGGAAACCTTCACTGTTGTAAGTTGCAACTCAAACCATGTCTAATCCAACTATAATATTATAAATGCGAAAGTATGGATGGATGGATGTTTGTTTGTTACTCAATCACGCCAGAACGGCCCAACGGATCTGGATAAAATTCGGCACATAGACAGAGAAAAGTCTGGAATAGCGCACAGGCTACTTTGTATCACGGAAAATTGCGTAGTTCCCGCGGGATAGCGATAAACGAATTATTTGCAGACGAAGTCGCTGGCAACAGCTAGTGACACTATATTTCAACTCTCACTAGGCTCTTAAGTATCATGTACCTACTACGTTTGCGCAAAATCTACGGGTTTCAAGCAAACACATTTACGAAGTGTATATTGGTCTGCAGAGGTAAACAGCTTAGGTCCGCTTGGAAAAGTAAAATAAACAACGACAAGGCGGCGAGAAGGGGGCACTGTGCACTCAGCGAGCACGGCTAGCCAGCCACAACACGCCGTTCCTCATTTGAAGTGCGGACTTTTTTAGGGTTCCATATGGGTACGTATTAAAATACATAAAGTTAAAATACCTTATGGTTCAAAAGTTTATAATAATTCTGTTAATTCTGAGAAAATTGCATTTAGATATTTTGAACCATAAGGTATTTTAACTTTATGTATTTTAATACGTACCCTTCCATATACACGGGGCATGCTAACGAGATGCACGAAACGCGACCGCGACTTTTTTTCAGGCTATCTTGTTCAGTTAGTATTAAAATCTACTAATTAATTTGGTAGCCTACTAGTTCGGTAGAGGGTATTGTATACCTAATTGTTTGTGGAAATAATGTATAATTTGAGAATTACATAATACTATATGTATAATTGGAACAAGTATTGTGAGTTATGAAACTCCGAACTGTCCAGTCTTTCTGTATGCTCTCCCTACCTTCAATGTCCTCTGGAACATGGTGTTGTATGGCAGAAGAAGAAACAAACAAATCTTCTTTAAAAAAGTTACAGGGCGTCCTAATAATAAGTAAAGTTCACATTTATGCTTTATGCAAAAAGGATAATAACATAATATAGTGCATTCGAAAAGGCAACAAATAGTAAAAATCAGTTAAGCGTGTTTGGTGATACAGAACTCTCGCATCGCCTAAGTTCTTTTACTGTTCTCATAAGTAAGGGACTTAGTGATATAAGAAACGTTATGCAAGCTGTGCACAACAGGACCCGCACAAAAACGTGGCGTGGAAGCGTGCCGCGGACGGCCTCTTGACACGCTTTCCTAATGATGGGTGCCAAATACCAATTATTAGGAGCCTCACGTGCCATAATCCCTAACCACTATGGTATTTTATTAATAGTGCGTAGTTTTAATTGGATTCTTGTCAGCTTAATCCTCCTACTATAAATGCGAAAGTTTGTGACTATGTTTGTCTGTCTGAATACTTACTACTCTTACAAGTTAAAATATATGGATGAAATTTGATACGTAGATAGCAGGATCTACCGAATATTAAATAGGCTACTTTTTATTCCGATTCGCGCACGCAATATCCCGAAATCTCAACGGTTGAGAGTAAACGCATGAAATTTTGAACGAACTACGTGTATGTTCATGCAACATAAATGAAGACTACAATGGGATTTTCAGGAATTCTTATAGAGTTTTGTGAACACCGCACAATTCTGTAATTTCGACAGTCGGATGGTTCAGACAAGCGAAGCCGCGGGTAAAAGCAAATCCTACTAATGTTATAAATGCGTGACGATGTGATGATGTCACGATGTGACGATGTGATGATGTGACGATGTGACGATGTGACGATGTGAGTGAGTGTGTATGTTTGTTCCTTCTTCACGCTAAAACGACTGGACGGATTTGCATAAAACTTGGAACAAAGATAGCTGGTATCTTAGATTAAAACATAGGCTGCTTTTTATCCCGGAAAATTGTATAGTTCCCGCGGGATAGCGAGAAACATGTCAATTGCTAATTCTACGCGGAAGAAGTCGCGGGCAGAAGCTAGTGTAATATAATTACAAGTTTCAACAGATTCGTAATGAAACAAAGTCGTTTTTTTTGTCTCGCTGTAATTTGGTATCTAATGGATTAATTCGTTTTCAACTACTATTTTTATACCTACAGTCTGAACAATATCAAGTGCTCCAGAACCATTCTAATAAATCTGTTGTGCAAACACGCTCATCGTACAATTAATTATTACTGTGTATGTAGAAGTCGAGCAAAAAGCATGTAATTTCCTACTGAAAATACTGAAAATTTAAAGCATTTTCATACAGTTTTGAGTTATACCTACCTGGCTTTGGGACAGATGGA
This sequence comes from Pandemis heparana, assembly GCA_963854515.1. Lineage (NCBI taxonomy): Eukaryota > Metazoa > Arthropoda > Insecta > Lepidoptera > Tortricidae > Pandemis > Pandemis heparana. The sequence continues at coordinate 10,906,934 of OY978008.1, read as the reverse complement.
CGGAAAGACAGCTATACCTTAGAAAAGTAGATGCTGCTGCCATTTCATACCCTAAAATGTAATAGAGGAACCATTTCCTCAATCCCAGAAGAATAATTCGCCAGAAAAATAATGGGTAGCCAAACGTATAAAAAGTTGGAAGAATATTATTATCATGTGAATTATACGTCACGCAACTGTGAAGAAAACATTATTAGATATGTTTCAGTGACTATACTGAATCCAGAAGAAAACGAAATATCAAAAATATGATTAATATGAAGATAGATTTAACACACGCGTACGCCAGCAATTTTTTTCCATATTCTACAAAAAGATACGTTCAACATGATCATGAGGATGTTTAATATGATTATCTTTAGGCGCTACTATTTGGGAATACAGTATTTTTCCACACGGATCTGAAATACTAATATGCCAAACAAAACCTACATATGTCAATTTTCTACAATACTACTTGGAAAGTGAATAGAACAGTTATAAATTAAGTTAAGTTCAAAATTTTAAAGTGTCCCAATATAATTAAATTACTCTCATCACAGATCCGTGCGACTGCGACGGAGACCGCCAACGAAATTATTAAATAAAGCTCTAATTCGAAGTTTCGTTCAATATCTGAACGGAACGTGCGCCAAAACTATCTGAAAACCAGCATAAATGCACAAAAGCGGTTTGAAATCGCTTCGCCTTTTTTTAATAGTTACGCTGCCACAAAGAGACGGCAAGATAGAAAACTTAACACTCCAGTTTTTCTCGCAAGATAAAAAAGACGAATTGCTCGACAAGCAAACAAACATTGTGATGAGATCTCGAGATGGAAATCTCGTGAAATGCGAGCTCGGCTTTGCTACATGTTCGGTAAAATCATAGAGCCGAAATTATTATAACCAGTGTTTGCGTTACGTATCTAGGTCTAAATGAACAATATCTACGTACAAATTTCTGTAAAATGTAAACACTTTCACGATTCATAAGAGCGTACTTAAGAGAGAATTGGTGATTTCATTTTCTGTTGTAATTAAAAAAAACAATTCGAAGTGACATAGGTACCTACTAACTTCTTTAAAAACAAGACAAGTCATAGGCTGTATTTATATTACGAGCTGCTCCTCAAAGTAATACACAGGTGTGGTTTGTTGCCGGTAACATTTTGGTCATATTTGAAATGAATGTTGTATTATACCTATAGTCATGATACTTACGAATTGAAATTATTTAAGTATTCTTAATTGCTGTACCTAGTTGTTAGGTATACGTGTTACTACTGTAGCAACATTGCCTTCATTGCCTTCGGCCATATGTCTTAACTCGCGATTTCACCCGATCCCTTGCAAATAGTCAAAGATACAAATAAATCGTATTTACTTCCTATTACTCCACAAATCTTTGGCCGATTGGGGAAACAGATACGGTGGTTCAACTAACTCGTACGCACTTTGCAAACAAAACCTACTCGTTAGCAACAATTGTAGTGCGGTCGTTTCAATAGGACGCATTAGTATAAGTGGGTTCGGCTGGATGTGGATTGGCTGATTGTGCTGGGACAGGGCCTGCGTCGATTACATTTGCGAGCACTCGGGATTGAGTTACCGCCTTATCTCAGGCGGCGCCGCGCGGCCGCAGGTGCGCTGGCATCAGCCCGATGCAACTTTTTATTGCGATCCTATAGCAAGGCCGTCTCATGTACCTACACAATTTCATTTTATTAAATATATGCACACGCGTTAAGGGTCGAACAAACTACTCCAAGTGGAAAGTGAGGAATTTAGATCAGCGAGGCAGATGTTTTTGCAGGAACCTTTTTACCCTTCCAAAATATATTATACAGAAGGTTAATTTAAAACTTTTGGGGCGAGCCTATAAAATAAATAATTATAATAGGGCTCTTTTGTACCATAGGTACCTACTAAGAAGACAAACAACATCAAACTTTGCAGTGGGAAACACGTAAAATATTTATTTTACAACTTTCCAAATAAACAATAAACATTATATGTTGATATATGATTTTAGTGTTCAAATCATTTCATTCATTTTGATTCCCCTTTTTACCCATACACCCACAATAAAACTAAACTAAAGCTAAACTTGGCCTTTAGGTCTTGTTACCTTAGGCTCTGTCTACCCCGTTAAGGGATAAAAAGACGTGATTTATATATGTATACCATTTCATGTAATTAAATGCGGTTCAAAAAAACTTAAAAAAAATATATTAAATGGAAATTTATATCTAGTTCTGACCCGTGAATTTGATGCGGGCTAGTCACAAATGTGTAAATCAAATATAAATTTGAGTTCCGTGTTTGGGCTTGGGCACCAAATACTCCGTTTCCCAATATTCGTCCAATGGACCTTTCTCATTTACATACTTACAAATTTCTCTTTCAATAAAAAACCTTTCCTAACAATTTTCCGCAAAAAATGCTATAGTATTTAGATTTTTTCGTCAGAACCTCAGCTGTGTCAATACACCGAAGAATAAATCACAATAAATTCACGCAAAGACTGCTCCTGAAAAGAAAAACGAACAGGTACCGAAAGGTTTTAATTCAGTACCTACATGCGCACATCCGTACAGTTCCCACAGCATTAGATGTGTGATGTGATGAACCAAGACGACGAAAAGTTCAGTTCCAAATTACGTCATTCAGCAACTCTGTTAAATTAAATTCCTAATGATTTCAACTTCTACACGTAGCTCCACCACCAAGATAATTTGCCAAAGTTTCTGCACAAACGCAATATACAAAGGAAACTCTGAATACTTTACATTACGATTTTGAAGGTTGTTGTCGGTAAAAATTTAACAAACTTTAGACAGTTCCGCTTCACATTTAAGAGTTAATTTCCTGTCTGTGTTGTCCCTTAAACCATTTCGTTTGACGTCGGGTACTTGGTTATAACGAATTTAAATCCCTCTTTGTGTTTAATGCTGCTTTACGACTTTGTTTCTTTTAATATTTGGATGTGTATTTCACAATAAGCAATGTGAATCTACGTCAAAGTGGTGGCGTAGATACCGATAATATCCGCTATAAATCTTAAGTGTTTTTTCCTTATTAGGCTATGCCTTAAAGCAAAAGGTCGGTGGAATTTAGCGTTCATAAATTTCCTCGTGATGAGGTCTAAAGTACGGGCGTAAGGTAGTGTAATAATACCGCAAACGGGTTTAATGACTCGATACTTTTGACGAACCCTAACAAAGAAAACAATAACAGCATTACAGGAGTTATTTCAGACATAATCAAACTGAACATGATATGGTAAACCGCAATGGATAATTATATTGATATATTATACGAGAGTATGTTCGTTTAATTCCTGTTGCAGATGTATTAATTCACGTATTATACGCATGTAAATGTGCATGTATGTATTTATATAGTAATCCCAAATAATCCGTATCGAAACAAGTTATATTTTATACAAGTGGGTAAGTAGGTAATATAAATATACCAAAAGACAAATTAAACCGTTATTGTTAGTGCCTTAACTTTATTTTTAACTAGCTGCTGCCAGCGACTTCGTCTGCAAAGAATTCGTTTATCGCTATCCCGTGGGAACTACGCAATTTTCCGGGATAAAAAGTAGCCTATGTGCCATTCCAGACGTTTCTCTATCTATGTGCCGAATTTCATCCAGATCCGTTGGACCGCTCTGGCGTGATTGAGTAACAAACAAACATCCATCCATCCATCCATCCATACATTCGCATTTATAATATTAGTTAGATTTGTAGTCAGAATGACACTCCTATCCTATAATCTAGATTTCTAGATCCATATCTAGATTGTAGAGTTTATAAAATAAATGTTATCATAAATTCCTGGTTTAACTGTTTCATGCAGCGGTCAAGAAAAATGGTCAACGGACCAAAAACCAAATGGACCATAAAAAGCCATAAATGATCCACCTTGTCACGCTCCATGCGAATACAGATAAAAGACGAACCGCTCTGCGTCGTAAGAATGAGACTGCGATTCCGTCAAATAACCTACATAACATATAACAGCTATCTCCGTAAAACAAACATTCACAGCAACGGATGTGAGAAGCGAGATATATATGGCGAGTTGGTGTCAGAAACTTTGTTCCTTATTTCACAAAGTTTGGATAGTAAGCAGCGGGTGTCGAGGCTGTACGTTTAAGTACTTAAACGGACCAGGCCCATTAATCATTTTGCAAACTCATAAAACTTATTAATAAATTAAATCATGCTTATAATAAATTAACGTACAAATATGATAGGTCATCATCATACACCCCTAAACATTATTTTACCTAAATAAGTGCTGTTCGTTAAAACCCAGAAGATTTTCAAAGGGTCGACCATATCCGCGTGCTGGCGGCACCGGCGGTTTCTCACCACATGGCACACTGACTGTTATTAATGACGGATGTTTCAACCACACTTATTTCACAGATCACCACACTCATATGTACGGATATGGATAATTCGCTAATCACATGGTTTATTTTGGTTAAGGTAGGCGATAGCAGGAGAGGCGCGCACGACGCGGCCAGTTCTCGAGCGGCCCACAGCGAACTGGCGCGCCGACCCACCCCTACAGCCCCGCGTAGCCGCTACTGTTACAAACACGGGAACAATCCGAAGCAAAAACATCTCTAACACCGAGTATACATTACAATCATGAAAGATAAACAAAGCCTTAACAGATAAAACAAAAAGCAACGCTCTGTTGTTTAGAGAATCAATGCAGAGTTCTTCAGAAGGCATTTAGGACTTACTCTCTCATTTAGTAAAAAATACAGTCACATATGTGAAATTATGTTGAAATTCATTAGTACTAACTTAATTTTATTCTAATAAAACAAAGTAAAGTTTCCTTTGAGCGACCATTTTGGTACAAGAAATTGCTGGAAAACATAGATCTCAACTCAACTAATAATTACATATTAATGAATGAGGTGTTCAAGAGGTGTTTATAATATTAATTAGTTGTTATGCGTTACCTAAATAAATACAGCATTATTCATTCAAGTATATTTTGTATTACTGTTTGCACCACGTGAGATTCAGTTGGAGATATAATAATAACACATTGTCCACATGACAAGGAAAAGCAATGGCTTTTCACACAACGATTTTAAAAGAAAAGTTTTACTGGTGCCGGAAAAGTTCGGATATGGTTATATGTATGGTTATATGTATGTACCAATAGTTTTGAAACCCACTTTCTTCGTAGATGACCAGGAATTAAATTTCAGCAACGTCGAGGCTGCTGATCGTAAATGAGGACAGAAAACTAATATTTATGCAACTATCTTAATGCTGTGAAAGTTATTTTTTAACATTGAGTAATAAAGACACAATATTATTATTACGGAACCCAACGTGGGTTTGTAAGCCTAGACTTAATAGCGTAAGTACGAAATTTATTACGCATTACAAGAAGATCCCTTCAAATATCAATTAAGGCACAAATTCATGTGCAAACAGCGATCCATTAAAATATCGACGTAACAAAATATGGACTCATTTTCAAAGGTAACGGAGCGAGAGATTTAAAGCTATCAGTGTAATTAATTTGCACCTTTTCGAGGAGAGGCCGGCGATTAAGTCCGCGATCGGTCCGCTTAATGCATAGTAGTGTCGGGAATCAGACAAGATTGCTATTAGTCAATGAATGAGTTCCGTCTACTGCAACGTTCCATTTAAACGGCAAGCGATTGCCGCCGGCAGCAATAACGTATAACTATGACACTGAAACTGGCGTCAATCTACGACACTGCGCTCTGCACGCCCCACCCGCCATAAAAATCAACTACCTACCCCGCCCCGACGGCTAATAAACTTAAGTTCTTTGTTGCCAGAATCAGGCACACTCTTCACTTTTGATTAATTTTAATTTTCCAAATAAAAAGCTACGCCGACACTATCCCTACGCCTGTCTGCATACAAAACGATTAATTAACAAAGTCAACAAAATTTCGTAAACGCAGAGAATACAAACAGCAAGCTCGGAGATGATTATGAACACAAGAAAACCGCTTGGTCCGAAATGAAATATTTGTGTTTCTCATTCTGCTTCGGATAATTACAGTACCTACTCACATTTTTCAAGAAATAATTCCACTGGCACGGCAGATAAAAGAACTGGATGTCTTGTTACTTGACTACTGTTACAAATTGAATTGCTATTTTTTGTGGTCTCACTTTACATTATTTCTCTCTCCAGCCTATATACGTCCCACTGCTGGGCACAGGCCTCCTCTCAGAATGAGAGGGCTTAGGCTATAGTTCCCACGCGGGCCCAGTGCGGATTGGGAACTTCACACACACCATTGAATTGCTTCGCAGTTGTGTGCAGGTTTCCTCACGATGTTTTCCTTCACCGAAAAGCTCATGGTAAATTTCAAATGAGATATCGCACATAAATTCCGAAAAACTCAGAGGTGCGAGCCCGGGATTCGAACCCACAACCCTCTGCTTGAGAGGCCACAGGTCAAACCACTAGGCTACCACGGCTTTTTTTACATTATTTACCTATTATTTATCTAGGTAATTTTCCCGCGTTGTAGATAGGGGCGAACGATGTAAATAGTTGCCATACATTGTGTATTGACACAGTTCGACTGTGTCCCCAGTCTCTATCTGCGGCGCGCATGTTATCAAAGTTTCGATAAATTAAAAGTTATCATAATAATGGAAAGTAGCGGGCAGATAATATTAATATATAATTTAATTGTCCGCGTCAGGACATAAGAAATGTATTTACCGTATTTTTTTACCAAATTTAAAGAGTTTCGAGGCTAGGAGTTCTCCTTCTGATTCTGGTTCAATTAGTATATAGTTAATAATTCAACACTCGAAATGTGGTAGCGCAATCAAGCAGTTCCGGTGAACTTAACCACCATCGCAATAATTTAAACTCTGGTCGTTATAGTTCAGAGGCACTAGCATAAGGCTGTGCATTTGAGCATCGAGCGAGAAGCGTAACGACCGTAGAGACAATAAATATATGTAACACCCTAACCGATACATTACCAACACCATTACAATAGACACATACCTATTATAGGCTTTATTATCTCGCAAATAGCGTTTAAAAATGTGGTTAATTTTAGAAAAATAAGAATCCACCTATACGCCGACAATCATGCTAAACGTAGCCTTTAGTTCTTGTTACCTCATAGGGTCTGTGTACCCCGTAAGGGATAAAGATGTGATTATGTATGTATATATATAATATTTTATTTATCTTAACAACGTAAAAATCTACATACTATTCTATTGCTGGACAGTACTGTTAGTATTATGTAGGTATGTATGTAACGAGTGGATTAAATCTTGCGAATCAAATTTGAATTAAGTACTTCTAGCGGTCGGATTCACTTAAAATTTGGTACACATAATCAGCATAAAAGTTTATTTTTTATTATATATTTTTTACTAAAACATTTTAGGTTACAGGTACTTCGATATATCGTTACTATTATCATTGCTTCGCATAAGTTTAAATTATAATACGCCAAGTTTTCATTGTAGATTTTAACCTCGCTCCCGCGCATAAATTAAGGGGGTATGAATCCGCGTTTGAACCCAAAAGCCTAGAGGGTAAAGTTAAGAGGCCAGTCGGTCAAACCTTTACGTTATCGGGGCTTTAGGACTTATATTAAATGTGAACTGCTGCGTTTTAATTCTGTGAACTGATTTAAAAGTGTAAACTACTTTAACACGCTTCGCGGTTAAGTAATTTCGAGAAAATGGAGGAAACTGAGATGGTTTTCTTCCGGGGCAGTGCTCGCGCCGAGCATTAGCAGCTACAAACTATCCAACAAGAAGGAAACAACAATAACAATGTTTAAGCAGCAAAGTTACACTACGACTGAAAATATGAATAACTACGGTGTTTAATTTTTTATCAGGGATTATGTCTTTAATCTCCACAAAGTCGCTTCAATGAATACGCAGCGAATTTTCATTAAAAGTACTAAAAAGTGGAGAGCAAATACAGCTCAAATAAACAAAAACCGACGCACACTATGCTGCACAAATTCCATAGCGAATAAATTTAATATCGATCAAGGCTATTAAACTGCCAATGTAAATAAACGCCGGTTGACTTTACTATTTGTTTTAATTTATACATTTTTTGTGTAGCGAGGTCACGGGTCAAACTCGGGTAAACACTTCCTGAACTTTACATATTTTAATTTAAATTTTCGATGAGCTGTAAAGTAATAAAAAAAAAACCAGCAAAGTGCGAGCTGGACTCAAATTGATTATCGAAAAATCCATACCACCGCTTCCTATACTCACTACATCGGTTACTTGCAATACGTATTTTGTTCACGAAAGACAAGATTTATATTATCTAGTTCGGGATCCTCAGCCCAAGCCGAAATGGAAATTGATAGATTTTTGCTCTTATCTGAAATGCACTTTAGCCAAACAAGTTTTTTTTTCATTTACAAGATAGAATTAAGACAAATGAACATTTACCTATATTTACGCCTTTATTCAAAGTAACAAACCCTTTTTAACTAAATTATATTTTGTCTAAGTCTACTAAAAGTGACGAAGTGATAGATAAATACAAACGATTGTTAAGTTAGGATAACCTTAAAGAGTTCATGAATAAGGAAGTCAGTAGTTACGTTTTCAACAACAAATTTTATTTAAGACACGGCAGCATAGTCAACAGTACTCTGTACTGTTTAAATGCTTTAATGAAAGAGGCAGTCATTTTGGACTATATTTTCTTAGTTTGAGTTCTCTCATTACGAAGTCCAATCGAATCGAATTCAATATCATGTAAAAGTAAATATTGCTGAGGTAAACACATCTCAGGAGAAAGAATTATTTGGGGTCAGAAGGGGTAAAAGTGATATTATATTTTGCGCAACAGTCAGCAAAATATATTAAAGCTATGTTGAATGTTGATCCTCTTCTCCAGCCACCCTTTCTACCCCACTTGATCTTATATAAATTAAGATTATGCTGCCAAATTTTCCTATCATGGCGATAACAAACACCAAACTTTCATCATCCTCTTTACAAAAATATAAGTATCTACCCTAATATAACATACATAACATAAGTACCTCAGCAGTTAAATAAGAAAGCGAGTCGATTTATTTCAGTAGGTAAGTATACAAAACTCTTGCCTTCTTTGAATTTATTGATGGTTGTTACAAGTGTGTGTACAAGATGAGAGCCCCCTTTAACCAGCCATGTTGTACAAATAAAGTCGCCGGCATTGACCCCTCTTGCCGGTTCCTATTGTGTGCGGACGAAGCGAGTTAGCATTTCTCATAAAATAAGAGAAGGTACCGACGCTATCTTCCCTATATCACCGGGTACACAAGTATAATTAGCTTAGCTCTATCTATTGAATCTGTTGTCGACTTAACTTCTATCTGTTTATGTTGTGGTAGTAAATGTTTTTTTAATTATGTAATTTTTTATTACTAGTCAAAACTGAAACAACTCGCCGCCGCAGTAAAAATGTAAAACCTAAATAAAAATTAACGATAAAAACTATTTAGCTTTTGCGAAATAACTAACGAAAAGTTCTAAAACAATGACTTGATCAAAAATAGGTTTTTTTAATCTAAGTACTAATTGTTTCGGGCTCAAACTAGACTAAACACCATATTGGCTGTTCTCTGGGGTTAGTTTTGTCTTAAGGTTTATTGCCATAGCAATTTAAAACAGTTTTATACTAAAGTCGGAGACTTCACACGAATTAAGAGATTCCTCTGATAAAACTTTGAAACTAAATTAAGAAATGCCTATAAATGTATCAGTCAAATAATATGTACATGCGAAACATACTCGTTAAATTATTTCTATCAGTCTCAATTACGACGAAGTTCCTCCAAAATTCATCGGTATTTAAAAGAAAAACAAAAAGAAAGAATTTTAACCGGTAGTTTGTAATACTAAAACACGTTACTGTCGTTGTAAGTATTCGAGAATGTTCGAAGAGTAATTGAACAATTACTGGAGAGGTTAAAACATAGGAGAAACAGGTTGTCCTGGACAGGCATTAGCCTCGGGCTAACTCTTGCTTCCGAGCCTGAGACAGGCAAGACAACTACCCACTTCTACACGAGAAACAGTTAACAATGTTTGTCGAACACATTTGTTACATCAAGTAATAAAGTTCAGACTACAATTTTTATTTGGAATAAAGTGAAATGGTTTTAATTTTGTACTCTTATTTCTTTCCTTTTCGTTACGAATTGAGTCGATTAGACGGAATCATTTATATAAGAATTGACATTCGGTAAAACGGAGATAAAAAATGTTTTCCTGTGCTAATGGTTTTACGGGTGACCGAGCATCTTAATCTATTAATAGCTTGCCCAAGAAAAACATTTAGGTTGCTCCAATAATTGGTAACAGGTCATTTTGGTACAAATGCCAAACTGCATAGAATGTTGAGATGTTACACTGTCAAAAAGTAAAAAATGTTTGTGCCACCAGGCCAATTTGTCTGAATATTTTAGGGGCAAAATATGCTACGGTCAACATGCACTTTTAGACAAAATGTTTCCAAGGCAGCTTTCACGATGGCCTAGACGTCTTTGTGTCTGAAAGTTTTCAGGAGAGAATACTCTGGAGTCAAAATGTTCAATACGCTATTTGACATGACATTTTACAAGCATTTTGACATTAATATAATACTTTTTGACTTTTGCACATTTTGATAAGATAATTTTCTAATAAACTATCTATTGATATTGAAATAGTCTTACAATCATTATAACAAAACAGAAGCAAGTCAAAACTAACATGTTATGTAACTTTAAAAGTAGTACAAGTCTGTAGTGGCATGATTATGAATATCAAATTAACTATGACTATTATGAGGTAATATAAACCGGAGCCTGCAACACAGGCAGCCTCAGTTACTCAAACACACCGGTTAATAGGATCGTCTGGTATTAAATTAAGTTTTAAAATTAACCTTTCACTTAAGTCCCTTTAATCCTCCAGTGCTAAACGAAATCAAGAATCCGTTTAAGTACTTATAAGGGATTACGTGGAATTAAAGCTGAAGGATCGCATAATAAAACCAGTAAGCCAATTTTGTAGAACATTACTTAACTTATCTACGTACAATTTTAAGTTTAAATATCAATTATATTTACCATCTAAAGCACTGTTCGCGTTTCAAATGGTCAAGTTAAAATTTCGCGCCGAAACTTTAAGAACGATGCACTCTGATTGGCTAGCGTAGGTCTTGAGCTTGCGCCTGCAGTCGCTGCGAAGGAGACGCAAGATCGCCCCACCGCTGACGTGGGAAAGAGAGGATAAACTCCTAGACGAGATCACTCCTTTTTGAACTCTCAACGAACAAGCATCGTATTTTTGTATCTACTTAAGATTCGTATCTCAAATTGGTGTCAAAATTTATTGTCTCATCGTGCAAAACGTATATGTGGGAGCCGGCCGGCGAGGATTTCGAACCGACATCCTCAAGCGTTGCGTGTGTAACCAAGACTGTTGCTGAGGAGCTTGGACATAGCATCTTAGACGCAGAAGAACCCGCTCAAAATACTGCAGCTTTCCAGGTTAGTGACTGCATCGTATAACCAATCACAGTTTGCATCGTTTCGTGTTATTTTTCGTAATTTACCCATGTGTGGCAAGAACAATTTAACTTGTTACATATTTGTTGGTGCCGAAACCAGGGAACTTTAGATCCAGTTCGTAGTTACATCGTTGTATACCTACTTAATTTGAATCGAACATTTAATGACCACCATATTACCGAATTATCAAACATTTATAAAAGTTGTTAAGTAACCTACCCTACCTACCTACCCGCCACTAATAATATTACTCTCGCTGTGCGGCTATTGTTTTGCTACTTCTCGTCTCGTCATAATTACTACAAGATAGTGTTAAAATACAGTGTGTGTGTATGAACAACCTATTTCTATAAATAGTATTTGTAATAATCGATAACAAAGATTTTAAATCTTCTGAGGTATAATCCGTCTAATTGGGAAAGACATTGTACTTGTATGGCAATCACGATAAGTTCATATTACACAGCTACCATCTTAATTTAGTCGCGCTGCGTATCCAACCTTATTTCTGTAAAATATTGGCCTAGTAACAAGGAATCTGATAAAAACTTATTGTTTATCCGTACTTAGTTGTAACACATAAGCACTTTTACTATCTTAATAGTGCCCGTTATTTATGCATTTATGCGTTATTTTGTAAGGCCACAACACAATTTTATTACCTACTGAATTTAGTTGCTAATAGAAGTCTAGCGTGATACATACTTACTTTTAAGAAATACTCGTGCGTAGCTACGAGAAAGTAGGTAATCATTTTCACAGGTGACCTGTGAAAATACACAATCGCATACCTACTTAGTAGCACAAGTAATTTCATTAATATTCAATATCATTCGTATTCTTAGGCGCTTACTCTGTGGTTTTATTGTTGGTCGTACACTTAGGTCATCCGCGACACTTATATTGCTTATATATAAATTTTAGCCTAAGTAGGTGTACTTACCATAGATATTACCTTCGATCTTACCTACTTATATTCGGACACAATAACACCTAAGTAAGTACCTACTTTGCTTTCAAGTCGGCATTATTATGTGTGCGATTCCGATTAATTCTAAATAGTTATACACATACATACATTACATACTGTCACGCCTCTTTTCCACAGGGGTAGGCAGAGACTATTTTGTTCCACTTGCTACGATCCGATCTTGATACGATTAATTCTAATTTTATACATAATAGTCGCATATCTGTTTTTGTCTCATTGCAGTGTCGTATTTGTACGTCATTAACCTATATCTACCCAACTATACCTACTTAAAATAATGTATAAGAAAAAATCATTTAAGGGCACTAAATCGAGATCGTTTGAAATGGAGGGTATAACTGTCAATGACTTGCCCGCGTTACGTCGTAAACGCACACTCGCGTTCAAGCGTTTAAAGAAAACATTGGAGGTTGCATATCAGGCAAAAAATGACGCCAGAAATATTGACGCGTTCTTGATTTATTACTCGGAAATTCGTAGTTATGCAGATAAGTTCGAGGAGGCTCATGCTGATATACTAAGCGTTATCGATAGCGATTCGGAGAATGGAGAGGATGCAATTCGCTCTCAATTTGACGAATGTTATTTTGAAATACTATCTATACATCGTCAATTGATAGGAACGTCTGAGGAGCGAGTTCTGCCTCCGTGTCCTCCGTCAAGTGATGTCATTCAAGTCAAACTTCCGAAGATTAATTTACCGACATTTACCGGAAATATTAAATATTGGCCTGAGTTTTATGATGTGTTTGACTCGATTATTCACAAAAACAAATCATTGTCGGATACAGAGCGAATGCATTACCTCGTGTCGTGTTTATCAGGAGATGCATTAGCGCTCATTCGTACTTTCCCTGTGACGGGGACCTACTATCCCGCGGCGTATACAACATTAGTCGAACGATATCGCGGTAAACGGGACTTAGCCTTTACTTGCTGGAAGGAAATGTTAGAGGTAAATTTCAAGTCCAACTCACCTCATGAATTTCGTAGGACCCTCGATACCTTTAATGAGAACCTCACCATGTTGACTCGTCTCGATCTACCTACTGACAAATGGGACTTTGTATTAACGTACCTTCTTCTTTCCAAACTAGATTCGAAAACTCGATGCACGTTTGAACGACAGCCGTCAACAAGCGAGTTGCCTACGTATGAATCACTTAAGACTTATCTTTATACACAATGTGATGCGCTTGTGCGTGACACACACTTTTCTGTGAATGAGAAAAGCCGCAGTGCTGAAAAACTTCGTTTAGCTGACAGGAGCCGCATCCCTAGTAGTTCTAGTAAATTGTATGATAAATCAAATTACATCAAGAAACAAACATCATCGTTTTTGTCGTCGTTAAACTCAGACTGCGAAGTCGAAACGTCTTCGCAATCCGCGTCGTCATTACACATAGGCGCTCCACTGTCTGGGTCTACCCTCAAGTGCTCATTCTGCGAAGAGGATCATGCAATTATTCAATGCAAGGCTTTTTCTAATAAATCACCACAGGAGCGATTTGACCACGCTAAACAAAAAAATTGGTGTTTCAACTGCCTAAAATCCTCTCACGGACTTAGAGACTGCAAATCCATTTTTAGATGCCAGAAGTGTCATCAACGTCATCATACGTTACTCCATCTCGGTAGTTCAAATGTTAACGTTGCGGAAACCACTTGCGACGCGGGCGAACCTTCTAACACTTGCACACAAGTGAGCATGATAACAAATAGCCGTGAAAGTTCTCTCGTGCTTTTATCAACCGCCATGATTAACATTCGTGACTCAACTGGTAAATTTCAATCATTTCGTGCACTCATTGACTCTGGGAGTCAAGCTCATTTTATCACTGACCGGGCCGCTAATCGTCTAGGCTTGAATCAATCATATACGTCTCGCACCATACGTGGTCTAGGTCAGGCACCGGCTGCCGTATCAGGTACGATTCAGCTTGAAATAGGAGCAAGAGGCACTACAGTGTTTAATGTCGAAGCTCTTACTCTAGCTAACATATGCAGCCCTATGCCAACTGTAAAACTTGACACATCAACTTGGACCCACCTTCAAAACTTGAAGCTAGCTGACCCTGACTGCCATATCCCTGGAAACATCGATGTTCTTCTAGGAGCAGAAATCTTCTCTCTGCTTTTACTACCGGGCAACATTCGTGGAGGACCATCTCAACCTTCTGCTCTTAATACTATTTTCGGATGGGTGTTAACAGGTAATGTTAAGGTTACTCAAGCGACAGAAATAAGCTCATTATTCATTAGTGAAGGTGAATGCCTCCATGACCAGGTAAAAAGGTTTTGGGAACTAGACTCTGTCCCTCAGGCTATTCCAAAGCTTACGCCAGAAGAAGTCCACTGTGAGCAACATTATATCAATACCTTGTCTCGTGATTCTACCGGAAGATATATCGTTACCCTGCCCTTTAAGGAAAATTTCAAAGATCCTTTCTTCCCTGGCTCGCGAGATATGGCACTTAAGCGATTCCACTCGCTTGAGCGCAAACTTCTTGGTAATCCAGAACTTTATACTCAATATTCCGACTTCATGGCAGACTACTTGCAAAGCGATCACATGAGTCTGATTCCTATTGATGAACTGCCCCAGGGTAGATTCTATATACCTCATCATTGTGTTTTACGTCCTGATAGCGTAACCACTAAACTCCGCGTAGTATTTGACGCCTCTGCAAAGGATGCGCGCGGTATCTCTCTCAACGAAACGCTAATAACAGGCCCAAAATTGCAAACGAATATCCTTGATATATTATGTCGATTTCGGGTCAATCCTATCGTATTTACCGCTGACATGCGGCAAATGTACCGTCAGCTTTTGATTGCTAAAAAAGACCGTGACTATCAAAGAATATTTTGGCGTTTCAAACATTCCGAACCCATACAAGAATACCGATTGAACACTGTTACATATGGAGTTAGTTCAGCCCCATTTCTTGCGTGCCGTACAGTAAAGCAACTCGCTGAAGACGAAGGCGATGAATTCCCGCTAGCCAGAGCAGTTTTACAGTCGGACGTGTACGTCGACGATATCGTCAGTGGTTCCCTCACTATTGAGCGAGCGCAGCAAACAATAGCTCAGATTATAGCGCTGTTAAACAAGGGCCAATTTGAACTTCGTAAATGGGCAAGCAATCGCCCAGAGTTGCTAGCTGATTTG
Organism: Pandemis heparana; assembly: GCA_963854515.1. Lineage (NCBI taxonomy): Eukaryota > Metazoa > Arthropoda > Insecta > Lepidoptera > Tortricidae > Pandemis > Pandemis heparana. Next base: position 10,891,203 of record OY978008.1, on the reverse strand, counting down.
CCGGCCGAGCACTGTTTAACCGATTCTATTTCTCTGGACTACAGTCAGGCCAACAACCTCAAGGTCTTGGGTTTGAAATGGAACCCAGCAAAAGACGTGTTTACCTTTGAAGTAAAACCTCTGAACCGTAAGTGTACTAAGCGCACCATTCTAAGTGAATTGGCTCGTATTTTTGACCCACTGGGATTTTTATCTCCTCTGACTTTCCTCGCCAAGTGTTTCATTCAGAAACTGTGGATCTCCGGTATCGCCTGGGACGCAAATCCCCCTAAAGACATTGTCGAAAAGTGGGAGCGCTATTCTGATCAATTGTCAGCATTACAGCAATTGGAAATACCTCGATGCATATCAATAGATGGTACAAAACTTTGTCGAATCCACGGTTTCGCTGACAGTTCGGAAGCCGGATACGGGGCCATAGTCTATCTCGTTATCGTGGATGACCACAACGACTCACATGCTTACCTTCTCACTGCTAAGTCTCGCGTAGCTCCCACTAAGCGCGTCCCACTTCCCCGTCTCGAGTTGTGTGCTGCTGTTTTGCTCGCCGATCTCCTTAAATATGTCAAACAGATCTATTCGTCATTGTTACCTATCGTTGAATATTTCGCATGGTCCGATTCCACCGTCGCACTTGCATGGATTAAATCCCCATCATATCGTTGGAAAACCTTTGTCGCCAATAGAGTGAGTCATATTCAGGAGGCAATCCCAGACGCTCGTTGGAATCATGTGCCTTCCGGACAAAACCCTGCCGATATAGCTTCTCGAGGTCAGTTTCCTGCTGATTTGCTTCACAATTCCTTGTGGTGGGCGGGGCCAGAGTGGTTGACGCAACCGCCCGAAGCATGGCCCTCGTTTGATGCTTTCGCGACTTGTAATGATTTCGACGTCGTTACCGAAGAGCGTATTCAAGCGTTGATCATTCATGATGAGGGTCATTTCATTGATAATTTATTAGAAAAATTTTCGTCGTTAAGGAAAGTTCAGAGGATTATAGCCTATTGTAATCGATTTGTACACAACATTCGTGTAAAACAATCACGGTGTCTGACAGCTTACCTTCACCTCAAAGAACTTCATAATGCTCTTACTGTCATTGTTAAGCACGTGCAATCACAATACTTTCAAAATGAAATTAGCCGATTGAAAGACCACAAGGCTCTACCAAAATCAATGAGTAAACTAAATCCCTTCATAGATGAACACTGCGTTCTCAGGGTGGGCGGACGCCTAGCAAGAGCGGGACTTGAATTCGAACATAAACACCCGGCTTTACTCCCGCGTAACGCTATATTGACATATCGCCTTATTGAAACTGTTCATCGGGAAAACTGTCATCCAGGCACAAACACTATGCATTACCTTCTAACGCAGCAGTTCTGGATTCTCAGTCCCATACGCGCCATTAGACACTGTCTAGCAAAATGTATTCGATGTTATCGTGTAAACCCAGTCCCTCTCGAGCCGTTCATGAGTGACTTACCGGCTACTCGTGTGAATCAAGTGAAGCCCTTTTCAATGGTAGGCGTTGATTTTGGGGGTCCGTTTCGTATTCGATTGAGTTCGTATAGAGGAGCTAAAACCGGAAAGGCGTACTTATGCCTGTTCGTTTGCTTTACAACCAAAGCCGTGCACCTCGAAGCGGTGTCCGACTTATCATCCGAAGCTTTTATCGCGGCTCTTCGCAGGTTCGTAGGCCGTAGGGGCCGCGTAAGCGTCATTCATTCGGACTGTGGAACAAACTTCGTGGGTGCAAATAACTTGCTTACCAACTACATGAAAGGAGCAGCCAGCACACAACATATAGAATTCCGATTCAACCCCCCTTCAAGCCCTCACTTTGGAGGAGTTTGGGAGATCCAAATTAAAGCTGCTAAAGCCCACTTATATCGCGTTATTGGAGACCAAACTCTCACATTCGAGGAGTTATCAACGTTGTTCGTCCAAATCGAGTCTGTGCTGAATTCGCGCCCGTTGTGTCCTGTCAGTACTGACCCTAATGATGCAAGTGCCCTAACCCCAGGACACTTCTTAACTTTGGAGCCGTTGACTTCGGTTCCTGATGAAGATCTAACCTCCATAAAATTAAATCGTCTGGGCCGTTGGCAATTGATACAAAGATTCCAACAGGACTTCTGGAGACGTTGGAAAACAGAATATTTGCAATCGCTCACAAAGCGCGCAAAATGGACTTCTCAATGTCAACCTCTGGAAATAAATCAAATTGTCATTATTAAAACGGAGAATACGATACCATTACATTGGCCGCTTGCTCGCGTGGTTGAATTGCACCCTGGGCCTGATGGTATCGTACGTTTAGCTACCATCCGTACTGCCAATGGGTCTCTCTTTAAACGCCCTTTAGTAAAATTATGCCCACTTCCTAACCAGTGTGACTAACTAGTACAATAGACCTCTCCATTAGTTTTAGCAGTAAGTAACATTAGTCAGTAAGTATTCGCTTTAGATTGTTCATACACGTACTGACTCGTCTCAGTGTTTTTCCTATGTATTATGCTTAAAATAAAAACATTTTATTTTGGTGGGCGGAATGTTCGCGTTTCAAATGGTCAAGTTAAAATTTCGCGCCGAAACTTTAAGAACGATGCACTCTGATTGGCTAGCGTAGGTCTTGAGCTTGCGCCTGCAGTCGCTGCGAAGGAGACGCAAGATCGCCCCACCGCTGACGTGGGAAAGAGAGGATAAACTCCTAGACGAGATCACTCCTTTTTGAACTCTCAACGAACAAGCATCGTATTTTTGTATCTACTTAAGATTCGTATCTCAAATTGGTGTCAAAATTTATTGTCTCATCGTGCAAAACGTATATGTGGGAGCCGGCCGGCGAGGATTTCGAACCGACATCCTCAAGCGTTGCGTGTGTAACCAAGACTGTTGCTGAGGAGCTTGGACATAGCATCTTAGACGCAGAAGAACCCGCTCAAAATACTGCAGCTTTCCAGGTTAGTGACTGCATCGTATAACCAATCACAGTTTGCATCGTTTCGTGTTATTTTTCGTAATTTACCCATGTGTGGCAAGAACAATTTAACTTGTTACAAGCACATTTTTGTTAAAAACTCATTTTAAATGCAATTTTTTTGCTATTTGCAAGACAAATTGTAAACGTTGCGTTTGTTAGTTCGCACAAAGGCTAAGCTCATCGGGCGCTTATGCTATGATTCGACAGATAGAGAATCCAGTCTATTAATGTTAGCGTAAGATACACGCCCCGAGATACAAAGCAGGTGTGCACGTACCTATTCAAAACCTTGTTGGGTCAGTTCTAACTTGCAACTATAATAACATGGATTTCGTGTAGTTTGATAACTATTCCACCAATGCCTTTCAACTATATGGAGAGAGTCATGAATGGACCCGAAATTAGAGTACGTTATTAATATTTCCATTAAGCTCCGAAAATTAAGCTGTAGAATGCAAAATGAACGGAAAATAGGTAGTCACTAGTATCTAAAATTATGATGATTTGTTTTAGAGTCATTTAGCTAAGAACAGTTTTCATATAGAATAAAATATAGACTAATGTTAACGTCCACACTTTTCAATCAGACAATCTGAACAAACACCCGTCTCAATCGAATATTCCTTACTTAGAATGATATATGACGATAGAGCTAAATATGCATGGGCTGTTCGAGTACGCATATCACACCACCCCGACATATCGAAGCGCAAGATAATGCCAATGTATGATTAATGGTAACAGTGAAGTTTTAGTAACGGATCCGGCCCGAAAAGAAGGATAAGTTACCGAGCGGAAATGTAGGCCTACTACATACAAAGTGCCACGGCACGAGATGCGGGCAGGAAGGGCCGCCTGTTTATCTGTAAGGATTTACTATGTACATTTAGATCTTCGCTTTGTTCGAACGGAACTTATAAATAATTTATTTAAACCTATTTGCACATTTATGCCAAAAAGCGTTTGGATTAACATATTTAAAATCTACTTAACAACATTTTCCTACGTTCCATTTCAATGAGTATTATCGTCTTTGAACTGCTTGCTGCACGAAACGATACAAGTTTTCCTTTAACGACCTATAAACGTAGACTTACACAAACTGATCAAGTGCATCGCTTGTATTGAAGTCACAGTCGGCCAATGATTGGCCACGATGAAAGTTGTAATGAGGTTCCACTTACTTCATTGAAAAGTAGCACAAGAACTTAACCGTGAATCATTAAAAACTCTTAAAGTAGCACAAGATCGATAGGAATAGATCTGTACCTACACTAATGAAGTCGCGTTTCTTCAGAGTTTATGAATGTGTAAAACGAACGCGCCCGTCTTTTATTAATTAAAAGTACTTACCTGGATGATTTTTTTATAGGTACGATTTCTAAAAATTAAACCTAGCAAGATCGATTATCGCCCCCAAAGCCCCTTTCATGATAATCGTTGGAACCGTTTCTGAGATTCAGATTATATATATATAGTTTATATAGTGTATAAGAATTGCTCGTATAGAAGTATAAGATAGATAGATATTTTAACGCAAATTGTTAGTCCTGTTTGAAGGTTGAACCCGGGCTCGCACCTCGTAGTTTGTAGGACTTTATGTGCGAAATTTAATTTGAAATTGAACGAGCTTTTAAGTGAAAGAAAGAAAAGAAAGAAGACATTTATTCTCTTTTGAAAGACACGCAAATAGAGCATACACACAATTGTACAAAAATGAAACATAAAATACAAGTGAAGTGAAGGAAAACATCGTGAGGAAACCAACACAACACAGCGAAGCAGTTCAATAGTATGTGTAAAGCTCTCAAACCACACAGGGCTTGGGTGGTAACTGCAGCCCAAGACCTCATTCTGGGAAGAGGCCTGTGCCTAGCTGTGGGACAATTGTGGTAAATTAAGATACTTGATAATTTTTTCCGCGCCTGAGTGAATAGATCTGTATCTGTAAGTGGGGTTAGAGTTAGAACAAACTTAGATACAGGGGCACACGGCTCATTTAACTTCCACTATCCACATTTGCTTACGTCTCGATTTAGAAGGTCCTCACGGATCGCAATGACACTTGTTTGTTTTATCGCCGACCTTTTAGATCGTACTCAACCTACTTCCGTCCGAGAAAGGTTAAGAGAAAGGACTCGGAAAAAGCTTAAGAAAAAAAAACACGTTATTAAAGCACCCCTTTTTTACCTTAGCTAGCTTTAAGCAATACACAGTGGAGTCTAACTACAAGGCAACAAAACAAATTCGATTTCAGACCATAAAATAAGGTAACTCCCTTATGTACCTAACCTACACAGTTAAACAATAAATGATTCTTATTCTTAAACATATTAGATTCCATGTACATAGGTACATACTTAATAGGCACTAAAGATGATTAATCCTTTTTAGCGGATATCAGAAACATTATTTATCTGGAGAAATGTAAGATCCTCACAATCAGGTGAGGTTGTTCGGTCAATGTTATAGTGAGCTACAGTGTAGCGAAACAAATTTATGATAACACTGCAGCGCAAATTGTTATCGGGTTTGGTCATTCTTCTTGGAAAGAAATGAAATTTTATTGTATATCCCGGAACCTTTTAGGATTGGTCCCGCATACGAATAAGGCAATAAACGTTGATCAGGATAACAAAAACAATCGCCTCAAATCCATTTTATCAACAATACGGTTATTAGTAGTAACTCGTATACCGTGCGTCGCGGTCGCACTAATTGATATAATCATGTAATAAACAGCAATCTATATGCTATTTATAGTAAACAAAGAAATTTGCAATTTTGTAGAGAGCGATACCAGCCAAATCAAAGAGTACAATACTTTTGTACAAATTGTACAATAAATCTGAATGCAAAGTTTCGGATTGCTTTCAGCATGTTCAAAGACTTCTTGGGACAGCACAATACATACATTATACGCGGTTTCTAGTCCTCTGCGGTTTCGTCAAAACTCTATTGAAAGCAGTACAATGAGTCCACTGCAGTTTTGTGCTATTTTCTTGTGGCGTTCGGGGGCCAGGGCACTTGAATTAAAGATTCGTATATTATTATCCCCGCCTCGCTCGCGCACAATAGGCACACAACGCACCAGTATAATTCAGTGAGCGGCCTAGCGACCGCATTGTATTATTATACCCACTCGTATTCCTCGTCAACCGCAAGACGATCTAATTCAAAGGTGAGTTGCGGGACTTTTGTCAGGAAATCAAGTTGGCCGAGTCAACGTCAGGCGGCACTCGTAATTAAAATTCACCCTAATACCTTTCACTTTCAGAGCAGGAGCAACAAACGGGAAAAGAAAAGTCAAGAGTGAACCTCTCTAATCCAATAACATTTGAAATAACGAAGGGTAAATTAACGCGTAGATGAAAATTTCAAATTAATTTTAAACATTTTCATTGATTTATATGTAGGTAAATGTAGGTAAACTATAACATGGAAAGAAAAGGACTGTAGCTAAGCTATCTACGTTACGGTAGTAGGTAAACAATAACACAAACGCGCATTAAGAAGAAAAATCCGGTTTTTTGCTTAAAATAAACTGCTGAATGCGTTGATTAGTTCAATTACTTATATTGAAGTAGGTAGGTTGAAAAAGATACCACTTAAGCCCGATGGGAGTTAAGCAAGCAGTCTAGGTCGCCTACGCATATCAACAATGACGAACTTTACGAGCCACGGGCAGTGACAAAAGACTTTCAGCGACATGATTTCCATTTTTTTCACATAGCGCTCGTAGGCGGCATAGCATAGATGCCAACTTTTAGTTATATGTTACGATGTTTCAATACTTTTCGGAGTGAGAAAACTATTTCCCCATTCAACGATCTAAGTACCTCGTTGGAGGGCGTAGCAAATAAAAGACCGAATACATACGCCAAACGCCAATCGCATACACAAAATAAGACCCCAGCCCGACCCGAAGTCGGTGTGTAGGCAAATTGTGATCGTCACGAAAACGACTAAGGTCACGCGTCAGTGGCCTGACATTATTTGTCGGAGTGGATCGGAAAGCAATTTCGCCTAACACGAGACTATTTGTCACACATAAAACTTGATCTATTGATGCCCCGAAGACCTCTGGCCCGAGTATCAAACCACCGGACCTGCATTAAAAATGCGAACACTATATTTAACATTAAAAACAATAAGTACTTATAGGCAACGTCTCTTTATGTTGTGCAAACTAAATTTTCTGTGGAGTACGAAAATAATTAAAGAAAGTGTTTTCATTTTTAGATAGGTCTTTTAGAAATCAATAAGCCCTTTGAATACCTATTCAAAGAAAGGTGAAAAAATAATTTGAGAAGTGTATTTTAAGATTTCAATCTGCCATTGAATGGATATCGATTGAAAATTATTTAAGTAGGTGCATTATTGCCAAGAAGTCATGCAAAGGAACCGAAAGTAAATATTTCCTGGGGCTTTCAAAAGTTAATAAAAGCACTTGAGGAATATGTGGCCCGCCGAGATACGTGGATGTGGGCACAACCGCCAGGTGGGCGTTATTGACATTTAAATTAAAAAACAATGCGGCTTTTGACAATCCTATCAATATATTAAACGAGCTCAATTTTACATAGTTGTTGCGAGTAACGAGTCGAGTCAAACACACTGCAGCGTGTCTATAGAGGGCTATATGCCTGTGGTGTTGGCGGATGATGTCAGCCGGGATACAATGTACGTCGGGCATGTTCCGAGTGTCAGTCAGTGGCGCGAATAAATGGCTCTCGTACATTTCCAGCTGGATTTTCGGTTTAGAATAGAAAATGGGATTGTCTTGTCTGTTCCCGAAACAAGAAGCTCCTAAAGACGGTCTCGGTGGCACACGGATAAGCCGAAAGTGTGGTCAGCAAGAATATCAATAGGTCCCTTGTGTTGTTGGCAGCATTAACTACATATGTGCAATCAGCCAGCTTACTATTAACTTTATTTTACCCTATATGCATTCCTCTTTCAAGAAACCGATACGAAAGAGAGACGCTAACTGAACGGCACATACGGCATATGTCCAAAGCGATAAACAGTTAAACCATGCCGACTGCAGTGCTCTGTTGTCTTTGCTGCGGCACAGCCATGCGGCCCGCTGGCGCGTCCGTCGACGCAGCGTTAAGTAGGTAGTTATTTGTGTCAGCAGTCTTACTCATGAACATCGCCAAACTTTAATAAAATAAATACACTTTTCTCCTTATTCATTAACGGTGATAAATAACGACCGGACAAGATTCAATCTCAAGGTTAAAAAAGGCACTTAGTCATCTACTTTATATTAGCACTAACGCCATTTATCTATAAAATTTACATTAAATCAATCAGACAAATTAAAATAAAATTCGGTCCAAATAAGACGATTTGCCTATTTCAAAACATTTTTTGGCTGAGAAATTACGTCAGAACATTTTAATTTCATCCATCTTCAGGATTTTAATAGTTAGATCAATCAAAGTGCTGAACAGGGTTTCATTATTTTTTGCCAATTTTTCATCAAGTCTATATTTTCTGTAATATTTAACGCTTGTTACACGTTTGATTAAAACAAAAACCGATTTGATAATAACACTTGTACATGCTTGCATCATGTACTCCCAGATCTTGGCAGACTTAGCATATGTACACACGTAATTTGCCAGTTACAGAACTGTCACTAAGTCACAAGTAGGGTTTTCTACCCGGGTACCCGGGGACGGATATACCTACCCGGATAATTACGGACTTGTTTACCCGGGTATAATCTGAGCTAGTACCCGGGTACCCGGCAACTACTTAAAATACTTACTACTTTTGCTAGTACAAAAATTAACGCCTTCAATAATTTTATAGGGCCCTCTTGTCTATTAAGCCTACATCTACGGACAGCGAAAGAACGTTTTCGATTGCAGGAAATTTTGTTACAAAAACTCGAAACACGCTTTCGGATCGTTCTATTAATGCCATAGTGTATCTAAAGGCCTGTTTTTTGCAAGATGAGAAAGATCTCATTATGAGACTGAGAATCTCAATTGACAACAATTCAAATTTGCTAAGGTAGTAAAATGAAAATACCGTTTGTAGATTTTACACTGCTCATTACAGTAAAAATATTTTTGGATTTTTTTATGCAGTAGTTTTTTTTATATTCAGGAAAAATAGTTATAAAAGTTGGATTGTGAATGTTAGGGATATACTCATAGTGCCGTTAGTCCATTTATTACCGTAGGAATTAAAAAAAATATAGAACTGTCATGGTGTCAATGTCATGTTCATTTTTTATCAGTCCGACGGATTAGGTACTTGATTCTAACGACACGTTTTCAATTCTCGTAAATCTCGTAATATTTAATTATTGGTTTGATAGACGCTTTAATAACATGAAAGTGGTTGACTGATTAGTGATAGCGGATAGCCGCAATCTGCCCAAAGTCGACGAATTTATCTTGTGTTGTGTATCTTGTGTTCATGTGCTTATAGTGCTTATTTTTCCCATTAACGCCGTGTTTCCGCAACTTGGGACGATACAAATTATTAAAGGATCTTGGTGATACTTTCTTCCGGTCGTCATTATATAGAAATAAACTCAAAGCATGCACAGTATTGCAAAGCAGCAAACGTAAAATAACAAATTCGTGAACGAACGACAATGAATGGTTGATAAACAAAGCAAGTGACATGACATGACAGTTCTGTTTGAAAGTTACTTTTTTAATTTTATATCATGCTAAGTTCACGACATCAGTATCCCTATCTTTGTATGTACGGTCTTTTTAATGACCATTTCTTTAATAAATTATTAACGACGAATTTAAGTAAACCAAAGGAAAACCGAGAAACACGGGTAGTCTAATTTTTAACCAGCTATTATAAACGCGAAAAAAACTTAAATGCTTTTTTTTTTAAATGTTGTCAATTTGAGATCTATTCTCATCGTGCAAAAATGATGAGAATCTATTTTAATATCAATTCAAGGAGAAGAACGACGAGAAGAAGACTTTTGTTTTGAAATTATAGTGTTACCAGCTGTTGCCAGCGACTTCGTCTGCAAAGAATTCGTTTATCGCTATCCCGCGGGAACTACGCAACTTTCCGGGATAAAAAGTAGCCTATGTGCTATTCCAGACTTTTCTCTAACTATGTGCCGAATTTCATCCAGATCGGTTGGGCCGTTCTGGCGTGATTGAGTAAAAACAAACAAACATCCATCCATCCATCCATACTTTCACTTTTATAATATTAGTTAGATATTTTGTTATTGAGTTTAGATTTGTTTTTTTTTTCAAGTGTTTTTGTTTTATTTTAAAGAATTTAAAACGATGAAAAGGAGTGCAATGTATCGTTAATTTTATGTTCCTGAATGATTAAGATAATTTAAGATAGTTTCTATATGAAAATAACGATGATTAATAAAAGGCGATTATTTTAATTCATTATTTTTCTTACAAATATTCGGTACCCGAGTACACTCGGGTGCCCGGGTATTAAAAAAAAAATACCCGAGACCTGGGTATCGAAAATGGCCGGATATTCGAAAGCCCTAGTCACAAGGTAATAGCATCTTTCCGGGAAGCAAATTTCAAAGATTTTGAGTCGAGATGTTAATAAACCAAGATGCGTCGTACAACTACAAACACAAGTCATAGAAAATGATGGATTATGTGAACTAAAAATGCTTAAAGTGATACATGGCGAAGCTTGTGGCTTTCTTAGGCTTAAGTGATACATACACTCGACGCCGCACTCATTAGACAAGATCAAACGTTAATGCCGCCTAGCTCTCCGTCATTAATTTCTCTTAGTGGAAGCGTTAATAAATTATGTTAACAGGAGCGTTTACACGCTAAGAGTATGTGTTAAAAATATAAGTGTATTTAGGCGCGTAATTGTTTCGAATCTGTTGCAAACTTAATCCCGTAGCAACTTGTTTTGAAGATTGCTTACATTATTTAATTAATTGTTCACAAAGTAAAGCTTCATTAAAGTTTATGGTTTGTATAAATCGAGTTCACATGAAAAGAATGTTTTGTTCATTTAAAAATATCTAACGTAGTCCAGTTCAACAAAATAAAACGACGTTTTAATTAAAACTGTTCCCTAATATCATCAAAGATACAATATTATTAAATAATACAATATTATTAAAGGTACAACAATAGTGCTTCAATAATTAACGAACAGGTGAACTTGGTGTCGTCACCTTTGTTGCGTGTCCATTTTGATGAATAGTAAAATTGTTTTGTTAAATACATAACCCTCTTTGTTTTTGTTGTAGTCGGAAAAATTTATGAAGGTAGTTGTTGATGGCTAATTAAAATTATAAATAAGAGGGTAGTTTGATAATATACGAATGTGGGTACATTTAGTTTATTTATAGTTTTACAAATTAGTACGACGTTGGTTCGCATGTGCATCGGTTGTGCTCTAACTTTGAGAATGATCCCGTAGAGGGATCGAAACGCGCGTCAGTGTTTGTGTGGTGTTAGGATTAATTAAGTTTGTGGGATTTGTGTGCGTTTTGTGTGGTAGTAGTGGTGGGAGGGCTTGCATGCAAAACGTACATATTTCGCACAAGCTTGGTTATCTTGCACGTAAGTAGCGGAGTAGCAAGGTAAATATTTTGTGTTCATTGAAATGGACCTCCGCAAAGTAACGCCTGATTCAATAAAATATTTAAAATCGGCATGCGTAGCCGTACAGGCACGATTATATAACAAATTAATGAAACAGCACCGTTTAGCTGTACAGAATATCTGGTTTAATCAACGTTGTAAAAGTTTGAATGTTGTACCGAGTTATATTCAATTGCGATGTAATAACAATAGTAGGGCGGCTAGAATTGCGATAAATAGGGCTAAACGTATTTGGCTATGTGAGGAATCCCGTTATTGGTTTTGGGTGAGAGATAATTTAAAATTACATTTAAGAGTTTTACAATCAGAGTTGTCGTATAAATTACATTACATAGAATTTGATAGTTTAGATCAGAGAGCTAGATATTTCGCTTCACGTGAGGCCCATAAGAAGTACATAATTCAATGCGGTAAATTGCGTAGGCTAACGCGACAGGGTGTTGAATCTTTTTCTCAATTGAACAGTTATAATTTGGAATCTGCTAACGTCCATTCTTTCTACCCTCGAGTAAAAAATTTAAGTAATGTAGATTTTGATGAGCAAGAAGTTCGTTTGTTAGAGAAGGGTTTGAAATACAATCTACCCTCCAAAATTAATCAAAAGTTAGTGGAAGGTTTGGCGGTAGATTCTGAGGTTGCTATTGTTCGTAATGGGGGTGACTTTGGAACTAAGGTATTGGTAGCTGATGCACTTAAGAATGTGGGTGATACAGGGAGGGTTGTGGATACGGGGGATTTTTGTGCAGTGCGTTCCATTCAGCAAAAAGTCTGTGACAATGATTTGGTAGTTTCAAAGGCCGATAAGGGTAATTGCGTTGTAATTTTGGAAAGAGATCAATATAAACAAAAAGTGTTAGATATAATTCAAGGAGATGGTTTTTCTATATTGCGTAAGGACCCTACCGCAGGGTTTCATAAAGATGTAAAAAACATTGTTAAAAATACTTCGTTTAACTTTGAAACGGACCAAAGAAAGAGCTATGTTATACCTATGAATCCGCAGGCACCAATTCTTTATGGCCTACCAAAAATTCACAAGGATAACATTCCGGTTCGCCCAGTTGTCTCATACTTGGGGGCTCCAGCATACAAATTAGCAAAGAAACTTAATGAAATTGTTAGGGTAAAATCTTCTTTTAAGCCACGTTATTCATTGAGAAATAGTTCCGATTTAATAGATAAAATCAAAGACATCAACGTGCCACCTAATGCAACTTTGCTTTCCTTGGATGTGGATAGTTTGTTTACTAATGTACCTTACACTGAAACTTTAAATATTCTTAGAGATCATTTGGAAAGGAAGCGCTTACATCCGGGGGAGGTAGTAGAATTAATAGATTTAATAACTGTTTGCATGAAACAGAACTACTTTAGATTTGATGGGCAGTTTTATTTACAGAATGATGGATTGGCAATGGGTTCTCCTCTTAGTCCACTAATGGCAGATATTTTTATGGATAATTTTGAAACTCGGTACATTGTTGGTAATAATAATATTATTTATTATTATAGGTATGTTGATGATTTGATTATTTGCTGGAAGGGAAGTATGAGACAGCTCGATTCATTTGTTAATGGCTTGAATGGTAAGCATCCAAGGATAAAGTTCAAGAGAGAATTAGAGGAGAACAATTCATTAAATTTTTTGGATTTGACAATAACTAGAGTAGATAACAAGCATATTTTTCAAATTTACCGTAAGCCTACGCAGACAGATGCTGTGATCCCGGCTGCTTCCACTCACCCTTGGCAGCATAAATTGGCTGCTTTCCATTGCTATGTACATAGATTATTAACAGTTCCTCTTTCTGAAGAACATTACAGTTCGGAATTAAGTACTATTTATCAAATTGCAGTTTCAAATGGTTACAGTGTAGCAATGGTTAACGGTTTAGTTAGAAAGAAGCGGAAGCGGATAGCGGATAGCTTGCTTTACGCCGCAGAACCTACGCAGATTACTGACAATTACAGATCTAGTATTACTTATGTAGGTTATTTGTCAGATAAGATCTATAGTGTTATGAAGTCAAAAAACATTAATGTTGCCTTTAAGACAAATAATTCTTTGCGTGCGAGGCTATGCAATAACAAAGAGAGGGTAGATAAAGGAAGTAGATCTGGGGTCTACAAGCTAACATGTAATGATTGCAATAGTGTGTATGTGGGGCAAACGGGTCGTAGTTTTAGTACAAGATTTAAGGAACATGTTGCCTCGTTTAGGCTTAATCATCCAGATAGATCAAATTTTGCAAAACACTTATTAGAATCAAATCATTCATTGTCAGATTCAGCAGCATTTGATGTTTTGCATTTTTGTGAAAAGGGTTTACGGTTGGATGTTTTAGAGCAGTTGGAAATAATTAGGTACAACAATAGTGCTTCAATAATTAACGAACAGGTGAACTTGGTGTCGTCACCTTTGTTGCGTGTCCATTTTGATGAATAGTAAAATTGTTTTGTTAAATACATAACCCTCTTTGTTTTTGTTGTAGTCGGAAAAATTTATGAAGGTAGTTGTTGATGGCTAATTAAAATTATAAATAAGAGGGTAGTTTGATAATATACGAATGTGGGTACATTTAGTTTATTTATAGTTTTACAAATTAGTACGACGTTGGTTCGCATGTGCATCGGTTGTGCTCTAACTTTGAGAATGATCCCGTAGAGGGATCGAAACGCGCGTCAGTGTTTGTGTGGTGTTAGGATTAATTAAGTTTGTGGGATTTGTGTGCGTTTTGTGTGGTAGTAGTGGTGGGAGGGCTTGCATGCAAAACGTACATATTTCGCACAAGCTTGGTTATCTTGCACGTAAGTAGCGGAGTAGCAAGGTAAATATTTTGTGTTCATTCAATATTATTCTAGTAATAAATACACATGTTTCCATATTTACGAAAGCCTACTTAGGAAACACTGTTTAAGCACTAAAATTACACGAACAACTAGTCTATAATTTCAGAAACCAAACAGTGAGGGGTTATCTCTGTAACATTTATCGCTTAGGAAAACTAACATCAATTTTGTCGTTAGCATAATCGTTCATAGTTCACTTAAATGGACATTTAGTTTTAGTATATACGTAGCAGCCCAATTTCGACATGACATCCTAATGTAATATTGAAATTGGACGAGCGGAGACGTGTGGGAATAAATCAGGGACGCAACATTTGGCGATAATTTAATATGTGGGAATAAAGGCCAAGTGAAGTATGCGAGGATATTGCGCGCCCGCGCGCCCCGCCGATCTCGCCTAACGAGACACTTATGAAAAAACTGACTTTCCGCATTTAGAGATCCTTTACGTTATTTTGAAATAAAACCGCAACGAGCCAAACGAAATCGTACAATTGCGTGTTCAATGGTAAGAATTTAAGATGAGAAATGTATTTGTATATGGCGCTTAACTCAAAATGCATTGGCAGTGCCAAATTCAATCATTGCCTTCTATAAAACGAGTTCAAACAGAGTGCGACCTGGTTGTATTTTATCTCATAATGCTTGCCAGATTTCAAGCCACAAGGAACTCGGAAAACTAAATATGTCAGGAAGAAGGATAGAGCTGTTAACTGTAGATACTTGTTCCTTGAAGCGAACAGTAATGAACGGAATGCTTCAAATTATGCAACGAATATACCTGACACGCTAAACTGTTCGGTATGAATAAAATATTATGAATCGTTCGTAGAAGTCGTAAACGAGCAGTAAGAACTGCTAATCGTTAAATACTACGAGTTAAGCGACATAATTTTTTGTCGTACTATAAAAATAGTCTTATCGTAATATCCTATCGTATCATGGAGTCGGAATTGATTAAAGGTAGGTTTGTCGCAGTCGACACCTGGCGGCGATGTCACCGTGTCTTCACAAGGAGTAATATTAACAAAGTTTTATTATAATCTTCCAGCTTTATTCTCGGAATTTAGTTGCTACTTTTTCTCAAATTAGAACCTTAGTCACTTGTCTTTTTGCTACAAGCAGGCGTCTCTCGCTACACTGTGCTTCGGAGTTTTGCTTCCTTCGTTTCCGACGACGGGATTAACGTTTTTATTTACACTTATAATTATGTACTGGGGGCCTTACCATGACGTCTTAATGCGATTCAGTTTAGATTCGCTCGCTGTCAGATTCATACTAAAAGTGACAGCTAAAACTTGAACTGAGTCGGAACAGGACGTCATGGTAAAGCCCCTTTACATATAGATTAAATTAACTCCATAACTGATGGAAATCAGAAATGATTTCAGTGTCGTTCGTGATTATAACTTACTCTGCATCCGGTTCGTGAAAAAAGACTACAAAAAAAAAATGAGAAACCTTGTCCTGACAATTGAAAACAAAAAAAAGAAAATTGTTGTAGGTGTTGTTTGCAGGTGATGATCTGTCACACCTATATGCGACCACTGATGTCTAATTATACAGATTTTATGTAGTTTAGTGTCATTTTGCCTTGGGAAAGTCATGGAAAAAGGCGCCCTGCAGCAGTAATTGAGCAAATTGAACCCACAGATGTTAATTTTAGTAATATACGGCAGTAAAACAGTACCAAGACAGACTGACAGACGCGCAACAACTTTTAACCACGGGAACTAGTGACTGAAAATTTGGCAAGCAAATTCTTTGAGAATATAACAGAGGTGCACTAAAAAGGGTTTTTTCAAACAATCCCGCGGGCTAGGGACCTATTTTTTTCTTTCCAAGGCGCGAGGCCAGTGCCAGTGTTGTCATAAAAACATAATCGATCAAATCAAACACATTCCAGACTTACAATAATTATAGAACTTGCAAAAGGTAGAATCGACCTTACCTACGAAAAAGAAAATAAAAAGGGGAGGAAAGGCCTTAACCCACCAAGTGGGGCACAAAAAAAAATAGCCTATGAGAATACGTAAACGTATGAGAGTCGGTTATTTGTAACCCGATGCCTTTTCCGTAATGATGACGTGAAAATAATGAAACATCATTAGTCCGCATTATGGGACAAAAGCCTTTCCTTTTATCGCAAGACAAGGTACCGTCAGCCAAATATGTGGTCTACCATCCTAAGGTTAAAATTCCTGTGCACGTCACAATATATTACGTCGATAAGACAGGTTGTCAACTTGAAAGTTCGACTTTAGCGACACTTTTGTTTGATACGAAGTTGGATGAAAAGCGGTAGACCATTTATTTGGGCGACCGTACAGCAAAGGGCATAAATATATTATGTAGGTACGTTACCAAGACGTCAAAAACATCTATACACCTTTATGTCACAAACTATAAGGTCGTTGACACATAATATTTCACATCATCGCTTCATAGATATTTATGCCCTAGACTCACATAGATCAGAACGATAAGTCAAATTTGTTACGTGGTTTAAAAAAGCTTATACTTAGGTAGGTACAAATAGGCAAAAACTAAAGCAGCAATACCTAAAACCATTTTTTTTGTTTGGTGCGTTCCGGTTACAGTACGGTGGTTTTCATTTTGTACTTTTGTTTAGGTAGGTACTATTTATTACTATGCTCTTGATAAGTCTCGAGTTTTGAGACCAAGAATGAAAACCAGAAAAAACACTGTAGTGACTAACACTGCGGCGATAAGAAATATCGCGACGAAACTAGGACACGTGTGCAATAGGATGCCCGGGGGATAGTGGTTATGGTTAGGTGTTTAACAAAACGACTAGCTCGTTGGTTTTTACTACGGCCGCTGACAAGTTAGCGGCCGTGGCGTCCCATTTTGTTACCGCTTTAACAACAAGCTTCATCCTACTTCTGCTTCAGAATTCACAGTCATGGTAACCTCAGGTTGATTACTTTAATTAGTTCCAATTTAAAACAAAAGCATACGCCAAATTCCCAATTGAGTAATCATTCAATGCCATCTCGTTGTGATTAAATTTAAACTTTATTTTCACTACATAATATAAGAAAGTACAAATGGCAGACTCGATGTTCTTTTGTTTTTAACAAAGTTTTCTCCAGATTGTTGTTTGGAAGCAATCGACTTACCTCCGCTTGGAAGAATGCTGGTCCCGATTTATGTCGTAGGTAGGTATTTATAAATTCTTTAAGCGAGAATTTAAGAAGTGTTTACTTTGGATTTAAATATAAATCAGTTAAGATGTCAATCTGAAGGTTGACTAATTCTTGCTTTAATAAGTTTGTTATTAAAATTTCACTTTTAACACATTATCATTTTTCTGACGGCACTGTCGTCAAAGCGTTAGTAACCACGCAAACGGTTCCTTTACTCTGAAGCTGAAGTTCGAAATTGGTTTCGTGCCGTTCTGCTCACATTAATAGTCATTATATTATGGGAGTGAAAGGGACGGTATAATGCAAATCACGGATTTTGAATTTCGGAGTAGCCCTCCAGCTGTGTGGTTCTTTAAACAAAAATCGTCAGTTAACTTCTTTGACGCCGTACCGTACAGTATCTACATTATGTATGTAAAAATTTGTCAGCCACAGTTGTTAATTGCTGAAAAATATTTAAAGAGGTGTCCAGGAAAACTAACCCCACCTGAAATCATCCAGATTAATTTAAGACACATTGTTTAAATTGATATATTGTTAACTATGACCAAATAAGGGAAAACTAAAATCCATTAAAAAGTGTTAAGGTACCTAAACTTTTCATTTTATAACCCTAAACATTGTAGTCAAGCTTGTAAAACAGATTGAAACATCATTCAACTTACGTATCCCGCAAACTAAATCGATTTGATACAATCACGAAGCCAAGGAATAGTTTGTAAACAATGTAACGATATCATTAGCGAATAATTGTCGAGTAAATGGCGCCTTACAGCGTATCTACAGAAACTGATGGATGTATTTGTAGCGAATTAAACGGAGGGAGCCGCAAGGCAAATGTGCGCAGCCTGTGCCTCATTAACTCTAATAGAGCTACATTAATCTATGTTGATGAAAGTAATAATGAGCTCCATGTCTTTGAAATCGATCCCGCTTCGCAACCTTGAAAACTCGTATAGTAAAATAAAATGGATCGGCTAGTGATTGAGAGTGAGTATTTTATGCAAATTTTCATTTTTTTATCCTGTTCAAAATACCTTTCACAATGATAAATCAGCCGCAAATGTTCCGACTTTATTACGCACAACACTAGTGTGGAGGGCGTGGAGGAGTCTTGAAGCTTCGCTCTTATTTTGAAACAGACGCGTTCCCTTTTTAAAACATAATATTCTTTTATGCATCATCATCTCCAGCCTATATACGTCCCACTGCTGGGCACAGGCCTCCTCTCAGAATGAAAGGGCTTGGGCTATAGTTCCCACGCGGGCTCAGTGCGGATTGGGAACTTCACACACACCATTGAATTGCTTCACAGTTGTGTGCAGGTTTTTCCTTCACCGAAAAGCTCATGGTAAATTTCAAATGGAATACAAATTTTTCACTCCAACACTAACACAAAGGACATTAAACTTGGTAGAAACGATTGCGCTAGCCAAATGCGTCAAGCGTTCCTTTAGCGTCTCCAGCGAGTGAACAACACAATAACACAAATACTTAACTCGGCTTGTTCGCCAGCTACTGGTTTCTGCTCCACAGCAGACTGATCCAATAAAATCCTTCTCAATCCGACTCACCGTTCCTTTACGACATCTAATGTATAAATGGAATATACGTCTTTGATCTCGGTTCAGTTCGATCTAATATTTTTATGCCTCGATTGCGTGGTAACGTAAGAATATCAAATAAATATTCATTCAATTGCAATCGTTGCGAAAGGTAAGAATTTTCAACGAATTATAAAGCTGTACAAGATGTAAGGCAATTCAGAATTGAGCGCGGTAAGGGTAACATTTTCTCGAGTTACCGACTTTTCAGCCTTGACAGCATCATCACGCGATGTACGGATTCAGTGCGTGGAACTAAGTGCCTCCATAAGCCCAACTGCGGTTCAAACACACGGCATTCTGCCTGCATGCAGAACCAATTGCTTGCCGCTAATGGAAACTCTCACTTGTACCTAAGTATTAGATTTATTCGATTGTGATACGACCTTTTAATGTTAGACAAGTAAATGTTTCTAAAGTGTAGCTGCAATATATTTAAAAAGGCTATCGTAGAGCTTCCGCGCTGCGGAATAAAACGCCATATTGGAAGTCGATTGCCCCGCTTTCGATCAAATATCTCATATTTTTATTTACTGGTGAAGTATATAGTAAATCCTTGCATTTACAAAAATAAATTTGGGACTTAAATAGCCCTTGATAAGCACAGCAACTTGTGCTTTCAATATAATTAACTGTTGAAATACTGTTACGTTACGTTGAGAAACGTACTTAAAAGTCAAAAGCTAATCATAGCGTAATTAGTTTGATAAATACATCCACAGGGTCTTCTGTAATATTAATATAATTAATAAAACGAGACGACACAAAAGAGAAATATTTCAAGAGGAAAATTGCAATGTTTCTTGACGGGGGAATTGCGGGGTGCGAGGCAACGCGAGGCGAGCGCCGCGCCGACAGGGCGAAACAACGTAACATCGCGATTGCGACGAACGAGATTATGTGATTCACAGTCACAGATAGATAATGTATGAAACTAACTCCTTTAATCCAAAATTTACTCTTTGTGACTTTCTAAAAACGTCGGTTCAAATACGGGTAACCTCAATTATTATTTCCCACACAAAATAAATCGCTGCTATTGTTCTAAAATAAAGTCAGTAAAGTTTCTAGTTCGACTTTGCCAATAGTCATTGATCGAAAACTTCGTGTTTTGGTATTCTTGAGTTTATAACCGTTGTCTTTTGCAATTGGTGCCAAGTAAAAACCACAAACTTTTAATGTCAATAGCTTAAGTTGGTCTGCGTCAAATCTATACATATAATAAAGCTGAAGAGGGTCGAAAGTCTGTACATGGAAGATATTTAAAAAAAGATAGGCTGGGGATCATACTTAGAATCGACACCAGAACACGTTCCAACAGTTTTTAGACTGTTTGTCTGTATATTTGTGCGCGCATCACGTGAAAACGGCTGAACGGATTTCGTTGGAAACTTTACTAATCTGTTGAGAAAATCACCGGCCAGGTTATAGGCTACTTTTTATCCCGGAAAACTTCATACTTCCCGTGGGATAGCGATGAACATGTCGAAAATCGCAGCTGTCTAGAGTCGTAACGTATGTAAATATTGCTTCAGTATCATAGAGGTGCAATGAGCTATTTTCAAAATTCCCACGGGAGTTAATATCGCTTATTATAAAAAAATACCAATTAAATGTCAGAATAGAGGTGTTGAGTGCCTTTTCAGATAATATATGCATAGCAATATGTGATTTTTGTCAATAAATGAAGTCTACGCGGACGAAGTCGCGGGCAGAAGCTATGTGTAATATTTACTTAGGAAAAAATAAGCACTAACCTAATTTACCTATTGCTACAAGACTGCAACTTCAACAAAACATAGGCTGCAAGCTGTAATTTATTAAATTCAGGAAACTGCTGACATTTCATAAGTTTCAAGTGACATAATACGATTACAGCTCTGTACTTGTAGAGGTGTTTTGTCGGCGTTAATGGGTCACGATAACTGGCTTTTGAGATTTGACACTGACGGGTTTCCGCTTCAAAAAGCAACCCTCCGTCAGTGTCAGGAACCGATGAACCTGAAAAATATTACTTATCCGTTTGTCGGCTTCCTGATATTTCTAATAGGTTTTAGGGACCTACATAAGTATTATATATATGGTTTAAGTCAGTGGATACACGAAACTTTTGATATTTTATGAAATTTGGCCTTAAAGAATCATATTTAAAAAAAAAGCCGTGGTAGCGTAGTAGTTTGGCATGTGGCCTCTCAAGCAGAAGGTCGTGGATTCGAATCGCTCGGGCTCGGATCTGTCAACTTTTTCAGAATCTGCGAAATTATATTTGAAATTTGGCATGAGCTTTTCGGTGAAGGAAAACATCGTGAGGAATCCTTGAAGAAATTCAATGGATGTGTGTGGAGGTTCCAATCCGCACTGGGCCCGCGTGGGAACTATATCTCAAGCCCTTCAATTCTGGAGGAGGCCTATGCTTAGAGGCAAGCCGAAATAGCGATTTAATAAAAAAAAAGAAACAAAAAGTGACGACATGTTATGAAAAAAAAAAAAAAAAACTGTAGTTATATAATCTTTGATTTCTTAGTCTTTAAATCAACCTACTATCAACAGTTTCAACCCCGTCTTTTATACATAGGTACACAGAAAAATTATTTAGTTATCAAACTTTCAAACCCTCCCGTTTCACAAATCGATACAGCGAGACTTGGTACGTCACATCTAAGTAAGTAACATTCATATTAACAATGGCTAGTGAAGAACCTACACAGATTAGTATACGCAGGCTTCGTCCCCAAAACAAAAGACTCTTCATATACGTAAAGGTAAGTTACATTTTCATTATAAATGTAATGTAATCCAATATATTTTGATACTAGGATCACCCGTTCACCTAAACCAGTCGATCCGCTGATCATAAGCACAGAATGAAATTGTAGTTATCAAAACATTTGACAGCCAACGCTTTGTTTTGTATTGTAGCGTGTCACAATTGGTTTTGTGAGTACTGTCACCCGCAGAAGCTTAATTAGAGAATCAGTATAGTTGTTCAACCGTGGTTTACACTGCGTATCGGTTTAATTAAACAAATAGTATTCATCAATTTCATTACAAATGTAACAAAGTTATAAACGTGCCCACTAACAGCCAAGTAAAAGAGAAAAAATGTTCTTGATTATTAAATTCACGGAGAATATTAATTTAACGGTAAAATTTTGGAAAGTAATTAATAAAAGGATTGAAGTGTTTAATCGTTATAAATTAACTATGGTAGACAATTCACACAGATAATATTGATTACATGATTACACTTGTACGTATAACTATTATAAAGTTAGGTTTTCATAGTGTTAATTATCTTACTATTTTGGTCGGTCCGTACAAATGTGTATGGTCTGATAAATGCAGCACATTCTGTCCCACGGGCTGTTTGAAGAGGATTGGGATACGTTCCATTCTGGGAACGTCACTATATTCGTGATTTGAGATTGATCGAGTCTAATTGGCGTATAGCGGGGGCGAGTAGAATAGAGTAAACAGACATCAGATATTTATGACACTCCTTTAACGAGATAGTTTTACAAAATGTATGTATGTATGTAAACTCTTTATTGTGCAAAATAAACAAGACATATACAATTGACAAACACTGAGATACATGCACAAAGGCGGACTAAATAGGCAATAATATAATAGGCGGCGGAAATGTTTCAAGGCTGGAAAGTGCCAACTATATCAAAACTGTTGTTCATAGAGTGGAAATCGCGTCAGATCTTAAAGGCAGACTACCATCTTTTAAGGTTAGAACTGCATCAAAACTGTTGTTCATAGAGTGGAAGTCGCGTCAGATCTTAAAGGAAGACTACCATCTTTTAAGGTTAGAACTGCTTACGAAAAATTAAAACTAACTCAGCAAATCTACTGTACTGCATCAATGCAACAGTACGTGCAAGCCGCCATTGCTGAAAATCGGCATAAATTGATGATGACGACGCTATTTCGGGATTGGATACGCACGCTGTACCTATTTAAGTAATACAAACACTATTTTATTCCGGCATCCATTTACTATTAGTAACGTAACAACTAGGCAATTGTGGTAGGTACGTATTGTGGACAATTAATACAATATATCTTTAGAAACACCGTCATTACTACGACGATTTTTTCAGATACCTAATAGCAACGTTAGAATTAAAACCAAAGACACAACAATAGCTATTAACTCTTTAATAACCTTTTTATAACCATTTAGGCTATAAATATTTAAATTTTCCTCAAGTTAAGAACGGAACGGTATTTTTGAGAGTGGAATTGGAATCGGCATAAAGAGTAAAGCCATCCGACTTACGCATAAGACCTGCCATAAAAACAGCAATCAACTAACGAAATCTTAATGGTATTAAGTAGACAGGAGTCGAAACAAAAATCATTCAAGCTTTCGATAAATTATTAATAAATATCTCGACCTGCCCTCCATTAAGTAACTGATATTAGAAATCTAAAAATAATAAGCTTTTTCGAAAGCAATTCTTTATTATCCATTAATAATAATTTCGCAGTAAAATCTCGTTTCGTCGATATTCTGTCGGCGAATATCGTAAAACTAAGATAGTAATTTTAGGTAAGGGTACCTCTTGCTTGTTTCTTGTGCTTTCATGTGAAATAGCATTTTAAGGCTAACTTTCTCTTGACTGAGTTTGAACGAAGTATATAAAGTGGCTTTTATGGTTCCTTCTGAGATGGTGTTCTCGCTTGTTTCGCGAGTTTTGCGATCGATATGTTGCTTTAGCCGCAATCCTATCCCAAAATCGCATGACGGTTTATGATGCTATGAAATAATACCATTGCGAAATTGCGGCGAAGATGCGAAATTATGGCGCGGCTGGCACATCTCCCTACCGAATTCGCGGGGTGCCACCGCTCGTATACAAACGTTAGTAATGTAGGTCACATTTCGCTAATTAAACTCTATCGATAGTTGATAAAAAAACAAATTGTTTATATTAATAAAAAGCTGTTTTTGACATCTGAAAACTGAAAACCAATACTTAATAGGATGTATATTTTTAGTGGAAACCACGCGTATAACATCGAACATCGACTGCAACATGTAAAGTGCAGCTAGTAAGAAAATAGTATTTAGTTGTCGATAGGTAAGTATAATGTGTTGACATCGGTTGACTAAACCGTTGTGAAAGAATGGTTTTAGGTAGGTAAATTGTTAAGCCCGAGAATCCAAAACTGGCAAGTTCCCCCTCCTGTCTAAATAGATTTCGGCTTGTTACTAAGTATAGCTGTTTTAAAAGCATGGCATGAAGTGAAATTTCATGTTAAATAGACTTGAGCAATTTGGCAACATAGCCGAGGAAAAAGCTGTATTTTTCTTTCACGGTTCATTGCTCTTCCGCAAATTACTACAGTAAACGGCGCACGTACTGCGGCCGCTCCGCACAATGCATTCCTGTAATTATGGCGAAAGGCCGCGAGCTCTGAACGCGGTCCGGGACCGCCAGGGCTCCGAGACTGCCTCTGCGCGCCCAAAATCAAACAACTAGCTGCAACCAACGCTCGCATGCATGCATTTAGATAAACGGGAACACGGACCGACCGGCCCTCAGAAAAAAATAATTATGCCACTATCCTCGCTCGCACAAAGCCGAAATATTTTCAGCGAACGTTAAACGTTGCATCGTAAAACGTAACAGACGTTTCACTTTTATTTATTACAGGCACATGACGCTAGCTTTATGGTAAACTGCTCAAAAAACATATTTTGGCTAAAACCTACCTACCAATGAAATGCTTTAACTATCTCTTGTGGAATCTCTTGTGGGGAAGCACAAAGCCAGTTTGCCGACACATTGATAAAAATTCTCTTTTTTCAGGAAGTCTGTACAAGAGAATGTGGTAATTACCGGTTGGATGGTCGATAACGAGTAGCGTAGAACGCTCGCCAGGTGAATGGTGGGTACTGAACACGGAAATGGTAGTTGCATCCGGCCGCAACAATCGGAGCGCGCGCCGGCCGCCGTGCCGCCCGTCCACCGTTCGCTAAATATGTACCTACCTACTCGTCACTCGATTGCCTGCATACTCGTAAAATATCGACAACTACCAAATTTTGCACAGGCCCCGTCACTATTGACATGGTGAAATGAAAATCACTGTTATCGCGTCCAAGCTGTCAGCGTGGTGCCGTGACGAGACAGTTTCGCAGTATTTGTTAATCTGTAAGCAACTAATTTATATTCGGAATATACTTTCGTCGCTCACCGACTAACTACAAGAGCTCTTTGATACTTAATACAGATTACATATTCAATGGCGGCGCTGATTAACAAGGCCTATTCCAGTTAATATGCTATTTTCTGCTTCAGTAAACAACTACTGTTATCTTGTTTCAAGTTGAACTGTACTCGAAGTTTTGGCGTCTGAATAACATGAGCATTTACGCAAAATACATGTTTACGTGGCCGAGTTCGAGAACAACGGCGACAGGTAGTCGGGATGCAACTGTTTGTTCGCGCGCGTCCACGCCACCAGTATATATGTATTTTAAGACGTGGTCCTTTTTTATTGTGGTCATTTCCATTTCTCATTGTGGTCCTTAACCGCCGAAAGGTATACCTCCAAACGTTTGCTATGCGCGTGAAAAATTGTGATTTGATGCAGCACCTTCCCAATTTTCCAATATCTCCTTGCCTTAATTTCTAGACAAATCTAAAATGAATTGGGATAAGGTATGCAATTAATCAGCTTCAGTTAATTCGCTATTTAATATACAAATGAATATTAATAGCAGATTATTTTGTGAATTTCATGACAGACCAAATACGATCGTTTATTTTAAATTGAGCCCATTAAGTTACAATCTCTTTTAATTTCCTTATGCAAACAATTACCACTATCAGAAACAAAAGTAAAAATTGTTCTTATTTTGCCATGTGTACGAAAAATATTTTCATTTTGTTCAGAAAAACAATACAACTTCTACCTAGCCTTTTATTCCAGTCGAACGTAAAAACAAACAACAACACTAAAAAAGTATTGCTCTACAAATTCCACACGTATACCAAATATTGACTTGTTGCCAACATAAACACGTGAAAGGGGTAAAAATAATCCTTGCTTGTAGGTACTTATAAGTATAGGTACCTACCTCTAGGTACTTATTGTTTAACGGCTGGATAAGTAAGTAAGATGGTGGTATCGATCCGGACGGATGGTACGACCCAAACTGTACAAACTTATCAGATTAAGCATTAACTTGCCTTATTACCAATTATTTTTTATTGTGCAAATTTAATCTTCGCCTAATGGCGGCATTTACAACAAATTAACTGGATACTACAATGAGTATTTGCATAACAATCACGGGTGACAGTTTACTGATTGTAGCTTGTAATAGTTAACAATACAAATTAACTGACGCAATTTGGGCGTGTTTCCTATTAGATTACACTTGGAACGAAGCAGATAATGACCATTTAACATAGAACATTTAAAACTAACTTGCCTTTTTTGTAAACTATTCCTTTCTTTACCAGGTTAGCAGGAAGAGATCCGTTCTTAGGGATAAGTTCGCCTTTGTACTATTTTCTGTGTACTTGTGTATTTTCAAATTTTTATGCGCAATAAAGAGTTTACATACATACATATATCTAACTGAAAATGGATTGGCTTATTTTTAAGATATTTTGTGAAATTCTAAGAATCCTTATATCCATGTAAGGGCCTCATTTATGAAATAAACCATACATTTGTCGCACATATTCAGCTGTTTTACACGTGTGCCGAAGAATAGTAAGCTAATTGTATGTTAGATTGTCACAGGGACACCCGCAAAATAACGGCATTGATTGAATAAATTAATCAAAATAATAAGCCAATCAATGCTATGATATCGTTTAATAGAGTTTTAAGTGCTCATTTGGCGACAAAATGTAATTTAAATACACAATTACTGTTTCGGTTTAATTTAACATTCGGTTTAATAAACAGTCACTATAAAGACGCGTTTGTCTTTATAGTGACTGTTTATTATTTGGTACTACAAACGAATTCCCAACTGCAACGTAACTGTAGTTAGTATTTACAACTGCACAATCACTACGTTTAAAATATCACACGTTACGTGTCCTTCGGTTAAAGTATCACGATTTAAGTTCGCCTTTGTCCATATGTATATCGTATCTCTTTTTGTCAATTATGTTTGTTCCTTTTTGTGCAATAAAGAATTTACTGCTACTATTAAAATATTGTGCCCACACAAATTCTGACGGCAGTCAGGTTTCGTTGCAGTTGGAATCCAGTACAATATAATGGGTCTTATATGTGTCGTAATAAATTTCAATATCACTTACCTTACACTTCCTTTAAACGTATGAAGTGTACTTATTCGGCTTTTATATTAGGAGCTGTCTTACCTGAAACAAAAATGAAATAATGTAGAATCTTATGCGGTATTTTAGTAAAACAATGTTAAAAAAAACATCGCAGTGAAGCACACAGAACTGATAATAAATCAGTTCTGTGGTTAAGCACGAGCAGAACTTTTTACTGTTCTGTTAAAAGTAACATAATACATACATACATAAATCACGTCTTTATCCCTTACGGGGTATACAGAGCCTAAGGTAACAAGACCTAAACTTTAGGTCCTAAAAAGAAAAGTTTAAAGTAAATAACAACTGTTTCAAATTACTAAATGTTGAAGGCACTAAAATGTTCATCTACTTTTGAGATACACAATATAATTACGTACATGTTACTTTCAACATGATTACGTACATGTTACTAATTATAATCACTAACGAATTATGTAGCAACATTTAATTTGAAGTCGCAGCGTTATTATAATTATGTATGCGATACTCTCAGCAATACGAGACGAGTAAGACTGGGCCGCAGGGTGGGGCTTACAAATAGGATTAGACTAGGGAGTCTAAGGAGTATCTACTCCTATCTCATGCCTCAGGACGCTCCCGCCTTTAATTAGAAGCATTGCTGTTGCCAACTGGCGTCAACAGTTTAGATTTCGTCTAGGTAATGTTAATACTTCCATTTCATCTTCACAACACATAGCATAGGCCTCTCACAATATGAGAGAGTTTATGGTTACGAATAACAACGTTGTGGTCTTACGTACTGGTTGCGACAATAGACAGCCAGCCGCAAATTTGATAGCGTTAATGTTTTTTTTTTTATTTTATTGAATCAGGCGTTAATTTGTGGAAGTCCATTTCAACGAACACAAAATATTTACCTTGCTACTCCGCTACATAAACGCGGGTTTAAGTAGCTGTAACATACCTCTATAATATTGCCATTATTTGAAAAAAATATATATATCTAAAGATAATTTCACTATGTGTGATTAATTAAAGCGACCCCTCTGGGTGGGTAGTGAAATTAAGTTTCCGATCAATCGGCATCGATTTCTACACAAACAACTGTGATTAGTAACGAGTTTAGCTATTTGATAATAGATGGCGTGAAGTTAAACAATTAGCAGGACTTTCAGGGGACATCTGGTGGTATACTTCGTATTTAAGAATAGAGGGCGCTGGCATTGAATAGGAGAATGGACCAATAAATCACGTATATACTTCTGTTGTCAGAGTAAAGGATCCAATTAGATTCGTTTATTCAAATTTCTCCAATCAAATTGCTATTACGCAGGAGTGGAAATTTCAAGGGACATTATGTATAGTTGAGGTGAGGGGAGAGCGTTTCCTTATAAGGTGCGAGTTGACTGCGTAGGCTAGCTCCTTATGTAAAATTACCATATTTAGTGTGAAAGAAAGGGGAAAGCGTCACCTTATAAGGTGCGAGGTCACTGCGTAGGCCGTTTTCTTATGTAAATTACCAAATATGGATAGGAAGTAGAATCTGGCGTTCATGTGAACCCTTTAGTGGGGGTAAGCTTTCGAGTCTATAAAAGGGCTAGCTTTCGAATCCGGGGGAAGTTTTAACTAAATCTACCGACGCGGAAGTGCTGGCGAATTGCCGTCAGGCTGGTCCAAGATAATTTCAGTCAGAATACACAGCAGCTGAAGAAATTATTCGGTTTTCAGCTGAAATTATTTAGGATTTCATTTCAAACTCGAGCTGAACCGTTAGCAGTTTGAAGACGCGATTAACCAGTGTAGCCAGGCAGGTAACTAAAAGTTTGCATACGTAGTTTCCGGGAATAATAGAAGTAAAATAGTGCGAAACAGGGAGTGCGCGTTTCCAGCTAGGAGTGATAGTGAGTGAAGTGAAAATCATGGGCAATTTGTGATAGTGAAGTGAAGTGAAGTGAAGTGCTGCTTGGCGGACCGAGATGGATATTTATCTACCTGGATAAATAAAAGCTAAGTGAGCATGCTTTCTATGAACAAGGTCTGTTTTGAATGTGGTCTCTGTCTCAACCTTTGTTTAATTACTTAAGTACGGAATGCTGGAACGAAGGATGAAACTAAATCTATGCTTTAATGAGCTTAAATGTGACAGAGGCTGCAATGAAACCTGATCATACAATAATAGGGAAATGTTTATAGTGGATAGGGACTGCTAGGGTGACTAGGAATGATTTAATGTGATAATAATTTATATTTGTTGTGTGTGTGCGTGTGCTATGCGAAATTCTGTGTTTATTGCTCTTTGTGTGTGCTGTGCTTCGATATTATTTATGCATTGGTTGCACTGTGTACACTGCACTGATTTTACAACTATTTATTTACTACTACTATATATTTAATAACCACAACAATGAACAGTAGTTCGGGGTGGATTTAGTTCCGTTTAACCAAGGAGCTAAAGAAGTTCTGAACGAGGTAATCGGACAAGGGGAGGTAATGCAACTTGGGTTGCTGAGCTGTCTATGTTCTACTTGAGCGGTCTATCTGAATGCAAAGTCCAGAAATGATCATAAATCATTGGAGTTTTACTTTAGGAGCCCCTTGGAATGTAAGACTGCTGGCATCGTGGGGTGTTCTATCATGGCTAATTAAGTAGAGGATTGTTTTATTTAGTCATGTTGGTTCATAGCCCATACAGCCGTTCTGGCTCTTGAACGGAAATCCCTGGATAGTCAGTCAAGAGCTCACTATGGGTGTATGTAGTTTGATTAATAGTGATGTGAGCACATGTGTGGTACAGAAGTTACACTCAAGCTGGGATGTAATGTATGTGTCTACATGAAGAGCGAGTCAATATTAATTAAAAGGCAGACCGGCCTATTTCCTACGGGATTAGGTTGGTATCGCTTCATTCCTAATATTTAAAAGGTCAATTTTGTAACACTTTTGGTTCTAGAAGGATCCACTGGGATTATTGGTGAGACAAGATTGATTTTCAGGTCCTCTTGTGTTTATCAAGGTAATTGTGACCATTTATTGGACTGACGCATTTATGACTTATTGAGGGGAGCGTGGAGGGGCACATGCAACTGTGTTGTGCGTGGTGTTGGTCGGTAATTTGTTCCATTAACAAATCCTCAAATGTTCCTCCTTGTGAGTACGAATTATTGTGAATTGTAACTAATTATGTGATCGTACCTTTACAGTATGAATCTTATATCCGGTTTTACCAGATGCCTTTTCATGTGCTGTGATCCTGCGCTTAAGGCGCAGATACTCACATTACATTATACAAACTGGCGTGCTTGCACGCTATATCTATCTTCAATTTCTCATGTTGTGAGATTAGTATGCTGTGGGTTCGATATTTCGAAGTAGTTGTGTAATTTGTGAGGCTTACGCTAGTAAGAAGAGATTGCATAATGAAAAGTATATTGAATGTCATAGCTTCTTTTCAAACAGATGAGAACCCCACACTACTGATTCTGCTTGCAGATTAGTAAGACCATTTTCATTTACACTTGTAATTGGTTGGATTTGTTTAGGCATTCCAAACAATTACCAATCATACTCTGAGGCTTGAGCGCAGTAAAGCAGCGTATGGGATGGCATTGGAGAGATTGGATGTATGTCCATTTACTTTATTTTGAAACTGATGTACTCAAAATTCCTTCCACAACTGACCTCTTTGTGAGTTGACTTAGCACCATTGTTAGTGCATAATATAAATTTCATCAAGCCAATATGCTTGGAGAGGCTAGGTCTGGCAACGGAGGGGAGGTGGATGCGTTGCCCCGGGATCATTAAGATCCCGGTATATCCTATCCTTGTCCTATCCATTATCCCTATTTATATATTCACTTAATTTCCCTTCCTTGATCCTTGGTCTTTATCATATTTTATTTATCTATCTACTCACACATCACTAAACAGCTATGTTATTTAAGAAAGAAAAAAACTATTATTATTATTTTTCCTATCATTTTACCATTACTCTTGTATGCCATAGCTTTGCGAATTACCATTTTGCCTGATTTCACTTTGAGACATACCACATTTTACGAATTATGGATTACTAAAACAAAAAAGTACACAACGTAGGATCCAATAAGTTCTAGACAATTACAGTTATTATGGCCTATAAAAATATCACTCTTCATATTGATGGTATTGTTTCAATATTTAATTATTGAAAGGATATTTATCATAGTAGAGTTTGTCATCCTGGATCATCTCAATATTTTATTAAGAGGCCCATGAATGTTACATAGCGGAGTAGCTAGGTGAATATTTTGTGTTCATTAGAAATTTAACGGTCAAAACTCACACTTTTTCAATAACCCTGGAATAACACTTATTTTAAGCACAGTTATTTAAGTAGGTTAGTTACGCTTTGAATGGTTGGTATTAGCGGGATCCTCTTAGCGTAGAATTGTAACGACAGCAAAGAAGCTGCAATAGAGAAGGTATGGGCAGTTGGCAGTTACCTTGCAGTTGGAACGAGGACCATCTACAAAGGGAAATAACTCTACAGAACAACGCCTGAAGGAGTCTACTACAAATAATATTTTATTAATTATGTCTTCGTTTATATTAAAATCATGCAGAAGAATTTATAGGTTAAATAGATGACTTTATTAAAAAAAACTCTCTCTTTGTTTCATTTGTTACTTATTTAATATGCCAAGGATCACAAGAGTAGGTAGTAGGTATTGATTTTTACAGGTGAAACAAAGTGACCCAAAGTTCCCATATATTTTTTGTCCTTCCATTCCGCTACTCTGGTATAAATTTTAATGTATATTGAAAAGGTCACAAAATGGAAAAATAACTTTGGAACCCTTTTTCTTACTACCTTCTAGCAACATGGAAAAATTAAATATTGTCGAAGATAGATGTAGGCAGCTTAAAACTATAAAAAGCGACTAGCTGATTGTGAGTGGACTCTATTCGTAACATAATTAAATTATCGTTTCGACTTTTTCCAAATAGTTCTTTATGAAAAGAAAACCCAATAAAAAAGACTTTGTCGAAGTCAGCCGCAGCTTTAGACATGTTTAACTTAATATTTTATAGTGGATTAACCTGTCAGATCCTTAATCTTCTGTAGCACAGATCAATTGCCCCGGGGGTTTTTTGTTTGTTACTCAATCACGCAGCGAGTATAGCGGATAATGGATGGGATTAGGCTTACTTTCCCGGGACTGTCATGTTACTGGGGAGGCGTATCATGCCAGTGTTGAGGATTAATTAACTAGCGTAGCGATAATACGAGGCAAAGTGGAGAAAATCTAAGAGGCTTTGTGACTGCATTTATTAATATACCTATATGTCAATCCGCTTCAACGTAGAAAAATTGTGGCCGATTGATTTTTTCAGGTTTTTCTGACTTTTAATTCAAAGTGTGATTTTGATTTTAACCATGCTCAAGTTTAAAGACTTTTTTCTTTTATAATGCACCCAGGACGTCTAGCACGACAGCGCACAAGAGTCGCGTCGCGCGCGAGATAGATTACCCGTCTCTTTCCGGAACGAACACTAAGAAAAGGACGGACAATGTATCTCGCGCGCGACGCGACTTTTGTGCGCTGTCGTGCTAGACGTGCTGGAAAGTATGACTGATGTAATGGGTCCAAAATAGATTTTTCCAATACCTACCTACCTAGCTTGGTTTACGAGTATTTTTCTGTAGAGATACGGGACGTTTTAAAAAGGAATCCCTGCTAAAAGAATGTTTCTCTTTAGGAAATAAGTACCAAGGTAGTAACAGATATACCTTCAACGAAAGAGCTTGTGGTAGATCTTGTTCGACAAATTAAACCAGGTTTATCGAATCCAATTTTTGTTAGAAAAATGAAAAGCTTTTGAACTAAAACCAGATACTTTTGTGATACCAAACACAATGTAACACTAAGCAATAATAGGTATGTATATTTTTTTATATTTTGCTTTGAAAATACGAAATAAAATACTTCTCC
This sequence comes from Pandemis heparana, assembly GCA_963854515.1. Classification (NCBI taxonomy): domain Eukaryota; kingdom Metazoa; phylum Arthropoda; class Insecta; order Lepidoptera; family Tortricidae; genus Pandemis; species Pandemis heparana. Next base: position 10,857,730 of record OY978008.1, on the reverse strand, counting down.
AGGAAAACACAAACGATAATATCATTTTTACCGCCTTATTGTGTGGCTCTTTTGCATTTTAATAGAGATAACGATTCTTTTATACAATAAGTACAAAGAAAAATTGTAACGTAATAAACTTAAAGGAATATTTTTCTTTTGCTTTATGATATCAGTTGAACTTTTCCGAATATTTGTCTTTGTAACAGGTAACATTTTACCATTATTTAATTTAATTGAGCGTCTCCACTAAAGAGCAACAGAAAAGGAAACTCTAGGTACTGAAAGGGCATGGATAGTATATTTATCTGTGTGTGGTACCTATATAATTGAGGTTGAATGTATTTTGCTATAGAAACACTTGAAAGAAGAAGCGTAAGTGTGACTCGCCTAGGTCAGTTTTTATTTATAACAGTTCCTACATCAAAAAAAAACAAGAAGTCGTCACATTTCAACGGTTTCTAGAATTGTCAGTCAAGCTATTTGTTTACTAACACTAATCTAGGCTGAAGGTACATGCAGGATTTATTATTTACTAGCTGTTGCCAGCGACTTCGTCTGCAAAAAATTCGTTTATCGCTATCCTGCGGGAACTATGCAATTTTCCGGGATAAAAAGTAGCCTATGTGCTATTCCAGACTTTTTTTTATCTATGTGCCGAATTTCATCCAGATCCGTTGGGCCATTCTGGCGTGATTGAGTAACAAACAAACAAACATCCATCCATCCATCCATCCATACTTTCGCATTTATAATATTAGTTAGATAGTTAGATGTTAAAATAATTATACAGTCAATAAAGATTTCCAGAAATCATTTTTAACATTTTCCTAAAAGTGTACCTATTCAACGCGAGCAAAGCGACGGGCGCCATCTATGTAAGTCATCTATTCATAGTCATTGTATTGTATAGACATACATATAAATAAAACTGAATCACTGAACGTTAACAATCCTAAGCGCAAAACGGCTAAACCAACTTAGATAATCTTTCTTTTAACTAAGTACCTCTATTTATTGAAGTGTCAGAGCTCAGGGGCCCGATTTTCGAAAGCACATGTGTGAAAATACCACTCGAAAGTGGTGAAAAATTGTGCTGAATTTGAAATACGAGTAGCTTAGAAGATACTTACGGCTCTCATTAATCATGTGGACTAGTCAAAAATTTGATTAGAGCCATAGTTGTGAAGATATAAGCAGATTTATACCACTTTCGAGTGATGTGCTTTCAAAAATGAAATTGCCCAGTTAAATGAAACATAACTGACAGAACGACATCTGTCGGGTCATCTAGTAAATGATAGGTACAAAATACTAGCAGCAGAGACTATGTGCGCCATCTGTAGGGGCGGAAAAGAACGAAATACTACAGCTTCTGAACACGTTACTAAACTTAGTACAAAAGCATTGTACAGCGCCATCTAGCGGAGGGTAGCTAAAGTAAAACAAACAGAAGACAAGTAACACCCTAAGCTTTACGACACAACTACTCGACAGAGATGGCGTTATGATGTCGTTTCTATGAGGTTTCACCGGAGATATATAGGTGGCGCTACTGATTTCATTTCAGCCATGTTACTTCGTTTTTTAACATTAGCAAGAAGGTAAGCAATTTTGACATAACCTTTTATAGAAACCCGGTTTTTAAAAATCGGTAACTGGAAAATATACCAGACAAACCAATACCCCAACAAAACAATGACAATATTCCAGGGATTTTAAATTGAAACGTACTATTTTTTTTTTACCGTTTCTCAATAAAAAGACATGTCAAGATTGTTTACCTTCTTTCTAATGCTAAAAAACCGAAGTATAGAAAGTCAATCAGTGTATTAAAAAAGTCAATCAATAAATATCAATACCATTTGAAATTAACTTCCAAAGTACTACTACAAAACTTTCCCAAAGAATATAAAACAAATCGCTTTGTTTATTATAGGTACATACTGTATTATGTTCCGGAGAACGATTTTCCAGTTTCAACCGTGGGTGGTTTGAATAGATGAGACTTCTGAGATTTAAGACAGCGCAATAATCAAGCCTACCCTGCGAGACAAACGAACCGAAATTCATTTTTATATTTATAGATAGATGAATAGGAAATACTGCAAAAACAACCAGAGTAAATATAAATATAATCTGCACCTTGAATAATTTATTTCCGCTCTGTGTAAAAATCATGGAATCGGAATGGATTTAATTAAAACGTTCTTAAAGAAACTCAAAATGCGAAAAATTCCTCTCATAAAAATTCTCTGAAACTGTTAGTGCTAATTCCGTACAATTTTTTCCTCAAACTCGCAATTCAATTGAGTTTTTGTACAGAGTCCGATTAGCGGAGGTAGAGTACCTACTGCTATAGGAATTCGATAAGAAAGGCTTTGATGGATACAATGAGTGGAAAAGCTACAAAGGCTCATGTTTTGATATAGATGGTAGAAAATTGAACAATACACGTGGAGTGATATCTCTTTAGGACGCGGCGTAGCCGGCATCAACGTTACTTTTGTGGCCGCCACAGAAGAAGGGTAACCGGATTACTGCGCCGCATAAAAGCTACGCGGGAAGCAAACAAAGCCTCGACAAAGGACACTGCGGCCGTCACATTGAGCATTTTTTTTATTACGAAATGCTGTTATATTCGTCAAAATTATGACGCAAGAGCTTATTTCACCGTTTCGTGATCTAGCAACATGTTTGATTTGACTTAACTCCAGTTTCTAAATTCACAACTTTGAAACCTAGACGATTCTCTGCATCGAACAAACAAATTACAATTTGATTTAACGAAAGTTCTTGTAGGTGAAACACTTAATACGCTTTTTTAAGAACAAAGCAAACGCAAAGAAAATTGAACGGTTTATGAACAGTACTTTAGCTGAGAACCGTTTCGCACACAAAGCTGTATTTTCAGAGTAATTTTTGCTTTTCATTGAAGACCGGATAGCTTGGTGTGGCAAATAACGTTTATGAAACTTCAAGTTGCGGGTTCAAATCCGTTGCGTTATATCCGATGCGTAGCACCCAGTACTAGATTTGCTCAGCTAAAAATTAGTTCAGTTGATGTGAAATTGGTTCACGTTATTTATTATTACACTAGCTCTACGTATTGCCCGCGAATCCGTCTGCAAAGAATGGAAACTGCAATTTTCCGGAATAAAAAGTAGCCTATTTGTTAATCCACTCTATGCTGGATATTACCCAGATCTGTTTAGCCATTCTGGAGTGAAATAGTAGGTAATAAATATCCAATACATACATCCTCACAAACTTTTGCATTTATAATGCTAATAGGTAACAAGCTATTTAGCTAGCTAAATTCAAACATAGCGCCAAAATACAAAATCTTTCAGCGGATAGCCTTTTGCTTTGTTCCTGTTGCTCATATACCTACATTAGCAAGCAATGAAAATGGAGAGCCATTTTAGAGGCCAATTAATTCTAGTTGCAAATAAAAAGAAAAACCTATACTTTCCTCTGGTAAGCGTGCATTTATGGACAGCAGTAACCTACACGCTCGTTCGCCGGCCTTCTCATTAAAAAAAACAATATTGAAGAATAAAATTACGACTGTAGTCTATTAAAAAAAAAACATTGCAATAAATTACACCACAAAATAATGAATACCTACCTAAGTAATTCAATTTTATTAATGTTCATTCATTTTAAACTTTTGTATAACATAAAAGCGACAACCTCAACGGGAAATCAACAAGAATTTTCTTTCATTGCGACATACTTTACATCTCGCCAATTGGAATGCGTGAAGCTTATTTTTCGTATCTCGAATACGGTTAAAGCGCATGCAATTGAAATGCTCATTCCGTGTCAGCGGCAGAAAAATTTAAATAGGATTACAGCGGTAGGCAGCAGGGGCGGGACAGGTGACCGCGGCAGCGCGCGGCGTGCGGTCGCCGCTCGCACTCGGATTCGCTAATTAATTCCAAACGCGCCCATTTCCAAGGCAACCAGGTAGTTGAGAAACGAGCTAAATGCCCCTTTAATGTACACTATCACTGGCACACTACGACGCATTTCGCTTTGCACCGGACTCAGCTCGTTTTCCATGTGTACCGTCGTGTCGCCTGCAGACGGGGCCCGGCTGAGTAAAGTTTCAAAGCGTGAGATACTCGAGTACCTTTCATTTGATAGAGAAATGTGTTTTATGTTTTACGGCATTTTCAGCCCGCGGTACGTGTTTGGTACGTCTTGTCCAGTGGGTCATTTCTAATTGCATTTTATGAGGTCACTCTGATGGACTAGCAAATAATTATATTATTTCACATAAACTCTGAAAAACTTGGTCGCGCGAGCAGGGTTTTGAACCCACGATACTCAATTCGAGAGGCACAACATTAAAGGCTACCGGCTTTTGTAACTCTCATTACCCCATAGAAAGATAATTCGTGTGTTCGTGCCATAACATTTGAAGCTACCCGACCATAGAACCCGACTCAAGCCTACTTCGGTTACACGCCTGCAAAAACGTACCTCTATGCATACACACGTCACAAAGAAATTGTAGGGACTCGTTTGTTTCATGGCAACTCTTTGTCTAACAGCTAATTGTTTTAACATATTTAAGCATCGAGAGGGAAGCTCGGGTCTGGCTGGCCGTACTTAACAAGACGGTATTAGATGGCAGGATGAATCCGACTATTTTCTGAACGACTTGTCAAAGACGACTCAAAGCCGGTTAGCTTTAGAAGAAGTCAAGAGGCCTTTTACCCATTAAGCAGAGCAAGTGGGCACAGAAAAGATGATTATAATACCAATCTCAATGTTTTTGTCTACTAAATAAAACAGTATCTTTTTTGTAAAACTGACGCCGTTTAAGTTAGCCATTGTTTTATTTTAACTGCTATAACTTACACGAACGGTGCTAGAAGTTAGCACAATTTGTCTATCTTTTAGTCTAACTATTGGGTCGCAGGACTGCAAAAGGGCTCATCACTGACGTCTTTTTCAATAGGTAACTATAATAATATTTAATTACTTAAATTTAAAGTAAAATTCAGTTACAATTCCAATTTATAAGGGTAGGTACAGTTAGTTCAGTTTTCGCGTCACATGATACCTAATTCAATCTAGTTTTAATGCTTCATGATTTACCATGATTATCGAAATCGATGATCATGATGCATGGAATATCGAGCTCATCAAAGTTAACCTCGGTCTATATCCCGTAGAAAACATTTAGATATGCACACTAGTAAAGAATTAATAGATGCGCATAATGCGTGGTGTGAATGTTGTACGAACTAATTGATCAGAAACATATCATTACGCTCGAATAATCCACTCCGAAATACAGCGGCTCCAAGTGGAGGTCATTTTAACAATATTTTGCTTAATTAAATTCCGGAAATGGTTACTACGACTATGTAACACATTGTTTCTGCGAACCATATTAATAAATTTGATAACTCAACCAATTTCCTGCGATGTCCTACGACCTCTATACAGACAGCCACATAATATGTCATCATCATCATCATCATCATCATCAGCCTACAGCAATTCACTGCTGGACATGTCTCCCCTAAAATGCGCCATTTTAACCTGTCTTGCTTGCTTGCTAGTCACATTGAGACTGAAACCTTCCGAAAATTAAGTCGTCAGTATTAAGTCTTCACTCAAGGACTCGTTTACTACAGCAGTTATCTGTTCGCTGGCAGATATGGCCAGCCCACTGTCACTTCAGCTTAATAATCTCTGTGTCATATGTCGATGACTTTGCGATGCAAATTTAACCCTCCAGAAAAACTCCGTCAATAGCACCACACTTTCCGGCACGCTAAGTGACTCTGAATTGGTGAACCAGCCTTACTGCGAGTGTCTTACTGTGTGTGTAAATCTCAATCAACACTACAGTGTTGATTGAGACTGTGTGTACTGTATGTAATATCTGATAATACTTCATAACAATGCAATGCAAAGACATTACCAGGTTACCTTGCACCCACGGTATCAATTCCGTTACTGAGTTAATTTTGCAAAATCCGTCCCTATTCTTTCACTCAGGACTTTTCTTTTTATATATCTACCTACCTATTAATTACTACAAGCGTGAGAGTGTCTTGTTTTGTCGCCTGTCACTTAGACTTGAGACTATTGCAGTGTGATATTTTTTAAAGAGTTTTTCGTGTATAGCACCGGAGCCACGAATCTAAAACACAAGAGCCTCAATTTTGATGAATTTATTTTATATAAAGCATGACAGTAGAAAATATTTTGCGTATGTTTTATAAGAAAACACATTTCGTATAACTAAATCAAATAGAATGTAAAAGTATACTTTCATCTACTCTACGAAAAGAGCAATCAAAAACTCTCATTTACCATAGGATTCGTATTACTCCGAAGAAAAAATGGTAAAACAAAAGCCATAAAATAAACCAGTCCGAACAATTCCAAAGGTATAAAATATTTCAAATTGTATAAACGGAGACTTATATCTTCTCCTGAGCAATATTATAAATCTGTGAGGAGGGATAAGTTATGCGGACGATTTTATGGGAGAGTCATCTCTCGGCATGAAGTTTGAGAGGGTAATACAAAAGAGCGCATCAAGATTCCGTATGCGAGCGGACAGCGGCGAGACGCGGTCGGGTCCGCCGCTTATTAAACCCCACGTAGGCAAGCGGCCATATCTCGCAGCGCGGCTAGGTGACGATTGCCCCACACACGCCAGATCTCGCACAAAGGGCCCAAATTACACCCACTTCGTAAGGCTTCGTCCGCTTTGTGTGCTCTAGAATTGTGCTGAGCCAGTTCTGTTGATTCAGTTCGTATTTGTGCCGTAATAGTGTTTAAATAGGCAAGCGACCATTTAGAATGGAAATCAGATAAAAGTTGAAAATTAAACATGTTCACGTATTCAGGCACGTAAATAGGCGCATTAGTACCACGCCCCAGTGTATCTCAAGAAGTAACACTTATGTACATTGGAATGAAACTTTGAATTGAAAATGAAACGTTTAAATTTATTCATTCATGGCCGCAAGAAAACGACTTCTGACTTATGCCAGCATGAGGCTTAATGAAAGCCTCTGTAGGGTCTCAAAAAAGTTTTAAAAGCCAGGCTAGCGCAGGTCGAGTACGCGTCATAGCCCACTTGACACGGCGCGACCACGCCACGCGACGCGACACCACACCACCCTGCCTCACCCCCATCATGCAACTAAATTTAACTTATTACTTACTCTAATTAATACTAAACACGTTTAAAAACTTCATTAGCTAAGATTCAAAAGTAGGTCTAACTTTTGTTATCCGATATCTACTCACAGATATTAAATGTGTCGCTACTAGAATTAAAGTTAAATAGTAGATTAAAGTTCGTGTGCTGAGTTTGACACTTCATCTCAAGCTAGGAAGTGAATTTTCACTAGAAATTGTCTAGAACGCTAGCAACTTGAAGATTTAATTATGCAACTAAGTTACTTGTCATTCATACGTCGTGATTCCAGATCGAGCCAAGCTAGATTTGCATCAGCATAAAAATAAAAGGTTCGATTGTGCTTTACCCGAGGGTAAAGATTCGCTTATAAACACGTTTTTGCTTTCTACCTGCATGACATATTTATATTTTTTAGATATCTATGCAAAAAGTGACACGAGGAAAATTGCTCCGAAGTATTACGTTGCAAGATAGGTACAGTTTTTGGCGTAGGTATACATTTTCCGCAACGCATTGACAGCAATGTTATACATACAACATCCTACAACCATCCTACTAATATTATAAATGCGAAAGTTTGTGACGATGTGACGATGTGAGTGAGTGAATGTGTATGTTTGTTCCTTCTTCACGCTAAAACGATTGAACAGATTTGAATAAAATTTGGAACGAAGATAGGCTACTTTTTATCCCGTATAATTGCATAGTTCCCGCGGGATAGCGACATACATGCCATAGCCATGGTCATAAATAGCTGCCTAATGTAAGTCTATTTCTATGCAGACGAAGTCCCGAGCAGAAGCTAGTATATAATAATTACGAAGAAACACAACAGCACAAAAATGCTTTACGTATGGTACCCGCAGGCAAAACAGAACTGTAAAGATGGAACTTGTTGAAATGCAACCCCGCGAACGTGAAGGCTCTAGGTAAGTATAATAATTAATTTCAAAATATATTCGTCCCAACTTCTACAATACGCTGATATTTACCAACAACACACTGAGTAATAACTGAAACATTAGCGTAGTTTAGGTAAACTACGTACTGTAATAACAGTTACCCTATAAAACTAACCGTGCGCACAGATTGTAATAACAGCCCGGGCTTGTAAGGAAACGGTTCTAGTGACAAATTAAACAAAACACCGGTAAGCACGAGCCTACCTCACACGAACATTCGTAAAGAATTCGAGCAAGGCGACGCATTAGGAAGATTAAAACTTGCAAAAGCAAAGAAGCGAACCAAGTGCCTCTGCAGCATCACTACATATGTACGCGTGCATAAACAAGTATGGCTGGCGCACGTTCTTCCGCAAGCTTCAGATATACAGAAATTTGAAGCGCGTAGGAGATTAAGAACAATAGCGAGCTGCCTTTCCAGTCTTATACTCGATATTAGGTACATTTCTTATATTTCCAACGCTGGAGTTCATACAGACTGCATTGGGTAAAATAACATGGCGTTTTAACTGCAGTACTTATTTAATTATTAATTTTATTATATTTTCACTGCAAAAACTAAAAAAATCAGGAAACAGTATTCTCAGCAATTTATTAATACACAATGTACCGATTTATATTGTTTTTGTGCCTATGTATGTATGTATAACTCTATAATGAACAATGAAATGAATGATGTTTAGGAATAATGAACAAAAATAACTTGGAGCCCATGCTTTTACGCCTATCAATAGCATTGCACGTTCATTACTTACCAGTCGAAACTTTGCCAAATCGTCTTTGCTTTCCCATTAGTTTCTAAGATATACCGGTAATAGTTTTGAAAAAAAAAAAACATTTGTATGCATAGTGAACTTACCTATAATAAGCCGGAGCAGGCTGGCGGCGAGCAGACCCAAGTCGGGTGAATTAGCCATGGGTCACACGCTCGCAAACATTGTCACAACGATCACGATCCATCACACTCCACCGACAAAGTGCACTGCGACGACTTGCTAACAATCACTACTATTCATGGAGTACGATTTGACAAAGTAAAGTTTCTTTTCGCACATTTTCAACAGTCCTCAAGGGTTTACATTACAAAGCTTCATAAAACGATCACAATTTAAAAATAAAATTCTCTGAAATTGCTTTATTCATTATTATTTGACTCAACACAAGTTACCGGGTTTCATTAAAACAATAAAAATACGGGAGTGCTACGTCAGTGTTCGGAATTCCCTTAGAGCCGCCTCTGAACATTGCACAATAACTCACTCAAAATCCGTATAACTTTTTTAATTCACGCCTCAGAATAAATGCAAGCTTTTTCGTTGATTTATTCCCGACAACGTTGAATGTAACATTATTTTGTACCTGATTTAAGTAGCCAGCTCATTAATGTAATAGTTGTATTACTTTGGTTTTGTTTATTTGTGAAACAATGCCGTCGGCTTTGCATCGTTATTTATGTCCACGGCATTTCAGGGAAACGACCACAGAAAACACGCAGCAGTTAGCCTGCGCTATCTGCGAAGCACTTTAATAATACAAGAAAGTCCTTAATTTATTAGTAGAGGCTTTAAGTATGTACATTTACGTTTTCACTGGCATTACAATTGTTCTTATTTAACATCCCAATTTCGTATTATTCCTATTGTATGCGTAGATATGTTGGCACGCGCACCGTCTTAGCAATACGGCTTACTTTAAGCTCCTAACAATTTACGTAGGAACCTACTTACCTACGCATTTATGTGTATACCTACTTAACCCTTACAGTGGAGAGGGATCATTATATTACTGACCTAGTTAAAAGAAAATCATTCGAAATTAAGGTTGCAAAAAGAAAAAGTTTTACCTCGAAGTTTCGTTGGGAGATATAGCCGTTCTTTATCTGGTAGCCGAACTAAGAAAGAAAATTACACTGTCTCCGGTGGGTCTAGAGGAAATTAGAGGGCGCCGGTCGAGCTGGTCCAGTTATCAGCTAGTTAAAATGCAAATTGTTGTCTTTTGTTTGCACTCGCCGATCGACAGCGCGCTATTCGTCGCCGCGCAGCAAAAATGCTAAATATTCTTTTATAGGCAACGCGAGTATATCCCCTTCATCGTTATGGCCAAATTTGAGATTCGCCCGCCGGGGACAGCAGCTTATTTTATGTTACCATTCTAGGGTGTATTGCCATAGTGCAGAAAAATATGGCAAATGAGCTTCCAACAAATTAATATAATCAGAATCAGAATCATTTATTATTTAACTGTGTAAGTTAGGTAAGGTTAGGTAGGTGTGGTGGTTAGGTTAGGTTAGGTAATATCGGCTTAATCGCATTGAATACATACATAAATCACGCCTTTATCCCTCAAGAGGAAGACAGAGCTCAAGGTAACAAGACCTAATGGCCACGTTTATTGAACATTTAATTACTACCTATTATTGCACTAACTCGAACATAATCAAAATTCTCAAAGCTCCGACAAAACCGTAGACCATTTCAAATAATGTACACAGTTCTTTTGAATGATTGATTTGATCAACTCTTCAGAAAACTCGTTTCCAACAATTTAATCAATTTGAACAGTATTGAATAAAAAATCATGAACTCAAAGTGGTACTTTTCACCCTCGTCCCGTAACGGCATACTGCGATGGCGATCTACAAGTTTATCGCCACTTTTACGTTAATGAGGCTGCGACGGAGTTCGCGCTTCGAAATTTATGAATAGGCAAATGCTTTGGTGTTCCAGTTAACTCGATGCCAAACCGTTTACTAATATCGAACTAGTTATATGGTAAATATTTAACGGTGCAAAGGGGTTACTGAACTTTTCAAGTACCGATTTGCGTTTGGGTTAAAAAGATATTAGTTTTCAGTTAAGTTTTATACCTACTTTGAGAAAACAATGAGTTAAATACCTTACATCTTTAATTAAAAACAATTACGTTAACTTAACATTCGTTTATTTTTATCAGTTACTTCGAGTATAACATTTTGCTTTGTCAAACATATTTACAACAGCAGAAAAATATAGCTACCTTGCCTATCATACACTTTTTCTTTAAACACGCATGTAAAAAAATGGGACTGAGAAGTAAAAAAATCCTAACACGGGACCATTGCGAATAGGGGACTTATTGAATTGCCGAATTAATAAACTTGAAGTCAAGTGATGTCAATTATTATATCAATCATCCTTGTCGAAGTCTCGATATTTTTTTAAGAGGGATATTGGACGGGGACTTCAGTAAAAGAAGTTCATAACTATCATACCGGCGAGCAAAATTAAATATAGCCTTTGTTATTCAGGATAATGTAGCATTCTAGTGGTTAAATATATTTTTTCAATCGGTCCAGTAGTTTTGAGCATAAAATATATAAAAATACAAATCTTTCTTCTTTGTAGAATAGTGTTCATTAACAAAATAAATGTCTACAGTTAAGTTACCAATTCACCATCTAAATATGTAAGTATGTCCTATTTTGAATTGAATTACTTGTAAAATTTTGAGAAAACGAAACAGGAGATTCACATGACCATGTGTATTTTTTTAACACATTCAATCACTGCCATGAACGCATGTAAATATGCAGTTACAGGTGGCGGCACGTAAGTAAAACGTGGAGGGGATATGCGCAGTATGAAAATGATGTTGTTTTTCATACTGCGCATATCCCCTCCACGTTTTACTTACGTGCCGCCACCTGTAAGTGACTTTCACTCAGTGTCCTGTCATAATTCAGTATCCATTTGAATTCACATGTGCGTGAGTTAGCGGCAGCTGACAAAGTCTTGGGTCTGACGGTAGTGAATACCTACGTTAAAGAATAGTCACGCATTATTTTTTTACTGAAGGTGTACTTCAAAGTTGATTCCATTAAAAATTTAAAAAAAAACCACCTAAATTGTATAAAAAGGCAATCATTGTTTTTCAGTAGGTACCCACCGAACAATTATGTCTGTTGTTGTTTTATTCCGTTATCATTCGTTTCAACAAAGTGTTCTTATGTTTTTCGTGGTGCAATAACACAACTACGTCAATCACCAATGTATAAACATGAAAGTGACCTTAACGTGTTATCAAAAAGAATGAACAAACAAAATGTTAAGCTTATATATACCGCACTTTTTTGGAATAAATTTCGCGTAAACACAGCTTAACCATACACGCTACCATAATAAACTTTTATTTTCTGCGAGCTCAACGTTATTTGACTCAACAAGCTATTGATAAGAAAATATTATCTAAATATGAAAGAATTCTATAGCTGTTTTGTATGCCGGTGTTCTAACAAAATATTCTGCTCTATAATCTAATGCACGCGTAATATATTCACTTTTCATTATTATCATTAATCATATTCAATACGTAAGTAAAAGCAGTTCACGAACACTGGTTCCCGTTGTAAACAGCGCAGCTCCCTGCGTTTAGGTAATGTATTGGAGGCAAAATCTAGAAAAGTAAGCAAGGCTTTAAAAGCTCTACGCATGAGGGAAAACGTAGGAAAATTTCACCCGCACGAGCCTCTAAAGCTCCATTGAATGGGAACTCTTAAATCAGTTTCTTCCACATCTGTATGTAGGCACCACTACAAAATAATATATTCGGAAAGTTCGTGAACAAAATACAAACAGGACCGGGTGCGGAGTGGCGCAGTATGAGGCCCTCGAACAAAGCGAGCGCGGTCACTTGATGCCGATTGCCGACCTACAACTACCTACTTACCATTTCGTTTGCCCGCAAAACAACCAACGGGTTCCATCACTATTGTTCGTATATCATTAATTAATTTAGTTTATATTTCGTATCTGATAATGAACGCGACAACTCTTAATTGGAATTCGACTGACAAAAAGTTAAGAGAGGGTTGCGCAAAAACATATTAATTATGTACCTATATGAGAAAGGTACTTATGTGTAAACAAAAAACATAAACTCTAGTTGTTTTAAATGAGAAAGCCATGTGTTATATATAACCACAAAACGAGGTAAATATTTGCATGATAATGATGTAACATTGTTATATGAGTAGGTATACTCGTTTTTCTATGCATCGTATGATTATCTACCATTCGTTTTTTCCTCATCATTAGAAGCCAAATGAAAATTTAATTTATTTAACTTGAAAATTTAGGTCACTGGAGCAATTTTCATTGATAATTATTGTATGTTGAACGAATAATTCTGTAATGTTTGACATTCTGTACATATAAACTGTAAATTAGTAAAAGTAGATAGAATTTTTATTATTTACAAAATTTTGTCCAAACACTTAACTTTGTTAAAGTTCTTAACCTAAATATGCACAAACGACAATAAGATCGATGAAGTTTAATCCTGCGGCATTACACAGCGGGACATCTCAAAAGTCTTAAGGGCTTACTGTGGCCACGGCTATAACAAACTTTTAGAATAATTCACAGCCGGATTAGAAGTAAGTGTGGATAATACCATCGCGTTCCGAGATAAAATAAATCACGTCTTAAAAGTGTTTTTAAAAAAGGGGTGCGTCTCGTCGCAGTGATTTGTGTCGTGACTGGCAGAGCGGAACTGTTGGAATGCTTCCGCTACCTTGAATTAAAAAATATAATAAATATATATAGGTATGTATATTGACCTAGTCGAATCTTTGCAGTCCGAAATTGTTACAGGTTTAGTTGTCCTAGTTCAACCTTGAACATTTAGATGCGAACCTGCTGGCTATGTAAGTAGAGAGCGTATATGTATAGAATTTTAGCTGCTGTTGACAGCGGAGCGGTCGCGAAATGGTCCTGCGCGCCTGGACGACGGAGATAAAAACCAGCCACGGTGGCCGCATTTAATAACCCCATCAAGACTCCAGGCCGCGACCCGGTTGCATAGACACTGTTAAATGAACGGACAAAATTGCAAAGGCACGTCACTCCAAGTTTTATTGACCGCGAAGGCTATTACACAAAAAAACATAACTATACGACGTTACTAAGGATATTTCTTCCGATTATTTATACTCTAGAAGACTAGATGTCAAGATTCGACATGGCTTACATTTTATTACGTCCAAGTGCAACAATAGGTATCTTATATTGATGAGTATAAAAATTATCGACGTTTTCCGTAGTAAAATAGATAGGTAAACATAATCGCATAAAACGCAAGTTTTATTTTCCTCGAATTTACGGTCGTTTTAACATGATTTCACACGCTGCGGAAGATTAGGCAAGACAGGTGAGTATATCTAGCCATGATGCTCAGCGTTTGTGAACTATGAGAAAGCTTTCGATTTGCTCGAGAACCAGGCTCTGCTACTACTATTGAAGTGTTGTTTTAGTGTTTCAACAAAAACGCCACCATGACAATATATCTAGTGGACAAAATTGGAAGCTTATCTACATAATTGTAGGGAGGATTAAGGCAGAGCCATATTGTATCTAAGAAACTGTCAATCACTTCTACTGTTCACATACCTACACTCATCTTAAAGAATTGAAATAGGATAAGTTTAAGACCAAGCCACGTTTACCATCACTTTAATGCTAATGCTATTAATTACCGCTAATCTAGTCAAGTATGTATGGTAAGGGAGTAATATGTAAACTGACTTTTGTTGAAAGTAAATAAGAAAAAACCGTTGAAAACATTTTCAAAAACCATAATTGCTATGCAGAGTTCAATAATGTAACGACTGCAATAGGTACACATATTTCTAAATACATATGCACCGTTCTTTGGTTTATTATTGAACAAAAACCAGAAATGTAGATACTTTAAATAGAACACGATATGACTTAATTGACATACTTAGAGTAAGATGAATATTTCATTGAACTACGTGTGGTAATCAATACGCTGACTAGGTATAACAATTCTCCATTCCGAATAAAATATCAAACATGCACAACAATGAAACGACTGACCGAACTTTATACCGCACTGGGTTTTGCGTACTTAACGTAATAATAAATCACTTGTCGGAATAAAACATCGCGGTGGGCGGGATGAATCTGTCGAACCACTGACAAATACGCTTCTCGTATTGAGCCGAGACCGCGAACACTCGCCTACCAACTACGTGATGATAGATATCAAACGAATTTCTTCAAACAAAAACAAGTAAAAATATGGTGCAGAACATACGGATAGTTATCCAAAACAATAGACTCGGCGTGAATTCTAATATCGCGAAATAAAGTAAACGCAACTTAAACTTGTGATAGATAAGTGACTCCTTTGAAGGTTTAAGGAAGAACAAACGCAAAATAGAATGGATTCCGCAGAAGCCTCAGAAAAGGTTGCCCGGAGATATTTATGTGAATACCAACTAGGCGGCTACTCGGCTAGGTCTCAACCACATATTTATCACGTCTCTTGTAATAACAATTTGTTTTTTCAAGGGTACAAAATAGGAGCGATAGTAATGTTCCACGTCGACATTTAGGTGCGTTTTCCTTTATTTATAAAAATAACAATGCCCTACCTGTTCTCTTTTGAAACAGCCAACGCAAATGATAAGTGGAGGTAAGGCGAGTGCTATATTTATTTTCTGTTTTGTTTCGTTTTAATAAAATCATTTTCGGGCACGGTAAAAATACATTGTGACTAGTATCCATTGATAATTTTAATATCGCTTTAAATTAATCGCTTTATAGTGATTATTTCGGGTCTATTTCGGATGGTGAAATATTTTTTTACTGAAACTTACACTACTTACTTACTGACTTTTCAGGAAAATTATAAAGTTTACAAAGCCTTTCTGTAATATTTTCAGTTTTGGCTGGAGAAATTTAGATTAAACAATCATTCGACCAAACGTTATATGACATCAAAGAATTATTCAACAATACGAAGGATTCTCAATTATTTCTTCATCATGTTCACACTGCAGTACCTAGATAAGTACCATACCACCATTTATAAAAAAATTAAGGCTGTGAAACAACCTCGTGCCTTCATCATGACATTATATTTTTATACACAGCAGTATTTTTTATTATAAAAGTTGGAAACATTTTGCCCGGTTAGTTTTTATAAATTTAATGAACAGTGATAGAAATGGCAGACCAAGCCTGCGGTTTGAAAAAAAAAACACGAAGAGTTATATTATTAAAATTCATTATAAAATACCCATCCAGTACGCGTGTTTCCAAGCACCAATAGATTGTACACGAGTTTCTAATCACCATACATACATTGAACACTAATTACATAGAACGCGAAACTATCTCTTTGATTATTAAACAATTAGACAAAGTTTGGGAGTCTCGCGTGTACATCCACTTGTACTTGTAAAGCCAAAGCCAAACAAGTTCGAGGGTCGCGAGGTGTTAGCGGCTCCGCAAGCACTGGGGATATAGCTCCTTGGCCACTATCACGGTCCCATGCATATTAAAGACACCAATCAACGCGCGGGTCTCCAGTACTCATTACTTGAGCTGGTAAATGCTAAAGCCTCAGAAAACCTCGACTCTACGAGGAACCAGATTAATTACAGCCCTGGGAGTTGCCGCGTCGCGTTCTACCCCCAAACGACTGGAGCACAAGAAATGACCCAGTTTTCAGGTCTCTCTCAATGTTTTAAACAATTGTTGGGACTAAAAACATTTAATAAGCCCAATTTGTTACATTGCGCTGATGTGACCGTAACGGCCACATGTATATTTCTTTTTTTTTAGACGGTTTTTTTTTTCTATTTTTAGAGCAGTACTTAAAAGATAGAACTTAAAATGAGTACACTCAACGTAGCTGAACCCATTAGTACTTTATTACAGTAAACAATAATACAGGCACAGTGTGAAATGTTTCAAATTAGTGACAGTGACAAAGTACTAGGGTTCCGCTGCTTTCTGATATTATACTTCGTCTAAATCACCTTGTATATTAAATTTTAAAAGGATGTAGGTACGCTTATCGAAAACGTTCTAATTAGATCTTTCCACGACGTGTTTTCACACAAAATTAATTAAGCTATCCCACTTTTATAATGATGAGTGGCTTTCCCTTTCCAATTGAAAGGATAAAGACGTACGTATTAGGTATGAATGGTTTAATTTAAATAACTAGATTAGGTTTGAGTCCCTTGCACCTTTCTAACACGTAAATAGTGACCAAACATACTCCTAATGTGGTGTATGAAACCCAATTAAGTGAAGGAGCGGCGGAATATGGCAGGACCGCTGAAGGATCATAAATTAAGTTGTTGGAATTACACAAACGGATAACTCACGTGTAAAAGTCGGGTGATGTTCCGACTGTCTCGGACTAGTTCGTAGTCCTTCCTCTTGGAGCGTTCGCCCCGGCGGGAGCGAAACGAACCCACCCTACGAAGCGAAACATGTCGAGCATCATTCGACTTTTATACATGAATTATCCGTTCGTGTAATTAAGATTGAGCCCCACGGAAGTTTCATGTTTTAAGTTGTTGGAGTTGTTTAAACCCACAGTTTAAAATGGCACAGATAGTGTTTTGTTTCCATCTGCTTTTCTATTTTCCGCATTCCGCTACAGTACAGCATCCGTAGCTGAAACAATGCTTGTTCCGAAGCGGTTTTCATATGTCACAGGTGAACTGAAAAGGTCGTAAGCATGTTGCCAACGCTAGTCGGTATCGGTCGGACAATGAATTGTGCTGCAAAAATACATTTATATAGTCCCGTGCACTTTTATACGATAAACTAAGACTGCTTTATTTTAGAGGTACCATTTTTTTCCTATCGCGGTATCCTAAATAACTCTCAAAACGAGAAATAAACAAAACAAGGTTCAAAATTTTGCAATTATTCAACGACTTATACGTGCCGGCACTTAAGTCTAGCGCTGACGAGTCACGTGGAGAGGATCTACGCAACCACGGATACCGTATTTCCTTTTGTACGTTTTCGTGTTTACTTCTGCGCATACAAGGTCATCGCTAGACTTACGTGCCGGCACTTATACACGTCCTACAGAAAACGTCAGACACTCCAACTGATTTAATAGTTACCTACTAAGAATTTTTTAATGATTCACGGTTAAGTTCATTCGAAATATAAGGTAATCGCAGTTCATATCCCGTTTATAATATTTCGAATGATTTAATACTATTTTGAATATTAGACTAGTGTTTATTTTTAAATCCGTGTATATTAACATTTAGACTGGGCACGATACAAAAAGGATTTAAAAAATAAATCCGGATTAAAATATAGTGTAATCGATTCTAGTCGCGATTTCGAACAATTGTTTTCAGGTTTTCAGTGGGTGGTGTAACAAGTTGTAGATGCAATAAAAAATATAGAGGCTATCAAAATATAGTACCGTTTATAATGATGATAACATCATCATCTACCCCTTATACGTTTCACTGCTGGGCACAGGCCTGATCATGTATTACATCACATTCGAAAAGCCTTTCATCTCTTCGATCTTTTCCAGGTGTAGAAGCAATGTAACCCATAACAAGTCAAATATGTCTCAAAACAAATGCGGTCCGATTACTTTGTAAAGCTTTCCAGTTTGGTTAATCATTTGTTTTTGACTTCGTTTGTTGTATTTGCTCGATTGCTCGTTTCAATCTGTTGTTCGATCCAATAAAATATTTATTTAGCGCGAGTGTAAATCGAGATAAAATGTTAATCAATCAAAGGTGAACAGCAAACTGTATCAACTCAGCGTCGACTGCCAAAGCAGCCGATAAATGGAGGTGACAAATAGCTCTCATTAGAGCGCCTGTCAATAAGTTAGGACCGATGAGTTACAATATTCGAAGAATTACCTATGAAAAGTTAGCAATTTCCAAAAAAAAACATTAAAATAACACCGTGAAGGGTTAGACTGGATTTAATGGAAAGAATACTTATATAGTACGAGTAGGTACCAAAAATTGATATCCTTAATGGAAATCTCCGTAGCGTCAAGTGAAAGGTCATCGATTTCGGTGGAAAATGATAGATGGGATCCGGTGCTCACAAAAGTAACGAGACGAAAGGCGGCTGGAGCGAGGTCAACCGGCTACCAGCGAGAGCAGCCTGTGGATTACGGTCAACGCTTACGTGCATCTTCATTCAATCGAACCTGGACTCGTTCAATGCGACAATAGCAAAAACTTCCTTTACCAGGTGTCAAACACGATTCATCTATTGTCGAGGTTTTATTCGCAAGTAGTCAAGTCAAAAGGCTACAGAAAGGTAAAGGAGGTTGTCGCCAGCATTAAATTAAATAACGTTACGTTTTACGTATTGAATACTCTGAAACAGGAAACATGAATGCTATCCGCAATCGAATTCACCGTCTTCGTCTTTGTCTGCTTCGTCAATATTTTCGCTGCTTGTGAATTGATTCCAACATTTTTTTCGATAAGTAGGTACCTAAGATTCAAATTAAAAAAAAAATCGGGTTTATCCAAGTTTCAAGTTAAACAACTCTAAAGACGACTAAAGTTTTTGTAATAAGAAAAAAAATAAGTTGCATTTTACCCCACTACCTATTATTGTTATTATTGTATTGTACCCATTACATTATTTACGTAATTCAAAGTCCAAACAGTTCACGCTTAAGTATTCTTTTTTAACAAGCTCTATAAGAACAAAACTGCATAATATGAGTTCATTACGCTGAACACCCCTCCTTTAATATTTCAATTAAAAGTTTCGTCAAATATTTGGTGTCAAACTAAGTGTTGAAGTAGGGAAATGTATGTGATAAGTTGCTCTCGCAAGTTTGTAAACATCTACGTATATATATCATGAGTGTTTTGTAATAAACCGGCTCACTCTTGGATAATAGTTACCAAAGAGGACGAACAACAATAACGCTTGTTTCAAATTAAATTAAAAAGCAATTCAGTCGAATTTAATGACCCGAAGATAAATTCTCGTTTTACCATTCCATAATGAGAATTACTCGCAGCGAAAGATGGAATTTTGGGATTTCTAATTTAGCACGAATGATAGCCAAGAGCTTTCACCACTTATAAATACCGATTAATATCTGAGATGTTCTCTGAGAACAAAAACTAACACACACGCAAGCGATTTATCTATACAGATACGAATGTTTGTTCTCGAGTCTTGGATTTTTAATATGTATTTAAGTATGTATTTATCTATATAAGTATGTTTATCCGTTGTCTAGTGCCCATATCACAAGCTTTGCTTAGTTTGGGACTAGGTCAATTGGTGTCAATTGTCCCAAGATATTTATTATTTTAGATAATTAATTTACTATTAATTAGAAGATAAACTCGTGTTAAACCTATTTTATTACTTCTGATATTTACAACCATTATCAAATCACAATATTTTTAAATTGCCAAAAAAATCTGTAGCGCCCTACTGAAAGAAGGTAATTTCGGCGCTGTCTTGAAGAAATAGGCAGTAATTCAAGTGCAAAATAATTTGAGAAAATTAGCATAACCACCTGAGCGGGCAGGGAACACTTAGCTTCTCGGATATAATCGGCCATATTCGAATTCAGCAGAGGAGGCAATAAATTTCCCATTGACGAAGAGACGAAGAATCGAACAAAAACGGCTCTTGAATAAGGGGCCCAACAATAGATAATTTATCGTGGTCGGCTCAGGCCCGATGTGCGTGAAATAAGAAGCGTGACCACGCCGCTAAATAACTAGACTGAAACCACAACTAAGCATGCACTAATAAAACTAATGGTAGTATTATGAGGTTGCTAGTATGAACCAGCCACGTTTGGAATACCTGAATAATCTTTGTATGAATAGAATAACGTTTATTGTTCAACTCTCTACTTTTACGGAGAATATGTTTAGAACGAAGCGTTTATCCTTGTCAGATGAACCTACAATGAATGAGACACATTACTAAACAAAGTTAATCAATTGTTTATACATAATTAGGTTTAACACACACTTCACAAGAGAAGTTCCATAAATGAAAATAAGTTTAATAGAGTACATAACTTACATCTCAATGTTGTACGTTTAATACGGGGCCATTTCATTATAAAGTAACTTTCATAAAGTCAAAGCATGGGTATGGAAGACGCAATCAAGTTCCACTCGACAGCATAAGCTTTGTATGACCATCCAATATCAGCACTTCATTAAACATGGGGCGGATATTTGTGGGACGTTGACAGCACAAAGTACCTACCTACTACGTTTATGCTCAATCGATACAAAAGCAATACACTGTCTTATGTGACTGAGCAAGCAGATTGTAGAATCACAAGTATCTAGTGTAATGTTAATATTATATTTGATCAATATCCTGCAGTAAACTCAAACGGATGCAAACTATACCCGATCGAACTTTTGCCTGCAATGTTTACGATGCTCACGTTAAAGCTCTGTTATTTTTCTACATTCTACACATTCTTTGGAGCAAACAAAATATGTATTCTAATGTACGGCCAATGTCCTTGATCAACGGGGAAATTTAACGTATAAAAACTCCACAGTGAATCAGACATTTAATTATCAAGCAAGACAACTCTGGAGCAAACATTAATATTCAAGACAATGTTATACAAACGCCGGCCACTAGCGAAATATCAACTGACTTTTTATAAATATCTAGCTTACTAAACAGTGTGACCAACTAATAAATGAAACCTATATTCACGGAATTAGCAAAAGATATAGGTACCTAGCAGCTGTGGGCTTAATCTGAATTTCCAATTGCAATCAGCCTGACCTATTGATGTCTTGCCGTTGTTATTATGTACGATCATATTAGATAATTAACCAAACTGTCCACTGTCAGTATCAAAGGTTAAACGCTACAACCACTAAGGCTGAGCGCCTACGTATACTCGTAACAATTGCGGACACGGTAGCGGTCCCAGTAATTGTGCCCATACGGCATATACAAGAGTCAATAATTATTGCCTTTGCGGTTAAATGGCATACTGATTCGCTTTTATCACACCCAATTGTTGTGCGAAGCGGCCACCCTATTCAGTTCGCCCGCGACTGGAATCCAAGATAACCTCTGTCCTGGCGCGAATTCAGTTTTTCTAAGGCCACCGGGCAAGTCAAGTGAATTTAAGTCACGTCTTGTCGACATCCGTCGATTAATACTAAAAAGGTTTTTATTGAAATATTTTCAGTTTAATAAAGCAAAATCTTTAAAGCTTCCCGTTAACAGTTTCAGTAATAGAGGGATACAAATTGGACAAATTGCGGATAATGTCGCTGTTATATTTTCAATTAAGATAATTAGGTCGTAATAAACGGACAATGTAAGTTCATTATCATATTTATCGCAAAAAATGCGATTGTTCGCGAAAACAATGGCATTTTGACAAAAGCAAATACATTACCCACGGCGATGTCAGTAGCGGCCCAAGTGCCGTGGAGAGATATTTTCCGGCTCGCATTTTCACCGGGACTCGGTTTTTCAATTTATTTCCCCGTTTTAGCCGAGTGACGTCGTAATTACGATGCCGCGTAGCACACCGCATAATCTACGGCCGATCTTTTTTTGGAAAATTCGCCTACTCAGTCATTATCTACCTTCACTGTGAATATTTACCCGAATCACGGCAAACTCAATTGAACGTTACATGCGTAGGGCAAAAGCATTTTTTTTACCGGAAAACATGCTGTGTTGAACTGGAACGTAAATTAATAAACATTGAATATGAAAATTGAATTGTACATGTATGAATTGGTCAATGCATAAAAGTCGAAAAAGTTAACAGGAAATAAAATAATTATTGAATTTTGAGCTGTTGTACGTTTCCGTTGATAATAAAACAACAGTTCCATAGTCGGTGTAAAACTCGATTTTATAACTAATATTAGAATAATTTGCTCTCAATAAAAAAATTACAATTAAATAATCTTGTCAATAATTTTATTCAAGGGCGCTACGCTGCACTTTTTTGAACTTTCGCTGTTTTCGTACATATTTAAATACTAAAACGGACCTTTATCGGCCCCTAAAGTGATATAAATAAACATGTTAAGCGGACGATAAAATCCCTTCAGTACTCGAATATTAATATTCATACGCGACTAGTACTTTCAGTGCACTGTAAATTAATAATATCGGTGTCAAGCGTAATACCCATCGGACGATGAGGATAAAAACTAAGAGCAAGTTTAACATAATTTAACGGGAGAGTGAGTGCTCGCACCAGAAACTGTTGATGGGATCCGAGGCGGCGTTCAATTCGCTCCGCTGTAATGCTGCGATAAAAGAGATTGAACTTACTCCGGCCGTAATAAATAGGTGCGCTACGCACAAACACTTTGAACCGTGTGGAAGTTTGCGTTCGAAACTAGACTACATTTTTCCAACATCTACCTAGCAGTATTTTAGAATTAGTGTTTCTTGGCAAACGTACCAAGCACGTTTAGAAACTAAAGTAATTTAAAGTCTTTATAGGAACGCATTTTATGCAGAAACGTGTAATACGACTTTGAATAGGTACGCATGTTTCTGGCAGCATCATAAGATCAAGATCAAAGGCAAACTAAGGGTCAGAAGGATAAACTGTTTGTGGATTAAACATAAGTGTTTTAACAGCTAAAATCAAGAAAGAGATGCGGTTATCGCGGCTTTTAATAAAAAATAAACAAACATGAACAAAGGAAACGTAGGCCACTAGGAGGCGTGGCTCAAGAGGCACCTCGGACCTCCTCTAAAACGTGGAAATATCCTAGGATATTGGTTTCAACCTGTAAGAAACTCAATCTCGTTGCTTCCGCTCACATAACGTAATCCCGGCGACGGTAAATGCCTCAATGTTTACAGTCCAGAGGAAATAAGAAACCACCGAATCGAATTCAAACGAACATAAATACCAGAAGAAGCAAGCGTAGGTACATTTTTAGCAATTCGGTACAATTTCAAAATCATAAGCTTTGAAAAGGCGCCCAAGAAAAATCATCTATTCTTTTTTTTTTTCGGGTAGTCGGCGTATACACGGAAGCACACTATTATTGTTACCGATACGCATTTTAAACGAAAATAAATAATAATACTACTAGAAACGTACAAAAACACGGCAAGAAACATCGGCACGGATACAGCGCAATCTATGAAGAACAGAACGGCACCCCGGTGAGCTGAAGTTGGAAAATAATTGGTCTAAAATAACACTAGATTGTTTTTCAAGAGCACGCACACATAGAAACATTTGAAATAACTGAATAATTAGATAAATTAATATAAACAATTCAGGGGTAATTAATAGCAGTCAGCTGCCTTTGACAAATATCAACTGTCATGTCATTGTGACAGTGACAGATGCCAATTCGCTGCGTTTAGTTACACCCATACCTGAACGGTTTTCGACACCTTGCCGAACGGTCCGAATTGTATTAAAATAAAAGTGCAGAAAACACGGTCCGAATTGCGCCCTAAAGCTGTTAGCGACCAGTCAACCAACTGTTCCAGTACGTCTGTTTTACACCCTTCGTGAGTAAACAATGCAAAGAGCTGGCAGTGCGGAGTTGATTTGCCATGCGTGTGGCGATCTAGCTGTGGGTGAAGAGTACCTGCAATGCATGGTGGTCGGCTGCGATAAGCTGTATCACTATTTGTGCACGAATAAAACGCTTACAACGGTGGAGAAGGGGTCATGGGTATGTCCTGAATGCTGTAACAAGTATAAGAAAGGGGGGCGCAATTGCGAAACGCCCGTCGGCACCCCGGTTATTCTCAAGAATATAGCATGTAGAAGTAGAAGTGAGACCCCTAATCCTACCCACGGCTTGGCGGGTAATCCTGCAGTGATGGCAGAGGAGTTGCGGATTACTCGTGATCAAATGGCTGCACTAACAAAACAATTAGCCGTTGCCATTTCTACTGTCGCACAGTGCCAGACTGCACTTGCCGAGAGCGCCAGGATGTTTGAAATGATCTGTGAGAGGCTAACTTTACTGGAAGCGGCTTCAGCAGGCGCTGGTGGCAGCATTGAGTCCTGCTCAAAAAACCTGTCTTCCCAGCGACGGCCTAAACGAAGAACAAGGCGGCCTAAGTCTGTTGATGCTGGGCATTCGCCAGTGGTTCCGGTGCAGCCTGCAGCAGGAAACAACAATGTGTCGCCGCGGGAGGAGTTTCACGGCGGTTCACCGCTGAATCCTAAGCCTCAGGACCATTCTCGAGATAATGACTCGGGTAACACCGACGCGACCGAAGGGGAAGGTGACGAGGAGGAGGGGTACCGGGAGGTTCGCTACCGAAGGGGACGTTTTGCCTCTGTACGTTGCACTGCTGGGCCGGACGTGACGTCCCTTAAGGCGGTGGAATGCCGCAAGCATATTCATTTGTGGAATATGGCCTCCGGAGCAGATGAAGTGCTCGCGTACCTGCAAACTCTGAGCCCAGGAAGTACCTTCTCAGTCGAAGAGCTTAAGTCCAAGGGTCAGTATAAATCGTTTAAAATTGGAGTCCCGTCAAATATGTATGAGCGATGCTTGTCGGCCGATGTCTGGCCTGATAATGCTAGGGTTAAGGAGTGGTTATTTCGTAGACAGCAGACTCGCAGGAATTCCACAGAACGCCCCAAGGGTCGGACTGAAAGCTAGGCCAAAGTCGGCGCTAAACGTTGTGTACCAGAATGTCAGAGGTCTCAACATAAAACTTGATTATTTCCGGCTTAATCTCCTGGGTTCGGAGTGGGATGTTGCTGCAGTGACGGAGACTTTTCTAACTGAAGCTGTTGAGGATGCTGAGATTGCGTGGAGCGGTTGGAGTGTTGCGCGTCGGGACCGCGCCACAGGAGCGCGTGGAGGAGGGGTCCTAATCGCTGCGCGGCCGGGGCTCGAGATGCGGCGGCGTCGAGATCTGGAGACAGCTGAGGGTGAAGACTTGTGGGTTTCGCTTACTTTGGACCAGATTTCCTATTATATTAACGTAGTGTACATTCCACCTAATGCCAGAGACGAAATATATATGCGTTGGTTTGAAACAGTAGAACAAGTGATTGACACGCTCAATGGCGTAGTGTTAATAGTGGGTGATCTCAATTTGAATCCATTGTATACATCCCATAATATTTTATGTTACTACTGTTATTTTTTGAATGTATGTGGCCTAACTGAGACGAATGAGGTGACGAATGCACATGGAGGAAAATTGGATGTAGTGCTGCTGTCGGAGCGTATTCGTGGAGCCAGTGTTTTTGAGATAGAGGGGGGAGGGCTGGTCCCTCGGCGGGATGCATACCACCCTCCTTTGGAAATATTGCTCCCGTTAGATAGAACTCTATTTCGCCCCTTTTCTGAGCGAATCGATCCAAGTAACATGGACTTGCGGCGAGACTGGCAGTTCGCTAAGGGGAATTATGAACGTTTGTACGAACTTGTCTCAGAGATAAGCTGGCAGGAAGTTCTTGAGTCTGTGGAGATTGTCACAGCGGTAGACTCTTTCTATAAGATAATCTACGATATTTTTGATGCTTGTATTCCTATGAAGACTCGACCTAGGGCGGCTTGTAGACGTTTCCCGGTATGGTTTACCGCCGATTTGATTGCTGACATAGCCCTAAAAGCCAGTCTCCATAGGAAATGGAAGGCTACAAAATGCAAAGCCGTATATAATGAGTTTGCTAGGCTTAGAACGGACATTAAGAGACGGATAGCCGTGGCCTATCAAATGTACATTGATCGGATCCAAAGTAATATTAAAAGTGATCCTCGCTCCTTTTGGCGGCATATAGACAGCCTAAAGTCTAAGGGAGGGTTTGTGTCAGAGGTTACGTTTGGAGGACGGAAGTTTGCGGGGGCAGAGGTGGCCACGGCGTTCTCTGACTATTTTGCTAGTGTTTTTTTGCCGGAAGTTCCTTGCCTAGATGTGCGCCTCTTAAATAACGATAGTCAGTTAACTTCTGCCAATAACATTAATATCCACTTTATTTCCATGCACGAAGTAGAGGCCGGCATTAAACGTCTTAAATCTAATAGCTCAGTGGGCCCTGATAATGTTCCGGCATACATAGTCAAAGGCTGTATGGAGTGGTTAAGGGTTCCCATACATTTTATGTACAACCTAGCCCTCTCAACGGGACAATATCCGCACCAGTGGAAAATTACTAGAGTAAGACCTATACCGAAGTTCAAGGACACTGTCAAAGTCGAGGACCATAGGCCCATTGCCGTCTTGTCAACGTTGGCTAAGTTGTTTGAGTCTATACTCCATCGGACCATATCTACGCAGATAAAGCCATTTCTAGGCGACTCACAACATGGTTTCAGAGCGAATCGCTCTGTTGATACTAATCTTTTGACCTTGGTTGACGCTATTTCTGAGCATCTTGATCGTGGCATCCAAGTTGATGTCGTGTATTTTGATTTTAAGAAGGCATTCGATCGTGTAGATAATAATATACTATTGCGTAAGCTGAATAACATCGGTTTCTCTCCAAAATTGCTGTCCTTCTTTGCAAGCTACCTGTGCGATCGACAACACGTTAAGCATGGGTGCTTCGTATCAGAACCGTATCACACCAGATCTGGCGTCAGCCAGGGTTCCATATTGGGGCCCCTTTTGTTCGGTATAATGATCAATGACCTTGAATTAGTAGTCAGGCATGCCGGATGTCTGTTGTATGCTGATGATCTGAAATTGGTGTATGGAGTGGAACAGTCAACAGATTGTGAAGATCTGCAAAGGGATATTGCCTCGGTGGTTCGATGGAGTGTAGAGAACAAGCTCCATTTTAATACTACCAAATGTTGTGTGTGCACCTATAGCCGTTCCCCTGCTCCTTTACATGCGCAATACTTGCTGGGGGTTGAGCCTATCGACCGTGTTTTCTCAGTGAGGGATCTCGGTGTTGTGTTTGATACGCGTCTGACATTTCATGAGCACATTAGGGCACTTGCGCACGTCTGCTTCCGTAGACTGGGCTTTGTATTTCGCAACAGTAAGGAATTCTACGATCTCGGAGCTATAAAGTTAGTGTTTAATGCGTTGGTGAGGAGCAAATTAGAGGCGTCTTCAGTAGTATGGAATCCTTATGAAAGCACATATGCTTTGCTGCTTGAAAAAATTCAAAAAGCCTTTCTTAGATCTGTATACAAAAAAATCTATGGGTATTATCCTTTTTTATACCCAACAAAATTTTTACTGGGTTCTCTTGGGTATAACTCTTTAGAGGTAAGGCGTAACAACAATTTGCTCCTCACTGTTTGTAAAATATTGCGCGGGGAATCGGATTGTCCTGAGCTTGTGGGTAGAGTCGTGAGATTGTTCGTCCCGGAAGTTCCACGGATACCTTTGCGACCACGGCTGCGGCCGCTACTGGCGGTGCCGGCAGCGCGCACGCTGTCACGTAAGAACTCACCGCTGCCTCGCGCGTTGACGCTGCTCAATACGCTACTGACAGCAGCACCTGAGTGTGACCTGTTTGCTTGTCGCTGGCCGTCTGTGCAGCGTGAATGTCAAAGGTTTTGCGAGTTGATGGATGATAGGCAATCCAGTGTATTTTCTTAAGTTATGTATTATATTATTATTATTTTTTTTTCTGTTTCCTACTTCGGTTTTGTTTTACCTATGTACAATTTTAATTTCGCGGTGTATTGGTGAACACTGTAATGCCGTGTAAATTTATTGAAATAAATAAATAAATAAATAAAAATAAATAAATAAATCTAAGTAAGTAAACATTTAAACGTGGCAAAGTCTGTAAACCGGGCGCAAGGGAATTTTGCTTCATAATATTTAAAGCAAATAACGTCATGTACAATGCGAATCAATAGCTCAAGAGCTCAGAGGCCTGTAAACAAGCCGATAGAACAAATTCGAAGATACTCTAGGGATCGTAATACAAGAAATCTGGGGTTGATATGTAAATTCATGCATACTTGAGTGTGTTTATATAGTTCTGTACCTTGGCCTTACTTTATTACTTCGCATTTACTATCTAATTTCAAATGTATTTAGTTTATTCAATAATATGCGACTCTTTCTGCAGCATAATAAACGACTTCCAGGAGTTTATGGAGTCCACCACAAAGTTCAGTTCAAGGAAGTTATGTCTAATCTATGAACCTTCGAGCTACTACACTATCCACTAATATTGTCTTGACATTCGATTTAAAAATTTTCGTGGTTTGAATAACAGATAAAATCCAATTTCTTATTTCATGTTATTTTCAAGAGAGTAGTGAACATTGTACAGCAGCACGAAAACAAAACTTTGCCGGAATACGAAAACGGTTCATGACGGGCTACAGGGTCGATACACGAAATGAAGGGTCACGTCATGTTTGCAGGGCAAAAACAATTGTTTCTCGAAAGATAGTGCTGGAGTCCATTAAGGACAATGTGTGGATGACAAGAGTGGTGATCAATAGAATAAGTGGGATTCGGGTCGAGAGGCTGGTCCTATCTGTGCGATGATACAGGCATATACGAGTAGGTCGTGTTATTAATAGTTGGCTCGCGGCCGGGACTAACATAATGCTGTGGCATTATAGCCACTAAATATCGCGTAAATCCAGTGCCACCCCAGAGTCAGAATAGCCTCAACTACCACATGTTTCGACACCGGGATCGAAGCATGACGGTAAGAAAAAGAATACATTCATTAACATAACATGAGGAATTCTAATACAATATTCATTCAAGTAAATTACATAAGCAATGTCAAATTGGCGCAGATATTAATGAATTGCCAATTCTTCTTTGAATCACAGACATGAATAGGAAAAATATTATCCGGATTGAAAGATACATATGTCGATTACTTTTTTATGTATTTACCTTTGTCGCGAATTGAGATCTATTATCAGACGAGTGATGAAACACTTATTAACAAGTCACTGCTTTTTGATGTGACATGTGACTAAGATTATTTGGTCTCTGTTAAAAATAATCATTATTAAAACGTGTTCACCTCTTTATCTATAAAATCAATCTGCACTAATATATTATTATAAAGCAGACTTTATTATTTGTTTGCATTGAATACCTATGCTCCAAAACTACTGGACCGATTAGAGAAAATCTTTTACCATTAAGAATCCTACATTATAACTGATGAACATAGGCTATATTTAATTCTACATGGATGAAGTTGCGGGCAACAGCTAGTTAGTAATAAATTAAAACGATTAACTACTATTACTAGTTCTTTATACTCACATAAACATTAGGTAAACAAACTGTTCAGCTGCAAGGACGCAGAGGCGTTGCACATCAGGTAGGCATAAGAAAGCCGAAAGCGGTAAACAAACTGAAAAATTTAAACTAAAATAAGATTGTGCAGTCGCAAATGTTATCCAGAATATTTTAAATCTAATTAATAACTAAATGCGAAAGTATGGATGGGTGGATAGATAGATGGATGGATGGATGGAAGGATGGATGGATGGATGGATGGATGTTTGTTTGTTACTCAATCACGCCAGAACGGCCCAATGGATCTGGATGAAATTCGGCACATAGATAGAGAAAAGTCTGGAATAGCAGATGCCTATCTACTTTTTATCCCGGAAAATTGTGTAGTTCCAGCGGGATAGCGATAAACGAATTCTTTGCATACGAAGTCGCTGGCAACAGCTAGTTTATAATAGTTCTTTTAATATTACAAACTCTATTTTGGACCAGTTTTCACAATACTCAACACTTGTAACGTGCGACAAAAGGAAGTTTAAAATTCAATCGAATTCTTCGCCACTTTGATTCGTATTCCCACTTTGGAACATTGCATTCAGAGAAACCGTGCGACTGTCCTAAATCTAATTTAAGGCTATTTGAAAATCTGTTACACTTCCATATATTGAAATCTATTCGGTTCCAGGCCATTAGGTGGGTGAAGAATAAAGTATGATGGCGGAATTTAATTTGCAAAGTAGTGGGATACCTAAATTCACCTGTGGCGGCGGAACGGGTGGCGACGGGAGTCGTTATCAGAGGCACTTGTCATTGCGGGAAAGTTTTATGCGTATGCGACCGCCGCCGTTTTCACCGCCTGGCTGCTCAACTATCCGAACCACGTCGCTAACGTGGCCGTCTGACACCAACTAGTACTCTCTTCCCTCTCGATCAGCATTATGTTAATTTCAATGGATTTAATTTCAAGACTTTGTAAGTCTGGATAGGAATAGTTTTGCCAGTTCGTTCATAGTTAAATCTCAACTTTGTTCAAGATGCAAACCACGTTTATTATAATTTTGAGTTTGTGTAAAATGAAATAGGTCAAACGTGAAAAATGAAGAAGTGGGACTGTACAGACATTTCTCGTGTGGTTTTACGCAACAAAGAAAAGAAGCCGCGTAAGCAAGGAGATGGAAACTAGCGGATGTAGTAGCCGGGCTATCGCGTATGTACATTAAAATGGGTCAGGATGGGATGCGGGATCCTTAGCAAATGGAGAAAATGTGGAGAACTGAAGAAAAGAAATAACGGTGGCGTCGTGTGAGCTGTCACTGGATGAGGCTAGCTGTAAACTAGCTACTGTAAAGCGCATTAGTGTTACAACGAAGCGCTCGAAACAGTAAACAAGAACATCTTTTATTTAATCGGAAAAATAAGTTGCTATAAGCTTTGCTGCTCCAATGACTTTGACGTACCGCGCCACTAAGTTACGCCTTCAATCGAAGTAATATGTTATGAACGCTTCATAAGCTTTCGAATATACGCGTTTATCAATTTTAATACGGATTCGCCTTAACTTGAATATGGTGCTGAGAATAAAGCAAAAACTGTCATACGCGAATAAGTAGTCATAAACGTCAATGGCATAGGTCACACCGGGCGAATTCATGCGATCTTAAATTACAATGCCACTCGAACTGTCGCTGAAATGTGAACTCTCTGAGAACTTTTCAAAGTCGGTGTATGAAAAGTGGGACGTTATCGTCGTTCTTATGTAAGGTTCATGTATGCAAAGTACAGACTAGCACAAAACCGTATCTCGGTACGTCCCACGGCAATCTGGGAATACTTAGCAATGCAAATATACCGCCAGCGGCTTAGTAAGACTGTTTGAGAACTAAATGAATCGATGCAAAGGAATTATGGATTTTTACAGCCTGGTCCTTTGCTCGCCTTGTTACGTGAAGCAGAAACTAACAAACAAGGATAATTAAGTATTCAGACGATCTTTTCCTTTTGCTTTTATCTTGTTCTATATTAGCGGAAATAGGAATAAAATGAATTCTCTTTTAGTTCACGTAAAGAAGCGTGCCATGAGAGCGGTAAAAAATAAAAATCGATAGAGAGCGATAAATGAAAACGTAGTTAATACTCGAATAAAACTACCACAAACAAGAACAGCTCCATCGGGATGACATTATTCCAACATAATGTATGTAAGTACCTATTCGCGAGGGAGTTTTTACAGTGAAACTCATTGCGCAATTCACATTATTATACATTTTTATGTGGGTAATAAATATTCACAGCAGCAAGCACTAAGAAAATCTTGAACATGACCAAAACTTCGCAAATAACAACTACTTAAGCACACAAATATGTTCATAGCTATCGAATTTATATCCTAAATCTAGCTCACTACAATTTCACGAAATGCCAAGTGAAGTGCATTCACAAATGGGTGAAATTCGATCGATACTTACAATATAATAATAAGTTTGACAGATTCCGAGCTCTTAAAGTATAGTTATAGAAAGAATAACGTTTTAGAAGCAGGATCGCTCGACAGGAGTAATAACTTTTTCATTGGAATATTTGATGATTGCGTACCAGATATATTTACAATATGGCATTAATCACTGAAAGGGCTACGGCGAACGGCGAGTGTGTCAAGAGCAGCCAGCTTGATAAACTGTCGGAAGCATAGGGCTTGGGAAAACATCCGCCCGTCCCGCAGTCCGGCGACCCGCGGCCGCATCGACCCCAAGATGAAGGCAAATAAGCTTAACGGAATGAAAAACAAATTCGATGTGTAGCAAAAATCTTGGTTATCTTCAATTTAAATGAACAAACACGGCGAATTAGAAAATCTGGCCTTTACTAATTTTCACCTCACCTCAATGGTAACCAACATGACTCTTTACAAATACAATAATATACATTTCACATTTAATTTGCACACTCGTGCATTTAATCTGTTCAAAGGATATTGTGTGAGTAAGAATAAAGGCAATACTTAGAATTGTATATACAACACTTTTACGTACAAAGTTTCGGATAAATCTGAAACAGCGATAAACGTACCTTCAGATAGAGGGTACGCAAGACTCCAGACATAGTTGTTTTCCAGCGGAGTTGAATAAATTCGCGTCATTTGTTTTCGGAGCGGAAACGGAGCTCGGAGGGAGTAATAGCTTAATACATAGCATTGGGAGGGCCTTATAGGTCCCGCACCCGTGTAGAGCGCGGGCCATAAACGACCCACTCGATAATTAGGAAGCACCCATAAATATTAATTACACAGCGTGAGGAAATTTGCTTTTAGAATGTCCATAATCGTTAATTTTTCAACAGAAGGGTTCATTAACTTGAACATTAAGCGTTGTATATGGCGACACCATCGTTAACCGAAGCCGTGAAACCCAACATGCAAATCCCGTGAATACTGAAACAAAATGTGTGCATTCGCGTGCGATAAGTTAAGGATAAAGCGACGGAGGCTCGTTCATACAGCTTCAAGTTCGTGTCGGCGGGTAAAACTTTGGTAATCTTGTCAGTGGTGTTGGTCCTACTCGTAAGCTGCAAGTTTCTATCGCAGCTATCTCCGCAGTTCCCGCCTAATTAGATTGGAAGGAACAAGCTTCTAGAACACCGAGGTGCATATGCAGATAGCTTGTGCATATAGACGGACAGGTTATACTGCCAAATAAATATATTCCCCAAACGAGGGCGAAGGCAATTTTAACTTAAATTTAGGAGTCTTACTGCTGACAATAACCGCTAGCAAAATAATATAATGAACTGCTTAAACGCTGTCTACTGTCTTACCAATAATATCTTTAGAGAAAATTAGTATACATAAAAATATTTCACTAGGTCTTGATTACTTGATATAACCATGAATATTCCATGTATAAATACCTACATCAAATTAATGTAATGTACACAATACATGTATCCTAATGTTAGTCAAATCTGTTTATTTTTCATTTTTGTACAAGAAGTAGGTATTTAGTTTACATACAATACTAATTCATTGTTCGATTTTACGAAACAAATTAAGGGACACGTTTACAGAGTAGGTAACTACCAGTGGCGTGGCATCCATAGAACTCGATTCCCACTGGCTTGCCTATTTTCAGGCAGTTGGGCAATTTATTGTGCGGAATTAGAGGAAAAGGCTAGTTAAGTTCCCTTCGGCTTGCCTTCTGATATACTCGACGCCACGCCACTGGTAACTGGGCGTTTTCAAACAAAGTTGTCGGATCACTCGATGTTTCAGAATTTAAAAATTTTACGTTGTTTCTACTCAGAATCGAGAGCTCTATTAATTCTAGTAGGAGAAAAAAAATGTCCCAAAATTTTGTATAGATAAAATATTTCCATTACGCTACCATCCATAGAAATTAATTGGGAGTGGTTGCGTATGTGAATCGAAAAAAAACGGGACACTTTTTTTCACATATTAAGTTGAATAGAGCTCTCAATTCTGAGTAGGAACAACGTAAAATTTTTAAATTTTGAAACATCGAGTGATCCGACAACTTTGTTTGAAAACGCCCAACTACATACTATGTGATACTGAAGTTGAACTGAATATTGCACCAGATACAACAGTTTGTTATTGGTAAACACGCGCTGAGATATTTACTGGTTTAGTTGCAAACGACATTGGCAGGTAAATAAAGAAGCACAATTCCAAATATTCCGAACTTCGCGAAGCCAAACTTCGTACAAAGACGCACACTTACATACTTAAGATAATCAGCTCCACACGGTGCTGTTCTGTTTCTCTAAGATGCTTCTATGCTAATTAACCAAGAACGTCTTCTTCATGTTGAATTAGCATAACCGTTTACTCGTCTCACTCGCTTCCCAACTTAAATAGCCAAACTGACTAAAAAAAACAAAAGTGGAAAAGAATTCAGACAGGAAAAACTAAGCCAAAAATAATTATGCGCCATCAGCAGCCATAAATAAAACTCGATGCTGTAAGCAAACTACCAAATTTTAAAACCACGAAAAGTTCATGATTTTAGGAGGGAATTGAAAACAAAATATACAAACAAGAGCGATGACATGTGCGAATCCCAGAAAATTTGTTCAGTGAGTCGCGAAGAACTCGACTTCTGGCTGCGACTGCGACTAGCAACCGTATATGGAAGGGAGGGCAGCCAAAAGGTGCTCCGAAATATCTTTATCAACAGCGCAAAACACGGTCTCTCTGTAGAATGAATGCGGAATCAAAGGAGAAAATTTCGTATCCATGTCTATTGTTGCGTCTATTCAATGTCTCACGTGACCTGTGTGTGCGACTATCTGACATCAGTTCGAAAAGGAATCCTGAACCATTTTAAACCATTCGACTCTACTATGGCACGGAATATATTAAACAGTACGAGACAGGCATTTTGTTTCTACTAATAATTATATTCCGGGGTCTAAAATATACCGACGAAACTTAGTCATATAATTACGCTGTTTTTTGTTTTTGTTTTGTGCTTAAGCTTGGTAACACATCGAGAATACAAACTTTCAAACCTTCTTACTCAAAATCATTACTGAGAGTCTTAAAACATTCGAAAGGCAGGTAGGTCTAATTAGCAGCCCGGCACCCTCGGCATTTCGTAATTTTACCAGAGTAATTATTTTTATGTAGGTAACATCGCATTGTGAAAAGGGCAGTGTTCTCTGATTTCAAGTAAAGGAGATTGTATTATGAATGCTCAAGGAAAGTAGCTTGGACTTATTTGAGAGCACGGCCTGAATTAACATGAATAACAGTATAACTTCATTTAAAGGCCGTTCCCGCATGGTTTTTCCTTCTCCAAATAGGGAACGTTCCTTTTCCTTAAAGCGTGGATGAAAAATATATCCCTTCTTGCAAACCTTTGCCTTTTGACGTAACTATGTAAATTGGTCGTTATTTTAAAAAAACGGGGTTCCGAGGTGTATTTACAACATAGACATTCAAGTTCCTTCGGAAAAATAATTTGTAGTATTTTTAAAGTTTTTATGTTTTCAATGCACTTTTTTCGCAAAATCCCTATCCCTACTAATATTATAAATGCAAAAGTAACTCCTGTCTGTCTGTCTGTCACCTTTTCACGGTTAAACCGCTGGATCGATTTAGTTGAAATTTGGTATACCTACAGATAGTTTGAGTCCCCGGGGAACGACATAGGATAGTTTTTATTCCGAAAAATTATATAGTTCCCGCGAGATAGCGATAAGCGATTTCTGCTCAAGCAAAAGCTAGTAATTTATAAAATATTTAGGTGTGCCATCGGAGCCGAAAGCCGCCTTTCACATTTTTTCGGATCAAATGGAATTAGTTTCGTTACCGATTATATTCATAAAATTATAATATTATAATTATAATATTATAATTTTATTATTAGTTCATTCTATAATAAATTTATAATAATGATTCACAATTAAAATGGTACAAGCCGTGAACTCGGGGATGAAATTTATAAACGCACCGATTAAAAATCTGAAAAAACGCCTTTTGTTATGTTTCTCGACAACCATCACGATAACACTTGTATCGTAAACGAAAACGGAAGATAAATAATCCTTATGTATGTATTCAGGTCGACATAAGATCTCGTCCTTACCCTACCTATTGTACAACGCAATACTGCCCGGAGCGATAAAATCTTTTCTTTTGTCGTTCACTCAAGATGAACTGTCCGCTGCAGATACTCGTTAATTACGCACATACACTATTCATAACCATTTCAAATAAAAATACTCTCTCAGTAATAAAAAACTTTTCTCTTCCAAACAACATGAAACGAACAAAGGACGGCTGATTGGGCGTAAAAACTCTGCTCTGTTGATTTTATCTTTTAATTAACTTAATTTATATTTCTATTCGTTTTTCATTGTAAACAAGCATATTTAGACCTTTATTTTGCATGATATATTCTGAACAGAAACAATAGCTTCGCAAATGAAATAGTTGTGCTTCAACGTATAACTTTATTCTGTTTCCAGACAAAATCAATTCCACTTTAACATGGTACCAAAAAGTTAAACAGAATAAGTATTTGTTTTGCTGAAATTCTAGTGTAGACGAAAAAATAGACGTTGAATCTCTAAAGAGTAGATGCCTTAGCGCCAGTTTTCATTCTAGGAGACCCTTTCCCGTCCGTCCGAGCTTCAGGCAAACTTCCTCGAGGCTGTAATCAAATACAACTCTACGCACTTCTTTTTCCGGAACACAATGCGTACTTTGACGGACGTGAAAAACAAACTGGTCCACATTAACACTTTAACTAATATAGAACCTAGTATTTTGTATTTTTTTTGTCAAGAAAAAGTTTACCAACATAACCTTCATCCATAGTTAAGCCACTATAAAAATATACTTAGCGGCACAAAATTTGGCATGTAAGGGCCATATTCTTTACCGCTGAGTATGTATCCCAGAAAGTATGAAATAGAAAAGAATGCGACCCCTGCCTTGTTTTCCTGATACATAAATAGTAGAAAGGGTGACCGTAAAAGAAATAATTAGGTCTCTACCTAAACGTAAGAATGTCACAAAAGTTATTATGAGGAAACTATTGTTTCATACAATGACAATAATGCTTTGTCAGTGACTAGACGCCTCGACGACCCTTCTCAAGATCGCTTCCATAACATACTCGGAGGGTACACTTTTCCTTCATTCATTTCGTATAGTGTTGGCGATTTTTCGCCATTCCTACATCTCTGCTCCGTTATTCCTTATCCGTTGCCCTCTTCAATTTCCCATTTCGGGTCGATACCAGTAGGTATCTTTACTTTCCATGCAGCTGTTACACTTTACGACCAAACTTATATTATGTTCCAAGCATCATTGTAAAGTTGGTCAACAATCCTCATTTGGGATGCTTGTGGAATTACAAATCGTAATCCAGGTCGTTTCTCACCTTGGTTTCAAAGTGTTTTAAGAATTATATAAGCAGTTATGTCTTTGCCAATAAGCTCTTTTAGAAGCGTATACCGATTCTACTTTTTCCAATTTGTACTCGGATCAAATGTAAACCCCACTTTGCCTTTATTCTTTTAGATTGAACAATCCACGTAGCGACGAGTCAAACTGTAGGTATATACGTACTTACATTTTCTAAAACTACTAACTCCGTCTTGAACTAGATATTCGATGTAATTGAATGTATGGACCAAAAACTTTTATTTGCTGTATTTCGATTAACTAAATCTCTATTTCTTTAATTTGTCTTTAGTAAAATTTGAACTTTTGAACCTTTCAAAGTTTCGCGATTTTCTTGCATATTTAAATATCGAAACTGGACTTTGTCGTGTGAAAAACGTTATGATTTTATTTGCATTCAAAGTGTACATTTGTTTATTGGAACTACTGTCGTTTTATGGCGACAGAAATATCGGGGTTAATTAAGTCTAGGCGCGATCAAACTCCATTTTAATATTTTAACAACCACATATATAGTTCAAGACTACCTACTCTGGAGCTCAACAACAAGACAAACAAAGATGTTCAAAATCATCAAAATAAAATATTGTACTACCATTGGTTCATATTTCACGATTTTCAAACTGTTCTATTACTTCCCTTTGAAGGAATATTCATCAAGTGTTTTCTCCTACAATCTAAATTTCATTAGCCCTTCCTAACTAATATTAATAGGTACTTGAAAACATTATTCACGCGATGTTCACGGTTAAATTTAAATTTAAACTACGTTGTGTATAATATCTATAAAACACAGTGAACCAAACGATCTGCGCTGTTTTTTACATCCATCATATTTTTTCATCCAGGAATTTTGAACAATCATTCCTGTACAAATTAATACGACCAATATGATTTCACAGCACAGAATGTTTTTATAACACTACACAGATTCTATGGACCGTTACGGAATTCTGAATTTGTACGTGCAAAGAAACAGGAGAATTTAAATAATTTAATTGAAAGCCCAGTGTTTGCGTTACCCATAAATAATAATTATTTGCGAATAGCTAGAAGCTTCTTTCGACTCTAAGAAGCCTGCGTGTTTAATCATCTGGAGCAAATTTGCTTTTTTACGAGTAATATTTAGCAAATAATTCAAAGTTTATAATATTGAATGGTTTGATTCATATCCCCTTTGTTTTGTTCCTTATGCATCAGATTCTTCGCACTAAATTCAATTAAATACAATTTATTATCTAAGACGTTCATAATTATTAACTACCTAGCTTCAAAAATATGAACGTACTACAGTGAATACCTACACAAAATCAGATTATCTGCTACCATTAACGATCGAGATTTGTTTGAAAATTATCCTTTGAGGCATTGAAAGACGAACGTCTGCAAAATAAAATTACCGAGATAATTATCTAAATAGATAGGTAGTCAAAACAGAAAATGATGAAACGGGCTTTATCGTTAACTCAAAGAATTTATTGCTTTTTGATATTTTTCAATTATGTTCTGTCATTTTCGATTTCATTGACTTTATCTGTTAGTAATATAAATCAGATTTTGCTATAATATGATTTTTATTTGTTATATATATTTTATTTTTGGATTATTTACTTGTCGTTCATTAAAGTTCGTGCCACGAGTGCTTCTAGTTCTTATTGTTTTCATCTCTACCTATTTTCCTGTATCGACCATTAACTGAAGCCCAAATACAAATTGTTGACCAATAGAGAGTTGCTGTTTGTACATACTATTATTTAAACCTTTGTCTAAGTTATCATGTTTGTAATTTGTGTTTGTTACTATATTTTTGTGCAATTTAAGTGTTTTCATACTTTAAATATGTGCCCTAAATAGGTTGATAAATATGAATTAGAAATTACAGCTTCGTTCAACATCGAATTAGATATCCTGTGATATTACAACGTTATTTGAATTCGCAATAGTAAGTAGCAAAAAAATTATACTTTATGCACCGTTCGCGTAAGACGCGCTAAAAAGGGTTTGGATATCTTAAGATAAACTTATCAGGCGAAAGAGAATGTAAATGAAGAAAGAGAGCAATCGTAAAAAGGGGTTATTATTCACAACAGCAAGGAATATCTTAATCATGGTAATGAATAATTTAAATTCTCTTGAAAGAACAGTATTAGCCTCATTCAAAATTTGCACAAGACCGCACGCGGTTAGCGATATTTATAAACATTACAAATATTTGCAGAATTTATAGGCTTAATCAAAGTCTGAAGCAAATAATTAATAGGCAGTGAAAAGAGTACACTTTAATTATATCTCAGACTACATTACTTTTAAATTAAACAGTGAATGTAACCAGAGTACGCGTGCAAAGCAGCAAAACGATGTATAAACATTAAAACATGGGAAAGATAGATTTTTCGAAACATTATAATTTAAAAACGACATTTCAACCTCTAGGAAATTTTATGCAAAGTAAGTCGGTAAGGGTACGTACCGTGTACTTAATTAGGACCTTTTCACTCTTTAATTACTGTTGATTTCACAAGGTTCACCAACAAAGTTATTAAAATGCCCATGTAATTTGTTGACACGTGCCTACCTACAGCAATTTTTAATATTTTTAGAACAGCAATATATTTTACTTACACTCTCCAACTTTGATGCAGTGCAATCCAATTTTTACTAATAAATAAAATCCTTCTTGTTAAAAGGTAGAGATAAACTGAAAGTTGACTGACAAGTATAGTATTTTTATATGTAATATCGATTCATTGCAATGTAGCACCGAGTAAATAACAAAACTATTTGCGTGTGAATGGAAAAAGTGATACCATCGTGGCTTGTTCCGAATCAATTAACGGATTGTCACAGCCGAGGTCTGGACATGATTGCGGCGGTAAGTGGAAGTTCGTAATTAATCATATATCAGCGGCGGTTGACAAATAGCTGTCCGTGTTTTCGCGAATGCGATTACCCAACCAGAAATAAATGACGCCGCGTATCTTCCGCAATCGATAGTTTGTTAGTCCCCCAATCAGTTTTCGAATCATGTACAACCAATCAACAGCGACCCTTCTCTGAACGTGTAATTAGCCGGAAAAAATAACCTTTCTATCTATGTATAAATTGCAATTTTATTGCAAGTTGGAATGAATTTTAGCTATCTCACGGAAAGACTATATCGAGAACAATCATTTTTGACTAGTCATCAAACCTGAAATAAAAAAACTTCCTTGAAATAATCAAACCATTTCTGAAAGCCATTCTGCAGACGGAAAAATATCCGCATTGTAATCCGATTATCCGCTCGGGAGCGGCGGTGCCACCGACAAATTGACTGATATAGCGACAAACTAACTGACTATGGCAAGAAATTTATCACACCCCTTCAATCACCGAAGGAGGACGTAAAGGTGTCGTCGTGTCAGCCCAATAATTGTCAAATCATTTTCAGTTTTGTAATTTTTCTACATTTACAGTTTTGTCGTACTTAAGTATTTTTAAGCTTTATCGATTAAAATTTACACTAAATATTGCGAAACACCTAACTCGCTAAAGTGAATGTGGTAAAATATAGTAATCCTAAACCTAAGCAGATGCGAAATTCGCAGTGCAATTTCATTGTCAAATAAGTTCACGAATATTGCCCAAAGATCGATTCAAACTAATTCTTGCTAATAGAGTCATCAACAAAGGCGATTCAGTCAAGTGGACTCTCCTCTCTTATTTTAATATGCAGCGCAGCTATAAATATCTATATGTAAAAGGGTTAAGATCGCCAGGAATAGACAAGTTTAGCCAAGAATACGGAGGCTGTGGTTTTGATGTTGATCATGATGATAAATCACTGGTAATCAGTTGGTGCAGTTGGTTCTACGCCAGTGTGGGGCAAGCACTTAAAAAATTTGGCACAACTAAGTAGCTCATGTTATTTGCTAGGGACAAGAAGGCAGTGTATTCTTGTCTATACATATAAATGCACATCACTGCTAGTATTGTATGTATGTATGTATAACTCTTTACCCCTTTTCTTTCCTTTTTCTTTTCTTTTCTTGTTTTTTTTTCTTTGTCTTCTTTCTTTTTTTGTAGTATTCCTTTTATTACAACGCTGTATTAAAAAAAACTAACTAGTTATACTTATTTTAATTTTGACAATTAATTTTCACCTATTGTTTTGCGATTCCGTTTTATTTAATATTGATTGTAGATTGTGCTTCCTATTTTAACTATTTAGATTGTTTAATTTGCATGTCATATTATTGATTAAATATGTGAACTGAGCCTCTAGTGTAAGTTTTCACACGAACAAACGTTTCGAATGCGTTCACGTAAACGTCTCAATTACTATGGAAAATTTAGCAGCGCCACTTGCGGATCGAAACGGCAACAAACTGTTCTCATAGTATTTGACATTTTAACGCAAACGCTTTCGAGACGGTGTTCTGTGACCGAAAACTTACACTAAGCATACTGTATCTCATTTTGACATCTATTGTATACCATATTTAATCGCAAATAAAGATTACTCATTTACTTACTAAAATAGAATTGAAAAAAAAAAAAACTTGCACTTTAATATTACCTATCCGACAGTAGGATACAGCTTAAGCTGGCTAAAGCGACTATGCGCAAGAGGATCCCGACATTTATTTTTCCATTTTATCTTTTGTTTTAGTGTTTTAATAAAACAACTAAGTTATGGCCTAAAAATATATTTCCCTTGTAATACAGAAACAGCCGAGTGGTTGTTTCTGTATTAGTATAGCGTTGAAAAAAATTTTTTGAATGCAGAAGAGAAGTCGTAATTGGGATTGTTAATTTTTTTACAACATACCCTGATTTGTAAACCATTTCGAAGTATGGGGCTTGCGAACTGTTTTATTTTACTGACGTTCAAAAATACTCAAGGATTACGGATATTTTGCAAAAAAATTATTTGACCTTTATTCGACCTTACCGAGCGGCTGTTGGTAGTTCCAAAAAATAAATCGGCAAATATCTAGTTTGTCTATTAAATTTATATGTCAACTAGTTATCAGTGTCACCCAATGTCAGTAAAGTAAATATTGTTTTGTTGAAAACTTAAAATTGTCGGTCGATTTAAAACGAAATAATGGAAATTGCAGAAAATGCTTCGTTCCAACCTGTAATAATGACTCTATAAAAACAGCTCCAAAACTATTGTTCGCACGGATCCGAGAAGATTTAAGAGAAAAGTGGTTTCGCGAAGTAAATGTTGAATACTTCAAAGTTTATAAGTACACAATATTGTTGCGAGGATCATTTCGATGTAAGTAGGTACCAAAACACAATGCCACATACTTCCACATTCCTAAATTTTCAACTCATTATAACCATGATCAGGATTTAAAGCAACATACAATAAGCTTGTAGGTAAACCAAAGGTAAACAGTATATTTGACATTGAGACGACAGTCACAACAGTTATGACAACTATTTTTTTTTTAATTTCCAAAGGATTGTGGGAAAATTGCCTATTTCAGCCGGCCGTATATAATTTACGAAAAGTCGTATCTGATTTTTTTAAGCAATTATATTAATTAAATTAAGCCATGAAATGACAAAATATTCAAATTAGTTTCTTAAAGTGCTCCATATTTTCTAAAAAAAATATAAAAAGGGGGGGGGGGGGGGGGGGGTAAAAAAAATGAACAATCCCAATTGAAAGTT
This sequence comes from Pandemis heparana, assembly GCA_963854515.1. Lineage (NCBI taxonomy): Eukaryota > Metazoa > Arthropoda > Insecta > Lepidoptera > Tortricidae > Pandemis > Pandemis heparana. The sequence continues at coordinate 10,814,029 of OY978008.1, read as the reverse complement.
TCAGTGACTTAGCTTTTACTAATTACATCAGAGTACTTAGTAAAATAAAATGACAGAAAAATGACTACCTATTCTTCTGTCTTCAAAAAATATTTTTCAACGCTAACAAGTCTGCATTGTGACTAAATTATAATCATAATAAAACAAATTACGAATCAGAAATTTGTTTACTAGAATAGATGACGAGCGTATACATCATGATTAAGAATCGATAAAAACACGGTGTATAGAGTAGTGGAGTAAAACCAAATAGCCAATCACTGAAAAAAACACGATTCAGCCGTTAAACTTGGCAGCTTACTATTAGCTTGACAGTTCAACACAGTACTTCTATTTTACACTCAGTTTGCGAAGACATTAAGAAACTAGAAGAACTGTACAATACTACTAAACCACAATTAAAGTATATCCTCATTTTTAAGTCTGGCATCGACCCGTAGTGACCAATAGTTGGTTCAAGTATTTATATACATACATACATACATACATACATATCGTCACGCCTCTTTCCCACAGGGGTAGGCAGAGACTACTTTGTTCCACTTGCTACGATCCTGACATACCTCTTTCGCTTCATCAACATTCATCAATCTCTTCATACATGCTCGTCGGTTTCGGGTACTCTTGACCTGGCTTTCTTGACTGGTTATTTATATACATAGTCAACTAAAAATATGCTTTAAGTACCGTTGAACTAAAACAAAATCGCGATTGAGTGACTGACTGAGAACTTCAAATTTGGCAAACTTTCATCTTGAGTATCAGATAAGGGTACTAAGGGTTTCCAAAACTCCCATGAGATAAGGACATTGGCCTACTGTTAAAAAAGTCATGAAAAAATTTAAACATTATTATATTTTTAGGGTGGTAGGGCCTTGTGCAAGGTCCGTCTGGATCGCTACCACCATCTTACTCGCTAATCCTGCCGCTAAGCAGCAGTGCTTGCACTGCTGTGTTCCGGTGTGGAGAGTAAGACAGCCGGGGAAATTACGGGCACAAGAGGCATTTCATCTAAGTCCTCTAGGTTGGCAACGCATCTGCAATCCCTCCGGGGTTGTGGGTGTCTATGGGCAGTGGTGATCGCTTACCATCAGGTGACCCACTTGCTCGTTTGCCTTCCTATTCACATAAAATATATATATATATATGCACACATAAGTTTAAGTAAATCAGATAAATACGCTCAAACGTAAGTCACACATAACTTGCTTGGCAAGCATCGGATATGTTGCAAAAAATCTTGTCTTTTACATTGCGAATGCAGAAAAATTCCGTTTATAAACCGGAATGCGATATTCCGCGTTTTAAATCTCGAATATATACTCTCCGAAAGGAATTTACGGACAAATGTTAGTAAAACACATTGTAAAACACAACATTACATGCTGTAGATACAAATTTTCCGCAGAATGAAAATCGAAAACGAAAAGTTCCTTCTGCAAGTAGGCCGCTAAGCGCTCTTTACGTGTATTTTTTTATTCTACCAGCGCTATCGGAAGGACCATACTTTCCAACACGAAATCTAACTCGAAATTTCCTTCATATAAACATAGTCCTGAAAATGAACAATATATGTAGTAATGTCTATACTCTATATGTATGTACTAGAGTACACAATAAATATGTAAAGACCTCCGATGACAACACAATAAACAAGCACCTATCGTCAGCAAAGAAGCATGTGGTCAGAATGTTTATTTTGGTTAATTTAATAAATTTGTAAAGATTAATCACCTATCAACACATTTTACATCCTATTTGTTGTTAAAAAAAATATAGTTTATGAAATACCGTTGTACAACTCTCTGACCTGCCTAAACGTTATCAACTTATCACAAATCAATGTTGAGCCCTCGACATAGTGATACCAGCACAATATTATAGTATCGATAAAATAAAAGGACTTTAGATTATATTTCGGTTGTTTTAGGAATCACTGAAATTTGCTTCTATTAATCGGAAAAAAGGTATAAATAAATAATAAATAAATAGCTTGAGACAATTTGACACCAATTGACCAGTCCCAAACTAAGCAAAGCTAGTAATATAGGCACTAGAAAACGGATAAACATACGTACTTACATAGATAAATATAAATACTTAAATACATTATTAATCATTCAAGACTCGAGAACAAACATTCGTATTATCTGGTTCAACCGATGATCGAACCCGGGACCTCAAGCTTCATATTCAGGTTCTCTAACCACTCTAGGCCATCCGGTCGACAAATACGTATACCTTGTAACTGTAAAAGAATAAGTTCTAAAGGGGCGCTTCCATAGAAACGACGGACGTTTCAAGTAACGTCTTTGGTCGAATCTCCGCTTGCCGCCACTCCGCTTCTGAACCTTATTGGACCACTCTGCACCTTAATGGTGGCCTGTCAGATTTTGATCGTGTTTCGGTGTGGGTTTGAACATGTCGTATCTATGTATTTTGTTGTTGTTTTATTTGTTCACGTTTTAATAATGGTAATATATGTATTAACCGGTTTAAAAAATAGGGTGCCAATTCTTTTGTTTGTTTTTATGAATATCAAAGAAACCCTACCCTGCGAAATAAATCAAAATACTTTCAAATAGAACTTATCTGATTAATTCAAGTATTTATTAAGACAATTAATGACAGGAGCTGTTGCAAAATACCAAGAATATCCACGCGGAAGTCGGTTTTAATGGGATAAAGTTATTGATACTTTACGAATAGAACACTCCCTTCAAATATTATGAAAGGGTTGTTGAAATGAAAATAATAAAAAGAGTTCTTGAATGGCACAATTCGCAAAGGGTTTTCCTTTATTGGTGCTAAAAAAAAAATACTAAAATACAGGATAACATAAAGAATTTTAAGTGACTAATTTATAATCGATCACTCGTACGTTTCTGATAGAATTTATTCAGATTTTTGCACGAAGAACCGTTTTTTGCCATTTGAAAATGAGCGCCGTGCTTCTAAAATCTACTAGTGATATTCACCGCGCAAACGGAATTTAGACAACATCTTCTCATAATGATTGACGGCCTGTACCCAACATTATACGTCGAAATAAACTAAATGAACATTATTATGAAACATATTTACCTATTGTATTGTACTTTCGTCTCGAAATGGAAAGCCAGGCACTTCTTTGACGTAGGACCGGGGTTTTCTAACACGCCGTCAAAAATTGCTTTCCAGCCTACAAAAGAACGAGAATCACGGATCGTCAATTCTAACCGTCATTTTGTACTTTTTTAAGCCATATTATCCGCTGGAAAGCAAATATAAGATAGGAAGGAGGGCATCAAATATTAATACGTGGATTTATTTGTATAAGCCTTCTTCAAAGTATGAGCAGCGTAATTACTAAATCCGCGTTGACATGGCTGAGTGGCTCTTGAATTACGTCTGCTGTGTCTATGGAAACGAATCATATTTTTCATATATGCCAAGTCCTCTCGCAGTATTACGTTCTCCACGTTAGATACGTTCTGACGACTCGATTTATCATCCACTCCTTTATTACAGCAACCATATTGTGTAAGATAAGGATGTTTACTTTCCAATGCACGGTTTCTAAATCTGTAGAGCTACGCAGCTTTTGCGTGACGTAAATCCATACCTACTTGATTTAAATTTACCTTTAGTTTTAGGTAAACTTTGTCAAAATTTTATGAAAACCAGCACTTTATTTGTATACCTACCAGATGGATCCATCATTTTGTTTCTTTCTGTTGTTATGAACTGATTCAAAAATACTCATCGATTTTAGAGTTAGTTACTTCGTACCTACCTACATAAATTATGCATTTGTTAAATTTAGTCAATAGACATACCTTTTCACAAACGGAGATTCCAATATTTCTGTTAACTAAAAAGCTATACCCAGTTCTCTATAAAAACTGTCTGATTATTGCCGCGAGGACTTTTTTATAAAGCAGTTATACATATTTTATTGAATCAGGCGTTACTTTGCGGTGGCAAGTTAAATATTTTGTGTTCATTAGCAGTTATACAAACTGTGCTTTATGAAACCATTTTAAAATGATTTATTTTAATGGCTCGGAAACGACTTTAGGTACTACGAGAATTATGACGGATTATTACAACAAATTATTTCGACAGTTTCTATAATAATTGTATATCCGATTAAATCAAGATGGCAACCGATTCAAACTTCAATTCCGACATCTATTTGAGACTAAGTTTTATGAAGTTATAAAAATCGTTTCATTCGTCTGCTGGATTTTTACATGAGCGAGTTTTGTAAATAGCCTCAATATTGATTTTGTTTGAACACTCAGAATTCAAACACAAGGAAAGTGTTACTTTAGTTATAGGGACGGTTCCTTATATCTACTGATCAGTAACAAGAACCAGTAACGACGATTTCAAAAAAATCCAGGTCACATTTTTGGAATATTAAAATTCGATACCATCTTTTTATGCTACCGAACGCATAAAGTCAAAATACCTAGAAGATGGATTTTTTATTTATGTTGCAATGGAGCTAGAAGTAGACGGTTAGACATTTTTCATTCCAAAATTTACCCGTAATTAAATCTTCAATAGGTATTTAAGTCTATACTTTGTTGAGTGCGTTGGGGACATCCGGAAAACGGCAGGCGAAATAAAACCCCATTTATATATATTTTTATACAGGCTGTTTTTTCGCAACTTATTTCACGGTCATTTGAACCCGCGTCAAAACTGATCTCTCGCTGTCCTGTTACATTTACCGCGGCCGACCGTCCGGATTTCCCAGCATTTGTCCGCGCTATGAAAGGCGCCCGGACGCACCCGGATGTTCGCATAATACCTACACCGTCCCCGGAATAGTTTTAAACACACCAAAGTATTTATAAACACACTCTATAATTACTTACAAAAGTTTATAACGAACAAATAAAAAATCAATAAGAACGATTTTGTTGTTCAAATTTAAGACGAACGGGATACCAAGTTTCCTTATTCAATTAACTCCTCTCTTTAGCAATTAGTGTTCCGTAACCCAACAATCGTAACTTTTCGCTAACTAAAACGTGGAAGGAAGCCTCTTGGGCGGAATTCTCCGTACAATTCACACTAGTGATTTATACGAAGCAATTAAGTTAGTTGGCGCCTTGGTTTCAATTTCACTAAAAGTTTTTTCGAATGATTATCTCATTACATTCCCATATTTTTACATAGTTTTAAATTTCAGAAATACAAACTACCAAATTTGTTTATTTCTCCAGCATTAGGAAAACTATGCGAATTTATCACTGTCACCCGGAAACTTTTGTCATCTTGTTGTGCGGACCGTGCCAAATTTTCAAACGCGGTCCAACTTTATTAAAAGTGATGGTCACAAAAAGTGTCACTGTCACTTTTTAACTGGATCGGCCAATCGGTTCGGAAATCTTGTGGGACGCGGTAGTAGCAGGTGGGTCGAAGGGCGGGCGAGGCGCTCGCTCGCGACGCGGGTCGGCGTGCCACTGGCTACTCCCGCCCCTCGCGCCCGCGCCCATACACAATAACGCCCCTTCAACAATACTATTTTCATACAACTAACAAACAAACCTAACCGTACCAAAAAATCCTAAATCACAGTCAAATTATAAAGCCACGTGAGTACACGTTACGGGATCAACAGGTATTATGCTTTATTCCACAAGTTCTGATGCACATATACTTTATGAAAACGTGATGACGATTTCCTTACAGTAAATTTTTATAGCATACAGACCTGTAATTTTATATAGTTATCGAAACATATATTTTTAATATCCATACTGTTCCACGGCGTAGGCACGAGCTTGCTTCATCACAGAACTTTACCCAAAACGAATACTAAAAGGGAAAAAAAATAAACGTTTTCAGGTATTTAACAATAAAAATACATCCCCTGTCTCTGACTGAGAATTACGGCACGTCTCGGTCTTGTTGCGAATTATACTACCATTTACATATTTGCCAAAAACGTAAGCCTCAAAGCGCCTTAGTGAATGACGCCTTCCTTATTATGCTCATTTCGATGGTGTCTATTTTCTGCAAACTTGACCTATACTCAAGCAAGAGCAAAAATAACGTGTCGCTTTCTATAAAAAGTTGTATGAAAACTGACCCGTTATCTTGCTCGTGAGTGTAGTTCTGCACTTATGTTAACTTCAAAAAATACTAAAATCGACACAAAAACATAAGCGGAAAAATAGACAGCCATAACGTTCATTATTTAATAATGCTCGTAACAATTTATATTTTTGAAAATAACTCCTACCCTGAAACAGCTACCTATAGGGTCCAAAACGATCATATTTTATTTACAAATAAACAACCTAAAACATTCTCGTAATTTCGCTAAAATCGGTTTAACGGTTTCGGATTAGGGCGTACGAACATAGCGTGAGATGTGATTTTAAAATTAAAAATATTCACCGCATCAGCCCTTTTGAACTTCTACAGTTAAGGCCTCAATGTAAATTTTTGCTTCGTATTTTACCTGTTTTCTAAAACAACATGAAAACAATAAGCTACACGATTTTTCAAACGCCGGATCCAGTACACGCTGCGCGCTTTGAAAACGAAACGATGCTACCTAGGATATGCTACGCCCTGCATCGCGCTAGCTATTTGTTCATCGAACAACACATTGTACAGTCTGACATAAGCCTAAAACAAACATCCATATTTTCGTACATTTTTCGAATAAAAAACTATAACTTTGATATGAGTTCTTTGTCTCAAGCAATTTCAAGAATATAAGAAATATTTTTGCACGTCCCACGGATATCTTAATTGTATTATTACTATCTCACGTATCGGAATTTTTCCTCCCCTTGCCAACAAATATTAATGCCTGGCGATAAACATTTATTGGTTGTCCTATATTGCAAGTCATTAAATTATCGTTTAATTTTGTTCCAAATTTGAACAAGGGTACGACTATCCGCTTAAAATCTCGCTACTTAGAAAGTACTTACAATGTTCTCTTAACACGAACTCTGTATTCCTTTATCATTTCGCTTACCTGTAATAAAAAAAAAACATTATAGTATGTATAGAATGTAAGTACCTACGCTTCATTATTCTTGTAATTCCTGTTACAATATTTAACTTTGTAATTACTGGACTCTTAAACTTTACAGGAGTTTGCCAACGATAGAAAAAGTCAATTAGATACAGGAGTTGGTGAGTTGGTGCTTCAGACGCTTAAACTTGGCGTCACAATTCAAGGCGGGGAACTAAATAAACTGGTACAGAATGGATCTTGAGCAACAGCAAATATTTAGGTAAATTTAGCAGTTTATTCACCACAATTAGTTTTTAACACACGTTGAAAAACGCTCAAACCAAGTTAGCATCACATTCATCGTTCTTACTCGTAAACGAAGAGTAAATAAAACTTCAGCAAAAACAATTTTATTGTTCTAACCGAACACAAGTAGATTGCATCACGTTTGTAAATAATGCAGGAAACGCTATTCCGTATAAAGAAGTGAGAGAACAGATAATAAACTCCGAAGATAATAACAAAATGATTGCTAAACAACAATCAACGGGGAACGCACGGTCCCGGATATTGTGCCAACGATATCGACAGTGAGGAAGCGGCAAGGCGACGACGCCTGATACCGACGGAAAATATGATGCCCAAACAAAAGATTGCAATGGTGGAGACTTCCAAATAATTATTTATTGTTTCGTTAACGAGCCGGCAAGGAGCTGCGCGTTCCGCAGCGTATCCGCGGCCTGCCCGTGCGCTCCGGAACTCGACTCACCAACTGACGCCAAACCAAATTATCAAATCGTTTTTGGAGTTCCGTACCTACCCAAGAAGTACTAACGAGCCCCATTAGCAAGCCTCCGATTGCCACCCGTCTGTCCGTTTGCTACGGGGCTTTATCTTTTCAACTGTATTAGGTAAACATTTGAACTTTTTATTTTACAGAGTATGCTCTACTGTATGTATCTATTAGAATTTTAACAACGTTTTTTATAAACAAAATAAAGTTTAAAATATTTTTTAATAAAACTTTTTTTGCTTAGGTACTGTACTTTTATTGACTATTTGCATTGTCAACCTTCCTATGTAGCAGTACCCAAACTTCAAAGCAATCCGACCACTAAAAGTGGGTCAAATCTTGCAAGTCAAAAAAACAAAAAACAAACAGGCCTAGTTAAACATACTATTTTTTCGGTACCTCCGTCTCCGGGACCTACTCGCGTTGGGCAGGTTTTCAAAAAACTATCAACGGCTACAGTGACAGTCATACTTATTTGAAATTGAAAAACAATGGTCTTTAGGGTACTTACCAATGCGATATTTATATCGATAGATTGCTACCCATATCATTTAAGTAGGTACTATCTTAAATTAGAATTAGGATCTCAGACAAACAACTACCCTTCCGCTCTAATAATGTTTAAGCAATGGGGACTCGATTCCTAGTGACCTTTGTTAGAGTTAAGACGATCGATTCTAATATACTTACTCGACAAGGACTCCTTTGTGTCGGTTTAATCGGTTTTCAATATATTTATTTTAAACGCACGTGAGAGAAAACGTTTCACCTTCGTAGATTATACACTAACAATGAAATTCGAATAAAACAATCGTGTTTATTTAGTACTTTTCTGAACACTACTTACCTACATAAAATACAAAATGGCAAAATTACTGATAGGCAGACTGTTAATTAATTAATTGATATACAGTCTACCTTCAGGCTCGGACTTATCTTCATGATTGAAAACTGAATTATTAATATCCATTACGTGGATAAAAATTTGAAGCACGCAGTAGTTAAATATACTTCGTATCTGGTATTTAAACATTGTCAGTATTTATGAAGCATTTATGCGAAACCGATTCCAATCACATAATATGTACTCACATTATATTATAACACTGTACATTTCTATGTCGTGTACAAAGACTAAACTAAAACGACGTTAGCTGCAGCAGTACGTTGCAGCAAGGAGTAGGCAGATGATGTTATTACATAAGTCTCTGATTGAATTGCGAGACGCTAACCTTGTTAGGCAGACGACGTCCGTTTCCCGTCGCCAGTGCCTGCGTGACGTCTAATGGAGTAAGCGCCCTTCAGAGACCAGATTGACACAGGTCTGGCGATATCGAAAATCAATTAAAACAACTTGTTCCCTATGAAAAAGTACATTTCATCTACATGTAATGTTTTTTTCAATACAGTTGCTCAAAAAGTGCCCTTTTTTTAGCTGTTTTGCGCGCGAAAAGTTCGTTTTTGCGCACTAGTGCGATTTACTTTTCCATTTTTTTTTAAATTTGTATTTGTTCCAATTCACGACTACTTGCCAAAGTTATTATAATGCTAGTCTTACCAAGACGTAATAAAAATAAAAACCTATTATTGATGTAAAAATATCAAAATATTGAGATTTTATATTTTATTACTAGCCTTTTCATCATTATTATTATAAAATATTGAATTCCTAAAAACAGTTCTTATTAAGGTATCTGAATGGAACGGAATTTTAGCTGCCGAAACGCCTGTCAAATTGGAGGCGTTTTTCCAACTGCAACCATGGTTTTTAAGGTTCTAAAGGCAACATTAGTTTTGTGTTTATGCAATTCAAATAAATAATCGAACATAATGATACTAAGATAATAATAGTAAAGTGTTATATATGTTGGAGATTAACTGAAGCAGAGATAATTTTATTGTATTGACATTACAATTAATACAATCAGTTAAATGAGTTGTAGCTTAAACGCCATCTGTCGGACAAATTCCAAACTGTTGTTGAATAAACGCGGGCGATACGCCTGGGTAGAGTCGGTAAAGCAGACTGTCATGGCGGCGCTCGGTGGTTAAATCAGTCGAAGTAAGAGACTGGGAGGGAGTCTGCCCGTAGAACTGGAGCGGCTGAGCGGCGGGAAAGAGATTCACTTAAGTGACTTTTATTTTGTTTACTTGAAATGAAAAGCGCGAATGACGAGATTTGTGGACTGAACCTACCGGTTTGCTGAATTAACAGCATTTTGTTAAAGTTAAACTTAGTGTTAGTTACATTTGTTGAATGTTGTGTTGTGAATTAGTTATTTCAAATTATTCTGTGTTGTATTGTTTTTTCGCAACTGTATTGAAAATCGTCGTTCGATACACGCGCGGAAATGTCATTCTTCACTCGTCTCGAGTCTTGCCAACTCGCCTCTCGGCTCGTGGCAAGATATCTCGAGACTCGTGAAGTAATGACATACTTTCCGCACTAGCATCGAAATGTATAGTATTTATTTATCAACTCTGAAATTCTATTGAACAATGTTCAGCGCCTTAAGAGGTTGTCATCTCTAAAGAAAGGTTTAAATATGGCTCCAATTTACCAAGTGACAAACAATAACAGATATTACTGCAGTCTTTTTTGAATGAGAAGAGCATTTATCTCCTTGCATTCCGTGTTGTTTTGTAGGAAGTCGCGTAAGAGAATTGTTTTCAGCTAAAAACTGGGTCGGGACGGTTTTTCTCTACCTGACGCGACAAAACTTCGTATCGCGTAAACTTTTTCAATTAGCAATTAGTTGATTGAAAACTTTTGGTACCTGCCAACCTATGCGGCGATGACGCGCACATTGCACGATTTACGAGATCGCAAAGACATTTTACACGCATCGACGATTGAGTGCTGAGTTTGTAATTTGCGAAGGCACTCACCGAGACAGGAATGAGCTAAGTTTTCGGGGAAACTGCGGGCGAATGAGAAAACATTGGAGAAGTTGCTGCCAAGTTGATAGACAAAAACGGCGAAAATATATGTTGGGATTTAGTGGATTAAGAGCGCGCAATATAAACGTACTGCCTATAGCAGAAAGTCTGAAAAGTCCGTAACAATTTTAATGTCAAATCTTACAGGTTCATTTCACCTTTCACTCGTACGAGTATTGTAGGAAATATTGCGTAAACCCTTGCTCGAAACAAAATTCAAATTAAATACTATCTAACTTCGCAAGAAAACAATAAAATAAAAAAATCTGCTAAAGTGCTTCCCACTCATATATCAAGTGGAATGTTTCGTAAGCAAGTTAGATGGGTAATTTCGGATAAATAGCTCAATAAGCGTCAAGAAAAGGAGCTAATGTTGAAGCAAGGTTAGCATTATGAAACATGTCCCGCGCCTGCAGTCGTAATAAGCCCCGCTCAACTCGACCATAAATAAAAGCCGAACCGGGTATAAAAGGCGCTCCCAGCACGTCATCGGCAGCTGTCGCGCCACTGACGCGATCCGCGCATACGAGCTGTAATGTCATCGCTGAAACAACCGATCTGCAGCACACAACAACAGACATCCAGCTTTATGCCAATTACAGGAACAAGATCCCCTGTAAAGAAAACTACAGACATCACCGTCTTCCAAATAAAACTTAGGTAATTCCCTTTCTTTTACGTACCGCAGACTTATTCCGCCAACATTAAGGTAGAATAAACTGCGCCGGAAAAGGTTATTTCTAACAACAGATTATTTTATTTTTGAGTTTCACCTCCTTCTGAGATTCTTTGCAATTTATCAAAAAGATATGTCGATAAGAGGAAACGACGAGGATGACGCCGCACGCGCCCATCCTGCGCCGGCTCGATAAATCATCGCGATCAAAATGAATTTATCCCAACGTCTCTTATCGAAGTGTTAAACTTACTCCTTGTTATTACGTAATATTATTTTTAATCCTGTTCTTATCCCGGACAACATTTTAAGTAAGTACTTACTTTCTTGGAAGAATTTCGTCACTCTCGCCGAGGCGCAAGCTTTTATTTATTATGAGGGACTAAATAAGCTTGCATTAATCTTAGAGCGTTATCTGCTTTTCATTTCCGGCGAGATTTTTTAATGAAATAAACGATATTTCGCACGACTTTATAGATAAGTAACATCACTTTCCTTCACTTTAAAAAACTTTTTAAGCTTTATTTTGTTTTAGGCTCCAAATAGATAGTTAACAAGTTTACGACCATAGAGAAAGAAAGAAGCAGCAATGTAACAATGTATTTAAACTAATATAGCACATAATTAATCACGTACACTTAAATAAAATTGTGGTTCGTTTAATGACATTTGTTGTGGCTCAGCTGGTAGCAAGAGGAAGACCATGTTTTATTCAAATTATAAATTACATAATCTCAAAACTAAAGCTAGCTATGGCTGTACATCCCATACAAAGTATTAAAAGTCACTGGACGTCGCGGCCTTCATAAATATGTAAAGAAACCATGAGGGATTTAACTTTGAAAACCTGCGAAGTACGAAAATTATGTACGTATTTAAAATAAATTTATGTGTCAGGGTACTTTATTTACGCCTCCGAATATAATTCGGTACAACTAACACAGTGTATATATACCTAGTGTCACTAGTAATCCGAGTACTTTACTTAGGTACTATTTTTTGTAGTATTTATCGGTATTCCCAATTACATTTATATACACAAATAAAATAAAAATTGTTCAAAGTAATATTGTAAGTTCAAATGCTTCCAACCGGAAAACCCGTAATATCACATATCAAGTTGATTATCCAATAAGGTGTTATTTGCTGAATCTGTCGAGAAAACTGATCCCAGAGGAAATAACTCATTATGTTGATAGGTAATAAGATACTGCGTCGAGTGGCGCTCTGTGATCCAGAAAAACATAAAGCTGATATTCAACATTGTAGAAATAACGTCAGTAATTTGAAGTTTACGAAGGGTCAGAACGGTCGGCAGTGGAGCTGCGCGCTTGACCTTAGCGGCCTGCGGCAGAACTTATCGCAGTTTCCAGAAAGACCAATTACAGAGGTTAATTAAGCTGAGCGAAGACCCTTGTTAGTTACAAAATTTTAATGATAACAAGGCACACTTGGTAATTAACAGATACCTATATAAATTCAACGCGAGCGACAGTGTTAAGGTATAATTATTTTGTGGCAGTAATGTTCACTTTACTTTTTTAAGATGAACCTAATGAGACCGGGGCGGGGTGTATAACCGCCAAACATTATTAAGTTACAATCAATGAGTTAAGAGATTAATATACATAATACTATAATAATAAATTGAACAACATAAAAATGGGGGTGATTAGAATATTTTTTTATTAATATGGATTAGTCTCAAAACTTTAAACTGAATTTCATTTTCAGCAGCAACAAGATCACGACCAATAGCAAGCGAATGCTGTTTAAGCACGTCATAGTCATTAAAAGGGGTCCGTACCGAAAACTTCTAAAGGTAATCTTAATTAATATACAAGTAAACAATAGGTCGAGAAACATGGCGGCGGGTAGTTTAGGTAAGTGCCTATTTAGGCAGTAGCACGTTTCATATTTTGCAGTTTAAGTTGGAGCAGCGGAAGCGACGGAGCTTTGAGGCGGTCGAGGGGCCGTCGTCGGGTGGCCGCGACGGAGCCGGGTCGGCGTCGGACCGTCGCTCGGGTCGGACACACAGTCACGCGCCCTCGTACTATCGCCAGCACGTCGGGCAACCTTAATTGATATTGCCCCAACGAGACGCACCCACAGCTACAATTTCAATACGGCAAACGACGGTTACGATATAGAATAATAGGTGATTTGAATTACGTGAGCCAGTTTAGGCCAATACCAATACGTATTCCTGAATACAGTATAAAAATTCCTAAGCTAATATGGCAATTTCCGTTTCGTTCAATCTGTTTTAAGTAGGAAAAATGCAATCATAAGGTAATGTTGCCGATTTGTTGTGGTACAAAAAACACTTTACCCGAAACTGGTTTAGTAGGTTTAGGTCAGGTAAAAAGATAAAGACAGTAACTCTGTTTAAATTGGTTTTAATCATTTTACCAAAGAGACATTCCAGGCCTGTGATCAAAGCAGATTTAATTAAAAACCTCGCTATAGAGGGTTGTCTAAATTCCCAGCAAGATCAGGATTTTTCTTTCTTTTGTAAAAGAAGATTTAATGAAATCTCATTCGGTTTTAGGTACCCTGCGGTTCTGCTTTTAATCTTTTCCTCGTCGACGACCCACTTGTCATTCTGAATGCTTACATAGAATTAACTATAGCAAATTTCATAATGAATGGGCAAATTTCCGGAATGTCGAAAAAACCCTTGAGTGCCTCGGCGACTTCCGTCATAATACGGACTAAATAAAAATTACAGAAGTTTTCACGGTCCCCAAATGCCAAGAAAAATTCTTACAGTATGATTTATTCAATGAGGACTTAAATAATGCGAAAATATATTCTGAATTTTCTTCTACGAGGGCGCATATTAAATTAGAGTTAAAGGAGTAAAATAAAAATGTAAAGCGGATCTCTGGGGGAGCGAGGACGAAAAAAGTACGAAAGGGTGAGGTGAGTCTAGTGGCAAATTCCCGCGTAGCGAGGCGATGCAGGCTGCTGAGGGTCGGTCGCCTTCGGAAAATGAGATTTAGCAGTAAGCGCCCGCGTTACCTGCGCGGAGCTACGGACTGCGGACAAACCACTTCAAGCTGTAGCGACGCGATTAAAATTAGACATAATTCAAAATAAATCTTAGAAAGTCATTTTTTTACACTTCACTGTCCAGCGATATCCTCTATCTCTTCTAATGAAAAATGCAGATGAGGCTCACTCACTGGCTCAGTAACAGTATATTCACTCTCTTGAAAAGCCTTAGCTTGCATTTGTCTAGAAATAAAAACAACGGGAGTGAATTCCATTCCTTAGCAGTTCGCATCAGGAAGAATGAAGCAAGCCGCTTCATGCGGGCCAGTAGAATGCCAACCATGTATGTGTGAAGACGCTACCCCTGCCTGAATGTCCGTTGGCATAAAGTAAAGGGAGTTATTAGGTCGCGCAATACCAGTGCACACTCACTAAAATGTGTGCGGCGAAAACCGACAGACATGCCACTTTTCGACGGTATTCGGGACTGCAGCCTTTTCAGCTATCAACGAACAAAACCCGTAAACTTGACGAATAGCAAATACAATACATCAGTATGTATTTTTAACAAAAAAAAAGTTAAATAAAAATATAGAACCGCCTTCAATTCGCTACTTTAGAAATGTCAAATTAAAATTATTTTTCGGTAAGTGCTACCTAATTATTTATAATTATGTTGAAGTCGGTGCCTCAGCCCGCGCCACCGTTATATTTATGTGCGATATGCGAGGCAGAAGTCACAGTATATATATAAGTTAAAACAGTAGGGAAGATAGGCTTACCTTTTGAAATAAGTACCTACGCTCCAATAAAGCGTTAGGGTTGTCGATTTAATTTTTGTTAAATTGTAAAGTTTTTTGTCTAGTTAGCGCTATAATATCATCTGGTAAGGCCTGTTCTAGAGTAACTAGCTACACTTAATTAAGAGTATTAGGGTTGGCACCCATAATTTAAGTAAATGAGAAACAAACGTTTATATGGATTCTATATTAATTAAATAATAATCGAATGAATTAACTATTTTTTTAAATATAATAGGGTATTTAAAAAAGATTTTAACAGTTTAAGATTTTTTATTTGACGGTAGGTAAATATTATATATTACTTACTGAAAAATACTTTCGTCTACTACGACACGTTCTGAAAGCTCTGTTATTAAATTTTATTGTATAAAAAATTCTCATCCGCATGAATAGCTTTCTTAAATAAACTATTGGGAAAAATGGACACGGCACTATAAAACTGTTTTTTTTTTCTAGTTCTTTGTAAATTAATAAAGCTAATTTGCAATTTATGTTTATTTCGGTTTTGAAGAAGCCGAGTTCAAGCAGCCGTACACTGCGCAATACGCTCTTGGCATATTTAAAACGAAAAAACGGCTGCCCGTCTCAATGCGCCACGCGCGACTGACAGCACCGCGAGATCCGCTTAGGGTCCGTGTAAAAGCGCGCGTCTATGTGTGCGTTCGTTTCGACCGTTTTGTTCGTAGATTCCCTACTGCTTTAGCTTATATATATACTGTGCAGAAGTGGACCTAGTCTATCTGCCTATATAGTACCTATATATTCGGCTTGGAACTATTTGAGCTGAGGCACCGACTTCACACAATATAAATAATTAGGTAGCACTTACCGAAAAATAATTTTAATTTGACATTTTTAAAGTAGCGAATTGAAGGCGGTTCTATTTTTTTATTTAATTTTTTTTTCACGCTTTTTAGTGAATCGTTTTGTAATTTATCCAATTTACTAGCTGTTGCCAGCGACTTCGTCTGCAAAGAATTCGTTTCACGCTATCCCGCGGGAACTACGCAATTTTCCGGGATAAAAAGTAGCCTATGTGCTATTCCAGACTTTTCTCTATCTATGTGCCGAATTTCATCCAGATCCGTTGGGCCGTTCTGGCGTGATTGAGTAACAAACAAACATCCATCCATCCATCCATCCATCTATCCATCCATCCATACTTTCGCATTTATAATATTAGTTACAGGTACGCAGGGAGCTTTGTCTGGTCAAATACATTTTTCAGTTAATTAGGGGCAAAATATACAAGAGTATAGTGTTAAGGTATGTTAGTATGTGTGCCCCCGACGGGTGTGTGTGGCGCCGCCGCCGGCCGCGGTTGCTGGCGACACCGCGCGGGCGCACCAACCTACTCCGCATGGCTCCGATGTCGCGCGCACTGCGCACTCTAAACCTCGTAGCGGAAAACATTGACTTGTTTTCGTGTTCTATGAATGAATTCACAAAGTCCGCACTGTTCATAATTAGTTATAGGCGAAGTGATTTGGATAGGTAGGCTCCGTTACATGGAGTGCAAATAGTTACGCTATTGTCTTAGGCTTAGTTCCTGTAAAAATAGTTGTAAGGGTGGATATATAAATAAATAAAATAAAAAATAAATAGTTAGATTAGATAACGCCTAATACCCGCTACAGACTTGTGGTCCCACTGTTATAAAAATGTCGAATCACACTCCACCATAAGGTCGACGGAACCTATTTCTATGTGGTTTGGCCTTCGGGCATTTGAAGATACCTACCTAACGAACCTAACCTAATTTTACTATTTCTAGTGAGTATTTTTAAAACAGTGGGGCCACGAGTAATACGCTCTAAGCTCTAATGCAATCTGTTCATCACTATTTACTAAATATTACTTTTCCCGATGAAAGAACTTTAGTCACTTCCGGAAGGATTCTTTTTGTAATGGCATTCATATATGGTAATGTGGAAAATGTATATATTTTACGAGTATGACGTGTTTACCAAGCATAATATTTGTTTACATATATATCTAAATGTAATTGCAAACTGTTGAATAAATATCTTTTATTATTATTATTATATTACAGTAATCGAATCGCAATCCCTGAATTACTTATTGAATCCGATGACCATCTGTGGTCTTCATAATCGGTTCCAATTCATCAAATATTGCTTTTCGAAGGCAAATGCATAATACTTATTACACGCTCCTATATTGAACCAAGGTAACTATATCGGCAATTCAGCAGTATCCTCTAAATTTTCTAATAAAAAATATGTAAAACATGGTATACGTGCACACTTTATTTCTCACTTTTTAGTGGTTGTAGCCAAAGTGCATCTCACAACGATTCCATTAAGCCCAAATACGGCTCAGTTACATTGTTTTATAACAGAGTTCCGTTGCCTACCTTCTGGCTTCAGCATCAGATCAGTTCGAAAGAATCATCAGCTTAAAGCCTCTTCTTCTTAGTTGCTTATCTATATTAATCGAGATCACTTATAGCCGCGCGAGCATTACTTAGCTTTAACGAGTTCCGTTGGCTATCAGCAGTCTTTTTCATCAAGTCCAGTCCACCAAATTATACTATCTGAATGTAAATACTTGATTTGGTGTCAAAAATGTTAAAATCGCTATAGGTGTGCCTATAAAATTTGAGGGTTGCCCTCGATTTCTCCAGGATCCCATTATCAGATCTTGATTTGGTGGTAATGGGACCAAACTGGAAGTATTCCCTTTCCAACAAAAAAAGAATTTTCTAAATCGGTACACAACTGACGGAGTTCTGAAGTAACAAACATAAAAAAAAAAAAAAATACAACCGAATTGAGAACCTCCTCCTTTTTTTTGAAGTCAGTTAAAAAGTAATTTCACATAGGCTTAATCATCCCCATAAAGTATAAATTTTCATTCACAATGTTCACAATGATCCCCAAATTCGCTACAAGGGCTACCTTTTTGTACTCATTGGCGTCGCGCTCGTTGACATTTCAAGCACGAATAACATACAGTCATTATGTTTTACGCGAGCATCGAAAGTGCGCTCGCCGTCGAACCGTCCACGATATTCTATTGGCTGCCATTCATACACTTCGTGCAGGAGCTCTATAATAAGTTGGGTGTATGCTGAGCGGGCGCACATTGTGTTTGAGGCAGGGTATGTTTGGTACGAGGGCGTGCACCACCTTATTTACGAGGTCGCCTCTTGCCAGCCGTCAACCGCTTTAGGAGTCGGCGACGCTCGTGGGCGTGAACACTGGTGACACAAATTTATTGCATGCACCCATACAAGGTAGGTACTTGAGACAAGAGTATGTCCAAGCAATAAAACGCCACTTCAATGCATAAGACAATGGCACGCGCAAGCCTGCCAACCGCACTCCGAGCCGTGCACTAGTAAACACAAGTTTAGATCGAGTGAGAAGTAAACGGAGGTTTAATGTTTCTCGGAAACAAAGAAAGTAAAACAAATTGTTTCTTTTGACTTTGGTCAGGGCATGAAGTTGTTAAATATTGTACCTACGTAATCACAATGAAATGTACTTTCACAATTTTCACTGTTTTTTTACGATGATTACGACGATTACGATTTTTTTACGATATTTAACATATATTTAAACCAACTAATCTAAAATTACAATTTAACCACCGTTTACTATTATTATTTCAACCGACACAATACTCATTTTTTGCTAATCCAGAACCACAGGCACCTTATTGATGTCACGTATATATTCGCCGTTTACCAAGGGATTATCTGAATTTGTGGTGCCAAAACAAATCATCAAAAAACGCTCTCAAGTAATTAATGCGTTTCTAAAAGTTTTTAAATAATAACTTTCCAGTGGCGCCAGATGTTGACGAATATAATAGCCCAGTTATGAATTTTAATGTCTGCTCCGCGAAAATCTGAATGAATATTGAACACTAAAAAAAAGGAAATAATTAAGCTGGGGAAGGATGGTTCCGCAACGAAATGGTTTAGCGGGAACTTTACGAGAAACGTTCAAAAATAATTAAGATAAAATTTCATTAGAGACGTTGGAGGACTAAGAGGGCTATCGTTGTTAAGCTAGCCGACGCTACAGATAGTGCCGAAGAGCTAGATGAGCGCAATTAAATTTTACTAACGGGAGCCAATTTTATTCCTTGTTATACCAACATTACGTGGAACTTTAAATTTATCTTATTTATATTTGCGGGTGGTAGGGCCTTGTGCAAGGTCCGTCCGGATCGCTACCACCATCTTACTCGCTAATCCTGCCGCCAAGCAGCAGTGCTCGCGCTGCTGTGTTCCGGTGTGGAGAGTAAGACAGCCGGGGAAATTACGGGCACAAGAGGCATTTCATCTAAGTCCTCTAGGTTGGCAACGCATCTGCAATCCCTCCGGGGTTGCGGGTGTCTATGGGCAGTTGTGATCGCTTACCATCAGGTGACCCACTTGCTCGTTTGCCTTCCTATTCACATAAAAAAAAAAATATATATATCAAAAACACACGATAATAATAAACTCCTTGCTAGCACATAAATACAAACAAGCCGTTTTAATGGAATCAACGCAGCCAACGGGTAGTTTTATTTTTTTACATCTGGAACGTTTCCAAGCACAAAGACTTCAATAAACAGTCGCAGACAGGAACAATTTACACAAATGAGTTACACGATTAATAATTCAGCCGAATCCAAGAGCCATGAAATGAATGTTAAGTTGACTTTTCAGGAACGATTGCCAGAGTCATGCAGGTTGTGTCGACGTTACGCTGATTATGTTACATGGACAATATAATCTTGTACAGCTCAGGGTAAGTAAACACGTCCCGGGGGGGTGCTTAAGCGGCATCGATTTCGCAGAGCTTAGTATAGCCCAGGGGCATGCTTATACGACAGCGGCGATGTCTACATGCTCTGTAGCAATAATGAGTGGCCATAAACTAAGCGAAGCAAAGTCAAACCCAAGCATATTTATACGCATTATGTATAATGGTTAGTGGTAAAAAGATCTTCCTAGAAATGTGTAGGCTCATATCGTTTCGTATGTGCCATAGACATGGGGAAAAGCGTTACTTTTTGATATCAGTGACTGACGATCTCGTTCCAAAAAAGTCACAGTGAAAAGTCACCGTGACTTTGTCACGCCTGTTACTCGTGTCACTGCATGATATTTGTGTCAACGTTATTTTTGTCACACTGTTATTTCATCGTGATTTTGTCACGCCGGTTACTCATATCACCATATGATATTGTCGCAGTGCTATTATGACGTGATTTTGTCACCGTTATCACACAAGTAGTTGATCCAAAATAACCTTTACACTTTTACAGGCTTAGAACTGTCGCACATTATAAGTAAAAAATAAATACATTTAGGAAATTAGTTCATAGTCATCATAATCATCACAATCATCATCATCATAATAAATATATATATATATATAGTTCATAGTCATCATAATCATCAAAATCATCATCACAATCATCATGTCATCATCATCATCATCATCATCATAGCCATCATAATCATCATCATAATCATCACAATCATCATCTTCATCATCATCATCATAATCATCATCATAGCCATCATCATAATAATCATCATCACAATCATCATCATGTCATCATCATCATCATCATAGCCATTATCATCATCATAATCATCATCATAATCATCATCATAATCATCATCGTCATAATCATCATCACCATCGTCATAACCATCATCATCATCATCATCATCATCATTATGGACGGTGTTCATCTTTTTCATGTGTTTTATGTAGGTGCAATAAAGAGTTATACATACTTACTTTTCTACGAGTATGCTTCATTAAAACAACTCTTTGACATGGATGAGTGTGCAAGCATTCATAATTTTATCGCTGTCTCACTCGCTCTCAGCCAGCAGGCATCATCCGATGTTCGCCACGAAGTTCCGAATCCGAACACTCCCGACTAAGCCCGATTAGAGCCGAGTCACGTCACAGTCAGTCACTGTCACTGCATCGCGTCTCGTCACTGCTTGCGCTAGGCGCTAGGAAGGAACAGTAAGGAACGTATGTGATTTTGTAACGTTGTTATTTTATGAAAAGTCACAGTGACACGTTTTGAAGGCGAGTCACGGTGACTTTGTCACCGTGACGTTATTTAGCCCCCATGTCTAATGTGCCAGTTAACTATTCTTTCGACAAATACAATTCTAATTTCCTATTTCAGTTGGCAATCGTTTTAAAACCTACGCGATATTCATTCATAATTACTGTAAATCACGGTGTTACGTAGATGTTTTGGTTTCGGTCACGTAGTGTAGCGGCCGTGATTTTAAGGTTTCAATGCCCAAAACGTCGAAGTAACGTAATTTTTTTACGTGATTAAGTCCAGTGAGTTATAATACAACCCATTACACGATAAATATTCACTAAATGACACACTAATACAGTCAGATTGCAAAAATAAAGGCAAGGCCAGCGATCTCATCGCTCAATACTAGTCGCTCGTTATTTTTACAATCAATCTCTACCAGATAACCATTTAGATGCTGAAATTGTTTTGAACCGGTTAAAGGTAGGTGGCGGACACAAAGAGGCACAGTTCACAGACAGTTAATGAATGTAGGTAATAATACACAAGATACCTAGTGTTCATATCCAATCCAGTGCCTAAATTAAATATTATTTCCTTTTAAGGGATAATATTGCCTTTGTATACTACTTTCTAAGTTTATATAATAACCATTGTGTTTAACCTGTTGTGTGCAATAAAGAGTTCACATAATATATTCATACGCCCACTACTCAAAAGATAATAGGGGCCACTTAAACTTCATCGGTTGAGCGGAAACAAAATAAATGTATGTTTCTATCGTTTCTTATTTATAGTAGAGTCAATTAATAGAATAGAATGTGTGGTAACACAACACAAATACTTTTTACTGCATATAACGCGTTCACATAAAACAACTGAGGAATTTTTTATATCCATTTCACCGATGAAACTGAAGTTCCTATTCAATAATTAATCATCACAATCGGTTCAGAAAAATTTAACGTGTACTAATTTCCCATTTTTATATCAGTTACCCTATTAATAAAGCATCTTTTTACCCTCTTATCTTCATTAACTCTCCTGGTTTCTAATAAAGATAATTTACGCCAGCTACGAACACAAGTAAAATACGCTGAACGGCGTTTGCTCATTCATGCAGTGACAACAGATACCTACCCGTGTCGAGATGTGTTTTGCTCACTTGGTATACCTACTGCTGTGGCGTGTAGTAGAGTAGAATGCTTGTGTTAGTTTTGGATTAGAATGTGGATACACAAACTGTGTGTACTTTGTACGTGAGCAGATGTGTTTATGTGACGGTAGCTCAGGGCAGTGCGGTGAATCGAGATCGGACGGAAGCCTTAGTAACTAACTTCTACTGTGAGCGAATTACTTAGGTTTGGTTAAGTAGCTAAATAAAATAAGCAAAATAAACAGTAAATAGTAAAACAAGTCGGTAACCAATCGGTTCCGAACTCCATCAGGCAGTTGCCCTCTGTGGCCTCGTTCAGGGAGGGCTTGAGGAAGATGTGGCTCACACCATCTCCTTAATTATTTGTATGCACGTATGTTATATTTACTACTTTATTTTATAAATTGTTTTTTGCTTTTAATGATGCAAAATCAAGGGCATGAATATAATATATGTACGTTCAAAAACATCTATGCATACACCTTTATGCCACTAAAAAAAAGGTCAGTGACACATATATTTGACATGATGGCAGTATCGATATTTATGCCCTACGCTGTATTGTGGCTTTCATTATCTGTAATTTTAAACTCACTTTTTGTGTGTCCTTAGTTTAATGCTCCTCGCATCTACTCAAAAGGTTAACTGGTAGAGATACCTTATAAGGATAAGTTTGCTTTTGTGCAATTGTGTTTGTTTTTCTATATTTGTACAATAAAGCATTTACTTATATACTTACAAGTAGTTAGCAACCAATTACCAAAATAATTCACCCAGAAGGTAATGATTGGGGGACATTGGAGCACAGCTTTCAGGATTTAATGCATGTATATCGTTCTCAAAATTAAATATGTCTACCCCCACCCACTCTCAAAACTCTTTGGCTGTTGAGTATTTTTTTTTAATAATTAAATACTAAAAAATAAAACCTCACACCCGCTGAATAATTTTTTTTTATATGAATAGGAAGACAAACGAGCAAGTGGGTCACCTGATGGTAAGTGATCATCACTGCCCATAGCCACCCGCAACCCCGGAGGGATCTCAGATGAAATGCCTCTTGTGCTCGTAATTTCCCCGGCTGTCTTACTCTCCACACCGGAACACAGCAGTGCAAGCACTGCTGCTTAGCGGCAGGATTAGCGAGTAAGATGGTGGTAGCGATCCGGACGGACCTTGCACACGGCCCTACCACCCGCATATGTGCACAATGATATTAAAAAACAACAAGACTGGACATAGCGGAGGCAAGCCAGCAAAGCAATGCCTATAATCTCACATTAACTCTAACTACATATGTACTACATAGCTTTACCAAGCCGGATTAGTGTGTTAAATGTTATTGTTACATCAAGTTCAATATAATGTCTGGCTTAAACTGTCACATTTAGGAGTTCATGCTTCACTGAGCTGACACAGCGACAACACTTAGTCCTGATACAAACTTGCTTTCTCGATAATAAGGCAGCAGGTGCCTTGTGTGTCCCCATTATATATGACGTCTTCACAATTTATCATGTTTGATGTTTGAATATTGTCTTGAAATGTGAAATTGTGTAACTTATGTAGCTGAACGATAGACTCTTTTTAACTAAAGGCAATGAATCTTCTGCACAAATATTTTTTATTTATATCAAAATCTCCAGCCTACATACGTCCCACTGCAGGGCCTCCTCCCAGAATGAGAGGGCTTATTTATAATAATATGCTCAAAAATAAAATTTTACCCAGCAAATCGAATTCAAAATAATCTAGACTCTGGGGGAAGGGATGCTGCATGAATGTTGATCTCCGATCCTCTTGAGTCCTCCCATGAGGCTGACATAGTCACCCCTGTGTACTAAAGCCTCTTTAAAATATAAGATAAAAAAAAAAAAAAAAAAACTATTTAGGTGTCTATTTAGAAAATATATTTTATTATTAATCATTAAAAAATAAGCGAAGTATGAATGGAACGACTTTACTAGACATTGCTTAGTGTATCTTTGGTCAACTCATTTCGAACGAAAACGACGCACGCCATACGAGACAGCATTGCGTGCAGGACGTAGTGAAGCATATCACAGGTCAGGTCCCTGGCGTATACATTCTATTCTATTGCAATTTCCAGGGTACCATTTACCTGGCTGCATTACTCTTTACCTCTGGTCAGGCTATAGCAGCCAATTCCTTTGTGGCGCGCTCGGCCACGGCGGCCCGACTCATTCGAATGCCGCTCATATCGCCCGCGCACCACCCTCGCGATAGGCCATAGCACCAATAACACTCCATATTAAAGCCTCCAAATTGCAGTTTAATTTATTCCGGACGTGTCTAGGCAACGGAATCGCAATAACCAGCGAAACATACACGACTCATGCCCGTACATACGATAGCACACAAAATGAAATATCTTCTCGAAATATTACTCAATATTATTTCTGTACTTAAAAAAAAATTGAAAAGAATTGTGAAACCTTTAAATCCTTCTAAAAGAGCACGCAGTGAAAATTTCGACGGTTTTCCGAATACATTCATATCAAAATAAACGAATGGGAAAAGATAACTCCGGGTGAACCGGGAATGGCAATAGATTGGATATGCTAAAGTCAATCTCGTAAATGAGGCGGGTATCGTAAGCCGCTCTTGTCGAAAATGAATAAGAGATATCCTTTAAACGAAACGGAAGTGAACTAAAAGAGAACAAACTTATTTTTAGAAAAGCATTTTGTTGAGATAGCTGTTATTTATTACGCTGCCAATTCTCTAGCGCTAATTGCTAAGTCAGACCTTGCTCACAGTTCAAGGATTGAGTACTTTAAACATCAACAGGCAAAATGCTCGTAGGTCGAGTCCGTGTCTCTCTGATTTACGTCTCGTCTACCGTTTTAGTGCAGTTCTAGCACTCTGTTACGTAATGAATTCCAGCTCGAGTCCAAACACTCAAAAGCCTTCGTGCCTTACAGGCTACAGCAAGCGACCAATAATTGTTCCGTATAATTGCATTAATTTCATAACTCCGTTTGTTTACACACGGTCTGTTGGCTTGTGTAAACAATCAAGTGGTTGAGAGTTAACCGGATGCGTTTTTCCACGCCAAAAAATATTCCACGAAATCCGGTAAAATTTTATTTTATTATGGCCCGAGTTCAAATAATTTAAAAATTATATATTCAGTGACCCGTTTCTTGAAGCAACAAGTTTCAGTAATTTTACAAGTCTGAACAAAATATCAAATGAATTAAGAAATTTTTATTTCTTAATTTTTATGTTTACTTTTTACGGTTTTACCGTTAGAAATTTAATTTCTAAACGACACTGAAAATTAGAACACATAGAAAAATCCGAAAAGTAAAGCTATGGCCGGGAATCGAACCCGGGTCCTCGTCATTCCGTGACGCGACCCCGAATGACGAGGACCCGGGTTCGATTCCCGGCCATAGCTTTACTTTTCGGATTTTTCTATGTGTTCTAATTTTCAGTGTCGTTTAGAAATTAAATTTCTAACGGTAAAACCGTAAAAAGTAAACATAAAAATTAAGAAATAAAAATTTCTTAATTCATTTGATATTTCCTATCATTTGAAAAACAGCGCCATCTCTCGTCCCTGGTGAGCAGTAGATGTTCCACGGGAGTTTGTAATTGTGTCGTACAGACACATCATTCAAATAGATGACGCTTCGCGACAAATAATCGCATAGTAACAAGGTCACGTGACAGTTAGTAATAGATAGAAAAATTCGAACGCTTACTCACCTGCTATGGGTGGTGTAGGGATATAGCACGCGTCACGGAATGACGAGGACCCGGGTTCGATTCCCGGCCATAGCTTTACTTTTCGGATTTTTCTATGTGTTCTAATTTTCAGTGTCGTTTAGAAATTAAGTCTGAACAAGTAAAAACTCAACGATTGATTGGTTGATTGGACTAATGTTGCTAGTTTATACTGGTAAAATTGTAGCTTCGAGAAAGGGGTCAGTGCTAACAATTGTTAAAGGCGATAAATGAAACATTGTAAGAGAAGTACTAAAATTTGTATATTATCTACCCATTTTAGTGAAAAGAATTTAACTTACAACTTGCAAACAATGTAGTCAAGAGAGACGAAAAGGAATAAGCAAATAGAACGGTAATAAATAAAGATTTTATGAGGAAACTCGCACAGACAATATTTTCGCAGTTCTGACCACTCTTAAAGCCTTTTCATATTTAGATCATAATAAAAATAATATGGCTGATATGATAACAACAATTTCCAGCTTCATAAATATTCCGGATAGACGTCACTGACTCGAGTGGAGGGTGGGATAAGGGTCTTTTTCTGACATGGAGCTTTAGTGTTCTTTGTCCTTGGTACACTATGCGCCCTTGATATATAATGTACTCGACGAGCTATCAGTAACATACTAATTGAACGCTGATCTATCATCACTTGAATAATAATAATAATCTAAATATAATAAGAGTAAAAATCTACATGAACTGCAAAAAAATTACCAAAAACAATATAAGTCTTGCTGACAGTTTGCTTATATTCTACACGGCTCGTATTAATACAACTGCAGACGTTATATACGTAGACGTATCTACGCAAGTAAATAGTAAAGAAAAAAGTACAAAGTACGTTTTATCATAAATCAAAAACAACCCATAAAAAATACTTGTGCAATAAGAGAACTCCGTGTACGCAGTGACAGCGATTGAGGAAACACGAATGGCTCGTATCCACGTATCACAAGTGAGCATGAGACGCCGGAACAACCGGGTGCAAACGTCTCGCATAGACAACAACTAAAACTTGCACAGCTATTGTTTCAAACACCTACAACTTCAGACTGTGTTGCAACCGCAGACTTTTGCTTTGTAACCTAACGTCGAGCATTGAATAGGTATCGAGTTCTCTAAAAGAAACAGTCGACAAAATATATGATACATTGGATACTACAAGTAAGAAGTAAGGCTTTCTTTCAGTTAACATTTTAAAAGGATTACAGGTCTTCTGTGGTGCACGATTTATCTTCTTAACGACTTCCTCCGCGTGACGTGTTCGCCGAGGCGCATGCGACTTGCGACTCGCCGCGACCGCGAAGCGATGGCGACATAGACAGAATCCAGTAAAGAAAGGTAATTAATGTGGTTTTGTGGTCATTTTTATCAATGCCAAAAGTAGATTTATGGAACAATTAACTAGGTACAAAAATACAAACGCCAGATTATCTGTTGTTATGTTACAAGTACGGCAGTAACTACACATACTAGGTAGGTATAGTACATATGTTTATAGTTGCATATGGATAGCATTGTATGTATACAATGCCTTTGTGAAAACAGGTAATCAGATAAGCTCAGTTCAAATTGGTCAATCGCAACCGTTTAGGGCATTTAGCTTGTGATTAAGTGGTTTAAAGGCTTAGAACTGTACAATTCAGAGCGAGTATTATAAAATTTATTTAAGGCAGGTTTAAGCAGATGTTATAAATTACAAACGTCACTGCTAAGTTTTATCAACACTGCGGAGGGAAATATTCTTCCCTTGAGCTCTTGTACAGCAGGCGGGCATTATCGGCGGGCGCGCATCGGCGCCGCGGGCAGCGCTGGCTGCGACGTACTCGTATCTCGCCTCGCACCACTCGCACGTTTGTCGTCATTTTTCATCTCGACATGCATATTCAACGCAACAATAAATCATCCAGAGCCATCCCCGCGTCAAACGAAATAACCTACTGTCCTGACGCCAACTCGGAAAAATAACGCACAAAAGCGTCGGTAACAAACAAACGAAACCACCAAAATATAACGTTAATAATTACCTACCCTTTCGAGTGGCTGATAAATAGCGTCATTATTATCACCAGCACAGTGAAAAATGGTTCCCCCTCTCGATATTTATTCAAATAGGTGGCTAGGCTACACGAATATTCTTTTTATGAAACTCATATTTTATATTTAACTTTTTCGTCTTTCCGTTGTTTTGTAAAAGGTTTACAGCTTTACAAATGACATTTTCATAACGAATGTTCTGAGGGACAGATATGCGATTAGTTGGCTCACAAAGTTTGCTCTTTCAGTCGCTCTTATACAATACAATACCAACTGCTGCCGTGCTGTGTCTTAGAATAGGACAGAGCCATTTTTTCTTCCTCTGAATTCATAACAGACTACCAAGGGACCGGATGTGAGAGCGTGTAACAACGTTCTCTATTGCTAATTGCTAATACCAGCACTGCGGTGTACAAGGCAAGGGCGAAACTACCACCCCTTTTCCCAAAGAAACTAATCGAAACAACGAATAGACGGACGGACGGACACAGCGAAATATATGAATTCCGTTTTTGCCATTTTGCCTACGTAATCCTAAAAAAAGCAGGCTGATTTTCACGTTGACTTGAAATAAAATAATCTTGTTTTAAGCTGCATAAAATGACAATGAAATAGGTTGTGAAAAAAAAACTTGGCCGACTTAGGTACCTACGTTAGCAGTGTATTCCTACTACCTATAATGTATTCATTCTAGATTTGAATGTATGGGCAAAACGACAAACTTTATAATTTAAATTTATTGCTGCTGTGTTATACCTATATACGAGTACATTAAAATACACAACTCTCCCGCCCCCTCCGCATGCTGCTTCACCCCTCCCCCCCTTGAAGTACGCTTGTAAAATGTACGCTTTGGAAGTGTCTCTCGCGCAAACTATTCAGTTTAAAAAAAAATGATTACGGAAACCTCAATATCATTTTTGAAGACCTATCCATAGATATCCCACATGTATGGGATTGATGAAAAAAAAAGTTCTTATAGTTTCGGAAAAAAGTGGCTAAAAAGTAAAAATTAATTACGGTACGTCCAGTTCAACAAATACGCGTACATTTTTAACAATCTTTTAAGGCTTGGAAACTATAAATCGTATCAAAATGAATGTCAGTACTTATTTGTAGGTAATTTAATGACAAATAATTCAGTGTTTGATTATTTTGTCCTAGCTTAATACAGTTTTCCTGAAAATTGAGAAAATCTGTAAAACGGGACACTTTTCAAGGGGGGGAGGAGTGAAGCGGCATGCGGAGGGGGCGGGAGAGTTGTGTATTTTAATGTACTCGTATATTGGTATAACACAACAGCTGTTTGAAAAAATTATAAATTAAATCTAGAATGAATATACTACTATCAAGCTAGAGTATAAATGACTGAAGATTATAAATTACGTTATAGGCTATTTATGAGTAACCCACAGTTGGGTTACGCCTTCCCTCATCATAAGTACCTAGTGTTAAATTAAACTATCCATATCTATACTAAAATGCTTGAGCGAGCTTTGCGCTGTCTCAACTTTACGTTTCGTCTAGATATCGCACAGCGTAGAGTCACGGAATTAAAATTAATAGCTGTTTCCACTTCCAGCCATTTTAGTTACACGTTTGTTACGCCGGCCGGAGCGCGCACGGAAAGATAATAACTTTAAATCGGCCCAAAGTGATGGAGCAACGCGTCACGCATTGCACCAGCTGAACGTGCCGATGGCCCGGTTAAATCTGCGCATTACGGCAGCCAACATATTCCATCGACACAAGCTACGCTCCCGAATATCCTATTTACATAATTATTGGCACACGCGTCGCGGCGCGTAATGCACGGCGGGCACGACACGCTAATTTCACTAATCATTGTTTAAGTCGCAGCTCCTGCTAATGTGACGCCATTTGGACGACCTGAGCCAGCACTAATGTCAGGTTTCATTTAAGGTTGGAGGCGCCTAACGGCCGTTTCTCACAACTCATGCGGAGTACCTACTGTCTTAGCTGTGCGAAAAAATAATTATGTTCAAATTTATACTGTTAAGCTTAAAGTTGTGCATCCATCAAAACTGCGCGAAGTAGTTAAGGGGTGCCGCAAAAAAGTAAAGTTCACCAACACAGTTAACAATTGCTCGACATGCTCAGCGCATCTTTCCTATTGGTCATTTTTTCTTCTCGCACACCGCTTCGCTACCTAGGATGGCTGTCGAATAGGATAGAACGTGTTTACTCCGTCATATTTCAGTTGTGATTGTCATTCTTACTTTTTAAGATTCTGTACCCCAAAAGGAAAGAGAAACCCTTATAAAATCTCTTTTTTGTCTAACTCGCACCTGGCCTGTATTTTTTCCAGTGCTGTAGCTTGATTCATCTAGCAAGAAAGTCTAGATATTCGTTCGACTTTTGAATTGAATTCAATGAACGCTCTAGATTTTTTAATCATTTATAACTTCATCCCAGGAGAGACGGGAACAGGAACGGTGAAGTGAAGAACTTTAAATTATTCGAAAACAAAAAGTGCAGGATAACAGAGACCGCGTGTTAAAAAAGTTGTAGGTACGAGTACAGCTGCAACGAATAAATTTAGCTTAGGAACGTTCTAAATAGAAGTTCTAGGGCCCTACAAAAGTTTATATTTTTATCGCAAAAATATTTTTTGTTATTTCTTTTCATTTATCCTAACAGTATATTGGATGTACACTTAAGGGACATTTACAAATGGCGAGATCAGTGGAGCGATTGAACCTTACGTCTTGTTTATTCATGGCGCGGAGTGATTTGGCGAATGTAAGCTGGGAGTAATGAGCCGTGACACTACCTGTGCCTGGTGCGGGCAAGCGATTTGTTAACTCCAACGAGGCCAACCCTTGGAGGACCCCCTCAAGGAACCCCCTGTTTACCCCTACTCAAGCCGCACCCGTATCTTACGAACCCGAACATCAAGTACATACCTGATAAAATGAATACGCAAACAACTAACACTGCTTCAGCATATTAATATCACGATGTTCTTTTTTTATGAAAAAAGGGGCCAAACGAGCAAACGTAGTACTTAATTAAATAAGTGAGTATCACCACTCGTGAACAACCCTAACACTACTAGTTACTTTAGTAAAAGCAGTGGAAGCTCTGCTGCTTGACGGCAGGAATAGCCAATAACATGGCGGTAGCAGTCCGGAAGGACCATGCACAAGTCTCTATTATCCGCAAAAACTCCCCGCTTATTTGTCTAAAACAAATCGAGGGTAGAGATATAAAATTGAAACCCGAGTAGATTACAGATATTACTTTGTGCAATTCTATATCTATGAACTAAAACGTATTGTGTCATCTCACAGACAGCAGCTTGCACGTGTGAATGTGGATTGGCAAGGCATGTTAACTGGTTTTGGTTCATTAACCTGAGGCATTATAAAATGGTATAGACGTTAAAAATCTATAGCTCGTTATCGTAATTGCTTAAAGCAAAATATGAACATAATAGTTATTAATATTGAATTTCAAAGACGATAAAGGCATACGTAATTAGGATGAAAACGAGGTACCCAGTGATCAACTTTAATTTCAGTGGAGTCGCACCAGAGTCTGATTACAGAGGCGTCTGGTTGGGCCAGCTCGAGTTACGATAGTCTTCGATAAAGCCTCCCAGTGAACTTAAAACTTAGTCATTTTCTACCCCTATTGGTCTAGTGACACGTTACAGAACGTTACAGACTCGACGTAAGCGCGGTGACGGCGAGTTGCCTACGCACTGCTAGCTTGTGCCGAGGCGAGGCGTTGCCGTTGCCTAGCCGATAAGTGTGAGTTGCAGTATGAAGTTTCATACAAAGAATACTGAGCGGGTCGGGTTGAGCGGGTGCCGTGCCGACGCGGAGCGGTTATGTGTGCGATAACCTTAATACAATACAGAACCTTATATACCTACTTGGGTGCAAAGACACTGGGTCACTTCCCGTAGAAAAATGTATGAAAAGTGAACCGGTTTCTTTGCACCCGAGTACCTATAATATTTTCCACTTAAGGTACCAGGAACTCAACATGACGGAATAAGCCTTAAGTATTTTGCCATGTATTTGTTAGAAGTAGCAACACATTATAAGGCAAAACTAGTGTTTATATGTTTCCCGCCTGTAAACAAGACATCAATCATTTTATCAATCAATTCAGCCCACATTTACTTACTGCCGGGTAAAAGCCTCTTCGTTTTCACGCAATTCTACCCCGGCCCTGTTCTAGACATGCACAGGACGTAAGGGACATGCCGTGAAAATTAAATAAGGCCAAACATTTTTGAGTTGTCTATTTACAAGAAACATGAACAGTACAAGTACAGTGTTTCTGTTTTGTTAATGTCTCTCGCAAAACTTCGTTTTACATACGACAGACGTCTGAACTAAAGAAAAACAAACTTTGCCGAAAGACATTAAGAAAATATAGAAGCACTGTACAAGACTTGCTTGAACAATCATCAAAATCAAATAACTCCAAACCAGACATTCTACCGACTCAGTCGCGGTCCAAAGCCGGCCGTCCAACTCACAACTTTGCTCGACCTGAACGCCAACTTAAAGATAGCCCCGAATATCGTACAACCACAAGTGCTAATACTGTTTAAGTATCGACAATCGCATTATGTAACGGCTTCGGCTGTCGCCGAATTCAAGTTTATAAAGAGCATTTATCTGCACCATACAGGGACCATTCTCGGCGAAACGACAATCGACTAATCTCGTCCAATTCGGTCAACATTAATTAACTCGTCGGCGGTTAAATTCTTCAGTCTCCGGTCTAGAAAATGCATGCGAGTGAAAAGGCCTTATTCTGAGTAAGGTAAAGAAGGATATAACCAGAGCATGATTCTAATTTTCAAACAATAGTTAGTATAATTAGGGTACGACGATATAAATTAGACCTTATAGAAGTTAATGTTCATTTAGAACGAAAATCTGGTACACAGTAGGTAACTTTAGCAAGTCGACGATGGGCTGACACAAACATTTAAACAAACTTGAACAGTTTTAATTGAAGCGCCCCTCGTCACGGCACGCGGAGACTGCTCCGTGTTAGCTTCTCTCTGTGTATATACAGCACAAAATTATTTATCAATGTTAGAACAATAATAGGAATGGTATTATACCAGGACCGACTGAAAGTCTATTATAATATTGAAACGATATATTCAACACACATGTTGGCAAAGAAAGATTTGGGCAATGTTTATTTCTTACAAGCTTAAATTTAACTTGCAATATTCGTATGTAAAGGACTTGCCTGTTTCAAATCTCTCAAGTCTAATTTCACCCACTTCCAGTGATCGGGTTGACTTAGTACGAATATGAGATAACAATGAAAGTACAATTAACTATAAGTATTACAAACAAAAAAGATTGTATCGTATTGAAAGTTTGCTTGTACCTAAAAGCTCATATTCCAATTTTTTATTATTATGTGCGTACTGCGCGTTTAACTTAATAAGTTTACCTATAGAGAATTTATTATAATAAATAATCAACGAAATTTTGCTCTATATTATATGGGTTCTCTGTAAATGGGTTCAGTTAATAAAATTACCGACATCGACATGGCAAAGGCTTATGAGAGAATTGATCGGAACTAACTTAATAGGTTCGCTGCCGTAGTTGCTGCCGTATTGCTTTTTCGGTCCCTCGTGATTTACTTTTACTCTCCGTTGACGAGAAACGTAAGACTTTAATCAGATATTGCCGGGGTTTATTTTTAACGTTTATTTTACTTAGTTCCTGCTTTTGCGGGAGATACGAGTACGTAAATCATCTCTTTGATTCTCAAAATTTTTAATGCTCTATTTAGGAGTTGTGGAACTTTTCTGAGCCACATCATTATTTCTATTGAAGTGAAACAATTGCTGTACTTGGATCAATTACAGATTCTGCGAATCAAATATTGAGCTGCGTTCGTTGTTTCTATATTTAAGTAAAACAATTGCTGTAGGTACTCATAACTCATAACTCATCTACTTCAATTAGATTCGGCAGAAAGTCCAATTAAGTGTAGATAATTTTATTCAGATAATACTAAGAATTAAATGATCAACACTTTATTGGACTTTGTAAGCCATTTCTTAAAGGTAGTAAGAGCAATGTAGTCTACAAGTGTCAGACGATAAAAAGGGATCAACATCGCAAGATATAGACTTAGTTTTGTGTAAGTAGGTACCTAATTGTGCGTGCAAAATTTTTTCACGGATCATTTATTTGGATATAATGATAACAAACAAAGTTGAAATCTATTTCAATTCAATTTTCTTTTTTTATATTTTAATTATCATTTATTATTTACTTTTTAATATAGTCAATTACATTGTCATTCTTACCGTACAACTTTTTTTTTATCACAAGACTCCATTACGTCTAAACCACGCAATCTTCCTGAAGCGTCCTAATAAGATTTTCGAAAATGACTGAAACTAGCCATTTCCGACTAAAAATCGTGAATTAAACCATTTTATTTTAAGTTATCATTTATAGTCAATAATGTTACGTTACGCAAGGGTTTCAAAAATACCCGGACTCAATAAATTCAATGGCATAAAAATACAGTATTCATTAGTCTGCTAAACAAGAGTTGGCAAGCGTATATTATAAGATTAATCAGAACCAGAGGATGAACTTTTCGGTAGTAAATCTTTTTTTTTATTTAATTTTTATTATGTACTGTTACTATCAGCCAGCAGCCCGTACTGAATATCACTGTAGTAAAATATTTTCGTGGCGCAGTGGCAGTGACTCAGTGCAGAAACAGCAAACGTGAACTAAAATTTAAACCTTCGGCATACGTACACCTAAAACATTTAGAGGGGCGTAAGGAACCCCCGGGAAAGCGTCATTTGCTAAAAGTAGGCTAAAACTTGCCGAGTTGGTGCCGCTAATTAATGGAGACGCGTCAACGCACCGCCTGTAGCCGTGGACGCAGATTAATTATGTAAATTAAGTTTGGGTTGCGGCTGCCGATAGCCCACGGATCGCTGACAAAACGCCCGTGCGTCGCACCGACGCTTTCCTTCAGTCTTGTAACTCCACTGAAAATTCAATAGGCTGTTAATCAATCTGTCGGGGCGTCGTACTCGGCGCTCCAGCTTTTTAGCGCTAACAGGGTCTTTTAAATTCTCCGAAGAAAAATTACAAGTGACGGGTGGTCCGTTATTTTTTGCAGTCTATTGTTTCAAGCACCTAAATGTAGATCCCGGGTTTTTTATGAGACACAATATTTACAAAAAAAAAATAAGTTGAAGCGGTTTATAATTTTGTCAAAGTGAAAGGGTTTTTGGAGCTGTAACAGTATAAGTACCTACCTGTTTGTTACATTAAATATCGGAAATAGTCATATGTAATCCCTATAATATCGCTCTTCGTAACACTTACCCAACCAAATTAACTATTTGGATGTTTGGTCGGTTGGATTATACCTACATACAACTTGTTATTAGATAATTCTGTGCGTAATCCAATATTATTACCATAGAGCCAATATTATTACCATAGATGAGGTGTTACCACGACAATTAAGATGAATGGTGTCGATCGCACACCTACAATATGTATTTATAGTACTCGTATTGATATTGACGGCTGTAACGTCGATACATAAATTGATCTAGATGTGGGCAGGGAATGAGAACCATTCCGACATTCCAGAGGTTAGCAACGGAATGCTGAGGCTTCTAAATTGAGGTGACCAATCAAGGACAATCTGCCATCGCTGCGGGGAATGGACAACGTGTAAAGACTATACAAATACTACCTGAATGAGTACGGAATAATGAAATTCCTAAACTTACCTAACGCTTAATATGTGCTCCTAAGTATGTCGGCATCACGTCATCTACGTACACAATCATGTAACAGATACTACTTCAATGATTAAGTTGTGCGTCCCTGAATCTGATATCGTATGTAGTTGATTACTAACAACAGAGACAATAGACAACAGAAGAGCTAAATAATAATAGAAGATACAATTTAACCGCGGGTAGTAAGACATTTGCCCAAACATAAAGAACTCACGTTAGCGAAGTTCACGCAAAAAATACTCATTATACTAAAATTAGTTATTTTTTTTTTTTGGATAGGTACCATTCTTTCACGTGTATTGTATAAAAACGGAGACCATGCGAATCGAATGGAATGCTGAATATTGCTAACGCGGGCGCCGTTCGAAGTTGATGTAGCGCAGAGTTAGGTTCCAACTATTTTCATAAAGGGCGAGTTTAATGTAAAGCGCCGTTGAGCGCCGCCTAGAGCACAGTGTGCTTCGGTATAAGTGGAAGGTGTCGGAGCGAACAACGCAGTGAGCGGTAATGGTGCATATAATTGAAAAGTTATAAGTTGGGGAGTGACAACTATAAAGGTCTACACTGACGACGCTTCCAACCCGCCAAATAGCGCGACCGTGGCTGCCTTCCAGAATTTGCTGAAAGTAGTGAAAATGCGACTGGAGTCTACAATTTAAAGAGCAATGAAAACCAATCGAATGCTACACAAACCTCTACAACTCTGGGGAATACGACCAGTTTTATTTTAATATTTTATTAAAGCTATGCCTTCAATCAATGCATTTTAAAGGCTTTCACTGTTATATAATCCGCGCAGTCAGTGGCACCTTAACCCTTTACCTACGGGTGTCAACCAGAGTTGCCTTGCCAGTAAGGCAGTACCGCTCCAATACGAGTGGCATCTATAGTTGTCCGGGCAGTTTTTTTTTCTGACAAAAATATACCGTATGTCTATGTAATAGGAAGTATAGTACGTAAGTAAGCCAAAAATGCCCGTATTCAGGAGTGACTTGGCTTACAGGTCCCCGTAGGTAAAGGGTTAAAGAGGGCCCTAAAGTTAGTTGCAATCGCTTCCCGCTCCGCTAGAAGCAAGGCGCAGCGCGGGAGCGGACGCGACTCTATCAATCATAAGCGCGAGGCGAGGCGAGTGCGCGGCGCACTGTTCCAAGCCGTTGCCACGAGCCCCTCATTCATCACACTTCG
Source organism: Pandemis heparana (assembly GCA_963854515.1). Taxonomy (NCBI): domain Eukaryota; kingdom Metazoa; phylum Arthropoda; class Insecta; order Lepidoptera; family Tortricidae; genus Pandemis; species Pandemis heparana. Next base: position 10,776,858 of record OY978008.1, on the reverse strand, counting down.
AGCTCTCTTAAGTGCTTTATCGCACTGCGCTCTCTTGCGCCAGAAACAACTCTGATATCCCATTTTGTTGACAAGCACACAACTTTGCGCAATCGAATACACTTGAACTCTAAACGCATTTTCTGAGAATATAAAGGCAAACAATAATATTTTTTGACAATGCCATGGAAACAATGAATACTTTAAGGCACTTACTAGAATGTTGTTATATCTTAGTAGCCTCAGGCTTTACATGTGGGAGCTTATCAGTAATGAGGTCGTTGTTGTAATTTAGCTAAGAGTATATTTGTTATAATATTGAATAAATCTCATTTTTGTGTTCTATAAACAATAGAAATTGTATAAAGTTAAACGAACAACTCTGAAGTGAGTACATTAAAAGTTAATTAATATCAAAAGTGAAGTAAGTTTCTTAGAAAAGCTAAGAACAAACTTTTTCTTAGCTCCGCCTAAATGTAGCCAAGGTGAAGTACCACTTCAAGGTAAATAACAAGTTGTACTTCTAATAGAACCATGTGAATTTAAATTATTCTTAGTATATCTCTTATTATTAATACCTACATGCGAACGTTTAAGTTAACATATTGTCAATCGTTTACGAATAAGAAGTTTTGAGTTAAGAGAGGCTAGTTAAGTCATACATTCGACTATAACAGGCTTGGAACTTTTTATGAATATGGGTGTAAAATTTAAACCCTCTCTTACCAAATGACATGAATAATGTGTAATATTAATACATAATCGTATTTGACAAATAAATAATATGAGCTATAACTATATGAGCTACATCAACGTTGTAAGTGACATTGCTTTTATCTTTATAGGATTTGTGAAAAGACCTAATATGAACATCAAACTCATCGTAAAACCGACACAATACATTTTAAGGACCGCGTCATTGAACACGAAGTACCCACTAAATATTTAGCAGTTCATTTCAACTTGTTTGTTGTAGCCACTTGTCACAGTGGGATAGCCTAGTGGTTATTGAAGAAAACAATGTATGTCTTAATACATTTATTAAAATGAGAAACTAGAAACCGTAGGCTATACGCGACAATTTATTTAGTAATTGAGCAAAAGATCTCTCAGGAATGAGTAAGTTCTCTTGGGTCTAAATTCGGACTTTTTAAATTAAGATTTCTACACCATCCAATGCCTCCACTTCCCTCGGGAATCTGTCGGTCCGGTGACTGGGTGGCAGCGTCACGCTCGGTGTAGCGGCAGCAGGGTTCGGTAGACCGCGCCTTGGTGGAAACTCCAGGAGTGGGACAGCCTTGAATTGGTGAAGGCAGTGGTGTTCAGCGGTAGCGGGCCGTCGAAATTGGGGATGGCAGTAGCGGTACCGCTGATTTAGTTAGTATTGCTTTTCTTGCGGGGTGCAGTGCCGTGTGCCAGGTCGGCTTCATGGCGGCAGGCGGTAGTTCCCCTGCGTCCAGCCACATTCGGCGGGGTAAGGTAGCTGCCCAGAAGAGAGCCGGGCGGTTGTTGGAGATTCGAAAAGTGCTTAGACAAAATGTACCTATCGGCAGACATTTTCACCTACGTACCGGATATTGAGAATTAGGAGATGAACAGCTGGCGAGTTAATTAAACTAAACCTTAGATGAGTTTTTGTTTTCAATTTCATTTTTAACACAAGCTTTTTTTTGCATTGTCATCCATCCTGCAATTATAGTCCTGGAATAGTGTGATAAGGGAACGTGCTGGTGTGAAAGAAGATATAGTGACTAGGATAGAAAAAAGTATGCTTAGTTGGTTTGGTCACGTAGAGAGGATGGATGAAAGAAGATGAACTAAACAGATTTATATGGGGAGTGTGAATGGGTGCGTTGGGAGGGGAAGGCCTAGGCGGACGTTCCGTGATCAAATTGGGGACGTTTTGGAAAAAGGCCAGGTCAAGAGTACCCGACACCGACGAGCATGTATGAAGAAATTGATGAATGTGGATGAAGCGAAAGAGGTATGTCAGGATCGTAGCAAGTGGAACAAAGTAGTCTCTGCCTAGCCCTGTGGGAAGGAGGCGTGACGTTATGTATGTATGTATGTATCCATCCTGCTTACCAAGTCCATGCGACCACTAAAAGTCGTTCAAATTTGACCTACAAATTTTGAAGACAAGTACAATATTATTAAACTTTACACAAAATCTGCGTCGTTCAAATGGAATGGAACAGCTAATCACAACCTTTCACTCAATTACTCCTCAGCAGGTAAGCAAACAATTAATCTTTGAATTAATACACTAAAGCTTATGAGACAAGTTTGAGAGTCAGTCAGCCACTGCAAAGCCGATGACACTGATATAAAAGTTGGAAGGGGTAGGGGAGCAAGTTGCTCGATACAAACTGCTCCATTCGGCGCTTCACACTTGACTTGAGCGCACGAACAACAATCTGTACAACTACCTACTCCTACAAGCAACCGCAGTTAGAATTGATCACAAAGTTTGCTTAGTAGTAGGCTTAATGTTGACGTGGTTTAAATTAAATTCAGGAACGAAATGCCGATCTGACGCGAAAATATGATATGTAAGTACAGAAAATGTTTACTTGATATTTCAAGTATTTTCAGTACTTACATATTTTCAAATTAAAATTAGTATTAGTAGATTTGTAGATTTTCATACGCATGATCCTATCCTACTAATATTATAAATGTGAAAGTTTGTGATGATGTGACGATGTGAGTGAGTGAGTGTGTATGTTTGTTCCTTCTTCACGCTAAAACGACTGGACGGATTTGGATAAAATTTGGGACGAAGATAGCTGATACCCTAGATTAAAACATAGGCTACTTTTTATTCCGGAAAATAGCATGGTTCCCGGGGGATAGCCATAAACATGGTCAATTGCTAATTCTACGCAGACGAAGTCGCAGGCAGAAACTAGTATTTTATGTAACTTCATATCAATTATACAACGGCAGTAAGTATAAAGCGGAGTACCTATTTGTCTACCTGTAAGTTCGATGTGCATCGCCTCTAGACCTATCCATTAGTTAAGTCTGCTCTATAAAAAACTAGTCGATCATTTAAAAGCTCTAAAATCCACCACGTCGTGCATTGATATAAAGCTAAAACGAGAACAAACTCCATTGTAACGTTCTGTTTACTCCGCCCCGGTCTCCGATCACAAACGGCATTGTCGTGAGCTTTCCTGTGGAGCGCGCTCCGCGCTTTCAAACCGTAGTTTGAATAACAAATTAACGTCTCCACGAATATTGGTTGATATGTTACGTGAGCAAAGTCGCCATTTATCAGGAATAAACACTGCCCGGATGAAATAGTCATTGATATCGAACTTAGTCCATTTCACCCACGGTACGATCAGCTGCAGAGAACAGCGTAGGTACTTAATTAAATTGCATTGGTCCGGAATTTGACCGCCTGATACCGCGGTCATAGCAGTTTCAAACGAACCCGGCTGACGGACGTCGCGTTTACACTGGGACAGCAGCCGTCTCCGGTAGCCTTATCAGTCTCAATCGTGTCCGGAGGCAGCTTACGCTTACGCCAGTTTAATGATACAGTGCGGCGGTCATATTCGTCTCTATCGGGCCCATCCGAATGACGAACAGCGTAGTCACACTAGTACATAATTTTTGTACCTACTTTAGTTTTTATATAGGTAGTATCTGGGCTGAAGCATAGAAAATAAATACAGATATAAAAAAAATAACATCTTTACTTTTTTTTCTGTTTCTTTATACAGGGTGTATCAGATACCCCCTAACAATAATCCACTGGGGTATATAATCATAGCTATAGAAACTAACAAAAATAATAAAAAAAAAATTGGAGTATTTATTTTTCTATAGGAATGGTAGTATTAACTGTAATCATTCCTATAGAAAATAAAAAAAAAATTACTTAAATTTTTTTTTTAATTTTTTTTAGCTTCTATAGCTATGGTTATATACCCCAGTGGCTTATTGTTAGGGGGTGTCTGATACACCCTGTATTTGTACAATAAAGCATTACTTACTTACTTTACTATTTTGCAGTCAGTGTCAATTCCGACATAGTTGAAAATCGAAAACTTGGGAAGCATCTACGGTTATAATAGTGACGGTACTTAGAGAATAAACCGTGCCCATTAGCAAAGAAGATAACCGAACTCCATACAAAAATCCTCATAGCTTACACGAAGGTAATTAATTACCTGGCTCCGCATTTGACTTTATGGCAGAAAACTATTCCGCGAACACGAAATCTACGCGAGCGCGTACAGGATTATTAAAATTAATGGCTTTATTAAAGCGGCGGCGCATCAAAATATGTAAACTACGCCGCACTATCCATATGAATGGGTGAGCTGCGGTAGGAAATATGACGGGAACCCTTATTCGTAGCCGACAGCGGCCGACGGCGGCGCGACGAGGGCGCCGCATATTAGGACCTCACATTCACCCATCCCGACCCACGGATACACGACTTTATCAAATCTGTTATTAAACTTGGCAGCTGTAGAATACGTAAGAAGACAGATAAATCGGATAGTCTTCATCATAACGATCCGCCACGAAGCAATGCTTCCGCAAACTTCACCGCTCGCAACTAATAGCTGATCATATTACCTAAGCTTAAGAGCTGCGTCATCATACAGTATTTGATCTCCTCGTAAATTTCGAGCACCTATCAGAAGTAGACACTTATCACATACCTATACATTCTCATATATGAAACTCCTGAGTCAATGAAATTTAAGTTTAAAGGCATATTTCAATGATGAATAAATATCCATCAACCTGTAAAGCAGCCGAAAGGATCCCGCATGGAATGTATAGGTATAAAAAAAACGACGGCGAATACAAAATCTAGTAATTGAGGTATTAAGCCGGCAAACAGTAAACTCGAGGGTCGGTGAGTGTCCGCTCGCATTCATTGTAATGAACGCAACAAAACTAAATACTAAACTACAAATGCGCATTCAACTAATTTATAATACAAGTTATATTATAACAATGTTATGAAGATTAGAATTGTAAATGATTGCCTGTGCAATTTAGTTAAAGTTCAAACACGTAGGTACAATGTAGCGAATCAGCGAATGATAAAAGTATAAACTTGAATTCTGACGCTGCTCACATTCAGTTTTGAAACCTTCAATGAACTCATAATACTTAAACTAAAGACTCATCTTAAATGTATATTGAACTCTCTTGTTCAACATGCTCCGTAGATAAAAATCTAAAATTCATGCTGGGGGTTTAGCTAAAGTACATTAAAACAAACTCGTACAATTCAGAGAAATAACAAATGATAACGGCAAGAATTTAAATTTAAACATGGATGATATTGCTTTGCTATTAAAATGTATCTCGTGCATACATACATACATACATATCGTCACGCCTCTTTCCCACAGGGGTAGGTATCTCGTAGCTACTTAATATTTACATGCGATAAAAACCACACTCACCACAGAATTGATAGTACTTGTCCTAGAATCTCAGCTAAAAGGGAACTATGCCGATACTTTAGCTACACCACAAAGTTGCCGACTTTAACATTTTTAATTTAAATAAAGCTTGAACTTTATAAAATAAAAGCCCGTGGTTTTGTAAAATAGTTCAAACTCAAAGAACAGGGGTAGACTTTTTCCAACGCATTTCTATATAGCACATTCTCCCAGCACTAGACTCAATATTTTTATTGTTAGTATAACAAAAAGAGTAAAGAGTTTTACATACATAGATGGGCACGTATTTGAATATCGAAATTTAAAATATCTAAGGTTAAAAAGCCGACGGTCAAAATATCGAAAATTAAAATATCGAACGATCTAAATATCTACTATTATTATATCGACGTCTGAAATATCTAAAATTCAAATACCGAACGGCTAAAATATCGAAAGTTCAAAATATCTACAGTCGAATGCTCGATATATGTTAAAATCGAAACACAATATATCGACCATCAAAAATCCAACGTTTAAAATATCGAAAATTGAAATATCGAACGATCTTAACATCTACTGCTATTATATTGACGGTTCACATTCCTACAGCTCAAATGCCGAATAATCCCTATTCTCTGTAAGAAAGTGAAGGCAACATAGGTTAGGTTAGGTTAGTATTGCGTCAAGGCGCGAAGCGCCTGAACTGGGCGGAATAGGAGCTCCGCAAAGCGGAGCTCCGTCGACTTTTTTTCGTCGCTATTCAATTCACATGCGACTAAATGTTACGTATGACAAAGTAAAATGTGTCATCAACAAAAATAACTTTGAATAGCTACGATAAAAAGCGACGGAGCTCCGCTTCGCGGAGCTCCTATTCCGCCTAGTTCAGGCGCTTCGCGCCTTGACGCAATACTAACCTAACCTAACCTATGTTGCCCGCGCTTTCTGTGAGAGCGTTGGAGTGCATGTTCAGACATTTTTGAGCACCCTTATGTGATCAGATATATTCGATGACGACTATATAATATATAGTCGTCATCGAATATATCTGATCACATATTATGTACCCTTCAATAATGTAATTTCGATATTTTGAATTTCAACTTTATGATCGTTCGACATTCTGATTTTCGATATTTAAGCATTCGATAATTGTACCATTCGATAATATATACTTTCGACATTATGAATTTCGACTTTATGATCGTTCGACATTCTGATTTTCGATAATGTAGCTGTCGATATTCAGATTTTCGAAATTTAAGCATTCGATAATTTTACCATTCGATAATATATACTTTCGACATTTTGAATTTCGACCTTACGATCGTTCGACATTCTGATTTTCGATATTTTGACCGTCGACTTTTTAATTTTAGATATTTTAACTTTCGACATTTAAATACGTGCCCACATAGATACATACAAAACTCTAACCCGTGATTCAGGTAGCAATAATGTTACCAACCTATAATATTCCCGAAAACATTGAGAAAAATTGCAAACAAGATTGATCTAGGCGACATTCAGCAAAGCAATATCGTCCGTTGTTGAAAGAACAGTTGATCGCAGAGGTGTCACGTAATGGGGAAACGCATTAGGCTATCCACGAGTTTCGCCGCAACACGGCTCGGTATAAAATGCACTAATGATTGTCGAGCCCGGTAACGACCCCCCGCGATTAATGCCACTTTATTCTCCACTACACTTAACACACTATGCTTTTACGGTATTAGCCAAATGTTAACATGTGAGAAGCAAACCTTAGGAACAGTCTAGTGGAAAAAGTATAATAGTCATGATCGTTTTTTTACGTTCTTAGATATATTTTATTTAAATTTCGTTTACAAATTTATTCTATTTTATTGCATTTTTTAATACGTCGTATCAACGACAGCAGAAAGAGTCGTCAAATGCATTTGTAAGCAGTGTGTGTGTACCTGAAAAAATTACCCTTATATTACTGATATTAATCGTTTTTTGCGTTTAATCTGTAACATTCATCAGTTTTTGCCCGTTCCATGATTATTGAACAAAACAGGAGCAGAAGTTTCCTTCCTGGATTTATTCCTGTTTTAAATTGTAGTAGGTATCTACAAGTACTTTGATAACTTTAAAGAATGAAATGAATGAATTGGACTCTAATCCTTTCTCCCTTGACTCTTCACATAGAATAGACTATTTCGCTGACGTCAGTTAATTAATGCATAAATGAATGAAAGCGAAGAGCCCTTTTCAGAAAATATCATCGTTATCATAGTCGGCCATTACCACTGATACAGATGATTGATGATACAGTGCAATGGTAACCTTCGACGACTATGCAGTCGAAGGTAGAAGAAGTAGGTAGAAGGTAGGAGAAGGATAATAAGAGAACTTGTCGCATTTATCTCGAAAATAGACACAATTTTTAAAATTTGTGTCAATTCAAAATTGTGTCTATTTATCGAGATAAATACGACAAGTTCTCTTATTATCCTTGTATTGTTGATCGAAGCTTGTGGTAAGTACTAAATTTTTGCCTTTGATTATTTATTAAATACATGGAGACTTGTTAAGATATGTGGATTTTAAGTACCTATCTAAGCTCATTTTTGGTTTAAACTTTTATTAATACGTATAATATCTATCATTGACTAAATATTAACCAATTCAAACCAAATATTTCGAATTTTATAAAAATTAAGTATATATATTATTTACAAGCACAGTAGAAATCTAAACATTGACGAAGCAATTTATCATATAATGTTCCCAGGTAATTTGATTGAAATGAGAGTAATTGATGTATTATCCATCTAGTGGAAATTGAAATGCCATACGAAAAACAAATTACCGGAAATTAAATTCCTTGAATTGTAAATGATACCAATCATAATAAAGGCCGAGATTGTATGCGATTTATTTCATACCGTGACAGTGCATCTTGTATTCTGTGCGTATCACTGCCACGGGACAGCGCTGCGGAGCACAAACTACATCAGATATGTGGACGCTACTCGCTATGATAATAATACTGTGCCTGGTTGGTTTCAATCAAACAGATAACAACAATTTCGTGAGTAAAACTTTAATGTTTAATTTCATTACGCTAATTAACCAAATGTTATCTCTTTGAGTGGGTCATTTACAGCTAGAGTTATGTAATTGTGTTAGTTAGTTAGTTATCATTACCATCCTAACATGGAAATGTAAATGAACGATAAAACAAACTTCCCCGGCGAAGTTTGTACTAAGTTACCCGAAAAGCCATGAGCCACAAAAGTGGTTCCGAAGAATTATTCAACTTACAAGAAGTGCTCAGGGCGTAGCTTGTGTATAATTACTTGAAACATCAGCTCTGAACAGATGAAACGCGTGTTAATATGAATTATAATCAAGTTCAAATATTAAAGTAATCTCATTAGCAAAGGCTGTATGGACAAACGATGTCTATCCTCTTCAAATTATCCCCTGATTAAGTTAACCGAAAGTTGTCAGGAAGTTAGACGACGTCCTTTACCAGAACTATTCTGACACTCAGGGTCCATACCGGGCTCGATGGAGGAAATTTGAAACGTGCAAGGGCCCGAAACAAGGCGAATGCGGCAACTTCGAAATTCAAAATATACAAAACATGTCAGATGTAATTTTTAAATTGGACATTCCGAAAGACTGCCCGGTCACAAAGGTACGTTTAAGTTTATCTTAGTTACGAGACTAGCGAGCGCATTCAGATTTCATTTCACTTTTAAGTGAAAAAAAAACAGCTAATAGACTAGGATTTAGAGATCAGTCACTGAGCCAAAAAAAGCTAGTATCTTGTAATAACGGCTGCATGTTTTTTAAACCGTGTGCATATTTGATTTGTATAATATGAGCAACTTTCAATGTAATTATTTACACTTTTTAAGTATCAAAAGACTTCAATTAGACAAATAGGCACAAGATAAGGAACCCTAAAAAGCCTTCGTAGTTTTCCATTTTGTATATTATTTGTTTGCAGGCGAGAGTTACAGCGGGAATGTTGCAAAGCAACAACTATACAAAGAAACTGTGGAACTATGCTTTGGATAAACCTTGCCAGCATTTTGTTTTAGGTCCTATACTAGTCGATTCATTCAACTTGACTAAGAGTTCCTGCAAAATTAAAAAGGTAACGGAATCGCTAAAACGTTCACTGGAATATTTAAAGTACTTTAATGTACGGGAAAGGTAAAGAGCAATGGTTGAGTGCTACTAAAATAAGTTAATTTGCCACATGGTATATTTATACCTATCATTTTCTCGAAAATGGCCAATAATGTGAAAGTCATTGGAAACCACAGAATTGCGGGACAGTCCTTGATGTTCATAATCATAATTTTATGCGAGTTTAGTATTTTATGAAATTAAAAAGTAACGACGACGCCAGAGGTCCATTGCATTGAACAAAAAACTTTTACTTGGGAAATGGTTTTAGTTCATTTTAATTTTAGTATGTATGATCAATTGATCATGTGTTGTATTTTATTTCTATTTGCAGGGCCAGTACACAGTTCATCTTAACATGGAAGAAAAATCAAAAACTTTCCTGGGTTCGAACTTTTTCTACGGCACTTACACGTTCAAGACTCTGGCATTTAACAATATCAATAACTTTTTCTGTGTCTTTGCAGTAATAGAAGCTGAAAAGCTATAAAGTGAAAATTGAGCCACTCCGAAGAGTGAAATATTGTCTTATAGAATTTTATTGTCATTGCCTTTTCCCGAAAAATGTGGGGTCGCATTTTTTATGATATCATAGTTCGTTTAATGGAGGTAGAAGGTGGGGGATACCGCGGGCCGCTGGAGGGAATACGGTGGGAGGGAACTGGCAAATTTGATAGAAGCAACGCGATTGAAAATCGAACAGTAATTTGTTCGCAGCGCTGCTCCCCAATGGATATACTGTTGGTGCATCTCTGTGCAACCTCAAAACTCGACTCGACTTTAATCACAGGCGTGTATTCGTGTTACGTCCTAAATTGAATCCTATGCGTCAGAGCTGCTTTTAAAGAAAAATAAACACAAGTAGACGCTTACGTCGAGAAAAAACTCTATCTAGTGGTACCTAAGCTTAGTCAGTTTTGTGATATCACTGTCGAAATAATATCGACATTTTCGTATAAAATTATAAGGTGATAAATAATCAGGAAGGTAGATTACAACCGTCATACAACTAATTTCCGTGTCGCGATTAAAACTCGTTATAAACGGTCGCCGTAGAGAGCCCGGAGCCTGTCACCATTACCGCAAAAAGAGGAAAACGGGATCCGCATTAAAACGTGCTGAAAACTCGTGAAACGAGAATGTATCTTACACTCTACCATCTATATACAAACAGAGCATTTAGATGAAGGTTTATTAGAAGTTACCGACCCTGCGGACCGCTGTAACAGCTGTTAATTTAATATTAATTACTTCTGTGATGTTACATTAACTGCGACAATGGCTGCCTTGGAAATTCAGTTAATTTAAAACAGCTTTTTAATTTGGAGATAACCTTTTTTACGCTGGCCGTTTGCGTCTTTCCCGCTTTTCGGGGCTAAGTACTACTCTTATACAAACGCCTGAATCGATAGCTTACATTAACCTCATGACAAATTAATCGGACACGGTTTTCATTTACGCTCTATAAGCAGATGCAGCTGCATTATAAGTGTCGTCGCATTGACGACACTTATAATGCAGCTGCATCCCCTCAAACGTGAAATTAAATCAAGGTACTTAATACATTTTTAATGGTCGGTAATAACTAAGCAGCAGATTACTCGTCTTAGTGTAAGGCCGAGTAAATCCGTCGGTAATGGCTCGACGCGGCACCTGGCCGCGGCGGCAACGCGCACTCTGCGGCCGGGCTAATTTCGCTAAACACGATATAAATTACGGCCACAAACAATGACGCGAATGGCCGCCCCACTCGGACCAGCTATTATTATGGGATATTAAATTTCGCATCGCATATTTACGGTATCCCATCAAGTAAATATACGTAGCTCATCGCTGCACTCAGTCTATCAACGACACATCAGTCAACTCGTGCTGTTGGGATAATTACGGAGGTTAATTCAAGATGAAATTACCAATAAACCTGACCTTGTGTATTAATTACAGTAAAGCTGAGCGTGTAGAACGGTATGGGTTGTAGTGATACCGTAGCATTCACGATTATTGCCCTAACCTACGAACATAACTAGATTCAGTGTTAATTTCAATAAGATAGTCGGATTTAGCTCCTCAATCTAAATATATAAAAGAAGAAACTGACTGACTGACTGACATATCAACGCACAGCCCAAACCGCTGGTTCTAGAGATTCCAAATTTGGCACGTAGGTTCCTTATAAGGTCTAGGGGTGCACTAAGAAAGGATTTTTCAAAATTCGACCTCTAAAGGGGTTAAATGGGGGTCCAAAGTTTGTATGGGGAAACAAGATTAGTTAGACTATTTTATTCGAAACTTCACACGAGTAATCCTAACGATAAATGAGTAAATACCTGTTTCAGGTTTTTTGAAAATTCAACCCCTAAAAGGGGATAGGGGGTGACAAAGTCTGAAAATCAACGTGGGTATTATTATTATTATATTATAGTGGGTAGTATTGTTTGTACGGTTTATCGGGTCGCTGATTACGAAAACAACAACACACATACCTACCTGACACACACACACACACACACACAAATTTCCACGGGAACGGGAAAAAACGGTATTTATTATATTCGATTCCGAGTGACCCTATCTCAGTAACTATACCTAATAAATATAGACTTCAAATTTCGTACACAAGTAGATGATTACAAAACTAAGAAAATATTTTTTTTCAGGATTTTTGGAAATTCTCACGGGATAAGGAAAAAACAGGATTTATATATTCAGTTCAACAAAATCCTATGAACTATAATTACTAGATTTCAAATTTGGCATAGAAGTAGGTGATTATAATAGTAAAAAACAGTTTTAAGGATTTTCGAAAACGAAACCGGATTTTTTGTTATACTGCAGTGCAGGTTGTAGAAAGCTGAAATTCGACATGTAGGTTGCTTGGGGAGTGTAAAGAAGCATTTAGAGAGGACTTTGCAAAATTCCCACGGGAACGGGAAAAACGGGACCTTTCGTTTTATTGGTTGTAGAAAGCTGAAATTCGAAATGTAGGTTGCTTGGGGAGTGTAGAGAAGTATTAAGAGAGGACTTTCCAAAATTCCCACGGGAACGGGAAAAAACGGGATTTTTCGTTTTATTGGTCGTAGAAAGCTGAAACTTGGCATGTAGGTTGCTTGAAGAGTGTAGAGAAGCTATAAAAGATCATTTTTTTAAATTCTCACGAGAACGGGAAAACGGAACTTTTCGTTTTACTGGTTGTAGAACGCTGAAATTCGGCATTTAGGTTGTTTGGAGAGTATAAAGAAGCATTAAGAGAGGAATTTCCAAAATTCCCACGGGAACGGGAAAAAACGGGTTTTTTCGTTTTACTGGTCGTAGAAAGCTGAAATTTGGCAAGTGGGTTCTTTGGGGAGTGTAGGGAGCATTAAGAGAGCATTTCACGAAATTCTTACGGGAACGGGAAAAAAACGGGATTGAAATACTCCTGGTACACACAAGCGAAGCCGTGGCCAAAAGCTATTTGTCAATAAATGAAGTCTACGCGGACGAAGTCGCGGGAAAAAGCTAGTCTACAATAATCCCGTTGCATTAACTTTTATAACAACGGATATTCGTATAATTTCAGTGATTACTTACAAATACCTAATTATTTCATTGCAATATTTTTAACATTAGCAAAGGGAAACGAAAACAATCCCTTCAAAATGTTGTCGACAGGTATTGTTTAGCCAAATAAGATCATAAGATTAATTTACAAAGAAACAATGCACCGCTTAAGGCTACAGAAGTTCAAGGCAAAAAATGGGAGTCATCATGCCAGAAAAGCCGCAACAATTAAATAAAAGACGCATTATAGTAATGATCTAATCTAATCCAATACATTTAAACGAGCAATTCTTGTATATAATATAATCTGAATCGCGGAAACTGCTCCAACGATTTTCATGAAATTTTGTACGGGGTTTCATTTTTAGAATAGCTAGAAAACGTACCAAAAAAAAATCCCAGCAAAACTCGGTCATCTAGGTACTGATTACAATAGGCTAAAATGGTTAAATGATATGGAAGGTTGCGAAACTATAAAGTGACTTATTATTAACGTGTACGGTCAAAGGATTGACGCCGTCATATAAATTATTCTGGATGATAATTTGGTACATGTTGATCAGACAACATCCACGTCCCGTTTCCAAACTTTTGACACAATCTCAGCTACACGTACTGCTCTCGCAACTACAAAGACATGAGATTTATAAGCTTCGATACTTGCTGGAATATCTAAAGAACAACTACGAAACACCGAGAGGCTTGAACTGGAACTTTGAGTACTTATATTTTTGTCGAGTCAGACGGTTAATTATTTTCAACGGACAATGAGTTGCCAAAGTCGCCTCATTATCTTACAATGAATGTTCATTTTTCAAGTAGACTTTAAAGAACACGGTAGGTACCTATCGATGTTCTTATTATGTTGAAATTGGGAATTGTTTTTGTTAACTGGATAATGCCTGGGTTTTATCTCTTTTAATCTCAGAAACAACAAGACCCCTAACAACTTTCCGAGTTACAACAAAAGTCACTCGATTCGCTCTGTTGGGATATCCTAATATAATTTCGTTGAACTGTTTGGCAAAACGCCTAGACTCTCCACTCGGCATTAATAAACGGTTTCTTGCTTAATCGCATTCATGTTTTAACTATCATCCTTACGTAATTAAAATTGATGCAATCACATTCGACGATCACGTCTTTATCCCTTACGGGGTAGACAGAGCCTAAGGCAACAAAACCCAAAGGCCACGCTTACCATGATTGTAGGCGAATAATTACTAAGTAAAGAAAGCAATTTTTTGACTGGTTGTATTTTTATGAACAGACTTTCATTGCCATCCAATTTTTAACCGACTTCAAAAAAAGGAGGAGGTTCTCAATTCGGTTGTATTTTTTAATAAGTAAGCATGCCAAATTTGACAGAAATTTGACAAAAACACGAGCAAATCCACAATAGATTTACGTTAGTGCGCATAAAAACGCAACGTCGGATCAGCATTTCATATTATACCGGCGTACATCATCTAGTAATGGTGTTATGCATGTTCAGAATAAATCAGCCCTCACTACACGTTGCGAATAAAATGGAGCGCTCACGCGAAGGCACACGACAGCGATAGTGGTTTCCGAAAACATAATTTGAACACAACCCGATTCGGTTTCTGAATATATTTTATTTGGTGAAATTTACGAGTACAGTTGCCATTGGATGTTTCGGAGCGGACAAGGTGCTAAAAAACATTTTCGTAGGGCCCAACAATCCCTGTCAATAGGGTTGTGCTCTCATATTCTTGAACGCCTTATCGCCATCGATATGTCGCAGGTGGATTGTAGAGATCCGCCGTATTGCATTACGCCTAGCCGTTTTGCAATGCGGCGGATCAACGATTAGCCGGATTGAATGCGGCTGAATGAAAATTCGCCAGAATGTATTTGGCGCCATACGTTCTTCAACACGGCTAGCCGTAATGTAATACAGCGAGTCATTAGCCGCCGCTTTGACAGTTTTTAGTTCAGTCGACGGAGCTCCGCTAACCTAACCTGACTAACCTGACGCAATTCTAACCTAATATAACCTATCCAACTATAAAATCCATCTTTATTTCTTATTTGGTGATAGTAGTACTAAGCGGCTAACCGTAGGCCGCCTTATTGAAGAATGACAATCTGGGTAATGGTTGAACCGCCGCATTGCAAAACGGCCCATTCATTCAAAATGGCTAGGCATAATATATACGGCGGATCACTACAATTCGCCTGCGACAGATATATTATTAGATGCTACGATACCACGTTATGTCACTAATGAAAATTCCCCTTACATCGTGATTTGTAGTTCGCGTTCTGAAACCACAAGCGCTCAATACTACCTAAAGGTAATCCGATGATCACTTATTACATAAGAAGCGTTCTTATAAATCAACTAACAATGTGCGCGGGATCACTGAAAATCGACACAAACGTATTATAACTATTTGCATTATAAAATTAACATAAGCTTTACCAAAAAAAGGAAAACCTACCATTTCCTTCATAATTCTCCATATTTTATGCAATTCATAGGAAGAGTTGTAACACAATACTAATACTAGCATTCTTGATCGATAAGAACAAATTTCGTCCAGTCCAAAGAGAGGCTAGATTAGGATAGATACGAGCATTAAAATTATCTCCATTAGTCTTATCTTCAAACATAAAGCGAAATCACAGCTCACAGAGGTGGAAATGTAAATGACCTCACTTATCTTATAGCTCCCAAAGTTTGCTGCTAGTAACGAGGGAACATGCTGATAAATAGGGAACCGTCGATTCGAACTGTAGGTGAAATGAAGGATATGAATTTCATGTGAATATGTGCGCCAGTTTGATCGGAAGCAGGCTATTTAAATGCGTGACCCGTCATTAAGCGCGCAGGCGGGTCCCGGGCCGCTCGAGTACGCACTCGATGGGCTCGCATAATCGACCCGTTAACGTTTCATCGTGCACTACCTACTGCTGCCGTCTACCCTATTACCACCGCTTATCTTCACCCAGCTAAGCCAAGAGCTGTGCCTGCTTACTGTTAAATTGAGTGATTAATCGCGTCTGACAGCTCGCATTACGGCGATCGAATCACGAATGAATAGCCATACAAACGCAGTGATTGATGCCCGGAAAAACTACTCGAAACTTACCTGCTGCTTGTTTGAAACGTGTGGGAACAGCTGTACCAAGTGGAGGCTTACCTGTAAGCAGATAAATAAGATGAATAAAATATCACATTTGAGTGCAAAATAAAAACTTTTGTAAAAGTGGCAAACTCTCCAGTGGCATCGCATTCGCTGCCGGCGTGTCGGTTGCGAAACCTGAAACTTCTTCAAGTCCGTGCAGGATGCACATATAGAGACATTATGAAAATAGAAGCACAGTCCGTTTTTCTTATTGCAAGTCTCGTAAACGTCCGCAAACGAAATCATAAATTAGCTCCCGCTTTTAACCGAGATTCCATTAATTAGTGCCGGGTTGGAGTTCTATTCAGTTTTAAAGCATCCGAAAATGTTGTAAAAATAATCAAGTACAACTCGTTCCGTCGTTCCGCACTCAATGTCACTGATAAATAGCTGGCAGATGAAAACCCTTTTTAAATGAGTAGCTACGTCTACCTGTGCACTCTCGCCCGAGGGTCTCCTTGTGGTTTCTTTTCAACAACTTCCATGTTTATTCATGGACGGACAGCTCCGGATAGCTATGTAGAAACCTACGCCTCGTTAATAATAAATGAACGAAAAAAGTATAGTTGGTAGGTAAGCCAGGGCAGAATATTTAAGTAAATTTTATTTCTGATTAAATTACACAAATTTCGAGTAATCTCGATATTGAAAAAGGCAGCGACTAGAATATAATCGCAAAAACTTAAATGAAATCTTGCGAAGAGCCATCTGTGTGGCCGTATAAAAAATACCCTGTGATTTCGTAACATCTTAGAAAGGTACATATTGCGTTGACTTTCTAGCATCCAATATTAGGTGAAAGCTGTCAATGACAAGAGTTTTATTAAATCTGTCGTAAACGTGCCCTCAGTAGACGGCGGTAAAAACTGAGTAAAACTACGTCAGCCGCATCCTCAATCACATTGAATTCTTTTTTCAGAGTTTGATAGCATGAAATCGGATCTATTAATTTTTTATTAAAAACTTTCAATTAATTATATTATATTAGGTATACAAGTAGAATATACCTACTTACCTACTTTACTTTTAGTATCAGTACATAGTATAAAACAAAGTCACTTTCCGATGTATGTCTGTCTGTCTGTCCCTATGTATGCTTATGCTTATCTTTGCTTGACATTTTATGTAAACCAATGTATTTTTTTGTATTGAATAAATAATAAACTAAACTAAACTATCTTTAAAAGTACGCAACGGATTTAGATGCGGTTTTTTCTAATAGAAAAAGTGATTCAAAAGAATGTATATGTATAATTCTACGCAGACGAAGTCGCGGGCAGAAGCTAGTACAATCATAAAAGGATTTTGCGGGAGCCGTCATAATTTTTATAACTGGAATATTATTGTGTAAGCAACTAAATAAAATATTTTTAAGCGAAGTTTCTATTATTTAATTAAAAAAACATGATTACATTTTTCTCAATTTCGTAAAAAAAAATCGTTTACTTTAGCGGAAGTTGTCTGAAGTAATTTCTGCTTCCACGGAAGGTATTTGCCATTTACCTAATGTCACGCTAAAACCTAAATCAATTTGGTCGATCCCAATCTTAATCGAATACTTCGACCAGAGTACACAAATTATACAATTGTTTAGTCAAGAAAACTTCGCGTTTTGCCAAAAGCGTAAGTATATACCGAAAAGCGCCAAGTGGACTTGTTAATATTCTTCTCATTTAAAATTCATCAAGCCCTTTGCTTAGCTTTTAAGTTGCCTGCGTATATAGCTGTGTATAAAGGCCTAAGTAAGTATGAGGTAGATATTATAAACGTTGAAGTTAAAGTCAATTAACTATTCAGGTGTATAACCGGTCTCGACAGTCGTGATAAGACCCTCGAAATAAACACGGGACAGGTATAACTTATGCCTACTCAATCAAACGTACTAGGTACGTGAAATTACTGCTGGTATAGTATAGTAGGTATATAACAAGTATTATTATAATACCTATAAACTGAATGTTCAAACCATATAATCACAATTTGATGTATTTAGTCTACATTTGATAATATGCGATTTATTATTAATGATAATAATAATAAATTGTTTATTCAGGCAATAATCCCATTCAGTAATTAAACATTAAAATAAAATATTAAAATTACATTACAATAAATAAAATTGAATTAAAATACAAGGTAAAAAAAAAAGGTAAAATAAAAAGTATTATAAGGTTTATTTCATAAAACAAGTGAAGTATTATAATCTAAATTCTGATAGTATTTAATTATGCAAATAATATTCTCAATATACATATTTACAAAAAACAAATTAAACTAGGATTAAATTAAAAACTAAACTTAAACTAACTATAAAAAGTTATAAGTTATAAAAAGAACACCCCGTCTAGCCCTGCTGGCTGTGGCAGGACGCTAGCGGCATCTAAATTCTAACTAATATTATAAATGCGAAAGTATGGATAGATGGATGGACGGATGGATGGATGTTTGTTTGTTACTCAATCACGCCAGAACGGCCCAACGAATCTGGATGAAATTCGGCAATAGAGAAAAGTCTAGAATAGCACATAGCCTACTTTTTATCCCGAAAAATTCCCGCGGGATAGCGATAAACGAATTCTTTGCAAACGAAGTCGCTGGCAACAGCTAGTGTATACTAAATGTTCCTGTTGTACCAGAATGTTGTCATATCGATCATCAATTCATCACACACCCTAATAAAACATCGCTGAAACGTTAAGACACAATTTTAAGCCCCAAAATTTACATTGTTAGCATATACGGATAACTACGTAGGTAATTAAAATCCCCTGACATTTACCTTCTAGTTAGCATTACTAGCAACCCAATCTACATTACCGATGACCCTTTTTCTCTTCATTCATAAATATGTATCTAATAGACCGAGGCATAGCAGCATCTGGTCAGTTCACCCTGTTACCGTCCCGCTATACCAATTCACAAAAGCGTATGACGCGCAATACGTAAATAAATATGCTTGAACAGAGTTCAAAGAAAAAGAAGGCCGATGTTTATTAAACCGTGCCTAGCGTCAGGTAATTCCGCCCCCCCGTCTCAGAATCAAAGTCGCACAGTACAGTAGGTACAGCGCCGCCGGCGGAGCCACGCAACTCGTACAAGGTACGTAGATCGGTAGAACATATGTACTTAATTAGGCGAGATTCTATATATTACATAAAGAACTTTAGGTACGCCACTGGAACATCGTTTGACCGTGCGTACCTACACAGGTTGTAAAATGGGATACGGGCATTTACTTTAATAGTGGTTAATATAGGGCCTAATAAGTATTTTAGATAACTCTGGTTCAACAATTAAGTAAAGTAATAAACCATACAAGATAATTAGATAAGCTAACAACTTGACACTGACATTTGATGAAACTAGCTCTGCCTCTTTGACGTCAAATGTTCGCATTACATTGCTGCTCGTCAATTTTTTTCAATTAATTACGTTTATTAATTTGAATTATTTTCAAAAATACTCTGTTTTATCCTTTACAGGTACCATTATAACCTATATCTGGTTTAATTGAACGCCCGTATTCTATTTACACCCCGTATTATGTACATATTGCGTCACATAGGCTTTGCCGACATAAAGCACTAGATGAAATTCGCAAATAACGTCGTATTCCATTACAGCGAAGCCATTCTTGGCTTAGTCTACAAGCCCAGTTTATTGTAGTATGCCCAATGCCGCCAAGTCTCTTCAACTATCTACTATAGACGAGCAGGGTAGCCGTCAGACTGGTATTCTGACAATAATTGACTTTTAATTAAATTCTGAATAATTAAAGAACCTAGGTCGACCCCAAGAACAACAAAATAATTAATTATCCCTTCTCATACAACCACTCACGAACTGTATTAATAATACAAAGAAATATCTCGGCGTACATATTTTCGACCATGAGATAAAGTCTGTGACTAAATAAAGTAATCCCTCACGGCCAGAAATATTACTAGTGTGTTGGATGTTTACGAATAGCGTGCAATGAAGATTGAATCACAATGGCGGACCGACCTGGCAGACATAATGTAATCTACGCGGTATCGCCGCAGACGGTGCCTAATGATTCGCTGCAAAAAGATAACTCAGTAACATTATAGTGCCGAGCGATGGCGAAAGCAAATGCAATCGAGAACATTTCAATTACGTAAGCCCCTAGAGGCATCAATTATTGAGAACTTAGCTTTTACTTTAATAATAGTTTGATAAATTTAATTTCAGAACCAAATCGCTCCAAGATTTTACTTACAATACAGTAGATGCTTTTAAATAGAATGAGGCGCATTCGGCGCCGTCTACGTCTATATTGTTTTATTTATATTAATGCAGTTTCTCCTAGCTAAAGTTTCAAAGAATAAATAATTTCTAGGAAACAGAAAATCTTCACATTAATTAAAACGTCAACGATTGGTATTGCCAAAATTTATAAGCAACGCAATAAATATTTCGCTCAGACAACCAGTTTTGGTACGCTCTACCAGTGCCAAAGTAAAATATCAGTCAGTTTTCAATCTATACTATACTTAGCTAGTTAGCTTTCATACTTTTTTATTACTACTAATCAAAAGCAAACCAAGTACCTAACTAATTACAACACAAGGGATAACTCACGTATAAAAGCCGAAGAATTGCCCACCAAGGCAAGCAAACCAAGTACCTGTCTTGAAGCATGAGAACAGGTTAGCCCCTGATGAGGAACCACAGGATATAATCATTGTCATCATCATCAATCAAAAACAATAAATAGGATCTAAGTACGTAAGTAAACGAACAGAAAAGTTAAAATGAAAATACACAGCATAAGACGCTACGAACTACGAACATATTGCTACGAGCTACGAAAGGTACGGCTACGCGCCTACGCCGCGCCGACATTGACGTTCGTTTTATAGAATGTTCTTTGTGAAAGGCGTACAGGTACAGGAACAAGCATCGCTGTTATCTGTATTATTTTTACACTAATATTATGATACTATCTATGTTCAAAGCGCAATGAACGTGGCCAAAATATTGATCGCATCGATTTGGATTAAGTTAAATAAAAATAAGTTTTTGTTAAAAAAACATTTTCAACACAAGTTTTTTTTTTTGCTGACTACGTTTTATTGAGTATACTTGTATTTTCACCCGTCCGTACCAAATTTGTAGTTAATTGAACCACTAGTCTAATACTACAAGCACAGCAATAACAAAAGCCTGTACTTAAAAGCCTCGCTCAGCGATAAATCAGTAAATAATAGTTCAAAAAGAGCTTTTTCATTAAGAAAAGAAACTAAGAGGTTTTTTTATTGTATCACGAGTAAAATAAGGCCTAGTAAAACGAATGAAATAAAAGCTTACAAAGTATGAGATTACAGAGCATGTTAATGTACTTGGGAAATAGGTTTATGTACACGATGAATTAAAACTTTTAATTTAGAAAACAGAGTAGATTCTAGTAACAGGATCTACGTAAGCACATAAATGAGTTATAAAGTTTTAATCTCTTAGTATTATTTTGCAAAAATAGTACTAAATTACGTGGGGGTTTTAATCTTCCCCCGTTTATTTTATTGGAGAGTATATTTCGCCAGCAAAATCCTATAATATAATAGTACGCTCCGGCGACACCGGTGTGGTACTGCAGCAAAACCAGTGTGTGAAATACGCAAGCCTAAACAATAACACAATTTCGAGCTAAAAACTGAGTCGAGAGACAAAGAAACCCACTCTGTACAGCTGTTGGAGAACTAATAACTTAGAGCGCATTTCTACAAAAAACAAAAGATAGTGAACGTATTTTATGAATAAAGAAAGCGCGAACCCTAATTTGGAGTTATATCCTGTCGCAGGAACAAAAAGTCGTTATACGTAATGCGTCTTAATGCACCGGATGCTAAAATAATATCGTATCTGGAAGAGGAAAAATAGAAGATAATTTTAGCTAGTGAAGCATATACATTACGCTGTAGCAATGAGGGCTTAGCCTCCGTCTGACGCGGAAAGACCCCTACTCAGAATAAGCCTGTGGTTATCGCCACAGCGTTTAGCTTTCAACGCCGTCTAAATAATTAGACCAAAGAACCTCACATCGCTTACAAAGATGTTTTATTAATTGAGTAACAAAAAATGGAAATCATAATGATAATCAAAGAAAATCAATGTTATCGAAAAACGCAAAGATCCTGTGCTTATATAAGTTGAGGAGTTCTGTCGATGCCTCGCATAGTTGTCATCATCAGATCACGTCAATATTTTAATGGGAGCATTCCAGAGCTCATGCAGGAACATTCGGCACCATTCGTCATACGGTCGCTCTTTTTTCGAAGTCTAAATCAATTATGAATCGTCAGAAAAAACATAGATAGACGAAATACATACGTGGTTTGGCCTGTGGCAACACCGACTTACAATACGCTCTCTGTTACATAGGAAAGTCTAGCAAAACCATAATAAGGTTATATTATTTTCCGCAAGTCATTGTTGGGCAGTCACGCGCATCGGCGAGCGCACCGCACTCCGCACCTGTCCGTTTTTGCTATCCTTTCGGTGCAAGGAAAAAGAGCCTGGCGATAGCAGCGATTGAATTATTAAACCGGCTTAAAATGCACAATGAACGGAAATATTTCAATATGATTTATATTTGTCTGTGCATTCTTTATTCTCTGACAAAGTAGACAGAGGCGGTATAGCTATGCTTGTATGCTCCTTCTTTGTGTTTTGTGTGTTTTACCACCCTCTTTAGTTTCTAATATTTTAAGCGCCTGATATATCTATGATACAGTTGTATTTATTTATTACTATAAAATGTTTATTTTATAGTAGGTAATAAATAAATGTGTGGAATTGGGGGAGGTCTATGTCCATCAGTGGACGTCTTTCGGCTGATATGATGAATAAATAAATACAACACTCGATCATCAATCTCAATCTCATTCTGTTTAGAAAGAGTATCAGGAGTATCATATAAATCAGTACCTAACGTAACAGAGTGGTAACACAAGCACCAATTGACAACATTTCATTTTTATAACACCTGAAAATGTATATATGGTTCGAAAGCATTTTGCCTCCTGATCACTGCAATATGTTTATATAATTTTAATATCGCTTATTATAAAAAATAAAAATTAATTAAAAATGTGTCCTAATTTTACCAAAACTACCACAGGATAGGTGAAACGCCTTTGCTTTTTTCACGATAAAAAATAAGCGATCATAATTTTGTATTTTTGACAACTTCAAAGTACAAGGGGGGCAACTCTGAAATTCTATTTTCGAAGTTCGTTGCATACCTTCTCTCTCACTCTCAAGATAATGACTATTAGATGAGCGGAACAGCACGAAGCGAACCTCGAAAATCGAATATTGGAGACATTGACAATTTGAAATTAACGTCAGTTTTTTTTTCTATAGAGAAAAGACAAAGGGATAAGTGTGCATTCTGTGATAGTATTGGAGTTACGCCCTTTTAGAATAAGCACAAATTAATAAATTAATTATAAATTAAATACGAGCCCTAGCGAAAAAAATTAACTGTCAGCATGTTCATCTTTTCAAACAAAATACAGAGAACCATTAAAATTATAGGCTCAGAAATATGAAATGTTGTCAATTGTCGAAGACTGTCAAAATACTCAAGGTTCAATTAGCTAACACACATTCCCCTAAGCGCTGAAATAGTCATAATAATAAAGGCCGGCCGGTACGAAGGACAAAGGTACGGTGCACGAACCAGTTTCAAAGCAAACTTCACTTTTGTGGCTGTTCTAATTTGAATTAAAACTTAGACTACTTTCGGTTGCATTATCGCGGTCGCTCGCCACTCTGCACTCGCGCGGTTGCCGCGAGGGACCTTGTTCCAAACTATTCGTTTGTATTTCCACCACGCAATACAACTTTATTTCATTTTTCCCCTCATTCGTCGATGGAGGAAAACGAATCGCCTGTTGTCGGCTAGCAACTGCGAGTAGGCGACAGGGATGAAGCGAAATGGTAGTGAAGTGTAGTGTCGTTTAGTAAATTGCTTTAGAAAATCGCATTTTTTTAATCACTAATACATAGGTAAATAAGCATTTTTGTAAACTACAACTGAAAGTGTCTGTTTAACCCTTTACAACCGAGAAGATAAAGTCATGAATTTCAAGAGATAACTTTATGCAAGTTAACAGTTATAGTCCCAGGGTTCTGAGAAAAATAGTGAGAAAAATCGGAAAAGCGTTATTTTCAGGAAAATCGCGTGCACGATCGTGCGTCTCAGGAATAACTTGTAAAATGCACGATCGTGCAACTTAGCAATAAGATACAATTAATAATCCAGTTTTTAAAGAAATCAACATTTATTAACATCAAACAACGTTATAATGTTATTTTAAGTTACTAATTCGGTCTTTTTACATTTAATTACAATTCAAATCTTTATTCATTAGTATAAGTAGGTATGAAAAATATTTTTTATTTCTATCTTTGAAATACTGCTTTAGGTTACTATTTAAATCTATATATATAAAATTCAAAGTCCTGACTGACTGACTGACTGACTGACTGACTGACTTAACTATATATCAACGCACAGCCCAAACCACTGGACCTAGAGACTTGAAATTTTGCACATAGATACCTTATACAATGTAGGCACCCACTAAGGAAGGATTTTTGGAAATTCCCACGGGATAAGGAAAAAACGGGATTTATATATTCGATTCCGAGTGACCCTATCTCAGTAACTATAATAACTAGACTCTTCAAATTTGATACACAAGTAGGTGATTACAAAACTAAGAAACTAATTTCAGGATTTTTGGAAATTCCCACGGGATAAGTAAAAAAATGAGATGTATACATTTAGTTCAACGAAATCCTATGAACCATAATTACGAGACTCTTCTAATTTGGCATGAAAGTAGGTGATTATAATAGTAAAAAACAGTTTTAAGGATTTTCGGAAATTCCCACGGGAACGAGAAAAACTGGACTTTTCGTTTTACTGGTTGTAGAAAGCTGAAATTCGGCATTAAGAGAGCATTTCCCGAAATTCTTACGGGAACGGGAAAAAACGGGATCGAAAAAGCTGTCACACTAATATTAGGCGAAAGTTTGCGAATCTGTGTGTGTATGTTTGTTACTTCTTCACGCGAAAACGGTCGGACACATTTACATTAAATTTGGAACGGAGATAGCTTTCACCCCAGATTAACACAAAGGCTACTTTTTATTCAGGATAATTGAATAGTTCCCGCAGGATAGGGGATAGCGATGAAAGGTCGTAGCTGCCTAGAGTTGCAACGTAAATAATTATTGCGGAAATAACTATCAACATCAGTTTTTAATCTAATTCTACGCGGACGAAGTCGCGGGCACAAGCTAGTTTAACAATAACATCTTAACAACTTAAAACTCACTCACTGAAATAACTAAATAATAAAACAATATTTTTAACAAAAACAGGAAATTTTCATCTTACTTACTATGAAAGTCTTTAAAGCAGTTCTGGCTGCGAGCTATACAAAGATAGAATAGATTGTTAGTACATATACTCACTTACTCAAAAAAATCATCATCAAAGTACTCATTATAGTACTTTATAGGTGCTCGAACAGGTCTAACAGGGCATGGAGTATAATTCTGTTCTGTGACTTGTCTTCGAAAGAAGTTTCCTTCCAGAGATGTGGGCGCGTATCAGATGTTGGTCTTTGTATGGTTGCTGCAGAATATCTAGTGGTTTGTTGTAGAGGGACAGAAGACAGAGGGCCATCGGGTGTATCTATATAGTTCGTGTCCGAGTTGATGTTCGTAGTCTTTCAGCTGGAGTCGCTCGCCGTGGAACATTTGGCACGGGTGACTGCAAACGAGTGACAGCTGGGCTTACCTGAAAAGGCGTAAGCACAGGTCGTGCAGGGGGCGTAGATGGAGGGAGTTCTTCTTGTTCAAGCACTGGGCGTTCCTAGCATTCTTCAATGTGTTCGTCCGGTGTATCTTTCTCCGCATTATATAAGTCCTCTCTCGTACCTTCCGATAGCAGCCTATCGAATAAAAGAGGGTCGAAATCGTCTTCAATATCCCGAAATTCCTCAACATCGTGTCGTTTCCATCGCCCATGGCTTCTAAAACAGCCGCTATAGCATCATTACCGAAAGGATGGCCTAAAAATAAAAATAACGATGCAATTTAAACTAAAGTCCATAACTTTAGGTAAAAAATCACTCACGGCTAAACACCGAACGCACACGATCGTGCAACATTAGTTTTTGAACAAGATTCTTGAAAAAATACAAGTATTTAAAATGTTTTTATTACTGCATACTATAAAACAA
Organism: Pandemis heparana; assembly: GCA_963854515.1. NCBI lineage: Eukaryota > Metazoa > Arthropoda > Insecta > Lepidoptera > Tortricidae > Pandemis > Pandemis heparana. The sequence continues at coordinate 10,750,305 of OY978008.1, read as the reverse complement.
CTCTTGTACTTAAACAAAATCACGAAAGCCTGTTTAATTTAGCACTTAACTGTGTCACAACATGTACTTACGTGACGCCCCTGTCCCGCCAAAAAATCCAGCCATCATCGCAGGTGACTCGAGAGCAACTAAAGTATCGCGGCGTCACGGGTTATTTTTAGTACGTTGCAATAGATCCTGCACGCGCCATCGGTATCGGTTGCGTCTCGAAAAATGAATTTAGGCATCACCCAGATTTTTGTAAATTAAGATGCACGATTAGTGCAGGTCGGTTGGAAAGGGTTAAGGAAAATGTTTCAGAAAAAATGTTATTAGACAACTTTTTTTTACACGCTGCATAAAATTTTAAGCAACGCTGCAAATGAACATTTTCTCGTAACGCCTATGTAATTTTACTTATGTGTCGTTCGGCTTATGCCAGCTTATAGCCGCAACTGGGAATCAGTGAGTCGACACACATCGCGACTTTGGCTTATTCAAAATGCGACTTGGCTTCACTAAACTTATAACATAGTAGCTAAAATAAAGGCGTTTTATCAGTCACGTGTCTTTAATAAACACAGCGTAGTAAACAAAACACTGCTATCTTTCCGAGATCATTTTAACAGCCAATATTTTAATGCGAAAATCTATGCAAACTAAACTTTGCTGTATTATACTCCTGAAACCTGTGCCCGAATGCTGTTCACTAACGAGGCATCGAAACGGTTTGGAATAAAGTACAATAACGAAAAAATAAGGATACAATTAGATCTTTATCGGTACGAGTACATCTAAATATGCAACACATAGAAAGCAACAGACGAGTGTAAATGGAACCTTATCAAGATCAACATAAACAAGCGTGTATTTCATGGAAGTATATTATGAGATAAGTTTTGCTAGCTGCAATAGAATGCAAATAGAGTAACAAAATAAAACTAGTGAAATTTACTTGTGGATACCGACGCAATATCATGATTGGCGAGGCTTAAAAATTGTCAACACGGCATTTCACAAATGCCAAAAAGTTTCGCGTAACGAAAAGTTACACCTCTTTGTTTGACGTCATGTACACATTTGGTTTATTTTTATTTCGCTGTTCATTTTCCGACCTGCTAAAAATTTATTTGAAAGGTAAATCTGCTTTACCAACTTGTACAGTACAGACGGCTTTATATCAAAGCAAGATAAACGTGAATCATAAAGGTGGAATAAAAGATGTAAGTGGTAACTTTACGTCACTTTACGCTATAAAGGCTAAACGAGACATAAATAAAAACAGCCTTGGATCCAGACCCATAAAACGTAACAGTACATAATTGAAAATCCACACGGGTAAAGCCGCGGGTAAAAGGCAGTAAGTATCCATAAACACGGTATTTCAAATAAGCGAAGTGCCTTGTCGTTACGACTAGGCGAGGACGTGAGTTGAAAGAAGCGTCGGGAAGACAGCGTTTATTGGCACACCTGCCTACACCGTACAACTGCCACTTAATAAAATAAACTAATTCAATGACGGATTGCCAATATAAGAGACAGGACGCTCGTGTTGGTTCTAACCTACTGTAGTACGTATCCTTTATCATATGGCATAGAAATAGGTCTGGCGTAATAAAAACACCTTTGATTTACTTTTCTTCGTGATCTCTACATACAAAGGTTTATCAGTTTAAATATCGCGTATGTATTTTACAACTTAACGGGAATTTTGAAGGTACATAGCTAAATAAAACATTCACGTCGTTTATAACACCAGAACATGAACTAGTATAAAACTATTTAAGCTGAGCTATCGCATATCGGTTACATATAGTACTTTACAATTGCACGTGAGCTGAAAATTCCAGCGAAAAGTTGGGTAAATTGAAGACAGTCGAGGCGTGTCGTATATTTTAACACCGGCACCGCTGGCATCGGGAAATTCGAGTTTCAACGGAATTACCACCCAACTTGAATCTTCGGCACCAACCCCGTTCCTATAAATTTACAATACGGCGGGATTAATGGCATACCCACTGTAATCTAAACAAATTTACCCTCTACAGATATTACTCTGATATTGAAATTAATTTGCACCGTTCAGAATCTCTTCCCGATATAATTTTAAGCTGTTGTATTATAAGTCGCATCTAAACTGAAAACTTAACTCCGCGCCAGATAGTGAGTAAGTGTTTCATAAACCAAGTAAGCTTAGTTGACAAACCAGAAAATAGAATGTAAGCCAGAAGATACCTTCATAATTAGTATTCTCGCCAGTCGGAGACGCCACGACTCCATTAATTGGCGGAATTTCAACCAGTTCCAGTCAACTTCCACTCTCGACAATTAAAGCAATCCGTCTAATTTTACTTTTAACCGTCTTACAATTTACTTACTTTATTTAAAACAAGTTAGTACCTAAATTTGAAGTGTATTTTCTCTGAATATGTTAAGCCTCACTCAAACGTTAAGAAAATTTACTATCGAGCATGAGTCTTGATTTTTTAAACAATATCTGACGGGCAAATAATGGAACCCAATAGGCGACCTTATCTGGATTCGTATAAATAAAGCTTAACACACCAATGCCACTGACATCATCCCAGGTGCCTATCATTAATTATACTTTTACTGTTTTCTTGTAAATTACACTAGAATCAAAAGCTTACCTTTAAGCTTGGCCTTTAGGTCTTGTTACCTTAGGCTATGAAAAGGCGTGTTTTATGTATGTATTTATTAAAAGCTAAAAAAAACATCAATAGATGCTAATAAACAGTTTTACTGGCTCCAATGTACAATTAAAAAGTAAATAACTTCAGTATTTTGTAAAATGACATAAATACTTCTTTACATAGGTACTTGAAAAATAATAAGACTTCTTCAATTTTAAAAATAACTTCATGTTTAAACAATGTTACCTTAATTTTAGCTAATATCCTCTGAAATGTAATCGTGTTATGTTATGTAGCCGAGATTCTTTGTCGACGAGTTATGCGCTTATCCATTACACTGTTTTAGTGAAAAGAAATAGGCACCACATTAGCGTTAATTGGCCAGCGCACTATATGACTCAGCTAGCGTTAAATTATGCGGACCTGCAACTAGCTGGTAATAAATATCTTTTTACTTTAAAGCAAACACGTAGTCCAGTTAATTCTAATAAAAGGAATCTGGCACTTTGGCACGTCTTTAATCAAATAATATAATTCTAATAGAAGCATAATTTAATTCTATTCAAATGCTTTCTTGATTTTGACCTCCGGAAAGTAACCCCAGATCCAATCCATTAAATAAAAGTTATATGATTATTAAGCGCATTTACCAGGAAAAAAACATTATAAGTAATCCATTTCCTAAGTACAAGTTAAAATCAAGAGAAGATGCAATTAAACCTTGATGAGAGCCAACTGGCGCTACCAAAATTGATGACTTTAACAAAAAGAAAATCTGTGAAAAAAAAATGGTATTTTGAAAGTCCCAAATTAAGTTAGCAAATTTAATTTAAACGGTTCAGATTTTAAATCAATATTATGCTGCCGACTTTATTCAAAATAAATATGTGTATACGTTATTTAGGTACTAAGACACGACCTAATTTTATCTCTACCCAGCCTACCAGCCCAGAATACAAAGCTTAATTAACTGTCTTAGTTGCCAACGATCCCGAAAGATCGCTATATAAGTGCTAAGCATATGAAGCAACAACAACGTTGTAATATTATATTTAAGTATGTCTGGAATATTTTAAATGAATCACGTTTTGAGAAAGACGTGCACGAATATAAATGTGCGAAGGTCGCATCCTTGCTCGAGATTCCTTTGCAACTAGGGAAAGAATCTAATTATGTCCTTGCATAAGTAAACTTGAATTCACTCATTAGCTTTTACCGAAATCAGAAAAACTTGACGCTTACAACACAGCTTACAACTTTACATTTCGTCGCGAATATCCCTCTTGGTTGCAAAAAGCTCACTAAGAAAGATTTTTTGCGATTCTACAGTTAAGAGGGTAAAATGAGGTTTGTTAAAGGTTGTCTGTACGGAAATGGCTAAAAGTTGCGGTCAAACCGGGCTTAAATTGAGAGATAAAATTATATATTATATTACCATCAAAACGTAGGTACAAAGTTCGTTTTTATTTATATAGAAAATAGATGGTATTTAATAGTGAATTGTCACTTAAGAACATGGGTCTGTTGTTTAGAAAATATATAGTAGTATGCTTAGTTTTTTATTTATAATTATTATTAGTGTGTATCTAAAAAAAGACGTGGTAGCCTAGTGGTTTGATCTGTGGCCTCTTAAGCAGAGGTTCGCGGGTTCGAATCCCGGGCTCGCACCTATTTATGTGCGAAATTACATTTGAAATTTACCATGAGCTTTTCGGTGAAGGAAAACATCGTGAGCAAACCGGACCAATCCCAATAAGGCTTAGTTACCCTTCTGGGTTGGAAGGCCAGATGGCAGTCGCTTCTGTAAAAACTAATGCCTACGCCAAATCTTGGGATTTAGGTTGTCAAAGCGGACCCCAGGCTCACTGAGCCGTGGCAAATGGCGGGAAAAACGCAAGGAAGATGATGATGATTATTATTGTGTTCTGGCGTAACATGTAGTGGATATTTGGTGTAGGTACAGCAGCTGTTCAATAGAGCAGTTCCTGTATGGTTTTTCCCCTCGATTGCAATCACACACCTCAACCACAGAATCCACAGAAAGCCAGCGTTGCTGCGCTTAATGCCTAGCGACACATGCTGAGTGAGCCCCTTTCGCTGTCGTTTTGTGTGACCGCACATAAATATTGAGTACTTTTTAGTGTTAGTTCTTGTCTGTATTGTACTATTGGAACTTTGTGTTTCTTTTTTACAAATGACGATGTCAATAACTCACATCCGTAACGGTTGCGTACACTGTATTAAAGGCTTGATCTATGTCGTGGTAATGACAGCCATGTATTATCCCATTAGTGTATTCGTTCTAATTAATTAACTATCATATAACGTACACCATCATTAATAATTGATATGCCAGATTCTGATATAATTTAGCTTCGTGAATGCTGGAGGTTCTAATTCAAGTAATTGGTTTGTATACTAAATATACCAATATTGTTAATTCACCTACAATCGAAATCTATTGAGACTGTGGCTTCATTACCCAGTACCTTTATAAAATGTATTAATTGTATTAGGTAAGTTAAGTAGAATTTAAGTACTATTGTAAATCTATTTTATTTTGAAAAAATGACTTTCTGCCAAGTTTCTTGCGGCGCATTCTTCTTGGCAATGATGGTCTTTCCGAATGCGCTGGTAGATTCAAAAAAAGACATGTAAAAGAGCCCTCGGCGGCCTATTTGCAAAATAAACTTTTGACTTTTGACTTTTGTACCTACCTAAAAAACAATAAAATTAGAAATGCGAACCTTTTTAAATATATTATTAGACATAAAATTTTATCAGAATATTTTTTTTAACGGAAACCTGTCAATAGTAGATAACCTATTATATTACGATACCCTTACGAGTACCAAGTTAAAAATAAGTTTATTTATGCTGCTATCAGCATCTCATCTCTTAAATAAATAAATAAACTAGAAGAATAATTAAACTATAAATAACAACAGTTTGTTTCGGAGAGTGAAGTTTGCAATACACAGGCCAGAACATTTTCACAACGCAAGTAATTTATTTCATCAAGAGAATAAAATCACTGACCGGCAACTCAGTGTTGCCTGACGAACGCAATAAAAAAATACAAATTAAATCGGGTGCAAATTATTGCCAGCATCTATTGAAAGCTATCCAACTCCAACTGTATCTATAAGACAAGTATGGCATATGGTTATGGTAAAAAAAAATCTGTTATAGTAGAGAGGCGTTATCAATCATACCGCAAGACAAGCGGACCCTCCTCTAACGCCAGCTAAAAGTTCCATTACTCACGCGGCCCCGCCCAGTGCTGATACGCTCTCCACCCGATGCCGCATTATCCTACTGATTGCCATTATTATTATAACCAACTCAGTATAAGTGGAACGTCATTATCCCAATGAACATCATGGCAACCTATTAATTATGAATATGAAGACGGAGGCCACAAACAATTGGTAGCCCGCATATTTAGTCAGTTTGTCAGTCAAGCTCGTCTTCGGACTGTCTTTACAATGATGCCATTTAAAACCCTATTGTAAGGCTTAATGGGGGCATGGCAGTGCCCCCGCCAAGACGAACAAAATGACAATATTCTGCTTGAAATTCAGCTAACAACATTCATAACTCCAAAAATAACTCCACCTTAAACAAAAGCTTGTAAAAAGGATAAACGAGTAGACTATTACTTTACACTTTTGGAAGAAGCTCCCTCATAGCTTGTGCGTTTTTTTTACTTCACTTTTACTGTGAAAACCGCACTTTCCGTAAGTACCTACTCGTACCTAAAATTACATAATATTTGATTCACCGTCTATCTATATTGGTTATAAGTCTGGTTTTCTAGCTATTATCGTAAATATAGCATGAGCAACAGTGTCACATTAATTTACTGAATATAATTATCAGAATTGTTTGCCTCGGGATCAGGTAAGTGAAAGAAACGCCATGTTTGTTTGGTTGGTCCAGCGTCCCTATTTGGCCAAGGTGTGATTATCCATCCCAGTAGAGATACGTTCCATTACGTTGAAAGCGTTCACAGTCATTAATATAACAGAACTGTCCGAGGTTATTTAGTTCAATTTGTTCCGATTACTTATTAGCTCATGAAGATGACAATAAAAATGAGCGTAGTTTACGATGCTAGTGAATAAAAACTAGACTGGAAAAGGTCGTCTTTTATACTGAGACAAAATAGTAAAATGTAAGTGCACTTACAGCAACAAGTGGGACAATTTTATAGCGAGAAGATGTAATTCTTTCCGAAGCTGTATTGAATACAAAAGCGTTCTTCCTCGGGTAAGGTAAGAGCCGAAAACGGGCGTAGCGATTTTGATTACGATTTAAATTGCTTAAGGTGACTTAGCAAAAAACAGGCCAAGTGCGAGTCAGACTAACGCTCTGAAAGCTCCGTATAAATTTGAAAATTAAGTAAATTTGATCGCTTAAACACAAACCAAAAAAGCTTTGTTTTCATATTGTTTTTTGTAGATGTGAAAATTCTTATTAGAAGTTATTTTTTGGATTTTACTTCACTTGCCGAATTTCATAATACTATATTTTAACAAGTAACACTGAATTTTTTTACGGTTTAGCTCAGTCTTAGAAATTAATTTCAACTTGATATCTCAACGCGTTCATGTGACATACATATAAACAGACAGACGAACCACAAAGTGATCCTATAGGTAAGGGGGTTCCTCAATCTCATTGGAGGTACAGTCACCAGCATAAATATATGACGGTGAACAGGGCTGCAAAAATAAATGATTATCTTTTGGGCTCAATAGCTTATGACGACACTACCGCGATAAAAATAAGTGATGCTCTATAGGCGGAAAAAACATCGCCGCACCCTTATCAGCAAAAATATCAATTTGCAGTGAAAGCATATCATCGGATAATAGGTGGGCCGCATAAATATCAATTTGCTGTGAAAGCATAATCATCGGATGATACGCGGGCCGCATATATATCTGACACGTAAAAGTCAACTCTATGTTGTTGATTTGCAAAACCGAACCATCCCTGGCTAACATAGAGACGTAAATTGTATGAAATGATTTGACAATTCACGAGAACAGTGCAGACTTGTCATTGCATACGTCTGTCTCACATTTTATTCTATCACATATTTGACGGATTCAAATTCCTAAATTACAAAATTACCTATATAGGAATCGATGACCTGGGAAGGGGTATGAACTTTAATAGTATTTTATGCAACTGCTATTCTGAGTGAATCTTTATGATAATGTGCGAGTTGGTTGGGTAGCGATCATGAGCCAATTTTACAACATTTTAAACAGCACTTTTTCTACAATTACTTTTTAAGTATCATCATCATCGTCATCATTGACGGCTGAATGGCGTTTTACGTTACTTTTAAATGAAAAATATCATAAACACTATTTATGTATGATTATTTATTTTATACAAATTGCTGAGATAAAACATCGTAGGCCTTATTAACGAGCTGTTACGCTCATATTTATATTTTGCGTTAAAATGTCATTCGCCATGTTGGATCCAAAAAAATATTTTCGTGTCAATTATGTCAAATTATGTCCAGCATCTTGGATCCTAAACAGCAAAATGTCAGTGAACAAAATACATTTTCCTTGCTACTCCGTTACTACACGTGCAAGTAAGCCAAGCTTGTGCGAAATATACGTCTTTTGGGGTTTCATGTCAAAACGTATATTTCGCACAGGTTTTGGCTGTCTTACTCGTGTAGTAGCGGAGTAGCAAAGAAAATGGTTTTTGTTCATAGAAATGGACCTTCGAAAAGTAACGGCGGCGGATTCAATAAAATAGTGAATGCCAAATAGAAATATTTGTTCATTTCACGGCATCACCAATTTCTCGTACTCTTTTTTTTATGAGTTTGCTATTTATCGGGAGAAGGTTCTTAGAACCAAAAATTGAAAAAAAAAGAAAAATCTGGAACAGGGGCAAAGCCACGGGCAACAGCTATTGGTATAAATTTAGCTTGTTTGCTTGCTAAGTTGATAAGACGAAGTTGATACCTAGTTGTTTTTATTTTGTCCTGAACGCCTGAATGATTTTTGATTAAAGCATGTCCGAATTAATAAATTAAATTCTAACTCCGCATAAAATAATTAGGCCACTTTTTGTAAGGTGCTGATAACGTTAATATACCCACATTTTTTATAACACTATGTATGGAAGTTTATAATATTGTTCGTAATATAAAAACTTTTTAGTTAACCTAAAATGATACTGGCCACTAATTATTCACACATGTCATCATAAAGATTTTAAAATTATATTATTGACATATTCGCGATTGGAACAATGTGAGACAAACGTATGCAATGACAAGTCTGCACTGTTCTCGTGAATTGTCAAATCATTTCATACAATTTACGTCTCTATGTTAGCCAGGGATGGTTCGTTTTTGCAAATCAACAACATAGAGTTGATTTTTACGCGTCAGATATATATGCGGCCCGCGCATCATCCGATGATTATGCTTTCACAGCAAATTGATATTTATGCGGCCCACCTATCATCCGATGATATGCTTTCACTGCAAATTGATATTTTTGCTGATAAGGGTGCGGCGATGTTTCTTACGCCTATAAAGCATCACTTATTTTTACTGCGGTAGTGTCGTCATATGCTATTGAGCCTAATAGACGATCATTTATTTTTGCAGCCCTGTTCACCGTCATATATTTATGCTGGTGACTGTACGGAACCCTAAAATGACAAAATGACGAAACCGTACGGTTATCTTGTAAATATTCAATGCCGTGAGTCATAGTACAAACAATTTAGGATGGACAAAATGACCATCGATATAAAACTGCGACCCTTGCCCACATAAAATAACAGTTTGTTTATATATGTAACGTCAATAAAGATTCAGTAGGGCAGCCCCTCCCGATGTCATCGACATCGAGTATCAACGTATTCAAAGATGGAAAACTCTTACAAGTACATATCAAAGCAATATAGAAATCAATTCTCAAATAACAAACCAAACACTTTGAAATTAAGTCGTCTATTGCTTAATTCCAGTAAGCTTTATTGGGACATTAAAACGTGTTGTCATAGCATAGGATAAAGCAATTAAACAGCGGCAGTGATAGTACCTCCAAATTAATTATAAGTGTTTTAATTAGGAGGCGCTTATTGAACGACGCACCGCCGCCCGCCGGCCGACGAGGCGGCGCGGCCCGGCGGCCGGCCGGCCGGCAATGCTGTTTTAATTAAACTCGCCTGCCTACTTGTTCTACAGCGATTTCTGTGTGTCTTTCCTAATGGCGTACAACTCAAATATCATAAACGCAATACTATATTTATATAACAAACCAAATGAATTCCAATTCATGGATGAGCAGCGGGCATATAAGTGCAAACGAGCCGAGCACATTCGGTTTAGACGGCGGTCGGGCGATTTTTACGAGCCCGAGGCGGGTTCCTGTAACTTATGGCGCCTATAAACGCTCCTCGTGTTGAGTTGACGATTTAGGAAAATTTGAAGCCCCGCACGACGCGCCGCGGCGCCGCGCACGCCCGCGCCGCTCCAGAAAGCTTTCAAATTACCGGGATTCGTCTCGTGAATAGCCGTCGTAATGACGAGGAAAATTCTGTTACAAGCGGTGTTATATTATAAATAAAATAATTTAACGACAAGGCGATAAATGCGCCTTTCTTTAGCAGGATTCGCATTAAACGAATTTTAACAAACGACCTTTTAACAACCTTATCAAAAGCGTCAAAGACCTTTCGGGATCGTTGTGAGGTGACAAAAGCTAATTAATTTTACCATTTTATTTGAATACCACTTATTCACTTATTCGGTCGATCTTTCCACTTTTTGGACGATGTGGTGTGGGTTGCCTGGAATTGTCGTAGTGCAGGGTAGGATCTATTTCTAAGGAAGAACTTTAACTATCGATATGGTGACACTTAACTGCACGGTGGTGATGTTTTTTTACCCAGGTACCTCATTATGTCATTATACACAGGACACAGCATCGAGCTTAATGGCGCGTCGCACTAACAACGCTTGAAGTCACCGTACCAATTGCACCATGCATTTTGGACAGCAAGGTGTGAAACCAATTTCGGTGCATAAATGGAGATGGTTTAGTAAACAGCAACATTTAGTAGTTGCAGACAGTAATCCGGCAGGCGGTGCACTCAGGTCTGCTCATCACGGAGTCTCGAGGGCGAGCGTTAAATGTAGGCCACCAAGTTCCCGACGCCGCCAGACGGAATATTGCTTTGTCACTTGCGACATTGCACTGTTCCGCTAAGCCCAAGTAATTGGAAATAGTTGAAATAGGTGACTTGCGGAGCAAACCCGCTCTACATCCGAAGAGCAATTTTTCAACGACTAAATTAAACTCATTCAGTTTCAAAAGTTAGATACGCAAATCAGTATTTTCTCTCCTAAAAAAATATTTTGTAGACAAAAACGCTGAAGCACAGTACTGGATAATAAAGGCAAATAACGAATCATGAAAGTCTGATGTTGATTTTCTCCACACCATTCGTTGGATGACCGCCGAAAACGAATGAAAAAACAACAAACTGCTGGCTCTAATCTTGGCAAACCTCATGCGGTGGCGGCAATCGATACTTTCTGTATCCATGTTACTGATAGAAACGTAACACTAGCGAATCAGATTCTGGGTATTTCATCACTTGACATTAGATACACTAGTAATTAAAGATTTCAACACTTAGGAAAAGGAATTTTCGTAGTCCCAACCAATTAATAGTTCGTACCAATTTAGAGCTTTCCCATCCAATATGAACAGCGAAAATAGAGCAATTATCTTAAAATTTGCTAAATTAATTGGGTACTTCGTCGTTTTAAGTGAGAAATCCTACGCCTACTGATACAATAAGTGACAAAATTCTAATGCCCAATTTGTAAATAAACCCGACGAAAAATTCTTGTTTCCGTTTCATTACATTTACTGTCACCTGAACAATATTATTCCGACGCAATAACGCTTTCAAATAAATAAATAAGCAAACCTATCAGGGGCAGTCAAATTAAAAAAGTCGTAATAAACGATAACAGCCGCCAGGGGACGCATGGGTCGAAAGAAAGTACCGCAAAACGTGCAGAGAGGGAAGCGGGCGCAATAAAAATAGAACGCGAATTTCACAGCGCCGAGTCGGGGCGCATTGGGCAGAAATACACAAATGGGAGCGAGCGACTACGCCTCCCATTTATTCAACAGCTAGCCGGTTTCTAACGCACGTTTTTAGTACCTTCTCTACAATTACTTTGTGTTGGCACAAGAGTTTCATATCTTGAATAAATATGTCTATATTTAACATGAGCCTTTGTCGGTACCTTTAGGCTGGCTAAGGTAAAGGTGTGGCTTGTGAAATCGCTCCCGCTCCCGCTGCCGTGTTTAACGTGCCCCATTGACCGGGCGGGCGCGGGCGCCGCGGTGACTCGTAACGCTTGCTCTCATTATGATTGGATTCATTGTTTTTCGCTTCACGCCATCTTCCGTGTTTTATAATTTCGTGAATAATTCATGGGAGCATTCATCTCTACTAATAATACGTTTGTAACAATGTAGCCGTGTCTGTTGTTTACAATTGAGAGAATACGGTGTCACTTACATTACATTTCTATTTGAGGCTTAAGTTTAATAGCGTTAGGGCAGTAAATACTACGTCAAGCGCTCTTAGAAGCACTTTGAGGCCTTATTATCACGTTATACGTAAGACGAAATTATATGACGTCAACAGAGGCGTGTCAATGGGATCAAGATCAATAACAAGAGACGACCAGTGATAATTGATAGCGAGGTTGTCCATTGCTGCGTACTCGAATCGTGTATTGATTAATTAAGTCCCCGTTCTCGCGACCGGTGCTTAGCGCTTCGCTTGTCAGCCTCTACTCGTCAAATTGTATGATTTAATAGCTTGTTCAATTTCATGTTAATCGACAGAGAACCTGATTCGCTAGCCCGGAGCTATCGCCCAAAAGCCGGAGTTAGCCAGTGTTTCTGAACTATACATGACGCTGTCGACTGCCTAAATGCATTTCAAAGCCAATTTCGCTGAACCTATACTACACTGAGAAAAATGGATTTCTGGCTTAAGGTGAATTCTGCCGTCGACGGCTAAATTATAATGACGTGAAGTGATTTTGTAACGCTTACGGTTATATTTGCTTAGCTAGGCGTTATCGTTAAGACGGTACCGTCTATTATGCTGGACACGAAACGTCGAAACACACTTACGGTAAGGTAATCTTGGAGTCCAACTTCCTACTGTTATTATAATAATAATGGATTATTAAAAACGCCTTCCGCTTACGTCGCTGAATATGCGGCGAATATCACCGCAAATAGGGCAATATTCATTTTATGATAAAGCGAAATTAGCTCAAATAAAAACATAACAAACGTAAACGTAAGTCTTATGACGACTTCCAAAAGAGGCATATATCACCGTAGACATGGCAATATTCACCTTACAATGAGGCGAAATATACTTTAATTAAAACTAAACAACCGTAAACGTAAGTCTTATAACGACTTACATAATCGGCGAATGTCACCGTAAACATGGTAATATTCGCCTTACAATAAGGCGAAAAATACTCAAGTTACAACCAATCAAACCTTAACATAAAGTCGTGTAACGACGTACACATGCGACGAATGTAACCGTAAATATGGCAATATTCACCTTACAGTAAGGCGAAAAAGACTCAATTTACAACTAATCAAACTTTAACTTAAGTTTGTTATCGACTTAAATATTCGGCGAATGTCACCGTAAATATGGCTATTTTCACCTTACAATAAGGCGAAATAAACTCAAGGGCCAACTAATAAAACGTTAATATAAGTCGTATAACGACGTACGTATTGGGCAAATATAACCGTAAATATGGCAATATTCACCTTACAGTAAGGCGAAATTTACTCTAGTTGCAACTAACCAAACCTTAACATAAGTCTTTTATCGACTTACACATGCGATAAATACAACCGTAAATATGTCAATATTCACCTTATAGTAAGGCGAAATACACTCAATTTACAACTAATCTAACCTTAACATAAGATTTTTATCGACTTACTTATTCAGCGAATATGACTGTAAATATGGCAATTTTTCACTTTACAATAAGGCGAAATAAACTCAAGTTACAACTAATTAAACGTTAACATGAGTCGTGTCACGACGTACACATGCGACGAATATAACCGTAAATATGGCAATATTCACCTTACATTAAGGCAAAATACGCTCAATTTACAACTAATCAAACCTCAATATAAGTTATAAAACGACTTACATATTCGGCGAATATCGCTGTAAATATGGCAATTTTCACCTTGCGATAAGGTGAAATAAACTCAAGTTACAACTAATAAAACGTTAGTATAAGTCGTATAACGACGTACATATTCGGCAAACATAACCGTAAATATGGCAAAATTCACCTTACAGTAAGGCGAAATAAACTACAGTTACAATGAAACAAACGTTAACATGAGTCGTGTCACGACGTACACAATGCGACGAATGTAACCGTAAATATGGCAATATTCACCTTACACTACCTAAGGCGAAATACACTCAATTTACAACTAATCAAACCTTAACTTAAGTCTATTATCGACTTAGTTTCAATATTCGGCGAATATCTCTGTAAATATGGCAATTTTCACCTTACAATAAGGCGAAATAAACCCAAGTATTTTGCGGCATTTTTTTTTATGTGAATAGGAAGGGAAATAAACCGAGGAAGACGATTTTCATTAAAAATCAACGTAAAATGGAAAAGTACCGCGACTAAGGTTACATGCGTCATTTAAATAAATAAATAAATATCTCGGACAATTTAAATCAACTGTAGGTACTAGGCCCAATTTACAAGCCTATTCAAAGGCTTGTGATATGGGTTGGGTACCAGAGTGCAGATAAAATAGTAGATTGATAAACTAGGGTTGAAATATACCCATTTCACCTGAAATATTTCTGCCACCCGAACGAAGTGAGGGTGCCAATAGTTCGAGGGTGAAATGGGTAATTTCATCCGAGTTGAACACTCTACTTTTCATTTCGAATATGAGGAAATTAAAATTTCACTAACGTCGCATGGTCGCATTTAATATTTGTTACGTTTGTCATTCTCTTCCCGCTCTTTTTTCTATTGCGCGATTTGCGCACATTGCGCATTTGTTCTGCGCACCAATGGCGGTCGGCTAGTTTTTTTTTGAACTTGCAGACACGGAGGTCGCTATTAATTAATTGTCGACTTAAATATTTCAAGCTAAAAAAATTACCGAACGTAATAATTTCTACTAATTCTCGTTATATACGCTTGCATAAGCTTATATATATAGCGGGAATGTTATTTTAAGATTATTTTGCCTTTTACAATTAAAAAGGAACTATTAGTATAGATTATTATTTTAAACATAGATTACATGGCTGTATACGAATTTCCATTGCTATGTACCTCATTTGGATTAGCTAGAAAAAAAAATACTCCAAAACTCGTACCGTACTGGCCGCTTACAAAAAAAACCGGTCAAGTGCGAGTCAGACTCGCGCACCGAGGGTTCCGTATCATCTAACTAATATTATAAATGCGAAAGTATGGATGGATGGTTGGATGGATGGATGGATGTTTGTATGTTACTCAATCACGCCAGAACGGCCCAGCAGATCTGGATGAAATTCGGCACATAGGTAGAGAAAAGTCTGGAATAGCACATAGGCTACTTTTTATCTCGGATAATTGAGTAGTTCCCGCGGGATAGCGATAAACAAATTTTTTGCAGACGAAGTCGCTGGCAACAGCTAGTTATCTATAAATATCTATAAACCAGTGTGTAAGCAGAGCCCTGCTCCAAAGCAAAATGTTTATGTTTTTATATACTTTTTTATGTCTTGTCATTTTTTGGTTTGTCTTGTTGAAGAAGCAGTAAAAGAAGGAGTTCAGTTTTGCTGGTGTTTTCATTTACTCATTTATCCAATACTTATATTTTCCTTAATTATCATACAGTCCACAGTTCGTACGCTTCACAGACATACATACATATTTACGGTTTTCGCAATTATTCTTTAATCTGTGCTATAAGACCTACCTTCATACCAAATTTCAAGATTCTGCGTTCACGGGATGTACCCTGTAGGTTTTGATTCCCTTGAGAGTTGAAAATTTGCGGAAATTTGCGGCATAAACGGCTGTATCTTTTGATTGCGTTGGCTTAGAAGTTTGATTTTTTCACAGCTCCAAGGGGCAGTGTACCTAAGTATTTGATATAAATTACAGCTTGATACTTCCACGCGTTCCTGAGAAAAAGGGTCTTGACAAACGGACGGACGGACGGACAACAAAGTGATCCTATAAAGGTTCCGTTTTTTCCTTTTGAGGTACGGAACCCTAAAAAACATACGTATTATTTATATTGACAGATCTCTAATAATGTACTGATGCTCTAGTACTTCTGCTCCACGACTCAACAAGAAAACACTTCAAAAATCAGAATCAGAATCAGAATCATTTACCTATTTGTTAAACATAAGTTTACAAGGTCGTAAAAATTAACTATAGTTTCACTATGTTTTGCCTAGTGGCATACAAATAGGCATTTTGGCATGCTGCATACTAATTTAGATAAGTACAAATAGGTATAATGTTAAACTTAGAGCATAAAATTTACAATTAAGATTCACAATACAAATGTCAAAATTAATAATCAGGAACTATATATACATTATTCAATGTCAATATGTTACAGATAAATACATATATTATAAACAATGATAGTAACTCACAGTAGGTAAATCATGGCACAGGCAGAAATAGCTAATAGATACCAACTAAGGAATAATACATCATTTAGGTATTCTATATTCTTGGATAGAATAATAAGCCTTAGATGCCAAAAACCTAAACAATGCATTTTTGAATTTCTTAATGCTTTAAAGTTTTAATATAATTATTATAATCGAACGCGATTAATTCGTTTTTCAAAATAGACTTAGAGGATCTGATATCCTGGTACTTAAACTCTTCCTCCGTCTTACGCCTGATGCGAGTTTAACATTTTGTACCTATCCCAAAAAGTGCCTAGCGCCGCTCAAGAAGTTTTCACTAAAGAGATTTGGCCTATTTTTTACATGAAATGTTTTATGAGATCTCACATCTTTTTGTGGGTTAATGTGTCAATCAATACCTACATATAAATTTATGAATGCAGCTGGAAATGTTATTTTATTAATTGCAAATAACGTTTGTTATACTTTATAACCGACTTCAAAAAAAGGAGGAGGTTCTATGTTCGACTGTATGTATTTTTTTATATATACATATATAAAAAAATACAACATGTACTTACTGAAATTGTAGCGAATTCGGAATAAAAAGGCTATATTATTATTATTTTCAAGTGCATTGCACACCACCTAACACTAACCATAAGCAGACCTAAAAACATGAAATTTTGCATAATGATATTATTATTATGCAAACTTTCATGTTTTTAGGTCTGCTACAGCTAGAAGTAGGTAGGTAGGTACCTTAGAACTTTGATGATCGGTGAGTCAGTGAGTGAGTGAGAGACAAAATTACTTAAGTACCTATATTAATATTTAAAACTACTGGTTCAAATTTAATGTAATTTGGAAATTATCTAAGTACATATAATACCTAGGTATATGTAATGCCCTATTGGTCACTGAAAATTGAAGCTTCTAGTTTATTCCACAACAAAGTTACAAGGGGGGTCGAAAATGGCCTGAGTGGCTTCAAGAAAAAGAATGGTACGGCTGTGCCTTTTTAGCTCTTTGACTTAGCGGACCACTTCCGTGCCCTCATGTTTGCCATGGTTAAACATAATACCTACCTAGGTATTATTATTAGTCATGCCGCAATCAATTTTTCGATTAAGGGATCCGTTTGTTAGATATTAACATGGACAAGCATTACCTATGACATACCTAGGTACATAGAGGCAAAGCGCTGGCGGTAAAGCCAGCATTAGGTATGCTGAGGTGGGACCATTTCGTGACAACTAGGTAAGTACATAATGTCACGAATACTTAAATGTTTTCCCTTTCTTTAAAAATTTTCATCATACCTACCTATCTAAATCTACCTATTCTGCCTGCGCGACGGTATTATGGTCGAAAAGGTCTCTTTACTAATAAAACGACTTTCAGTAAGGCCCTTATAGTCGTACGTGCGATAAAAAAAGCTTTCTATTAACTAATATAAACGCCTTTACCACAGAAGAAGTAATAGTACTAAGGCGCTTGACATCATACTACGGCCGCTCCGCTGCGCTGTGGTAAATCGCAGTGACTACACGAAATTCAGCATTGTTTTGTTTCAATCCATCAGTCATCGCGTAAGGTAGCGCGTGCGCCCCAATGTAATTCGAGCTGAGAGAGCCGGTGTTCTTGTTTGTGATTTTATAAAGCATTAATACAACGCCACAAGTTTGGGTAAGTAAGTGTTTGTTTCAATTCAACATTATAGTGCCTAATTTCCTTGGTATTGTGGGATTTGAAACTGGTCATTGGCGACTCCGCCATATTTTTGTAACCAATATTTTATCAAGTTTTATTTAGTTAATTTATGTATTTTCGTTTCCTTGATAGTTACTAACTAACTGACAAACAAATCCCTGATAATACAAAAAAAACGCTCTTACTACAAACGCTGAAATGCTGCAGCTGTGATTAACCATCTCGCTCGACCCACAGATTCCCTCCAATTCCGAGACCTCGCCCGAGGCCATTTACAATTCTACACATCAAACATGGCAGACCAATATACAGTCGATTTACTTTCAAAATGGGGCTGCACTGAATTGATTGATACATTTCGAGGTAAGTACCCGTGTTGAGTGTGAGAAAGCACTACCTAAGTATACGTGCCGGCACGTAAGTCTAGCGATGACGAGTCACGTGGAGGGGATCTGCACACCCACGGATACCGTATTTTATACTTCTGCACATACAAGGTCATCGCTAGACTTCCGTGCCGGCACCTATACCATAATTTCATACCTAGAGAGCAAAAAAAATGGCATGAGATTGGAATAGTTATTTGTGTGAGAAGGGAGCAAAATGATGTAGGTATAATTGGCGAGGGCGCTACATTGAATCCAGAGCGTAGGTAATGAAGGATTCAAGTGTTAATGTCCAAGATGAATATAATTTTGCCCTCGAGTGGCTCATACAACTTTTCACACCGAAGATTAAAAAACTTGAAAAAAGAATTCTAAATATAATTAAAGAGCTACCAGTATAGAAAATGGCGTGGTTTTACAATTATCAACTTAAAAAAATTGCATTTGCAAAAAAACACTTAAAAAAAGCCTTGAACAGAAAAGTTGCACTTTGATCCCGTTCGACAGGGAGCAAAGCTTACTTTTCTGAATGAGAGGTGTGAAACTTTGTTTCCATAACTTTTGACACAGCAGTAAAAGTATTGCCTAAGAAAATGTTTCATTTTGTATGCAATTTGTATGGGAATGAGAAACACATTTTTTTTTCTTGGAATGTGACTCCGTTTTTCACATAATATGTGTATGTCCTTACTGCATTATTTTAAGTTGCATGATTGGTATGGTATTTACTAACTAAAATAACTGGTGTGTTTTGCATTTTATGTACTCTGGTTTTGTTGTTATTTAAGATGCTAGGATTGACGCTGTTGCTTTGGGGCTACTGAAAGAAAATGACATATCATCTTTAATCCCATTAATTGGAGATAGAGTAAAGTTTCAAGCTAACTTGTCTATGTGGAAGGCTGACAATCAATCAGTGAATGTTGGGGTTGGTGGTGTTTCCTTATTTTAGAATAAATAAATAACAGGTGTTCACATAAAATATATATAGCAAAAACTAATATTATCTTATCGATCTTACATGCCTGATTGTGGTCACTATTATTTATTTATTTTTAAGAATAGAATAGAATAACAATGGTGGAAAGATGAAACCCTCGAAGCATAATTTTTGCTTATTTAGAGACTTTGGTTCTAAGGATGCATTATTTCAAATTGCATTAGCTGTCAAACAATAAAATAACATTATTACCAAAAACACGGTAACTTCTGGAAAAATTTTGTATTAGTGAAATGGCCCCTAAAAAGATCCAAGGGAAATGGTGAAGCGTCCCATTATAGCGAATAGCATGTTATAGCGAATTTGTACAGATCCAGGATTTTTAGTTGAAGCCCAAAAAGTAATTAATAAAAAACCTTTTGTTATAATATGTATTGATAGAATAGAATACAGAACATACAATTTCAAAGAAGATTAAAAGTAGAGGTGAACAATAGGCGGTCTTATAGCTCGAGAGCTATATTTTCCTGATAAAGGCTATAGGTGGATAAGGGAACAACATCTGCCCTTGAGCTATTTTTACTTGATTTTTTTACATAGTTTACTCAAAACTAGTATATGTACATACATACATACATATTGTCACGCCTCTTTCCCACAGGGGTAGGCAGAGACTACTTTGTTCCATGTAACACTAAATATTTTTTTGAAAACCAAGTGGTTCTGTAGTAAAACGGAAATAACTCAAAAAATAAAATATTCTTTTTCTCCCAAACTATAATGATTATTTTTGAGTGGTTTATTTATTGGCCAGCAGCTACATGAGTACATAATACAATATGTTACTAACAATTTGTTTTGAAGTTTAATGTATCGATATTTACATATAGAGTTGATAAATGAAAACTTAACATTCAAAAGAGCTACCAAAATTCCAGATTGCATATTTATTAGTAAGTACTATTTATAAGAAATATTAACAATCAACAGCAATACATATTAAAAAACAAGTTTTAACCTATGCGATTAAATATCCATCAATAGTTCAAAATGCAGTCATAACATAGAACTCTTAAGTCCTCACTTTTAACAACAGAAGTTGTAGTAAAGTAAGTTTCCAGTTTTGTGATTTTGGAAATTATTTCAACTTACATAAGATAAATTTTTCATAGCAGAATTTGTTCTTCAGGTAGTATATTCGGCAGTGGCGTAGTTAGGCGTAGTTGGGCCCGGTATCAAAATTGGGGCACTGCACTTTTCTTCGGTTTTTTTTGGCTGAGCGCCTTTCACGTTGGGGGCCCCTGCTAACCGGGGGCGCCGTATCATTGATACGGCTGAAACGGAGATAGCTACGCCCCTGATTTTCGGCAATTATTCGTACTATTAATTTGTACGCGGGGACTGTTTACAAGTTAAAATATCTAAACTTGTAACGTAGGTACTCATATTTGCGACACGCTATATGGGAAGGTCACTTGACCCGTGTCGGTCGATTTTTTAACTGATTGTTATTAGTTTAATAATTAACATTTGCAAATTTCTTTAAAGTTCAGATTATTAGATTGGAAAATTACTTTTAACTTTCTATGCTTCTTAAAGACAGCTGTCAAGATGACGTTTGCTAAGGACGTTTGAATTGTCAATTCCGTTTACGATTTTGTAGTTTTGTTTAGATGAGCGTTTTCTGCGTTTGTCCAAGTTACTTGAACAGCGATCGATGCTGGGGGGCAACTCCGAAATCCGATTTTCGAAGTTCGTATCACACCGTCCCTCTCACTCTCAAATTAATAACTATTAGTGAGAGCGGAACGGCACGAAACGAACTTCGAAAATCGGATTTCGGAGTATAAGGCCTGATCGATTTACGCTGTTTGATCGTTTGATCCTGAGGTTTGATCCCTCACCTTGTCTGTGGTCTGTGGTTGTGGTACTAATCTTGTTATCTGTGGTTGTGGTGTAGTGGTGTATTGTATGTAATTGTAATACTGGCACTCCACTTGGCGTATTTATTCAAATATTTGCGTGAGTGAAGGAGATGCACTATATTGTTTCTAGCGTATTCGACGAAGATGCCAATAGCGCAACGCGAATACGCAACGCCAAGTGGAGTGCCAGCATATGTAAGATTTGTTCTAACCTGTTCGTTCCTGTTCTTTCTTCTCTCGGCGGCATCGGCATTCGGCACGCGCAGCGTCGTTTCTTTTCATTCAACGCTTAATCTTTCAAAATGTGACAACGGCGTTACGGTTGACCATAATTAACCGGACTGGTAAATATTTCGCTATATTTTGTTTTTTTTTGGAAAACGAAGCGATTTTCACGAGTTGGTTTTGGTTTACTTACAGCTTCAGATCACCACGAAAATTCACGTGGAAGCTGACGGCATGTCACGGTTTTCTTGCTTGCAAACAGGCGTAAGTGATTTCGATTTTATTTATCTAAAGAAACGTGTAAATTGCTATTAATTTTCTTTTCTGATAGGTACAATCAATTTTTCTCTTTTCTAGGTCGTAATGACGCCTGTTAGTTTAACCCCGTATGTCGGAATTGTAGGAGCTAAAAAAAGTACCGCATGGTACGCTTTACACTTTCTCACGTGAACTTCGCACGTGGCTTAATTTCCGTGGTCACCAAATTACTTTCATTTACTTAATCTTATGGCTTGCAATGTCTTTCAAGACTTCTTTCTATTTTTATTGAACTACGACTGGTTCTATATTGAAATTTCATTATGAACCTTGTTTAAGGGGCTTCTTTAATGGTTCTGTTTGAGGGTGGCCTGTCTAAGGGACCCTTGTTAATGTGATTTTGTTTTTGCCTGGTTTTGTATGGCTTGTGTTTATGGAGGCTGAGTTGACGCCTACATTTCATTCTATGCCCACTTATTATTAATCTTTTCCGCTTACTTTCTTACGTGAATTTTGGACGTGGCTTACAGGGTCGGACCTGGTGTTCCTTACCAAACCTCTTAATTTTCTTTGGTCTGTCACCAAATCACTTTCATTTATTTAAAGCTTACGGCTTGCAATGTCATTCAAGACTTATTTTTATTGAACTACGACTGGGGTCGCGACGCGATCGCTGCCGTGAGAATGACCTGTTGGAGACGCACTGGTGTTCCAGAGCTGCGGAAGGCCTCTTATACGTTCTCATCATCTCATGACAGTCTGGAAGCTCCGGCTGATACCTTAACTTTCTTAGCTAGACCAGGTTAGTGACTTCTTTTTTCTCTCAGTGCCTCAAAGTTACTTAGTTTTGTTGTTACATATTATAAGTATAGTGTAAATGTAAACTAGTACTTTAAGTAATTTAGCCCACAAAAACTTTTAATTTTTTGAAAGTATGAAAAAAATTAAACAAAATAATCTTTATTTTAAAAGGATTTTTGAAACTACTCATATTTTTTTACAAGCTTTATATTAACTTGCAACATTATGTATGTATGTTTGTCTGGGTGGAATCTTGCGACTCAATTTTTAAGCAGATATTTTCATCTGATTGACCTGAAATTTTGCATATTTGTGAAAGACATGACAATACAATAATCTGGTAGTAGAATTCTGGTGGTCCAGCCAGGACCGTCTCTGCAGGAGGGAACTCTTTAACGGTTGGTCCGATTGACTTTTGGTTCACATATGTAGGACGGAATTGGCAATGCAAGTACACTCAACAAAAAGTACAGTCAGCAATAAAGCTTGTATCTAAAATGTTTTTTTTAGGTCAGGTTATTTCATTGTCTATTTTGGAATTACTGTCCCGTTTACTATTTTCAAAATAAATGATCAGAATTTTGTTCCTAATTTTTGGGCGTTAAACGTCTCCCATCTTAAACTTAAACTGGTAAACTAATTTTAGGATACTTTAACCGACATAAAAGTTATCAGATTGCAATGCATGTAACCAGGCCCAAAAGACAAACGAAAATGCTGATTTCAATGATACTATAAACTCGATTTTGCTCTATAGTCGCTTAAAGGGTTTCTCCTTTCCACCGTAATTTTAATTTATTGCCTGTTTCTTACCTTTAGTTTAATTTGTTTATTAAAGTAAAGTATGAGTCTTTATTTATAATATGCAAAAGGTTACAATGTATTGAATTTGTTCAGCAGCCTCTGCACTAGACTCAGGGCCTGTGTCGCGGAGACTAGAGAAAGTTATAATCTCTCTATCTCTCTCTGCCTGTGTGTGTGTGTGTGTGTATGTGTGTGTGTGTGTGTGTGTGTGTGTGTGTGTGTGTGTGTGTGTGCGTGTGCGTGTGTGTGTTTCGGTTTCGTCAAAAGTTCTCAAACGGTATAATCCAGCTCAGGTCGAATTGCTGCCGTCTCCTAGGAGCTGGGCGCAAGTTCATTTGGCCAGATTATACAATTTGTTATTCTTGATTATACCTATTTAGTAATATAATGTTCTAGTAATGTGTTTTTTTAATGTCTAGGACTCTTCACAATCGCCAGTGTTGATTAGTGAAAGCTTGAACGGAATAATTAATGAATTACAAGGAACTCAGCAGTTTGAAGTTGTATCTTTCGACGTGCAAGTAGAAGATCCGCCTCAGCCTGACCGAGATAAAGTTAGTAAAAATGTCTTTATGAAACATTTGCACCAACTGTTATGGGGAAGTTTAACTTCACAAATAAATGACTATTCTATTCTATTCGCTAATAGGTGTTTATGGGTGTAAAATCCGGCTATTTTAATAAGTTTTTATCATTCTTGTTGCATTAATTTGTCTATTTTGGATCAGAGTGTACCAGAACTTAAAATTTACTGATACTGAGATAATTCGAGGTTATTAAATTTTAGTATACATTTCCTTTTTTTAGATAAGGTCTATATTACAAAAAACTCACAGAGGACGGGCTTTACTTATAAGCGAAGGAGCTACTAAGGGCCTCCTGGATTCAAACCAAAGGAAGGAATTGGCCCATTTAATATTAGATTCGGTGTTAGACATAGATCCCAACACCCAGCTCAAGTGGAGTGATTTTCAATCATGGGCACGAGGGATTGCAGAACTTTTTAAAAAGGAATCGCCTGTCGTGTACTACGCCGCATATATTGCTGTAAGTAAGCTATCATTTTTTCCTTTTATACCAATTTGTACTAGTTAAAATTATTGAAATGCAATGCAACGCACGCATACACATACGCGGGTATAGAACGCGTCACGGAATGACGAGGATCCGGGTTCGTTTCCCGGCCATAGCTTCACTTTTCGGATTTTTCTGTGTTTTAATTCTCACTGTCGATTGGATTTTTTTTTCCCCCTATAATTGTATGGAAGGGAAGTTCTTTAGATAATGTCGGTAGGTACGATAATCATTATATAAAGAACCACCCTCCCTCGTAAAAAACTGACGTCAAACAATAGAAATCAATGCGCTCAATAATTTAATGTATATCATGTAATATTCTTCTTCTCGTTAATGGCGGCCGTAGGTAAGCATCCGTAAGGCTTGGGTTGGGCCAATGTCACTATAATAAAAAAAATCTAAAATCTTGTGACAAAATGTCGGCATGTAATATTAATATCATGTACTATTTTGAAGTTAATCGCAATAAATAATAAAGGTAATCGCGGTTCATATCCCGTTTATAATATTTCGAATGAACTTAACCGTGAATCATTAAAAACTCTTACCGTTTATAATATTTCGAATATTTTGAAGTTATTCCAAAATGACATCAATTTTGGCAAAAACAGACATCCCCCCCTCCACTACCCGCCAAATTCAAACGTCGTAATACCTATATGGCCGCCCGTTGTACATTATTGCTGGCTGAGCATTAGCATTTTATTTTAATTTTTTGTAAACAATCAAAATCGAATAAAAAGTTTGCAGTTTGTGACTTATAAATTTTGTAATTACAATAACGGATAACTCACGTATAAAAGCCGAATAATGCTCGACATATTATGTTTGGGACTAATCCATAGTCCTTCACGGACCGCTCGCCCCGGCGGCAGATTCAACAGATTCGTTTGGGGCGAGTGCTCCGTGAAGAAGGACTACGGATTAGTCCCAAACATATGTCGAGCGTTATTCGGCTTTTATACGTGAGTTATCCGTTATTATAATTATGATTTGAGTCTCACGGTAGTTTCATGTTGAATGTATAAATTTTGAACACTCATGATTCCAATTCCAACTTGGCTTATTTTTTTTTATAACTTCCATGTACAGACACGACATTTTTAATTTGAGATTGACCTTGACCTTACTAAGAGTACTATACTATTGATCATCTATGCTTATTTCTTTCTTTTATTGGTTGTACGCCACGAGCTTTTTTTGACTTGCTAATACAACGTTGCATACAATATTTTTTCTACGACTAAGTAGATACCTACCTACTAAATAAAAGTAATACGTTCGCCAAAAATGAAGAAGTCCAGTGTTCCTCGCCATGAAATTCTCGAAGGCTTTATCATTGCCGAGATTTTTAGGCAACAAATTTTCCATCACTTCCTGGGCCGCCGCGGATATTTCTTCCGGTGTTAACTTAATTTCGTTTTCATCGATGCTTTTTTATGATAGGTACGTTACAAAACTTTGTTAAAACTATTGCAATCAAATAACAAACAAGACAAGAGCGGGAAACATGAAAACGACAAATGACAAAATTGGAAGTTTGTTTATAGTAAACTTTGTTTTTAATTAACCTTTACTTTTTTATAGCCTTGCCTTGGCGCATTTAGCCAAAACGTTTACAGTATTAAAATATCTTGTTTGTTATATTGGCAGGTATGCATTTAGTTCAGAAAGTTTTAGTTACATAAAAAACCGTATGAATTAAATAATTTGTTAAGTTGCATTTTGCATTATGCATTTTCATCGTAAATTTAATGTTGATTGTGTAAAAGTTTTACCTAGGTCTGGTAGTCTATGGCTGGCAGAGTAACGATAGAGTACTTTTAGAGCCATAAGCCAACAAGTGCTTTTAGAGGGAATAGACAATATAGAATTACCCAGTCTTATTATGAGTGTTCTTACAGTGGTGCTCGTGATAACATAAATCACAAATAACAGTACCGGAGTAGGAAAACAATTAAAAAGCGGCTAATTAAACAATTTTTACTACGGCTGGGGAGGTGGCGAGCGCTAAATCTGTACTGTTATATAACAGTACAGATTTTTGTATTGTTATGTTATTACAGTACAGATTTTTAAGGGTGTAACAATGCTGGTCATTTCCTACGGTTTCTCAACGCATTATAGAGCACTAATTATATGTGCGTAGATAAGGAGTATTTGTACAGTCACCAGCATAAATAAGTGATCATTTTTGTACCTTGTCGCTTTCAGTCGTTAAATGATTTCGTATGGTTTTTCAAACATGACTTTAAAGTGACAAGGTACAAAAGTGATCACTTATTTATGCTGGTGACTGTATTGTTGTATGTATTGTATGTACCTCGCCTTCTAATATGTAGTTAACAATGTCAACTTTTCCGGACATAAAAAACAGAAACATTACAGGATTAAACAAATTGCCAATGACCCTTACATAACATGTTTTATTGTAGGGAGGGCCCTTTCAAGCAAAAAGAAACGCATCCGGTATATTGTATAATACATACCTGAGGAAGAGGAAGAACCTTATCAGAAGAAAAGTAACAGAGCCTTTCCGGAAGCGACGCGCTGCTAGCGAATCCAGTGACCTATCCTCTGATGTAGAACCAGTTAGGCCACAGTGCCCTATTGACTTGTCTATTATTGACGAAAGTAAGTTTTTGTTAGACCAATAATTTACTCGTTCATATTAAATGTTAATGCCTTTTTCGGTACCTATTCCTCTTTTCCAAAAATGATTTATTATTACAGGTGAGAGTGATCTTGTTGCGGAGGCTTTACTAGTACTTGCGATTGCCGTCGAAGGAGCTACACCATGGAAGGAAATCGATAAGTTTTGGGCAATTACGGCGAAGGCGCGTCTTCAAAAGCTGTACAACGAAAAGGGCACTCTCCTGGATTATTTAAATGAGTATCAGATACTCAAAGGCCCCAACGGTTACAAACTTCTCATAGCAGACTTCGATCGACTTTATCCCGCTGCGGGCGCAGATATATTGCGTTCCTCACTACACAACGTTAGTGGCAATATCATTGCTAAAGGAAAGGCATTGCTGTCCTCAACCAAAAACCAGTTCCTGAAATTGGCACTTACGGAATTACTCACCTCCAATGACGGTTAGTTTTACCTTTAAGCTTTTTACCACGTGTTTAATAAGTCACTATCTTGTTTATTTTTCTGTCTGTCGTTCCGTGTGGAATTTTTAATTCAATTTTCGAGCAATTCTAGACATCCGATGACAATGCAGTATTTTTATTATCATCATCGTCATCATCCGCCTATTTTACGTCCCACTGCTGGGCACAGGCCTCTTAGTGTGAGAGGGCTTGAGCTATAGTTCCCACACGGGTCCAGTGCGGATTGGGAACTTCACACACACCATTGAGTTGCTTCGCAGAGGTGTGCAGGTTTCCTCACGATGTTTTCCTTCACCGAAAGGCTCATGATAAATTACAAGTGTAGTAATTTAGCACATAAATTCCGAAAAACTCAAGGATGCGAACCAGGGCTCGAACCCACGACCCTCTGCTTGAGAGAACATATTTATTTAGGTTAAACCACTTGACTATCACATTTATTATTATGGTAGATCCAATATGGCCGCCATCACACAATGGCAGACTTCTTTTTTCTTTAGAACCCCCCAGACATGGGTATCAAATGACAAGTAGACTATAATTTAAATTAGCCTTGTCACATAATTCAAAATGGCGGCCAAAACAAGATGGCGGAACACTTCTTTATTAAGCGTGTTTTACTTCAAGAGATTTTATTATAAATACTAACAAGTTTTCTTTAACATCTCTTTTTATTATTATTTCTAGGTATTTATATAAATAAGGTTAAAATATACCTACCTAGTTGTCATAACAACCAATGATGTAGTTTATGCTATACATTTTTTTTCTGCATTGTTTCAGACGATTCAGAAAATAATCTAGCTGTATCCCTGCTGTTGCTGCCCCTACTCATGAATATTACACCTTTAAAAGGAAAGGAATTGAAAAAGACATCCAAGGCGGTCATTCGCGACAACTTCATTCTGCGTGTCCCTGCCTGTGCAAACCTAGAGGCACGTTTAGCAGAACATAGAGAAATGTTAGGAGCATGGAAGGTGACATTTCAGCCAATTGTTGTGTATATCGGTGAATCCGTCACGTCTATCGAAAAATCTTATGTCATTTTGGAAGATACGCGTTATGAACTACCGAGTCTTGTAGCTGCCGTTGACACGGCTTTCAAAATATTCCAAGCTACTGCTTCCGAGTACCCCATATTAGCGTATGATATTTGGCTTTTTATTCAAAAAGGGTTTTATAACGTCGAAACGCGATACGATCGTATCTCCCAGTCAGTTAAAACATTCCTAGTTGACCTCGGTCTGAAAGGAAGATGCTAACCTGTAGCTCATGTAAGACACAGTTTCCTGCTGTTAAGGATCTTTTAACTCATATACGAAAACATTGTACACACTATTGGGAAAACTCCTTGTGTTATAAGTGTGGAGAACGTGAATGTTTCAAGCAATTCACTTCTGTAGACGCTTTCAGGCATCATTTAAAATCAAAGCACATTCTGAACTCAAATTTTAGTTTTGTACCACCATACTCTGGTGAAGCCACTTCAAATAATTCTCGACATACTGTAGATGCTCCCTCGAATTTAGAGGAAAGGGAAATACCTTGTAATGCTGCTGCTGAGGCTACTCTTAATAATTCTCAACATAATGTAAATGTAGATGCTCCCTCAGTTTTGGAAGAAGGGGAAATGACAGATACTGCTAATAATCTTGTTAAACATACTTCACAGTTTATTGCCTCATTATATAGTAACCCGTCGATACCTCGATCAACAGTACAGACAGTAGTTGATGGCTTGAAATTATTTCATGTGAATTTCTCAGACACGTTAAGACAGCAATTTCAAACGCACGAAACTACCGAAAATAATGCAAACGCCTATTCTAGTTTAGATGGGGCTTTGACAATGTTAAAAGATTGCATGTTGCCATTTACTTCTGAATTTAAGAGATTTAAAATGTTCTCCTTAATTGGTACGTACATACCTCCTTTTGAAGTAGTTGTAGGTTATCGTAAGGATACAGAGATTAGGCGTGGACAGCAGTTATTGAAATCAAAACAATGCACTGTAGAAGTGATACCATTGAGGGATGTTTTCAAGCAGTTTTTTGCAATCGAGACAGTCTGGAGAGAGACCATGGATTATTTGAACCATCTCGAGGGCAGTTGGAAGGAAGGTTCCAAGTCACTGGGATTGCATAATTGTGTTGAAAATGTTGTGCAAGGTTCGGTGTGGCAGAAAGCCGTAGGTGCTTCTTTAATGAACGTGGATTCTTCAACTTTGACGTTGCCCCTTGTAGTTTATTATGATGATTTTGAAATAGGTAATCCACTGGGGAGTCACGCAGGTATTCACAAATTAGGAGGACTTTACGTCTCAGTGGCTACTTTGCCGCCGCATTTCGTTTCCCAGTTGAACAATATCTTCATGTTAGCACTTTGTCATTCCTCAGATAAGAACAGATTTGGAAATGTAAATATATTTCAGGCTGCTATTAGTGAATTAAACTATTTACAGACGTCAGGGGTTGTCATTGATACGCCGTTTTTTAAAGGTATTCTTAAATTCAGAATTATATGTTTAACAGGAGACAATTTAGGACTTAATTCAATTCTGGGGTTCACTGAATGTTTTGTGGCAAATTACTACTGTAGAGTTTGTAATGCACACAAAAACACAATGCAAAGTATGACACTTGAGGACACTACGCTCTTAAGAAACAAAATCTCGTACGATGAACAGTTGAAGCTCAATGACGTCTCTAAGACTGGGATAATAGAGCCCTGTTGTTGGATGGAACTTAGGGGTTTTGACCTTTTTGATAATGTGGCTATGGACATCATGCACGATCTTTTAGAAGGTGTAGCTCGCTATGTCATGACGTTTGTTATAAACTATTATACTTCTAGGTCGCTCCCCCCCATGAACACACTGAAACAGAGTTTATCCTATTTTAATTATGGCCCAGATTCAGGATCAAAACCATCATCCTGCCTTCTGTCAGACAGTAAACCAGGAACTATTAAATTGAAAACATCTGCAATCGAAATGCAAACACTGATCAGGTATTTCGGACTTATTGCAGGTTATTATGTTCCTGCCGATGATGAAGTCTGGGAACTGTACTTGTCTATGCGCCAAATATTTGAAAGGTTAATGAGCCATAGGGTGTACATCGACACAATTGAACAGCTGAAGTACATGATCAGTGATTTCAATAGCTTATACTGTAAGGTTACTGGCGAAAAATTAAAGCCCAAGTTTCATTTTTTGACACACTATCCCGAAATGCTTAAAAAATTTGGTCCTTTACGTCATGTCTGGTCGATGAGGTTTGAAAGTAAGCACAAGTTGTCTAAAATGGCTGCAGTGGCATCTTGTAATAGGCAAAACGTGTGCAAGACTTTAGCAATCAAGAATCAACTCATTTTGAATGACTTGTTTGTAAAGAAAAAATTGACACTAAGTTTTTCATGTGGTAAAAAAAAAGTTTTATCTGATAATCATTGTCTAGGAGCAGTTCCCAATGTTTCAATTTCATTTTCGATTCCCTGGGTGAAACAAAAAGGAGTTTTGTGGAAAAAATCGGATGTGGCCACTTTAGATATTTGTGATGACACATGTTTACCAGTTTTTGCTTTGATCGAAAGTATACTTGTTACGGAAAACAATGAAGTTTACTTTTCATGTCTGTTATTTGATACGATACTTTTTGATGATCACTGTTTTGCGTACGAAGTGACGCGCACTAGCGAGACATGCTGTTGCTCTTTAGAAAGTTTGTTGGCACCATACCCAAACACTCTGACAGTGGCAATGGATAGCAGTATGTTCGTTACACAGCGTTGGCCACTTGATTAATATTTATAGGTATAGAAATATAAAATATTTTAACATAAAACCCTCAGAAACACTAACTATTTTTAATAAAACATCTGCAAGCCAATATTTAATTTATCTGTTATTGACATCAAAATTACAGTATTTATAATATTGCAGTACCGGAGGCCTAGCTGCTCTTGTGTCCAGCGCGGCCACGCGGACTCGAGAGATGCCAAGGTACTGCAGTACTGGTGGTTCTTTGGCCAAGAACCCCAGACTCTCCCGTTGTTTTTATTGTTTTAGTTCGACTTGCGATTCCTTACTGACTTCGTTACATTACAGCGCACACCTGCGCATCCCTTACATGATTTACCCCGACCCGTAGACAAACTGCCTCGAAGAAGTCCCCTTAACGATTAACATAGCTCTTACTGTTCAGTTATAAGGTTGTAGACGCTAGTAAAAAAAAATGTGCACTAAATTATATTTTTGTGCTCTTTTGGTCCTGTATTTTCAGGCGTTGACAGTGTTTATTGTGTACCTATCTAGTTTTTACGTGAAGTGTAAGTGGTTTAATAATGTTCGTTTTTATTCTAAAATTTAACCTATTAAACATTGTTACTGTTCATTTTGTATAACTTGTTATATCAAAATTGCCACACAAGTTATGAATACGTACATGTATAGATACATCTATTTCTAACGAAATATTACCTTAATTGAGCTCAATAAAGGTAATCGCGGTTCCTATCCCGTCTATATTTCGAATGAACTTACCCGTGAATAATTGAAAACATCTATTTCTATATGTAAATACTTGAACGTGCCCATTTGAAAATGTGTCTCATTGAAATTGTGTCTCGCCGAATCTAAACAGATAGTGCTGCGATACTTTACTACACATCATCATAATCATCATTTTAAGAGCCTAGCTCTTGTCGGTGGATTAATCGCCATTCACTTCTTTTTTCTGCCATTGCTTTGAGCTCCTGATACGACACTACTTTAACCTTCTCCTTTGCTTGGTCCATAAATGCACGTCTCGGCTTTGCTCTGTCTCTTCTTTCTTCTATTTTCCCTTCTGTCAAAGTTTTATGTAATCGTCATGTCGTATCAGGTGCCCCAGCATACTTTCTCTTCTATTCTCAAACGACCTCAGCAGGGATCTCTTTTCCCCCACCAAATCCAAAACCTCTTCATTTGTTCTCTCTGTCCAGCTTATCCCCTTCATCCTCCGCCAACATCACATCTCAAATGCGCTCAATCTCCCTTTCTCGCTGGGTCAATGTCAGATGTAAGTCTTAATAAGACGTTTCCTGATGTTTCTGGAGCTTTAAAAAGTTGGTTTTTGCCATTGAACGCTTTTTTTGGCCATTACACATTTCCAAATGGGCACATAAAATATTGCATCTTCTCATCAGTTACAATAGTATTTACACATATGTACCTACACACGTCTGGAGTTCACACACTATGTATAGACATGGTGTTAACAGTTTTAGTAAATAATTACAAAAAATAAATACCCTTGTTAACAGAGCGAAATTAATGTTTAAAACATAAGAATAGCGCACTCTTTCCGAATTCTTATAATAAAGTAGGTATAGCGCTTGCAATTAAATCATAAAGCCTAATTTAAATAAATCCATTCACCTTCTTAATTCCAAGAGCTATATCTGGTTAAGAGTGCATTATTCGCATTATCGTGGCAAATTAACATAGCTTTTACTGCCCAGTTATAAGATTGTAGATGCTAGTAAAAAAAATGTGCATTAAATGGAATATTTTAAAACTGAAGTGTTCTTTTGGTCCTGTAAATTCAGGCGTTTATTATGTATCTAGTTTTTTATATGTGATCAAAACCTATTACAATGATAATATAAACTGTTCATTCTCCTTTATAAAATTGTCAATTGTTACGTATATCAAAAGGCCGTAGCAGGATAAGGGAAGAAAAAAATGCCCTTTTATGATTAAGAACTGGTTTTTTTTTTCTATAGTTCCTCACATTTAGTAGTACAATTGTGCAAAGTTATGTAGAAAAATTCCCATTAGTTCAGCCGGAAAAAAAAACCGAATTCATGAAATATGACTTTTCTCTAAAAGTATTGAACTTTATAATACCATCTTTTTTTATTTTGTTTAACTAAATGGTATATATGTCCTGAAAAAAAATTGAGTCTCCATCTTTAACATTTCTGTAAAAAACACGTAAGACAAAACTTCAAACGTAAGACAAACTTTTGAAGTTTTGTCTTACGTGTTTTTTACAGAAATGTTAAAGATGGAGACTCATTTTTTTTTCAGGACATATATACTATTTAGTTAACCAAAATTAAAAAAAGATGGTATTATAAAGTTCAATACTTTTTGTGAAAAGTCATATTTCATGAATTCGGTTTTTTTTTTCCGGCCGAATCACTGAGAATTTTTCAACAAAACTGCACAATTGTACGACTAGATGTAAGCAACTACAGAAAAAAAAACCAGCTCTTAATCATAAAGGGCATTTTTTCTTCCCTTATCCTGCTACGGCCTTTACATGATTTTTCAGGGTCATGTACAGTCACCAGCATAAATATATGATCATTTTTGTACCTTGTCGCTTTCAATCGTTACATGATTTCGTATGGTTTTTTAAGCATGACTTTAAAGTGACAAGGTACAAAAGCGATCACTTATTTATGCTGGCGACTGTACAAGTTGTGTACTTATCTAAATATGGTCTTATGTAAGTAAGTAAATGTAATAAAGATTTTCATTTATTTAACTAGATAATAATAGTTTCATTGCAATACGACTATCTCTTTTCTACGATATAACGAAGTATATAGTTGTGTAACAGAACACCCCAATAATATTTAAAGGGGTCAATGTATTCATGTATACGAACATCTTTTACTATTTGACCAACTACGGAAGCGTAAAAAAAGACCAGGTGTTCCATAGAAAAATACATATCTACCTACTAGCTACACTAGACCAAAATTGTAGGAGCAGCAGATATTTTTTCCTCGTTTTCAAAGTTTTGCCAATAGTAAAAGTTGTACGTATTTACACGGTTACATTGACAAATAAGTGTTATTGGGGTGTTCTCTTACATTCTGTATACTATTAGGTTCAGGCACCTACCTAGTATGTTTATTTAAGGTATGATTCCGCGCATGGCTACAGACAGTATGCTGTTATTTCTTATTGAATTGCTTTGTTAATTGTTGCTTTATTTATTGCAGAAGCTTACAAGGACAGGAGAACAGCTTTCTGAAGACAGCAGGCAACGCTGTTCACTAAAGGCATGGTTAACGGCTCTGCTATCATGAAGTTCATGTGAAGGATGTTGGGCCGCTGCTCGCTCCCGCCCACCATTACGGTGGTGATGGTGGTGCTGGTGGTGCAATCTATTGGTGACAATGCGCGTAACATAGCATAGCGTAGCATAGCATTTCCTAATAACGAACGGCATGAAGTTCTTTTCAAAATAACGAACGGAACACTTACGGGCATAACAAATTATTTATGATCTCTACACTTTATCTTCCATTACCTCTTGGATGGACGTTTCTAACTGGTCATTTATAATTTTTTATGCTCATAAAGTGCTAGCTTTTTAGAAAAGAACCAAAGAACATTCCTCATAACGAAAATATATCAATAGCGTACATTGTCGCCAACAGATCACGTTCCTTTAGGTGGAATGCACATCTAAACTCGCTGCAATTATGTTTTTATACATTTAACGGCCTAATCGCATTAAAAATGCGAAATTCAAATGCTATTCGGCCGTCAAGAGTACGAAAACATTATTGCGGCGCGTTTCGGTGCGCGATCACCTTTAGCGGCCCAATGCCCTCAATATGAACTATATGATAGTAAAGCAAGTTCATCAGGCCTTCAGGGAACAGCGTTACCAGCCGTTAGAAGGCAATTTTCCGTCTTTACAAAACGTTTCTGCTCGTAAATAAAGCATAATATACCTTACCAAACGGTTTATCTAACCGTATGAAGGTAAATTTCGATTTAGTGGACATGTTATTAAGCAGTAATGAATGATTAGAAGAGCCCTAAAGTAGGACAGAAACGCTTGACGAGTAGGTTAAACCACAGTAAGGAAAGACGTAAATCGCCTTACTAGAAGTCAATTATAATAGTAAATAACGTTAAAAACGCTTAGAATATAGGTGAAACCACAGTAAGGAAAGACGTAAATCGCCTTACTAGAAGTCAATTATGACTTTCTAAATAGTAAATAAAGTTAAAAACGCTTAGTATATAGATGAAACCACAGTAAGGAAAGACGTAAATCGCCTTACTAGAAGTCAATTATAATAGTAAATAGCGTTAAAAACGCTTAGTATATAGGTGAAACCACAGTAAGGAAAGACTTAAAACGCCTTACTAGAAGTCAATTATGGCTTACTAAATAGTAACTAACGTCAAAAACGCTTAGTATATAAGTGAAACCACAGTAAGGAAAGACGTAAATCGCCTTACTAGAAGTCAATTATAATAGTAAATAACGTTAAAAACGCTTAGAATATAGGTGAAACCACAGTAAGGAAAGACGTAAATCGCCTTACTAGAAGTCAATTATGACTTTCTAAATAGTAAATAACGTTAAAAACGCTTAGTATATAGGTGAAACCACAGTAAGGAAAGACGTAAATCGCCTTACTAGAAGTCAATTATAATAGTAAATAGCGTTAAAAACGCTTAGTATATAGGTGAAACCACAGTAAGGAAAGACTTAAAACGCCTTACTAGAAGTCAATTATGACTTACTAAATAGTAACTAACGTCAAAAACGCTTAGTATATAAGTGAAACCACAGTAAGGAAAGACGTAAATCGCCTTACTAGAAGTCAATTATAATAGTAAATAACGTTAAAACGCTTAGTAAATAGGTGAAACCACAGTAAGGAAAGACGTAAAACGCCTTACTAGAAGTCAATTATGACTTACTAAATAGGAACTAACGTTAAAAACGCTTAGTGGATAAGTGAAACCATAGTAAGGAAAGACGTAAATCGCCTTACTAAAAATCAATTATAATAGTAAATAACGTTAAAGACGCTTAGTATATAGGTGAAACCACAGTAAGGAAAGACGTAAAACGCCTTACTAGAAGTCAATTATGAGTTACCAAATAGTAAATTGCGTTAAAAAACGCTTAGTGGATAGGTGAAACCACAGTAAGGACAGACGTAAAACGCCTTACTAGGAGTCAATTATGACTTACTTAATAGTAAATTACGTTAAAAACGCTTAGTTGATAGGTGAAACCACAGTAAGGAAATACTTAAAACGCCTTACTAGAAGTCAATTATGACTTACTTAATAGTAAATAACGTTAAAAACGCTTAGTAGATAGGTGAAACCACAGTTAGGAAAGACGTGAAACGCCTTACTAGAAGTCAATTGTGTCTTACCAAAATGTAAATAACTATAAAAAAGGCTTTAAAGTAGGTCAGAAAAGCTTGACAAGTAAATTTAAAATGCTCGGAAGATAGGTGAAACCACAGTAAGGAAAGACGTAAAACGCCTTACTAGAAGTTGGAAATCATCGTCAGTCCGTCGATTTCTAACTGACTTACCACGTTTATCGCTGTTTAATTAAGATCAATCTGTTTAATATTACGTTTAATTCATACATTTAAGAGCCATTGTGATTGTGTTCATTGCGCCTTACGCTTAAGTCATATAACGCCTTCAACCTTGTAAGGCGTTTTTGTTCATATGACTCGTAGTCGGTATTTTGCCTTCATTCCCACTAAATCGGCCGTAATTAGGATGCTTTCAGCTTTACATTTTTCTCAGTGTAGGCCAATCCGTGTAATATTGGTTTTCATTTCACTAGAATATTGCAGAATAATAACCAAGTGGCAGTTGTTTTTAACCGTTTGAAATAACCATCTAGTTAGAATATGTATCGTGTAGCAACTTTCATCCTTTCGAAATACTATTTCCATCATAATAACCTACCTACTTATTTACAATTGATGAACATAAGTACCTTTCAACATGAAACTACCGTGAGACTCAAACATAATTACAACAAACATATTAACAAACACTTGCTTCAGGATATTACACGGCTACAAGCAAAAACGTTGCCTCCACACAACAACATAACATAACAACAACATACATAAGTACCTACTGGATCTTAGGCAGTTATTATAATAATAATGAGAATTCACCATTGACATCAGTAAACACCAAATTCAAAGACGATAATCGAGTTTGAATTAACAAGAATCAACGAACTGAAAACGTGGGAAGTTCGCGTAGAACTTAATAATCTCCACGTCTCTGTATGTAATCATGTGGCTAATTAGCACAAAAGTTTGCAGATAATATCAGCACTTTGGAGCGGTTAGGGACGCGAGCTGCGCGATCAGTATGCGAGTCGCGCGCGCGCCGCGCCACGTCCGCGCCGCGCCGCGCCGCAACGCCGCTACTGACTGCACACCCAATATGCCGAAATTGCTACGTGGCCAACGCACAACATTTACAAGCGAAACCCTATTTAGCTGTCTTAAAATTTCAACTGTACATGTCATATAATATAAAATACTAGCTGTTGCCTGAGACTTCGTCTGCAAAGAATTCGTTTATCGATATCCCGCGGGAATTTTCCGGGATAAAAATTAGCCTATGTGCTATTTCAGACTTTTCTCTATCTATGCGTCGAATTTCATCCATACTTTCGCATTTATAATATTAGTTAGATTAATTAGATTACATTTCTTACTAGACAATTCGATATAGCTTATTAATTTGGAAAACCGGGTATCGAACCCGAAAGCCACAGATGCATCCTCTATTCCCAGCACGTAAACAAAGATAACAATATAAATTTACGATCGAGAAGTAGTTTGCTATTTTATAGAACTGCACGAGCAGCATTAGTATTCGCGATACATCAAGGAAATTGTGTATTGTAGAGGTAAGCTGTGAGCAGGATTAGGTTTGCTATTGTGCACGTGAGACAGATATAGGGATGAAGAGCTTAACCGGATTAGAGACCAGAGCGGCGGCTGATTATGCCGCTGCTTGATTTACGATGACATGATACGGCGACCTGCTCGCCTAACAGACCTCTCGTCGAAAACGGTCAATTTATCGTGTCACACATCCCGATACAATCAATTCCGCCCCGCGTGCTCACCGCACCCACGCGAGAAAACACTGAAATATGAGATACCCACGCACATGTCAATTTACACGCAAGAAAGGGTCGTTCGGCCGCTCGACACGGTGTCTACAAGTATACCGACCCAAGTGGAACAGCTCATTTCCAGAAAGGAGGTCGACAGGCCTCGAAACTTTCGAAGTTAGGAAATATTTAAGAGAGAAAAAGTCATTTAAATGCGGACGGTGGTAGTGATTAGGCCGAGGACCGCGCTCGCCCGCTTACCTAACGTCTGCGCACGTGAATCGGACCTTTTCTAAAAGCTTTCCTGCATTACACCACGCCCGCGGTTTCACTCACACGGTAATGATACTTTCGCATATTTACAACTCGCATACCAAACTTCGAACACCAATTCGAGTTCCTTCCTACTTGTTCCTTTCGGCAGAAAGACATGTTTAAGATTCTCTACAATGTTTATACCAAGCTCAAGATGAGACTAGTAAATAGAACAAGTTTATTTCTTTATTATTCAAACGCATAGGTAATACAGAATAAGACTACGATACGGAAGGAAATACTACACAGCACAATATTTTCCTGGTTCCGAATTGACGGGAATTTATTTCCCACCACTCTTCATTACCCACTATTGAGTCATGTGTAGCTAAAGGCATACATCTTTACGGTACTCATAAAGGATTTTGGGAAGATTAAAAGCCTCGGCGAAAATCTTACGTGAAAGAAAGTTCAATTGTACTTGTCTGGAAACGAGAACGTCTATACGAGTGTAAACATAAAGGGTTATATACTTACAAAGGCTTGCGGAATCAACGTAAGTGGAGGGACAGAATCTCCTAGATACATACACCGCACTAACCCAACCTAACAAATCTGCCAACACAAATACGACGGCAAACTTCTATCAACTTTAAATTAAGGAGAACTTATCCAACAATAGAGACGGATGCGTCGAATGATATTGTGAATGAATGAACGTTTCGTTTGGAACATTGCACTAATGAAGTTAATGAATAGTTTTTTTTTTTTTTAATAAGTACTAAAAAACCGGCCAAGTGCGAGTCAGACTCGCGTACGAAGGGTTCCGTACCATTAATCTATAAATATCAAAAAACCAGTGTAAGCAGAGCCCTGCTCAAATTTGTTGTTATAGCGGCAACATAAATACATCATCTGTGAATATTTCAAGCGTCTACCTGTTGCCGCTATTAATATCGAGCATAAAACATCAAAAAAAACACGTTTGTGGTATGGGAGCCTCCCTTAAATATTAATATTATTTTGTTTTTAGTATTTGTTGTTATAGCGGCAACAGAAATACATCATCTGTGAAAATTTCAACTGTCTAGCTATAACGGTTCATAAGATGCAGCCTGGTAAACAGACAGACGGACGGACAGCGGAGCGAAACAAATAGAGTTTCTGTTTTTACCCTTTGTACGGCACTCTAAAAAAAGCATCCTCTAATTAGTGATAGAACGGTCCGTCCGTCTATAAAAACGCCGGTTTTTTGGCGAGGTGATTACTTAAGTCAATAAAAGTAAACGCTAATAAAGTCTGGAATTTCGCGTTCCAGAGTCCATTCCATTACCATAAGCTGACAATAATGAAGGTAGAGACTGACCTGAGTTAGGTTGGTTGTCAGAGTTAGGGCGGGCCGAGGGTGCGCCGTCGCGGGCCTCCACCTCCAATGCGTAGGCGCCTTGCTTCTCTCTGTCGAACACCACCTTGGTGAAGATCTCGCCAGTCTGCATGCTGATCTCGAAGAAGTCCTTGCCTTCGTTGCGCGGCGAATCCACAATGTAGTAGTACACCTATGAGCAAGAATGGCCGTGAGTCAACTAAGAGATTACAGCAACTACACTGACATACCGTCCAATTTTCTAAACTAATCAATACTCGTGAGTTTAATTAACATGAAATCCGTGTTTGGAAAAAATCAAAGGCGTTAACTAGTAAGTACCAAGAAAAATTATATCGAAAATTATAGTGACAAGTAAAACGTCAAAAGAAAACTGGGAAAAAATAAAACAAGTAACCAAACTTTATAGTTACTTATGACGTTTTAGTATAAAGGTATAATCTGTTTCGACAAATTGAACGCTTTCCCCACTATGCAAAAATATGAATATGACACGCGAATCACAAATTATATCAGGGGCCTAAGCCATGACGTCCTAATTCCGACTCAGTTCAAGTTTTAGCTGTCACTTTTAGTATGAATCTGACAGCGAGCGAACCTAAACTGAAACGCATTAAGACGTCATGGTAAGGCCCCAGGTACTTCAAACTCATAGTCATTAGAGCTTAGGCTCTGTTGAGCAGATCAAACTACTCTGTTGCTATGTATTTACTTTTGTGTTATGTATTTTATTGCATTTTGTATGAGGCTCAGAACAAAATAAAAGTAAAGACGTACCTATTGCCATTGCTTAGGTATTTACGCCTTTTGTTCCATAGTTACCTTATTACTTCTGTAGTTATACCTTTTTTCTGTTTTGATTGTTATATGTGGTGTTCAATAAAGAGTATTGTATTGTATTTTATTGTACCTAGTAGGTAGCTGTGTCTCGGCCTACACAAAAATTTACAGACCATCATAAGTACTTTGTGTTTTTGAGCAATGAATCAGATCGGAATTGATTCAGATTTTCAGAATAAACTTGGAGTAATCCCAATTGTAAGTGTAGTACTGAAACTATACAGTTATAATCCTCTGAACTTGGCAAAGTTCGAGATCCTATATTTCAACAAGTGGAACGATCATGTCTGCGTTAATATCTTACTATTAAAAACTTTTACTAAGGACGAACTATTCAGGCGAAACTCGAACCACCGACTTTATTTTAAGACGAGACTAATGAGTCTCGATCTTCAAACATACATAGCAGGTAACGAAAGCCCATTAACAAATACGATAAGTATGTTTGTGGCTTAAATGTGACGTACAGTTTTATTCCGTCTCTATGTACCTACTTCACTCTTAAAAAAACACAAATCGCCGTAGTAAATCGCTTTATACTCCTGCTACATTTTCCTCACAAAAATTTCGACCCCGAAACGTGACAGGTCGACGTCGCTTTTCTTCGAGGCAATTTTACCAAGCTAAGGTCCGCTTGAGAAACAAGCCCTCTCCAAATGTTTAACGTCCCCAAAATTATGTTCTAAGTAGTCAAGCAATATATGATTTAAAATTGAGAGTCCATGCTACTTCATTTTTTTTTGTAATGTTCGATTAGTAATTAGTTAGGTGCACACTTTGTTATGTTATGAACTCTCTGTTATGAACTAAACATAATAGTATAATAATGTGGATTTACTAACCCAATACTTTGATACTAAAATAAAATAATAATATTTGTTTCAGCGATATTATAATTATTATAAAGGTTGCACTTTTTATCGTTATTATGCTTGGGTTATGATTGTAAATCGAATTGACTTATTTTATCCATACAAGCCCATAATACTTAGTGTCCCATTGCTGGGCAAAGGCGTACTCCCTTAGACTTCCAAGTCGCCGTGTCCCCACTTAGTTATATGTCTGGCCAGTCGCTCAAGAACCCGTCTAGGTCATCATCCCACTATTATTAGTTAGTTCAACACGATATTTTTATCAAAGCAAAATTTCACGTATTTGAATTAAATACTTAAGAGGGTAAAGAGGACCGCCTACAGAGAATGTCTAATCAACCCTCGATAAACTGGAATAGTTTTTTTTTTTTTAGCAGTAATATTATAAAATGCCGCAAACACGAAAATATCTATAGACCAAACAGAAGATGGATGCCTCAATTGAGAGATGAGCAACATCGGTATGAATAATAAAACGACTCAGCCACTGAAGCTCCATCTTGTGAAATTAGACTGATTGTACCGCCGCGTCTGGAGATCTAGAACTACACTACAAATACACCTGGATACCATCCAGCAAATATTCAAGTAAAACATACAAAATTATGTTCCATAAAGCCGGTTGTCCATAAAGTCGGTTTACGGACGATAGTTTTACGTGATAACGATAAATGTATCACAAGCCGACGCTTGGGGCGATCGTGCCTCTCCAGGCCCCTCTTCTCCACTGGGCACTATGGGCACGTGCCCAGGGCCCCGCGATCGAATGGGGCCCCCTAGTTCCTGCCAGGTTACCAAATGATAACCGATATTTAGGTCATAGGGGCCCCATGATCCTAATGTGCCCAGGGCCTCAAATAGTTTAAAGACGGCCCTGTGCCTCTCTATCGCTTGTTCCGTGCTCTCGTCGCACACTGTGACGTCACGCGGAACGTAACGCAATGAGTCATGCTTTTTCGTGAGTGCGGCCGGCGTTCATCGATGTATAACCCCCTTATTCATAAACGCACTATAGGCCTCTGTTAACTTAGTAATCGTTTGTCCTTATCTGTCACTTTGACATTTACCTTTCACAGATTCACAAACGATTACTAACTTAGCAGAGGCTTATAGTGCGTTTATGAATAAGGGGGTAAGACGTTACCACGTCAAAAAAAAGTGTTGACATCAATAATATTCATTGCGGTAGTAACGTTATGGGGCGGCAGGTGGCTATTCGTTTCGGAACCGTATGAAAAATAACCAATAGGCAACATTTACAATTTGGCGAGAAAATTAATCTACAGCAATTACAGAAATAAAATTAAATCTTTTCAAGTTTCTTAGTTAGTACATTTTTGACATAAATTAAGACGGTCGATTATAAAAAAGAAACCAATAACGTTAGCGAATTTTTAAAAGTAAAAGTTATAACATGATGAAATAAAAATAACCCACCTCCGGGTACGACTAACGCGCAATGTTTCCCGTGGAAGAGTTAATGTCAACTGATAATCATAACCTACAGGTAAGCAAGCAATTGTGTAGGCGTGTCCTTTACTACAGACAACGTGGGTAGATAAGTTCAAACCCGAGCAAACTAACTTAATTCCTTTCAATAACTGCATGCACAGAATTCAGTGAACAATGTCGTAGTTACTTTGTCTACCCGTGCCAAATTTGCCTTCCCTAATGTTAAGTGTGCCAAAGACAAAAGCATTTTAAAACGAAGACAATACTAAAAAGTTGTAACTATTTACAGTATGTGATACGGTGGTTAAGATGCTTACTTCATTGTCTTGTCTTCGACTTAAGTGGCCACTTAACCTATCTTGGAAGGTAAAATCACCACAGATGACGTGAAGGTAATTGGAAATATTACCATCTGCAAACTGTGCGTATAACGATTCCCAGAGGAAACGTTTGCCCAATCTACAAAGCATCACAGCGACATCGATTAATTTAATAACAAAATTCCCTGCTGAATAAAATTCCGCCGTTCTTGATAATTAATAGTATCGTTCCGTTGATATTGTAGTTCATTGTAATTGCGCGAACTGTAACGAGCTTGTCTTGTGGGGATTTAATTGAATCAATGTCAAATAGCATGTTTTAAAGTGTGTAGGAAGGTCAATATGAGTACCTATATGTAATTGTTATGATGAAATTTAAGTAATGAAACATGACAACACTACTCATTTATTGCTCTGCCGTCTGGCGGTTTAAACGAAAATAACTATTGCTTTATTACTATCCAATATTGGTAACATCTCAACTTTTTCACTGCCCAGGTAAGCTGAGATTGTTTATGTAAGTACATAGACCCATCTACTTTGATGAATGGGGTGCCACGCATAAGTGACTCAAGAGTACCTACTCACGAGCCATAAGGAGTCAACCAAAGTCAATATGGCGCTAGCTACATGTAAATGTCGTAGTT
Source organism: Pandemis heparana (assembly GCA_963854515.1). Lineage (NCBI taxonomy): Eukaryota > Metazoa > Arthropoda > Insecta > Lepidoptera > Tortricidae > Pandemis > Pandemis heparana. The sequence goes on along the minus strand of OY978008.1, from coordinate 10,705,964 downwards.
TTCGACTAAAATACTTTTGTTTACTACATAAATTGTAATTACTGGTAAAGAATCTATCAAAAAAATACTTGCGTAGGTATGGCTTTTACGTAAAACAATTTTAAGTCATTAACATAATGGAACATTATTTTAGGGTCTAAAATCGTGACAAAATACTATTAAGTGTTTTATAATAATAATATACGATGAATCCACACGACCATTAATTCGGTACCTATTTGCCGTAAATTCATAGTATCATTTGCTATGGTAGTTTCGCATAAACGCCGATGGGTTGAAGGCTATTTTGCATATAATTTCCATCACGAACGTATTGGAATATTACTGTAATAGTAGATGGGTAGGAACAATATAACGCGGTCTATCTACTGATATTGTAACTAAGATTCTGGATCCTAAGTGCAGTAACAGAAGTTATGTACTCAACAGGTGCTCCTAACATTTGACTAGCGAATGGATACACAGAAACGACTAACGTTATTCGAGTTCGACCCCAGTATTGTCCTAATTGGTAACAATCGCCAATTGAAAATAATTTAAATCACATTTATTACATTACATTATTGTCTGTTATTCCACGAACAGGTACTTGAATTTGCATTTATTACAGAGCTTTTGATGATTTGTATTAGTCAACTAGTAGCTTTTTATCGATAATCGATTTCGACTACTGTTTAATAAATTAGACAAATAATACAAAAAGTTAACCAGTGAATTCGTGCATTAGGATGAACAAAAAAATCGTGCTTCCTATTTCCTTCCACGCTGGCAATTTGTGAACAATTTTGTACCCACGAGAGTAGGTACTACAGAATTTATACCTCTACCCACAGCCTACTTTAAAGTTATGTAGATATTAGGTCGTAAAACCTTTTAACAATAAATTGTTTGAAACTCCAGTTAATCCAGATATTTGATAGAATATATTAATCGAAATAAATGCTATGTCCTGTCTGGTTGGATTTGATGTTTGTTTTGCAGAGATTAAATAGGACTCACGGTAATCCGGGATCTGATCTCTCTGTTTTCGATTATCAACTTGAAACGGATCCGCAACGAAAATTACTGCGAAGAGGAATATGAAATGATTGTGACCTATATTTTATTATTGTGCTCCGGACTTGTTGACAGGAGTTATCTTGTCAAGGCTGCTTTTTATGGAGATACGTTAATTTAAATTAATTACTTCATTACTCACAATATTTAATTAATAGATGATGTTTTTTAGTAGGTACATGACGTCACTACATAGTATAAAACAAAGTCGCTTTCCGTTGTCTGCTTAGAACTTCAAAAGTACCTACGCAACGGATTTTGATGCGGTTTTTTGAAGTGAATACTTCTTTAGAGGCGTTGTGCAATTTTTTGGGATGTGTACCTACAAAATGTTAAACTCGCGTTAAGACACGTGACCACGCTTAGTGTAAGTTTTCGGTCACAGAACACGTCTCGACCGCGTTTGCGTTAAAATGTCAAATACTATGGGAACAGTTTGTTGCCGTTTCGATCCGCAAGTGGCGCTGCCAATTTTTCTATAGTAATTGAGACGTTTACGTGAACGCTTTCGAGACGTTTTTCGTGTGAAAACTTACACTAAGCATGGTCACGTGTCTTAACGCGAGTTTAACATTTTGTAGGTACCCATTCCAAAAAATTGCACAACGCCTCTAGAGAAGTTTTCACTCGAACATTCGTAAGACGGAGGGAGAGTAGACCGCCGGCGCGGCGTAAGAGAGAAAGATTGTAAAAATAAAAGTAAATGAATCCCGAAATCGGTTGGTTTTTCTCATGTTTACAATAAAACAAAGAGCAAGGCAATGTATTTAATAATTCACAATCGCACACCAATCCAAAGTGCAATCGCAACGGGTGTAAATTGCATTTTTATTCCCTCACGCCCACGAAATTATAGGCAGAACAAATTGCAACTGTTGCCCCACAAAAATATACATTCCACAAACTATTATACGTACACTGCATTGCGCATTTTGTGTCGATTCACGACTTAAAATGGCGTTAAGCTCTTTCTATGGTGATTCAGTGTATAAATTTGTAGACTATGGGAAGTTTGTCTTGATAAAACGTGTTTGGTAAGTCGATAGATGACAGTTTATCCTCTTGTCTCTATTTTTATATGAAGTTCACAGTAAACTAGAACCCGATTTTTTACCTACTTTCAATAACCTCGATTAACTTGTTTGGTCCGAGTGTAGAGCTCCGATGACAATGAAATAATCAAGTACTGTCAAAAGGGAATTTACACAAAAAAAAATAGCATCGAGCACTGCTCACGTAAATTTCTTACGTATTATTCTATGGATTCTATTTCCTCCAGCGCCACGCAATAAAATTCATATTCATATGCGATTACCAAGCTACCGCAGTTCCGCCATCGTTAAACCACCGACCACACCTGGCCTCATACTCCGAAGTTAGAAATACGAAGTTCGTATCGTGCCTTTCGCTCACACTAATGGTCCTTAATATGGGAGCGAGAGGGACGGTATGATACGAATGAGTGTCGAATTTCGGAGTAGTCACCCTGCAGCTTAAGCATCCCAGGGGTAGATTATTTTAAAAATCAATATTTTTGAATCCTACTAAAATATAAGTTTGTGACGATGTAACGATGTGAGTGAGTGAGTATGTATGTTTGTTCCTTCTCCACGCTAAAACGACTGGACGGATTTGGATAAAATTTGGAACGAAGATAGCTGGTACCCACCCTAGATTAAAACATAGGCTACTTTTTATCCCGGAAAATAGCATAGTTCCCAACATGTCAATTGCTAATTCTACGCAGACGAAGTCGCGGGCAGAAGCTAGTTACGAATAATGCCCAAACATACCCGACCATCGAGGATCGTAGCAAGTGGAACAAAGTAGTCTCTGCCTACCCCTGTGGGAAAGAGGCGTGACGATATGTATGTATGTACCCGACCATCAAATTTTTCTTAGGCGCCAGTTGCTTGACTTGTTATCTTCCTTTCTTATAGTAATAACAAATCAATAACACATTCAACACCAACAACCAACCTATTGTCTCTGTGCCACCCAATGACATTGTTATATCTACTTATTCTTTGCAAATAAATATATTCTATTCTATTCTAACAACGAGAGGAAAAACTATATCGAAAATCTATCAATACAATACAGCTCTCTGTTCCCTTAATAATACATCTGATAAAGGAGCCGACTCTTTCAAGACATAATAGCCAATCTCAGCAATTGACATCTCAATTTCAAAAATCCCAAGATAGTTATCATAAATATTAGAAATACCTAAAAATAAACATTTGAGTTATTTGGGTACGCGATGAAGTTTCAACTGCACACACTCAGCGACCAAAGTATCAGAGTTAGTAACACTCGTAAACTAAAATCCAACTTTGTGCCGGTCTTTTGTTTTTTGTTTTAATAAATTTTACAGGGACTGTTAACGCCGCATTAATGATAGCAAAATTGAAACAGATAGCACTAGAGATGGGCCGACTACTTGCCGACTACTCGGGGAAACCGACTATTCGGCATTATTTGTAGTCAGCGAATAGTCAGCGAAATGACGACTAGTCGGTTGTTATTTATTTTTTAAAAAAGGGCGCGTACATAAAACCTTGGTGACTAAATTAAAGTCTTCTAAAGCAATAATTGTAAGCAAGGTAAAAAATGACTTAAACAATCTTGAAAAAACACGGCAAGTTGAAATCAAATGTAGCAGAATGAGTTACATTTGACCTAGTAGTATGCGCGTGTGCTTTCAATTAACCGAAGGCGGTCAGTTTTATCGGAACGGCAGCAGAAATAAAGTGAGTTGGAGAGCGCCCATAATGATCGGCAATGCCGAATAGTCGGCCGACTATTCGGCATTTTTGGAACCGACTAGTCGGGTAGTCGGGTAGTCGGCAAAACCCGTAGTCGGCCCATCACTAGATAGCACACAAAATAATTTAACTACTTCTACAATTATCGCGACTTTGGACTATCGGTTTTAACTGATCTTTAGTGCATTTATTGCAAACAAGTGCATATTCGCCAATTAGAAACTCTTAACGTATAACCTAAAATATCAGTCCCTCTGTTCTTTCCTCCATTTATTCACTCGTACCTATTCACAATTACTGCAATAATATCCCTGGATAGTGGCCCAAGAAATTGTTTTATCGCTCTAAGTTTGAGTAATTTGCACATTCGACTGTACAGTAGAATGAGGAGTTGGAGAGATAATTGGTCTCGACGGATTTAGGTTTATAAATCCAGCCAGCTTTCAGGATAGCCTCCACTAAAAGGGACGCTAAATGAGAGCAAAACTGATTACTGAACGGGCATCGGTCGAAACATACCTAATCCCGGGGAAATTAAGTTACCCACATGTGCGGGTACTATGTCAATAAATATCCCATTTACTAAGCCAATACCTGGGAAGTCGTTAACTTGCTCAAATAAATGAAATACTTACTCGTCGGTTTACGTGCTTTTCTAACGATATACCTTGAGCTTCACGTTAATTAAGTATTTCTGTAGGGAATTTTTTTTGTTTGTTCGAAAAAGTGAAATGGTATAATTGCTTGTGTTCAACTTTATTTAATTCCGCTTATTGCTGGCTCGCTTACATCATTTTGTACTAAGGGATTGGCTACATATTCATTTTATACCTAATATTAAATAAAAGGGCAACATTCCCTGAGCGGTACAATTTAGGGATCTTTAAAAAGCGAGCCTTCCTGTTCTTGAAAGGGTCGGCAACGCACCTGTGATTCCCCAAGTCTTGCAGGTGTCCATGGGCGATGGTGATTACTTTCCATCAGGTGACCCGTCTGCTCGTTTGCCCCCTCTTATATATTTAAAAAAAAAAAAAATTGGGAGTTTTGGTGTCAACAAGTACAGTACCCGGCAGCAGCGTAGCCAGCCATGGGCTTAGGGTGGGCCGGCAGTCTAAAATAATATGTAACTAGCAAACTACTCCCGCAGGCTTATCCCGGTTAATTTTTTCATACAAGAAGGTTACAGAGGCAGGATGGGGCAAGCGCCGCGCCCATGGACCCGGCCATAAAGATTGCAAATCAGTCTTCTCGGCTAATTTCGGCTTCGTAGAGCGTTGTCTCGCTCGCTCTATCTTACGTGACACCAATTGTCTCTTTCCAAAGACCGAGGTGCAATCTTTATAGCCCGGTACTGTAGCGAGTTCTCGTCTGTGGGAAAACACGTTTTTCTATGTTATCGTACACTGAGCCAAGCTCAGTCGACCAGATATTTCAAATTTATTGACCACCTATGCGCGGTAATAAGTATAGGTACATAATATTCAAAAAGTACCTCCTTATTTTACATAAAGCACAGGAAAAATAACAGGTCCTATCTCCTATATGACAAATCAGGTAGGTATACAAAGAAAAATTCATCCCTTGTATGAATTTCAAATAGATCTCAAATAAAAAGCAAGTCCTCAAAGCTTATTTGATTTACGCTTTTGATTTTCAGCCTCCGGTATCCAATGAAGAGTAATGTGTAAACACAACACAATGAAGAAATAACGTAAATCTTACTGCATAAATTGTGACAGCTTTAGAAGACTGTTTATTACAATCTTAGTTATCGATAGTTTACAATAAACAATCTAAAATAAGGTAGGTAGCATAACTGGCCTTACCTGATTGTTAGGAAACGTGCCATCCTTGTCGATCGCGTTGACTTGCGTGACCTTCGTCCCAATGGGCTCTCCTTCCAGCACAGTTTCTTGTTCCCGTTCCGTGAATAATGGTATCTCGTCGTTGACGTCTTCCAGCATGATGTACACTGTCGCCTCCGAAGCCAGTTGTTGGGCCCCGTTGTTCTAAAGAAACAAGTGAATTGTAAAACAGATCTTTGATCAAAGCGCCATCTGCTGCAGAAATAAGAGTATGAGCCAGCGCCATCTTGCGGCGTGTGGACGCTATCTTCAGGAAGTTGGTCAGGCACGGCAGATTCTTAATTTGTATTTTAACCTCTCATCGGTAGAGGGAGCTGCACCAAGAACCATAACTGTTTATTGGCATTCAATTAAATAGTCTAGTTTGTTTACGTTATTAACCTTTTCCACGCAATGGCATAAGTTTTAAATTGGCTTAACTATTTCTGGCTTATCCCTTTTAGGGATAAGTTCGCCTTTGTGCATTTGTGTTGTCCTGTATTCATCCTTTTCGTGTGTTTTATGTACAATAACGAGTTATACATACATACATACTATTTCGCCAGGCCTGACGTTGAAAAGCTTAATTTGTGCAAAAAAATGCCTTCTGCCATTTTATTTAAAAAGATTATAATACATGGTAATTTATCAAGTATTGTTTATTTTGGTTCAGTCCTCTGAAGCCTAAATTCCGCAGCTTATCGCCCGTTTTTGACAAAAATAGGCACATTAAGCGGACATCAAACAGCCTACCTCCACTCGTATCGTGAGATTGTATTCCTTGATGCTCTCATAGTCTAACGGATGATTAACTTTTATGTCCGCCCAAGTAAATCCATTATCGGCTCTTTGTTGCAAATAGAATGTGTGGAATTTGTTAGTCTGGGCCGTTGATCCGGGCATCAGCCGGTAGAACACGGTTGGGTTAGCTTCAATACCCGAGCTGAAAGCAACAATACGTTACAGGAGGCGTTTTTGTGAACAACACAAACACGATCACTGACAATCTATCGGAGGCACGTGACGACACCGAATATAGCGAATGTATTTGATGAAACAAATAGCGTCCCAAAATTAAGAAAAATAGATAAAAGGGTATAGTTATGAATCCGATTTCGCACAGACATACTATCGAGGTAGACCGGGCACTAAAATGAGACCCTTGGTGTAACTTATAAGATGAAATGGTGCTTAGTGCTTTTGAATTGGATCATATGTGTCAAGTCGATTGAAAGACTATTCGAAATCGATTTGAACCGGCAAACGGAAGACACGGGTCAGGCTGAATTAGACAGCGTAAAAGTTAGATGGTCCATATGACTAAGACACCGCTAATCTGTCAATCCGTGTATAACAGCTGTATCATTGAACCGTAATATTTATTTATTTATTTCATACAACACAAATATATAGACACTTGAATTTCCATTGTATTAGCATGGCCGTTAATAACAACGTGCTAATAAAGTTAAACATTCAAGGGTCCCCAACCCCATACAAGAAATAAATGGATTTCTGTCGTTTTTAATCAATATTAAAAATGATAATTGTACGGTGACAGGAAACCCTTCTTTCGGGGTCCCGATTCGCACTTGTTCAGTTTTTACCAGCTTTCCTTGCACTGTCTATCTCGATAATAGGTCTGTGCAAAACAATAAATTTAAACCATTTAAATAAAAATTTGTCCATACGAAATGCTCAGCTGTCGTGAGGTATCAATTAATGTTTAACCATCCTTTCTATGCACTTAGTGAATTTATGGGTACAAGAAAGAGACTGATCAATTTATATCTTCAAGTTAGGTTTTAAGGGATTCGAATAAAAGGTTCAATTATCAACATGATACTCGTACGATCACAACTATACTCTATTTATCACCATGACACGGTTTTAAGCAGTAAACAGTGTATTGGAAATAATATAATTACACATAGCGCTTGAAATCAACGTTTGTCGGCATAGTCACTCAAATGGAAATTAATCGAAGCCTCGCTGTGTCCTTGGATATCTGACTTTATAATCAATACCCATTAAAAACAAAACTAGTGCTATATACTATATACGGACCACAGATCGGTTACACACGTCACTTTGGTGATATATTATAGGTATGCTACTTAAGTTAATTTTGTTTACTTAAAACAGTTAAAACCGTGTCAATAATGGAAAAGACTTGAATGGCAAAATAAAACTTTGTATCGAAATGTTATTATTTTGAAAAATTCATTCACCTACTTACATGCATTGCTGTTATCAACTCGAATGGGTTTTTTAAATCTACTTATTACTGTCAACTATGTAACCTCGAGATCATTTCTTATTTAAAACGTGAAACACTTAAAATGTGAAGAAGGTGAATGGATTTCCCAATACTTAAACTAAGATTAAAATTATGTTATGTTATCAGTAAAGTGAATTAGTATTTGAATGTCGGTATTTGTATGTGAGTGTGAAATGTGTGGTTTAGGACGAACAGATAGACATCAGATGTGAAATTGCCATCGGCCAACACAGTGATTGATGCACTATAAAGAAAACTAATAATGCAATTGCTAACAATTATCTAATGGTAGCCCGTGGAACACTTAGTGATGCACATTCAATTAACCATGACGCAATGAATGAATAAATTTTGAAAATGTTTACCAATTGTTATGACAACCATCAGTCCGAATCATTTTAAAACAAATCTATTTAATAATATATTGACGTCATTATATCGTCATATTAATTCCAGAATATATATAGGTGAAATGACTCAAATTGATAGTAAATACTTACGGTTCTACCGAACTCGTCATCAATGCAATGTTTCCTAGAGGCCTAGATCACAATCTCAAAACAGCTACTCGATCTATATTCGAAATCCTATTACGCCACAAAATAAAACATTTTTTCTCTAAAAGATCAAGAGATAAAAATACGCGCAATGAGAATACCGAACATTAAACGGTACGACCATTTTTAGTACCACTTATTGAGAAAAAGGTAAATATACCTTTGAAAGAAAAATCACAAACGTGACATTTTTGAAATTAATTTCACTATTGAAACGCAAATAAAACTAAGTTTAGAAATTCTAATTAAACATGGACGTTTGCAAGCACTAAAAAAAGATAATTCAAAAGAATTACTTGAAAAATATAATTTGATAAGAATCCTACTTCAACACTACGAACTAAAACAATTATTATCGTTGACATGCTATATGTAATCAACCGTTAAACACTGGAATGTCGCAAAATTAGAGCTAGTTTTATTTAAAAATATGAACCATAATTCATAATGCACTTATGCCGCAGCCTACATGCAAATACAATGGACATGGACGTTCGCAATACGTAGGTACCAACATCACCTCTCACCATTTGTTCAAAAATATTTCTTTACCTACTCTACCAAAACATCGATATTTAAAAAATCTAAGTAGTTACCAAAAATATATTTGAACAAATGTTTTATATGTGATCCCCGTTCCATGTAAGCAGTGAGCCCTTTAAATTGCACGCAGGTGAATCACGACAAGACGGAGTGAACTCGTGATGATGCTTTGTAATTAATCCACGGACAATACAAATAACATTTGTCAGATCACCAAGTGAGAGGCAAATAAAACGATTGTTGAAGACGCGCGCGGCGCACAAACATCGAATGCCGTTGCGATTTAGCTCGAAGCCTTTCACCAATGGCTTCCCCGCATCCCCCAAGCGCAGAGGCCTGAAGGGATGCGGGGAAGCAAGCGCAAGCGGCGTCGAGCTGTCGGTCAGCGCAAGCTATATTTGGGCCGCGGCGCCGCACACTGCGTGCAGGTGACGGGGCTGCGTGCGGTGCCCGTGCCGAACAGTTACACACGCACCTTGCTTTCACGGACACCACTTTGGCACCCACGGGCAAATTTTCTCGAATGTAGATCGGGCCGTACACCACGTGGTCCCACACGGGGGGATTGTTAGCACGATCCACTACGTCTATCTGGACCTCCACGGTTCTGGACAAGGGAGGGAAGCCCTTGTCTTGAGCCATAGCCTCCAACTTGTACGTTTCTCGCTATCGGGGAAAGAGTCGATGGAAACAGACAAAACCACGTCGTTAGTAGTGTTAAGAGTGGAGGAGCGGCGGGCCCTGGAGCCCGCTGCGCCTTATACCAACCTGGCTTTCACACTGGTCACTACGGTACCCACTGTGACATTCTCTTTGATGTGAACGGGGCCATACGTGGTCATGTCCCAGATGGGGGGCTTATTGTTCCTGTCTACCACGTCTAATTCAACGTCCACGTCTGCGGAGGAGGGCGGCTCGCCTCTGTCGGAGGCGCGCACGCGCAGACGGTACCTGTCCCGCTACAGATACACGGGTCAGAGGTCAGCGGGGACAAAAAAAACAGAACACAACTCAAATATAAACACATAAGTACTCATCGCTAAGAAATCAAAACAATCAAAAATAAATTAAGGTATCGTTCTCTTTCATTATAAATCTAGTGGCTATTTAAGAATTAACGTTAGCTGATATCCTACGAACAGAAACATTCACGCATTCTTCGCACAAACATTCAAGAAGCCAAATTAAAACAAGTGAAGAAAGTTATTCAAAAATTTACCGCAAGATTCCTCTCAACCGTCTACTCGCAGCAACACATTCGAGCCGAATTACAATATCATTCCTGGTAGCCAATTATAAGATGGTGCAAGAAAACAATCAGAAACATAATATTCATAATATTTTACAAGATCCTTCTGTACACTAAGGAAAAAGACAATCTGTACATTATAAATAATTAATTACTTTTTACAGTAAACTAAACTAATTTAAATCAAAATAAATTAACATAAAGCAGGCAAATGCATGCAGCTCTGCATACAAGACATGGCGGAAAGGTCAGTTTGTCATAGAACGTTTTGGTGACCTCGGTACGTGACGACTAAGTACAACGAAACGACACTCATTGAATGAATATATTACAAACGATGGACGTTACGGTTGTTCTGTACAAATTTTGGTATTGGAAACGTTGCCCCTTTCACAGAAGGAATAATGTCACAACTGGTCGATGGCCAAACTGCCGCGCGGGCAATCTGACCATCACAACAATTGATTATATACTAACAATGTACAATATAATATCGGTTTGATTCAGGCGCCCTGTAAAAAATTTGCAATTATCATGATGATAGATAATGGTTGAGGAATATGTATATGATAAATATGTGGCATGAGTGGTCGTCTACTGTCCGACAAGAGCGTGAGAGGGGCTTCGAACCCCTCCGCTGGATCTCCGCAATACTCGGATATTAGTAACAAAACATGTACGTATAATACAGAAAGGTTATTAAAAGCATAAGCTTCAATTAATCCATTACTTACAATAAAATAAACTCCAAATCTAGTCTGTGCGAAATATACAGAAGTGCTCTTACAGAAACTGTACATGTTTTAGAACTAAACATAGTATTAATTGTGAAAATATATTTACAGGAGTCTTATCTCTGTTTCAGATATTGTACACAGGTCATTTTTATCGGCAAGAAGTCGAATGCAAGATAGTGCTGCGGAAATAAATCTTAACGAAGATTTAGTGCGGAGCCGGCGCTGGCGGCAACTGAAACTAATTGTGCTGCAAGAAGAACAAGCCCACGGCAGCGGCGCTTGCGCCCGCCGCCGTTCAATGGACAACTACTCCTCACAGCCAGGATTGACCGCTCTCCACAGCTATGTACAGCAGCAGTTAATTTAGAACTATTTACATTAATTCAACTTAAAAAGTCATGTGCCAATTGAATCCTACGGCTTGTAGGTGTAGCACTCATCCACCAAACTTTGTAAAAAAGTTGATCTCATTCATCCATCACTCTTTTCACAAGCTCATATTAGTCTAATGATAATAAGGATTGCGTTTAAATACTTACGTCCAGAGGCTTCTTTAAAACGATCCAGCCCGATTCAGGCTGGATCTCAAAATATTCTATATCCGCTGGATTATACGGAGCGCTCAAAGTATAAACTATGGCGCCGTTATTGTCGGCATCCTCGTCGGACGCGGAAACTCGTAAAATGTTTGTGCCTATACTGGCATCTTGCTTAACATTCTCCACATATTTCTGCAAGACACATAATAGGATAACGATTTAAAATCCCTTGAAGTATTTTGAAATAGGGATTCATGCGAGGATACTGGTGTATTCGTGCATTTATAGTGCAAAACTACGACTATTGAAATAATTGCTTACTTGTCTGTCAAAAAGCGGAGGGTTGTCGTTCACGTCGGTGATTTCTACCGTGAACGAACACACACCTTCCAGCGATGGTTCACCCTGATCTGTAGCTTTTACCGTTACCGATACGAATTTTCCATCGTCTCCTTCTCGATCGAACACTTTGTTAGTAGATACTTCTCCAGTTTCTTCGTCAACCGTAAATTTTGTACCTTTTTGATTGGGTTGTTGCACGATTGAATATTTGACTTGTCCATTTACTCCTTTATCTTCGTCCGTTGCATGAACTTTTAGAACTGGACTACCGTTTGGAGCACCTTCCTCTACCTTCGGGTAGTACGTTGGACATTCTTTGAATATAGGCTTATTGTCATTGACATCAGTTATGAATACAACTACGACAGCTGTTGAAGTGTGAATTGTAGCGTCTCCGTTTACACAACAGGCTCCATCGTCCATAGCTGTCACATTCAGTTCGTACTTATCTCTATCCAATGATATTGCTTTATTATGCAATCTAATTACTCCTGTTATTTCTTCTATCACAAACTGCCCGGAACTCGTACCCCCACCGACAAAACCGAACCTTACATTATCCCCATCTTTATCTGATGCTACAACCGTTGTGACTAATGTATTAGGACCGGCATTTTCATCTACGTTAGGCGTGTATACTTGTTGTGAGAATTTAGGCTCTTCATCATTCTTGTTCTTGGTATAAACTCGGACGGTGGCTGTACCGGTTTTGGCAGGTTCTCCCTTGTCTTTCGCAGTGACGACAAACTCGTAGTAAGCGTTATTGTTGTCTGCGTCCAGTTGTTTGTTGTTGGTTATGATTCCGTTGGAATCGACACTGAAGTGATCGTCTGAAACATACAAATAAGGACGTTGACAACGGATAATGATGTAGATAACTCGACAAATGTTAGTTCTATAAATGTTAGAGAAATCCTAGTGCAGACACTTCGCCGTTTTCGTCGATACGACACTTGACACTGAATATTCCTTCGTTAAAACCAGTAAGTTTAGCTTGAAAAAAGAACGACCCCATTGAGAACGACCGTACCGTAGCGCGTACGTACTGTGTAAACAAATATTATATTACGTATTTAGCACTCCTGGCACAAACTAATACACCATTCTAATTTAGAACGTATACACACCTAAAATAGAGTTCAATTTTGTAACAGTTTTTAATTTGAGTTAATGGTCTTTTATATATAGTGGGCGTATTATGATTTACGAAAATAAAGTACGGTGAAACCACGGTGAAACTATTACACTCAATTCATAGAGTTGCTCTCAAAAAGTTCTACAATTAAGTCAGCTAGCATAATAATACGTTCCTCGCGTTTTTTTTTTTTTAGGGTTCCGTATTCAAAGGGTGAAAACGGGACTCTATTACTAAGACTTCGCTGTCCGTCCGTCCGTCAGTCTGTCACCAGGCTGTATCTCAAGAACCGTAATGGCTAGAAAGTTGAAATTTTCACAGATTGTGTATTTCTGTTGCCGCTATAACAACAAATACTAAAATCAAAATAATAATAATAATTAAGGCTCCCATACAAAAAATGTGATATTTTAGCCCATTTTCATGGCTACCACTCGCTGAGCTAGATCTCAAGAACAGTAATAGCTAGACAGTTGAAATTTGCACAGATTATGTATTTTTATTGTGACAACAACAAATACTAAAATCAAAATAATAATAATAATAATTAAGGGGGGCTCCCATACAACAGAGTATTACTGGTACGGAACCCTTCGTGCGCGAGTTCGACTCGCACTTGGCCGGTTTTTTTTTTCTTATTTCTCTAATTATGGCTTGTGACTATTGAGCTAGGTGGCCAATTATGGTTAATAAGGGTTACTAAAGAACAGCTAAGCAGATACGACACCTAAATCCGACGAGTTTTACTTATTGACGCGTTTTACTTCTTTTGATTAAGAAATTTATAGCGACATCTATACGTAGTTCACAGAACTAAACTTGAGCGAGTAGCTAGACCAACAAAACCGGTAGATGGCGCTTCTGCGCTCATACTTTGAATGCGTAATTTTGTACAATCCCGCCGCTAGATGTCAGGACGAGGTAGGTTGCAATGTATCAGAACAAAATTACCTGAAACTAAATATTCGATTTCTGCGTTTTTTCCGGAATCGGCATCCATAGCTTTGACCTTTAGGATGCTTGTGCCCAGGGGAATGTCTTCGTCGACGTTGTGCGCCTGGTAGTCCGGCAGCTCGAACTTTGGTGCGTTGTCGTTGACGTCTGTCACGCGAATTGTAAGCTGGAAGTTGAAAGAAGTTTTTGTTAGTAATGGTACTTTACTGTTCAGGGACCTTACCATGACGTCCTAATTCCGACTCGGTTCAAGTTTTAGCTGTCACTTTTAGTATGAATCTGACAGCGAGCAAACCTAAACTGAACCGCATTAAGACGTCTTTATTCCGACTCAGGTCAAGTTTTAGCTGTCACTTTTAGTATGAATCTGAGAGCAAGCGAACCTAACTGAATCGCATTAAGACGTCATGGTAAGGTCACAGGTAATTGTTTTCAGTTATTTTTGCGTGTGCTATATTTCAAGTCAATGTAACCACTGGGGCCCGATTTTTGAAAGCACTTGTGTGTAAATACTACTCGAAAGTGGTGAAAAATTGTGCTGAATTTGAAATACGAGTAGCTTAAAAGATACTTACGGCTCTCATTACTGGACTAGTAAAAAAATTGATTAGAGCCGTAGTTTTAAAGATATAGACAGATTTATACCACTTTCGAGTGTTAAGTACTTAAGAGTGATGTGCGTTAAAAAATCGGGGCCCTGGAAATGGGACAAAATTCACTTTGATCCAAATATACAAAATGAGAAGCTATAAGAAACTTTAATCTTTGACACAATATTTTTGCCGATGGTACTAGATAAAAACAAAGCTCATATATTACATGATACTGTACTGTTTTTTGTGTAATCAAGAAAGATGATGTGTTTTAATTTATGTTTCGAAACTTCACAATACACAAGCAATTTTATAAAAGTCTGATTACCTCCACAGATGTCGAGAAACCTCCAGAATCTTCCGTAGCGGTGACCACCAACGAGTAGACATGTGGCTGCCTCAGGTCCTCGAAGTCTAGTTCCTTGGCCAGCTTGACTATACCCGAGGTGGGGCCGATGTTGAAGGTGCCGGCGCCCTGGCCTTGTGCCTTCAGTGTGTAGCGAATCTCCCGGTCAGCAAATGATTTCGCTTTCACAGAGATTATGCTGAAATCAGATGAATGTTTGATCAGGAAGAGTTAACATACACATACATACATACCGTCACGCCTCTTTCCCACAGGGGTAGGCAGAGAGTACTCTGTTCCACTTGCTACGAACCTGACATACCTCTTTCGCTTCATCCACATTCATCAACCTCTTCATACAATAAGAAGATTTAAGTCTGTTGATAAGTATACAAAAGTAGGTCGATATAATAACTGTTAACATTTTCTTGAGAATACACAACATGTTAAATCCTTTGTAAAATATAAGTAAATAAAGCAAATAGACGCGAAAATATGTCGGGCTTTAAAACCAATATACGTTATCACTGACTTTTTACAAAATTGTTGTTAACAGGAATAAAATAAGATCATAAGTTTGGCATAACTTCATGGTAAAGTAGAGCAACGAATTTTTTAACAAAACGCACGTATTTTTATACACAACAAATGATGTAAATAAATGTCACAATGGCGACCTAGGAATCAAATTGGCTGATAATACCTACATAGAAGAAGATATTCAACATACAATAGTGACATCAACTGAACAATTCTAAATCTGCACTACGCAATTCACGCTTCTGATGAACGTTTAATTATTTCACTACAATTGACGCTGACCACGGAACGGTGTCAATTGTTCATTACAGTTCTGCACTATTTTATTAAGAAGCACGTCAAACAGTTGAATAAGCAAAACTTCCGTGATTTATTAAAGTCAACAACCTCTGATAATATTGCAACAATGTATCGATTCAAACTTTCGCGATTTTCACACAACGAGGGAAACGTCGAGGTATTTACAAAAATACTTTTTGTTTACGTGATTAAGTACCGTTTTCGTATAATAATATTGCAACCACTTTACTTTTTTCCATTTTATTGCGGGTCCATCTAGGATACAGAATCTACACGATGGCGTGAAGTGACGACGAAATGCCACTTTGCGGAGGGTTTTATAATAATAATAATCATTTATTTCGGAAACAAAACATCCATAATTTGTTATTAACAATTGTAACCTTAAGTCTAAATTAATAAAAAAATGTTGGTTGCGTAAAAGGAAAGTCATTATTTTTGAACATTTATGGCTAGTTTTCTGCATCATAATGCTGTGCATGCTTTCCAATACCGACTTTAGCTTAAAGCAACCTTGTTTTAAGTCTTATTATGAGCACGCGATCTAACTACATTGTTGCGACGCCATGGATCAATGACATTCGTCTGGCCGCATTTAGCTTTAGTTAGCCGGTTCAAAAACTTTTTAAGAAAAATACGAATTTAAAACGCGGAGAATAGAGACGCGAAGGGTACGCTTATTTCTTTTTCCGGGTTAATAAGGACCCCACGCAATAAAAAAAAAACACTCGAGTTAATTTTAATCGATGTCGATTGCGCGCTCACGCGCTGGTTTATTATACGTGCAGGCACTTAAGTCTAGCGCTGACGCGTCACGTGGAGGGGATCTGCGCACCAGTGGCGTAGCGTCCATAGAACTCGATTCCCACTGGCATTTGGGCAATTTATTGTGCAGAATTAGAGGAAAAGGCTAGTTAAGTTCCCTTCGGCTTGCCTTCTGATATACTTGTCGCCACGCCACTGCTGCGCACCCACGAATACCGTATTTTATACTTCTGCGCATACAAGGTCAGCGCTAGACTTACGTGCCGGCACTTGTATTTGCTTCAAATAATAAAAGTCTTACTCAGAGTCTTTTTTCTGGTTTTCAGCGATCTCTGCCTCATAGCTGGGCAGGTAAAATTGTGGGGCGCGCTTGCCGCCGACGATGCTAAGTCGTTCCTCCGGCGTCGACTGGAAACGACGCTCGTCGACGCGACCACTCTGTAATGTACACGTTACTTATTATTATACATTAAATTCCTTGTCCGCATACAGAATATACACCGTATCATATTAAGCCCTTTTTCTAGCAGAGACAGTGACATTAAATAATAAAGGCGAAAGTAGGTACTAAGCGAATAGCTTTTTGCTCCTTTTTCATTTTCGCCATTTCGCTGATATGTAATTATATTTGTGTAGTATATTGTCATATGACCTACATACACATTTCAAAGAAATCGGTCCTACTAAGTCAGGCTCCAGTTCAGTTTCTTTTCATAAAATGTTGTTTCTCGATTTCATTAAATAATTTGGTCAACAATGAAGAAGCTTAGTAATGAAAGCTATATTAGTTGAGAGCTTTTGTTTAAGAAAGGATGTTTGAAATACGAAATTAATCAAAACAAATATATCGACATCTAGAATTATTAACATCCCAATTATATTTTTCTCCGAAATTTAAATATCGAACAGGTTTTGACAGTGCTTACGAATTTAAATTTTTCTTGATGTAAAATATTACTAGCCGTTAGTATTTTTATGTTTTGTTTGATTTAAATGTTTGCGAATACTACGGCGTAGAGCTCGTAGCACTATTCGTAGCAGTATCAACGTAGGCTTCGAATCGTGTACCTGGCTACGAATGCATTTACAAATTCCAGTTTGGAAACGGAATGATACACTAACAACCTTTGTTGTATGATAAAACAAAACTTAAAAACATTGGCAATTTTTTTTTTTTACACCTGTATGCCTACATCCAGTTAAGAAAATCGAAATTACTCAAACTGCTCTTTTAACTTTTGAAATCATCATTGCTAGAAGCAAAAATACTTAGGTACTACACACTATACGGTCGATAACTCGAAAATATCTCAGAGAAATCCCAGACAATTTCGTCAGCACGGGATTCAATTATGATTAAGCTTTACGTCCACTTAGACTTATCTACTGCTGGTCGGAAAGAGCCATATTAATAGAACCAATCATTTACCTGATCCTCAGCCTTCACATACAACACGTATTCCATATCCAACTGGAACGGATCTGTGCCCCTCGTGCGTACCACGCCAGAGCGTTCATCGACTTCGAACCGCCCTCCAGTTCGATCCCTCACGATGAAGTAATGGATGTTATGGTCCGTGTCAGGGTCCCGGGCTTGCAGCGTGAAGACGGGGGTGTTGGGTGCAGCGTTTAGCTGGACCACGGTCTGCATCGGTAGAGGTCGGTTGATGAAGTAAGGAGGCTCGTCGTTCACGTCCTTTACGTGGATGATGACGCGCTGGTTGTCAGTGTCTGAAATTTTTCGACATTTTCGTAAGATATGGAGAATGTTGCTGTTTGTCTATAATATAGACTCTATATTGAAATACTGGTTTGGTCACGTAGAGAGGATGGATGAAAGAAGATTAACTATAAACAGATTTATATGGGGAGTGTGAATGGGTGCGTTGGGAGGGGAAGGCGGACGTTCCGGGATCAAATTGGGGACATTTTGGAAAAAGGCCAGGTCAAGAGTACCCGAAACCGACGAGCATGTACGAAGAGATTGATGAATGTGGATGAAGCGAAAGAGGTATGTCAGGATCGTAGCAAGTGGAACAAAGTAATCTCTGCCTACCCCTGTGGGAAAGAGGCGTGACGATATTTATGTATGTATGTATTGAAATACTCGTAATCATTTATCATACAGATTAAAGTAAAGTTTCTTGCTGAACTGTCTTCTCATGAATGTAAAGCCACAAAGGGGTGTAAATAAACGCTATATGATATGCAATATCATCTACTGCGAAGACAAGTTTCTATTTCCATAACAAAGCATAGGTACGTTACTATGAAACGCTTCTACGCTATAAACAAGTTCCGTTTAGTTTCCGCGATCTAAGTTGCAATTACATTATCTGAACAAGGACTCCCTGAGGTTGTGTGGAATAATAGTTTAGGTGCGTGTGATCTGTTTAGAACGGGCTAAAGTTTATCGTAACAGGAAATTATGACAGCACACAAAGCTATCCGAAGCACAGAGAAGGACAAAGGACCTAACTAAATACGAAAACGTTTGAAGTGTTATAGAATTTCGTTACAAAAATGTAGTATAAGCTGTTTAAATAGTACGGGGTTACGGTAAAGCGCGCATACCAACGGCAGAAAGGACACTATGTAAATGTCCCCTTTGTCGTTTCGCGGGGGCAATGCTCAGCTTACATAGCCCTGATACTTTCTCCGCTTATCTCGAGCCAAACGCCCGCACTGAATGCTTAGGCGTCGTTACATTCTGAATTAATGGGATTTTTAACTCCCCATGGCTTTCTTTTGCGGTTGCAATCGCTTTGTTTTTGCCTGTCTATGTGTAAGCCAGTTATCTTTTGAAGCAAAAAGCGCCATTCATAATCAGGTATTTTTGTAATTGGAAAGTTTTTTCAGCTTTAAAAAACCCAGTCAGTAATACAATCTGCTATTTTACTTTTCTTCTCTGTGCTTTCTAAATTATACCATCACTGTGCTAAGGCGTCCCCCTGCCATTTCCTTGTTTCTGGGATTGTATTTCAAAACTTAAAATAATACTTATTTAATAATACATTACACCCGAGGGTGGTGAAATAAAGAACGTCTCAGATCGCAGGAACTTGTCGCACGAGCCAAAGGCGAGGGCGATAAACATGCGACCTGAGGCATTCTTTACCACCACCCGAGGTGTTCACATAATTTTACGTCTTCCCCTGGCCAGGAAGTGGAAATTTCCGCTCCCGTAGCGAGCTGTAAATTGCTACTTACTGCCCGGGGCGACGTAAAGTAACATTAATGCTTCTGTAAATGTAGCGCGTAGGTGAAAAGTGCCTATAATCTATTTTATGATGATATACTTACATTTCAATGCCACTGTTGGATTAGTTGCATGAAAAAAAAACAATATACATTATTTACCCATCACCAAAAACGTTAAATAGATTAATAGCTACATGTTATTCAGAATACAGAAAATATATTACAAAGTAATAAATAACAAAAGAAGTCGCCACAAAACGGTTTCATTTCATTACATGGCCTTGTTTACGTCCGTTTGCCAATTTATATCAAATGCCTGGGAGCGGGGACAGCAAATTTAAGTAACGACATAACGCTATGACCACAGCGTACAAATAACACCATTATCAAACATTGCGTCTAATATCCCGGATCCTTTCCGTCCGCCGGGATTTTCGTAAATCCGCAATATAAATCCGCCGTTTGGTGTAATCCTATTCAACGGCTCTAGTTTCGGGCCTAGTTTCACATTGCTACAGTACATTGACTCGGATAGCCTCGTTATTAGCTTATTCAATGAAATATTGCATAATTTATATGTCAACTTCGAACACGGCTATAAAACAAGAGATACAATTAACGCCAACAGCCGTGCATGTTAATTTTCAGTAAACTTTTCACCAAAAGCGGGAGGAATATTTTATTATACACACTCGTAGAAGCTCTCCTCTGCGATTTAATAATTGTTTCATTTTTGTTTTGGGTCCGAACAAAAAAGAAACTTTTAGCGATATTATTATTAAAAGAACGAAATGATTATTCTCATTATAATTCAGTCTATAGATCAACATTCTTTCATAAAATTTAGACCCTCTTTATGTATGAATTAATTGATTACTCGATTTATTGCGTACAAAACCTAAATACATAATTCACATAAGTTTCTTTGACAACCACCGAGGCGAATGGCCGTGTAGGGGTGCATTGTACATAGAGAAAACTGGACGTTTGCCAAAAATACCGCCATATGTACCTACCTACAATATGTACGTACAAGTTGTAGTAGTATGTTTTGTTTGTATCCGTACACGAACTCGTGCTTTGTTGATTTGTTGTACCTATCACTAGGTAGTTGTTAACTAAATTTGGAGATCAGGTTATTTAATTTTTCTCTTTGCATTTCCGTACCTCAATAGGAATGGAATGCTCATAGGATCACTACAAGTTAGTCCATACGTTTGTCACAGCTAATTTACTTTGTATCTACTGGGTCCATCAAGTTTTTACCTAGGAATCCATAAAATGTATTTTTGTGATTGTGACATACACACAGACATGTAAGTAAATTTATATGTGACAAATTATTTTTTTTTGGCAAGAACGCGTACTGTGCAACACATTCATAATATTTTATTATTTTTCTTGACACTTAGTCATATACCTACCAGTAGATCATCAGTCTATTTTCTGTCTAATAAAATCTAAGGAATCTAGTAAAGAAAACTTGTCACTAGTAAATACCCAGCCAACAACCCGCCGCACTACCCTTATGCCTTCGCTTGGCCGCGCGCCAACCCCCATTGATAATATCAGCCTGCCAAGATAAAGCCTCTTTGAAAATATGGCAAGTGTCAAATTACTAATCGTCTAATGCAGTCAAACATTCAAAATTATACTGCTAAAACTTTTTATACTCATTGAATAGCATAGGAAGTGGTCAGGAAAGGCAGAAATACATAGCGTGGCTATGTTACGCGTCATGCCCACCATACTTATTTTAAACCGAATACAAAAATGAGCGATTCTCCATTCGACTGTCTGTTTTATTTTTATCAGTATTTGTACACGAGTCAAAGGATAAAAGACACCAAAGCGAGTAGAGTAGTGTAGTTTGCTACGAGCAACTTCGCGAAAAGCTGCGCGAACAGAGCTGCATATTTCCTTCACGCAAATGAGAATTTCTGAAAGTTGTTAACAAATCCACCGTCCCCAATGTCCCCATACGTTTAATATATATTAATCCTCAAGGCCTCATACCCATACTTACGAGGACGTCCTCAAATCTACCTATGTTATTTATGCCAGTCAGACTACCTACACTGAGTAGGTACCTATACACTTCTTTTTTCTTATTTAAGCAACTGAAAATGAACTGTAAATCCTACTTAATATTATAAATGCGAAAGTTTGTGAGTGACGATGTGAGTGAGTGTGTATGTTTGTTCCTTCTTCACGCTAAAACGACTGGACGGGTTTAGATAAAATTTGGAACGAAGATAGCTGGTACCCTAGATTAAAACATAGGCTAGTTTTTATCCCGGAAAATTGTAGTTCCCGCGGGATAGCGATAAGCATATCAATTGCTAATTCTACGCGGACGAAGTCGCGGGCAGAAGCAAGTGTTGTATATATATAAACTAGCTGTTGCCAGCGACTTCGTCTGCAAATAATCCGTTTATCGCTATCCCGCGGGAGCTACGCAATTTTCCGGGATAAAAAGTAGCCTATGTGCTATTCCAGACTTTTCTCTATCTATGTGCCGAATTTCATCCAGATCCGTTGGGCCGTTCTGGCGCGATTGAGTAACAAACAAGCCAACATCCATCCATCCATCCATCCATCCATACTTTCGCATTTATAATATTAGTTAGATACATTACATTAAATACGCCTATAATTTTATTTATTTATTTCATACAACACAATTATCAATGCCCAATACGATAAAGTAGTAATAAAAATACAGTATGGGTATAACCTAACTAATTAGGATAACAAATTTTGTACAATGCTAGACTTGCGAATTCATTCAGAGTACAACAGAATATGTCTAAGTCCTCTGCAATAAGGTTGAGAGTGTGGAGGGCACGAGTGAGCGGCACCTCGCGCAGCAGGTTAGTGCGCGCGCGCAGAATAATTAAAACCTATAATACTTTAGCGCCACCTAGTCATCGATTAAATAAACTACCGCTACGTCTATCGCTATACATAGCTTCCTAACGCAAATGCATAATTATACACTTTCCAACACTTTTCAAATGGGCTTCGGGCCTCTCTCTGGCATCTGCCTGAAAGGAGATCTCTCTAAAATTGTGGGATATCCCAACAGTATCTACCTGCATTTGTTTTTTATATATTAAGCTTGTACAACGATCGTTTTCCAGCTCATTCCTAGTCCCATTAAAATTGCATACTAGTCTGATGTTGTTTACGAGTAAGAACAAACATGCTAATTTTAAAGTCAGTTTAAAAAGAAAAGTGTACTAATTACTGTGTAACCGCTAGGTTCAGTGTAGCGGCAGCAGCTTCACGACATAAATTCTCCATACCGCACCACATTCTCACGTCAAATTTAAATCATAATACAATATGACGCGAATGAGATTTGCATAAATTCTAATTTCTCACGTGGTACGCTTAATTATCAAGAGCAGTGACACTCGAATCCCGTGAAATACGGCAGGTTTTAATATCGTAGCGTGCAGCCGGGCAAAGTTCACGCAGGTGGTACTGGTACCCCCTTTCTCATCCTCCCGTGGACCGTGGGGCCTTTACTCCAATGGGCGGGTTGGAAATTGTTTGCGCATGGCGCATGCGTACTCTGCTACCGCGTGCTTTCCTCGTGGTCGCGCGGCGTGCCGACTAAGGCAATCAGATTACCTGCCACTGACTTTTTAATTTTTTTTGCATGTCGAGTGCTTATTAGCGTCATGCTCATAATAATAGGTAAGGATATTGAGTTGACAGGTCGAATATATGCAAAGCGGTTTATTTTAATTGGATGGCTACCTACTTGTCTATTGAAGAATAATATTGTTATGCGGTTCTGGTTTCTACATAGCTCATTTGATTTCCAACTTTATTATATTAACCATATGGACCTATATTGAAGCATAATATGACAGCGAAACTAACCTGCAAAAACTAAAACAAAAAAAACATAATTAGGACTTTTTATGACTTGTACGGGATCCGTTACATTAAGTCGTCAGGCTATACATTCCTAATCCTCCTATTCCCAATTCCTATATAGGTACACACATAGGTACAAATACATAGGTATTTCCTTGGTGGATCATTTGTAGACATGTAATCTCATAATCTCAATACAAATACAAAAATATTTCTCAAATCTCAAACTCATAAAATCGAGCAGCCAATGTCAAAATTAGCTGCCATTCTTTAGTACCATGTCGCTTTAAAGTGATAGCCACATGTACTGTAGGTAGCCTGCATGTGCCGTCCTACAAGATTGACAAATGTGCTATTAATAAATTAAAAAGTGATCACTGATCACTGATCAGATATTTTGGACGTTGCCCATACAGCAGACTCATGTTCAATGCAGTAAATGAATAGCCAGTGTCTGCAGACTTCTTTCGGCGATGTCATAGCGTTTTTGCAAAACACTGTTTAACGGAACTTCCATCAAACTTCGCTAAGGAGTGATCAATCAAAATTAGAAATTGTGTACACAACTCTTGATTAATGACGAAAACTCTACCAAACGATTTCCAAAGTAATTCGGAATATAGTGTCTTAAATATCAGGTTTCTAATAGAAATTCAGCTCAGGATTTTAATAGAAATTAGTAAGCGAGTAAAATCTCAGAATATGATAGGTACCACTGGACAGATAAAGGAAATAGAAAAAGAACGATTTCAAAATGCACACTCAGAGATTGTTAAAAGTTAGATTAAACTAGTCCTCTACGTTGGCAACGCATCTGCAATCCCTCCGGGGTTGCGGATGTCTATGGGCAGTGGTGATTGCTTACCATCAGGTGACCCACTTGCTCGTTTGCCTTCCTATTCACATAAAAAAAAAAACTTATTTTGAATTACTTGGTCATATTTTATGAAACGTAATAATTTACTTGGTGTCCGCCGAAACAAACACTTCTTTTAAATGAAATTTTAATACGGACCTGCTCACACCAAATGTTTAAATATCAAACGAACTTACCAAGTGAAGTTCGATGATAATTATGTGAGCAGTTTCATTCGACGCAATCCATGAAACTTTTATTTCACAGAACAGACTTTACATTATTCACATTGCATTAAAAGTTCCGAATACGTAGGTACGAGTATAGTTACACCCGTACCTACACAGCATAGTTATGCTGTTCTACGTCTGTGATTACCTGCAGTCCAAAGAACTTAGTCTGCATTTTACTTCGCTTACGTCTCCCTCGCTCATGGATACCAATTTAAAGAACCATAAATTCAGCAGAATCTGTATTAGATACCTACTTGCAATTCTACTTAGAGTAAGTACGAGTATAAAGAAAATTGTAATATTATTCACAGCTCTCCAAATCCATTTAGAAGAGCTAAATTAAATTTTATTTATACGACCATTTTGTGACGACTTCTAAAATACTTATTTTATAATACTTAGACCCGTTTCTTTCGATCCAATGTTAATGTGCATGTTAACTCGGAACCATACCTGAAAAGAAAAAGAACAATTAATTCAGTGTCAAATAGTAAATTCTTCAGAGAAATGGAAAACTCATTTGGACTTAACACTCTTCATCAGCACAAAAAAACTAACTCGGAAATAAAACCTGAGTAGGTAGTAGGTAAATATGGAATCTGTGTAGCAAATATAAAGCTAAGCTACCGACTAAACATTGTTGAAAACTTGAAATGTCTTCGTGTTGCATCGAAATAGGTCACAGTTGTATCGTAGAGCAGAAATACAATTCTCAGGAGGTTCTCAAGTTAGTTACTGAAGCTAAGTCGGCTCGTTAGGTGAATAAATGATGTGACTAATCTAACCAGTTGCCTTGTATACATTACTAGCGACCCGCCCCGGGTTCGCACGGTATATTATGCATGTATTATACATATAAACCTTCCTCTTGATTCACTCTATCTATTAAAAAAAACCGCATCAAAATCCGTTGCGTAGTTTTAAAGATTTAAGCCTACAAAGGGACATAGGGACATAGGGACAGAGAAAGCGACTTTGTTTTATACTATGTAGTGATTATAATATACATTACATATTATAACAGTGTCTAGTAAGAAATAGCGCATTGCACAGCTCAGTCGGAGAACGAAAACATTTTAGGTACAAAATATTTGTTCCCCGATTATGGAACACGCTAAATACCGGAGCAGAAACATAGCTACTAAAATTAGAGTCAGCGCCAGTGCCATTTAATTAATACTGGTCCTAAATGCACGATAAACGCAGAATAGGAGCACGTAAAATATTATCTGCGCTATGTAAAATACCACCTTCTTGTCACCTTAAGGGTCTACCCCGTAAGGTATAAAGACGCGATTTGTGTATATATGTATGTAAAATATATACATATTTTCACCTAAAAATTACAATTAAATTTTACAAGGATTAATATCTGAAATCTTGAGGTCAATGATATTACATATGAACTGGGAGTAGATATGTCACTACCGCGCCCGAGTTGAAGATTCATAAATGACCCAATTGTCTCATTTATCTCAAACAAGCCACAGTATGAGTACCTAGTCTGTGACAGTCAATGTGACAGTTGACAGAGGGAACGTTTTTCAAACGCAATTTACTAGGAATGTAACATATCTATACTTGAGGTCCTTTCGTTACAGAGGTCTATTTACATTACATGATAAAAAACAAGAAATAAAGGAATACGGCTACCAGGCTAACAAAAACGCTTCTGGACTATTTGAATATAAATAAGCTGGTAATTGTCTTGTCATAGAAATGACGTATTGCAATCGATTAACGAAAGCAAACTATTGCGTGTTTCAGTCAATTTGCTGGGTCATTTGAGGGCGCCAGAGTTGGAATACGGGCCCTTCCATAATAGGGCAATTAAACAGTCAGTGCGGGGCTTCATTAGCCCGATACGGGCTTCCATCACCTACGAACACTATACCGCTTAATCTACTTCGAAAAAGTCCTGGGAAGGTACTTGAAAGGCATCCTTCCTAAAAATCGCTGACTGGAAATGAACTACTGCAGCACTAAGTATATACTTCTCGTAACCATTAAATGTAACATAACGTCTTTTCCGGAGAGTCGAAAATACGATGACGGATTGTTTATCAACGATTAAGACAAGGATAGATGAAGCAACGTTATTAACACGCACGACAGGACCGTGTTTATTTTAAAAATTTATGCAGACTTAAAATATTTATGGCAGGCTAGAGATTTCAAGCGAAATTCCTGAAACAAACCCACATCACAGGAAAGCAATAAAGCTCCGTACTTATTGCTCTATAAGCAATTTTTTACGCCCATGAATCCCTTTATTTGACTTGTTTTAAGGCACATTCTTCCATTTAATTTGCGCATAAAAAAGCCGCAAACTGTTTATCGCCATTTCTTAAGAAAATATGATGGAAAATGTTTCATTCGTGAGATTAGATACATCAATCTTGCTACGTACCTAAAATTGCCGTCAAAAGCTATTCGGAACTAAGTACCTACAGCGGTAGTGACCAATTTTCCGAGAACGGGCGCTTGGGGCGACAGCGGCGCCGTGTAGGGCGGGTGGCCGCCGCACAATGAAATCTCGTCTAACTGAAAAGACGTGCAATTGACAGTTTTGCCGATGCCGTCTCCCTCGCGCCGACAACGACACAAAACGGGCGTCGAGGATTGACAATATCATTAATCAAAATCTATGAACGCCGGAAATTTTCAATCCAATTGCATAACTAGACAGGCCAAACTTCTACTGTAAACGGACGTAAGGCCAGTGGTAATTTCATTTTCGTTAGCTTAGGGATCGAGACCAGTTACAACTGAAATGGAATAAATTTTGCGCTGATGAGAAACTTACTCTCATTACAAGGTTTAATTTAACTTACAGTATTCGTATCAAATCTCGCAAGTCTAATTTGCAAGTATAGATTGAATGATAATGCAAGTGTCAACTAAAAGTACCGTCAGCAAAAAAATGGGGTAGAAAAAGTTTTTGAATGGAGTGTCTACTAATGCCAATTTTCGAGTACACCTAATTGATTTCTTTTGACTTAAACATTGTACTATAATTATAATTATACAAAATAATACTACGTTTATGGATTTAATCTTATATAGGTACCCACGCAATAATGTAAAGGGTACCTGAGACGACTTTCGGAAAATACTAAAGCCCACGCACGTCACGTCAGGTCAAACAAAAGCTATGTACAAATTATTTACTCAAGTGCTCTCTACAGAATGTATCGTGTTCATAATCTTCTACAACAAAAGCGGCATTAGTTCGAGATGAGCTCGGAAAAATCCTGTCAAGTGTGATTGGAGGACCACACAAAGGGTATCGCTTTGACCGCTTACTTAGAGAGCGACGCGTCTACGAAATGGTGCGATGAAGGAGTTGAAGCCCTAAATAAATATTTGAAGGGTTGTATAACACGATACATTTATGTTAAGTTTACATTTACTTACATTTTATATTGCCAAAACGTAGCCATGAAACAGAATCTACTTAAAGCTAAGGAAAATGATGTAAAAACATACAAAAGTTCAAGTCATGATCTTTTCATGCGTATAAAGTAGATAGATAAACACTTTCATGAACTAAATCAAACTTTCTTACGTCGAAACGTCTTAAAACACTTTACGTGTGCAAATATTGTTCACCTACCGTATTACATGGTATTACCTTAACACGCGTGAACAGTTAACTAGCTAGCCCGCCACTGTCGGTTACCCTATAAAAGTGTACGAATAGCGCTATATAACACAGAGGGGCCCATAAAGCGTGTTCACAATGAACACCTGTCGTTAGGTCGTTACAGCACGTGCCCACTGCACACGGGCGGCTAATGATATAGAACTACTATACGGCTAATGCTACAGAACGTAGAACTGTTCAACTAATGATATACAGCCTCGCCCACGGTGCGAGAGCAGTAGCCGTTCATTACGCCAAGTGCAGCTAATAACCGTCAGCTATGCAAGTTAAATGACATTATGAATCAACCTGGTTTTCGCAATTAAAGTAAAAATATGAGAAACTTTTAATAGTTAAGAATAAATATTACGTTTATTCATACTGGGGTGGATTAATGATCTTGTCCAATAGGGGGCACGTAAGATTTTACTTTACCATCCCCGGCTCTTTAGAAGGTACCTTACGTACTTAATGGCATAATGAATGACTGTAGGTCACGTATTTGAGCCTCAGGTATGACAAACAAGGTGTGTACAGACACATAAACATATTCGTAGCACCTCATAGTACAGCGCGCGTCTTGGTAAGCATCAATTAGATCCGCCCGACGCCTTTAAAACGTTTAGAAGTCTGGAAAATTGGTTTATTAGTCGCGTAAACTAGTGCTGAACGCAATGGGACACTTCCATTACTCCGATGTCCGGACGCCGCCGGTTCAATGTCCGGTCCGCTCTATTTTTAACCCACACTAGCCCGTCGCCGCACACACACCGAACACATGTTCGGATCTAACAATGCGCCCATTTCCGATAGTACTCACTCTCTGACCTTTCGTAGAAATGTTTACCCATTCCCACTAATTTAGTTATGACAAAAAAGTAGCAAATTTACATAAGAGTTCAGAATTCATCTGAATTTTCCTCACGTATTGGCGCAGGTTCTTCTCTAAATGAAGCCGTTTTAGTAACTAATTAACCGGGAATTGTGGCGTATTTTCTGCAATGCTCGCTAACAGTCACCAAATCGTGCTTGTATAAAAGCTAGTGCCGCCATGTGATAGTACGATAATGAGCTTTAATATGTGTGTGTAGTGTGTGTTGCTATATTATGGTCACAAAGTTAATATAGTTGCATTTATGCACAAAAATAAAAATGTCTGTCTGAAAAATATTTATATTCTTACCTAAGTACTCTCCCAATCAATAAATCAAAGATGGTGGTTACCATTTCAACTTTTGTAATTAATATTCTTGGTAACAATCTAAATAGCTAGTGGAAACAACAAAAGTCAGGTAATTTGTCTGGCAAGGGGAGCGCATGCAAAACTTTGCGCCTTCGCGCCCGCTGCGCCCAATCGATAATGCCGTCTCGGCCACGGCTACGAACCGCCATCTTAGCTAACGTTATCACTTCTTAATACGCACATTAGCTGTAAATTCTTACTTAGAATTTCATATTCAACACGGATATATTAGAAAAAATTTGAAGCAATTAAAGCATCCAGGTCTTAGAGACTGACGTCTATAAGCCTATGTCAAATTTTCCCAAAGACTAAGTATTTTACTTATTGCCTAGCTAGTAATAAATGACGTTATTCTTTAAAGCACCTTTACACAAAAAGCGGCGTTGAAATTATGAAAATCGTAACGATGACCAAAAAATGACGAGAAAAAATAAAATGTACGCCCCCAAATTTAATGCAATTTTCTCTTCTTTGTGGTTATAGGTAGTGTTTTTATAATTTGTTTGTTTACAATGTGTGTTTTAAATATTCCAGATAAAATTCGGTAACATAAAATGATATTACACCTCTTTGATTTTACATTTATGGAGCAAAAAATACGATACCTGCTATGGGTGGTGTAGGGGTATAGCACGCGTCACGGATGACGAGGACCCGGGTTCGATTCCCGGCCATAGCTTTACTTTTCGGATTTTTCTATGTGTTCTAATTTTCAGTGTCGTTTAGAAACGAGAACATTGTTTTATTATTTTATTGTATTTAATATTATGTTAATTCACTGTACTAATTAAACAAACGCGCGGTCGTTTTGGTGGCAGGGGACATGTTAAGCCGTCCACCACAACGGTAACCGTTGAATGTAATTCTGGCAACCACCCTAAGGATTAACGTGTGGGTGAATTTGTCCGTGTGACATATGACAAGCACTTACTTTTTTTAAACATTTTAATTCTTCATCCACGAGCAAAACAACTGCAATGGGTAGGCAGCTATACGTTTATGCAAGGGGCTCCTATAAACTTACTTGTCCCGGCTCCTAAAATATGTAGATGGATATAGGTATGTACCTATCGCACAACATACGGTAAGAGAATAGAAAATCAGAGCGCCCCGGGGCGTTGCGACGCATATTTGACAACCCCTGGTAAATATATGCGGTTCATGTATGACGAGTCATAAGCGACTTTAACACATAATCACACAAATATATTAAGTATAGTATTTATTTGACACAAAAATAATCTACAAATATATTATAGTGCCAAAAAGCATAAAAACTTCTTAAGATTTGACTAATAAGAATGCTAAATAAACCCTTTTTTTGGGCTTCGCCACAGTCGCGCAATAACCTCATGATCTTGATCATTATTTGAAATTACAAAGATGTATTTGTATAATTTATAAGTAAGAGGTAACACCGAGCACGTCTGAATGGTTTATTTATCTCACTACATAATTCGATTAGTGGTCTTGAAACATATTCAGCCATCCTTCGATTGGCGATATTGAAACTATTGAAAGTATCTAAGAAGAATAAAGTTTTTCTAGCGGCAGCACACGTATCGTTTAGCGCTCGAGACACGCCCGCTGCGGAACCGAGCTCTTACAAGGAGCAACTTCCTAAACTCATCAGCTAGCCCCGAGCCCGCAACATACGCAGGGTCACCAAGGCTACCGCCATTTTTATGCCAACACACTCCAATTTACGCATCGGAATTGAATCCTATACCCACAGCATAAGTCATGTAAAGTGATCCGGTGAAACGAGGTGCATTTTTCAGAAAGTTTCCCGACCGTAAACGAATGTCATGTGATATGTTACAGTTAACAATTCTGCCAACCCTAGCCGGCGAGAGCGCTAGCTTTACTTGAAGCAAACTTTCTTGTACGTTTTACTTCAACTTCCCCTGATATATCGTACTAAACTGACATTTAAGGCCAACTCGGGACAGCGTATTTTTGTAATAAGAATGCTCGTAAGGGTCGTATGTTTTAGCAAAATGTCAATTTTATGTGTACATACATATTAATGTCAAAACAATCGGAAATACTTCAGCTGGTGGTTGAGTTGTTTTTTATATGAATAGGAAGGCAAACGAGCAAGTGGGTCACCTGATGGTAAGCGATCACCACTGCCCATAGACACCCGCAACCCCGGAGGGATTGCAGATGCGTTGCCAACCTAGAGGGCTAAGAAGAAATGCCTCTTGTGCCTGTAATTTCTCCGGCTGTCTTACTCTCCACACCGGAACACAGCATGCAAGCATTGCTGCTTAGCGGCAGGATTAGCGAGTAAGATGGTGGTAGCGATCCGGACGGACCTTGCACAAGGTCCCCGCGCAGGTTAGTTTGATTGAACAAGTGAACACACACACACCTGTAAATGTGTTGCTAGATTTTTTTAATTTTGTTTTCATCACACTTGCTCGTAAACGGTATCAAAACATACAGGTTAACTTGGCCGCAACGCCCCATATAAAACCCTCGGGCTATTTTTATTACCATGAAACCCTCGGGCGGTAAGTAATTTTTTTTTAATTTCTTGCACTGCCTTACAATTCAGGTTCAAGTTCAACCAAAGAGGTGCATTAGCTCGAAATTAAAACTTTATCTAAAAAAATTATCTAAACAGGAATTTAATTGAAATCTCGCTAGATAAATACAATACTAATATTTATGATAAAAAATTTAATACTTTTTTGTATAAAATGTTGAATTTTCTTTTATTATATGCCATGGCATAAAACAACAACAACATACAACCATGGTTGTAAACGTCTTGGCTTTTAACTTAACGTTCTTGAACGCAACATTTGTATTATCTGTGGCTGAAAGCGCGCCATCCGCTTAAAAAAAAAACATTCCCGAACTTGTACAAATTGTTGTGTTGACTTGTTGAGTTATTTAATACCTAATAAAAGTAATGAAAAATGTCGTCGTCGTCTGAAGAGTGCGATTTAAATGCAACACCACTGGATATTATCCAAGCAGCAAAAACCATTAACGAAAATCTTTTACCGGCGAAGTCTAAGGAGCGGTATTTAGCTGCGTACGACCAATTTATACAACAGAAACGCGAAAAGAAAACAAGTTCGTTTTCTGAAAATGTTTTCCTGGCATATTTTGGTGAATTGGCGAATAAATACAAACCATCATCATTGTGGAGCACTTACTCTATGTTGAAAACCACTCTCCAATCTAAAGATTGTGTCAACATAAAAGAATACAATACGTGAAGTTGACGGCATTTTTAAAAAGGCAATGTATGCCTTAATTTTAATAATTGTACAGTCACTATAAATTTTAATAAATAAGTTTTTTCTGCCTTTTCATTTTATTTATTTACTCGCAAATGTGATGAAAAACATTGTATGTTTCACGGGCGGTACGGGAATTACGAACCTCGACTCAAAAAGCCCTCAGTCTTCGACTTCGGGCTTATACTAGAGCCTCGATCGTAATTCCTTACTTACCGCCCTTAATACACAATGTACTATTGGCGAACGTTACCACACACTCGGCTATACATTATTCAAAGTGTACGGCGTCAAAGAGGTGAATTAACTTCGAACCATAAATTAGGATAAAAAATCTTCTCGGGTGTTCAATCATCTGTCAATCATAACTCAACCATCTGTTGAAATATTCCCGTATTATTCTAATACACCTTGTATACTTATGTAAATTTACCTTTTAATACAGCCTCATCCTGGATTTTTACAGTGAAAGTAGGTTAATAATTGTTTGCTTCAACGCTTTGATCTCGCAGGCAATGTAACGAGCATGATAACGTTTTTTGAACCCCAAAGAAATGGCCGGTGAGTTGAAAATTATGAAAAAATACAATTGAGGGAAGTTTCAATGGACGTGTTTAACGATCCAATTAGAGGCAGTGCGGAAGAAAATCTGCTTTTACATTGCTTTCCTTAATGCGGAATGAAAAAAGAACACTATCACTATATTTGTTATAGACATTATCCTCAAGGTGAAAGTGATATCACAGTGTCAAACTTAAGTCGTTATAGTTTACATATACAGAAACAAAATGGCATAGACGTGAGGTCTCGTATGTTCGTTCCTTTGATATTTCCCCGGAATGTCAGTTGTAGAGAAACCTGATATGTGCGTCAACACATTACACAAAATAAGGTACCTACAGCTACAACCCTTCATTTGCCAGCGACAAAATACAAGTGTTAAGCGTACAAGGAAATTTTCGCGATTGTAGGTATCATCTGCCTCAAGTGCTTTATAAAACTCACGTCCCTCGCAGACGTCTCAAAAGGGTATTTTGCGAAGAGGACGCGTGCAATGACTCCGAGGGTTACAATTCCAGCAATCTTTCCACAGCTTCGAAATCACTCCCCATTTTTTTATAACCCTTCTGGGAAAACAAACCGAGCGAGTTTACAATAGCGCTATGAAAATGTAGAAGCACGTCTTTAGAACGACGATTTAAATGCCTGTTTTATGCTGAAGGAAAATTTGCGGAGGTAATTTTTAATATACTTCAGGTGAGGGGTAAAATGAGGAGTTGAAAATGCGTGCCATGTTGATTGTTTTAAAGCTGGACTACAATTTAGTATGAAGGGTTTTATGCGGGCGGAAAACACAGCTGACGACAAAGCGGACGCAATAAACCTCGCTATAGCGGAACGAACGCACAAACAAAAGCTCTGGTTCTGTCTCAATAAAGCTTCAGCAATTTCGTTACCAACTGAAAGACCGAGACAACCAACTGAAAAGTGAGGCAGTATACTGTGGTACGAGTATATATACATGTAGTAATAGTATTAGCACGATTTTGGCACGGAACCCGCAATGCACGCTTAGCTACATCACATTAGGTACTTATACTCGACATAACTAAGCATTTACTAACCACGTCTTTCTGAGAATTTAGTCAAACATTTTAGGTCGACTTTATATGCTTGATCATGCCGAGCTTTACGCTTTAGCCTTGACACCCCCTAAACTTTAACGCCCTAGGTGGTCTTAGGTATAATACGATTATATGAGTATCTACTTATAATCCTGCTGGTTTCTGAAAACAGGCGCCCTAAGAATTCAGTGTCTAAATAATCACGAACCCTATAGGCCGTCAAGCACTGCTAAACGTAAGTGGAGTGTGGACTTTAAAAAACTAAATTTTTAGGAAGAAAAAAACGTAAAAAAAAATTGACGGTGTTTTAGCCAAAATCAGGAACAAAACATTTTAACCAACAGCACCACAACATTGCGTCCGATTTATACTTACTCCAACAATTCAGTATTTCCGCTCACGTTTCATTGTATTTGCATTTTATAAAGACAGCTCATTTTGGTACCCCAATATTTTTATTAAAGCGTATTTACCTTAACGCGTCCAATTAAACGTAAACAGTTGTATTATTCATTCTGTGTGTGACAAAGTAAGAATAAGGTTTGTTGCGGTTGTGCAACGTAAAAGCACCATAAATCAAGGGATTCACGCAATTTCTTACGAGAAGGAAGCGTGTTATTTTCCGCAAGAAGTTGAATCTATACATTCATTTTCTGTATTTTATTATAACGCAAGTTAGATTATTTAATAAATAATAAAAATGCTCTGGCTAGCTTCGTTCTAATCAGACTATTTCTAATGGTCAAATCGTGACGTATATGAACAAAGAATTGATCACTACATAGTATAAAACAAAGTCGCTTTCTCTGTCCCTATGTCCTTATGTATGCTTAAATCTTTAAAACTACGCAACGGATTTTGATGCGGTTTTTTTATAGATAGAGTGAATCAAGAGGAAGGTTTATATGTATAATACATGCATAATATACCGCGCGAAGCCGGAGCGGGTCGCTATAGTAACCTATATTACGGAAACTTGAGTAAATGACTCACAACGCACTACCTAACCTACTGGTACTAGAGACTTAAAAAGTGAATCGTCAAAAGGCACATTTCTATTACGTGGGTGAATTACCACGGGCACGAGCAATTTAATAGCAACACAAAGACTGTAGAAACAATGTTCCACAATGCAAAACATGGCCACTGACGGGTGTTTGAGGATTCCACCCCAGAAGTAGTAGAGAACCGAAAGACAAATAGCTCTAGTTGAATAAAATACGAACTGAATACTAATACTGTACACAAAGTTGTTTGTACAGGATTCAAATTGCAGTAAAGCAACTGTCCAGGGTCTAGGGAATATAATGCGAGCAACACTTTGCAAAAACAAAATTTGAGTATTGCTGTATGTAAAATTTGCAGCGCAGTTAATACAAGCGACCACGTCGAAGCATTAACCGTGATTGTACGCTGCAGCTTGCATGCTTCGTAATAATTTCAACGAAATTTAACAATTAACTCTCCGCCCAGTGTTTCATGCT
This sequence comes from Pandemis heparana, assembly GCA_963854515.1. Taxonomy (NCBI): domain Eukaryota; kingdom Metazoa; phylum Arthropoda; class Insecta; order Lepidoptera; family Tortricidae; genus Pandemis; species Pandemis heparana. The sequence goes on along the minus strand of OY978008.1, from coordinate 10,669,979 downwards.
GAAAACAGTCAGCCTTTTGTAAAAGCAATATTTTCCTTATCAACGACTACATTTTCTTTTCCATTTTAAATACGCTGTTTCATGCTAACGCACTTACTCGTATTTAATTAAAATTAAAATGAATAAACTGAAATTTCAACGTCTTTTTTTTAAATAATGAAATTCACCTGTTACCGTGACCTTCCATGTTATCGGTCACTTGTAGTCTTTAGAACACTTAGAACGGTCACCAATAAATTAAACACGCTTAGCGCTTTACAAGGTTTAAACTATAATCTGAGCGTCTAAACAAATCGTAATATTGGGTCAGCGGACAACAATGGCGGCCAATTAAAACTCTACCACGCAAACAAGCTATTAAGGCACTACCGCGAGGAAACTCCATTATTCACTTACGTGCTCGCCCCGGAAAACAGATGTAGGAGCTCCTCAGAATGCAACAAACTAGCCCGAGTTTACCACTTATATACAGGTGCACCATCAAATCCTTACTTTGTCAGTCACGGCATAGTTTGCAGAAATATCTACAGCTTAAGTGTCCGAGCGATGTGCTCTTGCAAAAGGTTGGTGTTTTTCCAATGCTATCTTTAGTATTATAATTGGGTATATTTATCATTACTTACTTATTTTAGCAACATTTAAGTAGTATATCAGTGTGACTTAACAAAGCTAAGTTTCATGTTTCAAAAAACAGTTTCTAAGTAACTGCAAGCTCTTACGCCAACAACCCGTCATGAGATGAAACTGATATCGGTCGAAAGATAACATTTTACGCGAGTATCCTATCATGATGTAGGTATACGTATACTAACATATTTATGTGTTTGTTTTGTTCCAGTCCTCTGACAGTATTTGAGATTGAATTTGCAAACGTTGGTGCTTCCATTTATTCGCAAACTTACCAAATTGCAAGGAATATTTATTTTACTTTGCCTGTCGCATGTCCGCCCAGACATGGATTCCCTTCTTGAAATGTGGGGTTTACGCTAACTGGTGTCCCCTGCGAGCCGTTGCTGCATATATTAGGACGGCCGCTCAACGAACGAGAGCGTGAAGGCGCAGTAATGTTGTTATATGACTATGCCAACTCCTCGCTGTGCGGAAATGCCTCAAGCGTTTGGGTTTTCGCCGTTAATGCGTCCCGGGCTGAATAACGAGGTCATTATTATTTAAGTTACCTAGAGAATGAACACTGTGGAATACTAATTATCTTAAAGTAGATATTATGACACACCTATGTAAGGGCTAAGTGTTATGAGTTGGCGAAGAGGGATTATATTGGCTGCCTGCTCGTTATTAGCGCCAGGTAGCGGCTGAAAAGTTGATGTCATTTGGTGGAGTATCTAGTACAATGTTACGTACTTGGTACAAGGAAAACTTGCAAATTCCATTGTTTAAACTAGGTATTCATTCCACATTTTAGAATACTTTCCAGAACTAAATACTTATAAGTCGACTTGCTTTTTTTACCTGAAAAACGAATGCAAAATGTGAAAAATTATCCAGCTCGCTTGTTAACTGAAGTCTGTACAGACTTTCAGCAGTTTCAGCGCTTTAATCTAGTTTTCGCCTTAGGTACCTCAAACCCAATACATACAAGCAAGCTTTTGTTTGTCGTGATAAAGAGACATTAAAACGTTTAATATAAAAAAATGTCAAGTCAATTATTTTTAGAGCCATGGCGTTATGAGAAATCATCAGACATTTCGCTCGGCGCGCACAGTTCAAGGGCGACCGACGAAGAGAAATATTTTTGGGTTATTTATAAACGTCAACATTCAAAGATATCTTCAGCCCGCGACATCGTCCGCGTTAAATCAATAATTTATATTAAGTATAAAGTTATTTGAACTAAAAGGTAACCTACATGTTAATTCAGAGTAGAAGTCCTCCATATATCAACTTTCTTACTTAAACACGCTTAGCTACTTTAACGTCCAGCTTTAAGCTTTAAACAAGCAAGCAAGCAAACGATTAAGTGTGCCAGCCGTTTTTTTTTGTGAAAATAATGAGGTACTTACGCTTATATTATTCATTTGATAGTCAATTTATAAATAGATAAACAGACGAAATATAAAAAAAACCTTTTTGGTTATTGATTTAGCATAAATTAGGAGTACAAGTACAATAAGTTTTCCAATATTTTCCATGTACCTACCTATATACACCGACTAGCTTTAATACACATTATGTCTTTACATAATATGTATATGTATATTTAGAAGATAAATTTCAATCCAACTGAAACATGCGCTACGATGTCACGCAAATACGCAAAAACTACGTTAAAAAATTAAAGGAATGTGACAAAACATTTCTTCGTAGAATCTTAACATTAACCTGAATGGAGATGATTTAAAACAAATAACAAAATTGCAAACTTGTTTGAAAATATAGATTAGATTAGATTATTTATTCATTCAATAACAAATGACATCATAAATTGTAGTTGTATATAGTACTTAGTAATTATTAAAGTGACGACCGGATAGCCTGGTTAGAGAACCTGACTACGAAGCTTGATGTCCCGGGTTCGATCCCCGGTCAGGGCAGATATTTGTATGAAAAATACGAATGTTTGTTCTCGAGTTTGTTTAATATATATTTAAGTATTTATTGATATATATAAGTATAGCTAAATCATGTCAAAAATATGTACTTAAGAAACATCATACATACAATCCCTACATCTTTGTCTGTAGGTATATACCTATAAGGAATTCATCTCAACATTGCTTCAAAATTTTGAGTGTAATTTTATCTCAAAATAACCCCCAACTTATTATGCGACGTTATTAACATCCAATTTAGCGTGTAAGCAACAATGTTTGATTACCAAACCAAAACAAATATTTTGGTAGAGTGCTATTACGAAACCCCGGTAAAGTAAATCTCGTTAGTCCGGACGAACTTATATCTTGCTACTGGGGGCGCGACCCCCTATCTCCAATAATAAAATCGTAACTATTGATTTTGGTGTCGAGAACAATCAATTTGAAAGCCATGTCGCTGTTACAGCTAAATCGCCAACATCCGCCCGTCTCCCTTTATTACGCACCAATCAATATACGAGTAAAGTTATAGAAAACAGAATGCCAGATTTTAGGTACGGTACGTATAATAAAATGCAAATGAACGATTCAGATCAGATGTCTGAGCACCTCTTTATCCCTAAGTACGTGTGAATGAACCTTAAAATTATAATTCGTACGGTTGCTTTAAGGGACATTTTATTCAATATCGTTTTGAATAATGAAGAATGTTCAATTTGAATTGAAAATGTCGCTTGTTGTAAATCTTGTAAAAAATGCATAGACAAGTCTTCAGAGCTATATAGTAGTTTTATATCGTTATCGCAGCTTGTGACTGAGCTCTCGCACGAGCTCGTAGTGCGGTCGTATAAGCAGTAGTAAAACGAACTTCATTCGCTATACGCGAGTTGCGGCCGCCCGACCCCCGCAGCATACGGCCGCCGCTCGCTATTCTTGCTACCCCATGCATTTACTGCATTGCGGAACCAGAACTACACATATATCATTTTTAGAACGAAACGTACCAATATTTAATGTGTTATACTGTTCAAATAGTATTTAACTTGTCAGTATGGAAGGCTGGGAGCTGGGGATTTATAATCTTCATCCTCATCGTAAATTTAAATACATAAGCGCAATTTATAAAAGCAAAATACTAGTAATTACAAGACAGCAAAAATTTACTAAATCTTTAGCAGTACCGAAGTACCTACGAGATGATAAAATGAAAATTATTTAAGTACCTGAATTCCTTAACTCGTCGTTTGTAAGAGTTAGTTTTCTACATAAAAACTAGAATGTCCGACTTAAATGCCATTGCGCAATAAAATACCTACCTATCTCAAATTCCCTGGCTTTGCGATTTTGCGAGCAAATAAATATAAAAACCAACTACATAGATACAATACAAAAAGCTTTACCTACTGCCGTCGATCTTTATTTGAATTAATTAATTACCGTGACATTACTTAGACTTAATATTTTCGTGTATTTCAAAGGAAGCGCACCTTGAAAGCAATTTCAGACTCTGATAATTCCATCCACGTTCGTTCGTTAAAAAAATTCGTGTCAAATGCCTGGTATCTGTCTACAGAACGACCTTTTGTTTATGACACGCTAACCAAAGCTTCTGTGACAAGTGCTAAAAGCACTGTAAAATACGGAGTAAAATAGTTATTAGAGATACTTCATTTAACTCTGATTGAAATTTTATAGCCACAACAGCAAATAACGGTACATATGAGTAATTTACAAGACGTATGTATCCAACGCCATAATTTCTGGATGTTTGACTTTCAATTGCAAGATCTAAGCATGTATATATTGGTATACGAGGTGCCCGCGAGGAACCCGATAGATTTGAACAGCGTATTCCTGAGGTCTAAGGAGTAAAAAATTAAGAGAACATAGGTCGAATTATGCGTTTTTGAAATTCACTTCACATAATGTCGACTGTGTCCATACAAAATGAAATTTAAAAACGCATAATTCGACATAAGTTAGTAAAACATTTTTTACTCCTTATGACCTCAAGAATACACTTTTCACATCTCTCAGGTTCTTCGCGGGCACCCTAAATAATATAACGAAGATGTAGGTAAACTGTGTTTGTGCATGTAGAGGGTTGTCTCTGGAACTAGTGAAACGATTTTTAAAATTTCTTTCACTGATTTTAATAACAATCGTTTCTTTCCAGCATTAAGTCTACAGATATTTCGTAAGGACGTTAGTCCTACGTGGAGTAATATAAACCTATTAATAAAAGATCTCTACACTAAGCAATTAGTATAAACCAAGTGGAAGAAAGCAACCTAACCCTAAATAACATTGACTACGTTATATCTAGAGAAGGTGCAAAATTGCATCAGGTTTAAACTCTGACGAAGCTGCGGGCTACGGCTAGCATAGCACTACATAAAACGAACCAGTGAGCAACGTCGGCGAGTGTGTCCTTTTAATCTTAAAATAGAATCTCTAAATCTTCTTTTATCACACGACATACTATAGATATAAATAGAGCATTGCAGATTCAAACGACTTATAACCGTGTATTGCAGATATTTCCCGCTTTATTAAAATTCAAATTACGATCATATACATGTATATATGTGGTTCTATATTCTCAATTTTTCACAAAGCGCCCGTTCCCTCTGCTCTGTAGGAAAGAAGCCGACACATCTCGCATACAAGGGACGTTACTTATATCGCGTGCGTTCGACGATATTTCTTAGGGAATGTGCCGATATATCACCCGCCCCCTAGATATCTCGCTTCCGCATTTCCGCTGACTGGCCGGCCGATTACGCACAGACTTGAAGACTCCGATCGTGAGGTCAAAATAACTATTATCATTATTTTGGGGACTTCGATATCGCTTTGCTATGAGGTAACGTGTATCGCTATGCTATAAAATAACATGACCGATAGCTATTAAAACTTATACGTTTCATACTATAAGCAAGTTTGGCAAACTTCGAATATACGAAATAAGCTTTAAGCTTACTCAAACGGATAAAGTATTACAATTTACCGAAAAAATAAATGAAATCAGTTTACAAAGAGACATCATAAAATATGAAACGACGAACCGCAGGGCAAATTGTAAAGTAATAAGTTAATTTTGCGAGGGAGACAGCGTCCGAGGATCGATCGAGCCGGCGTTACGTCTCACTCTATTCACGTCACGGCGCGGAGATTTGCGAACAGTCGGCACTTGTTATTAGTTTTGCAATATTTCACCCCTTTTAGCTATAAGTACGAGTATAAGATTGTTTTGCAATAATTCACCCCCATTGGCTAGCACTGCGGCTGTGTTATGATAATCTTAACGCGCGGCGCCGCGTGTGTAGATCGATTCGGGCACTAAATAAAGAGTCTTTTTCAAGCCCTCTCATTCTGAGAAGAGAACTGTTCCCAGCAGCGGGCTTATGTAGGTTGGAGAGATAAAAAGCTTATTCAGACGGTGCGAGGAATAACGAGTGAGTTGCGGTACATTGCCGTCATTGATCGATCACCTATAAATCCATTACCGCACCGCCCCGCAATGTACTGCAACGCGCACGATACTTCTCGCCCCGTTTAAATAAGGCTTACCGAAAAAAGCACACGCTGGTCAAATGATGTTAAGTAAGTATATATTGCTCGCCTTTTATAAAAAAAAGGACACTTTTAGCTCATTGACGGATAAAAAGGCCAGGGGCCTTACCACGACGTCCTAATTCCGACTCAGTTCAAGTTTTAGCTGTCACTTTTAGTATGAATCTGACAGCGCGCGAACCTAAACTGAATCGCATTAACACGTCATGGTAAGGCCCCTCTGTCCTCTGTTTTTACCAAGTTCTTTTAATGATTTGGATTAAATAGTATCCCAAATCGTCTTTCCACTTTTTCTATTTGAAAAATGTATTACTAGGTCAAAAAAATACCTCGCGAGAATAAAATAGTAAAACCACATAACCCGCCTATCTAATAACGATCTAGATTAAAACTTTATGGTAACAAAAAGTAAAGCAGTCAATTAACGCAATAAAGTCATCAGGGGTTAATTTAAAACGGAGCGTGATAAAAGTTATTATCGCTGATGTGTCTTGGCGGCCTTAATTCCTTATCGGAGAAGGAAATATTGTAGCCAAGCCACCCTTGAAATTCTTCCCTACGGCGTGAGGGTAAGGCTAGGGTTGTCTATTCTATGTTCTATGACAAACAATATTCTAATCGAGCTCAAAGTATCGTTGCTTGCTAACAAGAAGTTTGTTTTACACCGACAATACGGTACGATATTGAAATTATAGGTAGGTATAGGTATAGAGTAAACAGTGTGATTAGGTACTTTTTGCACTCGATTGTTCTGAAAGGTTCGGACAAAACACTGCTTAAAAGAACTAATCAAATCAAAGAAAAGATCAAATGTATGCACACGCATAACTTCTGAACGACTGCACCAAATTGCGTTCTTATTTTATAGTTGTGTTCGTTATCATCAGGACAAGTTTTACATAAAATAGAACTTATTTAAAAAAAAAACTGAAACGGGGGCGAAGCCGCAAGCAACAGGTAGTAAGTAAATTTCTTACACGTAGTAAGTAACATTAAATTCTATGAAATATTATAATTACAATTTGTATCATCTTAGCCTATACTTGATTAGGTAATTGTTTTTTTAACACAACATAAACTACCGTTTATACAGTATCATTCTTCTACCACGACATAACGCTATTTTTCGCTTATAGTTATGAACCTCGCATAGTGCTTTTGCTTAAGGCGCTGTCAACAGCAAATGACCTTGAGCAGCGCCACTCTTCACACATACGGATCGCATGCCTGTTAGTGAAGGAGAAGAAACTATTACGGCAGCTTGGCGCGCGTCTAAAATCTTGCAAATAAGACACAAATAATAAGAAATAAAAAAAAGTATAGATTATTTGTGAAATATGACTCGTTAGCCGTGTAGGTATTAAATATGTTGAATTCATGTTTTTAACTGTAGACCCATACGTTGAAAACATAAGGACATAGACCCGTTTAACCCTACAGCGCATACAGTTCCGCATTAGGTACAACCAAAATATTTGCAAATTGTGTCTAAAGTCAGGAAGGCAGCGACATCTGTTGCACTTTTGAGGGTACTTAACATACCAGGCTACTACATAGTTCAGCGTGTGGCCGCTAGGCAGCATTAATTGCACATGACATCCAGCGATCGATCAAATTTCGATAGTCTGTGGTAAAACCAGTTTAGACAACTTTCAAGATGCGATAAAAAAATAACTTTAGAGTCAAATAGCTAGAAAAAATTACTATGTGACTGGAAAACCTGTGCTAAATAGAGGAATAAATTTAGTTTTACAGTATTGAGATATTTAGATAGTGTCGAGTAGCATTATTCAAATGTTCCCGATACGGTACTCCATGCATTGACGTTCATGTCACTAATGCAAATCCAGAGAAGAACTTTTGCACTTGTCTGAGTATTTATGTCGTTGGCATAAGTTTCAATTTTGCCTTAGCTGTAGGAAAGTTTATTGTGGTTTTGTGGAACTTTATCACATTAAATATTAGGTATAAGTTGTTATTGGATGATGTGACAGAAACCCTTACGAGATACAGATATAGAAAATTTTTGATCAATACCATCTGGAAGTGAAGATGATAGTTATTTTAACATTGACATAAGTATTGCGGATAGCAATCAATCGGGTCTCTGAAGAATCTAGTGATTCAGAAAAAAGTCGATCATAATGGCTCAAGTAAACTGTTTACCTGGCCCTGCCGTACGACCTCTTTTTAACCAATGCACAACTCCATACATCCAAATTAGATGTTACAATGTCGGAATTGGCATCTAGTTCAACGAAGAGTTGGAGAACTGAAACTATTAGAACCAACACTGCAAAAATTTTGACAGCTCAAGTAAGATTGGGCCAAATAATTGTGTTTGTGTGGCTCATTATGATCAAGAAGTCTGGTCAACCAATCACTAGAACTGAAAATTTTGTAGCTGAACATAAAAAAGGCATATGTGGTGATTCTTCCTCTTCAGTATATCAGGATATATAGAATAGGTCATTTCTCTGTAGGTAACGAAAGACGCCAGGCTTCTTGATGTCGCAGAAAAACTTTCGTGGGTTGTCGAAAATGCAGGGTTTGCAAAACAAAGATAATAATTATTTCCGTTAATTTCACATTTAGCACAAAACACACGATGTAAAAACATAAAACTGCCATATTTATTGTAACTGTATGCCATGTTTTAAATAGTTCCTCAATGCATGGAGTTCCACATCGGGAACACAAATAAAAATTCTTTTTTTTTCGAAACTATGGGTTGTTTATTTTTTTTATTATTTTTCTCTAGGAGCAAATACCAGTACTTACAACATATAATTTTACTAGCTGTTGCCAGCGACTTCGTCTGCAAAGAATTCGTTTATGGCTAGTCCCGCGGGAAGTACGCAATTTTCCGGGATAAAAAGTAGCCTATGTGCTATTCCAGACTTTTCTCTATCTATGTGCCAAATTTCATCCAGATCCGTTGGGCCGTTCTGGCGTGATTGAGTAACAAACAAACAAACATCCATCCATCCATCCATCCATCCATCCATACTTTCGCATTTATAATATTAGTAAGATTTCTCAAAAAAAAAAAAGTCATGCACTGTAGGGTTAATGATGATTTTAAGACCAATCTTTGCAATTATTTTCTATCGAGCCGATTTTGTTCATTTATGTATCGAGTCCGTCCAGCGTGTTTGAAATATGATGAAAATTGTCATACATATTTTTTTGGATTTTTATTGTGTGTAGTTTTTCTTAAAAAAGTGCTTAAATAACATCAATTTAAACAAAATTAGGTGTTGTCAGCCTCTTAATTATTAAAATTATCTGCAATCACATTTCAAAAGCATTTGACATTAAACAAAAATTGGTAGCCCTAAGAGGGCGTGCGTCAGGGGAGAGTGGGGAACAAAGCCCCGGCCGTTGACACGAGCTCTGTTTATGTATCCCCGGATTCCTCCCAAGCATCGCTCACAACCGCGTCGCAAGCGCCGTTTGTTATTGCTACAAAAACTAACATCAATAATCAAACTTCCGTGATCATTTCGGAAACTTTCCAAACGATCGATCAGCCCTATTTTTACAATAGAACTTGAACAACGTAAACAAGTTTAGTACCGCCATCTTGCTCTTAGCTTATCCGTCCCTAGCGACCACAATTTCTATTTTTAACATAATAAATTGCATATCTATTGAGTTGCGTTGCGAGAGACTATTTTTTTTTCATAAAAAAGAAACATAAATCGGCTTCAAATGTAAATCTTATTATTATTATCAGTAAACTGATTTTGATAAAATGTATCCGGAACCTACTTTAAGACCTCTTGTCTAAAAAAAACCTCGTCATCGGAAGATATTAACAGAAATACTTGAAAAAATAATAGAGAGCACCTACCGTTTGTCAAGTCGGTTAAAAAGATGCAACAATTGTAAGAATTTATTTACAGTAACAATAGGATGATCAATGAACACGAATTCCTCGGGATCATTTAATATTGTTTATTCTGCCACTAGGCTTTGGTAGACAGTCATTCCCATAATGAAAGTAATTCTATTCTCAAGAATATTTGGAAAATTATTTTTAAATGATAAAATTGATTAACATTTCTATGATATGCTTATATCTTTGGTAAACCCTCTACACTACTCATACGTGAAATCTAGTCGATCGTATCTGAGCTTATTGTTGTCTTTGTATAGCTTTATGAATAGCTGAACTGAATAGGTTTTTGTGCGCTATTTTTGAGGAAAAATTACTGTTCTTTTAGCTATAGATAGGTAGGTATTTAGTTTTGTGAAACAACGTTGGAAGTCAGATAATTTATCAAACGGTAATAACTATACATTTTATGTGATCATTTTTAAAATGTAATAAATAATAGTGTTTATATCACCGTTCCAAAGGTATTAAAGTCAAGTAGGTATCGCGTTAAGGCCGAGAGGTATGTCGAGTTAAGTGGCCTAATTAAAGTAGGTACAAAATTTTAAGACTTAATTAGGCCTATTCATCAACTTCCGTGAATGATGACGTTACGCAAAAACAGTGATGATATTCTGTTAGGGAAAGTAATAAGGTAATAACGCATTCATCTCTCTCTTTCTCTCAACATTCAAAAGAGTAACGATTACTACTAGGTGTTATAATAGGAGCCCACAAGCACTAAAACCACACATCAACAAATCGTCAACCCGTAATTCATCCATCGTAAATTCGGCGCCCGTCGCCCTTGCGTTGCGAGACGAGAACAATTAAAAGAGTAGGTATCCTAACTAATCCGATTTCCTTTCCCGATCTTCTCGGTTCCACTTTGTCTGCCCTGCCCATCCTTTTCTTTTATCGATCCTCATGAATCTGACTTTATATAACTAGCCTAGGCCCTTAATGTACATTAACATTACTTTCATAACGCTGGATAGATTTCCTGCTTAACAGTAATTACGTCGAAAAATGTAAACTTACGAGTTCAATAATTTCACAGAATTTGTTTAGTTTTAAGGATTCGTACCTGAAAAGGCCCTTTATAGAACCATTTGGTTGTCTGTCTCTGTCTACTTATCTGATGTCAATACCCTTTTTATCAGGAAAGAATGGATATCATTTTAAATTAATGTTACTCAACACTTGGGAATACGATGTCTTCCAACAGTAAAAAAAGTTTCGAAGTTCGTGTAATAAATTTGAAGATTTATTTCTTTACAAAAACCCACGTATGCTTTCCGTGGACATAGATTATTGTTACTTATTCGCAAAAAAAAAACTTTGTTTTTAAAAAAATATTTTCAAGTAGGAAACTTTGGCTCCTTATAAACGTGTACAGAATCCTCAGTGCGCGAGTACTCGCGCTTAACTGGTGTTTCAGTCGAGGTGACTTATACAACCATAACCCAGCATAATGATTCCAGGGATTAACAATTGACTCCCTCCGCCCTCGTCCATTTTGTTTATTTTTACTCCGCTCACATCCACACTCACTCGTATCTCGTATCATACGGACTGGTATCCGATTCGTGTCGACCCTTTATTATTGCAACATAAACACACACACGCATTATCAGAATCGAAGTGATGATCACAAGAATATCGAGCGGTATTGTAAACAACCGCTACATAAATAAACACACTGAAATGTCAAATAATTAATACTTCAACAACTTTGAATTGAAGCGAAAACGAAATATTTATTTTAAGCCTTACCTACATATTTACTCATCAAAACCGTTGATATAGTGAGACTAGATCGACCACTTTATTAGCATGGAGCTTGTCTTTTATTTTACCTACCCTACAACTCCAAACCCAAGGCATTAGGTTAACGTTCCCAAGAGTGCGGCCTGAAAAAACATTTCCGTACGCCGATGGAAACGTTAACACGTACACTGCGGAGTAATCTTTCTATTCAAATGAATTAATCAATTCTTATCACGAAGATACTAACAAGCACTCATCTTTGAAATTTGGAGCGCCTTAAAATTGCGATGTAAATTTATTAACTCCCCTGGCGCTTGTGGGTGTGAAACGTTTCGGATTAAATGCGTTACTTTAGTCACTAAAATTAGTATTTTATGTGTTTTAAGACATTCAAGCGCGCTCTAGAAGGTTTAAACGGTTTAATATCGATAATTAATTCGATTTTCGGTATATTACCATCCCATTAACATGATTACCTTGTAAAAGCGGGTTTGCTTTCAAGTTTATGACAGTTTTACTGAGATATTTTAAGATAACTATTTTGGTGTCACTTCGCTTGAAAGGTTCGTTAGCCGGCGCCGCGGGTGTCCAGCAATTAGCGCCAATTAAACAATTTAATCTGGAGCACAACCGAGGGGGAAATTACAGGCTTATTATAGTTTAATTTGGCCCTAGAAACTGCAGCGATAACTCAGAGCTCTGGTGAGTCTGTGGTTGTGGATGGTTTAAGTTACGTAAACTGTATCAAAAATTTGAAATCAGCGCATAACTACGTATTCGATATAGCTTATTGATATTTATAAAACAAGTCCTGTCTAAATATAAATAAAGACCAGCATAATTTTGCGCAAAATAAGGTCACAATTTTCAAGTACTAAGGGTAAACTTTATCTAAGTCTTATCTGTTTGACTGGGTAGAATTCGAATAAGCTGAGCTTACCGTATTAAAGTAAGCTTCGGGTTGTTTTTCAAAGGCAGAGTTAGGTCACGTAAACTGAATATTGATGTTCGTCAGACGTATACGTTGTGTGTTTAGGTAAAACGGACCCATTATTCACCTCAAGGACACATGACAGCGTTAGAGCTCCGGAGTACACGCTCGCCACACGTTTACCTTTTGTCTTGAAATTGATAATGTATCTTTAGTTTAGTTTGGACCCGTACTTTATTAAAGGGACATAACAACGACACGATATAATAACTATCCTGAAATCCAGATCTCCCCTCCCTTCCTCTCCCTCTCCTCCTTGCGTCAAGTATTGTATATGTACAAGATTGAATTATTTAAATTTAAAAAAGCTAGCTAGAGTGTCAGTAAACCCTTCACAATATTTTAGAAGGTTGTCAAGTCAAACTTAACAAATCGAGGACGTGGAATCTGGCTCTAGACTTACAGCCGTCGCGATTTAGTATGGGTTTGAGAAACTATACACTGTTAAACGTTTATGTTTTTGTTTATTTCATCATTTAATATAAGATTACATCATGTATACTTAACATTCTACAAACATTCTACATAAAGGTCTACAAACTACCTCTCATATGTTTATTACAAAGGATACAAGAACATCGTTACAATCTCGTTACGAACGGCATAAGTACCTCATTTTAATAAAACGAGAAGAAGTAAAAAATCTTTTAATTTTTGCAGACGGTTAAATCATTTAGAATTTAGAATGAGGATTCAAGGGGATCCGTGGCTCGCCTAATAATCACTTTCTCAAAGCCATAAGCGCTTCAGAAATTATTTCTTCGCGCGTAACATTGCGGGATTTCTCGAGTTTCCACACGAGAAAGTTCCGAAACAAATTGAATTTTCAATTTATTTTTCCCTCTCCACCCTTATTTCTCCGTAGAAACTACGTCTTGGAACACAACACGTCGTAACGTGAACAATGCAGTAATCTTATTGTTAAGTCAGGCCATGTGAGGCATAAAATATGCATAGTATGGAGACGAGCCGTTTGTAAATACAAATATTCAAATAGGATCGCCCGACCTGCGCGATACAACGTTTGTATAATCCCTCGGTTCACACCTCCGAGCATTGATGGTATCGGCGCTTACTATTCACAACTAACCTGCTTAACTATGCAACGACGTAGGTTGTGATAACTTAAGCCGATAGAGTAGAGTACAATATGATTCCCGTACGGTTCACTCAGAGCCTCGCTATCACATGCGGCACAGTTTCTCTGATAGAACTGAACGACATCTGTCTATAACTTGGAAGCTGCTGGAACACGGTTTGCAATATAAAAGCATAGACGTTCCTTTGTTATTTTTAGACCTAAGATGCGGTTAGATTATCTCGGTCACAAGCCACAATTAAATCCCCTCACGATGTAACTCTCGAGCCGAATGTAAGTGCGGAGGAGAGCTATCATCGCTCCTGATCGTCGGAGCGGTCACGATCTCACTATTGTGGGAACTACTCAACGATATATCTACGGAAATAAGTTTCTTTTTCACGAAACTCTTAAATACCCCACTATATATATAATGTTGTTTACGACTTCAAAGTGCGGGTTCCGTTCTACTTTCATTTGGTATCAGTCATGATCATGACTGTGACAAACGTAGCATAGTAATAATTCGTCTTAACCCTGACTTTAAACCGTTTCGCTGATGTTTAAGCTTTTTACTTTTTCTTGACATTTCACACTGGGAAAATTGTCAACTTACTTTTCTAAAACCAAAACAAACCACTTTAATTTGAATATTAGATGACTCGGCTTCGGCTTAAAGAGAATACCGATGTAAACACGAATCTTAAATGTACGCTTTACAACTTTTTTATGAGATTCTTTGGCATTTTAAACGTGTGAATCGACCTTTAACTGATCCCATAACAATAAGGCGCATCGTATTGCGACGTGACCACACCTGATGCGCGGCTCGGAGCATCCAGTCATGCACGCGGTGCAGCCTGCGGTAATTGAGCCACTTCCTTCCGCAGACGGCCGCGTTTTACTCAGTGGTATAACAAACGGGATTTTAATACTAATGTACAGCTCAACCGGCCTGTGAAGCGTCACAGGCGACAAGTTATTTTGATTATCAACGTGTACTCTACCATTACCACGCTTAATTGTCCTTTTTAGACTTTCTCGTTAACGGAATGTCAAGCAAGCACAATATGTCAAACGAAAACAGTGAAAGAAACACCTCATATCCATTGTAACTTTTGTGACATAAACTCGTTAATTTTAAACTGCAAAATCAAAGACACAACGATCGTTTAGGCAGCGCTTTTTACTTTGACTAAAGCTTTTCACGTCGAAAATGGACGTGAAAAGTAGTGCTAGTGGCAACGGCCTTCGTTGTAGTGTTAATAAAAAATTACGGTGAACGACGTTTCAGGATTTGTTAATCGGTTTGGAAATAGGTCATGTGCCGTCGGGTTGGGGTTTTATTTGTATCGCGTGGCGGGTATCGCGGCGCCGGCACGCCAGCCAGTGTCGTTTGCAATTGTATTCAAAGCTACCGGCACATGCCGTGGGTTCCACTTTTAGCCGATTCGGTTCCAACGTTTGAAACCAAATCGTTAGACGTTTAGCTGACGAATAACCCACCATGCTGCAGACGATCATCATTCTATTTTTGCGGCTGTTTCACAGAAATAGAAGTGCTTGATGAAGTATCAGGTCAGGTCACGATAAATAATGAATGTGAGACTGGAATCCACTTGGCTTACGAGAGCGTTTTCATTCATAACCGTTCGTTCGGAAACTGGGTGTTATGAATCGTGTTTACTTCAGCGTAGCTGGTGGGTCTGGTAAATAGAAGTTAACCGTATTGAAGTATTAATGAACGATTTGGAAGCAACAGCGAAATTTACTTTTAACTTTTCTCATTTTCAATTTGTTCGCCCTGTGTCCCTATGCGGCAATAAATTATTTTCGTGGTACAGTTACGAAAAACATTAACAGAATACGGGTAAAAACTATAATTTGGGTGGAAAAATCTGGCCGAATGTGGAGCCAGCCCCGCCCCGATCGATGCCTGACCCCGTGCAATGTCGTCTCGGCTTTTAGCACCGCCTCTTTTATACCTTGACGTGCTGTACCTCTTCATTATATAACCCGACCCAACGTAATTCAATAAGTCGCATTATGTGTCTGCTGTCGTACTGTCGCAAGTTTACTCAACGCTGTCGACGTTCGTAAAGGTTCCCGTATTACTAAGTAGATTCACAGGCATGATTTGAAAATTTAAATATGAAAACCAATATTTGACAAGTGTGCATTAATATACGACGAGGTAATGCACGTTTCTATGAGGAGGCAATCATAGTCACACAATTCAATTTATTCAAGTCCAATCCCGACTCACGCCCACTACACGAAACGGCCGTCCGCATCGAAAAATAAACGAGAAAGCTCGTAACTCGATGAATACGTAATAGGCTAGTGCTCACTATTAGGTGATATTGTTGGTTTCTGGGCTGAAGGGCACGTGGCCGTGTAAGGTTAAGGGCACACGAGGCTTAGGCGTGACTTTGTCGTGTCAGTTGTCTAGCCAGACAAATTAAACGTGAAAGTCTATCGTAGCGAAGTTTACTATAATTATTAAGTACGTTATTTATAAATGCCGGCATTAAAACTTTTGTTTGTTTCTAATATTGGAAAACATACAATAGTTTGAATATCAATTCGGTTTAATACAATAGATTTGACAGGCGTTGGTAGATGGAGAGCGGGCCGTAAGGGAAGACGGAGTTATTTATCTTTCAATGATTTTATCGTGAATCACCTAGAATGTGAATTGTAATTTAATTGCATAATTTGGCATTATACACAATTTTCTTAAAATTCTTTATTATGTTCATATATGTGGATTTCATCTAATCTAACTAATATTATAAATGCGAAAGTATGGATGGATGGATGTTTGTTTGTTACTCAATCACGCCAGAACGGCGCAACGGGTCTGGATGAAATTTGGCACATAGATAGAGAAAAGTCTGGAATAGCACATAGGCTACTTTTTATCCCGGAAAATTGCGTAGTTCCCGCGGGATAGCGATAAACGAATTCTTTGCAGACGAAGTCGCTGGTAACAGCTAGTGTAGAAATAAAGAAATAGACATTTATTCAGCTCAGATAAAATGAACCCAGTTGTTTCATAGAAACCAAAAACGAATAGCATTTTGATGTAAGAAATAAAAAGTGAAAACTAGAACAAATTTACGAAAACAAAGCTGGCGCTCCATTTATATCTCGCTAATTCCATGTCACAGACAAACAATCCATTTCTGACGTGACGCCACTTCAAAAGTCCTTTCATTGGGAGTTTTTCCGCCGCTGGTGTATAACTACGTTTTAAACTGCGTTCATCGCGACACACGGCAGTTCATTAGCTAAGTTCGGAGGGAAAAGCCATTTTATCAGAAATTTTTACTCTTCAAAACCAACACCGCAAACTAGACAGTGTGAGGTGGATGAGATTTTTTTAACTTGTAATTTAGCATTAAACTCTACAAACCCCGATTTAAGTTTGACAAATCGATACACTTGGACGTCACAAAACTGTGCCCAAAATTAAATGGTGGTAGTTTTTTAGGGTTCCACACCTCGAAAGGAAACAAGCGGAACCCTTATAGCATCACTTTGTTGTCCGTCTGTCTGTCAAGGCCCTTTTTCTTATTAACGCGTGGAGGTATCAAGCTGAAATTTATATCAAATACTTCAGGTCTACTGTCCTTTGGAGCTGTGAAAAAATCAAACTTCTAAGCCAACGCAATCCTACTAATATTATAAATGCGAAAGTTTGTGAGTGACGATGTGACGATGTGAGTGAGTGTGTATGTTTGTTCCTTCTTCACGCTAAAACGACTGGACGGATTTGGATAAAATTAGGATCGAAGATAGCTGGTACCCTAGATTAAAACATAGGCTACTTTTTATCCCGAAAAATTGCATAGTTCTCGCGGGATAGCGATAAACATACCAAGTGCTAATTCTACGCGGACGAAGTCGCGGGCAGAAGCTAGTCAAAAGATACAGCCGTTTATGCCGCAAATTTCCGCAAATTGAGTGATTTCTTAATTATCTGACTCTGAAGACATTTTTTGCTATTCATGTAAGACCTGCGAGGTCAATATCCGCGTATTTAACTTTTTCCGAACGATTTGCGCATATAACTTATCGTTCTAACAAAAAAAATATTGTTTGTAAAAAATAGCGAATATTTTTAACAAAATTGTACCGAACTTGGCCCCTTTACGTTTTGGCGCGATTCAGTCTACTAAAACCCAGTGCGCGCACGTGTTCCACCGCGCACATGCGCTCGCGCATTGTTTGGAATTTCACGTCCAATGTGGGGCGTAAATATTTCGACAAAGCTCTAAAAGGGAGAGCTCCGAAAAGAACAACAGATATCCGTTATGCTCGCGTTTTAACAAAGGAAAGTTAAATCTATGTCGGAGCGGTATTATGTTTTAACATAATTTCGGTAAAATTCTCTTTCGTTTGTATTAATCTTAATCAAGGATCTCATTTACTTCATAACCGTTTTTTTTTAAACAAATGTGTAACTATATATGGACTCAGTATTTGGTAATGAATGAGGCTAATCAAATGAAAATCCGTAATAAAAGAGCATTCAATGCTCGGATAGATGTCTATCAGCCTCAATTTCTAATGCTTCTCTTATCTCCTCATCTTAAAAACAAAAGCCGAACGCTAATGTTCTTTTTTAACAGCAAAAGATCTGCGGGTTAAAGGAGCAAATTTTGTATGCATAAGCAAGCATAAAAAAACGGCTGCAACAAAAACAACATAGAGCAAGCGGCTGGAGCACACGTGCATCCGCCCGCTGTGCGAAGTTATTTTGATGAACTAAACTGATGTGACGATCATTGACTTCTTTTCTTCGACGTACAGAAAAGACAGTCTGACTGCGACCTTGATACAGTTTTTAGGCGATACAAATAGTTTACTGTCTAGCATTTCTTAGTTGAAATGAGAATGCGCGATATATCTCTACATCCCTCCGGACGGACGGCTCAGTCGCTGTCATTTATTACCTACTCTTGCTTGTTATCTATACTCCAACTGATGGTACAGCTATAGCGTGTCAAAGCAGTAGGATCGATCAGACAATATATAGCTTGCATCTTATTAAATGGTCTTGATACGCGAGACGCAATAAAAGACCTCTTAATTACATATACGCGGCTTTTTATAAGAGCTAAACCTATCTCCATCGTTCGAGAGGCCATATCGTATCTCTTTTCCCAGATAAAACTAACGAGTATAAAGTGAGCTGTTACTGAGCCGAATAAATAATTGATAGCGTTAAGCATCTTTTCAAGATTTACATTACGGCGTGTCGAGGATAATTCCTCAAAAGCCGTCAAGCGTTGATTTAATAACCATTCAGACGGAGTAAAAAAAAATATGCCTACTTATAAAATAAACATTTTGTATGCGTGCTGCCGCCGCCCGGCGGTCATTCCGGTCTTAATTATGATATCAAAAGCTGCATCGTAAGCTCCTTCCATTATGTGCACGTGTGATATCTCCGCCTCGCCCGAATGTATGGGCCCGCGGCCCATCGCATCGTGGCACCACCGATTAAACACGTTTGTATGCGCGGTCTCGTATTTTTGTGCTCCAGGCCATCCCATACAGCCTCCGTTCCTTATAGAAACAACACTCATAAATGACCCCACTTACACATCTCAACTTCTCAACCCGCTAGCGTGAGAGCTCAGAGCAATGACTTGGCAAAACTGACCGTTCGTGTGGCATTGTAGGCAGCAATTTCGTAATGTAGATGCATATAATTATGAGGCGTACCTAAACCATTTTTTTCTAAGTGATAGCTCATGATGGGTTGTGTGTCGACGGTTTATTAGTAGGTTCGATAACGATCTATCTATCAATGCGGGAATGCAGGTTGTTGGCGCGCGTTCCGAGATGCGCCGGCTCGCCGGACCGCGGGAGCGCCGAGCACGAGACGAGAGGGCGTGAGAACATTGTAGCGGCTTGGAAGCGGCGTGCACGCAAATGAAGTGCAATTTCACCGAGGCCGGGATTGCGGCGAAGGTATCCCACAGTAAGTTCTGCAGCAAACAATCCTGCATCGACTTTAGCGTAAGTATTTGGTTATGGTTATGTCTATACTTTGGTGAGAAATCAGAGCAAATAAAAAGCAAAAACAAAAATCTGCGAACAACCAAGTGAGGCTGGTGAAAACTACGCCTCGCCTTGTGCGCGTGCAAGTGGAATAGTTAGCTGGTCGAAGTTTGGTTAGGTTACTCTTTGGTTAGATCGCTTTGCCGTTCGCAGAACTTCGTCTTTACTTTTTATTCGCTCTGAGAGTGAAACACTTTTAATTATTGTCTCTCTGCTCAAATTCTTCTCTCGTATGTATATATTTATTTGGTCACAATTTATGATCAAAATTATAGCGCAGGTACCTAATGTTCACGGTTAACTAAACTAATATTGTGAGCGACACACTACCAATACGGGTATACAATCCTAATAATCGAATATCCTGATTTAGTATCGGCTCAATGAAAACAGCGCGATTGTTTAAGCAAACCTAATTTAAATCAAAACTAAACCACGACAAACTCAATTAAGTACCACCTACGTTGAAAACTAAATGGCTTATTTTGTCAACGGGGAACTTTATTTTTAATTAAACGCGATCGATGACATTAACTCTGCCGGACGTCCGGGAGTTTGCGCCGGCTCTAAGTGGGACAGCTGAGACGATAATACCTATCTACAATAGTACAGTAGGTACTCTAACCCACGAGCCACCGCGGATCTCGCTTTGTTGCAGGTAATTTCATTAGTTAGCCACTCGCCCTATTCCGAACTACCTCCTTGTATTGTTCCTCAGTTCATTGGAGTTGTTCAGTTGTTACAAACAATTGGCGACACAGTGAGATGGAAAACTTAGTTGGACTAGCATAGCTGCGGAACGTTTGAAGGGTGACATTTATTCTGGAAAATCGGAGGTCCTTCCTTACGATAGGTAATAGGTAACGCCGTCATCTACTAATTTTGTTTAGACAATACTTAGGTACCTATAAATATTATCATTTCAAATGGAATTTCTTTTCGAGTTTAAAAACTTGAGAAAGAGATTTTTATTAACCAGAATGTTTAGAGCTCCCATTAGTTTGTCAGTGGGTGACAAGACCCCCGGTGTTAACTCGCGTGTTTAAGTAATTTGTATCGTACAGGGTTTAATTCATAATCCAATCGTTTTATACTTGAAACAAAAAAGATGATGCTTAACCGGTAATAAATGTAATCACATTACTACACACACTAACATGAAACGTAATAGCTTTATTCATTAAAAATCTGTGAGGAGCGATCGTAGGTCTTGCTTACACTGACTGACACCGCTGAATGTGTTGACCAAAAACGTTTCGACGTCACACGCTTTCTCAATGGGACATGTGTGAGTATAAAAATATTAATAATAACCGAGCACGAATCGGACAAATAGCCGATGCACGACATCAACATCAGCGTCTGTCCGTTAGCTTAAGTTTAACTCACGTCACCTGCGAAACGGAGCAGCGGCCATCTCCGTTTACGAGTAGCTTAACGTAAGAATAATTGCATCAATTGAGCAACCACAAATCCCAAATATCTAAATAACAGCTTCGGCGGACTTGTTTTCCTAAACGATTAATCAAAAGCAACTCTTGCCGGGCAAAAATTAAACAACCGTAGTTTATTACGGACAACGGAGTCCGTGTCTCGCTATAAAGTCCGCGTGATGGATGAATGGGCAGAAAGAAAGTAATTATTATATGAATCACGAGCCGGAAATGGCGAGAATTTTTGATAGCAACTGAACTAAATGCGTGTTTTGAATTCAATCAAAAGGCGAAAATTATAGTGGCCACTAAACGTTGTTCTTAATCTCAACTATATAAAAAATAAGTACCCATTTCAAGTATAATTCTTTTGTAAAGTAGCAAAAACAAATACCAACATTGTTAAACTAACAACAAGCATACAAGGAAATATCTCAAAGTGCTAACAAAATACTTCGCAATTGCTCAAACCCCGTTTAAAAATTACATACCCTTTAATTAGGGAGCAAAAAATCTTAAGCAAGTTTCATTAAAGCGCAAGTCCTGTGGGAACAGGATAGCGGTTATTATTTTATGCCCTTTGTAATTCTAGAAATGTGGCGTGCCTTATACTCCGCTCATTTTTAAATAACCTACCTATAATCATAATCACACAGCGTAGACTGTAATGTAAGTACGTACACTACTATTTTAAATATAATTTCTGATCACTAAAGAAAAATCGAATTTATGTATATTTTTACAAGCTTTTAGTGAACTTACACTGTTCGTAATATGGTAATATTTAAAAGTAAGTAATGTAAGTTGTTATTCCATTCATTTCAAAATTGGTTTACGTTCCTAGAAACAAAACCGTCACACAAATACAAGACACGGTGTGCAGTTGTTACAGACAGTCATATCTTTTGGCAGACGGAAAGACCACCACGAGTTACCATCTACTATATGTATACGACGGTAGGTACTAGTCTTTTCCTAAAATAAATCCCAAAATAGATTTGAATCTGATAACTTAACATTACAATCGAGAAAGCGTATTGAGAGCTAGGTTTATTCAGGTTTCGTTTATGTGTGATCAGGAATTCAAAGATTTATTTCCGTTTTTAGCATTCAATCACTTTACATCTTCACAAAGGTATAGGCAACCCTCTCCTTGCCTATGGGACGCGTAAATTAGCCGTAAAATATTTGACAGAAGCGAGCAACGACTACGCCAAATAAATGAAGTTTTCTTTTCATATATCTAGTTGCGATACGAAAACACGTATACTCAAAATAAAGCTGGGGCTGTGGGATCGAACCCAATTATTCGGTTTACTGTAACTCAGCCAATCATTTTCTGTCGTGTTTGTCAATAAAATGTATCTCCACTCCAGCCAATATACAGGTGCCTATAAGTTCCACTGCTGGGCACATGCCTCATCACAAAATGAGGACGTAGTTCTCAATTCTCACGCAGGCTTAGATTGAATAGAATAAAGTAGATTAGTAATTTTGCACATTATACTAGTAAAATAACCGTACTAACTATAAAATGCTAAATAAAAATAAAAAGGGGAAAAACTCGATGTTGAGATTTTAATCAAAGATTGATTAACTTATCCAAAGGTAAATCACATTGATTACAAATTACAGTGACCACGTGGCGATTCATGACGGGGTTAGAAGCATTATGGCCCCCGGTATATAAATTTCCCAGAGGGTTTGGAGTCTGCTGATAATGCACCTTCGGCCCTGAGGTACAATAAATCTTAATAAACAATGGGTTCCCCTTGCTTAATAAATTAATCAAATATACTGTGGCTACGTACATCACACTTGCAATTACTTACGAAATTAACGGTACCCCACCGAAACGAGCACAAAGTATATTTAATACTAGCTGTTGCCAGCGACTTCGTCTGCAAAGAATTCGTTTATCGCTATCCCGCGGGAACTACGCAATTTTCCGATAAAAAGTAGCCTATGTGCTATTCCAGACTTTTCTCTATCTATGTGCCGAATTTCATCCAGATCCGTTGGGCCGTTCTGGCGTGATTGAGTAACAAACAAACATCCATCCATCCATCCATCCATCCATCCATCCATCCATCCATCCATCCATCCATCCATCCATCCATCCATCTATCCATCCATCCGTTCTATACTTTCGCATTTATAATATTAGTTAGATTAATACGCATCCTATGCCATTTCACGTTTTGAAATGAAAAGTTGAAAATCTACGGTGTTAATACAAAAAAGTTAGACAGACGTTGAACGCGTCGCGTGTCTAAAAATTAATACATTGATTTAAGGTTGATTTTGCAATAGATTATTTTTAGACTCGTGTTTAACTTTTTTGTAATAACACCGCAAAAGTTTAAGCTAGAAAATTGGATTTAAGTGTACGGCTGGGTGTGTAAATTCAAAATGTGTATCATACTGACTGACTCTTCTACTAAACACTGTTAGTGTGATCGAGATAGCAGGTCACGAAATGCTATTTTTTTATTTCTGAGTTTAGGTTCCGACAACAGTAATAATTTACGTGTTTTGTTTCTGATTTTGTACGGTATCGATTTAATTTGTGGAAGTTAATAGGCACGAGTCAAATATTTATAAGTAACAATCGTCTTGACTCTTCTTTACTTTTAAAACGCGATTAGGTGACTCTTACTCATTTTTTTTTAAGTCTAGATATCAAACAAAGTATGTACCTACATATAATAAAAGTGTCTGCTATTTCTCTATTTACTTGTAGTTTTTATTTTATTGTTTAATTTTTGATTTTTACTACGAGTTAAAATGTGCGCCAAGCTGCTGACATTGTTGCTTCTCTTTTATTTACAGGAAAGCTGCTCGTCAGCGTCTTACTTAACACAAAACACTAGGTGGTATACAAAAACAGATAGTAACGTACTATTTAAAAGTACAGTCGTTGAAATAATAGCAACGCGCGTAGCTATGCATCACGTCACGTACAGCACCTCCGACTATAATTAGAAACTTGCACTGACTACATTTAGTTGTAACTCCGTTTGGAACACGAACTCGCGCCCTCCGTGACCCCTCACCTACCGCGTACTATACCGTATGGATCTTTCTTGATACCGCATCGCAATCGAAGTAACGGAAAACATGTTTAACTGGTACGCTCAGAGTCTATTAGGTATCAGTAAGATGTAATTGATATCTATTTCTATCCGTTTTTAAGAACTTGATGCGGCAGTTAATGTGGTGTCAGAATACACAGAAATACTGGCAGTATTCTGTTTGTCAGTCTCGCCGAGCTAAGTTCAAAGTTAACATTTATTACAAACTTGAAACTATACCCTATCAAATATGTAACAGGCTTAGCCTCCGGCGTTGCTAAAGTTCAGGCGCGCTCGTATTATAATGTAGAGTTGCATTCATGTGAAACATAATAGGTATTGTGTTTTAGGTTAGGTAAAGTTATACCAAAAAACTTAGGAAAATGTTATTGTTAGCAACTTTAGATTGACGACAACACGTTTTATGCGCCCAATATTAACTTTCCGGTATGTCGACGGCATCATAACAACCTACTTAAAGTCGAGTACCCCGATAAAACAATTCCGTCTAGTTCCCGTTCAAGAACTCTTGCTAACTTTAGATATTTTGCTTTACAAACCCTGTGAGGTAGGGTGAATTTCTGAGCCTCTCGTACCACGTACAAGTACAAGCTGCAAATGTCAATCGTGGTTGAGGAGGGCTCTTGAGCACGGCCATTGCGAAACCGAACAATGCGGAATGAAGTGCATGCATAAATTGCACACGGTGGTGGCGAGACGAACGTTACTTGCATTTGCTTACAGTTATGTAGCTAGTCACTTTGATATTATATAGGTATATTTTATCCAAAACGCAATAATTACACAACATTTTATAACAATCATGCAGAGTTATTAACCTGTTGTTGTTAGCTGGTGATATGCCAAAGGATTTCTCCTCAAAACTGGTGCATTAACAGTACTTTTCCCTGATCTTGCTACCGATATCTACAAAACTAACCAAGTTTATGAATGGATTGAAATTAAATAATAAAGAAAATAGACGGCGCGCCAACGGACCAAATTCCATATTCGGCATTCAGTGAGGAAACCAATTGACCGTAACTCAAAATGGAACCATATGCTCGGTCCGCTATTGATTTTATCCGAGTCACCCTTTCATAAATTTTAAGAGCTGATTTCAATAAAATTGGTTTATTAAAAAAAAACAATAGAAAGCCTCATCTAACACGGATGTTTCTCGTCGGAGCACTCGTTACAGAAGTATACAAATGGACTTGATATTTGAAGACGCGAGGTCGTGCGAGCGGTCGAGGGTATAATAGGCCAGTGTGTTGTACCTGTACGAAGCCTCTTACATCCAACACGAACATGACACGGTATTGATGGCTCTGCTAAGACGCGCCGCGGTGCGAATGACGGAGATGTATTGCTTCATTAATTGATCGTTGTTTGGTTTCCATGCTGGGAAACGACGATGTGCTCAAAATGTTATTCCTCGTAACATTTCGATTCATTCAATCTTACTTAACAGCTTTTAACACGATACACGTTGAATTTGAAATATGATCATGTCAAAAGTAAAAACATATAATTGTTCTACAGAAAAAAAAAACATTAAAGATCATTTTAAAGAGATAAAGTACTTACTTAAAGCGTCATTAAAGCGATGTTGTAAACTCACTAGCTTAAAAATAAATATCTTCTTACGTATTATGCAAAACCTAATGCCATAAACCTCAAGAAAATTAAGTAACATTCAAAAGTACCACAGAAAATCAAATACAGTCAGAGGTAATTTATTACACGGTACAAGCGTGATCTCACGTCGGTTGAGCGTGTAAACGCATCGTGGCCGCTTCGCCGTTTAGGAAGACGAGCAAATGACCGCAATCAAATCACAATCATAGTGAAAGCCTTATAAATGGCCAGATACCGCGGCACTCGGCACTCGGCCCGTGTGCTGTTTACAGTGCGTTAGAACTAATTATAGGGCCGAGGTGTGAGCACTCACGATCGACCGAGATCAATACAGCCGATATCGAACAAACAACGCTACCATCGATTGAAATATTAAATATTACTGAGCATATATCTGAAACGACACTGCCGTATTCAATTTGCGAGTCTTCTATCTTGTCTCGTTCAGAAAGGGTCGGTTTCCTTTCCATTAATCTACGCCAAAGAGGCATCTATGAATTGTTACTTTTGGTAAGACTTGAATGCTAACCCGTTCCCAATTATGCTCAGTCTTAAGTTTTATTTCACTCGCGTTTCATGCAAATTAAATACAGTTTAACTGTATTTTAAAACCATGTCATTTATTAGCTTTGGGAGTAGAAATATCGCCACTTAATGTTATACAGGCTTCATACTTACAAGCAAATTATATCACTTATTATCTTAGTTCTACCCTAAATAGTATTTATTACCCAAAAATTACCGTAAATATTGTCAATGTCAATGTCAACTACACATCAAAAGTACCTACTTAAAAATGTATAAAACAAAATTATTTAATATTTTTATTAAATATCAAATAAAATACCATTATCAAATGTATTAAACACAATTCAGGGAAAGTACAAAATTCACTAAAACCTTTCCCGACATACTTCAAGATCTTTTGCAGACGTCATACATCAAGGTTAATTTTATATACTTAGGTACGGCAACGACAAAGTAAGTAAAGATGGCTTCAATTTTGGGGTACGAAATCATGCCTCATGGGAGATAAGAGAGTGCTGCTATACTTGCACATAAAGCTTAGGTGTATGTGAAAGTGTATGTATTTAGTGAGAATGGTGTAGCCTGATTAAAGAAACCCAAAATAATCATCTTTGATACATATTTCAGTGTTCGCAGTCATACCTATACAGCTTAAATAGAAATGAATCTACTACGATTAGATGACAATGTTGCCGTCCTCAAGGTGTTCCTAATCAAAATAAATTACATCTCAACATCCAGATGCTAATTGTGTTCTTTGACTTTTTTATCTCTCACGGGTCTTGGCGAGACAAGAGTAAATTAAAACTGCCCATTTTAAAACTCGCATCCTCATAATGCTAAACTAATAAAACGAATACGCGCAGATGTGGTGATACTGGGGTCATTCGTAGGAAGTGCGTACGTAATTGTGGCGAGTGGACACAATGAGGGGAATGATTGTTGTGCGACCGACGCGCCCAGCGCCATTCATTGAGTGAATTTAACAAACAAGCTGACGAACCGTAACCAGTCTGGGACGTTTTATGCTTCGATGTTCAGTGTTTAGCCGTTCAATCAGTCCGCTCAGACGCAGTCGCAGGTAACAGGGCACGGTATGAAAATGATCAGCGTTAAATCATCGTACCGAATGGCCTAGTGGTTGGAGAATCTGATTACGGAGCTTGATTGAGATCCCAAGTTCTGAAAAAAATATTGCTTGTTCTCTAACCTGATTCACTACAGTATTAAAAAACAAAATCCTCCGCCGCGTTTTGTCTATTCGCGATAAACTCAAAAACTACACGGATTTTCATGCAGTTTACACCAATGAGAGTGATTCACGAGGAAGGTTTAAATATATACCTAATTTGTCAAGGTTTGGTGTAAATTAGCTGAATTATAGCAATAATTGTTGGAAGTCTCGGGAAGCAAAGCTGCCTGGGATACAAATTTTACTTTTGCACTGATGAAGTCGCAGGGAACAGCTAGTGTTTAATATTTATGAGTATAAGTAGGTATGTATTTATCTACATAAGTATGTTTATCGTTGCCTGGAACCCACCGTAGTAGTTTTGGAACTAGGTCAATTGATGTCACATTGTCGAGTGTTATTTGTTTATATTACGTGCTGGCTGTACTTAAAAACCATCTCCAGTCTACCACTCTGACAAATCAAAACATACTTACTGAAGATTGTCTGATATGACTTGAGATTTGCCGATATTCTTTTGCTCTAGCTGCCGCGTGGACCCTTGCACGGATGTGCCAATTGCAATTCCAAGCGTTGGCATAGCACTCAACACTAGACGACCGACCGCCACGCTAGCAATCGTATAAATCGTATTCAATTATTTATATAGATAGTCTCTTGTTCATAACGTTCACCTCTACCAAGTGAAGAATGTGAATAGAAGCATCTACTTATCTACACAATATTTTCAAAAGACTAGCTTTAATACCCGCAACTTCGCCCCGTGGAAGAATTGAACTCTCTATGCTATTAAGGACTGATAAGAACGTCATTTTATTACAATAAAGCTTAGCTACTAAAAATCTTGTACATTGAGATGGTGAAAACTACGCATCAAATACCTATTCGTACGGTGTGGGGTGGGATGCAAAATTTACTTAATTACTCGTTTGTACACTCATAACACCATTTTCTCATTACATTAATAAATCATAAGTAAAGCTATGTCTGACCTTTCACAGTTACAAAATTGATTCCATCAAAACAAAACGAAATAGAATAGCTAAGTAATAAGCGAAGTGTGAAGTGAGTGACCGGCAATATCGTGAGCCGCTTCACTCGCCTCAGTATGCCACGGGTGGCGTCCGAGTGAGGCAACTACTACACCAATGATCAGCCCGATCGAAATGCTTATGCACAGTTCAAATTTTAAGTACCTTCACCATTTTACTCGCCATCATTTTACAGTTACGGAAATGACAAGCAAAATTTGTCACGTACATTCGAATCTTCACAAAAACATCGTGGCCCCGTAATTTAGTTTATCGGGTCTGTGTCTCAAGTAATTTGATATGAAATATTGATTTAGCACCTAAGATTAATGATGATGACCAATGATCAGTTTTATTTAGCATTCGCACCTATAAAACACGAACAAAACAGACTGCGCAAGCAAGCCCAGGTTGTCGTAATTGATAGCTCTAGGGATTGGTTGTTCATCCTTCTATTGCATTGTGCCGTCGATCTCATCGGATTAAAATGTCCCTCCTTCCCCCTCCGAGACGCACCTGTTCCGCTTTATTGCCTCTCTCGAGCAAGATAAACAAAGGATCTATTATAATATCCGATAAAACATGTGATCAATAATATGGACGATCGGTTTTATGAAGCAGTTAACGCTTGCCACACAAAATCAACGCTAGTACTTTCCCCGGTAAACATGAATAATGAGCGTTCCGAAAACAACTTCAAAGCGTTTGACGATTGGTGGCACAAAGAGGAGCGATGGCGGCTGAGGCGAGCACGGAATTAATTCGCCAATAGAGCACGCTTTTCAGACAAAGGTGCTTTGACGAGGTTCCCTCGAGTACCTCCGACGACACGCTACTTGTCGGCTTTTGCGCCAAATTGTTTCGCCACTGTTTAACTGAGCAAGATGCTCAAAATAACGCCACTAGTTAATTCAAACTTATTCACGCTTAAACTACTACGTCTGGTTGCAAATTCGGGTCAGGATTCTATCATCCTAAATATAATTTGTTTGCCCTCGCAAAAAAGATAGGGAAAAGCGAAAGGTACGAGTGTCCCTTATCATATCACCCAAGCTGTCGGCACTCGCTACCCGTTAAAATACACGCTCCTAAAATATAACTTGAGCGTAAACTATCAAAATATAATAAAATAAGATTATACTTTCAAAATACGAAAGAGTACGAGTGAGTGAGAAATAATGCTTGATCACGATAATCATAAAAAAGGAACAAAGTACGTTAGGGGTAATCATTAGATTCCTTATGGATCGGGCACGGGGTGCTAGTGAAGGCGCGCACGCCTCCAGCGGCCACCCACCACGGCCTTTCTACCCAGAAACGTTTTAATTAAACAACTGCTCTCGATTTGTTTTGATAACGCACGATAATGCCCAACTGGACCACGATTTTTCGTTTTCTGATGTACCAATAAGATTTACGGCACTAACAATTATTTCACGATTTCGAGAAGCACGCGTTCGGCAGTTACCTCAGAAGCCGTTTTGTTTAGTTTAGATTCTGCGTAACTAACTAGGGCATTATTATGATTTCGATCAAAACACTTGAAACCTTTTTTAATTTTGCTATTTAAAGTTACAAAGAACCGTGAGTAATTCGGAGGAAGTAAAGTATTTCAATTTTAACTTTTCCTTTACATCCCTGCCTGACCTCAACAAACTTTAAATACGTTCCCCGATACCTCGAAATTATAAAACACAAACTATATTAAGTATTAACGAAATCGTATAAATCCATTATCATAGGAAACGTATGAGATTAATTGGAATCTCGCGTAATAATCATGCTTATCATCAATATCTGATATCAGGGAAATCTTATACTTAGTAGATTAATAAACTAGATGAATGTCTCTACATATATTTTGTGCAAAACATTTTAGACTTGAGTTTGATCACAATCTCAAATGACGGAAGAGGTGATGTGGCCTAAATATACCTACAGACGTGTAGTAGATTTAATGCCTACCGAAGCAGATGTAGGGTTTATGTTTTTAGGATTTTTTAAAAGAAAAGGACTGTGAATATCTGCGGCATATTAACAACATTCAAATGTCTATAAGATCGGCACAGTGAGAGTGGTGATGTCTTTATTATTAGCATTTTTCTTAAGTTTCTCAGGCAAACACCAAAATGTAATACAGTACAGTAGAATACTTTGGTATATTTTCTTCATTAGATAAACGCAGAGAAACTCTACTACAACGATATCTATGACGTTCGTTCGCCGCGCTATCACTTCTACGGTCAATTGAGTATACATAAGGTCTATCGTGTTTCTTACAAAGTTACTAGGCTCCATCAAACAATTTACTATTTATTGCAGTTTGTTGCAGGCGTTGCAGCACACAAAATAGTGCTAATCGCACATTCTAGGAGAAACATCTGGAATGGTAATGATTTTGTTAAATCAATCAAAACCAGCATTCCACATGAAGCGAGCGCCGTGAATAGTCGTGATCGTCACGGTGGCTGGAATCGGAAGCGAGATGACGAGGCCGTGCGACAGGTCCCCGATTATCAACGCATTCTGCACGGTGGTCGCAACCTGTCGCTCTTATTCCGCTATAGAGAAGACACGATTGTGCCTAATGGGGATTCCACGCAGGCCGGCTGTTGGGCAAATAATATGATTGCCAGCCGATGTTGATTTCCAACGGTCATCAAACTTGTCGCGTGCTTCTCAACAGAACT
Source organism: Pandemis heparana (assembly GCA_963854515.1). NCBI lineage: Eukaryota > Metazoa > Arthropoda > Insecta > Lepidoptera > Tortricidae > Pandemis > Pandemis heparana. The sequence continues at coordinate 10,638,468 of OY978008.1, read as the reverse complement.
ATGTAGTGTGTGAATATTAGCGGGCATTAATTTGCTGTGTAGGTATCCCTTTATATACAGGGTGACGGCGCATTATGATGTTGTGCTTAAATGTAAATTTGTGCTCACAACATTATGCCGATTATGTGTCATTTACATACCTAGTTAGCCAGGCAATGTCTAACCCCTTATTCATAAACGCTCTATAGGCTTCTATTAACTTAGAAATCGTTTGTCCTTATCTGTGAAAGGTAAATGTCAATGTGACAGATAAAGACAAACGATAGCCAAGCTAGCAGATGCCTGCAGAGCGTTTATGAATAAAGGGGTAAAGGGATATTAAATAAATAAATAAATAAATAAATATTTTGGGACAAATTACACCAATTGACCCAGTCCCAAACTAAGCAGAGCTTGTGCTATGGGTACCAGGCAACGGATAAACATACTTATATAATGTAGGTAAATACAATACTTATATACATACAACATCCATGACTCGAGCACAAACATTCGTATTCATCATACAAATGTCTGCCTCTACCGGGATTCGAACCCGGGACCTCTAGCTTCATAGTCAGGGGCACTAACCACTGGGCTATCCGGTCGTCGAATATATTATTATCACAACATATTATTTTTACCGGTAATCGTTTCACACAACAAGGAAAAGGATCCATTTTCTAATTTCGCTATCAATCAGGAAATAAAACGTAGTTTTGTTTTCACAAATCGTGGCTTTTTGTTTGACAAATCGATTTTCCTCAATAATAGCAGCAATTTATTTTCAAGCGAGGGCGAAAGGAGGTAAACAATTTGTAGTCGTATTGGGAACGGGTCGGGTGTACCGGAGTCGGGACAGTCGGGTGCACAACGATACGATGTCATGCTCTAGTGACTAATTGGATGCGCTTACAGGTGCAGAGCGCCGAATGAGCGACATTTGGGAATAAGTATTTGATTCTATTACGTTTTGAGCGCATTTTTAAGTGATCTCTTCGAAATACGTACAGAAAGCGGCATAAAATTAACGAGCTCTTGAAACTCAAATGTATCGTGAAATTAGTCTCTCCCCAAAACTTTTGGATTTATCTGCTTACTACCACGGCAAGAATAATAAGAACATAGTACCTACCTACTTACTTAAAAAATTAATACGAGTAGCACAAAATCAATTGTTTATTTTGAAATTCTAGTACGTAAATATTAGTAAAAAGCTGTTATTCTCGCAACTAAATCGATACACTTGCTTGATAATGAAGACATTATTCAAAGTAAGATAGTGACAAAAAACTGAACCTTTTCTCTGTGATAAAAACAAAAGTAGATGGATGCAATCAACTCGGTTCGTAAACGTGTCTGCCTGCGGTGGGGCCTAAATTTGAAAGGGTTGGTTGCACGCCCCTGGCATCTACGCTCATAATTTTGATGAAGCTATTATCTTGACTGCATGAGACATTCGATAGAGTCGTTTGTATTATGCATGCACAACATTTTTCTATTTTATTGTATTCTACAGTTACTCCGTTCATTGTAGTTACTGTACCCGTGGCAGACAATTACTGATTCTTATACTATAGTATAAGGTGTATTTGTTTTTTTTGTTTATAAATGTTGATGGTATTACACGTAGCGCGGTGTTACTAAATTGGCACGGCAGCTGAACGCTTAACCTCACAACAAAACACTCCCTCGCCTCGCTTGTCCCAGTCATTATCTCAATACACCCCCAATGGAGCCATCATAGCTACGCTAACAAAAAAACTGGACACCACAGTGTAGTGTCATTGGAGCAAAAAAATAAAACAATGTGGCGCGAGCGATTTGTTCACGGGTCGTGATTATATTGTTTTTGTAGTGACAGGTTCGATGAAGCTTTATGTTTCGACTGCTTTGAGTAAATTGTCTTGATTACAGAAAATTGATAACCTTTCTCGGCTATGTTGTTCAGACAAAAAATCACAAGTCAAGGTAAAATCTTATCTAATAGGTACTATCGTTATAATGAGAATAACCAGTAAATATTCCAAAAAAATATGCAATTTACTTATCCATACATAAAACGACTAAGTAAATAGTAAAAGAAGACTTACCTCCATTTCCAGCGTTGGTAATGGTCACCCAAAAGTCAATGGTCTTCTCAGGTCCAAGATCCTCATAGTCCCACTTCTTTTTAACTTTCACTACACCACTGGGTTCTACGGAAACCCATGGATTATCGTCCCGAATTTTAAAAGTTTCGCGATCAGTCTCTTTTTCGAGAGTGAAAACTGAACGTCCTTCCACTTCACCGTCAGCTTCAGAGAATTCAATACGTTTAGTAGGCCTAACAGCACGTGTCACACGTCGTTTCTCACGATGGAGCGTTGGAAGTTCACCACGGTCGCGAACTTCGAATTCGATGAAAACACGCGCAGGCCTGCTTTTACGCGGTGGAGAGCCCGTGTCGTGGGCCAGCACCCGTAACTCCACCTCATGGCCGTCAGGTTCACCAGCAAGAATCAGCTCACCGGTTTGTGGAACTATTACTGCTAGATTGCTAGGCACCGTTAACGAATAATACAATCGATCTCCGTCTGCGTCGTAAGCATGAACTTGACCGATATTGGAAAATCTCTGCCAATGTGCAGTTCCGTTAGGCCCGTTTCCATCGGTAGTACCATTTACAGAAAAATAATAAACATCTTGTTCGAATGCGGGTGCATGGTCGTTCTCATCGGCAATATCTATCCGAATGGGAAGACTGGCCTTATTAGTACCTAGTAAATCGGTCGCTTGAACTACTATTTCATAAGAGCTCTGCTCTTCGGCATCTAAAGGACGTGTTGCAATAATTTCCACGTCTCCATCCGTAATAACCGATCTAACTTCCGGTACGGTGTCTCCTTTGGTCTTGTCACGTAGCGCAAAAATGGGATCTTCATTTCCTTTCACAATTTTGTAGGCGACAGGGCCTGAATCATGCAAAGATGTGGCTTTTATGGGTGGCAAATCGACGACAGATCCCGCGGGAGCATTTTCTGGAATTTCCCCACGAACTCCGTTTGTGGTCGGAAAGTGTAGCATGCGCCTTCGATCCACAACAAGTAGAGGGATGGTATGCGCTGCGCTGCTGTATGGTGTTTGTTCTAATATGGCGAGGTTTAGTGGTCGATTGAGCAAGGGTGCGAGGTCGGATATCGTCATGAGTAGGCCGTCGTCGAGGAGAGTGAAGTAAGGCTCGTACTCAGGGTCAAGCATGGTGTAGTGGGAGTGGTTCCCGGTGAAGTGACGGACGGCGTGTCCGGGACGCACATCATGCGGCAGCAGCGTCACGGCGCGCGCCATGCTGAGCGCGCACAGCAGCGCCGCGCTTGCCAGCATGCTGCGAGCCAAGCGGGCCATCACGAGCTTCAACACTGCTTAGTTACTCCGACCAATCATACCTAGAAACGAAAACGACACTCATTAAAACTCTAGATTTACAGTAATTCTACTGGAATTGAGCTTTTTACGGATGCGAGGAATAACGCGGAGCGAACCAAGGGAGCAGTCATTTGTCGCTTTCATTATGCAGCTTTTAGCCGTTCCCCGTCGTTACTCATTGCTAATTTAAGAACATAGTGAGGTGTATTTCAAGCATCTAGTTTATCTCATTCGGTCTTCATTTAAGTAACGTCTGCTATCGTTGCATTCAGTGCTACAAAAAAATCCCAGTTCTATCTAGGGCATAGAGGACGCTCGCTACCAATCACTTAAAAAACATCTCGCTTTCGTACTGTGCTTCCGTTCTGTGTAATCCCGCCCGATGTTGATACATATTAGTTTAGTAGTAAGTAGGTAACTAATGGTACTAGAGTCTTCAGAACTTGTGTTACACGACTAAGATAATCAATTTTTCTATAATAGAGCGCTGTTGAATAGGTAATAGCCTCGTATGAAAGAAGGATACTTTGGGGGCGTAGTAGAGGCGAAATTAATAGAAGCAGTTCATGTATAGGCGACTAAGAAGAGAACAGAATTTAGCTCCGAAATTTCAAGTTGCCTTAAAAAGAAGAAGGCGATAACAAATCTGCGTCTGTGGATGGAGTTGAAGACTATTACTGAAGAAGACGACTCTAGCTTTTACTATATTAAATGGGAGAATAAATCTATATTAAGTAAGTAGGTTGGAATTTTGGAATTTTCTCCTATCAGGCAGGATCGATAGTGCTCGTGATTCTGAGTTCTGAGTAGGGAAAAAGAAACAGAATCCCAGAAAAAATTTGGGGGTACAACTTTTAAGAGAATGGCCCAGGTCCTTATTCAAAAATGTAGGAGTAGGGTATTTGACTTTGACTGTAATTTTTTTATTCTAAAATAAAGTACGGTACCTATAGTTGGTGCACTGTTGATACAAACGGTACCTAAACCTACTTTGGAAAAAAAACCTACTTGATGTAATGAATAGTAAAGAACTAGGAATAAATAAATCATGTAGGTGTCGTAGGTACACTATTCTATCGTCTGTCAATACTCGTAAGTAGGTACTATCCACGACGCGACAACTATAGGATGGTGGACTTACCTACTAAGTACTAAATTATTAAGTAGGTACACTATGCTATGATTTATCATCATCATCATCATCTCCAGCCTATATGCGTCTCACTGCTGGGCACAGACCTCCTCTCAGTCCTTAAATCTTGACTCTATGTCTTCGATAGTCATGACAGTTTGCACAGGCAGCTGTTCATGAATCCTTTAGCTAGGGCAGTGACCACCCGAGATGGGTTGATTACTTTTTGTAGGTTTTTGGCCAACCAAGTTCCACTTTCCTTTCAATAGCATCTTAGTATAATAATGTGTCTTTATTAGACATAATGGAAAGTGTAGCTTACTATTAGCAATGGTCATCTCATTTATTGTATTCCTACATAGGCATGCTACCTCACAGTACCTTCTAAAATTTAGCATATTTTAAGTAGGTACTACCTATAGGTAGGTAGGTAAGTCCTCAATTAAAGATACTTGCAAAATCTGGAACGAGCTTCCCGCTGGGGTCTTCCCATTGAGTTACCTACGACCTGGGTGCCTTCAAGAGGCGAGTGTACAATTTTCTGCAGGGCCGACAACGCACTGGCATCGCGTTAAGCGCTGCGGGTGTCTATGGACAGTGGTGATCATTTAACATCAGGTGACCCACTAGTTCATTTGTCTGGCTTCTCTAACATAAAAAAAAGATTTTGAACGATGTGGAAAGAGTAGATAGGTAGATAGATGCCTACATACCTAGGTACCTACCAGACCTACCTTACTAACTCACAGTGCACTGGGTGACTACTCGTAAACACGGCATCCTTTAGGTTTAGGTAGGTAGGTAGTTACCTACAATAAACTATCTAACAAAGGAAAATTTGTTTGGATAAATGAGTTTTCTATGAATGTATATGTATACCTAAGCATAGGTGCCTACTATTTCGTTCTGCATATTTCAGCGAGAGGTCAACGACCTTTAACTGAAAATGTAGGTAAATCGATTCATTGAACCCACTTAGCTGATGATTTCATTCATAAATTGAACCCTGGTAGCTATCACTTGGGTAGGTATATCTTCGATTCTATTAGAAGGCTTAGCCAGTGGTTTAACGGTTAGTCGTTGCCGTTAACTACCTACTGTAACAGACAGAATCGATTCAAAAACATCGCTTCTTTCCTGCCAGTCAGCGAAACTTGTCACTTTTGTCAGATCTTTAGCATGGAACGAGGGTTAGTAATGGAGCCGAGACATGTGGGAGCAGGCGAGGGCGCGACGGCAGCTAGGGCGCACACATGCAGCGCTTTATTTTAAGCGTCGTCGCCGGCGTCCGCGGCCGCCCGATCAATACCGCGCCGCGCCGTCGCCGCGCCGCGCGCCCTCTGACACCCAATCTTGTCATCAAATATTCACACACTCGTTTTCTGAATAAAACCTCGCTCAATCCAAACAGATGAGACACTAATCCACACAATCCACCACCTACGGACACCAGCAGAACACAGACACTAGGTATTCGTATCAATAAACGCTTCGAAAACTCGACAAAAATAGGCGCGACTGCTCGATTTCCACTCAAATTTCACTTTAAAACAGACATTATATCACTAATAAATTCGTTTATGAATACTAGACCCAGTTTTAATTGACACTTAAGTCATCTTTCTAATACTTGGCTGTAAACATTTGAATGTAAACAAGATGCTCGAAGTGGTAACGCAAAATGGCAAAAAGGCACGTAATATCACGACATCAAAAACACTAGAATTTCATGTTGATTTCTGTTTAATTTTTGGATTTTAAATACGTACTTATTAAGACGACAAGAGTTTAACATCGATATCGAAGCGTTTGACAGATGGATGCCGGCTAGCGGCATACGGCAACTGAACGCAGCGGCGGGATGCGACTGACTGAGCGCCGCGGCCGCGGCGCGCGCGCGTGTGCGCGTATCGAACGTCCCGGAACGCCCTCTGCCTCCCTCCGCCCTCGCTGCCACCCTAGCCCGGCTGCGAGCTTCAACCCCCTTGCTTAGCTGCACTAGCTCCCATTTCTTTTCGTATACTGCGATAATACAAACAAACCCCACACTCGCGTCGCTATTGAGTTGTAAGTTTGACTTGCCAACTAGGTATCTATCCACGAAATGTTCGGCCATTGACTTTAGGCTAGCACTTTTACTCGCCTTGCTCTAGCTAGACATTTTAGTTTCGTTGAAACTATCTCAATCTCAATCTACGTTTAGGACTGGTAAACTACTTACTTTACTACATTTAGTAGGTACATAAATAAAATGTTATCGACAAGTCAAAAACCATTTAATTTGTTATTTAAAAAAAACCACTGTTGTAGGTAGTACCTAGTTATAAATAAGTAAATAAATAAAATAAAATAAATAAAAGAATATTTTATAAGTAGATAGGTACCTAATACCTACGTAGAATGAAGAAAAGAAAATTGTTAAGTACTTAGGACTAAGTAGGAAAGTAAGTAGTTACCTACTAGTTGTAATATTAATATTAGGTATTATTTCAATTAATATCATAAGGGACCTTTGCTTTGTTAGGCAGCCCAGGCATAGATTATAATTAACAGTTACGTACTTTATACAACTAGCACCTACTTATCTAAGACTTAAGAGAAGTTGCAGCCACCGACGTGAAATGGACGTGAAGAATTCGTTAATCGCTAACCGCGCGAACTGTGCAGTTTTCCGCAATAATGAGTAACTACCTTACATATATCATCTAGGTACCGATGCTATCAACGTGCCAATACCTATTCTTTAAAATCCATACAATAGGTAACTAGTTGCCTACCCACTGAAAGGACCTTTTTTATTAGATTTTAAATTTCAATACATACATACATACATATCGTCACGCCTCTTTCCCAAAGGGGTAGGCAGAGACTACTTTGTTCCACTTGCTACGATCCTGACATACCTCTTTCGCTTCATCCACATTCATCAATCTCTTCATACATGCTCGTCGGTTTCGGGTACTCTTGACCTGGCCTTTTTCCAAAACGTCCTCAATTTGATAATGGAAATTTTGAAGGAACGCCGGCGGGCCGCATTGAATTCCTTTGCGGGCCGGAGCTGGCCCGCGGGCCGTAGTTTGCCCATCACTGGCCTAGGGCCTAGGCCTAGGCCCTAGGCCTTCCCCTCCCAACGCAACCATACACACTCCCCGTATAAATCTGTTTAGTTAATCTTCTTTCATCCATCCTCTCTACGTGACCGAATATAAGCATACTTTTTTCTATCCTAGTCACTATATCTTCTTTCACACCAGCACGTTCCCTTATCACACTATTCCTTATTCTTCCATACTTCTTAACGCTCTCATTTCTACTGCATTTATTCTACTTTCATGCTTCTTTTGCCATACCCAACTTTCGTTACCGTACATTAGTGTTGAAACGAGCACCCCGCTGTGAACAGCCAGACGCGCCTTCTTTGACACCTTCTCACTGCTCACAAAGGCGCGCAGCGCTCCATTGACCATGTTTCCTGCATTCACTTATTTGATTGGCAACATTTTGTCTTTAAGTGTGTCTATCTGAGGTTCATGATGTATGTCAAATTGACATTTCTCTAAGAAAATTGCAGCTGTGTGAGTGATCCTGTGTTACCCGGTCATGATTTTTTGAAATTGCCGCGCTTTTACAGGTTCAGCTTTGGTTAGACAGACTTTAACTCGCTCGCATTCGCCGTCGTGTTCATTTTGACAGTTCTTGTATGAATGTGACAGCTAGCTGATTCCAATGCCAATTGTCAGCCCAAACATGAACTGTCAAAATGAACACGATGGCGATTGCGAGAGAGTTAGACAGGTGTACTTAGTCCAAAATGATTTTCCATGACATTTCATTGCATCCCATGCGGTTTTCAACTTTAACGACATTAGAATGAGGTTCTTATTTATAAAACAATTCAATCTGACAGCTGCATTATATAGACGACTTTAATAACATGTCACTAAAGTTGAAAACCGGCTAAAATTTAACGAAGTGTCATGGAGTACATTACTGCAGAAGCCGGGAAAGAAAGGCTTGCAGGCTGAGTAACGTATATAGACGGCCGAGCTTTGCGAGGCCGGATAGGAGTACGAAGCCTGCAAGTTCTTTCACGCCGAGGCTTGTATAGTGCTTTTCTCAAACATGCAATGAAATAAATAAAAAAACTCCAAAAAAACCCTTAGAATGTTGCCGCTAGCGCGCAGATTTTTCTCAAAGATGCAATGAAATGTTAACCTTACGTTCCAAATAATAGGCCGGGACGTACCACGTTGCGGGCGCGGTTAGACAAGTGGTAGATATGTAATGGATTTTCATACAAAATGGCAGGCCTTGGCCTGCAAAGCGATCGTGTTTTGTTTTGTGGTGGTCGTCGTCGTGCGCGGCGCGGGCGCGGGGCGCGCTGCTGGAGGACACGCACGTGGAGGATATGCGCCTGCTGCTGCTCGGCCGCTACCTAATGCACGCGCTATACAAGCCTCGGCCGGAACAGGGGTTGCCGGCTCTCGTATCATGCCGGCCTCGTGTACCACTCGGCCGTCAAACTTACTCGGCCGGCAACCCCTTACTTCCCGGCCTTTGCAGTATTGTACTATTGCACTACATCTGTAGCAATTTTTTTGTAGATGGCAAAATAAAACCAAAAAGAAGTAACAATTTTTTTTTTATCGTTAAAATGGATATACCTACCTTGTTTTCGCATGAATTTCCATTTGAAACCTCCACGCTTTCCTGAGAAAAAGGATATTCTGAAAATTTTCGTGAAAGGGATTTTCATTTTTCACGCTTACCTTAGTGAAGTGGAACAAACAGACATACCATCAGAAAGCAAAGTTCCGAAAAAACAATAAAGAAAAAAGGGTTCCTTTTTCCTTTTGATGTGGGTACGAAACCCTAACGAACATCTCATATTGAATAGACTTTCACTGCCAAAACCCCGCTCTCTAGCAAAGAGTAATGTAATGTACTGGGAAGTTTGATAAAATGCGATGTCTGTAACTGTAGATGGCGCTTTAAGCGTTTGCAATTATCGCCATCTAGCGATACAACTTGAAAGTTCAATTCCAGCTAAGCTCAAGGCAAGGTAGTCTCGACAGTTTTCCAAAAAAAGTCCACATGATCATTTTTTCCAGAATTTAACTATTTTAGGTTTTTAGTACTCAGAATCGGTTACCCTATCAATCCTTATACAAGAAAAAATGTGTCCCAAAATTTCCATTCCAGTTCGTCACTATTTTTTTTATGTATGGTACGTGAAGAGCAGGAAAAGAAACCTATAGCCTATAGTAAAATCTGGGACACATTTTTTCTTGTACCTATGAGAATCGATAGTGTAAACGATTCTGAGTAAGATAAACCCAAAATATTTAAATTCTGGAAAAAATTTACATGTGGACTTTTTTCGAAAAACGCTCTCATACAATTCTTAAGTAACAAGTCTAATTCGAGGTGTATTTTCCTGGACTCTATTTGTATTGCGCTTTCGAGTTGTGTACCCACAGCGTGGTTGCACACTTGTCAACTCTGCACGGGGTCAGCACCGCCCATGGACCGCCACAACTTATTTTGCCGACTGCACGTCTAGCACAGCACAAGAGCACGCGAGAGATGTGTCGCGCGCGACATAGACTACCAGTCTCTTTTTAGAACTAACAGAAAGAAAAAAGGTCTATCTCGCGCGCTCTCGTTTTTTGTGACAATAAACATTTTTCTTTCTTTCTTTTTTTCTTTCGTGTTAGCCGTGCTGATTAACAGCGAGTAGATTAGACGAAGCTATGCTGATTCGGTTATCCGGTGCCGCGCTGATATGAGCGTTTAATTTTAGCTGTCGATTTCCACCTCTTTTTGTGAACTGTCCAATCCTAACTAAGATGATGATAGATGCGAATGCGAGTTTATTTGTTTATAACACTTTCACGCGTAAACTACTCAACCGTCATATTAAAATTTGGCACGGATATATATGGTTTAAGACCTTGGGAAGGACTAATGAACTAGGAATAGTGAACTATGCAATTTCCGGGATAAAAAGTAGCCTATGTGTTCAGCCATTCTGGTGTAAACAGTAACAAACATTTATATATGTATCCATCTATCCATACATCCTCACAAACTTTCCCATTTTTAAATATTGGTTGGATGTGTGAAGGTCACACAAAATGAGATTAAATTAAACATTACATAATAGAAACAACTATATTAGAAAACAATTATATAGACTAGTACAAAAATAGCCAAAGCTACAGCACTGAGCAAGTTTTGTGACATAAAAAAATTAAATATATTTTATTATAATGCATTATAATGCATATCTTATCTTCCTATAATCTGAATATACATTGTCAACAATTAGATATCTACATACAGCCCCTACAGGCAACATGCACTTAGTGCAGTTATATAAAATGATACAAACTTACATTAAGGCAGCGGCAACTAGTGTTGCCTCAGTAAAAAAATGTGTAAATATAAATTATTATAAGTGATGCGTAAACTGTTTCGGAGCTAAAGAGTCCGTTGCATTCTTGTATCTAATCTCCTTGATTGTCAATTGTTTTCCTTGATGTATTCTCTGCAGATGGCTTCTCATGTCGTATGATCGGGAAAAGGACCGGTGACACACTGGACACTGGGTCTTTCCTGCATGCGAGTCTTTGTGAAGGGTCAGTGATGTTGGATGCTTGAACCCTTTGGGGCATAATTGGCAGCGGAACTTGGCCAACTCAGATTCTGCAAGTAAAGTTAAATAGTGTAATTAATATAAAGTATAAGGAAGAATTAATAAAATACACAGAAATGTAGAAGATGTTCTACCGGAAGTGTTTTTGTCTGTCAAATCTTCCGCTGATGTTGACTGGTTGTCAACTTGCATCTCTTCACTGACACTGGACGTCTGTGCCGGCTTCTGTGGTATATTTATAGCTTCATCCACTTTGATTATTTCTTGTACTTCATTGTTCTCAATTTCAGGTACAGGCATCTTCACGGGGGTCACTGGTGGAATGTATGCTGGTCTCACAGTCTGCATGGTCGCTAAGTTTATCGGCTCATCAGTCTGAACAGGCACATCTTCTATGAATCTCGATTTAGCACTTAAATCTAGAGAAGTATTATCAATCACTCTAAACAGGTTTTTAGAGGATTCATCCTCCACATTATCAGTCAAACCTTTCACTTCCAAAAGCTCAGCCGTTATAAGAAACGATTCCAACTGCTCCTGCAAGATGTTAACCTCTCCATGATACATAAAATTCACGATTGCATTGAGATCTTCGAACTTCACGTTCCTAAATATGATCACAGGATGTTGACAAGGCGTTTCTTTAAAAACTTGTTTGAAGTAATTGCTGCAAGCCGAGAGCAACATTTTGTGGGCTTTGATTTTACCCCCATCACAACACAAGGTAACATCCACCAAGTCGTTCTCGAATCGTAACACATTGAACGCTTCCGTGACGTGGGAAACGTAGTTATTCCAACGCAAGGAGAACTGCGGAGCGCTATTCATATTATTTCCTTTGCAACCGAAATAATATATGTAAGTTATCACTTAAGACACTACCTAAATTTGCAGACAAAGTGAATAATGGAATGGAATGGAAAGATAACAACAATAATCAGTCAAGTCAACCCATGAATAATCAACGAAAACGTTAATCGTCGGAAACGAGATTTGTCAATAATGACATTTGACAGTCGTAATTTTGTAGTAACGGATTGGCATTTGAAGTGGTCCGCATCGTACTAGTTGGTGGGCACCAATTGGCAAAATGAAAATTAAAACTTTCTTAGTCGCTTTACAACATTTGTTAGCTCTCCAAAGCTCGAAAATAGAAAGTAAACAACACAAACAAACAAACTCTCACGCATATACCTTCTCTGTTTCACACGAAACAAAATATTTCATAGAGCGCGTTTAATCTCAAAAATGTTTTTTTTTTTAATATCTCATCTTTGGTGTTTAACTTTAATCAAACTTTAATCACGGACCGTCTCAAACGCAACTTTTCTAAGAAAATTTTGCTGCTAGTTGTCAATGTCAGTTCTGTTCTGTCACTTCACTTGTCATGTCATTGTCATGTCAATGTCAGTCAATACTGTTTCATTCCATGTATGATCCAATGAGTTATAATTCGATTTCTCATTTCCATTTTCTTTTCTCTCGTACAAGTACTGTGTGATTCATACTTGTAACAATCACTGGGAGATTATTTTGATATAACTAATTTTGATACTATTCGCGAGTGCTGAAATAATAGCAACAATGGTATATACTTATATCTTGCTGCTGCTGCTGCTAATGCTGATGTCAATAATTTCTTATTCGTGCTCGAGACCTAGTGTCTAGATTTTTTTATGTTTCAGCACGGCAGGGTGAAGGTTCGCACATCTGAAGAAGAAAAGGCAAGGAAAGAAAAAGAACGACAACAGCAGTTAAAAGTTTTTAAACATGCTATGCAAAAAATTCAATCAAAGGTGGGTTTATAGCAAGGAAATATAAAGAACTCATTTTCAATATATCTCAGTGTCGTTTTTAAATTATTACTTCGTACCTACGGCTACTTATGTTATGCCCTAGAAGAAAATGTGAAATTCATGAACATATTTTTCTGTAAATAGAGAAAACAAGAAGAACTGGACAAAGAACTCCTAGAACTGACTGGAAAAGTTCTTTCTTCTAACCCTGACATTTACACCTTATGGAACATGAGAAGAGAGACTTTAATTCAGTTCAGGTAAGACTTATTTTGTTGCTACATGATTCGATGAATCGGTTGACAGCTCTATAGTTAAGCTAATCTGAAGCTTTAAAAAGAATCATCTATTCAACACTTTTGCGATTTCTGATAGATGTTATCAAGCCAGTGTATTTAAATTGTACAGTATGTCATTTTGATTTGTAACATGTAATATATCAAATTTTTTGTCTCCTTCAAAATTAATCTTGTAATTATTATCATTATTATTGTTTAAAATTTTACACTAGCAGCTCTTTGAGCTGATGCATGTATATTACTGCACTTGTGTGTTGTTGGACTGTCAAATATTTTAATGTAATGTATTATAAATGTGAAATTTTGGATAAATGGGTGGATGTTTGTTTGTTACTCAATCACACCAGAACGGCCTAACTAATCTGGATGAAACTCAGCACATAGATAGAGATAAGTCTGGAATAGCACATAGGCTACTTTTTATCCCGGAAAATTGTGTAGTTCCGGCGGGATAACAATAAAAGAATTCTTGGCAGATGAAGTTGTGTGCAACAGCTAGTTTTTTATATTTCAGGAAGAATAATGAAAATGGGGAAGATTTGTGTAAATTACACGATGATGAACTGCAATTGACAGAGTATTGTCTCAAAATCAACCCTAAATCGTATTGCGCCTGGCATCAGAGGGAATGGGTGCTCACCACACGCCCCGATCCCGACTGGCAGAAGGAACTTGATGTCTGTAACAAATATTTGAAATTTGATGAACGTAATTGTAAGTACGGTTCAAATTACACCTGCTTATTGTGCATTTACATGTACTAATAACTAGTTGTATGCTTATTATAATGATGAGCGTTTTCCACAAAACATGTACATGTGGACTATGTACATTTTTTCCAGAATTTAAATAATTTGGGTTCTACTTACTCAGAATCGTTTACCCTATCGATTCTCATACAAGAAAAAATGTGTCCCAGATTTTTCTATGGATTTTTTTTCCTGCACATCCAGGGCCGTCTTTAAACTATTTGAGGCCCTGGGCACATTAGGATCATGGGGCCCCTATGACCTAAATATCGGTTATCATTTGGTAATCTGGCAGGAACTAGGGCACGTGCCCATAGTGCCCAGTGGAGAAGAGGGGCCTGTGCACATCACATTCCATAAATACCTATGTATATTAAAAAAAAGTGACGAACTGGAATGGAAATTTTGGGACACATTTTTTTCTTGTATAAGGATCGATAGGGTAAACGATTCTGAGTAAGTAGAACCCAAAATAGTTAAATTCTGGAAAAAATGATCATGTGGACTTTTTTTTGAAAAACGCCCTGATAGGTACATACAATTATCAAACGTCAGAAAAATGCTTATCATTTTTAAAACACAACCCTATTTCGCATAGTAGATCAACTCATAAATGGGTTGTAAATTATCGTTGTTAAATCTTAAATTAATGATAAAAGTCTGTAAGTGTAAGATTTATTCATTTATTTCCAGTTCATACATGGGATTACAGAAGATTTGTCGTTTCACAATGCAAGTCATCATTGAAAGAAGAGTTTGATTTCACAACTGAGAAGATTCATGATAACTTCTCCAATTATTCTGCTTGGCACTACAGGAGTAAGATGCTGGTGGAGTTGTATCCTGATTTGGAAGGTATAGTAACATAGTACTTATCCTCATAATAAGTCGTGGCGTACTTTAGAAAGTACAAATTGATACCAGGAATAACTACTAACACACTAAATGCTCTATCATCATCATCATCATCATCATCAGCCCGTGCCAGTCCACTGCTGGACATAGGCCTGTCCCATAGCACGCCATTGGGCATTGAATGCACTATACATATATTAAATTAAACAGTTTCGGCTTTGCAGGAGGACGTCCAATCGAGGATGGTCACCATAAACACGAGCTGAAAATGGTGCAAAGTGCCGCCTTCACAGACCCTGATGACACGAGCGCCTGGTTCTACCAACGGTGGTTGTTAGGTACCTAACATAGGTTGCTAGCACTCCCTCACAAAACATTAATATCCCTCACTACTTATACTTTGCAGTGGAGAAAATAAATACTTTTTATTATTTATTATTATTATTATAGTGACTGTGACGAGTGAACGTGGACTATATGAATGATTAGGGAAATTCATGTACTTTCTTATATTCCCTAAAGTGCTTAGTGTTAGTTCCCTGTTTTTTTTAACCGAATTTCAAAAATTTGGGATATGTATGTCTGTTTCTTGGGCCTGCTTGCTTGACATCCTGATCAGCTTGATATGATATTTCAACATATTAAATTTATGAGGTATCATTAAATTCAGCTCAAATGTGGGACTGGTACAAAGTACATTAGGGCTTAGGGTATAATTTTTTAATAAAATACAAGACCATACATACATACATAGGTACATGTAAAATTTGTAATTTTATGAATAAATGAATATGAATATGAATATGAATATGACCAAGTGGGTAGGGGCTGACAAGGAGCTTTTACTTTGTTTTTGCACTCAAGATTTTTGTTTCTCATTGATTGTTTATTTTTAGGTGCAGTCAAAACTACTATTGCTCCAGTAGTGGTTACTATAACGCCAAGAAAAACGACCATGGCGTTTAGCAAACACGTTCCCCTTGACTATGTTAAAACAAAAACCAGTATGTTAATCAACAACATACCATTAGATGGTGAATGGGTCTCTAGCACCGGTTGCGAATATGATAGTTTGTGGATCCTGAAGCACAATCAAGATGTCACTGATGACTTGGATATAAGGGTAAATTTTTACTCCATCAAAATGGCTCTAGTTTAGGTTAAATATAGAATACGTACGCAATAAATAAAGATTTTTTGTGGAAATTGCAATTATTTTAGTGGTGAATATTATTAACTCTCAGACAAAGGCAAAATAAAAGTTATGCTGCAACTTCTCTCCAACGCAGTCACATTCGCCTCCACCAATTCTTAGCTTATTTCTTACTAGCGACCTGTGCGATTCCACTCGTATGCAATCAGTGATTATCTACTCTATTATGCATGTATTGTACATATAAACCTTCCTCTTGGATCATTTTATCTATTAAAAAAACTGCATCAATATCCGTTACGTAGTTTTAAAGATCTAAGCATACGCAGAGACAGACAGCGGAAAGCGACTTTGTTACTATGTAGTGATTAACTGAAGATAATGGGGGTAGGATGGAGGGTGAATGCGATTACGGGATAATATGACCTTCACTGTAACTCAAACTTACGGAATTACGATAAAAATTACAAACATTTATTATAACTACTAGCTGTTGCCAGCGACTTCGTCTGCAAAGAATTCGTTTATCGCTATCCCGCGGGAACTACGCAATTTTCCGGGATAAAAAGTACCCTATGTGCTATTCCAGACTTTCCTCTATCTATGTGCCGAATTTCATCTAGATCCGTCGGGCCGTTCTGGCGTGATTGAGTAACAAACAAACATCCACCCATCCATACTTTCGCATTTATAATATTAGTTACATGACCTTCACTGTAACTCAAACTTACGGAATTACGATAAAAATTACAAACATTTATTATAACTACTAGCTGTTGCCAGCGACTTCGTCTGCAAAGAATTCGTTTATCGCTATCCCGCGGGAACTACGCAATTTTCCGGGATAAAAAGTACCCTATGTGCTATTCTAGACTTTTCTCTATCTATGTGCCGAATTTCATATAGATCCGTCGGGCCGTTCTGGCGTGATTGAGTAACAAACAAACATCCATCCATCCATACTTTCGCATTTATAATATTAGTTAGATTAGATAATTGGTTGGTTATTTAATTAAGGTCCGACCACCCCGCCGCGTATACACAGTGACGTGTCGTAGGCGTCACGTTTTCTTACCGTTTCTTCATACATTTTGTTGCGTATACGCATCGTCAACGTCTTTTACGCACCGTACCGGTGTGGTCGGATCTTTAGTTAATTATTATTATATTTCAGGTAGAATATGATGTGGATGACACAAATAAACGGATACAATGTGTGAAAGTTGATGCGTCTACATACGTGGGCAAGAACGATATTAGCTTCCAGAGGCAGTACTCAAAACCAGTCATCGATGAACTGAACAACCAACTTGTGGCTTGCCGGCAACTCTTGGAGATGGAGCCTGACAATAAATGTAATTATGGTTATGTATGCTTTAGAATCTTTAGATATACCCATATTGTGCGGGATACAAGTGCGCACGAGAGCAGTGGGGCGCGAGAGATAGAAAACCTGTCTTTTTCTTACTCTTCGTTTTAGAAAGAGATGGGTCTATCTCGCGCGCTGTCGTGCTATCTGTAGAGGCATAGACTCGATCATTTTTTACCTTCATGATTTACTATACTTGTTTTAACTTTGATAGATTTGTAATCGTTCCTACAGCGCTAGCTTAGAGATCAATTAAATTATGTAAGCATTATTATTTCTATCATCTAAAACTGTATTTGATTTCCAGGGACACTTCTAACAACTACAGTGTTTCTTCACTGCATCGACGCAAACCGTTACCACGAAGAAGCAATCAAAAACCTCCATGAGTTAAAAAATATTGATAAATTGCGGTCTGGGTATTATGATGATTTGATTACTGCATGGAGTATCGAAAAACAGTTATTAGTGGACTACAAAACCAATGACTGTCAGTTAAATGTGAAGTTTGATGAAAAAATAACAAGTCTACCTCATTTGCAATATTATAGTTATTGTAATTATGTGAACTTGTCCAGTCAAGGTTTGACTTCTAAAGTGTTGCCTTCATTAGTTGTGCTGCAACACTGCAAGGTAAGTTAAACTGTTTCATTGCGATTCTCGTTAATTTTGTGTGTCAATAACTCGTGACGCTAAAAATAGAAACTGCTTCAAACAAGATCAAGTGCAAAGTGGTCAATAATCCGTCCACATTATGTATATGTGTGTTATGTGTAAGCTGTTTTTGATCTGCCTCAGTCTGATTTTGTGCTTACTTGGTATTAGATGGTACTTGCTGTTTTCTTCAATAAACAAAGGTTTTTTTTGTATTAATTTTCAGAAATTGAATTTGGAAAACAATAAGTTGACAACACTAAAGGGCTTTCCACCGCTGGACCTCGAGGAACTGAATGTACGAGGCAATACCCATTTAAATAAAAACGAAGTTGAATCTTTGAAAATGAAATACGAAAACTTAGTCATAATTTATGAGTAACTATTCCAAGTGCAGTTAGATTCTTTGTTGAGGTAAATTAGGCTTAAACGTTTTGTTATGGAAGTATTTAATTTAGCCTTCAACCACTACTTACTCTACCTTGTAAGTACTTACGAGTACAGTAAACTACCAGTTACTTTATAGGAGGTAGGTACTTATAGAGTAGGGATAAGGCTTTTGCCCAGCAAATCCAGCAATGGCCAAATATATACTATACAAGAAAATAGTCTTATTTTATTATTAAAGTTGTTTTACTTGTGTAAACAAAATGTTGAACAAATTTATTTTTTATTTTTAGTATCACAGCTAGATCTAATAATAAGTGAAGACGAAGTTCTGATAACTGCCAAATGGGTTCAGTTCTAACTACGCCTCACTGATACTTCACATACAGTGAAAATTTGCGAGGTGGAGGTTTAGCCGGCCTCGGTTCGCCATTCACAGGATTTTGTCTTTACTTTTTAATTGGTCTGAGTAACTTTGTACTAAAAATCTTTGACCAAAATATTATTTAAGCACGTATGTTAAGATATTATAATTAAGGATATTATAACGGTTGGTAACACGTTTATTGTTCGACACATGACATAATAGATGGTAAAGCACATAGAGTAATACACAAAAATAATACGAGGGGGCCACGGAGGATAGGTTAGTAATAATTTTGCTGTATACCGTCACGACGCGCAGTGGTGTAACTACAACGTCAGGGGCCCGCGGCAAATTCATCAGATGGGGCCTTTCCTCACTATAAAGAAGTGCATCATCTTCCCTTCTGTGCTCAAGGCCAAGCTAGTTCGGGGCTCCGTAGAGTTTGGGGGGCCCTGGCAATTTGCCAGCACTGCCACGCTATAGTTACGCCACTGACTACACGGGAAACGAACTGACTCTGTCGCGCGAGCGGCGCTGGCCGTGAGCGCGCCACCACGCGTCCAAGTATTTATTATCATTTCAATCAAACGTAAGCCGAAGCATCATTACAGACACTAAAGCACGCTGCGGCCTGCGCTTGAGCCCACTACTTGCCAGTTTCTTTTTTATTTAATTTAACTAATATTATAAATGCGAAAGTATGGATGGATGGATGGATGTTTGTTTGTTACTCAATCACGCCAGAACGACCCAACGGATCTGGATGAAATTCGGCACATAGATAGAGAAAAGTCTGGAATAGCACATAGGCTACTTTTTACCCCGGAAAATTGCATAGTTCCCGCGGGACAGCGATAAACGAATTCTTTGCAGACGAAGTCGCTGGCAACAGCTAGTGTTATAGTATGTATATCATCGGGGATAGTGCAATATCGCGTAACTTAGCAAAACTGGGTAACTGGCACCGCGTATCTAATAAAATTAGCCAAATTAAGATTTAATGATTAATGATTAATGATTTCGGTTAATGATTTCCTGGCGGTCTCCGTGAGATATCATTGTCCGTTGGCTAAGAGCCCGACAGGGGGGGGAGGGGGTCGTTTGACCGTGTTCTACCGTACAACGTTGCCGACATTTTTATGTCACAACATTTTTGAATACTGTATTTTTTACTTTGACATTGGCGAAATCATCGCATCGATCGATGGGGCCATATTATTAAAAGAAGAAGAAGAAGAAGATTTCCCGCCAACGAACGTAAAAGGGCGTTTTCCAAAAAAAGTCCACATGATCATTTTTTCCAGAATTTAACTATTTTGGGTTTTTCTTACTCAGAATCGCTTACCCTATCGATCCTCATACAAGAAAAAATGTGTCCCAAAATTTCCATTCCAGTTCGTCACTTTTTTAATATATGTATGTAAGTATGTATGTATAACTCTATTGTACATAAAACACATTAATTTTACAGGTAATGTAATAAGATACACGTACAAAGGTGAACTTATCCCTCAAAGAGATCTCTTCCAGATATGTATCTATGGAACGTGACGAGCAGGAAAAAAAATCCATAGTAAAATCTGGGACACATTTTTTGTTGTATGGGAATCGATAGGGTAAACGATTCTGAGTAAGATAAACCCAAAATATTTAAATTCTGAAAAAAAATGTACATGTGGACTTTTTTGGAACACGCTCAAAATCCTGATTAGAATATACCAATGAACACAAAATTTTACCATGCTACTCCGCTACTTACGTGCAAGATAACCAAGCCTGTGCGAAATATATACGTTTTGCATGCAAGCCCTCCCACCACTACTGCCACACCTCCGCAAAGTAACACCTGATTCAATAAAATATTTAGAATATACCAGTTAAAACCGGTATAAGTAAGTAAGTATAAAGTTGGGTGTTGTGTAAATTCGCAGTTTTTACTAGTGCTAGTTACGCGGTGTTGCACTATCCCTGATGATATGAAACATTTGTAGTAGCGTCCGCCACGCCACATAAGGCTTTATTATTATATGTATAAGGTTTAGGTTTTACGATACGATAGGTGATAAAGCAGAGGCACAGGCACAGTACAGGTAACCAAATAAAGTATATGATAAAGATAAAAGGACTTTATTGACCACTTCCAATACAATTTCAATAACAACCTACGAATACCGTCGATTTACATAAATTTAGCTGAACACTGTTGTCCTATGTAATTAATATAATCAATAATCATACATACTAGCTTACACATATATCAGTTTAAATTTCTTATCTTATGAAAATAATAACTTAATTAACATTTAAACGTCGTATGAAATGATTCACAAGATTTCACAATAATACAGTTTATACAAAATGTAACAGAAAGCGTTGAGTAAATCATACTTCATTTGGACTGAATATTTTTCATAATCTTAGCAACCAACTAAGTATATATTTTACAGATTTATTGTAAACTTACAATCATATTAAGTGCCTTTAAACCCCAAATTGTACAATTCATACATTAGAAGGTATATTATATGAGATTCACTGTTTTAATTGCACAAGAAATTGATTTGGTTTTGTAACTAAAATAAATCTTCATTCCATAGATCTTCTAAATTTCAATTAAAACTGAATATTTTATTGCCTTTAATTTGAATTTGTACCTTTGTTATTTAAAGGAATACTCAAATGCTGAGCTTTGTTATACTCAATACTAGTTCACTTACGGGTTTCAACAGTTCATCATCATCCCAAAACAATTTGCCGCAGGTTTCACACAATACTGCAGGCTTCTGAGATGCAGACAGCTTCTCAGCATTGCTGATGTCTACTGTAATACCCTTACTAGTAACAAATGATTTATTCACTACCATTTGTTCAACTAGCTGAATTGAATCTTCCTCTCCATCTGACGCAAATCTATCATAAAAGTCATCTTCTTCATCATAGTCATCATTATACCTCATATTATTTTTTGTAGTCTGAGTAGATTTGAACTCATTACAAATTTCAAATACCTCATTTGGAGTCAGATTTTTAAAAGCCTTTTCATTACAGAGTAGACAACGACTTAGAATATCACTTTGCTTTACGCCTATATTATACCGACTGAGAATCTTTTGCACTTGTTCTTTCACAGTGCTTTTGCCAACATCAAATATAGAACTCTGAGGGAAGTCCGATGTAGGAGTACATTTTTGCTTGGATGTAAGAATGAAACGCTCTTCGCTTATAGCTAAGTTAATAATGTCACACCATAGTAGTGTGGGTGGAATCAGCATGGTATCTATTCCACAGTATCTCAAATATGCCATTAAATTCGATAAATTAGGTTCAAGAAATAGCCTGATATCATTTACAGACTTCAAAGGGACGCTTTGAGTAGTGGGAGTTCTCTCTGTAACTTTTAGCTTTTTTGAACACTTCTTTTTTCTTTCAAGGGTAACTTCATTGCATATTTCTTCAAAATCTATCCTTTGTTCCAAGCATTTTCTTTGGAGGAAATAGTATATCTCTATAAGTACATGGGCATCTAGCGCTGCATATTGTATTTGAGTATCCCTTAATGGTCTCAATTCCCAATTAGAGCATTGTTCAGACTTTTCAAGTGGCAGCCCAAAGCATGCTTGGACTAAAGAAGTGAGGCTGTTGCCTGCACCATCACCAGCACCTGGGAGCTCCAGCCCACAACTCACAAGGTTTTTCCACAGTATACAGAGATCAAGAAGTCCTTCACCCTTCAGTTTAATATTACTTAAACCATAGATTGATGCCTTCATTTCTTTCAGGTCTTGTTCAAGACCGAAACCAACTTTGATTATCTCTGCATTTTCCAAAAGGGACTTATTGAAGGTATGCCAAAAGCTGGAATAATCCTTTCTGTTGAGAACCAAACTGTCTATAAGATAAACTTTGTTTGCTGTTGCTATCTGTATAAGGCCAACTTGAGATTGTTTCGCTCCGAAAGATGGTTTCCATTCACAATCAAGACTTACAATGCTACATCCTGCCAAGTCTGACAACATTAATTCATAAAGTTTTTCAGCTGTGTCAATCATAATTACTTGTTCTTGAGACAATGAGAATTTATAATATTCTAGAGGTGTTGCCACTTTCTTATTATCTGTGTCCCAGGTTTCTAATTCTGTTTCAATATTTTCTAAAGACATCTGCTTAAGGGCAAGTGGCAATTGATTCTCAGGCAAATTTAAATATGTAGCCCATTTAAGTGCTTCATTCTTGTCATAGTCCACCAGCATATCAATGAACTCCTGTGCAGCTTCAGCATTCTGCCGCAGGGAATCTTTGACCAAATCATCCCAGACTGATGTGCTCACATTGTTTTCTTCATATTTTTGGTGGATCAAGTATCTCAGTCCCCCAGTAGTGCGATTTTTACTGAGATTTTTACAAGATTCAATAGGAACTTTAAATTTATTGCATAATCTGGCCACCAACTTGCCTAGGGGCTTGTGGTGGATTTTATCATACTTTATGTTACAAATGTTATGTTCTTCAATATATTTTTGTACAAATTCACGGATACTGAAATTTTTGTCAAGCAACATGTCCAAGAATTGTAGGAGAGGAGTAACTTGAGCAGGACACTCCGTCAAGTACTCATCAATAATGTTAGCTTTATCCTGGAGAATCAGAGGGAACAGTAAATCTTTCACTGAAACATCTTCAAACAATTCCAGAGCAATAACTATTTGACATGCTTGCTTGCAGTTGTCACTTCTGATCATCATTCTTACCATTGGCAAAATGGTTTCTTTGATAGTTGAAATTTGGTAAGTCTCAGCAACAAGGCATAAAAAACTTTGATTCCTCTGTTTGATGGCAATGTGGAATGCAGGCAGCTTCAGACAGTCTTCAGGAAATACATTGTTAGCTTTTGACCATTTCTGTAGTACTTCAACAATGAAGTAAGGAAGTGTCTTCGGTTTACAATCTTTAGAATCTTCACATTTGATTATGAAAACTAGTGCCACACGGAATGGATCGGGACGAGTCTTAAAAAACATTTCAATGTGGTTCTCGATGGTTGGACTTCTCTTCCAAGTTTTCCAAGTCTCTTTTAACTGGGTTAGCCATAATACTGTATTTTCGTCTAATTCAACATCGAGTCCTTTATCTTTTAGTACTTCTTCCATCGATGGAACAATCTTTATAGATTGGTTTTCGCTGACAAGCTGGTTTATATCCATCTTGAATGTTTATTAAATATCCATATATCCGAACACCAAAATTATACACTAGTGGAAGGAAGGTCTGTTATGACAGTGACAGTGACAGGTTGTTGTTGTTTTTAAAATTCATTCCGCAAGGGAATAGGCGAAGGTTTTGCACCATACAGCCAAGTCTTCATTATTCTATTTCTCTTGATGGTAGTTTTTTGTAAGGCCGAGGCCAAGTCTTAAGTCAGTGGAAGTCTTCAAATTTTAAATTGTATAGGCTTTTTAGCCTCGTCTTTAGTGGTAAAATCCGAGTGGAGTCAATTCAGGGTATAAAGTACAAATCCGAGTATTTCGTCAATTCCAAATGATGTGTCAATTCCGGTTTCCTTCAAATCCATATTAAATTGTTCGTATAGTTGAACAGATATATTCATAAATATGATTGTAAGTTTCAGTATTCTTGAGAAGCTCTTGAGTGCCGCGCGGGATCGGACTCGGATGATAAGTAGTCATTAGCCCGTCAATTAAGGCTAGGCGTTGAATGTTATAAGCGGGACATACAAAAATGATGTGATCCAAAGTTTCATCTAAATTAAGGTTGCATTCTTTGCATTTTGATGACTGGGCTATTTTCATTCTATGTAGATGTGCGTTAACTCGACAGTGACCAAATCGTAAGCGGGATAGAATAGTATAGAATTTTCTTCCTTTATACATCTGTGCTTTGGAAAACCAGGGTTTTTTACCGACAACTTGATTAATGGAAGCATACCAGGCACCTTTATGAATTTTAACATCGTTCCAATAAGAGGACCATTCAGAAATAATTGTTTCCTTGATTTTGGCTACTAAGTCTGTATAGTGGACGCCATGTGAGACAGAGCTGCCCTCATCACTGCCCTGGCATCCACTGAAATTGCATGCGGTCTTCGCAAGGAAATCTGCGTTCTCATTCCCTTTCACACCAATGTGAGCCGGAGTCCACATAAATTCCACAAAAACATTATCACAATGTAGTTGCCACCACAATTGCTTGATGTCATATATAATGTAGTTAACTTTAATGTTGATGGATGTGTTTTGAAGAGATTTTAAGACGCTCATGCTATCCGTTACTATTAACCATCTATTGGTGTGTCTGCTTTGATTTATAAACTGTAGGACTTTAAATATAGCCAGAGATTCTGCATAGAAAATACTAAAGTATTCTGTTAACTTCTCTCCATAACCGAATTTAAAGTGAGGTACATAAAAAGCAGATGAGCATGCAAAGGTAGACTTTGAACCATCCGTGTATACTGGTATAAAGTTTGTGAAAGTTGAAATTTTCTGGTATACTTCTTGTTTATTTTTCATATGTGGGTCAATATGAACTGGGACAGTGGTATATTTGCTTTCATAGCTTCCATTAAAACAAGCCCAATTTTGTTTGTTTGTAAATAATTTGCTACGCAATTTTAATTCATTCAGATATGAAAAGTCATGAAGAATATATGGGACGGAAGAAAAGTTACCATTGGTAATAGAATTATGTAAGGAAGAAATCTTTTTGAAGAGAAGATTGGAAGCTAATGAACTTAGTTGAAGAAGAAAATTGAATTTTAAATATTTAAATCTCATTATCAAAGGAGGAGTATTACACTCTACCTGCAAGGAATTAATTGGAGTTGTCCTGAAAGCGCCAGTGATAGTCCTTAAGCTATGATTCTGAAGAATATCCAGTTTCTGGACCAATTTATTATTTGATGCGAAACAAAGAAAACCATACTCGAAATGGCTGCGTATTAATGCTTTATATAAATTCAAAAGAACTTTAGGATCTGAACCCCAGTATGTAGATGATAATGATTTTATAACATTCAAAGCCTTTGAGGCTCTCAGCGTAATATGATCGACATATTTGTTCCAAGACATGTTTTTCATAAAAGTAATACCTAAAAATTTTACGGAGTCAGTAAACAATAGTTCAGAATTATCATAAAAGATTTTGTAATTTTTTTGTTTAATGCCCACTCCATTAAAAATCACTACTTTAGTCTTATCTGCATTGATTTCTAAGTTTAAGTATTTGAAATAACTATTTAGCTTTTTTAACGCAAGATTTAGGTTGTAAACTGTAACGCGTAGGTCAGACCCTGAGGCATAAACCACAAGATCATCGGCATATTGTAAGTTACTAACTTCTGATCCTAAAACACAGTTAAGCTTATTTATGTACAACAGAAATACTAATGGACTTAGTATTCCACCTTGACAAACACCTTTATAAGACTCTCTTGGGCCAACTAGATAGTTTTGAATTTTAGCATACACTTTTCTACCATGCAGAAAATGAAATATCCATAGTACGATTTTTTTAGGCAATCCTAGCAACATTAACTCTTTTGACAGTATCTGCAGATTTACGTTATTAAACGCACCTGTAATGTCAAAAAACACTGCAAGCAATGCGTTGTGTTGTTTATATGAATTAAAAATGTCTAATTGTAAATGGGATATGCTCTCTCGAGCAGATCGGCCCTTTCTGAAACCAAACTGATTGGAAGGTAGAATGTTATTGTGTTCTATATAAAATTCTAACCTCTGTTTTAAAAGTTGCTCGAATATTTTTCCCATACAAGATGTTAATTGGCCTATAAGATTCGTAGTTATCCTTATCTTTGTTAGGTTTTAAAGCCGGAATAAGGCAGTCTGTCTTCCACTGAGTTGGTATTAAACCTTTAAGCCACAAAGAATTAAAAATATTCAGTATTACTTTTCGGACGTTATTACTGGCGTACTTCAGCATCTTGTATGGAATACCATCGAGTCCACAAGCTGTATCTTTTCGTGAGGAAATGGCTGCATTAAACTCTGCTAATGAAAACTCATTTGTTAAGTAATCAACATGAGAAGCTGATGTAGGTTGTTCGCTTAGATTCAAAGGAGACTCAACAGTGTCTGGTGTATATTTCTTAAGAAAATTGCTTATCAGGTCTAAGTTGGTTGTAATATTATTGCTTTTGGGCTTTTTATTGAATTTTCTCATCATAGCCCAGATGTATGACAAAGGTGTTGTTCTATTAAAAGTTTCCGTCAGAGAATACCAACTTAGCTTTCTCTCATTATTCAAAATGAGTTTCCTTTGAGCTTGCTTATGTTTAAAAGATAGGTAATTTATTTCAGTTGGGTTTGCTTTAAAATTCAAATATGCTTGTTTGGCAGCATTTACAGCATTTGTGCAGTTTTGATTCCACCAAGGCAGTGGTGTTCTTTGTTTTCTTTGTTTTGTCAAGGTGTGGTTTATCGTGTTTGTAGATACTAATTTGCGAGGAACTAATGCACATTCCTCTGCAGCAACATTAATAAATGCAGTTAATTCTGCATATGATTTTAATGGGTCAGACAGATTAAAATCGTGATTTAATACTAAACTATCCAATTTTTTTGTATATTTTTCTAAATCAATGTTTCTGCAATTTAACTGTTGTGGGAAGGGTTTATGTGTTTTACTGTTAAATACTCCAGAGTCATGAAAATTGTCATTAATAATTATTTTTGTCATTACAGGTAAATGAAAGCTACCAAGTGGATCATCAGTTACCATCCAGTCGCAATTAAGGGCCAGAGAAGGTGAAACAATGGTTAAGTCCAAAGCATTGGGCTGCCAAATATGGGAGCCAACAGTTGTAGGATGTCCATTATTAAGAATGACTAAATTATTTTCATTTGAACTTTCATAAACATCTCTGCCCCTCGCATCAATAGATGAGCATCCCCAAAGCAGGTGGTGGGCATTAAAATCACCTGCCAGGAAGATTGGTTGGGGAATATTATGTAAAAGTTTATTTAATTTTCTCTTTGAAAACTGAGGTGTACAATTACCAGGACTATATAAACTAACTATGGATAATTCTTTGTTATGATATTGTAATCTAATTGCAATATTTTGAAGTGAGTCATCATATTGAGTTTGTATACTAGTGTAATTCAGTTTAGTATGTATAAGTATGGCTACACCATTATGAGTGTTGCCTGAATCTAATCTTACAATATTATATTCTTTAAACTGTAATTTGTGATGAGGCCTGAGCCACGTTTCACAAATCACAGCAACATGTATGGAATTTTCATATAAAAATTTAGAAAAAATATGTCGATGGCACATTAAACTCTGAGCATTCCATTGAACAATGTTCAAAGAATCCATTAACTTTTTAAGATATTTTTCTCAACATTAAACGTCTCTATGAGGACATCTTTAATGGATTTCGAGTTGATTTCCTTTTGATTTGATTTGTTGAGGGATATTAATTTAACTATTGAATTAAGTAAAATGTCTAAGATTTTGTCTGAGTTGAGGAGGGACATAAATTGGTCTGTTTGTGATAAATGAGGAAATGACTTATCATTTACTACAGTATTATATGATCTTTTTTGAAATAAATCTGTGTTTTCTTTTAATTTGCGTATTTTTACTGGGCAATCTCTTGAAATAGATATGTGCTGACCCTGGCAATGAACGCAGGTGGCGTTTTTTGTATCAACTGTACAAGTTTTAAAATTGTGATTATCTCCACATACTGAGCATCGTTCTGAATTCTTGCAAAATTTACCAATGTGGCCATACCTTAGGCATCGCAGGCATTGCTTGATGGGTGGGATGTATGGTTTTACTGTGAAGCGCCAACTGTTCAGGTCTATGGAATCAGGCAGGATTGGGCAGGAAAAGGTAATTGACACTGTTTGGGTGGGTGTAACCTGAAAATCATCAACAGTTTTGTTACGTCTCATAAACCTTCTTATTTGCACTACATTTTTGGTGCTGGAGATGGCATCATAAATTTCCTGATTGGAAAGATTTATTGGCACGTGCGTAATGACGCCCGTGACTTCTGTGGCTCCGGCTGGGATGGATGCTCTCATTTTGTGTGTGTCCAGATATTTACTATTTATGAGGGCAGCATTTGCAAATGAGGCTCGCTCAAATATCACTCCTATTTTATACTTATTCATACGGATAAGTTGTTTGACTCCCTTGTTATATCGCTTAAGGGTTGACGACATATTCATCATATCCCTGTCGCCTAGAGGCTTCCCGGCGTCAGTGGATTCGAAGAAAACAATGTATTCGAAGTTACCGCCATTTTCTGGGTAACTACGGATATAATTTAAAGCTCTGAATGGTTCATATTTGTTTTGGTCTTTTGTAGAGCTATCCGAGGATACAGACTCGTTGTCTGAATCCGTCTTTCCAGTTGATACTTCTCCTTCCTTTTTCCTTTTCCTCTTCCCCATTGCAAAACCCCCCTAAATTGACTATTTAAACTGTTAAATAATCCGATATTATATTATAAAAAATTTCAGATTAAAAGAAACGCTGTTCACTTCGTCGTAGTTTCCCGCGCTTTTTTTTCTCCTAGTGACAGGAAAGTACGTTTTTAATTCCCCGTTCTAGATTAGGCAGAGTGCGTTTGTGGACTTGCTATCCGCGCTAAGCGCTAGCAAACTAACGCTACATGATTATAGAAGCAAAAAATACTCACACTGACAGTGTTTAATAGAGAGATAGTATGATTGGCATTACATTACTACCGTAGGTAGTATGTGGCTATCATCTGGAAAATGCTTCTTCCAGGATAGGACGTGAAGATAATTATATGGGCTAAGTTGTTTATTATTATTGTTATATCAATGAATCGAGAATTTTTACTTCCTGACTTTTAATTTTATTTGAAATTATAGTAATTAAATTTTAATTAACCGTTCGGGATGGAGACAGATTGGAGAGGCGTATGCCCAACGGTGGGCGTCTACACGCTGAAGAAGAAGGAGAGAAGAATTAAATTTTCAAGCAATCCTGACAAACCAGATCACTTGGAAAAACCAGTAAAGCTATATGGCCGCGAATTAAATGCCTTTACTTCAACACCACCTATTGGGAACGTGCGAATGCAACAAATGCCATGGCAGAAATGTGCAACAATAGGGTCATTAGGGGCTTAGTGAAACTTGTCAATGTTGCTTTGAAATGGGTCATTTTTCATATTATTGGTTGCAACCTAAAAATACTGTTTAAGGTGGAAACACATTATTAACACGCGACGCGACCCGATGCAACGAATGTATGCACATGGCGTCGCGTCGGATGTTCATAGTGTGGTTCTTTCTGGTCATAGAAAATAATACAATTTGATTCGACTCAACACACGTCGCGTTGCATCGGGTCGCGTCGCGTGTTAACAATGTGTTTCCACCTTTATTGACTTTCTATAAGTATATTATTTACTTTATTTTATTTACAATAATAAGCACCTTCTCATTCATTAGATATGTCAATGTCATGCACGGTGGCAAACGTGAACGTACCCTATTTCTACTGTATAATAATTATGCTGGCAATACTTCGATGACAAAGTAAATTTTTGACAAAAAAGGATTTTTATGGGAGCACTTTTAGTTCACATCATCATTATTCGAGTAATGTTTAAACGAAGGACAAATCATCTCCGTATTCAAATTGAACAATGAAATCGATATAATCCTTTTATTTTGAATTAGTGCTGTTCGACACCACATTACATTTTATTCAACTTTGCGAAACTTAAATGGATTAAAATTATATGTTTACGATTTTACGATGCGTGCTTGTTAAACAACCCTAAAATGACAGTTAACCAACCTAGCCATTTCATGACATGACAGCTCTGACTGGCTAGTTTTGCTTTGCTATAAAAATTGTTATTCTCTCTGAAATTATATTTATTGTGTCGCTTCTTTATCCATTATTTCCGCCAACTAAAAGTATAAACAATGGAGCTTTCGGCTGAAGGTAAAACCCCTGAATACATGGCTTTAGCCGGAATAAAGTTTAAACTAACGATACCTGAACATAAAAATGATGCTCAACTTCGAGAACAATTATTGCAAGGAATTAAGGCTGGGAATATGGCTCCTTATTACAAAGAAACTTGCGCTGAACTAGGCTGGCCTTTTGATCAGAAGTTATTTGATGAAATGGCGAAAGAAAACGTGGACAGGCTGTCGAAGTTCCAAGAAGATGATTCGGAGACACCTGTATGGCAGGACAGGTAAGTGATGAGATCTGGATCAGAATTGAGGTATTTTCATGAAATAACCTTTAGGACTTGGTACAATACAACAATACAGTACAATACAAATAATCTTTATTTAACACCACAAATCAGTAAAAAACAATACAGCATAGCATACAACACCAAGTATCATGTGTACTTGATATTTTTACAAGTTTTATTTATTTCACTTAATAAACTTGTTTGTTTCTTTCAAAGCTTGCAAGTGAATTATGATATGACCCACTTCCACTGATCGGAATTTCTTGAAATTTGTTGTGCGAATGTAGGTCCAATGACTGTGCATTATTGCAGAACTGTCCGCAAAAATGCTTGTATTAAAAATATTTGTTTACCATGTTTCAGATTGGATTATTTGTGTTCAATTGGGGACAAAGAGGGTGCTACAGCCCTCGCCACCATGAAGTATGAAGACTCCACTCTGACCACCAACAGAAGATTAGATGCAATCTTTGCCTTGTTCAGAATTGCTTACTTCCATGGCTGCAATGTTAAAGACATGGGTAAAGCTATTAACAAGGTAAGACATAAAGAACATTTTTGTTTGAAATGACTTCTACTATTACTTATAACGTCTTTGTCCAAATTTGAGAAGTAGCAAAAGTACTGTTTGTATGAGAATTTATTTAGTCTTTATTTCTTGCTTCATTTTTTGATTCATATCTGAATCCCATAAACCAATTTTTCATATGTTACTATTACTACTACTATGACTACTACTACTACTACTACTACTTTAGACAAGTATGAAATGTAAACTTTTGTTAAATAAATGTCAAGTACAAGTCCTGTAATAGTAGACAGGTAATTTATTCCTACTGGACATGATATGATATTTGATTGGAGGTTAGGTTTCCTGACAATCTTTTCTAAATTAACTGGTTATTGTTACTTACTTTGTTAACTCAGATATAACATCTTTTTTGTGATAGAAAGATAGAATTACTTGCATTTGTGTCTTTTTACAAGAGAATGTTGTAAGGTCTTTTAAATTAAAAAAACATTCCTCTTTTTTCAGGCTCATGAGTTGATTGACAAAGGTGGTGACTGGCGCTCAAGGAACAAGTTGAAGGCGTATGAAGCTATCTACTGCCTTGCCGTCAGAGATTACAGTAAAGCTGCAGAGCTTTTCATTGACTGTGTCTCCACTTTTGAGTCCTACGAACTTGTTGATTTTGGTAAGCAGTAGGCTTATTGTCTAACTCGCTCGCAATCGCCATCGTGTTCACTTTGACAGTTCATGTATGGGCTGACAATTGGCATCGGAATCAGCTAGCTGTCACATTCATACAAGAACTGTCAAAATGAACATGATGGCGATTGCGAGCGAGTTACGTAATAAGCCTTCTGATTCTAATTACTGTTTTACCTGTTACATGACCATTTTGTAGTAACTGAAAGAATGTAATGGCTGTGGAGTGTAGTTATCGCTAAATACTAGTGGCGCATCGACAGACTTAAATTTAGGCAGACCAAATCTAATGTAGAAGTGAAAACTTCTTTAGCTAAAGCTAGCTAAGCTTAAGCTAAATGTTAAACTCGCTTTAGGGGTAGGGAGAGTTTAAGTACCAGGATATCAGATCCTTATTTTGAAGAGCTTATTTTGAAATACGAATGAATCGCGTTCGATTTTTGAAGTGTTTTTTTAGTTGAGTCGTAGAGCAAAAGTACTAGGGCATCAGCACATTGTTAGAGGTCTGTCAATGTAGATAATAAATAGGTTTTTTTTATTGTAAGCTGCCAGTACGGTACGCGTCTCGAGCGTCATGGAGGTTACAATACAACATTAAAATCTAATCTAAGCTGCTGTTTTCACTTCTTCTGGCACTCCCGGAGTGCTACCCGTCGCTTTTTTGTTAATAAAATGTAATCGGTGGGAATTGTGTTCTATGAACGCCAAGCCGCTGCTAATACAGCTAGCTGACTTTATATTGTTAAATTTTCAGGGACTATAATCCAGTATTGTGTGCTGGCATGTGCGCTAGCTTTGGAGCGTCACGCGCTGCAGGCGGCGCTGAGAAGGCAGGGGGCTGCGGTGCAGGCCCTGCGCTCGCGCTTCCCCGAGCTGCGGGAGCTCGTCGAGTCGCTGCATGAGTGCCGCTATGCTGACTTCATGAAGAGCCTTGCTTGGGTGAGATGAGGTTACATTAGGAATTGAAGCTGTTTTTATTTGCTTACCAGTGTTTCAAAACCTGTTTAATAATGAAACTAACTGCTGGGAAAAGAAAGAGTGTATATTTATAGACTGATCTATGGGGGTGTTAATGTGATCCTGAGTTGCCCTTTGTCAGATGACGCAGTACTATTGTATAATTTTGTAAGACACTCCTTTGGCTCCAGGGCTACGTTCAGTAACTAAAGTGTCAGTGTGATTATCGTCGGATGAAAATCGTCTGATCATTATCACACTGACTGAACGAGTTGGGGCGTTCTTCTGTCATAAGTGTCAATTCCAATATTCAAATCAAAACTTATAATTCAGTAAAAATAGCTCAAAACGTGGCAAAATATATGGAGAACATTTATCTATTGGGATGGATACCTTATGGGGTGAAGTCAAAATTTATCAACTCTCCCCCCTCCTCCGGGGTGCGCGTCCCCCCCCCCAGGCCCCCCGAAATGTCCCGAAACGCGGTTTTTTGAACTTTTTGAGAAAACTGTTCGCGATACAGAAAAAGTGTGTAAAAATGAAATAATTCACAATAAATTTACTATAAATCTACCATACACATGAAAGCGGTATCTCTTATGGTTTTGACGCAAGAAGACGCTGAAAATCATATTTTTTTGTTTTTTTACAATAAATTTTATTAAAACTTCAGTTTTCTCAGAAAATACTCATTTTACAACTAAAAAATGTTTGACTTAAATAAACAATGGAATATTTCCTTTAAAAAGAGGTATTATTTATTTATATATTTGTTAAATTGACCATTTTATGATAGTTTAAATATTTAATTTGTCATGAACAATTTTTTTTACTTGAAGATTAGGTATGTTTAAAATGATTTTTATATAGTTTAGAGTTAATTATAAACCACGCTAGTGTAATTTTGTTTATTTATTTTTTTCAGATATCCGCAAATAATAAGTATATTCATTCATTTCCAAAATGGTACTAAGATGTTTATTTAATATAATCAACTATTTATTTAAATTTACACTTTTATTTAAGTAACTTACATTGAAATTGAAGAGAGACATTGAAATAAACAATTGTTAACACTCTTATTATCTGGGGGCACGGTAGTGCCCCAGCTAAGATAGCCAAGTGAAGCGCAAGAAGGGCACTAGTTACCTTTTCTCGAACCGCTTTGTCGTTATTTTGTACCCTCATAACTTGGTTTTGGATTGAACGAGATAACTAAAATTCTCGGGATATGATGTGAATAGTGGACTTATTACAAGTGTAAAGTTTCAATTGCATAGCTCTTATATTTAAAATTTTATTGATATCTAAAAAACTAGTGGTCGTCACTAGTGATCATCATATTAAATTCCTAGAATGCTCAAATTTGGTTTGTAAGCTAGATACAGTAGTAGTATACAATCAACAGCAAAAATCTAAAATTTGGAACTTTAACTCTTCCTTCAATCGGTCAAACAAACTAGCGAATGGATATTTTGTACGAAACTTCGCAAATTTTGATGCCCAGCGGTCTGAAAATTGATAAAGAGAGTTGTTAAAAATAATAAACTGTATATTTCAGAATTTTCAGTAAATTAAACTAAATTGGTGGATGAAATTAAGCGCGTGCCAAATGTTGTGTTTTCTGAAGGCACTTGTCATAAGCAAAAACTTACAAACTTTTTACGTTCTAACTCTACAAGTGTTTAAGAGTTTGTAAAGTCTACAATTTAGTAAAAATAATGTCGTTGGCCGTTTTGCTACCGTCATATAGGCGTAGTAAAATAATAGTTATAATAATACTTTATTTACTTTATTTGTAATATGTGATCGTTTCGCTGCCGCCGGGGCAAGCGGTCCAGGAATAAGGACTACGAACTAGTCTGTAATATGTCGAGCATCACTCGACTTTTATACGTGAGTTATTCGTTTGTGTGATTATAATTATCATTACAATAGTTCTTATAGTTACGAATTTCAACTTTCTAGGACGTAAATTTGTTGACCACCAGTGAGTGAGTCAGTGACGAAATCAGAGTTTTTTAGATATCTATAAAATTTAAAATATAAGAGCTTGTAATAAATCCACTATTCACATCATATCCCGAGAATTTTAGTTATCTGGTACAGTCCAAAACCAAGTTATGAGAGTACAAAATAACGACAAAGCGGTTCGAGGAAAGGTAACTAGTGCACTTCTTGCGCTTCACTTGGCTATCTTAGCTGGGGCACTACCGTGCCCCCAGATAATAAGAGTGTTAACATTGTTTATTTTAATGTAAGTAGTTAAATAAAAGGGTATACTTAAATAAATAGTTGATTATATTAAATAAACATCTTAGTACCTTTTTGGAAATGAATGAATTTATTCACACTAATTATTTGCGGATAACTGAGAATAAATAAACAAAATTACACTAGCATGGTTTATAATTAACTCTAAACTATATAAAAATCATTTTAAACATACCTAATCTTCAAGTAAAAAAAATTGTTCATGACAAATTAAATATTTAAACTATCATAAAATGGTCAACTTAACTAATATATAAATAAGTGATACCGCTTTTTAAAGGGAATATTCCATTGTTTATTTAAGTCAAACATTTTTTAGGTGTAAAATGAGTATTTTCTGAGAAAACTGAAGTTTTAATAAAATTTATTGTAAAAAAACAAAAAAATTATGATTTTCTGCGTCTTCTTGCGTCAAAACCATAAGAGATACCGCTTTCATTTGTATGGTAGATTTATAGTAAATTTATTGTATATTATTTCATTCCTACACACTTTTTCTGTATCGCGAACAGTTTTCTCAAAATCTTCAAAAAACCGTGTTTCGGGACACTTTGGGGGGCGTGGTGGGGGGACGCGCCCCCCGGAGGAGGGGGGAGAGTTGATAAATTTTGACTTCACCCCATAAGGTATCCATCCCAATAGATAAATGTTCTCCATATATTTTGCCAGATTTCCCATACAATGGATTCTTATTTGCTTGAGCTATTAGTGAAGATTTCGTTTACACAAAAGATCCACAAATGGGTCGAAGTGTATCCGTAAGGGCCCCTAGTTAGTAAAGTAATAAGTTAGTGAAGAATTCAGTCGAAATTTAAATTTCAAATTTAATTTAAATTCACATTAAATTTAAATGTCATTGGCATGCGATTTCGGTTTCGTAATAATAAGTTTATTATAGAGTGAGTAAAAAAGTAAAGTGCATGTAAAGTGTAATACTTAAGACAACTGTCAAAGTGACGTCTGGGCGTTTTTTACCCATCTATTTTACGGGGTGACCGGTGCGATCGCCCGACGACGCCCGGCGATGTTACTGAACGACTTGGTGTGATCGCCCGACGATCGCACTGAGTTACCTGAGTGAGGCCAGTGCGTCGTCGGGCGTCCGAACTGAACGCACCCCAGAGCCTCGGGGTATGTTTACACCCTCGTTGCATTACCCGCGAATGAAACGAGTTGCGTTGATTTACTAACAAATTATGGACCAAAATGATGTCTGAAATAAACGTTTTTTTATTTATTTATTATGCAAAATGGTCCTATCTTCTAGATTTAATAAAAATACGGAACCCTAAAAACCCTTCTTTGACACCTCTATGATACGTAACACAAGCCATGTAGTATCTGGCTCCAGGCAATCGTATGGTGCTGATAGGTATACTTGGTTACAGGTGGAGACCCTTATCTGCGTGGACCCAGTGTTCAGACCCCACTACCAGCATTACGTGCGGGAAGCTCGCATCAAAGCATACGTGCAACTGCTGCGCGCCTACCGCTCGCTGAGCCTTGACAACATCGCCGCTACCTTTGGCGTCACTCGGGAGTTCGTAGAGGAAGAGATTTCCAAGTGAGTGAGACAGCTATAGACCGACTGCTTAACTGGGTCCTCGCCCGCGCGGGTACAGGCGCAGGGTAGGACGACAAAGGGGACCGAGAGCGGTGCGGGCGGGTAGTGTGCCTGCTGAGTTAAGCGGTCGGTTTATTTTCACTTAACCATTTCTAGCACAACATACAGCTAGGGAGGTGAGACTAGCATCATTATCATGATACCTGTCCGCTACGCGGACACGGCAAAATATTTTCGTTTAAATAAGTAAACACGTATTTCTTGACAAAAGTTCAATAGTGTAATCAAGACAAGGACATGTCAAACGTCAACATTAAAAATATAAGAAAATGAAGGAGAGCGGCGCAAGGAGTCTGTAATAATACCTTTACAATATATATGGCTCTGAAATTTCTCGTATACGTTATACATATGCTCGTTCCTCGCATACTTTTTTGGGACAACTACAGAACGACAAATTGACAACATTTTATATTTCTGAGCCTATAATATTAATGGTTCTCTGTATTTTGTTTGAAAAGATGAACATGCTGACAGTTTAATTTTTTCGCTAGGGTTTGTATTTAATTTATAGTTAATTTATTAATTTGTGCTTATTCTAAAAGGGCGTAACTCCGATACTATCACAGAATAGATACTTATCCTTTTGTCTTTTCTCTATAGAAAAAAAACTGACGTTAATTTCAAATTGTCAATGTCGGGCCCTATTCTTCAATAAGTATTCGATTTTCGAGGTTCGCTTCGTGCTGTTCCGCTCATACAAATAGTCATTATCTTGAGAGTGAGAGTGAAGGTATGCAACGAACTTCGAAAATATAATTTCAGAGTTGCCCCCCTTGTACTTTGAAGTTGTCAAAAATACAAAATTATGATCGCTTATCTTTACCCGTGAAAAAGGCAAAGGCGTTTCACCTATCCTGTGGTAGTTTTGGTAAAATTAGGACATATTTTTAATTAACTAATATTTTTTATAATAAGCGATATTAAAATTATATAAACATATTGCAGTGATCAGGAGGCAAAATGCTTTCGAACCATATATACATTTTCAGGTGTTATAAAAATGAAATGTTGTCAATTGTATACACTGTACATATTATAGGTGTTTCCCTAGTATCTAACCTTCGGAAATTATTGAAAAATGATCTAATTTAGGAGATATAAGAACATTTCCGAAGTGGCGCTAGTTTCGTGGCTGGTGTCGCCTTTACCACCTAACACATGACAGTACAATTCCAGTGGTTCAACTAGTGGAGCCCGGCTTTGAGCACACGGCTTTAAAGTCGCAATGACAGCTGCTCTCATATCTCTTTTTCTTTTTTTAATTTACCTTTTTATTATACTCTTCTACAATCGGTCACCAGACTTTAATTGTCAACATTTCATTTTTAAAACACCTGAAAATGTATATATGGTTTGAAAGCATTTTGCCTCCTGATCACTGCAATAGTTTATATAATTTTTATTGCTTATTATAAGAAATAAAAAATAATTAAAAATATGTCCTAATTTTACCAATACTACCGCAGGATAGGTGAAATGCCTTTGCTTTTTTCACGAGAAACAATAAGCGATCATAATTTTGTATTTTTGACAAATTCAAAGTACAAGGGGGGCAACTCTGAAATTCTATTTTCGAAGTTCGTTGCATACCTTCCCTCTCACTCTCAAGTTAATGACTATTAGTATGAGCGGAACAGCACGAAGCGAACCTCGAAAATCGAATATTGGAGAATAGGGCCTGACATTGACAATTTGAAAATAACGTCATTTTTTTTCTATAGATAAAAGGCAAAGGGATAAGTGTGTATTCTGCCGTAGTACCGGAGTTACACCCTTTTAGAATAAGCACTAATTAATAAATCAAATACAAGCCCTGGCGAATAAATTAAACTGTCAGCATGTTCATCTTTTCAAACAAAATACAGAGAACCATTAAAATTATAGGCTCAGAAATATGAAATGTTGTCAATTAGATATTTTTCATCACACTTGCTTGTTAATGATGTTATTCCATGCCTGTTTACTAATGGCTAATGGACAATGGCCTAAATTGTTCCCTGGCGGGAGTCAGCGGGAGTTATGAATTTACGTACAATTTTTCATCCCACGGGAGGAAAAGTTTAGTTTTAAAATAGAGAACTCATTGAACGTCATTTTGGCATAATTTTTTGGATCCAAGATGGCGGATGACATTTTGACACTATTGACACTAAAATATTGATGGGTGTCGTTTTCGAGTAAGGTGATTCTGAGACAGATTTTGGCATAATTTTTTGGATCCAAGATGGCGGAAAGCATTTTGACACTATTAACACTAAAATGTTGCTGGGTGCCGTTTTCGGGTAATTTTGTGGTTCTGAGCTTGTTTTTTGTAAATTTTTTTATTTCCTCGCAAATGTGATGAAAAAAATTGTGTGTATCACGGTCAGTAAGGGGATTACAAACTCGAGTTTAGTGAGTTAGCAATCCCCTTCTTACCGCCCTCGATGCACAATGTACTATTGTAGGCTCTCATATGAAACGTAACCGATTATCCGGTAGCTTCACGGCGGCGGGGCGGCTGCAGTGCCGCATCGACGCCGTAGCCGGCTGCGTGGTGACGGGCGCGGGCCGCGGCGCCGACGCAGACCGCTCCCAGCTCTACCAAGCCACCATACGCGAGGGCGACCTGCTGCTCAACCGCGTCAAGAAGCTCGCCAGCGTCATTAACTTCTAGTTCTGTGCGTCTAGTGACGCAGAGTTGTTTGTCGATGCAGTTTGTACCATTTGGGGGTCATTCAGGTATTACGTAAGCAGATTTTTTACAATTATTATCTCCCTCTCCTTTCCCTCGTCAGCAAAAGTAAGCAAACCTCTTCCCCCCTCCCATGCTTACGTAATCATTGGTACCTATATGCATTATTTTTAATGTATTCAGTTTTTTTTTTATTTGTGGGTTCCCATTTGTGTAAAAAAGTAAATAATAACTGCTGACGTAATCACGATATCGACCCCGCCACCCACCATGTCATCAAAAATAAGCAAAGCAAAGACACCCCCCGTCCCCCTAAAGCGCTTAAGTAATACTTGGAACGCCCCCTTGCAAGTTCGAAATACTAGGTTTCTATACTTACATATTCGTGGTGTGACAGCAAAATTTTAGCAGTATAATTATTTTTCAGTGGTACAGTTTAAAATTTTCACGGTCCCTTTAGGATCCGAGCTGCCTCTTAGCTATTTGAATGGAAATCAGCTTAGTAGTTTAGCTATTAAAATAAAATGAGATCTTTTGTAATTTTTACAGTAAATTTCAAGTTAGTTTATACACTTTAGTGTCTACCGCCTGTACTGCATTGCCGAATGCCTTGTCTTAGTATTTCGGATTTAGTTGTTTATTCAGATTTAGCAATGCATGTTGTCATGCTCTAATAACTACATAGGATTGATAGAAAATACCGCTTTTATGTTTTGATGGAAATTCCAAAAGATACTTCTGATTATACTAATGTTTTAGCAATATAAACTACAGATTAAAATTAAATTGAATTGTAATGTGTTAAATTTAATGTAAGTTTCAATTATTATAAAACTCACTAAACTCTTGATATTTTTCTAACATCCCCGTACCTTTCAACTCATATTTCTGTCATTCTTAGAGAAAATGTTGATATATCTCGGACCCGTGGCTCTGGGTGATATTATCTTAGTTAAAAAACAAAGGAAGGGTTTAATAGGTAAAGGAGAACAAAAAAATAAAATAATTATTAATATAATTGTTTTTTTTAAATAATTTGAATACTTTTTGGACATTTACATAAACATTTAATAATTTACAATGATTATTTATACTGACATGACCATGACACATCATATTCATGACTAATACTACTCTCTAGGTTCTATTTGCAACTTGAAAATTAATAAATTGTAGGTGCTATGAGAATTTACTCTATACAACTAAATTGTAGTGAGGCCTACCGCCTCACAAGCCTTTTCAATACTAAGAGTGCATGCATGATTTATACTTTTATATAAATAATTAAGTAGGACATTTATACACAGATAACTAGTAATCATAATAATACGTAGTTCACAACGAACCAAATGTGAAGACATTGCTATTGGTGACTATTACAAGGACTGAGAAATGCACAATGGAAATAAATGTTACAATTGGGCTGTGGAGGCGCCTCGCCAAGGCCAGTCTGCTGCCGCCAGCGCGGCCGTAACCTATTAATTTCAAGAAGAGTTTGCCATAAAACCAGTCGCACGTATTTTACAAAGATATGTCAAAGTATTCTAAAGCAATATAACGCTATGACTCTAAATACTTACAACTATGTAGACCTCAAATGCAAATACTTTTTTTTAATTTACATGATATGAATACGTTTTAACCTCTGTTGTTACAATAATTTAACTTAGGTCAACGATTGGTAGGTAGTTTAAAATGTAGGTGTGTAGTATAAATTCAGTAAGTCGTGTCACGAATATAAATTTGGACAAGTATTTTATTGTACAACAAGATACGGTGGTCGACGCGAGCGGGCTCACTTACGCTGCACTCGAACAACAGTTGCGGTTGCTAATTGCTTGAAATTACACTTCAAATATGCTGCTTGG
Organism: Pandemis heparana; assembly: GCA_963854515.1. Taxonomy (NCBI): domain Eukaryota; kingdom Metazoa; phylum Arthropoda; class Insecta; order Lepidoptera; family Tortricidae; genus Pandemis; species Pandemis heparana. The sequence goes on along the minus strand of OY978008.1, from coordinate 10,596,808 downwards.
AATGTGGCATAAGATAAAAATCATGCATGATGCACTCCACTCGAGTGTTGTACAATAAAATGTACATTATTAAATGTAAATTATCTGTCATATTGAAATTTCTCGCTATATTTTAATTTATAATTATATCATACATTTTATTTACAAATATAAGACTTAAGACTTTATTTAATTTTTGGGATAATTTATTCATTTATACTTTTGATGTCAGCACACAAGACTGTATCCACGTATAATGTCAAAGATCGTTAGCGGCGACCGGACGCGCGCGGCTGCGGTCCCCGGTCCCGGTCCCGGCGCGGATACAGTCGGCGAGTGCTCTATCACAGAGTAACGACATACGCGTGGGTCGCGGCACTCGCGGCGCGCCGACCCGATTGCCCCCGGCCCGTACTCATGCATATAACTTACTTACAGTTAACACTAGGCGTATAACACTTGGAATAACATTAGTTAAATAGCACTACACTTTGCACATTTACAGTCGCTCGTACCGTCGTAAATTATCAGTCCTCACTCGATACTTTTAACTCTGTACATTATGAACATGACGCGACTATCACCCGTCGACGTCTCGGGCCGTCCTCGCTCGAGCGACAGGCGTCACCGACCGCCGCCGCGCGAGCTCGCCGCGAGGACCGTCGCATGTTTTGGAATGTGTTCGGATGGTAAGATCCTCCGCGGGGTCCGTCGGCCCGATAAATGCGTGTTCGAACTCGGCTCAGACCGTGAGTCCTTCGGTGCGCGCCGGCGGCGGCAGCGAGGCGAGCGGGTGCGGGTGCTGGTGGTGCGGCGCGGGGGGCGAGGGCTGCGCGGGCGGCGGCGCGTGCGGCGGCAGCGGCGCGCCCGCGCGGTACTGCTCGTCGTCGCGCTCGCGCAGGTGCCGGCTGCGCTCCGACAGCTCGCGCCCGCGCTCGGCCAGCTCGCGCATGGCGGCCTGCCGCTCGTCGCCGCCCTCCAGCGACGGCGGCCGCTCCAGCGGCGACGCGGCCCCCGGTCGCACGCCGAACGCGCCGAAACCTAACAGTCCGGGGAATTTGCCCGCGAGACCGTTCTGACCCGCGCTCTGTTGGATCACTGATATCTCGTTCAGCTGTCGAAGGGAAATAAACATTAATCTTTTGAATACAAAATGGGCAAGGGGAATTATAGACCGACCGCTTAAATGAGTCCTCGCCCGCGCGGTGCAGGGGCGCGGGGTGGGACGACAAAGGGGGCCGAGGGAGATGCGGGTGGCAGGAGCCCCACCACCGTCCCGCGCGGGTGAGAAGCGGACGGTCTATACAAATTATACAAGGGCAGATCTATAGGCGTCCCAAGGCCAAAAGCATGATAATATAATAATTATTTACGCTATTATATACGCTATTGTAGGTACGCGTATTATACAAGTTGTTTTGTCGAAACTCTTGTAAATATTAGAATATTACTACACCTATGTATACTATTTTATGTAGTGACAGAAGATTTCGAGCCGCCGTCGCAGGCACGTCGCAGGGTCCCTACTCTACTAGAGTAGGAGTGTACGTACCTTTTGCTGCATGCCGTTGAGGAAAGGCGCGGGGAGATAGGGGTAGAAGAGGTCGGGCCGCCGCAGCAGGTCGTGGGGCTCGTGCAGCGGCCGCGGCGGCAGCTCCAGCGACATCCTGCGCCCGCGCCGCGACGCGCCGCCGCTCCACATGTGCGTTCCCATATGGACCTACGCAATAAAGGCACAGAATAAGTAATAGATAAAGGTACATATAAATCACGTCTTTATCCCTTACGGTGTAGACAGAACCTAAGGTAACAAGACTTATAGGTAAGTTGAATTATTTATGTGCAAACGTAGAAGGTAAACGATAGCGCTAACAGAAAGATTGCACCTGATTGTTGGAGAAAAACGAGGACGACGACGAAAGAAAAATGTTACTTTGTTACTTAAGAAAAATTTTATGACTTTGAAGTTCTGAGATGATTCATTTGTCTACTTTTATTTCATTGGAAAACATACATTTTCGTCTTTATTCCTTATGGAGTAGACAGAGTCTAAGATAACGCTACGCTAAGAAAAGGCTACGTTTAGCATGACTGTGGGCGTATAGTTAGGTGAAAAGGGAATCAAAATAAAATGATTTACTTCGCCGAATGTTTACCTTGAGGTTTCCTTTGGTAGTAAACGCTTTCTGGCAAACGGCGCAGCGGAACGGCTTGTCGCCAGTGTGCGTTCGCATATGGATCTGCAGCGCCGACGACGACGAGAAGTTCTTGCGACACACGCCGCAGAGGTGCTTCGACGACGCCGGCAGCGGCGGGTGCGACGGGCCCGTCGACACTGGGGATTGATTGTTGTTAATTGGAGACATGTACTCTTTTCTTCAGGTCTGAACAAATGTACTCATAAGAACGTAACCTAATGGTTCTTGTAAAACTAACAAAAAAAAAAGAAAGACGATCTTAAAGTATGTTGATTAATATACACTGTGATGAAAAGGGTAGTCGCGGAAACAGTTGTTGTTGTCACAGTATAAGTCAGTTTATAGCTACCTACTAATATACCTATTGTATCGGACTAGGATTTTCTATAAGAAGTAAGTACATCTATATCTAATGCTGTATGTTATAAATTAAACAGGGTGACATCAGGCTCATGAAGCGACTAAGTAAAATTAGATTTGCTTATTAATTAAGAATTTAACGCTGTATATTTGAGTGCGCTAACATTTTTTGGTAAAATAGGTACCTAAGTCTAAAATAAAGGAGTTGGTAACCCTACACACTCGATGCGATTGGTAATTGATAGTGGTTATCTTACACAGGGCTCAGAAATCCAGAGAAAATGTACCTAGGTACTACTCGTAGTTACCTATTTATTGTCAAGGGAGTAAAGAGCTTTTGAGTTTTGTATTAGTCTAGATAGAGGTTGATAACATAACTACAATAGGTATGCTTGTTATTGTGCCATACCTACGTTAAAATATACGTGCACGGTTGTCAACAACTTCGTCCACTTACCTATGCGTAAGATGCGCCTTTCGATGCGCCAAATTATAATGCTTAAACACGTGGCCGTTATGGATTTTAATTAAGAACACATCTAAAATTCTCACTTTCATCAATTTATAAGCAATTTCCATTAGTCGCGAATTAATTTATCATGACTACCGTCACCGTGTGAATGGTCAATGTAACCGGTTCGTTGTTATGTGATGCTTACCGCTGGGCCGTTTCGGGAGCGGCGGCATGTCTATCGGGGCGTGAGGCATGGGTGGGTGCGCGGGGGGAGATCGCTTCAGCTCCATCTTTTCAGGGGACGAGCGGCGGTCAGGGCTTCCCTCCCGCTCCTCGCTCGGCGGCCCCGAAGGACCACTCAACCCCTTCTCGAACGACGGCGGCATATCCCGTATCTTATGCGTCAGCATGTGCTGCTTCATGTTGCCCTGGTTGACAAAGAGTTGAAGTAAGTACCCTATGCTTGGATATAATGAGCAAGTAATGTATAAGCTGGATAATAAGCTAGTAGCGATAGTTTTAAAGTCCTCGCGTTAATAATAGAAAAGAATGACGTCAAGCTGTAATCTCGGTAATGTTCTTGATCAAATAACAAGTTGACACCATCTATTTAAGTGATTCGGAACCGAAGCATAAGCAAGATTATGCAGGTTACTCTGACGTGTAATGCGAATTGCGTAATGGTGGTGTTTAGGCTAGTTCGAGCGCAATACATCAATTCCATTCTACATAATAATTATGTCATTAAATTACTTATAGCTTAGGCGGAGTCAAAATAGAGACCTAAAAGTTGGACAATCAGTGACAAAAAGGTGTGAATAGATATTAACTTTTTGTCCCTGACTGCTCTACACGCGTGTTTTATTTTCCACCTGAAGGTGCTCGCTGATCGACTATTTAGCTTGCAGTGTAACAATCGGAATTAGATATTTAGCAGGTACTTAGGTATATTGCAAAGTTTCACCACTGACTTTTCAATAACTAATATAACTAATATTCGGATCTCCTCATTAACTTATGTAGTGCTCAATCCTGAATTGTTACTTGCAAGACAAAATTCTTCATATGGAGAAGCACCTTGAGGTCACGCAGGCGTTACTATTATGGATTTAATTTTATATTTGATTTAAAGAGTGCCATTGAATTTAATGTTTTGATCTTTGCTAAGGGTATTTAAGTGCATAGATCCGAGTTGCGTAAATTACCTATTAGAATTTAATTAATTGATTTAAAGGACATTCGAAGCATTGCATTATTAAGGTCGCAGCCATTCTAGTACCAAGCAAGCTGAGTAAATTCAATTCAGAACATTGTGTCGTAGCCAGCCATGTAAACTGATAACTTGATATTTTGAAGCTGTAATTCAATTATTGCTAATGGTCGGCCATTTCCGCTCAAAGAATGACTTAGGTAGGTAACGTTTGGTAGTTAAAAGTCAGGTAGGAAGTAAGTTTTCCGAACAATTAATTAATTAAAAAAATTATAATCTTGATCTCATAATATGATTTTTTTATTGAAAAGTATTCCGGTAAACGGCATATCAGTACATCCATAGCAAAATGTACGTAAAGCATCGTCATAAAAGTGGTTTACTAAATGAACAAATTACAAACAAATTGTCGTAATAAATAAAACGCAGTCAGAAGTATGTAAGAACTAACTGATAGGTATTCCTGTCTCATTTTAAGATAAATCACGACGACTTCGATGTTACTTGACCCTTGCCCGGCACGTTGGAACACAGAGATTGAATGTATTAGAGGACTTAAATATCTCCCCCATATCAGAATCATGCATGTTTTACCTATCCGTAAAGTCAAACATCAACGGGGCTTTAGAATGAAGTGCTGCAAACGAAACTGACAGTACCTTAGCACCTACATCACTAATATAACCCATAGTCTTAGGTTTTGTATACGGATAGCTACGACACAACCCTCCAGAGTCCGCTCAGGCGTCTCTCGCATACCGGATAGACGAAGGCGTTCCAGAGATCCAAAGCAGTGGCGTGCGGCGGGCGCGGGGTGCGCGCGCGCCGCCCGCACCGACAACCGCCGCCACTGCTCTGGAACCACAAATACACGCAACGTTACACACACACTCGCACACCGGTAAAGGGGGCAATACACAGTAATACACATGCCAAACACGAGAATTTTAGAGCACCTTATTGTCTAACGCATTCGGAACTATCGCATTCACATTCCTTCGTATCAAACGGTTAAGGATCAGGGTAGAAAGAGAGCGAATGCGATCGCGGCCGCCTATGCGTTGGACAATATGGCCTCTGGTGTTACCAAGTTACAAAAGGAAATGTAATGGGATTGTGAAGCGTGGCGTAGGGGCAGTAGAAGATGTCATAAAGTAGGTAGGTACTGTAAGTACCTAGTTTAGGTAGGTATCTAAAGAGGAAGTGAAATATTTTGCGAAACTGTTATAAACCGAAAAAAAAACAATGCTGTTGGCATTTTCAACATTTTTTTATTCAAACATGCAATATCATCTCAACGTGTCTCAACGTTGTCTATTCATTAAGTATAGGCAGCTATCTACGCAAGATGTTCAGTTTCAGTCGATTGGTTGGATATATTAAGTAATATCTAGCATACCTACCTACCTAGTTATCTCTCTTGGAATAATATATGCCACTTCAACCACTTGTTTAGAACATGGAAAACACCATTTCAAGGAGTGAACAGTTTATTATGAAACAACTAAAAGTTAGCTATTGAAGCTTCATTGATGAATACTATTCTTACGTAAATTAAGTTTTGGTAGATCAAACTTCATTGTGGTGTGCTATTTGCCGCTAGATGGCGCTATACGTGTGCTCTTGCGCTAAGTAAAGCTGTATTTTTTATTTGAGTTGAATTGAAATGGAGGTGGTTTAAGACTTTTATTATTGCTCCATTCGTCTAGAATTTATATTTTAATTAGGCAATTTCTATTCAGCGTCGATTATTTTATAATACAAATGACAAATGACACTTAATGAAATCATTATATGCGCCGTTATTTATTAGCTTTACGTATACATAATTATTTATTTATTCATACGCAACGCAGTGCATATAAGCGTCAATTCGTGTTTTTTACCCCCGACGCAAAAAGAGGGGTATAATAAGTTTGATGTTGCTGTCTCTCTCTATGTTGCGTTAAGTTGGTAGAGCTGTATTTTATTTGAATGGAAATGGAGGTTGTTTCAGACTTTTATTATTGCTCCATTCCTCTAGAATTTATATTTTAATTAAGGCAATTTCTATTCAGCGTCGATTATTTTATACAAATGACACTTAATGAAATTATTATAATGCGCCGTTATTTATTAGCTCTTTTACGTATACATAATTATTTATTTATTCATACGCAGCGCAGTGCATCTAAGCGTCAATTCGTGTTTTTTATGCCCGACGCCAAAAGAGGGGCATACGTCTTGTGTACGTAGTAAGTTTGACATTGATGTCTCTCTCTCTGTGTGTGTCTGTCTCACTGTAGCGTCTTAGTTCTCCAACAGATAGACCGATTTCGATGCGGTTTTTTTTTATTCGAAAGCCAGTTTCCTAGCGGTGGTTTTTAGCCATGTTTGGTGAAAATCGGTCCAGTACTTTGAAGAGTATCAGCTCTTTTCCGAAATGATGTATGGCATTTTTTTGGTACACAGTTGAATTATTTTTATATTTACGTAAGATTACTCGATTAATGCGAGGGGAGTTTTATTTTGTCACCTATTTGGTGTCCCACTGCTGGGCAAAGGCCTCCCCTTTCTCTTTCCACCCGTTTCTGTTTTTTTTTTGTTGCAAGGCTTCCCCAGTCCGGCTCAAAAGACTCCAAATCGTCCCGCCATTTTCTTTTTGGTCTGCCTCTTTGGTCCGGTGCCCGAGGTGCCGGGGAGGAGATATATTTTTTTTAATTTAATGTTATCCTGAATAAGATGGCCTGCTTTTTGTTAAGTATTTGTTTTTGACCGTCCCGGATTCCATTAAAAAAGAGCAATGGTTTTTTCGCCACTTTCGTCGCAACTGTATCTATTTTTTTACGTTATTATCTAATTCATGTTTTAGTTGAAATTTTTTTTTTTTTTTATTTGAATAGGAAGGCAAACGAGCAAGTGGGTCACCTGATGATAAGCGATCACCACTGCCCATAGACACCCACAACCCGGATGCGTTGCCAACCTAGAAGGCTAAGATGAAAAATAGATGATGATGAGGGTTAAGTTGTTCAAAAATAAATATTTTCTATTCTGTTCTTTCTATTCTATTCTAAAAATGCAAGGACTCGTTACGTTATGCTCTATATTCATTCTTCTTTATAATTTAAAGTAGGGTTAATTAGTTGTCTAATTGAACAAACCCATTCACCTGCTGAAATATTCCAGAACAATTTTAAGACCCCTTTTAAAAGACGTTTTTCCGTTGCCTAGTACCCAAAGTGCAAGATTTGCTTAGTTTGAGACTAGATCAATTAGTATCAATTCTCCAAAGACATTTAGGTATTTCTTATTTATTTATTTTAATGCTCTCAGGTATTAAGTATTACTATAGTAGTTCCAACCATTTATCCTCTCGATGACAGATCTATTTGATAGTTATAGTGTTGTGACCAAATAAGTGATCAGTAGATACGATATCGATCCAATTTTATACGAGTAAAATTAATTGATATTAAATTCTTTATTTGCATAACATTATAACATTATGGCCCACCGGCATTTTGTGTTTGATTTAGCCAAAGATTGCGATTTTGTCAGCGTTGATAGTGAGACTAACCGAGTCGACAATATTCGAGACGCTTTTATTACTGGCATCTATTACTGATTGATTACCTACCTATCTATACTTATATTACTTATATTATAACTAAAAACTACGGACAAACAAAAATAATTTCACCATTAGAACGCTACATTATCACTGAGTAACATAGGCTGTTTTTATTCCGGAAAAAAAATTGCAACGCGGACATACAAAGACGTAGGAACACATCTAAGTTATATACAATACCGATACAATATCGATATTTTTATCATAACATCACTATGTGTATTGCCATAGAACGTAACTTTATTAAAACGTTTATAGTTTACTGTACTTTAAAAAAAAATACTGCATATATGGACTCAATTATCCTTAGATGAATATTATATGGGATCAAGGAACAAAATTAGGCAGTTGTCGTACTTTTTATACCTCGCATGTAAAAGTTAATTTTTCCGTAACTAAACGCAGTTACATTCTACGGGAGCCGTCATTGAGAGGATAAACGGTTGGAACTACTATAGGTAAACCACTTCTATTATTGTTGCATTGGTATATCTGTATTGTTGCAGTGCTAGATTTCAGTAAAGGATAGAATGTTTGACTCGTGAACTTTAGATGCCTGTGGGTATCGACTTATTGTAATTTCAAATGGGCATGTAAACGGCGCAGGCGCATAGTCCCAGTGTTTTCCAATACATATCTATTCGTTATGTTAAGCTGCTACATTCCTTGGTTTTCATTCGCACGCGTTGTACCTATGTTAGGTAGATCGGTACATAATATACCTACATATGTATAGAGTAGGCACAAATTTAATAAAAGAAGTTTAAAAGTCTAACAGTAACAGGTAACACACGTATTCAAGCTTCTAATATACCATTGTCATTCTTACCTGTCCTATTTGGTAAACAAAATTCTAACCTCAAAAAGTCTCATTTTTGTTTTTTTTTTTTTTATATTTCATCGTAAATAAAGGAACTGGAGATAAAATATCAGCAAAATTATGTACAAAATATTACCTCAGGTTTATTTGATAACATAATACTTACACCTTATTCTTTACAAAAATTTGCATATTGAGGTTAGAATTTTGTTTACCAAATAGGACAGGTAAGAATGAAAATGGTATACATTACCTAGACGTGATTATGTTCTTTGATTAAAATCTCATTTTTTTTATTCTTTACAAAATAACTTTTTCGTAAACTTTTAATTTCTACATCATTAGCTTAAAATTAACTAATTATTATTATTAATTAATGTAATGTAATATTAATTATTAGACACGTTTCGAAAAAAGGGCAGGTCAGGAGTACCCGAAACCGACGAGCATGATGAAGAGATTGATGAATGTGGATGAAGCGAAAGAGGTATGCCAGGACCGTAGCAACCGGGACAAAGTAGTCTCTGCCTAGTTATGGGAAAGAGGCGTGACTGTAATTATTAGCTTAAAGATAGGTATGACAATGACATAAAAAGCAACAAAATTCTTAACAGATCATTAACCTACGTACACTATTTTTGTGTGATATCAAAATGTTCCTATTTTTACTCTCGCAATTTTTTATAACATTTTGATAGACGCATGTAGGCGCGCCCGTGTGACTCGAAACAGTCTGTAATTGGGCATTTTCAATTTAAACTGTCCTATTTGTTGAAAAAACTAAGATTTTCCCTGGGATAATTCCACAAAAAAATATATGGAAAAAATATTTTATAGTATTAATTTAAACACATTTATGTGTATAAGCAGATATTTATAATCAACAAAAGACAAGGAGCTAAAACAAGAGATCGACATAAACATGTCGCTCAAAAACATACTGACAGACATGATGGAAGCGAGCAGCCCGGCTAGCACGACAGCGCACAAGAGTCGCGTCGCGCGCGAGATTGATTACCCATCTCTTTCTAGAACGAACAGTAAGACAAAGACGGGCAATCTATCTAGCGCGCGACGCGACTCTTGTGCGCTGTCGTGCTAGACGTGCAGGTTACTCTACAGCAATGCAACCTCCAACAAAATATCACAAGTCACAAAAATAAGGGTCACTTTTTTCTTTAAAAAAATGGAAGTGCTGGTGAGCCTGGTGATCCTGATTAAGAAAAACTTAAAACTTCCTCATAACGGAACACAATTTAAGTACAATCGAAGTACAATTTAAATCGAAAATGCACAATTGCATCGCGCTATTAGAGGAGAAAAATGATCAGACCCGTGTTTATGGGGCGATAAACGTGTTAACAAGCGTTTATGAATAGTGGAATTAGATTAGGTATACTAGACTTGTAAATACTCCGTAGTACCTACCTCAAGCAGGCAGATAGAAGTCAAGCCGACGTGCTGAACTTAAGGTAACATGGGACTTTCTCTTTAGCAATTCAAGAATGTTCACGATCACGATTAAAATTACAAGTAGGGACAATGAATTTATTTTCTTGTTTAAAGGTAATGCATGTTTATTACAACTTGTCGGAAATTATCTGAACCTGCAGATCACAGCCGACGCGTTAATTATTCCGGCATTCATTTTAAACTCAAATTTCATTATAGTTATTTATATCGTGTAGGTAGTAAGTAAGTACCTACCTATATGTTTCAAAATAATATAAATGTCGCGAAGCCTATTAAAGTAGGAGATCGATTAGAAATAGAAACGACAGTATGATTGCATTATTGAGGTCTTTAAACTCATAACTCGCGGCGCCATCATAAATATAAATAAAATAAAGTATATTTTATTGATAAGGCCAAAACTTTGGTAATTTACGAAAAATGTTACATTGTCGAGCATAAATAATCTTTTTATGACGAGAAGCGTAGGTAAAGGCTCAAGGATTTATAAGCAATAAATATTTTACGACGTGAATTAATATTCCGATCGTTTTCTGTGACGTTGTTTTTATGAGTTATCATTTTTGTGTCGCGGCTCGCGAGGCGGCGCGAGCGCAGCCTTCCCTCTCGAAATATTGGCCGAGCTGAGTATAAAACCTGAATCGCTATAAACGTGCTTTTAACAACCTTTATTTATTATTAATATAATTATTTAATTAATTCGTTAGACCGAGTTACCTACTGATAGGAATTCAGTACGATCTAGTTGAATTCACGTTGTGGGTGGCACCTATACTTTAAGGCTTGAAAGTCCTTGTTTCACACTCTCGATGCCGGTTTTCGTACATTGATATGCGCAATTTGTTTTTTGTATTTAATTATAAAATAATTACATAATTCGTTATCTGAACGTAATCTGTTAACAAATCCTTATAGAAACTTACTTAGGTACTAGTAGTATTAATAGGTAGGTACCAAACTAGGTATGTATTTGAAACGTGAATTGTGAAGACGTGTAGAAGAGCCCTTTGTTGCTTATTTGCCTAATAAACTTATGATCTTGATTTTGTATGCATGGTTTTCATAAGTAAATATCTCGCGACTAATTGTCCTTTTATGACCTAGCTATTTTGTTAAATTTGCCAATTTCCTTTAAAACTTATGACCATTTGATCACTTCTTAATAATACCTACCTATGAAAAAAGACTTGCATACGTTCAGTTTTAGTAGGTATCTGTTAATTAGGTACTGATATATGTGACAATATTTTAGTTTTTGAACTATATTTTAATCTGATTTCGAAATAGTTTCTGTTTAGTGTACCAACAAGCCAAATATATTATACGAAAGCCCTTTAGCGCTAAGACAATTTGCTCAATCCCGCGCGCCGTCGGGAGGCATCAGTGCAGTTTTGATTAAATCGGAGCAAGTGAGCCTACATCTACAAGTTTGCGAGTTGGTCGTCAATTACTCGAGACGGCGGCGGCTCGGATGCGGAGACAACGGCCGAACTAATGCGAACTAGAGGCGACGACTAGCGACTTGTAATTACAGCTTGCAAAATTAATGCACTGAAACTTGGCTGAAATGAAACCGGCACAAGAAGTTGCTCCGCGCTCCGGCAACTTGTCACCTCGACAGCCAACTTGGAGTTCGATGCTCCGATCACTTGACACGACTATCTATTGGACACGAACTATTTACATCTATTTGCGTTACAACAATCACGATTGTTATAAGCTCGAGTTTGCCGCTCGAAATAACCACCGCAGTTATTTACAAGCCGTAAAACAATTTATTTTATGACTCAAAGATTTTATTGTCAATGAGGCTTATGCAGATGTGGGTCTACTGAAAATTAGTAGAAACGTAAACGCGCATATGTCGCTATTTGTGTTACAATAAGATATGGACTGGCCGCCGGCCAAGAACACTCAATCGGTGTCGAGTGTCTGCTTATGACGATTTGACAGATACGAGAGGGATACTAAAGTTCGCCTTAGGTTATTTCACATGTTAAAAATTATGTCACCAGTAAGGAAAGATATCGTGCGAGTTGGGGGACATATATCAGGAAAAGAAAACCAATTAATTTCTCTACTAACCTTTGTAGAAAAGCCGCGATCGCAGACAGTGCATTTAAAAGGACGCTCTTTGGTGTGGCTTCGATAATGTATCTCCAGGGCAGAGTTGCAGGCAAAAGTCTTGTAGCAGATGTTACACGTTGTGTTGCCGCGCACTGTACACAAACAATTCCTCTTTACAATACTAACACAATGCCACACTGTATTTAAATCGGAACGCACGATTACACAGTAGAAGTGGTGATTCAACATCTTCGAGAGTTAGATAACTGTATAATTACATTCAGCGTGTATTCGAGCGCCCGGCAAGCGATCTTTCGTTAGTTGGCAGGCCAGGATGGTGATTGATTCGAGGGAATGGACGTGCAGGCGACCGGGGCGGACGAAAACAAAAGTTCCCGCTATCGCATACCTGCGGGAGGGAACGCAAGTCCGAGCGGGCTGAAGGGCGATCCTCCGAGCGCGCCGAGCGCGGCCAGCGGGGTCGGCGGCGACGGCAGCGGCGAGTGCAGCGGCAGCCGCGGTGGCGTGGACAGGCTCGACAGCGTCGGCGACGGCGGCGAGGCCCGCGCGCTGCGCCCGCTCTCCGAACCTGTCGCCGATGGGAGGGAAGCCGTTGTGGTGATGGTTTTTACTTCGCATTCGGACGCCGAGGCGCAGACGGAGAGCGGCGAAGTTCGACGATCCTTCGGATCTGATTCGTCGTCGAACTCCCGATGAGCGGGCTCACGCTCGTCCCGGCCGCTCTCATCGTCGGTCCCGCGGGAGTCCGCCCGTCGGTCGCCGGGAGTGGACGGAGTGGGGAATTGTGGTAGTGGAGGTGCTGGGTACGAATGAAAGTCCATGGCGTCTGATCCGTTACTCGATGTTGGGTATCCGTTAATTTCAAGATTTCGAATTTGATCGTATTGAATATTGGTGCGTTCGCCAGTATGAAGCCGTATGTGTTGGTGTAAAATAGAAGGATCTGCAAATTTCTTGTGACAAACTGGACATTGGTGTAACATTTGACTGGGAGGTCTTATACGATGTACGCCCATATGCGTCTTTAAATTGCCTTTAGTGGTGAAAGCCCGACCGCAGAGTTTACACCGAAACGGTCGTTCACCTGTGTGAGTCCGGTAATGCATTTGTAATGCACTTTTACAAGAGAGAACTCGATGACATACTATGCATTCATTAGGATCTGAAACTTTGTTATCTATATTATCTACCAACTGCTGTAATTTCGTTGTTTCTGATGTTTTTGTTATCTCTATCAAATTTTCCCACGAGTTGTCGTTGCTACCTGGACGCGGTAAAAGCGAATTATAATACAAAGGGTCGCGAGCTAGATCTACGACGCCGTGGACGGAGGAGTGGAACGGAGTTAAACTACCTGACGAAATACTGCTTGGTGGGGAGTTAGGAAATAAAGGAAAAGTTGGAAAAGTACGTAGTCCCGTTGCTATTGAAATTGGTCCAGATATCGATGAATTCTTACTTGATAAATTTTCCGGTTGATCTGGATCAGGCTTCACATGCGGACTTTCTCTGCCAATATGTTCTTCATTGCTGTATTTTGAGTCCATGCTGCACTCGTCGTATGGCGACGTTGAGGGATATCGCTCATGTTCAGCCTCTTGCGTTGCATCATTTTCTTCTGGTTCTCGTTTAGGTGACACGCGTTCTGTATCTTCATAACTTGAATCTCGCTGGCTTTCCTCATCTTGCGGCTCAGACTTGAACATTTCGGGCACAGATCGGGAAGGGCTCGGCGCGGAAGGTTTACTGAGATCAGCCGGAGCATCTTGTTCTTCACGCATTGCGAACAATGGATGAGGTGGTAAAGTCTTGTCTCCTAGTGGACGCGGAGGCAGGAGATCATGGTGTGGCGGTCTGTACAATGGCAAGCCTGGCGGGAAAGGCCCTGGACCACCCGGAGGGAACTGAAGTGGATGGGGCGGCATCCCCGGGATTGGTCCCGGCGACAGTTGTGCTAATAATGGAGGATGATATTTGTCCAAATGCTCTGGTATCGGATTAGGGTTCATCTTAACATGCGGGAACTTCGAAGTGTGTCTTTGGAAATGTACTTTCAGGTTCCCCTTGGTCGTAAAACGGGAGCCACAAACATTACATTTAAAGGGTCTTTCACCTGTGTGCGAACGAATGTGGATTTGTAGCGCAGAATCACTCCCAAAGACTTTCCCGCAGTATCGGCAGCGGTGTTTGAAGAATGGTTCGTTTCGCCCTCCACTCTTTCCATCGTAAGGTGACATTTTTCCGGATTTACGAAACGCTAATTCGTCAGCGAGGTTATTTGCTAGCAGACCTTGAGATGCATTATCAAGAACTTCTTGGGCGCGTTTCTGAAGCATTTCAAGCGTGTTTGGTTCATTGAGGGAGGGTGGTGGATCATTATTCGTTATGATCGTAGATGCTAAAGACGATGATATGGAGCTGTATGGTGGGTGGGACATTACGGGTATCGTTGAGGTATGGATTTTTGGAATGGAAATTTGTTCCGTCTTAGGATTAAGATGCGCGTGAGTAGACGGTAAGGTTTGGCTAGATGGAGGCATAGGTGTAGGGGGTGAGGGCTCCCGCGGCGGACGAGGCGGCGACGGTGATCGAGCGGCAGGCGTAGTCACTATCGTTTCGGGTTCGTGCACCGAAGGGTTGTCATCCGTATCCTCTTTTCGTTGCGTTAGTGATAGCTGATTTTGTAATTGTCTTATTAACTGCAGTTGAAAAACTTGTTGATGTTGCAACGTAAAAAGTGTACTCTGTAGGACGGCAAGTTCATGCAGTGCCGCTTCGTTATCGGCGTTATTAGCCATCGCTGTAGCAGCAAATTGTGCTACGGCGACTTTAGTGTTTTGGAGAGCCTCGAGCGTCACGTGACCGGCAACGGGAAACGGGAGTCCCACCGGCGGCTCATCAGCCTCAGGCACTTCTGCCTCGCCTTCTTCGAGGCTGTTATTGTTGGCTGCATCTTGTCGATGCCTTCGTACTTGTTCTAATCTTTTGTTAGGTTCGTCCATCTCTTCGTCTCCTGACACGACCATCTCCTCGGGATCGGAGTGCATCCTCTCCTCACCCATCTGGAGAGCCTTCTCATCGCACAGCCGTTTGTGGTGCAGGAACTCGTGAAGGTTGTCGAACTGCTCCTGACAGCGCGGACACATGTGCGCTTCAGTGCGATCTCTTGCTTCCTCAGGTATAACATTGTTGATTTCTTCTTCCGAACACGACCCGGAACTTTCACCTAAAACAAAAGAACTGGTTAGCTACCGACCATTAAAATAGCCGGAAGATTATTATGAATTACAAAAGTGTGTGTTTTTATTTTGTATTACAGGTACCTAAGTAATAAAAATATAATAATTTTGGTGCACTGTGTAACAGAGATATTGCCGTTACATGGCGAATATTACCATATTGAAATTTTGAATAAAATGAAAGTACCCGCGGCTACCCACCATTTTCACGTTATAAATTCATTTTGATGTATTTAGAGAGAAACGTGGTATAAAAATAATTCAAAGTTTCGCTACATTTACGTCTAGGTATAGCGCTATAAATAAGTAAAATAATTGAACCTTCTACCGCTCCTATTTTACGGCGTAAATAATTAATCAAAACAATTTTCGCTTGTCATTTTAGTAAAAGTGTAAGAAGGTTTTATTAACTTTCACTGGCTATTTTAGTTTATTTATTGATGAATTGATCAATCTTTCAAAATTTAGTTGCAAGAGGATTGCAAGATCGTCATCGTTTTTGGAAATAATGGCCTGTTGCTGTTGCTCGTGCATAGTGCGTTAAATGAATAAAAGAGATAGTCTTGGCGGTCTTCCTAAATTATTTGAAAGAAGATTCGTGTCTTCATTTAGATACAATGATGTTAAGATTAGGTACGCCTTAAGTCATAATCATAACATATCTCTGCTAATCCTGGGTTAAGAACCTTTTTCTATTAAGAAGAGTCGAATTTGAATTCGACTAGAGTCGACAAGTTCAATTTACCTGCTTCCGTTTGTATAATTATTGCGCAAAAATAAATTAACTATGATTCGTTGTATTGATATCAAAAAGTTTCACCTTCAGAATTAATACTACATATCGGAGCCTTTCATTTGCCCGAATTTCATATTATGAAATAATGTAATGTTTGCCATAATGATCTCTTTTTTTCTCTGAAACCGTAATTTTTCAGGATTTGAAATAGCAATCTTGTAGAACTCTATAGAATAGGTTAGGTTTGTTTCGTAACAATCCGGAACAATTAACAGTTAAAGAGAAAAAAGACTTATGGCAAACAATACATTTATGGCATATGAAATTCGGGCAAACGACAGAGAACCAATACCTACATAATAATTGTAAATGTGAATCTATATTCTAGGCTACATTATTTAATTAAAATATTTGAATGTTTTGTAATGCGGAAAAGGCAGGGAATTCTTGGTATCTAAAAAATTTGCGCGCGAGCAATAAAATACACTAGGTTAGCAAACTAAAGTTTTAAGTAGCAAATTTGATAGCTTTTGACGTGAATAAAATTATCTTATCGTTCTGATGTTCTAAAAAAAAAAGTTCAGCCACTGTGTAGCCCGAATGAATGCATTTCTATGGATAAGCTGACGTTAAGAAGTGATAAACACTTTTATATCACATAGTAAAATTGTAATACTTGGAGTTAGTAGTATATTCGAAATGAGCAAATTATTGAAAGTATATAAAACTACTAATATTATAAATGCGAAAGTAACTCTGTCTGTCTATCTGTTTGTCTGTGACACCGCTGGACCTATTTAGTTAAAATTTGCCAACAGATAGTTTGAGTCCCGTGGAAGGACATAGAATAGTTTTAACCCGGAAAATTGCATAGTTCCCGCGGGATAGCGATTCTGGGCAGACGGAGTCGCGGACAACAGCTAGTATGTAATAAATGTTAATATTATTGTAACTGTACATACTTACACAATTTTAACAATAAAAGATTTTCATAAGATACCTAATTTTCTTTTAAGTCTTACGTACCTACCTTACTTAGCTATTTCAACTTTTATAAATAATCTAGCGACCCGCCCCGGCTTCGCACGGTATATTCTGCATGTATTATACATATAAACCTTCCTCTTGATTCACTCTATCTATTAAAAAAACCGCATCAAAATCCGTTGCGTAGTTTTAAAGATTTAAGCATACAAAGGGACATAGGGATATAGGACATAGGGACAGAAAAAGTGACTTTATTTTATACTATGTAGTGATAGTGATGTATTTAATTTTGAAGTTAATTCCATTATCTTTTAAACTCTATTCATTTAACTTACTTGAATCTTCGACATTGAAAAAAAATCTTTTAAAAGTTTCGTTATTTACTATAGTTACAAAATGCGAGAAGGTCAATAATTATGCTGTAAAACCAGAGATTTCATTATTATTATATCAACTTCTTCCACCTATTATGCCAACCCTACATGTTACATTGAATCTATGATTGAACTAGTTCAAGCTGAGTTTCTTAATAATACGAACGGCTAAAAACCATTTCAAAGTTCAAACGGACAAATCAATTATTTCATGGAATGTCATAGCTGACTTCAACTGTTTTTAACACCCTTATTAGCTTTACTGATGTAAAAACTGAATTTAAAATTAAGTAACATATAATGTAATTAGATCTTGCAACTCGATTTTTGTCTCCTTCCAATGATGAGATTGACTTGAAATTTGTTAAGTGTGTAGAGCTTCAATGACAGTGCTGTAATCAGGTATTGACACCAGAAAAGGGTATTACAAAATACGTTTTTTCACAAAAACTTAGAGGAATTAGATTTTCATTATGTAGGTCAATTTATAATGTTGTATTGGTAAATTAAGACTAAATTGTCTTGTAGGTACTTATGTCGCGAAAATTCTTTTTCTGTATTCTAATGAACTCTGAGAACGCAAAACATACAGAAACTTACAATGCCTATAAAAAAGTTTTGAAGATTTTCTCCAGGAAGAAGTCTGAACACAACTTATTTCAATATGAATAATAATATGTACTTATTCCATGCACTTCGGTTCGTAATAATTATGTCGCAAAATGTGTTTTGTTTTCTGTACCTATTCTAATGAACTCCGAGAATGCAAAAATACAAAAAATTGTAATGCCAACAAAAAAGTAATGAAGGTTGTCTTCAGGAAAAGCCTCAACACAACTTATCAGTATGAGTCAGTACTTATTTTATGCACTTGGTACATAATAAGTATATCTAAAATATCATTCGACTACTTTCTACCTGATGGGCAAAAAATTGTACCTTTACATTACTGTAGGCGCTTCACCTGCTGTGAATTAAACTGAGACCTTTACTTCAAAGTGAATAATGTCTAGCTTGAAGGAACACTGTTATTTCAAGGACCACTATTGTTTTATTCAATTCTCTTTATCATTTATAAAACTCCTTGACATATTAACGAATTTAAATTTAATTTAATAAACATTACAATTGCATGATTCACATTAATTGATTAAATATTGACATTTAATTTAATATTCTTAGATTTAGTGATAAATTGTTATCGTGTGCCCTTTTAGGGTGTCATGGATCGACTAATAATTAGATTTATAACATCTATAAATATAATATTTTTTTAATATAAATGTACATGACATTAGGTAGAATGGTATTATTAATTAACAATAGACAGTTTTGATACTCTTTTGTGCACATGTGCGGCGTCTGAAAATAGCCCATTTAAAGAAAGTATACCTTAGTTTGATGACTTTCAGTTACAGGAAATCAACCTTTGTTTGTTATTATATGCATGCCCCACGTACTATTAAAATATTATCAATATTATCATGCAAAGTGGACAAAATATTTGCACCTGTTTCTTGCTTAAAATTAAAAGTTTATTTTAAGCTTGCACGTGAACACTGAACACTGCTGCGTGAAGGGTTGGTTCTTTGGGTAAAATAATTCTCAAATAGATCTTCACTGGAAATATTATAAACGGGATGTGAACCGCGATTACCTTTATTGAGCACCCGATATTTCGATACAGTTGCATGCATCATGATCACGGGTAGACCCGGGGTCTACCCACACACACACACACACACACACACACACACACACACACATACACATCCCGTTTATAATATTTCGAATGAACTTAACCGTGAATCATTAAAAGATCTTCACTGTTCAAACCAGAAATAAATGAAAGTAATCAGATAAATGCATGTACTAAGTACCTATATACAATTCAGTACCAAGTAACTATCAACTTTCGACTACGGAGGTGGCTGCTTTTCGGTAGTATTTTAATGAGTTCAGAAACAATACTATCTATTTTGAAAATTAAATGATACTTAAATGTAATGTCTGACAGGACGTTCAGCTATTCTAGATTTTTAAAGATAAAATGCATGTTTAAAAAGCATTTTTCGCTCTATCACGCTCTTATAGAGCATGGTTGAATTTATAACTCAACTAGCTGTTGCCAGCGACTTCGTCTGCAAAGAATTCGTTTATCGCTATCCCGCGGGAACTACGCAATTTTCCGGGATAAAAAGTAGCCTATGTGCTATTCCAGACTTTTCTCTATCTGTGTCTCGAATTTCATCTAGATCCGTTGGGCCGTTCCGGTGTGACTGAGTAACAAACAAACATCCATCCACCTATCCATCCATCCATACATCCATCCATCCATACTTTCGCATTTATAATATTAGTTAGATTAAAGGCTGAATATTTTAACGTTAATATTAATTTGCTTCAAGAATTATTCAACTCTATAAGGTTGATGAAATCATCATTATTTAAGATTTATTTGAATTGTTAATGGTTCAGCTACTCCGCAATAGATGTCGCTAGTAATCACGAGTAAAGCAAATAAATAGCGAAGGACGCTGTTTCTTTTTAAACTGAAAAGGATTATCTTCCGGTTCTAATATTGTTGTGAAAAAACTTGTTTGGCAATAGAATAATTAAATTTAATTATGAAAATTAATAAGATTCTAGAAAATTAGGATTCTTATTTTAAGTAAGTTTTAGGGACACTTTTTAAACAAAGTAGTTGCACTATTCGTCTAAATTGGAATTAGAGTGATACAGTATTGGTTGGTTTGGTGGACATCTAGAATCTGCAAAATACCTACTCAGCTAACCAATAAAGGAAAAACAGAGTACCTACTCAAATGTTTCTGTATTCTTCTTCAAGGCATATATGATAATATCGAATATTCATATTCATAATTAAATAGGAATGTACTTAATAATTTCGTACACCCTGAAATACATTTAAAAATGTTTACAATGAAGTTAGTCTGTTTTAGTTTTGTGTAAGAATGTTAAAAAAGTTTAGTAACAAAGCCGTTTTAACTAAGATGATAATTTTAATCATTAACCGATGATAAATGCTTTAGTATAGTGATAAACAATAAAAAAAGGCATAAAACTCGCCAGCAAAGTGCAGACTTCCGCCATCAATTGTGAAGCTTTTGACAGGAATTGCCACAAATTCCACAAAGAATGTCTCTTTTGCTTGTAACTTGTAGAAAAATATTTACTATTTTTAATTTCAGGAGAAAAATATTTGTGTTTGTACAAAGGAAACTTTGACAGGTGACAGATGCGACACCTTAGTGTCAATATGTGTAAAAATAAGAGTTAGTGTTTTGTTAACATTTTATTGAATTTAAACCACAAAAAAAACATTTAGAGTTAGAAGGTACTTCCGTCTGATTGTACCCTATAACAAACTGAAACGAAAACAATAGCTAATATTTTTTTCTGTAATTTATGAAAGAAACAATGTAAATGAAATTTTTATGATTTTTTTTAATGAAATGTAAAAAAAATTTGTTACGGAGTGAAACATAAAAATTGGTACCTATATATTTTGAACACTTTTGTAACTCTTTATTAATTCGTAAAACGTGATCAATGAAATTAAGATGAATCGAAACTAGTTTCGCTATCTGATTTTATATCTTAACCAATTACGTGTAAAATTATTATTTACTTAATTAATTCTTAGTCAAGGATATAATCAGTAAATATAATTTCACAGTATTATGAAGTCTGATTTATTTTACGCCTTTCAAACGTTATTTTGGTACAACACCTAATAAAAGAAGTCAAATAAAATGTGTCATAATGTAACTTTGATCAAAATTAATTAACAATACTTCTGTAATGTATTTAAAGATGAGGCGAGCGAGTAAGATTTTTCTTTTCTTGCTCGACTGACCCTAACTTTCAGTACCTATGAAATTATATTAAACTCTATCACAAATATTAAATACTAGCTTCTACCCGCGACTTCATCCGCGTAGAATTAGACTTTAGAACTAATGTTGAAAGTATATTCTACAACAGTTATTTACGTTGCAATTCTAAGCAGCTACGATCTTTCACATGTTTATCGCTATCCCGCGGCTAATATGCAACTTTCCGGGATGAAAAGTAGCCTGTTCTAATCTAAGATACCAGCTTATCTTCGTTTTATCCAAATCCGTCCAATCGTTTCAGCGTGAAGAAGGAACAAACATACACACTCACTCACTTCGTCACAAACTTGTGCATTTGTAATATTAGTAGGGTCATAGGTATCAGATTTTGTGCAGGGTTTAATTCATACTTCATGATTACCTAAACCTATGAGTAACTTTTATACTATGCGTGCGTTATTCAAATTACCTAATTGGCGTCACTTTTTGCTTTTTATTATATAAGAGGCACTTCATCATGCAGATATTAAGTTGTTTAGAAGTGGGGGCGCTTAGGTAATAACAGTTTAGACCGGGGTTTTTCCATATGTTTTAGATCAAATTAGGAAGTTTTGCCTCCTCTATAAGATTAAGTAAATTAATATTAAATTTTCAAGACAAACGTCTAAATAACCTTTTAAAAATAACTTGCATATCCGGTGCAAGATATTACTTAAACGATGTCGTCTTTTTTTTCTGGCATTTATTGTGTTTACGTTGAAAACTAGCGATAAAGTGAGCACCGACACAAAACACGTAATCCGAGCTGTGTTGCGGCGAGGGATTAACCATCTCATTTGAGGCAAGATGCCGGTGCGTTTAATAGTTTTCTAAGATGAAGGATTAGTGTGGCCAGTTGACGGCGGAACTCTGGTGCTGGCTGAATGGCCGCGCGCCGCCGCCGCATTACGCAGAAAAAAAAACAAGTGTTACTGTTCCACAGCCGCCGCCTAAACCCACCATTATACTTAGTTTACAAAACAACTCGCATTGTGAGTTTGTCAAGCAAATTGTTCAAATTATAAACAGGTTGCATTTGTATCAAAGGCTCCATGGTGTGCCTACCTGATCTTAAAGAATATCACAGGTACATTTACTTTGAGATTTCAGATGCTGGTTATAGTAAATGTCAAGATGAAGCCGAAATGATAGCGATATTAAACGCGTCTATAAAGCCATGCTGATTTGTGGCCGTGATAACGACTACACAACACTTGTACCTAACGACTTTCAACCCACGTACAATAAATTTATATATATTTTGTTTTATCGCCGCAATCACCATTAAAATATTTTAAGTTTATAATTTAAGTTGAGAGCTAATTAATCTACTTACCGAAAGACTATAAATTATATCTTGGGTAATTATTCATCATCGAGCGGCGCGTAAATGGAAGCATTATGCATGTCAACGTATCATTTCGAGCACTAGAACCGGAACATTAACAAGTTTTTCGACTCTATTAGTAGAGCAAACAAACAGTGAATATATTTCATAAGAATGTGAATACGTTATTTCAATAGTTGGCAGATAAAACGTCGCTTAGTATTTTATAGAGCGCTCATAAAACTGGCGCTGAGATAAGCCGACTGACGGTGCAATAATAAAAAAATGACAGCTTCCATTTGGACTTGTAATTGTGTTGGTAGTTTATTATCCATCAAGCGCACTAAATACTTCAGTAACACAAAAGAAAAGAAATGTCATGTCATGTCACAAAAATTACTTCGATAATAATTCACTTCAGCGTATTAGAATACAGTTTATCTTTAAAAATCTTCAGGTTTCCTATTGAGCAATTTCGTCGCCAAGCGTGCCACGAATTTGTATCTCAAAGTTATTTTTACTCATTGAGAAAGCAAAACTAACCACGACAGAAAAATATAGCGTGAAACTTGGTCCTTCGAAAAATTAATGCGGTAATTAATTCATTAATCAAATAGCACTTTATAACATGTAACAATGTTTTGGTGTAAGTGCAAAATTTAATTATTAACTCTATCGGTAGTATTATTTTAATATTAAAGTTAACACTATTTGATTAAAATGTAATCTGACTTTTAAAAAAATTTACACCATGACTATTAGAAAACCAAGATTAAATGAAGAAATGTCTCATTAAAATAAATAACAGATTTTTTATTCCCAAATGACATCTCCTAATTAATAAATAACAAATGAAGCTCATAAAACTTGAACTTTGAAAATAAAGTCACACCTATTTTAATCTGCCAACTTTTTGAAACTTGTACTCACGCTTATAAACTTTGGTATTAGTCACTTCACAAAGCTTGTTTTTATTCCGCACCTACCTCAGTCGCACGTTTCCTTGGCCAAACCGAAAACTTGTCAAGTGTGGGTATTCACTGCACTGTACTCACCACGTCGGAGGCGATTAGTGCACACTTTCTGGTGGATGCCGAATTTTATCGTCGCTAACTGAATCATTGTCGAATGACATACACCGTTCGCTTCAATAGAATACGTTCACTGTTCCGAAATGTATGTGTGGTGTGCGTGGTGGTAGCAAGGATAGGTACCGATGGAGACGCGGCGGACGCAGGCAGGCTTGACGCGCGGCATGCTGGCGGCTCGCTCAGGGCCGGCGCATGGCGTGCCGGGCAGGGGTCGCGCGCTCGCGGGTTGCTCGGGCTCGGTGCGGAGACGGGGTGCGGCCGGGCGCGCCACTCGCCATCTGAAGCGCGACTGAGCCAGGCGAGGCGGGCGGCGGGCCAGCGCGCGCGCGCACCAGGTACACAGTTATGACAGGAGGCGGGGCCGCCCCCGACTCATAAATCAAACTTCGCCCATTCGCACGCGCCACACGAACCCCCTCTTCCATATTCGGGGCGGGGCATATTTTCATAATCATAACGCCTCATATTCATAAGCGATATGTGTTGTGGGCCGGCAGGCGGTGCGGTGGGCGGCGCTCGCCCGCTAGATGGCGACGCGGTCGCCCCGCGAAGCCTCCCACATACACTAATTAAAGCTACACGTCATCTAATTTATTGTTTTGAAGTCAATCAATCATAACAAAAACACATTTTGAATACACGTTAGTGATGATGTTGGATTTTTTAGTTTATATGCGATGGAATGGTTGTGATAACTTTGAACCAAGTTTGGAAAAAAGTTTTCTTATTTTTATAAAACTTCACATGCCCATAGCAATTTTTCATTATGATTTATTTTATCATATTTTCTATAAGGTATTTAAAATTGTACGTTTCCGCTTTTCCAGTCACCGTATGTTTAAGCTACCGAGTCGCTCGAAAAGCATCGAGCACAATCAACTCTATTATCACGTATCAAATCAAACGAGCATTCCGAACAAACGGATTTTGATTAAAATATCCGGAGCATATCCACCTCGTGACTAATCGCAGCACTGACACCCGTAACTAGATCCAATTTTAATTTAGAAAAAAAAAACTTTACGAGGGTAGTTATTAAAAAGCGGAGGCCGGGAGCTGGCGGCTTTGTTAAATTAAATATAGTAGGTGTTTCGGAGCTCCTGGGGCGCGGCAATTTGCTATCTGCCAGTCATTCTAACACACGGACAAAATGACTTTAAATAATTTGATTAGGTGATCCTGAACTGCTGAGACCAAATTTTCGAGGCGTGACTCGGCCGAATTTGGGCTTGGATCACGCTTTCGAGTGTTCCGAATTGAGTATACTTTATCTACACAATGAACAGGCGATTTATTATGTTTATAATATGTAGTTGGTAGGTACATAAGTAAAAAATTGAAAACAATATAATTTTAAATTATATTTTAAATATTCATTTTTGTGTATGTATAATTTTATTAATATTGCTTTAGAGTACTAATTCCCAAAA
Organism: Pandemis heparana; assembly: GCA_963854515.1. Lineage (NCBI taxonomy): Eukaryota > Metazoa > Arthropoda > Insecta > Lepidoptera > Tortricidae > Pandemis > Pandemis heparana. The sequence continues at coordinate 10,571,530 of OY978008.1, read as the reverse complement.
AACTGGAAGGTAAACAGAATAAGAATTTAGACAATACTTAGGTACTCATAAAAAAACTGACTTAAACATGCTTAAACACTTGTGTAGATATGCAGAATATTTACCTACTTTTATAATGTTCCAATTTATGCCTCTACCTATAGCTCTACATTTTCAAAAGTTTGTTAAAGATTGGCTTCATTTAAAAATAACAGAAGCAATACTTTCTAATATAACCTAGCAGGTACCAAGTATGTACCTACCAAGGAAATTTTGAAACGTTTTCCTTCTGACACAAAAAAACTTCGAATCATAACCTGTTTATAAAAAAAGCTTCCGTTACCTACCAACACCAACACTGTTGCAAAAACTTACAGTAAAAAATGGGTTCTTCCTTGTTTTGAGTCATGAGATGTTTAAAAATAAACCGCCAAACACTTGAAATAGGTAGCTATAACAATAACACCCACCGCCGTGTCAAGGTCGGACGTTTTTGGCTCTACGTTACCCTCCCACACGTGAATTAACCACTCAGAGGTCAAATGTTGTGTAAATTGACTATTTTTATGGCTAACAATTATATCTAGTCTTATCTAAACGATTGTCAAAACTAAATAAAACGCTCTAACTTGATACCCGGCTAGCGCCATCTAGCGGCAACTAGCAATGCTGAATAAGGAAAACTTTCTTTTAAAATAAGTTACGGTGTTTTTTGGGAGTCTAAATCATGACCCCATCGCAACTTTTATTTACGTTTTGAGAATGTTAAATTGGTTAGTTTGAGGGCGAAAATGTTTTGCTATTATTATTTAAAAAATCTTAATTTTCATTGTTTCATTTTCATGTGCATGTGAGACGTAACATTGTGATGTAATACGTCGTGACAGAAGTCATTGCTTGGATTTCCAAAGCGGATGGCTGAGTTTGGAACCTCACAAAATACTTGTTTTTGCATACAAATATTCGTCCCGGTACGGCAGTCGGATTCGCCGCGTTTCTTATCTCTGCGATGTTAATTTTGTTTTAAAGGAAGCCCCTTATAAAATTTAAAGGAAGTCATTTGACTTAATTCGCCTTAAAATTTTGATGGTTGTATGCAACGTTTGTGTTTTAAATGACCTAATTTAAAAAATATGGGACGGATCGATTTGCGATAAGAACCCTTGTTTTGTTGTCTACTATATTTTTAGAGAATTTATTGTTAGTTGATACGGATGGTAAAAAAATACTGCAATGCTAAAAATATTTTTGAATCAATGTTTTTAAAAAAGGCATGGAAGCGGTTTTAAGTTATTCTAAGCCACACCTAAGCGATAAAACCGAAGTAGGAATGGATGTAGAAATAACAGAACATCATAAAGGATTGAAATCCGCTCTCCCTAGACGACACCTAGGGGTCGCACCCTATATAGGCCCACCATCCAATGAAATAAATAGAAAGCGTAGCGAATGCGGCATTTAAATCTATCAATATGAAAAAAGGAAAGCTGTCATTGATTTTCTAATACCACGGAAATATAAGTTTCTACATCATTTTCAATCGGAAATCATTGATTTGGATAGATTTGCAAACAAACACAGTGTAAAGTTATTTTTAATACAAAAATAATTTACCTAGTCAAAAATATATCTAAATGAATAATCATATAAATACAGCGCAGACCCATTAAAAGTTAAAACTTCTTCTGTCTTTTCATGTTGTTGTTTCTAACCTCAGTTGACTAAATAATTCCTGTTTATGATGACATCTAATCCCGTATGAATTAATGCACGGAACTAAGTTTTCTGAATGGTTCCTACCTAGCGAGGTGTTATTTCAGATCCATCGGACGGCTGTTAAACCGAAATAGCTCAGTAACACGAGTCACATTCGATTTAAACACACAAATTTTTGAAAACGTCTGTTTATCCAAACGAAAGCACGCGTCGCGGTCTCCGCTCGCTCTCGGCTTCGAACCGAACCAACTGTCATCGTTTGTTTACACTGCTTCTGGTTGCGTTACTTTTCAATAAGTAAACTTTTACTTATCCTGTATTTACGGTTTAATAAATGTTTCAATTATTTTGAAACGTCTGCTACCTGTGCGAGGGGTTGAAAGTTCAAATTAAACGGCAAATTTATTTGTTATGGCGATCGGCGCGGCCGCTGGCCCGGCGGTCGGCGAGCGGTGTGGACGCGTTCATAAATTTGAATATGGAAGTGAGTTCTAATGGCGTCGCTGTTTATTTTTACTGCACCCCCAGAGCCGTACGCTCGAATGCGACGCCGAATTTATTTCCATGCATTTTAATATCTCCCTCTGAATAGCTATTGCCATTTTCACGCGGTTTTATTGCAAGCTCTATAGGTATGTTTACGTTCTCGTTTTGTTAGGCACGCTTTACGATCGAGTGCGATGGACATATTGGCCGCGAAGCCTCGCAAGGGAGCATCGGGCGTAATTAGCGGCGGGCAGGAGACGTTCATCGAGCTCGTGGTAATAACTAAAGTAGACGCTGCAATAATGCACATAATTTTTCTCTGTTGTATGTGGCGATTTCTGAGGGAACATTTTTGTACGAGGTATGTCAAAATTAAGTCATTAAAAGTGGACATTGATAGACAGGAGCTCGAGTAAAGGGCACACATCACGGGAGTACACGCAGGCAACCGCACGAAAGTACTGCCACGCCGTTCACGTGCCTTGCGCCGACTTAGCGGCTTGTTACCTTACCTCCTTGCTTACCCACTCGCGTCTCCATCACCCAACCACACGAAGGTTACTCCCTTCGAAGACGCGTCAAACTACTTACTAATATTGCGTGTCACTTACATTCAGGTAAAAGACCCAATGTTCATAATCCATAATAAAAATGTCTCATGTTACTATATATTAACTTATTGTATTATGCCGGCGTGTTTCAGGCATAACGGTATCATGTCTCTGATTTTTACAAAAAACGAACATCATTGCTCACGGCGGTTTGGAAGTAGATTGTAACTGTCTCACTTCGAAGATTACGTTGTGCGTATGTGCGTGCGTGTCAAGTGGTTGTTTCTTTAACGGGGGTATAAGGCATGAAATGATAATGTCTCAAATTATCGAGAAAAATATTTTAGACACGGGCCGTTTACCGAGTTAAGTACAACGGGCATTTATACCGTCAAACCGTTGAGGGGCGCACATCTTCGCGAAACGTATTTTGGCATCAATAATTAAGTACCTGTCCGCAGTTTTATCTTACTGAAAGTAATTTATGATATTTTTGGCTTCGGTTCTCCTGTGTACGAGCAATTTGAGATATTTGCAGAGTTATTTTCTTATTTCAACATCAAAATTGCGAACTCAACAAATATCAGACCGTCAACGTCTCGGCAATTGAAAAATCTGACTTTGTGACTCTCCGGAATATAATAATTTCTCAATATGAAACTATGTTGTACCATAGTTTCATAGATGAGCTCCGTGAGCTTGAGGATAAGTCAATTAACCTACATGATAAAAGGCTCTACAGGCGTACAATACTAGGGAATTTATTCTGGTGCGGGGAAGCGAGCGGGCGCCGCGACGCGCAGCCCGCGACTCAAATATAAAAGTGCGACCGCCGACCGGGGGCACTCAACGGCCGGACGCTCATATTTTGTTATTTTATTTATATTAAAAGTAATGGTTCGCCGCGTGCCATAATGCTCTAGACGGTTTTTGCGCATTTCTCTCTTTTCTCCGCGCCGTATATTTTCACTTAAATGACATAGATACGAAATGGCCCTTCTCATCTGTGTTAGTTACTCACAATTTGGGGTGTGCATTCCCAGAATTGAAAATGAGCGCGATACATATTACATTTCGCAGCTGCAGTAATTACGTTTTATGTCGTCTCGACAATAATTATGTCGGTGCTATACCTGTCTCGCGGTAATTGGTGAAGTAGATATTCTGCTCATAGTTATGTTGCTTCTAAGGTATCTCTATCATTAAACTTGTAATGGTTCAGTGCTTCATAAATTTCATACGATAGTTATATTACGAACTTATCTCTTTACTTATGTAACTTTCCTAGGAACTTCCTTATCTCTTGAAATCTTTCTAGTTTTATCAGCACCTAGTATCCTAGTATCATCTAGAATTCTAGAATATCTAGATCAACGATAGTTAGCTCCTAGGTACCTTCTGGAAGGCAACTTCCACTTTCGATACCTATTTATTTTATCTACAAAATGCAAAAATAATATTGGTACTTGTATGTATGTACATGTTTTAAAAAGTTATTAAACTAATAATAGAATATTAGTAATTCAGTCAATCTTTGAATGCAGACGGTGCTACATTGATACTAAAGTATAAATTTACTTCCCATAGCTTTATGCCATCATAAACAAGAAATACAGACATCTTCACTATAATATAATGCATGGAATCAGCTCAAGTCAAAACAACCGAATGAGAGCCGATGTGCTCGATACGATTGCACCTCATGGTCGCTGTGTTAGAGGTGAGATTTGAGTGGTGTTTAGGGGCATAGCATGTGCTGGTTGGCAGCAATCTGCACAAGCAGAAGCGAGGTGTTGCGGTGGCATGAGCTCGCTCGGGCCGCGCTAAACTGGCTCTTGTTTGGAGGGCAGGAGGGTGGGAAAAGGTCTGAGGGCAACGGTATCGGCGTCGCTTTTCCGGGGAGGCACTATCTCGGGTGCAGCGGGAGCGCAGCCGCCTCCCCGTCGTAAATAACGCGCGCTGGCGAGCCGGCGAAGCACCCGTGCCAGATTCTACAGCTAGAAACAGTTAAACGCTCATAATTTCGTGCTGGTTAAGCTTATCTTTGTCTCGTGTACGAAATTTCGTTGCGCCGTCCCCCTCGCGCGTTTTGCGGACATATTTTATTTGTTGCAGCGCTGCCGGCCCGGCTAAAGTTATAATTGTCGTTCGACATACCGCTGCAGATTCTGCATAAAGTTGCGCGACGTCCCTTACATTGTTGGAATTATTTGACTCGCTTGATTTCACAAGTTTTGCTGTGTTTCTGTTACGCTGAGTTTTTAAAGATTTTCTTCAATCATTTAAAACAATAATTTTTAGCCGTTTAATTTGATAAGAGTATGTTTGTTTCATGTAATAGTATACTCACCAAAAGGTTTTTAAAAAAAATCCATTTACCTTCCAAATATAACTCCTACTTGACTTATTCGACGTTATTCAAAATTCATTCATTACTTTCCAGTTTCGTGTTTAGATCACAAAAATACACGCATGTACCTACCAATCACGACTTAATCTGTTCACTAACTTCGACAAACATGAGTGATCTTGTAAAAGTTAAATTTTTACTCTTAATGCAGATGTTCGTGCACCTAAAAAACGAACAGCCCATCATTAACGCTTAACGAAACGTTCCTAACAGCAAAATAACTGTTTACCGCCATTTGCAACTAGCAAGCATAAGCTTCAAGCAACTTTTCATGCAGATATACGCTGAAAAGGCATTCGAGTATCGCGCAGATAGTGCGGTGGGGTGGGGCGGGGGGTGTTAAGCCGGTATCATCCCGTCTTATCGCGGCGGCGGTTTCATAATAATTTTAATACTTTGGCGGAACTGAGCCTCGGTTTGGTCTTGTTTCGACTTCAGTAGGTATTTATTTCTGGGAAAGACTAAATTTTGGGCTTCTGTCAACCAATAAAAAAGTTATATTTAGATACTAAAATATTGGTAAGTTTCTCAGCTGGTATAGATAAGCGGTATGCATTTTCTACACGATTCAGAAATAGTAAGTACATAATTTTATTTTTATATTTCTTGAAAGACAATAGAGGCAACTAACTTGTAGATACTTAAGTCAAATTAAATATTCAATGGGTTTGGGTGCGAATCATGTAACTAAATGTTTTTTTACATCATTTAAATTTATTTAAAATTGGGCGCCATTCAGTATAATGGCGCCCAACACGGGGCCAGGCGAGTAGGGACACCACCTCGACCTCGCCAACGCCGGATTCCCAGCGCATACTTTTATAATCGCTCCTGCCTGGATTCACGCCTCGTTGTCACCCTCGCGTGCATGTCTTCAATCTCACAGTTCCTACTTTATCCGAGACAGCTTTTAGTTAGTGAAAATACTGAAATAGTTTATCCCTGTTGTTTGCTGCAGGTACACCTGTCTGCTTTATCTACTTTACTTATACAAAAAATTTTGGAGTAAGTACTTAGTATAGAGATGAACAAAAATAACAGCTCGCTTTTCATACAACTTTTTATAGAAAGTGGCCGTTTAACTTTGCTGGTCGGTGTATTTGAAATAGAAAGTTACATTTTTCGAAGCAATTTTAAAGTGTGAAGTTGCACAAAGGACCAACGTGGGAACTGAAGTCCAAGACCCTTTTGATATTGTGAAGAGGACTACGTCTAGACCTGAGACTACCGAGTACCTATACCTACATAGATTAAAGAAATTGATAAATATCACAAAACTTACTTCATTATTTTATGTACTGTGATGAGATGAGACGCCATTAAATATCAAGTAGTATGTATGTATGCATGTATGTATGTATGTAAAACTCTTTATTCTACATAAAACACATGAAAAAGATGAATACAGGAAAACACAAATGCACAAAGGCGAAAAAGAAGAAAAAGAAGAAGGAGTAGTCTTTGATTTAATTTTATTTACCATGGACATGTTATTCAATTTCCATCAATTATATGTTTTACGCACGTAGACTGATTTAAACTACCCACTAGCGTACTTAATTAAAACTAAGTGCCAATAAATTGTTAACCTACTAAATAATAATACTCTTAACTATCTCGCCAAAACAAGGCAATACAGTTTCCTTAATTACCTCGAGAGAACGCTCATAAACTGTGCAAGATCAGCCAATTTGCCAAAATGGATATAATAAATGACAGCAGTAATAGAGGCGGTTGAGTGTGGCATTAATAGAGGGCCCCATCCGCTGCGGCCTTGCCACCCTGACTTTGACGTACATTGCTTCTAGCAGTAGCTATAATACATTATACTATTTGTCAGTGGTAGCACATCGTGCAAGGTCCGTCCAGATCACAACCACCATCTTACTTAAATACTAGTCGTGCCGCAAAGCTGCTGTACTGCAAGTACGAGTACTTGTTGTTGTGTTTCAGGAGAGAAGTTAACAGTTAAGTTACACATGCCAGTAGCTTGTACATTTTTGTACAAGTAGCTTGCACTCTTGTGTCGTATTTGTACGATATTGACATACGCGTGCCAGGTACTTGCACAAAAATGTACAAGCTACTGGCATGTGTAACGCAGCCTTAAAAGAGTAAGTAAGACAACTGACAATTACTGACTCATGTCATGAGGTATTTCGTCTTACCTCTTTCGTTTTGTGGGTGTCCGTCCATGGTGCTTAATAGTGGTGCGTGGTGCTTAATAGTTAACCATCAGGTGACCCGCTTGCTTGTTTGCGGTCCCTATTAGATCAAATAATATATTTTCCCACAAACCTATGGAAATTAAAAAAAAAAAAGTTGTCATAACTGTTGTGACTGTCATCTTAATGTCAAATATACTGTTTACCTTCGGTTTACCTACAAGCTTATTCTGTGCTGCGTTAAATCCTGATCATGGTTATAATAAGTTGAAAATTTATGAATGTGGAAGTATGTGGCATTGTGTTTTGGTACCTACTTACATCGAAATGATCCTCGCAACAATATTGTCTACTTATAAACTTTGTAGTATTCAACATTTACTTCGCGACACCACTTTTCTCTTAAATCTTCTCGGATCCGTGCGAACTATTGTTTTGGAGCTGTTTTTAGAGTCATTATTTCAGGTTGGAACGAAGCATTTTCTGTAATTTCCATTATTTCATTTTAAATCGACCGACAATTTTAAGTTTTCAACAAAACAATATTTACTTTACTGACATTGGGTGACACTGATAACTAGTTGACATATAAATTTAGTAGACAAACTAGATATTTGCCGATTTATTTTTTGGAACTACCAACAGCCGCTCGTTAGGTGGAAAACGAGCAAGTGATCACCTGACGGTAAGTGAATACTCCACTCTTGCTCATTCATGTCAATCTACAATTGCATGTAGAAAAAAACGAGAAACGACATAGATAAGTACATCCTTTGCGAAGCAGTAATGTAAGCGGAACAGTAATATCACGGTTCTTGTTAGTGTGTAGGCGAGTGGGTCCGCGCCAGGTAGGGCGGGCGGTAACGAGTGTTTTTATCCAGGGCGGGCGGATGATGGATGGAGCCACTTCCGCCCGCGACGTCCGCACTTCCACCGCTACGTTTGTGTATTTATCAACATTAATTTCAATGTGCTCGAGGAAATATTGCTGTGTTGCCTGTGGGCCGATTTTTGAAGTCACATCTGCGAAAATATCACCCGAAAGTAGTATTTTTTTTTCTTAAATTTATAATAGAGGAATTTTGTAAAGCGGTCGATTATTCGACCTATTTTCAAAATTTATTTGAAAGCAATAAGTTGTTTATTATGCGGCAGTGTACATAGTAATGTGCTTAAAAGCCAACAATCCCATCAAGTTTACAACAAACTTCAGAGTATATTTTACCACTATCGAGTGACATTTTCACGGATGTGATTTCTAAAATCGCCCCCCCAGATTGTTTTTCGTCCACTGGCTTTCGTAGACAAGATTTACTGTAGGAACCAGTTGCGAAGTATGAGTAGAGATAAGAGCGGCATGGTTGACTACTGCTATTGGTGGCGTTTAAAATAAATTCTTGGATGAACGTTTCTATAACTCCAAGTACCACTAGGGGCTTAATCACGTAAAATATTTGATGGCATATTTCTATGACGCCTATAAAAAGTGGTTTGACCTGTGCCCTCTCAAGCAGAGAGTCGCGGGTTCGAGCCCTTTGAGCTTTTAGGAATTTATGTGCGTTATTACATTTAAAATTAACCATGAGCTTTTCTGTGAAGGAAATCATCGCGAGGGCTGCACACATCTGCGAAGTAATTCAATTGTGTGTGAAGTTCCCAATCCACATTGGGCCCTCGTGGGAACTATAGCACAAACTCTCTCATTCTGAGAGGAGGCCTGTGCCCAGCAGTGGGACGTATAAGGCTGGAGATGAGATGAGATATTATTTGTATGATGTGGAGATGTTCTTCTATGAGGATGCAATGGAGTTTGCTCCGGGCAGGACTTGTTGCGAACACCGCGAGTATAGAAAGTGCCGAACGATCATCAGGGGCCGTACCATGACGTCTTAATGCGTAAAATGCGTTTCAGTTTAGGTCCGCTCGCTGTCAGATTCATACTAAAAGTGACAGCTAAAACTTGAACTGCGTCGGAATTAGGACGTCATGGTAAGGCCCCTGATGTTATTAATAGGCGAGTACTTAATCTGGTATTAATTATTCACCTCGCTTAGGTACATCTTTATGCGTTTCGTTTGAACTAGGTCATAAATCGAAAACTACTTAATAATCTTTTTATAAATCGTTCTCTGCCTTTGTAGATCGGCAGAGCTATTTTATTGCTTTCGTTAACGAGCGATGAAAAAATGTTATTGGTTGCCAATAGTGGTCAGAATAATATGTGCGTATTTATAGTCAAATATAGAATTAGGTACATTTGGTAAATTTTGTGGCTGACCGTATTTGGACAATAGGCGTATAAACTTAATGGTACTTGATCAACGAATCAATTTCATAATTATGTACATAATTAATAGTGATTGCCGTTTATTTCAATGCGATTATAATCGAACATTAAAATCTAGTAATGCTAAATAGTCACGTAGGTTCCTTCAACCGGCTAATAAGAGATATCGAAGTACTCAATCATTGTAATTTTAATTGAACAATAAATTTTAATTGAAGTCTTGTTTGATGTTAAATTAAACAAGTCGGTTGAGGCGATGATTGGTTATTAACGTATTTTGTGTTAAGTTAAATGCGTGTCACAGAGTGTAATATAATAAACTCGTGTTTCCATCAGTGACCCGATTCCATGCGTACGCGCCGGTCGATGTAAATCGTGCAAGACGTACGATATGAGAATTGTAAGTTATAATTAATATACAGATTTATACATCCGCAACAAAACAATGTGAACTTTATGTGTTCAACATATACAATGATTATTCTTTATCATAATTTATCAGAAAACCCACAAACGCAAAATACGCAAAATATAAAAACAAGTATATTCTACAAAAGCTTCTCACTAACTTACATGCGACAACTAAAACCAGGTAGCGTTCATATCTATGCAAATTGTAATAGATATCGGTTAGGCATTCGCGTTTATAACAGGCCTACAAAACATAGTAGATAACTACATCCAGTTGCCCATAACATCTATTAACAAACGTTTTAATTGAATTTATAGCCACGTCCTCAAATGAATATGAGTGGAACATTGACTGTACTACTTAATGAGGACTTATGCTTATTACGCATTCATCGGGCTCGTCGAACGGTGAGAACATCGTAACATAAATTTCGCGTATTACTTAGGTTGACAACGTGCATTATGAAATTATAATGGAGTGCTTGACATGCGCGCCGCCGGCTGGCGACGTGTCCAGGCGGCCTCGCACGTTCGCGGGCACCCGAAGGACGCCATCATAATACTATGATAACGAAGTACTGTGCTATAAACTTGACATCATTTTTCACAACAATCCCGAAGGAAAGCCAGAAAAACACATTCATTGACAACGTTGGTACGCTCGTGTCTCATTAAATCATTTCTACATTGAATTAAACTCGATTTGCACATCCGAACGGTAACGAACTGCGTTCAAACGATACATTATTATCGAGCTCATTAGAGCGAGTCGGTAGGCTCTATCTTTCTAACCCGTGCATAATTTGGCTTCGTAAATAATTTGGTGTCTGAACCGTGCAGAAAAGTGACGGACTAGTTTCGCGGACGTTCCGGCGAGTCTCGCCGAAATAAAGCGTGCCAATCAATATTAACACACCGCAAACAGCGTAAATTGTTGCCTAATGCCGCACTCACACACGCGCCACATACGTCCGACAAAGCCCTTAGCCAGGGTGTTCTTAACCTCGCCAAGTGTAGGTAGGTACAGGAAATGAACGTGTGAATGAAGTTACGAAGCTTAAAAAACAATAAGGACACTCATTGAATAAACACTACTTTTGGCTTCCCAAAGTTTTCAGGCACCTGCTTGATTATAAGTAGGTATGTACGTGTAGTTTGTAAAAACATTTTTACCCGACTTATTTTATTTTAATATATTTTTATTGAATTTCTTCAGAAGTTATAATTATAACTCAAAATTGAAGTTGTTTCATTTTTCTGTGTTAAATTTACTTTCTTCGTTGCGGTGCTATTCATGATTTGAGTTCCTATAGCAATCAAGATTAACAAAAATGTATGAGGACTACAAAGTCTTGTAGCATGCTGTATACGCTGCGCATTACCTACTTATACAAGAAGCACACTTGCGAACAGGTATGGGTCGTGTGCTCACACACGCACACACGCCCGCCTGCCAGCCTGTAATAACTCGGAACCACAATAAATCAATGTGATTAATGTCATTAAGCACTATGTGCCGGCCTCTCTATATTCCGTCAATATGCACTGTTTTACGACGCGCCGCGTCGCGATAATTAGTCAGCTTTGTTAGGACCAGCGATGTTATGTCCAAACTACACTGGAGAGAAATTAGATCAATAAAATTATGTATACGACCAGCGTCTGCATTTCCAGTGTGTGCATTTAACGACATCAGTGGCCGAATGTGACAAGTAAGATGAGATCAAAGAGGACTTATTGCGGAACGTTCATAAACACGCCACTGTGCAAAAAATTATCTCTGCTATTTCTCAAAGTGATCACGGGTCAGACTGAAACGCGTTTTTTAACGATTACCATTTTTTCGAATCATGTATTTTATTATATATGTCCGTTTGATGGATTGGTCGTAATTATATCGATTAGAACGGCATCGCAAATCATGGGAACGGCGAGGACAGGCTACGCTAGTTGACATCGTTATCGGGACTTCACATCTCGATTGTTGGCTCGGCCTGCGCTGCGCTCGCTTCGCTGTGAGCTAGCGACCAGTTTCATACTTTATTTCATCTCTCGTCCGTATGATCTGCGCACGATGCGTGGCCACGGCGTGTCGACTGTACCTATTGAGTATCGATTCAGTGGCCCATTTAGATCGTCGATAGGGCATTCGTCGGACAGACAAGGTTCCAGCTTTGACTGCGTAAGATTTGAAGGAATGTCTCCGGACCAGTAATAAGGCTTAGTCTGAATATCTATTTAAGCTGCCAGTTCATTATGAATAGATTTTGCATAATTGAGTGGATTAATTCATTGATATCTTAATTATACTCATAGCAATCAAACAAGACCTACTGATGCCAAATAAGTAGGTACCTACTTATCTTTCATTCATGCATTTTGATCTTTAGACAGAAATACAAACAGAAACTTCGTATTAAATTCGTATTTGACGACCTAGTAGTTAGTGACCCTGACTATGAAGCTAGAGGTCCCGGGTTCAAATCCCGGTAGGGGCAGACATTTGTATGATGATCATACGAATGTTTGTGCCCGAGTCATGGATGTTGTATGTATGTATTTAAGTATGTATTTATCTACATTATACATATATGTATGTTTATCTGTCGCCTGGTACCCATAGTACAAGCTTTGCTTAGTTTGGGACTGGGTCAATTGGAGTAATTTGTCTCGTGATATTTATTTATTTATTTATTTAAATAATTTTAATCATTTGTCAATATTAATTAGCACAGAATACAAATTAATTACTTTGTTCTTGTGTTGTTTTGCTACGGGTCTTATAATTAGTAAAATATGCGCGGCGATTGCATTCATTGATTCACTTGAGTAAAATTAGGAAATCAAATTATACATTTTAAAACTGGAAGCAATTAAGTAGTTATATGTTGAATAGCTGATGCCTGCGGTTTCGGCCCCACCCTAGATTTTCTTCTCTTTTCAAAATCGCATTTCATAATCATAAGAATCTTAAAATAACAAATTCAACAAAAAAATAACAAAATCGGTTCAGCAGTTCACGCGTGATGCCATTCCATGACCTAGGGAAATATAGCCATTCATTTTCATAAATATAATAGAAAAAAATTCGAAAAAAATATATTACACCAAAAAATCTTGGTGAACTGAGAGCCATACCATATTTATATTGAACTATGTAAAGCTAAAAAAAAAAACGCTCAATCTAATAATTTGGGCCTATCAGCTGTAGATCTACTGAACTTGCTAACTCTCGTTCATTGTACTTTATTTAAAGACGTCTAGCTTCATAATCCTATTGGATTTCAGATGTTAGTATTAATTACTACAGGCTAGAGTTTGTAGGATAATTCCCCAAGCAACGGCGCAGGCGCAGTGGCCGGCGTCGACAGCACGGATACCGATGACCATTTCGGTGGCTCGGCTGCTACAAACTTCGCAATCAAATAAATATTTCGGCACAATTAAGAAAACGCCGGCGAGGGTAGCACTCGTGACAATCGGACAAGAAGGTGCTGTGGAGTAGCCTTATTAAAATATATTAAATATCCTCTTTTGTTGCTCATAGTTGTGTTGGGAGAAGAAACAGAGTTCGTCTCAATTGCGTGCTGTGAGTTCTTAAAAAGCAGGAGGAATAGATGAGGCCTTTTGTCGACTGGGTTAAAGTCAGTTTGAAAAATTGAACCTAGAACAATTTTGTTCCGAGGTGACGCACAGATTCTCAAAGCAAATGAACATTATGTGCAACTTGCTCACTGTAAGAAAAGTAGAGCAGGCCGCGAAGGGGTGTTGTTGCGTGGAGGATTCTCCACGCGTTTCTGTGTGCATCCTCGGCTCTGCCCACATCCGCTGAAGTATTTTGTTTATTGCTAATGCGATTTTATTTTTTATTGCCTTTTATTTATCTTTATTCTGCGATTGCGGTTTATTGTATTAAAATAAATAAGAATTCTTCACTTTTTAATTTTATTCGAGACGGAGTACACGACAGCGCTGCCAGGAGAGAAAGAAATAAATTTTAATAAGCGTTTCTTTTTTAAGGCGTGATTCTTCAGTTAAAAGCGATTTATTTTTTATATAAACTTTAAGATAAACCGTATTCATTAGAGATCGGTTGGGAAGGGTCTAAAATAAGAATAAATGTGGGCAAGTTGGTGTTGTCGCTGAGTTATTGTCGTTAATCAGACGTCTCGGGAGGCACGTTGATTGGCCGCCGCGTATGGATGAGCGGCATTGTTCCCTTTATTAACATTTGGCTTAATTATACCACTCATACTCGCCACTCTATACGTCCAGCGTTGCCCACATATTTACTGGGAAGGAAGGATACTTATTTTTTTGGGGATGATGAGACCAAATGGGTTCCGATGCCGATTAGGATTGTGACCGAGAGCAATAAATATGCTTTTTGTCATGAGTAAGACAAAAGTATCTACCAATATCTTGCTTACTTTTAATGAGCTCGCTTAAAATAAGCTTACTTACAATGTATCCTTAAAATTTAGTTGCCAATGTATTCGTACCTACTTAGAGAATTAATTATTGATGGCCAATTACAGTATATTGTTCGAACAATTAAAAAATATTTCTAAAGTAAAGCCTTAAAATGAATTCAACAGACTCATCGCACCTAGGAACAAAGCAAATCCAATCAATAGTATCAAATAAATTCTCCGAAGTATTGAGCTGGCTTATGGGGAGTTGCCTACTCAGAACGAATTTATTTATGTCCAAGGCACCCAATCGGGGCGTAGGTAAGGTACGCGGCGGAAGTACATAAATTATGTTTATCGATCGATCATCGCCAAGGCTTAGCGACACACTCGTTAGATTTATGCCTTCATTGTCAGCATCGTAAACTAGATCTCCATAAAAAGGGACATTTCCTATTTAAAATTTATATCAAAGACAATGGTTGACAAAAACTCGGCGCCCGCTCGCGACGCGGCCCGCCTGGGCACCTCGGCGCCAACTGCCAAATCTCTATCGGCCGCGCGTAAATTACGCCTTTTTACCTGGATTCCTGTTTTGACATATTTAAGGCATTAGTAATAATTATGAGTGCTCCGGCTGGTAAGTGACGCCTGCGAGCGTGCCAGTGAGTTTTGACACTATCTTAATGACGGACGTCGGGTGACAATAAATATTGAATCGTTATCGGTACCTATCCGAGCTTGCGTCATCCGGGATTTGTATCCTAAAATAGACCCCCCAAATTGTGGATGCAGTTTAAAAATTTCGACATTTCGCCGCTATATTGCATCCTGCAAATAAAAGTATAGAAATAGGAGTTGCAAGATATTGGAACTGTAGCAATAGAGGCTAATTGCGAGTGGTTATTGGGGTGAGGAAGGTCGGAAGGGTCGCGGCGCACATCTGCTATTGTTGTCCTCCCACGCGCCGCATCTTTGTTGGACGAGTTAGGCCGACGGTTTTAATTGCAACCCGATATCTGCACTTTTATGTCATGCAGCTCTAGTGTTAGTTTCTAAAAGTGACGAAATTCTTTGTTATTATATGAGAAGCGGATCTAATTAAAGTTGGGATTTGTTACAATTTTTGAAAAAAAAAAAAATTATTGAATTAAATCACTTCGAAATCTATCAACAGTGTTATATTATAGTACCGATAGCGAATTCAAAACCCCAGTCGTGTTTACTAACCAATTTAGGACGTCAAGCTTTTATAGAAGTTGGCAGCAGGGAAAGCCATTCCAGTATTTTCCATTTTCATTTGGTATATTTTTTGCTACAAACGAATACCCACCAGTCAAAACGGACGGAATAAATCTATCCAGCAATGACGTTTAAAAAAGCTTCCTCGTGGTGCTATGAGAGGAAATAAAAAAGATAACTGAAAATACGCTATCTGAAAAACCGATCATGTGTTTCGGGTGGTATGAATAAATCAGATATAGCGATGCGACTGGCGTAGGCGCCTGGGGAGCCAGCGCGGGGAGAGCCTTCCGATCGAGTTATAAAACCTTTCCAGAGGTGAGCTGAAAGATTCGTGCGTAAATATTAAGGGTTTACGACGGCTCATTCAGTCATTAGAGTGTCTTTTGTACACGAGTTGACGCATGGAGGAGATAAGATCGATCCGTCGCGACTCGTCATTATTTACGTATGAGAGTTTTGACAGAAGAGGCTCCGTCTGCGGGCCGCACTAAACTAGCATTATTTATGGCAAGTGCGGACCGCACTCGGCGCACTCCCATAAATTACTCTCATCGAATTAAGACAAAAGCTAGTGTCGATAAGGCCCGCGATTAGGGCACGCCTCGTTTGTCTGACGAGTGCAATACTGATAGCTAATATTTTTTCCACTTTTACGGCTTCACTTCGTGATTGCCTTGTTTATGTGTTTATACTTTTTATAGACGTGTGTATGTGTGTATCAAATAATTTCACTTTAGCCCGAGGCCATGTTTGAATAGCCATCGGATTTATAGCTTTACCTTGCAGAATATATTTTTCGTAAATGAATTTATTAAGGGCAGACATCCGCAAGGTTTTGACAATAGACGGAAATAAAATTTATACCCCATAATAAGCTCACAATGTTGAGGGTGGATGAAAGGGGGTTAATGATAAATCCACAAATGAGATTTGCCGGACGTCTGGCCACTCAAAACCGTTGTCCCATTGTCACTGGACACTCTCACCTTACATAACACAGATCATCAATGCTGCGTTCATTTACGCTATATAGGATGCTGTATAATCGATGAATTCGCATCTGAGATCATTATCTCACCAAATTAAACATTACATGGATTGCATACGAAGTTTCCATTACCTTTCATCATAATATTACGAGAAGTTTACCGCATTGATGGTGCTATAAAAGTAGGTAATGAAAAACAACATTGATTTCACGATTCCTGCTGGGATGGGGTTAATATATTGAGATTCTGCATTACCTCCGCAGTTTTACTCAGCTTCGTTCCAGTTCGAATCTAGAATCATTCGTACGTTAATAAATTCTTCCTACGACTATTCAATGAGTCATGGAGATAAAGTGTGTATATATTAGAAGCATTAGCTTAATAAAATGTTAAATTATCTACCCAACTTAGGCCGCAGCGGATAGCTCACGAGCTAGTGATTCAAGGGCTCTGATCTTTAGTGAGACTAGTAGTGGTACACCTATAGTTAGGATATGAAGGAACGCCTCTGCTGATGGTGTGAAGGAATTGCTTTACTGCAACTATGTTTAACCCGCACGACCGCAATTCGAGCTTAAGTCTCAATTGAGATCCCTTTTTTCGCTATCGTCAAAGTTTGTCACATGCTGTAGGTAGCTCCGATACCTGACTACCCCGAGCACCCTGTAAAGGCGTACAGATGGACGCGGGTCAGCAGCTGCGGGGTAATTAAGAGGTGGCTGGAAGTGGCATGCGCCGGCGCTCAATGTGGTTCAATTGAATGAGAATAATCTTTGCACCCACGCTTTTGTGTGGGTGGACTGACCAGTAGACTGGCGATCGGATAGATACTCTACTTCGGCTGCTGTTAGGAAGTTATAGCCAGGTTTTTGAAAGATTAAATTTGTAATTATAAGCAGAGATCGGACTAATTTGCGTCATTGCTCGCAATAATGTGGACATGACTCCAAAATTAATCAAATATGTAATCATTTAATTAATTTCTTACTTGACTTAAATTTTAATTCCTAGTCAATAAATACAAAAGTTTGTTAAAGTATAGATTTATTAAAGAAAATAATCAGTATTTTTTCCAAATTTTCTGCAGTCATTCTACTTTAATATTTTGCTAATAATTTTATGCATGTCTAAATTTTTATCTTCGGGAGTTCAAATTTTATTTCAAGAAATTAATTAAATGATTAATTATTTGATTATTTTTGAGTCATGTCCACTTTATTGCGAACGATGACGTAAATCTGTCCGATCTCTGATTATAAGAGATTTTATGTTAGAGAAGCCAGACAAACGAACTAGTGGGTCACCTGATGTTAAATGATCACCACTGTCCATAGACACCCGCAGCGCTTTACGCGATGCCAGTGCGTTGTCGGCCCTGTAGAAAATTGTACACTCGTCTCTTGAAGGCACCCAGGTCGTAACTCGATGGGAAGACCCCAGCGGGAAGCTCGTTCCAGATTTTGCAAGTTCGTGGCAAAAAGACTGCTTACGATGTTATTCAATTCTATTTGAAAGTAGCATTTGTTATAAATTGCAATCGCGAAATGAACCCGACATAAGTCGGGTCTATAAAGTGGAAAGTAGAGCATATTTCCCGTTGTGGCCCCCTGGACAACAGCAAACAATTATTGCAAAAATTGCCTTAATGATAAATTGGTGACCGTTTCTAATGGCTACTGGGGCAAAGTGTCCGGAATCGAACCCCGGCCGTCATAACGTGCTCCACACACAATGCCGCTCTCTGTATGATTTATCTCTTAATACCGTGTCCGAATCCAACATTTTGTTGAAGGCGGTTTTATTGACTACATCATAATTCATTGATTTTTTTCAACCCGGTGACTACATTGTGACGGTTTCCTTTCTTATACGTGGACATCCGTTATTCAGATTAATTTTTGTTATAAAAGCAATAGCAGGGGCCTTACCATGACGTCCTAATTCCGACTCAGTTCAAGTTTTAGCTGCCACTTTTAGTATGAATCTGACAGCGAGCGAACCTAAACTGAAACGAATTAAGACGTCATGGTAAGGCCCCAGTATGTTAGATGTATCTCAGTGTTGTTAATTGCTAACATTTACGTCATTCGTCTGCGATAAAAAATTCTTGATTTATACAATACTATAAATTAACTCTTTATTGAACACCACATATAACAGTCAAAACAGAAAAAAGGTATACAGAAGTAATAAGGTAACAATAGGTGGCCTTATCGCTACAGAGCGATCTCTACCAGGCAACCATGGATGGATGGATGTTTGTTTGTTACTCAATCACGCCAGAACAGCCCAACGGATCTGGATGAAATTCGGCGCATAGATAGAGAAAAGTCTGGAATAGTACATAGGCTACTTTTTATCCCGGAAAATTGTGTAGTTCCCGCGGGCTAGCGATAAACGAATTCTTTGCAGATAAAGTCGCTGGCAACAGCTAGTACATACATATTTCACAAAATAGAAGCGAAAGTCATGTAACTTGAGTACTTATGTAATTATTTTTTAATTAATTACTTATGTTATCCAGTAACTGGGATCAGTTCAAAATTTGTAGCGAATTCGGGTAACATTTTCATAAATTAAACCAAATTGGCATAGGTATATATATATGATGTTGTTAGGTAGGTTCTTTAAAAGGTCTTTTTTTGGTTTCGGTTTGAGTGTAAAATTAAATAATGATACAATTACGCAGTAAATATCCAGCATATAAATATTGCCACAATATTGTTATTGAGGTTGTCAGAAAGGAAAACCAGCCTCTGTCAACACGAAACACGATGCAAGAAACAAACAAATAGTATTTCCTACTAAAATCTCATACGAACAATTTTTTGCTGTTTTGGACGCATGTAGGGATCGTAAACTTTAGGTATAAGAATATCAGTTTTTTTTGAGAACGCGTTAGGGCCTTAGTAAGCATCCAATTTTTGAAAATAACTATTATACTCCAAGCACACTGTGACGTTTTGTGAAATACTTGTGCACGGTATTCGAAATGGTTCCGTTTTTCAATATACGTAGGTAAGCGACAGGATACTAATAGCAGTTGAAACGTTTGTAGAACTACCTGTTTGACATCTATAGCATTTTATACTCATACAATCTTTTCACTAAGTATCTTAAAGAAAAGATTTTATAAAGAAAGTCCCATTAAGTTGTGGATTTAATAAAAAAAAAAGTAAAAAAATGTTCTTACTATAAATAACTACCAGTTTTCTCGTAAGATGAGTACAATATAAATCATTTAAAACCAGTTCTAGTAAAGAAAAATAACATAAAATTATACAGCTACGTGAAAATTATCATTTTTGTTTCATATAGTTTTACGCAGGTTTTCTACTTCTGAAATAGCCACGGGCGCGTGGGGTTCAGATTCACTATCGAAGTTATTGGGGGAGCAAGGCCAATATTTAACTCATAACGAAAAGGAAAACTGTCTTGGAAAAAAATGCATGCTGAGAGTCAGCCAGCATTAGAAAAACTGAAACCAAACACTGTATATTGTAATGAAAGTTTAAGTTTCATAAAGTAGGTAGGTACCTGTATTTGTAGTTCTCATTGTTATGCTTTAGGTAAGTAGATGCTATCATTTTTAAACGATTTCAAAAAAGGAAGATGAAGGTTCTCAATTCGTCGTTTTTTTATCTATATTACGTTCACTGATTACTCGAAGATGCCTGAATCGATTTCTTATTATTAACTGTTTTTTGAATTAGGTACCTACTTGATTGCTTATGGTTTAATTTGCAGATTTTAAAAAAGTTGGTAAAAAGGGGCTTCGAGTATGCTATCAAAAGAACCGGTAGATACTTATTTTCGCTCCACATGTCGTAATTTTTTTAGTAGGGTGTAAGAAATCTAAATATCTAACTACTTAGCAAGGATACGACATTGAGCAGACGTTCCGAGTGACAACCGACAATGCAAACGCGAGGGGGCCATGTTTGCCCGCCGCGGTATGAATAAAGATATTCCGTTATTTGTAGTACAGATGTCATGTAATTTCATTGTGTCGCACAATATTTAGTGTAAACACGCGGGGAGAGACTAGATAACATCTCGCAGTTCCGATGCGAGTCGCGTAGCGAATAAAAGCATTTTTATGAGAGAAAAAAATTGGTTACTGGTAATAAGGGTAATAATGCAACTTTATACGAAAATGTAAAGAGATTATCGGCTCTTACCGAATAGGGTGCCGGTCAAAATTACGCATAAAAAACGTGTGCTTTTGTAAGCAATTTTATAACGATAAAATCACCATTAATGATGTGGAATAGAGCATGGAGAGTGCACGAACCAAAATCTATTAATGGATATTGGCTTAGCAACGTTCGCTATTCTGACATACATATTTAATTTGCGACGTCTAATGAAGGCTCAGTAAAAGGTACGTCCTACCTAAATGACACTCGATAACATTACGTTAGAAGCAAAAGGTTGAAATTTGCCTGAATATTAGAGAGCCTACTGAATTTTATCAATGTGTCATGCGCTGGGAAGCCCACATACGCGCGTGAATGTTTTATACCCCTGTCTATCTAACACTTCTACATTGAACTACCTAATAACTGATCTCGAGTTAATTTCACATATAACCTTTCGGAATAAATTTGTCTGAATAATCAATGCCTCGTTCCTGCCACGTTAAATTTATTCAACGGGCATTGCGCGTCTATAATATATGATGTTTAATAAAATCATGTCAATCGGCAGGGAATCGGGACAAGCCCAACAAACATGAGCCCTCCATTAAATGATAATCCCGCCAATTTATCGACGGGGCAAAAAATGCGTCATTGTGTCGTGAGTTGTCGAACATGAAAATTATTTTATATAAACGCATTGAATATTCCGGGTCCGGGGCGCGAACTGCGCGACTCCGCGCGACGTCGCGCTCGCAGATTACTCGTCCCCCAGTCGTCATCCGATGACATATTTTTTAAAATGGGGTGACGGTAATGGAATAATAATAAACAGGAATTTACTTTTTGGTCATCACCGTGAATCAAAAACAGAAAGGGGTGTGAACATATTGGTTGGAATTGGGCCGTATTCATTGTCGTCCAACGGACCGTCGCTGTGTAATCAACGGTTGGATAAAATGAAATGGAGTCCAGAGTCTGAGCTATTTGTCGCATGTTTGACAGCAATAACAGGGTTCGCCGCGCATTAGAGCCACCATATGTCGGTCATATCAAATTTATTTCTATTATTTTATTGGGTCGGTCGCCGATGATTGCCTTCATTACCTTTATTGGAAGTCACAGAGTGAATTCAAATTTATGGTCGCCGATAGCTTGATGACCATAACAAAGTGAACAAAGCAATAAAGCTAATAAATTGCTTCCACGATATCATCCATATAGAAACTCACCTACTTCTTGCTTTAGATTTAGCTTTGAACCGGTACACGAATTTATGTACCTAAAACCATACTCAATCGAAATGTCGATCCAAATTATATGTTACCTAATAATACACAAATGCCTATTTAAATAAAGATGTTCAGCGCATCTAACAAAAAGTATAACTGCATTAATAGAGGACAATAGGCGTATCAACGGAATGGGCTTAAAATCATCCATTTAAATAACGTTTTTAAATAAATACTGCGGATATAATAGGAACAATGCAATATTTTGTCAACTGCCGACTCGCTAGTCGGGAGAGTGCATCACTGCGTGAAGCGGAAAATCCTCGGGACATTCGAGGACATTTTTTGTGGGTTAATATCCGTACGACATTGTCAACCGGCTATTTAATACATCTAGTAATACAATACTTTAAATACGACTAGATTTGTGCAAAATTTGAAATTGTTACGCTCACTGGAGATGTATTGGTCGGGATTAAATAAACTAGCGTTGCGTTGTGAATGCAAGTTTTAAGCAGAATGACAATTTGCTATGGTAAAATTAATTTATATTTTTGCATTGATTTTACAATTGTTTACTCTATGTTGGCTAAAAAGCAAGCCTTCTAATCTCAAGAGGCCTCTATAAGGCACGCTCTATCTTTCAAGAGACGATTCGCGCTTGGCTTGGCTTCAGAATGTCAATTCTAATCGCCTCAAATATTATATCTGGCTCTAAGATATCTTGCGCCACCTGAAGTCTTCCGCTGAATCCACACAAGTGGAAGTGGCATCGAGTCATCCGGCAAAAAATCAGTGTCCACTCTCTCCAGGCGGAGATTTGTTTTTTACCTTTAGTTTAATAATATTTTTAGATAGGTTGCTTTTGTAAATTGCACACAAAAGGCGGTAAAATTAAAAAGTTTGCAGTTAATAAGTATCTATTCGACGCAAGAACCACAAACAGTTAAAGCTAAATGCATGTGGAAAAAGCAAAGGGTCAGGTTTGATGGTGATTTTGGATGTTTATTGATATCTTCCATTTAATACTCTTACTACTTTTATAAAAACATGTAAGTACGTAACATACCAACCTATAGCTAAATCGTACTTCATATTTTATTGATTTCAGGGCGGATGCACACTCATACTAAGATTTACCTACCCATGCTGACATACAATAAATTAACTAAGCGCTTTCTTTATTAACAAAGCCTTTCTTCAATAGATTGCATTCGTCGTGCATTTTCCACAAAAAACCGTTTACGTTCGCGTTTGTTATAGAACCGCAATAAAACAAGATATGACAAAAATATCAGGTTTCATAAAGCTTTGGTTTCGTGACACATAATATTATATTTGAGGGACATTATTTTGCCTTTTGTTTGTCATTCGTTTCCAAGTATAATGTCGGCAAAACGGCACTATCTACACTATTGGATTTCGTTTCGTACATAATCGAGTTATCTAGTTAAGTATAGTCGACCAAGGAATTCCTTTGCCAAGGTTAATTTGTACGGCTTAAATCATTTAACACTAATTTCATTCCTGCTATGGGTGGTGTAGGGGTATAGCACGCGTCACGGAATGACGAGGACCCGGGTACGATTCCCGGCCATAGCTTTACTTTTCGGATTTTTCTATGTCTTCTAATTTCCAGTGTCGTTTAGAAACTAATTTCATTTGCTTTTCAATATGACAAATTTACAATCAGCCTCACTGCTTTTCTCAGATGTTTCTCACAAAGTGCCAAAAAGAATGGTAAAGCACTTTCTTGGTTGATTATACAGACGAATAAATTTACTGCCTATAATTATTATGACTACTTATGTAATTTTCTGAGATAAAAAACGTTAAATATGTAAATCCAGGTTTTAAACTACTAGTTGTTGCCCGCGAGTTCGACTGCGGAGAAGTCATTTATCGCGTGCCCGAGGGATCTATGCAATTTTTCAAAATGAAAACTATCATATGTTCTTTCCAGGGCCTCAAACTATTTGCATACCAAATTCTGTCACTATCGGATGAGTAGTTTACGCGTGAAAGCGTATCAAATAAACACGTATAAAAGTCGAGTAATACTCGACATGTTTCGAACTAATTTGTATTCCTCCTGGAGCGCTCGCCGAAACGAACACTCAAAACTCACTGTAGTTTCATGTCGAAAGAAACTAACACATGTTCCAAATTTCATCAAAATCCATCTAATCGTTTTAGCGAGCAGACGCTCGTACCTTCTCAATAACTTTCGCATTTATAATATTAGTAAGATGGGACTGGATGAGGAAATAACGTGTATCCGCAAACGTTACGGAGAAATATCAGACTTCTTCGTTGAATCTAGGTGTGACAAATGCTCAATGAACCTAGACATCTTGGTAAAAACTCTTTACTTCCACTGACGATCAGTTTATAATATAATTTTTGAACATAATTTAGTTTGATCCTTATAATTTAATACGACTTTAATTTTTTTTTAATGTGACCCTATCCATAAAAGTTCTTGTTTTTGTGCTATCCTAACTGAAATAAATTATTGTTATATATTTCGACACTTTATTGTATTCATGTTTCTATATGAATACAAAAAAGTGACGTTAAATATGTTGTTGCATCAAAAACCGACTAGTGTGAACAGTTCCTTGTGCCAGTGTGGTAGTATTTTGGCCCTTGAGTACATAAACGTCTCTTATGACAACAGAAATTATTGATAAAGAGGGCTTGGCTCAATGAAAAGGAAATAACACGACAATTATGAGGCATAGCCTGACAATGGTGACATATTTTTTGTGAAGTTTTCATATAAAGCTTTCAAACAAAAAGTACACAACATAATACCTGCTTGGCTTTATTATTCGAGCGGTTTAATTAATTTTAAGAGTATTAAATGTCAACCATATTACAAAATTATTCTCGGGATCTTGGAAGTACTTATTTGAGTTTTTAAACGGATTTTAATATGTACCAATTAGGCTACCTATAGTACATAACTTTTCTTAAAATCGGATGTAGGTGAGCAATAGAAAAATATACACTAAAGAAGAAAATCCTAGTTTACCTACGTGCTACCTACGTGTCTAGAGTAATTCGATAATTTTAATCAAATAAAATTAGTCTTTTTTGTAGTAATATACAAGCAGTGTGGGACGTACCTATATAGGCAGGCGTGACACCTTTTAGGTGGTTAAATGTATGACATAGGTACCTAATTCATTTGTCAGACACCACATAAAAATACAAGATATTAGATGATAATAAATGATATCAGGCAAACATCGAGTAATTTACTGGTCGTTAGGTACTCATGAACTTTGCATGCTCAGTTGTAAGTTTTAATCACGGCAAAGATGCGGTGCGTGCCGCGGCAATATTGCGATACTTTACGCGTTAAAATACTTATAGGTACTTGTTACACGTTAAATACTTGTTCACGGCACACGCGTGACGGCGTGGTGTCACGTTATGCACGCGACGCATGCGTCAGCCAGTTAATATGGAAGCGATCGTGGTATTGAGATGTTTAAATGTGCCAATTGGAGTCCGTGTATATTCCAGGTATTTATTTTTAATCCATAAAAGTTATAAAAAAAAGTGAATGAAGCTAAACTGAACTAAATTGTAATAATGTTAATATATCCTACACAATAGTATTCTCTAGGATGGGACAAAAAGCATTTACCTTAAGCTACTCCGCTTCCGCACGTTCAAGACAGCTATGCCCTGTGTAACATTATGTATATCTATGTTTACATCATACCTATATAAGTCATACATACATAATAATATATATCACACAAACTCAACAATCACCAACACCACAGCCTTCAAAGCTACGATTACACTGTTGTAGGTACGGGCACAAAAATATTCACCATGCAAACATATAAAATTTAAACCTATATTCTAATTTCGTTCGTAAAAATAGTGAGTAGCTACCCACATTTTTTCCGAAATTTGAACGAAATCACAGAAAATATTGTCGTTGTTGTCGAAAATATTATTGTAGTAGGTATTATGTTGTCCGAAAGTTTCCGAATGAATCCTCCGGGCTGTAACGCTGTCCGCTGCGCTGGCGCAGCTCGCGTGCGCGGGCTGCGTGAGGCGCGCACATTCGACTGCCTCACATCGCCACCCTAATTAATATAAGATCTCAATTAAATCGCGACATATAACGAGCTGCGGAATTTTTGCACTCACTCAAGGTGACTCCAATAAAAAGGTGGTATAAACCTAAGAGAATAAAGGCTCTTACGACCTTTGTGCACCAAGGTTGCCATTCCGCGTTTTGTCTCGGAATAAGACAATATTTACAAATAATCTGATTATGGGACTGGTTTGTGGGGCCACATTTGTGATGAATAAAAATGTTAGAAGCCACTTATTTATGCGGAAAAGAAAAGGCGTAGGTCATCCTAGCAGTATAAAAATTATTATATATATCCCACATATATGTTAAGTCGAACTGGGATACGAAAAGAAAACATAATTTTTGCAGGTAGGACATTGTGCAAGGTTTATCCGGATCGCTGCCACCATCTTGCTCTTTAATCCTGCTGCTGCTTGTGAGAGTAAGAGTATAGTTACTGCCACATGAGGTATTTAACCATTTCCCTTTAGACTGACAACGCATCTTCAATCCTTTGGCATTAAGGGTGTCTAACTATGGGTGGTGAGGCTCAATGAATCTCCTGATGGTAAGTGTACTATTAGGAGATCCATTTGCTGGATTTCCACACAGTTTCATTAAAAAAAATCTCACGTCGAATAGTGTGTATTTTTGAGCGTATAGCATGCTTTCCAATTAAGACTAGTCTTATACTTAGTATACGTGCTCAGTAGCAGTTAGCATGTTTGACTTACCTGACTTAAGTTCCTGTGACCGCTAGATGGGGCAGAGGGCGTCCACCAGTGCATCGCCATCCCGGTCAGTCATGTTCTCATGTTTACCTTCAGGTGCCTTACGGTGAAAAAGCGACTCACGAGTAGCTGCAACTCGACTTAGCTATCCCGAAACCATATTGCCCAACCGTTAGATCTTACCGAGTTTTTGTACGCAAACACATTTGGCATCTCGTTTTACCACCATCTTATGCAGTTTTACAATAAATGACAATAATAGAGGTCGGTTGGTTAACCAATATTTTCTCGTATGTTCAAAAAAGGCTCGACGAATGACCAACGGTTGGGTTGCGGTTCGAAGCATATTCTGAACACACCACACGACATTTAACAGACATTGCAGGTTTAGATACGCACGGAGTAAGGGAAATCCTACTAATATTATAAATGCGAGAGTATGGATGGATGGATGTTTGTTTGTTACTCAATCACGCCAGAACGGCCCAACGGATCTGGATGAAATTCGGCACAAAGATAGAAAAAAGTCTGGAATAGCACATAGGCTACTTTTTATCCCGGAAAATTGCGTAGCTCCCGCGGGATAGCGATAAACGAATTATTTGCAGACGAAGTCGCTGGCAACAGTAGTAATAAATAATTCAATATATTCATGGTCAAAAGTATGTAGTTGGAAATTGTAGTGCCTTGGCTTGGCACTTTCATTAATACGAATTATGTTTAACTTACTCTAGTATTGATAGCTTGCTGTTTGGATCGTTACTTCTGAGGATATGTATATAAAATTAGCATTCGAAATATTATAAACGGGATGTGAACCGCGATTACCTTTATTGAGCTCCCGATATTTCGATACAGTTGCATGTATCATGATCACGGGTAGACTGAAGACATTGCGGGTGGATGTTATTGTTGGGTAGACCGAGCTCTGTCTACCCTCATTCTTGCGCGTCGACTGCGTGCACTCTCGTTACCACTGGAACCGTTCCCACTCGAAACTCGATTCAAACACACTACACTCACAGTGTATGTGTTCGCGGTTCACATCCCGTTTATAATATTTCGAAACTCTTATAAAATTAGCAGCTCGAAAGTGAATCGGTAAAACAGAGCTCAAAATCACAGTGAGAACTGTTATTCTAGTCGAGTCGAGTGTTGACCACCAATGAGAATTAATTATGTGTCAAATACCTAATGAATAAAAAATACACATATAATTGTTCTTTCGCAAAATTGTATCGAAGTGTAGGTACAAATTCCTAATCGATATTACTTTTGGTTACTGTAACAAACTACTGAAATGTTCAGTTACTTTTGAGCTTGACTCTACGTAAAAGTAGGTACACATAATATAAATTATCTCAAATAGGTACTGTGTTTGTATAAGACAGCATTATTAAGTATCAGTAATTGGCCCGTATAAATCTGATTAATGATTGACAACGAAACCTTTTTAGTGAATCATTAAACGCGACTCCAAAAGGTTTATACCCTGACAATAAACTCAAAAACACTGTAAATCTATAAGAAATCCGATTTTTATGATTGAAATAAAAATTATAAAGTTTGTTTCATAAGAAAAGAGACCGCACATTAATTTCGAGAGCGGCTTAATTGACGTCGTTTTATTATGAATAAACAAATAAAATATAAGGTTCTGAGTTATAAATGGTCAGATTTTCCGTTAATGGGCACAGTTGGTTTATGCGGGATGGTCTCGCGCGGCCGAGGCAAGGTTGTGACCAACTTTTGAATCGTAATATTTCGGGTTCAGATTACCGGAGTCGATAACGCGTCATCTCGCCTTTACACAGGCACGGATTTGGAATAGGCGAAAATAAAAACTAACTGACATTAAAGTAGGGTATGTAAGATGCAAAATGGATGTCGTCCCTCACCATGATACGTAACGACCAACTATTTAGTTTAAGCCTACGAAACGTTAAAGGTCCTTTAGATTTCGCTGGCAGAAGTCGCATAATATACCTAGGTACTTAATACTTAGATAGTTGCAAAATCTTAAGTACCACATTTACAAGACCTCATTAACCGCTAAATATTGTAGCTTATAGAGAGACTTTTCTATAACGTACCAGATTAAATTAATCAATGGCTCTTGTGCGAATATCAATAAACTATGTAAGTATGATGCAAATCTAGCTCCGATTTTTTATTTGTTCCACCGTCGTGCTTCTTTCTATCTCCAAATCCGTTCCTGTGGGGGCAACGGCAGAGGCCACACGCGCTCGGGGCGCGGGGGGCGCGCGGGCGGGGGGCGCGGTTTCATTCATGTCGTTTGATCGGTCCGCTCATAACTTAACTTCTAATTTATTCCTCACCACTTCCTTTAATACCTTGAATAAAAAATTAAAATAAACAACGTCACCGTAACACTGAATGTTAATAGACCCTTTGGAGACGTACCTCGAATCCCGGTAATGACGTTTAATTTAGAAAATTATCTTCATAATTTATCTCGACACCTCCACGTAGATCGCTATCTATATGTACTTTCATAGGAACTAAGGAACAGGCTCGTGTGAGAAATGGACTAAGAGCACTCAGAGGACGTTATTGCCCATGCGCAGTGCCAGGTAATTGGGGCCTCCATTCATAAAACAGCTATTAAGTCGTAGACATGTGTGTAGGCGTCCTAATATAGTGTGACAATACGGAACGATTCGATTGAAAATATCCAATTTCATTCCAATTGTCAACACAGGGCTCGAAGCTGAATCAAAGGTTTTTTCCTCGATATTTATGTTTGTCTTTAATTTTTACTCCACGCCGATGTCCTTTTAATATCGGACGCTGGTCGTGTTAACGATCACTATATAAAATTTTATTTTAACGCAACCCGCGTTGGTTTTTTGTATTGAACATGTCGTTTATTTTACTTTTTATTAATCACTACCGCCCAATAAATAACTATCTTACATGTACATTGTACCTGCAAGATGTAACTAGTCCCAATAGATGTTATTATCTCTAAAAGTATGCTGAGTTAACAGTACCTAATAGATTGGCTCTGAGGAAAAGTTAAGCGATGTCCATTGTTACCCCATTTATGCCCTTAACTCTTCGGTAGGAAAGTGAAACGTCTCGGGCTCCCAATAAAAGCAAGTACCAGTATAGGGCACTGGTAATTACATGTCATTATTAATGGTTGCTAATTGTGAAAAATTAACAAATTGTTTTATGCAACACCCAATAGTTTGGCTACTTTAATTGAAAACTAATATTTTCTACCCAATTTCATTGTAATGTGTAACTAATTATCTTGTCAACAACGCTGTATTGTCTATAAATGCCTTTAAGGTCGTTTCAAGGTTTCAACTAGAAATACATAAGCACATAATATGATAATCGTTTCGAGTACGTGTACATTGGCAATAAATAGTCAACATATCGAGCTCACAAAGCAAGAGTGTCATATAAAAAGAAGCATCAACAAAGGTCGCTCGCGCGGTATCTCGGGGGAGCAGGCATTCGTGTAGGCAGATAGGCGGCCGCGGGCGCGGGCGCGGGCCGACAACTACACACATTAAATATATCCATTTAATGATTACAATTTCTCGTTATAATTTATTTAGGACGAAGCATAACAAGTTTTCGAATCAAATATGTCGCCCATAAAGATGCTGTCCCGAGGGTTGGACCCTGAACCTGTTAACTCGATAACGAGCTTTTGTCTCGGCCCGCACCGACGACGAAGTGGTCCTTCCCTTCATGAATGTAAGAATTAAAACCGGTCGCCGTATCTCCGACTCCAATGATCGTTTTGAAACAGCTTGTAAGAACCACGCGACGAGCGAAAGGGTTTCATGAACAGGTTGCGTCTAAAAATGAAATATTTCTTCCACGGAATAAATTAAAGTCGATAATCCCATCCCGCTCGCAGCGCAGTAAGAACAGTTGTCGGTTGGTCCTTAGAAGGGAACAGATAGATCGAGATCGGCCTGAGAGTGTGAATGAGAGCACCACGATCAAAGGGGAGGTGGAGGGTGTGGAGTGGAGAGGTTGTTGGATAATTCTTTATTCTTTATGAATATGTGAGCTCGTTATCCACGGTCTGACGTGGCTCGAGACATTTGCGCTCGCGGCGGTGTGCGTGCAGCGTGCACGCGAGGCGCACACCACGCCGCGACGCCGCAGCCTCGATGAGACGCCTTCGTACTAGTGTCGTCCTGGTACTAAATAATACATATCGACAGGGCCGTCTGCATAGATCGGCGGGTACACGACCGGATCAACATACGGCATCGACGGGAGATTGAACGATAGTTCCCGAGGAACTGGTTATCGTTATGGGGCGACTGGCGGATGAAATTTATTGGCAGCGTGTTGGAGAAATGTAGCGAGCGGAAGGGGCTCGCGATTTTAATTAGGTAATGAATGTCGATGCAGATCTGCATATCGCTTTAACGGCTAGATTTATCGATTGCCTGTCCGTATTCAAAGGCTAACTAAATTCCCAATTTAATGATTTTGTGCACGCAGCGACAGATAGGCATCGTAGCCTAATCCGTTTTACATAAACATCAATGCCAACGATCAAATCCAGAAGTCAAGAATAATGACCAAAGCACAGCAGCGTTGCGTAGACTAGACAGCCGTCCCCGTTAGTTAGCAGTTCCAGTTAATATAGGTTCAATAATTCGAAGCAGAATTACTAAGAAACTGTTTATAGGTACATTTATTGATGAGTCAGCTCATTATTTGCTGTCAAGTTTTTGTTTGCGACTGTTATTAGTAAAATAATACAAAAAGTATGAAAGGGGATACGTTGGACGGCACATTTCTCTTCGAAATTGACGGTTTTCAGAAGCGGTCGGTTTTTAACGTTTTAATTAGGGGCGCACATTACGGCACGCCATCACGTTCGCCCCTCGCTCTTTGGCTCACATTTTTGTATATTTCCGTCTATTTGGGGAAATTTTTATTTTTCGACAAATGTGCGCTATTTTTGTCCGAGTCGCGTGCAGCCGGCGGTGGCAGCTAGCCGCTAAATCTCTGTGGGAACTTCTCGCCGCTACCAATGTTTTACTCCATTTGCGTTATTTTGATTTGTTGGTAATGTTACAATTATTGCTGTTCTATTATTATTGAATCTCATTCTTTGAGATTAGGGAGAGTAAACAGATTGTGATGTTTTTGCAAATTCTTAATCTTTGTAACACAAAAAATATCGGGCGAGGTACGTTAAATTGTCCGAGTAGCTTTTTCTTCTAAAATCAGTCTGAGTCCAAGATTACCTGAATAGTAATGATGATATTAATGATTTTACAATTCAAAGCAACAAATAATTATCTATAACAAATTATTAATAGTTTCTATGACTCACACTGTAATATACATGATGTGGATGTACTGAATAAATAAATAAATAAAATAAAATATAACGTCTGCATGTTATCAACCTATTGTACATATAAAACACAATAAATTTAAATATACGACTTTTTTCAAACAATAAGTAAGTCAATAAATAAAATAATAAAAACAATATTTAATCTGTCGGTGTGAGACGAAAACCAATATCCAGTGTAGTTTGTAAGTGTAGCTGCAGTGTTTTAAGATGTAATTTATGTGTCGGAGAGGACGGGAAACGAAAAGCGTGACGGATAGTCGCGAGGAGTGACACCTTCCTCCTGCTCCATAAAAAAATACTCCGATCCTTTTAACTCTGTCATCGACTAAACGGTTAAAATATGTTTTGAACAAGTCGCTTTATCATATATTGGATAGATATCAGTCGATAGGCACTGCGAGTCGAGTTAAAATTGTCACTACGTATGTTGCCATCGCCTCAAGGGCATGCGAATTGGGCTACCTACGCAGAAATGGCTGACTCCTCTATGTCTGGTACTATTACAAAATAGTTCGTTATTCCGACTTGTGTAAAAATAAAACCCGGTAAACACACATCAATACAGCATCCGCAGCGAGCGGCGTGGCGTGGCGTCACATCACGTCACGTCATTTGTCGTCGTTAGCGATGACGCATGGCGTTGCTGACCCCAGCGCTGACCCGCGCCATCACTCTTCTATTACGACCATAACAATGCTGACTTCTCTGCAAACACAAAAACATATTATTTTAGAAACGTTACCACTTGAAAAAGTAGTTTCGGCTGCCGTGCATATTCCAAGCTGCTAATTAGATTCTTCCAGCGAGGCTAAGACTAATTTGAGAACACTTATTAAGTCTAAGAGCAGCTTGCACGCTACAGGTGACCATTATTCTTGATGTGCGCAGATGTCACCAGTCCTATTATTTCTGACTTTCTTTTCTCGGAACATTTAGTTGAAATTTTGCACACAACAAAACCACCCACAATGATACCATGGAACGTGCAGAAATGGCAGAAATCTATATTTGTGTAATGATCTCGCATTGGGTAACGAGGAGCTCCATTCACCGTTTTTCTAAAGCTGATTTATGACCAAATGCAACCGAACAATCAGCCCGTTTTGACTTATGACAGTAAGTCACAAGTCTTTGCCAACTACCCTTTCAGTTCCCCGAGACAAACCCTTTCAAAGGGGGTAATAAACTTTTATTATTATATTTGCGAAACTGTGAAAACAATTCCATCTTGCAGGGTCCCCGTCGTTTAAGGTTTAAGGCGTAGGAGTGAGCGAAGCGCCAATTAGTCATGTGCTAAAAAAACGGATTTATTTGAAAATGAGCAACAAAAAAGACAGCCCTAGAATGACATAGAATTTATGACATGACCGATATTCAATAAGTGTTTTTTGCTTTTGTCCAAATGTTAATAAAATTTTAACACTTTGAGTGGCCATCTTTATTATAGTTTGGGATCGTACTGAAGGCAGGTAGACAAGGGTTTGTCCAACGTAACGCGTTCGTCTGTTGGGCTAGCTTTTAAGTGATATGTAGTTACACGTCTCGCGTTGCAGTAGGCGACAGGGCACGCGCCTGTAGACATTTGATATGACATTATCTATTTCTGTGGTGCGAGCGAGCACAGGGATGCGACGGGATGCGCTCGAGTGCATGCAAATGGTGCGTGGAGATGTGTGACGTACACTGTGCGCCTGCTCTACCCTTGTTACGGTACGAGCACATAGAGGCTATGGAGTTGTATAATTAAAAAAATATTATAGACGTCAAATTTATCAACCTCACGGTAAACCAGCAAGAAGACAGAAAAGTAAAGGTAATTTTTAGAATTCAGATATGAAATCAAAATTATTAATAGGTACCCTTTAATTAAGAGCTCTCTTAGGTAAAGTACCTATAAGTAGTTAAATCTAACAAAAGCAAATGTGACTTTTGACCAAGTTAATAAGTAATAAATACATACAGACATACATGCACAAGTCACGTCTTTATTCCTTACGGGATAGACAGAGTCTAAGGTTAAAAGATCAAAAGGCCACGTTTAGAAATAAATTATGTTATTTAATTCGCTTCTTCGATTCACTCACTCCTATACAATTCAAAGCTGCCGTTGGAAAGTCATATGTTTCATAATTCCTACATTATGTAGAGTTGTATTTTGTTTCTATAATGTTTAACTTTAAATGCGTCATTTTCACCACTCAATGGCATTTACTAGTCGCTTAGTGCGTCCCAAAAATTTCTTTTAATTTACCGCATTATGCAAACTGCGACGTTCCTTCCATTATTCTCTGTTTTTCGATTTCATTTCCGAGACAAAGTGAGTTTTTGCCCCGACGCGACACGCTCGGTAGCTCCTGCATCGCCACATTGTTTCCTGCGGCCTGCGGTTTCAACAATATCCATATCGAGTCTGCTAAATGCTATTGAACGATAATAAATACTACACTTGCACGTGGGACTTCTATAGCCTTTGCGAAACTTATTTAGTGCTATTTTATCTTTTTCATATTGAATTCAAGTGATAGCCTTGCACAATTAGTTTATTTTTAGTTACCTACTTATGTTAAAAGTACTAATTAAACTACTTTAACTGACAAGTCTTACGAATGGCTAAATTTCGTTATTATGAAAGTGCAAAACTGACACGGCATTTTGATATTTGACATCTCGTTAGTAAACGCTTTTTAATGTAGGCTTAATGAGCAGTATGAGATGTGGCACAATATTTAAATTTGGTATCGGACGTTGATGATGTTTTGTTTTTTGTCAACCAGTGATAAGTGAAAGTGAGTCGTGTACGTAGCCCGCCGCTTTGTCACACTAAATCACCGTCTTTGTTATGCTAATGTTAGGCGATTTTACAGCTTTTCGGCAGAAGGGCTGCAAGCTACTTATTGTTGTACGTTTATACATGTGCAACTTTCTGGGAATTGACACTCTTATTTTTATTTAAATGAGTCTTCCTTACAATAAAGGGCTTGTTGAGAAACAAGTTAGTTCCAATTCCAAGTTATCGGCAATACGTTACGGCTGCAACTTGCCTATGCATAGGTAGTTTGTTATTATTACCTACTTTGCCTTCTTAAATAATAATTTACTGAGTTTGTACCTTATTTTATTATAAAAATGAAGAGTTTCTCAGTCTACCTTTAGGCATCTTTTCTTATCCTTAACTTTTACAAAAGCTTCACTTGCACCTAACAAATACTTAGGTAATGTTACTGAAATCAAATCATAATTATAACACAATTTTTACCATGTCATAGTCGGATTGAGTTGAAATTTGGTAGATATATAGTTCCAGGAATCCACATACATACATACATATCGTCACGCCTCTTTCCCACAGGGGTAGGCAGAGACTACTTTGTTCCACTTGCTACGATCCTGACATACCTCTTTCGCTTCATCCACATTCATCAATCTCTTCATACATGCTCGTCGGTTTCGGGTACTCTTGACCTGGCCTTTCTCCAAAACGTCCCCAATTTGATCACGGAACGTCCGCCTAGGCCTTCCCCTCCCAACGCACCCATTCACACTCCCCATATAAATCTGTTTAGTTAATCTTCTTTCATCCATCCTCTCTACGAACCACCTAGGAATCCAGTACCACCAATTAAAATGGTGCATGAAGCGACGAATATAATAAATGACTTATGGCTTATGTTTTTTTTTTACATATCCTTATTATTTCGTCTTAAACTATCGACATCAATTGAAAGCTTTTCTTATCGAGTTCCAGCATTCGCGTACAGCCTATTGCAGCAATTTTAACTATACATTTTTGAGCGGAGGTCTGTGTAACAAAGGATCGTTTAGTATAAGTGTGGATGTCATTAACTCATTAGTGCTTATTGTGATTGTGGAGGATCTGTACCGAGGGGCTGGCTGCACCGGGCGGGCGCCGCCGCACCCGCCGTCTAATGAGCTGCCGTGTTCGCCTCAATTGCCCACAGCACTCTTATTCACCGGCAATTTATTTCATTTTTGCCTCTGATCGCGCCTTATTGAGCGTCTTTTTATCTTATTGCCTCCCCGGGTCTATAATACGCGTCCTGTTGCTTGCAAATGAGACGCGCGGGAAACGTGTCGCTGGTGGCGCGCCCGTGATGTTCCTAGGAATAATTAAAACCTTTTATTCTACTAATTCATGCAGAATTAAAAAAATATCTCTACTCCCAGTGCCTATTCTCATGATGAAGCGCGCATAAATTTATTTCTTTATATACAAACCTAAGTCTATTTTCAAATCCGAATAATGTAAATCAAAATATACGTCGAGTAATATAGAATCTGATTTGACATTAATGTTCTGAAAGTTATGGTTTATTCAGGATGCGAGAACATTTGCCAAGGCAATAGTGTTATGAGTAGAAACGACGTTATGATAATAACAATCTCTGAGCCGTTGCCAACTGCCTGTCCGGCACACACTGTGTGATCGGACTATGCTGAGTGGAATAGGTATATTTTGTTTAAATATTCGATTTTATTTATAATATTGACTTAAAAATATATGAATAAAATAAATAAATAAATAAATATCTTGGGAATATGCAGTAATAAAAATACGTTACAAAATAAAACCAAACATATTATATGATTAATAAAAACATCAATAAACCGTCAAACATGACAACGTAATTTTTGCTTGTTTTTGTAAGATTTTATTACATTTGAAATAGGAGGGTAGAGCCGTAAATTAAAAGGAAGATCCGTCAGTTCGGGAAGGAGTAAATCAAGGCGGACGGATTGCCCCTAATAAAAATTATAAGAGGCACAATAGCTCGAATGGGCGCCGTCCGTCAGGAGCTGTAAACTCTCGCTATGTTTGTTTATGGTGCACTAAAATACCTATGTTATAAACTAGATATGTATAATCTAAATAAACTAAAATATAATTAGTTCCATGATATGTGTGCTTAAGGCGGGCCGAGAAAGCATGTTTATTAATTAGCTTTTATGTCGGCTTGTGTAAACTTATTGCTGTGCATTGTGGAGATAGGCGGCGCGGAGTGGTGGATGCGGAGCGGGTTTGACAACTTTACTAATCTAAAATAGATTACAACCGAGAGCAACTTTAATTGACTTAACTGAGTCTTCATTGTTTTCATACGAAGCGAAATAAACAATATAATAAAGTACGAATTCTGAAAGAGGAGGTATAAATGTGCGGCAATAATTCTTTGTTCGCGCAGCCATTGGAGTCCGACGTTGACGTGGCTTGCTGAGCTTTTTGTGATGCTCTTATTATATTTTTTGGAGGCATTTTTAGGAAGATCTTATTTGTTGGTTCAATACCTGGTCGTAAATCTGTACGAGAGCACGGGACCGAATATGTGCAGGTGTGTTAACCCTTCCTGTGAAATTTATAACAGGGATATTGTGTAGTCTATTTCAAAGTGGTGTACTTGTACCTACGATTTTTGCTTTATTAAAATATTTCGTCTGCATATTGTATTTTCATTAGAAATTTAATATCAACTAAATTTTTCGTAGTTAAATTGATTGTCGCCCATGTGTCAGAGCTGAGATCTTAAACATAATAAGATACGATAACTACCTAGCACGAAACCCGCACGAAAGGTATTGAAATGTAATGAAATCATTGCTGTAAAACTACCTGTGTGACTTGAAAATAAATCGTTCATTATTAATAAAGAATTGAAAATGTTATTGTTTTATAAACTATATAAAATCATTTGAATTAGTAATGAGTCACTATTAATGACAAAGATGATTCTTTTAACTAGCTTCCAGAAAAAAAAAGTTTTATTAAAAGGCGTATTGCTGTAATAAGTAGGTAGTACCTACCAGTCGACCATCTCTTACATTTCATTGTACACCCTACTTCTCATACGTTACTGCTTCAGAAGACATGTTTTAACAAATAAATTGTTTTCAGGCGTGCTGATGTTGTATTAAGAAGAAGATGCCCCATTTATTACATTCACTAGTTCTAGTTCGAAATGTAAATGAACGCTTTCGAGGTACACGTTTACGTGAGAATATTTGTATTTATTTTATTTATGGCGAGCGCAGAGCGAGGGCGATGTGTTTAAATATCTTTAGATTAAAATACGAGTTCACTTCGAGTAACTCAGGAATCCATTAGGTTAATATTGGTTATCTCTTGTGTGGATTGGTCTTGAATTTATATTTAACGGAATTAATTTGTCGGAATTTTCTTGTTTGCATTGCAGGCAAACGAGATAAACCGAAATGATGTAGCATTTTCAACTTTTTAATTGTCATCAATCAGTCTAGTAGATATGTAACAGGCGGACTCAAAATGTTTGCTCTGCTAGAAATGAAATTAATGCTCGCTGAGCTTGGTTTGAACGAATATTCTAATTATAATTTTGGTAATTTTGCGGTCGGTGTGAGTGCCGTTCTCCACTGTCATCGAGACATAAAATACATTGCACGGTGTGCGCTTGCGCTCGGCTACAAAAAGGTTTAGGTTTTGTTGGTTATACCCACTGTAAATAAAGCTTGATATTTAAAAGGCAGAAGAAATTTCATTTAATTTGTTTTTAACTCGCAATATAAGGTTGCAAGAACTGCAAGTAATGTACGCAAGTATACACATAACGCATATCTGAACAGGGAGTCATTAAAATGAAGCTGAAATTGGCTTCATAAGAAGTTCTTTCTGATGTCAACTTTAAAATTTATTGACGTGAATTATTGGTTGGCGTATTTGTGACGATTACATGCGCGCTAACGAATTTATGTCTCACTTGTCTTTCGGGTGTTCTGCCAGCACTGATGCGTTTGAACGCAGTATTAATGTAGCTTTATGAGAATTTTAAACATCCGTGAAGGGGTATTCGGCGAATGGTATATCTTATCGAAAGCATTATTGTGTATAATATATAATTAGGTACGTCTTTTTCAAGCTTTGGTAAAGTTTTACAAGTTGTAATTTTTTACGAAGATCAAATTCATTTACGATAGGTACCTCCTGCATCTTTATTTCTTTCAGTGTTACCGGAGTTATGGTAAACAGTCGGCGCAAGTACATGAACGGCATACGGCGGACTAGTCTGGCGCTTCGTAAAACATAAATATTATCGTGTAGAAGACCGCTCGCGATTGAACTTATTTTTCCGACTGCCGACATTTATTTCATATAAATTAATGGCGCGAGTCGTCACGACGGCGCAGACGCGCAGCTCTATTTATAAGCTGACGAATGAGACGCTCCGAGCGCACGCGCACGCGGCTCGTCATATTCCAATTACAAATAGCTGTCATCGCCTCGACATACACAACATGTTCGTTTTCCTAGATGCGATTTATATTAACGATTATCTACGGTCAAATAGTTATCTTGGATAACTTGGTATTTATCGAGGAACAGTAATTAGACTACTGAGTACAATGACAATGGAAACACACGAGATACCTATTCGTGAACCCGGTGCGAATGAAAGAAAACATTTTCCTGCTATGTGGTTAGCTGCGTCGTCGTAAAGAAATATAATTATGAGTTATGATATTTCGGGCTCAGCGACCGACTCTGTCTCGCGTGTGGTGGCGGCGGGCGAGCGAATGAGATGCAGGGCGGCGCGGCGCCGCGCCGTCGTCGGAAGGGTTATTATGTATGAATTATGATGACGCCGCGGCTCCGACGGCGGTAATATCGTTATGAATACGCTCAGCTCTGTTCGCCCATTGGTGGAAGGCACATCCACCTCGACTGCACGGGAACGCCTCCGGTGGCCTTTTTTTATTCCTTTATTGATATTCAGTTATGCACATTGCGAGAGGCGATGCACAAACTGTAATATTTTGCCTGAAACAGAGTTAAGTCGGGCGAGCGAGCGGCCGCGCCGAACATTTGGGATGCAAATACGACAGACGGTCGTATGTAAACGAACTTATGCTACTCATGCGGCATAGGCGCCCGCTATGAGACCCACTCAGACGTTTCCTGCATTATATCAATTTGCATTTCAGCATGGATACTCGCTGTGAACACACTAGCAGCAAATTCGAATGTGCTGCCGTTTTAAACCGTAAAAACCTATTGTTCCATGACAAGTCTAGATTAAATTGGCACCTTTTTAAAAACGCTTGATTAGGTATCACTAGCTGTACTAAATATGTAGGTATTTTTTTTGTACAATGCTATTCCTGTATCTCTTTCTTATTCTCAAAAAAAAGTTACGAACCTGTTATTGTTAAAGCAAGTGTCACCTATACATACATAAGAAGCCAAAGTCATTCATTGATCTCTTCTGAAATTATCAGAAAAATCACGCGGCGAGGGCCACAGGAAACAAGAACTTGTTATTCTCGCTATCCCTTTGATAAATTTTCTGTAATAGAACTGCTTATTTTTCTGTCATAAAATTTTTCTTTAGGAAATCTGCCAAAATTTAATGAACTGTTGGTAGCGGCGCTTGAAAGTGTGAACAAGCCCGTATAAACAATTTGGCCAATGAATACGTTGACCGCGTTCAGACTCATTCATTTGAATGTCACCGAGATTATAAATGCGTTAATAGCCCCTGTTTAATCTGGGAGCACGGCAGTGCTTCTGCCAAGTCGGGAACTGATCACAATAAATACAACATTTTCAATAGCTTCATAACTAGCGCTCGAGCTTCGCGGATTATTTCGTTGTAGGTTACACACTCCTGGACATGTATTATAATATATGTGAGAGATATTTTAGTTAGGTTCAAATAACTCGCCGTTGTACTTCTTTCTGTTTGGTGTTGTGTTATTTATTTATACTTTGACTTTATGTGCCAATAAAGAGTTTACATATTGCTACATAATACATCAATATTTGTACAACAGACAATGTATATGAAACACAAAAAAACATACTCAACTTATTATTTTATGTATGTAAAATTTTCAATAAGTATGATAAATATGAATAGAAAAGATTTTATCAATTTGGGACTTGGCTTTGCCCTACACAGAATGTTTTTGATCATTAAAAGTTCACGAGAATCGGCTCAATTTGTCTAATACATATAAGGTTTTTGATGATAATTATCTCTCATCTACGCGTTGTACTCCGTAATATCCGTCTAGTTCTATACAGGTTATAACCTGCACACACAATGAAGCCACGGGTCTTACAATGCTAAGTTAATATAATTGTTAGCATAGAAATTATAGTGAACACTTTTAACGTTTGTAAAAATTATACCTATCATCTTTGACAACCAACGAGTAAAATCGAATTTGGCAAGATGTTAAAGTCTCTATAGTCTATCATATCATATAGAACTTACTACCTATCTGTCATATCCTTCTGTCAAAGGACATCATAGAGCATTCCTGATAGCTTTAGTTACGATACTTAAATTATTCGTGATAAAGAGGGCAGGTTATATTTCCGCGATCCGCGAAGTGGGTTGCGCCGGCGCGTCAGTCGTGGCATTCACCTTGTTGGCGCTGCGCCAGCCCGCGCCCGCGCACGCTCCGCTGCTGCATCCGCTACACTGTTATCAGGTAAATAAGAGCAGTCTATTAACACGAAGATTACACTAACCTTCCCATTCGCGAGGCTACTTTTCCGCGAGAGACGTAAGTTCTGTAATCAAAGCCGAGTATGATGTGCACTAATAGGGATTTATTTTGTCAAATTTTATGACGCTCACCGTTTGTACTGTAAATTGTACTGTAGGACTTATTAATTCAATGATTCTCACACCTTATTCATAAACGCTAGTTAAGCTTATGTTAAACCTGTAATTTTTTGTCTTTATCTGTCACTTTAACGTCGGTCTTACCAGATCAGACAGAAAAAACAGGCCAAGTGCGAGTCGGACTCGTGCAAGAAGTGTTCCGTACCATTATAAATATCTATAAACCAGTATAAGTCGAGCCCTGCTCCAACGCAAAATGTACGCAGTGTGGGGTCACTTTATATTGGTCACTGATATATACAGACATACATACATATTTACGGTTTTCGCAATTTTTCCTTTATCTGTGCTATGAGACGTTGCTTCGTACCAAATAACCTACCTAACCTAACCTTTTTCTTTCTTTCTTTTTTTCAAATTTCAAGATTCTGAGTTCACGGGAAGTACCGTGTAGGTTTTGATTCCCTTGCGAGTTTCGAAAATTTGCGGAAATTTTCGGCATAAACGGCTGCTGCTCTTTTGATCGCGTTGGCTTAGAAGTTCGATTTTTTCACAGCTCCAGTAGACTTTTGAGTATTTGATAAGAATTTCAGAATATTATAAACGGGATGTGAACCGCGATTACCTTCCCGTCCGTTTACCCGTGATCATGATGCATGCAGTTGCATGTATCGAAATATCGGGTGCTCAATAAAGGTAATCGCGGTTCACATCCCGTTTATAATATTTCGAATGAACTTAACCGTGAATCATTAAAAACTCTTATTAAAAATTTCAGCTTGATACCTCCACGCGTTCCTGAACAAATGGTTCTTGACAGATGGACGGACGGACGGACAACAAAGTAATCCTATAAGGGTTCCGTTTTTTCCTTTTGAGGTATGGAACCCTAAATACATAAATTCATTATGTCATTTTTTTAAACAAATAAATACTTAATTTTTTTCTTCGCAAACAAGCTTGCATAATTTAGATACCTATTAAACCACAATGTGGATAAGGTACTAATGACTGTATCAAATGTAATTTGGCCAATCGTAATATTATTTTCAACGTACTATTGAATTTCTCATTTAGGTAGGTACTT
This sequence comes from Pandemis heparana, assembly GCA_963854515.1. NCBI lineage: Eukaryota > Metazoa > Arthropoda > Insecta > Lepidoptera > Tortricidae > Pandemis > Pandemis heparana. Next base: position 10,528,594 of record OY978008.1, on the reverse strand, counting down.
GAGGGAATTAGGAAACATCATAGGTAACTGTATCAACTGCCAGCACGCCGCAGGTTGTCCGTTGTTGTCCAAACTGTGTTAGACGCGTTGGAACTAAGCCAGACAGATAGTTTACGCTACTACTTGCATACATAAAACCCGACCATCAATTTTGCAATAACTTTAACGCAGCTAGCGCCATCTGTTGGTGAATAGTTGTTGGCTTTAAAAGTTTACGCTAGGTAAAATTTAAAAAATAGTTTTATTGTAATGAAATTTTGTACTAACGTGATTGCTAGTTATTTTCCTTACAATGTCGTTGTTAAATGCCCCGGCATAATGGCTGTAATTTCTACTCGCAAAAAGAAAGAACTGTGTTAATTTAATTAAGCACACCATTAAATGAGTCACGCCTATTTAGGTAAACGCTGCACGAGGCGTGATATAAAAAGTTTTATTACAACTACCTACATATTCATTAGCTAAGTATACGAGCAGCCGAGTATAATAAAGCAATTTTCTTGTCCGTATTACAGCGACGAGATGCCGCGGTCGGTATTTTCTTCTGGGAAATTGTGAATTTGTCAAAATTAAAATACAAAGACCCCACGGACTGAAAGTTGGTAATTAACACGTACATGCAGCGCGGGACCGTTAGCGAGGAAAAAATCACCGCTGCATGTCGTGGGTATTTCGAGCCCGCCGCAGGCTCTACGTGAAACAGTGAGTTAATCTGTCGCATGACATTGTGTCCAACAGGTTTTATTTTCTCTTTAGGCTGGACACTCATTTTAGTTAAGTCCTTTTGTATGTATTTTCCAAAATTCTAGGATACCGTCTAATAAGAATGTCAACGTCTGAAATTTCCCTTTAACTTCGTTAAATTCATTAACACTAAAATTTATATACTACATAATAATGAATTACAAAAATTATAGATGATAAACTAAATATAATTAGTGAAATAAATACATATAACAATAAATAGTGCAATGGCAGTTTAAATGACATTACCATTTTTATGCTCTGTTGATCAGTTTCAAACGTCTTAGCATTTTCGATTTTGTGCATAATTTTAAATATCATCTTTGATAAAAGCGTCATGCGCCTGTGGCCTAATCGACCCGTGGTGCATTGGCAGTGTTGGTAAAAACTTGTGGTAAAATAATTGGCCATTGTGTGAAGTTACGAAAGGCAAAGCATCTTGCCTCTACGTGGTTCGACAGTCTAATAATCATAATTAAAAACCTGCTTTCCAGTTGGAACTAGCACTTCCATGTGATCCGGATTCTAGCGGTGCGGATGCCTCTCAGTGACTCATCATGCAGTAATCAGCGGAAAGTTGATGATCTAAACAGATTGCACATAATCATTAGATTCCCACTACTATGCTCAGCAGTAACACGACATAAATTTATAAGTACTTAGTTAAGAGACATTAAATAAAATTTGCAATGATACAATATACAATATGTATTGGCCATAATTACAAAACACGTAAATGAAAAAAAACTTAACGCAATGGTAAGCCTATATCTGAAATTTGAAGTCCAATAAGATATTAAGTCGTATTATATTCCAATAAGAAATACTTCATTATCAATCAATAATAATACTCGCTCGTGATAGTCGTGATATTTTTTCTTAACATTAAATTCATTTACAGCCTTTGATCGTGTTACTGAGATAAGGATACAACAGTTTGTAGTCGACCGGGTGGCCTTGCTAAGGGCAGCGATCAGGAAAGCAGAAAAGTCGCAAATCTGTCCTGCGTGTGCGCCTGCGCGGCCGCGCCGCGATCGCGTCATGTACCATGTCGTAGGGTTGCCTGTACAAAATATTTATTTAAAGTAGCGGACCATTAGGACTATGCGCGGCCTAGATTTTTCCATGGGTTTCATTAAAAGCTCATTTATGTGGTAAATAATAAATATATATATTTTTTTATAAATAACTATAAAAATATCCCAGACATAAGCTAGCAAAGATTTGTCTCTATTTCTTTCTAAAGAAAACGGAATTCTACTCTTTTTATTTTTATAAATTTTTACTCGTACTTATATACCGAGTATTAAAAAAATAGAATATGACAGGCTCTTGAATAAAATAAAGAGGTGAACTTAGTTTGTTAAAGTACTTAATGTCCATCTGGGCGCTGTTTTATAACTAAAGCTTTAAGTTACAATTTACAAGCGGTAGTCTCAAACTTCCGCTTGTAAATTGTATCTTGTAGCTTTATAAAATGGCACCCTGCATGCCCTTGTGATTTTGAGACAAATTGTTAGTGTCTTAAATTATGTAAAAGTTTGACAGCCCTAGAAACGTGTGACTTACGGGCTGCGCGTGCGACGGGTAAACACTAATCGAGCTGTTGCCACGGATAGCCAACTTTGTTCCCCATAACTTACTTGCATTTATACTCCTACTTGCCTAGACATGCGAGAATGTCAGTTTGAAGGATTTAAGCTATTTAATCGTATTCCTGTTCAAATTATGTTGCTAGAAATTATTTGATACTTCAAAAAGATATTGATGAACGATCAAACTTAAAAATTACGCTATCAAACACAAACTCAAAAACGTTAGGTATTTTTTATTAATTGAAACAACAAATAGCTTGCTATAGTAGCTATTGCAGTGAATCAGTGATGCTTAAATGATTTAAAATTCTGATAAAAGTGAGAAGTCATACTAATAGTTAAGAATAAACTTCATTTACCTACATATATATTATTAGGGGTAATATGATCAAGAGCAAGACGTTGTTCAGGAAAGTGTGTTTGTAAACCGGACAGAAAAGGTTCCCACGCTATATTCCAATCTATTAAAGTACCAGTAACAAATGTAGACACAAAACTTTCACGGAGCTACGTTTGACTTAGAATCTTTAAAAAAAGATAGCTTAAAATTAAATTAAGTACACCTGTATCCATTAACAGGTGGCTATGTATTGTAGTTGTAGTTCTCGAGTGGCGACCGCGATCCGGAAGACGTAGTGTTGGCAGGCCTCCCACTAGGTGGACTGACGACATCGTAAAAGTAGCGGGAAACCGGTGGATGCAGGTGGGGACTTGTCGTTCATTATCGTGTGCTAAGGGGGAGGCCTTTGTTCAGCAGTGGACGTCTTCAGGCTGATGATGATGATGATGATGATGTATTGTAGTTACAGCATACTGTTATTTACTTGCGTTTTTCTTTCTATTGGTGAAGGCAGGTAATTTTATGCGGTAATGGTCGGAACAATTCAACTAGGGTGACGGTGTTCTGTCGGAAGTTGGCAAATTATCACTGGATCGTAAAATTAACGCTTCTTATCGACGCTGAAATGATTTCAGAATTACAGCTCATTCGATTCTGATACATTCAACGATGTGAACAAAGGTCTGTATTCGTTGCCGGATACATTCGACGGAATGGAACTTATTTAAAAAGGTAACAAAATGTTTTCAATTTTATTGCTGATTTGATGTTAAATTCTTTAAAAAGGTAGGAAAGGGTGCGTGTGTGGTGCGTACGCGATAGCACCCACACCTGTACTGGTCGAGGCTACGCAAGCTTATTTCTATTCTGTGTCATGAGCAGTAGGGTGTAAAATGGTGATGTCTCGGAGGGTTCTGAAATTTGCCTGCTGGAAGTGGCAGTTCCGAGATAAGATCTCACGATGCCGCAATAAAAAGCGGCCGTACCTCGTCCGTTGTGTAATGTGCATTCAAATTGCATTGTGCGAGAACTAATTCGCCTTAGGCCGATTCGCATGTTACGATAAACACATGTTTCGATTAAGTGTTACGCTAATGTAAGAGCATGCCCTGCCATGATTATTCGAGCAAACTGTAATTGCGGTTCCTAGTGTAGATATGTAAAAAAGATGGGTCTTTTCAGAACTAGGGAACACTACACATCCCGTGCCGGCCCCACGGCGTAGGAGTTGGTATGCATAAAGCATTTTCCCACCGAAAATAAAAGTAACTAAAGTAAAATTGACTACGAAATAGGGATGATTTATTGATTTTAGTTTTTGTATGAAACATGTGAATTTTTTAATCATACCTATTCAGAAAATAATTCAAGTCACATACTTAACTACAATCAAAATTCCATCCAGCCTGTACATGGTTATCACCTTATCCCATCAGGTATTTATAACGCTTTTATAATTAAACTTCTGTTGACTTATCATTTATTTTGCCTTTATTGTGTACTACTGCCGTTTGCATTCGTCAGATACAGACAAATCTTACATCTTGCTATACTTGTAGGTACTTAAGAGGTTCGTAGATTTTTATAGGCGAAGAGGGGGGGGGGGGATTAATAGTATATCTGCTTACATTTAATTATCTTTCCTTAAGCTTGTAGTTTGTTTGTTTCTAATTGATGAAGCGGTTGAATTGGTTTAAATCCAACTTGCCACGAAGCGTTTGTTTTCCACAAATCTCGTATTGCTACCATTTTTGGTTGGAAGTCATTAAAATTTGAAGAACACGAGGATACTCAGCAAATGTTATTGTGCTTAAGAGAGCACTTTGAAGAGAGACAAACGTGGCGCACGAGATAAGGGTATGACAAAAGCTATTGTTCTGTAGAGCAATTACTCGCGGCTCGCGAATTACCTAAGCCTCATATATAAATTAACCGGCGGCAAACAGCGGAAAGATTTCTCTAGTTATACGCCAACACAACAATTATTCGTAAATCACTTTACTAGGTATATGTTAAAACTTACGAGAGCTCAGTTCGCCATGCCTCGGCGCCGTTTCGTGCTTTAGCCTTACCCGTGGTCGCACGCGAACCGTAACTCAAACGTAGAGGAGTAAGGTTTGTTTCGCGACCGGATGGAATGGCCTTTAGGGCTCACGAAATTCGTAGCGAAAGAGAATATGCATGGCGATTTCGTGATGAATATTCATTTCCTACGGGGCATGAAATTTATTGTGTTTTACATTTATATTCAACTCAGGCGTCTTGCGTAACGGTAGCGGCAGGATTAGCGAATTGTGAACGTGCACATTGTAGCCTCACGACTGCGATTGTTGGGTGTGACTGCGGTTCATTTTATACCGTTTTTAATAAATTAATAAGATTATTGGGCGCTCATGTCATCATCTTCTCCAACCTATATACGTCCCACTGCTGGGCACAGGCCTTCACTGATAATGTGAGGGCTCACGACATTAGGCACTACCAAATTAACATTTTGGCCCCTATAATACCTGACTACGTATCTATACTATAGACTACCTACTCGCAGAGCCAAGTTATATTGAAGCAGAAAATATCTTCTTGTTTGTAAGTAGCCAGACAGGATTTTTATTTTTTTTAATATTAAAGCCGACTTTTTTTGAATATTTATTTATTACTGCCTAATGTAATGTTCGTATCTAAAGTACTTGTAAGGCAAGTACTTCGTACACTTGGTTTAACAGTCGTCGACCGGGACTAAATGAAGGACTCTAGTGTGTACGCGCAGCGTGCAACAATGACAGCGGGGCAGTACCAGAGCTCAGGGCAGGTGCTCAAATTATTTGACATTTGAAATAAAATTTGGGGCATCGTTAGTCATCGGCGATCGACTATTGAGTCTATCGACTATCGACACACTTGGCACCTGTCGAATATTTAGCGCATAAATCCATAGCAACGGCTCGAACGAGTCGTCTGCTTGATGGATTCTGCGCTATATTTAATCAACGCCGCGACACGCCGCCGCATTGTTCTCGCGATTGGATCGCAGAAGCGACGCTTGAAACTTATTTTATAAGGGCGACTAATGCAGTACCAATATTGTAAATAACTATAAACAGAACAAATAAATTTTGCATGAGACTCATTCAAGAATGAAGATGAATGTCGACCGGCGTTTATAAGGAATACCAATTCAACTTATTTATATAGCATTTGGAACGTTGTGAGTTGCAATTTCATTTTCCTATTGGAAAAGCAGTCGGCAGTTACCTATCTGGCTATAGGTACCGTCCAATCAGGGGGGCGACTTTTGAACACAGCTGCGAAACGAATTCGAAAATAGTAGAAATCTGTGGACCTATTGGTACAAAGTTGCTGTTTGAAATAATTTTTAGACTGTACTTTTCAACTACCTATAATGTGTATTAGAGTGGTACAAATTACAACTCAAATAAAATTTTCGACTAGACGACGACATTAATTAGGGGTGTAAGTTTATCCTACTCTACTCGTATTTCAAATTCAGCAAAATTTTTCACCACTTTTGAACGGCACAGTTTAGTACAAAATTTCAAAAATTACTCGCAACCAATGGAAAATTACGAACGGGATTTTTAAAATAACCATTGGCATTTGTCCTTCTACTTAATTGAATTGTAACCATAAAGTTCAATATTAGCAGCACAACAATAGACCAGTTCACTTTATGTTTGTTAGGCGCACACAGGCAATGTTTTAATTTAAAATGTAACGTTCATTGCATAAAGTTTGTAAACGGACGGGCTCTGGCGCGAGCTGCCGCCGTGATTGCATTGGCCGCGTCAAACAATTGATTAGTCGCATAAACTCGGTTTGGCGCGCTAACGATGCATCATCCCGCTGATAATTAAATTGTAAATTAGCTAAGCCGATGCTAGTTCGCTGCCCGTGCGGTGCGGTCGGCGCCGCCGCCCTGTGCCGCGGTTTGATGCGCGCTGCTTTGACGAGTTAGATTGGATAGGTCACGTAAACAAAATTATGATTTATTCATGCTAAATTATTAAATTACAAAATTAAGCATATGGAAAATTATGTCTATACTATTTTTTTTTATATGAATATGAAGGAAAACGAGCAAGTGGGTCACCTGATGGTAAGTAACCACCACTGCCCATAGACACCCGCAACCCCGGAGGGATCGCAGATGCGTTGCCAACCTAGAGGGCTAAGATGAAATGCCTCTTGTGCTCATAATTTCCCCGGCTGTCTTACTCTCCACACCGGAACACAGCAGTGCAGGCACTGCTGCTTAGCGGCACCCGCTTATCGCTACCATTTATCAGGAGCTTCATTATGAGGAGAAATTAGCTCATCCAGTCCTGTGAGGACTTTGCACCACGTGTCCAGACCAACCATCGCGAAACCCATTCGGTATATTAAGCGCAAGAAATTCAATATTATCTTACAAGACTAAAACAGAGCCCCGGTTAACAAAATAGTGTATGAAGAATATAATTGTGATTTTCAATCAACTGAATTTATATCTATAGACAGTAAACACGTATTTAGAATGAATAAGAACGCGAAAAATCATAGTAGATTTTTACAGAATTACAGGTAGGATGCATCGTCATTGACTAACACGGAAACAAAACTGCACCACATGCATAGAGTACGTGTCGCTTTAGTGGAACTTGAAACTACATCCATTCCGAGCAAACTCCGCGCGCGCTGATTGCGAAAAATTCAATCTTGTTTCATGGAAATTTAATTTAACATACAAAATGAAAAGCTGCCCTCGCCCAGACCGAGCCGATATGAATCGATGTCAGCTGTCTGACTGCTCGCCTGTGTTTGTGGACGCGATAGCGCTTTGTGTGCATATTGTAATCAATTGTCGAATTGTATCAATTTGAACTTGCAATTTGCAATTTTGATGCGAATTCATTAATTTGTTGCGATTGCGAGAGCTGAAACAATACCTCCTGTCGCTGTCTGGCACAGCTATCGATACAAATTTGTATGTTTGGTAATTAGTACGTAATGTAAATCGCTTTTAATTATATTTAATTGGTGGAAATTTATCATTAACATGCTGCACGCGTAAATTCAACAATGAGTGAGTTTTTAAAATTAAATGAACTGAATGATACGTATTTTCATTAATATCGTGTGAAATCTTGGAACGACGAAAATAATATTTTCTATGCTAGTTTAAATAGCATAATAAAGATATATTAAAATGCAATAAAATCATTTTAAATTAGGTAAAACTACCGAATCGATGGTGTTTGTAAATTTTTTATGCTTATGATGACAATCACTAACCCATTTCATAAATGCGAAAGTTTGTAACACAGATTCAAGCAGCATTTTTTTTTTAAATTTGATATGTCATTGGCGTAACTGCTTATCTGCCGTATAGAGGCCGCCGAGTGACTGAGTAAAATGTTTTTATTTTTATAAAATGGCTCGACGGAAAAATCTGAAACTTTTTTCCATAGCTAATAGGATGGTTATTCCTATCAATAGAAAAATCACCAAGCACTTTTAAAATAATCATCCATTCCCAATTTGCGTAGATCCCTCGGGAAGCGATAAATGAATTCTTTGAAGACGAAGTCGCGGGCGACAGCTAGTTAGGTAAAAAAGTGAAAATTTGTGTGTATAATCCTTCGCGCTAAAATAGCTGGATGGATTAGGATGAAATTTGGTGGATAGCTGGTTGTCTAGAACGTTTATTCCATAGGCTACTTTTTATTCCGATTTTCCCACGTTATTAAATAGGTACTCATTATCCACGTGAACAAAACCTGGGGCAAAAGCTAGTAGGTAATATGAACAGCTTATAATATTTTTTAGCTAACGAAAGCCATTCGTATGGTTAAAGATATATTCCAGCTACACATCGCGAGAATATCTTTCTCCCCAGATATAGTAATCCGCAGAGCAATCGCATTAATTAAACAAGTGTTGCAGCAGTCGATCTCGTTCGACAGATCCGCCGCCACATAGCTCGTCGCGCGTCGCGTTGCATCGCACATAAAATTATATTTATAGCAGTTCATCGCACCTATCGCAAACAGAATTCGCGTGCCGATGCCTTGTCAATAATCGTTAATAGATATTTCAGAAGACAATGCAATTGGCTAAGTATAGCACGCGGTGACTAACGCTCCGTCCCAGCCGCCACTAAACGCATCACGTCTTTGTTAATCTTATTATTATGTGAAATTTATTTGTGATGCAATCCGTTTGACAGATATGTCTATTTGATTCGTATTCTAAGTTTAGTCCTTTGTCTTCTCATTAGCCGTCGATAACAATTTAGTGTAGGTACGACATATGAATAAAATCTACGTATCTAAGTAGGTATGTTAATTTAGTTACGATTGCAGCAAAATAAGTTAGCAATACTCCAACTATATCGAGAGATACAGGTTTTTAAATTTACACATCTCATAAATTAGAAAATATAAGACACGGAGTACCTACGAAGTATTCATTCGAGCGGTTGTCCCGTAAGTATTTAGGTACTGGATCAAGAATAACAATATTTAGATAAGAAAATTGTCTTAGGTAGATTATTTGGGAACTTAAGGCTATCAGAGTTATACATGTCATCGACAAATAGGTAAGTGCCCGATAGAGAGGAATCCAGTCATCTAAGATAAAGGTTTCGAACACGTGCACTAAGTCTATTTATAAAGTAAATTAGATCCTAGACCGGCGCGAGCCGAGCCCCTAGAAAAAATTCCGCGCAGCATATGTCGGCAGGCGTCGGAAGTCGTAACTCACAGTTATGATGCGAACGACACCAGTTTCATAAACATTGTTTTTCTTCGTTTCGCCCCTAATATTTATATTTATCAATCCATCTACACATTTATTTATAGTCCAAAATAGCGAGCTTCTGAGGGTGCCCGGGGGGCGCGCCGTCATTACGATTTATTGTTTTCTTTGGCCATAGCTGGATCCTTCTTGCCGAGTGCTTAGCGGGATTTTAAGGACAAAAAGGACAAAATTATGAGGGTTTAGGAGGCTAGCTTGTTATTTTAGTAGCTTTATGTCAGGAAATAAAATTAGTTAAGATAGATAAACAAATACTTGTGTACCCATTCATTGGATCTGTAATGTCAACCTTACTTAATTATGCTTAAACGATATAACAAATAACAAGCAAGATAACATTTCCAAAATGTGCCATGTCATTATGAGAGGAGTGATTTGGCCTATGCCCAGTGGTGGGATGTATAAACTGGAGATGATGATATCTAATGTGTCATACTTTGGATAGGTAGCCAAATAAGGTGTTAGTTAAATGTGTATAAAAGTAGGACAGATGAACGAATAGACTGCATAAACATATTAAAAACGTCTGTCTTAGAACACGGAACAATGAAAAATATGCCACAACACTGGCACGTGCCAACATCAACAGTCCCATAGGCGACCTTAGCCCGGGTCGGTGAACTTTTACATCCAGTAGTAGGCATGAAAATGCTAATACTGCCTTAAAAATGTAGGCTTTTTAATATTCTTGTTTAGTGATACGAAAAGATTTTATTACCCTTTTATGGTGCAACACTGCTTGCTAAACTCATAACAAATAGACTAAATATACATCGAATGCCTCTAAACGTGGTCCATTTCGTGTAATTAGTTTTTAAGTAATAGGGTGAATATTTGGAATACCTCAAGGGAATACAAGAAACGCACTGCAATGCTATTTTTATCTCTCCTCTTCTGACTAATAAGTACACCGAATAGCAAATCGTAGGTGTCAAAAATACTACACAGCGCATGTTAGTTCTGCTGCACTTTAGAGATGCGTATTTGAAAGCTTTTTACTGTTTTTTATTAATTAGAGTATAGTGTAGAGTGAATAACATAATTCCATAAATGATCTGAGAGCGCAACAGTGGCCCGTTTCTCTGAGGTACAAGTCTACTTTACAGGTCTAAACTACCAACATTGGTCAAAATCTCAATCATTGATATATGTTGATTGGACTTGTAAAATTGTAATTTGTAGCTTCTTTGAAGTAAAATTCTGTAATATACCTACTAAGCTGCTTACATTACAAAGTATTTCCTGTCCACTGTTCTTGACTATAGTTATTAAAATAAATATTTAAACGAAATGACTGTTTTTAAAATGGTAAGGAACCTTATTCATAATGAGATACTTAAGACTTAATCAGCAAGACTTAATCACGGTAAAATATCTTTATAACTAGCGACCCGCCCCGGCTTCGCACGGTATATTATGCATGTATTAGGTATACATATAAACCTTCCTCTTGATTCACTCTATCTATTAAAAAAAAACCGAATCATCCGTTGCGTAGTTTTAAAGATTTAAGCATACATAGCGACATAGGGACATAGGGACAGAGAAAGCGACTTTGTTTTATACTATGTAGTGATGATTACCTCGACGATTCGGCGACATTACAGCAGCCGTATTCACGAGTAGAAGTGTAAGGTATTACATCCGTTTAACAGCACGAGTTTTTGTACTACCCGCTCTTGATCTTGTTTTGTACCGGCAGCATATCACGTCGACTGTTAGCACTAGACCTCATTGCCAGCATTGACAGCGATCCGCATTCAAATAAGTACTTTTTAACAAGACGTATCTCTCCTGTCAATTCTCAGTCCAAGGCACGTACCAAATCTACAAATAAGTGAGTAACAAGAACCACAATCTGTAATAATACACAGGCAGTCACTATATCTGACATATTTATGTACACAGTAGATGCAACGCGTGGGGACATATGGCACGGCAATTTATGAACCTCGGGGCCCATTACCATTTTAAATATTATTTTTAGGGAATTTTGTGTCAGATCTCACTCGTCGCCCGCCCGTACATTACGAGATGAAATCTCTGATTAGGTCGCTCTGATATTTTAAGGTAGTGACTTAGAATTTTCTGTTAATTAAGGAAACGTGTGTAAAATATGGCTTTATTAGCCAGGTTAACTATCTCAACCTGTAAAATTACGGATGAAAGCTTTGCTTAAGTTAAAATGCGGCCGTGAATGATGCTGACGCGTGTTTTGAAATTACTTTCTGTTTATGTTAAATTAGTCAAACATTTGTTAGTTTTTTAACAGTTATTAGTAACATATAAGTATCTGAAATGTTTTGCTTAACTTTGTTTGTTTGTTTTGTTAAAGTCAAATATTGAAACAAATAATAAAACTAATATACGGTACGGACATAAACGTGACATTAATATAAACACAAGCAGGGTGATGCCTCATATCGATTGCAGTCGAGCAATTAATAGTTCACCAGAATGACTGTGAATGGTGCAGTTGTCAACTCGTCTAAAGCAAACAAAGCTGGGTCAACCACGCCATTAAAGTTTATGAAACGGAAGCCGTCGCCGACATGTGCTCCCGCCAGCCGCTCTTCGATCTGTCAATCCTGGCTATACTATTGGGCTCCAATTCTCGTTAGCATAGAAATCTATCCTGATTGTGAGATTACATAGAGCTTCTTTTGATATTCCATACAATCTAACGATTGAGGTTGATCGTGACGGCGACATCACTGAGAATCGGGCCCTAGGCAGTGTTGTTAATGCCATAGCTGACACGGTGGTTATATGAGTGTTATAAGAAAAGGAATGAAATTCAAATTTATTATAATTTTTAGCATAAGTTTTATTTTAATTAAGTAAAGTTGTAAAGTTATTTTTAGGGTTCTTCTTTTGTTATAAGACAAACTTTGTCGTTTTATTGCATAGTCAATTAAATGTTGTTAGAAATACTTCTGAATACACTAGAGGTATGTTTTGAAAATTAGGTATGCCGTAACCGTAATAGTACAAGTTGCCGAAACTTTTATGAAAATAATATACCTAGGTACGTCATATAACATTATAACATAATATGCATAAACATACATAAAGCGGTAAACAAGAACTGTATAAACGGAAGTATCAGGTACGCCGCTGCTTTTATATTCATACAAAAGTAAGTACAAAGGTCATTATGGCATCGTTTTTGTCGTGAGTTTTTATGTTGTAATTTTTAATATTATTTTTTAGTGATCAAGGAATACCGACCTAATTAAACTAATAACAACACAGCTAAAATACAGTTAACAGTAAAATTTGCACTGGAATACTACAACCAAGGATAACCAAATCTGAATCAATAACGGTCAATTTGACATGATATTGATAAAACCATGAATCGGAATCCGTTACTCAATGTTAGGGAACTCCATCATAAATTCTCTTTTCGACTATCCCTTGGTTTCTATCGCTGTACCAAAAAAATATAAATGCTGTCCACAGACAAATATGCGGCAATCCCTCACACAAGTGGGTAAGACGACTTGAATTTTTAATGTTACACTCAGACCGCCGCAAACCGTAACAGTTTTCTTGTCATTGGTGGAGATGTGATATAAATTTTGCAGAGTGGCCCCATCTTTTCGTTTGCCATTAATTTTTAATGCTGACACGGGCATACTTCATACGTGGCGTATCTAATGTTATTTGTGTACACAGTAATGATGCTTTTACAACGCATGCCTCAGTAATACGACGCGCAGATTTTCTACAGCTCTACATATAGCACCAGCAGCGGGTAGGTAAGCCAGGGTAACCTTCACACAATTTATAACTTCGTTAATAGCGCTATAGTAATTTAAACCCACTAAAAACCACAGAAATTGGCTGTTTGCTCACCTTGAAACTGAATAAACTTCCTCGTAGGCGATTATAATGACAAGTCTAAAACAATAGTTGGTTTAGTTTTATTCTCCTGAAGGCCGTGATAACAATACACTTAACAAAGTTGACGAGATCCGTCGCGCCATATAATTTCTGTTAATCGAACGCCACGTCACCGAGGCGCGGTTCGGAATCGATTAAAGCGTTTCATTTCCGGTGTTCTTGTAGGGAATAATTATTGGAAAACTGTTCAACCAATCAAGGATCGCTAGTTTCCGTCATTCGGGTAAGATTTTATGAAGAAAGAAACCAATTCATAGCAACGGTGTGTCTGTACAGCCGACTGTGACCGTACTGTCAGCAGGTCTTTATTTCTTTTGTGAGTATAATTTGTTTTTACATTCGACGTGATGCTACAGTTTTTTCCTGCGGCTCGGGCAGTCGTGCTCTTGTTGGCTTATGCTGGTTCTGCCGCACCTGTCCGCTGCTCTGAACGCTGCTTTAATTATGAACGCTCTCGATTTTGGGGTTCCATCCTAATTTACTTGACCGTTTTCGTACCCCTGTGTGTCACTTAATATATTCAGACATACCCTTCTTAGCATGAAGTTTTAATAGAGAGTACAAAACATTATGCTCCTTTATTTGAGTAATCGCATGAGAATAACATTTGTTTTTTTATACCTACCTTAATTATCTAAATATAGAAAGACGGCTTACTCTTGACCAATTTTTTGTGCTTACCAAAGATTAATATTGCGACTTTAGGAAGTTGGTAGATCACCTCGTTGATTACGAGAATCTTTTTGTTGAAGTTTTTAAGATTTAGGTATGCAACGGAGCGTCGCGTTTTTTGTGTACCGTTATTTGGTCATTATTTTTATGAAAGCATTTTGTTTTGCGATTGCGATGACAGAGATGCTTCCTTACTTTTTTATTAATGAAATTACTTGAGGTCGTTGAGTTATAATTTTTTGCATTTCGTAGCGGAAAATTGACCAAGAATGAGACCTCGTGCTGAATGTACTATCTACTTATATTTTGACTAGAAAATATTTAAAAAGTTGGTTGTGATAATCAGTTAATTAGAATAGAATAGAATAGAATATTTATTTATTTTACCCAATAATTGTCACATATTACAAACTTACAGGCATAACTTACTAAACTTACTTCATTGTGAGTTTGATAACTAAAGCTCGAATAAAATTATTAGAACCAACTTATAGTTGTTCCAATACAAGCGGAACAAACTTCCATAACGATATACGAATGATGTTGTCACGGCGCGGCGCGGCGCGCGAGCACACCGGCGCACGCGCAGCGAGACGCCGCAGCCGCGTGAAAGCACTCCTAATGGACTATTAACCTCCTGCAGCTAATTATTAATATTTTATTTTTATAACCTGCCTCTATCCGAATTTAACGACCACTTTCCGGTTGTCGTTTAATAGAGTTGATATTTTAAATGCTAAATATTTGGTTAGCGTTGATTGAAAGGTCAGCGGTGCGGTCACCCGTCAACGGACTTTATTATAGCTTATTTGATAGCTTTTCTTCGCCACATTTTATTTTTAAGAATTAAAATTGTGTTGTACGACATTAATGTGTTAAGTCTTAAGATATGACAATCTGATAATTCTAAGTTATGTGGAAACTGGAAACAGATTTTATGATGAATATTTGCATTATCTAATTAGGAATCTGACCTGAGAAAAATGCGAATTAATTATAATTTCAGATTTAGTCATAAAATATGTTTTTATTAAAGAACGATAAAATAAGATAGTTAAGCAACCTTTATTATTATTAGTTGGTTAAACATGTCTATTAATACATTACGTTAATCCAGTAGGATGTCACTGTCTTGTCACTCGTGCCCTAAATCATCTTCATGCATGATCTGTCAAACTTATATCCCCGACATCAAGGGTTGACAGCAGTTCGTGGCAATCGTCCCGACCTATGGATAAACCATTCACAAAATTCAGATTCGGTTTCTAATCATTCCATGCGCAGTTCTAACACGTGGCTGTAGGATTCCTTTTGCTTCTCCATACCTCATATTACTTAAGACTATTCTAGGGCTTGTTATTTTAATATTATCTCCAATAAGTCAGAAATATCGCAATTGCTATTACGAAAAACGTCTTTGAAGTAACACGCCTACAGTTGGATTCAGAATGTAGACCCGCGGCATTATTTGAACAGCGGAAGGAACGGCTCAGTGTGTGGCTGTATGTTCGAGTTATTAAATGATTTATGGAAGAGGATTACTGGGAGAACACTGCGTACCCGTTTTGGAAGTTCTCCCGTTATGACTAGGTGCTATTTTCCTTGCAATACCAGAGTGTTAATCATGCACAGTAGCCGTGTGTTGATCTCTAAGTAATTGAGTTAACTGACGCTGTGATGACTTATTTGACGGATAGAAACGTCCGTTTTAACGCTACTTAACCTGTCATTTCTCTGATAGCTTTTACATTATACTTAACCGACTAATCGAACTACTGTATCGAGTTCCATTTGAATTTTATCAAGAAATATCACGGGTAAGTTTGACTTCCGAAATAGCTTTATTTGGACATGGGAACCGCGTAGACTTATAGCCAATCTATCGGCCGAAAGCCGGTTTGCTACATTTATAGATACGTTCAATGATGGCACATTATTTTTCCAGATCGAGATATCAAATTGATAAGTGGGGCACATTCGCAGCGCGGTGGAGGGACGGCGGCCGGGCCGGCGAAGCATTATGAAATTGGCCGTACGTTAGAAGCCGTTACTTTCGATAAAATATAACCACCACGGACGCTCATATCTGTCGGACGAACCGCTGCGCCCTGACTAGTCTCTATCCGGATCACGTCGCCCATCATTTCGTTTATTAATCTTTAATTCATTAATAGACACGCTGCATCTCTTTCACGTTTGATATATTGAAACAAAAACGCAAGGAAGGAAATAACACATTAGGAGTTAAGTGGGTGAAAAGTAAAGTTATTTTATGTCGCGCGATTAATTTTAAAGGAAATAGAGATGACGCTGAACCGGGCGATGCATTTCACCACTAAGTCAGATTTGAAAAATTGAGCAATATATAGTTGTTTTTAAGAACGGTGCCAAGTTTGTGGCTATGTTCCCGTCACTTTCTGACTATATGCGTTTTTTCACTTCGGATATATTGGGCAAGGCAGGCCCTGACTGGCAGGGTAAGACAGGGATGGACTCCCAATACCCAATAGCTGGAAAAAACTGCGATCTGATAAGATCGATATTGTTGTTTTTTGTTTGTTTTGGAAATGTTGGGAACCGTTTAGCAAGTAACTAACGTGGTAACAACTAAATAAAGCGGAAAAAGTGGGTAATCCAATTGAATATTGCAGCCAATTATTAATGTTCGGTCTGTTAAAAACTTTGAGTAGGTACGGTACCTTTGATTGCTATAAATAGGTACACATTGGAAATCGCAAGCGCGTGTTTCATTAAAATAAGATAACCTTAGTGCACAAAATAATTCAACAGATTATACAATATTTTAGTTAGAATCTTGTTTATCGTGCCTAGGTTCCACAGCACGGCACTGGCCGCCGACTGGATTTATGTGCTCATAACGCGCCGATCCACGCCGGTCGGCCGCTCTAAACGTATTGATTTCTTACATACATTTTTAAATACACCTCGACGAGTCTCGACAGGATATTCCTGGATGTTAAGGTACCAAGTAGGTTACATATTCGCTAACTTATAGCCGAAATCGACGGAGAGATGCGGAGTAGACTGTCTATTTTATTGGGAGCGGTTGAGAGATCTTGAAGCATGCATTTAAAATCTTAGGTCATGCTTGGACTAAATATATAAAGAAGTTATAACTAAGTTATTTCAAGAAATATAATAAAAATATTTTGATATGAAAAGTAAAGTTGCAACCTTGCAATTATACAATACATCTTCTACTACCTAGTCTTCATTGTTTTAGCAAATATGATTGTGCCCTTTGGATGAAAACTCGTAACAATACCAATTAATTACACAGTAGAAAGTAAAATAAAATGAAAACAATCATTACATAATGGTTAGACCGCCAAAGTCGATTTTTGTTTAGAAATGTCTCCAAACGTTTTGTTTGTGGCTGTTACGGCGGGCGCCTATCGCTGGTAACTAAAAAGGTGTCGTTAGTAATGGTTTTTGAAACATCATAAAGATGTCAAAGAGGCTGTTACCTGATTGTGGTTATCGGAGCAGGGTAATAGAGCGCGTAAACCGTGCTCGGCCATCGCCTTGTCCCTCACAGACAGTCCTTTGTAGGGGAAGTGTAGAGCCTAGGAACAAGTGGCTACATATTTGGTATCCTGAAAGGTACCAAAAAAATGGTGGTGTTAAAACACATGGAAACTGAATTTATAAGAGAAAAATCTATGACGTTTTTTTTAAACATTGCTTTTCTTGCTGACAGTACTTCACTTATTATCACTTCATAAGTCACCGAGCAGCCATTGTCACCGTTTATCTCGTAATTTTTGATAGTCACCAGTCACTTAACACTTCAAATTGTTACTGATAGTTGTTTATTTATTTTAATGGCACGTACCGACTTAAAGAGCATTCCACTAATAAAGGTTAGTGCACTCTCAAATGAATACGACGGTAAAAATACCTAAAATTACCCAATTATAGATAGATGTATCTTCGTATAACTTAATTAAGTTTGACTTTAAACAATGCATTGTAATTTGTAAAGGCGTAGTTCGCAATTTTATTTTTCCAACATTTTTATTAAAAGACTGCAGTGGAGCTCAAAAAGAGAGTTATGACTGTTAAATTAAGTAATATTATGTCCTATAACTTAAATTAAATGTGCAAGCACATTGTGCAAGTTTTATGAATACATTTTGTTGCCAGTAAAAGCAGAGAAGTAATAAGTAATATCTTTGGATCCCGACCCAAATGAGCACAGTGTGCAAAATGCAAATATCCGTAAAATATTGGAATCATTTCGACGATAAAAATGAACGGGTTCAACATCCTTAGTCATAATACAATAATATATTGATCGTCCCGGTTTTCATCACTCCCCCAGTCATATTCATGCTTGATTTGTCACTGGCATCAGCGAGCGGAAATTTTAATTTATGCGCTAGAGATTGTTTGTTTTTATGAGATTACTGCTTTTTGTGTTGCGACAAAAACTTGACTTCAATCGATCGCGGAAGTTTGTTAAAAAATGAATTGTGACCGATGCTCGTAACAGATGCTTCATCGATTTAAAGAACCGTCTTATCATTCGCTTTGTGCAAAAGAACAGTGACAATTCAATTCGTTTATTTCGGTTAGTGTCATATTTTATTTACATTTCAGTTACTGGCAGCGAATTTAAAAAGTCTTCGTAATCGTTAGTCGCTGGAATGGACGTTATGCCTTGGAATTTTAGTTATTTTAGACTTTGTAGACTGTACTTTAGCTATTCAACAGGGGTAAATTTAAATAGCTTCTTAATGTTTATGTGCGAGGCCATTCTGCAAAAAGCCTGAGCTACGCAGTAAGGCGTAGGTACGTATAGAGAGGAAATGTTAAAGATGACATTATTACCTACATATAGATCGACATGTGCACGATGATTTAATAGTATCTTTAGTTCACTTACTCAAATGACATTCATTAATCAGCCAATACCCGAATCTAATAAATGACGTTATACAACAAATTAGTAACGCTTGAAATTCTAATCTACGAAGAGTGACAGAGCGGAATCCATAGAACATCGGCGTAGTGCAGTTTTAATTAAAAACTTTTAGTTACTGCATGATTTGCGGCGTTTTCAATAATAATGATGGCACGGGTCTGAGTCGGAGGAATGACGGATTTGTGCCGATTCAAATCATAGCCAGTTAAAGGAATAAGAAAGATATGCATGGTCTAATTTCTCTGAGAGGACATGGATCAAATATATTGGTCTCAGTTAGGTACTTACAATTTAAAGTATTTACTTTGAATTAAGTGGTTATAAAACTCTGGTGTGGTGGGTTCACCTGCGTATTGTATCGTTTTCTCTTGCATATTGTATATTATTATCTCTACATAGTTTGCTGACGTCGTATAAGTTAAGTTCAGACTAACCTTGTATTCTATGACTATCCGTGACATTCTGTGTTGCAATTTTTACTTCCGCCTTTAATATGTTAAAACTGATGGTTTCAGAAAAAAAAATATAATACTTGTTTCACAATTGAAAGACAATTAATTAATCTTCTGTTTTTCTTGTACTGACAAAATCTTTAAGTACCTACCTATCTATTTGTATAGCTCTTTAAATCTTTTGTTACGACCGATCAACGTTAACAACCTTGATTTAGTCGATTGTTCAAGCCTTTCCTAAAATTCTTAATTTCGTTTTGTTTGTTTTCCAACGAAGAGTCAGCGATAACAATATTGATTGTTTCGTGGTCGAGCGGAAGTGGAAATTTGAACCCCGGCATGGCGAGCCTCCGACCGTGACCGAGAGCACAAATGTTTCATAGACATCGCCTCACGTTTGCTTTTTACATTGTTCTTTGTTTCAATAGATCCAATGAAAATGATACTTGGCCTCGGCTTCATGGTGGCTGTACTTTCAACCGCAAAACTGACTTAAATGGCGGTGCGCGTGAATTAATAGGTGATGTCAAAGTCACACAATTCAATTGATTAATTCTTCTATAGTGCATGTACTTGGTTATTGGTTAAGCGTACCTAAGTTTAGCAAATGATAATATTTCTTATACCAAGAATTAATGTTGCAACAGAACTACGTATGGAATAAAAACATTAGATGTAGATGTGTCATCTTGTGAACTCAGTTTTATTTTGATTGTTGACATGCGTGTACGTTTATGTCGTTTAAGTGAGTAAACACTCACATTTAAGATAATTTTGAAATGTACCTCTGAATACAATCAATATCATAGGGACCTGACTGAAACATCCATACTAAATAATAATGTTATTGATACGGCCATACATATCAATTACATAACAATTTAATACCTAGTTAGTCAAACATTCTGAATACGTCATCAAGTAACATCAAAGTATTCGTAGCGTAAATTATAAGCTAAAATATAGTAATAAAATAATTCTGAAAACCTAAAATTCTATAACATAAAAAGTGCAAAATGCAAAAGCTGACTCAGGCAAACATATCTTAAATACCGTGAGGTAATTTCTTTAATGTATCTCGCGTCGTAGTGAAACGAGCGGAGAGCAGGCGTGTCTTACAACACTTATCTAGATCTGAACGTTCCAAGAACACGGGACTCTGCTTCCAAATATCATGACTGCCGTCTTACAAATGAGAAAATTTCGCTCTAATTATTTATGAATGTGTTATCGTCATATCTCGGGAGCTCACGACCCGGCCCCCGTGCAGTGCGCACGACACGAGCAAAAGCGCAATTAGCAAAATGTGCCTTTCTTTGTTCTCACTCGCACGTTTTCCTATGCTCCCGACTCTGCGAATAATATCTAGGCGGGCAGGGATTCGCGAAATCAGCTGTCACCGTATAGTTAATAAACCTCCATTACATTCATTAAAGGCTATCAGGGTGGACAGTGGCCGTATCGAGACGTCGCGCGTCATGCTGTCGACACATAACAAAATTAAACGCGATGACGCTATCGCCGCGCGCGCATCGGCCGCTGCATCCCCAGCCTCGCGGGTCCGCGCTCACTTAATTGCAGAATGCGAATCAATGTCGATGATATTTAATCACTACGCCGAGAATCGCGCGACATCAACCCGTGTAATCCTAAATCTCGATATAGAAACGTCTGCATAAGGCATCCATAATAAATAACGCTTCAGATTATCGTATGATCCAATCGTAAATTAAGACAAGATACATAATTAAGGCGAATAAATAAAATGGTTGGCATTTCAACAGAAGCACGTTCGCTTTTGTATAAGTAGCTCTCAATTTTGAGCTATCCGCCCTTCTTTAATAAAGTATAGTTTGATTCGATGCGTTTAATTGCGATTCAATCGCCAATAATATTGAAGGCGGCGGAGGAGTGCGGAGGCGGGACGGGCACTCTGAATGTCACGACAAGATTTTTAATTACACTGTACGAGTAGATATCATCTAAGAACTACACTCCATGCCGCATGCGACGTATCATCTGGAAATTACAATTTAATTATTGTCATTTAAATTTCGATTTGGAATTGTTTTTAAGAGATCATTTGTGTAAGTTGGTATAATAAGCCTAATAGGTATATTCGCCACGGGCTGGGCAGAGAGTTCGTCCGCGCACGGGCATGCCAGCCGTGCCAGTCAGCAGTGCGAGGAGCGAGCGCGGGCGCCGAGTGTCGAATATGATCCAGACTTTATTTCCGTTCATCTAATGCGTCTTCGCTGTCGTCCGGAGGACAATTAAAAATACAAAAAGTGAAACGTTTGTTTCAGTCGTTCATTGTCTCCGTTATTAATAAATTCATTTTAGAGAGTTGAAGTCGACGTGTATTTTATTCGCTTTAAGTGGTTTCACATTGTTTTATATTTATGTGCGGTTATTTTCGGCGGAGACATTATAATGCAGTTTGAGGGGGAAGATGTAAAACGGCGCACTCTTGCTCCATTAGGGATATTTGAAACTCGGAGAGTGCTGTCATAAATTAACCTCAGTAATAATGCCTTCCAAAAATATCTATTGTTAAATTAAATATGAGAGCTCATATTTATGACGTATACAAGTAGATGAATAATTAGGAAGTTATCAAGTTTGTTGTAAAATTATAACCCTTCGGAATTGATATATTTGTGTCAATCGAGCCGCTATTTTGGCTCAAAAAGAATATTCACATTATTTATATCACGAATTATCGCATTCAAATTATCATTGTAATTGTTGCATTAAAGTTTATCTTGGTCTACTGCTCGTCGGTAAATAAGTAGTAGTATAAGGGTCTTTATGTCTAATGTGTAATAAGGTTTTTTGGTGTGTTACGAGCTGATGTTTGGATGTGGCAGGTAGCGTGAGGCGCGGGCACGTCGCAGCTCGCTACTACTGCATTTACTTTATTGCTCTGATATTTCACAGGTAGTGCTCTTAACTTCCATAGTTTCCCGCTTTTATAGTTTTGCCGGACGCGTTATGTGACTTGGGTTTCGTTCGCTGTCTTTAATGTCCATTAAACTAAGTTGAGTCACATCAGCGCTCATGTTTTTACAATTAATCATCTGACATATTATGATTCCCATTTTGTTAAGGGCAAAATCTAAATAAAAAAAAAAAACAAACAGAACTTTATAAAAAAATAAGTTTAACTTTACAGCAATGTTCATATAAGCGCGTGAGATCGCATAATATTCCTCGGTATTCTCAGCGTGAAAACAGAACAACAAAGTGAAACAAGATCCACTCCACTAATCCGACAAAAGCGAGCCTTGTATCCCTTCAAATTTATTTATAAGAAAACTCTCGGACAAGTCGTTAATACCTATAAAGTAGGGGCGAGAGTGGCGCGAGCGCGTTTATAACTCACGTACCGAACTTTACTCGCCGACACATAAAATAATAGGTGTAAAAACTAACACGGGAATGTACTCAGTGAGCGAGCGAGCCGAGAGATGGACGGCGCCCTCGGAGGACGCGCCGCTGCCGCTGCACGCCAACTAGTTGCACCGACTCCGCCACCCCCTCAGCTTACTAAGTAAAGCCAAGCCTCGTTGCTATCCCAAAACACAGCTTAATTTGGAACGTTAATCGTTACAACGGGGACCTATAAGAAATATATCTTGCATAAATCATGGTAATGAGCACCTTTCGAGCATTTCGTATCGCCATTAATTCAGATATCACTGCGGAAACAAACGTCGGTTTATCCTACCATCTGTGGCGCATGCGCGCGCCGGTAATCGTTAACCCCGAGGTGATATTATTTTGAATATCCATTTTCTTTATCGTTATTATTCAAATCATCCTTAAGCGGACGCCCTAGAGTCCGTTTCGAGAACTTTTTCATTATAGCTTGGGTTTAAAATATTGCTAAGATGTATGACACAAATTTGAATTCGAAACAGATATAACGTAGTGAAGCCGCGGGCAAAGGGCACGTGCGCTCACGCACCTTGCACTTCGCTCAGTTGGTGAGTCAGTAAGGCTCTACGGGCTTTGTTATTTTTTGTAACCCAACCTAAAAAAAGTAACAGCGTTGCCCTATCTTTAATTTACTTACCTAGCAAAAACCCTTAAATATTTAAGTAAATATAATTTTCTATGACAATATTTGCGTCTTCAAAAACCTGCTAACCCTCCACTGACCGAGGTCAATCAGGCATTAACAATACTCAAACCATAAATTTCTTTTAATAAGACACAAATGCTCCTTATTTTCGTTTTTGAGTCTCCAAAGAAATTTAAATAAAATACTTATCAGATTCGACAGGTGAAATATTTTTTGTTCACCATTTAGCTTCGCTGTAGGTTACGGATTAGTTGTTCTAATCGATACGGAAGAGGAAATGCTTTTATTTGTTTCATAATGTTAACGAAATTAACTATTTTCGATATAACTATTCATGACTTGTTTGTTGCCGTTGATTAAGTTCTTGTCGTGTTATGGTTGATAGCATTTTATTCCTAATGTATGGCGGTATCATGGTCAACAGTTGATATTTAACTGTGGCTTTGGCCACTGATTGAGTGATTAGTGCAGTGTATCGCAAAGTCCAGGAGTTGAGATTAATATTCATCGAGTCTAATCAGCCGCTGGCAGCCCACCCACGTCTGCCGTGGATGCAAATGCTTAACATTTTCTCCACCATCAGTGTAGCTATCATCATACTAATTTAGCGCAGCTTAGGCTACCAATAGACTGTGTGCAATAAATATTTAAGATTAATCCGATTGGGGACTACAGCTCGTTAGAATACTAACGATCACTAAAGAACTGTTCGTTTCTGTTCGCTTGTAAAACATTTATTATTGTGGGCATGTAGAGTACAGCGGAACTTGGTTAATAAAATTGCATTGACACTATCTTGATGGTAGTGCGTCAAGGGATTTCGTGTTCTTTGCGAATGGAATATTCATTACGGGCAAAAAGCTTACTTGAAACTAAGAAAACTATTTATTACATATATTCTCACTCACCTCACTTCATCATCTAGCCTATGTACGTCCCACTGCTGGGCACAGGCCTCCTCTCAGAATGAGAGGGCTTGGGCTATAGTTACCACGCGGGCCCAGTGCGGATTGGGAACTTCACACACACCATTGAATTGCTTCGCAGATGGTTTCCTCGCGATGTTTTCCTCCACCGAAAAGCTCATGGTAAATTTCAAGTGTAATTTCGCACATAAATTGCGAAAATTTCAGAGGCGCGAGCCTGGGATTTGAACCCACGAACCCTCTGCTTGAGAGGTCACAGGTCAAATCACTAAGCTACCACGGCTTTTTTTCGGTACCTCACTTAGATAAAGGAATTTAAACTTAACCATTAGTAACGAGTTGTTTTTTTAACCTCGAAGCTAGTAATGCACCAATTAGATCTGTATTAAATAATTAATTCCTTGAATTACTTGAATATATATTGTGCGAAGAGAAAGAATTAGGTACATTTTATTTCCAAAATAACAGTGTTAAGTATAAGTCTATTTTGATTCACTCGCAAGTGTTAAATGATTGGTTAGACTAAGTTAGCTAAAGGCACCTATCGAGTTACAAATTGTGTATCTAAGATCGATACCGTCGTAATGAAGAGGGCTTAGCATTTAAATACATTTGCATATTAGAATGCGCTCACTCCATCGGACCGCGGATTGAGTACCAGCACACAACGGGTTAGGTACGAGATAGTGACTACTGCGGAACTTGCTAGCCCGCTATTTCGATTAAGTGCTCTTAGTTTTGATAAACTTTATTAAAGTTATTAAGTCATCAAATTAATGATTGAACGAACTTACCTGAAGTATAATAATCTTTAAACCACGTATACAATTAGTAATTAGAAAGTTATGGGTATTTCCTCTTAAGTTATTACGCAGGTCGTTAAATACTTAGGATACGAAGGCAATTAACTAGCTTTGATTGTATCAAAACATGGGTTGTAATTGAATTAGACCCAAGTTTAAGATAAATGCACTTAGATCAATTATTTGCATTTTTAGAAAAAAACTACGTAACTGCAACAAAGGAGAAAAGTATTGAAATTAAAGTATATTTCAATTAGTGGAACGTTCTCTTGTCCTTCTTTTTAACGCTCTGTAATGTGCTATTAAAGCCGCCAACTTATAACCATTTATAAACTGTTTTATTGTAGTTATGTAGAAGTAGGTTGGGTAACCTATGAATCGCACAAACCCTTTGTTGCCCGAATTAGAATAAATAATATTAATAGCATTCAACGTGAATAATTCTTAGCACTATCCTAGGCGGTAACACCCAGGTAAAACCCAGGGGTTTTATTACTGACATAGAAAGCACACCCATGTATAAATGAAACATTTTTACATATGTATAGTTTCACATGCTAGTAGCTAGGTCGGCGATGCTCGGTTCGATAGCGACACCAATTAATATGCAATGCCGTAGCACTCGTAAACTAGTCACGAACATATGCCGATATGTCGGGGTTGCCATAGTTAGCCAACTATTTGTATAATTTCGTTTCAATTGGGACGTGGACTGGCATCAATCCTTTTTCGTGCGTTTAAATTGAATTTAAGAGACGGGAAGTATCAAGCATAGTTTGTACATAAGGTCAAGAGATGTTAACTGTCTATCAAAATTTTATGAAGCTAGGTTATAGCGACCTTAGCCATCCCAATTGGAAACGCGGCAACTAATTTCGGGATCGCAGTTTCCCATTTACGGTTTCCATAGGTCCACGTGACCCACTTGTTCATTTGCCTTCTTCGTTGCATAAAAAAAATTGCACGTATCGTCACACTTATTACGTCTATTGTCACTTTATCCATAGAAGCTCCAGCTCAAATACAGGAGGTATTGTCCAGCACGGTATCGGAATGGTAATGCAGTATCACACATCGGCGCGCCAGCCGCCCTGTATCGGTGCGATCTGCGCGGGCGCCGCCGCCCAGGCCGCTGCTGACTCCGCTTACCGTGACGTATAGTGTGCGCTTAATTATTCAAACAAGTTTAAAATTCAAAATTAAAAAAAAAAACAAAACGTCTTTATTGCGGTTATGGGTAATAAGGTTGATAAAGAGCTGTACACAGATAGGCGCCATATCCTGCCTGCTAGAGGCGTACAATATTCCTGGACACTAGTTCTAACATAATAAGATTAATTAAAATTGAAATAGCATTACATAATTCCATTTGGATGCATGATAAAGTAGGTATGTCGAATTTAATAAAATAACACAAAATAATAAAATAAAATAATTTTACATGTCAGGCAGATTCAATTCAAGCAATTACGTTACAAATTAAATGTCAATATAATAATAAATTTACCTAGCTAGTGGATTAGCAAAATCATACATAAAAAAAAGTCTGATAAACTATAGAAACAATTGTCAACCAACCAATTGAACAAATTCTTTTTAAACGTTAAAACAGGTAGCATTTTCATGTCAAGTGGTAAATGATTGTATATTTTTGCACACATGCATATAGCACTGTTTGGTAGAAGCGCCGATTTAACCGTGGGTTTTAAAATGTCGTGACCGTATTTAGTCTTTAATCTTTCCCTCGGTTGCCTTTTATCAAACAATGTAGGGTTGTTCCTAACAAACAGACATACCTCATATATATACTAATAATGGCTTACAAGATTCAGTTTGTGGGAGCCGATAGATCGATCGGAGGCATCTCTTCTGCATTCTAAACACTCTAATTATTTCGCCAGCATTGCCCCACAGAACCACTCCATAGCGCAAAATTGACATAACATAGCTGTGAAATGCTAAATTAGCAGATCTTTCGGAAGAAATCTTTTGGAGCCTCTTTAAGGGGTAATCAAATCGGCTTAGTTTCATGATTACATGATCCACATGATTTTGCCAGTTAGTGTGGCAATCGAGGAATATTCCTGAAAATTTAGTCCTCTTAACCATTTCCAAGTCACAGCCCTTATAGCTGACCTTGATTTGCGTTGCATTACCCTGTGCTTATTGATTAGCTTTATAATTTAACAAATCCAGTGAAATCATAAACTGACTACGACCTAAAATATGTGTCAATATATTGCCCGAAGTCAACTTTTTGCTTCGGAGTTAGTATGATGGTAGTAGGTACCTTAAACGAGTACGTTTCTAACAGCCTTTGGATTAGACGTTCTTATTTAAATTAGGAAATTAGTAGGTACCATAAATATACAAAGTAGGTAAGTTTTGATTGCGTTCTCTCCTTTCCCAGGATAATAAAGTCGACGGATGACCTGCCACGAACCCGCACTAACTACGAACAGGTAGGCTCCACTCGCTGACGTTAAAGCTCGCAACGCACAGCATAATAATTAGTCATTAGAAAGTAGGCAGCGAGGGAGTGGGGAGGCAGGAGGGCGCAGGGGGCGGGGCTCGTCTGTTTCAGCTTATCTGAAATTACATCTTTTATGGGTATCCGCGATTATACCGCGCTGCAGCGACTTGCGGCGCGTTACTACGCCTGGAAAACAACTCGGCATTACCATCGGTGTTCTGCTTAATCCGTACTATTGCTTTTTATGAGAATTGCTCCTACTTTCGCTCCTCACTTGTCTCTTTTGCCGCCCATTAAGTTTTCCCATAAGATCAAATGATAAGATACATCGATTGCCGCGATGGTATCGTTCTTTGTTGCGTTCCAATGTGATCTTTGTTTTGTTGCGACGGATAATTTTATTGATGTTTGATATCAATTGTACTTAGAAAATCATCTTTATGTAAAACAATTTACTTTTTAGTTGTCCACTTCAAAATCCAGTGTCTTCATAGTTAAATGTATCACTGTGGATATTATCATTAGATACAGTAAAGTGTATTTAGACAAACATGAATCGTGTTGGAAATTTATTCATCCGGCTGTCGCTGTTTAAGAGAAGACAGCGCCTTGTACAGCCCAAGATTGTTTGTAACACAAAAGCCCGCGTACTAACAACAGACAAACATTTCAGTGGAGTTAACTCGAATTCATAATCAAGTAATTTATGTGCACGGCGAATAAATTAGCCGCTCAGCCCGCGCACATAACTTACCCCAATAAATTGCCCAAAGCGGCCCAACTTCATTTTATCTCCAAATACTAATAAGTACTTGTACTACCTACGTACGTAACTTGACTTTTATTTACAATTTATTTTTTACCATTCTCACCCCGATATGAGTCTTTTACGAGCAACGCGATTACTACCTGATAAGGAGTAGCCTATAAAAACTGTAAACTGTTGTAAGTTAAGGGAGAGGTTTATGGAAATGTGGTTTATTTATTTTTATATTGACGAGCTTGACGAGTATCTTTTATAATACAAGCCACCTAACTAATTAAAATTACTATGTCAGTCACATCGCACTTCATAATTGACTTTCCTCATTATACCTATTCCACATTTAAAACACGTAGTGCGAAAATCACAGGACTCATGTTATAGGCGATGCGGCTAGCAACTAATCACTATTTTGATTCCACTTTCCACCTATACGCCCACAGTCATGCTAAACGTGGCCTTTAGGTCTTGTTACCTTGGGCTTTGTCTATATACCCCGTAAGGGATATATAGACGTGATTTATGTATTTATGTGTGTATGTAGGTAGGCGTTCCTTCCTGAGTTTTTTTAATTGCTTCGTTACAGCCAGTTACTTTAAACTTTGGGAGTCAAATTGTCTTCAAAATAATTTTAATTACGTAATTATATTTAGCTTATTTATATTTTAACAGTTACACTCTATTAGACCGTTGTATGATTCAAATTCGGGTTGAACGGGAAATATAGAAAACCAATTACCTTGTTTATGTTGTTATAGGCAGCAAAATAGCTTGGCAAGTTTTTTTACTTATTGCTTTACATATTTCAGCTCTGTTCACGTATCGGGCAACACCTGCTTTGCATAATAGGCGTCACGTCGAGAACCCTAATGTTTTAAGTGTAAATTTCGCCATTTAAATAAGCATACAGAATTTATAATAATTTAGTACAACCATGCGTACTGCTTTTGAGTAAATTACCGTAATTTCAATACTATAAAATGAAGGCATCGACAGCTAATTACCTATGTAGACTTATAACTTTTACGTACAGTATTACTTACGTAAATTAACCATTTTATCGTAAGTATGTAATTAAATAATGTTTTAGAAAGAAAGAAAGAAAGAAAAAGTTTATTTATGACAGTCACAGTACTTTTTAGCTTTTTTGTATACATTTAAGTTAAACTGGTACTTCAATAATTTTATGTTAAATAATCTAAGTAAATGTCGCAGTTGATAACGCCAACTGCAGGACTAAAGGTACAAATTGGTATAATTTAAACCCGTTTCACCCTACAAAAATTGTCACGGTGTCCAAATTGTCCAATAAAAGTAACAATAAAATTAACATACGCCAAAGCGAGGTGTCAGGCCGCAGGAAGTATAGTGTAATTTGTAAGCTTTGTGATTAATAAAGTGTACTAAGTGTGACCCGAATAGGACAGATTAGCGGGCACTTTATCACTTCTATTCCGAGTTAACGTCGCGTGACGGATCTCGTTCCGAACTCATAAAGAGTCCAAAGCAAATAGATAGCGCCGACTTTACGCTGGGCCCTTTTCCACTTGCCAAGTTTAGAACAAGTCGGACCGAGGGTCAGCGCGGGTTTACTCGACATCACAATTATTTATAATCAAATTGCCACTACGGTAATTGTGTTTGAGTGACTTGGAATTACTATAGACTTTGTTGAGATCGTTGCAGTACATTCACGTAATAAATAATTGTTATTGCCCGCTATTTCATGATTGATAATTGATTTTCCCGCGATTTCAAACAAAATCACAGGCTATATTTGCGAAATGTATTCAAATGTAATTGTCAATCCACAACTAGTTCTATTATAGTTTGCGCCGCGTAAGGTGCCATATGTAATTGCATAATGTGTAAGTCTAACTGATAAGAAATTTCCAAGTTAAGTAAAGACAAGTATACCTCCTTAAGTGTAATAGCGCCTGTTATGTAGTTTGACGCCTATTTTGTCCCTATACAAGTAAACATGATAAAAACGCTATTCCATGAGTCGTAAGTAAAAAGCTTACTCTTACTGATATAACCTAAGAAACACTTAAATCGGGAATCTCCGTTAAAATAATCAATCTTGTTAAGGTGACAGTAGTGCCATATGTAGGGCTAGTCGGGCACAGTGTAAAACAACCTTCGGCTAACGCCTTCGGGCAGATTGATGGAATCGTTGTGGTCTTATACGAACAAAATGCTTATAAAATAGCCCTTATCGGATCTCGAGGTGACCTTTCGTGAATTACTCTTAACTACCAACTGCTAGTTAATTTTCTTTTTAAAGTAAAAATTAAACTAAAGAAACGGTGATGTTCGTATTCACACCAGACTGCGTCAAAGGGAGGATTATTTTATTGCGTATAAGACAAGTACCTAATTTAGTTATCAACTCAATTAAAGTAAAAATTAATTTATATTTTTTTGCAGTTTCCATCTGATTGTTGATTTTTTTTTAAATTAAGAAAAGTATTATCAAATTGAGACGGCTAAAAAAAGAAAGAGCAAAAACTTTCAATATTTCGTTTATTTAGTGAATACAATTGATTTAAAAATTGTTGCCGTTTACTTAACCATGATGATTAACAATTTCATAAAACTCATACAATTTATCAGCGAGACAACGCCACAGCCTTATCTTCAGGAATAAGTCACGTTTCTCCCCCACCCCCCACAAGCTTCCTTAGGATTAGATATGAACAGGCCAGCAGGCAGTCTCTAATTTACATAACATTTTCTGTCATTTGCTTATCGCGCACATGACAAGTCACGCGCATTCCTTGTACTTGAATAATTTGACAAATATTATAGACAGAGGTGGTGGTGAAAAATTCAGGAATGCCTGGAGATACGGTGTTGCATCGGCGAGCCTGAGGAAATAAAGTTAGAGTATGAATAAATAAAGAACAGACAGGTTAATTCAAATCAAGTTGCCAATTAGGACTCTTTGCAATTTTATGCTAAGCTATTAGACAATTCTCCCTCAATGACACCAATGCTACGAATAACAAAATATTTACTAGTATAGAGAGTGCTCATTGTAGAAACATTTGAAGAGTTCGTTTTGTGTACCTAATTAAAATTCAATAAACATTATAAATGCAAAAATAACTCTGTCCTTCTGGTTGTTATGTTTTCACGTTTAAACTACTACTGAACTTAGATATTTACTCGTAGTCGAAATATGATATAGACATAGTTTCAGTCCCGGTTATCCCGGAAAACACTACTGACCACATATTTCACGGATTAAAAACAATATGAACCCCCTCAATAATATCAAATAGGTTACTTTAAGTCTATCTTGTGATAGAAAAATAAACATTTTGTCAACATCGATCGACTTACCACTCTGCTTTAAGATGTTTTATTGATCTTGGCGGAGAATTTGAATAATCGGTTGGTGTTCAAAGCCAGGGGTATTATATGATAATAATTTCACGCTCGGGAGCCCGCACCGGCTGCATACCCTCCCCTGTATTGCCAAGTGTTCGTGGAATGTGTGAAAAATTATTCTTAGTACAAAGTAATGTCAAATATAACATTATAGTAAAATATTATCGTATAAATTATATTATCGTCACGTTAAAACAAAACAGTTAATTAAAACTTTATGAAGATTATCTATTTGTACATGCATAAGTTTATAGCAGAAAAAACTGATCGTAATCGTAACCGTAAAAATTTGTAAAAATGACGATCCGCACTTTCAAATCACTTTTAATGAAGGTGTGCGTCGTCACTATTTTACTATTGTTGGATATAATATGCTGAAAATAAACGGAGGTTCCTAATTTTAATGATATGTTTTTGAGTGACAACCGTATTGAGACGTCGGCATGCTCTGCAGTATAAGTTTTCAGCAATTTCCATTTTTACAAAGTCGAAGAATAACTACTCGTATTTAAAAACAAGTAAGTTCACAAATAAGAAAGTGCTTAAATGATACATTGTGTGTTAATGTGTTAAGTCGTTTAGAGAACGGATCATAAAGTTATAGCGTTTAACAATTACAAGGTAAAGCGATGCTCATAAAATTAATTATTCATAACAGTGTTGTTTTTAGATGGCGTATCGGCGTAACGTGTAATAGTTAATTTGTTAATAAAACTAACTGACACCACGGTGAGTGAACATCACGCGCCATCCCCTTCAACCTGGATGTAGAAGCTACTAATCATAATGGGTTATGGGCGGTTATGGCGGAGGGTTCCACTCATAGTCTGTCCTCCTTATGAGTACGTGTAATATACGTGTAAACTAAATTGATTTTAGTAAAGCATTCGAGGCGTTTAATGCGGGGTGAGTATAAGGTGTTACTTTTCATTAATTAGTACTTACTACGTTACTACAAACTACTACTACATACGTACGTTACTAGAAACTGTTTTTCAGTTACGATCATTGAATGTGTTGTTGTTGAGTTATTTATAGTTCACTAAGATATTTTGACGTATAGGAAATCTTATTTAAACCAAGAGACAAAGGAGACAGAATGAGAAAGAGGAAAGTAAGAATTCTTATAATAGTTTGCGAAACACACAGATACACACTCCGAATAAATCTATTGTGTTTCAGGCATTTTATACTTATTCATTCTTTATTGCGCATAATTAGTTTAACCTGTCTTATTCAAATTACAATTTCATGCTTCAAGGGTGAGGCTATTTAAATTGATAAATGTTTGTGAAACGCCTCGTGATAAGCCTGAACTAGATAATTTATACACTTCCTTTTAGAATGATAATGCTCGGTCTTTGTGTTAATAATACACACTTAAAAAGCGAATAGCTATAAACCTATAATTAACAACGAACTTCATGCACCAGTAAATGTAGACATTAATTTCCACACTAGTTTATCTATTTGGGCGCACAACCCGCCTTTATCTGTCATCATTCTCCGCGTGTCGAGAAGCAGACAATGACATTCGTGGAAAACACGACACGTTACATTAACCTGTACACGTAATAAACAAGGCCGCTTTTTCAGTAGTCTCTAAACACGCGTTACGCCGTTTCCGTAACGCGACTCGGGTGGGTGGAAGGCGACTTTACGTATTGCGCTTACTCGAAATTATTTTAATATGCAAATAAGAAAATGTGAAGGAGAATTCTGTTTCGACGATGTGGGTAAAGTTGGTTACGCAGACGTATTCTTTAAATTAATGGCAAAGCGAGATTAGAGTACCTACTGGTAACTGTTTTACATGGAGCGCGCTACACGGCGGGGCTCGCTCGTTTGTTCCGAGAAGTAGACAAATGAAAGCACATAATTACTAGGCCGCCCCGTTCTAAATGCAACA
The DNA here is from genome assembly GCA_963854515.1 of Pandemis heparana. Lineage (NCBI taxonomy): Eukaryota > Metazoa > Arthropoda > Insecta > Lepidoptera > Tortricidae > Pandemis > Pandemis heparana. The sequence goes on along the minus strand of OY978008.1, from coordinate 10,494,764 downwards.
AGGATTACAATTTGCATATGCGTTAACAAGATACGCGTATGGCATTTATGACTTTCATATTTAAATAAGACTTACTGGAGCTGACTTGCGTCGTGCTTATATAAGTCACGATGGGAGGTTCTCATTTACTTCTTTATTTTTCTGCTACTTAATAGACTATGAAAGTTTTTTTACGCTGTTCCCAATTTAGCGGATGTCGGGGCAGTAGGGCGGCACGGGGCAGTCCGAGAGCTGTCAGTAAGCTGCGAATATGAAGTGATGGATGAACTCCACGGCTGCTTTGCATACAATGGAAAAAAATAAAAAGAGCTCGGACACGTTGCTATGAACGCTAATTAAAACCGCTATGTCAGTTTTATGTCGTTTTGTAACTTCCCATATCTTGACAAGGTAAATTTCGAGCGTTATTTATTGCTCAGTGAACGGATTTGATTCTGATTTCTAGTGCCTCGTAAATTGATGCCGCTATGTTGGTAATTAAAGTGTACTGTTAACATGCAAATGTTAAATAGCACCGACGTAAGAATACGTGTAGGTACCCAGACTATAGAATATATTTATTTTATGATCTGTACGCAGCGCGAGGAGAGTTTGGCGTATCTGATCTAATATTTCACAACATTTGTATTCAAAGTTTCAACTTCAATAAATAATCGTTGGAATAAACGTTTTTGCTGCAACGCAACAATGTGATACCCGTATGTTATTTGCTGAATCCCATTAAGCATTTAAATATGTCGGGTTGATGGTCGGGCGCGCGGTAAATCCGCGCTGGATCCTGATAGAAGCGCGCGTTAGCTTTTTTCTCGTCAGGAATCGAAGCGTAATTATAGCCAGTGCACCGATTAACATCTGTCGACTATAAAATAAAAGCAGATTATAAAGGGTTCAATCATTGTAATTATTCTTATCCGTCGGATGCTCTCAAAGACCTCACCGGCTCTCGACGTGCTCCAGGATAATTTTCCCATAATTCGCGAGAAAATCAAACTTATCGTATCCATCGTACCCGTCTATTAAGCAGTCATATTGTCAGCGAATTTGATATTTTAATGTCCGCATGCTTCGTATTTAATAGTTAACTTAATTATACAAATTAGTTGTATTGAGCTTGTAGCCTATCTGAGTTACGCAACTTTTTATTTAACCACATGAAAATTGTTGATTAATTTCTATTTAAATCTTGTTGGAATACACTAAGGTATTTTCGTTAAAATATTTGACTATTTGCACTTAAGGATGTCAATTTATACTCATCGAATCTAAATTTATTCCTTCTTTAAATTCTGATTTCTTTGGGTCTAGTTGTACCTAATTATGTAATGTTGCAATTTCAGTGATTCCCATGGCAGCAACAAGGGCGGGCAAGCACGGTGGAGTCACGGTGGAATTACAGCAGGTACATAATAGATTACAGTGGTATTCGTAGAGCGTTCCCAATCACGTCGGTCAATCGGCTTCAATCGCTGGCAATCGTAATGGGGTGTTACGGCAGGACTGTGTGAACGCAAGTGAGCCGCGCCGCCGCGGCTTCCGATGCTTTTGTAAAAACAGCTCTTACTAACAGAACGATTATAATATATTAGTAGGTCTTTAATTGTGCCGATATAATTACGGCCGTGGGCTGAGCATACGTGACGATATCCCGGCCGCTCGGCCCACGCCGCCGAGATATTAAGAGGAATATCTCAAGAGAGCCGATCGAATGTTTCGCGATAATGAGCGGCGGCCACGATCGAAGTGTCATTAGGAAGTCGTAACCGTCGATGTGCGCCCTTAAGTAATGTTATTTAGTCCGTAACGGCGAAGATTAATGTTCATAATTATTGCACGCGTTGTCCGGTAATCTTCGTCTTGCTGTCTGAGTTGTACTTACATCTCAGTACGTAGTTGCTAATAGATCTTTTTTCTATCAATTGTTCATGTCGTCGATAATCTAAGTTCAATGATAAAAACACCCACGCGTATCTACATTCTAAATTTAGTAATAGGTAAGTACGATATTATTTTAATAGATATGTAAATTACAACACTGTCGGTCTCATTTACCATAAGCGTAATTTTATGAAAGCAGATAATTTAATTTCATCTGGTTTAAAATACGTAGAGACAGTTACATAATAACGTATTTCTTGTGGTTGATACACTTCGGCCGAAAGGAGAGGCATTAGAGGTGATCAGTCGACGTCGGCGCGAGGAAACGGGGTAATTTTCTAATGGTTCGATGAGGTGACAGTTACCCATCGTGGGAATCGAAGCAATGGCTACTTTGTTACACTTGAGGCTCGGCGTAGGTAATGGGAACTGACGGTCAGTACGAGCTCTATTTAAACTAAATACATTATTATTTACCAAAATCAAGGTTTTAGTATATAAATTAAGTAAAGCATTGTAATGTATACTTTATTGATGTAATCGATTTCTAATCTACTTATAACTTACCTACATTTATTTGGTTGTAAGGCTTTGAAATCGATCATTCAGGCAATATACAGCGTATTTACTTACAGCGTAATTTGGAATATCATTAGGGACACACAAATCACCAAGACAACAGTATACGTAAATAAATAAGTATGTAAGTACCTACCTAAGTAGTTTTGATTGAATATCCAAATGCCTTTTCAAAGTATTTAATTATGTACCCAGGCGGCGCCTGATTACAGGGCAGGTTATTAAAACTCGCCCGTGGCTCTTCATTCTGCAAGAGCGCTACAAATAAAGGGACAAAATTATAAAATTAATCCTGATAGGGCGGCACCTCTCAGTCGCGACATAGGTACTCGTCCAGATAAGGGAAAAGCATCGCTCGCTTATAAATGACTCTTTATTAAACGTGAAAGGAGAATCGTCGCGCGTCGGCTAATGGGCCGATCATGCGCTCCCATTAACGATTATTTAATATTCAAAAGCAGCCGACGATAAATCACGATGCCCGCCATACGCTTCTTTGACTACACTCTGCACTTTTGTTCATTCCTGTACCTCGTTTTGTAAATTTCAAATGTTTCAAACATAATTAATTTCTGCTCGAAACACCTATTTAAAAAAAACTTTCAGCTTGTCGGATGTCCAATTAAAGCGTCGATGCGACGTAAAATAGATTAAACTTTTACAGTGTTGCTATTATGAGCTTTAAAGTGTTGCGAATGGTACCTACAGCGTGGCGTGGCACTAGTTGACGCTAGCTAGTGGGCCGAGTGTGGCTGCTCGCGATAACCATCGGAATATCTTCCAGAGAATGCAATTTCAAACTTATATGGCAGCCGACGATGCTATAACACTTGTTCCGTCAGATGTCCGCCGCGATAGGGCTCGCACGATCGCTCTCCTCTTTGGCGGAACGGTTATTAACGCGACGAATCGGTTCACTTCTTCTCGTCTCCTGAGCTAGTTTTTATGGCATTGTATTGTTATCATAAATACACATTACGTAAGTTTAGTCACCCGCGCCTCGAGTAACCCAAGCATGATTTTGTCGCGTATTTATGGACATTGACAGTCGAAACTGTCAACCAAATGCAGAGACCAATCGTTATTTAAGGTAAAACTTTGCCGCTACTACAACTGAATCACGATGTTTAACCGCTTTTAACCCAACGCCGGTAGAATGATTCGATAGCTTGTAATTGCAAAATGTTTTGTTAAACATTTCGGCTTTGTTAAATAAACATACTGCTGGTTAACACTGATCGATAAAACAAAGAGATCGTGCTTGTGTATCTTATCACCTAACCGTGGCGTGGCCTTGCGAAACCACTTGCTTTTTTGTGAACAACTGGCAAAACAATAATTCGTACCCTTGCGCGACTGAACTAATAACAATAAAATAGAAAGGCTCACGAACGCGGGGCGGCGACTGGTTCAATCAACGCGAGTCAGATTTATTTTTATGAAAATTGGCATAAAATCGGGCGGGTCAGCGGACGCAGTGGCCCCACGAGACCGCACGCCCGACCGTTTACTGCATATCGTTTCCTCGCAAGAGCCGGCCTCTAGCCCGTCGTCGCTCGGAAATATTGCCAGCGGTCATAACTTTTTATATGCAGCGATGACACTGCAGAAAGTGGCGGCTGTCGCTTAGATTGCTTAGAGGAGTTCTTACATCCCGATCAAAATAAACCATTCTTTGTGTTCACTCTTGTCATTAAATAGGTACGAATAGATGATATTTAATTTGTAATTACGAGTACGTACTTTAAATACGTACGTACTATAAATGGATCACAGGGAGCTAAGATCAGAATCGAATTAATATTTGCATAATATATGAAATGGAAATAAATAGTTACAAACTTTTTCGCTGATAAACAATCTTTAAATACTCGCAACCTTGCTGTTTTGCAAGCTTCATCATTTTATGCTTACAAATTATTTGATACACTTAGTTTCAAAGTTGTTAGATTTTTGTACTATGTGAAGGTGCATTACGAAAACCAGCTGTGTGTACGATAGTTTCGAACTATAAACAAAATGTTTTTTTCTAGTGCCAGCTTTGTCTCACCCCAGACACCATTGTCACACGCGGACCGCTCTCGCCGACGCGCCGCGCTTTCGATGTTGTGTTGATGTGGCGAGCGGGTGTCGCACTCGTAAAGCCGTTCCTCTATTATCGTCCACTCCACGGAACCCTTACCTTGGGGTCGCGCGAGTATTCCAACACTGCATAATATCTAGATTGCTTATTGACGACCGATAGCTACTATTGTCAATTTCTTGAGCGCCGTTTGGACCGGAGTTAAGTCAGCACCTACTCATATTACAATTTCGTGGTGTCTTTGTAGTAGGTATAAACTACTGTACTTACCGTACAAGTATCATAGTAGAAAAAAACCTAAGAAATAATTTACGTAGTAGGTACCTATGTAATTTGCAAGTTTAGTTCGCCTCTACTCGATAAGAAAAATTATATACAAAGAGGTAATACTACTTTTCCAATGTTGTGATCCTGCTTAAGTAATGGCTTAAGAGCTCATTGAGTTATTGTCTAGGCAGCAAAATCACTGTATTTAGTTATGTAGAGCACAACAACTCAATCTGCCAGTTTGGCAACGGGCAAGTACTTAACTAATTCTGCTTTACAAAAGTTTCATAATAACAAGAAAGCCACCTTGCTTTTTGTCACCAATTTCCATTTAAAGAACTTTAGACGTAACTGGTTACCGAATGAAAAAGAAGTTATAAATCGCATACTTTAATCAAAACGTTCTCATGGCACCGGCGGGAAACAAAGCACGACATAAAGTTTTACGTGTAACATAAATCTAGAAGTTATTCTCGCGGGATGATAAGGTGCGATGGGAGCCTGCACCGCAACTCTTCCATGAGCTAGGGACGGACAGATTGCTGGAAGTTTACAATCTACGCAGATTTAGATTCCGGTGTCGGCTTTGTAAATTATATTTACTCATGTTTATGAGCTTTGTAAGGTGACCTATGTTTTAGAATCTGCTTGAAAACTATTTACTGATACAATTAAGACCTAATGGGGATGAGGCTTTAGGTGTCTGTATGAGGGTGGTTTTACTTTTATGTAGTTTGAATGAAGATAACAATGAAACTCACTAACATTTAACATTTAAAATTGCGGCTAATCATACATTTCTGCCTCGCCTTCACCTGAATACGTTATTCGTGAAACGTGCTAAAATAATAACGAATATGCCGCAGTCGCGTCCGTCCCATCACCCCACCGGCTCTATCCAAAAGAGTCGTATTTCTAGTCGATATATTCAATAAAGCTTACCCACTTCTACTATCTCCCGACCCGCGGCTAAATCCAACTTTTCAATCTCGGCGGTTATCATTTTACCAAAGCAAAGCGAATCTTCCATAATATTTGCTCGTCTGAGGCGCGTCTTCGAATTTCATATTTATTTGCGGGAGCAAACAGGCCCGGGCCCGCACCCACGCCGCCGGAACTGATATTATTGTGCATTCCGTATAATATTGTTTGTTATTTGGCACATTCTATGTTTGTCTTCGTCTTTCATATGAAAGGGGAGCTATAGACGTGCAAACAAATGGGTGAGAAACTTCCTCGCACTTCGACTCGAGTATCGGAAAATGCTTTTGCTATCAAATGTAAATTTTATTCTAGCGTGGCGCGTGTCAATTCTTTTAACTCTCCTCAGGTTTTCAAATGTTTTTCATTTCAGTGATATCATAATTAAAAACAAAGCCCCTAATCTAATTTATTGAGCATATGGTTTTCATTTAGGATTCAATTCTAAAGTTTGATCGGTTCCAACTATGAAAACACTCAATAATTCCGTTCTCCAATTTAGATGAATATTTAGTGCACCTGCATACACTGTTAATTTGGATACTCGGTATTTGTAGTATGTGGTTTCTAGTAATAGGCAACTAAAATTACGTTTTTAACTTAAATTACAGACATTATTAACAATATCGTTACAAGTGGCTGCATAAAGCCACCACCATCTTACTCGCTAATCTTGTCGCCAAGCAGCAGTGCTTGCGTTGTTGTGTGAAACCGGTGAAACAACCGGTGAAATTACTGGCGCATGAAGTTTTCCATCTCAGCTCACTAAGCTGGTAACGCTTCTACAATCCTTTGATGTTGCGGATCTCGTTGGGTGGTGGTGCTCACTTACCACAAGGTGACCCACTTGCTCGTTTGTCACCCTATTTCATAAAAAAAAAAAAGTCACACCCAAAACTGAATTTTTCGATTGACTCATGGTGCGTTGGTAACAGACTTCTCAAGTGCGAACTGCCGCGTATATCCGATGTGTACTCGCCACAAAGTCCTACCATTGAAACTACAAAGCGTTAAATCACTATACGTGATCATAGAAGCGCAAACATTGTACGTTCAGAATATGAAAGAGAGCAATCCATTAAACCGGTGCGACGTGAATGGCGGCGGGCGGCCTCGGAGACGCGACTCCTGATAACCCATAATACGCTGATATTTTTGCGTTGCTCATATGTCGGAAGTAATGGCTTGTGCTGAGATTCGGCTAACGTTGATACGCGTATACAAAAAAAAAATATCACCCGTCGATGGTCGCACCGTACGCGGTACTAAGGTTGGGTGCTGTAGCAACCGTACTGTGCTTGGTACAGGCATGATTTACAAAAACAATAAACGGATCGCCTCTACCGCTTAATCGCTTAATTTGTGATATTCAATACGTCGCACCTTAATATTTATGTGGTCGTCAGAAATTAAATATCAGGGTAAATATTTGCTTTTAACAAAATCAAAACATCTCCTGTACTAGGCAGTATATAATGTTCTTGATGTAATTATTGCTGAATGACTGAATTAGTTATTGAGAACAATTAAGTTTTAACAAAATGAAGTAGGTATACTCATAAAATATCGGTACACCTTTTGTAGAGAGCGAATTTAACTTTGTTTATTTAGGCATGTCCTCAATGAGCTCCAGCCGAAATTGTAAAGCATAATATATTATATTTGGCATATAAAAGGCTCGCTTATCTAAGGGGTTTGACTGGAAACGAACATAAAGGGTGATCCTCTGTGACAAATACCCTGATATACCGAGCGACAGTCGTAAGGGAAATATTTTTATAAGATGAAACATTATTATTTCTGGGGGCTGCGAGATCAGAAGTTGCTGTTATGGATTTGGCGGCGACTTCCCTCGCCGGATTGTGGTTTTAGTACGGCTTTACGTTTATGGACTGTAAAGCCAAACCGAGCCCATTAACTTACGGAATTATCTATACGCACGCGTCGTACAAATATCGTTTTGTTTCGACACAAATAGCAGACAATCGGAACGACGCGAACCAGAACAGACTCAGAACAGGAAACGGTGCAACAGTAAAAGTTGTTAATAAAACAAATGCACGTTAAGCCTAAAATTGGACAAGTTCAATACGGAGGTCGTTAGCACTATAGGAAATTTATCCCTTACGGGTATAACACTGAAATCCGTTCGTTGTATTCAGTGTCATTAAATTTGGGGGGAGTCGTGGAGGGAAAGTGCACTTTATGCGGGAAGAGTAAGGGTGTGTTTAGATTAGTGCGGCGGGTGCCAGCCAATCAAAACATACAAGCAACATATTGATTCCGAGAAGTGTCGCTGTTAACGTGGATGGAGGTTGAAGCTGAATACATTAGGCAGCGGCGTAATGAAGTCTCGTTGCTTGTAAACAAACAGAGCGAGCTTCGGGCGGCTGCGGGGGCGTCCTGCTCACCAACCTACAGTAGGCCAGGTGCATTACGAATTACAATTGTATAAGTGTACTAAGTGTATACTACTAATTGTATAATTGTATACCAAGCGTTATTTTAATTAAGAAATGTTGTATTATGTTTAGTGTTTAGTGTTTATTTTTAGCTGTTATATTATTTGTAATTAATCATTTTTTTCAATGTATTTATGTATGTATCACCCTATGGTCCCAACGGAAGACCAGCGCTGGCTGCAAGGCCAGCACATGCTGAGTTGGGACCATTTTGTGACAATTTATGTATCTGAATGTATAATGTGTTTATTTATTTAATGTGTGATTGTCATAAATAAACTTTTTTTTCTTTCTTTCTTTCTTTAAATAATCTTCCATGCTGGTCCGGGATCTGGGAGTAAAGTAAAGATACAGAATGTACCAGTTGCTTCTCTTCGCGCGCAGATGGTAAAAGGCCATCGAGGGAATGGGCGAAAATCTTAGGAATCATGTTATAGGCGATGTGGCTAGCTGTCACTATTTTGATCCCCCTTTCCACCTTTTACGCCCATAATCATACTAAATGTGACCTTCAGACCTTGTTACCTTAACGTCTGTCTACCCTGTAAGGGATAAATACGTGATTTATAAGAAATTGTATGAATAAGAAAATAACGTATCTGACACTGATTTTTTAATCTATTAAGATCGAATAAGCTAAGATCTGAAATTTCAACAAAATACATTTTGTAAAATGCATTAGAATTTGACCACTTAATGTTGGGTCAAAACAATTCACGCGCCTCAAATGGCTGAATGCATTAAGGGACTGATACTTAAAATACCATCCATGTAAATACCATATGTTCTTGTGAATAAATGATTGATTGATTGATTGATTGATTGGTAAGCATTTCTTCGCCAACCAAGCAAGACAATAAATTTACACAATGCAAAGTAAAAAATACTGAAAAAACTTGTGTTAGCAACTGTATATAATTGTATAGTGCTAAAACGAACAGGTATTCAAATTTATCATTGCACCTGCTCAGATCTGTTCTTTTCTCCGGTCCGTTATGGTTGCCTGGTAGAGATCGCTCTGTAGCGATAAGGCCGCCTATTGTTACCATATTACTTCTGTATACCTTTTTTCTGTTTTGATTGTTATATTATATGTGGTGTTCAATAACGAGTTATTGTATTGTATTGTATCTTTTAAGAATATTTAATTATCAATTACCTTAAATTCGTTTTGATACATCTTTGGTCATCTATCATATGGGCTGGGTGACATAGCCCAATACTCGCTCCCAATCCCAAATAATAAAAAAAACTTACGGTATTTAGTTTTACTACGAGTTAGCCTACTGTACCGCCGTGTGCGCTGCGCGAGGAGGTGCGACTCGCCCCGGGCGCGCGCGCACCCGCTCCCGCTTACAGGATTTCTATTTCCACTACAACGTCATGTGTTAATTAACTGCTCGCACCTAGGATATTGAGATATCGCTGATGCCACTGTTGTTATTAGCTGACGAGGAGCTTTATTGCTTGCCTAACGCTAGCTCCTCTAGTCACAGAACACGCCTCTATTAGATACATGTATTGTCTGCTCTATATTAAACTCTAAGCTGCATTAACTGGATTGACAAAGCTTCTCTGAAAACTGATTTAAAATTCTTACCCCATACTACCATATAACAAGCTTCCATTCAAATTTCTCATCCTGACTAAGCTTAAACTTACACTGTTCAAACTTCAAAAACACCTGCGGTGAATGAAACCGTAAAATTCTCGGAATTTCTTTATATCGCTCCATTCAAAACTTTAATTACTTTGCATCTGCCTTCAGCCTTATTGTTTCATAACGAGAATACTCCCACATTATCGTGGCTGTGAATGTCTTGGGGCTAAAAAGTCACTTTAACACCATTAATTTATAGACTATTTAGAGCATATGTGGACGTGGATTAACTTCATTGCATAAAAAGGAATCAGAAGTGGGCATTGTTTGTGAGGTGAATTTAAGCCTGTGACACATCTTCATAGGCATGCCAGTATTATGGGTGTTCTATTTTACGAAAATAAACAAGATTATTAAAGAAGAGCCGTTCGGAAACCACATAAAGTGATGCGCCAGCTGCCGCTCACCGCGCGCTTTATGATGAAAGAAGTGATCCTTAATACTGGCCCACTGTATCACGTTTCCTGTTATGACTTCAGTTTTTAATGAGCCTTTGTTGTTTAAAAAACGCTAACAGCTCTAAATGCGTCCGTCGACAAAAACAGATAATAAAACATCCACATAGCATTTAACTTTTATTAAATTATGTTGAAGTTATGTCGTTACCTTGATGTTTTATGTTATGTTTGTTTTATTGTTTTTAACGTAAAGGTTAATTTTACAATGTAAGTTAAGGGTTTTTTTGTAAAGTTAACACTAATTAATTCTCTTTAAAGAAGAGCATTTACCAAAAAAATATTGAGTGTAAATGGAGACTCCAGCGGATCTACATATAATACTGTTATAAAAAAAGTTTTTTCTCTGTATATTCAGATGGCATCAATATTTTGATAATCCCATTCTAAAAGTTTGCTTCCAGTTAGTGCTGTAAGCATGTACCAATTTTTCTACAATACTAATGCAACATTTTGGCTGTTTTCCTTGTCATGTGGGTTTACAACTATACGTACATAATATATATTGTACATCATCGCCTCAGCAGTAATCTTTACGACGCGTCAGCCGCGGGCAACGGGCTAGCTGGTGTGCAAATAAATTCACAATAAACAGATTTATGCCAGACGAATCATTTTGTACGTAGCACGAGGCGCCATAACCCCGTATGTGGTCTTCTCTGGTATATACTCGTATCATGCAAATGGAAAACCGAGACGAATTGCTCGTAAAGCTTGCTATTTGTTCTGTTTACGATAACCGCAGTTTTATAAAATTTTATCGTGTGCTGCAGGAATGTGCCGAGTGTCGCGTCGGCGATGTGTCGCGTCACTCTCGACATGTTCGCGTTTGTTTCACGTGCGTCTCTTTTCTACTGGTTTATGGCGGATCTTCACTTTGCCCAATATCTTTGCCGACTTAGAGACGCCCTTACAACGCATAAATCAAATAAAAAACATTCATGATAATCTCTCTGCATTACACGTATAAATTTGATAGATACCCTAAGCAGTTTAATACATTATTAATTCTTGTTACGGGCTCTAGAAAAGTATGGATATTTTATAACAAAATAATTGCACAAAGCAAGTGTGTGAGCTGTAAACAAGCTTTTGTCTTTAACATCATTTCTGCTGCCTATAATACATTTGGCATAGTTGTGAAAAGTGATTAAAAATAATGGCATCTCTACGACATTAGTAAAACTTCTGGGAGGTCTAATTGTCTCCCACCGCAGTTATCTATTATATTATTGCCACTCGAATTCTAACCATGAGACAGAATTATTGCTGCAGAATGAGAATCACGACGTGTTGTCAAGAATTAGTCATTCTGGCAGCGAGTCAAAGAGATCTCCATCAAATTACAACTGTCTGATTTCGCCTATTGTTTTAAAAATAATTATCAAAATCGCGAATGTGGCGCGGATTGCTACGCGCGCATTCGCGCTTTTGACCGCACAGCATTAAATATTTTCATTTTAAGCAATTTATTGAGATTAAGATCACGTTGAAATATATTGTGTTGTTAAAATTCCGGTAGAGGTGGCGGGATGATGCTGACTTTTGGCACAGGAGGAATGTATAATGTGCGACCAGTTTATAGTTTTCATATGCGACACATAATTGATTAGTAAGACAGCTGTTGTGGGCTTTACCACTTAGCACGGTTCCAGAAATTTCACATTGTCTACCTAGAGAATTAATTAAAAACGAAAACAATCTGTGACATGAAAATAGAACACAACGCACGCAGAACGCAACGCGACTATTTGGTGTATTAGCGCTTTTCGGCGACGACGATGGACATTTAGAACTGAGGCGCACTATAAAAACAAATATTATTTCACTGGATATCAAGCAAACAAATTTTGTATAACATTATAAATAAAAAAACTTTTGCTATTCTGTCATTCCGGGACATAAACTCGCACCCTGATTAGTATTTGCATGGCTGTATAGGCAATTCCCGACATATCTTCGCGTATTGTTTTGCTTCATGCAATAAATCAAAATAGTATCACAGTGTGCAAGAAAGTAGTTTGAATTTTGAAAACAATATTGCACAATCTTGCAAGTACCTATGTATAAGTAGTACTATTAAAGTAATTTTGGTATAGGAAAAATTGACCGGGTTAAAGTGACAGAACACGTTTGACATCTGTCAGGCGCCTACATCCTTAAAGGCATGAGAATATATACTTTTATAATTATTAGCAAAATAAATAATTATACATCAACTTGCTGGGTACATTCAGGCACCGTGTTAAACATCATTAAGACATAGTCCTTAATGAACAGAGTTGAATACAGATTTATGACACCAAAGAGCGGAGTAACTCATGAAGGAAACTCTTGTACTTATTACGAGCGTGCAGCTAATAAACACGTCTTAATTTCTCCTCGAATAGTGAGCTATTAAAATAAAGTTTTAAAATATGGAACGCCAGATTTTATTTACGTTCTTACAATTTATGGCGTATGGATGCATGAGGGCGCGGCGCGGCGCGGGCGGCGCAGCGAGTGCGGCGCGGGCGCAGCTCCCAAGCGACGCGCGTATGACAGAGCGCTGACGGTTATATTTTCCAGACGATTTATTACATTATAAGAGTGCGCTGCCTGTCGTTAATACGCTCTCAAATGCATAAATAGTAGTGATTTTATTTTGATGTCTTACAAGACAACCGACGACATGTTTAATTGTTAGGACGTGTCGCTTAAAAGCACGGACGCACCAGCTATTCTTAGTCAAAACATTTTTGTATGATATCAATTTATTAGTCATTACTGGGAGTGCAGGGCGGCGTGTGTTACTAAAGCGTTAAACGATAGGTTATTTATTTTTTACTGGAACGATGGGTATGGGTATAAGTTTTAATTAAACTGTCGCGCGACATGTGAAATGCGTACAAATCAGACGCTTCATTGCGCATTATCTCCCCAACAATTACGACACCTCATTGTTTTGAGTTTTTCCACCGCTGCTAAATCAGGCTCTTAATTGATATAATATCGTTTTAGTGGCCGTGGAAAGTCGTTACACCAGTTTGAGAACAAAAGCCGAATTTCGTGTTGAAACCACGAAATATTGTAATGCAGACTTCGTTTATATCGAACATTGCGGTAGTGCCAATGCCAAGTTCAAAAATTTTGGGCTAATTCTTTTCTTAAAACGAAAAATAAGACAGACAAACTAATATCTAAATGACTAAATTAATTACTTTTGTAGATTGATGTTTTTTTGATATTATGGAGTAAATACTAAATATGAACCGTAATTTCCATTAGGTTATTTTGACATGTATAAAAATAGTGCCTGTAGTTCGTAGTTCCGTAACTGATACAGTTGGTATTGCCAAAGCAGTAATGAAACGTGTCACAGAAATATAATTTACAACTGTGTGACTTTTTGAGTCTTGGCCAGTTTTTACCAACAACAACATCAACATGTTTTTGATGGGATAACATATTTAACACTTGACGCATTCTGCGAAAATAAGGACGTTGCTTCGCTCGTTGCATTGTCGTCGAATACAATGTGTAGGTATATCGATTTAAGAACGAAATCAAATTACCTATTTATCTGTATTTTATAATTATTTATGTCAATATACTTCACGTAGAAAAGAAGCTACTCGTATGCGCCATTTAAAAAAAAAACTGAAAATATAGAACTCTCTGACTGGCGGGGATATAAACAGAGAGCTCGCCCAAATACACCCATATCTCTAATGTAATACTCCTTTCATCCACTCAGAGGTTGGAAGAGATCCCTTAAAGGGATAAGTCCGCCTTTGTGCATGTATCTCATTGTTTGTCAATTGTATTTGTCTTGTTTATTTTGCACAATAAAGAGTTTACATACATACATCTTTGAGTTCTTAAAACTTTCAACTTTCAGGGGTCTAACCGTGACGCCTTAAAGCGATTCAATTCCGATTCAACTTTACCTACGTTTTAGCTGTCATTTTTGACACTTCTGGTATGGATCTGACAGCGAGCGATCCAAATTTGGTTCGTAATTGAATCGCATCAAGACGTCACGGAAAGGCCCTACACATGAAAATATCATGAGAAAAAGCGTTAATCATTATAGTACATTGTGCACCGAGGGCGGTAAGAAGGGGATTGCTAACGAGAGTCTGTTAGAAGCCCGACGCCGAAGGCGGAGGGCTTTTAATGACTCGAGTTTGTAATCCCCTTACTGCCCGTGATACACACAATGTTTTTCATCACATTTGCGAGGAAATAAAGAAAAACAAAAAATAAGCTCAGAATCACAAAGTTACCCGATAACGACACTCATCAACATGTTTGTAACAATAGTGTGAAAATATCGTCCGCCATTTTGGATCCAAAAAAATATGCTAAAAATTGGGCTCAGAACGAAACAAAACAAAAACAAACCAATCAAAATTTTAGTGTCAATAGTGTCAACATGTCATCCGCCTTCTTGAATCCGAAAAATTATGCCAAAATCGGTCTCAGAGCCACCAATTTACTCGAAAATGACACCCGCCATCAATATTTTTAATGTCAAAATGTAATCCGCCATCTTGGATCGTAATCAGTAATGTCTAATTGAAAGTTTTATAAATTTTGTTCGTAGTTTTTTTTGAAGATATTAAATAAACCTGGCTGATTTGAAACCTCCTTAGTCTGAAATGCGTACAATGAGTTCTTCATTTTAAAACTAAACTTTTCCTCCCGAGGGAATTATGAAAATCCATACAAAAATAATTCCCTCGGGAGTAAAATATTTGAAATTCCCGCGGGAGGTAAATCAGCCACTACGGCTCTATAAGCACACGTGTTATAACACCCTTTACGAGCAAGTGTGATGAAAAAACAATTACACAACGTTGAATTCCACGCATTTAGTAACGGGAATAGGACTAGGTGTGACGTGTATTGTTATTTTATTCAATACACAAATTTTATCCAAATAATATGATATAAAAAAGTTTCACTCGCAAAAATGATTTCTTATTGAAGGAAAAGCAAGATCACTCAACCAGGTGTGTCCCCCTATCTCAGAACATCAGCCGATAGATCAGAAATCATAGCGATCGTAAACGGTGTGCAGGGCGGCGGCATATTTCATATCGCGTAATGGAGAATTTACAGGCTGTCGGGGCGAAATGACTCCCAGCGGCCGCGGCGCGGGGAAAACTACACAACTCACGTTTTTTTGCTTTCTGGGGATTCTATTCTAATTTTGAGCGCGTAGCACATGTGTAGGTATTGTTAAAAGAAAAGAAATGATAAAACATTCTTTGTTTTAGAATTAATACTTTGGCGACCGAATTTTGCTCGGCGCTTGCAAAACTAGATAGAGAAAAGGGTTTTACCAGAGAAGAGATTGAAGTTGTTGAACTTTCGGCTCCAAAGGGCCTCTATACGGCAAATTTAATCTCACTTGTCAGAGCTGTTTTCTTACAATAAGTATTGCTCATATAATGGAAAGGAATTATAGGATAAAAGCATCTAGTTAACTTGATTTTTATGAACTAAAGCATACTTTAATACGGACAGCCAAGTGTGAAATATGTATTTATACCTATAATATGTCTATAATATGTAAGATCGTTTTAAATGTTAATACATTATAAAATATTTAATAACGTAAATGTGACAAAACTGGTCTACAACCAGTTTTAATTCTTACACAACTGCCAGTGGCCATAATTTCACTTGTTATTATAAACTTTCATTGGAGCGGGTGAAACGCTCTTGGTAATTTTGGTCCGAGAAGAGTTGCAGCTTTCTGCGCGCGGCGGCCCGCGCCCGAGCGGCCGGCATTATTATTTATGCCCTCAGAAACTACATTTATAACAATATCACGCCGGACCGCGCCCGCCCTCGGAAAATGATTTTCCCATTTCCCGAAGATTGCAGGTGTATTATATTTCATGATCGTTATTTATGGTCAGATTTTTATTACGAATGCGTGCAATGTCTCTATTCGTTTTTTTATTGATACTGTATTATTTGTTGGATTTGAGATTATTTTGTGACAAATAGGACGGGCGTATTTATTGGCCATTTTTCCTGACAGTTTGTGTTCTGGGATAAGAAATAAGATATCGTTATTGGTTTTTCTTAGGCTAACGTTGATTTGTGGTGGGTTGCGTAAGAATCGACAGTGAAAATGTGCCGTTTGGACTAATAGCTGCTTAACTTCGTCCCTTGCGATTGTGCTGGCGATTGTTGTTTAGGTTTAACAACGAGGTGGGCAGTGAATAATTTTGCGAACATTGTAGTATTCCCTGAAGAAGAATATATCCGTCAGGCACCCTCGGAGAAGGCGCGAAGTCCGAGCGTTACGAGGCTCGCGGGAACGGCCGCCGCTCAACTCTGTCCATAACCAATAATCGTAAATAAATGCACGACCCTGCTCTGTCTTCCGGGCTGCATATGTCTATAACTGCTTACAGATAGCATCAGAATGAGTCAACGGTATCTTTTCACGAAACGACAATATTTTTCCTTTGAAATGGCAATAATAAACAATCAGTCCAAGTTCTTCAAAGTAAGTAAGGAAACAGCCAGTGTCACATATTTTTTAAGGTGTAGAGTTTGTGAAGTTAAGGCTAGTAGGTAGGTAGGTACAGTTAGGGCTTGTAGTTAGAGAGTAGTTAGAAGCTTGGCTGTACAGGAGATTTGATAACTTTTTGACTGTACGAGTGATGTGGTCTTGTCTTGGCGGCATTTTACATCAAAATATATTTGGTGGGATTACTTTGTTTTATTTGAACTCAACTGATATTTACAAGTTAATAAACTATTTTTGTCTTGAAGTCTAAAACAATACGTACTTACTTAAAAGTTGATCGGACATTTAGTTTTTGTAGACAAGTGCAAATAAGAACAGTAAAGAGCTTTAGTAGATAAGTACAGTTCTTTAAAAAACATTAATGCTACAATGCAATATGTTACTACCTCCAAAGAAAACAAATATGCCAAAAACCCGTTGGTAATATCGCTGTATTGCTAAACGAACTTTAATGGCTGACGTTACTGTGTGTCAACAACTCACCACACGCACCTCTTGAATTCAAATTCACACATCATTGCTATACATTTTTTGTACTGGCAGAGTGGTAGACGTTAAATAAATTAATTCTGACTAACTGCTCCATTGACCGAAAAACTGCTTGAATATAGCAATCGAATACGTTCACTGTGATAGTTACGTCTTTTGTTTTTTTCTCCTTATGTGCATTCAGCAGATAAACACTCACTAAACTTTAGATGTAAACAATTTTCGTTTAATCCATTATCAAAACAGTCGATTTGATTTCGTGTTACTCGATTTACTCTTTGTAGGCCACATTTGCAACAAAGTGATGTAAAATACCTAATAGAAGCGCCGTTGTACAAATACATTTAACAATGAATCAATAGGATGGAACACAGAGAAATATCTCTCAGTGATCGGTCGCCTATCGTTTATTTTTACGTGAAGCCGCAATCCCGCGCATCTCTCCCTATTAAATTTTGTTTGCATTTATTTTAAAGGTGCGACGCGCGAAGAGACGTGGTATGTGAAAAATTACACCTCAGTCCAATATTTATGGGCGATATTCGGCAGCGGTTCCTTTGTGAGATGAGGGTGTATAAATAACGCGCTTATCGCGTGGGACCTAACCCTTAAGTGGGAATTCATTTTAATTATTTATCAAAAATTAACTCGTAGCATACAAATTCGAAATATTATAAACGGGATGTGAACCGCGATTACCTTTATTGAGCTCCCGATATTTCGATACAAATTCCCGCAATTTCTTCAGTCTACCCGTGATCATGATACATGCAACTGTATCGAAATATCGGGAGCTCAATAAAGGTAATCGCGGTTCACATCCCGTTTATAATATTTCGAATGAACTTAACCGTGAATCATTGAAAACTCTTATCGTAGCATACATTTAATAAAAAATGTATAAATTAATTACTCAAAGAAAGTAGACTTGCAGCTTAAAATACATTGTGATGTGATGTTATATTTATACGATAATTAATGGCAGAAAGCAAGGTAATGGTTATTTTTATCTAAGAGTATAATCGCGGAGTATGAACATAAATTATTCCTATATTTAGGTATGGTTGTTTTGCATACAGACAGGCCGTCTGCACATGCGTGCGACATCAATCTCAATTCTGGAATATTTTTCCGTCTGCGGCGGCTCGGTGCAGGGCGGTGGGTAATTCTACACACATTAAAATCATCGTTAGTACCATCACTTTAATAGTGTGTAAGTAAAAAGTAGTACGACTCTTATTAATAAAAGATGTATTTATATTATTACTACTTAATTAGTTTGTATGTTACTCGGAACCCACTTAATTACTACGCGGTTATCCCTTGAAGCAGATTTAAATATACTTTTTTTTTTCTTTTTGTACCTATATCCGCGACAATAGTGTTAACATGTGACAATTTGTAGTAGTAAAAAGGGTAATTTTCCATTTCCTGTTCTGCTAACTATTTAAAAAAAATTGTTAAAATTAATCATCAACTTATACGTACCTGTAAAATGTATCTTAACTGACTGACATACAATACACCGCCTAAACTAATGGAGCTAGACCTGGCAGAAATATACCCCGAGTATCATGTGTAGAGGTGCACTAAGAAGGGGCCTAAGAATGACCTTTATCGTTACTCTATGGCGGTGAAGCCGTTGGTATAGTGGCATGTAAATATCCATAGAATCACTCTAAAGCAGTAAGTGCGCCGCGCGACTCGCTCGCTGCGCGTACGCACCCGTGCGCTCTCACCACATACTTTATTTGAAGTGCGCGTTAATTTCGGAAAGGATTAAGGTCATTGCGATTCACTGTAGTATATTAGGTGCTAAACTGCTACTTATCGAAAATTCCGAATTGTTGCTACGTCGAACACCTGCATGGTTTATAGCGCAGGCGCAGCATAAAGCGAAAGATGCCGACCTGAATACTTGCCTGGGTCGGCAGTCGATCTCGGGAGTATTTAAAAAAATAATACAATATTCTTTTGTTTTAATTTCAGCAGCATTCGAAGGCAACATTTTACTTATATTCTCACTTTTATTTAATTAGGTAAGTATAGCTGAGAAATTCGTGGGCTTGCACTATGCTAGGTCTGCGGTAGAGCTCTTAAGTACCTACTTACCTACGAGTATACTATGTAGAATGTAATGTACACACCTATAAATTTTATTTCATTCTATTCATGAAAGAAGAATAGTGTCTCTACATTTTCCAACTAGTTTTTGTTCCCATTTCAAATGATTTATACGTTAAGCTACATTAACAGATATGAATACTACACTATACTATTTTCTTTGGCTTGTCATGCTATGGTTGGTGTAGTGGTATTGCACGCATCACGGAATGATGAGGATTCGGGTTTGATTCCCGGCCATAACTTTACTTTTCGTATTTTTCCGTGTTCAAATTTTCAGTGTCGTTTAGAAATCTGTATAAAAACTGTCAATTTCAATTGAATGCGATGCAAGTAATATTTGCACTGCACGAGAAATGTCGTCATATAGTAAATTTCTACGTACGAGCGGCGAAAACGAGGTCGGAGAGGGAATAATGTCTCGATCACCTACTTTCTGACGTCCCTACAAGTCATGGGCGGTAAGCGTGTTATAGGTTGAATTTCCTTATTTAGTTATGGTTGAGATGCAAATTTTAACATTAATTATGACTCCTAGTTATAGTAATTTAGTTAAATATTTGTCACTTACATTGCGGGGAACTCTTGGACACGAGTAGCCAATGATAGAGTAAAGTGGAGGAGTTGGAGGAGGCCTTTGCCAAATGTGGCAAACAGACAGAGGGGACAACTTATTTAATTGATTAAATAAATATAAAAGTACCTAATTGATATTATGAATTGATTATATGTATTTTTTTTTGTAATACTGTTTGAATAAAGGCTAATATTATTATTATGTGTCACTTCCCATATTTATGTAGTGAGACAGCCTGGTATGGACGGGTCCAGGGCCGCTAGACAATTTTGCATACACACATCAATATAAATGACGATAATATTTATGACATGGTACGTTTGTAGTTATGTTATTTAGATCAAAATTAAAAACTTAAGTCATGTGTCATTTTAAACAGTAACAAACTACATATTTATTAATGTGAACTTTTACTTTCGTACTCATAAAATTTACACTAGTGTCTGGCAAAAGAAGATGCTTAAGTGTCAGATAAAACCAAACTAATGTTGTGTTACCTCTAGATACGAGCTTAATAAGTGATTATGAATAAGGAAGTTACTAAGTACTTAAATGTAACTGGCCAAATAAGCTCTACTTACACCTGTATCATAAATAAAAAATGCATCTCGAATGTATCTATAGATGGTTGGGCAAGTTTGGCTAAAACCGTGAAAGGTTTTCAGTAGGTATGTAAGTTTTCAGTAGTTTTACATTCGTCGGTGTTTTAATTGTACCCGAGTCTTCATCTTAAATAAAACATTCCGCTTTCAAAACCTCCAGTTCAGTCAACACCAACTTAAATATTCCAAATTAATTTTGTAACACGTTGTATATCAAAACGCTTCCGCTGTCGACTTGGACATTAATGCAACAGATTCCCTTCAGAGACGAGGGGAAAATGATGGACGGCATCTAGAAATTTCATTTTGCGGGCTTTGAGGAGTTGTCGATAACGCATCGAGGCTCACTGGCGACTGATTGCCTCGTGGAGTGCGATTGTGTTGTGGCTCTTCCGTTACAGCTCATTTGATTCATTTTGTACCATTACGTTCGAATGATCGGTAATTCGAGTGTCACTAGACGAGATGTGCAATTGGTTTATTGTTCCTGTTTTAGATTCAATTACGGCGAATGGAACAGTTTAGGTGACGCAAGAGCTCTTTCATAGCCACATTTAGTTGAAATTTCGCAATGTTTTGTTTAGTGTAACTTTATACATCAATGAACTTTATTCTGAAAAAAGAACAGCCCCGGTTTATAAAAATCGTAGCAATACATTGTAAGTTTAAAGTTGAACAATCATTCAATACTTATAAGTAAACAAACCTCGAGCCGCAAACAAATCTTAATGCGACCTTTTTATGCTCATTCAAATGTCATATAATTTTGCATACAATATTTTCTTAGGGAGAAATGAGAACTCGCCGGTGACCGGTGACAGCGGAATTTAATAATGACAAAATAATACAAGGCGAGTTTAAGGAAAGCCCTTTCTGCTGTCCGTCATACGGTACGCTATTCATGCATGCAATATTTCTGAGATAGCTATTTGCCGACCGCCTAACGAGTGACTAATTTATTCGCGTATTCGAGTTGTCTCAAGGCGTGCGCTGAGAAACATCCCATTATTCGTAGAAAATTGTATCTTCGCCTCATCCGTAAATTGGCACTATTAGGATGTCTTGCAGGAAAAAAATCTAGTTTAACCAAGGGGGTGATGACAGATACACAAACGATTATTGGGTTTATGTTAACTGTCTGTTCATTTGTAGTTATATGATATTTGACTTCGCCAAATGCGGATAAAAACACATTTGTTATAATTATATATTTTTTATACCGAGAAAGCAAACATTGCCGTAGGTTGAATACGAAGTTGCGGGCAAATGTTAGTCATCAATAAAAGGGTAACAATAGTATAACAATATTTACTAGCTGTTGCCAGCGACTTCGTCTGCAAAAAATTTGTTTATTGCTATCCCGCGGGAATTTTCCGGGATAAAAAGTAGCCTATGTGCTATTTCAGACTTTTCTCTATCTATGTGCCGAATTTAATCTAGATTCGTTGGACAGTTCTGGCGTGATTGAGTTATAAACAAACATACATCCATCCATCCATCCATACTCTCGCATTTATAATATTAAGTTAGACATTTACTGAAATAGCTGGCAGTTGTACGTATAGGTACACAGAGTTTCACATAATAGTCAGAGCAATTAAATAAAACTGTACTCTCTAATTATTCCCTCTAAGTAGTAAAAAATGTATGAATTCATATTAAAAATTGTTCCTGTTCGACAACAAAATGTGATCTAATCTAACCTCCACCAAATTGGTTTGAACGTTTAACTCTTTTGTGAATAACTATGCCCTAGCACTTCATATTACCATTCATTTCATAATTGAATTGATTCGGTACAATAGAAAGAGTTTCTCCGAGTTAATCGCGGACACGATGACAAATGCACATCGCTTCATCTCGGGCGGCGAGATTAATGTGCGAGAGAGGCCGCTAGACAAAACCGCCTGCGCCTGCGCCTCAACGATTCACTAATACGGCACTATACGCGCACACGCGACAACCACGCAACGACTTGTAAGCAATGCCGCTTATTATTTATCTTTATCAACATATCTTTGTCACACAAAATCTAACAACTGACGACATAACCTTATAAACTCAATAACTATAGCACATAAAGATCAGAATACTATGCCAGTACTCTAGATATGGACCTTATGGAATCAAATGAAATAATAATGATGTGATACAAATGTAAGAACTATAGTCTGATCTAAAATTAAATGAGATGAAAGGGAATCTCAGTGCGATACAAAAAATATTAATAAAGTTCGAGCATTGTCTGAGTGCGCGGCTTTGTTGCGCACAACTACGTTAACATGGAGCATTCCGCTCGATTAACGTCATAAATGAGAGAAATGTCGGATCAAAAGAAAAGCAGGTGTGTCCTATTATTATAATTTGTCATTTGTCCTCATTCCACTTTAATGTCCTTTTGTCACTTTATGTATCCATATCGGAGCTTATTAACATTGGAATGACCATCATTCTTCTCTTTTGACGACTAATTGTGTTGGAATAAATATCAAATTGCTGTATATAAATACTTAGGCACGTTTAATGTTTATATTAGGAACAGCTCGCTCGCATAAAGGGCTCGTTTGTTACTGTACATTAGGTATTTTTCTTTTTGTTGTTCTTGTTTTTCGTTGAAAAAAGTGTTTATGCGTGTTTCAAACCTTGTGTAAAGAAAATCTACAAGAGCTTACAAGTGATATAGATGCAAAATACTTCCAATTTACATTACGAACAAACGCAAAAAGTTGTTAAATGACTTAGGCATGTGCATGTATTGGATCGAACATTCAATCGCTTGTTGATGGCAACGTTCGTCAGCGACGGTAATGATTTTAATAATTTACATTGTTTTCCAAATGAGACAAACAGCCGGGACTGCCTCCTGCATGATAATGACCAAATATAATCCAAATCTAAACGCCACAACAAAGCTGTCGGAATATAAATGTGTGCGTTGATCCTGGTGGCCTGTGAACCGAGGACGTGCTGCGTCGTTATTAACACAGGCCTGCATTAATGAACACATAAATACTTAACCACATCGTACTTTCACGTACCCACGTCTCTCATTTTTCATTTGAGACCCGTTTACCGGATCTCAAACGCGATCACGTATTCGCATATTTTGTGACCATAATTCGTTTGATACTTCAACATTTTTATGGGTGCGGCGTAGAAGAATATTCCCGACGGTCACAGCGGCAGTTATACCATATTAGTGTTGGTTTATCGTCTAAAATTATACAATTTCACTTGTAAGTCGTATGTTTTATTGAAATCGGGATAATTAATCGACAATTACGATGCTGGACGTAATAACGCGGGTATACCGCTGTGCGCGGAGCCGCGCTCGCGCCGCGTATAAATCCAAGCTCCGCCGCCGCACTCCCGCGCCGGATAAATATTGACATTTATGCACATATTGCTCCATATACGTTTTTATGATTGTAAAATATGAAGCTAGAACGCAGCGTTTGTTTGACTTTTTAAGTCGATACGCCACGTAAGGAGCTATAAAAATTAGCATAATTGAACGCTTTCCGCTGTAAAGACAAGTCATTTGGACAGGTCGGAAATCTTTGTTTGCCCATACTGTTGTCTTAGTAATGATCCTACTGAGTCATCAGTTGTTTACATACTAGGTATTTTTCGTTCATCGAAACTTGCGCTGACTTTGTAACATAGTTGCCTAAGTAGCTCCAGTAATAAATTCCAGCACTGCGTGAATCTCCTATCCAGCTAAAGAAGACACACAACAATATCTGGAGATCTTGTGATTATAATTTCTGAGTAACGAATGGCGATTCCCACGTGGGTCGGGCGGGTGGCGACGGCCGCGCGTCGATCTGATAACGCTAGACAACATCCCGCTGCTATCAGCAGACGTGGAATCAATTGCACTCGCGGAATTATCGCATGCGATACCCGGCCAATGCCTAATTGGACACTTCCTTGTAGTTTGTCATGTGTATCGGCTTTGATAAGCAGCCGATAATTATGTGTATTGATGATTGCAATTTTTTTTGCGAGTATGTACCGTACCGTAAGGATGTATGCTGCTGGAAATTTAGGTGAAATTATTGCTTGTATTATATTGCACTGCACTATTTTGATTTGCTTAATTTCTTACAATTGCAGTTCTACTCGGTTCTTGAAGTGATATTTTTATCCTAATGCAATAAATATCATGCCCCATGAGATAGACGTTTAAGTTAAATGTTTTCCGAATGATATATTTTTACCGCTATACCAAATTAAACTTAGTAGACAGAACGGCAACACAGATATAAAATCTTCATAACACAAATTAATCATCAGTTAATAAAAAGCAGATTATACAACAAAATCAACACAGCACTTAAAACCTTAACAACTAGGACTAGGGAACATATTTCAGTATATTTTTTAATCCCATACGGTAGCAGGAAATGCCGTGGCGGTGTCGTGTCAACAAAAGTCTAAAAGCACGCATTATGTTGTTAACTCCGGCTTAAGTCATTTCATGACTTCTGTTGTCTGGCACCACTTAATTTTATCACATAATTTATGATTCTAAGTATACTGCTTTGAGATGATTTTTTTATAAACCTGGCAATTGTAACGATACTCTTGAAAACCAAAACCTAACTGAAACCAAAGTTCAAAGAACCAAAATCACTGAAAAAAGTAATTAATCTTCAACATGCAGGGTGCAGCGCACATTCGGTAAACTTAAGTTGTTTTACGTATATTATTTATTAAATAACTTTTCGTATTATTAAGTACTGTAGGTAATTTAATAAAAATGTATAGACATTTTATGGTATCAATGAGGCTGCGTAAAGTATGTGCGAAGTGCAAAAAATATTATTGCAATAATCTGCAGTAATCTTCAGCTTCCTTTTCCACCTGCAGATATTTTTATAAGTGACGGTCCCAATAGGAATGTTTTCTATGAAATAATAAAAAAGAGTCATCGCAACGATTAGTCACTGGCTTGCGCGGGAATCGAATGCCGGAGCATAGGGATTTAATCGATTATGGCACCATTATCGATAATTACAAAGCTGTCAGTCGCGTGCGTAATTCAAAAGTTTGTACAAAGTAGCACGCAAGGGAGTAGTCCGTGTTTGTCCCTTATTAGTCACAATGGATCGATATTAATCTAAGATAGTCATGTAAGTTTCGTTTTGGCTTTTGTTACAAGTCGTATCAGTTGGAGAGTGTCCGCTTCTGAATTACAATTCGCAAAGCCACTTAGTAATTTTATTTTACTTATTCTAATGCTCGTAGCAATTATAGATTCATTCTCTAACAGTGCAGTCTCTACCAGCGACGATGCCCCATGCAACTTAAATGAAATTTCCTTCAAACGCAACCATCAAGGTGTCTTAATAAATTATCTCACAACTGTCAGACCACACTGAAACGGCAATTAAATGGACGAGTGAAATTACCACACAATGTGGCGAGTATATCATGAGATGACGGGTGCCGCGGTACGAGCGCATGGGGCTCACTCGTCATACGCGGACTATTTTATCGCAAACACAGGGTGATCATAACACAGCTAACTAATGCTGAGACTCTTGGTAACTGTACCCTTTTTAAACCAGAATGTTTTACTCAGATTCATCAAAAATAAAATTTGTAGGCGGTACGCATGTTTTTACAATATTGTTCCAACGGACAGTTATAATATGAAATACGAGTGGCTATATCTACTTACTACGATATAATTATGTACTTCAGTAGGACTTTCGTCAAAGTGAAACTATTTCAAGTTCGCCACACACACTGAAGAGTAAAAATATAGAGTCACTTCCCATACATAGTTGTATGAAAATGACTCGCTGCTCATACTCGTCAATACAGATTCGGGAATACAGGTTATGACATAACAAGAATTAAAAATAGTTTTTATTTTCAATACTAAGTGAGTTAATAAAATTTTGCTGCGGACGACGACACGGACAGAAGCTAGTATTAAATATTTTCTCTGTAGCCACTTGAAAGTTAAACCGCTCATTCAATGCAGTCAATCAGCGAAATATTCCACCGACATATATTTCTCAGAACTTTAAGAGTCAGTTAAAAAGTATTAATAATAGCGCAAAAAATGATTGTGGGCCAAGTGTCGAGCTAAGCGCGACGCAACACACGATCTTGATGTCGAAAAAGTTTAAGTTGATCTGCAGCACAATAATATCTCCATGTACCTCTACTTATTCCGGATTCTTATGATCATAATAATAATCGTAGGAATCATGTTATAGCCACAATTCGGCAAGCAACCCATCACTATTTTTAATCCGCTTTCCACCTATTCGCCCACAATGCTAAACGTGGTCTTTAGGTTTTCTTACCTTATCCTCCTTACGAGTGCAACATAATCGCTCGCAGCTTTTAACAGGGCCTTTAATAACTGTGAACGTGCAAGAAATCCGCAACACTGCCATGCAAGAGGTTATTAAATGCTGGTATGCTATAGTTATTAGCGCCACGCTAGTTGCGGACCCCGCCCTGCACGAGCTCATGAAGCCACTCCAGGAATGTGTTTAACGAGCCCGCGATAACTTATACACTACACGTTCATTTACACTTTTTGGAATTTCATTCACTCCCCCCTTGTTTGCTATAAGAAAGAAAGCGTTAAATTAATTAGCGCCAGAATGCATAGAGAATGATCTACGGGCCCTGGATAATTTATTATCCCTGCCCACGGAGCAACAGAATTAATTATACATATCTTCTAAATTATTGCACTGCTTCATTTGTAAGTATATTAAGCAATATTTGTGTAATTACTTGATATATTACTCTGTCTTGTGACTTATTAGCTTTATTGCTTTTGTTTTTGAAATGAATGCAAGCTCATTGAATCTTTATGCACGATTGATCTCATGACGTTTTTGGTCAGCACCTAAACGACTACTTTCTATACCTACGTAAAGAAATATAGACACTAAATACTTGATACTTGGGCTGGTGGAAAAATATACTAAAGTCTAGTTCCCTAACTCGTCGGATTTCTAATAACCCACCTGAATGCACCTCTGTGATGCTGAAGGTATTTTTGTATCAAATTGTAAGTCTACGGTCTGCGTGTGGTAAGACCTTGGGCCGCCAAGCAGCAATGCTTGTGGCTGCTGTGTTCTGGCGTGGAGAGTTAGACAGCCGGTGAAATACTGGTACATTCGGTATTCTATCATCGCCCTGTATGCTGGCGAGTGTTGCAATATCCAAGGGTGGTGAGTGCTCACTCACCATATTACGTCCACTTGCACGTTTGCCACTCTATTTCATAAAAAATGCCTCTATAGACCGACAGTTTAATCTCTAAAGCTGTCGTTTTTATCATCGCATAATTTTTAACAAAACAATATTTTGATTAACGTATATTGATAATTCACTAAAAATTCATTGTTGACCGGTCCGGCTTAGTCTTTGTCAAGTGGAGAATTACCATAGCGCTTACAGATTCATAATTCATAATGTGGATGTGTTAATATTAGTGTTTGTGAGGTGCTATTATCAGATCACGCGGCGAATAACGTGTCATTGCGCTTCTCAGATATTCATATCACACCTATTACATTTTCATTAGACCTTTCATAACATATTCATGAACTATCTTGAAGCACTAGGTAGGTACTTTCATGAATATCGAGATTGTTTTGAACGTCATTCTAGAAGTATTTTTAATGAACCATTGTATTAAGAATGTGTTGAAAATAAGCCGTTGTGACGAAAATAAAATCTGTGTGGATAAGCACAGATTTAATATTCGTCGAAACGGCTTATTTTCAATTATAAGTACAAAATTATACATACGATATTATAAATACGAAAGTACTTACTTATAATTGTCCTCTGCCACCTAGCTCTTTACCGTTTCTAATAAAAATTGGCAAGAAAATAGTTTGAATATTGAGGAATAAAATAAGTTATCGGCTTTTTATTTCAGAATGCTATGCTAAATGTACTTCCCGTAGGCTAGCGGTTAACGAATTATTCGCAGACAAAGTCGCGGGCGACGCCTTGTAACTTTAAAAGTACAGTTTTCCACTATACCTACTATGTTTTATATCGTACACACTACGTCTTACTAATTTCAATTCAAGACTGTTTCTTACTGTTCACAGTTTATTCTCATTAATAAACAACACTAGCTGCGAATATATAAACAAAAAAAATAGACTTATGACCAAAGGTGGTAAAGAATTGCTATTTTATTCAATACTTCTTTAAAAATACTTTTATTCATAAACGCTTATTAAGCTTCAATTAACTTGACGCTCGTTTGTTTTTCTCTGTCACTTTGACATTTGCCCTTGTCTGACGTACTGTCTGTATCTTCATAACAAGTATGTATGTATGTATGTAAACTCTTTACTGTGCAAAATATACATAAAACAAATACAATTGACAAACACTGAGATACATGCACAAATGCGGACTTATCCCTTTAAGGGATCTCTTCCAGTCAACCTTTGAGTGGATGAGAGGAGTATTATGTTAGGGTGTCATATGCGTGTTACAGACTCTGCCCGAGTCACATCATTCGTCTAAAAACCACCGTCCAGTTTCAGCGTGCTCTACCACAACACATCAATTACTGATGACGCAAACAGGGATTCTATTACGTGGTATGCGCGCTGCCCACAGTCATAGAGGGCACGTACGCTCACAGGCCTAGAATGCTAATGCCACTATGCCTTGTCCATCGATATCGACAAACGAAACCATGTAGTGAACAATCGTAAGGTGACCTCTCCTGTCCATCAAATGCGCTCAAGCCCGAGCCTTCGAATGATGACCCGGAGCTCATAATTAACTGGATACACAATTCGAAGCCCTGCGACCGAGTTTACACGACACGCACTAGTTTTATTACCCTCATGTTTCTAAATGGCCCTCATTTCGATACAAACAAATTATTTATATTTTACTACATGGACATATCGTCGTTTCCCAATCGACTGTTGACCTAAAAAGCATTTGTGTAACGCAGTCAAGCGTTGACAAATAATGCCGATGGTATCAATGCCTGGCGGATTGTCATACGGCGATCATACCTACTCATTACCTATGTTCGTCACGTTTGGTGTTATGGAAAATATACGGGCTAGGCGATGGCATACTTTATTTAGCGTGACAATGACAACCTGAATGAATATTATTTTAAAACCAAGGTAGTTATTTTAATGAAGCCTAAGCACAGTTTACAACGAGTTTTAAGAGTGAACACTCTGACACAAACAAAACTAATATAACAATATTTAATTTCGACGTGATGATCTTTTTAAGCTTTCTTGTAGAAAATAACATTAATAAGAGGTTCATGATTTTAAATATGATTTACTTTTCACTATTTACAATAAAGAACAGCTTAAAACAATTTACTGTGTATGGTCTTTATTGCGCCTAAGAGTTCTCACTGCACTAGTATAGGTTCCAAACTACCAACAAAGAACCCGAGACAACGACAGTTTATCGGCCCACACTATTTCAAATAAGCCCCATTAATTTCAATTAAATAAATAAAACGGTTATAAAATGTTCAGAAGACAATAAAATTTCCGTCATTACTGGTCGACCTGAAGACTAATCGTTTGTTTGTCTCGAATGTTCCAAACTTTACAACTGAGTGAATCATAGAGCAGCACGATCGGGAATAAAAATACATATACAAAGCTCCAAGTATTTTTTATAAAATAATCCGAGTTGGTATAAAGTGTATCGGTACGAACTGGTTACTGTTTAATAGTTAATTTAATGAATTAAAATAAATAAACAAATCTATGTGAAGATAAAACTAATGTCAGTAACAAAACACACATTTAAAAACATTCTGAACAAAATGTAAATCCCGGTATCATTTTAATATTATGAAAGGGAAAGTTTGTAACACTGTTGGTTTATTCGTTTGTGGATCAACTATGCATAAAAGGCCGTCCAGTTTTAGAAAAATAGTACATATAGTATAGATATAACATGACTTGGAAACGAACAAAAGTTTCCACGTGAAATCGGTAGATGAATATGTCCTAAGTCATTGTTTACTGCTTAGACTTTATCGTTGCTTGCCTTGGAACTTTTGACTTATTTAAATTACACATGTAACAGTTTATATTGATTAATCGATCTACTTATATATCTATCTATTAAATAAATAAATATCATGGTGCAAATTACACCAATTGACCCAGTCCCAAACTAACCAGAGCATGTGCTATGGGTACCAGGCAACGGATAAACATACTTATATAATGTAGATAAATACATACTTAAATACATACAACATCCATGACTCGGGCACAATCATTCGTATTCATCATACAAATGTCTGCCCCTACCGGGATTCGAACCCGGGACCTGCCGTTGCCGAGATTCAGATTATAATATAAAAGAATTCTTTAGGGGCTTCTTTATTCTTTAGGTAGGGTTTTGGGGGCGATAAATTGATCTAGCTCGGTTTCATTTTTAGAAAACATACCATAACAAAATACTTAGCAAAGCTCGGACAGGCAGGTATTATGTTGATTAAAGTTTACAAATGCTGCTGACTCTATATTATTACTACAGATTGTGCGCTGACGGAGTCGCTGGCTACCTAAGTGTGTATAAATTCCCGTTTGTTAATAATGCTGCACATTGCCTATGATTCGGGCACAATGGTACCGGGAGTTAAGTGTCCGGACACAGCTGTTAAGATGTTGATTTACGTGGCTATAGAGCGCGGCCAATTATCTTATTAGTGGCCAATTTATCGTTCGTCACATTATCATATGGATGGATAAATGTTAGAGGGAACCACGGCGCTCCCGAAAAGTTGTTCAATTTAATTAAGATTGATTGGGTCTAGCTAGAGCTAAGATAATTATACTTGTCACAAGTTGCTTATATTTTATTGTAGGTATGTGATATTATATAGGTATGGATGATTGGTAGGTGCAAATTTGAGGTTTTAGTAAATACATAATGTAGTTAGTCAATTTCGGCTACATAAATATTCAAATAAATAAATTACTGAGGTGATTGAATTTTAATTTGCAATTTTTGACATATTGGTAAACACGTACCAAAGTTCAATTCCACTTACAGATTTTCTTTTTTTATTAGTGATGAAAAAAAATACAAAAAGTAATCATTGTACAAAAACATCGTACAAGATAAATAAACTATGCATTTAATTTACTGCAAAAATAATTATCGATAAACAATAAAGACATCAAATTAATTCAACAAAAGCTTGGTTCCGTCTTGTTTGGAGATTCACCAATAATTCGCTTATTCCACTATCTGCGGGTCGATATTTTCTCATGAAGTCAGTCGCTTTGTCACACAAAATAACATGTTTTATCGTTCAACGCTACTCACTAAACGTTTTACGGCAATAACAATAAAGAAAAACAAAAGAATATTGTCTCGCCTGTATTTTTCACGGAAAAGAAAAAACAATTGCTTTGTTTTATTAATATTAACTTCTCGTATCCAAAATACTTTCGCGACCTCTCGTATACTCCAATTACTGGCAGTATCCATGAAGGTTCAAAAGGATCTTGCCTCTTTATAAATACACAAGATAATAATGTGATAAGATAAATTGAGGTGCGGATGGCGCCATTTTGTGCATATACTTTAAAGCTTCAATTGTGCACGTGTGTTTCCAATTTGTAATAAGAAGAGGTAATATAATGTTAATGAGATGTTGAACAAGATAGTGACAGTATTTCTGGTTTATAGGCATTATTTATAAGCTAGATTCTCGAGAGTTGCCCTAATAAGGCCCTAAGATTATGGATTCAGCGTAATAGCTATGAAATAAATATATTTGGGTTGTATTTTTACCAATCATATATCAGACGAAAAAAGGACACTCAAAATGAAAGGAAAATTAAATGTAGAGTCAAATGAATACTCGTAGTATCTTTGGTAATAACCGTTTTCATAAGTCAAGCTTTGATACAGTGGAACTTCGTAATCGGAACTTCTAATACAATCATCAATTCATCTGTAAAACTATCCGGGCCACTTTGAAATGTTTGGCTTAGGCCCTAATAAGCCCTAAATGTATTATGGCCCCTATATACTTACGTTCAGCAAAACCACTGAAACCCTTGACGTCACGTCAGCAGCATCTGTTGCCGATAATATTTCATATCGCCGGGCCGCGATGCGCTCACTGGCCGTAATTGCCAAACAAGTAGTGCTCTGTGCGGTTCTGTGAAACTTCGATTGGCATCTAATGACTTCAATCCGCAGACCTCGCCTGAAATATGACATTGCATTCACACGATATTTACTCATACTTCTAGACCCGTTGCTCGTTCAACCGTTATTCTTTATGCTTAAAGAATGTGAGATATAAGAGAAGAGCTCCTTGGCTCGGTGGGACGAATTTTCTATAAGTTTTGACTTAAGTGCAACAAAAAAAAATAATAAAATTTTGTCTTGGAGGTACCTGTACATTACAATGTGCGGTAGGTAATGAATTGCCGTCAAAAGAGCTGCATAATTACCTACATGTTTTTCACCAAAATGTTTTGCTCATTAATACAGTCAAATCTACTTACGTTGAATAAAGTTACAATATTTTAAAACTGTATTCGAACAGGGCAGTTCATATTCATTAACATACAATACAATTGCGTATTTTTTATTTATTCATAATCTGTCTTCCAATTGATTGAACAAAACAATAGTCATAAATAGAAGAGTGGACTGTAACTCATTTGACAATCATTAAAAAAAATGCATCATCCAAAATACAGTTGATATCAGTGTCACAAATATATCTTTCTGCTGACTGTATCAACATAACAAGCTGTAAGTTTTATTTCTACATCGTGGAAGCGCCTTGCTCATATTACCTACTTTCTGAAAGATCCTGCTTGCAGAGCTACTATCAGTCGTCATGTGTATGGCAAACAGGGCCGATAAGTGCGGCAGGATGAACAATTAAAATAACATAGCGAATTGGCAGAGGTAATCCAAGCAAAACCCTGCTAGAAGTGCTTTGAGCAGAGTAGAGGCTTTAGAAAAATTTGAACTATCAATAGTACATTCTATCTTCAAATGTAAATGCTTACTTAGATCGCCATATTACGTTAGTTGTAAATATGCATTTACATAATAGTGACACTATATCCAGAAATATTTTGTACACCTCCATTTCTACGTTCAAATAACGTTTGATTTTATTAGACATAACTAATCTGACGCGCCCATATTCACTCCACATTTACTTAATAATCATAGAGGTCAACGGCTGATTACAATACAAATACGGTCTGAGTATCAACCTAAATAAAAATTGTTTTATTATTCAATAGACGGAGCGCGACGCCGGAATCCAAAATTTCGGGAACTTTGCCCCCTTGGCTATTTGACGCACGTACAATGAAAACGTAGAGGAAGAATATCATAACTGTTGTAATGAAATATGACCGAAATATGTTTGATATTCAAATGGCAGGAGGGGCTTCCGCCAGGGAACGTCGGTGCCCGCGCTGGATCTCACACAAATACTCGTATTTTTACGGCTACAGCCGATCTGAATAATAACACGCTACATTAGTTTCCCATTATGCCTTCAAGACAATAAAATTTACCCGATTTTACGATCACATTAATAATTTTATGAATGGAAGCAAACGTTTTAAATCTTTAAATGCAAAGAAATGAATAAAAGTTATTCTCCCAAAGGGCGATTGGGGCCATCGTTGTAAACTGTGCTGCGTTAAACGTAATTTGTTTTCGGGCTCCAACCTTATTATTACGCCAATCTGGCTTAAATTAAAACTTAGAAGCTAAAATATCTGAATTCCTCTAGAAATACGTTAGCTTCATCAATTATCCAATAATCAAATTTCGATTATCATACCTATTTATTAAACAGGTGAAAAATCCAGCAGTTTACAATTCAATGTTAAATCACATCTTATTTTATCAAAATGAAATTGGCCTACTACAGTTACGACGATGTCCTTAGGATAATCACACTTCATTAGTCATTACACTTAAATACAATTAAATATTACTTTTCTTGAACTTCACTGACGATTACTGTAGTACTGTTAACCCAATTCTCACAACATACGTCTGAGTTCTTGACAATTACAAGTCACGGAGGGGTGCGAGGCGGCAGCGGAAGACGGTCGGTTCCCAGGGTATCGCTTGCACAAACACCGGACGCAGGCTAATACCTCTACCTCTACCACTACCTTTACAATATACCAAGTAAAACCTCATCGAAATAAATAGTCAACAATGTAGTATTCAAACTTTGCTACTTTTAGAGCAGTACAAAAATAGCTCGCAACTAAATCGGCTATAAATAAATGATTCAGTAATGAGTTAGCGGGAAGCTGACACTCACTCCCGCTAATTTTAACAAGTTATTCAAGTACCTACTTTAATCAAAATTGAAAACATTTAAATTTAATACAAAATTAGCTTAGTAATTTTAGTCGCCGAGAAAGTAATTTGATATTTTTAGTTAACATAATGACATATGGCAAAATGTGCAGCCCCGATTCCCTTAGTAATTACAAAATGGAATGAACTATTGTTTGTTGTATCGATACTTTCACTTCACTGGCTGCTGTGAACTACAAGGATGTGCAAGCAAAGTACTGTTTATCAAGTTACGCAAAACGAAACCACAAAATCAGCGGCGACCGCAGAACGGCGGAAGCCACTACTGAGGGTCATCTATTCTCTCACGTATGTTGGCTGTGACTTACTGACATAACATAACACAATGATTCTAATCCAAATTAAATTAAAAAACTGTTTATACTTATATGTCTAATTCGTTCTATAGAAGCGCACTCTTAAAGTCAAATATTGAACTTTATGCCACATAATTGGTGCAACGTTTTTAAAGTTAACATTAGCATTTCAATTTACATTTACTCCTCTGTTGCAATAGATCTATTAAATCTACTCTTGCATAAAACAAATATTTTATGGATCCTTGCCAAATTACAGTCATAAAACTGAGGACCATTTATGGCATTATTCGGCAGGATATCGAATAGGCGTTCCTGTCTCCATAACAATACACTGCAGTGCAATACAGCTTTGTTTTTTGATTTTCACATTTCGGATAAATAACTAAAAAACTTTTTTGATCCTATTGTAACCACTTTCTTTCTTCGTTACGTTTATATTTGTACTTTGTTCTTTCTTTATACGTTATTTATAAAGGATAGGTACCTACTACCTAAAAAAAACTTTTTTGATCCTATTGTAACCACTTTCTTTCTTCGTTACGTTTATATTTGTACTTTGTTCTTTCTTTATACGTTATTTATAAAGGATAGGTACCTACTACCTAAAAAAAACAATGTATGTATTAAATATTCAACAGAACGTTTCAAAGTTACCACTAAAGATATTATTTTGCACCTATTACCTACACATTGCAACAAGGTGCCAAAATATCTGCATATCCCTGTACTTGACTGTAGCTACCTACCTACCGGTTGCCAGAATTTATTTAAATTAATTTTAGACTTTATTTAATTCAGCGCGTTCCCGTTTTAGTGGCCGTATGTGCACGTAAGGAGTTATAGGTTTCATTTGCGGGCGATAGACGACAATTTTCAATTTTCTTGCGCGTGCGTCCCATTTGAATATTTTAATTTGGGGGGCGGCGCGACTATTTCAATTTATTTTATGAGTCGGCCCCAGAAGGGTTCGCCTCGCTCTCACCGTTTCAGATTAGTAAATATTTGATAGCTTTATTGCTCGACGTGATATATTTATACTTGCTTTTAAAATGAAGTGAACTCGGAAAGATTTATTTATTGTCGCATGGGGTGTTTGTCCTATTGCGGGATTTCTGTCTTAATTTAATTTCACGACTTCAGATTTCCAACTTTCCGGAGTCACTTTTCTATAACGTAGCATCCTAACGTAAGTAACATGGAGTTGGCTATTTGAATTTGTGAACGGAATGATTTAATTTATATCTTTGATTTTCCGAGTAGTGCACTGCACATTAATTATGTGACTGCTATGGGTATGGTATTGAACTGTGTGATTGGTGTGCCAGCACACACGCGCGGCGCGGCCGGCGCTGCGATGCAGGAGGGGCCTCCCGGCTGTGTTTAACCTCACACTGCTATGTTCCATCTAATAGAATTGCGAGCTCGTTATCTGCTCAGATTAAAATATTCAGTATTTGAGTGATTTCACGAGCGAGTGAGCGGCAAAGGGTTGACTAGTCGCTTCGCCCGCTTTGAACACTTGTGGGGAGAGGCGTGCTCCGGGTTAGGTGGTTATCTACTTTGCATACGAGGAAGTGTCGTTGGAAATTACTGAAATTGCAAATGATAATCAACATATTTCTTTCATTAAGACATGTTATTTTACCGACTTCTTTTTCTATATTATGATCGTTAGGTATGCTACGCCATAAAATATATAATTATACAAACAGCGTAGTTAAGTTCAATTGGCAGTAGTCAACTAACTTATTTATGATTCAGATCGTAGACTGACGTAAGGAACATTATTATTGGTAATTATTTTACCCCGCGTATGCGATCAAACGTCAATAAAGCCGCAGCAGTCGCACAAACAAATAAATTGTCGAATTTCGCTGGCTTTTCCCGGCGTCTGCCTTCATGAATAATTCCCGTTATATAATGGTTTTTACCGCATGAAATATTTCGTTTCGAGTTTTGCATATTTAATACTGACATCAGCAACGTTCAAAACATTTAACCGACTGCGTCATTTACGGTTATTAAATTTTCTACCGAATGTGGCAGGCCTGCCTACATAGCTAGTCGACAAATATTTTGTAAGTATTCGAGTTATTCATGATGTGATTTATTATGCCCAACAATAGCGGCATGACGTGTTTGTCAAAACAGTGTGAAGCGATCTGTCACGGTAATATTATTTGATATCCAATGGGCGGAAGTTGGCGGTCGACAAATACATATTGCACTCCACCCATGAAGAGCTATTTATGAGTGAAATAAGTTGTTCACCTGTTGTTGCCATTTATTATAGAGCACAATGAGCGCGGCAGCGGAGCGCACCAGCCGCACCCACCTATTATTTATTAGCGGATACATCGAACGTAATTTGTCGATTAAGACTATTATATTATGACTTCTGATTGCCA
Organism: Pandemis heparana; assembly: GCA_963854515.1. Lineage (NCBI taxonomy): Eukaryota > Metazoa > Arthropoda > Insecta > Lepidoptera > Tortricidae > Pandemis > Pandemis heparana. The sequence goes on along the minus strand of OY978008.1, from coordinate 10,456,965 downwards.
ACTATTACAATACGTTATTCCGATAAATGGTCAGATTTTATCACATTATTATAAGAAAAACGGTAGGTACTCAATCACGTAAACGGGACTTAGTCCCGTTTTTCTTATAATAATGTGTAAAAATCGCGAAAGCTTAAATCGAAAGATTTTATCACAGTAAATTAGTACAATCATTAGGCAATATTGCTACGTCATGATATTCCAATTTTACTAGCTAACAACAATTGCCTCAGAGCGTGCTTAATTCCAGCATCCAGTGATTGAATAATACGTTTTAAAATAAAAACTCATCTCACGTCCTCATCGACTGGACGTTTAGATATTCGTTTAGGCCAGAAGAGCTACTTTTTATAATTTTTCTAGTGGTCGTTTGGCTCGTCCATAAAATTCGTGGGGACGTGACCATCATTTTTTTTAAATTGCGACCGAGCGCGACGATATGCCGATCAAACAGGTACACTATTGAGAGCGAGTGGAAACCCGAAGCCGTTTATTAGCGCTTCGTGCGTTCATTTCGGTCTTTTTGATTTTAACTGCTATATTGTGTCTCGGGGAAACGTCAAACCCGTGTTAACCGTGTAATCCTAGATAAGTAACAGAAACAAAAAGTTGAAAATAAATCACAAGTAAGCAGATTTCAGACGCTGTTTAGTTCCGTCCTCCACCAAGGGAGAACGCCGAAAGCATGGAACAGAAGTGTGGTGGTGCTCTTCTTCAAAAAAGGTGATAACACCTTGCTCAAGAACTATAGACCCATCTCACTTCTGAGCCATGTTTACAAGCTGTTTTCCAGGGTCATCACAAATCGCCTCGCACGCAGGTTCGATGACTTTCAGCCTCCCGAACAAGCCGGCTTCCGAAAGGGCTATAGTACCGTAGACCACATACATGCGTTGCGGCAGGTTATACAGAAGACCGAAGAGTATAACCGCCCCCTTTGCCTTGCATTTGTGGACTACGAGAAAGCCTTTGATTCGATCGAGACTTGGGCTGTGCTGCAGGCTCTCCAGCGGTGCCAAGTTGACTACCGGTATATCGAAGTGTTGAAGTGTCTGTACGAAAACGCCACTATATCCGTCCGATTACAGGACCAGAGCACGAAGCCTATTCCTCTGCGGCGGGGAGTCAGACAGGGAGATGTGATCTCTCCGAAACTGTTCACCGCCGCATTGGAGGATGCTTTTAAGGTTTTGGACTGGAAAGGACGAGGCATCAACATTAATGGCGAGTACTTCTCTCACCTTCGATTCGCCGACGACATTGTAGTTATGGCTGAGACCATGGAGGACCTCAGCGCTATGCTCGCTGATCTCAGTAGAGTTTCCGACCGAGTTGGCCTGAAAATGAACATGGACAAGACGAAAGTCATGTCTAATGTCCATGTTGTGCCAGCTCCCGTAATAGTCGGAGGCTTTGCGCTCGAAGTTGTTGACGAATATATATACTTGGGACAAACGGTCCAGTTAGGTAGGTCCAACTTCGAGAAGGAGATCACTCGTCGAATCCGACTCGGCTGGGCAGCGTTCGGGAAGCTTCGCAGTGTCTTTTCGTCCAAATTACCGCAGTGTTTGAAGTCAAAAATCTTTGACCAGTGTGTGTTGCTAGTGATGACATATGGATCTGAAACATGGGCGCTAACGATGGGCCTCATGAGGAAGCTCAAGGTCACTCAGAGGGCTATGGAGAGGGCTATGCTCGGGGTTTCTCTGCGAGATAGAATCAGAAATGATGATATCCGCAGTAGAACTAAGGTGACCGACATAGCCCAAAGAATTGCGAAACTGAAGTGGCAGTGGGCGGGGCACATTGCTCGCAGGACCGATGGCCGATGGGGTCAGAAGGTTCTCGAATGGCGTCCGCGGACCGGGAGACGAGCTGTTGGTAGGCCTCCAACAAGATGGAGCGACGACCTGATCAGAATCGCGGGATCGCGGTGGATGCGGAAGGCACAGGACCGGTCCGAGTGGAGAGCCTTGGGGGAGGCCTATGTCCAGCAGTGGACGTCTTTCGGCTGATATGATGAAGCAGATTTGTTAGAAGTGAAATATCAATGTTTTTCCTAAAATGGACATGCAATGTCACTCAAACAACACATAGGTATACAACACAAGCTTTCGTGCATTATAATGACGTTCAATAAACCGAAGTTCTATATAATGAAACTGTTGTTTTGACTGGGCATGTTCTTTTTTTTCAAGTTAAAGTGGTATTAAGGTGCAATCCTCAACATCTCCGTGTCGAATCAATTGAACCGCTACCGGGCATCGCGATAATATCTCTTAAACTGAATTAAACTTTACTCTTCTTCTCCCTCCCACCTCTTCGATCATCACATGTAACTCTTAAAATTTCGCACTCAAATCATTTTTATTCATGCCTCGCCCGTAATAAAATAATGATATCCCATGTTTATCGATCATCAGATCATCACAGACTTATTGCAAAATTCTGCAATGGAAGTTTTACGGCTATTACCTACCCATCTTCATTTAATTTAATACGCAATATCTCTGGCAATAATAACTCTACAATCAAGATGGTGGCATCCAGATTTTTCAAATTCAGACCACACCAACGCCAACGGTGCAACGTTAAACTTTAATTACTAGTGAGGTCATAATTACTTTTATATGAACGATTCGTTTTGTTGTTAAATTATGAATCGTGTACAATGAATCGAATGGAGATGTATTTTACATCAAATAGCACCATATATCCACTGCACAACTAAATTTTACATAAAATATAATAATGCATGTCTTAAAAAATTTAATAGGTAATTCAAAGACACATGATCGCTTAGGTAAGGAAGCATATTTGGATATAATTTTTTGCTTTTCCTGAAATTTAGTCGTGCCTCAAGTAATCTATTCTAAAGCGTGTTTTGGCCTAACTACCTACTGGGTTTCTATTTCAGACACGTTTAAGTCAATTTCGTTCCCATTGTATAAAAGTTTTGTTGTTTACAGTGAAAACGATTTGTCGTTTTTGAAAATTTGACATGCGAGGTCATGCGATTTTTAAAGTCTTGCGACCATAAGGGATACGCGTAGAAGCACGGCAGTCGCATCTGTGTGAAGAAGACTTAAACAGAGGCACGTCGGTTAAGGAAAGTGCGTAAGTTTGGTTCGACAGGAGTCAATAACATTATCACAATGAGCTAAATGCCGAACTGTCTCGCGCCGGCAAGGACCGTGACCGTCTAGGGGAAAAATATACTTGATACTTTAATAAGACTTCATGATAATTATGTATACGCAAAGGTAAGTATTACGCATTGTAGAAATTATTGAAATTATAACATGATTTTAAATAAAAAAGTACCGTGACGCTTAGACATAATCAGGTAGGTAAGTACATCACACTTCACCTGTCAAAGCTATCGGCGGATTTCGTTATTCGATTTATGAATTGAGAACGTGCGAAGTGTATACCTAGTGGGGGTATAGGAAAACGATCAGAGCCCATGCCGTGGCAGAAATGTGCAACAATAGGCCCCCCAGTGAAACTTGTCAATGTTGCTTTGAAAATGGGTCATTACCTATGAAACTTTTTTTAAAGGATGTTAATTGACAACATTTCATTTTTTAACACCTGAAAATGTATATATGGTTCGAAAGCATTTTGCCTCCTGATCACTGCAATATGTTTATATAATTTTAATATCGCTTATTATAAAAAATAAAAATTAATTAAAAATATGTCCTAATTTTACCAAAACTACCACAGGATAGGTGAAACACCTTTGCCTTTTTCACGAGAAAAAATAAGCGACCATAATTTTGTATATGACAACTTCAAAGTGCAAGGGGGGCAACTCTGAAATTCTATTTTTGAAGTTCGTTGCATACCTTCTCTCTCACTCTCAAGTTAATGACTATATTAGTATGAGCGGAACAGCACGAAGCGAACTTCGAAAATCGAATATCGGAGAATAAGGCCTGACATTGACAATTTGAAATTGACGTCAGATTTTTTTCTATACAGAAAAGACAAAAGGATAAGTGTCTATTCTGTGATAGTATCGGAGTTACGCCCTTTTAGAATAAGCAAAAATTAATAAATTAATTATAAATTAAATACAAAGCCTAGCGAAAAAATTAAACTGTCAGCATGTTCATCTTTTCAAACAGAATACAGAGAACCATTAAAATTATAGGCTCAGAAATATGAAATGTTGTCAATTAAGGTCACCGACGTTTGGCGAATTATGTTGGATCGTATTAAATAACTATTGTAATTAGTTCTTCTAGATTACTTACGTGTTCCGCTTAAACTAATTTATTTCCTTTCAGCGTATTTTGGGACTCGAAACTTCTTTTGTGTTTTTCACTCTCAAAACCAGTTTTTATAATAACATCCATTTTTCCTATTACTGTTTGTAACAAATGCCTCTAAAAATACTATTGATTGTCTTTCAATATATTATTATTTATTTACTTCATCACTACATCGAATACAAAAAGTCGCATTACGCTGTCTGTCTGTCCGTCTGTCCCTATGTATGCTTAGATCTGTAAAACTACGCAACGGATTTTGATGCGGTTTTTTTCGAGAGGAATGTTTATATATGTATAATTCTACGCAGACGAAGTCGCGGGCAGAAGCTAATTTTATATAAAATAATGAGCACTTATCATTCACTAGTTGACAAACGCCCTTAAAGGTGGTTTACGAGTCGGCGCTACTGTCGTGCACGGTGACAATACGTGAGTGATTTCGTGTTTTAAGTGAATGATCAATTGATCATAGTTTGATAGATCACAATTTAATGTTATACCCTAAAAAGTCTATTCTGGGTAGTTTGTACCGAGAAAATGGCCCACAGACTGGCATCATAGCCTATGTTTTTTTTTTACCAATTGACTAGATTATTAATAGATTTAGAAAAAACCTTACTCCTGTCACTCTCTAAATAATAAAAACATGTAAAAACTAAATACAATAAAAAAATAAGTTCCTTTTTACATGATTGAGTTCTGAGAGACTTACAACAAAGTGAACTGAATCTAATCTAGTCAGCCCACATCCACCCACTGCTGAGAAAGGCCTCTTCATTTTCACGCCACTTTGTCCGCTCCTGTGCCAGTCTCATTCAAAGCTTTCCAGCTGAATGACAGATGTCATCTCACCATCGGGCTGGTGTTCCTGCCCTCTGACGTTCGACCCAATCTTGATCACCAACTAAATAATTTAAAAAAATATTACAATATTCTTTGTGTAGGTACTTATTTTAAAGAAAACAGTTGGTAAGTAGGTTTTACCCTGCCGTTAAACTAAAAATTCTACTTAAATTAAATATCAAGTACCAAAATCATTCTGGCGTCGTAGCATATTGGTTGGTGAAGAATTATTATTTTCCGATCTATGGTCATTAAAATTTTTGATTAACAACGTTCTATCCGTATCGATGCCATGACGCTGCAAGTCCTTCCTGTATTATCCTTTTCCTTTGGGCCGTGACTAAATGTTCCAACCAAATTTTTTACTACTCCCATACAAATATCGAAATATTGACTCCGGAATGTCTGGACCGCGAGCAGCGTCCAGTTTAATTATGGCAGTTGTGTACGACTTTACGCACGGACGACACACTTCAAGCGCTGCGCTTACACGGTTGATTTTATTGGTGATCTTGCACTTCCAACTCAGTTATTATACTCGATACAGCGGTATACTAACCTAGATTTTAATTGAAGCAATATTCCAAATCAATTGATAGAGTTGACAAAGTGCGGAGCCGCACGCGCCGCTATAGGGCCTGCGCTCAATGCGGCCCCACCTCGCCGGCCCGGTATTGAAACTAGCCATTCGTCATCCATTATTCACGCACTAAATTGCACAACTTTAGAGAGCCATTTCTAAATGACATCTAAATCTGTTACTGTATTAACATTGTGAATAAAATTTATACAATCAATCTACATAAATGTCCATGAACGTCCGTCCATTAGTCAAGCAGAGCACAAAGGGCACACGCTCTTCTCGTAAATCAGACGCATGTAACGTGTATTGAGACGGCTTGCCCAAATCGCGCTCGCTCAATAACCGATGCCGATGTGTGCCGACTGCCGCCCGCGCCGATACAGAACTTTCCAGCCATTAACGACCCTCTACGACCAACATTTGTCATTAGACGAGCTTGCCTCATTGCTCTGGTGAAATCTTGACTTACTTAACATTGTTTCAACATCAGCATGCCACAAAGACGACATCTGGACTAGAACGTTGCTGAACAATGAAGCGGCTAGCGAGCGATCCGTCTGGGCTAGGTACGTGTAATCACCAAAAGTATTTGTTCAGTTCATTTCTACACATTCCTTTTCATGAAAAGAAACGTGCGTGGCTTTCTATTTAAAAAATCTTAGTGTAATTTATGTCTTTCAGCAGGCCTCACGATTATAAAAATTATACGACTTAAATAAAACCGTCATTGTCAGACTGTCGGGGTCAAATCTGTGCAGCGGTAGGTGTCATTAATTGATCAAACAAAGTATAGTCTGAGCCCCCCCTAAACGGTTATTAAGATATTACCATATTAGTAGGTGTAAGGAGGGAGAGGGCCGCGCGGCGGGGCGCCCAGCGGGGGTCGCTACCGGACCCCGCGACCCCGGGAAGTGTTAATCTCCTGGAGTTATTCAAATTATTTACATTTACGGGGACAGTTTTTGTTAGTTCCTTAACCATGGCCCTAATATTAAGCGCTATCACAAAATTACATAATTTATGTAGTTGTGGTCCAGTATTTAACACACATCCCACATCCTTTGAAATAAACATCTAACTTTATTACTTACCATCGCAGAAACTTCTATTTACGTAGTTTTGAATATTGAAAACTTTAATGCAAAACACTTACTTCGTACCCATGCAAAAGACACGACGCACGACTTAACAAACGAGTGCACTTATGATTGTTTATCGCAACTGCGCTTTTAATGTGTTTGATCACAATTGTTAAAACCCATGCTCCCTGCCTGGGAACATAGATCCAATAACTAAACTTAGTAGACCTGCTTACATTACCTAGACGTGAACAAATTGCCTGCATTAAAGCGCTCTGGCCTATCTCCCCAAACAAATCAAACCTTTATTAACCCGGGGCCGACAGCGTCGCGTTTAACCAAAGCGTTCACTTCACTTATGAATAATATTCAATGTTAATACGTTAGGCCGTAAAATATGTTTAGTAAAGCATCGAGTTACATCAAACCGCTTTAAAGAGATCTTATCTCGGTATCTGTTAAATATTGTCGCCGGATCTCGGGCGGCGAGGTGACGAAGTCAACTTTGAAACTCACGGTATTAAATTAACGACTAAGTAAAATAAAAGAATACGTCCATTTATGCATAATAATGGTTTGGAGTGAATAAAAATGAGGGGATCTGTACAAATATGTGAATCGAAGAGTGGGATATGATAACTTAAAGCTGGGAGAATGTACGGGGTCCTACGGCGCATTAAGATGCCGCGGCCGATTGCGCGCCGCTGCGCCCGCCGCTATCACTTATATCACTTCATTGCGGCTGTTTACATTTCATTCATAAGCCCGATTGTCTTTTATCGTTCGACTTATTGTCACATTTTCTAGTATACATTTTATAGGCGGATTTCACTTTATTTTATCTATTTTGTTTTTAATTTAGCATATAACATTTCAGAGTGGTAATTGCATATACCTAGTTGATTAAATAATCTGTTACCTAACTTAATCAATATATGATAATCATCGACTCACTCATCAGTGGTGAGTCACCACAAACTTATGTAGCTCATTACCAGGCCGTAGAATAGCCTCGGTGAGTCGGTATCGAAACCAAGATAAAGATTTTTCATTGAAGCTTTTTTCTCTGGGTCAAACCGTTCATTAACAAACTTTGGAATTGTACCATCAAATAATACCATCTGTTCCCATGACTGAATGACTAAAGAATAATAATAAGGTGATTTTGTGAACAGAGTTTGTTGATCGTATTCATTTATTTTTTTATTTATTTTAATAAACCCTTGGCGTGTATGTGTCGCCGAAGCTCGCACGTTGTTCATTATTTATTGACCTATTAGAGATAACATTAAGATCAAGATGCACGGCCAAGGACCTTTGTTATAAAAATGTCAGCTTCATTATTCTTAAAAAAATATAGACAGGCATAACGTGGCTCGGAAAGGGCGAAACCGATTGTGGCACCAGATCCGACTAAACTAGCGTTGTATTCTTTCCCCAGTTAGGTAATATTAAATTAATTAATGAAAAATGATTTGAACTAATTCTTTTTGTATCTGGCATGCATTCGACCACAGTAAAATTACACCCTGATGTTAGGCAGTAGTTATTTGTAATACAAGGCTGGTAAGTAAGGTTTTACAAATGTGTTGACGAGTTGATAAACCCGAGCCGCCAAGGCGAGGGTTTTCATCGTCACGAGTTTGTAAAACCTTGCCAACCGTGTATCTTACGACGTTTTTCAATACATTTGTGAGAAAATAGGCAATTAATAACACAAAATTGAAGAATAAATACCTTTCCCGAGATTTTGATGGGTAAAGACTATTTTGGGCGATTTGCGCCTTAGGTACTTAAAAAATCGGGCGGAGTTAATTCCATGTTATTGTCGACTTCACCACTTGAAGAACTCATTTTGTTTAGTTTTTGTACACTATAATCAACAACACAAAACAACGCAGTTTTACAAAAATGGCGCGTCCGTGTACCGTAATGCGCATGCGTAAGTTTTGTTTTTAATTAAGTTAACTAAAATTATCAGGCAAAGGTTCGACGCGTTCATCCAGTGATTTTTTCGAATAAATAAAAGGTGGAAATCATTAAAATCTGAGGTAATTAAATTAAAGTTTATACTAATTACAATAAATTTTGCAAATTCATTACTAATAGTTTTGTATATTTACGTAACGGACGTAAGTCTGGTAATAAAACATTTCATTTCATTTCATTTTACACATTTTTCTGCGTATAAGCCGATATTTTTTATTTTTGTCATTTAATACTCTTTGCTTGTAAACTTTTAAAATGGTCAATTAAAAAAAACTGTAATAAAAATCGCACTAGTGCGGTAAAATTAACTTACGAGCCATGTATACATTCTTTGAAAGTGAATTTTTCGAGCAAATATATTGAAAATAATACGTGATACAAGGTGAACACGGTGATAGTGCCTAGTAAATACCAAAAACATGGACAAATAGTAGGAAACATAGAGGCAGAGGTTTTACTAAGAGTCATTGATTGAAAATTAAATATACCTATTTAGCTATACATCAGCTGAGAAGAACGAATAAGAATTCTTATTGTTTAGACAACTGATAAACTTAGTTGATAGGTGGACGGCTATATCCATACTAGTCTATCATAAGAGTCCTAAAGGCGGCGTCGACTCGTTATATTTAATTTTTCCCAGATTTTTAATCCAAGCTATTTAAATCAATACTCATTATGGGTTTTCAAAGGACCGTCATTTCGATCTTTTAACACGAGAACAAGGAACCAGTTTTATGATCTGATATTAAAGGTATTTTAAGTTTACGACTTTTTGGGCTTGGTTGTTAATCAAATATGTGGTTATATGTAAATAGTTTATGAATAATTTTCATAACTATTTGCTCATGGCATTTGAAAAACAAAGTCCCTACCTACCCACCTACGCATATCTTGAAAACTCATCATCTATTTTTTAATAGGGTAGAAATTAAGCAGGTAGTTCTCTTCGTAGGGAAGCACCACCAGTCATGGATACCCACAACACCAGAGAATTGCAGTTGCGGTGCCAACCTAGAGGGATAATATGGAATACTATTGTGTCTCTATTTTCACCGGCAATCCTACTCTTCACACTAGAATGTACTTAAGAGGGTGCATCCCTACTGAGCTGGCAACGTCGCATTTTTGGTGATTTTTTGCGATTATTTCACAGAAATTGAATGAATGTTTCAAATGTCCATCTGTAGTGCACTTCGTTTTGAAAATGTGTCCAATGCAACCATTAATCGTGATGGACTTTTATTTTCGTATTAAAGGGATAAAATACTATATCTCGTTTAATAAGAATAAAAACGAAGTGCACTACAGACGGACATTTGAAACTTTCATACTTTCATACTTCATACTTTATAGGTAAGTTAAGTAGAATTTAAGTACTATTGTAAATCTATTTTATTTTGAAAAAATGACTTTCTGCCAAGTTTCTTGCGGCGCATTCTTCTTGGCAATGATGGTCTTTCCGAATGCGCTGGTAGATTAAAAAAAAGTATGTAAAAGAGCCCTCGGCGGCCTATTTGTAAAATAAACTTTTGACTTTTGACTTTTTCATTCATTTTCTGTGAAATAATCGCAAAAAATCACCAAAAATGCGACGTTGCCAGCTTAGTAGGGATGCACGCTCTTAACTGCACTAACACTGTTGCTTGGCGACCAGATCAGCGTATGGTTATAGCGATAAGTACCGATGGAATTTGCTCAAGGTCCTACCACTAGCATTTATAATTACTATGACGAAATCTTATAGTGCAATGCTTACTGTAAGTATTTAGTGGCGTTAAACAAGATTTAGTGGCCGTTCGTGACCAATAGCTCACCTTACGCGGGGAAACACTGTAGCTAGCGGAAGAGGGCTATAAACTGGGGCTGTATTAACACTCGTACAGCCATAAACATAGTAATAGCCTAATATGAATAATTTCGATTCCAAAATGGTGGAGCCGTTTCACGAAATCAACAAAGCACAATGCCATAAACCTATGATGGCCGTTCGGTATACCAGATTATATTGTTTATGTATTAAACGTTGCGAATTTAAGATTCGAGAGATGCCAAGTATGTAGTAGCTTCGTGAGATGGGTCCCGGGCCGCGATCCTGCTAGCTGCGCCTGCGCCTTCCAACCTGTTGACTGATAAACACCGCAGTGGGGGGTCTTAAAATCGCTATTTTATTGGCGTTCTACATCCACGTTGACATTATACAGCTTTTATTTCCATAGATCATTAGATCGATACCATGAACTCCCATGCAAATGTGATCGGTTATGGGAAAGCTTTATCCATAAATTGGACTATTAGGACCTGAGAAAGAATACGTATTGGAGAGTCGACAACGCACACGTCGAACATTTCATCTTAAATAAAATCGATTTTAACGACCTTCTAGGGTTCTGGAGTCAAAATGGCAAAACCAGAACTTTTACAGTTTTGCCATTATCCGTCGGTCTGTCTGTCCGCGGCGTGATTGGCCTTGATAGACGCGAAAAAAATTACGGCAGTAGTGGTATATGTAACTAATTTAAAAGGAGAACTACATATTATAGATACAGTTTCTGAAAGTGAACGCGTACCCAAAAACTCAGTATTGAATATTTACCTTATATTTAGTTAGCACGGAACTCTACACTGCGCGTGGCTCGACTGGCACTTTGCCGGCTTTTACATCTTTTTTATAGCATGTTTGTCCATAGATTTCATTCTTATTTCTTGATCGTATAAAACATCACTAACGGGATCTTTAAACCATGCTCGGACAATACAAATCAATGTGGTCTATAGAATGGATAAAGCGATCAGACTTGTTTGTATTTTTTCCCGGGATTATCATCTAATCCGCTATTTTCTTAGTCAAGTGGAAAGTTCCGTCCATTTCATTTCAACTCTTCCCTCCAAGTAAAATAAGAGCTAATAAAAGTAGCGTAATAAATATCCGGGAAAGTTGTTTTAATTTCTCCTTTACACGGAGTACTAGATTGCCGAGCGCGATCGGCAAAACTTCCTTTGTTTTTAATTTTCTTTAAAACATTCGTTTGTTTTTGTACATTTTATTTCCAATGAGTACTTAGGTAGAAGGCTTTCTCAACTTCGATGCTTTTTTTTCATGAAGGATGTAAATCTATTTGTTTAACACTGCTATTGTGAATTTTATCCTTTTAGCGCAAAGGTTCAATTTACTAAAGCAAACTTAATATTATCAACTTTTTAATTGCTACGAAGAAGGCTAACTTTGCCAGACGCTTCAATTATTTTTCTTTTGTTTGGAACTGCGATTCAAAGTAAAAATGTGATTGGGAGCCATACTTAGTGCTTTACCTCGACACCGACTTACTTTTAAGCTCAAGCAGGAAACAGTTATAATATGTGGTTTTTAGCTTTAAAGTTGCCAACGATGTCAAAAATAAAATTGTCTCTGTAAACTCACAACAATGTGGAGATATGCGTATCAAAAGTTCGAGTCTACGATCATGGGAAAATTATAGATCGTTCGGAAATCGCAGCGGTCTGGCCTCATGCGCAGGCCTTATCACCGACCCATTGTGCGCATATCCCGACATGCGCAATATTCCATACCTCTCCACAAACAGAAGATTACAGAAGCATGATTAGAATGTTTAGTGGGTACGTACGACGAAACGACTCAAAGGTCTGCATTATTTGCATTCGTTCTATGCACTGCTTAAAGTTCAAGAGAGCATGCTTTATAGTTTAAGCTATTGGAATGACTAAGACCACCGGTTAACCAAACATTCACTATTCAGATAAGAAGCTAGTTGTCCAGCGTTCCGTTCTTGGTGTATTCTTTATAAATATCTGCTAAACAAGATCGATGGTGAGCAGCATAGATCGAACAAGTCATCACAAAACCATAGCAGTAGGTACGGTAGGTACCTAATAGAACCAGAACTCTGACAGATCGAAATTTTACTGTAAAAATCCTACTAATATTATAAATGCGAAAGTTTGTGACGATGTGAGTGAGTGAATGTGTATGTTTGTTTCTTCTTCACGCTAAAACGACTGGACGGATTTGGATAAAATTTGGAACGAAGATAGCTGGTACCCTAGATTGAAACATAGGCTACTTTTTATCCCGGAAAATTGCACAGTTTCCGAGAGATGAAACAAAACATGAACATGTCAATTGCTAATTCTACGCGGACGAAATCGCGGGCAGAAGCTAGTATCAGATAATCTTAAGTCGATATATACAAGACTAGCTTCTGCCCGCGACTTCGTCCGCGTAGAATTAGAAATAAACTGTAATTACCTATCTATTCTGTTGGTTGTGTGTAGGTATGTTGTGATTTTTTTTACGAAAAAAAAAGTCGAGCGTGAGTCGGATTTAGGTGTTGACATGTCAAATTCATGTTTTACTGACTCGATTGCGATGATTTTTTTGTAAGTTGTTGTGTGTATGCTAAATATGATTCTAGTAAAACGGTCAAGTGTGATAAGCGTTCGCTTTTCTAGATCCTCAGATGTCGATTTAGAAATCAATCGGGCCAATAAATAAAGATTTCGAAATGGCGGCCATTTTTCTATTTTTCATAACGGATTCATGCTTAGTGACCACCCGGTTCCTCAGATATCAATTTTGAAAACAATCCGCCCAAAAACTAAAAATTCAAAAATTGCGCCATTTTAAAAAAAATTGACAACGGATTCATGCTTATTGACCACATGGACCCTCAGATATCGATTTTGAAAACAATCGGCCCACAAACTAAAGATTTCAAAATGGCAGCCACTTTTAAAAATTTTGACAACGGTTTCATGCTTGAGGACCATTTGGACCCTCAGATATCGATAAGATGTCAGTAGAAAAACTAAATCAAAATGGCGGCCACTTTTTAAATTTTTGACAACGGATTCATGCTTCAGGACCACTCGGACCCTCAGATACCTATCGATTTTGAAAGTTATCGGTCGAAAAACTAAAAATTTCAAAATGGTGGCCACTTTTAAAATTTTTGACAACAGATTCATGCTTGAGGATCAGTCGGACCCTTAGATATCGATTTTGAAAGCAATCGGTCGAAAAACTACTTATTATATACCTTTACCGCAGAAAGAAGAAGAAAGAAAGCAAAGGTTAACTTTCACACTCAAAACGCCAATTAACATATTAAAGGACTATTTATTCCTTTGTACTTTATTGGGTTACGCAGGTATGATAAATTAAAACTTGAACTTGATCCCTTAACACGGTTAACAGTTCTAAATTTCCACCGTCAGTTAATACAACTCCCAGGACAATTAAAGTTAACTTTCACACTCAGAGACGTCAATTAAGTTCTAATAATCATAATATTAACTGATTTCTCTGAGAACGGTACACGCAACAATTTATACGTTGCAACTCTAGGCAGCTACGACCTTTAACATGTTTATAGCTATCCCGCGGGAACTATGCAATTTTCCGGGTTAAAAAGTATAATGCCTATGTTTTAATCTAGGGTAGGTACCTACCAGCTAGCTTCGTTCCAAATTTTATCCAAATCCATCCAGTCATTTTAGCGTGAAGAAGGAACAAACATACACACTCACTCACATCGTCACAAACTTTCGCATTTATAATATTAGTAGGATATAAACCTTCCTCTTGAATCAGTCTATCTATAAAAAAACCGCATCTAAATCCGTTGCGTAGTTTTAAAGATCTATGCATACATAGGAAAAGACAGATAGCGGAAAGCGAATTTGTTTTATAATTAAATTATGTATTGATAACAATTTATAATCTTATTGTCACCCTGTTAGAAAGGAACACGCGCGTCCATACTATCTCGATCGGTTCGCTTTTCAGCTGCGAGTACTCGGTCCTGTTTAAATAGTACGTCCATGGATTGAGTTTTCAAACATGACTGTGTCAAAATAAAATTTAATTTTAATCAAAAGCACTAAGGCGTATTGATATCAACATCGAAGCAAATCACCCCCAAAACAACTGTAGGCTGCTGGGGTACGTTCTTCAGTAAAAACACACCTTCGTAACACGTATGCACAGTTTAAGATTAATTTACATAGAACCTTTTTAATACTAAAAACAAAGACACGTGACCTAGTCGCGAGATGCGTGCAGACTGCCGGGGCACACAGCCATCGGCCTCTGGCGCAAACTGAGGGAAATTTACCCTCCAAACTGAATATTTCTTAAAACTAAAAGAAAAGGGTAGGTCCATGTGAGCACGTCGTCAACAACAACAACTTTGGACCCCCATTTAACCCCTTTAGGGGTCGAATTTCCAAAAATCCTTCCTTAGTGGATGCCTACATTGTATAAGGTATCTGTGTGCAAAATTTCAAGTCTCTAGGTCCAGTGGTTTGGGCTGGGCGATGATCAATTAATGAGTGAGTCAGGACTTTGCCTTTTATATATATAGATTACGACTCTTTTGAATGTTGCATTTTGGCCGTATCTGTTTTTGCGATGACTTGTCCGAACTATGGTGTGCAGTTACCACACTCGAGCACTGACACCGCTGGGCAAGCTATTCTGTAAGCAATAAAAATTGTTCAAATTAAAAAAGAGTACTTCATCTAGTCTTCAAATCTTTTATTCTTAAAGTAACTGCTTAAATAGGTCTGGGGGTTGCCACAATCGCTCAATGCGTGCCAAGTTCTATTCAGCGTAAGGGGCAGAGCTACATGGCTGCATAACTGTGTCCCTTAAGATGAATAAAACTTGGAACGCATTAAGCGATTATTGTGGTAAATCCCCTGTTCGCTTCTGTTTTCTTCACAATACTAAAATAGCCAGCGTAGCCAATTTTGGCGATTCTGTATTGCTTTATGTGCCCTCCCACTTTACTGAACTATTAGCTAATTCTTTCAATTTGCCGGTGTCCCAAAGAGAATCAGGAATAAATGAAATTATTAAGATGACGGGCGGTCCATTTTTCATCGCTCGGAATTATGACGCAAAAAATAAAGAATATTATTATGAATAATGGTTTCTCAGATTCTTCGGCGCCCTTCGTCAGTGGGTATGCCATAAAAACTTGCCTGTTATGGTTTGCGAGCTATTAAGTTATAAAAGTTAGTTGGCCTCTGTCTTAATGAAAAACCTACCTATACCAATTTGATAATTATTAATGTGGATCATTTATTGGTCTGCACTAAAATATATAAAAGTGCACTTAAGATTTGAGTATTTATTTGTTTTATTCGTTACTTAATTGATATACCTAACTGATGATAAAACTGAACTTTTAACAGACAGGTTTGAGTTTTATTACGGCTTGACTAGGTACTTACTTTCGATTGAGGTACTTAATAATTAGTCATATTACGAATGTCATTTCAAAGTAAATCTCGGCATTTATTCACTTAGCTAAACTAAATAAATACCCCTTTTGATATTTTTCATATGTTTTTAAATGTTGATTGATTTTCTTCGAATTAGGTAAATTGATGTTCGAAGTGTAATATTGTGTGTATGTCAAAGGGGTACCTTAATTAACTTAATTTTGAATCGAAAAGTACGATGAAAAACCTTTAAGAGTGTTCAATGAAACTAACCCAAACCGCCTGCAGAAATATGCAATAATAATTTTAAAACATTTTGTTTTTGTAATACTTTACAATAAAATGATTGCCACCAAAATATTATCAAATTTTACTTTAGAAGTCTTGATATTTCATTTGTACGCATGATTGGGAGTGGATTGTATATACTTAAGCACCTTTTTCTTTAAACCAAGCACAATTAACACAACGTAACTTTCCAACTATTCATTGTATTAATTGTTTATAATTGTACCGACTAGTAAATCCACACAAGATATTATAAGTAGCCAAGGGTAAATAAAACCACCTCTAAATTTAAACATCTTAGAAAATAAATCTCAAATTATACGTAATAAAGTCATAAGCCGAAACAATTATGATTCTCTGACAGGGCAATTCAACCTAGACGCCACTTTACAATAATAAAATAATCATAAGTATTAATTCAACTGAAATGATATGTGACTGAACGTTGAGGTGGTCTGTTTCTATGAAATTTTCGTATGAAATAACAAAGCGTAAGTTCGAATTTAGCAGCGAGTTCTCAATTTCTTTTTTCACGCTATTTTTTGTCGGTACGAAAACATTCAATTTATTTTTCAATGTACTTAAATCTGAAACTGATTCTCCTGAGCTTCTGTAAAACAACAAATATTTTGGGCGTTTTCGAATTGAAAATAAAAAAGTGACTATTACTTACCACATTCTGTTACATTAAAAAACGAAGTAATGTCGCGAGAAGATGAAGCGACATGTCAGGAGCCGATCACTGTGTACTTATATAAAAGTGTCACAACAGGTTTGTGTGCAAAATTGTTAGTAATAAATAATAATCGCCTTACTCACAATAGTCAATATGTCGCCTGAGTATTTCGTTGTAACGCTAGCCGCTGACTGATATGAGGAATTCTAATGAAGGTCCAAATGTTTTTTCACGGAACCACAAAAAGTAAGTAAACTCAATATTTAATATTACCAAGAGACGGGTCGCTGTCAATTATGAAGTTTAACGTATGAGTAACGAACATGCCCGCTAATTAATGTAAACGCTGCGCAAGAGTTAATTAATTGTCGGCTGCGTAGCGTGGAGTACGCATGAAACATTCATACAATTCATAACAGACAGCGCGCAGGGCATACTCCTTACCAGTACTTTAAGTTTTAATTGGGATAGGTTTATTGCAAAATCGATAATCTATAAATCGCTACTGACATAATCTATTTACCTAGTGACAAATGGCGATTTGAAAGACATTATGTATTGTATCTATTGCTACTATAAATTCTATTGTTATGACACATTCTCTTGGCTTTTGTGTTGGATAGTGTTTTAGTCTTTAAAGTTTAACATTTGTACACGTTTATGGTAGATCACAGAGCACTCTAATGGTATTTATTGTAGATCCTATGTAATTTACCTGTGTATCACAAATAAATGACTTACTTACTTCGCATAAAAAAAACTTACTTACTTACTTAGCGATTTAGATAACATCAGTTTTTTTTTAAAGTGTTATTGCAATGACATGGCTAGTACCTAATATGTCCAACAATCATTCAAACCGTTTTGTTATTAGGTAAGTATATAAATGAAAATATTTCTGATATGTTTTTTATTTTGCCAAAAACCTATAACGAAATAAGAAGGAAAAGAAAAGATTAACTGCATCATTAATAATAGATGCATGTGATGCCCCCAATGCGCAGTGCATCTGCATCATTCAGCTGGTCCCAGAGCACTATTTAGTAAGAAAGAGTTCCACTGAGCGACGGATCAAAGCTCAGCCATGCTGGTAATCAGATACCAATTAAGCATAGAGGTATAAGTCGCATTCCAGCTACATTATAATGGTCAAATAGGTAAGGCCTTTATGCCTTCTTATAAACAGGGGCCTTACCAGTACCAGGCGTTACCAGTACGTCATTCCTAATTCCGACGCAGTTCAAGTTTTAGCTGTCACTTTTAGTATGAATCTGACAGCGAGCGGACCTAAACTGAAACGCATTAAGACGTCATGGTACGGCCCCTGTACTGTGTCGTTCTTCTCCGGAATAGACCTGCCACCCGCGGGGCGCCGCCGGCCGCCCTCGCGCAGAAAAACAGACCAACAGCGCCTGTGTACTCCGTTCATATTTACTACTGCCTGCCCTAATGGAACATCCACCTACCGCGATCATGAGCTCTTTTTACCAACAACCGCATCAAGCAGGATGCCACTGCTTTGGAATTTTTATAAATCATAAAAAACTGTCACACGGCCATGCGTTTCTCAATGCCTTATGTCAAGCTTGGCGCTTATTTAGTCTGTAGATTTTCAAAACGACCAATTTAATACTGGCATAGAAAAGTTTATCTGCTGGTGAGTCGGATACTTGCAAGACCATTTAACTTTGCTCTTTAATGGATCTCAGCACTAATTATACAGTACACTTGGCAAATATTTCGCTTAAATTTGTTCTCTTTTGACAATGTTACTTAATGTTAATTATAACTCCATAGATTAAAATGTGAAGTATACCCGGTGGGTGATGGACACTACACGAGGTGAGTCCTAACCGGAGTTAACTTACAGTATACATTAAAATCTTTTCAACTTAAAATGTATTCATGCAATCCCGTATATTGACCAAAGCCGATGAACTAAGTTATTCTCCAGTGCAAGAAATCACCATCTGCAACATTGGCACGTACATGGTTCTGTTTAATATTTATTTATCATTAAATTAGTATGACTAAACTAACGAAATCAATTAAGTTGTTTTTGTATGGAACAGGTTTGAATCGATGTCTTATAGTATTTTCATCTGAATCTTGTGACATTAACGTCATATAACTTAGTGCCTATCTTTATCTACTATGTATTACAACAAAAAGTGTTGCTGGTTCAAAGTATAAATCAGAAAAAAATTCTCGCATAATTATTATTTTCCAATAAAGGACGTTGAAGTGGCCGGAATTTTTAAAAATCAATATATTTAAAAATCAACAAGTGACTATAAAAAATAACATAACCAACCAGTTAGAAATGTTTACTCTTAATACATGGGTCAGCAATATGGATCTTGGAACGTCAGTTCGGCCACAAGTTGAACATGTTTCTGGGCCAAAGCGTTGTCACAACCAGAGACACTTAGGTCATTTGTGTAGCCAGTATATACATGATAGGTTCGGTGATTTTTATAGGATTTTTACTGATGGGGCAAAGAGTATAAAAGGAGTTGGTGCGGCCTTTTACGACATTCAAGACAATATTCATGTCGGTATTCAAATATCAGCTAATATTTCAATAATGCGCGCAGAATTGATAGCCATAGCGGAGGCTCTTTCCTATGTTAGAAGCATTTCTTGTGAAAAGGTTGTAATTTTATCTGATTCAAAAAGCGCACTGCAACATATTGCTCGGTGTGCCTCGAATATTCGAGGCTACCCGATAGCATATGATATTATGCAATCATTGTATGACCTGGCTACACAAAACAGGAAGGTGGTGCTTCAGTGGATACCATCTCACACCGGCATACCAGGGAACGAAAAGGTTGATGTGCTGGCCAAAATGGCAATCAGTGAAGGAGAGGCTATGTTCTGTTTACCGTATTATTCTGAGGCGTTGAGTTTCGCCAGAGATTTTAGTATGGAAATATGGAAAGAGTATTTTGACGAGAGATCCTTGAGCAAAGGAATATGGTACAGAACAATACAACCTGCTCTGACTCGTGTTCCCTGGTTTGCCGGTGCAAACTTAGGTAGGCCAGAGTTAGTTTTAGCTTTTAGGTTAAGATCGGGACACATTCCTTTAAACAGTTTTGGTTTTCTTATGAGAAAAATCCCTTCCCCTAATTGTGCGGAATGTGATAGTGTTGAGGATGTATACCATTTGTTGGCGGAATGTGTCCGAATTGAAAGTGAAAGGGTGCAATATTTCATACGTTTTTCACATTTGTGTAAAGAGGATACTGGGATTTACAATAGTATTCTTGCTTCACCTGTTTCAGATGAGGCAAGGATGTTATATAATATAATATCTAAGTGTATTAAAAGGCGATGATTTATGTTAGAACGATAAGGGTGACGTGGTCACTGCGTGACAAAACCCTTTTTTTTCTCTAATAAAGATTTTAAAAAAAAAAAAATAACATACTTTCTGTATTATATGAACTAGTATGGTTCTTTTTTCATGTTTAATTTCGATAAATTTACACGATTCAGTCAGACAGGTCAGCGACCTTTTAACGCGTTCACAAAATGTTAGAGTCGCGAAAAATAAAAAAAACAAATTACAAAACTCGAATCACGATTTGAATTTCGAACGCCACAGTTTTTGGTAAAAATTGGAATGGTGGAAACCAGAACAAAAACGTACGCGTGCCGGGTCACTCCGTACCTTTACAAACATCGGCTTTTCATTTGCTTTGGCTCGGCGCGGACAGATAAATAGATTAAAACAGATAGGCTTCGGTATCTCCGATTAAGAATAAAATCTTTATGGAGCGAGGTACCGTTATATTTGAACAAGCCCATGTGACGATTAAATCTTAGAAATAATTTTATGGTTTGTACCATTTTCAATTTATGAACAAGTCAAGCAGATAGGTAGTCACTTTAATGCTCATTATTTATCTATTGTTCGTTCAGTTTATAATTTTTTTTACTTGGGATATTATTACTTGGGGATGGGTTGGAAAAACTACCTTCATTTCACTTTTGAGTGCATAAAGACGACCATTCAGGAACGTTTTCACTTAAATAAGTTTCTACCATACAAAACAGGGCTATGTTTATCGGACCTTGAATAGTCATCCTTCTTTGGTAAAAAAACATTTATTTAAAGTACTTACATACCTTACAAGAAATACTGGTTAGGTACTAAATTGCGCCCCCAAATCTGCATGTCAGGCCTCAAATGAAATCTTTAGCTCAACTCTCCGACTTTGATTAACTAAGTTTAGCTAACACACGCAATAAATCCAAAAAAAAAATGGAAACTCAACTGACTCCGAACCACCAAACGTTTACACCATCTGCTATCATAACGCCCCTTATTGTTTTGCAACAAGACCAGCGTGTAGTTTTGCATAGTTGCAAGTGGACACCTTACGTCAAAACAAGTGTGGAAGGAGGTGTCGCGGGGAGGGGCGGGGCGAGGGCGGGCCGGGGGCGTGCAGCCTGCACGTGACCTCGCTGCACCGATGCAATTCTGAACCGGCATGCGACGGAGTTGCAACGGGAATGCAACGGAACCGACTGCGGAACTTCGGTATAAAGGTAGAAACTGTTGGAAACGACGACTATTGCTCGAAGCGAGAAATTTCTAGTGACTAAGCATTTCCTTGCTATGTTTTAATGTAGTTATAGGTACCTACTAAGGGAGGTATTGTCTCGAAAACATTAACGTCTTTGAGTGTGGAAATAATTGAGTATCAGGTACCTACTCAAAAGTAAAAAATATAAATCCGCGAAAGTCGGTGAAACTTCTTCTTCAGCTTTATCTCCCATGTAGGTAATTCTGTGTCCCACTGGGATACCTAATAAAAATCGTCAGTGGAAGAAAGCTCCCCCTGCTCTATATAATATTATTAATTAATTACTAATGATTTCGTACAAAATCATAATAATTGGACAGTGGCGCCATTGCATTTCGTTGCTTATTCCACTCGCTCCCCGTGCGACCAATTGGAAAGTTAGTTCTAAATTTAAAACGTTAAATGTTTGTTAAGGCTACGAAGGGCCACAAATTAAACACTAAGTGAAGTCATGTCGCAGTTTTGGGCACAGAATCAGACTCCCGTAGTCCTCCCTAGCAATACACGCGCTGTAAGTCCGGCCACCGCACCGCTCCTTTACCCGCCACCATTTCCCCCTAACCGTTTATAAAAATTGTTTACCTTTTCCAAACAAAAAATAAATATAGGTAGATTTGGATTAAAATTCAGATATCTACTAACAAAACACAAAATAAGAAACGCTTGTTTCTTTATAGCAGAACGCATCTCACTGACTCAGATTTTGTATCGAAGTAATGCTCGTCACGAGTTGAGATACGCGTGGCGCCATCTAGCGGCGGGTAGCTGAACTAACCCAAGAAAGTTCTCTCGATTGATGGCGTTTAAAAGTTATTTTTCAAAGTTAATTTAGTATGAAAATATACTGTGAAAATAGCTTACTATAACTATTAGCGTAGTTAATATAAAGAAAGTTTTACATACTGAAGTTGTTAAATTACAGGGTACGTTTCTTACTTAGTTATGTAATGTATGTTAACTGAAAGTTCGTTTGTCTTTATGTGTCATATTTTGCTGGACATAGACAAAACATACCTACATGGTGCTTTTTTTAAATAAATGGGTTATATTGTTGTATGGTAGGAATAAAAAAAAACAAGTTTGGTTCTGACGATTCGTGTCATTTTTGACTTTGTTTAGTTAAAATTTAGCTTCATTTAAATGGAAATATGTCATTATTCATATCGCATAAAGCCTCTGCACCATCCCATATAATTTCACTGGCGGCTACCCGCGCGCTATAACAACGATGCACATTACAATTTGTAATTGTAACATCCGCGGATACAAAAGTAATTTACATGCAAATACAATACAAAAATGAACATCCTGTCGCTGCGATCGATTTGCATATTTTTTATTATCCAATAATAACAAAAGCGGCTTATGAAAACGGCGAACAATTGTAAGGACTTCCGGAGCGAAATATCTAAATTATTCATAAAATATAATCAGTGTCCTCATAATTATACGTCCGATGTTAATTAAGTTTAATGTGACAATGCTGCGTGCATTAATGTTTCATGAGTTTGTTATTGTATTATTCACGACACATTTTAGAAATCGTATTATGATAGACTACCTGCTGCACGTAGTGCGTTGCGTGATTTATTTCCATACGCAATCCTTGTTTATCATAGAAGAGAGGAAATATCAATAGAGTAGTAATACAAAATCGAATTTCGAAAATAATTAGTGTATTCATTTATATCTTAATACTGTAAAAAATACGTAGTAATAGTTGTTGACGAAGGCATTTAAACTCGTTTCCGCTATGTTTCAAATGGTTTAATAACATAAACTCACAAAAAACAAAGTATCTAGGAGCTAAAAGGAATCCGCTGTTTTCGGTAACAATCTGACAGAGCAACTGTCTCAAAAATTGATGTCATCACAGAGAAAAGGTGTTTTAATAAAAATGGAACTTAAAAGATATAGTTTATGTACAAAAAGAAGGCTCCAACTCAGCCAGTCGCCAACACTAGTGGTATTACGCTAAGGTATTTTTTCTTTTTACTCTCCATGAAAACAAGTGACTGTTTATTTACTATGCCATGCAACGACTAAAATTTAACTACATACATTCGTTGTTTAAATATAATAATTGATAAATTATTTGGTTATCCTAATCAGTATCTTGTCTCACCTTGCGCCGGTCAATTAGAGTGGAGAAAACGCTGCAGTGGTTTGGCGGTTTTTTTTTAACTTTTCCAGTCTAATGGTTATATTCGCGATGTTTGTAATAATTGTATGTGTAAACTCTTTATTGTGCAAAATAAACAAGACAAACACAATTGACAAATACGCACAAAGGCAATATTGTTTGTTTATAAACAACATTAAGTAATACGAACGAACGAACATGGTACCTACACTCATCAAATATGTCTAGGGATATTTTTTATCGGATTATTGTTACCTACGGATTTTTGTCTGCGTTTAGCAAAGACAAATTTCAAAGTGTCAGCTAAAGACAAGCGAATATTAAGTTATCAGAAGGTTCACAAAAGTTACATGATAAAAATGTGTCACATTAATTTTGTGCACTTTAGTTTGCAGGTATAGACGAAGAAGGGATAAGGTACGAGTCTTCATCTCCATCTAATATACCTACGTCTAAATTGGCATAGGGCTCTTCTCAGGACGAGAGGGTTTGGGATATAATTCCCACACGGGCTCGGTAGAATTAGGAACTATGCATATCAGTGGCGTGGCGTCAAGTATATCAGAAGGCAAGCCGAAGGGAACTTAACTAGCCTTTTCCTCTAATTCTGCACAATAAATTGCCCAACTGCCTTAAAATAGGCAAGCCAGTGGGAATCGAGTTCTATGGACGCCACGCCACTGATGCATATCTACACGATACTTTTGTTCTCCTTTCGATTAAAAATTGACATTTTTTTTTTATTGTCCGACATAGTAATTAATTATGTTACGAGAAAAACGATATTATTCACGCAGAATTGTATAGCGATTTAATTATATCCTCATGTTCAATTTATTCACGACGCACCGGCTGTTACCTCACAATAGAAAGTAGTTCATCTCTTATGATAAGATCCTAAGTGGAAACAAATTCATTACGCATACAAAACAATGACGCCACAAGCTTACCTTATGTAAATTCCGACAAAACTACGCGCTGCCAAGCTTAACACAACTAACACGTTATCTATGCACCTATTAATTTTAAAGACATGGATACATGACAGTATGCCGGCGATGGTCCCGTATTATAATATAACATTAGGAGAGTGACAAACGATGTATTACCGCCGATATTATCACTCGTCACCTGAACGGAAGCGGAGCGGTGCGAGTCAACACAAAAACCACATTAGTTGGATCAACTCTATTATAATTTGTTGATAACTAT
Source organism: Pandemis heparana (assembly GCA_963854515.1). NCBI lineage: Eukaryota > Metazoa > Arthropoda > Insecta > Lepidoptera > Tortricidae > Pandemis > Pandemis heparana. Next base: position 10,432,026 of record OY978008.1, on the reverse strand, counting down.
GTTTAACCTTGTCTAATTCTAATATCTGTTTTTGTTATTTTTATATCTAAGTTAACCTAAAATTGTAAGAGTAAATTACAGGTAACCACTATTTGACTGACTTGAAATCGTTTTTAACTCTTTTCCTGGTCATAACTCTTTTAAAATGCGAACCCGATTCCAAATTTGAATGTTGTATTCACAATGTGTCCGAAATGAAACCGTGCGAAGTTTGCCGCAAGAATTTAAGCATTCTTCAAACGCTTTAAAAATAATGCAGATAACACCCGTAGGTGTAAGTAGCAACGCAGATCACTTATGGCGGGTATGAATCCGGTACATATTACTAAAGTTTATATCAGACGATTGACAGATGGTTGAAAGACGAGCTGACTCCGTCCAGATGTTTCAGCGCCGAATGATTTCTGGCACTATTAATCTTAAATTTCAAATAACGTATTCATGTAGGTTTTATAAACACCTGAGTCTGAATAAACATACATGCAGGTAAATCAGAATGGTAAATGACTAACTGTAATATAAATATCTGAAATAGTGAAACTAACATCGACGGTGGGAGTTAAACAATCTTTCAGCCGCTTCCACAAAGCTTAACATTTTAAAATGAATCCGGTGAGGATCGTAAAATATTCGATAAACAGGGCCGGGTATGTTTGCTTTCGCCGACTTTAACATTGCTATTAAACAGCCGTGAAATGGACAGAAATAATCGGGTCGATCCGTTATATCGCATGAATCGCATCATTCGTATGACGCCTGCGTCTGCGCACATTGCGATGACCGCGGCCCATTGACATGCCGCTCAACTTTCTGCGTGCTCTTACTATGGACATTGATTTATCTTTAACTCGCTTAACCGTATGCTATATAGAGCTAGTTAGAGTGTTTATCGGAGAGGGTACTAATACGGGTTAATTATTCTTACGGTATCTGAATTACCATGCAATTGTTTCCTAATTCTGCATGCGATGCGGATTGCGAGTGCGGCGTCGGCGGCGCGGCGTGCGCTCGGCGTCGCGGGTCGGGACGCGCGCCGCGCCCGCGCAGCAGACTGCACTGTTTTTGTGAGTCGCGGCGCGCGCCGACCGTCCACGGATCTTCACCGCAGTTCCTCAAACCCACCGATTCAATACTAAGAATCAGAATTCTACAGCAGCTGTTCTTACTTTACTTTTTTACTCAACATAGTATCTAACTGTATTGATTAAATGCTGATCTTGGATCTATCTCTCCATGAATTCCTATCGTATTAAATACTCCTCGTATACATGAATGAGTATTGGCAGGATTGATAAAAGCGGAGACCGAGTGATTCGGTGGTAGCGAACGTTTTAATCACGTGATTCAGTTGCGAGCGCATTAGCCGCGCGGCCGGCGGGCGCGGGCGGCGCGGGCGCCGGTAGCGCGGTGCCTCCCGCGGCGAGGCCCGGCTCCACAACTTTTTATCCGCACATGCTCGGCTCGTGTCTTTTTCGCTCTTCCCGATCGGAATTCGTTGAGGGATCGCCGCTGCCGGTGGCAGACGTCTTGTGACATGTCAGCGGCGGTACGTGCGCTGCGTACGCGGCAATTAACCAGTCGTCACGAATCCACCACTCGGATGGATTCTCGTCGTTGCGCTCACATGCTTCCGAGGAGCATCGTCTTTATTCAAGGAACAACCGTGAAAATACTCCGACACGGTAATCGTTAATTGAGCTCGTTAATTGATGTTTTTTTATAAGACACGCTCTTGAAATTACCAAACGACGCAATGTTTTTACTTGGGCATTCGTTAATTTAGTTCAGTCTTCGAGTCTATTTGAAATTATAATTCAGTAGGTATTCCTATAAGTACGTACCTACAAAGTTTATCTTTAAGAAAATTTGACACCTTAACACATATAGGTAATCTTTCCTACGTTGTTACCATTAGTGGTACCTAGGTACTGAAGTTACCTCTAGTACTTAGGAACCAAAGTCACCCGTTTTATGGATGGTAGATGGTACAAGCAAAAACGTTTTAAAAGTTTGAAGAAATATTCAGTGTTGCGCCGAGGTGGCAGCATAACAATGACAGCTCGTACAATAGAAACTTGTGTCTGACAAAAGAAAAGGGGCAACTTTGTCGCCTCGTGTGAATAAAAATAAAAGAGGAAACACTAAACCGCTAGATTTAACATAAACAGGCAGTTTTTACAAAATATTTAAATTATTTACTGATATTGCCACCACTGCAGACACAAAGCTTGAACGTACGAATGTACCTATGTGTATAATGTTTATCACACTCTTTATTGTGAATATAACGAGTGTAGGTAGGTATGTAACGAATTTTAATTTTTATACCCGAGTTATGGATGTTCATCATCATCATCATCTCCAGCCTATATACCGTCCCACTGCTGGGCACAGGCCTCCTCTCAGAACGAAAGGGCTAGGGCTATAGTTCCCACGCGGGCCCAGTGCCGGATTGGGAACTTCACACACACCATTACACAGCTTCGCAGATGTATGCAGGTTTCCTCACGATGTTTTCCTTCACCGAAAAGCTCATGGTAAATTTCAAATGTAATCTCGCACATAAATTCCGAAAAACTCTGAGGTGCGAGCCCGAGATTCGAACCCACGACCTTCTGCTTGAGAGGCCACAGGTCAAACCACTAGGCTACCACGGCTTTTTTGGATGTTTTATTTTATTTATTTATTTATAAGCCTTTTTTTATTCCGAATTCGCTACAATTTCAGTAAGTAAATGTTGTTGTTGTTATTGTAGTTTATTTTTTATTTATTTATTAAATTGTCGCGAAATTCGGCGTGCCTCATGGCATAGGCCTCCTCCGTGTATTGGAGGGTTTGGGCTATAGTTCCCACGCGCGCCCAGTGCGGATTGGGAACTTAACACACACCATTGAATTTCTTCGCAGATGTGTGCAGGTTTCCTCACGATGTTTTCCTTCACCGAAAAGCTCATGGCAAATTACAAATGTAATTTTCGCACATAAATTCCGAAAAACTCAGAGGTGCGAGCCCGGGATTTGAACCCACGACGCTCTGCTTGAGAGGCCACAGGTCAAACCACTAAGCTACCACGGCTTTTTGCTACCACGGCTTTTTTGGATGTTATTTGTATTTAAATAACTAGCCGTTTATCTAAATAAGTTTGTTTGTCCGTTGTCTAATAGTGTTTTGCTAGCATTACTTGACCTAATTTTGCAATTTTATTTACTAAATGTAATGTAATTAAGATACTAGAACATCCTATATCTAAATAATTAGAGCTAAATACAACCATGACAATTGAGTTTTTGAATCAAATTTTTTTTTGTCATAAATGGAAAGATCATATATAAGTTTTGTAAGAAAAGTATTTTTAGTTTTTTTTTATTCGCTATAATTAACGAGTTATACCGATTTGAAAATTGATCGTCGAGTACCGCACCGAAAACACACCGACAGTTCCCGAACAAGGCCGAGCCGCGTGTGACGTCACAATGTTAGTTTCCACTCGTAGTTAGTATACAGGTGATACCGTTTTTTGACTTTAATCTACTCTATTCTGTTATTATCCTACTATTATTGTAAAATGCTATTGTTTGTGAGAGCGTATTGGTTTGTGACTCTTTCACGCTAAAACGGCTAAACAGATTTCGATAAAATTTGCCATACACGAACTTTATAATTTATAATCTGGATTTACGTACCGGCTATAGTAGGTGTCATTCACGATGGATGCCATCCACCGTGGTTCTTATTAATTTGTAGTTAAAGGTTAATTTTAATACATCTACGAGTCTTTGTGGATGGCACTGTCTATGCTTCTATCATGCTTCTATCCCAACTTTCCACAGTACCGGGATTTAAAACAATAAAATTAGATGAGAATAGTGATGAGTACACTTTGGTAGTAACTATTTATATGAATAAGTAAATAAGTCGTGGGATTTCAGTTCAAAATCCCGTTGATTTTATCCCAGGAGAATTTCATAAGAAAACCCGGAATTTCGAGCACAAAGATGGCGGATGACATTTTGACACTATGACACTAAAAATGTTTATGGGTGTCGTTTTTGAGTAATTTGATGGCTCTGAGCCCGATTTTGGCATATTTTTTTAGATTCTAGATGGCGAATGACATTTTGACACTATTGACACTTTGACACTAAAATATTAATGGACGTCGTTTTTGAGTAATTTGGTGCTTCTGAGCCTGATTTTGACATACTTTTTTGGATTCAAGATGGCGGATGACATTTTGACACTATGACACTAAAAGTGTTTATGGGTGTCGTTTTCGAGTAATTTTGTGGTTCTGAGCCAGATTTTGGCATAATTTTTTGGATCCAAGATGGCGGATGACATTTTGACACTTATGCCACTAAAAATGTTTATGGGTGTCGTTTTCGAGTAATTTTGTGGCTCTGAGCCCGATTTTGGCATATTTTTTTGGATCCAAGATGGCGGATGACATTTTGACACTTATGCCACTAAAAATGTTTATGGGTGTCGTTTTCGAGTAATTTTGTGGCTCTGAGCCAGATTTTGACATACTTTTTTGGATCCAAGATGGCGGATGACATTTTGACACTAAAAATGTTTATGGGTGTCGTTTTCGAGTAATTTGGTTCTTCTCAGCCCGGTTTTGGCATACCTTTTTGGATCCAAGATGGCGGATGACATTTTGACATTACTGACACAAAAAACACAAAAAAGTGTAAAATGTTACTCGAAAACGACCCCCATAAACATTTTTAGTGGCATAAGTGTCAAAATGTCATTCACCATCTTGGATCCAAAAAATTATGCCAAAACCGGGTTCAGAGCCACCAAATTACTCGAAACGACACCCATAAACATTTTTAGTGTCAAAATGTCATCCGCCATCTTGAATCCAAAAAAGTATGTCAAAATCAGGGTCAGAAGCACCAAATTACTCAAAAACGACACCCATCAATATTTTAGTGTCAAAGTGTCAATAGTGTCAAAATGTCATCCGCCATCTTGGATCCAAAAAATTATGCCAAAATCGGGCTCAAAGCCACAAAATTACTCGAAAACGACACCCATAAACATTTTTAGTGTCAAAATGTCATCCGCCATCTTGGATCCAAAAAAGTATGTCAAAATCTGGCTCAGAGCCACAAAATTACTCGAAAACGACACCCATAAACATTTTTAGTGGCATAAGTGTCAAAATATCATCCGCCATCTTGTATCCAAAAAATTATGCCAACACCGGGCTCAGAGCCACCAAATTACTCGAAAACGACACCCATAAACATTTTTAGTGTCAATATGTCAAAATGTCATCCGCCATCTTGAATCCAAAAAAGTATGTCAAAATCAGGCTCAGAAGCACCAAATTACTCGAAAACGATACCCATAAACATTTTTAGTGTCAAAGTGTCAAAATGTCATCCGCCATCTTGAATCCAAAAAAGTATGTCAAAATCAGGCTCAGAAGCACCAAATTACTCAAAAACGACACCCATCAATATTTTAGTGTCAAAGTGTCAATAGTGTCAAAATGTCATCCGCCATCTTGGATTTAAAAAAATATGCCAAAATCGGGCTGTTTTACTCTCCTCACCCGGAACACATCAGCGCAAGCATTGCTGCTTGGCGGCAGGATTACTAAGATGCTGGTACAGTCGACGTCAAAGATATATTTACACTTTAGTGCCTTGTCGCTCCAAGCACTTTGACAACTTCATATGAAACTTCAAACATATAGTTACAACGACAAGGTACTAAAGTGTAAAGATATCTTTGACGTTAACCGTACCTAGCGATCCGAACGTACCTACCTAGAACAAGGTTAGGCTCTTACACCCGCAAAAATTCCCATTGAATATATAATACAATCCCACGGGATTATAAAAAAAAACTAGAAATACCTATCAACCACAAAATCTAGCCATTAAAATTTACGTACCTACGGTCGAAGAAACTGAATCACGTAACCTACCTAATAGGTACAATTTAGCAATAATATCTCTGGCAGGGTGTATGTTAAAATTCCACAGTGGTAGGTAAGCGATTCAGTATCTTTCACTGTACTTAGGTACTTTATTGTGAAATCTCAGGTCCAGTAAAATCAATCCAGTTCACATAAATCAGAAACATTATCAGGATTACGCTTTTATTACCTACCTACACATGACTAAAACAAAAATTTACTTACTATAAGGTGATACGCGTGCTCGTTTGCCACCTTATTTCATAAAAAAAACTTCAGCAGATATTTTTTGTATTAAATTTCGGATATTTTTAGTGAAATCAGCCGTTAACCCAGTACTGTCGTGAAATTGCTTTAACATTGTGACGTCACAGCCATGGCGACCAATCATGGCCCGTTCCCGGTCAAGTGGTCATATTTCAAATTTCATCAATTTTGAATCGCTTATAATTAATTTAAAAAAAATATTTTAAGATTTCTTTGAATTAGATATTATATAATATGCTATAAAGTTTTAAAAAACATAAAAAAATCGATATTTTTTTTAAATTCAAAGACTCAATTCCTCAGCATTTAATATAAACTCGCAATACGGCTGGCATTATAAACAACTCATTTTTAAAAAAGGTATTTTAAATAAAATGAAAAAAACTTTGAGACTAGGAATTATTTTAAATCAGAAATCTAAAAAACAGCAAGTTCATTTAAAACATAAAATGCACTATTCCAAACACCTAACAATAAGTACTCATAACTAAAGCCTTAGCAAAAGCAAAATTCTAGGCCCATTGTTCGTTCCCTTAAGATAGAAACAAAAAACATGAAATCGTGTTGCGATCGGGTTTATTTAGGGAAGAGCGTAGTAAACAGTAAGTATAATATTGTGACAATTATGGAAAAGGCGAGGTGTGGACGGCGCGGGTGCGGACACGTGTTAGCGACTTGCATAATGGATGGCACAGGGCTGCCGGTCAGCACTTGTTTTTGGCCATGACAGAAACTGTGGCAAAGTATGCTGTGTTGGTTAAAAAGAAGTTTGAGCAAAGGCGAAGTAAAAGATCTCTGATATTTTTTATGGAGGAAAGAGATGGCGGAAAGGCAAAAGGTTAAAAAGTCAAAAGTCAAAAGTCAAAAGTCAAAAGTTTATTTTGCAAATAGGCCGCCGAGGGCTCTTTTACATGTCTTTTTTTGAATCTACCAGCGCATTCGGAAAGACCATCATTGCCAAGAAGAATGCGCCGCAAGAAACTTGGCAGAAAGTCATTTTTTCAAAATAAAATAGATTTACAATAGTACTTAAATTCTACTTAACTTACCTAATACAATTAATACATTTTATAAAAGGGATGTAAAAGGTCCCTAAGTTAAGACCGTACCTTAAATAGAGAAAACTATAGTATATTTAGTATATGTAGTGTATTGAGAAAGGTCAGGTCAAGAGTACCTACCAGAACCGACGAGCATGTATGAAGAGATTGATGAATGTGGATGAACCGAAAGAGGTATGTCAGGATCGTAGCAAGTGGAACAAAGTAGTCTCTGCCTACCCCTGTGGGAAAGAGACATGACGGTATGTATGTATGTGTAATACACGATAATCAGAACTTGGCATTAATAGTAGCTATATATACATAGTTAATTTACCATTCGAGTAAAATTATATACTTATGAAGAGTTTGTAGGCGTAATTTTTTTTTAACTATATGTTTTGAGTAAGAAGCACTTTATTATTGACCTGTATGATCCAAAGGAAGGTAAATCTGTAAAGCTACTGATTTTTTGTTAACAAAAAACTATTTGAATGAATAATTTTAGTCTTGGTTCGCATAATACGGCCATTTGTAATATTGCAAATAAAAATAGTCCCCGAATGCCCCGGTGGCAGCCCTTCGGACACAGAAAGAAGCCGCTTGCCTTTCCATTGAATCAAATTCATATATTTTGAGATTCAGTCGCCAATTTCATTTGTACAGTTCGTGGAGTAAATGTTGGCTATTGTTTCATATTGTGGAAGAACGTTTATGCCTTAGTTATGAGCCGTAATAACTGAAAAGACACCGCCTTGCTAATAAGCATTGATATAAATTAGTGTAAAAAGTAGTCTACACATATTATTTGGTAGGTTCTGCCTTGATTAACAGGTGTTTTAATTTGATGAATTAACTCTGAAATAGGTTCAATTTTACATCATAACGTGGATATCCACAGATAATTGTATACATATAATGTTAGTATGTTAACACATTTGACTACAAAAAATCTTGAATAGGTAATTCATTTTTCAAATGTCATCTATATTCCATTGAAATTTGTTCTGAATAAAATCATGGAGCGACAATGTAACAAAATATGGCGTGGAGTGTACATTCCACGGATTGTTTTATTGGATTATGCGGCGAGGCCGCGAAGCAGCTATAACTATTCAGTGTCGTCTTTTGTGTTATGGAAAAACTTGTTCTTGAACCCATGTAGTGTGAAAGCATCTTTTATTTTTGCAGTTTAATGTTACATATGTACACATATTATCGCCTGCGCGACTGTCAGCGCGTCGCTGCGCCCGCGCCTCTCGCCGCGTCGTTAGTACGCACAATGTGAGCTGCTTCAATACACATTGTTTTGATTTCTTTTCCCTTTTGAGGAAGCTAATTAGGACTTACACTTACGGGGGTTCCTAATTGATGAGAGCTATTTTAGGGTATAATGAGAGAGTAGAGGTGACGGGAATTTCATGATAATTGTTATGATAACTTTTGATAGCAGACAATTTAAGTACCTACGTGTTTTCAAATTCAAGTCAATAATTAATGGAATATCAATTGTATTTAAGAATACAAAAATAGTAATCATAATTTAATGTGGTAATCCAACTTCTTGACTTATATTTTCATCATCATCATCATCATTTTCAGCCTATTATACATGTCCTACTGCAAGAGCACAATCCTAATTATCGTAATTTTTATTTTGGGCAATAAGTGTTGCCAACAAAAGCCGTTAATCGTTATTCAGCCGGTCTGGACTATTGTTTATTTGGACATATTTATGGGTATAGTTCCGCTTTTTGTGCGGATGGAAATATGTGTGGCGGATCGCACGTCCGCGTGAGATTCGGACACCTCTTACCTACTCGGCCTTTACGGCGGCGGCGAGCCAAAAAAACTATAAAACCGCCATTGTGTCGGCGACACGGCCGGCAGTTCGCGCCTGCCGGCCACTCATGAAAATTATTTTGTTTTTATCTCAAAGTGTATGTTTATGATAACACCTGTTTCGCTGATGCCTCCGCGATCGGTGTCAGTCGTCGCTTGTCTCGAGTTTTTGCCAATTTAAACACTATAAAGACGCCCGCATCGCCGGCTAATTCAACCGCTGTTCACCGAATTACGCATTCGTTTGCTCTTGTTTAGCTTATTATGTTCCGTGGAATTATTTTTCTTTCCACTTTTGGGAAGTTGGAAATATGTACTCCGCGATTGACATTCAAGTATTTTTTTTCATATTACATAACGAGTAAATGTGGCGTTACAAATGTGTATAGTCGTATTATTAAAGACGGTCAAGCGGTTGTGTCTATCGATGCATTCATTAAAACCCAATCAAATAGCCTACATTATTAATATTTTCAAATAAACCGATATCATAAATCCTAGTTCACGTCGCACATAATGACGCGGCCGTCAAAGGACAGCCGCCGAGGTTGGCCAGCTTTTTGCATAATTAAGCCAGTGGCATCCTGCCCTATAATATGATAACAAAGAAAGATGACCGGCTTTATGATGGCTGAATATTTATAGCGCTTGTGACCGAAGTTATTAGTCACTAGCGTGAGAACCTTAGATTTTTGATTGGTGCAATCTGGTCTGAGATGCTCGAATATTTGCGCTTTAACCAAAAAAAAAAGATTGTAATCTTATTTAATTATTGGCATTTTCATTTTAAAAGTAAGTAATTAAATATAGGTACAGTCGTTTATACAGTCGAGCAAGTGACATGTTGTAAATTAACCAGAAGTCAAGAAACTCGAAGCGGTAACAGACCTACTCAAATGTCATCGTTACGGCTGTTATTTCGCAATCAAAATTGACGTGGGAAATATGCTCGTTTGTGACTGAGGGCAGCTAGTGTCTATAAATTTTACAATGAATTATAGAACTGGTCTACTGGCATACGTTGCATAATTCCATCATATTATTCGCAATGCATGCGCTACAGAAGCAAATAAGTTGGGTTTAAATCGGACTCCTTTTGATCTATCGTTATCCAACAATAATTTACTCACTGTCAACGTTCAAAAATATTTTTCGAAAAATTCTTATCTGTATTTGTTTAATAGTGGATACTGACGATACGCGTGTAAGCACTAGCTCACGTAGTAGCGTACCGGATACTAATCCGGTGCGCTACTTGCGATAAGACCGGTGAGTCGACTTCCTTTGAATTCCTGCTTCTTACGAACTTCTTATACTGACAACCCGTTGAATAATCAACGGTGAAGACCCCCTCCTCGCTCTCATTGCCTACATTTAGTTAGCGCATCCACAGGAACTGATGACACAAAAATGTGTTCTAAGACCAAACCTGTACTTACCTTTACGGTTTAAAAAGTTACCATCCGTTCACTTGAATGAGTTCCTTACCATTACATTACATACAAACACCCGAAATTTGCATTCCACTCACGAGACCGTATGAGATGCATGGCCATCATTTTTAATAAGACAAAATGATGAACAAATAAATCCTCTTTGTTTCGTTAACGATTGTATCAGCTCAGAAAACGAAAAGTTAGTATTTTGCATCGCACACAGACAGAAGGATATTCGCCTGGATTTATAATATATTCGTCCTGATCAGAATATATAAGGGCTCAACGGGAACACGGTCGTATTCTCTTATAAAGAGCCTGCACTTTGTTTACAAAATTGACAGCCAAATCAGATTAATCCAATCAATGTAAATTTATGACGCACCACGAGCGAGCCGAATCATTGAGAGATCGCTCGCTAATCAGCGGGCAGTCGCGACCGCGACTAGAGAATTGTAACAGACTATTCATTACTTTTATACCATCGAGTAAAACTGAAGCCGCGATTGCTTTTAATGACAGTTTTATCCAAATACTTAAGTACTTAATACTTAGATAAATTTAAAAAATATATAATTTGTGAGTATGTAGGTACCTCCAAAGGGTATTCGTTTTAGCTGCAAAAAACGCCAGTTCAGCTTTGTATTTGTAGTGGCTATTAATTAGTTTTCTAATTTGATGTATAATTTTAAATGAGCCAACAAAATACGAAACATTTAAGTTGTGTTAAGAAGTTGTCAAAAATAAAAATGGCTTTGTGATTCCAACCGCAAAATAGGTACCTACCAAAAACACTTCAAATCGTAATTGTTGCATCTGTTCGTCACAAGAGTTATTCTGAAATTTGCCAATGTCCTCAAAAATCGCACATGCTATGTTTTTGCGGCAATTATTGCGACGTGCGGAGCGGCCGTCGCCGCGCTAAGGTGTCTTTGATTTATTTGTCTGCCTCTGCAGAGTAAAATATGAGCCTGCCCATCAAATATTCAGCCTGTTTGGGATGCAGGAGCAACTCGCAATGCTCATTATAATAAAAATGCGATAGTTCATACAGAAACATAAACATACCTTTGTATGTCAGTCCCATTTTGGCAGTTAGCAAACCTTTAAATTGTAACCTCCGTCTTGATATTTGCTCGTTTACTTCAAATTTAATAACTCCACTTTATCGTATTCCCAACGTCAAGATTAGTAAGTTTATAAAGTGTTGAGATTAAGTATTTTTAATTAGGTACATTTATTTCATGTAGGTGCTTAAATTTCATAAACTATTATGCTACCTAAGTAAAAATTTTAGTAAGTATAAATAAGCAAGTACCAAGACTTTTCGCTTCGCTCAGTGGCAGGAGGTTATATTTCATCAGGGGCTTGTTGTCACATGATCCGCGCAGAGATTCATCTTTAATTGGGTGAACCAAGCCCATTTGTTCCTTTTGGATTTGGCCCTTTATTAGAAGGCCACCTTAAATCTGAATGTCATTTATGTAATAAAACAAAAAGCCACGTTATATTCTGAATGACGCTCGCTGAGTGAATAAAGAGCCTATATAAGAAGCACAGAAGTCGTTATAAATGTATTTGAAATTTAGTTTCAGTTTAAGTAGTGAAACTTTTTTTTTCTGATGGTGTCTAGACTTTCATTGCTCTCCTGGAGTAACTTCTCTTTTATTAATCATATGACAGTCACGCCTTTCATTTATCACCATATTCGTTTCTCGTTACAAACGGAGTATACAAGATGGATGCGATTGATTCGCGTCAAACCATGACCATTTACGTAGACTGTCATCGCAGTCGGTACGTCCCGTAATTAAAATCTATATTTATGGGCTCATTATTAGACATAAATAAGAGACGTCTGACATTTTTTCCAAGTGATGTGCCTCGGCACTCCTTTAATGTCTGTCAAGACTTATGCTTGGATACACGACCCAGATACTACTAATGCAATTTATTGCACTAATAGCTGCAAAAATACTCTTGCACACCTTCCCCCTGTGCATATTTCATTAGACATCATCATCATCATCATCATCAGCCTGAAGACGTCCACTGTTGAACAAAGGCCTCCCCCTTAGCACACCATACTGAACGACAAGTCGCCACCTGCATCCACCGGTTTCCCGCAACTTTTACGATGTCGTCAGTCCACCTAGTGGGAGGCCTGCCAACACTGCGTCTTCCGGTTCGCGGTCGCCACTCGAGAACTTTTCTTCCCCAACGGTTGTCTGTTCTACGAGCGATGTGGCCTGCCCATTGCCACTTCAACGTACATACTCTTCGAGCTACGTCGGTTACTCTAGTTCTTCGGCGAATCTCTGTATTGCGGATTCTGTCGCGCAAAAAAACTCCGAGCATAGCTCTCTCCATAGCTCGTTGAGCGACTCCGAGCCTTTCCAATAAGCCAGCAGTCAAAGACCACGTCTCAGAGCCATAAGTCATCACTGGCAACACGCACTGATTATAGACTCTCGTCTTCAGGCACTGCGTTTCATTAGTATTTCCTTTTAATTCAAGCAGACTTTCATTAGTATTTCCTTTTAATTCAAGCAGACTAAATATGCTGCTCAATTTAAAGGTTTTGTACTAAGTCATGCGTCCAATTTAAGATAAGTCAGTGAAGGATGAAATAAATTTTAAACAAAGCAAACTTTACGCCCCTAAAAAGCCGCTTAATTAGTTGTAAATACATGTTTAACGACTCTGATGCCCAGTAAATTATCGATTAACATACTTAAAGGTCGATTCTCTGAAGCATCCAGAAATGCGGTGCGCTACCGCTACTGTCTCAGGATAAATACTTGAAAAGAATTACTCCAAATCGGGTGCGACCAGTATCTTATTCGCATATTGATCAAGTTAATTTGTTTCATTTTCACTTAATTAAAAAAAGAGAGACGCGTATGATAATGATTATAAGACAGAGCAAAGACTAACCCTCTTATTCGTACAAAGTAAGAAACCTGTTACATTAAATACATGTATTGTTTGCGTATTGAAAAGGCAAATGCCAAAGTGACAGATAATGACAAACGCCTGTTAAGTAAACATGAGCTCACTAAGCGTTTCTGAATTAGGGAGTACCTAAAAAGCAATTCTTTGCAATATGACTCGTCTAATTGGGAGTTTCTGGAAAATTATCATTACCAAATATTGTTCCAAAACAAACACTGAGTATTTATTTATTTATCGTATGGCGGTTACACACTGGTTACAAGAATATAAATTAAAAACTAAAATGAAATCAAATCAAAATTTACTGAGTGTTTACTTTCTTTACTCCGAGCTGTTGAGGTTCAGTGCCTACAGGGCTCACCTAAAACTGAAAATTTAAATATTTAAGGCAAATAAAAAATTAAAGGGTGTTGATAAAACTTACACTACTCAAAAATATGTACCTTAACGAAATAAAACATGCAGAAATGGTCACAAGAGTTTTTTTAATTGCATAAATATTCTGGAAGTATATTTTTATCCAAACAGCCAGCCCTGGCGTAACTGTGTTGCAATAATAACTCTATGTTCGCGCCAGTAGGCACATTTTAGCACGCCCGAATTTCTAACGAGACGGAGTAGGCTATAATCGCGGTAGGTATTCAAGATTTTGTACGGTTTCATTTATCTGTTACGTAGTAACTATTAAGTACCTAATCTGTGGTCTCGGTACATATTCAATTATTTTTAAAAATTCGAAGTTAATGTATTGCATACACTAAAAGTTTACCTATCTACCTTGTGAACAAAGGTCGTTTGATCAAGGCTATATCTTAATAACCCAAAGGGGAGCGGATCAGAATGTATAAAGTTTAAAATGTATAATGGGTTAAAATACGTACTAATGGTTCAAAATATTTAATGCTATCTTCTGTGAAACTATTAGCTAGATGAACTTTTTTGATAGATTGATCTATAGATTGGTTTAGGTTAGGTTAGGTTTAGTTTATAACAATCCTGTTAATTTGCAATTTTCTGAGAAAATCGCGTTATATATTTTGAACCATTATGTATTTTAACCCATTATACATTTTAAACTTTATGTATTTTAATACGTAACCCTATGAACTCTCTAAGCGCCAAATTTCATCAAAATCCGTTCAGCCGTTTTTGCTTACTCAAAAATTTTAGAATCAAAGTAAAATTATCTATTTTGATAAAATCATAAAGCTTTAGTCCTAATTTCAAAAATTGTACGAATTTTAATGAAATAGTGAACATGCATCCAATAAATTGTAACAAGATATAAATTGACACGGAGAAATAGTCACCTGGCATGAACTTTCCGTCTAGCATGATTCACAACAACGTCCTTGTCATCTGAAGGCACTGAACTGATTGTTGGCAACCCTAACAATTGTTAAGTTGGCACTACTGCCCAACCGTTGTGCTCTCTATTCCCTTTGCGCACGTTCTGTGTAAAAATGTCGATTAATAATCATTGCAAGGTATTATGTGCTTTTAATTAGTAAATATGAAGCTGTCTCTCACAAAACAAGCCACACCACCGATTCATCGACACTGAGTAGGTATAAATAATGTAACAAAACTACATTGGAAATATCAAAGAATCTCTAACTAGGACGAGTTAAATGTATGATAGTTGTAAATTTTGTGCCGCTTATTCAATTAAGAGTCGTCGATTGAATGACATAAAACTTCTGAGATAGTGCAATAAAATACTTGGCAATTACGGGTCAAGAAGCGAAGGCTCGGAGCCTGACGACATCGATGACAATATACCAATCCACATTTAAGAGTAACTACTTCGACTTAGTCGTTTTTTACGTTAAGTTTAAATTATTTAACCATGCGATGCGTAAATTTAATTTCGCGGATGATGCGCGACAAAAAAAGTAAAACAATTGACTATATTTTTTACGTGGCAAAAATTCTACACTAAACTTGAATGTTTAAACCTTTACGTGATAATTATTAAAACGTAGATATTTTAGGTCAAAAGTGTATAAATATATTCTGTCCTTGAATTGGAAAGAAAGACAATCTCGTCAATTTTACATTTACCTACTTCGGTCAATTATTTAAAACTAATCGTTGCTTTATGTTATGCACATTAGCATACATGCTATACCTACCTACAGAGAAATACGTTAAACAGCAGGTTTTATAAATAAAATATTTTCGATTTATGGACTTATAACAAACAATATCTAAACATCATCATATTCATTCAATACATTATTAAAATGAAAACTTTCCGTACGATTAATATTTAGGCCTTTGTATGGAAATAAGCCGGCCAGAAATCATTTCTGACATGACGGTGCTGTCAAATCGAGATAAGTTATGATATTTCTCGGTAACGTAATGAAGTATGGAGGGAGCTTCATTATTATCTTTAATTATGACAGCTGACCATATACGAATGCTTTACATGGTCGTCTGCGGTCAGCGGTCTCGAAAAAACCAGCATCCGTTCTGCGCGAGACTATACAGAGCAAGTTGATGGCTTACAAAAAACCTTTATGGAACTTTATCTTAGATACAGGTACCGCGATGCTAACGGCATATGATAACAAGATGAGAAATTACACATGTATTTAACGTTTTTGTGATATTGTCGTGTGCTTGATTTGAAACGGATACTTGCATTGCTTTGAATAATGCGCCAAGTGAATACTTAGTTACATTTATGGAAACTTTGTAGAACAAGATCTAGTGGACCGAGGAAAAATATAACTAGGACTTTCTACTGTTACTTTTAACTACTTCCTATAGGATGTTTGTAGGTTGTTTGCTTTGGCCAAGAATATGGATGGATTTGTGAAACATGTATAGTATGAAGTTATCGATTCTTAAAGGAGAGCGCGGAGCAAAGAGCCTGGACCGATGCTCGGACGACCA
This sequence comes from Pandemis heparana, assembly GCA_963854515.1. NCBI lineage: Eukaryota > Metazoa > Arthropoda > Insecta > Lepidoptera > Tortricidae > Pandemis > Pandemis heparana. Next base: position 10,415,644 of record OY978008.1, on the reverse strand, counting down.
TGTTTAATTGTAGCCATTAGGGCAGATGGCTTATTCATTTGTAGAGCAGTCGGTCGTTGCGCTCATGTCGTAAACTGGCGATTCGTTCGCGTTCTGATGTTATTGTAGCGTTTTGTCTATGCTCCGCTATTTTATTGGCCCGTTTTGTTGTCTCTGTGACGGCATGCTTGTTCGTGTTTACGTCTACGTCAAATTATTCGACTGTCCAAAATTAAATCGACTAACAACTACTTCGACAAGGAAGCATACAAGGGTGTCGAAATGGTAGTAAGTACTATTCTATGTTAAGAAAATAAATGTTGTATAAAACAACATAGTTACCATTTTCATCGCAATCGATTGTAGCGATAAGGGCTAGTTAACAGCCTGTCACACCTGGTCAGTCGAATGTGCGCGGTACATCACTAAAAAAGAGTATTCAGCAATATGGAGCGATCATTCAAACGGTATAAAATATTCACACAAATGAAAGTTGGTCATGGAAAGAGTGATGCCAATAATTCAAGCGGAATTTCATCATGGATTTTAGCAATAGCCGTTTTAATAAAACGTCAGACTCGACGCGGACAGTTGTCAATTAGTGGTCGCAAATTAAAGGACATGAAGCATTTATATTGTAAATAATTCCGGCCATATTGATATGTATAGGGTACTTAAATCTGACACAGAATGTCAATAAAATATATGCAACTTTATAACTTACGTTGAGAATGTTAACAACTTTGTCATTACCTCAGCTTGTCGCCTCCGTAGAGGTTGCATAATGCCATCCTCTGGCTGTTGGGGCTCTAGTTTGCTTACGTGAGTGGTAAAAATAAATAAAGGCAGTAGAGCTATGATACGAGGCGGGTTGCGAGTTATTGGTCCCCGCGCGCGGCCGCGGCCGCTCAATTTCTCTAATTAATTAACGATCCTATAGATAAGCGGCGCTGACAACCTTATTTGTGGCGAACAAATCTCCGAAGCATAAATTTTAGCGTACACGCTCAAAACTTGTAAACTCTATTCACGGTTTATGTACCTGCATGTAGAGGGAATACAAACGATAAATATTTCCCGCGGATAGCGGGCCATAGAAGTCTGAAACTCGTGTATTTACTTCTGGCTATAAGAACACACTTTATATGAAACAACATCTGTAATAGTACTGCTATGGACGTTTTAGGTAAAATGTAATTAGTTTATCGTACTGTTCAGGGTACAACCTGCAGTATAAAAATGGATGTCGATTCTTAAACATTTTTTTCTGCATTTAAAAAACCTGTTAGTTAATAAGACCAAATAACAGTTTGTACGTTTGGCCAAAGTCTACATTTTTAAAACCGATTTTTGCCGTTGATAACTCCACTCTAGAGCACAAACTATGTAAAACATGAAATGTTATACATCTCACGCGCACTTACATCGGTACAATTTGAACATTTATTCTCGACGTGTACTTATACTAAGCTACATTCTATGACATGTTTATCGGGTATTCGCAACTGTTTCCATACTAGAAAAGTGCTCCATTGAACATTCACGCGGCGTGTTAGCGTCCTCGCACTAAATATTCGTGAAAGATTCGCTTCAAACGGAGATCCAACAATTTGCATTTGTCACATAAATAAAAGAAGCAAGCGGCCTCATTAGGCGGCAGCACGCCGGCGCAGGCGCTGCTACCGTATCGCACTCCTCACACATAACGTGTATTTGTCAGGAAATTTCCACATAATTGCCCGGCTCTCCTGGGAATCCTGATCATTTTATTTCTTCTTCTATTTGGGGTTAGAGTGCGAGCACGAAGCGGGGCGTGTATTCGAAATCCGGCGTAATTGAATTTATCTTCAGTATGCGACTTTGGTGATAATGAAAAGGTTCTTCAATCTATGGAAAAGCATGATTTATTAAGGTTACGGTATCATGAGGTACGAGGGTGAGCGAGCCGGTGGCGACCGCGCCGTCGCTCGCCAGAATCGGCCGCTATCGCCCGTGTGTACCCAGTCGACAATTTGTCGACCGATGTCTCCTCCACTATCCTTTATTAACATTTTTTGTTAACCCATTTTTCAATACCGAAAAGTTATGAGGTTTTTAGAGTAGCCAGACCTTTATTGCAGTAATTAAGATAGTGGGTTATATTCGAGCTTTTAGGGTGGGTTAGATTATTGCTCTTATACTTTTATCTGAATTATAATTATCATATTTCCTTGGAAGACTCTACTTCAACTTTGTTTTTGTTAATTAGCTCAAAAGACCACTCCAACCAATACAACCCTTGCCTCTATATACCTATCAATGCTTCTAGTGTAAGTTTTCATACAAGAAAACGTGTCGAACGCGTTCACATAAACGTCTCAATTACTTTTACGTCACCCTTGGCCGTAATTGGGATTTTACGCCCGCTTCGCGGACAGAAAATCTCACTTCCTGGCCGAGGCAAGACGTAAAACTTTATACAAACTACGGGCGGTAATTCGTAAAGCCCCAGATCGCATATTTATGCCCCTCACCTTCGGTTCGGGCCACAAACACCTGCGATCTGGGACAATTACGAATTCACCGCCCTAGGTCTGTAATGTACTATAGCAGCGCCATTTTTGCTATTCGAAAAGGCAAAAAATGTATTTTGTGACCAAAAACTTACACTCAAAAATACATACTCGTAATCTAAAACTACTGAAACGTTTAGACGCAATCTCAAAAGTGATTCATCGTGGGTAGTATCGTCAAAGTCAAGCTTACGTTTACCATATTAGGTACAACAATTTGACGTCTGTGGGAAAAACTGATTGGGGTTATGCTTCTAAATGAACAACGACATGCTTTCAACGGTTCAATGATTTTTGAATGATAATAAGTTTCTCAATTGTTTACTCATAAGAATTAGCTTAGGTAGGTACATTTGAATCTACAAAATGTCTTGTTATATCGGTAATTTTTGTCGCTACAGGAAAGCAATGTAAAAAGACACAGTCTATTAATGTTCAAGTTTCGTTATGATGTCATAATTCTGCTATGTCAATCTAACTAATATTATAAATGCGAAAGTATGGATGGATGGATGGATGGATGGATGGATAGATGTTTGTTTGTTACTCAATCACGCCAGAACGGCCCAACGGATCTGGATGAAATTCGGCACATAGGTAGAGAAAAGTCTGGAATAGTTCCCGCGGGATAGCGATAAACGAATTCTTTGCTGACGAAGTCGCTGGCAACAGCTAGTGTTTTATATAATAGATCATGCATTGTAATCGGCAATAACGTATTCTAATGTAGGTAACATTGCGGCGGCCACGACGCGACGGTCGCACAGACGCTCGCCGTTTCTGCGAAGTCGTTTGGAAAGCAGGCTGTGATTTGCAAGGTCACGCATATAACACGGATGTTCCCGATATTGAAATGTACAGAGACGTGCTTTATTCACCTACATATCAGCACATGCAATTTGAAAAGATCCCAGCCAATCGGTCAATCTACACTCAAAACAAACCTTACCTCCAACACGCAAGCTAGCATTTCGGTTGGAGAAAACCCAGTGTTTGAATGTTGCTCAATGCGACAGTAGTATGAGAATCGAATACTCATATTGAATACGAATCGGACGAACGGTACGACACTCTGTATGGTAAATTCCGTATCGCGAATTATTAAATTATTTAAGCCGCATATCGCGGCGCGGCGACTGCCGATCGCTCGCCGCAATATCGGGAATCCCTGTTCACTACCTACTAATGCAATAATTTGGCGTATTTTGCAATCGCGTATTGAATATTGAATGATTTGTAAATAGTTTATGTTTTGGACGTGGATTTCAGAGTAGATACGTGATCCGGCGCGGCGAGGCGATCCGTTGTGAAATTGCACCACACACGGATAACATACGTTAACAACTGGTCGTTTCGAATAAAATTTTATGCGTTAGTTGTGTTTAGATTTATACATGATATTCTCTGGATCACTGATCTGTAGCTCGGCCCCATGATGGTAACAAACTCTACATACTTAATTTCGTTATTTATTGCCTCAACCATAATGACATACGGTTTTTTCCCAGATACAATAATACATACCTAAAGTGGGTGATTTAAATATAATTTAAACTACTCACTTTTTACAGCTGTAGGCAATAATCATATTTAATAACAAAGTTATGTATTGATTCCAATCGAATAAAAATCCATTAGGTACACAGGAATGTTCTCATAACAAGGAGTTGCAATTGGAACCATATACTTACAACCGTTATTAATGTAAAATTGCATATAAACACTTTTATTAAGCATGATCACGATACAGCGACCCCTCGCAATACTTACTTATTTGTTAAATCATAATAGTGTTTCCAACGTGTTGGATACTTGGATAACTTGCGTTATACAAATATTGACATGCAACGAAGTAAGGCGAATATGGATATGTTTTCCTTTTTTTAATTGGTATTTAATTTATTCTAGGTACATATGACATTTTACATCGTCGTGGTTTGGTCCAAGAGCTATACTTAGAAGACTAAAGCTAGCCATAGAAACATACTTAACATAACAGTATTCATGTTATTAGGCGTTATTTTTATGCAAATTAAGTTGCGGAGGAACGCATGCTCATTTAATTATTAGTACGACCCGTGCTACTTACATTAAAATGATAAGTTTCAAGAGATCTTGATAACACAGCATATTAGTGTATTTTTATAACGTGATCATCTTAACTGGGTGTACCTTTTATTTACAGAAAATAGATGCTGTTAACAGTATGATGATTCGTAAAAAATATTTTCATGACAAAAAATCCTCATTATGCCAACAAATGGCATCGCGTGCAGGTAAGCACGGATGAAATAGAAATGATTTAATTTGGCCTTAGAGTTCGAGGGGTCTGGTTACCGGTTACGACCGGTTACGGTGCGGTATGGTTTCAGTATCAGTCGTTTGTCAGCGAGCGCATCGCGTGACCGCGACGGCGGGTGTCGGCTTAATGAAGTGCTAGTCAACAAATCAAAAACATTGATACTACGCTTAATCATGCTGCACGTCATCCATACAGATACTGATGTTTAAGGCTGAGCTTAAACATACAAGTCGTGACTTGGCAACATGGCTAGTAACAGTAAAATAGCATTGCAGGTTGTGTGAACCTAAAAGGCTTGTCTTGTTGAAGGAGAGTGCTATCACATTTACACTGCCGTTAATTATATAATTTTGTTTATATATAATGTGTTTTTATTTGTAAAACTGCTGTTTATCATTGTGATCATTTACTGGGTTTTCTTTCGTAGACCTTTATCTGCATTAGCTATATGAATTTATTATTATAGACCGACTGTGTAACCGAGTCCTCGCCCGCGGGGGTACAGGAGCGCAGGGTAGGACGACAAAGGGAACCGAGAGCGGCGCGGGCGGGTAGTGCGTCTGCCGACCGCACCTCTCTCAGCCCCCTTTGTCGCCTACCCCGCGCGGGCGAGGACTCAGTTAAGCAGTCGATCTATAGACATTTTTATTATCTTCAGTATGTAAAATTATTGTTCAACCTTTTTATGACAATACCATTATGATTACCACATTATTATAATATGTACCTATATGTAACAAAAACAGAGAAATCAAGAAATTCAGCCGTACCTACCTACTCTATCATCTAACTAATATTATAAATGCGAAAGTATGGATGGATGGATGGATGGATGGATGGATGGATGTTTGTTTGTTTGTTACTCAATCACGCCAGAACGGCCCAACGGATCTGGATGAAATTTGGCACATAGATAGAGAAAAGTCTGGAATAGCATATAGGCTACTTTTTATCCCGGAAAATCTAACTAATATTATAAATGCGAAAGTATGGATGGATGGATGGATGGATGTTTGTTTGTTTGTTACTCAATCACGCCAGAACGGCCCAACGGATCTGGATGAAATTTGGCACATAGATAGAGAAAAGTCTGGAATAGCATATAGGCTACTTTTTATCCCGGAAAATTGCGTAATTCCCGCGGGATAGCGATAAACGAATTCTTTGCAGACGAAGTCGCTGGCAACAGCTAGTACTAAAATAAAACGCCTAGCTCTTTAAGAAATTAAAATCTAAAGCTCACATGCATGTGGAAAAGTTCAGCGCAACATGGCACAGCATAATCACTTGCCAACGAAACAAAAGTACCAACAGAGCAAGAAAATGAAAAAATAAAATATCACGGGGTCTTCGCAAAGTTAACCCCGAGGCGCCCGGGGCCGGGGGCTCGTAATTGAAAAATAAAAGGCCGTAATAATAGAATTTACATTACGTGCTTCCCAATGACAAATTTTGCCGTTCGCCTGTTATTGTCAGGAGAGCGGCATTGACTTAACATGCACAATTCTGTACACGCCCTCCCTGCTCTCTAAATATACCTACGTTTGGCATAACGGATTCTTGTTTGCTGCGACGCTGGGGAAATATTGATGATTGTGTTTAAAGCGTCTCGCGAATTTCGTTAGTTTAATTATGTCTTTGTACTTTGTTGATCCTGACTTATTTATTAGGTATTAGCTTTTGGGGCTTACCCTATTATTCACACAAAGTAACAGGTCTGTTGTTAGTTATAGTTTGTCTGTAAAAGGTAGTTTTCATAACAGACAAAGACAAACCAATGTTACAAGCGCTTAAAATAAATTGGTTAGCATATTAATTAAACAAAATGTTCATGAGTTTTGCTAAAGGAGATAACCTGAGGCATGATCCGGTTTCATTTTACTAAAAAGCCATTGAATCGAATACCAAATATTATTATGAGTGAGAAAACATGAGTGTTATATATTACTTTATACTACTAACTAGCGACCCGCCCCGGCTTCGCACGGTATATTATGCATGTATTATACATATAGACCTTCCTCTTGATTCACTCTATCTATTAAAAAAACCGCATCAAAATCCGTTGCGTAGTTTTAAAGATTTAAGCATACATAGGGACATATGGACATAGGGACAGAGAAAGCGACTTTGTTTTATACTATGTAGTGATGTGGCATATAATCAACTTAACAATAGCTCACTAAACTCCAACTCCATATAATATAGTACATCTAGGTGCAACAATAGCAAAATTCCTAATAGCACTTGGTGGTACCTGCCCAAATAAAGTATAAACATACGGTCACTGCGAACAATTCGTAGTCCCCAACATTTGTATGCAGATATTACGGTAAATGGTAGAATTGTTTCGTGCAACGTTCGACATTTTCCGTACAATAGATTGGCTAAAACCATAGTGTATTTTTCAGCCAGTGTTCTGACTATCTATATGTACATATAAAAGCGCTTATTAAAAAAAAATTAAAACTGTCACTCATTTCGCTTGTATTAGTGTTTGTAACGCTTACGGAATTTAGTTACCCAAAATTGTTTTTTTTTTATGTTGGAGAGGCCAGACAAACGAACTAGTGGGTCATCTGATGTTAAATGATCACCACTGTCCATAGACACCCGCAGCGCTTTACGCGATGCCAGTGCGTTGTCGGCCCGGTTGTTAAAAGTATCTTGACGTTTCCGCCACATAACAGTAGGTAGCCGTGTTCACGAGTAGACTGATCATGCGTGATCACTCCTGACAACAGGGCTCTATTTCATAAAGCTACAAGTTACAATTAGAAGCGGAAGTCTCTTTCTGACATTATGTGTTAGATAGAGACTTCCACTTGTAAATAAATTATAAGTTGTAGCTTTATAAAATAGGGCCTAGGTGTTCTGATGTGGCAGAAACGTCAAGGTAGTTTTAGCAATATTTTGCGTGATTTATTCGCTGTAATAATAATTAGTTAGACGCTCTTTTCAGTTGTCAGTTGTCTTTTACATTAATTTGTAAAAAAGAAACTATCGTTATCAAAAAGATAATGGCTCCGTACCAAGCACGTACAATTTTTCTTAGAAAAGTAACATTGTACAGGTATACTCCAATCAAAATGACTCTCCTCGAAATCCCATTTAATGTCCTCCTGATAAAAATGATGTCACACCAGGTTAAAACTGTTGTGTTGGCACGAATAAGCTGTGCGTATTGCTAGTTAGCCCGAGTGAGATGTAAATAATGTAAATATCCATAGTGCGCGGGCGCAGGTCGCCGCCAGCTTCTGCCGCATTGTGTGCGAAACGTGCAACACATGGAAACAGATATCCATAAAAATTAATCCAACTATTAAATATCCGTTTGTGAACAATAGAGAATAGGCCTCATTTGTTCATGTTGTAATAGTAGGTACATATGTACTTAGAAAAAAAAAATAGTTTGAGTAACTTTATATAGACTCGTGATTTCTTGAATTGATGTTTGTGATCACTACTAGTGGCTGTGTAATAAACCTTATCCTAAGTAACATAGGAACTGGAATTTCGAATTTAATCGTCCTTATGCATTGTCAACAGTAATAGTGACCTCAATGGGAAATTTCAGTTTTCTAATTCCAATGGTTACAACTGGGCGTTGATGAGTCAGTCAGTCAACTGATTACTTAAATCAGGATTATTTTTACATATTCACGAAGAATTTCTGGCTTCGACATAATTTCCGCAAGCGTCCTTTATCTTATACCTACCACATCATCAGGTGTGGTTGTGGTTAAACAAAGCCTACCTATTGCGCATGAAAAGAACTTCTTGAGAATTAGTTAATAGAGGTATCATGAGTAGTAATTTAACGAAGGTAATCTTTGCAGAGAGGCTGAGCAAGTATAGATTATTCTCATTGAAGCACATTTTATAAGCGTTATCATCTGTTAATCAATCAAGTCGGATCCGAAGTGTCTTAACTGGACAATTTATTGCTGCTTTTCCTTCAAATATTTGCATATTATCTTAATGATGAGGAACCGCCTCCTCGGCACTTATCGCAATATTCCAATTAATGTTGAAAATATGCGTCTGCCCTCGACGCCGCGTGTTTTATTGACCTTTCATAATGTACGCTTGTTATCGCTCAGTTTTAATCTCAGGTAGTTATTAGTTAAAATTTATTGAGTCCTTCTCTTTTAACACAGCGTCCTTTAATTTAAAGTTCATCAAAATCCATGGTGTAAGTTGCATCACTTAGAGTTATTTTTAACATACTTTAATATGAGAGATATTGAAAAGCCATCACGTCAGGCGCAGTGTACCATAGTACCATTGCAATAATTTCCTGCTATATTCCAAAGAGACTGAATTGTTCACAACCTTATTCAAAGGCATTACAACAGTTCAGTAAAATATTACCGTCCTTAATAGTGTTTCTCGAAACATTGCGAAGAGGTTCGTTTAGGTATTCAGAATAGTATAGTGCAAATAATAAATAGGTTGCGCCCGCGCATGCTTGGCAGTGGACTCTCTGGATTTTAATTCACTTGAAAGTGTGATTCTCGGGGTAATGTCTTACTGTCTCTTTTTCTTCTATACGCAAATAAGTGAGACAGGGTGATGTGGCTGTGATACTTCACATAATCTGGGCAGTTGATTCTGGCGCCGAGGTTTGAGTCAGCTCCCGTGGCTCCCGCGCCACACCTAATTAACCTGAGACGTGACATAGCCACGTTATAAATTTTAAATCTGTAGCCGCAGCCACGATTTTATAAAAATAAAGCCAATGAAATAAGTAGAAAAGAAACAGATAAATAAATTGAGATTCCGTAAATCTTTGACGCGGAGTATGGTCAAAAGGGCATGCTGTAAATTTTGACATATTTCTGTTTTATTTTTCATCAAATATTTATTTATATTTTACGACAAATTTTGCTACGCATGATCGGTTATGATTAAACGCAGCCACAATGTTTAATGGTAATATTATGGTTAGCGATGCGCCTTTTAGAGTATGACAAGGCAAGTTCAGCTCCTTCAAAGTGTGACAAGGCGGAGCGACGAATCACGCAGTTTATGGCAATCTCGTTTTGCATCCTACTTACAGGTTGATGACAACGTGTCGTTTTTAATATTATTCATACAATAAATAAAAAGGAAGTCTATTTATGGCAATTGGTCGGCGTTACGATAGTTATTGCAAGAAGGGATATTTATATCAATAATTCATAGCATTTATTTTAATTATGCCATGCTCAATCTGAAGGAAAAAAATAAATATGCACGCAAGTCTATATGCATCTTACACCACATTGTCGCTTGCCATCAGGTGCGATTGTGGTCAAACACATGCATCCTGCTAATTAAAAAATAATAATTATCCATAACTTCCGTGAAAGGATATTTGTATAGTGAAAGGGTATTTATCAAAAACATCCACATCTAGTCCTATTAAACCAAGTCGGAATCCTAGCCAGATTGATAATTTTAAAGCATCGGTTAACGCTGATAAGCGTAGAAGGGGGTATTTATGTGCAAAGCTCAAAGCAGTATCTGCGGTAATGGTACACGGAGAATGATGCTCCTAACGCCCTGTATAAGCGAACACGCCCGTCTCTGGCAGTTGTATGGCGAGTGCAGTAGCAGCTACCGATCATCGAGTGAAATATAAATCGAAGCGTTATCATCTTCGGCGATCACCGTAGACGGCGGCGGCGGACACGTGAAATAAATATCCATTTCCATACTCAAATGCGAGCACAAAGCGGCGCGGGCGCTGGCCAGCGTCAGTCGCCGCGTCAGCACCGGCTCGCCTCGCTGACAGCCTCGCACACCTGATCTATAACTCCTTATTATTATGTGAATGAGATCTATTGATCCGCGAGGTGTGGAACGCGCGATTCGATCCGACGAAGATCATTTTGTTCGACTGGATCGACCGCTTTTGAACTAACTTGACGTTACAATGGTGGCCAGAGACGGCAATGATTTAAAATCTGTTAACAGGAGGGTTCTCTTTTTAACGATTGGTATACAATTTCCATAAAGGGATTTCCCAGATTGTCTTTGAGAAAGCGCATTTCACAGTACAAGAAACGTGTTACGGGTGTTTTTAATAATTGGAACAATCCAAAAGTCAGTATATAGTGTAAGCATCTGAACCCGAACAATGCCACATGAAAGGATAATGGAAGTAAGAATGAAACTGAAATCCCCATCGTAATGAGGTCCCGGTTCATCGCTCCCCATATCTCAATCTGGAGTAATTATCTCCTAGTCCCGTACGAGTCGAGCACGGCAGTTTATCAAGATATCGATTAATGTATAAACGCGCGTACGTACAGTTACATACTCGTAATTCGCCAGCATTTGTTTTGGCTTGGTACTCGTGTTTACTCATGTAGGACTTTTGTAGCTGTGTCGCGAGAAATACGGTTTGGAAGTAGGTGCCTATGACAAATTTTACTTCAGACTTGTTTGACAAATTTATAATTTTACAAGTAAGGAACGTAATCTAAGTTCAGTATGGAGATATACAGGGAAATTAGAATTGAGATGTTCGGAAATTATCATTCCAAAATCTATCTTCCTCACTTAATATTTTATGGCCTTCAAAATAACTGCAGTTGTTTTTCATTACTGGGGCCTTACCATGAAGTCCTATTTCCGACTCAGTTCAAGTTTTAGCTGTGACTTTTAGTATGAATCTGACAGCGAGAGAACCTAAACTGAAACGCATTAAGACGTCATGGTAAGGCCCCTGGCCTATTTACACTGACGAGCGAAATTAATTGGTCACTTTCCGAAAAAAGTCGTATTAGATATGTTTTGTTTAGTTAAGACCAATTTTTTAAATAGTTTCAGTTTTCAGGTTATACGACAAGATAATTTTTATTTTACTTAGATAAAAATACTTAGATTGTACTTGTTGTGATTTAGTTACTGTAACGGTATCACGCAGTATCACGTGACATGAGTTATCAATTCGACCTTCTGAGGTCTCTTAGTCGAGAGCGTTTGTGGGTAGTGGCTCGAGTGGAGTCGGGACTTGTGCCAATCATCGCCGATAAAATACCTAATAGCTCCACTGCAGGAAGCGCAGTTATTTGCGCGCATGGGGGCTTTTAATCAACACTTATTGTTTAATGACCCTTCGTCCAACTCTAAATTAAAAGGGTGACGGCTCAAACCCTATTGACGAATGTGTAATGTGTGCGGATCGAACTGGATATTTGACGGTGAAAGATAGCCGAAGATGTACATACAGATTTATTGTGATTAATCAAAGGGTGAAATATGTGATAAATATAAACATAACTCGTAATAACAAGTGAAAAGTGAGTCAGCATTTTATTTTTATCCCTTCATTCGGCCTCACTTTTGTAGTCAGTTTAGTTTGCAATCATTATCATCACTACATAGTATAAAACAAAGTCGCTTTCTCTGTCCCTATGTATGCTTAAATCTTTAAAACTACGCAACGGATTTTGATGCGGTTTTTTTTAATAGATAAAGTGAATCAAGAGGAAGGTTTATTTGTATAATTCATGCATAATATACCGTGCGAAGCCGGGGCGGAACGGTAGTAAATTATAATTAACACAAATACATGCCGAAGGGTATGCAACCAAGTAAGGATAGGTGAGCATTCTATGTTCTGAGTTTGTCAGAAGTAAAAGTATTATTAAAGTTAAAAACATGTTTAAAGCTAAACTGTCGGCTGAAGTCCAGCTTGTATTTCACTTGTGTAACAGTACATGCGTAATTAGCGAATATGAGTAGAGATTAAAGTAAGTCGGGCCGCGTAACAATAGTAGGTAAGCTGTCGCGTGCGCCGCGCTTGCGGACGAAGGCGATTCCATTATTTAGAAGAAGAAAAAAGCGGTGAAATTAAAAATAAGTTGTTGAAGTACATAGGTGATACAAAGAAAATCTGCGTACATTTGCCTAAGCAGTTTAAGCGCGTGTGAGAGGTTCCTAGTCTGTTACTGGGCTAACGTAGGAGATAAGCCTATCTCATCCCAAAATCCCAAGCTCTAACCTTAACCTTGGTTAATCCTGGGCTAACTAAATATTTATTTCTTTCTACCTTGACTGGAAATTATGATTAATAGTGAAATTGGTCGTTACTTTTCTTTAATGTATCGCGTTTTAAGCTTATGCTGATGCAATGGACGTCGTGGATGCAGAGTCTAAAAAATATAAATCTAAAATACGTATAAGGGTGTTGTTTTATTTATGGAGAAATTATCATTATTGTTCGCAAATCTCGACTCCGATATACAGAATAAAGTACAGACTTATATTGAAAAAAAAAATTACAGTTTCTTGTTTCTCTTTTCAAATACGAGTATCAGTAACATTAATTGCCATAAATTCACTTTTCAAACTTTCAACTACTTGTATACTTTATTCTTTCGCTTAGATACGACACATAGCAACAATAGACATCAAAATTAGCAAACGGTGAAATTTTTTTTGACATGTGGACTCCATAGTTTTCTATGTTCCGTTTACAGTATTAAAGGCATTTGATCCCTGACTTTTAATGCTTCACCCCTGGCATTAAAATTATGTGTATATTTGTATCACGCTCGCGATTGTAGGGCCTCGACGGCTACTCTTACCAGAGGGGGGAAGGGGGAGACCGCGGCCGCCATAAGGTGCGTTCTGCACTTGTCATACAATTATTACCTCATGCATTTTAGTACCGAAAACTTTTCCCCTCAATTAAACCAAATGTGTAAAATCATTACAAAATAACACACTTTACAAAACGAGCCCGCGTACTCAAAAAGGATTAACTTACTAAAAACAATGACTTATATTTCATAACAAAATTATCAATTTGCCTTTGGCGTTAATTACTTAGAACCCGATATCGTTCATTAGCAGATCCCCAAATTATTGCGCTCTGCAAAATTCTTAATTATATATCTTGAATTTCTAAGTAAAATTTAGCCCACGGGTCTGACGAGGGAGCAAAATGATATGTTTGTAAACAACAAAAATCTCGCCGTTGCTTTAATTTTTTACCTTTGGCTTTTGATATGATCTTATTCATAATTTTGCAAATTACGTTATTAATTTAATAGCTACTTAGGGTTAACAAACAAATAAAAGTAGGTGCATATTTATTATTGTTAAAGTATTAGACGAATACCTATCGGCAAAAAATATGAACGCCGCGGTACGTTTACATAGTTTAGTACTTATAGTAATTTAATTAAGAGGGATCGGTAGCGGAGTTACTTGATTGTGAAGGATTTGTTATTTAACACAAGATGATATCCAATATTGTAATACTTATAATGAAATAGCTTTGATAGAGCAATGAATCCAGACGCTCTATTAAAGTGAATCGGTATCTTCAGAAAAATAAATGAAATTACGAGTTTTCACTTTTTTACTATCAATAAATTTAAGCAGATCCATGTACTAAAATGCTGGTTTTGCTACCATGTAAACTAGTATGATGTTCAATTGTTTGCGGATCACATTAAATTACAGTAATTAGTGTTGTGTGTCGCTGTGATACCGTACATACAAAATAATCAAGATCAACTGCGGTTAGTGCAACAGTGGAACACACAAGTGAAAATAAATTATTTTTTCATGATTAATTCCCGCAAACTTAATAAAATGTGAACTAGTGGCTCTGCAGACAGATATGCACTCTCAATGATAATTCGCTTAATCTCAGTCTAAATAGAAAACAGGTTCAAAAATTATGTCGTAAATTAAACAAAGAAACCCTAATTTTGACTCACTGCCTGGTAAGACGTACGTTGCTTACTGACAAAAATGTTAAAGACTAGAAACACGATACTTAACTCCCTAATCCTCTTATTGGAGGTGTTACCGATGTACACTGAGCCATCTTTAAGTGAGCATAAAAATCCACACTCGGGGATTACAGCGTGGTCTTTACGACACACGGGGCGCGTGGAAATATTAATTACGCAGTTCATAAAACTCGAGTTAAACGTTAAGGTAACGTGTTAAAACAGGCTCATCGCCCCTCCAATTAGACGGATAATGACGGTGCTCAGAGTTATTAATTTAATAAGTGGGGGAGGTCGGGTGGCGGTGTCAGGTGACGCTGCACGCGCGGCTCGTTGCCTCACGAGCACTTTGTCGCTAGCAAGTTTACGATATGTTTAAGGTAGATAATATTAATTTTACTGAGAAGGATTAACTTTTTTTTATTTTTATATTGTAAATTCACAGTTCGATGTTCAAACTTTTAAATTCAAAATTTTATATAGCAAGTCAATATGACATCAACCTTGTTTATTTTCTAAATTATTCTAGTAAAGTACTTGCCTTGGTCATAGTCAACCATACTTAACAAATGTCACTTTCAGTTCAATCTTAGGGAAAATTGACTTTTCATTACACTGCCCAAAATACTCCGTGACCCGCATGCTCGTTTGTCTCCTCTATTACATAGCTAAATAAAAAATAAAGATTTTTGGTGCCTGGAAGTCAATACATAAGTGAGAATTGATATCGATCTCTCAGATGTGGGGTGTCAGTACTCATTGAGAGCTCAGGTATTAATTAACAAGATCCATCAAGTTCCAAAGTCGACTTAAACATGCAGCTCAAGAAAAAAGCAAGACTTCTTTCATAAAATTTTAATTCTCTAATTCGCCCCGCGTGGGCGTTCAAAAGTAATTACTGTAAAAGGTCTTAAGCATGAATGTTATGACGGTGCTTATGAAAAGTATTTCGTGTAACATTGCGCATCTGGCTGAATGCTCACCACAAAATAAATGTAAGATCGGAAAAACCTTTCATTTTTTGAAGAGCTGTTCTGGCAGAAAAATCTTAAGTAATAAGCGTGATTAAAACGCGTTGTGAAAGGATATTTAATAAAGACCTTTATTTGTCGGTTTCTATGGCCACGTAGCAACACGAAAACAGATTAAAAATACATGAAGTTACTACGAATTGGTTTAAAATATATTTTCTATTTGTCGCCATGTTGCTTATCTATACTCTCGTCGTGCGTAGGTACTCGTCTCGTAGTACCTACACAGTCGGCAGTCTAGTTAATCACCTAGTGATGCCAAACGATCCCAGACGATTCCCTCGCGTTTTTTTTTCTTTTATGATACTTCGTGTTACCGGCGAATATTCGTAATCCACTGAGTTTTTCCTTGACATGATAATAATTGGAAGGGAAGAAGTCGAATTTAATAGCGAGTTAAATGATACGTGCCCTGATTGGAAAATGTATGGTTATTCAGGTCGAGCGAGGATCCCTCTCTGCCTCCGCCCGCACGGCTGATTTGAAATGAATGGTAATAATGGCGAAGGCCCGCTCGCATCGTTTTGTATGATTATTCCAGATTAATTATTTGTTCGAATTCCGCTGGCTAATTTTTCGGAATGGGATTTTTCCGCATTGACTGACGTTTTAATTCGAACTCGTCGCAGGGGTGAAGTTTGAAATAAAAAGCTGAATTTACCCTACACGAGCGAGCAAACGTTGCTGTGGGATCGTTTATTAGTCATATCGGATCACTTACATTTTTGTACCATAGTATTGATTACGAATTCTAGTCGGTCGTCGATTGAGACAGTATTTGAATAGATATTGCAGTTATGTGTCATTGTACCTATTGCGGTTGCTGCAATGATTTCAAGTGTCAATGATTATTCGAACACCGTCAGCTGCGAAGTTATCAACAGACTAAAACAAGTAAAATGTAAAGGACACATTATATGAGAGTTAGTTCAAAGTTTCTATACAATTTTAAAGCAATTTTTCCTTATTTTCACGCTACTACAATTTGAAACCATACATACATAAATCACGTCTTTATACCTTGCGGGGTAGACAGAGCCATGAAAATACACCCATGTTTAGTTTATTTATCTGAATAGACCCGTCGCTCGGGGCATTCACAAAAAAATCAGACACATAATCGATTTATCTGAGTGCATTTCCCATATCTGAATGCTTATAAAACGTCGATCGTGGGGTAGCTATTGAGTCCCGTCACGGAGGTCCCGGGGGCCAGCTGATGCGAATATCAAATCGCTGCCACCCCTTGACTCCATAATTCCCATCCATTAGGCTACATGAAAAAGCGACACCTTCGGCTATATCCGTCACGTCACCTACCCTTACTACCTGTCAAAACTAAGAAGTTAATACTAGCCTCCGGAAAAGACCTACTTTCCCATTTTATTCACAATTATTTGTATCTATCTATATCTATGTCTCCACCTAAGGAATAAAGACGTGATTTATATATGTATCTATGTATGTACCAGGAGTTAAAAATTGAAACAGAAATCGTATAAATCCAAGATGAGGTCATATAAATTATAGCTCAGGTATAATTATAGGTAGGCTAAGGCTATCTGCGTTGTTGCTAGGTTCTTGGAAATAATATTGATACACTTGTAAGAAGCAAAGCAAAAGTAGGTGCTTAGTATTATAATAGGCCTGAGAATAGCAGCATAGTAAAAATAACTCATTAATGGTACTACTTTCTTTAGTTGAAGTAGATTCTGTTTTGTTTCATATTTTGTCACAAGAAAATAGATCGTAACGGCAAGGTTCAGGTATGATTTCGGGTTGGCGAGAGCACGGTGTTTGTACTTTCGGCTGGACACTCCCAAGGGGCCTGAGCTGGCACATTCTGACGACTGAACTAAGTAGAAAGATAGAACAGAATTAAGCCGGCCAATTATCCCGTATTGGATTTATTGGTAATCTCTGCACGAATGGGCGCGAGGGTGCGAACCAACTTTTGATGATGCCTCCATCGGCATTATGAACAAAGTTGTTGCAATTTTTATAGGAGGATTTATTGTTAGCTCTCTTTTCTTATTTTCGCCCTCGATTGTGCGCGGACAGATAAAAGAGGGAACAAAAGCATTTTATTAGATATTAATTAATCTTAATCCGAGATCACCTTCTCAGCAGCGGCTTATTCATTTTTGTTTCCGGAGCTCATATTTAAATCACGCTTTAATTATTTGTTTTGTCTATGAACTTAATGATACTCTAAAGATATGAAAAGTTTTCAGCCGATTAGTACAGAGTATCAAATAGCAAAATTTATTTTTAAGTTAAAATACATACTATAAAATTTGTAAAAAATCTTTTTAAACGTTTTTTATTACTTAAATTACTAATGAAATTGAAATCATCACTCAAAAGCACCATACGAAAGTGTTAAAAATTGTGCTTGAAATACCTATAGAATAGAACAATACAAATACAACTCTTAATAAACTTGTCAACTAGTTGAAAACTTTGGTAGAGCTGCAGTTTTGTAATACTGTAATGTGTACTTTCCAACGGTATTTTTATATCGTGTGCTTGTAAAAATCCACATTGCATGCTAATATAAATACTTTACATTTCATAAACATAAACGTCATAAAAATAAAAATAACAGTGTTCCAAATTTATCCTAAGCCACTTGCAAGGGTCAAACTTTAATAAAATAACGACAGAATCGAAATTTTATTGTGTCCATTCCCAGCTGACCCACTAGTATCATGTTATGTTTGTCAGTTTGCCATAAAGGAGGGTCATTGCGAGATTTATAAGTGGTGCCCCCTGTGACAAACCGCCCGAACTATGCAGTGCGACGGTGCGTCTGATCCCAGATGTATTTTATACTTTCCTTCGTCTCATGCTATGTTACTTTGTTATTTATTAAATTCAAAGTAGAAAATACTTACTTATACATTACTAGCTGTTGCCTGCGAGAACTATACAATTTCACGACATAAAAACTATCATATTACCTGTAAGCGACTAACCTGCTCGTTTTCCACCTGTTTTCATTAAAAAAACGCAAGTGTCTAACCTACTACAAAGACTCTCATTTGAGAAGAGACCTGCCCAGCATCTGAAAGAATATCTATAGGCTGGAGAAGATGATAATGACTTCTTTCACTGACACTTAGTTAAGCCAATTCAAACAAAGCAATAACGCCCGGATCAAATTCTGATGATAGTTTTAAATGATTCACGGTTTCTACAAGATATCGACCGATACCTATCCATGTGTGAGCTGTGTATTCGCAATTGCTTCGAAAATCAGGACCTCCTTCACTATTATCACTATCACTACATAGTATAAAACAAAGTCGCTTTTCGCTGTCTCTCTGTCTGTCTGTCTGTCCCTATGTACGCTTAGATCTTTAAAACTACGCAACGGATATTTATACGGTTTTTTTAATAGATAGTGTGATTCGAAACGAAGTTTTACATATATAATACGCAGACGTAGTCGCGGGTTGAAGCTAGTTAAAGATAATGTTAAAGTTAAGCTGTCTACTTACCTCCCGTAGTAAATATTTAGTAATATAAAATTCAAACGCTCAAGTTTTCTTACCTTTACATCACAACTATTAAGTTTTGAAGTATCTGTCCTCAACAAACTAACTAACTGAAGCAACTGACTCAAAATAAGAATTATTTTAGAAATGCCAGCAAATTAAATGTCTCACTCAATCACACACGTATATTTAAATAGACCACTTCACAAAATCTATTCATTGACTGGCGGTACTTTATGTCGTACCCGTATCATGAAAGTGTCAACAATATACATTTTTTCGGGAAAA
Organism: Pandemis heparana; assembly: GCA_963854515.1. Lineage (NCBI taxonomy): Eukaryota > Metazoa > Arthropoda > Insecta > Lepidoptera > Tortricidae > Pandemis > Pandemis heparana. The sequence continues at coordinate 10,396,252 of OY978008.1, read as the reverse complement.
AGTGTCAAGAGCAGGACAAACAAAATTGATATATTATTAACATAAAAGCAAAAATATGTCCACATTGTATTGGTAAAAAATCTAAGCGATACGTCATAGCCGACAGGCTCGGAAGTGTCCCCCGAGACCGCGGAACTTTTATACCCCTACACACTGTCACTATCTCGATAAAACGTGGAAGCTATGAAAATAATATTATGAAAATAATCAAGTATTATTATAAATGTGACGATGCCCATATTAACAAGCGAACGAATAATATCTAAACTTTGTATCTCACGATGGTTAAAAATAAACGTATTCGCTGGGTAGGATCAAAAGTAATACACTGTTATTTCTGTGTTCTCCAGAATAAGTTAGTGAAATAAATTTACCTATTTATGACGTTTAATTTAATTCTAATAAATACATAAATAACGCCTATATCCCTTACGCGGTAGACAGAGAGCCTAAGGAAGCAAGAACTAAAGACCACGTTTAGCATGATTATGGGCGTATAGGTGCAATGGGGAATCAAAATAGTGATGGCCTGCTATCGGCATCGCCTATAGCTGATTCCTAATATTTTTGGCCATTCCTTCGATGGGCTTTTACCATGTGCACGGGAGGAGAAGCAACTGATACATTCTATGTTTTTTCTTTGCTCCGAGACCAGCATGGAATAAAATTAATTCTGAAACAAGACCTATTCTTATAAAAGACAGCCTTTAAAAATTAAATACACATATAACAAATAAATTATTTATATTGTATTGAAAATCTGTCATAATAGACAAAGATAAACTATTCGGCAAATATGCTGGCCGAAGAAGATGTACCTACCGTACGTACTTGTCTTGGTGTGTAGCATAGACCACGGAATTGACAACGCGGGCCGCTACTAGAATTGGTACTGAGTATAAGTACATGTGCTGCGCTGTAAGGGCACAGAATAAGTAATAGCAGTAACGTGGTATGGACCTTGCACCATTTAGGAGAGTGACAGCCCTCGTTCAATTTGTATTTGTACATTGTAGAGTTTTTTTTAGAGTTTACAGCTTGGTGGCCAGTGTTATCTAGATAATACGGATACCTACGTCACTCACATAGTAGCGCATGAAAGAGCACGGGTTGTCAATTCCTTGCTCCGTGGTGTGTAGTCTGCAGGGGCTGAGAGGCTGCTGTGAGTGTGCGTGTTCAGTATTCAATCACAAGACGAATCTTGACGTACAAATATGAATATCGACAGTTCACAACAACGAGGGGGTCTCGGGGACGGACCCTGATCTTCACCACTTATACATACACATGCACGTGTTTTAGAGATAATGTAAGGAACACTATTATATTCCGGGTTGTTATAGTTTACTTAATTGCCTTAAAAAAAGAGAAGGCAGTATCGGCAGTATTTTTGATACACAAGTCACGATACTTAAGACAATACTTCAGATCTCAATCTATGAAATATTTTTTAAGAAAGGATACCCTTTTAGATTTTCCCATAATATTTTTTTAAATGGATTCAGCGTTAAATTAAAGTTATATAATTTAAGTAACTACCTAACAAAGGTATCCAAACTATAACTAAATTGCTGCTGTTTAAAAATCAGCCTGTTAAACTGTAAACTAATTCATTATCGTTACCATATCATAAATCAGATTGTCAGATACACCAAAACATGTATCAGAATACATATTTTATGAGAGGGTGGAAGGCATTTCCCTAATGTGGCCGTTAAGCAAAATATATTGATAATTATTTCAGTCAGTGTTCGTAAATATTCCACTCGCGCTTATCCCATGGATCTGATAAGAAAATATTAAGGTCCGGGTTAGACGACATCCAAGACTGATACGTACTATTTTTGTGACATACATATACGTATATTAGCTCCATTATAAGGTTCAATCGGCTAAAAGGTCACAGACTATTCTCACTCGCTGCTGTCAATATGATATTAGAGTATATCATAGTAATTATTAGAGATGGGAAACTGACTTCAGCGGTTTTTGTAGTCGGTGACTAGTCAGCGACTATGGCTAAAAATTTCGAGCGCAGAAATAAAACCATGATAACTAATTTAAATATTTTATAAACCTAGCAATGTTTTAAAACAAAATACTAGAAATTAACCAGTAAAGTTACAAAAACACGGTACTAAAGTAGGAATGAATAACTCATACTTTTTACCCATAACTGGTAACAGTAGTAACAGTAACTCTTTCTTGCAGATAACCAAATAAATTAAATATTGGCAGAGAGTATTATACACGCGAACTTATCCCTAGAAAGGGATCTCTTCCAGTTAACCTGATTTAAGTGTGGAAAACTTAACAATTTAGACATAATTATACAGGGTGTTTAGTAGCCAGGGGCAAAGCCTTAAGGGGGTGATAGCCGAGGTATTTTTGAGCATTTTGAGCCATACATGTCTTAGCCAAAATTTGATATTTTTTTAAAATTGAAAATTTAAAAAATTTATGAAAATACCCAGAATTTGATAGAAACTTGTCAATATTACACCAATGGGCGTTAATTAGTAAACAAAATCTTTTATTTCGGATAGTTTAATGTGTATTGGACCAAATGAAATAATTTTTAAGTGTCTGTCTTACCACAGAAACAAAATGGAGGCATTCGAAATTGCTAAAAATGTCTTATTTTGGAACAGTCTTTTTTCTATGCCATAATTTTTTTTTTTTTTAATCCTGGAAATGTTCAAACATTTTTAAAAACATGCCTGTTTATTGCTCTTTCTTTTAAGGTATCACTCATTAACATTGCTTGCTAAATCTGAGAGAAAAAGTAAAAACCAAACTCGGGGGAGCACTCGCTAAGAATGCACTAGTATTGAAATTTCGCGTTTTTTCATGTAATTTACTGGGTAAGTACCTACACTTACCTAGTAAATTACATAAAAAAAAGGTAAAAAAAAGTTGTAAAATGAATTAATTTACTATTCAAATCACAAAGAAGTGAAGATTAATGATTTTTTTTTTACCTTTTTTTCATGTAATTTACTACTGAAGTACCTACCTTTAACGTGAAATTTCAATACTAGTGCAGTCTTAGCGAGTGCTCCCCGAGTTTGGTTTTTACTTTTTATCTCAGATTTAGCAAGCAATGTGAATGAGTGATACCTTAAAAGAAAGAGCAATAAACAGGCATGTTTTTAAAAATGTTTGAACATTTCCAGGATTTCTTTTTAATTTTTTTTATGGCACAGAAAAATGAGTCTATTCCAAAATAAGACACTTTTAGTAATTTCGAATGCCTCCATTTTGTTTATGTGGCAAGACAGACACTAAAAAATTATTTCATTTGGTCCAATACACATTAAACTATCCGAAATAAAAGATTTTGTTTACAAGTTAACGCCCATTGGTGCAATATTGACACGTTTCTATCAAATTCTGGGTATTTACATTATTTTTTTTAAATTTTCAATTTAAAAAAAAAATATCAAATTTCGGCTATGACAAGAATGGCTCAAAATGCTAAAAAATAAATACCTCGGCTATCACCCCCTTAAGGCTTTGCACCTGGCTACCAAACTCCCTGTATAGTGCGAGTATGTGCGAGTGCTATCAATTGGCCGAAGGCGGACGATTTTAACCAAATGGCTTCGGAAACGAAGGGTTTTGACGAGAGCTTGGAACGATCGGCAATGCCAATAATTAATTAGTCAGCTGACTATTCGTCATTTTTTGAACCGACTAGTCGGGTAGGTAGTTGGCAAAAACCGTAGTCGGCACATCTCTAGTTTTTATTTTTCTTCGTACAGTATTCAATTTGATTGTTACCAGGCTACATTAACAATGAAATAATGGAGATCTAGAAAACTAAATTAGCTACCAAGAACGATCTAGAAAGGAGTCCGTCCCTAATAACAACCGAAACAGAATTTTCATTTACTTATAAGAAATTGAACCAGAAGAAAATGTTGCTAAGTGAAAAAACTTTCAACTGCAGAAATCATTTAATTGACACATTGTAAAATGAAGTTGCAAATTACTAATTGGAATTATTATTGTGCCTCAGTTAATAATTAAGCTGGCGGTGCTGTCGTGTCTGCCGCAGCTGCAGTCTCTGCCACCGTTTCACCCGTCGCAGCAGCCTCAGTTCCGCCCTCCGCTGCAGTCCCAGGTTCACCGCTCGCCTCTGCTTGTTTTTCTGCTGTGTGATTTGTTTCTCCTTGTATTGCCGCAGTTTCTCCTGTTTGTGCAGCCTCACCTTCCTTTGTTGTCTCCCCTGGATGTTCTTCCTCTGACTTTCCTGTACCCGAATTACCAGTTTCACCTGTTCCACCTGTATCAGTTGTGCTATTTTCATCAGGCGAAAGAGTATTTTCTGTATTTTCCGTACTATCTTCATTTCCTCCAGTTCCTGTGGTTTGATACCATATTGGCAAGTGGGTACTCGGAGCGCCACCGACCCACGTGCTAGCATTTTCATTCCTATGTTTGTATTTTGCTTTTTCTTTTTTCGTATAACATGTACATTTGCAGTTTTTATCGGAAACAGCAATGTCATAATTTTTATCTAAACATTTTCTTACACAAAGAAAAGATTTTTCGAAACTTTTGCACTCATGTGTTTGTTGAAAGCCGTACCGCAGTGCTTGCTTCTCGTCATAGTCTAAAACAACAAGTTTTATACGACAAACAACATTATCGAATTACTAAAGAATGGATAAAGTGATATCAACTTACTTGTAGCAGGATAACCAGACACAGAATAACATACAGCGAAAAATACAGAAAAAAGAATAGTAAGTGTACTCATTTTCAAAGTACAAGAAAAAGTGTTATTAACAAAGCGCTTATCTGGATATTTTATGGTTTATGCATTAATACATCTGTAAACACGATAAATTTTCTAATCACTAGGTAGAGGTTTATGACGTTGTAAATTGGTTTCAATTTAAAAGTAAATTCTAAATTTTATAATACATAACATTAAAATTATTATAATACTATAGGTACGTGAAATAAACACACTAAAGAATTTTAGGTTCCTTTTAATTCTTCAGAAATGTTTAATTGATGGACTAAGAATAGGGGTTACGGATTCCATTTGCGCGTGGGACAACTTTAAAACAACAATGATAAGCGCCGGATTACGAGTTATAAACCGAAACCAAGACTTATAAGCACATTAGTCGTTCCGTTACATCTGCATCTGACTAATATTATATACCTATGTTTCAAGTATTATCTCCAGCCAATATTATGTTCCACTGCTGGGCAAAGTCCTCCTCTCAGAATTAAAGAGGGCTTGGACAGTGTAGTTCCCTCGCGGGCCTATTACGAATAGGGAACTTAATACACACCGTTATTGTACTGCTTCGCATACGTTTCTCACGAGGTTTTTCTTCAACGGAAAATGGTAAAATTCAAATAAAATTTCGCATATAAATTCCGAAAAACCCACGGTCCTCTGCTTTCTGCTTGAGAGACCACAGGTTAAACCACCAGGCTACCAACTCTTTTTGCATTCGACTCTATTTCAAGTTTATAGACCGATATACTTAATACAAAAAAAAACAATTGTTATGCTTATAGTTGGTACAATGGTAAAGAAGAAAGTTCTTGCAATAAGTCAACTATTCAAAAAATATATATATTTGTCATTTTTTACACATTTAATCATAAAAATCTATTCTGAAATCCAGTGTAGAAACTATACATAATTTAAGTTGCTGCCGTAGTTTCTCCTGTAGCATCACCGCCACCACCACCACCAGTTGCACCTGTTGTCGGAATTCCAGAAGCATCAGAATTACCCGTCTGAGCTGGTGCCGACCCACCCGAAGAATCAGAAGATGTTGCCGTTCCATTGCCAGTGGCAACAGCTGTAGAGTTAGAGTCCGATGTTGAATTAGATGTAACGACATCAGCTGGTTGTCCAGTGGGCAACGTAGGACAAGTGAATGCGGTAGTCGCCGTTTCTGTTGTTGTTGGAAACGGAGACAAGGTCCCAACAATATCGTATAATCTTGGACTGTGCGTTTTTGGTACCTTCTTTGTTGTACCATTAGTTTTCCATCTAAAGTAAGGTAATATGCTTGAGGTTTTCATTTGGTAGCATGAACATTTGCAATTACGGTCGAGTCTGTGTATCTGATATCCTATACTTTTGCACTGGTTCATACATTTAAAAACTTGATTGTATCTTTTACAAGGACCACTAAAGCTTAATCCGTAATGTTTTCTGGCTTCGGTCTCATTGCTAGTTATCAGTGTTGTATCTGTCGTTGACATAGTATCTATAAACATAGAAATCAGCATTTATATAAATACATTTATTAATGTTGACTTAAAAAAACTGTCTAAACTGAACTGAACCAATAATACAAACCATCTAAACCGTGCACAACTGAGCAAAATATGATTAAAATAAATATATTCATTGTAGATACCACATTTAAGTACAAAGTTTAGTAGAATGCAGAAATTAAAAAAGTATAAATGTTGAATGAATTATAATTTGCCGTATTTTACGGTAAGTAAGTACTTCTAGAGACACATAAACTTGAATTACCTAATAAACACGTTTTCTAGGAAATTGTGATAAAATATTGCTGATTAGAAAATTACACGTACTTAATATTTTTTGATACTTAACCCATTCAAAGTTATACACGACTGCATTTAATTATTTTGATACTAGGCATGTATGTGTAGGTACTAAGTACCTATCTAACTTCCCTTTTTATCTGACTACTTAACTATATCCGGTTAAAAGTAATACCAAGTAATATCGTGAACAAATTTTCGAAGTTAAGTCAGCAATATTTTACGACAGGCTTACGGCTAGGTTGACGTCAAGCAACTGGTCGTCTCATATGATAATCTAACTAATATTATAAATGCGAAAGTATGGATGGATGGATAGATGGATGGATGGATGGATGGATGGATGGATGGATGGATGGATGGATGGATGTTTGTTTGTTACTCAATCACGCCAGAACGGCCCAACGGATCTGGATGAAATTCGGCACATACGAGTAGATAGAGAAAAGTCTGGAATAGCACATAGGCTACTTTTTATCCCGGAAAATTGCGTAGTTCCCGCGGGATAGCGATAAACGAATTCTTTGCAGACGAAGTCGCTGGCAACAGCTAGTACATATATAAATCACGTTTTATCGCTTACGGGGTAGACTGAGCCTAAGGTAACAAGACCTAAAGACCACTTGTAATAAAATAACAAAGATACCTGCTACGCACGAGTTGCGTGCCTCGAAAGCTTCTTTTTGCTCGCTCTTTGAAGTCCTCTATCCAGTACTAAGCAAAGTAACAATGACAGATAAAATATAAACAATTCACGTAGATACAAAGTCTAATAACTAAATCAGGAATGTGATAATGACTGCCGCGCAAAACGGAGTCGGCCGCAGGCCAGCGATGAGCCGCAGTTCTCGGAACGAACCTCTCTATGGCCACCCAAATGATGATTTCATTATCAGTATGATTTTGATTGATGCAGCAAAAGAAAACCAGTAGCCAAATTCTTGTCATAGCGGGCATGTTTGCTTTGTTTATTACTTGGAACTAATTAATCCGCGGCGCCATAGTTTTTGAGCGCCGCCAAATCTTATTCGGAGATGTAGTAAATGAAATTGAGATGTAGGTTTTTATAGCGGGCTAAACTGATATTGCACAGGTAAGGACCAACATTATGAATTGTTAATATCCAAAGTAACCAAACGAATTCATTTGATTTGAAACCGCCTCAAGTAAAAAATAAATTCAGTGTATACAAAAGTTCTTAATGTTTTTAGTCATTTACATTATATTATGCTGATATCTGTAGAGAATTTTCGTAGTTATAAATTACCTGGCGTTTCTAAAATTCAATTTCCAAAGATCCAAAGAGTAATAATTATCTTACATTAACTAGACCCGCTGTCTATCTCATAACTGACAAGGCATCTGATCTGCAGTCATGCACAAAAACTGACCATTGTAGGTAGCATCCAATGAGACCATAAACAAGATTGGAACATAATTTTGTCATCGAACCGCCACCAAGGCTTTAAATCAGAAATAAGAATCGGACGACGATTCATAATTTACCGACTGTCTGGTAGCTTCATTTAATAATTAGTTTACTGCGTTCGACGACCCGTTTTTGGATACAAAAACCGATCGTAAACCGTAGTTGTTTATGTGAAAGCGTGTAATAAAATAGGCATTCACGAGAGACAGTCCGAGAGTAGGTAAAGGTGACAGATCCCCTCGGCTTACGCCAACTACGGTACGAATTGCGATATTGAGCACAGGGCGTGATGAAAAAACACTAGCTGAATATAAATTAGGCAGGAGGAACGCTATAATCAATATAAACGATGCTAAAGAAGATTAGAAAAATCCGGTAAGAAAACAAATTTCACAAGATCGAAAGAAGGTGTGGAAGTGTAGTGTAGATTACCTGGAGGTTTTCATTCTGTTGTGTATTTTAGATAAGTAAACTGGTTATGTGAAGCCTTGTAAAGATAAACAAATTATGATTTGTCAGCATTATTACATATTTCTAGTATTTTCTTTTTTTTTTATGTTTAACAAATAAAAAATATTCTATTCTATTCTATTCTATTCGTATCATAAAATATTATAAAAGTAAAGAAAGATTTAATTTAAAATGCATTTACCATGCCTATTAATTATGAAAAACTTTTGTTAAAATTTTTGGTTGATTGTGATACTGACATTCATGCATCTTACATTATGAAGACAAAATTTCAAGTCTATCCAACCACTAGGAGTGGTTCAAATTCTACTGGCAGGATCTGACCTCAAAAAATACGAAAAAAATAACAATTTTAATAATAACTTTTAAAATGTTTTGTTTTGTTGCACGAGTTCTTATCAAAACAGGACACTGTTTCCGAACAAGTTAAGAAAAAAGCCAAGCGTCACCGCAGTGAGATAAAGGAGTATATTTACCTGAAATATTTGATTCATTGACTGCTAACAGTGTCTAACTTAGCACCTTTTCAGAAGCCTCTACTTTTTTATGTTATCTACAGAAGAGTTTGATCTATTTTATACAAGCTTTAAATAACTTGCAAATTTGGTTATGTATTTACGTTTCTTAAAATTTGGAAATATCGTTTTGTTGACTTGAAATTTGGAACAGATTATGTAGATTAGATTACGATGCAAGAACGATCTGCGAAAAAAAAACTTTATAATGATATATCTGTAACAAAAATTTACCTACCTACACTATGTTTTTGGTGTGATAACAGTTGCTTGTAGTATAGTTTCAATCATTTTCTTCTAACATTTCCTTGCAAAATATAGCGATGCTCCTTGAGGCATGTCCATACTATGGTATTGATTCGGCCGTTAAAGGAACACAGTCCTATAAAATCGTGTAAAAAATGCAAAGACGAAATTGAATTTGATTCCGATACATAAATTTTACTTAGCCAATTTGTCTCTCTCGGATCAAGCGGGAAATAAGCCCATGTTAATTAAATTTGTTAGTAGAAAACAAAGTCGCAAACTGCCTTTTTAATTATTTCTCTTTTGTTTTATTTTTCCTTCAGGACGTCGGGAACTTTCCTACTGAATGGATATTGGTAATAATTTAGCTACGGACGTTCTAAATACACCGCTTCTAGCCAATGACTTTGGAAATGACTTAAAACAACAGATATAACGCTTTAACGTTTGTTATGTTTACATAAAGATTCTTTGTGTGGGGTATTTTATGGTTTTCTGTTCGACCGATTTGTGTACGAATGAAAATAGATTACAACCAGTTTTTCCCGTTATTAGAAGCTGTAAATCATGGTGCATCTGTAACGTCTGCTCCTTAAAATAAGATCTGAAGAGTCGGGGGTCGTCAATTTAGTTGTGAATCTTTAGCTCGTGCCGGTACGAAAGCTAAAGGTGATTATAAGATTCAGTGTTTTGATAGGTACTTATAACAATCTCATTTTGTGACACGTCTTAGTTATGATTCATTAATCAGTAAGCGACAAGTTGAAGCTGTGTACGGGAGACACCTCCCCCCGACTGGCAGAATGTACCAATCCAAGTTAATGCTCCGAATTCAAATCTTCCGTATCGCATTAATCCGGCGGAGGGTCGCGCCGTAATAAATTCCGTATTATACGCACGACACGCGTATTAAAATAAACATATAAACATGTTACACCCTCGCGATGCACACCCGCAAGGGGATGAGTCTTTACTTTAATCCATTTTTCTATCTACAAATTAAATTACTAAGAGCTCACAAATTAATATACTTTTTATTTGTCATAACTTTTTTTTTACAATTAAACTATTATGATTTCGTTTATTATTAAATATGTTAATGATTTCTTGACTCATGTTTCTAAGCAAATGATATTTACCAGTGCAGCAAAAGTAGCAATGTAAATGTTTTTAATTGAGCATCAGTTAAAATCACTCTCACAAATACACCTAGATATTACTTCAACCTTTTTAAATTATATTTCTCCATTTAAATTTAGTGTATTGCTAAAACATACCTATCGCAAAGGCTCATTTCCGACACAAATTTATTTCGTTTGACCTACTCCTGAACGCCAATACGCCCTGCATCAGTACTTCATACAGCTAGATGGCATTTTATTATAACAATAGCTCCGGTCCCGGCGGAGGCAGCAAGTGTAGTCATTTACATGACACATTGTGCGAGTGCAATCACTCTACTGACGAACAGATTCGTTCCACTATGACTTAATACTTTAATGATGACGCTGATTCAATTTGCTGGATAGTTTTTTTTGAGCTAAAGTTTAGGCATTTTAGGAATTTGATATTTTTGCGGTATATTGTGAACAAATCTATGCTACTGGCTGGTACTGTCAAATTTTTCTTCTATTCAGCCAGTATCTTTTGAACGTACTAAGAAAGTGCTTAGCTGAGAACCGAAAACAAAATGGCCGCTTTATAAGTATGTGAAAGCAATGCTGATAACAAACGCTAAAGCAATTAAAAACAGCCAGGCGCGTGATTTTAAAGTAGCCATTTAAAAATCTAAACAATAGGCAATTATCTCCGCCCATTTCTCTGAGAACCGTTTAATTCACGAGAATTCCCAAATCGCGCTTATAATTTATAATAACAGGGACGTCCCTTAACGAAGAGACCGTTTTGTAGATAGGTATCTATCAAATTACGGCACCTTCCCCTTTGTGAGCGCCCATTGTTGTCTAACACGGCAAATATTCATTTGAATATTTACTTAACATGGATAATATTTTAATCTTCCCCTTTGAAATATACATTTTCCAGTGGAGACAATTTCACGCCCGGTTCATCGAAACGCCGTATCTTCAGCGCGGCGTGCAATCGATAATGATCCCTCTGGCTGAGCGGGACGCGTGGCTAAGGGCGACATTCGTTTAAAACATACGGCAATATCAATTTAACAAGATATTCCTTTTGTTAATATTCGCACACGCTTTATCAAATTCTCTAGCGGGGGTGACAATAAGCCGCTGTAAGTACTCTCTCTCACATATGGATAAAAGCTTTCATTTTGCTCTTAGCTCTTTTGAGTGTGATATAGAAGTAAGATGAGTGTATATACTTGCGACTGTGTCAGTAAACATAGGGTTACATTTACATTAAGAATATGTAAATATTTAACATGTTTAAATGACTTTAACTGAGGATATGTATGGATACTTTCATAAATTATTTAGGTACACTTTACGTAGCTTGGTATACGCTATAAATTGCTACTAAACTTTTTCTATCTTAGAAACATTACTTTTTATTAATGATTTCCTAACTTCAAACTTATTAGGTGCATACAGTTGAGTGCTTTAACTATGGCCAAAATCAGATTTGCTAACTGCAGACCTCGCAGCCTAGACACCATTGTTGTGTCAAATTATATCATAATTCTATTGTGAAAACTGTTAACTGTCTTCTCGACGCCCTTCGCACAAAAAAATAACTCACAGGGTCGCGCCCTCCTGTATTTAATAACATAATAGCACAATTCCCTCGCCGCATGATTCAATTTGGATTTCCTCCAGCCTCCCCCGTGCAGTCTAAAAAATGACAACTTCATTATATTGTTCGCGCCCCCGAGGGCGACTTGTTTGCCAGAAGGATTATAATGATTAATTCCGTAAAATATTAATACCGTGCGCACGCGCGGCTGCACACTTGCGACCTTCGCAAAGCTTATACGGCAACAAGTGCTTTTTGCAACGATTTGTCAATTTCTGGTCGACTCATTTGCGGATTCCAAATTAATTACGATAGCGCGTGGATTTAAAAATGTAGCAAAAATGTTGCTTACGCTTAAACTATCCGGTACTTCGTTTGACCAGCAGGATAAGGCAATTTAAAAATTGACTTTATCGCACGTGATATATTTTATATAGGTACCTACTTGTGTACCGGGTCTCCCAAAAAATCTAACGATATCTCACAAACTCGTCAGGTTAGACGATCTGAATACCTCAACAAAACTTAGTACCTACCTATTCTAAATTGTAACCTACAAAAATATATACGCACCGAATACACTAAAAACTTACCACATTAATTAATAAATAAATATTTTTTGTTAATTCTTTAGCTAGAAATTCAATAATTTGCAGGAAACTTCTCAGGGGTATTTATATAGACCGAGTATCCTAATGGTATAGGTATGTGAAATATTGTTAATTATTTTAGTAACACGCGGTATAAGGTGCCTCCTGTACCTGGTTGGGTAGCTACCGGTGATATAAGTAGCGAGTAAATATCCTTTATTACTCGACCAGTTTTCTTCCGGGCCTTTGTCTGCGCAGAATAAAAACTTCATCTCTCTCCCCGAGGAATTTAATTTGGAGTAATGGAAGTGTTATATTGACTTAACAGGCCAGAAGCTCCCCTTCGCACAGTTACAGTTATTAAAATGGAGAAATTTATTATTAGCATTTTGTCGTTACACTATTTACATTTTAATTTTATTTGTTTTGTGATTCCATTAGTCACGGGCTAATGCATTAATTCAATAAAATAAGCCATAAAGCGATTCCGTATCTCCGCGCGAGCCCGAATGAAAGCTTGCTATAATTAATCAGTTGAATTGTAAAGGAAAATAATATTGTGGTTTGACTCGTAATGGATTTTAAACAAATTTATGGGAATATATAAAACACTGGGACGCTCAAGTGTATACAAGTAATAAACACTTCAATTCTTGGAAGAAACTTAGTACCGCACCTGCGAATTAGATTTTAAACTATCCTGGAAAAACTTAATAATATTGATGATTATTAAACACATGATCACCCTAATACGCGGGGGTTATAATTTTTAAAATGCGTATAACAAGAATGGAACACTTGCACTGCGACCCGTACCATTTATAGTCCTTTTGTTGCCGAAATTATATTTACAGAAGTGAGCAGACAATTTCACGCTCTCTTCCCCGCGCCCTCCGCGGACTCTAATCAACAAGGAGGATGGGATTATGGTGGATCTCTATCATATTTATCGGTACATCATGATGATGATATTAAAACATTTTGAAGTAAAATTATGCTTGAATTACCCTTTGTCAGTTATTTAATATAACTAACTAGGTATATATTTGGCAACATCATGTTATTGAAAATTTTTATCATAGTAACAGAAAAATCGTAAAAAAAGATCCCATAAATTCATAACCATTTCTTATTTATTTGAAAAGTTCACACAAAACAGTGTACTTATTTTGATATTCAAAAGCAAACACGAGACTACTGCACGTACGAGTATGTGCGAGTATTATTTTTGAAACAAATGCTTGTCGGAGCTCGCGTGTTGCACGGTTGTTTGGCAGACGTCAATACTCACGACGTTTCCGCCTCGCCTCCACTGGGTCAGTAGGAGACCTTGCAGGATTGTAGCCTCATCGAAGCTTTAACTTATGATTGTTTTTATATTAACACAACACGGAAAAGGTACAGAAGTAAACATGAAATTGAAATTACTACTACTAATTACCCTTGCCTTAATTCACTAGTCTGAACTCAGAGCTGAGAATGTTATTTTTAGAATCCCTTTCAACTAGGTCAAGTGTCCGTCTGATGTCTACGCGATCCATACTATCCTCGCGCTCCACCCTCCGACCAATAAAAGGGTGAGCTCACACATGAGCGTGAAAGATTGTCCACATGTTCTGCCGGACACCCCAGCACAATCAGCCGCGTTCCTATCTTGTCGCGCAGTGATCAGACTGAGCAGCTTATCTGTACGGTGCATCAAATTAATCATCGCCTGTCATTTCCTTTGCTTACTAAAATATATCACGTTTTCACGCTTCACTTTATTAATGATGAAATTGGATTTATCCAAGGTGCACCTTTGGGCAGGTCTTTATTTCAGTGCAAAATGTGTCTTAGTAATTTCATTAAAAACTTGATTAGTAGGTACTTTATACCATGTTTTTTTCTAATTTCATCTTGTCTTCTTGGAAAAAGAAGAAACTGGAAACTAAACTGTGCTAAGAACATGTTCGTCAATGACAAAAGTATTTTTGTTAGTCAAAATCAAAATGAGAAATGAGACAAAATCCTGGAACAGGTTTTCATTCTGCATGTAAAAACCTACATTGCTAATTACGAAGTACAAACACGATGATGCAATATTTAATACAAACATAAATCTTTCAAGAACTACCTAGTCATCTAAGATACTTATCATACTAATGGCATTTTATCAAGGAAACGTCGCACTAACTGATCTATTAATAATCTTTACATTGACATCGGCTTGATTTACTGCGCCATAGCGTCCTTAGCGCCATAAGTCGCGTGGCCTCTTCCTGAAATTGACAAGCAAATAAATTGCGATATCAAAGCTCAGTTAGAAAAATGTCGCATCGCAAGGGGCGGGCTCTGTCGTGTATTGAGACATGATCTTGCGGAAACGGAAGCGAAGCCGGGCGGCGGAGGAAGCGATGCATGGCGCCGAACGGGCCCACTTCCTGTGTACGATGCCTTCACTTATCGCTGCGGGGTGCCCAGAAATTACCTAATATTTCGAAATTATATCTAAGAACGGGTGTCTTTGAAGTATCAAGGAAAGAAAGACAATGTTTTAACGTTAAAACATGCCTGAAATCAAATTCATCAGAGAGATGACACATTTACACTAGACACTCGGTTAGTGGACTGACGTGGCATGAAGTTTACGAGTCAGGAAGTTACTATATTAACGCACTAAACTCTTTAAACTCGCTCTTCCTCCTCCAGGTGAAACGACGTAGACATTCGCCTCCGTAGAGCAAAATAGCAACTTGCTAATGAAATAAGAGCCTACGAAAATAATTTAAACAACAGGATAGAGAATAGACCTATATATAAACAAAGCTGTCGTGCCAACCAGTTTTAAAACACAACTATAGATACACTTAAAGCATTTTGAGATGCCTTGCGGGCTTAGTTTGATTGAGTTGAAAATAAATAATATAATTGGGCATATTTTCGCGATTGAGATCTAAATAGCTCGAGCGTAATCGAAAGGGACTTAAAACCACAAAGGTAATCGTGAAAGCAGAGTTATTTCACTTATAACAGTCGGTTCCATCGCGTGTTTCAAAATTAATTTATTTTCTAGCTGGTTATTTTTTCGGTTAGCTGACGCGAAGGCCGGGCGAGTCCTGCACGGTGAGCACAAGTTGTTATGACTTGGATACTTGCGTCCCATTCTAACTCCATTTATGTAAAAGAGACGCACATACTAACAAATGTGAAATAACAAGTTGTGCTAGGCGTCCTGAGTGCGGAACTGTGTTATACAAACGACTTCTGTAATGAGTTCCGCTAACTGCCAGCGACATAACCAATTTCCAACTAGTTCGCTGCTTACAATTTGATAAGATCAGCAAAACTGAGGAATAAGTTCCGAACAATTTTGTAATTTTCTCAGACGTAAACGAAGGTGAATTTTATTATAACTTTGTGAGTATGGTAATCAAGTTTGTATGTTCAATTTCATAATTTATATCAGTTTGATAAATCGTGTGAGTCGTTAATTTATATAAGACACAAATTGTGCGTGTATGCATGACAAGCGATAGGTCAATTTTATTATTCAACTAGCTTCTGCCCACGCCTTCGTCCGCGTAAAATTAGCAATTGAAATGTTTATCGCTATCCCGCGTGAACTATGCAATTTTCCGGGATAAAAAGTAGCCTATGTTTTTAATCTAGGGTATCAACTATCTCCGTTCCAAATTTTATCCAAATCCGTTCAGTCGTTTCAGCGTGAAGAAGGAACAAACATACACACTCACATCGTTACTCACAAACTTTCGCATTTATAATATTAGTAGGATTTCATAAGTAGGTACCTAACCTATGCAATTTACGGGGTGTAAATTTTTTATTCAAGACTATACTTGAACTAAAGGTAGCCGCCTTCACTGTTTTCACTGAATGTGAAGTATTTTATCGTAGCAACTCTGTCATTTTGAGTATTTTATTTTCAAATATCAACACATCGATTAGTTTATCATCGGCAGGCTCCGTAACCGAAAGAAATGCAGCATTGTTTATTTTCTAGCACCCAATGGAGACGCAACATCCAATACGCTAATTATAAACTTATTCCGGTGCTATCATATAAAAGAAGGACATAAAAAGCATCTCATAAACGATGCGGAGAGTATCGTTCGGCACGATCCCGGGCTTAAATTACAGGCACAATATTCTTAGTGACCACTATCATTATTGTTTTACGTATTTGCGGAATTGCGCGCTCGGCTTAATGCTAGGGTTCGCCATTCACACGGCTCCGTGCCCATTGGCGTGTGCTTAACAACGCTTCTTTGAATGACAAGCCCCACTTCTAACGTAATTGTTTAGTCACTCGTTTATGTTGCAAAACGTGGCTCTGACGCGAAAATATGGCCTGAAGCGGTCTTACATCCGGAAACATGTGGATTAAGATGGACAGTGCTTTGGCAGCTTATATTAAAAGAATCATCAATTAAAATAAACTGTATTAGGTAAATAATTTACTGCATTTTAGTTGGATTAGCCTGACACAGTTCCTATTCCTGAGATTTCTATCTTCATGCATTTATAATTTACATTCGTGATTTTTAATTGAATTGAAATTTTACATTGTTTTTATGGAGAATCTAGTTTGATTGTAAGCTATGCCATTTCAGTCCTTCGTGTTATTACTTCAGTAGGTACTTAGTGTAGTTACGGCTCCTCATACAAAAATAATTTCAGCGATTATCTGTCTATAATATTCATTATCTATAAAATCAAATTGTATAAATCTGAATTGTGTAAGCCCAAAAGCAGTCGATTAATATAGCGCTATCACTAATCTGTCGCTTGTGATGAAGTAATGTGTCGCACTAAGGACTTTATACAATACAATAGCATGCAGAGGTACCAACAATATAAATTCAAAAAATAAATCTGAATGTACATTTTTTTTTGACAAAAATGTTTTGACCGCCAACATAATTAATATAATTATCACAAGCCCGTCAAAGTCTGGCAATGTTTAGGGGATGGAAAATACTTTCACAGTTTGTATGAAACGTAAAGTAAAGCTCAAAATTTTGAGTAATTCTACGATGTTACGATTGAAGTTAAAACCGTTTCAAATTTTAAAACTCCACAGCAATAAGTATGAAAGAGCAAACTTCTAGCGAACTTGAACATTGCTCGCTACCCAGGCAGTCACGACACAACGCCACTAATATTAAATAGTGAGAGAGAGAGCTAATATTTCGCGACAATTTACTGGATACATTAGAGCGCTACACAGCTGCTGGCTACTAGCAATTAAAGTTCATATATTTTATCATTCAACCTTTACAAATGCATTAAAATGGTACATAATTATACTAATTGTCAATCCGTAATTTGGTATCAATTTTATTTTAATAACTATTTATTCGAGCTCATTTTACAAGATCTAATTCTAAATAGGTTATAATCGATGCGAATGCAAGAAAATATTTACAAGAAAACGCGTTTAAGAACGCGTGCACGAGTGAAACAGTTGGCAAATATTCTAAACAAAGAAAGGGCCTTATTAAGGAGTATTGGGAGGGCTTCGGTGGGAGGTATGATTGGCAGCCACCTGTGCGCGGCGAGAGCGGAGGCGAGGTGGCAATATGGCAGAAGATAACGCGCCGCACGCGTCATGCAAGCCAATGAAGGTACGAGCCGAATTCAAATTGCCAACCCGCACCCGCTGCCCGTATCAAATGTTGTTTTATAGCTAATTCCCAAATTCAGTTATGGCCTATAAACGATCCGCCGGTATAATTTAAATGCGAACCCGCCAGCATAATGGTCGTACTTTACTTCGAAATTAAGTATTTGTATGGAAAATGCGTTTTGAAATAGAATTCACTGTCGAGTTTTATTTCTTGCGTGCGCAGATTCCGCGAGAGTCGGGAATTCGAGTCGTTATTCAGTCGTTGTCGACAGGTTTTAGGGTTAATTTTTAGTGGTGAAACTTTAGCAATGTAATTTAGCAGAAAATTAGGCATGTTGGTATTTACTTATGAAGTAATTAAAAGAGGATGTTTGTTAGAATGTCAAAGTTAAAAAACGTGCCAGAACAAGTTAAATACATTACCCGGTGGAGTCTTTTGTTCGGCATTTTAGAGCACCGCAATCGAATCGCTGCTTTAAGTGCAACGTATAATGAAACGTTGAATAACAATTATGGCGTAAAATTAGGACTAGGAGAGAAATGGGCTGCAAATATTTACTTATATCTACTTACTTCTTATAATGTGTGAAGCCAATGGGTAAAATCACTTTCTGACATTTTTCACACTTTTGAATCATATATTGTATTCTTCGTCAAACATAGGAACAAAATTCGATACTAACTAAAATATTAATAATACGCGTGTTCATCAACTATGAAATTGATTCAATAATTTTGGTATTGCAATCACCCATATGCTGCAAATTTTGCACGCTGTCAAACGAACTGCTTTGAATGTATTTTTCACCGTGACTCGAACTAAAATATAAACTTTTGTCCCAAAATCGGAATAACGACAAATGATTTTTCACAGTTTGTTCCTAGATATACGTTATTATTTATTTATTTATTTATACGATATACGTTATACCTGTTCAAAAATCTTCATCACCAGAAGACAGAAAGCTTCGTCTCTAGTAATCTATTGACGGAACCGTATAGCTTCAAGACAAGAAGTACTTGACTTGTTTACTTTTAAATTTAAAACGTTTCTATAATAAAAGGCGTTCTTTTAAAAGTTTTCCCCTGTTTCCGAGCTAATTTCCAGACGGACATTTCCGTTCATTCAATATGACCGATTGTTTATAGCTGGAGTCCACTTTGCAAGACAATTGAACAAAATTACTTAGTTGAACGGAACTGTACTTACATATTTCATTGTTGAACGGGAACAAATATCCATTACCAGTGTTGGCGAAACTTTCTTTAAACCCTTTTTTTCGCTTTTGAATACTTGTCTAAAGATTTTTTTACGTGTCGGCATATTAGTCACGCGATTGGCGAATCTGCTGTATAGCATTGAGCATTTCGGCACCTAGGTGTTGTATTTTTTGCATATTAAAAATTACGGTATTACTACAATAATAAGCCGTTACAACGTTCTTAAAAGTTCACGACGCCTTAATAATAGCTTCAAAGCAGATAACAGCGAGTGATATCGCCACCGAAATTCTATTTGCCGGATTATTAGACGTCTCCGATAGTAACGGTGTCCTAATGGACGAAATTTAATCACGACAAATCGAATGCCACCTATTTATGAAGCCGAATGACTAAACATCTTTTTAATACGATTCACACGTTAGCAGTTATAGTCAGTTGGGTTTTTATATCGATACATTTCACGGCGATGTATTGAACTCTTATTATATGAAATGTGATGCCACATACCGGCTACTGATGGGATCTATTATTGTTGATCCACGGATGAATATTCAATCATGGAGATACTGAGGCGTGATGGGTTCCGTGCGATCATAAAAAACGTTCGGTTGGTTCCACTACTTAGTGTTAACAATTTATTAACTGGATACATTTGGAATCGATACCTACTTTACGACACGCTTTTTATACAATAAGCGTTTTATGAGCTTGCTTTACTCATGGAGATTGACAATATCTGTTGCGGTTTCTATGATTATAGGTAATTAACATTAAAATAAGGAAGGATGTAGTAATTATATTGACTGTTGTGTATTGATAGCTACAAACTAAGTTAGGTCCCCTACTAAAACACGTTAAAGAACGTTGATGAACTTAAAAATAAAAACTCGGCTGCAGAAAAATCACGGTCTCTGAAATAAATACGAGGGCTTTAAGAGCTCATAAGACCTATCTATTGAAACCTCACGCACCAACCAGTTATGTGTTTTGTTCTTTCTTGTTAATTTGGATGCGCTTCTGCTACTGACACGGACAAATTCGACTGAGAAGTTTCAGCGCCACTGTGGAACATACGCAAATACAAAAATGTATAGGTACTTAAGTGAATAGACATTACAGAAAACAAAACCCTGCCTTTTCGTTTTTCCACGGTCGAGTTAAAGTAACAATTCTCATTACAGTCAATAGATATTAGTGAAATGTTCGAGATCACCTTCCTCTTCCACATTGCATACTTACAGTGAGTGCAAAGTGCATACAAAATCGTGATGTAGCCTTTTAATCGGTTTCACGTTTGTTCCCGCGCTACTTTTTGTATTCGAATTTCACTCAGACTGCCAATCTATATGCTTTGTACTGACCGGAACTCCTCGAACCCCGGCTGGATAAAAATATGCCATGTCGTAGCTAGGATAGAAGTTATTTTAGCTGGTGTTGTCTTATAGTTGGTAGACGGTAGTGTAGTAATAAGATAAAGAGGCGGACGCATTTTGTTTTGCAGTGAGCGCCACTCCAATTTACGCTGCGCGGGGGCCATTAGCATAAGTCCGGAGGAGCGTGATGTGCGCGCGATTCGCCGGCGCCGACGGCGGCGTGACGCTGCGCCCGCGCCGGCCAGCGTAATTACGCCCGAGCGACACATTTGTCCGGTATTGTAAGCCGTGAAGATGCCATCGCACCGCAACACTACTCGACTTATTCGAATTAGCACGCTAACGCTTCTACGACTTACATGTGTTGGTAGAATGTCTTTATGTTTATCTATTAACTACAACGATGTTACGAGTACATACTGGGCCTAGTTTCTATTGCTTTAGTGGATAAATTATGTTTCGAAATTTAATACAAGTTATTGACCGATTCAAAAAGGATTTTAATTCAAGGTTAATGCCTGTTAATTCTCACTATAAATAGATACTCATGATAATAGTTTCAATGAAGTCTCTGCAAATCGGTAGCGATGGCAAAAACGAAGATCAGTTAAAGATCATTATGCGAACTGCAGACTCCTTTTTTATTTAATTTACTAGAAATATCACGAGGAATATGGGAGTTCAATCACACCTCGCCAAAACGAGTTCTTGTGATATACCGAAGGCGTAAAGTATGGTCACTATGTAGCATTAATATTGATTGACACTGCAACATATCGTCATTTGTACTATGTACGTGTTGCTTATGTATCTGAGGAGTGGCACTGGTTTTAGGGTCATGTCTATATTGCATCGAACATAATATGGATAAATTTCAACTGGGAGACCGGAACAATAGGTACAACTTGAGTAAAAAACCTGTTAAAAATATCTTAATGTAGTAAAGTTATTTCATTTATAATTGTTTACTGAGGTTTTAGCAGCTGACTTGATTGCATATCCTCATAACGAGCAATATTTTTAAAACTGAACTGTTCGAATTAAAAGTTTTTGAATCTTATTCTTGAAATAGGTACTTCGTCATCGCACTAACAAAATTAAAAACAACATGTATTCAAAGACTTACGAGCTTCATTTCATTTTGACGTCCTAATATTTCCCAGGAATTCAGGTTTACCACCCAAGTCTAAACACAATCTCTTTAAAAAACATATTATACTTACTACAAATAAAAGAGCGGCTCAATAGTTATTTGAGTTTAATTCGAACAGATTGCCAGAGTGTGGCAGCCCTAGGCGACCGCGGCGAGTACCGGCGCACGCGCTCGTTGCGAGCCATCATTAGAATGTAGCATCTCGAGCGATTTTCCTACTTTAGATACGGTAATGGCCGTAAAAACAGCCGCTAGGGAAAAACGTAGCGCATAAAAATATTGTATCCTTACTGCATATAAGCTCGGACCATTTCTGAAAATCATACGGAGCGCATAGCAAAATCGAGTCGGTGCACATATTTTGCCATAAGTAGTTGCGGTTAACGAATGCAAGGAGGATTTTATGCCGCTAATGTGATTCTCGCAACACATTTATGTATCGCACCAATACTTGCATAAGCGGCTTGAATATTTACGTATCTTTATGCAAACTCGAAGCTAAAGGTAAAACATGATATTTGTTCTAAATATTTCTACCCGGTATAGACTTTGAGCATTGCGCTAAATTCATCGGCTCTATTATTATAATTGGTAACAAGATGATTCTTGAAGTAAAATATGCAGAGAATGATGAGCAGGGATAAAAATAAAGTTTATTAGTAACGGTAGCAAGGAGAGTGCAAACACAAGACAAGGAATGACATATTAGGAACACAAAACATATTCAAAATATAAAGCAGTAGTATCAAAAGTAGCCAGGGTGTTTACTATTAGAAAATGGAAACAAGAAGGTTTAACAATGATTGATGTACCTAATACACAAACACAAATCACGTCTATATCCCTTACGGGGTAGACTGAGCCTAGGGTAACAAGACCTGAAGGCCACGTTTAGCATGATTTATTTATGTAATGGAATACAACTTGCACAGACCTACAGACTACAATTGCTTTGGTCACCAGTTGTAGACAATAATGATTGATCATTTATGCAAATTACTAGTGAAGAGCTAGTAGTTCACAAATAACTCTCAATGTGACTTTATGCCGTGCTTAAAGTCAAACAAAGGAACGTCAAAAAAGACGTATGAGCATAATTTGTACCTCTACGTGTTTAAATTAAAAAGAACATTAATTACCCGTTGTCGCCGTTATATCACGTCCCGTTCGCGGACCGTCCGCGGCGCGGGCGCAAGAAGACCTGCAAAAACCAGCACTTCAAAGTAGTTCCAAAACGGGATACGATCATTAGATCCATACCATATACCATAATCGACACATCCTGAATAGGTAGGTGGTGAAGCGTGCCCGCTCCTTGTCGTTGCGCGTGCGCGTCTGCCTTAGTCAATACAATTTTTGTTCATTCATGTGCGGAATTTTATCAGACGGATTTTTTCGGTGGACTCCTCAAAAGGAGCCGCGGCGTACGTGTCGACATGGAGCGCGGTGCAGATAGTGAGTTGAAAATTGCTCCCTGATAGGTGATGATAGCGATAATGACCTGACACGGCTGGCGCACTCTATTTTCCTTATATGACTTAATCGTGACTATCTATCACTTTCTTTGGAACGTTAAGGTTCGATTGCAAAAAAACTAGTTTTAGAAGTTAAAAAACGAATAGCAATTTTTTTTTGGATTAACCTAATGAAAAAAAACTACTTTCACGAGTACGAGTGAGTACTTAGGTACACAGACGATTTACGCAAAACACAAAATTGGGCAATGGGGATTGCAATCAAATCAAAATCAATTGAGTACTACTCCCGTTCCCTAACTATTTAAATAACTGTGCGTTCGAACCATTAAAAACGGGTAAAAAGTTAAAATAATAATTAGGTAAAACGAAGATGGCGTGAGAACGGTCAGGGTGGTCATTGGTCGGTGGTTGGCATACAAATCGGGGCTGTCAGATCGACGGATCAGAGTGGTCGCCACGGGTCTCACGGAAGTTTACCCTGCCACAGACAATAGCAGACAAGGCATGCATCTATTACCCTTTTTAAGGTCGCAGCTGACTGATGCCCTTTGAATAGCGGTCGATAATCGATGACACAACGAGTCCTTGTGTTGTGCTTTATCGTATTGTGTATACATATTTTATTGTCAAGACAATCTTAGCATTACATAGCAGTTACTGTTACCAAATGGGTTTTTGAAGGGTTTTTGAACTAGGTGATAGTCTTACAAAAACAATCAAGCCTTGTATAAAGCTTGTATAGAATGAAGAGGTGTGCACAGTCATCATATTTATAGCATCACTAGCTGTTGCCAGCGACTTCGTCCGCAAAGAATTCGTTTATCGCTATCCCGCGGGAACTACGCTATTTTCCGGGATAAAAAGTAGCCTATGTGCTATTCCAGACTTTTCTATATCTATGTGCCGAATTTCATCGAGATCCGTTGGGCCGTTCTGGAGTGATTGAGTAAAAAACAAACAAACATCCATCCATCCATCCATCCATTATTTCCATCCATCCATACTTTCGCATTTATAATATTAGTTAGATATTATTGTTTATTAGATTGAATCACTTATAAGAGACTGAAACTGCTAAAGTTATTTGAGTTTGTCTAATACTTAACATTAAGTAGGTATACTTAAATATATAATGTAACTCACATACCAAATCTAAACTACTTCTGGTTGATGCAGTCAATATTATAAGTTAAGTATACGTAATCTTTTAAGGCTTACTCAGACCTTAAATTCTGTTAAGTGAAGACTTACGTTATTGTTGCTGATATTGCATTTCAATAGACACTCGTACCATTACCATAATAATGTACACAACCGAGATATCATTTGATATTCTGTCAAGCATAAGTGCATAAGGTGCAGGACGGCGCGGAAGGGCGCTCGCGATACAAACAAATGACGAACACCGAAATCTACTCCGCAGCCCTCCGCACGATAAGCCCTATGCAAAATAAAACACACGATTGACATCTCTTTGAAATTTATTAAAAATTCAGCTGGCTTTAACTTTAAATGGAGGGTTAAACGTTCAAGTGAAAGGATTACCTTATATCCAGAATGTTGGTTTTATCCGGTTGGATTTATGTATTTGCGTTTCGAGTTCTAAGAATTAAACACGCAGCTTATATTTTATTCCTTCTAAGAATACACATTTAAGAACTTTTCATCAAGTTAAATACAGTAATCACATTCATTTTCACATGTGTTCCGGTGTGGAGAGTAAGACAGCCGAGGAAATTACGGGCACAAGAGGCATTTCATCTAAGTCCTCTAGGCTGGCAACGCATCTGCGGTCCCTCCGGGGTTGCGGGTGTCTATGGGCAGTGGTGATTGCTTACCATAGGGTGACCCACTTGCTCGTTTGCCTTCCTATTCACATAAAAAAAAAAAAACCGTCGCCTGTTTCAGTTGTTATGTCGCAGCTGCTAATGATAATGGTAATTAGTTTTGCAAACACAAAAGTCCATATGTGGTGTTATCAAAGTGGTTCATCTGGTTATGATGACGAGGTGGCGCGTTGCCTAGCGACGGGGGGCAGCGGTCAGCGGGAGACTCCGTTCCTCATACTCGGACGTGCGGACACCCTCCGGACCCTGATAATTATTCTCCTTGTACTAGACCCTGTTAACTTTAATGTTACTTTATCTTAATACGTCTGAGCTGGCGCGCAATTTCAGTACTTAGTCTTTGCTGAGTTTGAGATTACATTTAATGGATAATTAAGATTTCGTTAGACCCTTGTGCCTTGATGACATAGCTAGAACTGCAAACAACTCTTTGTTGTATGCAACTTGTCTTATTAGTCCATAATAAGTATATGATGAGTCAAAAATTGATTACAGTCTGTCCTCATATCCTATAGGCAATATAGGGGATCTTTACAGCTGCTACAAGTGTGAAAATTGGCATTGGCACCTACTGAATTTTCGTTAATAAATAAATTAACAATTAGTAAAACCATTAATGTAAATCATTTGTATACTGGTAGTAGACAGCAGATATCTTTTACCAGAAATCGCCAGCGTCATTCAAAATCAAATACCTTTAAAGCTTAAAGCCGGTTAAGATGGTAAAAGCTCACGTGTCGTAGCCGTCGCTTTTTTCCACATTTCGTCTATTCCGGCTCATTTTGTGCTTTAAATGAACGAATTCACTGAGCAGATCTTAATCGGCCAAGGGGCCTCCTCCGACTGTTCCGGAGCTAAATAGCTAGGGTTTATTTTGTGGCCAGAAGCTTTAAAAATGGGAGACAACCGTCCGGCAGTTTTTCATTCGATAGAGATTACGATATTCGTTAAAACTCTTACTCTTCTAGTCGAAGATCCAAAACAAGCGTAACTCTTCCTTTGTAATCTAGTTTTCAATTTATTAAATTTTTAACCCCACACGCTAAAAGAGGTCGGAAGAGAGTTGTTCTAAATTTGACGTCGATGTCTGTGTGTGTTTGTATGTATCTGTCTGTGGCATCGTAGCTCTAAAGCGGATGGTCCGATTTGGATGCGGTTTATTCATTTGAAAGCCAATTTCCTTGCGATGTCTTAGCCATGTTTGATAAATATCGGTCTAGCAGTTTTAGCTTATTATCGAAATTTGACAGCCAACAGTGAGCAACATGCGAGCAAAAATTGCTTACTATACGATACGTAGTTGTGTATGGTGCTTTTCTTTTGACTGTGAGGGATAATTAACCTCATAACTGGCCGGCAAATTGATATTGTATTTTTTGCTCAAAAATTCAGGTATGCATACCTACTTTAAAGCTTACATTACTTTAAGACGAACAAAAGTGTCTGCAGTCATTTTGGTCTTAACTAAATTCAATGTTCCTGAGAAATGTTAGCCAGAAACCACACACTGCCACAGTAGAAACAATGTAAACTATTAAACGAAAGCTATCTACAATGTCTTGGATACAATAAATAAACTATCGCACTATCAAGAGTGCATTCAACTCTAACGCGGCACTATTATTAAACGGAATTCGATTTAAAGCCGAACCCTCCTCGTCGTTTGTGAAATTGACATTTATTCTTCGTTTTTCATTGTTGCTGCAGTCGGATTCGATCTATTGTTAATTAGCTTAAACGGCCCATGCGCTATGCCACGCCAACCACCCCGATGAACGATCGAGATAATTACACATACTTGTAGAATACAGACACATTTTATAAAAAATAATGATTTAGGCACATTTTGCGAATCAAATTAAAATAAGTTATTGAAAAGGGCATGCTAAAAAATACGGCGCTTTTGAAGGTGGCGAATATACGAACTACGAGTGGGCTAATACCAGCGGATGATACCTACAGCGCTATCTGTTATCGGGTAGATGAACTAAACTTTACTTGAACGGCCGTTTTGTTAAGAAATAAGTATTGTGGGAAGGTTAGAAACTTTGTTTTAGTGCTAAAGCTTATTAATAGTACAAGAATATAATTCATTCATTTGATTATGACTCTTGTGTGCCATAAAACTTCCCTTAGACTGTTTTGTTCCCAACGTAGCTTAGTTCGCATTAAAAAAAAAGTAAGTTTCAAATCAACGTGATTTTCGGTACTATCTTGGTGAGTACAAGAGTGTAGTAAAAATATTGACCAAACAATAAATACACATAAAAAAAATTACTAGGTCCCCCACCTGTAATTGTATTCTCTGCGCAAATAACGTTGCAAACGCGCATGTAGCACCTAAACCGCGCATATTGACACAGCAGCCGACGTTATTACATACGAGAGTTATTCGCTCCCCATCAGGGCAGAGTGCCTCGATTAAAGCCGTAAATACTTTGAGATTAATTATCTCGTAAACAGTCGCAGGGCGCTCGCTCGAATCGCTCACCTACGCCGTGAGCGCGATACAAATTCAACTTTTCCAATTAAATTTCATGAGGCATTAATAATTATTTGGGTACATCAATTTGTTTCGTCGCGCGTAGCGCCGCGGCGCCTCGCTGAGATCCGTGGCGCAGTGGGAACCGGAAACGCAAATACTTCCTGAGATATCCCACGCCATCTTTAAACATTTTTTTTTTAAAGAACTGAAGTAAGAGCTGTAATGTTCTGGGGTGGCGACTGCGTACCAAAAGACGATATATCGGTAGACCTTCTGCATGGTGGTCGGACGACCCGATTGAGATCGCAGAAAGAAATTAGCTACGGGCAGAACAAAACCGATCGTCGGTCGTGGAGATCCTTGGAGAAGGCCTTTGTCCAGCAGTGGGTGTCTTCCAGCTGCAATGATGATGACGTATTTGCTAATTTTAAAACGCTACAGCGTTTAGAATACTGCACATTTATTGCCTACCAAATGTTGCCTGTCTTCAATGAAATCGTTTATTATAAACGTATATTTTTAGCGAAAACTTCACAATTTTCCGGGGTAAAAAGCATTAGATATATTGTGTAGATCCAGGTTATGAACCATTTGTCTGCTAAGTTTCATTAAAATCCGTTCTTTAATTGTTTGGTGAAAAAACAAGAAACATCCACACCCGAACAGCCAAGCATCACAAACTTTCTAACTTATAATATTAGTAAAGATAAGATTAGGTCAAACTATAGGCAATAAATATTGAAATACCTAGTCGAATGCCCAATGTTAAACCACCGTAAGCAATATTTCTCTGTAATAATGCTACAAAACACTGTTTATTTTACCAATCGATATGTTCCTCGGAAAAGCAATTTACTTTGTAGAAACAACAAACAATAACGTCCAGTAGTTTGGGGTACTGGACAATGAAAACAATTGCATAGTACCAGGAAATAAGGACGACGCGAACAGACGGAGATAAATACACTGAGGAGCAAAATAATAAGTTTAGTTAAGTTTCCAGCAGCGGTCACTTAATTTAAAACAACCCCGCTCCCAGTTTTCATCCTATTTTGAAAAAGATATCGATATCATGAGACTTGTCACCGCCCCAAATACTCGTTCATTCCAATGTACTCCAACTTTGGAATTAATTAAATTTAACTTGAAAATGAAATATTAACACTTTAACGTATAAAATTTAATACCGTTAAGTTATAACGTGATTATTCAACTCCTCGGTAATTTCCAAAAACATCTTGGAAATTAAATTCGCTTCGCGACGGCAGCGCCGCGTTTGAGCGCGCGCTTTTGTGCGCGACGCGGGAACCCAGCGCTCGCCACTTCGCACAGTGAAATTAATTTTCTTCGTCTTTATGTAATTTAATTATAAACATTTCAATATGGCGCTCCGGGAATTTCCGCCCCGGAGAGAAGTTAAATAGAAACGTTTGATACTTATCTCCTAATACACTTCTGGGATGATTGCGCGATTTTCAAGGATTTAATTATTGTACCTACAGAAATAGATAGTGACGGATTTACCTTGTTTAGATAGATGGATCGAAATATCTGCAGCAAAACTATATAAACATTGAGCGTCAGTATGTTTTGCACGCCTCGAGCTTGGATGCATTGGACAAAGGCAACAGTTACTTTACTAAATAGCAGTTAGAAACATTGTTCAATGGCATTCCATCTGCGAAATTAAAAGTATCTATTTGTGCAGCGCACATTAGCAGATGCCACTAGCGTTCGTGCAATTTTGCTCTCACAACGTTCACGCTCGGCCGACGAGAGGTGACATCAAACATACGCGCAGCCTGCGAACCTTTTGCGAGCTTATCTCCCATTCACTATCTCGATCATCCAAAAACATCTCCAACCCTATTGTTCGATGTTTATTAAATTTCATTTTACGTTTATACAACAACACTTTTGTCGGCTACTTTTTTGTACCGATTTGGGACATTTTACGGGTGGATTAGCCCGTGACGTCGAGCTCGGTAAGCGGCCGGCGGCGACGTCTTTTTGTGCGACCGGCATTATGGTTTGGTATTGCGCGCATTATGTCATAACAGAGAAGCACTCGACAGACGCACTGGCTCGTAAACTTTTTGTCCCACCATTTTATTCTAAATTGAATTCCACGTTGACAATATCATCGTTGTGTACATGCTGCTTTTTGTACAAACATCATTTAATAAGTAGGAAGTCGATTGAAAGCTCGGGCGACATCAATGGTTTGTACCTACACTAGGTAGACAGTTACTCATCTTTAACAGACTCTAACGGATTGCATCTAAACTGTACAAATGGTTAGGCATCGCCGAGAGTAGTTCGAGTCATTAGAACGGTGAGAGCGGCGATCAATCGTGATGCGGACCCACAGCAGCTAAATAGGTATTTCGGACAATAATTCTAAAAGTATTACCTTAGATTAAGCAATCCAGCCCTACGGCGGTACTAAAAGCTATAAGACTTACAACTCCGCCCCTACCAAAACAATCCTGTATCTCGGTGTCTTCACTAATGGCGCAAGTTCGACAGTCGAAGTTAGTTCGAGTGTTCTACGGCTGCAATAAAGATAAATCCAGCAATAATATGTTCGGTTGGCCTTACGTGTGGGATTGCTTGAGCACGAAATTGAATTTGCATGGAGTCTTAAGTCGGCGCTGATAGAGTCGGGTGCGTGCCGGCATTGTTATTCAGCGGACAATTACAAGCCACTAACTGTTAAGTAAAATTCAATTTGACAGTTGGCGTAGATCTTCTGTTTCAATTAACTTATATATCTGGAAGCGAGGACTGTAGCACGTTTGTGTTGTCGTATTTATACTCTATAAAACTTCAGATTGCTGGTATTTTGAGACGTCGGTCCAAATTTGAAGTCAAAAAGATGTAGCTACCTTTGAAAATCAACACACTGACTAACTCTTAGGGCATGAAGCAATCTGCGCGGATGGAAAGCGCACTAATCCGACGCCGCAGGGCCAGCTCCGTATGAAAGGACGCTCCTTATCCCTTGATCCCGTTGTTTACCAGACATTAAACAGATAACAAGTCCGCGCCCTGATACCGTCGGAGCAGATTAAAGCCCCGTGGCTGCCGTAATCCGAACTTCGATTAATTTCATCCAATACTTGCTCGTGCCGAGTATTATTGCTATGTGGGTGCTTAATGCAATCCCCGAAATGGTACTGCTTTTTGAGAATCCTCTTCCTTTTTCAATGTTTACGATCACCACCTACCAATCGTTGGCAGCATGATGAACAATATCCAAGTATCTGCCAGACTGCCACGTTGCAGAAACAAGCTTACAATATAGAATATAGATTAATCTCTATTGTGAGATTTAAATAAAAAAATATCATGGGAGAATAGAAACAAGTTGACTTGATCCTAAACTAAGTAAAGCTTATATTATTTAGGTACTAAGGATACCACAAGCAATGAATAAATATACCGACATACATAGGTACATATTAAAAATAAAAAAATCGAGTTATTTTTCATAGACAACACCCTACCCTAACTACCCTAACTGGGGATCAAACCCGGAACCTCAAGCTTCGCAGGCGGGTTCTCTAGCCACTAGGCTATCCGGTATCTATTTAAAAGTTTAGTTTTAGGGGTGGCGGTCGCTGCGCGTGTGCAAATAGTGCTCGTTCGTGCGCCGGCGACTGATACCCGCGACCAACCACCCCCGACAACTAATTTACTCACAACTGTCACTATTTGTCGTCACTGGGCTTGTTATGCCCGTGTCTATAACACTTTGTTACTCTGACAAATAGGTAGATGTAGAGAACTCTCTCTATCCGATTGCCAGAATGCAAAAGAGGGTAGCACTACTTTACTTACAGGGTGATCCATCCAAATGGGTCAGTAGGGAAAAGTCAAAAACTATAAGAAATTGGGGAATGTATTCTTAGGAAACATGGCATCGATTTTAGATTTAATAAAATTGGCGTTTATAAAAACATAGGTACTTATTTTTTCACGCTAACTTTTTAAAATTACTGCAATCTATCATCATCATCATCATATCAGCCGAAAGACGTCCACTGCTGGACATAGGCCTTCCCCAAGGCTCTCCACTCGGACCGGTCCTGTGCCTTCCGCATCCACCGCGATCCCGCGATCCTGATCAGCAATCTATGCATTAATAAAAAATTTGATTTTTAAGTAAGTTAGATTTAGTATTAAGTATTTATGATGTAATTTTCACTGTTTATGACATAAATATTTGATATTAAATCTTTAAAAAATCGATGTCATGAGTTGGTTCATAAGTTTTTCGTTGTTATTGTTGACGGTGTTACTTATTAGTTATTATTCATCAGTCACAAGGACCACTTGAAATCTTATTAAATAGGTAATTAAAAGAATAACTCAAATAATATTTCATTCAAGCAAATTTTATTATTTTGACCGGGTTAGATTCCCGGTTAACCATAATTTAAAAAAAAAATTAATGCCATTTTTATGAAATCTAAAATTGATGCCATTGGTTCCGAAGAACAGATTCCCCTAACTCTTATAAGTAGTTTTTGACTTATTGCATTTATATACTGCTTATTATTATATTGCTTATATTTATTGCTTATTATTATATTATATTTCTTTTGTTATATTTATATTAATTTTTCCACCTTTAGTACGCCCACAAACGTGCTAAACGTGGAATTTAGGTCGTGTTATGTTAGGCTCTGTCTACCCCGTAAGAGATAAAAACGTGATTTATCTATATATCTATTTCTATCCATATCTATATCTACCTATCTTCTAGATTTTGATGTGGTTTTTTTAATAGAGTGATTCAAGAGGAAGGTTTAAATGTGTAATACATGCATAATATTAGTAGAGAAATACTGATTGCACCCGTGCGAAGCCGGGGCGGGTCGCTAGTGTATGTATAAAAATGAATTGCTGTTCGTTTGTCTCGCTAAAACTCGAGAATCGCGATTTGGCTAATTTTGATTTGGAAGTATTTGTGGAAGTTAATTTTGATTTTGAAGTATTTGTGGAAGTTTAGGGAAGGTTTAAACGGTGAAAAATCATTTAAAAAATAGAAAACTGGAACGGGGGCGAAGCCGCGGGCAACAGCTAGTTTCTTATAGTTTTTGACATCTCCCTACTAACCCATTTGGATTGATCACCCTGTACACATAGGTATGTATTTATGTACCTTTGTGGCGCTCCAAAAAACAATAAAGCTTGGATCGATTTTAATGAATCTTACGTAAATCGATTTATTTATTGTTGCGAGTGTCACGAAGATATAACAGTAAACCGAATTGAATTGGGAACATCACACGCACCACTGAACTGTTTCGCAGGTGTATGCAGGTTCACTCATGATGTTTTCCTGCGCCGAATAGCTCGTGGTAAATTTCAAATGTTATTTCACACATAAAACTTAAGTTCTGAGGTGCCAACCCGAGTTCGAAACCACGATCCTCTGCTTCTCAAGCATGATGATTTTTACTGTAGTTGAGAAAATTGCTAAACATTTTTTTGTAATTCCATGAGACTGTATCGTGCATAACAGCGACACCAAAATGATAGTCAATATATAACAGTAGGTACCCCCTATACACCCAAAACTTACAATTAGAAACACCTATTTATTTAGCGCTGCGTAAATCCAACTAGTGTTCATTACTATTCAGTTTGAACATAGTCCGAGCCTAGTCTAATTGGACCAACCAGACCAAGAAGACGCATTCCAATATTTGTGTTGGCCGTCTTAAATCACATTTAGTTACGTGTAACAAACAAACAGGTAGTCCTACTTGTAGGCAACAGTTAGTTTACATGGCTCTGGCAGAATTCAAGTCATGTAAACTCAACTACGAACACACGCTTGTCAACGGAGGAGAACAAATAGTTAGCTGTACTTTTGCAAGAGGTTCAACCGTTAAATTTACTCAGCTATTTACGTTAAAAGAAATAAAGAAATAAAATTATGCGGGTGGTAGGGCCTTGTGCAAGGTCCGTCCGGATCGCTACCACCATCTTACTCGCTAATCCTGCCGCTAAGCAGCAGTGCTTGCGCTACTGTGTTCCGGTGTGGAGAGTAAGACAGCCGGGGAAATTACGGGCACAAGAGGCATTTCATCTAAGTCCTCTAGGTTGGCAACGCATCTGCAATCCCTCCGGGGTTGCGGGTGTCTATGGGCAGTGGTGATCGCTTACCATCAGGTGACCCACTTGCTCGTTTGCCTTCCTATTCACATAAAAAAAAAAAAAAGGATCACACCGGTGCGTAAACGTTGTTGACCGTATACGCAGCAAAATGAATGAAGAAACGGTGAGAAAACGAGATGCCTGTGTATATAAACACGTGAAAGAAGCGAAACAGGATGCACAGAATTGATTTTCATTAAGCAATGTAAGGCAATAAAATATATAAATATTTCAAAATTTCAATAATTTCAAATTTAAAGTAACTTTAAAATATATAAAAAGTTAAAATAAGTAATGAAAAAAAAAACAGTTAATGCTACTATGTACATCAGCATAAAAAAATTGGAGGGGAGTAACAATGTTTTTTGTACCTATTACAAAATAAAATTGAATTGAATTTAAATAGGTAGGTACTTACCTACTTTATTTTGTAGGTATCGTGAGCTGTTTTTTGGATACTGCAAATATTTGAGATTGAATTTATTCATTATTCCTATTTTAATAGGTAATCACTTTCACATCAACTCCACTGCTCTGAAGGATCGCTTTGATCTCATTACGTAGGTATAAATAGATGTTAATAAGTATTCGTTGAACCGGATGGCTAAATTGAATAATTCAGCAACCTTGTAACTTTTATAAAAGTACATTACACCCTTCAAAAGACAGCATTATTAATAATATAACTTTTCAACCGCCGCCACCCGAATGACAAACTGAGAGAAGTCTCAATCTGCAAACACAAATATAAAGCTAATTAAAAAGTTTCAAACTAAATTATGAGAGGGGTTGCGCCGATGGACTCTGTACCAAGATTGTCGCGAAGATTTAATCTGAGCGGGGTTGTCGCGTGGAAAGTTCCCGCGCGGAGGCCGGGATAGCGAGAGCGCTCCGCGGCGCGGTGCCGTGGTACCGTGGCGAATGTTTGTTCGAGACAGTTGTGGCGACAAACATCGGCCTCACACTCGGAGAATTCCAAATTTAGATTACATATTCATAACAGGCGCTGGGGATTTGCTCATTTTGGGAATCCCAGCGGAATAACCGTTCGTTACTCGCTCATACCGCTAACTACCGCAAGGTCTGTAATGTTTCCAAATATTATGAGACAAATTCTACTTACGACAGCTATCAGGAAAGATGAGTAGAGTGGATAAGTAGAATATAGTTAATTTACAAAACTTCTGTGATAAATGCAAAGTTAGCGAAAATAATTAGATACATATTTTGAGTGGTCATCCAATAGTTACTAATTTTGTAAAGTTCCTCTCCGCCGAAATTCACTGTAGCCTGTCACCGATGACTGGCAGAGCAAAATCAATTAGTAAGAGGAAATAACAATGGGCACTTAGAAATAACGGCTATTATTAAGGCATAGGAAGCGTCAGGCGCGGAAACTCATAAAATTTATAGGCGATCGAATGAGATAACATGGTCGACGTTAAGAGTAGCTTAGACAGTTTGAAAATTTAAATGTGAAGTAAGTTTTGTGAGATTGCGCGGTATAAATCAGCGAGGCGGGCCGGAGCGGCGCGGGCGGCGGCCGCGGCGATAAATCCGCGGCTCCCTAGGGCTTCTTAACCGTTCTCCGTCTTCATGTAGGTACACACCATCTCGACACGCTCGCCGCTGCCGCTGCCGGCCCGAGCTGTCTGCTGCCCACCGACCCTACGTTTGTGAAAAATCAGAGGTGCATACATCTTTTATGAGAGTTTCAGCAAAGTTCAGTCGATGAAGCCTCCAAATGTACTTCTTTTTATATTTTGAATATGTCCCAAGAGAGTGCAAAGGATAAATTATTTGTTCAGAAAATCTAGAACAACCCATCAGCACGTTGGCTGGCCCTAAAAGCTAAGGTAGATTTTGAAGTTGATTGCCTTGACAACTTTGTATGGAAAGTGACACGTTGGTTTTGATCGCCAAAATGCAGCGTGTAAATTTCATATTGGAGTATATTTTAACCAAATATAAACTGTACAAATCACATGAGATAGGTATTTAAATCATAGATTCAGTCTGATTTGTAGATTCCCTCAAAACTCTTGCAATTCGACGGAATTCACAAAAAAATGTTTTTATATTTAACGTTTCCTTAGCATCCAAAGTATTTTCCACTAAATTCGCCCTAATTCTTTTTCACGCTACATTTCAAGAATCTTATTTTTGTAATTACAAAAATGTCTAGTACGCCGACGTTATCCTTAATTGCTGGACATAAAAATTCCATTTAAATTTCCCTTTTAACGATCAGGGGAGAAGTGTCTAATTGTATAATACACTCGTTTGCGTATTTTTATTGTCTGTACAATAATTAGATCATAATGCGACTTTCTTTTTAAAGGGAAGCCAAGTTAATTAAACTTTTGTTTTAGGAACCGTAAAGAATATGGTGCCGTCGCGAAGTCCCTCTATCTCTGGCTCTGCGGAGTTGCCTCTCGCGGGGCGCGGGGTGCGGCGTCCTCGGCAGCGGGGGTGGGTGGTTATTTAAGAAATGGAAAGAAAAGCAATTTACTGCTTATCAGCCAGAGCACCGACCTACAGGTCACTCCGTACCAAAAGTAACTTAGCCACTCAAACGTTTCTTACGAAAATTTTGCCAAGTTCCTTTGCTTACAAAAAGCTAATCTATATTACCCCATGGTGTGAGGTGTCGTTGGATAGGTCTTTTAAAAATTACTTAGTAATTGTTACGTGTTACTGTCAAGTGTTTCTTTTTATATGACAAGGAAGGCAAACGAGCAAGTGGGTCACCTGATGGTACTTCCTGATGGTAGTCGGGCTTATATGGAACCCCGAACTCTGATTGACAAGCACTTGCTTGGCCGATTTTTAGAACCGTCAACTGGGGTGACTTTGGTAATTTTGGGGCTACTTTGATCGTTTTAAAATTGCTATAAAATCGATATTATCCATATCCGGTGAATGTTTGGCATGTAGACGCAAAGGCGATCGACGAAGACATTGATTGGTAGCAGTAAACGCAATTAAAAAATAATGGTTTTGTCATTAAAACTACTTTTTAAAGTCACCCCGTAAATCAAAGTCACCCCAGTTGACTGAACCTTTTATTTAATTTCAACTATTCCGGTTGTCAGTAAATGTTAATCAAATCTTGCAAGTGAAATTTGACCTTGATGAAGATAGACTTTAAATTTAGTATGCATCATGTAAGATTGATGACAATGCAAAGCACAGTTAGCAGAAAGTACATGCAGCAAAAAAAAAAACTAATATTTATCAAAAGCATTTTTCACTATCGTTTTGCTGCCGAAGGTACTTTACTACTGCATTGCTCCTTTATTAAGAGCTCAAACTTAGGTTTTAAATTAATTAAATAAACTTATTATTTATTAGGGAAGATTGGCGAAGAAGAGGAGAAGCCTTTGCCCAGCAGTGGGACACGAAATAGGCTGTTTAGATTTAGATTTAGAAATAAACTTAATTAAAAGGTATCTGAAGCAATAAAAGTAACTACTTCATGATATTGTCTTAAATCCTTTATAGTTCCTACACCCCATCATGCAGAAAATCGCACGTAACAAATTTCTCTCCCCAAATTCCTACCTCTAGTTCCAGGTGTTATTTGGCCAAAAATAGATTACGTAATCTGCAAAGTTACTCTATTATAAGTTGTTTGTTAGAGGAGTTAAAGTGAAATTGGTTTAAGTCGACAAATTCCGACGTAGTTCGACGACAACGCTTCGCTAACATCCCTGAGACAGTTTTCCATGACACCTGCGAGAACCAAGCATGAATAATATAAGTTGTAGTTTCTTCTAAAATGCTTTGATTATATTACTTTACTTGTTTTTATTTAATAAGTTTTATAATAAATAAGATCAAAACACTTGCTCTTCACTTCATAAACGT
Organism: Pandemis heparana; assembly: GCA_963854515.1. Taxonomy (NCBI): domain Eukaryota; kingdom Metazoa; phylum Arthropoda; class Insecta; order Lepidoptera; family Tortricidae; genus Pandemis; species Pandemis heparana. The sequence continues at coordinate 10,358,498 of OY978008.1, read as the reverse complement.
TTGGCTTCTGTCAACTTCACCTTCGTTTGACTTTATCTGTCATTTCTACATTGGCATTTGTCAAAATTATTAAAACTACAAAACGTAAACTTACTCATGTGTAAATATGTACTTAGGTAAAACCAGTGTGATTCTTATAACGAACTAGGTGTTGCCCGCGGCTTCACCCCGTTCCTTTTTTATATATTTTCTCACATTATAAACCTTCCCTGGACTGCTACAAACATTTAAAAACCAAAATCAGCTAAATCGGCCCAGCGTTTCTCGAGTTTATGCGCGACTAACAAACGCATTTCATTTTTTATATAATAGAAAGATTATAGAGCAATAATTTTGTATACAATTTGTAGTTGTATGTAGCGCTTTTTTTGAGTTGGGCTCGAATAACAAAGCTAACTAAAAACTGTTGAATAGATACTTAAAAAAAATTAACAACTAAAATATCGTGTAAAGTCGCATCTCTATCACCAACGGCATATATTATCACAGATTTTAATTTTAGGTGCATGCATGTATTTAAACAGCTTCATACTATTTAGCTTAGTCAACGATAGTAAGAAAAGATCTAAGTACTAATTTATGCCGGATATTAAAAATATTTTCTTCAACTCCACTTTTCTCTATCTCTTCAGCGCTATAACCACTCTACCAAGAAAGGAGAGGACTCCATATAATTAAACAAAAGGAACGTTTGATCTCATCTACACGCATCCAACGATTTATCGCTGCATAAAATTGGCGGCAGATTTGCAATGATTAGGGTAGAGCGTTAGGGATGCATTTTTACACTCGCAACAAAGCAGGGGCGTCGGGGTCACCACCCCGGGTCAAATATTTGGATATCAATGCTGTCGGCCGTCTATTATATTGCTTACTTAAATTATGGGCATAAAAGCAGATGTCATTCACTGGTATGTGTATACCCATCGTAAGTATTTGTCACTACACTTTTTTTTAATAGTGCAATTAAATGTGAATGTTTAGTTAGTCCATTTTATTTTTTTACTTAGTGGTGCACAAACTACTTAATTATTTGTCTGTCACTAAAAGTAAAGATTTCATCACAATGAATCAAAGTATATTTCTTTATTAATCACTATATAGATGTTAGCTGCAACATGGCTGCAACGCTTTAATCATTAGAAATAGCATATAAGTACACTTTGTGATGTATTGATATAAATTCAATCAGCAACGTGACAAAGCTGGTTATTGGGCTCCCCGGCTGATTGATAGCCTCAAGCTAATTTTTATTAACTGTATAAATTATACGATTAAATATACTTCCAATCGCTGCACCTAATATAAATTCCGGCAATGTTCCTCGAAACGCTGTGTCAACCTATCAATCAGTATAAAAATACCCTGTTCATCCCCTTAATTTAATCAAAAGATCGCTTTAGCTGGTCATGGACAAGAAAAAAAAACAGAATGACGTAACGACGACACGGCGATATAAAATTTTCATCGAACGGGCCGGGGGGTGGGGGGGCGGCCTCCCACTGTAATATCCAAGTCGAGCCGAGTAACCAATAAATTACAATTTGACATAAACAAAACCCCGCTCTAGTACACGTTGCTAAGAATTATTTATTGCAAAAACGACTCCGCTTCGATCGACCTGTGTCGTGCTTAATGATTGTTTAGATTAAGAAGCATTAAGTACTTATGTTGATAAAAATTCGTTTGTCGATGTGCGCAATCCTGCGTCCAATGAATGCTTTCATAATTAATAAATTATTGAATTACATAATGTACCTAGACACTTCCAAGAGTCGATGTGTCGAGTGTCGCCCTAATCAGGGAACTGTAAAAATGTGAAATAATCTTTAAATATATTTTTGGCGTCATACACTACAAGAGTTTCTTAAGAATATGATTCCTGTACATAGTCAGTATACAGAAACAGTAAAAAAAATAAAAGTCAAATATTTATTACATCCCTTTTAAGACGACATCCGCATTTATTTACAACATACAGCAGCTCTACAGCCTGGCAGAGATTTACCTAAAGTGACTTTACGAGATTCACAATATTAATTTGATTATCAAGTCCAGCGTTTAAAAATTGACTGGAAGCACCATTATAATAGAATTTGACAAAGTGTACGTAAACGCCGGAGTGCGAGTCCCCCGCAGGATGTAATAAAATTTGCATACTTTTAATCAAGGACCGTGTCGCGGAGAAGTTTGCCAATAACGGCCGTGATCGATCTCATGCCGACTTGTCCCCATTATAAATGCTGTTTGTTGTGCTTCGGCGTATCGCGCGGACGTGGGGCTAGCCATGCCATTACTATTCATTGTTTCTGAGGCTCTGGTACGTATCACTAAAACGAAATGTTTAGGTGCTGTGGCTTATAACTTATTAATGGTTCGTGGAAACTATAGCTCGTTGACCGATACATAAAAGGTTAAGTGAAAATATGTTGCTATATTTTTTGATAGAAGATTTATAACGCACTGAAATGTAATTGAATATAATGTAACAGGTTTTATCTTAATACAATATCATGACCGATAAAATCTAACATCTCATCATTTATGTCAAGTTACCTACCACAGTATGTACTAAACAAATCCCTTGTATAAACAAATACGACACATTTAGTATTCTGTATTGGTAGGTAATTCTCGTAGCACCTTTAACATTGTAAGAGGAGTCCCGTAGCGCAGTTTGCAATAAATTAGCCGGCTTCTAATATAAAACGACAAAAAACCGACAGCATCACGGCCCCGCTCCGCCCGGCTGTCCATCTCCGCTCCGCATTAATCGTGTTTAGTTAGCGGATATTGGCGGCGGAAATTCAAATGCAATCAAATGAAAATAGAATCCGCAAAAAAGCAAAGAAAACAAGCCGACAGGCGTCAGTCTAGCGGGAGCGAGCACTTCCAACGCCGCCCCAGCCCGCACGCTGACCGTACTTACACGATTTTAAATTGTACATATCTGAAATTCCGATCTGTCGCGCACCCACCCTGCGCTATGAAATGAAACAAAAAAAAACTAGAACGGCTCGGTGCGCTCGGAAAAAATCAAAATCGAAATTAAAAATAAAAGGTTTTCCGACGCCCGTCGGGGAGGCGGGCGGATGCAATGTTTGCGGCCGTCATTCGATGCAGCCTGCAATAAAAACATGAGCACGACGTCTACATACAAATATGTGTGGTTGGATTGATTGGAAACGAGTGTGCGGGCGGGAAGGCGCAGGAATCGAAGGTGAGCGCGGTAAGACTGTAATCTGTTTTGCTCGGGCCCGGCGCGCCGCTCACAATTAAACTTTGTTTGCGTATGTGTCGCTAGAGATTAGCCACAATGCTCTTTTTAAGTGGTCTGACTGCAGTCCGTATGCAATTTAAGAATCTAGAACACAAGTTTGGCTATTGCCCATTCAGGTTTTACACAAGGGAATTGCTGGTACCTACCGAAGTTGCGACACACGATTGTTAAATTTAACAGCAAATAGAGGGAAGGCTAAACTTTGTTTCTATTATTTTTAATTGGTTTAATTGCAATACATTGCAATCAAATAAAAAGTGAGAAGAGAAATAAACTTTTAGAAATCTTTAAAAGGATAAACTGGAAATTTTAATGAATCTGCCAAAACAATACTAGGCGCTAGGATTGATACCATTAAATCAAGAATAAATCGGCAATAAAATCAATCTGTCTTGGACACACTCATCGACAGCGTGCCATAAAATTAAAGATGACCTCAATCGACCTCTAAATGGCGTCGTGCATGGCAGCAATCGCGGAAATGTTGTAAAGATGTAAATGCGAAGCAGGCGACGTCGTCAATCATCGAGGGGCGCCGATTGCCTGCAATTATGGCATTAGCTTCATGCTTAATTTTACACTGCTGGTGGCTCCCCTCCCTGTACTTTATTAGGCTCAGACGTGGTCAAGTGGTTATCAATGAGATGTCTGACTGAATTTACTGTGTTGTTGTGTAAATCTTGCTTGGTTACTAAAAATTCAGGCTTCTAGTTTTATCCAGAACAAAGTTTTAGGGTGGTCGAAAATGGCCTGAAAACCGGCTCGAGAAAAGGATGGTACGGCCGTGCCACTTTTTTACTTGACCTGGCACAGATAGAGGTGATTTTTACAATATTTGTGCGTGCTTAAGTCTCAGGAGAGGTAAATATTTTAAGAAAAGCATATTGCAGTGGTATAAAGTGTAGTTTTAGTCTTTAGTTTAGATATCTAAATAAAAAAAAACGCAAAGGTTGAAACGATTGCTTAAGATTCAAAAATCATCTTCCACCCCCTTGCAAGCCTACCTAACCACTTCGATCAATCAATCACTCCGCCGACATAAAAGTTACAACCGTGAAATCTTCAGGGGCAAGACATAGATAATTCCCGTTTAACTTCCGTTTCCAACTTATCGAATAATTTAACTGAACATTTATTTTTGCACGCTCATCAATCAAGCGAGCTCGCTCCGCCGATAAGCCTCGCCCGACGCCGAGAAATGACTAGGCATTACATAAATCCCCTCGGATGATGAAAAGTGAAGTCTAACAGATAAGAACCGACAAAAAGTTACGATGAGAAATGAATCGCGATTTATATCCGGCGCTGGCAATTGCGCCGGCGGCGGAGGCGGCGCGGCGGCCGCGCCCACGGCGCTTATCATATTTTCAGCCCGGGGCTGCCTATTTACTCTGACATCGATACCTACACACATTGACTTCCTGTTTGCTTCAATCTAAAATACTTGCTTACCTGTTTTTTTTTTTCATTGTTTAGTAATTAGTCTCCCACTTGTGCCTTTTGAACCTTAGACGCAATTCAAGTTAGTAGAATAAAAACTCACAATGTTGACCAAAAAATCGTTTTCCCTTAAGTGACCGTCGAATATCTGCTATAATAGGGTGCTAAACACATTGCTTCCTGCGCACTCTTATCTCAAATACCTATTTCGGCTTAAATAAAAAGCGGAAATTTAATCGAGAGTTTTCTCCAGGCGGCCATTATTAAGATAAACAGTACAATACATAAGCCTATCTCGACATTTATTTTATCACGGGTTCACATCACGCACCGCTATTCCGTGTTATGATACGGCCCGTACCTGAGAGGAGCTGAAAGAAAAGCCATAAAGCTGTTGGAAGGTCGGCGCGGCGGCACGCGCGCGGCCTGCCAAGCAGCGCCCGCTCCCGCCGCCGCGTGCGCCGCGCGCCGCGCCCCCACATCGCCACACCATATTTTCCACTTTATGTGTGACAGTTGAGGTAATATCGAGACTCTCGCCGCTCTCTGATTGGACGAAAAATACACATTAAAGGAACCTGCTGTGAGCGAGCGATTCAGAGCTGTATTCCCGTGGAAATGTCGGAAAATATTGTATTATAGGGGTGGAAAATTGCCACCCTGCCACCCGCTCGCTCGACTCCAGCAAAAACTGTCGAGTATTTGTTTTTGATGAAAACGATTTATTATTCTACGTGGGTTGGAGGCAATAAAGATAAGCCGGCGAGGTGGCGGAGCCTTATTACGACTAACCCTCGCCTTTGTTTCCTTATAAAGAATAATAAATGAGGCCGCCACGCTTATTTACCAAGTTCCTTAATTATTTATTTATGCGGAAACATTGTTGATATTTGTAACATAAATTGAGTTAGAGATGGCGTGGTGGTGTGCGACCAGTTGCCATGTTTGTGGAAGGCGTTCTTGATAAAGGTGGTGGCTTTGGGCCGTGGCGTGGATTACGGGCTCCACTTATATGATGCAGTAAATCATTGTGTATAAATCCGCGCGCGCATGCCGGCAGATAGTAATCGCCATAACGCTAATGCCACAATTTGCATTAACACACCCCCGCAGGCTCCACACCTCGCGCAGGGATCAGTGCGATGATGCTGCGATTTAGGGTTCTGTGAGTAAACGATTGAAATAAGGGTTTTCAGAGCTAGGATGTATTCAGTTAAAATTAAAGTTAAGACAGATGCGTAATGCGTAGGTATCTCAAACTTAGTTCGCAGAGCTTCCTGTATGCAATAGGGTACATTGCAAATACAGATCAGTGTTGTTATGGATATCCATATCCGTAACCGAAACTATCGGATAATCCGAAATAAAAAAATATCCGTAACCGTAACCGAATCCGAAATAAAAGTTTTGGATAGTTTTGGATAGGGCGAAGTCTAACTAAATACCTACTACAACTCGTACTCCGCTGGAATGCGACACCTCTCCCGCTACTATCAGATTTTCATTTTACAGCTCCTTAAAATTTTTATATCCATAACCGTAACCGAAACCGAAACCGATATTATATTTTACCAATATCCATATCCATATCCGGATCCGAAATTATATATCCATAACATCCCTGATACAGATCTTCTTTACTAAACATCATAAATCAGAACTGTGAAATATCAAACCAAAGGTTAGGTGAGATACAGAAATTAATTTGAACCAGTTGGTGGCACAATTCAAATTTAGAGTTTAATGTGCATCTAATATTTTAGTGGCTGAAAAAAACCACAATATAGCTACCACATACCACTTTATTTCGCACTTGAATGTTCATCGATACATGCAATAATTAGCCTACGCTACAACCTTTACAAATACACAACCTTTAAATTAATACCTTTATTAAATGGCAACAAGTTTCCAGTAACATATTTCTGATGTATACATAAACTTCACCATACAATATTGTAATGTCTAACGGTACCCCAAAAATCACTACCAACTGCCGCCTGCGCACCCCGCGGAGCGCACGCGCCGCTAATCGCGTCGTTTTGTCACTTTTATGAATTTTATTATGGTAATGTTGGCAAACAAACAGACAGTCTGCTGTTATACGTCATCTGGTATCGGTGTTAATATTTGATAATGAATGAGAAGGGTGACAAGTTGGTCATTTAGTGGTTTCTTTTATGCGCAGATGCTACATTCATCTTTATTTTACTTTGGGGCTAAATTGAAAAACGTAGGTACCTACTCGTATAATACTGATTGAATTTATGACTCGTCAAAAACACGTCATAAATTGTCGTGCTGATCAATTCACTAAATTCACATTTAATTTTATAACTGTTTGTAAAACAAATTATGTAATTATAAAATTTCTAAACGACACTGAAAATTAGAACACATAGAAAAATCCGAAAAGTAAAGCTATGGCCGGGAATCGAACCCGGGTCCTCGTCATTCCGTGACGCGTGCTATACCCCTACACCACCCATAGCAGGTGAGTAAGCGTTCGAATTTTTCTATCTATTACTAACTGTCACGTGACCTTGTTACTATGCGATTATTTGTCGCGAAGCGTCATCTATTTGAATGATGTGTCTGTACGACACAATTACAAACTCCCGTGGAACATCTACTGCTCACCAGGGACGAGAGATGGCGCTGTTTTTCAAATGATAGGAAATATCAAATGAATTAAGAAATTTTTATTTCTTAATTTTTATGTTTACTTTTTACGGTTTTACCGTTAGAAATTTAATTTCTAAACGACACTGAAAATTAGAACACATAGAAAAATCCGAAAAGTAAAGCTATGGCCGGGAATCGAACCCGGGTCCTCGTCATTCCGTGACGCGTGCTATACCCCTACACCACCCATAGCAGGTGAGTAAGCGTTCGAATTTTTCTATCTATTACTAACTGTCACGTGACCTTGTTACTATGCGATTATTTGTCGCGAAGCGTCATCTATTTGAATGATGTGTCTGTACGACACAATTACAAACTCCCGTGGAACATCTACTGCTCACCAGGGACGAGAGATGGCGCTGTTTTTCAAATGATAGGAAATATCAAATGAATTAAGAAATTTTTATTTCTTAATTTTTATGTTTACTTTTTACGGTTTTACCGTTAGAAATTTAATTTCTAAACGACACTGAAAATTAGAACACATAGAAAAATCCGAAAAGTAAAGCTATGGCCGGGAATCGAACCCGGGTCCTCGTCATTCCGTGACGCGTGCTATACCCCTACACCACCCATAGCAGGTGAGTAAGCGTTCGAATTTTTCTATCTATTACTAACTGTCACGTGACCTTGTTACTATGCGATTATTTGTCGCGAAGCGTCATCTATTTGAATGATGTGTCTGTACGACACAATTACAAACTCCCGTGGAACATCTACTGCTCACCAGGGACGAGAGATGGCGCTGTTTTTCAAATGATAGGAAATATCAAATGAATTAAGAAATTTCATTCAAATAGATGACGCTTCGCGACAAATAATCGCATAGTAACAAGGTCACGTGACAGTTAGTAATAGATAGAAAAATTCGAACGCTTACTCACCTGCTATGGGTGGTGTAGGGGTATAGCACGCGTCACGGAATGACGAGGACCCGGGTTCGATTCCCGGCCATAGCTTTACTTTTCGGATTTTTCTATGTGTTCTAATTTTCAGTGTCGTTTAGAAATTAAATTTCTAACGGTAAAACCGTAAAAAGTAAACATAAAAATTAAGAAATAAAAATTTCTTAATTCATTTGATATTTCCTATCATTTGAAAAACAGCGCCATCTCTCGTCCCTGGTGAGCAGTAGATGTTCCACGGGAGTTTGTAATTGTGTCGTACAGACACATCATTCAAATAGATGACGCTTCGCGACAAATAATCGCATAGTAACAAGGTCACGTGACAGTTAGTAATAGATAGAAAAATTCGAACGCTTACTCACCTGCTATGGGTGGTGTAGGGGTATAGCACGCGTCACGGAATGACGAGGACCCGGGTTCGATTCCCGGCCATAGCTTTACTTTTCGGATTTTTCTATGTGTTCTAATTTTCAGTGTCGTTTAGAAATTAAATTTCTAACGGTAAAACCGTAAAAAGTAAACATAAAAATTAAGAAATAAAAATTTCTTAATTCATTTGATATTTCCTATCATTTGAAAAACAGCGCCATCTCTCGTCCCTGGTGAGCAGTAGATGTTCCACGGGAGTTTGTAATTGTGTCGTACAGACACATCATTCAAATAGATGACGCTTCGCGACAAATAATCGCATAGTAACAAGGTCACGTGACAGTTAGTAATAGATAGAAAAATTCGAACGCTTACTCACCTGCTATGGGTGGTGTAGGGGTATAGCACGCGTCACGGAATGACGAGGACCCGGGTTCGATTCCCGGCCATAGCTTTACTTTTCGGATTTTTCTATGTGTTCTAATTTTCAGTGTCGTTTAGAAATTAAATTTCTAACGGTAAAACCGTAAAAAGTAAACATAAAAATTAAGAAATAAAAATTTCTTAATTCATTTGATATTTCCTATGTAATTATGGTGCAAATCAGTCAACTTTATTCTTAAAATCTTATTTTATTTTATTTATCAAGAGCAAATTATAAATATTCACTAAGGCTTACTAAGTACTTGCATTGTAATAGTAAATTACAGTTTCGTCTGATAAATGTGTACAAACAAATTGGTGGTGCCTCTCATGTCCCTGTCTGAGCGACGCTTAAAAAATTTAAATATCGACAGACCGACCCCTCCTAAATTAAACGAGCGAGCATCTGAAAAATTGTTCCTCCAACCCGTTGTCAAAATGGACTTCTTTCATACCCGGTCACTAGCACTTGCGTCCTTTCGTGATTTGGCTCTGTTTTTGTAGGATAGTGTTATTCAACAAGTTACAGGTATATTCATTTGAAAGTCACAGTAAATTTTCTACACGAATAGAAAAAAAGCAAGAAATGAAATAACTGAAAAAAAGGTAGTCTTGAAAATTTGGCAATAATATTTAGTCTGAATTAAAATTGAATGAATTAAACAAGAGAATGGATATGAATTGGTTTACTACCTACCGTATTAAGAAATAAAATCTAAAATTTAAAGAATGTTGAAAGTCAGTGAAAACTCAACACACCGGATAACTCACGTGAGTTATCCGGTGTGTTGTAATTAAATGTAAAAACGATAGAAAGGCGTGGGCTTCCATAAATTGTCCAAAGCAATATCAGAGTCTAAATTATATCCGATACTATCTTTTACCTTCTGTTTATTCTTTCGTCATTGCTTAAATAAAAAGCAAAATCATTAATAGTTCTTATAAAGGGGCCTACTGGCTGAATAATAAGATTTTTCAAGAAGGAAACAGCGTTTTTTTTTCTCTACCCCATGATGTGGGGTGAAATATTACAGGTTGACGAAAACAAAATTTCTATTCAGAGATTTATTGCAACCGTTCAAGCCTTGTTGTTTTTAAATATGTGAAAAAATCGGTTGTCCGTAAAGTCGGTTTACTGACGATAGTTGAACATGACGAAAGAAACATGAAGAAACGGAAACACGGACATGAAGAAAGTACTGATGGAATGGTTGCATTTTTCAAAAGAAATTTTTAATTTTATTTGTTTGATAGATATTTTGTATGGATATAGAGAAGGAGGTAAATGGAAATCACAATTGAATTGATCAAATTACATTTATTTGTACGCATAAATACAATTATGACAATTTTTTTTTGTCAATTATTACATAACCTACAATCGCTGCACTGGCGGACCGATGCTATTTATTTTAATGATGAAAGCACGAATATTCGACAATATATCACTGAACATATATTATGTGTTTAATATCGAAAGAATCATTACCTTTATCGCCGCAATTATCGTTGCTATAAACAATTGACACCACATTCACTTTTCACTGCACTTCATACTTGACGAAAACATGTAAATGTATTATTGTATAGCAGCTGTCCACGCGGACGCATCGCTCATTCAAGTAGGAGAGAGACAGATGTCGAACGCTGCCGAACGCGGAGGCCGATTTTGCCTCTTTGTCGCTCGTTGCGCGCTCTCGCTTGCACTTTAAGCCTTAAATGGAACGCCTCAGAGCGAGGTAACGCCGCATGAGTCATGTTTTTTCGTGCGTGCAGCCGGCTCCATCGAATTATAAGATGTTGTCACGTCAAAAATTCACAGTAGTGATGCGAGTGTATCTGGTAGGTATACATAATTTTAATTAATTTAATACAGGTCTCAATGCTCAATGTAGGATTTCTACTCAACCTAAAGAACGGCAACATCCTATATTACCCACACTTATGTGATAAAAAAATACTTACCTAAAATATTTTTCAATGCGAAAACTTTCTCAATTTTTCGGTCAATCCAAAACATAAAGCTTAATATTTGTTGCATATTAATACGAAATTCTACACTTCGCGAAGCTGGACACGCACTTGGTCAGCTTTTTACATCTGTATTAAAATAGACCGGTATTGCATAGAGCCATCCACAGCACCCCTAAATGACGCGTAGCGGATGCGGTGTAAGTTAACTCGTACTATTTAACCATCCGTTCATACAGCCGCGATGAGCACCCTCCGCGCGACAAGGACGGCTACATCCTCAGATCAGCTGATAGACAAGGATAAAGTACAGCAAACAGGGCATAACTCATAAATAAAATACAATATGGTGAGCAAAACATTAAATTATGCTGGTATTATGGCACATTTGGCCTTTGTGTATTAGTCAGTGCATATCGCTGGGGGAATCATATTGGATGTTTGTCGCTGTTGTTAACCGACCGTGACGTGTCGATGCACTGATTGCTGTCTTTTATTTTGATTTATATTTGTAGTTATTCTCGGAGATTAATAAGCTAATGGAATTAGAAAGGTCTGCTAAGACAAACAAGAACTATGAGTTAATTTAATGGAATTCAAGTAAGTCGGTAGATACGTTGCGATATTACAAAACAAAGTCTATGGTGCAAAATCCACGTTATCTTACTTTCAGAGCTGTAATTTTAAACAGCTACATTGGAAACACTTCAATTTATAAACAAAATGCGCTCTCCGCTAAGCTATAAAGGGGAAAACGGCGGCCCGATTCAGCAAAATCATAGAAAAGCACATAAATTGGCAGGCATTAACATTTCCTTTATCCTACGTGTCGGTGTATGACGGGGGCGCCGCGCGCGGGAGCCGCCCAAGACAATAAATTTACATATTTCACCCCTCAAACAGACCTTTTTTGCCATTCCGCAGAATTACGCACATATGGGAATATTCTGCTGAATACATCAGCAGTAAGACGAGATCTCTCAGAATAAAATTTTCTTCTGTGTCGCCACATTTTCAGATAAAGCGCCGCGTCTCCGTAGCGCCCTAAATACGTGCAACATTGAGCTCCGTTTTATTCATAAAGGAAACATATACACACAGGTATAAAAATATTACGGGATCACTCCTTCCAATTACCGACGGCATATACATGTGGAGGCAAATTCGCAGATAGAAATGTAATTTTGCGGTAGAGGCTCCCTTCAAAGGGTCAAATCAAAATCATTTTCACAGCCCAGTGAAGCGACGTACGGTCGGCAGCGCAGTGCCGGCGTCTGTACTCGCATTTACCTACTCTGCATTTATGTGTTTCAGAAATGCTTATACTGCAGTATCCTGCATACTGCGCTGAGTTGGTGTACATAAACCTGGCACCCGTTTGGATAAAATTTGCAAGCAATCAGCTCACACTTTCAGAACTTATACACAAATGCAACTATAGCCAGTTCTTTGAAACAGGTAGCACAAAGATAAATTACCGAATAACGTTTTTATGGTTATTATACGTTTTATTTGGGTGTTTGTTCTCTTTAAATTAACTATTTTTTTTTTTCTAAATTAAAAAAGAAAAATGTGTCCGTTTTTTTAGTTTTGTAACATTTTTAGGTACGTACTTACAGTTTATTTCATCAGAAAACTGGCACATAAAAAATAATTACTAAAAACTCGGGTTTTTTCTTCACGAAAATGAATAGGTACAATTAAAACAAAAATAAATGAATTTTGATGAAGATAATGTCGAAATGCCCTTCTTGTCGAAAAAAAAAAACAAAGAATAATTTAGTTTCAACTAGGACCAAATTCTTATGAAATGGTTTTTACTCGAATGGTTTATTTATTAACTGAAAATTAATTGCATTTATTGCATTTATTGTCCATAATTTAGACTACATAATGTGGTCACAGAACGCTCACAGCGCCTGATACTAAAAGTACGCCCACAGCTCAGCGACAGAAACGTACATTAAACAAACAACAACAGGCGTTAAAATATTTTTGCTGTCGACAAGATATGGTCGCAAGTATATCTCTACTTACTAGCCCAAGCCCTCTCATTCTGAGAGGAGGCCTGTGCCCAGCAGTGGGTCGTATATAGGCTGGAGAGAGAGATATCTCTACTTAAATATAAACCATTCGGAACCACAAAGCACTTCTAAAATACCACAAATACATTTTCAAATAAAATCCAGTATTATTTCCTCCTTCGATTGTATCTTAGAATGTGTAGCGTTTGCTGGGAAATATCGCATTCGGTGCACGAATTCCACCACAATCGATAAGAGAGATGACCGCTGGCCGCGAGGCGGCGGGGAGGCAGGGGCCGATGGGGAGACTGTTATTTGATTAGTCTTACCGAGAATGAGCTCGCCTCTACTTAATGGGGTGAGGGCTTGTTACCGGACTACGTATAATTTTCACTACAACTATGTTAGAGAGTTACAAATTCAAACGTAGAAATAGCAAAAGCACTAAGCATTACCGGTTAAATCTACTTATCCAGAAACAATTAAACGATTCACAGCGTGTAAGAGTAGACCCAAGAAGCGCTCATCCCATCATCGCTTAATAGACACGCATTTCAACATAAATGAGTTTCGCTTTAAATTAATTAGTAGCACATTTTCCATTATAAGGATAAATGCAAAAGCGACCGCTTAATAGCGCGGTGGAAAACTCGCTAGTTTTCGCTCGCGAGAATAGGGCCGGAGAGAAATTGCGGATAGACATAATCAGTCTTCTGGCTTTGAGGCCGCCTGAGCGCCCTAATGTGCCGCGCTCTCACCTGGCGAACACAAACTCACGCGTTGTCCGCCGCACGCGCCGCGCGGTACCATATCAACCTGTCTTTTGTTACAACTACGAGTACGCTTCGACACAGTTCTAATTATGTTAAATAAACTCCATATATCAGCATTTTTTTTCTGTGTTAGGATATGGTTTTTGAAGTATTTATTTGAATAAACTTAGGTAGGTACGAAGCACAATGCAGCCTAGGCACATTTCTAAGTAATAAATAACTGTTCCTTAAGTAACTAGTTAAATACCCACAAGCAGAAGTGTACACAGGAAAGTTTTGCAAAACGGGAGGTCGGTCTGGGAGGACGGTCTGTAATGACCCTGTCCCGATCTTACAAAAGGCAATTACAATAAAGTTCCATTCGCACATGCTCGTTAACTGGGCGATATATCTCGGATTCCCTCAGTCAAGTCGTCGTTCGCACTCGTTTCATCTCACCGCTTTAATACTCGATTTGACTCGACAATTTAACATTTAATAGCTAAATGAATCGGCAAGCTTGCAACATTGTTTTTCTTATGTATCGTATAGAATATAGAAAATATATATGTCTACTTTACGACTAATTACAATTCGAAGTCAAATTATAAAGCTTTAAGTTTAAAAAACTCTTAACTTAGATTAAGTTACGGATGGTTTGTCGAATAGATATAGTGCGTGCGTAGGTATTTAGTGTATGTGCGGTCTTGGAGGCAACACAGCCCTTCGCTCGCGCACACCTTAACTGCCTCCAGCGCACGCTTTACGAGCGAGGGATTAACCCGTGTAACGAGATTCATTAATTCTTGTCGTTAAAATTTGTCGTTCTCGATTAATAAGGAAGTCCCAGGCGGCGGGACGTTATTATCACTCGACCGCAGCGGGTGTCGCCGGCGCCGGGGCCGCCGCCGCGAAACTTCCCGCACCGCCCGCTTTATTTACACTATCGAGTAAATTAAACTCGCGCTCGAGTGTCGGAGAAAACTTTAACAGAACTTTGTGTGTAATAAGTGGTGCAACAACACGAGTGGAAGAGCAAACGTCGGGCGCGGTCTCCGCTCCGCACTTCTCTCCCACTTAACTCTTTGGGACATATTTATTCGACCCTCCGGCGACCACCGACGCTCGCCGGCCTCAGCCCCTTCCAAATTAACCTAACGAATCAAAGGAGCCATTTAATACTAGCGAGACAGTCTTGCGTACAATTTACTCCGATTACGTTATGAATCGCCGCAATCCCATCGATCGGGCACCGTATAAATTTTTGATTGGTTAGGGAAAGGAATCGAAACAAAGAAAGTACCTACTGCTACGTTATTAGCGTCCGTTTCCTCTGTTTGTATGTAATTTTTAATGCGGGGTCAATCAGGGAGCTATATCGTAGATCTCCGTCGGGCCCAGACCGTAACGATAATGAATCGCCGCCGTAAGTGCGCCGGACCGCACTCTCCAATTATTAACAGCTCTATGCTTGGCGCTGTACTATGTGCGCACAACTTTCTTATGCCACTTAATTGAACTGTAATTAAAATTAATAACGTTACGTGTTATACACCTTCATGATGTATATTTTGATACACATTTGATTTTACGAATATTAGAGTAATATTACGTCATTAGAATTGACTTCGATTTATTGTGTGCCTGCCTAAAAACGTTGTCTCTATTGTGGTAAAAGTCGTAAAGGCAGCCTTTGAAAAATAAAACCTATAAAGTAATTATAGAAATAACAGAAGACAATAAAATCAACAGTGCTAGTGTAAAGACGCTTTTAAGATGCTTTGAATTGGTTATAAGCGAGAGTGGTCAACATCATAGTTCGGTTTCAATTAGTTGACATTACTAATGCATAAAGAACACCTTGCGGTGTACCTACAAGCCGCGTTCCCTGGTCCTTTAAGATGACCCTCCCCGGTGGAGGCACAGAGGACTTGTCCACTATTTGTTTTGCCTACCTGCGACCCTCGTACAATTGTCCACTATCTAAGTGTTGAATGCTTGTAAACAGTGCCACCTCTTTAACTGTTTACTTCCCACAAATTCATTACGTACTTCTGAGACCTAACTTACTACAAGAATTGTGTAGAATAAGGTTGTAGGTGCCTAACTAGGTACTTTGTTTTGTGCGAGTTTCGTCATAAGTTTATTGGGCGATCGAGTCCCATGCGTGGAAGGAATTGATAAGGCACGCTCGAACCTTTGCGTCTATTGCACGAAATTTATTGCTGTTTTGGGTTTTTATTGTTCCGTTTTACGGCCTCCTCGTGTATAAATCGTACAGATAGAAGATGAATTCAACGCTAGAACGACCGCTATCGGTAATACTTTCCGTACCTCCACACACATACGTCGTACGTAGGTAAACAGCGGCAGTCAGGTCATGGAGGAGGACGCTTTTATTTTCCAACTAAATACCACCCGGCTAACATGAAAATAGGACAATTTTCATGGAGGCGGCCCGAGCGTCTGCGATATATCACACGAAATTATGCTCGGGCTGCGTTCCTGTGCCGGAGCGGGACAGAGCGGCGGGCGCTGACCCTCGACTCATAATGTACGGTCCGGTTAGGTACACGACTTACGGGAAATAGGTACGTAACCTCGGGACCCCGCGCCCGCGCCCGCGCCCCGTGCATGAAATGCTTATTATACGCGGCACGTAACCGCCCGCCCGCTCGCGCGCGCCGCCCGCCCCCGCGCCCGACAGGGACGCACGACCGATATTATAGCAAATCGAGGATTGTTATGTCCGGTCCGCCAGAGGTCGGCGTAAATTATGGCCACGGTATTCCGGGCACATATATTAAAAGAGAACTCGCCTCATACGAAAGATCTTGCGCGATGGGAACAAATGGCGGGGAAAATTTTGGCGGTGGAATTCATTGTGATGGAAAAACGAGGCGAAAAATGGCTGTCATTTTTCTGCAGGACAGTGACGTTAGGGCATCGTTTTCAGATAAGTACTAAGCCATTGCCATTTATGTAGGTACTACTCTTAATTTTTATTAGAAGAATCTGAACTGACATCTTAAGGACGTTTCATTTTTCTGCTCGTAATAACAATGGAAATACATACAGTCATTTAATAGTCCTGAACGACTGTGATTACATAACTTATAGATAGATTAATTTCAAATCAAACAATCAAATAGGTACGTGCAACCCTATTCATGTCCATACAAAAAATATTTAATATTTATGGTCTCTTTCTTAAACTATCTTTTTATTTTATGTTCCAGACTCAAAACGACTCCGGTGCAACGACGCCCTCTTACATCTAACTAATATTATAAATGCGAAAGTATGGATGGATGGATGTATGGATGTTTGTTTGTTACTCAATCACGCTAGAACGGCCCAACGGATCTGGATGAAATTCGGCACATAGAGAAAAGTCTGGAATAGCACATAGGCTACTTTTTATCCCGGAAAATTGCGTAGTTCCCGCGGGATAGCGATAAACGAATTCTTTGCAGACGAAGTCGCTGGCAACAGCTAGTTAATTTATATATTTGGGATAAGATATCGCATCTTCACCTTCGGTCAAGTGGATGATCGAGACAGGAGGCAGCAAATGAAGAATGATCACCCTGGGTGCAGCGGGGAGTCCTGGGTGCCGGTGGGGAGAGGGGGGGGACGCTGCACTCGGTAGGTATGACACGTCGCGCTAAGTGAATGATGGTACTGCGGCAACATTATCAAGAAAGTATAAAAACCAGACAAAGTTTCTTGAAGATACATTTTTAAGATAGAAACCTTCAAGTGCGAATCGCACTCGCACACGAAGGGTTCCGTATGAGGTTAATACTTAGCCATTAGTAAGATATAGCAAATACGTGCCAAAAAGACACATTACTTGGGACCCTCTTTAATTTTTTGCTCTATTTTATGAATTAAAAAAGCATTCCAATTTCCAACATGTTCCTTAAATAGACGGTCGTATCAGTTATAAAAATAATTCTACAAGTATACCAGTGCAAAACAGGTCAAGTTTATGTGGTAATAAAATATGTTATTCCTTCGAACATTTGTTGTTCGAAGTGTTATTCGGATAAATCAAAAATAAAGTAGCAAACTAATTTTGAAGGCAGGTGCACGAGATTTATTTTTAACAGCCCCACGTTGATAGTCATAAATATGCATGTCTATGAAGTTTATGTAAGTTCGTACTTATTTAGGTCAAGTAACTTTATTTTAAATTGTAGTATCAAAATTGTATCCGGGTGTAATATTATAATCTTGTCCCGTCCCTTTAATAAATATCTGAGAAATAATAATAATATAATAACAGAAACCATCCACATGTTCTGTCCAACAAATGTCTATTACATCGACCGCAGAGGAAGATTGATGAGCCGAATAAAAAAGGAAACTAAAATAAATAATGTTTTGCCGCGACCGTGCTCATACATCACATCATAATTCGTACACAACAAAAGATTTAGGTACTAAACGTTTTTTTAGGATAAACGGAAGTCTTATTGTTTCACCATGTCTATCTGTCAACTATCCACTGCTTAGCTCACAGGGTATTAGCACTAGAAAGATGTAATTTAGCATGAGTGTACATAATAATCGAGCCGACAAGAAATGAACCTTCGTGTTTTTTTTGTCTCGTTTACCTCTCAGTGTTGCGGGTTAAGTCTTTTCGATTTAGGGATTTATTGGAGAAGTGTTAGAACTTTATAAGTATTATTATTTTCAATCGAGTGAAAAATTTCGCGGCCTATAAGTTTAAAAGGATAATTATGACAGCTACGAGGGTTCTGCACGTTAAAGAGTAACTGTCGACCAAAACTTAATATTTATTTATTTTTTACCGCATATAAGTATTAAATAGAATTAAGAACCCTATTTACACTGCACGTGGCCTAACAGACACTTTTTTTTTCAATATTCTTCAAATTTTGTCGTGTCCGGTAGGTATAAAAATTTAATCATCTTCATACACCAGTTCGAGAGTCCGTGTAAACCATTGCAGGGAGTGTGAGATTCTTTCTGCTTATAAACACAATCACGCCCTCGCGATAAATGTCTGGGGGCGCAGTCACCCGCACCGCCTAAACGAATTTAAATAAAATCGGGTATTAAAATCTCCAAGCGATCTCGCAAAATATAGGTATGTCAGGAGAGATTTGAACGGAATAAAAATTCCTCAGAGCCGGCGCATTATCGAGGGGCCCTGTTTTCTTTTATGGTTGTCGTACAGTATAATCTTCTGGCAAAAATGCGATTTTTAAATTCCACGAGGGGGAATAAGCTGATACCCAAAAATTTTCAGTAGCGATTCGTTTTATTAATTCAGCAAGGTGTTTGAGAATCGTGTAGCGGCAACTGGAACATCCGTGGCCTTTAATTTCAATTCTCGTCGCAATTTTAGAATCAATGTGCCCCTCATTTGTGCCAGTGTAAACAGATAATATTGCCTTAGAGAGAGTATCGAAATGATTTTGTTTAAGATATCATGGCGTTGTCGCGTCACCTCGGCGTGCGTGCAAGTAAACAAGCGCGGCTGACGAGCGGCGCGCGCGCCGGAGCCGCGCCACGCGCCGCCACGTGCGACACGTCTCTAATTGCCCTTTCACACAGATTGTGACAATATTGAACAATCCAGTGAAAACAACACCGTTATACTGAGCGTATCGCTCGAGCCGACAGTAATCTCTCATTTTAATAGATAAGTGCAGGCGCAGTAGTGTGATTTACAAATTTACATTTAGCTGTCATTACGAAAAGATAAAATGAATACAATAGTCGTCCTTAAACTGTTGTTGTTACGCAAAATTACTCCATTACGAACGAATTGTAAGCCGACCACAATTTGTGGCCATTTGAAATTAAAAGAACCCGTGACACGAGACAAACTGCCGCCTAGAGAAATAAAGAAAGCAAAGCAAATGAGAAGAACTCATTTGGGCGGCCGCTGAATTGTGTTCGAGAGGATAATAAAAAGGGAAGCCATCAGTGACACGCACAATAAGCATCAACCTCAAGAATATCATAGATAACGGCAGCCGCCGCCGCCGCCGAAGGGACCTCATTAGGAGGCCGCAGGGAAATTAAAAAGAAAGCAAGATCTCGGACTCGATTGCGGCCCGAGGAAAACGAGCGGCCTTCCT
This sequence comes from Pandemis heparana, assembly GCA_963854515.1. NCBI lineage: Eukaryota > Metazoa > Arthropoda > Insecta > Lepidoptera > Tortricidae > Pandemis > Pandemis heparana. The sequence goes on along the minus strand of OY978008.1, from coordinate 10,338,527 downwards.
CTCATAACATTACATACAGCCTCCGACGATTTTCCGGACAATTATTATTTTGTGGTGCGTAAGATGGAACCGGAAAAGTGGAGGTTGAAGGCACACGAGCCGCGGCGTAAATCAGTCGCAGCACAGACGGACGTAATTACCGCGTCCTAGGCGGCTCCTCGCCTACGTGCATACGAGTTCCCATAAACTTATTTCTCGTATATAAATATGATTTAATAGGATAAATGTGACAGCCATATTTTTTCTCGTGAGTAATCAGATGTTTTTGGTAACTTACATGATCGTCGTATTTGCATTGAATTGAAATAGTAAGACTTAACATTAATTTGTTTATGCATAATCTTTCGCAGCATAAAAGTTCTCATACTTAAGTACGTAAGTACTTGAGGGTAGGAATAAATACACTTCTTTATCGATTTGATGTAAATGCTCCCAAAGTTACTAAGAAAAACCAATTAATTCTCTTTTCCGAGAACAGGACTCGTCTCGAACTTGCTCGATCCAGTAGAAAGAAATCTATAGAAATCTTGCATTTTATGCAAAACAAAGGCAATCAAGGCCCGGACGAACAGAAGAAATGAGCTTCATTAAGCGACGGAATGAAACTTTAATAATGTAAGATGCAAAAAAGTAGCTAAAAATACTTAAGAAAATCTGACAACATAAAGGCTGTTGTAACTGGGGACTCGCCGTAAAATCATTAAGATGCTAATAAAAACTTCCTTTTGTAGCGCCGGCTAACTCGGGGAGCGACGAAAAAAATTCAAATAAAAACTCCATCGGGAGAGTGGAATGGGAAACGGTGGCCATGATTATTCTTCAAAACATAATGAAGAGAATTAATGTAAATATTCTTTTTGTTCGGAACTTTCCGCCCCACGAAAAGTTTTATTTTACAGACGTCGTTTAACAACCGCCCCTACTTATTGACATTCGATTTGGGGGAAATTGATTTATGAAGATTGTCGCTTTAATTGACAAGATTTTAATCGAAAAGAATTGGGTGTTTCACTTTTTTTTAACAGCATGTGTAAAGTGCTTGCTGGGTTGGAAAAATGACATTTACAATGTACCTATTCCCCTCCGTCTTATCAGTAGTCATTCAATTATACATTAGAGCGGGACAAAGGGTGTGCATGTGATCGCTGCATTATTGAACAGCTCATGCGCGTGCAGACTGCAGCTGCCGCTGTGACAGCCCTGCGTCAGGGTTGTCACAACCTGTCAAAGGACACGACTAACAAATGTCAGTGTTTTTAGCTAGCTCAATTTTTGACCGACTTAATAAAAAGGAGAAGGTTTGCATGTTCATTGTAATTTGGTTCTGGGGAAAGAAAACAACGAAATCTTTTTTATAAACTTGGAATAACATAAGCAAGTACTCATTAAATTGATTAATTGGACTTAATATTGGTATATTTTAACGACGCGGTTGGCCTAGTTGGTAGTGACCCTGCCTGCGAAGCAAGCGTCCTGGGTTCGAATCCTGGTAAGGGCATTATATTTGTGTGATGAGCACGAATATTTGTTCCTGAGTTATGGATGTTTCTATCTATTATATAAGTATGTATATCGTTGTCTAGTGCCCATAACACAAGCCTTACTAGCGCTTTTTTTTTATGTGAATAGCAAGGCAAACGAGCAAGTGGTTCACCTGATGGTAAGCGATCACCACTGCCCATAGACACCCGCAACCCCGGAGGGATTGCAGATGCGTTGCCAACCTAGAGGACTTAGATGAAATGCCTCTTGTGCCCGTAATTTCCCCGGCTGTCTTACTCTCCACACCAGAACACAGCAGTGCAAGGACTGCTGCTTAGCGGCAGGATTAGCGAGTAAGATGGTGGTAGCGATCCGGACGGACCTTGCACAAGGGCCTACCACCCGCTTACTTTGGGACTAGGTCAATTTGTGTGAATTGTTCCCTAATATTTAATATATTTTTTAATATTTTTTTAATATTTGTTTGTAGTGTAGGTCTACCTCTTATAAGAATTTGTGACGTTGCGTGGCAAACAACATAACGTAGTTAGGTACTAGTACCCAATTACGCAACTGTTCTTATCATTCGCTTTATTATAGGTTTCTCCGTAGATTCACATATTTATCGCCATTTTCGTAATAGTAAAATAGTAGACCATCACGAAAAAGTAGTAGAACGTAAACAACTCTCTCAAATAAAAACAAATCGACAGCGGCACAACAGCCATTTAACTCACCAGTATACCTTCCAAGATAAACGATTAAAAGAAAACCATTAAAAAGACTCGAACGTAAGCAAGTACTAATCAAGCGAAAGCTAAGTACCGAGCGTACCCTTTTGGCCGGTATTTTTCAGGATTCAGAACAAAATATCCGTAAATAATTGGAATCACTCGAGAGCCTTCTGGAAGGGTCTGCAGAGGTCCGGCACCTTTTTACGGTCGATAAAAATAATAAGTCGTCCCCCCTCGAACCCCACACCCCTCGGCTCGGCCCACGTTAGGGCACGCTCGTTTTGATTATTACATGCTTACCTAGGATACATATTGTTAAATGAATTACGAATAGACGCAATATAATCCGTTTAGTGTTCATCTAATTGTTTTTTTTATTCGCAACTATAAGTCAATCTTAACACCGACTAAAGACGCCTAACCATACAATTCACACTTCACATAACGGTCGCACTCAAGGTACGCAATAGAAAAACTCATTAGGGCAAGTTACACACATTTAAAGTTCCCGAATCGACTCCTAATATGCAATCACATACTTTATACAAAATTTATGTTACCTATTACAAGATTCGCATTAAACTACCCAGAAAATCTTTAACCTAAGCTTTAAGCTTATAAAAGCTCGGCGCTAATGGCCGGATACCGGAAATTGCGCTCTCATATATCTCCGAACAGATTTATGAAAGTACCCACACATGGGACGCTGTCTCCGCACGCACACAGCGGCGCGTGTGTGCACGGTCACTCGCACCAGCGTGAGTGTCTTCGACAAAGTTTGACACTTATGGATTTAAGGGTTCATTAATTCTAGACTACTGATCAGGCAAGCTTAGTTGGCCGTATGAACTCGTTACAGTGGCTGATTGCTCGCACTGCTGACCAGCTACAAATATAGGAAATATCAAATTAATCAAGAAATTTACTTCTTGATTTTTAATGTTTACTTTTCACGTTTTACCGTTACAAATTCAATTTCTAAACGACACTGAAAATTAGAACACATAGAAAAATCCGAAAAGTAAAGCTATGGCTGGGAATCGAACCCGGGTCCTCGTCATTCCGTGACCCGTGCTATACCCCTACACCATCCATAGCGGGTAACCACCTCACCTCACCTGCCACCTATGCCTGCTGTCTGCCTGCTATGGGTGGTGTAGGGGTATAGCACGCATCACGGAATGACGAGGACCCGGGTTCGATTCCCGGCCATAGCTTTACCTGCTATTGGTGGTGTAGGGGTATAGCCCGCGTCACGGAATGACGACCGGGTTCGATTCCCGGCCATAGCTTTACCTGCTATGGGTGGTGTAGGGGTATAGCCCGCATCACGGAATGACGACCGGGTTCGATTCCCGGCCATAGCTTTACCTGCTATGGGTGGTGTAGGGGTATAGCACGCGTCACGGAATGACGAGGACCCGGGTTCGATTCCCGGCCATAGCTTTACTTTTCGGATTTTTCTATGTGTTTTAATTTTCAGTGTCGTTTAGAAATTAGCTACAAATATAACTTGATCAATTTTGTTCTCAAACCACTCACTCTAAGCCTCTATGCAAATAAATATTTTCTGGAACAATTTGGACAGATGGCAATCTTCAGGCGTGCTAATGCTACGCGCGTAGCGGCTCAGTGGGGCTACGGCGTAGCTGCGTAGCCGCGTAGAGGATAATCCGCGTCCAGCGGCGTAGTCTCACGCCCGCCGTAGCTCTTGATATGACCGTGATGCCCTTTCCCTGTCATGTTTAATGCATCTGATTTGTTAATACTTCATACCCATAACTAAATAGAGTGCGAGAGTAAAGAGTACAAAACGGATGTTTTTTTTTTTTTTAAGTTGAAATGTAACAGTTGCAAAAAAGTGGCGCTTTCATTTATTATTTATTATGTACTCTTTATTGTTACAATTTAAGTAAAATTAAATTCAATTGAGTAGATAAAAAGATTTTGTGGAAAGGAAAAGGGTTTTACTTTTTTCCACAAGTATTCATGAGTAAATAATAAAATAATAAAACATTTTTTTTATTTCAAGCATTCCTCAAATACCTACCAGTTCACAATTTTCTTAGCAAATGGATTACTCAATACAAATATTAGCTGCTAATAATGAATTCCTTTGCATACCTTGCCCACTCGAACTCAAATGTAAACATAACACATAGCTAATTCTCTTCGCAAACGGATTAGTGGCAACTATACAACGCATTCGTAGTGCATTCCGCGTACTAATGCATTCATTGCTTTCCTGTCTACTCTGGCGTGTGTATGTTGGCCAACCAAATTAAACTGCAGAGGTCATTCAAATAACACAAGATGACGTTGCTTAACCATATTCCCGATTAAACCCTAGTGATTTAATCGTGTTTCCTATATTAGATTCCAGTATTTTCTTTCCTCTCCCGCATCAAATTAAGTTTGCTCAGTTCTCGGTTATGCTGTTGACTCAACCAGCCATAATAATAGGATGAAACCAAACCTCTCCGCACGTAAGTCAATTGCGGCGGGAATATTATATCCGCGCCTTGCCTATGTTTTTTTAGGATCGTAATCTCCTTGCGTATCCCGCCTTAGTCCGCTCCAACACGTACCGGCCATTGTGACGTGGATTCCGTCTTCCGTGGCGCTTCTTATATGAGCGTTACAAGTGCTTTCTAAATAATCTAAGTCCAGCCGAAGAGTATTGTATTGACATAGTGGAGTGGTGGCCGGCCGTATAATGCCGTGTGCTGGTGTGCGCCGTGTCGGTACGCTGCATGTGTGACCACGCTTGATAGAATAAGCAAGTCGTCCGCCGGGGGGAGGGCTGGGGGAGGGAGGCGACACCCTCATAAGTATCTCCAAGACTGGACCTCCCCGCCCCCTGCCCACTACACGTCTTCTGTAGCACTTCCCGCGGCCGCATCCAACTCTAATGGGCCTTTATGTTATTGTGTAAGGGAACGTTATCATAATAGTAATGCAGAGCTTCACCAGATGTCCGCGGGAGCTATCAAGAAAACACTCGCCTTGAGACTGAGGCAAGTTTTTGAAATGACGTCACTCGATATTACAATCGAAAGTAGATGAAATCCGTGTAACTATTGCTCCAAAACAGATCATCAAGTCTGTCAAAACTGTTATTTTCAAAATTGTGTTTGTGCTGTACCTACTAATTTAGGTACATTACAATGAAATATTCTATGTTTGAGTTTGTTCTGAGTCCATACGATCAAAAGATACACATTCCTGAAAGTGTACAAATCTACACACAAAAACCGTGCGTATCAAAGCCTTCCTGGTGATATAACAATGTGGGATTTGGCAAGAAGAGAGACTTCACAACACAAGTTCACGAAAATAAATTATAATTATTACGTTTTTGTGAAACTCTCAATGCTCGAGTCTGAATCTCAATGAAGAGTTTCAGTGGCATCTTCCAATTAAAATTTAACTTTATGCCTGCATAAGCATTCATAAACAAATTTTGAACATTATGCTTAACATCTTGGAAGCCAAAACGAAAACGAGTGTAGTTCCGGTTTATTAAGTTGGCCAGGACGTCGGGTCGCCGGTTCGAAGCCGGGAGCAAATCATATTACCGGGCAGGTCGCAGGCAGCAGCTATTTCACTTGCTAAACCGGACCGCATGCGAATTGGAACTAAATTGTAGCGGGGCCTTTACCCAGCGGCCCGCGCTTTAACCTGCGTTTTAAGAGACAACAGCGGTTATTTTTACCGGGAACTGGCTGAACTCTAAGCTTCGCTGTAGCTTGATATTAAAAATCATAATTATGAATTTCTTGTCTTAACGAGACTACTGGAAAAGATTGCAAAACACACTGTTTTCATACTTTGTAGAATAATTTTATGTTCATCCATCGATTCTTTAAGCTAGACAATGCGATCATAATTTATTGGTTGGAAACACTCACAAACATATTACAAAATTTACTCGTATCACCACAGCACTTAAAAGATACATACTTAACTACATATTATATGGTCAAGACTTTAGAATTTAGAATCAACAGAAGAATTTCACATACATCTGGTCCGACCGGGAACCATACCGGGTAACCGTACGGCCAGATTCGTAGTCAGGTAACCACTAGGCTAAATCGTCTTATGTTGTTTGTCTCGTGTTTTTTGTTTATTGTAAACTATTTAATAAATTTATGTATTTTCTAGTCACACATAAGTCGGGTTCTGTCTATTTATTATATCTATTTATTACATTACTTACGTAAAAGTTTATGGTTTATGTAGTATATTTTGCCTGTGTATCGTTTCTTGAGTCACAAACGGTTCTGGCTGAAAATCAGTGCTGCAGGTGTCTAACACCTCAGCGTAATGCTGAGCCAGCGACCGTTTCACTTTTGCGGAGACACACAACGCTGATGATCTAATTTTCATATGTGTTTTTTGTTTTTGTTGTTTCTTTTCTATAAAATTGTGTGTATGCTCTTATATTTGTGTGTCTTGCAAAATGAATAAATGTCTTCTTTCTTTCTTTCTTTCTTTCTTTCTTTCTTAAATCATCAAATCATCATCAGCATCAGTGTGGTATACGTTGGAAGATTTTATGCGGTTCTTTGAACGGATGTAGTTAAGCCAACAGTTTTAGTAGGTATCTACCTAACAGTCTTAGTTAATATTCAATTTCAAAGTCTGAAAGATCTAGTGTTACCTTTCTTGATCAATTATCTCTTGATATCCAAGCATCCCATTCCAGGCATAAAACTTGCGCACGTGAATCTCGTCAGTACCAAGTATCCAGTAAGCTTCTAAATTACCAAAGTTACTTTATATAGTACGTAACTGAAAAGCAAATTACCGAGACATAACATGAATTCGAAGAGAATGTTGAACGTAGCGCGCGTACAAAGGTGCTCGAGCCAAAAGTTATGTTGAAATACTTTTAACGGGCGGGCGGCGGCTGGTATGAGTGGATTTACAATAAATACACCAAACAAAGAAAAAGGAATCTCGCTGCGGAGAAAACTTCTGCTTTTGTACGCCAGTACACTGCTACAGTGAAGTGTTTGTGTTTACGTGGACCGTCTATACAATGTGCTCGGGAATAATGCGGATCTTGTTTAAGAAAGTGTATGTGGGCTTTATTTAATAAATTGTATCCTTTTAACTTATTGCAACGAACCGACTGTGTCTCTCAATGTTTCTAGATACCTACTATAAATCTAAATACATTACACCATGCTAATTGCTGAATGATAGAATCTAATTACTTCATTAATACAATTGTCGTGATCAAACGAAGCCTGTTCGAATTATCACTGAAGCAAAGACGCCAGGTTCATCAAACAAAAAGATTTGTTGCGGTCCCAGCAGACGCGGAGTAATGACGGCGCGACGCCGCCGGGTGCCGGCTGCCGGCTGCCGGCGACAGCAGCGGCGTGTGCGGCGTCGGATCCGCCTCCGGCAGTGACACCTGTCTGGATATACTGCGATATAATTGGACTTCAAAACTGCGCGCTCACGGCAGATCCCCAATACTTACGCCTCGCTGGCTCGCCGCACACTGCCGCCCCCCTATTTATTTTGTCTGCGTTGTCTTTGCCGCTGTCAGGATTCTGCCTTTTGAACGCTATTTCTATCCGACGCATTATATTGACGGTATCAATTCCCTTCAGATAAAGCGAGTCGTTGAGTAAGCTCCTTACGTGTCGTTTCTCAACATGCGACGGGGTAGTATTTTGATTCCTGAATATTTATTTGCTGCTTGCTTTGTATCGAATTGCTAATATGTTTTGTGTCTGTATTCTTGAATTATTACTAGTTAGACAAAACAGAAATAAGTTACATGTTAGCAACATAGTACTCGTACTAAAATTAGGACTCTTTTTACCCACGACGGAACGGAGAAGGTATATGCGTTTAGGGTGATAGGTAGTGTATTTGTCCGCAGACGAATGTTCCCAATTATCATAAGACCTTTTTAAATTCCATATAGCTTATGTGTCAAACATATCTGACACCAAGAATACCTAAACTGAGACAGTAGGTACCTATCATAAATATTTTTTTGTAAAAAAAACTGTTAGTAATACTGCCATAGTCATTACGTTCAATCTACTTACACATGCCAAATGAATAGACTCATATAAAAGCTTGTCATAAAAAATACGTAACGATAAATTTACTGTACCTACCTATAAATTTCTATACATTGCTTCCAAAGTTTGTGAACGACTTCGCTAGCACCAATGTAACTTAAGTTAGTGCAGACTTAAGACTAAACCTCTACTCTAACTAACTATTCTTGAGCATTCCTATCCTCATCAAGTGAGCAGCAAGAAACGTCAAGCGTCTCTAAAAGCTCATGCAAATTGAAGCATCGCTTTCGGCCACTCGAGTAACAAATCAAGAAAGAAACCCCGAGCGGTCGAGCGCGGCTCACGCCTCAATCAACTCTACCGACGAGCCTTTGTGCCGCAAGAGCCTCTTGCTTCGCCTCTACCAACCTCAAATTCCACTAGGACATGATTGTGTATTCCCATGTACGTGCATTCCCATTTACCTGAGCGTCAGCACATAAAAGGGGCCCCTTCATAACTCCACAATAAGAATGTCTGAAGCACCAACGGTGTCTTAAGATCGACATTCCAAATATGAAAATAAAGAAAATAAGCTCTCTCTGACCGCTCCTCCAATCGCGCACCTCGCTTTTATTACATCCATAAATTCATCATATCCCAACGGCGGCGGCGCTCGCCATTGGCCGCGCGAGCGAGACGACGCTGGGCTCTCCCTCACACCTCCTTCATATTAATATTGAATTTTTCTCGACCCCCGCCCGCCACCCTCGCGGGAGGCTCTATACTCGCTCGCCCCCGTATTGTTGTTATCTTTAATGTTGTGGAAAACGCGTTTTCTTGTGTCGTTAACTTTTATATTGCACGAGTGATACTTTTACGGGTTTGATACATAACTTACGGCAAGGCTTTACACCCCTTCCATTAAACAGAAATTAGTTTCGAACTTGATGGAAACTTTGAAAAGCTCTATCGTCTCACATTACAACACTAAGATTGTAACTTTTTTTATACAAAACTTGACGAAGGTACAATCTTTTTTGAGTTGAAACTTTTTTATATGTTATAATTTAATAAACCTGCTTGCGTAGACTGGGCTCAACTAAGTACTGGTAACTCCAAATTAACTTCTAACCGAGAATTAAGAAGTATCAAAATGTATGGAACTGCAATGTTATTCCAGAGATTTAACGATTAAATTTTTTGGACCGTGCAAAAAGCCCTTAGCCAGTTTAGACTCTTAGTGAAAACAAAGGCACGTGCTTAGATTTTTTTTTTCGGGTTTTTAACTATATCTATCATACCATTAGGTGTGTCCATTTCTCTATCTAAAAAACATTCTTACAAAGTTCCTAAAGTGACCTTAGTTATTATGTTTTGTACCAAAATCAAAACAGAAACAAAGGACGATAAATTAATCACTTTCAAAGGGGTTGGTCTCCCCTTTAATGTTTTCCTTTAGTGCATTGTCTGCTTGCCAAAATTAAAAAAAGGAAATGACCCGTCTACCTTCTCAAATGACAACGACCTCTGGGGACCGTAAACTTTTTGGTTTCAAAACTCGTGTTCCTAAGTATACGTCTCTTTAGATGCATCTTTATTAAAAATATTAAATGATCATAAAGACGCTACATTAACTTGGTAATGACGTTATCAACTTATGTTTGGTTTAATCATCAACGACGTCACTCCGGTTTAAAGCATAACTATGTAAGCGTTAGTAAATGTTAAAATAATTAATACAATATGAGGCAGTGTAAAATTACCATAGTATGTATCCGTTCCTCAAGTGAGCTCATGTTTCTACTTATTGATAGAGGTGATTATGCCACAGTTTGCATCTGTTTTTGTTGTTACTAAAAAGCTTGTGTTTTTAAAATTTATTACTTAATCCCAAAAGTCTTATGCTTTGAATCGATTTCAAACCTAGGCTACATCTACATCTAAACAGTGACATTGACGTTTCGTTTTTTGTGTACTCTTTGGGTATAAAACTACCATCTAATGTTTTTTATTAAAAGGTTACGTTACGTTTTTGTAACTAAAGCTGAATAGTTTTTCTAAACATCATAAAATATAATACCGCAACCAAAATATAAATGAGAAAATTCGGCTGCTTTTTAAGTTCCCTCCCTTATATTCGAAGCTCAAAAGAAATCGCTGGCAATATCTGTCTGAAAAATATATCGGATTGCTTTGTCGCAGCTTTGGAAATCGAAATCTATTTTCCTTCAAATCTAAGTGAATCCCGTGCGGATTGGAAGTGTACCCTTTACCTACCGCCGGGCGAGCCAATTGATATTCCAACAATACAATGTATGAATAAAATATAAACTGAGCTCTATCAGCCGTGTTCTCTGCGAACGCTGCGATCGCCGCGTGCCGTGTTTTGGAGAAATCTTTTGTTATGACAACAAAAGGTTTCGAATACAACATGTGAGTTACTTTATTATTTACTAGACATTCTTTCTGACATTGTATGTAAAGCTCAGCATTCTTTTTTCACAGCTATTTCAACGGAAACACCTACGTGTTTTCTTTATAAATGATGAATAATTAGTTCTTGTGCTTTAACAGCTAACCTTGAGTCAGCCCTTCTTTAGTAAGTATAAAGCGGTGATTCAAAACGTGAGTCGATCCGCGAAGCGAACCCTACGCGCTATTTATTCATACGCTGCAACTTTTGATGTTTAGTTTCAACTTCGTTCATTACAAAGCCAACCTCAATAAACAAAAGGTACATGGGTGCAATGGGTCGGTAGTCGGTATCGTAATTTTCTTTATTGTTCGGAAGCCGGCGCGGGCGGCGGTGGCTACAAATCCGGGATGTTATTCGCGTCCCCTCCTCATTTAGCTGTCGGAGAGTTATTTAATACCGCGAGTGACCCCCGCCTGTGTCTTCCCGAGGCCTAAAGTGGACGTTGGAAATGCATTGCACATTTGCCGGACTTTTAGGTAGGCTCTTACAGATATTAAATATTTAGTCGTGTCATACTTCACGAACAGTATGCGCCCATTTATAAGCGTTTTTTATCGAAGTTTCGACTGCACCAACTAAAAGGATTATTTGTCTTCTCACTACTGCTTTAAGTTTTCTTCTACTAAATCATTTAAACAGTAGTAGGTATCTAATAATTTAGCAAACTAGCGTGCATTTAAATATCGGCAGCACGAACAAGGGGTCAGCGATCATTCCAAAGGTATGTCCTTAAATAACAAAGTCGTACGTAGTGCTATATAGCCGGTACCTTATGAATTAAATATGAGCGCTTTATTCGATTCCGAAGTCCCTCGATATCTGATAATAAAAAAGAAATTTATCGCACACGCCGAAACGCGGCGAGGCGCGGAGCTGGCCGAGTCTCATCGCCCGCTATTTTTTACTGCGTCCTTCCGTCGACAATCACTTCATAGCGACCCCTGTCCGAACGTTCGATGACAGAATTATTTATCAGTTTGAAAAATGACGGGAAATTGAATGTAGTCGCAATGTTTACAACGCATTTTCTGTCGTGTCCTCGGGGGCGCCTTCCCTCGCGTTCCGATGTCCACTTTTCAAAGAGGCCGCTCGGACGAGGGTCGAAAAAGTGTCCCTAGAGTAAAAAATAAAAATATATGTCTACGTATGTATTGTATCGTTACCGAATGTTACACATGTACGGTGGATGACAAAGAAAAAAGTCGCCTCAGATGAAACGGCCGCGCTGCGAGGAGGACCGTTGATATTTTATTCATTTTGTCTCTATAATTGTTTTGCGCTCTGGGACGGCATTACGCTATGACGCAATCTGTTGAGTGACCGAGCCGTGTATAGCCGGCTGCGACGGGGGAGCCGAAATTCTAGTTCGTCTCTCCAATCGCTCCAATTAAGGACGCTTTGCAGAACACGTTTGTTATGACATTGGTCAAACCCATTCATTAACTATAATTTTATTTGAATAGCTGTCTTTATAAAGTTTAGATTTACTGTAAATGTTTATAAACAATAAAACACGTTCATTACAATCACCAGATTACAAATACATATTATGGTAATAGATTTTATTGGTTAAGTTTTATTTTCATAAAACCAAATTAAACCAAAATAATATGAAACTTGATTAGTTTACTAATAGGAAAAACCGGAAATAGATTTCAGTTAATATAAGACACCTAAATACCTATCTATACTTGGGTTTCAATTTAATAAATTAAATCGTGCAGGTAGTTACCCATAGAAGGCAATCCCATAATTAATGCAAGACCAAACGTACATGTGTGTTACATATAAATAAATTCCGTATAGATACTTTATTACCTGCGGCCATTTGCAGTATACATATGTGCGTGTAGGTATATATTATAACACCCATGGCCGGTCGTAAAAATGTTTTATTCACCCCATACGGTGTCGTAAAAGGCGTAATAACGCGAGGAGGCATCGTGGAAGCAATTACCGATCTGTTATAGTTTGTTACAAAGGCGCTTGTTTATTATCCTTTTATTAGCAACTCATTTGCTGAACAAGGACGCCGTTTAATTCAATACGTTTTTATGTCATCAATATCGTTCGGTGAAATTAAATCTCTCGCGAGCTAAATGCGTTAACGGGTCCGTAGTGCTAATCGAAGGTTCTGGCACATTTTGTAAATGAATTTAAAGTAGAATTTACCTTATTAATTCTTATCTAACGCTTAAATATTGCAAGATCTTAGGTATTGGTAATCGAAATTAAGGAAACAAATGTTATTATGAAGTGAAAACCTTATGAAACAGAATCAGAAAAAAATATAAAGAAACTCGTGAATATCTATAGATAGTACAATGTTAAAGCGAAATAAGGTGGCAGGTAACTATAAACCCATCTCCCGCACAACTGAAGGCAGCGATGAAAACTGCGCAACAAATCCTTATCTTCGTTTCAGGTCACGATTCTGCAAAATCGGCGAAAATAAAATCAAACGCGCCGCGCTCAGCTCGTGGAAATGGAAAATGTGATATTGCAAGCTCCCGGCGATGTCATCTCCGAATCATATCCTCCAACCTCCCAAAACCTATCCAGGTAAAAATCTTTAAACTTTTTGAAATTAATTGACACCGATTTGACATAACCATAAATCAACATAAAGCCAGTAAACGTTCAGGATCAGGATTGGAGGAGAAATCCCCTGGCACCCTAATGATATAATCATAACCAAATATCATAAGCCGCCCGCCCAACAAGGAAAAACTGCCGCTTGCACTTATCCGCCCGCCTACAATATCATAACGCGCTGTGATTGGCCGATATGAGTTGATATAATATCATATCGAGCCGGGATTGGTCGAGGCGGTGCGCCGCGCCGCGCGCCCCGCGCCCTTTAATAAAGGTTTGTGCACCGTCGTTATAATAAGTTTTATGTCTGTGAGTTCTCGCATGGTGGCCTCGAAGCTCGATAAATATGTCGGGCGTCTCGGTCTCCCCGCCGGCCGAGTATGAGCGGTAGGAAATGCCGACCGCCGCCCGGATCAATATAATACTCGGCCATATCTGCAGTGGACTGGATCTGCTTGAGACGCGCCCCCGCCCGCCGCCGTTACACAAACAATATAAATCATTTTCCCGGCGGAAGCCGCGAGCGCAGCGGCGCCGCCGGCCAGGCCCTGCGGTCTGAACGTCCCTGTGGTATACTAGTATATAAAATGCGGAAATAAACAGATACCTTAGTTTAAATGCCTCTATTTGATTCATAAGTGTTTTACTAACTTAAAATTGTATTCAATGAAAAGTATCTAAGGGTTGTTGTTTTCACAATTGCGCTTATGTGATAGATAACTACTCATAGACCTCTTAACTGAAAACTTGCGTACAATTGTCATAAACAGTTGTTTAATTTTACGCAATTGTATGGCAACTGCCATAACTTCAGAGCTCTTTTTAGGCCGTCTTATTGGAGAAAGTTGAATCTCGGTTTAGTGATTAATCAAGATTTTTATCTAGCAAGCGACCATTCGTTTTTTATTTCATTTTATTAAAACCGTCTTGCAGGTAAAATATTTATTTGTAAAATAGGCACTTGGACTGAATTATTATTACTATTAACTTATGTGAATAAAATAAGTATATCTACCAGACTAACCGTCATACGACAATTTTAAAACTCGTATTTACTCTCCATTAAATTAGCTAATCATTTCTTTTGGGTATGGTATTTAGTGCTGCGCTGTTATTTCTCTGACGTAAAACAGAGTAGGTACATGTTATCTACTGCACATTGCATCTAGGTTGAGTTAGTGAACCACATAGTGGCGATCTTGGCCAGACCAATAACCTTTCGGTACAATTAAGTGCAATAGAGGGCTCTTGCGATATTCCGCTGTTCTAGGGGCTCTACGCCGTAGCGCTTACTACCGGTTTCTTTTAACACCTTATCGCGTGAATTATGTTAGTGATGTTTTGGGATAAATCGTATCCATTTACTGAAATATGCTGTGAGACGGGATAAATTAACGTTACACGTATAAATAGACTTGATTGCATATGCAAGCAAAAATATTTTTCTCAGACATTGTAAAGTCAAAAACTACTTCAAATTTTACATTCTGTTTTTTTTTACTTTTTTATTTTTTCTTGATTGTTTATTACCTAAACCTCACAACTACCTACAACAACAACTTACTTTGATTTGGGATTAGTAAAATGTCTTGTAGTCTGATCGTAATAACTGTTGCTAGTAGTCCCTATGTGTTCGTATCGAGTGTTGTACTCCTATACCTACAACATAACACCCGACGAGCTCATAGCACTGGGAGCGCAAGAGAAGTTTGCACAATTTATCAAATTGAGTTACTGGGGGGCAATATCGCAGAGCGAACGCAATATTGCAGCGCGTGACCGCGTCTGCAATACGCGCTCAATACATCGGCCGGCGCCGGGCCCGGCACGTCCGCCGCCCCGCCCGCCGGCCCGTCTTCTAGCTGCCCGAGCCCCGGCCCCCACGCCGCCCAACTGACCACCTAGATATTTAGCTAACAATGCCTCGCCGTCCCGCTCCCGCGCCCGCCGACCCCGCGGCTCCGACAGGGATGCCCGCGCTCGCCTTCGGTCATTGCTATATTTATTGGCGACGCTCATAAGTACGCGGGTCAGGTTATAAGTTTCTACGAAATGAATGGCCGAGGCACGTAGGAGGCGAGCGCCGGTCGCCTCTAACAAGAAAGCACCTCCATCAGAACTTGGCAGGGGGCGCCACCACCCCACGGACGCCGTTATATCTAATTAAAAAACAAAAGAATACAGAGCCACTCAGCCTCTTGGCCGCCGCCGCTTCGACTTTTATGCGAAAAATGCAACTACTGACAGCGGCCCTGGCGGGAAATAAAACATTCACTAGGCGACTTATTTATTGCTCTCTACAAAGTTACTGTTCTTCGAAAGTGTCATAGCATAGACCAAGTAACTAACAATACTTAGGTACAGTTTGAGCTTAACTGTTCATTGTTAGTTTTTCATACCTACCAATATGTTAAAAAATTCCTAAATCTAAATGTACATATATCATATTTCCTAAACTACAATCTGAAACTAACCCGTATACATATGAGACTACCGCATGGCATGACATTTTATCTACTCGTACACATATTAAAATGATTGCCCAGCAATCCGTTTGGCAAAATTCTTACCAGAATTATTCAATTTATTTACGTCAAGGAAACAGTTTACTGGAGCGTTCCGGTCCGGGCGTCCGGTGTTGGTGCGGTCTAAATTAATCTTATAAATAAATCATCAGACCCATGTGCTCGCCGGCCGTCACAATTCATGCGGCCCGCTCCTATTACAAATACCATTACGGCGTTCGCAGATGACCGCACCGTTTTATAATGCGAAGGCACCGGCGTCTCCCCGCGCCGCGACGCAGCCTCCGCGCCTCGCCGGCCCTCGGTCGCCCGCTCCCTTGACCATCGACCGACAATTGTAAATGGCACATAAAATAAATGAATGTGCAGCGGGACTCGCCTCTGCAGCAGACAATATAAATTACGAGCGGACGATTATATTCCAGCGGGAATGAAGCGTTTTCTTTCAGATACACTTTACATTCCGGAGAGTTTAGCCCTTACTACGAGACTGCGTCAGTTACTTTTTGACGAATTTTTAGTAAAAAATCGCCGCGGAAGTTTTTTTTGTAGTAGTAATTTTTCGGAGTTCGATTGAAACATTTACTACATTAGTAGTCCACACTACTTTATAGAAAAGTTTGAACCAACTGTGACAAGTACATTGTCTGACTTAGAACTTAAAAACTTAATTGAAATAAATCCCTTAACACAACTTATGAAACAATAAAAGTTTTGTTTTTCTAATTTGGTTTCAGTAAAATTACACACTCCAAAAGTGCCTAGGAATCAATCCCGTATAAATTCTCGTACTCATTTGACGCCTATAAATTGCTGGGCAGTATAATATTTTAGGATTTGTCAAAAAGCGATATGACTTCAAAACAATATTATCAATATTATCATAAAAGATCAAAAATACTTCTGCGTAAGTAGGTGTCCGGAATTATGAGTTAGATTTAAGTCGAGTGAGAAAATGAAAATGTTATAGGGTATGAAAATACGATGAAATGGTTTGAGAAAAGGTAGGTAGTGCTCAGCTTTCTTTTTTTTCGTCTTGGCGGGGATACTACCGTGCCCCCAGATTCGAAACATCAAAAGTACCTATCATTTACCATGACCAAAATCTGTTAAGAAAGGATTTGATATTGATACACATTTTGTGTCACTTGTAGACAAAGAATGTTTTATTACGGAATAACACGAAAAATTTACAAATCGTCGTAAAACTAATTTCATTAAGGCCAAGTCGTAATATGTAAGCCCCAGTAGCAATGGAAGAGCTAATGGGAAATTTCCAATAACATCTCATTGATCGTAGTAAGTGAAATTTATGGTATAATTAGGGCGGTGGATCGCTCGCTGAGCACATAAAGTCGGTGCCCCTTGGCAGGCGCAGGCGCTTTGTTCTACAGGAGAAGTTTGAAAGGACGCTTTGGAAAAATTGGTTAAATTCTAAGCATGCTCATTCAATCAATAAGTTGTTCTTTACAAGAAAGAACTGGTAATATTGCAATTTTCAATTTTTTATCTCTTTGTCTATAATTTACGCGGCATGATCAATGGCAATATTCAGTATTGCCACTCTGCTAATATAATTTGTACGCATAACTATTTTAACTAACAAGATAAAGAATTCATTATCTGTTGATAAATATTTTTTGTCATATTTTATTTATTATTATAGCTGGTAAAAGTTATTATTGACTATTGAGTGATGTGAATTTTTTAAAAGAGAGGAGTCGTAAAAGATCATAATCAATAATCTTTCATATTTATTTGGCTCTTATTGCAGGTAGGTAGGGTAGACCGGGGGCAATAGTACCACGGGTCAATAGTAACATCGTCGATATTTCTAACCCTATAACATTCTAAGCATGACTATGTGCGTGCCTACGTGCGTTGAGTGTGTCCCGACCTGCCCACCAGTCGGCGGCGCAGTGCCGTGCAGAATGAACATGCTAGACACCTATTTTTGTTTTCGCACAACCAAAGTAAATAATTCCGTTGATTGTTTTGGCTTATAGTTTCCCCAATATAGCTGTTAGTCTAATATTTTTACTCAATTATGATGCTACGGTTATCAATGCTTGAATCAAGTAATGGTTTGGTTATCAGGTAATAAGAACGGCTGAGATATTTGAATGTAAGTAATTTGAAATGATTTGAGGGCAATAGTACCAGCACAGCCGGGGTCAATTGTAACGTTACATTTGACCCCGTGGTACAAATGACCCCAAATAATATTTTTATATTATCAAAGTTAGCTGACGTTTTAAGGTGAATCTAATGTTGTATACCTAACTAACTAAAATTGGTTGAGCCATTGATTAGTTACTTCCATTTTCTATATTTTTATCGTATATTATGAGCTGCTTTTGAAGTTGCTATAGTATTGTGATTTTACACTGTAAAGTATTGTTAAATTCGAGAAATGGGGTCCATTGTACCAGGGGTCAATTGTAACTGTATGCAATTTTGCGATACTAGTTTTGTATTGAATTGTATTGGTTTACGTAGTTTTACAGGCCAGAAAATTATGCCTAGAAAATTTAGAAGCCATGTTATTTCATAAAAACGATTAATTTAACTGTAGAAACTGAGATAACTTGAATATAAATTTCTTAGACTTGAGTAATTATATTTTTACTGAAAATGTAGATCCTCATTGCTGATACTGGTACAACTGTTTAGACTGATTAAATTCAAGAAATAAATATTGAAATTGTTAATATTTTGATATAAATGTATGTTTTATTCACTTCGGAAATTGTGGTACAAATGACCCGTAGTAGGGGTCAATAGTAGCAGTGGGAATCACTGAACAAAAACTCGATTATACGCTAAACTGTTATGTTCTAGTAAAAAATAATATCAAAAACGTATAAACAATGAACCTGGCATGTCATACGTTGATGTAGTTTTTCTTAGAAATGTTCAGATTCTGTGCTATGCGCCGTTATTTGCAAAGTGTTACTATTGCCCCCGGTCTACCCTACTTATAAAATTTCAGATACTATTTAGGCACGGATTAAAACAATTTAGAGCCACACAGTTGTCCCAAAAAATGAATCCTACCTCTGCATTGCTTTTTTCTTAAAAGTTTAACCCATTCTAATCTAAAATATTACGTTTTTAATTCTTTTGAATAGCATTTAAAGCTGTCGTTATCCATTTGATTCGAGCTCTCTCACTGTCTTAGTCAAACCTCATTAGTTGTTTGTTAGTAAAGCTCTTGGCAACATAAACTAAACTTGACTAAACCACACTAATAATGTCGCAACATACAGGGGACTTCGAACTGGGTGCAAGCGGAGCAAACCAACAGCTACTTTGACAAGTTGCCATTGTCAATACAATAACAATTCGCTGTTGAATGGAATTAAATGTAAAATTATAATACTTACTCAACACGAATGTGCAATTTTTTAGGGTTCCGTAGCCAAATGGCAAAAATGGAACCCTTATAGATTCGTCATGTCTGTCTGTCTGTCCGTCCGTATGTCACAGTCACTTTTTTCCGAAACTATAAAGCTATACTGTTAAAACTTGGTAAGTAGATGTATTCTGTGAACCGCATTAAGATTTTCATAGAAAAATAGAAAAAAAATCAAATAATTTTGTGGCTCCCCAAACTGCAACTCGAAAAATTTTTTTTCATCAAACCCATACGTGTGTGGATCTATGGATATCGAGGTTTCTAATATTATTTTTTTCTAAACTGAATAGTTTGCGCAAGAGACACTTCCAAAGTGGTAAAATGTGTGTCGTCGTCGTCGTCCCCCCCCCCCCGTAACTTCTAAAATAAGAGAATGATAAAACTAAAAAAATATAAATCGTACATTACCATGCAAACTTCCACCCAAAATTGTTTGAACGAGATCTAGTAATAAGTAGTTTTTTTGACGTGACAACGTCTTATAAATTGGTTTGCCGGGTGACACTTCAAGAAACTGCGTTACGCTCCGCTCACGTTATGCGCTCACAATGAGAGCGAGTGAGAGGCACGCGGGCATGGTTAGCCCGCCTAAGAGCGAGAGAGACAGACATAAAAAGTGAAAGGCACGCGTCCCTTCCACTCGAGCACAGTTAGCCCGCCTAAGAGCGAGAGAGACAGAGCGAGAGAGAGAGAGTGAGAGAGATAGGCATACACACCGGTTCATGTCTTGCGCTTCTATTTCGATTTAGATTCTTTGTATAAATTAATGTATTAAATATAATTCTTTGTATAAATAAATGTTTTAAATTGTTACTATTATTTCATCCTTCTTCCTACTATACGAATGAATATTCACATTAAAATTATTTTACAACTCAAAGTCGTTGTCACGTAAAACTTTCGCCCGTATACCGACTTTACAGGCAACCAATTTTTTTTATTTAATGTTTATTTGTCTATACATATAATAACCAATATAAAATGACCTCACACTGCCTACATTTTTTTATTTAAGAATTTGTACGGAACCCTCAGTGCGCGACTCCGACTCGCACTTGGCCGGTTTTTTTTAACTATTCTTTTTTAATTTTTATCCTCCATTTTGTAAGCCAGTGGCAGTAATTTAACGAAACATATTTGGTCAATTGGTACTGCGGATCATAGACCAGTTTTTTATATGAACCAATCCTATAAGACAATGGGTGTATTTGTGCTTGTTATAGAACTGAGAATCAATAAAACACTAAAGACAGCATTTATTTTGTCCAACACCAAACCATCTTCCTGTTTCCCTATGTAATTGTAATTACGGCACCGCATTAGTAGTTAGTAACAACCAGTAAAGGAAATAATGGAAAGCGGCGAAAAACTTTACTTTCAGTCACGCCACTCTTCCACATTAGCCGGCGTTTACATTAACGTAACTAGATAGCACAAATTACTTTTATACATGAACATTGAGAAAACCACGGAGACTAATCACGAACAGAATGAGTCATTCGATATCGCAGACCAGTCATTTGGTCAGTGTCGCAAAACTAATGACACATAATGACGGCCGGGTAACGGTTGGGGGTGTAGCTCGCCCAGTGGGCCGCCGTAACCAGGTTTGTGTAACTGAGGCTTTAAGTATAGGTGTTAGGGTTTAGGTGGTCTGCAGGAGCATCAGTCAAGGTTTGTTGGCTGCGTGGGTGGTCTTGCCGGTCGCTGCATCGCACCTGACCAGAGTCCGGCTAATTGCCTCTCCCCCGCACAATATGAGCTGTTATTGGATTCACATTGACATTGGCGTATTCGTAAGAAGTTTTCTTTTCGTATTCGTAAGAAGTTTTCTGGGGTTTACTCAAAAGTACTGCAGTGTTATTAAAGGTATTCCACTAACTCAATAGCCCCAAAACTGTTAGTTTTATAATTGAATCTTTGCCTGTACACTTGTGTACGATAATGTGAGAAACAGTTTACTTAGTCAATGTATTTAAATTTAAATGCGGTTTATCGTAGACGAAGTACAAAATAGGTACCTATACAAACTAAAAATGATAGCAAACTAAAATTAAAAATAAAAACTGTCTCCTGTTGTATAGTCAAGGCCACTAATATGTACCTTATATTTAGACTACAAAGTCAACTTTTTAAGCCTGGTGAAAAGGTTTCAAATTACAAATCTTTGCATTCAACATTTTTTTACCTTGACTGTACATTTTTTGTTCAAAGAGCGCTAACGTTTCAAGACCGACGACGTTTTCCAACAACTTTACAAAAACCCTATTGATACTTTGTTTCTCTTTATCATCAGGATCATCACAGACCTCGTTCCAGCCGCTCGTCATTGAGCACAGTTCCTGAGCACGTGCGCAGGCCCCCGCCTCCAGGGTTGCCATAGTTTTAACAATTACCTACGATAAACGATATAAAACGTATTAGGTACCCTACGCGAAAGTACGATAATTTACTGTCCTCCTCTTAGAGAAGAAATACACTTTCAGAAATTACAGGCTCAGTTTAGTGCGGAACCATTGACAGTGCTTTCGTCAATGTTTTAGTTTTGACTAGCTGTTGTCCGCTACTTTGTCTGCAAATAATTCGTTTATCAATGTCCCGCGGGAACTACGCAATTTTTCCGGATAAAAAGAACTTAGCCTATGTGTTATTCCAGCCAGACTATAATGTATGTATGTTCCAAATTTTATCATGATCTGTTTAGCCTTACTGGCGTGAAAGATTAACAAACATCCATACATACATCCATACTCACAAACGTTCGCATTTATAATATTAGTAGGAAGTAGGATGAACAATTTTTATTTTATATTTTTTCATGTCGTACCTACAATTCATCAGGACAATTTTTGGATTTTGATGCGATAAATTCACTCTCACTCGTCTAGCATCCCTGCCTCGCCTCTTGCTCTGGATATGCGCGCGCGCCGAGAAAATTGCCAGCAGACCGTTAGGACGACTCATTGAACATTCATTATCTCACTACTTTACTTTCATATCGATTTCTAATTAACTATATGTAGGTTGTGGCTTGATACCTCGTGATCGGATTCAGGAAGCAATTTCCCGGGATTTAAGTTCGTTATCTTAACATGGATGTGACTTACAATCCCGCGCTTTTTGTTACTTACCTTTATAAAGCTTTAGATAAGCTCGATTAAGTCAGTCGCATATACCTTAGTCAAGTTGCACTTGAAAATAACTCATCATTTTGGAATGTAGAGGGGTTGTTTACGCATTTCTTATCATTCTAGCAAACGCCAGTGATATTAACTAGTTACTTGGTTGTTTAAAAAAGCAGACTGTATGTCATGTTATGTATGTATGTACTTATTTCGTAAAGATTTTTATTGTTGTGGTTAAGTACCACACTGCCAAAGAATATATAACGCTGCGCTGCTGGGCCTTAGCGCAATATGTATCTTTAACACTTCAAGGTAAGCTAGCTTACAAAATTTTCACAAATACCTACTTAAAATCTGAATGTACATAGTACTTACCTACCTATTCGAGAAAACTATTTGAATATGCCTGTTTAAGGATTAGTACATATTATTGTAAGGGTATAATAATAACAATTTTGATATGGAGAATAGCTCTAAACTATCACAAAAAACACACGCGGACGAAGTCGCGGGCTACAGCTAGTAAAGAAATAAAAGTATTTAAATGACCTAACTGTAACCATTATAGATTAGCGAATATTTTCATTTTGTTTCGTTAATTATTATTGATAACCAATTTCCAAAAATCCCGGGAAGCCCGAGTCACATCCATTATAAGCATAACGTTTGAAGTCGTTCACCCCAAATGGCATCCGTGATCCGATCACATATCATATTTATATATAGTACTACTGATTGGTAGAGTTAAATATAAAATTTATACTATCGAATCCGGGAGTATAAATTAACTACAAAATTAATTAAAATTATTTCTTAACGTTTTTGCATGGAAAGATCGTATAGTATAATATACTAAAGCAAAAATTGTATTAATTAAGTCCTCTAAAATGAAATTAGCATCTTCCTTTTTCTATTTTGAAAGATTTTCTTTTTCTGTCTTTGTCTGGACCTCGATATTTGAATCCAATCTTGCGAGCGGATTTCTGCGAGTATACCGTTTCCTGAAATTTTGAAGTTATGCAGTAGGTACCTAGGTACAACAAATAGATTTCATTTGATATTAAATCAAAAAATTATAATTACTTTTGCTCCGATAATCTGAGCATTCTTATCTTATATATTTAAACGTGCTGATTTTGTCGTGTTTATTTTGCGGACCTCGAAAATGGCTCTAACCATTTCTATGAATTTTGCTATGTAAGAGGTTTTAAGGTGAAAAATCTATTTAGTTAACTAACGCATTCGATATGAGAATATAAGGTAGAGACAAGTAAATTGATCAAATTCCTACACAAATGTACATTAGAAAGTGAAATTTACTGTTATTGATTTGAAATGCACAAATGATTGCAATAATTTCATTACAGTGGACGGCGCGTGCGTCAGCTTTCACTTGGTTGCACTTTTGTACAAGCCAATATCACATCTGCTATATATGCTACATTATATGTATCCAAAAATTACATCATTCGTATTTTATTGATATCGAATAGAATAGTTTGCTTCTATGCCACGTAAAGTGAGAGCCCTAATCATAAAACCAGAAAAATAAAATTGATTCACTTTTATTTCTTGACGAACGTAGTAAAAGTAGAGGTTAGAGTTGGTAGAGGTAGAACTTACAGCTTGCTTTATCAAGACATTTTTTTTAATTAAATTTATTAAATAAAAAGATTTTCCAAACATAAAAACCATCGAACAAAATATCCTTATGAAAATTTTTTTTAACTGTAACTTAAGTACTAAGAATTACAAAAGTACAAAGCGTCTAGATTTGCGTTAAACAGCAGAAAGTAACTCCAAAATTAATTACAAAATACCAACTTCATTTTGTCTAAAAACATGCCTAGTTTTCACTAACACTATTCTCGGTGAATTTAGTTTTCTCTTGATTACAATGAAGGCCAGTTATTTCCAATTGTACAGGCATTCAATATTTCATGCGCCGCACGCCACTCGCTGCACATAGGATTTATAATGTTGTCATGTCACTTGACATGCGCACCCGTGGATGCGTTACTAAATAGTGGAATAGGTACTATTAACAACCACCACTAATTAGCTTTAAACATCTTGTCTAATGTGCAATTAATTTTTTTTTAATGAAACCTAGGTACATCCGTTTTAGATGGTATGTTTTACGCAACCATCGACCGTGATGATTAGGTTAGAACCTAACCGTTAGATCATATAATGTAGGTGTACCTTACCTACGTACCTCTTAATCTATTTTTTTACTATACAACAAGGAAGACAAACAAGCAATTAGGTCACCTGATGAGAAGTGAGCACCATCACCCATGGACACCGACAACACCAGAGGATTACAGATGCGTTGCCAGAGGGCTAAGTTGGAATACATTTTGTGCCAGTCAATTCGCCGGTTATCTTTCTCTCCACGTTAGAACGCAGCAACGCAAGCACTGCTGCTTTGTGGCAGAATCAGCGAGTAAAGATGGTGGTAGCAATCCGGACGGGCTTTACTTGGTCTTAACATAGGTATGCTTTTATAGCCAACAGTTAAAATCGTTTTTCAACAATAAGTAAGTTACCTAAGTAAGTTAGATCTGATATTTGCACAAAGACGAACTTAACTTATGAGATGAATCAAGATTGATTAACTACCTTTTTATCAAACGTAGCATAAAAAACAAATTTAGCAAGGTTAAAGGTTGATCTAAGAGGTTTTATTTCGTAATGTATAATGTGCTGTGTAGGACACGTGAACCCAAACTTGTTTTATTAGAAAAATCTTGTAGAAAGTAAAAAAATACCTAACAACACAGTAGACCACTTTTATATAGGCCTTAGACGTTGCCAGGCGTCCGGATAAACCCGGACTTATTTAGGCTTTTTGATGGCGCGTCCGGCCAAAAAAAACGGTGTCCGGCTTGTCCAGCTTCTGTTAGGCTTGATTTTACATAAAAAAATTGTCGTACCTACCTAATAATACAGAGACATCACATTCTCAATAGGGTTCATCTAGGGTGTCCGGCTGTAAGATATGGCGACCTGGCAACCCTAGCCTTAGGGAAGTTGTATGAAAAATGATATGTGGTTTGCTCATCGGTATATTAATGCACATGTGCTAAAAACCTAACTCGCTCAACGCAACCTAACGAAACCCTTTAAATTCCCGGGCAAGTAACAAGCGACTGGATTATCAAATTAATTGCGAAGGTTAAAATATCCGTTGAAATAAGGTCGTGTGTATCAGTCATGTGTGGAGGCGGGCGCGGGTCGACGGACGTGTGCCGGGCTAGAAATGAAATTGATGAACTTTTCTCTAGCAATAATGGCTTTGGCACGTACCAACATAATTCCCGGCAAAACTTCCTCACAGACCCGCCCCGCAGTTACAGGGTTGGTACGCTCGCATTGCTCCGCTAATTTTATTTTAAAACTACATTAGTTAGGTAGGTGAACAAAATTTAGAAACTCGGGATTGTACTGTGTATTTCAGTTATAACTTTTGGCGATGCAGTTTAATATGCTGAGAGAAGCAACATGCCAAATGTAACACTTTCGGCGCTATTTGGAATCCATTTGTAAATTTTGTAGTGTTTACTCGTAATTGTTTTTCATTCTTGTGTCTATGTCGAATTTGTACCAAAAGTAAATGTGTCGGATATCGGAGGTGGTAAATAAGTAAACAAGTGTGTAACAAGTGTGTGGACCTAATAAGTGTTTAGCGAAATTAAGTCTTACTTCATGATTCAGAAACAAGCTGAGACCAATACACTAAGTACATAACGACGGTGTTCTTCAAACGACGAAGTGAGGCTGGTTTAAACTACGCCTTGTCGGATACACACAGTGCATCGAAACTTTGCCAAGACAACACTCAGCGGCATATTTAGCGGAACACAAAAAAGTGTAGGTAACTATTTTTGATTTTTTCTGATCAAGCATTGAGTAGGTATGCGTTTTGCTAACTTTTTTTTGTGCTCCGCTAAATATGTCGCTGAGTATACATAAGTACTTAGTTGAGCTTCGCACACGCGCAGGAGCCGAGGTATAGTTTAAGCGGCTTCGCTATCCCTTTAGAATAAGTCAGTCGCTATATTACATCTTAGGATACGAGTAACATTTAGCAATCTCGCAGTAGTAACATATTAGACTATCCCAACATCCTTTTGTAAATCTGCCAGACTTAAATCACGTTTGTGTTGTCTGTCTAATAACCAATAAAAATGCTTAATATAAAACGCTCCAGCCCTGATCCAAAGGACAGCGGCCGGCGGAGGCGGGCGAAGAAGGGAGCGCACATCCAATATAAGAAGAGAACAAAATAGGTTTATGTCGGATACTTTGACCATTCGCCCGTAAAGTAACTTCGCTCGCTGCGAGTGACGCCCGTAGCCTCATATCCGCCTCACGTGCGCGGATTCTGACTTATGTACACATAACATGAACCAAATGATGATACCTTTTAAATCCTTCTTAACCGTAAGGTGCAACTTTTGGTTTGATTGAGACTGATGTCACTCATTAAAAAAAACTCACTGTGCCGATTGCTGCGCTTAGATTGACTGACCCGAGATCAAGTGGCCACCTAGAGTTGCCTAATAAGAGCGAAGGACATTATGATCGGCGTTTCATCTCTGTTCATCATTTTAGTCATTGCGTGATAGTGAATGAAACTCACAAATTTAATGTGTAATTAATTCTAATTGAAATGGCTTTGTTGCATGTTGTTAAAGGAAAAATTGACACCTAAATAATGTGCTAGTTAATATGTGACAAATCGCTAATATTTCGCAGAATTGAATAACCTCTAACTCTATTGCTTACAATTGCTATATTCATGTGGCTAACGAGCGTAGTTTAAGAAAAATACTTTCCCATATGCTATTTCCTAGTTTGGAAAAAAGTACCTACCCACTCCAACTTTCCACGTAGGTTTTACCATAGGAAACTTATTTAATACATCTAATAGTTACGTCGAATTTCCAGTGACATTTTATACACCCATGACCATTTGTTCTGAGACACATAGGTACCTATGTACTTAGATAATTTTAAAGCGTAGGTACCTAACTTAATTAATTTACTCATCCGTCATTAAGCAGCACTGCTAAAATGGTTGTCTCGAGTCACTCAGACGGCGTCCGACTCAATTTGAGGCGCAGATAGACATCAAATATTAAAGCAGGCGACTATAAAGCACCCGTCTCTTACATACACTTGTAGTTGGAAAAGGACAGCTTAGGTGCATTATGTGTGATAAGCAATAATGTGCTGGGAATTTGCGTTGGCAGCAGGTTATATTAGTTGACGGCAATGCCGGACGGGTCCTGTATGCTCCTGGGACTCGGGACTGTCACCTGGCGCGTGCTGTCAATGGATATATATATCTCTACACAATAGGTAATTATTAATGTTACCTATATCGAGTCCACTGTTGGTCCACCCATTAGTACCTACACTCGACGCTAGACGTCAAAGCCTAAAGTTCATAAAAATTGTAGATAAGCAACCAAATAGCCTTACAAACTAACTAATAAAGTACCTAAGTATTATATTTTGGCATTTTTAATCACAAAAGTGCAATAAATCCGATATCAATATTAATGCTTCGGCGACTGAGGTTTATTCAGTGCTTGCAAAATCGGAAAATCGTATTTAGCCATAAAACCTGTATTAGATCTGTTTCACCCCTAAAGGCCCCAAAATAACAACTTTCATTGAAATCGGAAGTGCCATTTACGAGATCTCAACAACATCACAACATAGGTAAGTAGATATTATACGAATATTATACGAGGCCTCTTAATCTTATTTCTATTATACAGATATTATTATATATACGTGAAAGTTGGTTTGAAAAAGAACGCAAAATTGTCAAATCAAATATGGCAGACACTTGCTCGTATATAAAATTCAATACTCTATTCCTGCTCAAGGTCTTTTACCTTATTTCTAATTTCAAAACTATTCAAACGCGAAGTAAACTTTCATTGGGCCGCTCCGACACCGGCTGCCAGCGCACCGCTTAATCAGCGCTGGACCGCCCGCCCTATATTTGCGTATGCAAAGAGACGCCAGCCGCATTAACGATGCCATATAGCCAGCGTAGCGTGCAGCGATTGGGCAAACACATATCTGCATTATAAACAGCAGTCCGGGCGCACAAACGCGCTCTGTGGTCGGCCTTTACCGGCGCTAGACTAATCAACGAGCTGACCTTCCGCAGTCGAACAACGCCGCACCACACTCCGCTGCAGCTCTCGCTGGAAAACATCCACCTCGCCGGCTCCACTCGTCTGCTCATTTGTAATTAGCTAGTTTAGTTTACGCATCGACTACACACCCGTTGGAAATACGGTCCTGCGGCAAACAAACGGTCCTAACCTTCGCATTGAATATGTAAGCGAATTCAAAAGCCAACCTAGCGTGTAAAGCAATAAATTGCTCTACCTCGATATGCAATAAGGCATAAAAGATCATAACAAGCTACGTGCTTGAACAGCACGCGTGCATGTGCAGTGGATCGATTAAAACTTTCTACTTTCCACGTTCGTACCCAGTGCACCCATATTAACGGAAAATCTCGACACATTTCTCGGGCTCTTCTCCACTAGACCGAATAAAGAAAGCGGGTTAATGCAACAAATTAAAGCACTGGCGTCATCCGGGATCTTTGGTTATCATAAAACACGGGGAAGCCGGCTATGCAGCTATAAGCCATTCCTTTGGGTCGGATACCGGCAGTGCATTTTTAAAATTACGTATTTATGTTTTTATAAATACTAAGCACCTTTTACAATTAGCAACAACGGAATGCCCCATATTTGTACGGGTCTGTTATCGCTCTAACTAGGCATGCCTTTCTACGGTTAAGACACTAACTGTCAATTTACGCGCTCATTACTAGAAATTAGATAAGTTTGATTTTAGACGTCTTTTACTTTTCTTTTTTTTTTGACGTCTTATACTTTTCTGCGCGTTTGCAAATAATATTACATCAAATTCGCTGGAAAATGAAACCATATTCAGTGTCATGTTTCTTTTTATTATCTCTTACATCACTTCTGTAATTTAATTTTAAACATACATCCGTAGTCACGAATAAATAAATTACATTAAATAATTTATTGACATAGATTTGACAACAAGAGCGAACGAGCAACTCGTCAAGTAGGGTGTCCACAGCATGGACGGTACTTTGGTTTGAGGTTGTTTGTGTATGATGCGAAGGCACGGCGGCGGGCGGAGGGCGAGGCGGCGCGGGCGCAGGGCGCTGCGGCGGCGCCTACGCGCTGGCGGCGGTCGCGGGAGTCGTCTGCTCCGCGTAGTACCGGTATGGATCCACCGCGCTAGCTGGTGCTGGCCTCACCACATACAGATTGCGCCTTCGAATTAAAGACTAGAATTGAAATGTTGAGGGTTAAAAACTTGATAACATTAAATACAAATAAAACAAGCGATACCTACCTATATAAAAAAGCTTGAAACTTTAAAGCAACCCATTTAAAAGGTTTAAGTAGGTAAGTACCACAAAAGTCTCATCAATCTTCATTTCGTCTTTTAATTTTTACTTAGAAACATTCTAAATTAGAACCGTAAGTAAATGTTTTATAGTTGCCTCACCTATGGTGTCCATCAGCATGGACCTGGAAGGTGGTCTCGCCAGGGGCACCGTCGTGGCTGAACAGTTTCTTCAGCGCGATGATACCGGCGATGGTCAGCGCGACCTTGCTGGCGATCAGAGCCTTGCCCGCGATCGCGGCCAGCGTCTTCAAGGCGATGCCTCCCACCACGCTCACGGTGGTGAAGATACCCAGCAGCAGGTAAGGGAGCACTTTCTTGCCTGAGTTTAAATAACGAAAGGATGTAGAAATAGTAATTTATTATTAGTAAAATTAATATTGGAATAACCGGTAGGTATCTATCACACACGGAATGAAATACTGACCTCTGCCTCTGCCTTCCGAAGCCAAATCCATTGAGATGGTGTGCGAGTTCATCAATTGCTCGAATTTTGTACGCAGAGCCATATCAAGCTTGTCTTCCGTGGACATGCCAGGGAAGAAGCGGGGCTCCGCGACCGCGGCGGGAGCATCAGCCTGCTTCACCAGGGAGAGCCCGTCAGCAAGCTGTACGCTTTCCTGTACAATCAACAAAACATTACATTACACTATTCATGACACACATCACCAATATCTTGAACACTTCATTTCACTGGCTTCACCTGTTCTACGGCCCGTGTGAGAGCGCTAAGGGCTTTACCCTTCAAGCACATCGTCAAGTGCTTTTGCGCACTGCAGTCGTCATAAACTTTCTGCAGAACGGCGAATTCCGCTGAAGGCCACCACGAGCTCTCTTCAGCTCGTCCACTGTCGATTTCGTTTTGTTTATAATCCTCCAAATCCATCCTTCGGGATCTACGAGGACCGTGAACATGGCCGGAAGCGACGACCACACAAATAACAGACACGACGGCTATCCGGAAAGCGGTGCACATTTTGTTTTTTATTATTTGTCACACACTGCACTAACAACTAAAATCAACGTAGACGAGGGTGGTCTACTTGCAACTGACGTTCGGAGGAGCGGGCGCGAGCTTATAACCGTGCACCACTTGGCCGTCGGGCACCACCAAACATCCGCCATTCCGCACCAATTCTCCCGCACGCGTACTTACGTAACTGAACTTGAAAATGATCGAGAAATATTTTCCAAGTGAATTTCTCCAATAAAATGCTTGGCAAAAAGCAAGACTTGTATGTTCCACCGATTTTGTTGCGTGTGGTAGTCAGCTTCGAGTGTGTGCGAACAACATAATTACGGGTGGGTTTGCGTGCACTACCAGGACCATTCAATCCCTCGTTTCACTCACGGACGACCGATTTCAGCGTTTTACTTGCGAGTTCGCCGATATCGGTGAATAGCATTTCGGACTTTAGCATGCGCACATTGCGCACGCGCGGCGTAAAAAGTGTTTCCGCCGGCAGCGGCGCTCGGTGGCGCCGCCGCTCTAAATTGCAGAAACCGTAAAAATCGCAACTTACGTATGAGGAAATATATCTGTTATCGACTGAAAGAAAGTAAAAGCTATAAGGTATCGAACCGTGTCGGTTACTTTACCCATTACTAATACTAACGCGTTGTCGTTAAGCTGTGCACGCCTACTTACCCACACGGTTTGCCGCAAGAAGTACGAGCTAAGTACCAGAACCTATTTATTAGATTATTATTATTATTATAGTATAGTTGGAAATACGACCTGATATCTTGCCTTGTGGTTAAAGAACCTGACTACATCGTTTTGTTCTCAAATATTGGATGTTTGACGTATTGACGTGTAGCGGAAGAGGGAGCGGACAGGGAATTCATAGGTCCTGAACCGGTACTTCCAATCTCAGGACACGTCACCAAGGGAATAATCGAGAGATTAAAGGAGCAAGAGGCAAACAGAGAGTGGATCCAGGCTGCAGGATGCAGACTGTGAGGATGGGCGTTAGGAGGTGACTGATAATGCCGAGTTCAGAGTTAATACTATCCTTTATTATAATATAGACTTACGCTTATATAGTAACATACTGGGAGAGTGTGTGTGGCACACTACACCTCCCCCCTTGAAAAAGAAAAAAAATAGGTACACAATTTATTTTACACTTAAAAAAAACATCTTTAAAAGTTAAAAAAAAAATCTTATAACTTACAGCAAAAACATTAAAATAAAATCTCTAAGTACTAACAATTATTTGCTAATGTCTAAATTTGCACGCTTTGTTGACGAGATACAAATGAAAGTTAATACATGACGCATTTGTTTGTTTCGTTACCTATTTAGTTTGGATATAATATGTGTCACTCTTAAAAAAAAATGATATCTTTCAGTTATTGTTGACTTACTATATTTGTTCAAAAATTCGCTTAATATGTTACTGTATTTCATATCTTCTTAACTTCAGACTCTTTCATTACATATTTATCTTCGTTTCAATGCCTAGTGGCCTTTCTTTCAATCTATTCTTTTATACACTTAAACTTTTATAATTTCTTTATCTTTCTTCAATAATACTTCTCCTTAGTGAACAACTTTGGCTTCACTTTTTGGCATGGTGCACACTACACATATTATTTATATGGTCGGCCGACCTTATTTCACATAGGTATTTATTTATTTATTCAGGATACAGGTATTTTTTTATTTACTTTCGTGCGCGCACATACATTAACCATTTATATATAATACACAGGCAGTTCATTTAACACTTCCATACTTAATTTGCATTCCTTGTGTCCAAGAGTCCCCACGAGTGATAGCTCGACCGCCTCATGGTCGAAGTTCAAGGATTTCCTACCTGCCCTGTATCCTGGGTGCACCTTGCTACCAGCTCGCTCAACAGCGCATCTCGTGCTATACTGTTGATAACGACTGATATTTTCCTACTATATTATTCTTACGCAACCCATTACATTAATTCTCATTCATTTTTGTTTCTTGCCATACTTAAACTTTTCCTGTCTAACTCTATGCATATTTCACTCTTCACAATCCAATCCAAAATACTAACATTTCCATTTAATTCTCAATCAAATCATTTCATCTGCAATCATTAAAATTCAAATCATCAGAAATACTAACCTTAACTGTAATCTTTACATACAAAATCCTTAAAATTTTGACTGACTACATTTTCAAATTTACCTATTTTTTCTAATAATTTGAAATGGCAGCTGGATGATCAGTCCAACGGCAATGACAAATTATTTTCTAATCATCCTTATTATTCATCTGCAGTTAAATAAAAGGGACAATTTGTGTTTTATCAAAATTTCTGCAAAATAAAACAAATCTTTAAAAAAAACAATCCATAAAATCCAGCTTTCATACTATCGTTTCCTACTCATCTCCAAACTTTCTATAAAAAAATCATCACAAAAATTCCATAATAATTAATATCTACTTCCGATCATTCAATATAATTCTAAACCATTTCATTACTCAATAATATTAATGTCGTTTAAAGAGCGCACAGTACCTGTCTTACCTAAAGAAATTTGATCTGTAATAACAGACGCGGCATACCAATCCTTTTCTGGTGACCTGTATGAGATCATCCTACTTATAAACGTGTGAATCTAAACAATGCATTGCAATCTATTTTTAGATTGTGGACATAAAATTAAGTTTTAAAATCAAAATATTCATTATCTATTAAAATTGCATTAAGTATTTCACTTTTAAATTCATCTGTAGTTAATTATTGTAAAAAAAAAACATTACCTTGCTAAATGCTTTTAAAAGAAATGCGCAATTCGTCAACATTTTGGACTAAAAAAAAAACAATCTCGTCAACAAGCGGCACTTACCTAAGTACACATAACTGAAAATACAAAACATTTTAATAATTAATTAATAACTGTTATTTAATAAAAAAATGATTAATTTAAATCAAATTAAACCTAAAACTCTGTTTTGTTATTGCTATCCTGGTCCATCTTGTCCATCTTCTATCACCCTGCTGCATACTCATCCATACCAAAACGACACCATCAACTCCCTGCTGCTCTCACAACTCCATCACCTTTCTCATCCATGACACCATCTACTACCCTGCAGCATCTTGATGTTTTCCTCCTCTTATCTTCTCGGCTCCAACTACTCCCAGCAGCTTTCTTTAACCTCCATGTTTTCTTTCAATTATTTATTTCAAATTACTTGTTTTTCATTTTCGTCTTCTTTTATTTCATTCGTCTTCTTTTGTTTCTGTGTTTTTTCAGTATTTCTTAATCTCAGTTTCTTCTTTTTGTATAAATTTCGTCTACTTTTAAACACGTTTGTAGTAATTATATCATTTATTTTTATAAGTATCGTACGTTATAATATTATTATTAATCTTAATTATTTTTATTCAGTGTCTATTTCACAATTCACTTCCCACTTCACTTTGTTCTTCTTATTTAAACTTAAAGTATTTATTGTCTTTTTATTAAACTGGTCGGCGCAGCGCGCCGCCAGTGCAGCGCCAAGGCCGCACTGGCAGGGTCGCCTTGTGAGGATGGGCGTTGGGAGGTGACTGAATAGTCCGAGTTTAGAGTAAATACTATCCTTTATTATAATATAGACTTACGCTTATATAGTAACATACTGGGAGAGTGTGTGTGGCACACTACAGACAATCGAAGATGATGCTGAAAGCCATAAACCGCAGAAGAACTAGGTATCTCCTGAATCTAGGTAAGAGTAGCCTAAGAACTCTGACATCATCACCGGCCATAACACGTTAAATAGGCACTTAAGCATGATAGGTATAAAAAACGATCCCTCCTGCGCATACTGTGGGAAGGAGGAGACGAGCAAACACGTCCTTACCGAGTGCGTCATGTATGTTGAATAGACTGGTTTGTCGGTTAGTAATAGACGAGAGTAGGATAAGTGGTTAAGAGGGTGCGCGCATCCCTACTGAGCTGGCAACGTCGCATTCTTGGTGATTTTTTGCGATTATTTTTTATTTCACAGAAATTGAATAAAAGTTTCAAATGTGCGTCTGTAGTGCACTTCGTTTCTAGTGTACTATTAATGTGTCCAATGCAATGCTTAATCGTGATGTACTTTTATTTTCGTATTAAAGTTGACTATTAAAGGGATAAAATACTATATCTCGTTTAATAAGAAAATAAAAGTCCATCACGATCAATTATTGCATTAGACACATTAGGTAATACACTAAAAACGAAGTACAGACGCATATTTGAAACTTTCATTCAATTTCCGTGAAATAATCATAAAAAAACACAAAAAATGCGACGTTGCCAGCTCAGTAGGGATAAACGCTCTTAAGAATGCCTCAGACCAGACCTTAATTCAACATTAGGTACATCGAGTAGCAAAATAATTCTCATAAGGGAGCGACCAAACCGCCGCTTATACGCAGTGACGTGTCGTATGCGTCACGTTTTCTTAACGTTTCTTCATACATTTTGTTGCGATTCCGTACCGTCACCGTTTTATAAGCGGCGGTGTGGTCGCACACTAACACAATAATATTTATCTACGCCTTTTATTATTTTTAGGTATAAACTCGCTGTAGCTAACTACATGTTCGGGGAGACGTCCTACAGGCGTAGAGGCGTCAAGCCAAATGGCTGGTAGTGCTGGCAATGCTGGCACCACATTCGCTAAACACGTGATTCGTCCAAGAGTGTCCTAGTAGCGTAGAAACCCTATTAAAAAACCCCGAATATAACGATGCTGATAGCAGCTGATATCCTTGATCAACGAACATTACAATAATAGATCAATGTCGAGCGAGGTCTGGGAAGTAGCCGTTACTTGTTTTAAAACAAGAACCGCAGGTGAGTGTTTTTTAAAGTTACGAATCCAGCAATTGCTCTTCCAGCTGAAGCAGGTATAATGTTTTTTTCAAACATTGAGAGGAATATAAATTAAATAAATTTTGCTCTAACCTTCGCAAACTTAGGTGGTTTTCACGTTCCCGCCTTCTTTCTTGAGTTTTTTTATGTCATCTGTCACCGTAAGCTGTTTGAGACATTGATAAAAACGTTAGACTCGAACAAAATGCGCACTCCTCTGCCATCGGCTTGGCTGTACGTCATTGTTGTTCATTATTCCATAGTCTTTACTTTTTAAAAAGTTAAAAACAAATGAAAAACAGTCCAGCAATCATCCAGCAATACACGCTACGATACGTTTAAAAATTACTTTGTTTTTCATAAAAATACTAGGTAGGTATCAAGAACAAACGTAGCTTGACCACACACATTGACACTTGACCTGTTTCATAAAATTATTGCGACACAATTTAAAAACCCGATTTAATTCCTTACGGCTGCGACAAAGCCCAGTCAAACGTTTGATGTAGCTTATTGTAGATTGAGCTTACCAAGATGTAGTTTGTTGAATAAGGCCTTGTATAGTTAGGGAGATTGGTTCTACGTGAGATCTGGTAACTTTTTAGAGAATGAAAACGATATTTGATCTGTCTTAGCATTGGCATGATTTCTTCCTCTGTGAGCCTTTGTAACAAATTTTACATTTTAAACATTTCATTTTATTGGTTGAATTTCTATTTCCTTAGTTGTGTACACACCCGGACGCGGAACTTCTTGAAAATTCGGATACAGGAAACTTCAATTTGTAATTAAAATAACAATGCGTGTTGATAAAACAAAAACAGCATAACTTCAATATACTTTTTCATCTCTCATACTCTGAAAGTAGGTCATTGATTATCTGGATATAGGGTTGAAAGTGACTCATCGCGACCCTTGGGATGAAAGTAAAAAAAAATTATAGCTAATCCAAATGAGGTACATAGCAATGGAAATACGTATACAGCCATGTAATCTATGTTTAAAATAATAATCTATACTAATAGTTCCATTTTAATTGTAAAAGGCAAAATAATCTTAAAATAACATTCCCGCTATATATAAGCTTATGCAAGCGTATACAACGAGAATTAGTAGAAATTATTACGTTCGGTAATTTTTTTAGCTTGAAATATTTAAGTCGACAATTAATTGATAGCGACCTCCGTGTCTGAAAGTTTAAAAAAAACTAGCCGACCGCCATTGGTGCGCAGAAGAAATGCGCAATGCGCGCAAATCGCGCAATAGAAAAAAGAGCGGGAAGAGAATGACAAACGTAACAAATATTAAATGCGACCATGCGACGTTAGAGAAATTTTAATTTCCTCATATTTGAAATGAAAAGTAGTGTTCAACTCGGATGAAATTACCCATTTCACCCTCGAACTATTGGCACCCTCACTTCGTTCGGGTGCCAGAAATATCTCAGGTGAAATGGGTATATTTCAACCCTAGTTTATCAATCTACTATTTCACACCTCTCATTCAGAAAAGTAAGCTTTGCGGGATGTCGGGAGGGATCAAAGTGCAACTTTTCTGTGTGCAACTTGTCTGGCTTTTCTAAGTGTTTTTTTTTTCAAATGCAGTTTTTTGAAGTTAATAATTGTAAAACCACGCCGTTTTCTATAATGGTAGCTCTTTAATTATATTTAGAATTCTTTTTCAAGTTTTTCAATGTTCGGTGTGAAAAGTTGTATGAGCCACTCGGGAGCAAAATTATTTTCATCTTGGGCGTTAACACTTGAATCCCTCACTACGCTCTGGATTCAATGTAGCGCCCTCGCCGTAAATACATCATTTTGCTCCCTCGTCACACAAATAACTATTTAGATAATTTTGCGCAAAACGGATCGCATATCGCATCGCACTTTCTGACGTTCAAACTGTCAGGCAGGTCACTGTCAAGTCAAATCTGTAAATGTCACGAAACGAAACAGGGGGGCTACTCCGAAATTCGATTTTCGAAGTTCGCATCACACCGTCCCTTTCACTCTCAAATTAATAACTATTAGTGTGAGCGAAACGGCACGAAACGAACTTCGAAAATCGGATTTCGGTTCGGAGTATAAGGCCAGGCTAATCCACTTTACTTGTACTATAATAAGTACCTACTGTGAAATCGGAATCTGAAATAAAAGCAGAATATAAAGGAGTTCTACTGAACACTACTTAAAAAATAGATCTTAAAGAAAAGCTACGTATCCCGATATTACCGATGAGGCCCCCGTGCAAAAACTTTGTGCTTCCCAAAAGTTTGCTAACTTTCGCATAAAACACAAAGCCTAAATATTTGTTGTTACCACGCAAACTCAGGTAAGACACATGTGCTGACTTCTACTTTCACGCTATCCTAGTTTGTCATTTGTTATCATTTTCACACAACTAGTCTGAACAATGTAATGCTGTCAATAAAATTATGTTTCTTCAGTTGCAGAATCATTGTTCGAGGTACAATAAAATGACAACCGAAGATCTAAGTCATTTGGGCAGTGATCCAGGTGCAGTGAAGTACGGCAACTTCATGAACTACTACTCATTTCATAGCCCAGAACACAGGACCAATAACCTTGACAAACTCATGTTCCCCACTCCTATTAAAAACCACCCATTTCTTTGCTTAGACATTGGATGCAATTCAGGAGAACTGTCTAAAGACCTGTATCAGTATTTAAAGACCACTTACCCTGAATCGCACATACAAATGCTGGCAATCGACATAGACCCCACACTGATTCATAGAGCACAAGAGTCCAGTGAAAACTCAGATATTACATTTCTGACTGCCAATATCATGTCTAAAGCAGACCGTAAGTCTATTCAGGAGTACTTAGATTTACATGAGAAGCAAAGTTTTGATGTTACATTTTGTTTTTCTGTTACAATGTGGATACATTTAAATAATGGAGATGATGGTTTACTAGACTTTATCAATTACATTAAAAATATCTCTAGATGTATCATAATTGAACCACAGCCTTGGCGATGTTACAGAAATGCACAAAGAAGATTAAAAAAATCTGGTAGCACTTTCCCCCTCTATGACACATTGAAAATCAGAAGTGAAGTGGAATTTGTGATAGAAGACAAGGTTATTGAAGATACACATTATAAAGTATGTGGTTCTATGAATGGATCTTGGAATAGGAAAATTATAAGCTTTCACAAAAAGAATGATGATGAATGAGATAGGTAGTAGTGGACATTCATGTTGAATTTTAATAAATTTATTTACTTCTTATAAAAAGTATTATTATTCAGATATTTGCGCCCAAGTAATGTAACATCCACAAACAATTTGTCTCCCACCATGGCTGGTCCCCACGGGAGCACTAGACCAACCCCCTCCAGCAAGCTGGAGGAGGCCTATGCCAAGAGGCACGCTGAATTACGCGATTTAAAAAACATATTATATATTAAATTGAGACTGTAGCGATTCGGAATAAAGGGGCTATATTATTATTATATTATTATTATATTATTATTATTATTATTATAATGTAACACAAGCATGGTTTAATTATGGTTTATGAAACCCAGAACCTCCCCTCAGAACCCTAACAATGACAGCTGGAATTATACATAAATAAATGATTTTTAAAGAAATGAGTTACTGCTAAGTCCTACTTTCTTTGATCTCAGCCCAAACTGTTTGTCAGTATTGAAAAACGAGAAACAACAATACATTCTAATAGGTAATTTATTCTTAAAATAAGGCATAGCAAAACAGGTCACACACATAAAATGTCTGAAGCCGAGGTGAGGTAGCCAATCATTTCATAAAAAAATAATGTTTTACAAATGCAACAATCAACAAACAGTTCAATTGATAACCCTTTATTTTCTACTAATCTATGAACTAAAATCACTTATCAAGAGGCTTTGATTTTTTTTAAGCTTATTGACGCCAATGAATCATATAATAAGCATCTTAGATTGAATGCCAACAACCTTTAAATTTATGTCCATTACTTCAATGCAAAAGCAACTTTCATTCAATTTGGTTTAGGTTCAACTTTAAGCATCGCAATAAAGAATTTAAGTCTGGCATACGCGTGATGTCACTCGTATTTGATGTTGTGGCGAAACGGTTAATGCATAGTAAGTACGATTTTAACTTCAATCAAACCTTACGGCGAATGGAGAACACATTCCTAGCATCTAAAATGTCATTGCCAGAAAATAAAGGGTTGTTAAATTAGGCATTTGTTAAATGATAATAAACCCTTTATCTCACAGCTGAGAATGCAAACATTTTATGTATCACTGCATTTTAATCTACACTAGCTATCAGGCATAGGCCCCATTAATGGTAGTACAATTCGGGCTCTGTTATGTTGTAACTTCTTCAGTACTAGATTCAAACTCCAACTTGACTTGATTGTTGAGCCCCTCACCATCCATTTCAGATTCTTGTGCATTCAACATGTTAAGTGTCACCTGAAAATAAGAGAAGATGAATGTTAATTAAATCCCTATTCATACTTTTCAAATATTGTGAATGTCAATAAAAATAATTGTGGTAACTTTCATGAAAGTGGAGATACTTCATACTGAAAATGACATTGTTTCCATGCTGGTCTGGAAGCAAAGAAAAATACATAGAATGTATGTTGCCTCTTGCCATGAAGATGGTAAAAGCCTATCGAGTTCCTATGCTAGGAATCATGATGTAGGTGATGCGGCTAGCAATCAATTACTATTATTATTCCCCTTTCCACCTATATGTCATAACCATGCTAAATATGGCCTTTAAGTCTTTTTACCTCAGGCTCTGGCTACCCCATAAGGGATATAGACGTGGTTTGTATAATGACATAGGAGTTACACATACAATTGACGAGAGTTTTTAATGATTCACGGTTAAGTTCATTCGAAATATTATAAACGGGATGTGAACCGCGATTACCTTTTCTTTTTCGCCGTTCACATCCCATTTATAATATTTCGAATCAATTGGTGAGAACTCAAATTCAAATTTTGACTTATAAAATAATCTCAAAAAGTGTATCAAAAAATTAATGACCTGTTGTGATATAGGAGCTGTGTGAACATTGTGTGTAGGTTGTGGTGTATTCCCTGCCATAGTTAAGCGTTCTTCAGCTGCTTTCCTTTTCACTGGAGTCTTTGCTTGCCCACTGCAATATTCCAATAAAACAACTTGAGTTAGTTAATCAATTATTAGGTTAATTTACAGTTAACTATAGTAAAAATAGTTACCTAGATGCGTTCTCAGCCATAGGGTGCAGCATCATCGTCATTTCTGCCAATTTATTGAAAGCTGCTCCAGCCTCTGTGAATATTTCACCCACCTAAACAGAAGCATGGATTACTTAGTATTGGATAGTTAATAACCTGAAAATAAAAATTATTGAACAGTAGTTAAATTATACCTTAGCAGCAGAGTTATTCATTGCAAAAGGTTTTTGTTAACTAATGCAAAGAATTACGATTTCAAAAGGACTGTTCCTATTTGGTACAACATACAAAATGCTTGCTTTGGTGCTTTGAACGCCCAATTTTTAAGATATCGTTATTTTTTTTACGAAAATCGTTTTAAGGCGGCAAAGAAATGTTTAGAATTTCAATAAAAAAGTACTTTCTCGTTTTTTGCTAATCATAACAAAAACAAAACCGCCACTGTCAAGTGTCAATGAAGTGTCAAGTGCCAAAAATATGTCGAAATTTTTGAAAGAAAAATACGACTCTTTGGTAGGTCCGAATTACAGAAAGGTAAGTTTGAATGCCAGGTATTTTGCTACAAAAGAAATGCGCGTTATTTGCTGATTTTTTGACACCAACAATTTAAAGTTATTTGCTAGCTTTCATTTATTTCGTATTCACGAATTAAATATTTCTTATCCTTAATGTAATACGGACAGGACTTTTAGCCACAGTCGTATTTTTCTATGATTTATGTAATTAAATAGCCTTAGGATCGCGCTTTTATCAAGGTCTTGAACAGAGTAGTACTTTCGTAGCTGTGGTCTGTCACTCAGATATGTCAATTTGAAATTGAAAAGTCAAAGCCGAAATTACCTAATCGGCCATTTTCATTGCGACTGTCTTTCGATATGGTGAGTGTACACGATTCGTATCCGAAAATATCAATGTGATCTTTTTCTGTATAAGGTTTTCTGCTATATTCTGTGTTTTAGAGTTATAAATGCTCTCATTTTGCAGAATTATTTAAAAAAATATCGATTATATTATATGCATGTGTTAAGCAAATGATGATCAAACTCTATTTTAAAATACGGTTGGAACCTGAATCTGTCGTGAAGATTATACTAGGGCGGACTGATGCTTCGTTATCTACCCAAAAAACGCGTTTGAATTCGAAGCTTTTGTTACAATGCTGGCAAATTTCAGTCGCACAGGAAGTTTTCGGCACCCCGTCATGGGTCTATGGGGTTCTACCCCAAGAAGAGGTCCCGCCGTCATCGTGGAAAGGTGAAGGCCTTCCCCAAGGATGACCCCAGCAAGCCGGTGCATCTGACCGCCTTCATTGGCTACAAGGCCGGCATGACCCATGTGGTCCGTGAACCTGACCGTCCTGGATCAAGTGAGTGTTATTCTTACTCTGAAGTAGTTTTCAATTATGATAAGTAAAGTATACTTACGCCCTTGACTGATCTATTCTTACACATACAGCTTTTTCTAACCACTACTTACGTTGTAAATCATACACGGCCCTACACTTGGCGTTTTAACTTTTCAATGCGTTGTTTCAATTCAAATTCTTAGCCGTGTGCTTTGTATACTTTGGTAACGTAATTGTATGCGTATTCTTTCAGAGATCAACAAGAAGGAGATTGTGGAGGCTGTCACCATCATTGAGACTCCTCCCATGGTGGCTGTTGGTGCTGTGGGCTACATTGAAACCCCACACGGTCTCCGCGCTCTCCTCACTGTCTGGGCCGAGCACATGTCTGAGGACTGCCGCCGCCGATTCTACAAGAACTGGTATGAAGGAAAATAATCTAAAAGACAAAATTTATTGAATGAACACATGATGAATACTTACTTACCTACTTAGTATGGAGATTTTTAGTATTTTTTTAATGTTTTTGACTTGAACCTTTGTTTCTGTTGTGTGCACTTAGCACCACATCATATACCTATTAGTCCTTAATTTTATTGTTCTATACTCATGTACTAATCAAATCATAATAGCTCTCCTATCGCTGGATGAGAGTTTACCTAAAATATGCCATGTTGCATATTACTGCCAAGCGGTCTCCGCTCAACGATGAGGCCGCATGGTTTCTCTTACAGCAGCTGCTTTACTGTGTGCTTCAATCAGGTATAAGTGCAAGAAGAAGGCTTTCACCAAGTCCAGCAAGAGGTGGCAGGATGAGCTTGGGCGCAAGTCCATCGAAAAGGACTTCAAGAAAATGATTCGCTACTGCACTGTGGTGCGGCTCATTGCCCACACTCAAATGAAGCTGCTCAAGCAGCGTCAAAAGAAAGCTCACATCATGGAGATCCAGATTAATGGAGGCACCATTGAAGACAAAGTCAAGTGGGCCAGGGAACATCTGGAGAAGCCCATCCCAATTGACTCTGTATTTGCTAAGGATGAAATGATTGACTGCATTGGTGTTACCAAGGGCAAAGGATACAAGGGTAAGTTTCAAGTCTTGTCAGCTTTAATTTTTTTATTCCATTATGTAGGCAAACAGACGGGGGACAACAAATTAATTGATTTATAACAAAAAAATTATTGCATTGTTTGTAACAAGTGAAGAGTCCAAACTATGTTATCAAAATACTGTTTGAATAGATGCTATTATTATTATGTTGATCAGCCACAATAGTTGCAAAATGCAGACATCCCTCCCTAGTATCAGGATTGTAATATTTCTTATTGTTTTCTTAGACAGACTAACTTGCTGTTCACAGGTGTCACTTCCCGTTGGCACACTAAGAAGCTGCCGCGCAAGACGCACAAGGGTCTGCGCAAGGTTGCCTGTATTGGAGCATGGCATCCTTCAAGAGTTTCCTTCACCGTCGCCCGCGCTGGTCAGAAGGGATACCACCACCGTACTGAAATGAACAAGAAGATCTACCGCATTGGACAAGGTAATTAAAAAATTACTATCCCTGTTAATCTGTAGAACTAGATTTCCAAAAGGTAAATCTTGCTTGACCAAAGGCCATTATTGTCTAATGCGTGACTGTGTGTAATCGCATTCATCATTTCTTTCTTCCCTTGTCCTACGCAATTTGAGGGGACGTAATGATGAATAGGTAGGTCCTGCCTTAGACGATAATGCCACTGATCTGAAAAGCCTGGGAAGCCAGTTACGAAATAAGACTCAAATGATGATCCAACACTCACGCTTTTAAATACGGTTAGAACCTGAATTTCAAGTGAAGATTATACTAGGGCGGACTGATGTTTTTTGTTTCTCAAAAAAAATTATGAATAAAAATTTTACTTGGTTATACCTTATGAGATTTTATTTTTTACAGGAATCCACACCAAGGATGGCAAGGTCA
The DNA here is from genome assembly GCA_963854515.1 of Pandemis heparana. Classification (NCBI taxonomy): domain Eukaryota; kingdom Metazoa; phylum Arthropoda; class Insecta; order Lepidoptera; family Tortricidae; genus Pandemis; species Pandemis heparana. Next base: position 10,294,288 of record OY978008.1, on the reverse strand, counting down.
TCAAAAACAATGCCAGCACAGAGTATGACCTGTCTGAGAAGTCCATTACCCCCATGGGTGGCTTCCCTCATTATGGAGAGGTCAACAACGACTTCATCATGCTGAAGGGTTGCTGCATGGGACCTAAGAAGCGCGTCATCACCCTAAGAAAGGTTGCTCCACAACTTTAATTATGAAATACTTTTAACTGCTTTAAAAACTTTTGCACTGCTCAATAATATCAGTCTGAATGTTTTTTATGAAATCTTTATTGCACTCTAAAGAAAGGTGCTGCGTTACTGAATTATGTTTATTTTATTTTATATCAAATCTTTATTTCAGTCCCTGCGCGTGCACACGAAGAGGGCTGCCCTTGAGAAGATCAACCTGAAGTTCATCGATACTTCGTCCAAGTTCGGTCATGGTCGCTTCCAGACGCCGGCTGACAAGGCCGCCTTCATGGGAACCCTCAAGAAGGACCGCATCAGGGAGGAAGCCGCCGCCACCACCACCCCGGCTGCGCCTGCGCAATCATAGATTGGGCATTTATAATAAAAAATATGACAAACTGTTCGTGGTTTTCTTTTTCCTCTTTTCATTCTTAACTGTCCTATTTGGTAAACAAAATTCTAACCTCAAAGCGTGTCATTTGTTATTTTTTAACTATTTCATCGTGAATAAAGGAACTGGAGGTAAAATATCAGCAAAATTAGTACAAAATATTGCCTCCGGTTTATTTGATAACATATTACACACATTGAGGTTAGAATAGAATTTTGTTTACCTGGACAGTTAAGAATGAAGAGATACTTCGTCTTAATAGTTACCAAGTTGCATTACTGGGACATTCAAAGGAACAAATAAAGTAAAGTAAAACAAACATGTTCGCGGCTTAGGGGTGGCCCTTTGGCCATACCTAAACCTAATTTAATAATCCAACGTTGGTTTTACCAATGCTGGTAATGTAACTTGATTATGTACGAACTACGAAGAACAGGCTTTTATCCCTTACGGGGTAGATCGAGCCTTAAGTAAAAAGACCTCGTTTAGCATCAGAGGAGACAATTTTCGAATATTACCTATATACATACATAAATCACGTCTTTATCCCTTTCGGGGTAGACAGGGCCTAAGTTAACAAGACCTTAAGGCCACTTTTAGCATGATTGTGGGCGTATAGGTGAGGTGGAAAGAGGAATTTTTCGAATTCGAAATGCAAAATACTGGCACAGAATTTAATTTGGATTAGTCATGGATCATTAGGGAAAACAAAGCTTTCTAGACTTGAGATAGAAAACAGAAATGGTGAAAAAATGGTTGTACCTAATGTTAATTCAGGACAGTGTTAGCAGGTGAAGAAAACAAAACCCATTATTATTTCTTAGCTTAATCTATTTTGTCAAAGAAATTATTCTTAACAACATGTCTTACACATTGCAGTACAATATTACGTTCATGTCTCATTTCTTTAAATAATAATTTATGTAACAAAGTAGATGGCAACTTGGGCTTAGGCCTTTTAACAAGTGTTTTTTTAGGAATGTCATCCTTTAATTTCCTTTTATTTGATGGTTTTGGTTCAGGATTGTTATGAACATTAACAACTTCTTTTGTCACTTTTACTTCTTCCGGTCCACTGTCATCATCACTCTCATGTTTAGTTTGTGGTATCAAATTAGGACTAGCATCTTTTTTTATTGATGTGGTACTTTTCTCGTTTTTTTGTACTGGGGCTGTGATTTGGTCTTTTTCAAATTCTTCTTCATCAGAGGAGCCATAATTACACTGCAAGGAAGACAAAGCATGACAAACAGAACTTGCAACAGCAGTTTCTTTTACAGGTGTAGAAGGTGGTGCATCCTCGTCATCCTCAATAGTGAAGCCGCATTCTAGTTCTTCCTGCTGGTCATCCACATCTATTTTTAATTCTTGAATACCTCCAAAAGGTTTAAGCTTCCTTGTATCGTCCGCAGCAGGCAATTTTTTATTTGGTTTTGGTATTAACTTTCTCCTTTTATTAGGCGCATTCTGATTGAAGTGAGGATTTGAGTTTCTCTGATTATTATAATGATTTCTTTTACCAGCTATATCTGTAAAATTAAAGAAGTAAATTTCAATACAATACATTGCATAATAAGCTACACATCAGCTGTCAATGTTTCTTTGTAAATCAGCAATAAACTTACCAGCTTTGGGGTTTCTCTCGTTCTTGTTATTTTTCAGTCCCATTTTTTCACCTCTTTCAATTTTTTCTTTAACAGCTGCTGCTGCTTTTTCAACATTTTCTTTTGTGGGGTACTTTTTCTTTCTTTCGTCTCTCCATTTCTTTATCTCTTCTGGATCTTGTAGTTTAGCAATTTTCTTGTAAAGGCCAGTTGCATGTTGCATTTGAATGTGCTTTGTGATAACTTTAGGATGTGCAATGAACTGGCAACCATCTATTTTACATTTCTGAAATAAATTAATGTTTTATTTACTATGCTATCAACTTGTTTACACTCAACATAACTCAAAACTAATGGCTTTGTCGCCAGAGAAATTGGTTTTGTTGAAATCAGAGTAATTTCTATAAAATAAAAAGTTGGTCAGAAAAACGAAAAATTGAAAAAATAAAAAAATGTTTGTGGGACCAGTCATCCTACCTTAGTCCCGTACAGAAAATAATATGAACCTAGGCATGTCACATTCATAAATAGAAATAAACTTGAATTCCCACTATGGACCGCTTACAACCACACCAGGATAGTTAATCGTCTTTATGCATTCAAGACGCATTTCTGGGAGATACATTTCTCTGCCACTTACTGTATTAAACAACGACTTACCTGATGCTGTTGCTTGTGTTTTTCAAGGATATCCGCTGTCCGAAAACCTCTATCACATGTCTCACACCAATATTCATTTGAGAACTCCTGGGGTGGCGGTCTCCAATTAGGTCGCGGCGGCTTCAGATGAGGCCCTCGTGACATGAAATTGGGGCGCCTTTGGAAATTATTTGGTGGATAAATTGCTTGATTATGAAACGAATGTTGAAATGGCACCTGCATAGTGAATTATGGTAACGAAAGTGCACCCGCGAATCCCGCGATATTTACATAAAGTAGGATGTTTGATTAGTTTCAGTTTAATATGATGTTACTTTTTTTTTTCAATTGTAAACAAAATACAATGTGGTATTTTAGGTTAGAGCGCAAGCAACAAAACTTCAGCAAGATTACTGTCAGACAGAAGATGTCAGATATGATATGGTTCGCTGTCAGAGTTATTTTTTCTCCCTCGTTGATAGGCTAAGGAACCTTAGTTTATACCTACGGTTTATACCGTAGTGCATTTTTTAAAATACTGGAGCCATACTTAATCTTATGTGCCTTACTAATATTTTGAATGTGATAGACATAAAAGAGAATTAATTAATCGATGATGTCAGTTTTTCTGGCCCATTTGAACCTAAAAGGCTTGAATATGGCAACATTTGGTTTCATCCCTATTTTCTCCAGACTAAACTACAAGTATTTAGACATTTTTGGTTTATATTTTTAAACAATCATCGGTTCTCCTTGCAAAGCTAAATAAATTCGATTACAGATAGTGTTTGAACCAAAAAACTTCAAATGCACCTCCGAGAATCCACCTCGTTAAGTGAAAGTGACCCGTGTATTTTATTTTAAAACTATGGCTGTGTCCACGCCCCACGGTAGTTATTTCAAAGGACTTAAAATCCGAGTCGAAAATTTACTTTTCACTTCTCATGCTCAAAAAGTTCGACTTTATGCTCGATGTATGCTGCATAAAATGGCATTTTACGCTCTAGTGTATAAAGTAAAATCTTAAGACCAAGATAGGGTGTGACCAAACCGCCGCGTATACGCAGCAGTGACGTGTCGTATCCGTCACGTTTTCTCACCGTTTCTGCATAGTTGTGTGTAACTCGTTCATAAAACCCATTTTACCCTCGACTTAACCGTACTATACAATACAATACAATAACTTTTTATTGAACACCACATTTAACAATCAAAACTACCACCACTACTACTACCCACTACCACCACCACTAGCCACTAGTACTATCTATGTAATTTACGTCTCAGGTAAAATGGCTCGTTTTATGCCCTCGTTGTACAATCTACTATTGTGGACAGAATGGAAATACTTATTACATTGTTAATTGGGAATAAATCTTAAAGCAGCCTTGCACATTATATGACTGTGCGATGATTCAAAACATCGAGTGGGAGCTCCATTACGAGTTTTATCTTTCTTCATTTGTGTTTTTGCTGTATGGGTTTAGTACTCTTTGCTTTTCCCATAAGGCATAGAATAGACGAAAAAACTAATTTTGAACTGTCAGTGTCAGTTTAGTTCAGTAGTAGTACGGTACATGAAATATCACGTTCATCGTTACTTTTACTTTGTTCGATAGAATTTTCTACGCTTATACCCTAAGCCAGCCGATTCGTTTCGCTCGTTTCGAGTCTATTTCTTCCTTCACATCAATCGATTTTTCCATCTCTACCTCTACTCTGTATAGATTACGAATAGAAGACTATTTGTGTGATTTTGTATTGTGTTCCACTATAAAAATTATCGCTAAAAGAAGTTAATCATGGCTGGTCCAATGGAAAGAATTCAAGTACTTGACGACATAGAAAAAGATATAATTACTTGTCTTCAATGTGCAGGTATGATTATAACTACATAAAACGATTTCAATTTCAAAAATCTATTTACAAGCACTTATACATTGAATTAACTGGGGCTAACTTTAGCATGATAGAGCCCAGGTTGTAATGAATTACTTACTCTTTAGTTAGGTTGTTGTTACATTAAGATCGTAAGATCCTTATCTTATGCATTTTATTAAACAAACATTTGTTTTTTAGCACAGGCTCTTTTGGAGCTGGGTAAAGAAAAATCAAGCCAAAAGCAAGCAGAAACTAACACGTCACAGTTTTTGAGAACACTTAGCCAAGTGGAATCAAAATTGAGCGATCAAATAAATTATTTGACTCAAGTATCCACTGGTCAACCTCATGAGGGGTCGGGATATGCATCACAGAAGGTACTCCAGATGGCTTGGCACAGACTGGAGCATGTGCGCTCATGGGTGAATGAACTAGACCGTCTCAAAGCTTCTCACTTAGCAGCTACAAATGGTAGAAATGTGACTGGCGGTGTTCCTAACGGAAACATGACAAATTCTGGAACCAGTACATGATTTCAATATTAAAAGTATTTTATTTTTTAAGGCCTTGATAAGTGTATTTTTCCTGTTACCTATATAGATAGTCTGATCACAACTGAGGTAGGTAAATAGGGGAATTAACCACTAGTTATAAGGATAATCCAATTATGTACCATTTTAGTGATTTGGCACTTACACCATACTAGAAAAAAAAATTGTAAGAGTTTTTTTATCCTCTACTTGGAACTAAACCATGTAAGGCAGTGGTTCCTGGCCATTTGACAAAATTTCTGTCTTGCCACGGACCACCTAGTAACTACATAATAAATATCTAACATATGGCTTTGATTGGCCCCAATGGATAGAATTGAACCTTCACGCGTTGTGTCTAGTTGTCTCTTATCTAATTAATTATTAGATTGGCCCCGCGGACCACTTTGGATGCTTCCAGGGCCCCGCAGTTAAGAAACACTGATGTAAGGTATTACAAATTCTGATCATTATATAAAAAATTTGAAATAAAAACTAGTGAGTTTTATTTGCTATGCCACAATTATTATCTTTATTGTCTGCTTGCCCATCTGTCCTTTTTGACCTTGACTTAGCCTACCAGAGTGCAGCCAGAGGCGTCTTTACCTATCGTGCAAGGTGTGCGGCGCCTGCGACACCTCCAAAGATGCGTCGCTCGCGGCACCGGCGCTCTCAAAGTCCCTGCGCCCGTGTTATGGCGCCAGGGTACTGGTTGCACACGGGCGCCACAAGGGCTAGAGACGCCTCTGAGTGCAGCAATCTCCACAGTAATATAGCTTTTATCTAATGGATTAATTTATTGCCTACCCCTGTGGGAAAGAGGCGTGACGATATGTATGTATGTACCAGTAAGGTTCAAAAGTTCCTGGCCGTATATATTTAAAAGAAGAAAACAAGAAACAAATGAATGTCATTTTATTTGTCATTTATTCAGCTATTGTGTGGATAATTTCGTGGTTTGTAACTTTCGTTTTCATAAAATTTTCTTTGATTTAAATATAAAAAGCGGTGTCATTTGTACAATGTTCAAATTGGAGTATCGATCAGTGATAAAATTTCTGACAAAGGAAGGCATAAGTCCAACTATAATCAAAGAAAGGTTAGATAACGTGTACGGGAATTCCTCCCCTTCGTTTTCGACTGTTAAGGATTGGTGTAAGCAGTTTCGTTTAGGGCGTGAGTCCATCGATGACGAACCCCGACCAGGCCGCCCTGTTGAGGTTCTTACGCAAGATAACGTCGATTTAGTCGAACAAGAGGTACTGAAGGACAGAAGACTAAAGACGAAGGAAATAGCGTCAAGAACGGGACTTACGAAAATAACAGTCCTTAGGATTCTACACGACCATCTAAACATGAATAAGGTTAGTGCAAGATGGGTCCCGAAACTTCTCTCGAGTGCTCAGCGAGCTGAACGAGTGGCGTGCTCCAAGGAACTTTTAGAGGAGTTCAAGTCATGTGAGAGTGAATTTATCCAGTCCATTGTTACCGGAGACGAAACTATGGTCTTATACTATGATCCTCTTTCGAAAAGAGAGTCGATGGAGTGGCGTCGTTCTGGGGAAGCACCCCCTCGAAAGGCAAAGGTGTGCCAATCTACCAAAAAGATAATGGCCACAATATTTTGGGATTGCGAAGGGATATTGCTTATAGATATCAAAGAACGCAATCAGACAGTAAACGGCAGTTACTATGCTTGCCTTATAGACCAGTTGCGAGAAGCAATAAAGCTTAAACGTCGAGGAAAACTCAGCAGGGGTGTCCGTCTTCTTCATGACAATGCGCCTGTCCACACGGCTGCAGTTGTAAAGGCGGCTATATCTAAATGTGGATTTAAAACAATCCGTCACCCACCTTACAGCCCTGATCTAGCCCCAAGCGACTATTTTTTATTTTCTAAACTTAAATCGGACTTAAGGGGGAGAAAATTTTCGTCCGATGATGAGGTCGCTGCTGCAGTTTTCGAGCATTTCGAAGACAAAACTTCCGAATATTATTTTAAAGGCATAGAAATGTTAATCAAACGATCTGAAAAATGTATAACAATAGGAGGAGACTAAATTGAAAAATAAAAATATTTTTTTTAACCTAAACGTTAATTTTCATTATTAGGCCGGAAACTTTTGAACCTTACCACGTATGTATTAATTTATCTATGGGTGGGATATACTTTGACAGCAGGTTTTTCATGGTCACTAAGACTATAATGCCTCACTTTTAGGTGAAGCTTGGATAAAAATACTGAACCTGTGTTTTGAGTCAACTCGCATCTGAGTCAGCTATGTTGATTTCTAATGCAGTACCAAGTTTAGCAGATGTAAGCAAGATTGAGAGACAAAAACTTTCGTTTTTGACCTCTATAACCAAATGCATGTTCCTGTGTCTGGCAAAGTATCAATGTGACATGAGATGAGGACAAACAAGTGATAGATAAGCTAAAGTATAACTAGTGTTTATGAACAAGGTTAGCTTTTGCCTGCAGTAACTTGCATCGAGTAAAAACAGTAGTAGGTATACTGAAATTCGTGAATGTCCATGTGATAATTTAGTAATGAGTCTGCTCCATATTGAAAATACTTCATTTTATTACTTTCAGTCATTCTAGATAATAATGTTACTTATCACAGTTATCAGTTTATTCTGTGTAGGTAAGGCTAAAAGTAGCGACAGTGAATGTCAATGTTATATCAGTTTATTAGTAATGGATTAAACTTTAAAATCTAGGAAATAAAAGTAAATACTGAAATAGATAAATGTGAATGAACTTTATTTTAACCAAATAATGTTTCTATAATTGTTTATCTTTGTATTTTTATCACAACAAGTCAGTAAAAAAACATTGTGTAAACACTTCTAGCAAATAGCCATTCAATTAAATAAATTATTTACATCCAAACATTACAGCTTTTCATTAATTCATTTTGCTGTCCCTTCCCTTATCGAGTTAATGAATTAACCCATTTGTACCTAGTGACATGGAATAAAAGAATAATATCTACAACAGGAATACAATGCTGAAGCTAATACATAGAGATAGGCGTACCGATAGTTAACACACATTTTGAGCACACAGATTATCATACAATTTATATTTACTTGCGAAACAATTCCACAAAACAATACTTTGTAATTGCATCAGACAAAAAACAATCACGCTCAAATGCAAATAGTGTTGCTTGCACCGCATCAGTTCGTTTGAAACAAACTGTGTTATGCCAACTTTACATATTCCTTGTAGATAATGCTGTATGCTACTGTAGCATAATCACCTATGAAATTAAGCTACTGTATGCACCATTAAATAAATTATACATATATATTTTAGACAATGCTCATTAGTCATTACCATTACTAATAGTGATGATATCAATTTAGTGAGAAGCATTTCGTCGATTGTCTCTAGAATAGAACCAAAAGTTACACCTTTCACTCCTCTTTTCAGCTTCGCTGATTGGCATTTGTCTTGGTAAACTTTTCGATATCATCAAGAGATCTTTTCGCTTTGGATGATATGTCATCCATAGATCTTCGTGCTGTGGATGTTATGTCATCAAGTGATTTCTTTGTTTGGGATAAAAGCTCATCTGTGCTCTTGCAGGCTGTGCTAGCAAGCTCTTTTATTTCTGAGTCAAGTTTGCTGATGACCCACTCAATGGCTTGGCGCCCTTTCCCAGCATTCAATGATATTTTATTTGCTAACAAATCTTCCATGTAGCTACTGAGTGGAACACCCTATAACAGGAAAAATTACATAATAGTTAGAGTCTGTCTAACATCATAATTATTACCATTTAAATAGTTGTATAAATAATTATGCAAGAAAAATTTATTCTAATTTTGTAACAAGCACTTGGCACAATTAGGAAATTCTAACTTGTAATTTCCTGTTCATATACCTATGTATAGAATAATTTGTACCAAGAGGCAAGTATTTGGCTAAGAGCAGTGCATTGTCCATGTAATAGCTGATTGGATGCTAGGTTCACTCATTTTCACTACTACTGTATCCATATACAGATAGATGGCGGCACGTAAGTCTAACGTGGTGTACGCCCGCCCGAGACACCCGTACATCCCTTACATACCTTATTTTCGACTACTGCGCATCAACGGTCATCGCTAGACTTACGTGCCGGCAATTGTACTACACATTGAGAATAGGGCAGCATTTATTTAAACAAAGAAAACTTTTATGGATATCAGATATAAAGATAAAAACATAGGGACAATAATATGTTACAAAATGGTCTTAGCTTAACAGAATGCTGACTTTGCAGTCAATTCTGGTTATCCATTGGAACCAAATATATACATTTCGTTAGTACTAATGGTAGTGTAAAGTGACCAGAAGTCGGCCAGGAACCTATAGTCAGCCTTTTCGGCCGTTTATTCGCCACAAATAGCGCTAGTTTATAAATTGTCCAATGACATGAATGTATAATCAATATCCAACTCCTTATTGGTCGAAAAATCACGTGATGTGTGCGGTGAGGAGTGAGCGGCAAGCGTAAAACGTATGAACGAGCGTCGTCCGCGAGCATGAGGTGTTGTGCGATGTCCGCCATTTTTTCGTTAACTTTCCGACCGGTGGTTATTAGCGTTAAGCAGCTTCCTTTTATACTATATAGCATTCGTTTTCTTTTGAATATCTTACTTAATAATTTACAAGTATATTTTGGTAGAATAATAGCTGTTTTTACCCCCGGAAATAGTGTTTTGAGGCGGCCGACTATTGGGTGCTACCTTTTTAGTGATAAATCCAGTAGTCGGCCGTAGGTGGCCGACTTCTGGATTTTGGCCGGTTTTTGTTCCTGGATGAATTTGACGTCTTTAGATACGTAATATTTTATAAGTCAATTTAGGAAGTACTAATAGAACTCAAATACGAAGAAAATCCAGTAGTCGGCCGCATTGAAATGTATTACATTGATGTGGCCGACTATTGGGTATTGAGGTTCCAAAGCTCGGCCACCTGTTTTGATAATGATAGGTATATATGTAGAATTTGCATTTTGGGTCATTAAAAAGTGCTAAGTCAGTTAAATATGTCTCAAAGACCCATAGGTATTAAAGTATCCGCCCGATTTGCTTTCACTATTGTTAATTACAAGTTAATAAAACGGCCGAGCACTGGGGACCTAAAGGCCGACTTAAGGTGCTTTGTGGCCGACTACTGGGCAAAAGTGCCACTTTTTGTTTTTTCTTAATTATCTAAAAATTGGGGAAATTATTAAGTGTTTTTCATATAAATTATTAAAGCTTAATAAGTGATTATTGAATTAAAAGTTGTTTATTTTCAATTGGTTTCTGCAGGCACGAATGAGTGGAGTTTGAACTCAGAATTTTCGTTAAAAGGCCGACTATTGGTTCTTTTACCCTATAGTAATCATAATTGGGCATTTTGAAAAATTGGTATAACTTATATGGTATACACATTTGTTTTTAATCTACCCTCAAAATAAATTTTTACTTACTTGGACTGTTACCACTGCCTCTTGGGTCAGGAGAGTTTTAGAAGCATCAGAGGGATGTGGCGTGTACCGCACTGTTTCATCAACAGCTATATAGTGGCAGAATGTTAAGTTTCTAGTCTTCAACATCATTTGTCGCTGGTTAGGGTTGACCTCAGATTGTTCACTTGCATAGCATATTTTAGCTGTTCCAATGAGCTAAAATGAAATTATATAAGTTAGTTTCCTACCTTACAATAACCATAAACTATGTTTAGAACAAGATAGGTAAGGTAATGTAAAGTTGGTATAGTATTTGTTCTGAAATATGGAGAAAGGGTAATTATCTTTTCACAAAGTGACAGCTGAACACTATCACATGATCTTGAACTTGAGAAATAAAAATAGATTACCGCTTGCGCCCACCGCGGAAAAAACCACTTGGAGCTGACAAGTCTACGAGTGTGTAGTACTCCATTCACAACTCTTCTTTCAACGACATCTGTTCCTATGACAGCCGGATTCATAGGATTGGGATATTTGCGCCATGCTGCTTGAGCAACAGTTTCCCATGGATGGCTGCAACAGAATTAAACAGGTGAAAATAATGAAGAAATAAGATAACAAAATATACATATTGCGTCACAGTTACTTACTTGAAAGTGTGTTCAGATGTCCAAATCTTCATTATGATCACTGCCTTTATTCCTTATTAAATGATTCTGAGCGGACTTTATTCTCATTTGATTTCTAGTTACTTTCCATTTCTTATCTTCTCTTACTACGCTACACACTGACTTGAAAGCTCTCTTCGCTTCGAGCTAAAGTCAAAATGGCATTTACAAAGGTCTTTTCGTTTCGTTTCGTATCTGATATTTATTTTTTACGTTGGTACTTGGTACATTGCATGTAGACATGGGCATTAAATAACGTCACGGTGACTCGCCCTCAAAACGTGTCACTGTGACTTTTCACAAAATAACAACGTTACAAAATCACATACGTTCTTTACTGTTCCTTCCTAGCGCCTAGCGCAAGCAGTGACGCGACGCGATGCAGTGACAGTGACTGACTGTGACGTGACTTGGCTCTGCTCGGCTCTAATCGGGCTTTGTCAGGAGTGTTCGGACTCGGAACTTCGTGGCGAACATCGGATGATGCCTGCTGCTTAACAGCGATAAAATTATGAATGCTTGCTCACTCATCCGTGTCGAAGTTGTTTTAATGAAGCATACTCGTAGAAAAGGATGTATGTATGTATGTATGTATAACTCTTGATTGTACATAAGACACATGAAAAAGATGAACACCGTCCATAATGATGATGATGATAATGATGATAATGATGATGATAATGGTTATGATGATGATGATGATGATTAGGATGACGATTATGATGATGATTATGATTATGATGACGATGATGATTATGATGATGATGATGATGATGATGCGGATTGTAACACTTCTTGATTATGGATGGTGTAAATAATGTTTTGTTTGGTTTTGACGAAGTAAATCTAACTAATATTATAAATGCGAAAGTATGGATGGATGGATGGATGGATGGATGTTTGTTTGTTTGTTACTCAATCACGCCAGAACGGCCCAACGGATCTGGATGAAATTTGGCACATAGATAGAGAAAAGTCTGGAATAGCACATAGGCTACATTTTATCCCGGAAAATTGCGTAGTTCCCGCGGGATAGCGATAAACGAATTCTTTGCAGACGAAGTCGCTGGCAACAGCTAGTTAAATATAAATTGAGAAATTACTGGAACTAATTTCCCAAATGTATCTATTTTTTACTTATAATGTGCGACAGTCCTAAGCCTGTAAAAGTGTAAAGGTTATTTTGGATCAATTACTTGTGTGATAACGGTGTGACAAAATCACGTCATAATAGCACTGCGACAATATCTTATGGTGATATGAGTAACCGGCGTGACAAAATCACGATGAAATAACAGTGTGACAAAAATAACGTTCATTACAGGACCTTGACGTGACACAAATATCATGCAGTGACACGAGTAACAGGCGTGACAAAGTCACGGTGACTTTTCACTGTGACTTTTTTGGAACGGGATCGTCAGTCACTGATATCAAAATGTAACGCTTTTCCCCATGTCTACTGATGCTGTCACTGTCAGTCAAGCAGGGTCAGTCAGTGGGGTCAGTCAGTGGGGTCAGTCACATGCCTGCAAACATTCGTATGGGGTACCGAATATTTGAATGCGATTGAATGCACTGACAGAAAAACATCCAAACTCAGGATTTGCATATGCGTAAGGTTCATACGCATTACGCATTAGTGGGCGTCAAAGAAAATTGAAATTGTGTGTAATACAATACACTTCATAGCTATTACATCGGCGCTCAGAAATGACAATGTATAAATGTGTGACATATCAGCTCCGTCATGCACTTTAGTAATCATCATGCATATCTTTTTCTGACGTTACTATTTTAAATAAGGCGAACAGGTAATGTTGGACAATTATTATGAAAGTAGATTCAAGAATTCAATTGAACAAAAAAAGATGTTCTGGCCAGAATGGTGCATTCAGATTCAGACGCTTGCGTTCAAAGCAAAATTCACCGAGCACAAGTACCGACACAAGCATGTAAATAAACTCATGAACAGCTTCCAAGAAAACCACGAGTTTGCAAAGCATGCGTGCACGTGTGTGTTACCGGCATAATAATGCGAAACAGGGCCCTATTTTATAAAGCTACAAGTTACAATTTACAAGCGGAAGTCTCTATCTAACACATAGGGTCAGAAAGAGACTTCCGCTTGTAAATTGTAACTTGTAGCTTTATAAAATAGGGCCCGGTTGATTCCCATTACACACACTATAATTTTCTTAGTGGTAACTACAAAGCAGTAATGTCAGTGTCATAATACTGTCAAACTCAGTGTTGCCAGATCGTGCTTTTTAGCACGGTTTTACGTGCTTTTTGAGCGGTACGCGTGCTTTTTACGTGCGGAGACAAAAAGCGTGCTAAAACGGTGCTTTCTGGGGTTACGTAGCCAAATGGCAAAAACGGAACCCTTATAGATTCGTCATGTCTGTCTGTCCGTCCGTCCGTATGTCACAGCCACGTTTTTTTCTGAACCTATACTATTGAAGCTTGGCAAGTAGATGTATTCTGTGAATCGCATTAATATTTTTACACAAAAATAGAAAAAAAAATGTTCTCTCATGGACCGCAGTTCAAATCTCGTATATTTTATTTTCTTTTTGCGCGAGTGTGCGTGTGTAGTTTTCACTCTCACTCCCGGAGTGCTACTCGGTGTTTTTTTATTTATTATTTGTCTGTCTATATAAGTAGGTATATAAAATGACCTCACAATGCCTATATTTTGCTTAAGAACAGGGCTCTGCTAACACTAGATTTTATAATAGCTTGGCGAATTTGTACGGAACCCTCGGTGCGCGAGTCAGACTCGCACTTGACCGGTTTTTGCTCCTTTAGTACGCTCAATAGCGTTGAAAACCTTATTTCATAATTCACTGATTATTTTTCTTAATTTTTTGGAATTATTTTTAAGCGTGGAAAAATGCGTGCCTTTTTTTTTAAAACCGTGCTTTTTTAGCCATTCGACCGTGCTTCTGGGTGCGAGTGCTCTGGCAACACTGGTCAAACTGTCATTGTCATATTGGATTTGTTAGGTATAGTAGAATGAAAAACTAAAGTTGGTTCAGTCAGTTATTTTATTGAAATTAGAGTGAGTAGCCGGTTCTTATCATTTACATTGGTGCTTACGGTGCTTACACACTCTTTGACCCAAATGTCTGACCTTTGATAAAGCTAACGTCCATGGTATTAGTCTCCAGTTACGTGTCTGGTCATTGTCAATTAGTTTTATGTTAAGATTCAATCAAGCTACTGCAATTAACTGTGTTCTTGGTGTATAAAAATGTGTCTCTTGCTTTTTATCTAAATACCCGCCTTATCGTTCATACCGGATCTTTGTATAAAAAGTGAGTTCAGTCGCGTTTTAATCCGATAATTCACTTGGATTTGTAAGTAATTTCACTCATAATTTTAGGAACAAAATGAGTAAAGAAGCCGAAGAAAAAGCTTTACGCTATAGAAGGGCTCAGAGCGTTACACGAGCAGAAGAAATCACGGAAAATGAAAACAAAGTGAGGAAGTCACAGTTTGATAAACCGTAAGAAATATTAATTTCTGTTGCCAAGGGTTTGTTGTTTATTTACGGTTTGTATGTGTATGATCTTTGTGCTTCTATTGATCTTGAGTAAAACAGATGTAACATAACCATATAAAAAAAAATATTGAATACCTACATGTAGTGAAACTATTATAGTTTTTTTCAGAATTCACAAACCCAGAGATTCATTGTTTTCATGGAGCTCTGGATTCAAAAACTTCACAGGCCTGGTGAACTGGGGGTTTCTCATGCTAACTATTGGAGGGCTGAGATTATGCCTTGAAAACTTCCTCAAGTGAGTAATTCTGTACATTAATTAGCCTTGCTTGTATAAAAACAATTTGTTTATTTATTGAATCATTTAAAATATTTACTAAAAGAATTATAAAAGTCATACTACTCAATTTAATGATATTATAAATGCTTATAAAAAGTAAATTATGTGTCATGATGTGCATTGTGCAACACAGCACAATTGTTCCCGTTTTGTGACCATGACTATCTTTAGCATGCTTAGTATGTAGTTAGGTAAGTATATGATGTGAGTGGAATAAATAAGGATAAAAAATGTAGAAGGAATCTACTTAATTATTTATGTTACACCTTACCTACCCCTTACCTTACTATGCTGACCTATTAGCCCCGCCTATTAGCCCCTACCCTACAGGAAGCCTACCCTTCCTGCAAATGTGTACCTATGTATAAGGCGGCAGCTACTTATTTCTGTGTGCTTGATTATTTCAGGTATGGTTTCCGTGTCAATCCAATTGATTGGATTATTCTTCTCACAGGCCACAATGAGGGGGCCCGAAACGAGTATCCATCAATAGTATTAATCATATGTAAGTACAAATACCTATTCCATGTTCAGAAATAAGGTAGGTACTAAAAATCTATGCTTTGCTCCTTGTATTTTTACCTTTCGTATAGTAACTGTAAGTAAATACTCAATAAATTATTTAGTTCTTTCATGCACAATTTGGTATTAGTTATCAATAATCATTTATGTAAATATTAGTTCACAATTAGATAATTTGGCAGGCAGTGATAATAAAGAATTGCTTCATTTTAACATAACATTTTCTTTTGCAGTTTCAGTAGTGCTTATTGTTGGAAGTTTATTGACAGAGAAGGCTATAGCTGTGGTAGGTGACACTGAGCTTGTAATACTTAATTATAATTTTACACTTAGGTGCTAATAAACTATGTGTAATATTAAAACTTTAAAAGGTTAGATTAAAGTCTTGAAAAAAAAATAACTTTAAAGTTTGTGTTGCATGTAAATCACTTTTCGAAAGAAGTAAGTAGTTAGAGTATATAACTTTGATATGTAAGTTTATAATTAATGTTATATTATACCTATATATATTCATTCAATATGTATTATATTAACTTTCTGTTGTTTTTTTTTTCAGGACTTAATTTCTGTAAAATTGGGTGTTAGCCTACAAGTATGCAATTTAATCTTATTGATTACAATGCCTGTGGCGGTTATACATTTCAAGGGTGAAGAATTCAGTTTCGGTAATTATTCGCACATCGAAATTCAGTAATACATTATGTCCATTGGTACTTAATTCTTACCTTACCTACATCTTACACTGTTGAAATCTTAAAATATTTTTAAAACTATACTGAAACTAGGACTTAAACCCAGCATACATCAACTAGCAGTAAAAAAAGTAGTATTTCCCATGTATAAAGAGTTCTTAATTTTTGTTTTTTATGTTACAGTGGGTGCATCCACAGTATGTTTCCTATATCTGATACTGTTTCTGAAACTATGGAGCTACACCCAAACTAACCATTGGGTCCGAACGGCAGCAAAAGGGAAATTTTCTAAAAATAAACTGAGGCGCCAGAGTCTATCAGCTCCTAACTACAGTAAGTTTAAATTAAATACATGTACAAAACAGGTTAGTTTCACGTGATGGATATTTACAATTTACAAGCCATCGAGGCGACGTTTGCGGGTGATAGGACCTTGTGCGAGGTCCGTCCGGATCGCTACCACTTGCTGATCCTGCCGTCAAGCAGCAGTGCGCAGCTGTGTCCGGCAAGGAGAATAAAACGGCGGGTGAAATTACTAGCACATGACTTATTCTATCTTAGCCCTCAAGACTGGTAAGGTAATGCATCTGTAATCCGCTAACCTTACAGGTGTCCAGTGGTGTTTACTTACCATCTGGTGACCCACTTGGTTGTTTGCTACAAGGCTAAAAATGTAGCTTGTGCTAACTATTTACTTTTGATTAACTTAAGTATTACGCGACAATTTAATAAATAAACGACAACAACAACAACAACATGTACTTACTGAAATTGTAGCGAATTCGGAATAAAAAGGCTTATAAATAAATAAATAAAAAAACTTAAGTACATTATAATTTATTGAGTGCTTGGTTTTACAATGACAACATTATGTTTACAGATGATCTTATGAAAGGGGAGCAAGAGCGTAAGTCAAAATAGAATATCTGACTGTTTGTGCACTGTTCTTTGGCCACTTCTCCTGTCTTCTTTTGGCTTCTTGTAATTATTGCACACTGCATTTGTCTTATGCTTATTGTTGGCAAAATATACTATTTTCATCTTTATAACTGTAGTCTCATAAAAACAAAAATTAGTGAGGTAACTCGGCCATCTAAACTGGGCAACTATGTAGTGCGGTACAGTCACCAGCATAAATAAATGATCACTTTTGTACCTTGTCACTTTAAAGTCATGTTTGAAAACCCATACGAAATCATGTAACGACTGAAAGCGACAAGGTACAAAAATGATCACTTATTTATGCTGGTGACTGTACGAGGCAGGGCCGTGTCTTCCTCAACTCTTAATTAGCAGGCCCCAGTCTGTCCGACCGATTTTTAGTGCGTTTTGGGATTCGACCGATTTAGCCTTAAATATAAATTGTTATGCTTTGTCATAAGCTATAACAAATAAGTGATTATTTTGAAATAATTTTGCATCCTTTTCATGACAGTAATGTCCATATCGATAACACAGTAAAAGACTGCATTAAAATGTCTAAGAAAATTTAGTTTTCAAAAATCTCACAAAAATACGTTTGTTTGTGTGTCTTAACGCTTTATGTAATCTGTCTGCGTGGTTTTTCTTTTATTGATATGATTTATATGTGAAAGCTTTCTATTGTTTCCTTATATCATGAATGAAGTCACAATCAGTTGTATATGTAAATCTAACTCAGTTCAGTATCTATCTATACATCTATACATATAATAAAATTGTAACAGGTCGATGTCTGTACATAGGAGATATTAAAGAAAAAATAAACTAAGGGGCCTCTATAAACGCTATAGAAGCCAGAAATACAATTTTTAGAATTTTTGTCTGTCTGTCTGTCTGTCTGTCTGTATGTTTGTTACCGCGCTACGCAAAAACTACTGTACCAAACTGAATGCGGTTTTTTTATTGTATTGCTGGAGGTCTAACTTAAACTCCCATGTCGCGTTTTTTTCTAAATTCCACCTAGAAGTCGAGATATAAAACAAAAAGGGGGGGTCCACCAAAAATATTTTTTGATACATTATTTATTGGGATACCAAATGAAAGAGGAAGAAGTCCTGAGTTCAAAAATGTAGTAGGTACATGTAATATGTTGTGATAATACTAAGCAACAGAAGAATAATAAAGTTTACTATGGATTAATTAGTTCCGCTATTCGTTAATAGATGTCGCTAGGCTATATGAATGAAATTATTCGTACCTAGGAAGTATCTATTTTCAAGGTTCCTTAAAGGAAAAAAGGAACCCAGAATCACTTAGTTGTCCGTCTGTCCAGTTCCTTTTCCTCAGGAAAGCGTATAGGTATAAATTTGAAATTATTAAAATAACCGGTACAGTTAGATCTGCGGTCCCTTGGAGTTGTGAAAAGATTAACCCTTAAATCTATACAATAACAAGGTACAGTCATTAGAAAGGGTATTTCCTTACAAATCGCCTTGCTCTCAAAAAATATTGGGTAGTTAGGTATCCAGTTGTCTTAGAAATTTGAAATTTTGTATGATGGTGGATCATAGGTTCCAATATAAAATGACCTCTCACTGCCTACATTTTGCTTAGGAACAGGGCTCTGCTAACACTGGATATCATATTCACTTGCCAAATTTATACGGAACCCTCGGTGCGCGAGTCCGACTCGCAATTAGCCGGTTTAAAAAAAAAATGATTTATAATAATCCCTATCTCTACTAATATTATAAATGCAAAAGTAAATTCGTTTTTCTGTTTGTCTGTTACGCTTTCATGCCTAAACCACTGAACCGATTTTATGAAATTTGGTAAATACTTACAGAGATAAAATTTACCTTGAGACACGGAGGAACTTTATTTTAGACTTTTTATTAGACACAAAAATAAATAATTATGTTCTTCAGCGGTTTAAAGAAGACCTGTGGAGGAGGCAAAATTGGGTTGACAATTAATATGGTAGGTAGTAGCTATCGTTTGAAGGAACCTTTTTTTCATATCTTTAGGGCATGAAATGGCGTTAGAATCACTTAGAAAACTAACAAATTTTAAAAATAATTATTTACTTACCTACCTACTTGATGTATGTTTTTTTCTTATATTAGTCTACTTGAGTGTCCCACTGCTGGGCAAAGGCCTCCCCTTATGTAAAAGTGTGTCTGTCTTTTGCCTTCTTCGCGCTTAAGAGGGTGACAACACCTAATTTTGTTGAAATTGATGTTATTTAAGAATTTTTTTAAGAAAAACTACAACCGAAAAAAAATAATGTTAATTTTCATCATATTTCAAACACGCTGGACGGACTCGATACCTACATAACTGAACAAAATCGCCTCGATAGAAAATAATTGCAAAGATTGGTCTTAAAATCATCATTAAACGGTTCTATGTCTTAATTTTTTCGACGTATGGGTCTGTAATTAAAAACATGAAGTCAACATATTCATACCTAAACAGCTAACGAGTCATATTTCACAAATAATCCATTCTTTTTTAAATTTCTTATTATTTGTGTCTTATTTGCAAGATTTTAGACGCGCGCCAAGCTGCCGAAATAGTTTCTTCTCTTTGAAAAACAGGCACTCGAACCGTATGTGTGAAGAGTGGCGCTGCTCAAGGTCATTAGCTGTTGACAGCGCCTTAAGCCGATGAAACGGTTAAAACTAAATTTGGGATGGATATTGTTATGGTCCCGGGGAAGAGAATAGAATAGTTTTTGCAGAAATTGACAAAGATGTGAATAGGGGAGTAAAATTTACTACGAAGATGTAATACCCTAAGGGTAATTATATATTTAATTTGTGCTCTAATTGAATGTTTGCCTGCCACTAAGAATAAGCTACCCAAAATACTAATTCTACGCAGACGAAGTCGCGGGCAAAAGCTAGTATTATATATACACTGTGGTTCAGTCCTGAAAAAATGATCTGCAAAACAAAAAACAAACAGTTTTACTTACTTAATTCTATAGTAAAGTCAGTTGGACTTGAATGTAATCTAGCTTTTAAATAATTCTATACATCTATTTCTATTATAAAACGTACTAAATTGTAAGTAGAAATCCGAAGTACCTACCTATATGTGGTAGCTTTTCTGCAAGATATGAAGTCGCACGCTTGATAATGATAATACCTAGTATACATGTAGAAAAAAACGACACCTTATCTTATGCTACTTGGTTCCCAAATTCTTTACACTATGAACTGATATTCTTTTTCCATTTGTGTGTGTGTGTGCGCGCCTTGCACTTTGGTTTGCGGTGGCATCATAGTACATGTATTTAAAATGTTAACAGCACGCTATCATGCAGTTACGTTTTGTGCAGAGACCATCGAGGAGGAGAAAGGCGACGCCTTCCTGGCCGCCGGTCTCGTGAGATACCCCGATAACCTGAATCTGAAAGACCTGTTTTACTTCCTGCTCGCCCCCACCCTGTGTTATGAGTTGAATTTCCCCCGCACTACACGGTTAGTCATGCATGGTATTATATCTCCCACTTCCAAAAAGGCGTGTAGTGTGCGTGCGTGCGTGCGTGCGTGCGTGCGTGCGTACGTACGTGTGTGTGTGTGTGTGAACAGGTATAATGAATATTTGCATGACACCGGTAAGATTTATAACCACGAATATTTTTGCCCGCTGTTGCCGTTTTCAGTCATTCATCAAACTCAATTGAAAATGTGATGTATGTAGTTAAATATTTAGTGGCAAATAAAGTTTCATAATTAAATAATAAGATATCGATCAAGGATCACTCAATTGATAAGTTATATATAGCCGCGACAAGCAGCGATCGTAAATAATGTAAATATTTGTGGCTTTAATACCTCTGTTTAATGAATATTCACTACCTATGTCTGAAACATACATAACAGTATAGTAACGTTATTTACGTAATAATTGCTCACTCATAATTAAATTATGTAGGATGTCCCGTAAGCAATTTCTTTTTCACTAGGATAGGTCAAAGCTTGAAAGTTCAGAAGAGGAAAATTTTAACTGAAAAAGAACTGCGATAGTTTTTCTTTAATGGTTAAAACATAACTCTTCCGAGATTATTTTACAATAAAAATAAATGCAAAAAGCATCCATTCTAAATATATCAACTCAAAATCACAGTACGAGTATACATTAAAAAAAAAAACGGAAAATCGTAATATCTCGAAAACAGTGAGACTTTTATCAATGTAATTCTCCTGCCCACCTGTCTCCCCCTTAAGTTTGTCGTACTACCTACTTGCGGAGCATTCTGTATAGTTAAATCATTATCAGCATGATCTATTGTTTGCCCAAATAACCTTCGGAATGTAATTTAATGTGTTGATTCCCTTTTTGTGCGGCATCATTGTTAGTTTTATTATGAAATTGTCCATTGCCAAGTGTAATTTGAATATTAAACTGCTTAATTAATTTTAGCCAGACTCATTGCATATCTTTAAAAAATTTCTTCAATTATGTCGAGAGAACTGGTAGAGATATTTTCTTTACGATATGTATCACTCCAAATTAAAAAAAGCAGTTAGACAATGGGTTGGATCTGATTTGCTGGCAGAGATATTGTTTATACCATTTAGTCTATGCTCTCACGACCTATCTTACCCTATATTACTATATATTTATGTTCTATAATCGAAGTTTATGCCTGATTGTTTGTATTTCAGAATCAGGAAAAGGTTCTTAATCAAGCGGTTACTGGAAGTGGTGTTTGGAGTGAACCTAGTGTTGGCCCTATTCCAGCAATGGATGATACCTTCCGTAACCAATTCTATTGCCACGTTCTCTCAAATGGAATATGTAAAAATCTTGGAGAGATTGTTGAAACTTGCTGTAAGTATATCGAATGACCATGTCAGTTAAATAATTATATTTATACTGTTTAATAACAGCGTTTTGCCATGCCTTGAGTACTTGCCTAGCAGAAAACCAGAAGAGAAGTTAGGCGAATAAAAGAATGCATTATTTTTTTTATAATTGTATTGTATTAGTATGAAAACTGTCATAACTGCTATTCGATGTCTGGGTCATTGTCGTACCATCATACCATGTCATATATAGCAGTGTTTCTTAACCTGTGGTCCGCGGACCCCTGGGGGTCCGTGACTGTACGTATAGGGGTCCGCAGTCTCATATTTTGAATTAGGGGGTCTATAAAAAATGTGTTACTTTTCCTAGGGTTCCATGGCTGAAAGAGGCTAAGAAACACGGTATATAGAATTTTATTTGCTTGTTCCTTGTGAACATTAACTATAAAGAGTTTGCAGCTAAAAAAAATTGACATATTTTCATAAGCATGTAATGTGCGTGCGGCGCCTGCTGACCAAGTTTTAGTTCAGCGTTTCCAAACCTTTTTCAGCCACGGACCCCTTGGAAATCAAGCACAGTTTTCACGAACCCCTTAATAAAATCAACAAAAAAATCGGATTAGGTATTTATTTTAGTTATTACAGATACAAAATAGGTACTCATAATTAGCATTTATGTATGGTCCAGAGATGACACCGCGGACCCCCAAGGGTCCGCGGACCACAGGTTGGGAAACACTGTTTTAGTTCAACCCATTCAAAGAAAACATAAGTTTAAAGACTTCTTTTTTTAAAGAAAATACAAGTTTTGTTTCTCATTCCGTGTATAAATTTTAACATAAATATAATGTATTATTATTTGCAATTTCAGGTGCCAAACCATTTCATGTGGCTGTGCTTCTTCTACCTGAGCTTCCATTCGTTCCTTAATCTGATGGGTGAACTGTTGCACTTTGCGGACCGGCATTTCTACGCCGACTGGTGGAACGCGAACAATATCGGCGTGTTCTGGCGGACCTGGAACCTGCCCGTCCACAAGTGGGCTGTGCGACATGTCTACATACCCATTACTGAGATGGGATATAGCAAGACCACCGCCAGCGCTGCGGTGTTCCTTATATCGGCGTTGTTCCATGAATATTTGGTAATTTGGTTTGCATTAGATATTCTAATGTGTGAATTTACATTGATAACAGTTACGGAATCAGATTTGAATGATAAGTTATTGTATGTCCTTGGACTTTGCGCTTCTGGACCGTAAAGGTGTAAGGTCCAACGATAAATAACAATTGACAATTACTTTTAGTAGGTAGGTAGTTAAATCTTAATTAATTGCCTTCTGTCAAACCCTTGTGATCAAAGTATTTATTAGCTAAGCTTGTAGTAGGATTGGATTGTCCGCCAACTAGTTATAGTATTAGGGACGTCATGGGCACGTCTCACTCAAGTCTCACGTCTTTTTTTTAAATTTGTAATGGTATTTAGTAAAAGTGATAGAGTAAATTCTTTGCCTAAACTTATAAGTAGGTAAGCGCTGGCTGATGATTGGTTTGAATTTAAACGGATGAGTTTGTGAGTCCGTTGATTGAGGGTCCGACCACACCGGCGCGTAAAACATGTTGACGGTGCGTTTACGGAACAAAAAGTATGAAGAAATGTGAGACATCGTGACGCCTACGACACGTCACCGCGTATACGCGGCGGTGTGGTCGCTCCTTAATACGAAGCCAGCGATTGTTGAAAAATAAATGTAAATGTGAAACTAGAGAAACTTTTTATGTTAATAACATGTTTAACGGCCAGTACAGAAAGGCTGCATTCCAATTGCAACGTAACCACCATACATTTTCTATTGCAGTTCAATTGCAGTCGGTACAACTGCACGCTAACTGCGATCGAAATGCATGAGCA
This sequence comes from Pandemis heparana, assembly GCA_963854515.1. Lineage (NCBI taxonomy): Eukaryota > Metazoa > Arthropoda > Insecta > Lepidoptera > Tortricidae > Pandemis > Pandemis heparana. The sequence continues at coordinate 10,270,256 of OY978008.1, read as the reverse complement.
GTCGGCAGTTACGTTACGTTGTAGTCGTAATGCAGTCCTTCTAAGAAGGAAAAGTGGAAGTTCTAAACTCTCTCTCTGTCACTGACACTCTGGAGAGAGATTAGAACTTCCAGCATTTTTTTTATTTTGCTCCTTACAAGCTCAACGCGCGTATTTCGCTAAATTCATAATTTTTCTTCAAAGACTATGGCGTTAGTGTTCATAATGTCAGTAATATTATCAATAGATAGCATAACTACTCAATGTTTGCTAGTTTTTTGATGAAAAAGAGGGTTACATTTTATTTGATTCTCGAAAACTGTGTTGATATTCTGCTCTAAAAATAATTATTTAGCTATGCTCAACTCTATTTTGACTCAGAAAAAAAAATCATTAGTATCGGTCTGGAATTAAATTCGGTATAATTTTTTAAATATCACCTATCACGGCGGACTGACGCCGCACCCTCATTCAGCGCCGAGCACAGCAGTATCGTAGTTTAAGAAGTGAACTATCTTGTACATTAATAATATTACTGAAATTATGAACACATACGCCATAGTCTTTGAAGAAAAATTAAGAATTTAGCGAAATACGCGCGTTGAGCTTGTAAGGAGCCTTAAGTCGACCGTTGACAATGTTAACAATGACCACTTTATGGTTATTTCTGAGACAAATATTAATTTATTATTTCATTGGTTCCAGGTGAGCGTCCCGCTGCAGATGTTCAGGGTGTGGGCATTCCTGGGAATGATGGCTCAGCCGCCCTTGTCCGTGATCTCTCGCTTCGCCGAAGTTAAGTTTGGGTCACGTTGGGGCAACATTATTGTGTGGAGCTCCATAATCCTTGGCCAACCCCTCGCCATAATGATGTATTATCACGACTATGCTCTGCAACACTTCAAACCGGAACAATGAAAGTTTTCTTATATTTCTTGTAGTCCATGCAAAGGGCTCGATTCTCAGATGGGTGCAGAGATGTTTTTGTGTTTCAACCGCTGTTAACCGCTGTTAAATATATTTAATTTATTTGATTCCTGCAGGCTTACTCTGAAGTTCGTATCTTGCCGTTCCGCTCACACTAATAGTCATTTATAGGAGGGTGAGAGGGACGGCCGATATGATACAATCTGTTTTTAGTCAATTTTACTTGGCTGACGGTTGAAACGTCTATGCGTTCGACTACACCCGAACGAGCCTTTACAAGTACGTGGATATTGCAATTTGTTAATGTTATCAAGAATTAATTTAAGCGCACTTCATGCTTCTGAAGCTTTTTAACTGCTACTTAAGTAACTTGCGAAGGAAGCAAGCTGCACTGGAGGTCGCAGACAGTTATCAATAATTGCTTTGCTTGTGTTAACAACAGTTGAAACACTTGACATGAAATTCACGAGTCAAATAAGGAACATTCCGAGGCTGAATCCTAACTTGAATAAATAAAACTTATGGATTATGTCGATGGGTGCTGGGCGCTACGGTAACCGTATTAGGCTAATTATATACAGAGTAGTTTTGTACAAATTTGAATTAACAATCTTTTGCCAAAATTTTTATTTGCCAAAGCTAATGTTTTCGATCATTTGAATAATTATATTTTGTCCAAACTCTTATTATAATATAATAGTCAGGGAAATTTTAATAAAATAAATGAATTGAAAATGAAGTGCCATTTAGGTATTTGTTAAATAAAAATAATGTATAAGTATTTAAATTATAATTTTTACAATTTTATATAAATGGAATATAGGAAATACATAATAATAGCACAAAATGGGTTTGGGGTTAGGTGGCGGGATTATGGTTTTTTATATTTGGTGGGATATTTCTGTATTTTTTATGATTTATTCATATTAGGTATATTCAGGCATTTTGATGTTACTAAGACTGAGTTTACATTGCGTTTAGTGCCTTATAACAATTCGTGTTTTGTTTATGATCATGTAATATTTTATAAATGCCATGACAAAACTTTTTATGTGCAAATAGGTAACCAATTCGTTATCGATTAGTCCACTTGTGCATTATTATTTTTATTATGAAATTAAAATATATTTAATTTATTTGAGATTGTCTTTGTTAAAGATTTATCTAACGTTTAAGATTCCTTTCTCACTTGTCGGTTGTGGGTTTCATATCTAATAGTAATCTGATGGCAAGCGTCTCTATGAAAATGAAAAAGAATGGCGGGTAAGTACGAACAACCTTCTGTATAATATATGTTTAAAATAATTGAGAACAAGAGCATATTTGAGAACAAGAGCACTCGATATAATTTCGAGTACGACAACCGACAGCTGATAATGAACTCTAAGGCTAAGAAGAAGTGCTCGATGAACTTACTTTTGAATTTATTGTGTCTATTTATTTGTGTTGATGCATGTGAAACTTGCCTAAGTCCGCTAAAATTGGTACCTATTTTTTGAACTATATTAAGCTATTTGTATTAGAAAACACGCCAATTCCATGGATTTAGGGGACGTCGGTATGAATGTGTCGACACATTTGATATATTTAGATGAATTGAACATGTGATTGTATATTTGTTATGTAAAGATGCATTTACTGTAAATTAGTTACCATAGTCAAGAGTATAAATGTTTCATCCCAAAGTATATACAAAATGCTCTTATAAAGGCAGTAAATATGTATATATTTTTGAGTCTTTGAGTATATATATAATAGATACCAATTAATTAGTTATTTCTTTTGATAGAGAGATATTTTAATTTTCATACGAGTATTTATAACCTAAACAGTTACTAAATTATGTATAATTAAGTACAATAATTAGTTTAAAATTTGATTATCGCGAATAATAAACAAATTGCCTGTTTTTATATTTTTATATTGTTTTAGAACTTCTTTTTACATACCAATTTGTAGTAAAATTGTATTGTATGAGTGTATGAAATAAATATTTTAATTTTTACATAGGCACCTGTTTTATTTTCTGTTCTTAAATCAAAATAACGAATGTATTGTATTATTCCATTATTCCGTGTAAATGTGTTTTTTAATCTCAATGCTTGACTATAGTTTTTTGTCACCATTACTTAAGTTAATACAATCCCCCCCCCCCCCCACCTATGTAACAATTTTTTTATTTAAATTCTATTAATGTTTTATTAAACTAAAACAAAATACCTAGTAGTTACCTCTATCTTATTTTCAATATAAACAGCTTCGCGAGGGTGTGCGACAATTATCGTCATGTTTTAACCATTAGCATGAAAATCCATCCAGTAGTTTTTGAGTTTATTGCGAACGGACTAACGGACGGGGGCCCGATTTTTGAAAGCACATGTGTGAAAATACCACTCGAAAGTGGTGAAAAATTGTGCTGAATTTGAAATGCGAGTAGCTTAGAAGATACTTACGGCTCTCATTAATCATGTGGACTAATCAAAAATTTGATTAGAGCCGTAGTTTTGAAGATATAAACAGATTTATACCACTTTCGAGTGATGTGCTTTCAAAAATCGGTCCCCTGAACTCCACGCGACACAACTACCTATACTTACGCTGCATTGACTTACGATAAACAACTAGACTCACAATCACGCACAAAAACTGTCGGAAGCAAAAGTCTGCACGACGCGTCTATTGTGCAGTGTTTTGGTTCAGTCGTGTTTCGACCGCGCTTCGATAGCAATGTACATGTCTCTTTCGCACCGTAATCTCAAACGCTTGAGAACAAGAGACAGACAGGTTTCCAGCGCCTGGCGTCGTGTTATTACTTCTCACGATCGTATGCAATTGACATTAAACATTACTGCCACGAAATAAGGTGTTAATTTGAACGAATATGTTAATGTTATCTGTGTAAGTTGATGTGTTGACACACACAATACATAGACAGCGCCGCTCGGACGTTTCTTGAGGCACTTTAGTTTGCGATTGGGAGTCTAGTTGTTTATCGTAAGTCAATGCTACGCTGTTATAAGCTGTCAATAGCCCTGCGCGAGCGTGCAACTGCAACCTCTGACTCTGCAGCGGCATGCGTTAGATTAGAGATCGATGAACGGCATGCTGTCTGATTGCGGCGAAGGACGTTTATACCTATTGCGTGAATTACTTGCACTGGTTGACATAGCGTCGTTAATGGACCAAAGCAACATTTATAATCAAGGAAATTATTCATTTCTGTGATGAAAAATTACACATCTTTTAAAAAACAATAAGAATTTCTCCTTCTTCTTCTTCTTTCCTAGCCCTCTTCAACCAATGAATTGGTATAGGCCTCCTCCCTCACTGCTCAGAACAGAGAATTTACTTTCTGGAATATGAAAATGTCCAGCATTAGGTAAGTACCTACCACGTTAGCTTAGCTCAGCCTAACTGACTTACCTAAGTCAAAGGTAAGGTTACCTATTTAAAACGTACTACCTGTGTTACTACAAAAGGTGACTTACAATGATTTTGGAATATTTCAGCAGACTGTTGGATTGGTTTGATTGAACAGTCCCAGAGTTTAGCATTGTAATTCTGGATTCAAGACTAGGTACTTAAGTTACCTCTTGGATCCGTACCTACCTGTCTAAATTATTTAAGCCCTACATACACTTCGAACATCGACTAACGTATGGAAACATTTTGTCTAGCACAATTAAAAAACCCTGTAAAATACAGTGTTCGGTTAAACCACTAAGCCAACCATTCTGAAGTATTCTGGGTTAATACTGGGTTACGCAGTGCCTACAGTTATTGTACCGTGACTCAATTTTGAATTTAAAAAAATATAGTTTATATTTATGTACGTGTCTCATGCGTGCCAAAGCGAGGGATGTTCGGAGCGACGGCCGGGAGAGGACCGAATCAATTGATGAAGTGCCGGCGATAGCGCGCGAACGTGTCTCGCCTTGGGAGCCGGGCGATGCCAACAGTTCTATTGTTTACCTGTGGAGCGAAAACACCGCTAAGATTTGTGCTAGTAAATTCTTTCTGTTTAAAAAAACCGGCCAAGTGCGAGTCGGACTCGCGCACCGAGGGTTGTACCATTATCTATAAATATCTATAAACCAGTGTAAGCAGAGCCCTGTTCTAAAGCAAAATGTACGCAGTGTGGGGTCACTTTATATGGTCACTGATATATACAGACATACATACATATTTACGGTTTTCGCAATTATTTCTTAATCTGTGCTATAAGACCTACCTTCATACCAAATTTCAAGATTCTGTGTTCACGGGAAGTACCCTGCTGTAGGTTTTGATTCCCTTGAGTTTCGAAAATTTGCGGAAATTTGCGGCATAAACGGCTGTATCTTTTGATTGCGTTGGCTTAGAAGTTTGATTTTTTCACAGCTCTAAGGGACAGTAGACCTGAGTATTTGATATAAATTTCAGCTTGATACCTCCACGCGTTCCTAAGAAAAAGAGTTGACAGACGGACGGGCGGACGGACGAACGGACGTACAACAAAGTGATCCTATAAGGGTTCCGTTTTTCCTTTTGAGGTACGGAACCCTAATTAATTCCTGCATTATCTTTCTCTCTTTCTCCTACGCATGAACAATCAGTGAACGTGTACAGCAAAGAGGATATAATCACTACCGTTTTAAGAGACGGGACTGCCATACAAAAAGCGTGAACTTGGCGTGAACTCGTATTAGTCGCGCGAGGCTGGCGTACAGAGGCTTTACCGTGACGTCTTAATACCTAGTTCACGTTTTAGCTGTCATTTTAACTATGGATGTGACAGCGAGCGAACATTAATTGAATCGGAATTGAATCTCATTAAGACGTCATGGTAACCTCCCTGTACTTATAACAAACATGTAAGTATAAGGTATATCGGCGATCATCCGTTAAAGAGTTCCCTCCTGCGTTAACGGTCCGGAATTACACCACCAGAATTTCACCATCAGATTATTGTATTGACACTGGATTAACATGTACATGTATATCCGTACCTACCTATATGAGAGTCTATATACACGATTGAAATGGTATTTTAGTAAGTTACTTTAAATAGGTAAGTATACCTACGAGTATTCATTGCCATAAGAGTTAACGATGAAGCTGCTTGTGCACGAATCGCGCCAAAGACATCTTAAGATCTTCAATTGAATGAATAATATCGAGGTATAAAATAATAGACGAACCCACGCAGTTTGCTCAAGCCCTGCTCCGCAAAGTGGGCAATTAACAAAGCGAGGTCAAACAGAAGTTACGTGTCGGGAGAGGGTTAATCATGTAATAACATTTGCTGGGAGCCGCAGGATCGCTAACAATGTTGACTGTGGGGCGCAAACAGTACCGGCTGCGTCAGCCGTCTCTGCCTGCGTAGCTACATATAGCTTGTGGTTGGTTACCACTCCGAACTGATTGAATCATTTGCATACGCTGATGCTTGGCACAAGGGTGGAACTGTTATCTAGAGGCGTAGCATACTGTGGTAGTGGATAGGTGGTTGCCGAGAAAAGTGCACTGGTATCATTTGAAATTATTTATCATTAGATATAGTTATGTATAATTATCATAAATAAAAAACACCGGTCAAGCATGCAGAACGCGCATAAAGAAAAGTTCCGTAGGATGAATAAATTGAAAATGGTTATCACAACGATCACTGAATTACAGAAAAATCATGATTTTCAATGCAATCTCATCATCTCATGAGGGATCAGAAAAATCGAATCGGTCTTACACTTAGCTAAACATAGGTACTTACCTAAGTATCTTGGTCTGTTTAAAAAATTGGTTTAGATAATTGTATGCTTCGCTGATTTGACTATTATGTCATTTCAAATTTAAAATGCACCATTTACTTAGTTTTTTCATAAATGATTCAGAGTTTTTCTTAGTCAGAATTACCAGCTTATTCACTTTTGAAGAGGAAATCAAGTGTCCCTCATTTTTTGGTCAGTTTTGTGTCATTTTTTGATATATTTTTTTACAGGTAGCTACCTAACTCTTCACAAAAGTGACCCATAAATTGTACGGACTTTAAATTGAAAATGCCCAATTAACAGCCTTTTTATATAACAAGTAAAAAAAATTGTAGTTAGCTGATTGTTAAAACAATATCACGCGCGTCGATTCACTTACAGCAAGGAAGGGTTAAGGGGTCGGTGATTAAATGTAATTCGGGATTAATCTGAATGTTAACCACTCGGCAGCCGCCGGCGCGTGAAATCGTTTTGTTCCGAACTTGGTCTCCTCGCTGCCGCGACCGCAATATATCATTTTGAGAAAATTAAATGAGCATTTTGTTACAGAATGGGCACTTATAAATATTGCGAATTAATAATTTGTGATTATGTTGCAGGTGCCTCCAAACAAATCGAGGTGACCTCTGTCAGATATTTGATATGGACCTTTTGACCCCTTTAATTTACTTGGAAAGATTCATCAGTATGTTACACAACATACACGTTTTCCGTTACGTATAATAACGATTCATTTTTAGTAATATTAATATGACTATACTAGCTACTGCCCGCGACTTCGTACGCGTACAAATAGCATTTTTTTTTACATTTTTATCGCTATTTATCCCACGAGCGTATAGCATAATGCAATTTTCCGGGATAAAAAGTAGTCTTTGTTTTAATCTAGACCTTTGCCTGCCAAAAGGTTGCTGACCGCTGATCTAGGGTACCAGCTATTCCCGTTACCAATTTGATCCAAATCCGTCCAGTCGTTTCAGCCTGAAGAAGGAACAAGCATACACACTTACATCCTCAAAAACTTTCGCATTTATAATATTATTTGGTAGATTTTTTTTAAAAGGTAGAAAGAAGCGTCACTAAATGGATTGCCAGTGTTAGTTTTCGCCAAGATTCGATGATAGTTATTCCAGTTTACATTTTGTTTTTTACAAATGAGGGAGTGGCTCTGTACGTAAAATTTTCGCATGAACATTTTACTATACGGCACTTGTCCCACCGCCGGCGAGTAGCGAGAAGCGAGTGGTTTTTAGTATGGAACTTTTATCGCCCGGCGACAAAAGCGACAAAATTTCCATACTAAAAAACGCTCGCTTCTCGCTACTCGCCGGCGGTGGGACAAGTGCCTAAAGCATGGATTATACGGCCAATAATATCACGTGATATAAGCATATAACTATCCATATAAGGAAATAATCATGGGTAGGTAATGTAGCGAATCGGGTTGTGTTAAAATGCACGATCCTGTATCGACATAGGTACCAGTATCACGATAGTATTAACCGTCTCTAATCCATGCCATAGATTATTAGACTACTCAAGTTGAGGTTTGGAACAGATTCAATATTTTTACTTAATTTATTTGTTGGTTCAAAAATGTAGTCGGTATTCTTGTTCCGTAGTCCGTAGCACGATATTCGTAGCAGCTCTACGAAGCTCTACGCTTTTTGATACTTTTTAAAATAGAAATAAAACCAAACTAGAAATAGGTACATAAGTAATAAATAAGGAATCCATCTATAACACCGTAGGTCAATGCTTGTCATAGTGGAATATGGAGTGTGATTAAATTATGACTAGCGAATGCAACAATGTTCCAGGGGCCCGATTTTTATTTATTTATTTATTCATCAAACAATTTACACAGCATTACAGTAAAGACCAAAGCACTGGAAAACTTAATTTTAAAAGTATACTACTTACCTATTAAATACAGTCATCAAATAATTTATAACAAAAATATTTTTAACCGAAAACGCTAAACTTTATGACAAGCTCGCTAAAAATAAAATAATTCTAGACAGAAGTGTCACCCAACGATCAGCGAACACATCAGCATTTTGAAAGCATATAAGTGAAAATACCCCTTGAAAGTGGTGAAAAATCGTGAAAACTTGAAATACAAGTAGCTTATAAGAAAATTACAGCTCTTAGGTATTAGTCTTGTGAACTAGTCAAAAATTTGATCGAGCTATGTAGTTTTGAAGATATAAGCAGATTTTTGCCATTTTCGAGTGGTACTGTCGAGTGACATGCCCGATAGTTTGTATTAATAAGTACCTACATAACCTACGGACATAGGTACGGGGTGGACATTTGAGACGGGGCCATATGAGCCATGCTACGATTACAATATAGGTAACTGTTGATACCACGCCAAGACGTTCTTAGAATACCTACCTATTTACCACCGGTACCTATAACTTTATGTTATGAGAAATTCTAGCGAATTTTTTGAAAGTACCTAGGCATTTGTATCTATGTAAGTACCAAAAAATATAATATTGGTACATTATTAGTAAATCTCACATAACTAATTATAGTAATTATAATTACGTTTTATTTAGAATTGGCTATATTTACCTCCTAAAATTGGTTCAGAAAATTTATACTACACTACGTCTGTCTCATCTACACTTTACATTAGGCGTGGTACGGGTTAATCATTGGTCATTCCTACGTAAAAAAACCACTATATTTCGAAGTAAACCGCGTCGCAAAGGAATCATTAATTTATTTGAATTTTATTGTTATTTTAGCTGGTAGTGGGGCCGAGCAGTAGGTACTTTATTATCATTCCTCAAGTCAATGTTACTCTGTAGGTACTTACGACAACTGAACTGCGCTTCGCGAAATGTGTGTCATGTTGTTTGTATTATGTTGGTGTTGGTGAACTTATGTTCGCGTATAAAGGCTGCTGCAAGTGTATGCGCGCGTCGCTAAACGTCATTGGGCCGGAGGGCGGAGTCTCGCGCCGCCCTGTCGCGCGGCAGTCTGATCCCGGCCGGCGCGCGCCCCGCACTGCTCATGGTGGAGCACGCGATCGTTGACTGCTCCCAAGCGAGCGCCATGCAGACCCTTCCGCCGCCGCCGCCACAGGCGCAACGCAACCCCGACGACGAACACCTTGCCGACGAATACGTTCAGAACTTCGAGTTGGACCACCTTGAGGATCACCACCTCGTCAAACGAGAGCCACTGCGTACCGGGTGGCACGAACTCGTCGAGACGCCGCCTGCGTGCGCCCGCGCCTGTCGCCCCTGGCCTGACGCGGGGCCCTACCCGGGGCCGCACGTGGCCATCGCCGTCGATCCCAGCACTCCGCCCGAGACGCCGCCGGCCCCCGTGGGCCGCAGCCCGTGTCGCGCGGCCCTCGTCGATGACGTGCTCTGGCTCCCGCACATGCGAGAGCCTCTCGACATGCGCACAGTCCCTTGTGGCAGTTTTGAGGAGTGGGACCGTCGCGAGTGGCGCGAGCAAGAACACCACCTGCAACAGGTCGCGCTGCGCCCCGCTAGCTCTTGCTCGGCGATGTCCCCGCGCGCCAGCCAGCACAACTCCTATCAACCCTCGTCTTGCGGGGATGACCTGCTCAGCGACGACATGCTAATGAGCCTGAGCGTCAGAGAACTGAATAAGAGGTTGCACGGGTACCCGCGCGACGACGTGACGCGCATGAAGCAAAAGCGTCGCACCCTGAAAAATCGCGGCTACGCGCAGAACTGCCGCAGTAAAAGGCTTCAGCAGCGGCAGGAGCTGGAGCTGACGAATCGCTCGCTGCAGGACGAGCTTCACGTGCTGCAGTTGCAGGTGGCGCGCGTGACGCATGAGCGCGACGTGCTGAAGCAGCGGCTGGCGCTGGCGGCGCGCGAGCACGCCGTGCCGCACCATGCGCCGCCCACACCGCACTCCTCGCCCGAGTTCTTCTCGGAGCTGTGACGGCAGGGCGCGGCGCCGCGGGCCGGCGCCTCCGCCGCCGCCTCCTCCGCCTGCGCCTGGCAGCGCTACTGAGGGCCCGCGCCCCGCGGCCCCGGGGCTCCCGGCGAGCGTTCCTCGCGCTCGGCCCGCGCGCGCCCTCATACTCGGAGCCCACCAGTACCCTCGTGCTTTTGTTAAGTTTGAAATTTAATTAACATCAGTTCCAGTTTTCTATAGTTTTTTATTAAGGTGGAACATTGTAGCCGTGCGTTCGTGTCGCGGCTAACCAAACACCGTGTTAAATGTATGGTTGTGTCGTAAGATATGCATAGGCTTCGTTAACGATTTATGAATATGTATTACTAAAATTATACATAGGTTAAAACGACTCAAAACTGATTAATCGAATAATTGTACATAGATATATGTAATTGTAAATGACGAATATAATTATAGGATTTGTGTTTTCCTAATAAAATATTCGTGCAAAATACTGTTTTATTTTAAAATGCTTTCCTATTATTTCCGTTCGTGTTTCTGTAAATAACCATACTTACTACAATTACCTACCTACTTAGGGCCGATTTTTATATCGTCGTATTGGCCCTATTCAACTAATATTCAACTCTGTGGGTAAGTATCTGTCAGATAAGTGCATACCTGAGGATTAAAAATCGGCCCTTAATAAATAAAATTATTGTCGTCTGAAATAACAGAAGAACAATTTAACCACTTGAATTGAAATACTTAAGTACCCACAAACTTATTTTAATAACTACAACCAACAAGTGGGTACTTGAAAATGCGTGCACAATCACCAGCGTCCTGTTCTTTTAATATGGATTCAAAATATTTTATTCATTTAAGTAGATGTAACCACTAACCAGTCGTTTCTTTTTATTCCATGCAGGTCTGGGAGTAAAGAAAAATATAGAATGTACCGTTAAGTTGTTTCTCTTCCCGCGCAGATGGTTAAAAGCCCATCGAGGACATGGACGAAAATCTTAGGAAACATGTTCTAGGCGACGCGGCTAGCAACCCATCACTATTTTGATTCCCCTTACCACCTATACGCCCAGTCATGGTAAACGTGGCCTTTAGGTCTTGTTACGCTGTCTACCCCGCAAGGGATAAAGACATGATTTATCCATGTACGTATGTTTAGATTTAGGTACCTACTTATATACATTTTGTTGTTTAGATTTCGAATACTTACAAAATAAAATTCCTATCCAGCGTTTGGAAGGGTATTTATAAATAGAAATCACTCGTTAACTTTAGGGCCTGTTTCACCACTGACTTCCTTAACTGTCAGTTATCTATGATTACGTCTCTATTTATTACTACGAAACAGACAGAGACGTCATCATAGATAACTGACAGTTAAGGAGTGGTGAAACAGGCCCTTAGTCTTGCAATATGTTTCTTAACAGTTAAGCGTACCTACCTAACCTGCCTATTTGTATATATTATATTTATACTGAAGTCGTTATTCTTATTCTATTATCATGGCCACTGCGGTGAATTTTCTTTTGGCACCTGTTCTACGTGGTAAGTAGTTACATGTGGTAATTAGGCATAAAAAATAACAGATACAAAGTATTCAATCAACATTTGTTTAATTTAATGACAGATATGTAGTTTGTTACGATTAATAGTGATTATAATTACGCATTTACACATCTTTGATAAACTAATAATTAAAGTTTATAGGTAAACAAGTCGTTACAATTACAATGTAACTTGCGTTTCAAGTAGTTTCGAGTTTCGTATTCGATTATGTGCACACTAAGAGCCAGTCGACATTGAAATAAAAGTCCGTTAGAAGGGAACCATACCCATTTCGCTCAAAATTTAAACGCTTCAAAATATTATTTCTAACAGTTATACCTGGCCTAGTGGTAAACAATGGTCGGAAGGAATGTGAATCGTAAAAATGCAATACCTTAGACTTAGTCATTTTGTTTGATGGTATCCTACTAATATTACCAAATATTACTTATAAATGTGAAAGTTTGTGGATGCGTCTGTCACACTATACTTGAGTACCTACTTCTTACTTCTTTCACGCTAAACCAGCTGTAGGAGTTTGGATGAAATTTTGTATGTGGATAGTAATCTCCGGAATACCATAGCGGCTACTTTTTTGTTCCATTATTACGACAATACAATGACTCACAATAATGTCACCGGATAAGCATTTACGCTTTTAATTAAGACCATCACTAGGTTTTCATGGAATTAATTTAAACTCCACTGAAATTCAGTACCTCAGTAATAGTTACATACATTTTATCTAACGATAGCTTTCAGTGCTGGAACTTATATTAAAAAATAACTGTCTTTTTTTATTTATTTATGCTAAGTATATCACGAATAATTTTTTCTTTCTTTCTTTCCTATGACCTTTTTTAATGGCGAGTTATTAATTTTTATAGATTTCTCGAGAAGCAACGTCCTACCTAATGCAAACATTTTTATTTGATGTTTCAAAGAGGCAGAGGTAGCTTAGAAAATTTAGTATTGATAAATTGAAAAAGACAGATAAATCTGAGCTTGTTAGTGTCAGTTGTTAGCTTTTTTTTCCGATATATTGCGTGCCGAATTAATTTGTATGAATAAAAAGTTTATTTTGACCAAGTCGATATTAGCTACTAGGTACCAATTTACATTAATTTTCTTATACAGGGTGTTTGGTAGCCACGTGCAAAGCCTTAAGGGGGTGATAGCCGAGGTATTTTTGAGCATTTTGAGCCATACATGTTATAGCCGAAATTTGATATTTTTTTTTTAAATTGAAAATTTAAAAAAAATATGAAAATACCCAGAATTTGATAGAAACGTGTCAATATTGCACCAATGGGCGTTAATTTGTAAACAAAATCTTTTATTTCGGATAGTTTAATGTGTATTGGACCAAATGAAATAATTTTTAAGTGTCTTGTCTTGCCACATAAACAAAATGGAGGCATTCGAAATTACTAAAAATGTCTTATTTTGTAACAGAGTCATTTTTCTGTGCCATAAAAAAAATTAAAAAAAGTCCTGGAAATGTTCAAACATTTTTAAAAACATGCCTGTTTATTGCTCTTTCTTTTAAGGCATCACTCATTCACATTGCTTGCTAAATCTGAGATAAAAAGTAAAAACCAAACTCGGGGAGCACTCGCTAAGAATGCACTAGTATTGAAATTTAATTTAATTTATGTCTATAGTTCACAAGATGCCGTCTCTATCTCTATGCTATACTCGTATTTCAAATTTTGCTCTATTTTTGACCACTTTCGAGTGGTATTTTTACACATGTGCCTTCTAAAATCGGACCCTGGCCAGAGAAAAGTTTTTCATTCCGCGGAATGCAGGTACGTAAAGGCATTGAAATTAGGCGTCATCCCAATTTCAACCGTGACAGTGGATAGTCGCTAACACCGCGTTTGAAAACAGTTTTGAATATTGCGTCAACGACCATGGACCTACCTAATGTGATAAGTGTTGTGTGCTACCCGACTTTTGAAAATAATATTCAAGGCGATAAAAACGAGGGTAGTTGATTTGATAGTCAGTGGTGTTGGTGTCGAGTGACCGCGCAAGCAGAGCACGTATAAGAAGGACTTCGGAATAGTCCGAAATATGTTGAGCAATTCTCGATTGTAATTACGTGAGTTATCCGTGTATGTTAACATTGTTGCCGATCTGTTACTAGGTACCTTTATAGTATGGTCAATTTGTGGTCAATACTAAGTATACTGTACAGGTACGGTCGTCCAAATAAGTAGTCACTTTTCATCCAATTTCCTATCAAATGAAAATGAACTTTCAAGTTGACAGCCACGTCTTATCGACATCAAATACTTATTTAAGAGGGTGCATTCGCAGATATAGTATTTTATCGCTTTAATACGAAAATAAAATTCCATCACCATTAATCATTGCATTGGACACATTAATACACTAAAAACGAAGTGCACTACAGACGGATATTTGACACTTTCATTCAATTTCTGTGAAATAATCGCAAAAAATCACCAAAAATGCGACGTTGCGAGCTCAGCACGGATGCACCCTCTTAATGACGTGCAAAGGATTTTCAACCTTAGGGTGTGTACCTACCTGTGTAGGTCAGAAAGAAAAAAGATGCGTTCTTCAAGCTTCATATCGATAATACAAATTTTGCCCATGAAAATAATCTATATCTGAATTAAAAAGACCTTTTCAGTAGCATGCTAAGCTATGGAAATAATACTTAAGCCAGCTACTCACACACCTGCCGCAGGGGCAATATTGGAAGCAGGACCAGTATTGCCTCCTTAATTGTGAGTGTATAGGCAAGCAGGGGCAATTTTTAGAACAGCCGAAATTGCCCCGACCGCCGTGCGACCGGTATTGCCCCGGCGGCACGCGTGTGAGTAGCCGGCTTTAATGAGATTTATAAAGAAAAGGTTCTACATTCGGTCACTTTTGAAGATTCGAACGTTTCCTCTTAGTCACGCAATTTTACATAAATAATAAGAATAGTTCAATAGAAATAGTCTTAACTTATATTAATCAATATATTATATGAGCATGTCTATAAACATTTGGTCTAAACTTTACTTGTCAGTATTGTCAGTAGGTGCTCCCAATAACAAAATGGAAGAGGAACGAAGTCAGATTTAATTATGTGCAAGTTCTGCTCAGTTCTCTGTACTCAAAAGCAATGTGTTTTTAGTAGTGTCGGCTATAAGTACTAACTATTTAGGGCTTTCGACGGTCGCGTTGGAATACAGAGCGGCGCAGCGAGAGAGAGGCGTGCCCTTTTTCGCCACGCCCCCCAGAGCGAGACGCAGATAGCGCCGCCTACCCACGCCGCAGCCTCCGCCAACTTAGCTCTTTCAATACTTTATATTTCATACCACCTTGCGTCTTTCCTTTTAAAGTTTATTATTGCCTGGGACCATTCGGGTCTCTTGCATACTTATCTTTGCAGCGCTGCAGCCAGATCCATTCTCATCCTGTCTCAGTCAGAATTTAATATGAACTATGGCTGTATATAGGTTCAGGCTGTCATGCAAATGGAGGGCTGTTAATGAAGCCGAGGAGAATTATGGCCATTGTTACTGCGGGCCGCTTCCGAATGGGCCATTTGTACGCGTATATCATAATAATATACGGCACAATTACATCGGAAATGCGATTGGACTGCGTTACTGACCAGAGATCTATGGTAATTCTATGCGAGTGTTAGTAGAATAGGCGTTGCTAAGTAATTCTGAGTAGACCACTAGCTCAAAATACGCATCACTGCATGTTTTTTTCAATGCCTTTTCAGAATTGTCGGATATGTCTGCTGTAACTTCTAACTTCGATGCAATTAGATCCTGTTATTTATCAATTAAGAATTTATCATAGATCTATGGTAATTCTATAATGACGTTAGTAAAGGTAAATTTAGAACACTATATTTAAAAAAAACTGACAGTCAGACATGGCTCGCACAACGAGCGAGGTTAAGTACCGACGTATATGTATAATACTTAAAAAATTCAATTTAAATAGTTTAATTTAACATTCCGACAAGAAAAATGAAGTCACAAAATATAAATCGACCATTATGCATAACTAAATTTGTAATCGGAAGAAAAGTAGTACAAAGTATCATATTTCAGATTTTCCTTTACTTGTGTCGTGACTTTGCTTCTTGTCACAACAACAAACGAACTTGTACAAAAGGTACTCATGTAGCTATTATCCTTCCAAGCGGTCTCAGAACAAAGAAAAAACATAGAATACAATATACAGTGTTTTTTCCTTCCGCGCAGATGCTAAATGCCCATCGAGGGAATCGGCGAAAATCGTAGGAATCATGTTATAGATAGGCGATGCAGCTAGCAACCTATCACTATTTTGATTCTCTTTTCCGCCTAAACACCTACCACCATGCTAAACGTGGCCTTTAGGTCTTTATACCATGGGCTTTGTCTACGATAAAGACGTGTGATTTATATTATGTACCTACGCACTGGGCCCGCGTGGGAACTATAGCCCAAGCCCTCTCATTCTGAAAGGAGGCCTGTGCCCAGCAGTGGGACGTATATAGGCTGGAGATAGATATGTATGACATGTATGTAAGGAAGTATGTACATAGTAAATTTTTTTTGTCACGTGGACTTAGAAACTTTATTTTATACAGCTCCAAAAAAACTTGCGTTGCACGCACGAACAGACGGACAGCGAAGTAATCTTAAGTGGTCTTTTTAATGGTCTTTAGTTAGTATGGCCAAAACGGAACCCTTATAGTTTTGCTATTTTCATCTGTCTGTCTGTCTGAATTTGGCATGAGTGTAAATAGTAAATCACGCCGCGAAAAGGTAGAAGAATAAAATTAAAAATTCCTTTCGAGTCCCGTATACGCAAAGTGAGAATGATTTTTCTTTCATCTATCGTAGTAGATCGTAGTACAGTAGTTAGTAGGTAGGATCGGCCCTTCAAAGATATAGTAAGTTTGCGAAAACTATTTATTTACTTATAGGGATTCGTTATTTAAGCTTTAAAGTACTACTAGTTTTGTTAACGTTTTGACAAGTTTTGCAGAAAACTAAAGATTTTACCGCCGCATTCCGAAACATTTTACGTATTGAACTGTCTTAAAGTACTACCCGTAACACACAAACCGTTCAAGCAGTAAACATGCAGTAAATAATAAACAATCGGCGCTTCGTTATTGGTGGATTAAACTCGACGCAGTATATTTATTTTTTCAGTGGCGTTGCCAATGTGGTTAAAGGTTAGCTACAGGGTGCGATGGCCTGTGGTGGCGACTGGCGTCATAGTGATGAGGCAGCGCGGCGCTTGGCGACGCGGCATTTTTCTAGTGGCAAGGTCGGTTGCCACCGCTTACGTCACTCCGAGTTCCGTACTTTCCATTTCCGTGCCAGTGCTTACTAATATTGAAATTAGAACTGTTTATATATGCCTCTAGTCAAAATATGGTAGGTATTCTATTGCCTAAAAGGCTACAATCAAACTATTTGTTCCTGACCTACCGTAGAAAGTTTTCATAGTGTCTTAATGATTTTCATTGTCGTGTAATGCGAGATTCACTCTGACTTGTTCTGTGAAAGGTTGAGAGTGGGTCACGATTCAGGTGGTTCAGTAGGAGTACTAACTCCTACTAGTATTTCGAAATTCGAAGTTCAAACTTCATGTCGTACCGTCCCTCTCACTCACCTTTTCATAACTATTAGTGTGAACAGAACTGTATGAAACAAACTTCAAATTTGAAACTTCAGAGTACCTACATGCAAGGCTGCGTTATATCTCGTTGATGAATTCGCTAAAAGGTTAGTTTGTATTTGTCAATAATTGCCAGGTATCTGTCTACAGGGTCTCTTAAAATTATTCCGGAATATGTCAGCAGGTACCTAGTCGGGTTAGTTTGACTAAATAGCTCTGGGGCCTTACCATGACTTCTTATTTCCGACTCAGTTCAGGTTTAGCTGTCATTTTTAGTATGGATTCAGATCCATAGCGAGCTAACCTAAACTGAATCGCATTTAGACGTCATGGTAACCCCCCTGTAGATGTTTTTCAGGATTTCTGAATCATAGTTGACAAATATAATGTTTCCATCGATGTTTAAACTGAGTCAAAAAATCTTGAACTAACTCGACATGCTGAAATATTCTGGAAAAAATCTGAGGGACCTTGTATAGACTTTACTGCCACGCTAGCTGTTTTCCATGTGTTTCTAATTTTCTAGATGAAAAAACCTAACTTTTGAACTTCTTCAGTGAATGATTACACCGTGGCCATAGGAGTAGTCACGTGCATTATATATAAAATGTACCTACTTGACCAATCCTATTATACCTAGTAAGATCGAAACGTAAGTATAGACCATATTTGTGAAATAATATAAGCCGGGTTAGCTTCTATTATGTTCGGCAAAACCATCCAATGTTCTATTCACTTCGAATGTCCTATTCACTAAAATCCAAATATGAAGCCTCTATTGATTACCCAGCCCGGGATATAGCGCGAGAAGGCTCTTAAGCTACCTGTTCCAAGGATCCCTACTAGATCTCATTGGACACCACCTATAATTATTGTAAAAATATTATTTTATTGAACCAGGTCAAAAATATATTGGAAAAACATGATCCTCAAATATCAACAAGGCCCTCAAATAACTATATCTGAACACGATTGTATCGTCAATCGTGGATTTTATATGAATGAAAGGAGCATGCGAGTCACACCTGCTCAAGAGCAATCGCTCATGGTCCCATAATATAGGACACGCGTTGCCGCGGCTCTTTAAGAAAATTATATATGTCCATGATCAGATATATTCGAGCACCGTCTAACAGCTTATTTGATGGCGACTGTTCACTTGGTTTTATGTCTAAGATTGGCCCTGTAGATGTTTATAAATATTTGTATGAAAAAATGCAACTCATAGAGAGTCGGTCATAGACAAAACAAGTCCTGTGATATCGACCGGCGCGACCCTGCAGCGGCGGCGGTTTGCCGCGCGGCGTCAGCGCCAGGCCGCGTCAGCCCGCGTCAGGCCGCGTCAGCAGCCACCACTCAGCTGTTACAAAGCTATTTCTTGTTTTAATATACGTGTACTAATGGCATCTTATGAAATAAAGATAAAATTTTTGTCCCTCTTCTACGTTCCCAGAATATTCCTTTTGTATGACAAATTCGTCAAAAACAATGAAATTGGTTGATTATTAGGGTAGACCGGGGGCAATAGTACCACGGGTCAATAGTAACATCGTCGATATTTCTAACCCTATAACATTCTAAGCATAACTGTGTGCGTGCGTACGTGCGTTGAGTGTGTCCCGACCTGCTCACCAATCGGCGGCGCAGTGCCGTGCAGAACGAATATGCTAGACAACTATTTTTGTTTTCGCACAACCGAAGTAAATAATTCCGTTGATTGTTTTGGCTTATAGTTTCCCCAATATAGCTGTTAGTCTAATATTTTTACTCAATTATGATGCTACAGTTATCAATGCTTGAATCAAGTAATGGTTTGGTTATCAGGTAATAAGAACGGCTTAGATATTTGAATGTAAGTAATTTGAAATGATTTGAGGGCAATAGTACCAGCACAGTCGGGGTCAATTGTAACGTTACATTTGACCCCGTGGTACAAATGACCCCAAATAATATTTTTATATTATCAAAGTTAGCTGACGTTTTAAGGTGAATCTAATGTTGTATACCTAACTAACTAAAATTGGTTGAGCCATTGATTAGTTACTTCCATTTTCTATATTTTTATCGTATATTATGAGCTGCTTTTGAAGTTGCTATAGTATTGTGATTTTACACTGTAAAGTATTGTTAAATTCGAGAAATGGGGTCCATTGTACCAGGGGTCAATTGTAACTGTATGCAATTTTGCGATACTAGTTTTGTATTGAATTGTATTGGTTTACGTAGTTTTACAGGCCAGAAAATTATGCCTAGAAAATTTAGAAGCCATTTTATTTCATAAAAACGATTAATTTAATTGTAGAAACTGAGATAACTTGAATATAAATTTCTTAGACTTGAGTAATTATATTTTTACTGAAAATGTAGATCCTCATTGCTGATACTGGTACAACTGTTCAGACTGATTAAATTCAAGAAATAAATATTGAAATTGTTAAGATTTTGGTATAAATGTATGTTTTATTCACTTCGGAAATTGTGGTACAAATGACCCGTAGTAGGGGTCAATAGTAGCAGTGGGAATCACTGAATAAAAACTCGATTATACGCTAAACTGTTATGTTCTAGTAAAAAATAATATCAAAAACGTATAAACAATGAACCTAGCATGTAATACGTTGATGTAGTTTTTCTTAGAAATGTTCAGTTTCTGTGCTATGCGCCGTTATTTGCAAAGTGTTACTATTGCCCCCGGTCTACCCTATTATTAACCAGTGTACACACGTCATCCTAGCAATGTAGTAAAATGTCTCCTCTTACTAAGAGGGCTGCACAGCCTGCACATTCCTTTAGGATTGAGAATTTAAGTGGGTGTAGGTATTTCCCATATACCTAATAATTACATACGTCGTTCAAGTATTCCTGATGAATTACTTCACTGAAAAGTAGTGTCCGACCGAAGTTTCGGTTTCGGTTTCGGCCAATTTCGGCCAAAAAAATGATTTCGGCCGAAGTTTCGGTTTCGGCCAGAATCCGGCCGAAGCCTTCGGCCGGGCCGAAATTACTTCGCAACCTCTCGCGGCTCTCGCATCGGGAGCGCTCGGCTTAATTCGGGCACGCTCGGCCGGGTAGGTATAGGTAATGCACAGTCAGCCGGCCCAGCTGAGACCAGCGACAGTAGTATGCATGGAGTTTTTTTTATTTTGTTTCACAAAAAAAGTAACTGTTCTCATATAAGAAATCCTTGCATAACCTTTTCGTTACGATTTGTACAGTAATTTTGAATATATTGTTTGATATGATTACGACTTCAAAAATTTCGGTTTCGGTTTCGGTTTCGGCTAAAAATCGTGTTTCGGTCGGACACTACTGAAAAGCTCAAAGCAAATTTAGAATACGAAAACTAAGAGGTAACATGTCACTAACTACTTCTACTACCAAAGCACTAGGTCTGTACTAGATAGCTAAGTATTACTCATCCGCTCAAAGGTTGACTAGAAGGTATCCCTTAAAGTGATAAGTTTGCCTTTGTACATGTAGGTAACTTTGATAATGTTGGTCAATTGTGTTTATTTTTTATTTTTGTACAATAAAGTTATTATATTATAAATTAAAAGCGCTCATATTATTGGCATGTGTCAAATTTATTGTTGCCTGCAATTGTGTCCGCGCAGAATTAAAATATACATGTATTCCAGGCGATTGTACCTACACTATATTGTAGACAATATTCTTACAGAAATTGTTTCTCATATTCTCATTTCACAAAAAACTCATTTCAAATAATCCCAATTCATTGATTTTTAAGAACAATATTTTTTTATTAAAATACTTACATGGTAAGTCGAGGTAGAATAACAAATTAAATATTATTAATTCTTATATTGTTTACTTAATGTACTAGTTAGTTCATTTCACATACAAGGTTGCTACTTTCATTTCAGCCAGATAGTTTACAGGTAACAAACCCTGCGTTTCTAAGTATTAGTAGCTTATTAGTAGAATTTGGTTTTTGTTGGGGTCGCAGAACACCAACAAAAACTTAAACTTTTTATAAGTATTTATATTCACAATAGTCATGTGTTTTTTTAACAATAATACCTACATCTTAGACACAAACTTATGTGAATAATAAATCTATCATTTGTCATGATGAAATGAAAATATACGATGTAATATTCTAATAGTTGTATGTTCTTTGAAAAAAAATCTATGAAATAAAACCATGTGAAAATTCTGTTTACAAAACAAGGGGACACCATCCCAGGCATTGCAGCTAAAGTCAAGCTCGACACTTCCAACAAGTTATCGTTAAGTATATTTCAACCAATCTACACAAAACCTTGACAAGTTATTTATGCATAAGCACCTAATCTTTCCTCAAGAATCATTCCATCTATTGGTAAAAACCACATGGCGGAACAGACAGATAGACGGACGCAGCGGTGGACTTTGTTTTGATAAAGCTTTCATGTTTTCATACAATTAAATCAAAACCACAAGTTTCCTGCTCATTGTTCTAAAAGTCCGAAAGTATAAGAATGTGAACAGTAAAAGTGAGCAAGGTAAGTTCTTTATAGCGACGACCCAGTGAGCGGGAGTATCGACCGGGCGACCCTGCTCTCTGCTGAGCCAGCATACCGCCCGCCTCGTAAGCACTCCGCACCACCAGCCCTTTTTGCTGCCTCTGCCTACCCAACACAACACTGACACGTGTTTTGAACGTGACGATCCTCCATTTGAATAGATGTCAATAAACGTGTTGTTATAATTGTTGGTTTGGATGTAGATTTGTGGCAATTTAATTGTTTATCTGGCACACGCATTTTTTACGCTGCCAACAGCATAAAAGTTTGGACGTAAGTAGGTACCCTTGTTTTCTCGGTGAGCAGGTTAAGTTAGGTTAAGACAACAAACAGCATTTTACAATTAAAAATTTGGATGGATAGCAGTCCCGTTATTTTTAAATATCAGTGAGAATTTTGTTTTGCGTTGAATCTCTTAAGCTACTTAATTTTCTAATGCATCAGAGTTTCAGAGTCAGACATCAGAAGTATTACCTATACCTAATAGGAATCAAAACTGCATCATCGGTATTAAAATTTGATGTAAAAAAAGTGTTAGTGTGTATTAGGTATAAAGAGACTTGATCTGGGTTGGGATAGACACGTTTTGTAATTTTCAGGAAAATTACAGATCTTATAAGGTTTTTTTTCAGTATTATCTCAATAATGTAGGTACTAAGCCAAGGTTTAAGACTGTCCAATTTTGTCCGATATCGTAATATCATTGAGGAAGATTTTTATGAAAGATATGTACATTTCAGTAGGCAGAGCGTAAAACGTGGGCAACGTCGGAGCATCCAGCGGGCGGGCGGGGCGCGGGCGGCGCCCGGATCGCTAACTAGGCACTATTGCCAATCGATAGGTCGTTACTTGAGCTGAGCGAGCGAGCCCGCGCGGCCACGCGCGACTCATCACTTTAGATGCTGCTACGTCAGGTCACTCTCCTTTTCTCGGTGTCCTTCAAATTAGCTTTGTAGGTCAGGTTTTCGCTAGATTTGAACTCCACGTGGTGTTGTTGACACGATCACGCTCTGGGACCTTGCTGGCGGCTGCCGGTTGTAGCCACCTGCTTGATTCCTTTTGGACATACCACACAGCCCTGCAGTACGTACTATTTAATTATGGCAATAGAATTTACATTCACTGCTATTACTTCAACTGGCGGAACCTTGAAGCCACAACATAGAACCTCGACGCATGGAATGCTGTATTGTGAGTCCCCCTGCTGAGGATCCAAAGGAAATAGTCATCATCATCATCATCATCACGATTTCTCATCAAGGTCTGCACCTAATACTAAAGCTTTAAGCGTCCTTACTCAACTAAACCGAAATATACTAGTGATAGGGATGCATTACTTTGTTGACCCTATTATTAAAAACAACTCTTGCTCGAGCCTTATCTGGAGGGAGGGCTATGGAGCTTTGATTTTACATCTGAGGAGTTGACACCTTGGATCTAATTAGGTGGGCCAGCCGCAACGTAAGCGTATCTCTTCATAATAACAATGGTCGGTGATAGCAAATAATTATAGGTAATAGAAGTATGGAACGACGAAATAAGGCTCTATTTTTCTTTCCCTTGCTGCTAATCTGTCTTAACAAGAACCGAGTACGAGTGGAATGAGTTATAAGCATTTCTGTCATTAATTTGGGCTAATAGGGTATAGTAGGTTGTATTATGTAACATAAGTTAAATAAGTAATGACGGGTCACTTTCCATGCAACGTTGTATAAAAAAATACGCGTAGTTCCTCGTCAGTGTAATTTTGATAAACTGTCAGTTCTTCATTGGCTTCACTACAAATATTTTTAACTTTCTACGTTCGTTATCGCATCTACTTTTCACTGCGAAATAGTCCGCTTCTTAAATTTCTAACTGACTGTATGAAGCATAAAGTAGAGATGATTTCCGCTTCGCGGCACGTTTATAATAAATCTTAGTGATTTTCCGTCAACTGAACCACCTACTCTTATAAACAGTGCAAGTGGCCGATCCTTATCGCAGTTCAAGGGAAATCTGCGAGTCGTAAACAAAGTAGCAGACTTGTCGTTAGCTGACTTTCACTGCCCGGCGAGCGTGTCAGCGCGATGATAAGCATTTACGGGTGTCATGAAACATAAGAAGTTCTATTTACCGTGTATTAATTACAAATCTCAGGTTGATAGTCTTGTAATAAAAGAATCTTGTCTATTAGGAGCAAGGAGAGACATTTTATTTACGTCAAACATTTTTTTGCATATTGGAAAAAGCGGACGCAAGATAATCAAAATGCAAAAGTTCAAGTACCTAAAATATTTTTGAGTGAGTTACCGGTACCTCTAGCCACCTTATTTATAAAAAAAATACAAATAAAATAATTATATTATTCAAATGTCAGAGTGATAGATAAAAACATATAAATATTAAGTAGACACAAGATCCACTATTACTTAAATACAGGATGTGCACTAAAAAATTAAATTTATCGGCTAACAAGTTTTTATGCTTCATGGGGTTTGTCAAAACCGCGAAAGTGTTCAACAATCTGTTCTATTTTTACCGCGCAGCCCCCCAAATCAATTCTTGATGGAACGCACCAAATTTGTATTCCACTTGATCATTTTTCCACGAGATAATGCGTACGCCCAGCCACGCGTGCTGCCGCGCCGCCGCGCCGCGTCGAGTATTCGCGGAAGGGGTGTCCTACTGTTTACCTATGCAAAATCTTGACGAGTACATTTTGCATTCGTCTTCCCGCATGTGTTTCATATTCGTTTACTTCGGTCGGTCGAGCTCGTAATCGCCGCCGTGTTTGCGAGGGGAGCGCTGCTGACTGAGCCCCACAAATATATGTCGTAAGATTTAATAGACATGTAATGGATATCTGGATGACGTTTTAAGGATTTGTGCAAACCGAATATGTCATTTATTTCCCATGTAATTGGAAATTTATTTGCGGGATTTTTTTAGGATTATGCTGCTCCCAATTGTACAAGAATAGGCCTATTGTTACGGCATTTCATTTGGAAAAGTGAACTGATTGGAATTCTTCTGTACGTGGGTACTCTTATGTTATACTGTGGCGCCCCCTATTTCTTTCTACATAATTAAACGTAACATGATTAATTTTAACGCAAAACAAAGGAGCATCAAATAATTAATATAAAACATTTATCACAGAAGGCGTCTCGGACGTCAAGGTAAGAGCATTAAAGCACCGCAGAGCTCCCGGATGCGTGCTTTAAGCATGATTTAAGTGAATTATGTCGCCCTCGAGCCTCCTCGCGCCGCGCGGCGCTCTTTCGACTCTTGTTTAACGCGTCGCGGGATCCGCATCAAAGGCGTTGAGATTGGAAAATTGTATGGAAGCGGCTCTACATATTTGCAACACACTGACTCATCAAAAAAACCAAAGCGGACCGAGTCAATTTTAAAGATTCATTAATAAAAGAGGGAATATTTAACAAAAAAACGATATTAGTAAACCGTTAAGGGTCAGAACATAACGTTCTTTCCATATTTGATGTCCCGACGGGTATGCAAGTGAGCGTTTGCGCCCCGCGGGAGACAAACGCAATTGTGGGCAAACGAACCGTCGCATGCTGTTAGCGCGCCACCTGCCTCGAATGGTAGATGAAAGCTTTTTTGTCTACTCGAAATATTCAGAACCAATACTTGCTCTTATAGGAAATTTCTCAGCAATTCCAGGATTAAAATCTGCCTTTTTTCAATTTTAGCCTACAATCTTAATAATATGTATGGATTTTTTCTCATAAGTGTTACCAATGCTACCATTCGTCTTACCGTTCCTTTTTTTGGCTTGACTTATAAGATTAAGAAACCTAAATTTACAATAAGATAAGATAAGATAACGTTTATTGCCATTAAAAATAAAAAAATACAAACTTAACTTAAGAATTAACATTAAGTAGATTGTTTTGTTCACAAATAAAAACTGGTACACAATGGCAAAAGGAGCAGGGCTCAGCTCAGCTTATGCTGCGCTTACGCAGATGCTGCCAGCACTGGTTTTCAGCCTGCCCCTGTGGCTCATGCTGGGATGCCGAGTATAGCGGGTTAACTGGCGTGCATGAAGAGAAAAAAAAACCCACAAACAGCAAACTGCAACAATATTATAAAAAAACTAATAATATTAATTGCTAAAAGTAGGTACATTGTTCGTAATAACAGATTATTTTGTTTTAGGAACTATTCAACTATGTAATCTGGCTGAGTATCGTATTGCAGGCAACATCCTGTGCCTGTGTTACCTACCTGGAACTGGAAGACTTGGGCGGCCGCGATAAGCCACCCCCGAGTTCTAGCTAATATTAATGCATGGTGAATTTTAATTAAAGACTTCTTGATTAAACACGATTAAACAGTAAATTGATTGCTGACTTAAAAAATAAGGTTAGCTGGACCAACAAGGCAGAGGTAGATAATTAACCTAACCTAAAAATGTCATATTCGATACAAGCTTTTTGCTGACTATGCTTCCATTGTCACCCGTACATACATACGAGTATGTGTACCTAATTTCAAGCCAACCGGACCAACCGTTGAAGAGTTCCTTCCTGCGGAGATGGTCTTGACCAAGCCACCAGAATTCTACTACTAGATTATTGTATTGTCATCCGACTTCCACGAGTATGCGAAGTTTCAGCTCAATCGGTTGAAGATGTCTGCTTCAAAATTGAGTTGCAAGATTACACCCGGACAAACATATCTACTTACATGTCTTACATATACAACATACATACTTCAGTTGTATGAAACAACATACGTTACAAACAAAGATGTATTTGACATAACTTGACGCATCTTTCTATAAAACAATTGCAATCGAATTGATGACCTAGGTACTTCTTTTTTTGAAGTCGGATAAGAAGTTCACTCCGAAATCTGTTAGTACTGTCAATAAATGTAGGTACCGACTGTGATGTTTTGCTTTTATTAAAACTGGAATCATTTTATATCATTAAGTATATATATCTAGCTGATTAGGTTATAATTCCTATAAGTACATTAACATAGAAGTATCATTGAATGTATAATGCAACTACGTAGTCTGTGCGACAGCATAGTCACTTACCGGCGGCAAACAGGTGTCCGATTTTTAATAGTCAAACGAACTTACCTGTACGTGAAGTTCGACGGTAATTATGTGAAGTTGTTGTCTAGCATATTCGTGAAAATTGTGGTGAATAATTGTGCTGGATTTGAAATACGAGTAGCTTACAAGAAAATGACAGCTGAAAGTAATGACCTAGTCAACTAGTCGAAAACTTACTCAATTTGAGCTTTTTCGAGTGGTACATGATTACAAAAATCGGGCTCAAATACTACATATTAGTCAGAGGTGACGTGACGTAAAAAGTTTCTTAAATAGCACTTGAATCAGATTAGATATCAATCCTTGAGCCTGCATGTGAGCCGGTGTGAACTAAGTTCTGACTAATATAAAATTAAAATTTCGGATGTGTGCCATTTATTTTATTAAGTAGTCATAAAATTAATTTCTGAAGCAATACATACTTAAATCAGAATTGTTATTAAGCTAACTTCAACCTACTGCATTCTACAAGATGACATATCATACCATGACATATCCCCTTACCACACCATATATGTATACCATGGTATATCTTAAATCATAATTAGGAGCATTAAGTATATGGATCACACAATCCGATCTGGAATATCCGATTATTAAGTATTATACACGACGATGTCCGGTTAAGTTAAAGTTAAATATACAACAATTGACAACATTAATAGTAGATTGTACACCGAGGGGATAAAGCACTGTATTATGTCACGGGCGCGATATTGAATCCTGAGCGCAGCGTAGGACTCTAAATTTAACTCCCGAGCGAAGCGAGGGTGTTATGAGTTAATTCCTGAGCGTAGCGAGGGAATTAAGATGGGTCCTGAGAGGAGCGAAGAATTTAAGCGCACCCAAGACATAAACAGTTTTATCCCCGAGGAGTATACTCTACTTTTCTCACCTTTTGCGAGACAATAAAAACCAAGGCAACTAGAAAAAGAATTTAATTAAAACAACAGTAAAACAGAATTAAAAGTAAAAAATTATATTTGAGACATTGGTCCAGTTGTGTAATGATAAGTTATATTTTTATTTGGAATCTTAATGCGTACCTAACTGTAATTACAGCGTCAGCAAAGGCTCGCGGCTTTTGTTTTATTTGAAATTTGTTTCGGTGGTGGTGGCGCTGCGGCGGGTCGGGTGGCATGGCCGTCTCGATTTTCGGAGTCGTGCGATTTTTACGAAATTAGACTTTAAGTGTATAACAATAAGAACTAAGAGAAGTGAGATACATATTACTAACCGGCGGGTTATAATGAAATTCAGTACAATATTATTACCCGGCTAGAGCCAAGGGCTATAATGAGTTACTTTGAGTAAGGTTTACATGCTGTATAATTAGCCATTGTCGAGCAAGTGGTGTGAAATAGTAGATTGTACACCGAGGGGATAAAGCACTGTATTATGTCACGGGCGCGATATTGAATCCTGAGCGCAGCGAAGGACTCTTAATTTAACTCCCGAGCGAAGCGAGGGTGTTATGAGTTAATTCCTGAGCGTAGCGAGGGAATTAAGATGAGGCCTGAGAGGAGCGAAGAATTTAATCGCACCCAAGACATAAACAGTTTTATCCCCGAGGAGTATACTCTACTTTTCTCACCTTTTGCGAGACAATAAAAACCAAGGCAACTAGAAAAAGAATTTAATTAAAACAACAGTAAAACAGAATTAAAAGTAAAAAATAATATTTGAGACATTGGTCCAGTTGTGTAATGATAAGTAATATTTTTATTTGGAATCTTAGCAGTTCTAATGCGTACCTAACAATAATTATAGCGTCAGCAAGGGCTCGCGGCTTTTGTTTTATTTGAAATTTTTTTCGGTGGTGGTGGTCGTCGTGGTGCTGGCGCTGCGGCGGGTCGGGTGGCATGGCCATCTCGATTTTCGGAACCGTGCGATTTTTACGAAATTAGACTTTAAGTGTATAACAATAAGAACTAAGATAAGTGAGATTCATATTACTAACCGGCGGGTTATAATGAAATTCAGTACAATATTATTACCCGGCTAGAGCCAAGGGCTATAATGAGTTACTTTGAGTAAGGTTTACATGATATATAATTAGCCATTGTCGAGCAAGTGGTGTGAAAATTTCATTATTATAACACCTGAAAATGTATATATGGTTCGAAAGCATTTTGGCTCCTGATCACTGCAATATGTTTATATAATTTTAATATCGCTTTACGTATTATAAAAAATAAAAAATAATTAAAAATACATATTTTTCTAATACAAATTTAACCTAATTTTTCCAATACTACCACAGGATGGGTGAAACGCCATTGCTTTTTTCACGAGAAAAAATAAGCGATCATAATTTTGTATTTTTGACAACTTCAAAGTACAAGGGGGGCAACTCTGAAATTCTATTTTCGAAGTTCGTTGCATACCTTCTCTCTCACTCTCAAAATAATGACTATTAGTATGAGCGGAACAGCACGAATTGAACCTCGAAAATCGAATATTGGAGAATAGGACCTGACATTGTCAATTTGAAATTAACGTCAGTTTTTTTTTCTATAGAGAAAAGACAAATGGATAAGTTTGTATTCTGTGATAGTACAGGAGTTACGCCCTTTTAGAATAAGCACAAATTAATAAATCTAATCTAATCTAACTAATATTATAAATGCGAAAGTATGGATGGATGGATGGATGGATGGATGGATAGATGGATGGATGTTTGTTTGTTACTCAATCACGCCAGAACGGCCCAACGGATCTAGATGAAATTTGGCACATAGATAGAGAAAAGTCTGGAATAGCACATACTTAGGCTACTTTTTATCCCGGAAAATTGCGTATTTCCCGCGGGATAGCGATAAACGAATTCTTTGCAGACGAAGTCGCTGGCAACAGCTAGTTAATTATAAATTAAATACAAGCCCTAGCCCTAAATTAAACTGTCAGCATGTTCATCTTTTCAAACAAAATACAGAGAACCATTAAAATTATAGGCTCAGAAATATGAAATGTTGTCAATTACGAAAACATCCAAGAAGATTTAGTACTTAATAAATACATTGTAACCACGTGTCGCAACCACAATACAATCGCTTCGTTAGAAGCCAGCGCGGTCGTGTTCGCAAAACAAAACGTCGGCGGCTCGGGTTGCACAAATACAAGGCCCAAGGTAACGGCTCTAATGCCAATGGAATCCATTTATACCTTAATGTAACTGAACACCCTGTGGCCATACCAATCAAACATTTTGTTTAAAAGGAAGTGGATTTGATTTTAATATAAGTAACAGAAGTTGTTTACTGCTACGTCACGCTTCATGACAAGAATGTTTAGTTGATGAACTTGATAAGGTTTGATTTTTATGTTAAATATAGCTATTGCCCGCGGCTACAACGTCTTTTTTTTACAACTTTTCTTTATTTTTCAAAATTTTGTTTTATTTAAGTACCTAATAAACCTTGTCCTAAAACCGTTGGAAAACTACACAGAATAAACCTAATACCACAAACTGGAATAAATTCTTGCAATTTGGATACGTATTTATATGGATGGAAACATATTTATTTAGTGTAGTTGCTCGCGGCTTCGTCCGCGCAGAATTAAATATAGCCTCTATCACACTCACAAATAATGTAGCTTTCTAGTGGTAAAAGAAATATCAAAATCAGTTCAGTAGATCCAGAGATTACCTACCCCCCTTGATAATATTAGTATAGATTAACTGGCTTGTAGACTTCATAGGGCATATCTATTTATTTATTTGTTTTTTCAAATGAATTTTCATTAAAGTCATCACTTGCTTCGAAACTTGTCGTAAAGAACAAAATACACATCACTTTCCCGTAAGGGATATAGACGTGACGTGTGTGTGTGTGTGTGCCATCAAAATACCCACCAAGTATACATATGACTATGTACTACTACATACATACATTATACATTATCTGTGGCAATACCTAGGTAGCTAGATGAACTCAGCAATTCACCTAACATTGTCAACACAACACAAAGCGAAAACGATTAACAGAAATCAAGGTTAAGCGTCCGCGAATTAATGAAACAAGGGTTCAATCAGCGTGTGGTCAGACGGAGGGTACGCTTCTAGTATTTTCCGACTGCGCATAAACCATTCGAACTTCATCCGTAGCGCAAAGGGAATAAAAGCCGAAGTATAAGATGTATCGCTAATCGTGGCAAGGTTCGATGCTCACGCAAAACAATCGAACGCTAATGATTCCGTGTAATAGACCCCCCATTTTCCAAACTATGCACGTACGGACTGCGGACTCCCTTACGAGATTAGCACTGATCGAATTTGTAGAATTGGTACGTTATTTGAAAAACTCTGTTAAAAAACAATCGAGTTGGACCCGCGACTCTAGGGTGAAAAACTTATATTGCAGCCTATTTAGAATAATAATATTTTACATTTAAAATATTTTTATTGAATTCATTTCTGATACTAAGTACTAAGTAATACTATGTAACCTTAAAATATTACAGGTACGTTGCCGAAATCTCAACAAAACACGGAAGTAGGTATAAGCGTTTTCTTGCGCATAACTTAATCAAAATTAAGGTACCTAATTAAATACTAGCTAAATCTAATAATAAAAGTTAAATACTATGATGAACATTGTAGGTATACCTATATTTATCAACGTGAAAAACACGTATTAAATTCAACACTTGCATAAAATCAGCATAATTCGCATATTTCGAACGGTAACATACAAGAATTGCTTCGTTTGCAATTAAATTTTGCAATACTCTAACAAAATTGCAAAACATATTGTGTTATGTAGGTAAATGTGCCTCTTCGGTCATTCACCTTTCATTTCAATCATTCCAGGTATATACGTACCTCTACATGCTTAATAAAATATTTTGGACGAGTGATTAATAATAATACTCTGATGATTCTAAATTTTTTTTTTTTTTTAATTTATTTAATATAATTAAAAGTATGTATACATTTTTATGGTTATTATGCCACTATTGAAAACCCTCTGGGGGTTTATGTAATAGTAGGCGAGTTACAGCGGTTCAGTGCGTCGCTAACTAAACTAAGTAGGTACTCTGTTGTCACTCTCTAGGTAAGTAGTGATTTTTAAGTACTTTTTAAAAAAAATTGGGATTGGTGGCAGTGTTTATCACTTCAGTCAGCAATTCCTTTGGGAGGGTATTCAGTGTCGCGGGTATTAGGTACGAGTTAGTTCTCCTTCCATAGGAATTACTGTTACATGGCAAGTTGTAAGCTGGCAAATAATCCAAACGGCGAAGTTGGTGCGAGCGAGTCTTTTGTTCGATTGTGGGTATGGCAGCGCATTCCTCAGAGAGTAAGGACATATTAAATTTATTAAAAACATTAATTACCCTGCAGTGGCTAAATAATCTACTTCAAAAATAATTAAACTGACTACTGTTACTGATCCTGACAATGAAGGTAAAGGTCCTGGATTCGAATCTCGGTAGGGGCAGACATTTGTTCGACGAAATTATGTAGGTATACAAAGATTTTAGGGCTAGGTCAATTGGCGAGAGGTGGGATAATGTTTAATCTCTTCGGATAATAGATAATACTAATATAATACACGCAACCCGATTTTTTATTTTTTAATGCTGTCGTGGGACGCGCTGTGAGATTATAACCCTTTCTTCCACCTGGCTTAGAAACAGACTAGCCCTACTATACTAGACTAAGGCTAGTGCTGGACGATATCCGGAAGCAACTGGGATAGGTTACGTATGGCAGGCGTTGAGCCGACGCGGGCGGTGCTAATCCAATCACGTAATTGGACTTAGCGTAATTCATTGACCGGGTAATGAGTCGCGAACGGCTTCTACGCTTCCACTAATACCGGCGGATATTGTATAATTAATGTGAATTAAAAAAAATGGAATACATAAGTTTTGGTCATGAAAAGTCGTGTACTTGTAGGCTGTAGGTAGGTATCTATGATATCAGACATCAACTGTCGGTACGCTTTTCCAAACGGTAATCCGTATGAAGTCAGGGTGCGACCACACCGCCGCTTAAAAAACGGTGACGTTACGGAATCGCAACAAAATGTATGAAGAAACGGTGAGAAAACGTGACGGATACGACACGTCACTGCGTATACGCGGCGGTTTGGTCGCACCCTCATACTTATTCCGATTTTTATAATATCGTTTCCGCATCTGAATTTATCCAAACTTTTGCCGTTCGAATTGAACTGGGCTTGATTTCAACAGCCCCTTTGCATCTCAAAAATAATTATAACATTGTGTCATAAAAGAAATTGGACAAATTAAACATTACCAGGGCCGGTTGTCAATCAAGGCTGCGTAAGCGCCGTTCCGCCGCATCATCGGTCCAGAGGGCGGGGCACAGTGACGCTGACGACTCATTAGAGGGCCATTACCGCCACCTATATTCTACGGTCGCCCGGGGACCGCTGATCGCTAGTACGTACAGTAAAAACGACGCTTGCTCGAATTTACTCGCGACATTAGGGCCCAGAGTTCAAGTTATGTTTAAGAATTTAATTTTTTTGTGTGTACTTAATTATAATTAATTATCGTCTCGACGGCTCGGCTACCCCGCACCCTAAAATCAAGTTAATTGCAGGAAATAAAGATTTTTAGCGACTTTTCATTACTTGACCCAGCATTAAAGATAATTTTCATAAAAAATATCTGTTTTTTTATGGATAAACTTTTGCATAAAGGTAAGTAGGGCTAGAAAAAATACCCTTCTTTCGGCTTGTCGCCTCCGGTATAATCCGGTGACGAACAAATTGCCTTCGTTCTGTTCTGTGTCACTTTTGACGCTGCATTATGAATAAGTATTACCTACTACACAAAATTCAGGATAGTATCTAGCTTCAACGTATACGTACCTACTAAAAGTGTGATGGAACACACAAGGAAGGAATCGTTTTACGAGTATTCCACATTTCGACTTGTCACGTTTTCCTACTTAGTGCACTGAATATGTATAATTTTGTGCTAGTTTTTTCGGGACTTATGAAACGACGACCTACTGTAAGTAATGTATGGATAGAAATTATTAATTTAAACATTATAATATTTAATCAACTGTACTCCGGCGAGAACCCGCCATCCGAATAAGAATCTAATGACCGCGATCCATTACCAAATTATCTAACAAAGGAGCGTAATAAATATAGATGTATCGGCATCGATGCAGTGAGCGGAGACAATATTTACAGGCTACTCCCCGGTCTGCCGAACGGAAACTTATAGTTTA
This sequence comes from Pandemis heparana, assembly GCA_963854515.1. Lineage (NCBI taxonomy): Eukaryota > Metazoa > Arthropoda > Insecta > Lepidoptera > Tortricidae > Pandemis > Pandemis heparana. The sequence goes on along the minus strand of OY978008.1, from coordinate 10,235,654 downwards.
GTTGAGGCGCCCGTGGAATAAAATACTGCTGGCCGGGGCATAAATCAGCAGCCCAGCCGCAGCCGGCGCGCCGCCCCCGCTCCGCTACATTTTAATAACCAGACTCCTCCGCCATAAATGGTCACTGACAGATTTTATTTCAGCTCGTATATTACGTTTGACCAGTCAGATATGCACGTGGAGTTTTATTATTGATTTCGATGCTACGCAAACATTGTGAGTTTGATGGTAGGTACACAGACAATCTATTTTCAACCCATGATTGATTCCTTGTAGCTCGGAAAGTGGCTTTTTTGGTTTTGGACATGGGAGTACAAAGAAGCTATTGTAAAAATTATTATTGTTTAGGACGAATTTTGATACAACTATATAATATCTAGGCCACATAATATATTATGTAACTATACCCACTGTAAATTTATATTTTTGAGCTACTATTTTAGGTTTATTGTACGTAGCTTTTATTTTATCGCAAAAATCGACTACGCTGCATTGATGTCGTTCGTTCCTTTCGAAATTGTAAAAACTACTATCATTCATGCCATATCGCTTCCTGTAAGCCACGGAAATCGTCTTCTTAAAAGCGAAATTATTTTTCAATACAGTTGCTCAAAAAGTGCCCTTTTTTTGGCTGCATTGCGTGCGAAAAGTTCATTTTTGCGCACTAGTGCGATTTACTTGAACGCCTTCAAAATGTTTGCATTAGGTACATTTATGGTCTGCGCAAGTATGATCATGTCTCCCACTTTCGCGAGCAGCTTAGCTGGCTGCCTATTCGACGTCGCAGAGACATGCATACCTTGTGCCTCCTTTTTAATGTTCTCTTTAATTCTACTTCTCCTTCTTACTTGTGTGAAAGATTTGGCTACTTGGCCACTGGAAGCGGCGACCGTTTGCGGTCGAGCTCCAACCTCACACTTGCCTTTCCGCCTAATAAGGCACGATCATATGCCAAATCTTTCACGATCCGCTCCGTCAAGCTGTGGAACGGGTTGCCCCTGACGTTGAGGGAATCTCAGTCTGTGGCGGTGTTCAGGGGTGGGCTGAGGAAGTTGTGGCTAAACACCGGCACCTGAGGCGGTATAATTGCCTTTCATATTCTATTTAGTTCAAGTATTTATTTATGTTATTTGATATTCGATAGTGTTTATGTAAGTTTATTGGTTAAATTTTATTTCGTTATTTATATTATATTTTATTATGGTTTTATAATGTACTTTAGTTGTTAATTTATTAAGTATTAATACTACTTATTTGCGCATAATAATGACTGCTTGCCTTTTTTTAAACTATTCCTTTCTGTACCAGGTTAGCTGGAAGAGATCCCTTCTTAGGGATAAGTTCGCCTTTGTACTATTTTCTGTGTACTTCTGTATTTTTAAATTTTTATGTGCAATAAAGAGTTTACATACATACATACATACATACTTTTCCATTTTTTTTTAATTTGTATTTGTTCCAATTCACGACTACTAACCAAAGAGTTATTATAATGCTAGTCTTACCAAGACGTAATAAAAATAAAAACCTATTATTGATGTAAAAATATCAAAATATTGAGATTTTATATTTTATTACTAGCCTTGTCATCATTATTGAATGACGAGATTTGTGGACTGAACCTACCGGTTTGCTCAATTAACAGCATTTTGTTAAAGTTAAGCTTAGTGTTAGTGACATTTGTTGACAAAGTGTTGTGAATTAGTTATTTCAAATTATTCTGTGTTGTATTTTTTTTTCGCAACTGTATTGAAAATCGTCGTTCGATACACGCGCGGAAATGTCATTCTTCACTCGTCTCGAGTCTTGCCAACTCGCCTCTCGGCTCGTGGCAAGATATCTCAAGACTCGTGAAGTAATGACATACTTTCCGCACTAGCATCGAAATATACTATATTTGGTAGCGGAAACGGAAAGTTTCAATAAGTGCGGAGATATGTATCGACGCGTCCGCGTGACTCTTGGACTTTATGGGCAGTTTTACGGCGGCTGCCGCCAACAATAATGGTGGTCGCGAGGGTGTCGGGCACGCCGCAGCTGTTTTTTACACGCTTTTCTACAACCTTTACCTCGGACATTAGAAAGCAGCGGAAAACTATGGAGATGAAAACTATTAATTGATTATGTTCAGTACCTTACCTACCTTTTAATATAGGTCTGTATGACCAAAGGTTGTGTCAAGATAATGTCTAAATTTAGGCTACAAACTAAATTGTCACGCATTTGTTTGTGTCCCATTCCACTTACATAATTATTTCAAGTTGTAAGTTTCATTGACTTATTGAGTTATCGACGTAGCACGAAATACTTTGGTACACAATTCGACTCTACATTGAAAAGACTTTCTTGTATTCTCAGTTCTTACATAATATTTTGGTAACGCAAACGTTCCTTGTCTTAGTTTTTGGCTTTGGCATAAGTGATGCTGGCATAGAAGTTCAGTATTTTATCCCATTTGTCATATCACAATTCTACATAATGTATTTATTTTCACCCTTCAAAAAGTGGTAAAGTAAAGAATCAAGGTACTGATATTGAAAAAACTTTATTCGATCCTCTCCAAGGATTTTTGTTCTCATGTGACCAGCGCCATTACAATAAAAATATTAAAAACCGCATAAGTAAGAGGCGGAGGTCGTCGGCAGTTCGGCGCAAATGTCGCCAGGACACTTACATTATTCCTCACGAGCGACCCCTGGCGGCTGCCCCCGTGCCTATTATCTCAATACTTTAGATAGTCACCGGGACATTTCCCGAGTCCGATCGTTCACCAAATGACCGCCCATTTGCCGAGATCCGATTAGTCATGATTGTGTTTGTGTTGTGTTGTAAAAATATAATCCCTCCTAGATGTCCGTCGTCTCCTGAATGGGTTGAAAGGATCGGGTCTCAAAGACGGTCGTTCTAATGTCGCATCGATGCAGTTTGACGGATTTTCTTAAAATTTAATCAGGATGGGAAGGTCTCGTAAATTAATCTTGAGGATTAGTTTACTTCGATGGGTTTGAATAACGATCGGTTTTATACATGTTTATAAGTTGGTTATTTCTTTTATAGGTATTTAAAATGTTCTAATAGTATTTTGTGTAAATATTTAGATAATCTCATATTAATTTGAAAGAGATAACGCATAGACAAGTCCTTATTAAGTAAAATTAGGAAAACATAATATTTCTTGTATTTTATGTATATACATACACCCAAAACATTGATAACTACTTTTGGACAAGTCAAAATAAATAGGTAGGTGGCATAGGTTATTGCCGGAAAATTGCGTTGATAGTTCCCGTGAGATAGCGATAAACGAATTCTTTGCAGACAACGACGGTCGCGAGCCCGCGGGCAATAGCTAGTTAAATAAATTCAAATTGGTTGGTTTGAATGTTTTCCTAACATTTCAATTAATCAATTTAATCTTAACTGTGGAACAGTCCAAACAGCTGCATCGCAGTGTGCAACAGGAAACCACTTCGGGTGCTGACTCCGCAGTGACACGGCCAGGGTTGCCTCTTTGGTAAAAAAACTTCTTTATATGCATAGGGAAATATACCTCATTGATTTAATGGAACACATCGAATTCCGTACCTACTTGACTCCATTTTGGAGCTTTTTATAAATTATGTAAAGAGGTGCTATTTTACGGTTAGACGGACAAAGAATTACGGTTAGAGGCTGTGAAGACCGTGATTAGAACAAAAATACAGCTAAGTACTTAGACTATGAAAAAAACAGAAGTAAGTAGGTAACTATAATCATCTAAAAAGTTGTTAAAGTCGAACTTTCAAGTTGACGGCCACATCTTACCGACATTAATATTTTATGACATGCAAAGGATTTACGTAGGGTGGCAGACCACATAGGTAGGTAGGCTGATTTAACAATTTTGAACTGTTTCAGGAACTGAGTAAATATTTACTCTCTCATACTAAAATATCTGGAATAGTTTTCTTTCGCCAGTATGAATTAAATACTTATTTTTGGCTAAAACTTATATGGGGACAACCCTAACCACGCAACACTTGCCGTTTGGTACCTTCTTCGACCCAGCAATACCAATTCAAGGTACTAAGTATTGTTTTGCCTCGCATACTTGCTGTTGTAATTATAATAGGTACTTTACATTGTAATTCTATACTGTCACTTTATCTTACATCCTGTAGTTGCAACAATGTTGTTAATGTAGGGCTCCTTGTTGTCCACAGTATAAACAAGCCTGCATTATATCGTGAGAAAAAATATTTGAAGATGTTTTTTTTCAAATGTATACATACACGTATAAATTTGCGTCCGTGTTAAGTAGTGGGTACTCAGGGGCCTTACCATGACGTCCTAATTTCGACTCAGTTCAAGTTTTAGCTGTCACTTTTAGTATGAATCTGACAGCGAGCGAACCTAAACTGAATCGCATTAAGACGCCATGGTAAGGCCCCTGGAATAAAATTTAGGACGGCTATTGTTAGTACTGGTACATATTGATATTATGACTGATTATGACTATTCACATCAAAGTTTAGCCGAGGTATACCTATCATATTTGCGTCCATTCATCCTGTTCGCTGAATCTATTCTATTCTATTTTCATGTTTTTAGTTAACTAAATGCTAGACCGCGATTGAGACTACGACACGTTGTAAACAAAAACAGTGCTACATCAGGTAGGTACTGTCACATTCGTTGGGGAAAAAATGTTTTGATTTTAGATTGAAATGGCTGCTATAACTTTTGAGAATCGATAGTGCGATTGATGTGCGAGGGGGACGGCGTTCCGGTCGGTTGTGCTTATCGGATGAGCCGATTGGGGAAGATGCGTTCTGCTCCATTATACCGATGTAATCCTCGGCCCGGCCTGGCATGCGTGGGAGTGCAGGTGGGCTTACGATAGAACGACTCTTTAACCTAAGAAGCTAAGATGAGAGTAATGTGTTTAAAGTTATTATTCATTGCAAACATTTACAAAAAATGTTGCCATATTCGAGATGTATAAGTATATGTACAACATACAAAATAAGGATTTGTTTTTTTTTACACTTTATAATCGGATCGTACGAAATCATTCCATTTAAACCCTTTCAGCTTGCTTAAGAAAACAGACAGGGAAACCTTACACCTCTAAAAAATATTGTCTAGGTTTAAGGTACGGGCAAATTGGCGACTTTACAACATCGCAACTATAACTTTCTTTCCAATAATGCAATTGTTTCAGCTCCTTTAAACTGAAGTTGGTTGTAAAGAAGTGCTTGGCGCGTTGAAAGCGACATTAACGTCATACAGGGACTGGAGTCTCCGGAGCCTCGCCGGGGCACGCTCCGCTGAACCCCGATCCTATCATAACGCAATCGCATATCTCCCGATTTGCCGGTACGACAAAGTCCTATATTACCAACCCTATGAAACTGTGAGCCTTAAGTTAGAAGTTGCAAGGTTGAGATGAGGCGCGATGGGTTGCTTTGCTGCCGTGTGCCAGAGCCGCTTGAAATCTGCAGATATTTACGTTGATAGCCTCACAGCGAAGAAGTGGAGTAGACGTGAACTCGATCAGGGACTGCAATAATGTAAAGCTCACGTTATTCCGTCGATAAATGTAATGTATGAACCCACATATTGTAGGAGATTTGTCGAATCTCAGTTAAGTTATGAAAAGTAAAATCATTTTGCTTTACATTAGGGTCGAGTAATGAGGTCTTGCGTGGCTTTGAGGATTTTAAGGAGTTTACTATTTTAATCACAGTAAGTATCTGATATTTGTATAGGATGTTGTCTCTGTCTGATTCGTAGTAGCAAATAGGGACAGCACTATAGATACTTATATGAAATTTACGATATCAGGAACTTAACAGAGAGAGGTGTACATAAAATAAAACTTTTGTAATCTTTATAACTGTTTCCTACTCTTGATGGGCAGTTCTCCGGAGTGGCATTTTTACGTGTCCGGGGCAAAAAATAATACATTTCGTCGCTAGATAATACTGAAAAAATCAGACATATACTTTAGACTCAGTTCCGCTTAGACAAGTATTAAAATACTTCATATTTATTTGTTATTTATACCTCTAAAGAAAAAAATATTACATTTAAAAATTGACGTTCGGTGGTAGTGTCCCTTACGCAGATGAGCGGAGAATAGTTATTTGTGATACAAGGTTGGTAAGTAAGGTTTTACAAATGAGCTGACCAGTTGATAAACCCGAGCCGTAAGGCGAGGGTTTTCATCGTCACGAATTTGTAAAACCTTGCCAACCGTGTATCATACGACGTTTTTCAATACATTTGTGAGAAAATAGGCACTTATACACTTAGACAATAATAACACAAAATTGAAGAATAAATACCTTTCCCGAGATTTTGATGGCAAAAGACTATTTTGCGTGATTTGCGCCTTACTTAAAATATCGGGCGGAGTTAACTCCATGTTATTGTCGACTTCATCACTTGAAGAACTCATTTTGTTTGATTTTTGTACACTATAATCAACAACACAAAACAACGCAAACTTTTACAAAAATGGCGCGTCCGTGTACCGTAATGCGCATGCGTAAGTTTTGTTTTTAATTAGGTTAACTAAAATTATCAGGCAAAGGTTCGACGCGTTCAGCCACTGCGATTTTTTCGAATAAATAAGGTGGAAATCATTAAAATCTGAGGTAATTAAATTACAGTTTATACTAATTACAATAAATTTTGCAAATACATTACTTAGTTTTGTATATTTATATATTTTTCTGCGTATAAGTCGATATTTTTTATTTTTGTCATTTAATACTCTTTGCTTGTAAACTTTTAAGATGGAAAATTAAAAAAAACTGTAAAAAAATCGCACTAGTGCGGTAAAATTAACTTACGAGCCATGTATACATCCTTTGAAAGTGAATTTTTCGAGCAAATATATTGAAAAAAAAATTATATCTTAGGATAGGAATTTTATCGCCAGGTCTTAAATGGGTTCCCATATACTAAACTTGTTTATAACTCATATCATACACACAAATAAAAAATATCATTTAAATTCAGTCAAAAAAAACAATTTTTCGCCGCGTCCAAGGGTAACATCTGAACTCAGTGGAGTTTACGAAACGCGCCGGTATCCTAACAAAGAAACATACCAGAAATCCCGAAACGCGCGTGTAGGTAGCCTCGGTCGTGCCGTGTTTGCCGGCGAGATCAGATGTCGACTCACAACTCAAGCGTGAGATTTTTCGAGGTAATGTTCGTCGTTCGGTGGGTTTGGTTTCGTGTTTTGTTGAATTCGGTGGAGCAATTATTTTTTTCAGTGTGTCTAATTGTTAGTTTGATAGTAAGTAAGTCATCTCTAAGGGTATGTGATTTCATTCTTAAGTGACTCTTTTATGTACTATTCCTATATTTTCTGTTATTTAGAAACAACGTTTAATTTTGAATTCGGTGGCAATGATCTCCGCGGGTTCGGTGGGTTTTCGGGCCACCGAAATCAATAAAACTGCCACTGAAATCAATAAAAACTGCCACCAAAATACACTATTACTTATTCCAAGCACATAATACAACTAAAGAAGTATGTATCAGTCAAGTTGTCGCTTGTTTACGTCCTTGAGGTGATACAATAAAAAGGTTAGTAGAAAAATTGACCACCGAAGTCACCTAAATCAGCTCGTCTCGGAGAACTGCCCTGATGTGAAAATTTGAGTTATGTCACTAGGATTGTCTTCAATCAAAATTAGGTAGTAATATCGAACAAGTTTTTTCGTGACCCACCGCCACCGTAGAACTGCGTAGAACTTTAGTTCTCAATATTTTTCCATATCAAATTAATGTAATCTCACTACAAACGTTTCTTTACTGCAATTTTTTTTACAGTGAATCAGGAAAAGATAGCACATAACATTTAGTTAAAATATACAGGGAAGTTTCTTTCTTAATTACTGAAAGGAGAAGCAAAACGCACGGATTTAATTAAGCGTCAACTCTATTAGTCCAATTTGTATCGGAAAAATGAAAAAATATATCAAGGAAATCCACAAAAGCCATAAAATATCCCACCCCAAGTTTCCGCTCGCCGATAATCCCTTTAGAGAGGAAAAACTTCAAACGGTAGTGCGGGCGGCGCGGGCTCGTGAATTTTTGATCTCTATTAAATTGTTTCAAATCGTTTAACTTGTCGCGGCTCAATCAGTGCGAGGGTAGAGCTCGAAGCCACAGCGGCAGCGGGAGGCCCAACTGCACCAACAAGAAGAGGATACATTCGTAAATGTGAACGATAAAATATTTTTATGGAAAGAAAGGCAAACGAGCATTGGAAAGCAATCACCGCCAACAATGAGAACCATGTAACCCCAGGAGAGGTTTTAAGGGAACAGTGAACGTTAGGTACACATTTCTAAGTGTATTTTGTTTTATGTACATAAGCGGGCTTTCGCCACGTTTCGTGTTTCAAATTTATGTAGAAAGTTCGCCTATAAGTCTGCTAACATTTCTTTTCATCTTTACTAGGCACATTTTTTACTCATTTCGGTACTTATATTTAACTGGAAGAGATCCCTTTGAGGGGTAAGTTCGCCTTTGTACATCTGTGTATCTTATTACCTGTAAAATTTATGTTTTTTTGCATAATAAAGAGTTATATATACATACATACACTAACTGAACTAAAGACGAAAAAAAGTATTCGAGCATCATTTTGACGCGAACTAAATAATTTTGTGTTTAATTTCGAAACAACTAAAGTGTAGTGTTAAACCGACTGTATCTATAGAACTGTAATTATTGTATTTTTTTCATGCTAGTTTTCTTCAGACACTTCAAAGTAATGCACCCTAAGCACTAAAGTAGTAAAATTAATTATTTGTATCAAAATATTAACTGTCGTATCTGGGTGCAGCAATAAGAGTGAGTTAGTTGACGCTACCACTAGAGCGCTACCCTTACCCGTCACGCTCTCCGCCTCGCTGGATGCTGCGCTCAAGCCTCACGCCTCGCTCGCTCAGTGAACAGCGCATGACTTTTCTTCGTTAACGCCCCTCATACTTGTAATCCCATTAATATACTTGAAATCGCTACGTATGTAGCGTTAGCCTTAGGTCATCTATCACGCTTAACCTCAAAACCTCAAAACGCTCTACCTATTAGGTACTTCACAATAATTTAATTAACGTCCGATTATAGCGTTTTGGACTATTATTTTCTTCGTCATTGCACTCAATGAAATTAAAAATTAGGGACCGCGGAAGCGACTTAGTTCACAGGTAAATTAGAATGCCATCAACTAATAAAATAGCTTCACAAACTCACAAAGGTCCTAAAAGTAATCACGCTTTCGTTGGAATTAAATTTGATAAAAAAAACTGTTTGCAGCATAAACTTACGCGCAAGCGGATATTTGTTTATACTGGCGATCACATTTATTTGTATCAATTAATATTTTATCTAGAACATGATATTCCATGAGCATAAATCTGCGAGGGGCCGTGGGCGCATCACTAAGATTTATTCACTGGTGATATTTTATAGCGCAGTTTGTTCCGTTATTGTATTAGGGCGACTTACGCTGGGGACCGCCCTTGCCGTGAAATATTTTCTTTCTAAGTTTTCTAAACTTATTTCCACGTATGACTCGAATTTACCTCAGCTTATGCTTCAATCATCCCGTCTCTTTACTATAACTCAACCGTATTTTTACCTTCCGATAGCTATTAGAGGTTTTCATTTGACCTATTCCAACTGAAATATTCCAGAATAATTTTAAGGCATTATGTACGTTTATTTTTTAAGTACAATAAGGAAGTCAAACTTACCACTGCCCATAGATATTCGCAACACTTGGGTATTACGGACGCTTTGCATGTCTAGAGGGCTAAGATAAAATACTTCATGTGTGAGCAATGTCACCGGCAGTCCCAGCGATTCAGCGAGGAAGATGGTGGTAGCAATCCAGACAGACCCTATACAAGGTCCTAGCACCCGCGCTCTCAATTGATCTCAATAAGTGCAACATCTTTAAAAACATCGAGGGCCAGCATTCCCCTGCTCTATTCGGAGTTCACCACGTAATCAGGCGATTAATAAACTTCATAACCGGCGCTCAATGAAAATAATATTTCCGACTGTCCCCCAACTTTTTAAATTGCGTGAAATTAAATTTAGAATATACTTTTTATCCCTTTGGAGTCTGACAAATAGCGGGGAGCGGCGGCGCGATTTAGTCGCGCTGTAATTGGTTTTTTAATGCGGGACCCGCGAAGTACCTTCCGCTTTATCAAGTGAATACATTATCAAATCGTTAGGTCGCGGTCGCGCCCCCGCGCCATGAATAAGAATCAAATGCGTTCACACACCGCGGCCGGGGGTTGCAAATTACTGGTTCCGCCAAGCCTCGCATTTTAACGGTTAATAAATACAAATTAAACCGTAATAGAAAACTGTCTCCCAGTGATTATGATTTCTGGCGTCAATTAATTAAAGTTAATGCCTAGAATGCTTTTGATTGTAATATAAAAGTGAAAACTGTTTGAATTCGCAATTCACCTTCATAACAATAAACGTTGAAGAATAGACAAGGGTTCTACAATAACCCATTGATAGAACAGATAAGGGTGTAGTAAATTTGACATGCACGATATTCAAAGAGCTTTTTTGAGGTTAGTTTATATTTATATGTAGGGAGGCTGCGTTCGCATTGAACTGTATTCCTGAGCGGAGTTCCTGAAGAGATAGACTTAAGGTTTTTCTGGTAGTGAACGAAATGTTTTTTTTTTTTAACTTGGAATGTTCTTGTTCTTTTTAGCTAAGGAACACCACTATTAAATCGTAGGAAAAACGCCTTAGTAGTTAAAATTAAAAATAACCGGCATAAATATTTCACGACAGTAATTTTCTAAGATTCTAGATGAACTAGAAGTACTTTAGTATCGACGTTTCCAACTGTTATTTAAATTTAGAGCAGAAAGAAAAAAGTAGGAATTATACTGTCACATGCTAGCCTTAAGCTACTGAGAAAAAGTCTTTAACTTTTTTTTATTGTTACTAGGCTCTGTCGTAAAGCGAGTGAGGGTATGGAGTCGAGCATCGCACTGCACATCTCGCGCTCCAGTCACGTCGCTCCGGGCCTATTGCACCGCCGCCCGGCCGCCCGACCCTCGCTGACAAGCTGCCGATTGGCCGCCAAAGCATCATCGACGCCGTAAACCCGTGTCCGTTTTATGAAATCGTTAACGACACAATCGGTTTCGTTGTTAACCTATTACAACTTTATCGTCTACGTATCTTTACTGTTATTTTGTTTTGGAAACAGGAAAAGAGCGTGGCAGAACTATTACCCTTTAGATGCTGAATGCATTTAGTGGAGCAGCGCATCGCGGTCGTCGGTTAAGTGGCCCATTCACGTGCAAACGAGCGCGCACTTTAAAAATAATAAAACTGCTTGAACGGGTATCGGTGGCGCACAGCCGCCCTCCGCCTTGTTCCACCCTGAGCTATAAGCATACACACTGCACGTAAAATCACAAGTACCCTTGTTAAGTCGAGTTTCCGGCTATTATAGGCACTACGACAATCGATACATTTGAAACCAAAAGAATAAGGAATGATAATGATTTAATGGTATAAAATTCTTACAATCACAATATCCCAAGAGCCGAAGGTCCGAGAGTTTGATACTGATGTTCAGTTTATTAAAATGGCTTAACCCCATTAACCCTTGAATCATCAAAACAGGTAATAGTTAGTTTTTTTAATCATTTGAAATCAAATGAGTCAAGGAGTCAAACAAATAAACCTCGATAATTAGTAGTTCTGCAACTTGAAATGCTTACGACTTATAAAATAAATCAATGATCGAGTGATTTTTGTTCAACAGTCTTTGTATTAATGATAGGTAATGGAGTAAGAAAATTACTAAGAAATGGTAGTTGACACAAAACTATACTAAAAATAATACTCAGTGGAACTAAATATACAAATATTATCAATAGAAAAATAATATTTGGTGAAAAGTTAGTCTTTAAAATAAGGGGCAACCTTATTGATGACCTCGCCTCAGTGCAGTGCTACTTTGAATTAAATAACACTATTAAGTTATTATTAAGTTTATTTGTGCAGTAGATAGACTCGAGTTGTATCTACTAAAACATTCTCAGTCTTCGAGAGTGCTACAGCCCTCGTAAAACAGCTAACAAGCTTTCTATGTAAGTTGAATTATCCCGCAAATTTTTCGCTTCCCTCTCACCGTATGCAGGCTGCGTAGACGCCGGGTGTCGCCGTGATTGCATTACACGCGCTGTGTGCACAACCCATAGCTGACCAGCGCCGCGCTACTGCAAACATTACCTAACTAACCGTTATTCACATCACTACAGGACGCGCACACATCTTCGCGTGCAAAACCCCGTCTTTAACTAATCAATATACAAAGTATTTCTTTTAAGAGGATTTTCTCAAAATTCGCGCAACACCGTATCGTATGTTTCTTAACGGCAAACATTGGATGAATTCACAAAAGAAATGGCCCGTATTTCCTTTGCGTTCGCCGTGTGAAGCTCCTCTATCTAGTTAGCGCGGGGAGCTCGGGAAAAATGAAATATAGAGGCAATCCAAATAGATTGTTATCTACCCACGTGTTTACCGGCGGCGCCGCGGCACGTTCGCTCTAACAAGCCGCGCGGGCGGGACCCGAGGTGACACAGGCCCTTAGCTCAGCCCCGACGAACAATGCTCCTGACAGCTGTCCGAGGAACCTTCCATTGTGCTCTAGTTGAAATAAAAACGAGATTTATTTTATTCTTTCAAGTTACAATTTTCTTACTTGAGATGTTTGTTACAGAAAATTATTAAAACACAAGTCCATGATTACCTACTTTACCCGTGTCTTACAAAATAAGTAAAACATTTTTACTTCCATTAATTTACTAATGTAACAGAATACTGGTAGGTCGTAAAAATTTATACGAGATATTTCCGCAATATTAATTCGTCGGCCGCAGCCGAAACTATAAATGGTGGTTAATCCCATGTATCATAGCGGGGCGGTCATTGATTCGCGCTATCGGATGGTGAGTTGACTTATGGCGGTCCCCTCGGGCACATTAGCGCGCTGGTCACCCGTCGCCGGGCTCCTCAGAGGGGTCTCACCTCTATCTCGTTCCTGGCCAGCAGACCTGTAACTCACCTCATTCCCTCTGGGTCACTTAACGGGCTATTCGCGGTCGTGACTAATTGGACACGATCTCATTCTTACTGCTACAACTTTGTCACAGTCGGACAGTGTAACAAATAGTTTACGTTTCCATTGTTTATAGTACATGATTGTTTTTAACTGATTACTTTCTGTTTAATTTTCAAACATATTGCCTGTTTTAAAATGAATTTGATCTGAGAAAATATTTGCATAAATAACTGATGTGGAAATAATTGTGGTTTTGATACACTTTTGGTTGCATTGTATCCTGTCTCTAGGTAAGACATTATAAGAGTATTACAATACTTCATTAACATAATCTAGGCGCGGGCGCACCGCTGATAGCGGTAAGGTGCTTAGGTAAATTAGTTAATGCTGCTTCTACGAGCGCGCTACGAAATGGCTACGGCGTAGCGCGTAGCTATGTTACCGCGTAATTTTGTTACTGGGTACTCAAAATATGACGATAAAAATAAATTTATCTCGCCTCCATTACTGAAATTTAGGGACGTACTTTGTTACTTAAATACATTTAAAATTAGTGCCCAAAATAAAACTCTAAAATAATCCCAATCAGAGTAGGTAAGTATCATTGTCGCGGTTCTGAGAATCTGTCAATAAAATTAGAACTAGAAAAAATCAGTAGCCAATGTGAGTAGGACTCTCTCACAGAGGGCCTATATTACATTGAAAAGCAAGGAAACAAATTGTATTTTTTTATCAAAAGCAAAGTTTTTTTATTGCATTTCATGAAAATGGCTCAAAAAATCAGCCGATTTCCATTTTTATTTTAGGTAGGTACTTGTGTTGTGTTGAGGAAGAGTACTCATTCTTTAGGTTTTGACCGATACCTACTCAAGGTTTTTACATGAAAATACATTTTCAACAGGTTGTACGGTTTCCACTTAATACCTACCGGATAGGTATACTAATAATTGGTCTTGTCAGAAAATTATCAATGACTTCATCCAAAACCAGACAACGAAGTGTTCCTGTGTTTATTTTTTGTTTTGCGGTACGGAACGCTAACAATTATCAAACAAACACACCGGCGCCAACCTACCGGTTACCTCTCGGTTATCTATAGAAGACATTCCTGTGCATTTTACAAAAACAGGAAAGTCATCAATAATAGTACTTTTTTACTATGATTTTACGTGGGCCATAAAGAGTGTGCTCGTAATGTGAAGGCGTGTGCAGTCGTCAGTGTCCATGATTGGATTAGGTTTGTCCGCGCTGACGAGCCCCGCGGGACGGCGGCCCACGGCGACCAGTACCCCGGCTAATAACGCTATCGGCGAGGATGATAAAAAGTACTGGTAAACGACACTGCGGCAAATGCTTTGTACATTGGAATGTAGTGGATAACGTCGTTGCCTAAGCCCATGGGTGGGAAACTGAAGATGTTAGTATACCATTTTCATTCTTACCTGTCCTATTTGGTAATAGTTATTTGTTATACAAGGGGGGAAAGTTGTATTTTACCTGCGAGTGTTCATTTGAAACACGAGCTAGCGAAAGGATCCTATGATTGACCACGAGCGAAGCGAGTGGTTCAAAAATAGAATCCTGAGCGTAGCGAGTGTTTCAACACACGAGGCGTAAAATAACTTTTCACCCGTGTATAACACAAAATTTTTCACCTCACTACAGCGAGGAAAATAAGAAAAAGGGTTTGTAGGTACTATCACTCATTTTTAATAACAAAATAACTAGAATAACATGCGAATATTTAACGTTGACGGCTTAATTGAATAGTTTTGACTTAATTTTTTTTTAATAATTTGAAAGAAAGAAAACATTTATTCGTGATATAAATTACTTACAGAAAAAAACAAGTAACAGCATATATACAATCACGAAATGGTTCCACCTTAGCATAATGCTGGCCTTACAGCCAGCACTGGTCTTCCGTTGGGACCATCAAGTGCTACTGTCAGCACAAACAGTGAACCGGCATTAAAATCTTTAATATGGCTGAATGGACAATAATTCCTTTACCTATCCCACAAGGGATGAATTTTATAAAAAAAATTATTTCGGATGTGTTTTGTTCGCATATTGACTTACTTGGACTGTCAGAACATTTTATTCGTTTTTACAACAAGAATGAAGGTTAATGTTGAATGCTGATATTTATGAATTAAAATAAAGTTGTAAGACTGTATTGAGTGATTTTTACTCGATGCAATTCATTAATTTTGATATTAAAAATTCAGCACTTTTAACGTTTTACGTTTTGTTAGCTGTCAAATATCACTTAAGCTCCCTTCAAATGTCAAAACCCTGTACTATATCTTTCTAATCTGTGGTCAAAACTCTTTCTCCACAAGTGAATAAAGAGCGATTTTCTCAATAGCTGTCAAACAAACAAAAAGTGCTTTCCGAGCTAGTGAGGTGAAAACAAAATTATAACCTCAAAACGTCTCATTTTTGTTATTTTTTAACTATTTCATCGTAAATAAATTAACTGAAGATAAAATATCAGCAAAATTATGTACAAAATATTACCTCAGGTTTATTTGATAACATAATACACCTTATTCTTTACAAAAATTTACATATTGAGGTTAGAGTTTTGTTTACCAAATAGGACAGGTAAGAATGAAAATGATATAGATATAATATTAATTAAATCATTACTTAATTCTAAGTACCTATAGATTCCACAGTTTTATTAAAATCTTTGTTTGTATAAAAGTTGTGTAAAGACAAAAACTTTAAGATTAAAATTAAGATTAGGCCCCAACAATTGATTGTAGTACGAACCAATAATGCCCATTGCTTACTTCTGCGCTATAAAGTGAGCTATAACCGACCGTCTTATTTTAATTATTAGTATATCTCCACAGTTCCTGATACATAAATGGAAGTCTCGTTGAAAGTAACTCCTCAATAATGTGTCTTGCTTTCTCTGGTGGCTATTTAAAGAATTATTAGGTGCAATTACGGAACTTGTTGTGCGTGATTGGAATGCACGCAGAAAGGCAGGGGGAGGGTCCCGCGACAAATTCTTACAAATTAATACATCTATCCGGAGCTCCTCGGCCGTCGCGATACGCACTGAATACTTTATTATTCTTACCCGAATCTTTATAAGTATTGACAGTAAGTAAGAGCGTTGGAGAGGGTTACACCGTCATACATATAAATGAAACAACTGACTATCAGCCGCGGCGAGAACGTGTCAAGTAAACAGAAGCGACATCCCAAGTGCACTACAAAGATTGAGATATTCGTTACGAGTCGAATTTAATATTTGGGACAGTCGAACTCGAGTGTTTTAGCAGACAATGCCGTGAATTCCGTTCCTAATCTCGCGTACAATCTGCAGAGTCAGCGTAGTGCTGCAATATGCGCCGCCCGCGCCCGCGCTCCTTGTTTCGAGAGCAATCGAGGCGCCAATAAAAAAGGCGATCGTCGCCCCGAGCTCCAGCCAGGGCACCGACTTATTTACAGAACACCCTGCCATCGCTATTTATTTTATTGACTGCCATTTGCTCTGACTTTTATCGCTATCCACTTGCCGGATAAAACAACAGCAGGTAAAAATTGTCCACTCGCGTCTAATGGCTTGCGCTTATATAACCTAGGTACCACTGGTACGTATTTTTTTGGATGGACAGTAGATATTTTTTCAGAGATAGACCCCAATCATCCACAAATATCAAATAATTATCTTATTATTAGTCCTGCCAAAAGGATATGACTACTTCGTAAAACGCAAGTCGCATAATGCGTAGCATAATATTGTGCAGGCAGTCGTAAAACTCGCTGTTCAGCATTAAAATACTGGCACAAACAGCTTCAAGTATCCCAGCATGAATGTTGCGCAAAATTAGTGTGCATAGATAACAATAGTATTGTACACGTACGTAGCAATAATAAACTTAATTTTATTTTAATTAATTTGCATATAGCCAACATAATTTTTGTGCATTTTTTATATGAAACAAAATGAAAGTAATCATATACAATTTATTATTTTCGGTATACGTACCGAGTTAAGCCATAAATGAACAGTGGTTGATAAATACAGTGAGAGTTAAATTTAGATATATTTAGTTAGGTTGTTTTTTAACATCAAATATCAAAAAAATTTAGAGCGCAATTTACAAACCCATTTTAATCACCGTAGAAAGAAAACTGTAGGTACCTAGATATATATATTTCTCCTATTAATATAAATATTGCAATTACGAAATATCGCATTGCGCACCGATTTACAAACTGAAAGGGTAATTTTAAGCAACAGTGCACCTTTCAAACTCATAGGGTCATTTGTCAATATCGTTATTGCTGCTATAACAATAACTAGCCCATGAACGTTGGTTTGTCAAGAAGGGATATAATTTAATTTATTTTATTGCATACCGGTGTGGCGGTCAGGGCAGTGCGGGCAAGGGGTGAGCGCCATTTTCCACACATCATTGCATCGGGCCGCAGATTTATTTGCATGCGGGCCGCTGACCAGGAATACCAGGATCCATTACTGCCATTACGCTGGTATCTGATCAACCGGCGCGAGAGTTATGATGCTGTTGTTTTTCTTAACTACGCGGGAGTATTTCGACGAAGGGATAAACTGAATATTTACAGCGGGAGTTGGTCGCGGAACGGGTTATGGTTTCCGCCGTAGCCGTTTTTATACGGGGTGGGTATGGACCGTGGACAAGTAAGACGGTCAAATGCCGGTGATATAGCTAATCCGTAACGAAACAAAACTATTTGTTGTATTTTTTTTGGAATAAATTCAATTCCTGTCTTAACAATACAATTAGGTTTTGCAATTTTTTTTGTTTAACAGATAGTTGTCATAGTGAAAGAACAGAAAACAAGAGAAATATCAATAGAGTTTACGAATCTGCTAAAGATTAAGCTATCTGTATCAGACGCTCATTGAGAAGTTGCCCCGGAAAAACTTTCCGAACTTGTGTCAAAGTCGCAAAGTTCCCGGGGCGAGCGGCTATTTACTGCGTTCCATTCAGATTTATGCCTCGTCCGGCGCGGTCCGGGCTCCTCAATACGGGTAATGAACGGGGCGGAAACTATAAATCTACTTAGTCGCGAAACTTGCCTAATGTGGAAAGTAAAATAAACATTGTGAGCCATTAGCCAGTTCGTACGCTCGCTAGCATTGAACCGTAAGGCGATCGACCCCCAGCATTTGAACCTGCTTAGTGAGGTTTCCGTAAGCGTATTAATCTGAAATTAGGTCACAGTTAACACCGTACTATTGAGCAAGGGTCAGTGCTCGTCTATGAGCCGTCAAGCGCCTCCATGCTCCATTGACATCAATTTATCAATAGTAGGCAGTAGGTACATTGTCGAGGGAAGGATAATGTCTTCCCGACTAAGCGGATTATTGCAGTAATAAGACTGCCTACTTTGTACGTCATGTTTTCGGTATTCTAATTATGTTAATTATTAGTACCTAATTAGTTGTAGGTATGATAAACGGTAGTTTCTAGGGGTATTCAGTTTTGCATAAAATAATGTCGACATTTGGTGTGCCGATGCAGTTTACGTGCGATTGGTTCGGCACCACTACTGGTCATATTTCGCAGTCGAAGGCGGTGGACGCGACAAATCAACCCGCGAGCTGCAATGGGAGGACAGGCCGGCCCCGCATCGACAGTCCTCTGATTTATAGCTAACTAGGCCGCGTTATCGCGCGGCTGCCGTCTCCGTAACGTATAACTATTTTCCTTCCAATTGTTGCGCTACACCCTATTCTTTCGCTCACATTTAAACTAGCGAGGGGTCATCTTTATTTATGCAGACCTTTTAATTTTCTAAGCTACGTGCTGCTGAATTAATCAAATGGACGTCATTACCAACAGTGTTAAAATCTTCAGCATTGCCGTGCACAAAATGTTAATAAGGTAAAAAGCGAACTTATTAAAATGTTGACGGGCGTTTAAAAATGTAAACGCTCGCACGGTGTACGAAGCATTAAATTCAAGTCCTCTTTGTAGAGGACGGTTAATCGGCTGTTAACGGGCGGCGGCGTGGTAAATCTCATGTAATCCGGGGTGAACAAATATAGTTGAGAGCAGATAAGGTGCGTCCGGCGCGGTCCGGCGGCGTTGCTAATGCGCCATTTGTATGATGATGCCCGGACCGTGCTGCCCGCCGCTCGCTCCGTGTCCACATGGGAATAACGGGCGCGCCGCTGCCGGTGACACGATGCTCTTGAGCATAAATTCACGATTACAGTGCATGTGGAGGTATTAAGGATTGCTCTTCTTATCCGAATGTTATTGGAAGACTTTGGTTTTTTTTTATACGAATACCATATTTTAGACAAATCCACAGTCCTTTCTTGAGTGCTCGTATCGTTGCCACCGAGGAAAATGCTCTGGGAAGAAGGACTATGGATTAGTCTGAAACATGACGCGCATTACCTATCCTACTTTTACATGTGAGTGATCAACGGATCACTCACTGTGAAATAAACGTATTTCACAGTGACTTTGAGAATGTTTTCATCATAAAACATATTTACCAAGATAATGATATAACGTATTTGCCATTGTGGCTACGAGAACAAATTTAAGGTCAAAGAGGTATAACCAGCATCGTGGCTTATCATCGCTGAACGGTGTATAAAATTCGCTTTTGACGTGACAACGTCTTATAAATTGGTTTGCCGGGTGACACTTCAAGAAACTGCGTTACGCTCCGCTCACGTTATGCGCTCACAATGAGAGCGAGTGAGAGGCACGCGGGCATGGTTAGCCCGCCTAAGAGCGAGAGAGACAGACATAAAAAGTGAAAGGCACGCGTCCCTTCCACTCGAGCACAGTTAGCCCGCCTAAGAGCGAGAGAGACAGAGCGAGAGAGAGAGAGTGAGAGAGATAGGCATACACACCGGTTCATGTCTTGCGCTTCTATTTCGCTTAGGCGCCTGCATACAAGTTTACACGTCCTTCTTCCTACTATACGAATGAATATTCACATTAAAATTATTTTACCACTCAAAGTCGTTGTCACGTAAAACTTTCGCCCGTATACCGACTTTACAGGCAACCAATTTTTAAAACAAAAAAAAACCGAGTGATACAACGTTGACAATTCTGGAATAGCAGTGAACGAACCCAGCGTCATAAGTTAAAGAACGGTGGAAATTAAAAAAGTTAGATAGCTCGGGCGTGAGTGAAAACAGGGCAGGACAAACATGGACAATATTTGCTGTGTGTTTTAAAAAATGAACGGCGGCGGTCAGAGCTAATTTACATGGTAAACGTGCGCTTAGAATGTGCCGTCACGCGCGCCCGAAGACTGGACAGCTGTGTATCAAGGACGATGGCGCCTGAACGTGAAGTCTAACATTACACAGCCATGCAATGTTCTATTATTTGTTCTTTTTCATTACATTTTGTAGTCACTTTTTTTTGGAAAATACTACGGGATTCAGCGTTTCTCTAGGCATAGGCCTCCTCCAGAATTTGAGGGCTTGAGTATAGTTCCCACGCGGGCCCAGTGCGGATTGGGAACTTCACACGCACCATCGAATTTCTTCGCAGATGTGTACAAGGGTGATGTTTTCCTTCACCAAAATGCTTATGGCAAATTCAAATGTAAGTTGAAATGTATGTAACTACCAATAATAATAAACCGTTGTATTTATAGCCACTGTTCCTGTGTTCATGAATTGGCTAAACGTAGCGACACAAGGTGTTGCTATTAATAACATTTAGGCGTTTGCACTGTGTCCCGTAAAGCGGGAGGGTTTGAGCCAATATCAAAGAAGCTCTTTCCGCTTTCAAAATACAAGCTTAAGCACCTAGATAACAAGTTGGTACCTATAATTAAAATGCGATAGGTATAATCTGATCCATCTCGAGTGTAGCGGATGACTCGGCGGCTCAAGGGCGTCATTAGCGGTTATCACTTCATTCCGGATGAAAAAACTTCAACAGCCCTCCGTGGCTCTCACGTGCGCTAGAGATTTATTAATTTTCACCTCCGTAAATATGGCAGAGTAATACATATAACTAGATATACCTAGTAGTCAATACCAAGATATTATATAGGTACCTAATTAACAGGGACGGCGCAAATCTTGTTTAGTTACGATCGACTTTATTCGGTGGGTTATTACTTAACCCGATGTTTAAGCACCGATCAATGTAAAATTTAAGGCGGTCTTTTTCTATTTTTATTTTAATCTACACTGTAAAGGTATTAGGTATTTGAATCAAATGAGACTACAATATAGGTTTTTTTAACTTTCGACAAGTTTCGACATATACCTATATGCGGGGTTAATAAGTTTACATTATTAGGTAGGTATGTGTCAAATTCATGATGATTCTTCCATGTTGGTGGGAGTAAAGAAAAACATTGAATGTACCAGTTATCGTAAAGTGTGTTATCAAATGAACCTGAGGCAATTATTTTGTACATAATTTTGCTGATATATTTTATCTAAAGTTCCTTTATTTACGATGAAATAGGTAGTTAAAAAATAACAAAAATTAGTCGTTTTGAGGTTAGAATTTGGTTTACCAAATGGGACAGTTAAGAATGAAAAGACCTTAGGTAAGTACTTATTTAATTTTACTCGATTGAAATTTTAACTTTTTAATTTGGCCGGATCAGGTTTATATTATAGGCTACAAACTCACGCAAGCTAGAATTTGGGTGGTTTAAAAAGGTTTATATGAGTTAAGTAAATAAAAATTAGTAGCCAATAAAACTATAAGAAATGACATGTATTTCCTTGCTTTTAGGGTTCTGTCGGGAGCGTCGCATTTGGCCCGACTCCGTCGCCGCTGAGTCAGCCACGCGTACGATCGATACACATCTCAGCTACACGGCCTACTTTACTTGTGCAAAATTGTTCATTTATTCTGCCCGCGACTTCGTCTGCGTAGAATTATACATTTAAACATTCCTCTTGAATCACTCTATCTATTAAAAAAAACACATCAAAATCCGTTGCGTAGTTTTAAAGATATAAGCATACATAGGGACAGACAGACAGCGGAAAGCGACTTTGTTTTATACTATGTAGTGGATAGTGATGATGATGATTTTACTTTAATAATGATTACCTGTCATTTAGTTTCATAGTTTAAACAATAAGTAAATACTAAAATATAGGCAAATCTCAGTTCACCCCATAGTGGGGTCAGAAGGGATAGGAACAAATAAAAAAAAGGTAACAAATTACCAGAAACAATGAGATATAAGTAATATGTTTATGAATATAACTAAACTAGTTACTTACTTTTAGAGCAGGCTGAGGCTGAAATTTTACGAAATAGTGAAAACGTTTTACGGTAGCTCATTTTGACGCCTACAAAAAAAAATTGCAAACATTCAATCAGAGCCTTTTAATCGTAGTTAGTAAATTTCACCCTTTCACCCCTTTTTCATTTCCATAACGTTCTTCGGGATCAAAATTACTACCAAATATTGTAATTTGGTTCAACGGTGTATAATAACCGTGAAAGGGTTGCAATCGGACAGACCGTCAGACAACTAGGTAACTTTCACATTGTATGAATGTGCCTACGGGCGCTCGTGAAATGACGTACAATGAGTTCTTAATTTCAAAACTAAACTTTTCCTCCCGATAGAATTCTGAAAATCCATACAAAAATAATTCCCTCAGGCCTCTTGTAGACGTCCGGTATTTTCACCGGACCACGGACTGTTTTATTTGCCGGACTCGCGGTGGTGTATGGCACACAATGGATGTGTGTACACGCACCGGATACGGACAAGTATCCGCCGCCACCACCACCACCAGCACACCACCACCGTGAGTCCGGCAAATAAAACAGTCCGTTGTCCGGTGAAAATACCGGACGTCTACAAGAGGCCTCGGGAGTAAAATACCTATCTAAAACTCTATACGCCTGCGTGTAGGTAATAACAATAACGTTCTTTACAAGCAAGTGTCATGAAAAAAAATACTTCAAAACGTGTTTGGGATGTTACTTATTCTTATTACTTTCCAAAAGGGCACAGAATGTAACATTTTTCATGTCAAAAATTATGTACAAAAATCGATGTAGTATGGACTAAAGCTCCTTAACCTCTTACAGAAGGCATAAAATAAAAGTAAAAACTGAAAACGTCAAAGAAATGTCAAAACTGACTGTGAGATTCGTGAATTGTTTGTTTTTACGAAAAATACATTAGAAAGTACCTGCAAACACTTTACGTTTGTAATTCCTAGTTAATATAATGAAGTAGTCATAGCCTTATCAAATCTAAGCAAAAGTCTCAGGAGTCGCTGTGGCATTCCTCTAAAGTGGTTAGCCTTGAAGTAGATGTCATCTATTACGTTAAATGAGTGCTTGTTTATTTTACATTTAGTAATATTAGTTGCGAATTCACGATTATATGGCTTTGATGTTTGACTTATGTTTTTCGACAAATCGGAAGAGGCATGTTTTATCCACGCAATCGGGAGAAGTGTGTAGGCTTAGTAGTTGCGAGTTTAACTTGCCTGGTGGTGGTGTGCGCGGCATCGACGGCGCCCTGCGACAAGACTCGCCGCGTGTTCACGGAACGCAGCGGAGTTATCACCGACGGACCCACAAACTCCAACTACACTCAAGTCAGTTGTCCTAACATCCGCAGTAAACACTTTGCTAGACCTACACACCACTAATCAGACTACTTTTTTGTAGGACTCGCATTGTGAATGGCTTATCAAGGCAGCTAATAAGAGTCAGTTCATAACATTGAGTTTCCTGCGCATGGGCACAGAGTGTTCCTATGATTATGTGTTTGTGTATGATGGAGACTCGTTTGACGCCCCATTGTTGGGAAGTTTTAGTGGGAAAACGGAACCTCAAAATGTAACTGCTTCTAGTGGATTTGTAAGTACTTGTCCTTAATCTTTTCGACTTTTAAACATCATCATCTGATTAGAGGGTATATAACTAATAAAAAAATGTAGGTAGAACTCTAGATACCTTATGGTTCTGAATGTGGAAAAAGATTTTTTTCTTTTTCCACAATTATAATTACAATTCATGAGACACTTTTTCCTTCTTCTAAGTTTAAAGGAACTGCTATTAATAGTTAAATATTTTGCTGATTAGTCATTCCATTATTAGTGGTATCTGCATCCCATGTATAGTATGTTATTTTGTTCAAGAAATCTCATATTATTAAGCATGTAGACATTTGTAAATGTCTTAGTTATAAGATCCCTATCAGCTAACAAGTGGCTATAATAATGAAAAATGACATGTTTCCTACTTCATTCAATGATGATGTTAGGGCATAAGTTCTTGCTGAGTAATAGCCGTAATTGTTACAGATGTTAATACTGCTCTATAGTGATACTAACTATGTTTTGGATGGTTTCCGAGCAACATATGCCATACATGACTGCCCCAACAACTGCACAGGCAATGGCTTGTGTGTCTCCAATAAATGTTTCTGTTTTGGTACTCGGGGTGGACCCGACTGCAGCTTACAACTCTGTCCAAATCATTGCTCAAATAATGGACAGTGCAAGGGAGACAAATGCTTATGCAAGAAAGGGTAAAAGATTGTATTATTTTTTAAAGATAGTAGTTGAGTAAATATTGTCTCATTATTATAATTATAGATTGTTTTCTTTCACAGCATTTAGGCCAATGACACCCTGTTCTCATTCTGTAGTCACTGTTATTGAAGTAAGGTCAAAGGGTGACATTGTGCAATCTACTACTGTTTTACTTCCTTTTATATCTTACAACTGTTAAGTAATCTGTATTAAGAAATCTAGGAATGATGTTCATGGATTTGTATCTAGTTTTATACTATTTGTCCTCAAATTAAGTAATTAATTTGCAATTTTACTGTCATGCCTATTTAGTACTGTTCTTGAACTGGATGTTTGCAAAAATGATTGTACTCATTTTATATTAATTTTAATTGTAGTTACTCTGGTGAGTCTTGTTCCTTGAAGAAGAATGACAAGGTTGGCAACAGCTGGCACTGGCTGTCGCGGACTGAGAGTGGCATGACTCGGAGGGCCGCACACTCGGCTGTCTATGTAAATCACACAGACTCTCTATATGTGTTTGGAGGATATGATCTGAATAACGTCTTAGGATTATTAGAAGTTTATAAGTAAGTCTTACTAACGGAAATTTTCAATTTGATCATTACCATTGTTCACCATGTGTCATTATTATTATCTAGTTAGTTTACAAGAAGTATATTATTATGTCATTTGTTTTACTTGGTAGGCTTGTATTATAATTTGAAAGGTTTGGTTTATTTTGTTTTCAGGTTTTCAACTAGTCAATGGTATGATGAAAATGGAAAGGTGGTTCGTAGATATCCAACAAATGAGGAAATAGATCAGTCATTCCTGACTTTATTTACCAAGGTACTTACATTCTAATATTTTTTATTTATTTAAAGCTGTAATGCTTTTAATAATAAATATTATAATTATTGTTCATTTTACTGTTACGATTTCATGGTAAACCTATTGTAACAGGTAAATTTCAACACTATGAAAAATGAAAACGAAGCTCCACTAAGAGGAAATAATATCTCTTTACGTGAATAATTTCGCGGGCAAAAGTAATATTGTAACATTTTTGTCTTGAATCACTGTGACGCTCTGAATCTATAAATATTACCATCACAAAGAAATAGCTCATCAATAATTCAGTAACATAGTTCATTATTTTATGTTCTCATCGCGACAACGACTGCAGCAAAAAAACTATTTGCATCTGCATTGAATAGCTGAATGACACGCTGTCTCTCGCGTTACAGGGCAACATTGACGGCGGCTGGCAGATAGGGAACAGAAGCTCATTATTTAACTTGCTCCTATCTTCTGTGACGCACCATGACAAGACCACATTACCTCTCATGTATTCTCAATCGCCTACACCTTATTCCGAAAGTTACTTGCATTATACTGACAAACCAGACTTTTCTAATGCATACATGAAATCGAATGACACCAAACCTGAGCCGCGGTATGGACATTCCGCTTGCGCTTTTGATGTGGGTTTTGTCCTTTACGGAGGCAAACTGGCGGACGGAAGTTTGTCTACGGAACTATGGTTTTTTGACGCCGAAACCAATCGATGGACGCTGAGAGCAACAAATTCTACTTTCTTGCCGCCTGGCCTGACCAGGCACACTTTAACTGCCGTTAAAGACGAACTGTACTTGTTCGGTGGCAGCACTGTAGACGGGGAATTTTCTTCAAGGTAGTATCAATCAGAAAATCAATCGATATGTGTTTTTTGTTTGACGTTTTACGTTAATGATATTCGTTTCAGTATGTATAAAATAAAACTGAGTGATCCGAGCACGGAAAGCTGGGAAAAAGTGCAAGTGCGAGGTGGCAAAGAGTTGGACGTGCGCGTAGTGGCTCACACGTCGGTCTACCATTCCTACTCTAACTCCATACTGGTATACGGAGGTGTTGTCGCCAGTGTCGCAAGGTAACTGCTAAAGGGCCCAGCACTATGAAGATGCGGTTTACTGTCAAGCTTGCATGATATGTGACATGTTTGAAAGTAAACGATAAGATGTTGGTGCTTGAATTATGAACTTGCTCTATCATCAATATCTAATCGCTTTAAATATAATCACGCATGAACTCTTGATTCCAAAATCTTACTAGGTATTCTTGATTTCCATGCGCGCCTAAATGTTAAATGTTTTTTTGCAGGTTTTCAAAACTCTCCGATAGAATGTTTGCGTTTGACATAGAAAATCGTCATTGGAGTGAAATACATTATCCAAGAGTGCACTTACGAGAGACATACGTACCCAGGGAACGAGCTTTTCACACATCAACAATAATAGGTGAGCAAGTTCATACATCAAACAGCGTAACAGCAAAAATCGTATCTTATTTACGTATTTTATTGTAAACAAAAACTTGCTTGCAGGAAATTATCTGGTAGTGTTCGGTGGTTACTCTCACCGTCACAACAGAGAGGAGATATGTTACGACGGCCAGATGTATCTGTACCACTTGGGCTGTCACTCGTGGATATCCCTGGAGGTGTTGGGCACTCCGCGCGAGTTCTACCCCAAGAAGCAAGGCGTGTTCGCGCACGCAGCAGCGTTGAAACCGCCCTCCACACTGCTTATCGCCGGCGGATACCATGGGAACGTTAATGGTTAGCGATTGTGTTTGATTTTTGAATAATTTTGTCCTGACTTTAGAAAATAGTTGGTGGACATCATTGACTAACAGAAAGTTTTGGAGTTAAACTAATATGTGAGATTTTGTTACATAATGATGCTGATATTTTTATCTAATAATTTCTGAATGCCTCTACTGCAAAACCATTAGAGGAGAACCTGTAAAATGTATAGCAGTGGCGTGGCGTCAAGTATATCAGAAGGCAAGCCGAAGGGAACTTAACTAGCCTTTTCCTCTAATTCTGCACAATAAATTGCCCAACTGCCTTAAAATAGGCAAGCCAGTGGGAATCGAGTTCTATGGACGCCACGCCACTGATGTGTAGTAGATTAGATACCTTACACGTTCGCTTTGGCTTAAGTGTATTTAGTACTAAGATGAAGTAAAAGCTACGAGTATTCCAGTTTTTACGCTAGTTGTAACTGAAGTTACTGGTGATTGTCTGGCGCAGGCGATCTCCTGGCATACGTGGTTCCGAGCTGGCAGGCGGGCATCAGCAACAGCGACCCCGAGTCTGCGTGCCCGCGCCACGGCACGCAGCCCGAGTGCCTCGCGGACCCCGAGTGCGGCTGGTGCTCGGCTGACGATGTGAGTCAGCTGTTTATGTCGCATCTGCAAAAGCTGGGCTTTTTCGGCTCTTAGAAACTCGGTCCGAGCCCCTGACGTTCTGAATTCACTGACGTCCTTTGCATATTTTTAGACGTGCTACGGAAGAACGATAGGATCGAATTGCACGACGAACCTGCAGTCTATCCGGTGCGGCGGCATCTGCCCGGCGCTGGGCGAGTGCCACGCGTGCCTCATCCACGGGCCGCCGCCCGGACCTGCGCGCGCGCCGCTGCCTTCCGTCAGCACCAAGCTCGGCCTGCACCAGTGCAGCTGGTGCGTGCAGAACGCGCGGTGCCATCACAAGGACGGTACGTTTCGCGAAATGATTTTTCAGCGTTTTTAAAGTCGTTCTGTCACTCGTTCAGACTCAAACTGCTGACGGTTATTTTTACAGATAGCTACGGAGTCTGCGGAGAAGACACGCCCTCCCAGAATCCCGGATGGTGGGGCACCACCGGCACCGAGGTCACGACCCCCGAGGAATGCAAGAATCTAGACAAGCGACCCGGACTCACGTTCCTGAGGTACCAGCAGCCGGCGGACTGGAACCACCCTGACGGGGTGTCAGTGGTCAACGCGACCACCGTGGACTGGGTGACCGGCGGCGGCAGCAACCACATCTTCAGCGGGCCTAGCGAGGCGCGCCTGCGCGGCTGGCTGCGCATCCCGCAGCACTGGAACGGCACGGGCGAGACGCTGCACGCGTGCGCCGGCTACGCCAACGCGACGCTCGCGCTCGGCGGCGGCGCCGGCTCGGCGGCCAACCTGACGGCGCAGCCCGCCGCCTGCGCGCCCGTGGACTGGCCGGCGCTGCAGCCGGGCCGGCTCGCCGTCGACATGCGCGCCAACGACTCGCTGCACACGGGCCTCTACCCCTCGCATCATCACGCTAAAATGGAACTGCTCCATAATAAGACTTCGGAGAGCGCCAAGGTACGTGCGATACCGCAGAATGATTCCGCATCGTCAAACATAAATGCCTCGTCTCATCTCTGAACCGGTACGTCGATGATGCGCGATTTCGATTCCAGGTTTTCACATTCGAGTTTCTGGAGCCGTACTCGGACGGGCAATGCCACAACTACGACAACTGCCTGCTGTGCCTGTCGGACGCGGCGTGCGGCTGGTGCGAGCTGACCTCGCGCTGCGAGTCGCGCAACGCGGACGAGCGCGCCTCGTGCGCGGCGGAGGACGGCGGCTGGCGCTACCTCACGCTGCAGCCGGCCGCCTGCCCCAACTGCTCCAACTACATCAGCTGCGAGCGCTGCCTGGGCGGCGCGCACTGCGAGTGGTGGGCGGACGAGGCGCGGTGCGCGCGGCGCGGGCGGGCGGGCGGCGCCGTGCTGGACGCGGCCGCCTGTCCCGCGCCCTGCCGCACGCGCCTGGCCTGCGAGCACTGCCTGGACGAGCGCGGCCGCTGCGTCTGGTGCGAGGCCACGCGCCAGTGCTTCAGTTTCAGCGTGTACACGAGCGAGTACCAGTTCGGGCTGTGCCGCGAGTGGCTCGACCGCGCGTCCGCCGCGTCGGCCCAAGCGGACGAGGCGGCGCGCAAGGCCGGCCAGTGCAAGTCGTGCGCGGCGCACGCGCAGTGCTCGGCGTGCCTGCGCAGCATGGGCTGCGGCTGGTGCCACTCGCACTCGAACCCGATCGTGGGCGCGTGCGCGGCGGGCGACTGGACGCGGCCGCAGGGCTCGTGCGCCGCGCTGCTGGGCGTGCCGCCGCAGGACGCCGGCTGGGCCTACGCGCAGTGCCCCGACGTGGACGAGTGCGGGCTGCGGCTGCACGACTGCCACGAGCACGCCGTCTGCAACAACACGCACGGCTCCTACACGTGCAAGTGCAAGCAGGGCTACATCGGCGACGGCCGCAAGAGCTGCATGCAGACGTGCTACAACACCTGCGTGCACGGCTACTGCGACGGCAAGCCGCACTACAAGTGCAACTGCGACCTCGGCTGGACGGGCGCCGACTGCTCGATCAACTGCGGCTGCCACAACCACTCCACGTGCCGGCACGGCGTGGGCCGCTGCGACGAGTGCCAGGACTGGACCGAGGGCGAGTTCTGCGAGGCCTGCAGGCCCGGCAGCCACGGGAACGCCACGGCCGGCCAGGGCTGCCGCCGCTGCGACTGCAACGACCACGGCGACGAGACGCGCGGCTTCTGCGACGTCGCCAGCGGCGAGTGCATCTGCAAGGACAACACCGAGGGGCAGAACTGCGAGCGCTGCAAGCCCAAGTTCTACGGGGACCCGAGGCACGGGGGCCGCTGCTACTACCAGTGCGAGCCCCGGGGGATGCTGAACGCCTCGCAGACCGAGGGCATAGGCTCGTACAAGAGCGACCCGGACATCAAGATCGTCGGACCCTCCAAGGAATGCCTCTGGATCATATCGGCGGGAGATACAAAAAATGCGATAATCCAATTCACGATCAACTCGTCCACCCTGAACGTGCCGTGCGACGAGAACGCGGTGTACGTGTACGACGGGCTGGGCGGCGTGCCCGACATGAGCAACAACCAGCAGAGCCAGCTGCTGGGCGTGTTCTGCGACGGCGCGTCCTCCGGCATCGTGGAGGCGCGCAGCGGCAACCTCACCGTGCACTACAAGCAGGGCCAGCTCGAGCAGGGCTTCGAGGGCGTCTACCGCGCGCTGGCCTGCGACTCGTACTGCCCGTGGCCGCGCGTCTGCAGCAAGGGCCACTGCGTGTGCCGCGACGGCTTCGGCGGGCCCGACTGCGAGGTGGACATCTGCCGCAACAACTGCAGCCTGGCCAGCGGCGCCGGCGCCTGCGACGCCAGCTACGGCCGCTGCCTCTGCGCCGAGGGAAGGGGTGGCGACGACTGCTCGATCAGACTTGACAAGACGCAACTCGTTTTCACGGAGCTCTTCAATTCCGAGTACCTGTCCGATGGACTCGATCACCTGAGGAAGACTCTGCCTAGATTCGGCCACAGTTTAGTAGCCGATAGACGCGGCCTCTGGATGTTCGGCGGTTACTCGCTGTCGCACGGCCCGTTGAACGATATCAGATTTTTCGACACGAAGAACAATACTTGGATGCAAGTAACCGTCGAGGCGACGCCCGACGCGAAGATGCCCGAGGGCCGGTACTTCCATGCGGCTGAAATCTATCACTCTAAACAAAACATTTATATCTACGGCGGACTCAGTTTACAAGAGAAGAATGGACAGAATAAAACTCTAGGTGATTTCTGGCAATTCAGTTTGAAGGACCAAAGATGGAATATCATAAACAATAAGGAGAAACAACCGCCGGCGCTGGCGGGGCACACGCTGACGCTGCAGAAGTACCATGACTACGAAAGCTTGGTCCTAATCGGAGGGTTTTCTCTAGAAGAAGGCATGATGGCCGATATGTGGGAGTTCGATCTCGACAATGATAAGTGGATTAAGTTAAATTGTGAGGGAGCAAAACCGGCGGGCATTATAGGACATAGCACCGTGTACCACGCTCCGTCGCAGAGTTTATACGTTTACGGAGGGATTCTGTATTCGTACAACGGAACTATGTTATCCAACAAATTGTTCGCGCTTCACTACCCCACGAAGAAGTGGAGCGAGCTGCCGAACTTCCCGCGACGGAACCATTATTACGACAACCTGCCGCAGGCAGCGTACCTACACTCTGCCGTTACGACTAACGACTACATGATCGTGTTCGGCGGACGCAGTGACCCCGACCAGAGATCCGACACCCTGATCGCTTACATCTACAGCTGCAACCAATGGGTCAGGCTCGTAAAAGGTCAGTAAACAAAATCAACATATCCACGTTTACATACACTTTTAGTAGTGCTTACATTTTTTTGTATTTTACTACTTTGTATGTTTTATTTTTATTATAGGTGTCAGCATAGTTGGCCACCCTCCTCCCCCGACCATAGCGCACGCAATGGCGATTGACGTGGAGTCCGAGAACGACGGCTACATTTACATAATAGGCGGCTGGACCGGCAGCGCCCACTGCCAAGTGACGCGCATATCTCTCCCGGAAGATCTCTGCTCCCTTTGGAGCGCAAGCAAACTGGAGTGCCGAAGCCACATGGGGTGCAGTTATTGCAGCGCCGGGAACTATACAAAATGCTACTCCGTGGACAAGCCAGGCTGTGATAGTATGGACAGAGTGTCGACGAACTCTGGCGAAGCTTGTAACATGGACCTAGTGTCGCGGCGATCGTGCGAAAACTTCACTACCTGTGCGACGTGTCTCGCAGCGTGGCCGCTGTACACGGAGGAGAAGCCGGCTTGCCGTTGGTGCGAGACGTGCGCGGCTGCTGTCGGTACGTTATTACTAATTTATTTATCTTGCAAGTCAGATTTGACCCGCATATTAAGTACAGTCAGCAAGAAAACTTGTTTTAAAAAATCAGTTTAGAATAAAACTTGGAGTCTGCTATTGCGACGGTTATTTTGAGTAGAAATATAACCGAAATACTGTAACGAGAGTGTACATGTACATATATGTATATTATTTGAAGTTTATATTGACTTGATGTCCAGGTGAGTGCGTGCCCACGGACGAGTCGTGCACGAGTATAAAGTGCAACGCGGGCACGACGTACCTGAGCGACGCGGGCCAGTGCCCCGAGCAGCGCTGCGTCGCCTCCGACTGCGACAAGTGCGTCAACAACCAGTGCACCTGGACCAGGGCCGCCAGCCGGGAAGGTACGTACCTGCACGAGACCACTTCCATACTATCTCGGTCACTACAAACCTACGCTGGCTCAAACCTCGTCTCTAAAATGTAATCATTTTGAGGTACCATAGTTATTTGGATTGTAAGCTTATTAATTGCATGATTAATTCAACAACTTCCCACAGGACAAATGACCAAAATTTCCGAAGATCCCCTAGAGCAGTACAACTGGACTTGCGCGTTGATAGAAGAGCAAGGTCGGACGAGTCTCCGGCCGAAGACAAGAGAAGACTGTCCGAGTCGGTGCCACACCTACACCGACTGCCAGTCGTGCCTGAGCTCGGACGGGGCCGAGGGGGGCTTCGCAGAGTGCCACTGGGCCACTTACCTCGGGAAATGCATTTCGCCCGCTTACCAACCCGTGTACTGCGCCGGAGGCGTGTGCGGACTAGTGCTGACTAAAGCTGATAAAAACAAATGCCCTGCGCCTTGTGGGACCTTCGAGCAGTGTACGGAGTGTTTGCATCATTCGCATTGCGGCTGGTGCGCGATAGAAGGCGCTAACGGGGAAGGCGTGTGCACGGAGGGATCCATAGACTCGCCGCTAGAGTATTCGACCCGCACGAGTTGCGCGGCGGTGTACACGAGCGCGAACCAGCTCAACGGGACCAATGACACGTTCTCGTGGCACTACACGCGGTGCCCGCCCGAGAACGAGTGCGAGAATAACCACCATCAATGTAAAGCGGATTCTGAGGTATGTGCCATTTTATATACCTAATGCTATCTAAACTATTTTATACTTTTGTTTTAAACAACGAACTACAGTACTATGAATTATTTATATTGAAAATTTGCTATTGCCTATTTTCTGCGTATAAAATTGATTCTTCGGAAATTCGCAGATAACTTGTTTTTGAGAATACCTTTTCTTATGCAACAAAGATTGAACAAAGCAGGTAAACGAGAAACAGTTGTTATCTAGAGGGCTAAACTGAATTATTGTGTGATAATACCTTATCTTTTGAATTTTTCTATTTTTTTTAAGTTGTGAAAACAAATTACGATTTCTATTCCATCTTTTATTTATGTCCGTCCGTCTGTTACTGTACTTTTCAACAATAATTTCTTCGTTCATTTAAGCGAATCCCTCAACTCACTCCACTTGGCGTTGCGTGTTCGCGTCGCGCTATCGGCATCTTCGTCGCATACGCTAGAAACAATTATAGTGCATCCCCTTCGCTCACGCAAATATTTGAATAAATACGCCAAGCGGAGTGCCAGTATGAAAACGAGTGTTGCGTGTTCAGGTGTGCCGCGACCTGTTGAACGGGTACGTGTGCGAGTGCGGGCTGGGGCACAAGCGCGGGCCGGGCGGCGGCTGCGCGGCCGTGTGCGCGCAGGGCTGCGTGCGCGGCGCCTGCGTGCAGCCCGACGTCTGCCGCTGCGACTTCGGCTACGTCGGCGCCAACTGCACCATACAGTGCCAGTGCAACGGGCATGCGCACTGCGAGGGGCCCGACAAGCTCGACCAGTGCATCGAGTGCCATAACAACACGATGGTGAGTAGATCGACGTCGCTCGAGTCACAGGCCTGCCGCGTAGCATCCCGGCTGAGATATCTTTGGCTAGGCGTAACTGCGCTGTACTATACTATACTACGATTTTTTTGCATTAGAAAGAAGGTAAACAATTTTGACGTCTTTTTATCGAAACTTTTTTTTTTTTATCGGTAACTACCTGGAAGATTTAACCATAACAAAACAATGACAATATTCCAGGAATTTGAATTGAAATTTACTGGTATGTATTTTCTTAAACTGTTTTTCAATAAAAATACATAATTTAGATTGTTTACTTTTCTAATGCAAAAAAAAAACAAAGTATAATGTAATGGCAACTCGCAAAGCAAGGGACACGATAAAGGACAGTGCATCAAGGGACATTAAAACGCTGTCATGGTGAGTTTTGAACATGTTACCTCAGAATAAATAATAGTATACATATGTATACGTCACGCCGACGACGCTGCATAGTGTACGAAGAGACCGATAAACTTAATCAATTGAATCAACTAGTATCTAAACTTTTGTACACAACGTAAACTTATTCCGAGCTTGTTTTATAGCAACTTCTCTCACATTTCCGCGTAGCTTCTTATAGCGATGAATATCGCGTCAGTCTTTCTTTTCACAAACCATATTTGGACGCACTAAACTGAATTCGTCTCGAATCTCGTATATTATTTGTTGCGCAGGGCAACCAATGCGAGAAATGCAAACCGAACTTCGTGGGCGAGCCGACGGACAACGGGCAGTGCATCCCGTGCTCCGTGTACTGCCACGGACACACCACCATCTGCACCAACGAGCCCGTGGAGGCGCGCGACGTCAGCTCAGGTACACGCCGATACATCACTCGGGGAACAATAACTGCACATATAGATAAAGGACTATACTTCAGTTTACTTATAATGTCATAAACCGCCGAAGACCACATACTAGACGTTTTGGCAGACATATTCCTCGAGGATCAAAGAGATGCACTAAGAAAATATTTTTCAGAATTCCCACTGATAACAAGATTAATAAGCTGGTCTTTATAACAACTAGGCCAATTACGTTATTTAACTCATTCAGATAGCGACTGTACTGAACCAACTTGATCGTATTATCCAGCTTTTTGTGTCAAGCTGAAATATGCCGCGATTGTTATAAATGGTAAATTCTAATGATATGCTTGAGTTGAACCCATTCTACGCCGTTCTGAGACTAAACTAGGGCTATAACGATCTGTTTTGTTCAGACGTGGATGAGTACTACCAGAGCGCGAAGGCGCGCTGTGTGCGCTGCGCCAACAACACGGACGGGCCGCGCTGCGAGCGCTGCATCGAGGGCTTCTTCCGCGGCTCCGAGAACCTCAGCGACCCCTGCCGACCGTCAGTACAATGTTTATTCCGGTCCTTGGGCCAATATTCAGCGTTTTTGGTACAAATACAAATACTTTATATGAACTATATTCTTTCTGTAGCTTGGATTTCATTTTATGCAGTTTTTGTTCGTCATTATCGTCTCAGCATATACCATTAAAAGAGATGATGCTGAGACTTAACTTTTTATGACAACGAAACACAGTATCGATGCTGCATTTAGCTTATACAAAGGTGTTGCGGCTTGTACTTCTGTTAGGATAATAATCGTGGGACGACAATGACACATGAACCGAGCGGTCGAAACGCTTGAATATTGGCCCCCTTCTCTGTGGCCCACCTCCAGTCTGGCCACTTGGAGTTCGACGGAGGTCCACCCAAGGGCGGAGCTCATTTAGGCTATTGTGGCCTTGGGGTAACTGAAGATACCTCTAACCTTCCGGGTGGACAAATCAGGTGGACCACGGGTTAGACTCTGTTTATACCAACTAACGAAGTTCAACTTGTTCTATTCAACTTGAGGACACCATTATACATTAGAGTGAAATAGAGATAGACATCATGGTGCTTTATCTTACCTAGGTACCGACTATCAGGTTGGTCGACGCTAGAGCTGTGAAGTGGCCCAACTCCATAGAACGCAACATATGCTTATTTAAAGCTTGTCGGTTTTGTTTTATATATTATATAGCAATGACGCTCATGACTTTTACTGAATGTAAGTGTAGCTACTGCGACGGTAATACATCACAATACAACAGAAAAATAAAGCTGGGATTGGTAATCGAACCCAAATCTTGGTCATGCCGTGACGCGTGCTAAACGTCGATAATTTCTCTATGAAAAATTAAAAAATATCTTTAAGCAAAATTTGTGTTCAACAGATGCGAGTGTCACGGTCACGGTGACACTTGCGACCCGGTGACCGGCGAGAAGTGCAACTGCGGCAACAACACGGAGAGCGACGCGTCGTGCGCCGGCGGCGGCAAGAACTCCGCGCACGAGTGCTGGCGCTACCAGTGCGTCAAGTGCCGCGACCTCTACATGGGCGACCCGCGCAACGGCCATCAGTGCTACAAGACTATCAACATCGAGAACAAGCTATGCTTCGACGGCAAGTCCATCGGTGAGTGCCATCGTTGAGTGTGCAAAGAATCGTAGGTGTAGGCTACTTCATACTGTATTACAAATGATGTAGGTTTTCGTCGTGAATTTGGTCACGATCAAACTTTAGAACTCTGGGGCAGTCGAGTGAAAGACTTAGTTTGTATGTCGATAGACTCGTTCATCGACATTTCTTCTAGAATATCATGACTAAATACTAATGTAACTTTTCTTATTAAAAGGGGAGTTTAAACCCGAGGAAACAAAATAAAATGGAAATTTAACAATAAATGTGTTGCAAACAAAACTCGTTATGATCACTAGTAAATAGACCAGTATCGACGACCAAATTTATCGACATGCGAGTTTATTAAATTTTGTCCCAAAAAATCCGAGGTCTGGTCACGCACGACGTGAGGCAAATCTGCTAGGATTCTTCCTCTAATGAAACTCGGTGAGTATAATCATTTCGGTATGTAACGTTCTTAACTTTGTCTCAGACGAATGCAAGATGAAACCCCGGCCTCTGTACCCCGGACAGA
This sequence comes from Pandemis heparana, assembly GCA_963854515.1. NCBI lineage: Eukaryota > Metazoa > Arthropoda > Insecta > Lepidoptera > Tortricidae > Pandemis > Pandemis heparana. The sequence continues at coordinate 10,198,524 of OY978008.1, read as the reverse complement.
CGGTGTTCGTGGCCGTAAACCCTCGCTACATGAACGTGGACATACGCGTCGTGGTGGACGTGACGCAAGGCGCCGTGGACCTGTATCTCAGCCCCAACGACTCCGCCTTCGTCGTCTCCGCCAACGGCAGCCGCGGCGCGCACCGCGTCGAGATAGACCCCGCCTACTACAAGCACGAGCCCTACCGGAAGATGCCGACGTTCGACGACACCGACGAAGACTCGCCCCGCATGACCTGGCATTATGACAAGACGGAGTACACCCTCGCCGACTTCAAAGCCAAAGATCTGGCGACGTACATAACGGTCGATAAGAAGAATATTTTGTTGCGGGTGCGCGACCTTCGCAACCGGCTGGTGTTGACTCTGCCCGAGAGATACCACGAGCTCGGCCACACGAAGTTCTACATCATCATTCGTGCGAGGAGCTCCGAGGAGGGCGCGGCGAGCTTCGGCCTGGTGTTCTTCCGGCAGGATCAACTGCATATCGATCTGTTCGTGTTCTTTTCGGTGTTTTTCTCGTGCTTCTTCCTGTTCCTGGCGGCTTGCGTGGTCGCGTGGAAGGCCAAGCAAGCCGCTGACGTGCGGCGCGCGAGGAGACGACACGTTGTCGAGGTATGTAATGTATAGTAACCATATGTACATACATAAAGAATATATCACATAATGAAATATATGTTGTATTGACCGTGGTCGTGGACCTTTTGTCGCTGAATGTTTGACGTACTAACAAATGAAACACATTCACTAGGTAACATCGACATTAGCTTTTAGTTTAACCATAGCGTGATTATAACAACTAGTGAGATAACTCGTTTGGCCTAGCAGTGCGGTGCATGAAAGGCGGCGTCCCTAACAACGCTAATCGGGCGGTCCAAGTCTGTCCGACCTTCAGTACGCACAGAGACTCGGCGGATTTTATGTAATTTGGAATGGTTCCGTAAGTAGGCCGCAAAGTGCTTTATAACAGCGTTTTTCAACAACAGGTCAGCAGCGAGTCAGAGTGCGCTCACTATTACAAATTATTACGCTATTTATCGGGTGTAATAGCAAATAGTGATCGATGTAATTCGGTTTGTAGATGGTGAACATGGCGAAGCGTCCGTTCGCAAAGGTGATGGTGGTGCTGAGCGGCGCGGCGGGCGCGGGCAAGCGGCGGCGCGCGCCCGACCTGCGGCCCGTCGCCATCGAGCCCACCGGCGACGGCCGCGCCGCCGTCACCTCCGTGCTGGTCAGGTACGCTGCCGCCTCGTCCACGCGATCGCTGGCTGACTTACACATACGGGGTGTCCCGGTAGTCAAAGTCAAACTCAATAGTAGATTGATAAACAAGGGTTGAAATATACCCATTTCACCTGAGAGATTTCGATTTATTTTATAATGGTTCGAGGGTGAAATGGGTAATTTCATCAGAGTTGAACACTCTACTTTTCATTTCGAATATGAGGAAATTAAAATTTGACTAACGTCGCATGGTCGCATTTAATATTTGTTACGTTTGTCATTCTCTTTCAGCTCTTTTTTCTATTACGCGATTTGCGCGCATTGCGCATTCCTTCTGCGCACCAATGGCGGCCGGCTAGTTTTTTTTTTAAACTTGCAGACACGTTGGTCGCTATCAATTAATTGTCGACTTAAATATTTCGAGCTAAAAAAATTACCGAACGTAATAATTTCTACTAATTCTCGTTGTATACGCTTGCATAAGCGCTTATACAGGATGCCTTTTTTCAAGGGGCTTTAAATGCAAGGGTCGTTTCTACTCCCAAAACAGAGCATCTTTTGTTCTGCAACTTTAAAAAAAAAAGTCAAATCTTAATTTTTTTTTGTTCGTACAAATTAAATGCAATTTTCAATGTATGCAAAACAACCATAATACAACACTAAACTGACAGCACATTGATAAGGTTATTATTCTCCCTCTAACTCATTCTGCATCGTATTTATTCGGAGCTGCTCGGACCGTCTCGATGACATTATCTGACTGACGTAGACTCCATAAATCAATTTCGTTTCTGTCACTATCATTGTTTATTTGTCAACAGTTTGTGTATTTATTCTGATTTTTTTCCAAAGGGTCGAAGTAGTAAATTAATAAGTAGAACCTAAAAGTTTAATAGCAATATCCAAAGTATGACCATCGTTTTCGATGAATCCACGGCTAAAATAGCGTTATTGTGAAATCTTGATAAATGAAAATAATGACTACCTAAACATCAAAGAAACGAATCGACAAATTCAACAAATGCAACAAACTAAAATGAAAGTAATGTATTTCTTCATATGATGAATAGGAATACTCCTTTTGATGGTAGAATAGCGTAGCGATGACTTAAGTTTTTGCTATCGTTGGTAAAAATGGATATGGAAGTTCGTAGTGTATTTACTAACGATAACGATTTTTTTACATGCATTTTGTTATTGTTTGAATTAAAGTTTACGATACCGAAGTATTTTTCTATTATTTCCAGAAATAAATCAACACAGATTTTAATAAAAATATCCGTTTATTACGGCTTGCAAACAATATGATCACTGTCAGGAATTGTAACGCCCGATCTCACTGTATTCATTCGATTCCTTGAAATCCGTGACCGCTAAAGTAGAAACAACCACAGCACTCCCAGTATTTCCTATCACAGCATCCTTAACATGTTGCTTTCGACTGATTTAAAAGTAGGCCATCTAAGTTAGACCCACAGTTTGTTCAATTACCAGTACAATTATTACTTGTAAGTAGATTGCATTCGTCGCACCATTGAAATCAATAATAGGAAACAATGTGACACACTATGTTCATATGACGTAGGTACGTCATTATCTAAAGTAAAGAAAACACTCCAAAATCTGCTGACCAATGAGGGTGACGTTGCTACGGTTACGCTATAACAAAAATGGTTAACGAATAGCTGACCGCGATTTCTTTGAAAATTGACGTTAAGGACGGATGACATCGGGAAAACTCGGCGACCCCGACTTTTGCCGAACTTTGCCTACCAATGGGGCTGATGTTGCTATGGTAATTTTATAACAAAATCGGTTAACCAATGACCGATCACATTGTCTTCGGAAGGAAGCTGACGTTGCTACGGTTACGTTACAACAGCCGAGCAGTTGACAATATTCGAAATTGACATTGTCAAACAACACGCCCCTCTCGCTCTATTTTTTTCCATTTACAACCGCTTTGAAAAGGAGACTATCATAACTAAAAACCTCTTACCCAAGTAACAATTAATCGGAAAACATCGGAAATGATCGTGTAAGAAAAGATCGTAGAAACGTAAATTTGTCGATGTTAAACATTATGACATTGACATTGCGTTAAAATATTAGCTCTAGGTAGCGTAAGTTTGCTACACAATATTCAACAAAATTCAAAATTCAAAAGTTTATTCTGCAAATAGGCCGCGAAGGGCTCTTTTACATGTCTTTTTTGAAACTACCAGCGCATTCGGAAAGACCATCATTACTAAGAAGAATGCACCTTAGGTGGGTCCCAAATTCAAGCTCGAGACTGTACAATCAAGGCTGCAAAGATGAAAATAATAGACAAAAAAATTTTATTTAGTATCTAAAATATTTAATTTTTTCGAGTTATCACAACAAAAATCATGAAAACCTAACATTTTACTACACACAAACATTTCATTTACACCCACTCTCAGTGCCGTATTGAATTTTCAACATGCCTTCCGTGCCGTCTTATACAAGTTTCGTATCGCCTTAAAATGGATCTTTGAACAGAGCGTAAACTAGACAAACGAATCTTCCGAAAACTATTGATGATCTTTTCTTTCATAGCTTCTATCGTATCAGTCTCTGTAGCAAACACATCATCTTTTATGGCTCCCCATAAAAAAAATCCAGAGGTGTCAAATCCGGTGATCTCGGGGGCCATCGATGAGGGCCAAACAAAGAGATTAAACATAGTATTGTAATAGAGCGGACATTGCGACTTCGCCCATACAAGACATTTAATCCCAAGTGCCAGTATCGCCATCTACCGCGGAAAAGCACAAATACGTTCTAAAACAATTAGAACGCAGTTCAGCTACTGCCCGGCGCGGCGCTCGCGTCGGAAACCACAGAAAGGAAAATAGAGGTGCTGGCATTGCAATATCAAGGTATCGATAAAATTATCGATGAAGGTTAAAACTTAAAATCAAGTATTATTTCATGGAATAGATGCAATCAAGTGTCAATTTATTTATTATATATGTTATTTTTAAGTTAGTATTAGTTATTTATTTATTTTTGTTACAGTGAAAATGATTTATTACAAAGATAGATAATAAGTAATTTTATGTTTTAATTGTATGTAATAGCTTTAGTAATAATTTATTTTAGTTTTGCATTAATATGGGAGGCAATTAAATATTTCGGTAGTATAAGAATGAATTTTTTGAGGATTTTGCAATAATATATTGGGCTTAGTCAAGGCCATTGACCCTTATTAGTAGATTTTTTTGTAGTACAGGGACAAGATAATTGTTTTAAAACTGCTCGACCACTCTTTCTGTAGTACACGTTTTCAGTTTTAAATTGGTGCGAACACAGTTTTGACGCAGCGGTCGGAAGCCAACTTTGACCTCAATTTTCCAGTTGTACAAATTTTATCCACTTCTCTCATGTTTCCTTATTGATAGGCGGAAACTTAGAATATCAGTAACATACTTAAACAAAAAACATTGTTCCATACTTATGTTTCAATGATATTAATGAGATTAAATAATTAAATTAGTTCATAGTATGTCATTAAATATCGATAAATTCATCACAGCTCTATCGGGGTTACCAGACCTGAACATGAATATTTCTGACAAAAGCACTGACTTTTCAGTAAATTTCCTGATAATTTGTGTCAATTTGTATAATGGTGGGAGCACACGATGGCGATGGCCTGAGTTCTTTATCTATATGAAAAAGTCCGGACAATTTAGAATGTTACTGTTTCCCTGACGACTGAGGGCTGAAATTCCGGATATATCTGGAAAACTTCTATCATCGGGTAACATTACACTAAAACTAGTGTGTGCTACTGAACAACAGAGGGCGCTTATTTGAAAACGGGCAGTGTTCCAGAAACATCTATGGAAATTATTTTGTTTTCGGATAATATCGGATAAAAAACACCAAATACTTATGAAAATAAACTGAAATCTCGCCCAGTATTTTTCCCGTATCGGGATTTGCAATACTGCAAAGCACAATCCGGCATTTTTTACGAGAAAACGATTTATTTAGCAGAGCGAACACGATCCGTTAGTGCGGGCGTTTGGCACCATACTAAATGACTTAGTACCGCGCGGTACTAAGTCTTGGATTATGATTTAGTTGTCAATGTCCGCTATATTACATACTAAAATGTTTAATCTCTTTGGGGCCAAATCTTCCAATCGATCGGTTTTCAAAAATTTCGTTTAATCTGTTACGGACTGCGACCGATGAATGAGCGGGTGCCCCATCCTGGTCGATCCTCTCTTAGCCGTTGAACTGCATTTACTATTACACGAGAGTTATGTGGATGTCTACGGTTGGGAATCCGTTCTCGGTAAAGTCTGAGTGCGCGGGCTCCGTTTCCTTGTGTTTCCCCGTACAACAACACCATATCAGTCAATTCTGCTGCAGTGAACACTTGATTCGGCATTTTATTTCATATTAATCGATGAACTGAATAAAATTCCTTTGACAGGAACAATTTTTGATTGACAAATTTAATATTTTTTTTATCAAATTGTAACTGAAGAGGTTGTTAAATTAAGAGGTTGTAAATTAATTTAGTACAAAAAAGGCGAAAAGGAAGATAAACCTCTGTATGGCACATTTGAAAAAGAGTTTTTAAGTGGAATAGAAAATTTAATATTGAAAGGCCAAGAAAATGCTGCCCTTGTACCACGAGATAACGATAATACCGCCGTGTCCAATACACTGATTCAACGATTAAACTTTGAGGCTCAATAAATCATCTAAATTCAACTTAGTGGAAAAAGTTCCAAAACAAAAGTTGCTCAGTTATACGAGTAGAATCGAACCCTGCATTTAAAGCCCCTTAAAAAAAGGCACCCTGTATATAGCGGGAATGTTATTTGAAGATTATTTTGCCTTTTACAATTAAAAAGGAACTATTAGTATAGATTATTATTTTAAACATAGATTACATGGCTGTATACGTATTTCCATTGCTATGTACCTCATTTGGATTAGTTAGAAAAAAAAATTACTTTCAACCCAAGGGTCGCGATGAGTCACTTTCAACCCTATATCCAGATAATCAATGACCTACTTTCAGAGTATGAGAGATGAAAAATATCTTTATTCAATTTAGGCTTTACGAACACTTTAAATGTCAGAAATAAAATCTACCACCGAGTTCGGAAAAACCTCTGTTGATACGAATCCGGCAAGAAACTCAACAGGGTAGTAGTATAACAAACATAGGGGGAGATAGATGGGCAGGTTATCTACAGAGTGTTGAAAATTATCTCAGTAAAAGTCCCAACAAACTTTGTTTCCCAAGAGGTCGAGGCTCGAACAAAATAGAAGGTTTTTTTTTTGTATGTATTATCCTGCGATCAGTCTGACGACTATGAGCAGATAAGTGGTAGGTGTCACATGTCGTGCAGAGCCAGCTCTCCAGTGGAAGCTTCTCAATTCGTGGCTGGGTCTTCACGTCAGCTTATCCAGTTCTAGGATTCTTCGCTTCTTAAGGCGTCCTATCCGATCAGGTTCAGCGAGCTGGCCTGCCAGCCGGTTTGGGTGTTCGTTGTTGCAGTCTCCCCTTGTACTTGGCCGAGTAGGACCGAATTTCCTCTTTTACCGTATTGATGTTAAGGTGGTGGTGGACCTCTGAGTTCTTAATGAACCAGGGTGAAAGAAAAAATTTAAATTAAAAATCGAAACGTTTCGAAGACTGGATAGTTTTTGTAAATAATGTATGCGTGCAGGCTGCCGGGCGGCGGGCGCGCGCCCGTGCGGCTGGCGCTGGCCTCGTCGCTGGTGCTGGTGGCGCGCGCGCCGGCCCCCCGCGGCCGCGCGCGCCGCCCGCCCCCGCGGCCCTCCTAGCCCTGGCCGCCGCGCGCGTATGTCTCCACGCTCTAGCGACCACGAACATGCGCCCCGCTCTACCGTGAGGTGCATCCCCGCACCGACGCTACCGATGCCGAACGCCTGCACGTCTCATCCCGAGGCCCCGGTACCGCCGGTCTGTTTTCACCGGTTTCGATGGTTTTCAATTGTATTTTTTATACGAGTCTGTGCGGCCCTTGTGTATGTACGCCCCGCAGCTACGGTTCTGAACGCTCCACCCGATATTATACGCGCCCTGATTCGTGTCCTCCGTAGGAGTTTATATTATGGGACACGAATTACGGCGCGAACGTCATCGGGTCGCGCCGTAAGGTACGAGAGCCGCAACCGCAATGTAATAAAACTGAAGAAAACGAGCCGCATCGGCCCGCTCGCTTTACTTTACTATATTTGACTCGCATTATGACTGCATTTTCAAAAGCAATATTTATCGTGCACCGATATCAGCAGACCGGTATCGAACTTGCGCGATTTATACCCCGTCGACGGAGTGACCTCGTCGAATTCATTCTCGAAAGCGACCACTATGTGGACATAATTGCGCATAAAACAATGCGCTTATGATGTATATAAACTAAACAGACTAAAGTCTAAAGGTGGCAATACAAATGAGAATTTATAGGACTATGCTCAAAAATAAATAGTTGGAATGAACCTTGATAGATTCGTAAAACTTGTAAATGTCTAGGTGGGTGCGTGTATGCAGAATTTAACCGAGCAGTTCGTATTGCATATTATTGCTGCAGTAGGTGCTTTGGAGGAGCACAATATTGTTTGTTTCAATACCATTTTATCTTATGACCGATTAATAATTATTTGTTTAATGTAACTGGTAGCTATAAATATATTCTATTCATAAACCTGTAGATTTAAGCATAAAATTCCTAAAGTAAGTATGGATGATACATAATAATATGTGTAATTTAAATTTGTTATTTATTTACAAGAATACGTGATATTAATTATGTTGAAATAGGTACAGGTGGAAAGTAGGTATAGTTGGTGACAGCAATATTATTATAGACCGTTTGTTTCCTAGAAGTTTTGCGGGAGACTCCGCCGGAGCGCTCAGTCGTCGCCATAATAGGCCATGTTAATACGTATAGATTTTCTCTATATTTTTTGGGCGTTGTTGTTTTATAATTCTGTATATTTAGTTTTAACGAGGGCCGAGTCAGTCTCCAACTATACAATGTGTGTCAAATGTCGTATTTATATATCAAGTCGCACTGGTTCTATTGTACATATAAATAACTATTTTATCTTTGTGTTAACTCGATTCAAGTAAAAAGAGCCAAAGGAATCAAAATTGAGCGCAGTAAGCGCGGGTTGTGATAGGCGATATTCTCTGGAATGTTTTGTTGTTTAATCAAAAACTCTATTTAGCAAGGGTGATGAATATGTTATAATACTGTTAAGTATAAAGTAACAAAACATAAATAAACCATCCAAGTGAGAGTATATTGGTTCTGTAATGGCGAAACGATGCATATGTAACGAAATATTCTCTCTCTACGCAACTTTAAAGAAATCTCATGTTTTATTTGCTTAATTTTGAATCTAATTTTCTTATTTGTCTAAATAATGTTTTTGTTGTGTGATAGTTTTCGTCCTATTACTAGACTATATAACAAAGGGTCGTCTAGCACGACAAAGCATGACTTTAAAAATAACTGTCTCGTGAAATACCATTACATGTTTTGTTCCTAGATACTTTCTAACGTTATAATTAAAGAAATGTTTTTGAATCTCGCATTATTTGTGACATTTCTCCCTAAATGAGAAAAAACTCTGTTCATATAAGTTTTGTGTATTTAGTGTGTAAATTAATGAATTCTGATTCTCTCATCGTCCACATACATTTGTGTTGACGAACATTTTTCTCTGCAGCCCTCCAACCCCATCAAGTGATGAAACATGACTATCTTTACGGAAATGCCCTATTGCTCATTATGAACTGTCAGTATTGTTTAAAAGAATTGATCAATTACTTGATGTGTAAGTAGAAAGTGTTAAGTAATGATATAATTTAAGTTTTAAAATTTTTAATTATCTAAGAGAGTACTGATACTGTTATAGCTATTTTATTAAGTTTCAAAAACACCTAACCCAAGGTAATCAAGTCCAAATTACATTCCATTTGTATTATGTGTGTACATACATTTTTTATTATGATTTTATGTATATATCGTAAGATCAGGTGTGTAAGAGCTTTAAGGATTCTATATAAGAAAATGTGCTCATTATTTAAATTAACTCTTGTTGTGACTACTAATGATTCCAAATGCATTTATTTGCTTTCATTGATTTATCAAGTGCAGCTATGTATGATCTATTTATTGTTACTTGGTTGCTAGGGATGAAAACATTTTACATTTACCTCTACAGCAATAATGAATAATTATAAAAAAATATTTGTCATAGATTAATGAATTTCTTCATTTTCTTCTAAAAAAACATACTTAACACATGTTTTGTTAAAGATTATCTGACATTGCATTTGTTTATTTTATTTGGCTTTTTACTCATGACTTTTTATTAGTACATTTTAAATAACTTAATTTATTTAATCAGAAGCTAATTGGTAAGCTGCATGTCATTATATTCTAACAAAAATGCATAATATTAATAATTTACTTGCTCAAATATGTATATTTTTTGATATGATCTGTACGAGTTATCTTGCGCTCAGTGGGTATACTTTATCTGAAAAAACTTTTATAAGTGTCAAAATTTTATTTGACTTCTTTTTATTTAATTATTAAAAGTGTTCTTAATTAAGTAAGGTTACTAAAATTTGTAGCAATAAGTTTATATGTGCCCAGTTCTGTCTTGCCCTTTACTAAAATTGGTGGAAAATGAAATAGCACTATAATTCAAATTCATACATAAAATAAGCCGGCAAAAGTGAATAATATATATCTGTAACTACTAAAAAAGAATCACCCAAATTATTTTCTTTCTTATTCTTTCTTTCTTCTGTACTAAATATTTATAACAATTAATATTCATGATATCACACTTCTGTTGAAATATATATAGATAGCCTTATTGTATTTTATACAACAAATGTAATATAATATCAGGAAATGTCCTGTGAATTATTTGTCTGTCTGTCATATTGTTTGTGTTGTCATCCACATTGCAAGCCCTACACCATCGTTCATGCAGCACAATCTCATGACAGCATTCCCATGTGGCAATACTTTCATGACACAATTTATGGATCTAATAGCAGTATTATTTGTAAGCAATATATATTTTTGTTTAATCTAAATGTATAAATGTTTATTAATAAAAATATACTGTTGGTTGTAAAATGTGTTTAATTATATTAACCTAAAATAGACTTAATGCATATTTTAATGAATAGCTTATAAATAAAATCAATAAGCTACATGAAGAAGCTTACTGGTCCTTTTGAGTAAGAAGGTGTGTCTTTATTTTCTGGAGTAGTTCTTTCTTGACAGTGTCTGGGACCAAGGCTCTGGCTCGAGGAGTTACTCTGTTGACGAGCATGTCAAATGTTACACTACCACCTTCATTTTCCTTGACCATATCTCTACACAACATCCTCACTTGATCTCTCCATCCACATTCTATTAGTCTTCTCCGTAATAGCTCTTTGAATCTGAAATTAAAGTTCTCATAAGGTTTTTAATATAAGATCGATCAAGATTTAAAGATAATAGGATGTAAATACCTTTCCCTATCTCCACTAAGAATCAGTCGTTGGTGGGCGATAGTATTATTCACGGTCATTATTACCTGTAACATTTTTAAAAGTAAAAATTAAAAGAAGTAATTTAAAAATTAGTTCATGCTACAAAAATTTAATGGACAAAAGAAATACTCAGTTGGCAATAAATATCAAAGGTTAAATAATGAATCGCTGATTAAATGGTAACAAAAACGTGAGTTGGACCTAGTATTATTCCATAAATGAAAAGAAGTTTAAATTGGTTGCCCTCTTACTTTAATGTTGCTTTTGAGAACTTCAAAATTAATAAAATATTAGTCAGCATTCAGGTTTGCATGTACATCGAGATAAATCACCCAAAAGTGGTTAATCTCCAATTTCGTGGCTTTTTTCCGATTTCTACATGGATGGCGGCGATTCTTAAATATCACATGCCACAATCACTTTGCGAAATAAAGTTGTACTTACCACAATCAAGGTTTTTCTTTGATATTATGTTTTCCACTGATTCTATTATAAGTTTATACGGTAGGTCAAATAAATTGTTAGTGTTTGATTATTTCTGTCCATCCGTACGTTGTGTTGACTTTGTCTCGTCTGTCAAAGTGTCAAATTGATATTAATGTCCGTCAAAAAGAACATAGATAAGAAATAAATTAAGTGCTTCGTACCTTTAAGGTGGAAACACATTATTAACACGCGACGCGACCTGACGCAACGAATGTATGCGCATGGCGTCGCGTCGGATGTTCATAGTATGGTTCTGGTCATAGAAAATAATACAATTTGATTCGACTCAACACGCTTCGCGTTGCATCGGGTCGCGTCGCGTGTTAATAATGTGTTTCCACCTTTATGCCGTTACTCACATGTGCATGTGCACATAACGCGAACTCACATGTGAGGGACGAATGTATTTGCGATTGTATATGCAAAAGTTTTCGCTGCATTTGTGCTTTTCCAAGCTGTGTCGGTTTCTTGACGCACATCAAATCACACGAACCTCAAACCTTTGCGTAGACACACACATACGTGCGAATGACGTTTGACATGCGTTTGACGTTTTAAGTTTAACTAGCTGTGTTAAAACCCAGCTTAAGACATATGTAAGTATAAGAACACAAGTAAAACAGATCAAGTGCACAAATGGAATCATCCTCACTTTCCATGTTTCAAAATCTCAAGCAATACTGAAGACATTCGTCACATATTCGTAAACAAGTGTAGGAGGAAAGCGCAAATGGGTTCCCATATGAGTGTGCACACTTAATAAACCCAACCCAGTGTGTGCGTGCAAATGGGTTCGCATTTAGTAAATGCGAACCCATTTGCACGCACACACTGGGTTGGGTTTGCAAATAAATTTTTGCTCGCCACATGTGTACAAGCGTTTGTACAATGTGCGAATTACTTGTACTATATCTTTCTAATCTGTGTGCGAATATATGCTCATGTGTGATTAACCGGGGTGACTTTTTGTGGGAGTTTATAATAAGGATTACGATAAATACGATAATATGAAAGAATAGAAAAAAAGTGTAATAGTGTAAATGTATGTAAACCCAATGATATAATATAATACTATACAATAGTAATATATACTATATAATAGTAATATGTCATTGTGTAAACCAATCAATGTAAACAAGCAAGACAAGTTAAGTGGAAAAATCCAAATATACCTAATGTTATAAATTAATATAATTTTGAATGAATTCCAACAATAATTCATGATTGAAAGAAAAGATAATGGCACATATCGTGGTATCGGATTCCATTAATGAAGATATATTTATATGTGGCTTTTGTAAATCTGTTTTTAACTCCTTACAAATTTTCTTAGATCATAAAAGACTGCAATGTAAAAATGTTTTTTTTGAACCCAATGTAGAGGCTGTGAATCAATCCCCAGTTTCTCTAACAGCTATGAATTCAACATGTGAAAACATTTTCACAGTATCACAGAACAGTGAGATAATTCAGACTGTGCCTTCTTGTGACACAGTAACATCTGGTGAAACTTGGACCAAGGAAGTATCATGCAATTTGTGCAGAAAGCCTTTTAAGAAAATGAAATCTCTTCTGGCTCATTTAAGGACACACAGTGAGAGGCCATACCAATGTCCCATCTGTGGTCGATGTTTTCTTCAAAATTCACATCTGCAAAGACACATTATATCCCATAAGGTCTGGCCGGATGGTCTCACTAAGACAACACCAAAGTCACCAGAAGCTGAGCTATTAAGCTACTCTTGTTCGTACTGTGACACAGTGCTACCTAACTACAGTCAGTTTAGAGGTCATTTAAAGAAACATTTACACTTGAAGAAATTTAAGTGCATTCAGGATGAGTGCAGCGAATTACTTCCAAGTATTGACAGTCTGTTACAACATATCTCTACTGCTCATAACAAAAATGTTTACCAATGTCACATTTGCAATCAAAGTTTTCCATCATTAGAAGATATAGCATCACATCAGCAAACTCATAACAAATCAGGTAAAGCTGTACAAGGTACTGCCACTAGCCACTATAAATGTTCGCAGTGCGATGCAATCTTCAAGAAGGCAGAAAAGCTTTCCTTACATATGCTCACCGAGAACCACAAGAAATTATGCATACACTGTAATAAAACATTTGCCAGTGACAAACGATTACGCTTACACCTGCAGATACACAGGAAGAGTAAACCATTTCATTGTAATATTTGTGGTACCAGTTTTCACATGAAAAAGTATTTATCCTCACATATGTTGAAACATGGGGATAAACAATTCCCATGCTCTATCTGCAAATATAAATTTAAGCGAAAGGATCTTCTTCAGAGACATATGAAATCACATCAGACGAAAAAGTTGTTCAAATGCCCTTTTCAAGAAACTTTGGACTGCAGGAAGGAGTTCAACCGTAGTGACAAACTGAAGTCACATATAAAGAGCCACACTAAGAGGATGCTCGGAGGCTCTAGCGCCCATAAATCTGATTATGACAGTGCTGGCACCGTTGAAATATGTATTGTGCCTTTGGATGCTAATATCGGGTCTAATTAGACTAGAGGCACTTGTGGTACAGATCTAAAAATGTATCATATTTTTCATGGTAATTGCACAATGATTTCAGTAGCAACAGTGTAAGCATATGGCTTCAAAGTAGGTATGGCAGGTGAGAGTGGTGAGACTATAATCTAATTAGCTACTATTCTTTTACTACTTACCAGTATTGACTGATCGCTGCTTTACTTGCATGTGTGTCATTCAAGATATTATTTAAAAATGTATTTTCATGAAAAATTATTATGTTTAATATTTATTTCGAAGTGTTTCGGTTACATTGATGTCAGTTGTTTCAAATTTGTATGGCTAGAAGAAGTAAGTTGAACATTGCCTTTTGAAACATAATATTTCTTATAAATTTCCAGGCACGTCAATTTCGAGTGACTGATCAGGTATACCTGGATATCCAAGATGAGAATAGACCCTTAGGGAGGGTGGTGATTGGCTTATTTGGAGATCTGGCTCCAAAAGCTGTCAGGAATTTCAAAGTTCTTGCTACTAAAGGGGTCAAAGGAAAATCATACAAAGGGACTTCATTCAATCGTATCATTAAAAGGTTCATGGTGCAGGGTGAGTGCGATTTCATGAATAATTTAAAGAAGTTCCAAATTCAAAAGCTGGCAAAAATAATTTGTATGGATTGTTGTGTATAATAACTATTTTAATTACAATACAGTTAAACCTTTTTCAGGTGGTGATGTGGTATCTGATAATGGATCAGGGTCAATAAGTATCTATGGGGAGACTTTTAAGGATGAAAACTTAGACACTCAACATAGCATGGCTGGATTCGTGTCAATGGCGAACAAGGGTAAATTTCTAAGCACACTTAATTTTCAGCTAGATATACTAATTTAATTACTGTTTTATTAACAAAGGTATATTTTTGTTTTAGGAAAGGACACAAACGGATGTCAATTTATAATCACAACAACAGGGACACCATGGCTGGATAACTTACATACTGTTGTAGGAAGGGTAAGAAAGCACTTTTGATATCAAACAAGACTGATATTAGAAAATTCCAAAATTTTTCCTTGAGGCTTTACTCCGCAATTCTGCCAAACCCTATGGATCACTATCCATTTTTTAGTTTCCTTCCAACCTTTCTAGCCTTGGAATAGTTTATCCGCCAGTGAATAGTTAATCCGCCAAACCACTCTGATGATTGCTGCATTCTGGTCGACCAAGGTATTCATAGTTTCGTTATTACGTAGCAGAATGAATAGGTAACAATCACTGGATTTCATACATATAAAAAAATAAATACTTAAGCTTATCAATAAATAATAAAATTCGCTCCCATTGTCTGTAAGTATTTACAGTTTCTTGCGGCGCATTCTTTTTGGCAATGATGGTCTTTCCGAATGCGCTGGTAGATTCAAAAAAGACATGTAAAAGAGCCCTTGGCGGCTTATTTGCAAAATAAACTTTTAACTTTGACTTTGACAGGCAGAGAAAACATAGAAGCTAGAGCATATATATATAGGCTACTACTGAACCGGCGCGTTGTTACACCTTTGGCCTCATCTGTACTTTCCTTGTTAGATAGAGGTTGATCACTGGTCAGTTTATTGTATAAAGAAATGATGGATAATGTAATGCGTAGGTGGTGGAGGGGCAGAATGTGGTTCATTTGCTGGAGCATACGCCGACAGACGTGGACGACAAGCCGACGCGCCGCGTCTTCATCGCCGACAGTGGCCTGCTGCCCACGCCGCAGCCTTTCTACGTCTCCGACGACCCTTACGAGTAAGCAATTAGTTAAGAGCGTTTATTCCATTCCTACTGAGCTGGCAACGTCGCATTTTTAGTTGTGAGGGACTTTTATTCTCTTATATATATTCTTATACCGGAAGACGCAGTGTTGGCAGGCCTCCCACTAGGTGGACTGACGACATCGTAAAAGTTGCGGGAAACAGGTGGATGCAGGTGGCGACTTGTTCATTATGTTGTGCTAAGGGGGAGGCCTTTGTTCAACAGTGGACGTCTTCAGGCTGATGATGATGATGATGATGATTCTTATACCCCTTTAGTACGAAACTAAAACTCAATCACGATTAATTATTGCATTGGACACATTTAAGGCCCATTTAGACTCATGCGAGAATTGTATGCCATTTTAGTTACATTACGAAGTTTGACAGATTGCTTGAATCCGGTTTACCCCGGCAACCCGCAATGTAATGAAACTTCGTAATGTAACTAAAGGAATACGCCATCTTAAGAAGTAGGCGCTGTAACCAAATAAGGCTGAGAGAGATTATTAGTATTATTGATTCCACATTTCGTTTCACACCGCGAAACGGGCGCTTTGAACATGATTTTTAATTTTGAGCCCTAAAAGATCTTCCATCATAATTGCCTCCGACGGAAAGCACCTCGGTTAGTATTTTCTAACTTGTGCTTAGTTGTAGATAACAATCAAGCCTCACGCTTAAAAACCATCACCAACCGTGGGGTGATAAAGAAGGGTTCTGTTGTATAAATTAAAATTTTACCATAACAGTCATATATATTTTTATGATGGCTACGAAATCCTAAAAAATCCCACAAACTTTTTTGTTTGCAGTCTGTGGGCATGGATCAAGGCGACGGCAGTTCCCCTGACGATGTCGTTCTCGATTCTGGGATTCTTTCACTGGATGATGAGGAAAATGGAGATATCGTGAAATGTTGTTAGTACACTCATTTGTTTTATCTATTTATGTCGTACTAGAGGAAATCAATGCCCTCATAAATATTATTTACTGTTATAAAACTTATAAAATGTAAAGCTTTAATCAAAAAATAGTAGACGTATTTGTCTAAATAAATACAATTAAACACCAAAAAATATGTTACTTATTGTTTTATGTTAATCAGTTTTCAGTTCTTTAGGAACTTTACAGTCATACTCTTCATTGTATTTAATACATTTTAAAATAATTTATCATTAAAACTAAACGCTAGGTATTTTAGAATTCAGACTAAAATATGCATAAGTACCTGTGGTTTAAAACTTATTAATACCTATTAGTCATTAATCATATCACATTAGTTGATTAAAAGTCTAAGGGAGAACACTATGTCTATGACACGTCGTCGTATGCAATATTTACAAATATCAGGTATGTAATAGTTACCCCTAATCACTTGCCTACCGTATCATTTAGGTAGCTCTAGCTGACCCGACTGACCTGTGTGATTCTAAATTTGGTTTGCTAGTACTCAGCAACCTAAATGTTACGCAGTCTACCTATAAATTTTATAGAACTTTTTTATAATTTTCCTATTGAAAAAAAAGCAGTGCTACAAAAAAACAATGCGACGGCACGGAACGAGGTCAAATTCGGCTCATTCATCGAGTCTGTAATCTTCTCGCCGTTCGCGAGTAACGTTATTCGCCGGTGATAATTTTTACTGGTGTTTCGGATGAAATTGTCTATTCTATATATCGACGCGTAGGCACCATTTAAGAATGTCCTTTCAGGAAAAGTCGTTCGATTCGATTTCTTCATTAAGTTCAGCTTCTTCGGGTCCGGGGGGGCGTGATCGGTATGATCGCATTAAAGCTCGCGTAGCGTATCTATCTATAAACCGCGATGTTTTATAAGGCACAGTAATAGGGTACACAGTGCGAGCGTGGCTGTCGCCAAAGCGGGCGCGGCGGCGGCGCCGGGCGCGGCTCGCGGCTCCAGCGGCGCGGGCGCCCGCCGCGGGGACGCCGAGCCGCACGCCGCCGCGCACGACGCCCACGCGCGGCACACGTCGCACACGTGCCCCGACACCGGCTGGAAGAACACGCGCGCACGGTGACCTGCACACATATAACACTTCATTATGATTATAATCCCCGCACGATTTTAGCTAAGATGAAAATTTCTAATTTTAAAATTAGATAATCTTTCGTAGTTTTTTCTTTGCATCGTTATAATATTCAAATTAAGTCACGCGCGGAGGTTGCTCGATAACGACATGCTTGACCATGATTGATGCCATGAATTACTTAACGCCGGAATCACTCGAGTTGCTCGATCACGTTCTCTTTGTATCAGCGAGAACAGACTTAATAATCCTCGGACAGAGTAGTCAATTTAAAGTGGCTTTAGCGAATGCACGAGTCGGGTAGTATGTGGATGGTCGTCGAATGAGTGGTAATACTGACTAGAGTCTGCGAGGTCGGTGAGCGTGGCGAGGCCGGGCCGCTGGCGCGCCACGGGCAGCACGCGCGGCGCCGCCAGCGTGGCGCAGCGCTCGGCGCGGCCCGCGCGCAGCCACGCCAGCACGCGCGCGCCGCCCAAGCCCAGGCGCGCGCCCCACACGTGCGGAGACGCCTGGTGCGACATGAGTGGTAATACTGACTAGAGTCTGCGAGGTCGGTGAGCGTGGCGAGGCCGGGCCGCTGGCGCGCCACGGGCAGCACGCGCGGCGCCGCCAGCGTGGCGCAGCGCTCGGCGCGGCCCGCGCGCAGCCACGCCAGCACGCGCGCGCCGCCCAAGCCCAGGCGCGCGCCCCACACGTGCGGAGACGCCTGGTGCGACATGAGTGGTAATACTGACTAGAGTCTGCGAGGTCGGTGAGCGTGGCGAGGCCGGGCCGCTGGCGCGCCACGGGCAGCACGCGCGGCGCCGCCAGCGTGGCGCAGCGCTCGGCGCGGCCCGCGCGCAGCCACGCCAGCACGCGCGCGCCGCCCAAGCCCAGGCGCGCGCCCCACACGTGCGGAGACGCCTGGTGCGACATGAGTGGTAATACTGACTAGAGTCTGCGAGGTCGGTGAGCGTGGCGAGGCCGGGCCGCTGGCGCGCCACGGGCAGCACGCGCGGCGCCGCCAGCGTGGCGCAGCGCTCGGCGCGGCCCGCGCGCAGCCACGCCAGCACGCGCGCGCCGCCCAAGCCCAGGCGCGCGCCCCACACGTGCGGAGACGCCTGGTGCGACATGAGTGGTAATACTGACTAGAGTCTGCGAGGTCGGTGAGCGTGGCGAGGCCGGGCCGCTGGCGCGCCACGGGCAGCACGCGCGGCGCCGCCAGCGTGGCGCAGCGCTCGGCGCGGCCCGCGCGCAGCCACGCCAGCACGCGCGCGCCGCCCAAGCCCAGGCGCGCGCCCCACACGTGCGGAGACGCCTGGTGCGACATGAGTGGTAATACTGACTAGAGTCTGCGAGGTCGGTGAGCGTGGCGAGGCCGGGCCGCTGGCGCGCCACGGGCAGCACGCGCGGCGCCGCCAGCGTGGCGCAGCGCTCGGCGCGGCCCGCGCGCAGCCACGCCAGCACGCGCGCGCCGCCCAAGCCCAGGCGCGCGCCCCACACGTGCGGAGACGCCTGGTGCGACATATAACAGACTTAGGTACTTGCATACTGATCACTACTACCGTACTACATATTGAGGCGGGTGACGGGTGAAAATTTAAATTTGGAATCTTCAACCTGTCTGTCGCCTGTATTTTGATTATTCAGATTCCCACGATTCACCATTTTCGCTTCGAGTGACGGTATGCGAGACTGGCTGGTGTTGAGTTTAACTTTTACAAAATCGAAGTTAAAAGGTTTTTATGACAAACGAGATGGGTATGTTAACAAGCGTCATCCACTTTAATTTAGGCCCGTATGCCTCCGTAAATCGGGGTCAAATGATAGAAAAAAACCGTGCTACTTGTGTACCCATGGTTGTCTGAAATATCTATAACTTGCATTGTGCCTAAAGTTCAAGGTCGCGTATATGACGATGTAACATTTAATTTGTTACATACTACACAAGATGCTTACGAACCGTTAGTTCGGTGAGCGTGTGTATGTCGGCGCGGAATCCCGAAGGCAGCTGCACTGTCAGCAGCGATAATCCGCTCTCCGTCTCGTTGCCAAGTGCCACAAACCTGTTGAATCAGAGGTTACATTAGATGGCATCGAGCTATATCTTTTTCAAAAATTACAACCAGCAGCTGTATTTCGGGTATGAGCTTGAGTTTCCGGTGCTAAAATGAATACTAACCCAATGCAAATGGAGAGTTGCAGGCGGTCCTTGGTCGACACTTGATCGACGCGAGGGTCGAGATTGAACCGCGGCCAGGCCGCCGTCACGTTGGTGCTGCCCTTGGCGGTGAGCCCCACGATGGCTAAACCCCGACCTTCGGTTATTGCGCTGCCTGAACGAGCAGCACGCACCTTCAAAATAAACTTACTTGAAATACATTATCTATGGAAAGGGAATCATTTTCGGTTTGGATAGTTATTAATTTACCAGTTGTGTCTGAACGACGAGAGCATTGTGGCTGTCGATACTAAACTGTCTCGCCTCCTCGGACCCTGTCACGTTAACTGATAGACGAATATTTGTCGGAGATCGCACCGTCTTAGCAAACATTGCGAGTGAATCCAGCTGAAAAGATTAACTGAATTAGATTTCCGTATGACACATTGAAGACTTAACATTGCACGAAATAATCCTAGTTACCACATCAGGGTCGAGATCGCTCTGGGCTTGAAGAAGGTATCTGGCGATCGGAACAGCTTCTTCGATCAGTCTTTCTGACAGCATGGCGCGGAGGCCCCATGCGGCCGTGGAGGCTTCCAGACTATTCGCCTTCAACCAAGGGTTGCGCCACTCATTGCCCTGTAGCTTGCGCGACCAGAATTTCATTGAGCCTGGAAAAAAGAAAAGTTGAAACAAGAATTGTATCTTCGTCTAGATACCTATCGATGAGGATGGTACCCTCCAAGATATGTCGCCTCTTAAGGCAGCCAGTTATGTACCTGAAGCGTTGGTGTAGCGATCCATCATCTCGAGCGCAGTGGCGGCTTGGGGATGTCTCGCGGCGGCCAGCGCGCCCGCCGCCACGGCCAGCGAGTACGCGTCCTGCTCGGGCGACAGCGCGCCCGCCACGAAGTTGCCGGCTTGCAGGGCGGCGCGTTTCAGGGAAAGGTCGTTGCCCTGAAAATTAATGATGCATTTTCACAACCATACACTATTCGTGTTTGGTTTACTCAAATTTAAATTAATCTGTCTCGATCGACTCATCGATCACACACAGACACAGGTACGGTCAAAACTAAAGCTGGAATTCGAACCGAAGGCTCCGTCGTCGTACCTAATACGTTTTTTAGCGTTCTCAGTCCGAACGTCGTTTCAGAGACACATACCGTGTTTATAAAAATATTGAAAGGAGATCGATCGCGAACGTACTTGAGGTTGCGAGAGCGCCATGAGCGCATGCGCGGCGGCAGGCAGCGCGCGCTGCGCGTGCGGGTGGGCGTAGGCGGCGGCGGGCGGCCAGTCGCCGGCGGGCTGCTGCCGCGCCGCCAGCCAGCGCAGCGCCGCCGCGCCCGCCGCCGGGGGCGCCGCCACGTGCCGCGCGCAGCGCCACAGCCAGCGCGCCGCCACCGCCGTCATCCTGCACCACCACAGACTGACGTTACACACCTTTACCACGATAGGGTCGACTGAAAATCTACTGCCGGACCGAAGCTCTATTTATGCGATCGCAGATAATGTGCATTCAGCGTCTCACGTTGAGGTAGCTTAGATAGTTCTGCATGCCCGATAAATTGCTCTACTTGGAATCATACGTGGCCTACGCTAGCAGAAATTCGCTATAAAGTGGCGTCCTATATTGAGCAAACTTACATGAACTATAATCGGCAGCAGTAGATCAGAAAAAATCTCACAGCATGAAAATCACTATCATAAGTCAAATTTTAACATTATTAAAACATAACTTTCTTCTAAATAACTTAAAAACGAAGGACGTTTTGAGTGCAGATTTGGAACTTACCACACGTCTCCGGTAGACTCGTCGCCGGTGTCTGGTGCGAAAGAGCCATCGGGGCGGCGGTAGGCCATGAGCCGCTGGTAGCCGGCGGCCGCGCGCGCGCGCGCCTCGCTCGTGATCACAGAGTCCTCCTCTTCGACGGTCTTGCGAAATAAGGAGATCGTTATTGAGTAAAACCAAAACAAAAATTGGAGAAGGACGCAATGAACGCCTTTACGCTGAATGATGATGATATCTGTTTCGGAGAACGCGGCCCAAGCGTGAACAGACTCACTTGCAAGTAGTCCAGCAGTACGCAGGAGACGGCGAGCGGGCGCAGCGCGCGCACCGGGTCGGCGGCGGGCTGGGGCGCGGCGCGCTCGGCCTGCAGCGCCGGCGCCAGCAGCTCGCCCGCCGCCAGCAGCGCCACGGCGCCCGCGCGCGTGCCCGGCGCCACCGCCAGCGTCACGTTCGCGCGGGCCACGCCGCGCCGCGCGTCCAGGAGCGCCCACGAACTTATCTCCTCTTCGTAACCATCCTACGATAAAATTTCAACCGTTTAAAATGTCTTCATCCCCCGAATACGGGAACTAATCAGAAACATTGGAATAGAGTGAGAGAGTGTGTGTGTGTGAGAGAGAGAAAGAGATTTATGTACGCAGTAAATATGAACCTTAACGTCGATAGTTTTGTAAAGAGAGGCGGAGACTCCGTCGCCGGTGGCTTCGACGATGATGGGCGCCTCGCCGAGCCGCGCGGCGCTCACCAGGAACGCGGTGCTGGCCGACCCGCGAGCCGGCACCGACACTCGAAGGCGGCGGAATACTTCGATTTCTATAGAAATAACACCATTTTATACCGCTACCTCGAAGCGAAAAGGGGAGATTCGAAATGCGCAATTGCAGTGAACTCACTTTTAGCAGATTCGACGTTGTTCTCCAGCGGCTCAAACTCGAAATATTGTTCTGAATTATGGAAAGTGACTTCAATGTTTGTGTCGACTGTGAGCGTGCTTTTTAACGTGATAACCGCCGCAATGGCTTCTCCGCGCTGCAAGGTCGCCGGTAGTTCTGCAGTAATGGATAGAGGAACGCTTGTGGCATATTTTTGTGGAGAAGCGAGGCCCAAACCGAGTTCAGGATGCACTGCGAAGGCGCCCACGAGCCAGTCCCCACTGTTTATTGGAGACACTCGATTTTCAAAGCCTGTTCCGTCGAGCCTGTAAAAAAACGATATTCAATGCTTCTGGTGGTAATATGGATTTTCAGATGACGATATTTAGGTATCGTGTAATTCCTACCCTAGTGAGAAATTTGCTAGCGTCCACGTGGGCTGTGGCTCTACTTTAAGATAATAGCGTGGCGTGGGCGGCGTCGGGAGCCGGCTGAAAGCGTACGGCCCTGCGAGCGGGGGCCGGGTGCCCGTTTCTGGAAGACTCTGTGGCGGTACTTGGTCTGTTAATAAAGAATACAGAGTAAGAAAATGTTTCGATATATTCATACACTAAGCTTTTTAATTAATTGATAAAGCTTACCTGAAGGATCGCTTTTCAGTACAAAACCGTCGGTTAGAATGACAACTCCAGCATTCTGTAACGAGAGTAACATTATAAACAGCTTAGCCTGTGGTCTGAGTCCACGTAGTTGAAGCAGCTTGTACTCACAGTGAACACGTCAAACGTAGTGTTTCCTCCTAGATCAATGCCCAAGCCTGGCAGATGGTCTTCATTCTTGAATATGGAATACTTTAAACCGCTGAAACTTTCTACTTCGCGCTCGATCTGTTTAAAAAATAGTCATGTTTTAAACAAATTATACATAGGTTTATGTTATGGACGGTTGTCGGAGCAGTTCCCTCACCGTTAGCTTGTCGAGGCCGCTGCCCTGGCCGTCGCCGCCGGCCAGCCCGGCGGTGACGGCGCGCGCGTCGGCCGCCAGCACGGCTGCGTGAGCTCCCGCCCCGGCCTCCACGCGCAGCTCCACCGACCCGCCTGGCCGCTGTCCGCCACCAACCGATAGACGAACCTACCATCGACAAAAATACAATGTTATTTTTGTTCCCAACCCGAGGTTTTTAACAATGTGTATGGACATGTCTGTTAGTACTTTTAACATGGCCTTCGACCGTCCTGTGATGAATTTAACCCTAGTCTCACAACATGGCGCGCAAAATGAAGACTTATCTTGCTCAGTTCAAGAAGGTAATACACAGGCGCATGAAGCAGTAGGGGCACGGCACTGCCACGCTTACCTCCTGCTGCAGCAGGTCTCGCTGCGGCACGTAGGCCGCGGCCGCCAGCACGGCGTCGCGCGCGGCCGCCAGCAGCGGCGACCACGCCAACACCACGCAGCCGGGCGCCATGCGCGCCGTCACCGCCAGCGACACGTCCACACTGCGGCGCGCTGGGCTCACCTGGTACATCACGCAACGTATAGTGATAGTGAGTATAAATTGTATCGTTATTGTACCTCATGCTCAAAACTATTAGATGTACCTACATATCGGGGAGGGCGCAGCACAGAGGTACTATAACACTTTGCTATTATGATCATTTTGAATCTTTCATATTGGGGACGGCGCAGCACAGAGGTATAACATATTCTATTATGATAATTTTGAATGTATTATGAGGATCTTAATGTCAGTCTATTCCTTGGTAAACGTTTACTCGAATAGAAAATTTTCTTGTTCTTAACAAATCAGTTTTTCGCTTCTTTACTTTCTTGCACAAACAACGTCACACTTACTTCTAAAGTCTTAGCCGTCAAGATGTCCCCGCGTCCGATCACGGCATAATGTAGTATGTCCATGCGCTCGGTGGAGGATATGCGCGCACGCATGACGTCTCCAACAGAGGTGTTCCGAGTCAGTAGCTCCACGGTCAGGAACTGACCATTGGAACCGGCGCTCCGCACCACATTTATCACACGCTCTGACACCTCCTTATATTTTATCTGGAAGAAAATATGTATATGCATTATCTGAACTTGTAGTTGTGCCGATCAGACATCGAAGGACAGTAATTATACTTAGATTTTACCACTAAATTGAGAGTAAAGTTGGCGAACGTCTCGGCCGGTGTGAGTGTGTACGTCGCTAGACCCCTTTTCAAGGCGATCGTGGTCACATTAACTGGCGCTCCGTCGTCCCACAGACGCTCCACGGTGACGTCATCGTCTACGTTCATTACTTGCCCCGATGAGTCTAACACTTCAATCTGTAAAAGGAAAAGTATGTAGGAACATTCACGCCAGTCTGTTGAGTTTTTATCGCTGGAAGTAGGTATTACTATAGATACTAATATCTGCTTCAAAAACTGAATCAAGTTTGGTAGGTACGTGCTAACTTTTTTCATAAAAGGAATCATTTACACCTCAAAATGGGAATGAAATATATACCCCCTTGCAAAAAAAATGGGCACCCATGGTTTTTGAATTTTATGGGCATAAAAGCTTAATTTCTAAGCTTTAATGCCTAAAAATCTGAAAAACCATAGGTGCCCGATTTTTTTGCAAGGGGGTGATATAATTGATGAAACAATTGTGATAAGATTAATATGATGAAAAGCGATCGAAAGCAACAGATTATAGAAATTAATTTGTTAACAGTCCAAGAAGATATCGACGAACATAACATTAAAAAAATACAGTCGAATTAAGAACCTTGGTCTTTTTTGGAGTCGGTTTATTTACACATGTATAGCTCTGTTGTCCGGGGCAATGCAAGCATATTAAGTGCCAGTTGTGCCAACAACGTTCATGCGGAAGCGGAACGCAGGCACTTACTTCGATTTCAAGCAAACTATTCCTATTGGACTGTCTACACAGCTACTATCATTGTGGTGTCAGTAAAAAATGTTATGGTAAACTGATTCCTGTTACACATTCGTTCCACCGCAGGTGGTAGCCGTTCTATGCAAATTATATCTAAAAACGACATGACTTGCTAACCTGGACATTGTATGGCAACATAGGCCTGAAGTACTCCGGGGCTGTGACCTTCAGTCTGTATGGGGTCCGCAATAACAGTATTCTTGACGATACATTTTGTCTTATTAACGTGTCTTTTTCCTCTAACACTGCTTCGACGACTAGCGGCCTGGCTGCGTCCTCTGCCAGGTCAAGGTCCGTCTTAAGGTCGTAAGTGACTTCAGCGTGCCCATTGAAGTCGACGACTTTTCGAGCTGGATTCGAGAATACTGGCTGTAGTATGTCGGAGAAGAAAACAGCGTACGCGGATATCGTCAGTTCTCCTTCTACCGGCAAACCATTGAAGTGGCTGAAAATTGTATCAAATTATTGATATGTAGGTACTTAATGTGCAATCCGACAGGGTTCCCGGTTTGTCGAATTCAGATCGAGAGTTTAACATGTCTCTTATTAGTCTTTTTTTATAAGTTTCAAATGTTTAGAGTTCTATAGTCCCTTTATTGGTGCTTAGCTACCTTGAACCTTTTAACTGGCAGAATACTGCAGAATTCAATTAAGTTGATAGCAAAAAGTAGCTCTTAATCGAAGTTTTTGCGCAGTACTGAGTTATTAACGCTACCTAATATTCATCTATGTCCAAACCCCGCAAAAAACCGACATTGTTTGCAAATTCAAAGAATCGCATCCTACGTCTTCTTAACTTTTGCTCGCTTTATGTTCGCGATTGAAAACTCTACAATGGAATAATGATTTTTCCATCATTGTAACGACTGTCGACAGCTTTCTCAGAGAAAATAGATTTCCTTTGTTGAAACAATGAGAGGTTATTTGTGGTGTTGTTTTGTTTCACTTTGCCTCACTGACGTAAAATATTTCAATCAAGACACGTAATTTATTCAGGGCGTTAAAATGAAAACCAATTCAACTGCCCTTGAACATCCATCAACATTAGTTTTTTTTTAATTTACTGCGCCAGAGTGGGTATTTAGTGGTTTTGGAGTGTAGGTGTGAAACTTGTTGTGTAGTAGTTACACATGTGTACATGTGTACCGTCCTATTTGGACAGGATGAAGCATAGTTGCTTAATTGTAAAAATAATGTCCCGTACTTAGCAGTTACGTTTAGAGTGAAGCGTCCATCGCTGAATAAAATCTCTTTGGGCATCTGCATATCCATCTGAAACTTAGGCATCACATAATCGGCCACCAGGATCTGCCGCGAGTATATCTGGTTCTTCACTTCCACCTATAAAAAATATCATTTTAAGCAATAAAATTAAAGTAGGTATTAAAAGTATGATGCTACATTTCGAGACGAATTCAACTGAAGAAATCTAGCAAATTATGAATTAAAATTAAAATTATGAAAATCAAGTTTTTTTGTTTAAAAAATGTTGCTAGTTGCGACATGAATTCAGTTCATTTTTCTAAAAAAACTTCCAGCTGTTAGCTAGAGCTTTGCTTCTTCGTAGGTAAAAATAATGTACTTAGTCAATAATGCTTGAATTATAAATGCAAATGTGCCTCAAGAATCCAAATCTAAGGTCATCTCGAAGTGGGTGTTAAATTCAAAGTCACGATAGCTATCTGAGCGGCCGACGGTAACTTCCTCACTTGTATAGTCCATTCGCCGAGTGCTGGCTCGTCGGCGAGGATAAGTTCGTCAGCGATGATTCCCCGGTCCAGAGAGACGGCGCCCCACTGCCTGACGGGAGAACCTCCTGCATCCATCACGCTCACGTCTATCGAGCCAGACAGAGGCAAGAGATACCTGTCGAGCAAGCAGGTTAATGACCGCGCGGTAATCACACGTAATCTCATGCGCTCCAGCTCCTCATCGGCGATGGTATCGAAAGCGAAAGTGTCTTGCTTTACGGTGCTGATGAAATTCGTTCAAAGTCACATTGTTCATTAGATACGATTGGCTAATGCTCAAGAATGGAAGTTGATAGTTGTAAATGTACGCCGAAAGCTCTAAAACAATGATTTCTGTGACGATTGAATGAATTCAATTTGAAGTTATTATGTACCAGGTTAAATTTATAAAAAGTACCTAATGTTTTAATTTAAATAGCGATTAAACTTATTTCTTTAAAGATTATCCAAATGCTTATGTATTTGCTTACAATTGAGATGGTTATCATAAGACACGTGTAAAAAAAGTGTTGAATTAAGTGTACTTACCTAGTTTTACATAGGAATATCAGAGAAGTTCAGCAGTGCGGAGATCAGAGCAGCTTACAAGTAAGTTAAGTAGGGTAGTCTGCTCTACAAACATGAGCTAGTTTGTTTAGGCAAAGCGCTTACTAATGTTAATACTTCTCCACCCTTACTTGTCCAAAGCGACGACTCTGAATTTGATGGTGTCCCCGGGCTGGTAGACGCGCTTGTCCGTCTGTACGAAGACGCAGTAGCTGCGCGGCTGGTACACGAGCCGCGCTGACGATGAGAACTGCGCCCCGGACCGCGACTGCGCCACCAGCTCGTAGTTCCCGGGGCCGGGATCGTCGATCTGTACACAAAATTTTGGATCTAGAATACAAAATAAGAAGGCCTTGATTGATCGTACAAATACATAGATACTGAAAGGGATACTTGTCAGAGTCTTGTCTATGATGTTGCGACTAGTTCAATCATGGGTAAAAGAATAATGACATTTGACCCGAGTGGTCAAAACGCTCCAATATTAACCCTGGCGTGCTTTAAAAATAAACATTGTTTCCTACACACAATGAATAAGAATGTAACTACAATTAACATTAGTCATTTGCCAGTTATGGTTATGGGATGTCTGAGTCAGGCAGGTGTCTTTTGATGGGTGCAGCTCTCTTTTTTTTTTCAACTGTATCTGAATACAGTATCCAGTTACTTCTGGTTTATAATGTGTCCATGAATTGACGTCGTGTTTGCAGATTGGTGTAACAAATAATATGTCAGAATCAACGACTATAGGACTTTGGTTATGACGAGTTACCTCAAGATCGACGATTCTGGAAGACGCAGCCAGTACTTGGACCTCGCGTCCCAGCGAGTACCGCTCGCCCGTAGCCCGTTTGCCCTCCACGGCCACGTACACGGTCTGCGCGCGCGCACCGCCCGCCACGGCCACGCGGTACGCGCTGAACGGCCGGAACACCCGCGGGCCTATCACTGATATACTGGGGAAATTGGTAAGTTGGTGAATAAAAGTATAGGTGGGTATAAGAAGGACACATTCACTTGTAATGTTTATTTTTCAGCCCAGGAGGCAAAAGAAAGCGTTTCGTTACAGCATTTCTTTATGCTTTGAAACTCGTGCCGCTATCACGTGGGAGAAGAGGAGACTACATAGAAATCTGGTCATCGAAGGACGGTATCTTCATATAATGATGATCGAACATCACTTACTGGTAAGTTTGTTTGATAACTCTTTCAATGCCAATTTGTCTGGTTCGATTTATTTCCGTTAATTAATTATGATAGAAGTCAAATTACTTCTCAAGATATTGTGTTGCGATGTCGCATTCATCGTGGTTGAAATTTCGGTGGTTCATTGTTATTTGTATAGATTGTATATCTACCGTAACTTTGTTCTAATGAAGTTTTGGATTCCGATGATTTACACATTATACAGCCAACATCATTATTTCGGTAAGTTGGTTTATCGGAGTATCCAATGCCATTTAATTCAGAGATATGTAGTTTAAGTTGAAGGGAATAGGAAACGCACCTACTATTTATACGGCGGTTGTTCGGCGCGTGTAAAATTAAAGCTGACTGATTTTACTTCGTGAACGCAAGAAAATCTTTAAGTTCGTTGGAAAATCCAATGAATGATATATTTAACATAACAGTTCGTTTATCGAACAAAAGAATGTGTTACGTGCACTTTTGTTACATAGGTAGACATTACACCTATTCACGTACTACCTAACTGTGTGTTCATCACGATCGTTATGGATTTCAGTAAGTAAATTATTATTATTTAATGAGTAATGAATGTACCGTAAAATGCGATGTTTATTTATACATTTAAAAAATAACTACATGCAAATAACTAACTAGTTCTTTAGACATAATATTCTGGACACCCAGTGAATAGTGTAATCTCATAATTATTTTTGACATTCTGATTTCTTAGATGTAATCGATAAATAGATAATTAACTTACCATTGTATAACGGCCGGAGCAATTATACTTAAAATAAATAAGTAGAGCATTATCGAGCGCGTCATCGTTCTGAAACAAAACCGTTGATATTAGAACAGATAGTACGGTTCTGATTTATGAACTGTAGTCTTAATAATAAAGCTAACTGATTGTAGGTACATACCTACTTAATTATGTTGATAATATATACCTTTAAATGTATCGTTTATTAACCGACTTTGAAAAAGGAGGAGGGTCTCAATTCGTTATATTAAACGTTTGTTATCTGGGAATTGTCGTTTATAAATCAACTTGAAAACATCTGAATAAAAATATAATCTTAGATATACAGATTCGTTCCCTAGAAACTTGATTCAGTATGTATTCGTAGTTTGTTTTTCAAGTCGGTTTAATTCTTATTTACTTACAGTTTTTACTAATCCAGCTGGACGTACTTACTAAATACCTACTACCTACAAACTCGCGTCATGTCATGTTGGTTGGTTAAGTCTAGAACCGAACAACTGCTGCATATTATGCTGCACTCGGTGGTCACGTATATAAAACGATAATTTAAAAAATTAGTACTCATCTAAGGTTAATCTGAATATCTACGTGATAATATTTTGAACCCTATCCGTCACTACATCATCAGGTTAAAAGTAAAAAACCTTGGTTAGTTTAGTATGAACTTCTACTAACCAAGTATTTCGCGGATTATTGGGTACCTGTGAAATAATTAATTAGAACGTTTAATTGATTGAAATAAATAAATAAATAATGGATTTGTGAATATATTCTTCAGATTCACCTATACGCCCGAAACATGCTAAACGTGGCCTTGAGGTCTTGTTACTTAAGGCTCTGTCTACCCCTTGTCGGGCTAAAGACGTGATTTATCTTTGTTTTTTGTTGTTTTCTCCACATTGATGGATGCATGTTCAGTCCGGGAAAATTGATTGTGGGACATATGTACTTATTTTATACAGTTCCATATAGGTAGAGCTGGAATATTTTCATTTTCAAGTTTAAGTATTGGCTGGCTACTATGGATTGTTCATCTACAGGAAGCCAAGTAAAAAGCTAATGAGTATATTAATTATTTTGCGTACGTTAACAAGTCAGGTAAAAATTAAGGAATTACTTATTTAAATACATTATTTATTATAACTGCTGATAATACTATCTTTAAAAGGAAACTTAACAGCCTTCTGGGCGAGCATGCGTGATCAGAATTCATTTGCAGACGCAAAGTCGAGATTGTGACATTACGAGTAGAAGATGAAAACGTGAAGGCTATTTTATTTGTGTATATAACGTACATATATGTAGTTTTATATTTTAGTATTTTTATGTCACCTGCAATAATATTTGAACTCATGAATAAACGATTTGCTCGTGTTACAGTTTAGTTCTTTGCTATCACTATCACATAGATATAATTTCAGATGACTGTAGCTGACAAGTTTAGTGTTCTTATGAAAATATTCAACTTAACTTAAGCGGTCTTGGAAATAGGTACCTTATTGTTAAAGTGACTCATTAAGTGATCTATCTACATGTCTTTCCCATGTGTAATACTTTTTTGTAGTGCTTAGTAGGTATTATGTTATGTGTCACTTAACTACATATAGCGTTCTTATTGACAAGATGTCGTAGGTGCGCTATTATGTATTAAATTCATATATTTACGTATTGAGCTCACCGTCCTTGTGTCCCAGCTTGTCTGACTCACTGCGCTGTATCAACACAGGCGTTGGCGGAACAACTACCCGAATTGGTAAAATGTGTCTTTTTTGAAGTTCTAAGAATTAAGTACTTCGTAGAAATCATAGGCAAAACCGATAATGTAGGTAGGTTAGGTTCCTATTTATGTTATTCTTTTTAATTATTTTTGAATGTGGAATGCACCACTGTATTATGTTATGTTCTACGTGTAAAGACAATAAGGAAAATGAGTAGTGTCGTTACTTGTAGTAAAGTAACTTTCTCTGCATAGAATCATGGAGCGAGTACTTACAAAACCGCGGGCGATGTTTAACTCTAACAACCAAACAATCGCTGCACTCTCGGAAAGCATTAACGGACTGGTTTTCATATTTACGAATTCTTAATCCTCGAACTTAGTCAATTAGTGCGCGGCCTTCTTTCCTTGACTATAGCGTAATTTTTGACATTTAAAAAAATACTTTTTCAAGTTTTCCATTTACTCACATCAATCACAATTCACTCAAGTTTAAATATTTAGAGCGGAAAACCTCACCTGTTTTGCACTTGCGTCACTTGAAAACCTTAAATGCAGTAACTTAACACTAGATGATAGATCGTTTCTGTCGGGTGCACATAGTTTTTGTATAGAGCGTGTCGGCGAGGAACGACGCGGAGTCTGCGTCGGATTCGGTGCAACTGAGTGCGGCAGGTTGGCGCGGCGCCCACGCAGCGTGGGAGGGGCGCCGCGAAGCCTTGCGAAAATACGCCGCTGACCGTGCTGCGCCTACTCCACATCCATCCGACCATTGATGATCGTAACATTTAAATAACGTAGTATTATGCAAGACACATTTGACGTTCTGATATGCATGCATAACCAATAAAAAAGTGTTGCAAAAATGTTTTAGAACTTGTGAAGCGCTTTGTAAACTAAAATAGGCATATATACTATGTTGTTTTTAAAGTAGGTACTAGGTAAACTAGAAACTTGAAAAGCTATACTACTGTGTACATGTATTTAATTTTTCTGAGATAATAAAGTCTAACTAATCTAACTAATCCGCACCTACCTATAAACGTTAGTTAATAAAAACTATTTACTAACATTTAAAACAAGTTTATTTCATTGTTAAGGTTATTTATTAATTACGCGCACGTCCCACTTATTATGCAGTCTCGGTGGATGCAGTTGCAGACAATCGTCAGAGCAAGCGGCCGCTGCGCATTCCTAGAAACATGTTTTACCTCAAAGCTGCTCAATGGCCGGCCGTCGCATTCATACTCCCATTTAACCATGAATGTGTACTAAGTAACTGTTGTTTATTAACGGACGGAGGAAGTAAACTCACTATGTTAACAACTGAGTGATATATTTGATGAAGTAATGAAGCTGCTTTATCTCACACGTAAATCTTGCATAAGACTCGACTTGAGAGTTTTGACGGGAAACCAGTTTCGAAGCGCAAAAAGACCAAGATATAAATACATATTCACGGCATCGACAGGTTCTCCCACATTATTTGCATAAACAGCTGTTCTGCTCTTATTGCTGTGTGACTGATATGAATATGACAGACTATAATAAACCTACTAACGACTGTTTACATAGTTAAAACTTGCAGAATATTTTCGCGTGATCGCATGCCGTTTTATTACCCCGGTAGTCAATAGGTACACGCAATATACATTAAAAATTGCTTATATTTTATCTGTACCTATACTTCTATACTAATATTATAAAGAGGTCTACGCGGACGAAGTCTCGAAGAGCTAGTGGTATAATAGTATTATTTAGTTTCGAAAACCAGTGTTATGGTTTTGGTTATGAGTAGTTGTATTAGTATTATGCATATCAAATTTGGTCAGACCTTTACGCATACAGACTATGGGGAAGGGAAAGAAAACCCAAAACAAATTTTAAACCTTATTTCGATGTTCCGTTATTCATCAATAAGCTATGCGTCTGGTCTGATGAAACTTATTTATTTCAAGCTATATATTCGAGTACAATCACATTCCTCGTAAGTAACGCAACTTTCAATGTATTAGTATTAGTCTGCAAGGAAGGAATCAATGGGAGAGATGTCGGTGTTAGTAGTGTCCTTCGCTGGCGGCGTCGGCGGGTGTGCTGAAGTGGTATTGTCGTTGGCGTGCAGGCTGGCGGCGAGCGCGGCGTTGTCGGCCAGCGCGGCGGCCAGCGCGCTCTCCAGCCGCGCCGCGCCCGCGCGCTCCGCCTCCAGCGCGGCCCGCGCCACTAACAACGCTTCCTTATCCTGATCGATCGACTGTTTTGAAGATTCTCTGTGACTAAATTCGGATAAACGACCCTGGAGTTCTGCTAGCAAGGTCCCGAGACGCGATATTTCCTCTGAAAAGGATTTTGTTAGATAAATGCAAATGTGTAAAATTAAGACTCTACATTACATAGTCATTCGATCGCTAAAAAATTATTTAGGCGATAGCTGTCTGAATCACTCAAGTTAATATTACACGAATAAATCTTAATTGTTATTTCTTGTCTGCCAAGCACATATATTTTACTTTCTCATCGCAAGCACAAACAGAACATTGATTCGCTAGTGATAAAAATACGTTTTGCACTGTCCTTGATGCAGCGTTCTCGCCCATAATGTTTAGCAATATCAATAACAATGAAGAGATTAGGCATACCGTTGGCTTTGAGCAGTTCCCTGGAGGTGTGTTGCAGTTCCGCGGCGGCCAGGCGGCGCTCGCGCGCGTGCGCAGCCGCGGCGAGGCGCGCGCGCTCCCGCAGCTCCGCGCCGCCGCCCGCGCATCGCTCTACGCGACGCACCTCGCTTTCCAGCCGAGATGCCTCACTATAGGTACCAAATTTACTATGTAAATCTAGCTCGAACCGTACTCTTTGGTACCTACATAAATACCAACTCGACCACTGCTGAAGAATTTTGAAGATAATGGAAACTTGGCAAAATTAACAATAGAACGAGAGCTCTAGATTTATGAATGAGAAAAGAAAGGTTTTACATGAAAGTGCTCCATTTTTTGTATGACCTACCTAGAAACCTGAAATTTGGAAACAACGTAGTTTATAGGTTGGAAAACGTCAGTTAAGAACTAAGTTTGCCAGAGCGCCGAATTAAGGTTAAAAATTTGGGAAGGAGGTAGTTTGTAGATAGGACACGTCAGTTAAAAAAATTTACACAGGGCCGGATTAAGGTGGTTTTAGGGCTTCCGCAAGTTTTTATGACAACGCAATGTCTTTTTGTAACCAGGAGACGTGAAATTTGTCAGGAAGTTAAATTTTTGTGTAGAAGATGTCAGTTATGATCATGAACGGGTTGTGCGACAGGGGTCTAAGGGACTCGCTAATATACATATGTATATTTATAGATAGGTACTTGATATACAAAAAAAAAAAAGCCATGGTAGCCTAGTGGTTTGACCTGTGGCCTCTCAAGCAGAGCGTCGTGGGTTCAAATCCCGGGCTCGCACCTCTGAGTTTTTCGGAATTTATGTGTGAAAATTACATTTGTAATTTGCCATGAGCTTTTCGGTGAAGGAAAACATCGTGAGGAAACCTGCACACATCTGTGAAGAAATTCAATGGTGTGTGTTAAGTTCCCAATCCGCACTGGGCGCGCGTGGGAACTATAGCCCAAACCCTCCAATACACGGAGGAGGCCTATGCCATGAGGCACGCCGAATTACGCGACAATTTAATAAATAAACGACAATAACAACAACAAAAACAACATGTACTTAGGTACTGAAATTGTAGCGAATTCGGAATAAAAAGGCTTATAAATAAATAAAAAAATAAAAAACTTGATATTCATTGCAGCAGATGTATTGAGTACCTAGTAGGGGTACTAAGAATGGATTTAAAAATTTCTAAAATTATATTTATTGAGGATCACAGAGGTAGGTGTTTTGAGAATATTTTAACTTCCTACGGGATAGGGAATAAGAGAGCGGAAATTGCTTAGTTAATTAAGTCTACGCGGACGAAGTCGCGGGCAAAAGCTACTGCTGCAAAGAAGTCTATCTACTCACACAAAGTAGGTACCTACTTTGTGTGAGTAGATAGACTTCTTTGTAGTTTACTGAAAGCAGAAAGTAGACAGTCAGCAACTCTGGAAATATAAAATTACTAGCTTTTGCACGCGACTAATACAACTACCTAACTAATACTAACATTAAATATGGTAATTACTGATTAAGTATCAGTAAGAAATATGTCCAGTTTGGATAATCTCCGCGATAATCTTAACGGTGTTAAATCTTTGCTGTCGTCTTTTCGCTATTTTCCTTATGCACGCACTCGCCAATAATTGGGCCGTCAGTCGCGGAGAGCGACAGCGCAAGTCTTTGTGAAAACAAGTTTCTTCGCAACGATGCGATAGGGATAGTCTTTTCTCTTTTGTTTCAAGAAATAATAATAAGACATACTTTCCTGACCTATTAAACGAACATTTTATATTAAGTACTAACTACTATGACAGTCGTGATCAATTGAGCGCTTATTAGGGGCTGATAAAATTGATCTTCAGATTGACATAATTTTATCGCTTTATGGCATTGTTTGATGACTTTTACACCGTTGTGCATATGCAGGAACACAAATGTCCAAAATGATAGTGAAGTACTTTACCGACCTACAAGACAAGACAAGTATCGACTGCGTAAAATATTAATGCAGTGCAAAATATCACAACGGTTTGGTTCAACGGTGAATCTTATTAGATTCAGCATTGAATTGTAGATGACATGAAATCAGTACGGAGTTCCTATTCTAGTATTGATCGGTAAGCTCTTTTTGCAATAGGCTCGTCGCTGGGAGAAGCAAAGGCCACCGCCAAACCGCCTGGCCGGTCCCAGTGTGCGTGATTCTGGTTGTCTCTACAAACGGCACTGCTTTATTTGTACCTGCGAGCGTGTTCGGTAGCGGCCTGGACCCGCTCGTGCAGCTCGCCGTACTGGCGCTGCAACGCGGCGTGTGCTGCGTGCAACGGCCGCAGCTGCTGCGCCTCCCGCTCGAGCGAGCTCAGTTGCTGCGACTGCTCGCAGCAGCGTTCCTCGAGCAGAACTCGCTGACGTTCCTAAGTAACCAATGCCGTGCAAATAGGATAGGTACAGCCATCGTTGTTCTTATGGTTTTCATTACACGGCACTTGTGTGAAAAAATCTAAAGACTTTTGCTAGGTACATGCATTTTGCGCTTCTATTGCTGGGACGATATCAATATGATCGTTCCGCGCGTAACACAGCAAACAATAGAAGTACCTATCGAATTAAACTTAAAAAGTGCGTAGAACTAAGTCTTTTGAATTTTATTTGCTAAGGCAAGATTAAGAAATTTGCTTAAGCAGCTTTCTGCAGCAGTTTTTTTTTCTATATTACTTTTTAATTCATGGTCATACCGTAATTTCCACCTGCGTCTTAAGACTAGCGAGTTCATCGTGCGCCTTAGCAAGTGCGGCGGCGGCGGCGGCGGCGCCCGCGGTGGCGGCAGCGGCGCCGTCCCTGGCCTCGGCGGCCGCGCGCTCGGCTGCGTCCCGCGCCGCCTCGCTCGCCTCCGCGCGCGTGCATTCGGAGCGGACCGCTTCCCGCAGGTGGCTCTCTGATGTCTGATTTACGGTATTGTCACCGAATTATTATTGTTAATTATGTAATTTTCAAATTGTTAGTCTTTTTATTTAATTTAGGTATTAGGTACCTACACCAGCGATTATTTGCCTGCGCCAGTACAAGTTAGTAGGTACCTACTGTCTCATTATTTACACAGTAAAGACAAAAGGTCACGTTGTCTAGCAGCGCAGGCGCTAGTAAGTATAATCGCAA
The DNA here is from genome assembly GCA_963854515.1 of Pandemis heparana. NCBI lineage: Eukaryota > Metazoa > Arthropoda > Insecta > Lepidoptera > Tortricidae > Pandemis > Pandemis heparana. The sequence goes on along the minus strand of OY978008.1, from coordinate 10,161,368 downwards.
TACCAATGGTATGGTAGGTGCCGTTTAACAGAAAATGGTGAATGTGATCGTAAGAGGGGTGAATATTGAATATGAGTGTGATAATCTGATAAGTACCTATTAGAATAGACAGAATGGCCTCAGGGTATTGGAACGCAGTAAGCTCCTGCTAGAAGATATTGACGGAAGTTTTACAAAAAAAAACATGTATTAGGGCCTATTTGCAAAATAAACTTTTGACTTTTGACTTTGACTTTGACTTGACTTTAGATTATCCACAATTAACTAACCTAAAAACTTGCTATAGGTACTATACTTGCAAGAAAAATAATCAAACTTACGCTGAGAGATTGAAATTCTGCAACAAGTTCTATAAATTGCTGTTCAAATGTTTCAAATTCCGTCGTATTTACACCCATTGCTAACGTAACCTATATTACCTATTTATAGATTGCAATATTAATTATTAAAATATTATAATTAAAATACGAAGCTAGTTTTAACCTCTAATGTAAAAGCGGGAAAATCGGGAAATGTTTTTTTTTCTAATTTATACTTACGTGGACTATAGAGATTTGCAATCAGCCACATAATCGAAATAGTTAGACATATATAAAATCAAGCGCCAGGTTTTGTTTAACTAAATTACAAGGCTGCTTACCTTAATTTATATCCATTTTTCTTCCTACACAATAAATTTAATCAAACTAAATTCAATAATCGACGCTAAAAACAATAACAGGGCAAATCTTCACTGTCGAAATAATTGCAATGTGTCAGTTCAAATTATGGCGCTCGTGCAGACTACGGAGGCTTTGCTGCGAGGGGAATATTAAAAAGAAGGGGAAGCTATTTTTCTTATCAGCGGGCTAGTATATAAAAGCCTGTTGATTCTTCATTCCCTCACTTGTTCAGGCACCGCCACCGTCTTTAGTAAACGGGTGAGTTGAAAATTTACATGTCAATTTAATATCGAACAATTTGATTCCTGACCCGCCGTAGAACGGTAGAACGTTCTCACAGTAAACGACACATGATTTTCCTTGTCAATTCAATGTAAAGTCAATATGACATAAGTACTGTGAAAGGGTTCCACAGCGGTTCAAGAATCAATATGTTCGATAATACAGTTCAGGGGCCCGATTTTTGAAAGCACATGTGTGAAAATACCACTCGAAAGTGGTGAAAAATTGTGCTGAATTTGAAATAAGAGTAGCTTAGAAGATCTTACCCTCATTAATCATGTGGACTAGTCAAAAATTTGATTGAAGATATAAACAGATTTATACCACTTTCGAGTGATGTGCTTTCAAAAATCGGACCCCAGCAAACGTATCGATTCAGCCATCATGTCAAATATATGTATCACCGACCTTATTCTTTGTGGGATAAAGGTGTATAGATGTTTTTGACGTTTTGGTAACGTGCATATATTTATGCCCTTGACTGTACCTACATATTTTGTGAAATTTGGTTTTTGTTCTCTAAAAAACCGGGAATATAGGAAAGGAATCACTTTATTTCCCCTCTACTTTACGTGATCTGTTATAGACCTCCTATCGTTTCAATTGTAAATTTATTAGGTATGTTTGTGTCGATGAAGATATGTAGTGTAGAGTTTGTGTTAGGCTCTCCAACATTATGTAGGTGTTGTAAATTATAACTTCTGACTCCTACGAGACAAAAACCTCATGTAGTTAATTAAGTATAATTTATAGATCTCATTCGGCGCTAAGATGCGGGTGGCAACCATAATAGCGCTGGCATTAACTGTGGCTCTGGCCACCTTCACCATCTGCTGCGAGGGCAAAAGCCGCGGAGTGGCGTTGCCAGAGGACGAGGAAGACTTTAGGTAGGTACCTACGAGAACTACTTGGAACAATAAAGTTGCTACTTTCATCAAATCCATTTTCGACGTTAGGTGCTTCATTTCAACAATTCATTATGTCATATTTAAGTGAGTACTTAGTTTAGTATTTATTTTTCTCAGGCTCAAATCCATTAACGCTTAAATGATATGGTGATACCAATTTTTGTAGAAACTTGGACCTTTTCAACATGAAGTAAACGTGTGCCTGACTAACAATGGTCGCGTTTGGGTATTTCTGATAATGTTATTACTTAGCATTAATTTTTTAACGTGCAATTAGGATACTTTTACAACAAGCATAATCCACACATCGTGCATTTCATGTACTATTTGATGCATATAATATTATATACATATGTAATATTTGAATAATCTGCAGGCCTCGGCCGCTGTACCGCGACTACGGGCTGATGCGCCGCGCGCGCGCCGACGACTCCTTCGACGACTACGGCCATCTGCGCTTCGGCCGCTCCGACGACTGACGGCCCCGGGCACGACGAGTCGCTCACAAATACATACGACCGCTAATTTAAGTACTAATTAATTATTGTCTAAGTACTTATGTAACCCATTTAAACGATGGTAATTTATTAGATAAAAAAATTGACATGAAATATCAATGGCTGGTATGATATTTCGTGTCAAATAGTAATATTGGGCATTTGTAATAAAACATTGTATAACGTATTGTTTACCATCAAATTTAATAGCTCAATTTAGAGCCTAAACTTACATTGAATAAATAAATAAAAAACATGTTTATTTTCAATAATGTATTATATTATAACCAATAAATACATTTTACAACAGTTATTTATTATAATAGATGTGTTACATTAACCATTAATATCTTAATGAACTGGGTATCATCTAAGAATTAATATATGTTTCTTAAATAGATCACTGGTGTACTCTTATAAGGCATTTTTCTATGGCGTCAAATATTGATTACAGGTAGACACATGAAATATACATAATTTTCATGACATTACGCTACTTAGTGGATTAACCGGATACTTCCCGTGTTATATTTTTAGCTATCGTTGTATAAGGCATGCTTTCTTCCCGCACTACTCTACCTACTTCTCTACTCGACCTGTGCCTACAAATTACCTATTAATGGTGGCTAGATGAATAATTGTTATGGTTTTGTTACACTGCACCCGCAGCAAATCAAAGCCTTCAAAAAACAAAAGACCATTTTTACTTGGTATCCCGAAATAAACAGTCAAACTATATAAAAAATTGTAAAGCATTTTATAATAAAGTGTAATATCAAAGTCTTTTACAATTAAAGAGTAAATGTTTTCAAATTGTAGGCAGCAGTTGGTAGGGATGACTTATTGCAACGTTTTGTTAAAACTTCTTGTACTCATTTTCATTCGTTGTACGAGTATTGGAATCTATTAAGAGCGTGCATCCCTACTGAGCTGGCAACGTCGCATTATTGGTGATTTTTTGCGATTATTTCACAGAAAATGAATGAAAGTTTCAAATGTCCGTCTGTAGTGCACTTCGTTTTGAGTGTATTAATGTGTCTAATGCAATGATTAATCGTGATTTACTTTTATTTTCGTATTAAAGGGATAAAAAACTATATCTCGTTTAATAAGAAAATAAAAGTCCATCATGATCAATTATTGCATTAGACACATTAATACACTAAAAACGAAGTGCACTACAGACGGACATTTGACACTTTCATTCATTTTCTGTGAAATAATCGCAAAAAATCACCAAAAATGCGACGTTGCCAGCTCAGTAGGGATGCACCATCTTAAGTATGAAGCGACTTCAATAGGTAGTTAAGTTGCACTTAATTATACTTAACTTTACATTATTTTAGTTGGAATAGCTTTTTTTAATTTGGAACTCCATCTATCTACAGTTAGAATATTTTTGCCTTTGCTTCTACATTATAAATTGTTCTAGACGAACTCTTTATAACCATTCTGAGAAAAAAATCCACCGGAAGTGTAAGATTTAAAAAGCCTGAACCTACGATTTTTTTATAATTTCAAGTATATTTAATCTTTTATCTCAATCTGTCCGCACCCAGATAAATATTTGGTGGAAAATTAGCTACTCTTAGCCGTCTACTTAATATTCACAGACTGCTGTTAACATTCCAACCATGATAACTTAAACTCTGACAATGTAAACGTTTTTAACATTATTTATAGGCACGCATGATATCACTACCTTAAATTAAATTAATATATGAGACTAGTTAGTTCCTTCCCTATGCTACTGTATTAATATAACATTTATATTAATTTAGCTTAGACTACCGAAAGGGTTGGTTAATTGTACTTGGTAAATACGAAGCGTATTAAAAATAAAATCTTTGAAATAAATCATTTCCATGTCCTTAAATGAAAGACAATTTCATAGTAACCAAGTTCAATTTGTTATTTGTTTTTATATATAATTTGACGAAAGTATAAGATACTCATATCTCTACACGTTAGGTATTTGTGGCTCGGTAGAGCGTTTTTATTCGCAACGCTTAGTGTTTGACACATTTCATGAGTATTTGATTGATGATAACAAAACTACCACTGTTATTGTACGTCAATGTACCACTGCCATAGCAGCTGCTGTCTAGATAATGTCCTTCTTCTGCGAGCTTCCGAGCAAGGCCTGTAACGACATAAATGTACATGTACAAACATAAATTAATTAAGAAAATGACACAAAAATATTAAATTAACTAAGTACCTTACCTATAAGGTTACTTCAGTTCAGTGTCATAGAAGAATTATTTATATATATTTTAACAAAGAGACCGATTCCCTTTTTTTTAAATTATAATCCCACACTCCAACTTGAACGAGGAGGTTGTTTTTCCAACTTAACAACACTGCTGGTTACAATAGTAGATTGTAAAACAAGTGCATGAAATAGGTTTTATGAACGAGTTCCTTTTCACTTCAATTGTTAGGAAATCAATGTACTTGCATAATCTAGTACCTACGTTTTAATTCAATGTAGTTAGATGAACAGTATGTACCTTGTTGACGAAGTTGACGATGGCGGTGGCGGGCTGGTCGGGCTCGAGCTCCGCGAACACGTGGCACTGGTTGTCGGCGCCCGTCGCCGCGCGCGCCACGAACGCGAAGATGCGCCTGCACACGCACACATTTATTACTTGCTAACCCACACTTGATATTATAATCAATCAAAGATAAAATAGAAAAATCTACATTTACATTAATTCGGTATATTTTGTATTATTTTTTTGGTACCGAAGTAGTTATGAATTGTCCTTCCATTACGGTAATAACCACGATATGGGAGGATAATTGATGTCTAACCCAAACGGTTAAGAGGGTGCATCCGTGCTGAGCTCGCAACGTCGCATTTTTGGTGATTTTTTGCGATTATTTCACAGAAATTGAATGAAAGTTTCAAATATCCGTCTGTAGTGCACTTCGTTTTTAGTATAGAGATATTTTATCCCTTTAATACGAAAATAAAAGTCCATCACGATCACACACATCATCATCATCATCATGATCATTAGACACATTAATGCACTAAAAACGAAGTGCACTACAGACGGATATTTGAAACTTTTTCAATTCAATTGCTGTGATATAATCGCAAAAAATCACCAAAAATGCGACGTTGCCAGCTCAGTACGGATGCACCCTTAAGACGCTTGAATTTTCATCCAACTATACAGTCCCACATGTAATTAGGGTTTATAACGAGCGTTACTTGTCGTGTTTGGTTCCCTTGTCGACGTGCGCGTAGCGGCGCTCGTCGGGGTCGAGGCCGGCGTAGGAGACGGCGGCGGCCGCGTAGTGCCGCCGGAAGAACAGCTTGCGCGCCGCGTCCGTCAGCGTGATGCCGCCGCCGAACACCTTGAAGTGGACCATCACTCCCTGCGCCTGCTCAAACCATTACAATCATATAACAATTGAATGATAGTAGGTAAATTATAAGAGATAGGTACAAAAAGGTTGATCAATAAATGTATTATATTATTTATTATAAAGGTTATAATGCCTTTAAATATGATTTTATAAGGACTTCTATTGTTTCGGAACATGAATATAAATAGATTAGTTACAAATTTATTCGATATTTTATTTCTAAACGACACTGAAAATTAGAACACATAGAAAAATCCGAAAAGTAAAGCTATGGCCGGGAATCGAACCCGGGTCCTCGTCATTCCGTGACGCGTGCTATACCCCTACACCACCCATAGCAGGTGAGTAAGCCTCCGAATTTTTCTATCTGTTACCAACTGTCACGTGACCTTGTTACTATGCGAATATTTGTCGCTAAGCGTCATCTGTTTGAATGATATGTCTGTACGACACAATTACAAACACACAACAACAACAACACAATTACAATTTATTCGATGTTATTACAAAAAAGTTAAACGACGTTGAACGCGTGTCTAAAAATTAATCCATTGATTAAAGGTTGATTTTGCAATAGATTATTTATTAGACACGTGTTCAACTTTTTTGTAATAACCGATTCTATTTGAAAAATATTTATTCCAACTCTAAGGCATAGGGAGTTGTGTATTGAACTTAGACTGTATTGAACGCACTTAAAAAAAACAAGAGCACAATCACCACCGGCATTCGTGCAACGAGGTTGTACAGCGATGAAATGTTTTGTTTAGTACGACTATCGGCCACTGGATGTCGCTGTATCGGGCAGTTCCAATTCTGAATCGCGGTAACGAAATTTTCCCAAGGAAACTATTTATTGTAATAAAATTGATATTCACCGAAAGACCGTTGATTGATTCCGGTTTAGAGCGACGGTCAACCAACTTTTTGGTAATATTTCGTTGTGTAACGCGGGCTTAATTTAGTCTTGTAGTTTTTTTTATTCATTTTTGAGAAAACACTATACAAGCTTCAACCATTAGGTGCCCCGTACAGTTTAGGACTCGTGCATACCTTCTTCTGTATGATGTTGGAGACGGCCCGCTTGACGGCGGCGGGCCCGGTGAGCGCCTCGGTGTTCTCGCAGCCCAGCAGCAGCACGTGGCACGCGGCGCCGCCCGCCAGCAGCGCGCGCGCCGCCGCGCTCGCCGTGCCGCCCGACCACGGGTCCCTGCCGACACACATACAACTGAGCTCAGGCTTTTTCTAATGTGCAGAAAACGTAAAACAGATTTAAGGCCGCCTGTACGGTCTAGAAGTAATTTTAGAAATCCTGAGTTAACTGCTAACTCGAGGTTAGTCAAATTAAGTTTTTTTTATAATTTGAATCTCCATTGATGATTTAAACCATAAACAAATCTAAATCACACGTTGGACATATTTTGTGCTAGTGTGAGTGTTAAAATGTTTTGAATTGTCAACCCTAATCCAGCTTTGACGGCTTTATTTGAGTTATTTTTTAGCTGTAAGCCTTTAACCCTTCGTACCTAAGCTTAAGTATTGACAGCTTTTAATTTGTAAAATTGGCGTTAATTTTTTTACTTTGTAGGCATAATAAAAGGACCTTTTCACGTCTCATGCTCAAAAAGTTCGACTTTATGCTGGATGTAGGCTGCATAAAATGGCATTTTATGCTCTTGTGCATAAAGTAAAATCTTCGTCTAAGACCAAGACAATCGGGTGCCAACAGCCACAAACAGTCACTAAAACTTTACGACAGCATATTTTGTTTATTTTTTTAAGTTTTTTTTTATTATAATCTGCGGTTTATTAAACTGTTTAATTAGTACCTAAAACTAGGTAACAATAATTTGACAAGTTATTATTGAAACAAATAAGTACATGAAAAATAAAACTTTTTAAAATATAAATCAACACCTGCCTAAGTACTCGAACCTTACCGCAGTATCAAGTTTGAAAAAAAGAAAAAAAAAGTTAATTGGCGGGAATTCAGACGGAAACGTCCTATTTTCTAGTAGTAGGATTTGTGTTGCAATTTGTTACTGATTTACGATTAATATTCAATAATTTCGTCAAGTGAAGAGGAAATAACACTGACTCCTAACACAGTCAATTTGCCAGGAAAAACCATTAAATACCTATACTATATCGAATTGTTACAAAGTTACAATGTCACATTTAATTTTATATTTTTTTGCAATGTTTTTGTTTTGTTTTTTCGCAATCTAAATGAAAAGCAGTGTATAACTCGTTCATAAAACCCATTTTCCCCTCGACGTGTCTATCCACCCTCGCCGTACCGGCTCGGGTGGCTATATGAACGTCTCGGGTAAAATGGCTTGTTTTATGCTCTCGTTGTACAATCTACTATAGGTACCTACTTAATATGAGTTGATGAAATCGTAAACATTTTTAAGCAGGTAGTAAATGTAGTTATGTAGCAGGTACGTAAATGAAGATGTAATAGTATACTAACCGGTCGGGCAGGCGCAGCGGCACGGGCAGCGCGAGCGGCGTGACGGTGTGCTGGTAGACGAGCGCCGAGAGCGAGCCGAACACGGGCTCGTCCGGGCAGCCGCGCAGGCGCACGCCGCGCGCCGCCGGCTCCACCAGGAAGTGCCGCACGCCGCCCGCCGCGCGCACCGCCAGCCCGAACGCGCCCGGGAACGAGTTCGAGTCGCGCACTATGAACGCGCCCTCCTCGAGCTGCTGTAGCGCCGAGATTGCTGTAACGACCAACCACAACATCCTTATTAATCTCTTATGCATGTTGACACGTCATGTTTTCAAGTGTTTTCAAATAAAATTTCGCACAATAGGTAGGTACCTAAATTCTAAAAAGCACAAGAGGTGCGAGCCGGAGAGGTCATAGGTCAAACCACTATTTTAGGCTACCATAGCTTTTTCGTAGCATTGCGCTTTCTATCAAAAAAATAATGAGAGAATTGGATGTGAGGCAGGAGGTATAGATAGTGTTACCGAGGGACTGACATCCAAATGAATGAGGATCATTGGGATGCTAATTATCTCGTTTATTGCTCTTGTAAGATTATTAATACTGCGCACTAAAGCAGTACGCAGCGAAAATAAACATCTTACTCCGCATCATCACACGTAAATGCGTCAAATCGGCTTTGATAATTGTTTCGTCAGTACACTTTCGAATTGACAATGATGTCAATATGTGTGCGCGGACTCACCGTCATCACGCGAGATGTTGGGCTTGTACCAGTAGTGGCTGGTGTCGCGCGCGAACCGCTCGCGGTCGGGCGCCACGTGCTGCGGCTCGGAGCCGCCCGCGCTGGAGCGCCGCGACCCGCAGCTGCCGTTGTACGTGCGGTACTCAGACTCGGGGCTGCCTTCGCGCTCTTTCCTGTTTCACCAGTCAAAATACATTCAATCATTTTCTTGCTCTACCAGCGCCAGAAGATTGAATACGTCGTGAGAACCTTGACCGATTAGTTAAAAGGTGATTTTTCATTAAGAGGGTGCATCCGTGCTGAGCTCGCAACGTCGCATTTTTGGTGATTTTTTTGCGATTATTTCACAGAAATTGAATGAAAGTTTCAAATATCCGTCTGTAGTGCACTTCGTTTTTAGTATATTAATGTATCCAATGCAATGATTAATGGTGATGGACTACTATATCTCGTTTAATAAGAAAATAAAAGTCCATCACGATGAATTATTGCATTAGACACATTAAAACACAAAAACGAAGTGCACTACAGACGGATATTTGAAATTTTCATTCAATTTCTGTGAAATAATCGCAAAAAATCACCAAAAATGCGACGTTGCGAGCTCAGCACGGATGCACCCTCTTAATATGACTGATTGAATTAGAAAATTCGACAATAGAGCGACGAAACAATTAGTGTCATTTTCTTTCAAGGAGCTGTCACGGCTTGATCACAATAAAATTCCCTCGGTGATTAATTGAATTGTTGGACCACCCTTTATTTCGACCATAAACACTGCCTTGAATTTGGGGCGCTTAGGTATGTATGTACATATTTCAAAGGCATGATGAAACAGCATTCTCTGCATCGGCTGATGGTCTTGTGCTGACCTGGTGACGGGCGGCGAGCGCGGCGGGCGCGCGCTGAGCGAGGGCGTGGGCGTGGGCGGGTAGGGCGTGCGCGGGTGCGTGGGGAAGGCCGGCGTGCCGGCGCGGGACTCCGACCGCGACCAACTCTCCGTACGCTCCCGGATCTGACAACATAATCCATACTTCCAATCGAAAAGGGGTTCAAATTGTCCGTAAATAAAAATAAAACGCTGGAGGCCTGAAGTGCCTTCGTGCCTCGTCTGACGAATCGATCCCATTCAGATATTACAAAATGCGAAGTTAAAGTGGAAGAGCTGCTAGCAATATTTGCATATAAATATACAGTGAAAAACGATATCACTTTTTTAGAGCTGCAGGTAATAATCAAATGTAACAGTATGTCTTCAAATATGAAGTGAATCTTGAGATGTGAACTCACAGTGGTCTCGTTGCTGCCGGGCTCCGCAAGTGACAGTAAACCAGGCGCCGCAGTGGACGTCGGGGTGTTGCTCCCGCTCCATTCGCGCAACATCGTCTTTTCATACATGAATTTCCTAGACGAGGTTCTGCAATGATCAAGGGCGGTTAATAATGATTATGACAATACTTTGTCGAAACTTGGTGCTTATTATTATTACTTATAATTTACCTGTCCGGTGCTTGCGGACTGATGCTATCGGTTCTTAGTGGGGTTCGTAATGTGTTGACGTGCAATGGAACGCTGAAATCATCATCGTCATCTGCGAATGCTGTCGTGTCGCTGGTGTAGCCATCCACTCTGTAAATAATTTAAACCAGATTTTACTTGTAAATTGCGAGAACGCTTCACATTTACTACGCCAAACCATAATACCTACATATATTTAGAGTCCAATTAGAGTATGTTTTCAGTTTATCCATAATTAATGAATAGCCGAAAAATTCTTCAATTGCCAAGGAACCCAAGCTATACAATAGATTCCTAGAGAATGAATGTGTATGTAGCCTTACCGATGGCTAGCCGACCGGCGCACGTGCCTGGAGGGCGCTTCCCACTCGAGCGGCAGCCTCGCGACCCTCTCCCGTGCCTCCCGCTTCTCGCGCAGCTTCTGCTGCTGCCGCTGCAGCCACGTGAGCCCCGTGCTGCCCTCCAGAGCACTCTCCGACCGCCGCGGCTCCCGCGCCCGACTGCTTTCCTGCCAACCCAATGTACTCGCAGACCGCCATGTTCCGTTTTCTTCAACTGTTTTGCGAGCGTTGCTCGGAGGCCGCTCAAGCCACTCTGCGTCACCGTTCAACCATCTAAAAACCATAAGGTTTACATGTCATTAGTAACGTACATTATTCATTTCCGTGTTTTTCACTACATGTATGTAAATCTTAACCAATGTACAATATCCTAAGGTGCCTACTTAAAAGTATGTAGGTATGTGTTAGTTCTTGTTTGTCCAGCTGACGCTAAATAACATTATGAAGTTTTTTTTGCGTAGGACTTGACGATGGCTTCGGTTCGTATATGGTGAAGATAAATATGTACGCATATTTTGTAGCGTAGAGATATAGGTGGCAGTGGGTGGTAAGGATATCCCGCCTCGGGGACCATAAAATAGACGAGTAGCATTATTAATATTATACAGTGTCACGCATCTCATACATATTATAGTTTATCAATCTAATAGGTACAGATTGAAAAACTATAATCTAATACAGATTGATAAACTATAATATGTATGAGATGCGTGACACTGTATAATATTAATAATGCTACTCGTCTATTTTATGGTCCCCGAGGCGTAAATTTGCATGTTTAAAAAATGTTTGATACGGTGTAGGTAACAAAAAAGACCTAAAGCAGATATCTATTATTGCTCTCTTAGGTACATTACGTATACATAACAGGAACAGTGCAGATCAGTTAACAAACGGCACTTATTTCAATGCAGGTAAGCCTATGTATGGGGAACACTGATACCGGCGGGTGCTGGGCGCGCGGTCGCCGGCGCCCGTTTATGGCGACGTTTATCTCGAAATAGCAACTTGCTCGGGTCGCGATGGCGGCGGCCGGCGACGCAATCACACGCCATCGCTCCAAATCAATTTCTACGAGCCGACGTCGCCTTCTGACGCGAATCTCATAAGCCGGTACATGTATGGTAACTAACTGCTTCAGTGCATTATGTTAAGCAATGTCGATAGGTCCGTTTGAAATAATTAAGATGTTATTTAAATGTTACTGCAATCAGTGACCATATGCGTGGGAGTTGCGAAAGTTGCTGATGTGGAGTAGGTACGCAGGTACTTTGATTTATAAATTTATCATCAGCTAAATAGACTTTCTGGGAATGGTGTCAGCAAGGAGAGCATAGAAGTAATCAGTCAGTAGGCGCCACATAAATAATTCGCAATAAGCAGTTTGTCGGAGCCGTAGCCGCCGCGGCGTAATGGCGCGGAACGGCTGCGTTTGCGCGCTCTCGGCCCACACCCGCCGCTTAACTTCATTCACAATCACACTTCCGGTTATAAAAAACAGAGACACAATCATACTAGTAAGTAATATTACGTTATGGCAAGTAAATCCTCAGGATTATAATCTTCAGTTCTTCACACTTCTTTAATTTTAATCTCGTATTTGCGAAAATTAACATATTTCTTGACATGAGCGACGATGTTACAGTCTTACAGTGCCGTTTAAACCCGTGCAAATATTTGGAGGCATGAGGAGGTAAAGGTATCACGTCGGTTCTTTTCTTTTAATGAAACTGGCCAACGTTTAATCAATACGTAGAACCTTTAAAAATAATCTAACTTTAATGTTTTTCCTTACACCTAAATATGGCTAACTAACTGTACCACACATTGGAGTTATTCTAATGGATGCAGACCGGTAGTAGGAATTCGCTGGATCAAGTTTCAATTGATAAGAGCAACCGTTGGAAAAGTCGGTTGCAGTTAGGTGACACCTACTTTTGCACGAACCAACTGTCACAGTCTCAGTAAAACAAACCTATGAATGTAAATATACATATATGGCTCTACATTCTACTGCGTAACATTTAAGTGCTCCTGTCAGAATAATTGATTTGATTACAATGCATTGTAACGACGTTGCTTTGATTGACAAGATAGATATCGCTATTATGCTCACTTATTTATCTTGTTGTCTATCATATCCGATTGACGGCATGTGGCTGTGTTTGTACCCTATGCGACAACAATAATCATTCATGTCAGTATAATATTGTGTGTTCCTATCAAGCAGGTAGCAATATTTACAAAATGACTATCGTTAATAATAGACAAATTTAAACATTCAGCTGTTATCGCTTCTATAATCGTTAACCTAGTATGTAAGTAAGTATAAGTAGGCACATGAATGAGCGGTAATGTTTACGCTGGAATTCCGAATGATAAAGTAACGTATCTTAGAGAGATCACAGATCAGCTTTTATGCGATATGCGCATAAGGAAAAGCTTATTCTATATGGCTCAGCTACACGCGCGCTCGACGCGCTAATAACAGTAATTTGCTCCTTGTTACTGTTGACACACTTGATGATTGTTCCTATCTATAATCTATACACATATGTCTACTAAGTAGGCACTTATACTTTACGTAAAGTTTCATTCACTTATATTACGAAGAAAAAAAAATACGTATAATAAAGGTATTTAGGGCATTTCCCTAGTTTCAATGCTAGGTATGTACCTAAGTATACACAGTAAATAGTATATACTTGTAGCTAAGGTCAACCGTAATTGTTATGTATTTTGATTTTTTAGAGATACGACCAGGACCACAAATCATTATTTAAACACATCAGCGGCATACATGGCATAGTTCGTTTTTGTTGTGATCATTGTTCGTTATTCAATTAACACCCACAGCTTGGGATCCCACGCACCATCTATCAATAAATGATCAAGGGGATCAAATTACTTTTAAACTCCACTTTTAAGTAATTCATGATGCCTGTTCTGATATAATTCTAATAGATAAATTAACTGCTTGGTAAACAGCCCGTAAGTGCGCTATTAGGGTGATCTACCCCAATTAATAGCCTTAGAGCCGATAGCCCCATAAAATGTACGAAATTACACACACTTTGGTATAATGAGTTTGTGGCATGGTGTAATGGCCCAGATTGGTTATGGTATTCTTTATTACCCTTCTTCATTGACAGTGAAGTGGGTCGAGTGGAACGAACCTAAATAAGTTAAGAGACCACTCAATGTCTTCTTACTTTGTGTTAATAACTTGATATTTCTCTAGAAATAGCTTTTTTTCATGGCGATCTATGATTGCAAGTTTAAGGTGTAAACCAGAAATTTTAATGTCTGCGGTGTAACGGGAAAAACGCTAGGAAGATGATGGTGTAAACGGAAATCTCAGAACAATAGAAAACCGAATGAGCTTTGATCTTAGCCATAAGGGATGGTTTGATTATTTAGCTTATAAACTGCGTAATATTAGCTAAAAATATCGTATAAATGGTGAGGTTATGAGAGTAAACAGAAGGCAAGAGTAGAGCGGGCGCAGTAGGCGGCCGCGAGTGGCCTCCAACGCCTACAGCACAGGAACACATGTTTACATTTGCTGCCAGATCCCTTTTTTATTTTAACTTAAACAAGTTTATATTTTTTGTACAGTTTTGTTATTTGAACAGGTATAATTAATGTGAAATTTGCCTTCGAGCCTAAAGGAATGAGCTAATGTTATCCTTTTTTTGCGCGTGTACGAAGATTTATGTTTCGCGATTCAATCTGAATTATTTATAAAGTACTTAGTGTTTTACCTTTATCCAAGGGTATCCGTGGTGCATAAATGATGAGCACAGATATACTATTTATTTTTAAATTTTTGTTCCAATTTTGTTAAACGATTTGATATTTAAATTGTAACCGGCTGGCTCAGACAAAATTATGCGAAGTCTTTATTTATGCGTGTTAAATGGAAATGACAAGTCTTAAAATGTAATCCAAATATTGAAATTGGTGAAACCACTCACCTTCCATTTCGAATAGGAGAGGCTGGCGGTGGCACTGGCGTTGTGGTCGTGGTAACATCCTCATGGGTGAATTTTCGTAGGGTGCGCGGCGACAGTGGCGTGCGAGGCGTGAGCGGCTCAGGCGTGGCGGTGCGCTCGTCGTCATCATCCTCGATGGGCCTGTAGGAGCGGCCGCCGCCGAGGGCGCGACGCACCAGCTCGGGGCTGGCGAGGCGGTTGGGGGCGCGCAACATGCCGGGGCGCAAGCCTGGCGCTCCGTAGGTGAAGGGTGCGGAGTCTGCGCGCGCGTGATACGGTATGTCAGGCGCGCGGTCGGCGCTCGATTGCGCGGCAGCAGGCGGCGCGCCGGGCGCGTCCGGCAGCGCGCTGACAGTGCGGAGCATGTCCCCGAGCAGCGCGTCGAGCTCATCGGGCGGGCTGGGCGCGGCGCGGCGCCCCGCAGAGGAAATGCCCGAGTCCATAGATGCGCTGAGCAAGGACGCGGGCCCTCCGCCCGCGCGCACCACCGTCGCGTAGATGGACCCGTCGAGGGGACCGAACGTGTGTGCCGCTTCAGCCCCCTCCCCGGCCTCGCCGCCGGATCCGGAACCCTCGCCACTACCGTTGTTTTCACCTAAACCAAGATATAGCATTTGGAAATTTGTCACAGGATTTAAACATGACAAAAAAAAACCGTGATGGTTCTGAATTTACTAAAATCAGCCAAGTAAATAGTATCCGGCCCGTCACATGTAGAAGTTGCTCGAAAGCCTAATTTAGCAGTGATAGTATTTCTATTAACTACTACTTATCATGCATGAGTTCACAAATTTAAAAACAACCGTTGAGGCGACAGAAAGCAATTCAAAACTTATTATTTCGCAAGAATGATTCCTCAATTATTAAAATGGTTTTCACACACGCAATATTTAAAACGAGCTGTCCTAGCGACACCCTACGTCATGGGATGAACGAGAAAAATCCCCACTTCCATCGATGTGATTAGAGTGTGAAAGGACTTGTCAAATTACAAATTTATATTTCTAAGATAGAGTCTCTGGCACAGCTGTAGACAGTGGAACGGACGAGCATGGAGAGTATTCCTTTTTGAATAACATTTAGTAAAGTACATTATTCCAGTTTAGGGACTGCTTAAAGCGGAGCTTAGTTTATTTTGTAGTCGTCTAATTAAATGACTAGTCTTACACCAACCTCTTTAGCTCCGGTTTAATTAATACAGCTTCTAAATTGGATCCGACTCGCTCCAATAAACGATTCGCTTGCTAAGCTCGAGGCTCATCCCGACGTAGGTTTAATTTAAAGTTGCATGTGCATTTTGTCCTAGAATCTTGCTTAGACTCGTATTCAATTACTTGTTATACCTAGTCACGAGTTGGTAGATTTTCACACATGCTTAACTCGCGTCAGTTCGTTCAGTTCATTGATTGAGTAACACAGCGGTAAGTACTACAAATGCACCGCTGACCCGATTGCTGCCGTCAGATGGGTGCCGTATAAGGATTAAGTTCGCTTCCCGTTACCCCGAGTAAGGGATAACACCGTTGTGCGGAATTACCGAGGACTTTATGAGGACAGTCGCTTGAAAAACTTTATTAAAAAGATCGCGTACGTATACGTGTGTGTACGTGTGTGTGTGCTTAAAAATAGTAATTTATTAACAAACATGGGTAATGCTACTAATGATGTACCTACTCGTATTAACCTCGGTTTTGTCAAACGATCTAAAAGATTTGGATTTTGCAGGAAGGTTCGCGGTTTAAAGTGACTTGTCCAAACAAGGAAATGACCTTCGAATGAAACACTGATGAAGGCAAAATTAGGTACCTCTATGTAGAGCCACTAAACTCACTAAAGCCGTGGTAACGTGGTAGCGCGTGAGCGATGCGCAGAGATGCGCAGAGTATTTATTTTTTGAAAAAAGTACCGAACCGTGTTGGCCTTTGTCGGTTTTTTTTCACATTTGAGTCACATACTTACGCTTTTTGTAATCGGTATTTGCTTGTTAAACTAACATTTTGGCGGAACAATCCATCCGAACAATTCTCGAACTTGCTAAACGAGTTTAAACACTGAATACAAATTAGGAAGAGTTATCTTAAATATGTTATGTCCCTAATTTCCATAACAAGCTTGTGATGTTCCTTTAGATTTAAGAAAAGATAGTGTAAGTTTCGAACTACAAAAAAAAAACATAAAATGGATAGAATGCTATAAGATACTCATTTCATCCGTGATCTGTCTTCATAATGGTTAGTTGATTTCACAACTGAACTAAAAGTAGGGTTGTCAATAACGCAATTAGTGTAAAGATATCAACGTCAGCGTCTGGTGACCGTCGCGTCGGCGTCGGGCTGTTAAGGAAGATGCGGTTATTTCTGTGATGTCAACCAAAATAACACGTTGGTTCGGGCTAGTGTTACGAAACGTGTGGCGCGCAGGAAGAGGATACGCTCCCTTCGCCGCGACGGTCACGGAGCCCTGCCGCCCGCATCTTCCGACTTATACTGAGTGTTATCAACTCTTTATTGAGCGAAGGATCAGGATTTCGTGACATTGGCAGACGGTAATTAAATTGTTTAATTTGTTTTTAAGTTCTACAACTAAGGCCAAACCAGTTCTGTGTGTGACATTTTTACACAAAAGTTAAATATATTTTTGTGTTGGTTTAGAGCTCCGTAAGTAAATAAGGAATCCTTATATCTTCAGAATTCGTTATCCCGTCCGTCTGTCGGCATAGGCCAGAGACTTTTAGTAAGTTTTAAAACCTACACGTAAAGTTGGACGTTTTGAAATAAAAATGGTTCATAATATAGAGCATTTTTTACAATATCATTAAAATAAGTAAAATTTCTGAGTTAGACTCTCCAAATCCAATCGAAAATAAAATATCGAATGTGCTGACGAGTGGGAATGAATTCCTTTATCATTCCGACCGTACACAAAACAAAACGAAAAACACAATACTAAACAAAACGTTTTTTAACATCTCAGGATGCACGCAAGAGGAGTTGAAATGAGTTGAGTTGAATAAGTCAGAGATACAATAGTACAACCTGAGTACAATACAACACTACTTCAATACAAAGGTGGAAAGTGACCGCATGTGCCAATAGCGGCATCGTTAAGATTTATTGTCCGCCTGCGTTCGTTAGCTAATGAAAATTGGCGTGACCGTGATACTGCGGCCATCGGACACGCGCGTGTCACGCCCACTGTCAAAACACAAATGAGGAAATCTTAGGGAAAGCCTTTGAAACTTTAGAACGGCATAATTATTCCAAATATTCAAATAATTTGCCCGTAAATTTTTACTAACCTTCCATAACATGGTGTCAGTTACAAAAGATTGTGTTTCGTTTATTGCGTCGGTTATCACTGTCATAAGCCAGACGTTTATAAGTAACGCATGAGATTAGGTAAGTAGTGTGTGGGTTTAAATTAAGTGTAGATAACTACAAACAATCTCAGAAAACCACAATACAAAGTTAATCTTGTTTATAGGTAACTCGTGCCTATGTATGAATTCGTGTCGGATCGTGATGACATCACCGGGCCGCCCCGCCTGACCGTTCTACGAAAATCTAAGCTACCTTCGTGCACCAAATTTTTATTCCTTCGATATCTACTCTACTATCTCTGTTCTCATTTCATCCGCTTCAAATTGCAACCAGTTTGAACTTTTTATGCCTTTTAGCCGACCCCAAAGTATTCGTACGAAAACCTCTTTAATGTCCACTATCTTCAACTTTGAAGGTAGCAAAGCAGGTAGGCAGGTCATTTAAACTCGTTTCTGTGTTTAACGATTCAGAAAATATGCATCACAATATACTTAGGTTAGGTACAACATAAAAGCTTTATGAAATTTAAAAATCTATTTAGGCTCTCGTCATCATGATTGTTTTAAGATTTTATATTTAATAACTAAACTAATAATATTTTAAGCCAATCACATCCATTTGATGGCCTAGTCTAGAGCTAAGGAAACCAGAACTGTAAGTAAAACAACAAATACTAGGTAGTACACAGTTAACTTTACCTTAGTTAAATAAAGCAACACATTTTTCAACAATTGCCATTGATTGTGTTAGTGTGCTTTATTTTAGCTTGTGAGCGGATTGTTAGACTTGCCTGTTATCTAAATAATTGGTTGGATAATGTACGTGTGTATGCCTATAAAATTAGTATAACTAGGCTATTACTTAACTAATGAGGAGGAGTGGCGGTTCCGAGAATGTAATTTAGTCTTACTTAACTAAATGAACATGACATTGAATCCGATCCGTTTCTCCATTAGATGATGATTTAACCGGCGCGGTGAGCCCACTCTGGCGCAGCGACCTCGACGCGTCAAACTTTTAAACATACGGTTGAAGTAAACCAAACAAACCTTCACGATACTACGATATAGTCAAACGCGTTTGTACAATCAATAGTACATATTGAGTTTTAGATGTAGATTAATACACAATTTTAAATTCATTCCGACTGTTCACATTTTTTGGAATGGATTATAGATTATTCGTTAAACAATTCCACTGCAATGGAAAGTAGCACTGTACACAGTTTAGATCGATTTTATGGCAACACGTCTGTATCTAGCACACCTGAGATATCAACTGTCCGTCAAACAGAAAGCAAACACGATAAAATAATGCACTTCTAGACGTAGTGGCTTAAACTAACGCAGATTATAAATAAAATAATATATTTTTTTTATTTATTTATTTATTATTATTATTTAATAAGAGCGATCGATATTGTAAGCAACTGAAAAATTAATAAATAGTACCTTTTTTAAATTTTCGCTGAAACAAAACCATTGACTATTTTATTTTGCCGATTGCAAAAAAAATGTAGTACCTAATGAAAATCTAAGAAACTTATTTTTTGATTTGCTCCGAACCGCAGCGCCCGAATCGACCCGCACTAAGCAGTTTTTTTAGAAAGTATCTAGGGTAGTGGAACCAAAAGATGAACAACACCCAGAAGTTGAACGTTTGGCCTAAAAACCGTAATAATTAAATCGTGGCACATTTGAGACGCTTGGGAATATTTTTTCATAATGCGACAACACTCCACCGAGGTAAAAAATATAATTCCATGTCAATTGCGTCACGCATGCGAACGTGAACGGTCGCCGCGTCTCGGCTTCCCGGCAAAAGTGCCGGTTATATGGAATCCTTCTTAAGATAAGACCTTCACATTTTAAGCTTTTAATTGCATATAAAATTGAATAATACATTGATTAACATTTTTATGCTTGGTATGTATTCATGACTATGTCTCTAATATTTACGTAAATAAATAACTTTGTTTTTTTTATATTATTTAATGATAAAATCGCTGTTCAAGTAATGGTTCCAAAATCAGAGGTATGAGCTAATAGTTGAACGGTCTTCAACTATTGGGCAAAGTGGTATTTTTTCAAATGCATTTATAAAATCTCATAAAAATGATAGACACACCGTTTATGACTCAAATTAATTGTATACCTATCGCAGATTTTTTAACTAAAATTTGAACAAATTATTTTGTTCCTAAGGCGAAGATTTTTGATATTATTGTTGTATGGGAATCGCTACTGTTCAACTATTATTTCATGCCCAAAACTTGAACCAAGAAATGTTACTAGTTCAACTTTTGGTTTCTGTTTCAGTACATGAACATTGAATTGATATAATTGGTTCATCTTATAGATTTCTTGCCCAAAACTTGAACTAACAGCATTTTGTCGTTCATGTTTGGGGTAGGGTATCTAATTGAACATTGTTATTTTTTATTTTTTTTATTTGTTTCAGAAATACACATAACTACACGTATATTCGTGTATATTGTATCGTTAGTGGGCAATGTTCAATTACGGGAAAAGTTGACCACCTATCCACTATTACTTTACTATCAATATATTAGTTCATCTTTTGGGGTCAATTCGTTCATAAATAGGGCACATCGTTCAACTTTGGGGCAATTTGCCTTATTTTGGCAAAAATATTTTTTTTTGTATACATCCGTTTGTAATATAGGAGTTTGAAGTCGTGAAATGGAAAGTCGACTATGTGCTTAGCGTTACAGAAAAAAATCACTATCATACATGGCTTACAACACTTCGAAAAAAGGGTTCAAAGGAGAGGTAGTCGCTTAATCGTTCAATTTTTGGTGACTTTACCCTACTTATGAGTACTACCTAACTTAATTAAGCACTTATTGTTGGATATAACAAACATATCCTGTTGACCTGACTTATAGTTAATTAAAGCTAAAATTAACAGTTCGGCACTAGTTTCAATGAGCTTACTTATTATATATTTGTGCTTAGCTTATTACGAATTGAGTGTAATATAGATTCAGTTTACCTATGACAAAATATAATGTACTTCGCTTCGCGTAACTTTCCATCAGTTCGTGTTACTTGTACTGACCGAGGGATTAATCCGCATAAATAAGCCGCAGTGCTATTAGGAGTAATCGAATCAGTGACGTCAGACCAGATTTGCTTTCTATGGGCAAAAGTGTGCACATGAGTGAGTGTGAGTCACAGATCTCGGTCAGGCCGGTCGGATCGAATTAAGTTGATGTGTGGCGAATGCATGCGACGGAAGGGCGCGCGCGGCGGTGAGGAGTGGACATCCATCAGCGATTCACCACGGCGGTCAATTAGCCGCCGGCGCAGGCGCCGCCGCGCGACCAGCGGAACTGATCTCCTCATTCCGATCTTATTTGAACTCACACAAGGCATCGCCCGTTTCACTAATTAGCAACACTATTGTTCGAACGTAATCATGACTTTTTTTATTTCGCCCTGACTTAGGTGCAGTTTTCAGTGAGATTTTTCAAATAATCGCTTCATATCAAAAGGTCTCGTTTGTATCGATATTAAGAGAAGATAATTAAAGAAATGCGTGGGCGTCGGATTTGTGTAAAATATGGTTTGTTCTGAAGTGTAAACTTGTATTGTCCCACTCACCTCGTTTGCGATTGTCGTCTAGCGAAGTATGGGGAGCACCGGGATTTTGTAGCGTCGACTGGGTTTGTTAAACTATGTCCGTTGGCATTTTTTGATTTGTTGTTAAGTAGTGTTTCATAGATGAATCGTGTTTAATGGTGTTTCGAGCGCGTGTACGATGTGGGAGTGCGTGGTGTGCCGGACGGCGGTGGCGCGCGACTGGGCGGACTGGGCGGGCGGCGGCGGCCGGCGCGGCTCGGCGCTCGGGCGGATCTACTTCACTAAAATAGCTCCACACCTGCGGCACCACAGACTGCGACCTCTCGGTGTACCGTTGCCGCTCGAATTATCATATCACCGCCCATTGATAATAACTTTCAAATCTTTCTCAGTTCATATCTATTGTTTTCGATTGAAAACTTTCTTTAATTATGAACGCATTGATAAAAACACTATTATAAAACCAGTTCACACTACAGAATTATACTAATGTACGTACTTGAATGAAATCAGATTTCATTCACACAATTTATGCTAGAGGTAGTTCAGATAAAGTTCATTCGATCTAATATGAGATAACGCAAAAAAAATGGCCAAAAAAGCCTTCAGCTAAAACCAACCCCTTTAAAGAGTAAAATAGGTACTGTGTCAAAGGAGGAACGAGGTGCGGAGAATAAAACAGCGACATAATGTTTAATGTACAAAGAGCAAAAAAAGTTTGAATGAAAAGGAAATGTGGAAATAATAAAGAGTCGATTCTGCACTCCAAATAAAATACCTATTAGAGTAAAATAGAAAAATGACAGGAATAAAATGATATGTAAAAATCGATTACTATAACAGTTGGGCTAATCTAGTATCATAATGTTTTCGGCATAAATACCGAATTGAAAATAATTGTTAGGTATTGTTGATTTCTTGTTGAGGTACGGGAACAATCGCGTACAGTTCGTAAGTTTTTCACATTTTTGCGACAAAAAAACACGTCTCTTCGCAACTTTCCATTCCACTCTACATAACTGTAGGAAACTTCAAAACCCTTGAAACTCGCAGGTATTCATTTAGAAACTTGTTCGTTTCGGTTTAAAAATAAAACCACAATGTTGCAAATGTCTACAGTCGAAAGGCCTATTTATTTACACCTGGAAACATTTAAACAATTTATTCCGAACAGTATGCCAATTTTAGCTCACATAATCGTTAGGTTAGTCGATTTTCACTCGCGAAGTTAAATAAATATTCCACATTTTGATGGTTAGGATATCAACGGGTGTAAATTGCGATATAAGTACGCCTACCTATACATCTATTCGTGAATGATTTATAGCGAGGCTTGGCTTTAGGTTCATGTTTTGTTTGTGTATGCTGTTGTTATGTTAAGAATCTATGTCTTCTGAATCCCTTAAAGGGTTCTGGGAGATCACAAAAAGTTATACCTACCCTAGGTGTTTTTTTTTTCAGGAAAAATGCTATGACTGTTTATTACGATGTAATGTCATTACATTACATCGTAATAAACAGTCATAGCATAGTAATATAATATCTAGCGAAAAGTAAAAAGGAAAATATTTATATTTTAGTTTACTTGTAAGTAATTGTTATATTAAATAAACATTTTAATTACCTATTGTCATTTTCATTTTGAGGTGAAGATTTCAATATACATTATTTGACATTTAATTTTAAGTGATGATGCACTTCAATAAGGGCCGGGGCAGCTGCCGAACAAGCCCAAATAAGCAAGCGTCGCAAATATTCTGCGCTAACAGATTACCATGTGTTTGCGGCGCTTGCTTTCGAGACGATGGGACCTTGGTCGGCGGACACAAAAAAAATTGTACAGGAACTTTCGAAACGTTTAGTGCTGGCCACAGGTGACCCTAGGGCTGGCGCTTACCTCTCTCAAAGGTTTGGAATTGCCGTTCAGAGAGGCAATGCGGCCAGCGTTTTGGGGTCGATGCCTGTGGCCGAAAATTTTGACGACGTATTTATTTTATAGTTAAATAATTAGTAGTAGTTTTAGTTTTAGTATTAGTCTTTTTTCGATTGTATTTTAAGTTGTATTTTATCGTTATTTAGTTCTTAATAGTTTGTATTTAAGTTGTATTCAAGCAAAATGTAAAAAAAATTAAGATTTAGCTATTTCACTTAACATTTGATTGTCTTCGTCTCTTTGGCGTTTGCCTTTATGAAACAAAAACAATACACGTGTGCGAATATTTTATTTTACCAGAATTTTAATATAATTTGTCATAACTTTATTTTAACCGCGTCGCTAAAGGAGCGGCGCTATAAGTTTGTCGTCGATGTCTGTATGTGTGTGTATCTATCAGTGATGATGTAATTTTATATTGAATAATCAAATAAACAAACATAAACGGAAAAAACAGCATTTTAATGAAAAATATTAATCATACTTTGTTCTATTTAGCAATTTATTTTTGAATTTAGATTTCATGAGTCACTAATGAGGTAAAATAGCAATGGAAATACGTATACAGCCATGTAATCTATGTTTTATATAATCGTTTATACAATGTAAATAGTTCCCTTTCAATTGATAAATAATATTTTTTTTAAATAACATTCACTCTATAAAGCTTATGCAAGCTTATAAAACGAGAATTAGGAATTTATTACGTTCGGTATTTTTTTTAGTTTGAAATATATAAGCGACAATTAATTGATAGCGACCTCCGTGGCTGCAAGTTAAAAAAAAACTAGCCGGCAGCCATTGGTGCGTAATGCGAAATGCGTAATGCACGCAAATCGCGCAATAGAATAAAGAGCGGGAAAAGAAAGACAAACGTAACGTAACAAATATTAAGTGCGACCGTGCGATGTTAGTGAAATTTGTCATAATAGTTAAAACCTTCTTTTACTTTCCTCATATTTGAAATGAAATTAGAGTGTTCAACTCGAACTATTGGCGCTCTCACTCTCGGGTGAGATGGGTCAATTTCAACCCTTGTTTATTACTATAGTTACATAGTATTTCAATCACATGAAATCCAGTATAATTATAGACAGTTACATCATTGAAAAACATTTCTACTATCTTTAGGTTTTTGTGAGGATTCAGTATAAAAAACCGACCAAGAGCGTATGCCACGCGCAGTGAAGGGTTGCGTAGTTACCTGTCACAACATGTCTGTTATGTTGTTTATACTAATGTTATTATTATTTTTCATTTCTATTCGATACTACCTACCATGAACATAGTTCACGGTTTCAAGTGTACATTTTTATAAGTTGGTCGACTATTGCTAGTTAAATTGTAAAGCCAATCTAGCTGTGATAGTTTTCTTTTAAACTTCGTTAAATATACTACTACCATTTTTTTTTCACCTATTCAAATACAACCGTTTAGCTGGCAAGGAAGGGGGGGGGGGCACTTGACTCTAACGATAATTAGAACTTTAAAGCATAATATTTCGCAAATGGATACCTGAATCGAACAAATGGTTTTCACACACCCACGATTTTTGAACAACCTTTCCAACGACACTCAATCATCTCCACTTTACGTGTAGGGGTACCTACCGTAATAGTTATTTGTGATACAAGGTTGGTAAGTAAGGTTTTACAAATGAGTTGACGAGTTGATA
The DNA here is from genome assembly GCA_963854515.1 of Pandemis heparana. NCBI lineage: Eukaryota > Metazoa > Arthropoda > Insecta > Lepidoptera > Tortricidae > Pandemis > Pandemis heparana. The sequence continues at coordinate 10,136,051 of OY978008.1, read as the reverse complement.
AACCCGAGCCGCCAAGGCGAGGGTTTTCATCGTCACGAGTTTGTAAAATCTTGCCAACCGCGTATCATACGACATTTTTCAGTACATTTGTGAGAAAATAGGTAATTAATAACACAAAATTGAAGAATAAATACCTTTCCCGAGATTTTGATGGCAAAAGACTCTTTTGCGCGATTTGCGCCTTACTTAAAATATCGGGCGGAGTTAATTTCATCTTATTGTCGACCTCATCACTTGAAAAACTCATTTTGTTTGGTTTTTGTACACTATATACTCGTAGTCAACAACACAAAACAATTCAAAGTTTTACAAAAATGGGGCGTCCGTGTACCGTAATGCGCATGCGTAAGTTTTGTTTTTAATTAGGCTAACTAAAATTATCAGGCAAAGGTTCGACGCGTTCAGCCACTGCGATTTTTTCGAATAAATAAAAGGTGGAAATCATTAAAATCTGAGGTAATTAAATTACAGTTTATACTAATTACAATAAATTTTGCAAATTCATTACTTAGTTTTGTATATTTATACATTTTTCTGCGTATAAGTCGATATTTTTTATTTTTGTCATTTAATACTCTTTGCTTGTAAACTTTTAAAATGGAAAATTAAAAAAAAACTGTAAAAAAATCGCACTAGTGCGGTAAAATTAACTTACGAGCCATGTATACCTTTGAAAGTGAATTTTTCAAGCAAATGTATTGAAAAGAAAATTATATTCAGGATTTTATTCTACCACTTTGTCGGCGTAGTTAATACACTAACGAGCAGTTTCCATGAAAAGTGACCCGTTATTTTTGCTCTTGACAAATTACAGCTTTTTAGTAGTAAGAATCTTTGAGCTAAGCCGCGGACTAGTATAAGGGTTCTTTGTTGACTACCTACGGAGCCCTAAAAAGAGAGGTACTATATAGTAGGCATCGTCATATTTTTTAAATAGGTAGATTTTAGATTTGTTACAAATAGCTATTAGGTACAAGGAACGTAAGTAATTTTTTTTTCACGAAGTGGAACCGTATCTCTGTCAGGTTAGAATAATAATGACGGGCTGGACCATGGGCTCGATTTACTAAATCAAATTAATGCAACCACCGTATCTATTGCTTACACCCTTATTCATAAGAACTTACGAATATTTTAACAAAATCTTAAAGCGTTATTTATAAGAGTTTTTAATGATTCACGGTTAAGTTCATTCACCAACAATAACATCCACCTGCAATTTCTTCAGTCTACCCGTGATCATGATACATGCAACTGTATCGAAATATCGGGAGCTCAATAAAGGTAATCGCGGTTCATACCTATCCCGTTTATAATAATTCGAGCGTTATTTGTATAAAGATAAACTAATATAAGACCATTTACCATCCGGCATCCGTGTATACCCCAGCTCGGCTGCTGGCTACTGGAGAACGCTGGTTCTGTTGAAGCGACACATGTATGACTCACCAGGGTCGTCGTCGGTGAGCGTGGAGAGCGGGCGCAGGTGCTCGAGCGAGTCTGCGCGCGCGAGCGCGTCGGGCGCGGCGCGCAGCGGGGCCGCGGGGGTGGGCGCGGGCGCCGCGCCGCCGCCGCCCTCGCTGCGCAAGAACACCAGCTCCACCGCGCCGTCGCTCGGGAACGCCGGGTCTAGTACGAAACATCACTATATTTAGCCCTAGAACTCCATTTCCTCTGGGAATTATTATTGAAAGTGGTATAAATCTGTTTATTATGTATGTATATTCAAATCTATAATCATTTTTTTTTTACTAGTTCACAAGAGCTTGTCTTCTAAGCTACTCGTATTTCTAATTCAGTACGATTTTTCACCACTTTCGAATGGTATTTTCTTATAATGTGCTTTCAAAAATTGGGCCCCTGCAGTGAAACTCAGAATATTACCTACCTCGAAAAATAGTCTTGTTTACCTATTAATTGTCATTTTTAATTATCTTTGCCATGACAGTATTAACTTAAAATAAATAAATATGAAGCAGTTATTTAAATGCGGGCTTAAGAAAAAAAGACTGAACCGTTGCAAATATCAATCGGTTAAATTAGTCAATTTAATCACTTTAGGTGTATAGTAAGTATTAGAGGCATACATAAAACATTATGAATTCATCCAAGGTCGAAATCATCCTCGGTATATTATTGTGCAACAAAAAGCGTATCTAAATGCAAGCTAATAAATCAAGAAGCAGCCTCATGTTTCTTATTCACGCAAATCAAACTAAATACGAGTAATAAGGAAATTTAGTTTTATGGCCATCCATTTAGTTGGTCGTGATTCACGAAACAATAACAATAAAATCTGACATACTTATTACTTATTCCGACCGAATTTCTCCACAACCGACCACCTGCACGCTCTTAACCAAATAATAGAGAAGTCCAATGAGTTCAACAAGCCGCTATATCTCGCTTTTGTCGATTATAGCAAGGCTTTTGATAGTGTAAATCACGCGGCTATACTTTCGGCCTTGCATAATCAAGGCATTGAACTCATTCGCACTATTTATACCCATAGCACCGCCAGCATAAAATTGCATGCTCCTGGCCCTAAATTTAATATTAGAAAAGGCGTAAAACAGGGAGACCCGATTTCTCCAAAACTATTTACCAGCTGCCTCCAGGAAGTATTCAAGAAGCTAGCGGTCTCATGGGAGACAATGGGCATTGATGTGGGCGGCCATAGGTTATCAAACCTACGGTTTGCTGACGACATTGTCTTGTTCTCCCATACAGCTCCCCAATTACAACAAATGCTCCAGGATCTGAGCACGGCAAGCCTTGAGGTAGGACTAAAAATGAACAGAGCAAAAACACAGTTAATGACCAATAGCGTGAAACGTAGGGTCACGGTTGATGGGCAAGATATACAATATGTCGGCGAGTACATTTACTTGGGCCAGATAGCATCCTTCGAAAACAGGCAGTCTAGAGAAATCGATAGGCGTATCGAAAATGCCTGGAAGAGCTTCTGGTCCATGAAAACGCTAATGAAGGGTAACCTTCCTCTGTCACTAAAGCGTAAACTCGTCGACATGTGTATTCTTCCCATCCTAACCTACGGCGCTCAAACTTGGTCATTGACTGAAGCTCAAAAGTCCAGGCTCAAGGTCTGCCAAAGAGCAATGGAGCGCAGTATTTTGGGTGTCAAAAGAACTGACCACATCAGAAATGCGGACCTGCGCTCGAAAACCCGAGTCATGGATGTGGGGACGAAGACCGCTAAGCTGAAATGGGACTGGGCCGGTCATGTTTGCCGCATGAATATAGAGCGATGGGCCTTAATCGCAACCCATTGGGTTCCGCGAGATGGCCATCGAAGCGTTGGCAGACCCAGAAAAAGGTGGCGGGATGACTTGGACGCATATCAAGTAGAGTGGCAGGAGTATGCCCTCGACCGGGACGAGTGGCGGAAAAAAGGGGAGGCCTTTGCCCAGCAGTGGGACACTCAATTAGGCTGATATAATAATAATATAATAATACTTATTACTACAAAAGAACATAACTATTGAAAATCCATTTCAGTGAAAGCATAGTGCGTTAACGTTTCAGGTTGCTATGAGATGGCAGTGTGTGAGCATGTATGTGTGTGTCAAAATAAACCCTAGTCACAAAAAACTACGCTTTAATAAAACGAAACGTGAACGCATTTGTTATTTAAACCTCTCTGGATCTAAAACTCATTAAATCTCTTCTCGTCATTCAACTTACCTACCTAGTTAATGATGACAAAATATTTACCTTGCTACTCCGCTACTTACGTGCAAGATTACCAAGTTTGTGTGAAAAATATACGTTTTGCATCCAAAACCTCTTTCAACTACTGCCACCACGTGGCAGTAGTGGAGGGAGGGTTGGCATGCAAAACGTATATTTTTCACACAAGCTTAGTTATCTTGCACGTAAGTAGCGGAGTAGCAAGGTAAATATTTTGTGTTCATTGAAATGGACCTCCGCAAAGTAACGCCTGATTCAATAAAATATTTTTACCTTCCTAAGCCACAGTAGTGCCTGTTAGGTAAGTACTAAGTACATACATAATACAAAACAGTGCAATTCATTTGATATCCGATTTTTGAAAGCATAATATCACTAGAAAGCATCATCCGTAAGTGATTAAAAATTCTGCTGAAACTGAAACACGAGTAGAGTAGAAGAAAATTACTGCTGTAATAGATCATTCACTTGTAGTTTTGTAGGAATATACAAAGACCAATAATCGGGCCCAAGGTTTAAAAGGCTTAATAAGTAAAATCGGATTTCCAATATAGTACACACTGATACTGTACAGACCGCCCGGGCCTTGCCCGAGGGAATTTAGGTGTTATTATCGAGGCCCTAAGGCATGGTTCAGTGTTCGAGTGGGTGTCGGTTACCGTGCGCGGCGTGATCCAGCTGCTGCTTGGTGAACGACAGCGTGTGATCGGCGACGGCGCAGGTGTGGAACTGGCAGGCGAACACGAGCCGGCGCTGCGCGGGCGCCGCGCGCCGGTACGCGCGCACCAGCACGTCGCCGCGCAGCGCCAGCCGCCCCACGCCCACCGTCCACCCGCCGCCGCTCACCATGTACACGCCTGACGGAAATTACACACGTTACAATGGTGCCTAATTAAATTAAACAATACTAGCTGTTGCCAGCGACTTCGTCTGCAAAGAAATCGTTTATCGCTATCCCGCGGGAACTACGCAATTTTCCGGGATAAAAAGTAGCCTATGTGCTATTCCAGACTTCTCTCTATCTATGTGTCGTAGTTCATCCATATCAGTTGGGCCGTTCTGGCGTGATTGAGTAACAAACAAACATCCATCCATCCATCCATCCATCCATCCATCCATCCATCTATCCATCCATACTTTCGAATTTATAATATTAGTTAGATGAATTGCTTTCATGCTGGTCTGGGAGTGAAGAAAAAACGTGAATGTATCAGTAGCTTCCCTTCCCGCGCAGTGGTAAAAGAAGAAAATTACAATGTAATGAATAGGCGGCCTTATCGATTCAGAGCAATTAGGTACACCAATTTTATTGGCAAGTAAGCCTAAGTTTCCAAAGGCATTCTTGTTATTATAACAAACAAAGTAGCTGTTGCCCCCGACTTCCCCTGCGAAAAATTCGTTCATCGATATCTCACGGGAACTGTACTTAAATTTCCAAAATAAAAATTATGTTGTGTTAACCTCGGATTTTGACTACCGGCGTGCTGAATTTAATCCAAATCTGTTCAACCATTTTAGTGTAAAAGAGTTAGTTATAAGCATACAAACAGACATAAACGCTCACTAACGCATTTATATTATAAAAACTTGCGATAGCCATTATTCCACCTTAATCTGGTCCTGTGGCATCATCCATTCCTAGGTGACACCTCCAAATCATAAACTAGTCCCCATCAAATTTCATCTTCATACGCCAAATAGGTAAATAACTAGTTCTTTGTAAAGATTTCGCAATTGATCAGTTTCCAAAATGATTCAATAATGTTTCCATTGGTACCTGATGTGTAGACGCAGACGAGGTTCTCATAGATCTTGAGGAAGGCGACGGCGGGCGCGGCGGGTGCAGCGGGCGCGGCGAGCGCGCCGGCCACCGTCACGTGCGTCAGGTGCAGCGGCGCCGCGTTCACGCGGATCTGGCCCGCCAGCAGCCCCGCGAACGTGTCGATGTACCTACGCAACACCACTGATAAAACTAGCTTAAGTAGCTACTGGATCAGGGAAACCGTTATTTTTGAACACCGTGTGATCACCTGATCGCAAATGAGCGCCCATGGATCCATGGATCCCATACCTAGAAGACTACGATAGAATACTTCATGTGCCAGTAATTTCACCGGTTGTAGCGATCACGTCCTATTACACGCAAGAACAATCCTTTGTGTTTTAGCTTCAAGCAAACAGGATTTACACGAATTAAATTTGAGAACGGGGTACCTATATAACTCGGTCTGCTATACATACATAGTTGGGGAACATGAGAATAATGTCCCTGAACCAAAGTAAACTGTCACGTGTTTGTGTACCGCAGCTTATAGAAACTTCGTTAAGCCTTGCCGTATCTTACAGCCTTATTCATAAAAAATCCTTAATTGAGGTTTGATCAGTTCATTACTTAACAGACTGATTAAGCTTATTTGACAGTTGTTAAAAAGTATGATTCATAAACGCTTGCTAGCAGTCTGTTAACTAATGAGCTGTTGATGAATGGATTAGACGCGTTATGTTGTCACCTTGACAAATCATAGACCATAAATGGCTTTTTAGTGAATAAAAAATAAAAAAATGACAGCAGTGGCAGCGAATTAGCGGGAAACCAGCGAATTAACACGACAGACGAGGCAGTGTGGATCTAGTTTCCTTTACCTTTCTCGAAGGGGATACAAACTTAAAACAAAAAAAACTGTCTTGCGTATGGTTTTGCTCTTGCCAAAATCAGCTGTTCACATGTGTGGCAGCCATTTTGTGAGTTAGCAGAGAGATAAAGTAGGGTCTACGGTCCGCTAACTTTCGGAAGACTTAACAGACCCTTGAAGGACTGATTAGCGCTAATTGACGTTTATGAATCATGTTTTTTTGCATCGGTCCTATAGCGAGCTTATAGCGAGCCTCTAACTTTTTATGAATAAGGCTGTTAGCCTCTCCAAAGCATGCAGGTACTGATACCGGAAAACTTCTTGACCTCTGGGCTTTCTTCGTATTTAAGGGTAAATTTGAGACGTCAAATTCGCTTATACGCGTTCATGACAGTTGACTGTATCTGAGGTACTCCCACTCTACTATTACCAATAATCTGTAGCTATGACGTCATAAGTTACCTTTTATTGGAGGGTAGATGGAAGACTGGCACGCGGTCGTCGAGGTACCGGCGCATGGCGTAGCGGTCGAGCGCGTGCTCCGGCGCGCCGCAGATGGCCGAGTAGTGCATGTACGCCGCCACCAGCACGCCCAGACGCTCGCGGTTGCCCCTGCGCAACACAACCAACACAATAATAACTTAAACGTTATACATATTATATGCTGTGAAAATTGGTGCGCAAGTAAGCAATAGATGAACGAGTTAGATCGAGGGCCAACGCGTAGCGGAGGCCCTCGAAAGTACGAGTCCATCTATTGCACTTTCGGCCGATGCTTAACACAATGCTTTTCAATACTGCGAGGGAATAAAAATCAATTATTATAATAAATTTGAACTTATCAGTTATCACTGAAAATTATCGTATTGAAAATTCAATTCAACACTCTAAAATATTTACGCTTTCCCGCCAATTTTTCTTTTTTTTACACGATACCGTTCTTAGTGGCCAGTCATTCAAATGCATTTTATGTTATCATGAGAAGCACTTCGAAGTGTTTTCAAACATTTATTTGAGTGTAAAACACCCAGAAGAGCAGTTTGAATATCTTTTAGATTTATTGTTAAGGAAGTGGAATTAAAATTATATTTCAGATAATTAAAAACAGACATATCTGTTATGGAATCTGATTCCTTTGCCTATCCGTGAAGGGGTGAATATTGTTAAAAAAATAAAAGGACTTCTTATTGGCCAATTTAATTTCGTATGCAGCACAAGTCGTGTTCTGATTGGTCGAATTTGTAATCAGCGGACCGATGTGATTGGTCGACTTGCTCGATGGAACAGGCCAACAATGTTATTGGTTGTCCAGTTTAAATTCATAGAAGGCCTGCTCATTCAATTGTACAACTGTTAATTGTTTTGGGGAATGGGGACCAAGAACAGACCATCTTTTGCCACATTTCCGAGCAATGGCGTGAAAAAGAATTTCTGTGTTCGAGCACACTGTGTAAAATTAACCTACGAATTAAACTGCTGGAGCTGTCATGATCATTTATTTTCTAAGTAAAATTTCATGGTTAATAAGTAATTTTAAATTCAGAACGGCTATCAATCTACAAACGTAAAAAAGAACTATATTTCATAGTATTAGTGTTAAACAAGTTTATTCATTCTCATAAGACTGTAACGACTCTTATCTGACTTTAAAATTTAGGCCTTACGATTTCAGGTTTAGAAGTGGAATATTGTAAAGTTGTAATCTATGCCTAACTGTTTAATCCCTAGTTGACCCTGAGGAATTTCCACTTGAGTGACCATTCATTAATCTACAAAATGTGAAAATGGACGTCTTTTTGTCAATCATCATTAAAAGATGATCCTACTAAACTAAACTGACCGAACTAAAAGAACTAAGCACTAAGCAAAGTTAGATTGCATACCTACCAACGCTGCGAATATGAGCTTATTTTATGATAAAAGAGGATATGGGGACAAATTACGCAACTCAAAAAGTTTTCAGATTTTGACACAAAATAAGATTTTCATAAACTTACCAAGCAAGTAGCACGGCAACATTCCTTGGATGCGCGGCGAGCCAGCTTTCGATGTGTTTACACGCCGCGCAGAGCCGCTCGAGCGGCGGCGCGAGCGCGCCCGCCCAGCCGAGTTCGCGCGCGCGACCGAACACGCCGCGCGCCGCACGCGCGCCGCCTTCCAAACTGCTCACCTCAAACACCTGCAATTACGTGTAATAACAGAATATTATATTCATTCTTACATTATATTCGTATTTGTACCTATTACATTTTAAGTAAGTTCGAAAGACAAACATTTGCTTTTTTTTAAAATAGATATCTATTATATTTGTTGTAGTAATAAAATTTTATAAAAATATTTTCTTTATTCAACTTCAAATATACTTCAAACTTTACTTTACTTTTTCTTCATTTACAATTGTTTTTAGGGGCGTGTATTTCAATAAATACATCACCTATAACTAATCTCTTAACTGCAGGTGTCAAATGGATATTTTGACAAATGGACTTAAAATTCTTTTGAATTTTGAACAAAAATATCCTTTCCATAGTACATTGGCACTAAATTAAGAGACCAAATCTACTCCAACCTTTCGTTTGAGCAACGAAGCCGCTATTACAGTAATATGTAAGTAAGTATATTAGCTTTAAGTTTTACTAACCATGAAATGTTCGCCGTGCTTGTTGGTGAGCATATGCGCGGCCTGCGCTTCGGCGTGCGCGTCGCGCTCGGGCAGATGTAGCGCCAGCATGCGCTCGGCCACATAGCATAAGTCCAGCGAGCCCGGCGGCCCGGGGAAGCTCGCCGACCGGGTTCCGCCCTGCAACATACCACAATAACTGTTAACAAAACCCACTTCTTCAATCAATGGTAGTTATTATGTTAACAAAATACAACGGGGTTGAGAGCCTCCTCCCTTTTTAAGTCGGTTAAAAACGAAACACATGCTAAACCTAAGATCTGTCTCCTCAGGCTTCTGTTGATATCGGTACTCGGTAGCTGCTTTGATTGCTACTACATTGCTACGACATATAGGTAGTTAGTACGTCAATAGGATATTAAAAAAGTAGCCTGAAACAGCTATTTAGGATTTCAATCGAGCAACGGTTTCAATAGTCTTCCTATTCACATAAAAAAAAATAGGGTACAATTGCGACAATAGCGTCCTTAAATTCGTTTGTCAAATTTTCACTTGTTGTTAGTAAATTGCTACTACGCTGCACGAGAAAGCAAAGGTTTTACTTAACATAGAAAATACATTCCTTTCCTATGTTATTTTAAGGAAATATCCACCATTTAAATGCGTGGCAGTATCCACATTACCAAATGGAAATAGGTTTCTTTTATTTCCTTTGGGAATGCCTCAGTAATGTTAAGCTTGCGAGCGTAGCCTTACGCTTCAATAGAATTGAAAAAGCCGCGTCAGCCGCGTTTTTAACAGATTCAAAAGAGAAGGCTCTGATTCTTTGAATTAGTCTATCTTTTTTTACTTATTATCTGTAACTAAAGGTTTTGTTACCTTAGGCTCTGTCTACCCCGTAAGGGATAAAGACGTGACATATGTATGTATGTATGTATCTGTAACTACGTAATAATAGATAGACGTACGGTAACTTTTGTACCATTTTTTAAGCGTAAATAAACATATAGATGTGTATTGATCACAGTTTTAAATGAGTCTTGGTTAAAACTACACTGACGAGCAAAAATCGGGTCACTTTTCATACAAAGTTAAGTAGGTACATATATGAAAAGCGACCCATTACTTTAGCTCGTGAGTATAATATTAGATTTAATCCCAGCGGGATATTATATGAATGCAATATACGTAATTCATAAAAAAAAATAGTCAGAAAAATATTTTTTATTACGGTTTTATACATACGTTAATTAATGTGCGTTTTTGACACAAAAATTCAGCAATATTTAGGTATACCTCAAAGGACGGCTTTCAAATTTTTGTTTTAATTACCAAGCGAGCTAATCCCAAAAATTAATGAATAGGTAATTCATATCAAAACGTGCTCTCGCCAAAGTTAATTTTACTAATGAAATTAGTCCAAAACAAGACACGGTCCCTGATCTTATTCTTGTGGTTACGATGGATATATGTAATACTTCAGCCTTGAAGTTTCCGCTCGGCGTCAGGGGCATACGAATAAAGTAAGATTTGTTTTTTTCTATCCAGCAGACGCGGCTTGGGAGCGTTTTATTTGGAAATTTTATGTGGGTAAAGTGCTTAGAAACTTTACCAAGTGGGCGCAAAGGAAGTAAGTAATTCAATGAGTTTTAAAAATAATACTTTATTTCAGTAAGCACATACCTAAAAATAGCTCATTTTTGTGAGCTGCATTGCTTATGATTAAGGCAATCCATACAACTAGATACGTGTACTTATTTAAAAGTGTTCTAGTTTAATGCGCTTGTTCGCTTAAATAAATTTAACTTTTCCATTTATTTTCTTATCAAAAACTTTGTTTTAACACAAAGATAAATATACCTGAACGTTTTTTTACGGTCTAAATAACAGTTTATTTATTAAAACGGGTTTTATTTAAGTGCCGTTAAAATATTAATGTAAACATGCCATACTCTCATGTTCGTTGTGACAGTGTAGCGTCGCGAGCACTTTTTAATTATCACAGTTGAAGCTAATTAACAGCAAGGTTACTCAACAAACATGAATGCAGACAAACTACCTCTACCAAAACAATTTCAATCAAGCCTAATACCCAAATCTACTTAATAAGATTTAAACTTCTAATAGTTACTCGCCAGTCGTAAAAACCATTGAGCAAGATGCACTCGTAACTGTTTTTTTAATGCGACAAGAAAGCATTATCTGCAGCCAAAGTAGGTGGGAACAGATACTTTAAAGGCGTCAAACGGTGACATGGAAAACCTCGTATTGCTACGTTTAGTCCGCGTGTGTAGGTATTTAGAGGTCGTAGGCGCGACCGAGCCATAGCTCGTGAAAGTGACGCAAACGCTGCGTAGGCGCAGATGCACGCGAAGTAGAGCCCCCAGCTCTGCCTCGACGCTAATCCGATTAGCGTAGTCATACCTTAAGCTGTGTTCAACGTAAATTAAACCCATTTGAGCATGAAGACATTAATTTAGACTGCCACCCAACTAAATCGTTACGCCAAGATAACTTAAAATAATAGGGTAAACTACTGCAGATATGTATTATCTTACATATTCCTTTTTTAGCGCGGCGTGTGGTGAGTAATGACGTGCGTTTTAATAATAAAGACTCGGTAAAGAGAGGCGTCTAAAGGTGATATGTCTTCCATGCACCATAATTATCTTAAGATGATATAAACGTGCCGTGACATCTTAATTCTTACTCGCGTGGCAGTCCGCCTATAATTTGTCACTATAATGGAATGCCCTTCGAATAATAAATAGGTAATCAATACCCTATCGTGAAATACTTAAGAGCCGAAACAGTGATCGCATCTTTTTCTTCTAGGTTGATAATTGATTACTTTTAAAGTGAATTGGAGTTTCCATGAGAACATGCTAGTTATGTAGTTGAATCGTAGTAAATGATTTATGTAGTTGTATGAAATAACTTACTTGTTCCCTTGTAAAAGCATTAGCTGGAGTGGCCGGAGCGCTAACTGCCCGTGTCTGAAACAATAAATAGGAGTTTTATATTAACTTTATCCAGACCAATTTAGTTTCAAAAAGTGCTCAAACTTCTAATATTATTGCGTGTGATATAATAAAGTTGCAGAAAAAAATCCTTGATTGAATTCTCGCAAGGTCGTAGACTGTCATTAAAATGAAATCAAAAGTCGGTTGTAATTTGATCTTAAAGTTTTTTGTTGTTGCTGCGTCGGAGCTTTGATCAAACAGAAGATGTATTTAATTTCATAAAGAAAGAGAATAGCATGCAATGAAGGGAAACGAATCAAAGCCTCGTGTTTGAAAACAAAATCACAGTTTAGGTTCAAAAGTTTGATTATTCCAGCGACTTCGTCTGCAAAGAATTCGTTTATCGCTATCCTGCGGGAACTACGCAATTTTCCGGAATAAAAAGTAGCCTATGTGCTATTCCAGACTTTTCTCTATCTTTGTGCCGAATTTCATCCAGATCCGTTGGGCCGTTCTGGCGTGATTGAATAACAAATAAACATCCATCGCATCCATCCATCTATCCATCCATCCATACTTTCGCATTTATAATATTAGTTAGATTGGTTATCGAACGGCGTAATTTTTTTATAACAACGATTTTTTTATTTGGGTTTGTAACAACTTTAAAATGGTCAAATTCTATATCATGTTATAGGTAATAGGTAATCAAAGTATGTACAGGGTCGTAATCCTCGTCTAATTGTAAGTGAGTCAAGAGAACCGCTCAGCCTATCGCGATCGGATGGACGCGTCACCCCACAAAGCTGATAAATGAGAGAACGAGGTGGGGCTTAAGTGATTACTGCAGTTTAAGGTCGGGTTATGGCGCCCTGTGCTCTAAACTTGATTACAGGGGCATTGTTATTTATAAACGCTTATTAACTAAATGAGTTGAGCTAAAAGATTCAGGTGCCAGTTTAAAAAAAATAGCACTTGTCTGTGAACCATTTGAAAATGTTCTATTTTTTTAATGAACCGTTGTTAAAATGGTAACAGAATGGAACGAACATCATCCAGTGTACAGTAAAGAGATGACAGAGCACATTAAGGTGCGCATATTTTGAATATTAGCACTGGTAGAAAACTTTCCTAAATTGGTTCGGGTGCTTATGCTGGGAACTGTTGTAAGATGCTAACTGTACAGCCAAATAAAAATAAGGGTTGAAGTTTAATGTTATAGTAAAGTATTATTACAGCAGTTTATCACACGAACACACCAAATGATTTCTCCGTGATGTATTGGTGGCGCTCAAGGATCGTGAGCGAGAATAAGCTTTCGTGTAGCTCCGTTGCAGATGGAACGCGGCCCGCCAGAGCGCGAACGCCAGCCGATGCAGCGCACGCGCAACGTCCGCGCCCGGACCCGCGCCCGCGCTCTTCTCGCCGCTGCATCGCAAACGACGCATCTTCATCTAACACTGCTTCCCATGTCTCCACATTTACAATACTTCAAAAGTTCATTGACCGTTTCTCTGATTACGAATTGGCATCGACAAAGTTTCTCGCATTGTAAAAGTTGTTGATTCGTTTAACTTCATCCTGAATGCTAATTACTGAGCTAATTTAACGTATGAACCGTGAATAACCAAAACAATCGGAGTTTGTTACCGCTTCCTCATAAACAAAAGATCTAAATCATTCCGCAGCAGAAACATAAACAATGAGCACACTCAGAGCCGGAGACCGCAGGAACGTATGGTGTGTAGAGATTAGGGTTGTATCCCACTACTTACATAGTTATGTTAGGGGCCGTTTATTAAATTGTTTTAACATTTTCGAACCTACTACATTTTTTAGGATAAAAAATAGTGTTAAAAAATCGCACAGTCAAATCGTTATTAGTAAGTAAGTAAGTAATGCTTTATTGCAATGTTTTATTAGCATTAAAACGACTCTATTATTTTTTTATTTATCCAGCTTTACTAGGTAAACGTCAAATAGAACTGGCGATTGAATTTTTTTTAATGTTTTCCACTGAGTAAACAATTTCTAAACTAAGAAAGCAGCCAGCCCTGGTAAAAATTGGTGGAGTAGTAGCCGCCGGGGGCATGCGCCCCTGCACTGCGACACCCACGCGTGCATTACACACGACTGCATTTACTTCCTGACTTTATCCCGTATTCAATTTTATTGAATAGCTCCCGTGTTATTCAATAAGGTTCAGATATTTTAAATGAAAATTGTTTGCATACACTTTTTGATTTGACAGTGTAAATTTGAACTGTTTATAATTTATAAGAAACGATAAGTAATTTATTGAGAATCAGCTTAAATACTAACGCATTGGCACAATATAAAGCATTAAAATATTGACTCCACGGCAAAAACATACAGTCGAGATCTAAAAAGTCTAAACGCTTTTGAGCTTTTCCACTGGTCAGTCAATTGTTTTATGTTCTGTTCTATCCTATGGTTCTGTCTAAATGTGAAGGTATTTCCATGTATAGAAATACTGACAATGCTTTCACAAGTAACAAGGGCTTACAAGATTGACAAGGTAAAGCTGATTTGCTGAGCTAGATCGCAGATTTGAACTCTCATTTATTAGTACAAAAGCATCTAGTTCCATCGAAAAGGAAATTTTATAAGTTAGTTCCTAGTACAAAAGACTCTTCTGTTCCTAAATTGATTCCCTATATTTTATGACGTCACGGTGCACTAATAGGGTGTAAACAGCGACACCGCATAACCCTGACCTTCCTCACGCACGCGGGGGTGAACGACCTCGGGGGTGCGCTTCGTCTAAATAAAAGATCGTCACATGTCGGAGAATGGCCACCGACTGCAGACGAGACGTCCATTTATTGCCATTCAGCGGTTTGTGTGCCGTCTTCGTTCATTTTCAATAGTTTCAGTAAGTGCTTCGGTCATGTGGGCGGAGTACCTACCTAAAGCGAACTTGTAAGTTTTTATCGTGTGGTAAAAAATGATCGTAAGACTAATGCGAAGTCATTTACCTATCTAATTTTCTGTTCTATCTATTCATATTAGCGCCTGATATGAAAGTAATAAATGCAGAGTAAATAATGTAATGTCGGTTATCTTGATAGTGTAATCCTCTCATAGAGACGGTATCTCGTTAGGAACACGCACTATCTCTGTGCAATTAACTTCACATTATAAGTACACTACAGTTGATCTAATAATTTTACACACTAATGTATGATTTTTCTTTCTCCTAAACCCGTACTTAATTTAAAAAAATAATCAATCAAACTCTGTTAGTTAACAATTCAATATTCACTTCAAAGAATTAAAAAATATATAGGTATTTTGTCAAACTCTCACTTGTCTTCTTAATTTTTTTCAGTGTTAAAAATAAGAGTTTTTTAAATAGTGTTTCACGGTGTGCGCGGAGGCGGCGCGCGGCGCGTCGCGAGATGCACTGACGGCGCGGCGCCGCAGCGTCCCGGCGCTCTCGCCGCGTCGGCGACGCTGCGTTGCCTAGCAACCACATCTGCGCTGGCTGGTGCGGCGACAGCCCGCAATACGTTCAAACAATCAAATTAACATATCCTATTTTGTCATTTGTCATTTCATTTAACTCTAACGGCAAAAAAATAATATCTTTGAATCTACTCGCAACGCCTACACGAAAAGTTTTATTAAAACCATGATAAAATAAAAGGTCTTGTTACCTTAAGCTCCGTCTACTCCGTAAGGGATAAAGACGTGATTTATGTATGTATAAAATAAATCTGACTTTTTGAGTGATCATAAAACAGCTATACTTGCTACTCCGCACCAAGCCACAGCCACAGCTATAGGTATATTGAGGTTTGATTATAGGAAGTGAATGTAAGGTATCGCGCGCTACTTATTATATATTTTGAAACTTAACGCAATTATGTGCCAAAAGATCTACCTAATTAAACGACATCACTTCACGGAGGTTCTTATTAGTAAACAAAAAACTTTAACTTTGCTACTCAGCAAGCTGAGATACCTATAATAAATAGCGCGTGATAGGTACCTTACATTCACTTCCTATAATCAAACCAGATTAGCAAATTTGATCGTATTTTAATATAAATAAAAAATCTGAAGGTTGGTAAACGTGTTTCTCAATACTTATTGCTACGGTAATTAATTAATTAAGTTGACGATCAGGCTTCCGTTAATTTTAAATAATCGACCAAATATAATAACTTATAACTGTACAAAATTTTATATAAGTAGAATTTCTTCTTTCTTTAATTCAAAACATGTTCGGTTTCCCACGGAACATGAAGCACAAATATTTACCTAATTAACTATATGTACATTCATCGTATTGCATAGCAAACAGCAAAGATGACGCATTGCATCTAAAACATTTTATTGACTATCCATAAAACCTATTTCGATTTATTCCACCTTATTTACTAAAGGAATTTAAAAGTTAGGGGTTCCCTTAACTGCCATAATGCTATATGAAGACACTTAGGAAGACCGTACTTAATTTTGAATAATATAACAAAGCAAACTAAATAATTTATTGTTTACTGTGAAGCTCGAATTTAATTTGATTATAAATGCACAGCTAACAGTAGACTACAACCAACCTAACTCACTTGAAACATTTGCAACTATAATCGATTGGATCTATAGAGAGTGATCCACACCAAGAACACCCGGGACGGGAGTAATCCGATGAGAAACTCGAATAAAAATAAAAATAAAAAGTAGGTGCGCATGAAACAGCATTCGCGTTCAAACGGAATTTATTTTTATTCCCGCGCTCGAATCACAGATGTGCGTTTAATGCACGCCGTTCGTCATTGACCGCGATATAGCTTCAGCGTTTTAGTACCTACTCGGCAATGCGTCAATATCAAAGCCTAGCAAAAATCGATTATGCCAAACAATCGACGGTTTACGCAAAACAACTTAAATTACACGTAACATTGACCGTTAATCACGACAGTAGTCTCCGAAGTATATAAATTGTCTTGACGTACATGTACGTGTATCCATAATATTCAGAATAATTCCTTTCTACTCCTCCACGATGTTACGCAACTATAGTAGTTTATTCTGTCTCATTCTTTTCATTCACGAATGCGAGCGGTGTGGGTCGGCGCAGGCGCAGCGCTGGCGGGCGGGACGCTTCCGTAAACAACGGCCACGCGCTGCCGCCGACGCGCCGACGCCAGACTGCGTCGTTACTGCAACTATAGGGACCGGTGCATCATGTGGTTCTCGCCATTTTACACTATCTAGTTATAACGGTCCTGCATAAAATAACTCTAATACCAAAACTTTAGAACTATAATTGTGCATGCGTATAGTTCTGCTGTGGTTGTCGTTTGGTACAACCCTCCTAAATATTTGTACGCCTAAAATGGCAAAAATTGGAGAAACTTATTTTATTATGTCACCTATATTGGTAACACCTAATACTTTTATCAAATAAATGATTGATTGATTGATTGAAAACGACGTTTTAAATATTTTTTATATGAAAAACATACTGAACTAGAAATCTTGCAGAAGATAATACGAGTTGAACGTTATCATATTCGATAATATTGATACTACGGGATTCACAAAATCACTCAAGTATTTCCTGTTGCATAGCATGTTAAATGAAATTTACTTACTCGCAAATTTATACCCCACTATTAAAAGCTGGAGCGGTTAGACGTACCTACAACGGATGCAATGATGATGTTTGATATGGACGCAGCTTTACTTTAACGACATACCTTTCTGAAAAATATTATCTTCCTGTGTTACACAAGCAAAAGCTACATTTAGACGATTGCCCGGTTTATATTCAGGATATATTAACCATAAACTGCTCTACGAGACTGCACTTTTTGTAGTCGGGAATGAATTAGGTACCTATAAGTTAACCTATAATAAAATATTAAGTACTTGTTATAAAATAAAAACAAAAGTAAAAAATAATGTAAAATCATATTCAATGAACACAAAATATTTACCTTGCTACTCCGCTACTTACGTGCAAGATAACCAAGCTTGTGCGAAATATATACGTTTTGCATGCAAGCCCTCCCACCAAGCCTTGCAAGCTTGGTTATCTTGCACGTAAGTAGCGGCGTAAGTAGCAAGGTAAATATTTTGTGTTCATTGAAATGGACCTCCGCAAAGTAACGCCTGATTCAATAAAATATTTAAAATCATATTTTTTTCTTATTATCTATGTGCTCGATGAAAGTATGGCCAGAGTCCGAACACTCCGTGTCGTCAACCCACGCGATCCATTTCTCGTGAAACAGTAGTAACCCCTGGCTCGACCTACACGGCTCACGTTGTTTACTTCGGCGATGTGCTTCCTGCTACACCGACGTGGTTCTCACGGCTCCTGTCAACCGTACAAAGTTAAGGGCCAACTCGTGCATGCCAATCACGTGCAAATAATTTCGCCGCCGGCCCTAAAGTTGCGAAATATGGCAGTGCTTTTCCAGAAACAAAGAACACTTATTGGGAGAATTATGGGCTCGTACACACTAATCTTCTGGTTGGACTGATACCTAATTTGGAAATGCCTAAACAAATTATTCAACCTTACAATTAAATAGAAATTTAACACGCAGATATGCTTCGTTTCTGATTCAGGAGTTTCGTTCGAGCTCTCCTTGAAAGTGAACTATGGATATTGGTTTGAATGAAACATGTCGGACATACCTCGACTATAAATACGGGAGTGACTCGAATTCGCAATTTAATAATAGTCTGTCTCTTGCTAGATTTTACATCAAGATAATGATTGTTGAAAAAAATAATTTCTAATTTCACCACCAGACATGGGTAGGTACCTACACCTACGGCCGCGCGGCCTTTCTACGACATAGTCATGGGAAAACTCGTCTATGCGGGCGGCGCCGCAGGCGAAAACTAGTTTATTGTAATAATTATCGCGCAGCCCACCCCACGCTTTACTGAATAGTTGCACGATAAACATATTGTTATGTAAAAGCATAGTTTTTTCCTATTATGCGTAGGTACACATACTTTTCTAGAAAGTAAAAAATAGATTTCAATCGGTTTGATACTTACTTTATTTAACTTCACTTTAACAAATCTGCTGGCGCTATCTTCATGCCATAGTACCTATGTACAGTCGAGGGCATAACTATCGATACAACCATCATGTCAAATAATTATACAGGGTGTATCAGATAGCCCCTAACAATAATTAACTGGGGTATATAACCATAGCTACAGAAGCTAAAAAATATATTTAAAAAAAATTGGAGTAATTTTTTATTTATATTTTCTATAGGAATGGTAGTATTAACTGTAATAATTCTTATAGAAAACATAAAAAAAAAATTACTCCAATTTTTTTTTAAATAATTTTTTTAGCTTCTATAGCTATGGTTATATACCCCAGTTGATTATTGTTAGGGGCTATCTGATACACCCTGTATATGTGTCACCGACCTGATTGTTTGGGGTATAAAGGAGTATCGATGTTTTTGGCCTCTTGGTAACGTAACGTATACATATATTTTTTCCCTTGACTGTACCTACTTATAGATATAATGAAGTTAAATTGTGAAAATGTGTCTATTCTGATAACATATTTATTAAAAGATATCTATGTAAGTATATACTTAGTTATCTACCAACTTAAAGAAAGTTAGGTTCCTACTTAACCTTCAACTTCAATTTAACGACTTTTTGATAAATTACCGAAACAAGAACCCTACGTTCGAAAGCTTACTCATGCAGGTGGAAAAGTAAATATTCAGTTTGAGAGAAACGAAAGCAAGCGTAACGTCCAGCAACGACTCTTGCCCAAATATTTACACCGTGACTTCATATTTACGTTACGATTCTAAGAAATAGACTTCCTGGTTATTTTATCATGCTTTAAATTCATTAAAGCATTTACTTCTAAACCATGCTGCATTAATTTTTAACAGAAACAAACACCATAGAATTTACCAAAACAGATAGATGTTTTTATTTAATAAAACTATTTTACGAAAGTTACTCGACCGTAAACCGTTGCTCACTAAGAGCTTGTACGTCAACGTTATTAATCCCGCAAAATTTATTAAAGACCTTGATTAGATTCCCATCGATAATCTCGTAATTAAAATGAATTGCTTTTGTCCATAATCGGCTGTCAAAGAGACCGCGCGGGGTCGGGTGTTTCGTTAGATAACTGATTGGTCGATCGCGAACTCTCTCACGATGCCGCTGCGATACCGCGCGGACCCCGCGGCCCGCGGCGCGGCGTCCTACCACAGGGATACAGGGAAATATTATAGTGGTAGCGAGATAGCGCT
The DNA here is from genome assembly GCA_963854515.1 of Pandemis heparana. NCBI lineage: Eukaryota > Metazoa > Arthropoda > Insecta > Lepidoptera > Tortricidae > Pandemis > Pandemis heparana. The sequence continues at coordinate 10,115,836 of OY978008.1, read as the reverse complement.
AAAGATGTGAAAGCCTGGGTATCATAAATAATTACATGGACCTGATAAATATAGTTTGCCGCATTCCTGACTTCCTTTTACCTATTTGCTAATTAACGAACGACCGCCCGTAACTTAAGGTACCTACTACTATTTATCACCTGGACAGTCTTTGATTAGAGAAATACTGTTAAAATCAAATTGAAGTAATAACCTAAGTAATGAGCATAGCAAAACTGTTTCCTGCAGTTGTAAAAATAAGTGGGTTTGCGGATCTTACCAATAAATTTGCACATCTGCATTTTTTTCTACGTTATACATTATACGTAGGTTCAAGGTAATTACAATCATGATATGATTAAGTTGTAGATAGATACAGAACAACGGTCTATTTCAAAAATTGAATCTTCCATAATTTTATGTTAACGATAGTAAAACGGATCAAATTACTAACCAGCAGCCCAATCACATGCCATTCCTGTTGTTTTGATTGCGGCGACGCGACGGTCGCTATCGCGCCATCGACGCTAGGGCCGCCTTCTCCATTGTTTAAGTGTCGAATTTTATTTATGGCGACGGCTGCCATGCTTTGGCCTATTGCACCGACACCTGATGCCCGATGGCTATCTCCCGTCAACGGCGGGTGGTCGCGTCTCTCTCTATCTATCATATCAAATACATCAAAAGGCTCAGCTAAAAATGAGGAATAATGCTTTGTATAAATATAAAAATAAGCCGAAAATCAAACTTTATTCTATTTTGGTGGTGTTTTGAGCATTCAACATTGGAAAATGTATTGAGTTTGACTCGACTTGTTAATCATTTTGTAATGAACTATTTAATGTACTTACACAGCAGCATACCTGAGATAAAGAACATAAAACACAAAAATATGTTCCTTTGTTGTAGAACTTGTAGACCAGATCAAATGACATCATTTTAGCAAATTAACCTCGCGTACATTCCAGACTAGTGACATAATAACGTAAATATGCATCATACAATTTATGCTGCCAAATATACTAAAGGTTATTACCACAGGTTTCTATTTACTAACAGTGTTTGACCTCTCACGCTTGACACAAGACGAACATAAAAGCATTTAAATTCCTTAAACTCTCCGAGCGTTCTTGTGCTGAATAAACAAATATTGTTGTTAACCGACGTAATTTGCAAGGCGCCGCATACGAATAGATCTTAGATCACGCATTCGCCTTGAGATTTCCATTACGTAACCAATTCTGGTTAAGTATAATTCTATAAGATAGGTACACCGATTTATTTAAACCTCAAATAGCCGTTTTACTTGTTTCTACGAACCAGACTATTTCTTTTGCTCTGGGCATTCAAGCGAGACGCTTGCTAAAAAACAAATTAAAAAGGTCTCAAGATATCGTACCACTATCTACACGACTGCCGTACCTCGCTGTTCTAAATTATTCAGTTTGGAGGCTTCAGGAGCTAAACCACGGCCTCATCTGCGTATCCTTTTCTCTGAACGCATGCATTATTCATGACTCCAGTGTGATTTCCTTTCTCGATTTAATTTAGCGTTATAAATAAAGTTTTTCGATTGGCGCCATACACTATGCTTTTGACATTTTATTAAAGAGAACAAAAATCGTCAATTGAACCACCAGCCGCAGAAACTTTACTTTAGTGATTTTGTTATCAAACTTAAGTTAAGCTACAAAAGACTAGATATTCCCCTCAGAGTGACCTAGTTACGTAAGTACAGCAACGTTCTGGAACTTCGGTGTGCGACACGAGCATTAGCCGGTCGGAAGGAAGCCCCGTCGAGTCCGTCCATCAATTACCAATGGCACAATTACTCCATTACAGTCCAGTGGAGTGCCATTAGAGGGTTGACTGTCAATGATCACACTCCGGAAAATGTCGTTACGATTTTTCTAAATGCTTTTACTACTATTATTATTACCTATTACTTATTTATTGTGCATCATTCAGTTAATATATTAAACGTGGCATGTTAGCTGGTCTCGGCGTCCTTAACGCCGAGGTTATCTTTATGTGTACTCGAGAAGATATAATTGATATAAATTGCTTACATTAAAGACACTTAAGATTTTCCAACGCGGGGTACGTATTGGTGACGTATAATATTAAATTAACAAATGACTCCTCGTTTATTTTTAAAGATCGTATAGTGTAATGTTTGCTATTTCATTTTTAATGCGCATGCAACTGGAATTCCAGTTTGTGGCTGGAATAGAACAGTGAAATTTTCAACTCAAACACGAAACATGGGTCGCGTGGGCGCCAGCGACCGCTCAGATTTGAAACAAATGGCCATGCTCTATGGTCCCTGGAGCAACTTCACGATAAATGGCCGTTGTATTAGATCTGCTTAATGTCATGCTGACGACCCTCTTCACATTTTCATTTATTATATTACGTAAACACACAAACAGGAATTTGACTATGATTTAAATCAAACTTCACCTGAAAATGGTGTTGTGTAGTGAAGCCAGCCGAATGTCAAAACAGTAACATTTTCCCGGGGTCGAGTCAGTGACAAGTCGAGGTGGTCCCGGGCACTAACCCTGACTTTACGATCAACTCGCGCGAGCTAGCACAAAGGTACATTAGCTAAACAACAGGAACTCTAAGCTCGCGGGTACGCCTCTAACGCCCGACTTCTCGTATTCCATTTTATAGAAAGGAGAACATTAAGCAAATGGATTACAGACAGAGCATTAAAGCATATGATTTCTGTGAAAAATGAACGGTATTTTAATTTTCCAATAAAATGTCGGGTTATCCAACAAGTGGAATTCGTTTAACTCAAAACGGCGACCACACAGGCCTAGATGGCTAAAGTTCTAAACCTCTTCTTGAAAGACTGGTCATTCATGCATGAGTAGTGGAAGTGCTAGGGAGAGGCTTTTGCTTAGCATTGGGACACAACACAATAGGCTTATAAAATATACCATATTATAAGTTTAGAACATAACTTTACTTGATTTTAAACTTAATCGAATTTTAAAGACGTAGAATACAGTTACAAAACCTGTATTCGGCATGACTTAAGTGACGACTTAATTATGATCGTTAATTTAAGTAATATGTTTATAATTTATTAGATTAGGTAGCTTATAGATTTGAAAAAATAATAATTTTAGACGTATACTAGCCTTAACTGCACAATATTCCAGGATGAAACTATTCTATGTCAATTTTATCAAGAACGGTTGAGTAGTTACCTAACAAATAAACAAACTCACATTCGCATTTATAATACCTATTTTAAGTTAGGAAGTTAGGATTTAGGCCCTGTTTTTCCACTCTCTAATAAGTTTCTTGGTATCAAATCTTGACAAAGTGTGGCGGTAGCATAAGATATGTGACAATTTATGATATTAGGAATTTAACAGAGTGGTGAAACAGGAAACGTTAGCGTACCGTCAATATATTTTTAAGTAGATAAATAACGATTGATTCTCAAGATGCTATACGAAAGGTTCACACTGTCCAAAGGGCAACACGAACAAGTATTATGAGTATCTATATAGATATGTCACCTCATACATATTAAGTTAGACATAATGAGCAGTCACTTTTCGTAATGAGTTTTAAGCTGAAAATGTTTTAAATGCAGTTAGTAAAACTCACAGTAAAACTCTACATTTTGTGTGTGTGTGCCGAAAACCTTCTATAAAGACAGTAATTAGACTTGTTTTTTCACTGTACCTACTTATCAAATACAATACATTTTTACACGTCTTATTTATGCTGCTGGTGATATAAATACACTTTCATTCTTATCATGAAAATGCAACGAACCAAATAAAATTAGAACTGTAAATCTCTACGTAGAAGGTACATAATACCATAAGTTTGGACAGTTTCGTCTTTCAGTAAACAAAATGCTTATCAGACCCGCGGCATTAATAAGTGCAGGAAATATGTATGTATGTATGTATGTACTCTTTATTGCACATAAAAATTTTAAAATACAGAATTACAGAGAAAATAATACAAAGGCGAACTTATCCCTAAGAAGGGATCTCTTCCAGCTAACCTGAAATAACCTGTAGGTACCAGAGTATGCGCCAAACAGTAAAAATTAATAAAGCTTACAATTTGTTTTATCAATAGGTATGACGCTGTAAAGTGACACTATTTAAAGATAGGCGTATAAAAGGCATCAAAATATTCTGCATCATAAGACCCCCCTAACCTAAATTGATGCGGCAAATAATTTAACATTAATGCGACTGCAGATAATATCTACATCTAAAGATTTTTTGATGAAGACCACGGACAGGGAGGTCCCCTACACGATGGACCACCGACTCCCAGATCATGCGACGCAGAAGCTTTTTGCGGGAAGCCTACTGTCCCCGGCTTGGAAATACAATATGGGACATTGAAATAGTAATAAATAATGTTTTCTTACCGTAATAGTATCGTAAATGCCATTTTGTTCGGAGCGCAGCGTTACGGCGTCGGCGACGGCGGCGCGCTGCGGAGGCGGCGAGAGCGGCAGCGGGTCGCCCTCGCGCCGCCACATGCGGTGGATCTGCCAGCTGGTGTCCGAGAACCGAGCTCGGTCCTGCCGATAATGACATCCTATTAATAAAAATCCGTCTAGCTGCCGCAATCAGAGACATCATCTAACAAACTAATAAATAACTATAATAAATTTGAAACTCGTACACCAAAATGTAAAAACACATTTTTAACTACCTACCTTTTTTCAAATAGTAATATTGTGAGACATTTAACACTTAAATTATTTAAAAAATTGTCTTTCCATAGAACTGTCGTCACTAGGTAGGTGAAACAAAAGAAAATCGATGAATTCCTGTTTTTTTTTAACCAAAAATATAATGGCCAGTAATAAAAAAATAACAAAGACACTTTATTGGTGTCATCGTACTGTTAATTAACTAAATAGTCTAAATATGTCGCTTTATGATAAGAATTTACTTCCGTAACAGTTGAATAATTTAATATAAATAAATCACGATTAAAAATTTTGCAAATTTGAAACGACCCCATTTTAAGACGTAAAAGAAATAGGTAGATCTCTATAATATCTTCTAGATATCTTCATATAACATCTTTTAACTTAATTCGCAAAACTGAAGCGTCAAAGCGCTGAAAAAAATAAACGAATAATAAAACTTAATAAAAAGGACGTGTTTGTTATAGGCACCTATCAATTTCGAACTTTTTGGACAAAAAGGATTACTGGCCAGTAATAAAGACAGAGCATTTACAGAGCAAAAAAAAACATGTTTTTATCAACCGTGAACAAAGGCTGCGCGAGTGTCGTATGTTATGGTACCGACAAACTTTTTGGTTGTTTTTAATTCATTGTGTACCTATATATTCCATTCTATTTATTAAATCTAATCCCTTGGATCAAATAAAAATAATTGTGTTTGGTTTGAGTAGCGTTCTTAAAAAATTCGACAATTCGAATTCGATTTTAAGTAGACATCCATGCAAAAATGCGCTAATAATTAATTCCGTTCTATTCAGGAAACACTTTCGAACTCTATCGTAACTTGCATTAGTTTAAGGTCCTTAAGATTATGTTACTTGTTTCATTGGTCAACGACCATTAAAGTTGCTGATTTAATTCGAGTAAAAAGCAAAGACTATCATTAGACGTGCCATTAACCAGCCGAATGTACTCCAAGGCAATTCCAAAAGCCTTACTACATGTCAACAATAAGATCTTAGATCAGGGTCGGAATGAATACCATTATTTTGCTTCTATTCTGTGAAAATACTTTTTATGTTCTTTTAGTACGTACCTAACTGAGTTTACAGTTAAACTCTAACCAAATACCACTTTTAGTAACTTAACTTTGTCTAAAATAAGAACTTTTTTACATTATAGCTCAGACAGTGTAAAAAGTAAACATAGAGTTTTTTGTAACGATAAAATAAGGCCACTAAAACTACTCTACGTATAGACACACGAGGTGACGTGTAGTTTTACCTGTCGTCACTTTGTTGTTCTAAAAATGCTGTCTTTACTTTTTATTTGGTCTGAGCTTTTTTTTAGAATTTTACTTTTCAATTTTTGTATTTATTTTTATGGTTTACCCGTTATAAATTATATTTCTAAGCAATACTGAAACCTAGAACATAGAAAAATCCGAAAAGTAAAGCTATAGCCCAGAAAAATAAAAAGTAAAGCCGAAAAAAAGTATGAGCCTTAAAATAAAAAGTAAAGTGTTCTATATTTTAGGAAATGTTAGCTTACGAATTCTGTCTTTGATTTTTGTTCTATCTGAGCTTAAAATATTATAAAATGTTCCCAAGTCAAAGCTTTACAACTCAGAAAACGTTCAATCGTGCTCTCAGCAATGCTGTTTTTCAAAAATTTTGATGGAAAAGCCGTTATATAAACAGCTCTACAATTTGCAGTTTTAGTCACACCAGTATGTATCTGAGTTCAATGTGGGCTGCATTATCTTAGTTTGCATACCGATTAGTCTCTGGACTCGTTAGTTAAGGCAGTGGCATAGCCAGATCAGTAATGTATCCAAAGTAGGTTTCACTAGCATTCACGTCACGCGCTAGCCTGCTCAGATGGACTTCTTTGTAACACAAACGTTCTACACAGGATATTGGCTATAACTAAACGAAAAAGGCGCTAACGATATAGTTTTGAGACTAGGTAACCCCATGACATACTTCCTTACTACATTACTTTTCAAAAATTTGACAAGATCAGTTGCCATTTACATACATTCAGATAATGTTAATAAGTTACGGCAATAAGTAATAATGTTTTTACGCATTTGGGCAGAAAATGGCTCATTATCAGGCGTTCGTTTGCTGACGTTCAGACAAAGCATTCAAATTCAGCGATCTCGTTAACTGTTATCTTGTAAATAAAGCGTCGTTTTGTAACCCGCAACGGAATTACTGGTATACACGTTACGAGTTTCAAAATCTCTGCTCTACATTGTGTGAAAATAGCACGGCGGATTAACGAGCAGGTAGATAAGATAATAAACATCCCACGTGGGCCGCAGCCTGCACTGTGCCGGTACATCGCCGATGATCGAGCGCACGCGTAGGCGCATGCATGCACTTAACATTTCGTTACTACTTTCGACACGTATCGGCGAGATAAGCCACCTCGAGGAATTAATAAAGTTATCCACGCCTCCAGCCGACCGCACCACGTTCTTTGATACGGCAAATTGGATTTGTTACAGCGTTAGAAGCGAACGACAATCTTGACTATCGTAGCGAGCGCGACGTTTTTGTGGATGCTATTATACTTAACTATTGTAAGTAAATTGGCATTGAGTTCATAAAAATGTTGAAATGTCTCCTATTTTTTATTTCGTTGAAGAATCATGACTTGGATGATAGCCAGATCTTGTCATAATAACGAGTAAGTATTAAATCGTGTGTTATTGTTATTATTAGTGTACGGGAAGTGGAATATAATTCATTAGGAAGCACTCAATCATTTCATAACAAGATGTTTCACACTTGTCAACCTGTCCATAATCGGTATGCATGTAGGAAGGTGAACACTTGAGCATACCGCATGCTTTCTTTTGTGGAGAAATCGTTAGTCTTGGTGAGAGTTAGAATTCTAAATATATCGCCATTACACGCTTAATTTGGCATGCAATTTGAAATCACCGCTGATTTTTGTGAATCACCAGAAAACAAATGTACATCGTGGTTACATTAAAATCTGAACGTTGTTTACTCACACGAAAACTTTAGCAGTCACCTGTGAAGATATGATAAAAATTATCTAGGAGTTATTTACTAGCATATCATAATTTTAGTCTTATCTACATTAAGCACCTCATACTCGAAGTTACGTTATTTTGCTATTTAAATTTTTTATACCAATTTAAAGTAAGATTTGCGCTGAAAATGACTAAGAAGTCAATCGTTTGCCTTGCGGTAAAAAACCTTGGTACCTTACCTACTTATATTAAGTAAGGGGGTCATAACCCGTCGCCGTAGTACAGTAAGTTACATTATTATGTATAATTTATTTTTAAAAACAAGACCGTTTCACAAGAAATTGAAGATGTAGGAGGGTGGAGTTAGATTTATATTTAGTCCGTCCTACTGCTAATTTATTTACCCTTGATGTTGCGCGGAACAAAACAACTCCAATAAACTCTAGTTAACGAGTTATACATATATCTTTGGCATATACGTACCTAACCTAGCAAATCTAATTGTTGGAATCGAGGATTGAATTCGTTTTTTTTATGTGAATAGGAAGGCAAACGAGCAAGTGGGTCACCTGATGGTAAGCGATCACCACTGCCCATAGACACCTCCGGGTTTGCGGAGGGATTGCAGATGCGTTGCCAACCTAGAGGACTTAGATGAAATGCCTCTTGTGCCCGTAATTTCCCTGGCTGTCTTACTCTCCACACCGGAACACAGCAGCGCAAGCACTGCTGCTTAGCGACAGGATTAGCGAGCAAGATGGTGGTAGCGATCCGGACGGACCTAGCACAAGGCCCTACCACCCGCCGCTTGATTATTTTAGGTTATCGATGCTGTCCATTTTACATTAGATATATCTATTTGTGTGTAACGGCCTTCGCTAAACATAATGTAAACCAACCAACTGACACGACGCAGAATCCTTAAAAGGTCGCATTTTCTATTTAACTCTATCCTTATTATGACGAGACGCCTTCACAAATGCTATAGAAATAAAGACATGAAAGTTGATAACAATGAGCCTTGTATAGTAAAATACTTAACAGAGTTTGTTTGCGAGCCTAGAACATGCCTAGGTAACGTGCGTCATGCTATAATTATACTTATAAGAGTGACATAAAATTATGTCGATATTATAATATATGAATGACATTTGTTTATTAACGTTTAACATTGACGATAGGTTTAGCATCTGCCTATTCTGAAAAACAATTTGCATCAGCGTAGTCCGTCATATTCATATTACACACAGGTCAAGTTTTTACCTTTAACATTTACATTTACTTACGTAGTGTGTTAAGGTGTGTTTTGTTTTATTTCAATACATATTTTATTTTGCACAACTACAGATAAGTTAATAGGTATTTGCCGGTTGGATTTCACAGTTAGGCAAACAACGCCATTCAGTTAGGTATACGACAGGAGGCTTCAACCTTCATCTCAATCAACACCCGACTAGTTGCTCGCCGATCAGCATACGTTACATGGTTACTGGACATGTTACGGGGAGCATAAATAACGGATGCCTGAAGTCGTAAATGATCGCGAAATGGAATTGCAAGTGGCTATTGGCTTAACTCGGCGGATCCTCCGCGCGGCCTCCGCAGCGTCGCGTCTCCGATAAGATAACCTTGCCTTTCAATTTACTTTGCAAAGTGCGCAGGGCGCCACGCTAGAAAAACTAACTGTAATAAAATGCTTATCAGTTCAATGTTGAAATAAGTAGGTGCTGCCCGCATACCGCGGCCAACTATGTACTACTACGATCGACTTCAAGACCTTTCCGATATCGTTATCAACAGAAAGAGCTTGTTGTGTTGAGCATAACTTTTCCATAAATACTAATCGAAACATACACTATTATGTTACCGCTGCCGTCTTCATTATAAATTAAGATTGATGAGGGACGAATTAATTTTAGAGACATGTGAGATAAGCAAGAAACATCGTTGACGCGTGCTTAAAAAAAACAAACAAGGGGTTAAAAAGATAGAGGATGGCGTATTGTCCCAAGGTGCGGGTCGAGTGGCCGGCTAGGTATACCTCGTTTTCAAAGGGATCATCTGAGCGGGAAACTCGTTTCTGTTTATCTCCGCTGAACGACAGCCTCCTCTTGAACAACTTCATCTTAAAGCCGTGGTTGCCTCGGGCGCTGCGCAAACGCCTCCCAGTTCAGACGATGAACCTCATTATACTACGGAGCCACTTTAAAGAATTTTGAAATTTAGAAACATCACTTTGATTTGAAATGCACGAAGTTCACACTTTTTTTTGCATGCAAAAAAATAGTAGACAAACTGGACACTTTAAATTTTAAACATGGCTAGTTAATGTCGATTCTTGATGGAACCGCGTAAACTGCCTTTTGTTTCCTCCTTTTACATTAGTGATAATGATAAGCACACGTGCGGCGGTGGCGGAGACGCATGCCGCGTGGGTGTCGGCGGTGTATGGCCGTGTGGCGCGCCGGGCGCGCACTGGCCGGCGCGGCGAGCCAGCCGCTGCGGCTCGGCGTCACCTCTCCGCTCCGCGTCACCTTCGCATTCACGCTTCAACAGGAACCGGGCGCTCCCGCCCTCCAATATTTTTGCACATTAATCAACTTCAACACCTACCCACTTTATTAGTTTTTTATCACCTACCGTAATTTGTAAAGGTAAATTACGAATTCATAATTTAAGAGCGCACATCCCTACTGAGCTGGCAACGTCGCATTTTTTGTGATTTTTTGCGATTATTTCACAGAAAATGAATGAAAGTTTCAAATGTTCGTCTGTAGTGGACTTCGTTTTTAGCGTATTAATGTGTCTAATGCAATAATTGACCGTGATGGACTTTTATTTTCTTATTAAACGAGATATAGTATTTTATCCCTTTTATACGAAAATAAAAGTCCATAACGATTAGTCACTGCATATTGGACACATTAATTCACTTAAAATGAAGTGCACTACAGACGCACATTTGAAACTTTCATTCAATTTCTGTGAAATAATCGCAAAAAATCACCAAAAATGCGACGTTGCCAGCTCAGTAGGGATGCACCCTCTTAATGCTTTAAGATTTAAGACTTAACATACCTGCCTCCTGCCTACACTAGGTACAGTGCAGTTTATTTCCCATTGGGTACTGAACATATAAATGCAATGATCCTTTTCCTTTCAAGACTTTTATATTTAGTTGCTAAAAAGAAATTCTTAGTGTGTATTTTACAACTGTTGTCATTTATAGGCACTTATCCCACCGCCGGCGAGTAGCGGCAAGCGAGTGTTTTTTAGTATGGAAATTTTGTCGCTTTTGTCGTTGGGCGACAAAAGTTCCGTACTAAAAAACACTCGCTTCTCGCTACTCGCCGGCGGTGGGACAAGTGCCATAAACAGAAACTGTTAGTATGGTACCGTAGGCCTAACTACGTTTTAAGTAATACGTACGTATATATGTGTCCACCAAACCAGTAAATAATGATAAATAACCCCCTAATCCTGTCACAATCCCTTACCTTAGTAATAAACAACAAATTAATTTACTTCTGCATTTAATTTTACCAATAAAGCAGTAGTTTGCGCAAACGAACTCTACATCCGAATGAATAAACGCAGCATCCGCTGTTTACATAAACAATGTTCTATAGTTGGACAAATCAAAGTCGACCTGCGTTTGACACATGTCAATTACCTCAGTGAAACGTGCTTTGAGTAATAACATTGATGTTTAGGGATTGAACACCCAGCTGCTGTTTATTATTCACTCTTTTGAGGTCGATAAAAAACAATATTAGATCGTTATATTAAACAATTTTGGCCAGGTTGCATTAGGAATAGGTAGTGTGCAATAAGTGAGCATATAGTGGTTTAAAAGATGGCATTAAATTTGTCATGAAAATGTTTGTTCTCTTTTATCCGTTTCTACTTTTTATAACGCTCTAATAAAAATGATTAAACAATATATGACGATAGTAGCAAAAATAACAAAATATATATGTACCAAACCGTTGTCTTTACATTGAGTATTATGTTAGGAATAAAGAAAAATATAAGAGCACGTATTTCGCCGGTGACAGCTCCCGGTAAGCTTAATCCTGAATGAACTCCTTAAGAACTGCTCTAATCAGATATAATAAGAAATTAAAGCCGCGGAGAAAGACATTTGCTTCCTCCTCCATATATGTAATAAATTGATGCATTATTTGCGTACCATAACACTATTTAAGGTAAGTATCATGAAATTGCAATGATTCATTTATAATCATTAATGAACAAGTGCGCCAACCTTACCCGAAGGTCTAACTGGACATTAATTTCAATGAGAATTTAATAGCACTAAACGAAGTTGATTTTAAACTAAGTGAGAAGTATTAGGCTGACCTTTGACAACTGATGTCGTGCGTATTTTTTAAAGATTACCTACATAAATATACACGTAAATACATTCTGGGCGAATGATAATGTTGTTACCTATCTCATACAAGAGTATTTTTAATATGTATGTATGTTCCAGCAAAATAAACTCATTTCATTTCGTTTCTTATTTTCAATTTATCCAGAGTTGTATTTTTAACAAACTGGGAAATGCGATGAATACGCTCTAAAGGTTAGTAGTAATGTTTGTATAAGAGCAGGAAGAGAGTACCATAGAGGTCGGAATGTAGCGCCGCAGAGTGGAATAATAGTTGATGTTTGAAGTGTCGTTAGCACTTTCTAAATCCTTGCTACGGCGTGCTAACACTCCGGCTACATGCCCGGCTCCGACTAAGCTTGCATGAGCGCTGTAATTCAATATGCCTGTTCAATAAACCTGTCGATGTGGATAAAAATGCAAGTGGCAGGTGATATTCTGTACCTATTAGAAACTTAACGCCTTTAAAGCAAGCAATATTATAATACAGATATTTAATAATAATAATAATATAGCCTTTTTATTCCGAATTCGCTACAATTTCAGTAAGTACATTGTTGTTGTTGTTGTTAATTGTCGCGTAATTCGACGTGCCTCATGGCATAGGCCAATACAGATATTTATTGGCATGCAAATAGGCAAAAACAACATATGAACGAGCAATACTATATCGGTAAAGTAAACAACGCGCATTAGTCAAGCAAGAATACAGCGGAACATTTGATCGTAATTTCTATCCGATTTTATATACGGGTTAATAGGTAGGGTGAATATAATGTAGAATAATGGTTGAAACGCGCCGAGTTTCCCAAGTGGTGTGAAAATTAAACCTTGGACGCGTGAGCCACGTCTGCCCGCCCGGCTCTCCGCCGTCTGCGGTCGTGCCACTTTCTTGTTCGCATCCCATAATCATAATCATAATGGGAAGTAATCTCAGCAATTTCCAGCTGCAAACAGCCCCTTATATCAGCCTTATCTCGCAGCTCGTACGTCCGATTTTCTTGAATGCCAAAAACGCAAAAGTTAAATGACCAAACCCTTTGTGGTTTACTCGATAATAATTATTATGAGCTCATTTAAATTACATTTTTGCCGCAATAATCGGAGAAACATTCCATTTTTGGCTCGGTTTTGAGGTGCAAATAGGCATCTTATATATAAGTACATTATGAAATTTAATTAGGAGCTGATACCGTCTTTTTAAATATGTACTTAAATTAACCAAGTATGGCTTAGTAACGGGCGGGGTTCGTTATACTGTTTATTGGTGTGACTTGCTTAAAAACGGGTTACTTGCTTATTTTAAAAATAGCGTGATACTATCAGCGCCCAAGCTTATTATGTAAAGCTCGTTATCCCATCTAGTTACTTACAGGATTTTGCAATTGCGTGAGTGTCTGCACCGGGCCAGGCTGCTCCGCCAGCTCCGCCGCGCCCGACACCTGCAACAATCAGTCCTCGTGCTCCATTAACTGGGTCAATTGCTACCGACGGGAAACAGGGACAACGAAAAAATATGCCTGTGTTCCCGCTGATTGCCAACTACGACTAACAATCGCGTTTTGCCGTCGTGAAAACGACTACTGTCGAGTTTACATAGAATGCCAAACGTAATGTAGCAAATAAACATATAAAATTGCACTTAAAGTTATCTTGTGACCACACGTCAAACAATACGTGATTATTTTAACTATAACCAGCTCTTAATGTAAAAATCAGACATCTAACCCCGAGATACTGTAACAAACCACATACGATACGCTTCAAAGCAACACCGTTCTGCCATAAATGTTAATGTTGAGGTTAAGATAGCGCTCCGGTAGGCGCAGTCAACATAAACGTAAAAAGTTCTGCAGATATATCAAATATGTAGGTGCTCAGTAGACAGAGCTAAAACGCGAAGCCGACCTTGCTCTACTATTCTCTATTCGCGACTCAGCCTTGCCAAATCTCTTCTACTATCAAACAACAAATTTATTGCGCTGAAAATGCTTCTATATATCACGCGCTCTTATAGGTAGGCAGTTTTAATTTTCAGTCATGTCACCTAGAGTTTGCATAATGCTAAAGCATAAGATTTTTGTTTTTAATTTCAGGGAAAGGTTTTTGTACAGTATCAACTTTTTAATTATTTTTTTCAACCTCTCATTTTAAAAGTAAGCTTTGTCGAGTGGGATCAAAGTGCAACTTTTCTGTTCAAAGTGTTTTTTGCAAATGCAATTTTTTGAAGTTGATAATTGTAATACCACGCCATTTTTATGCTGGTAGCTCTTTAGTTATATTCTTTTTCAGGTTTTTAATGTTCAGTGTGAAAAATTGTATGAGCCATTCGGGAGCAAAATTATTTTCATCTCGGACGTTAACAACTGAATCCCTCATTACGCACTTTATTGTGGAATCCTTCGCTTCATTCTGGATTCAATGCGGCCTCGCCGTAAATACATAATTTTGTTCCCTTGTGACATAAATAACTATTTAGGTGTAGATGCACTTTAAACTAGTTTGACTATACCTATGTGGTTTATTGCGAAAAAGTTCTATAGAGGATTATCAATTCGTTGATGTTTACTTTTGTACCCATTTTCTAAGAGAAAGTCATTGTTTACGAATGGCTATAAAATCAAGTGTATCAGTTTAAGCTCAAGTATTGGCAGTTCCGTGCGCAAATCAGTCCGGCCAGGGGCTACAATTTGTAGCTATTGTCTAACTATTATCGCGATATCTCCTCCATTTGTCACAACCGTGCCGTGCTCTATGGTATGCATAATAATACACGGTGAATACCTATGTGTACATACCTCCGAGGTTTCCCATTAAATATGATAGGTTCTCTCACTGACTTCGACCGTGTCCAGAAGCTTATTATAAGCTGTTAAAGTAATGTTAATGTTAGTTGTACGAAAGCTATAAAATCTTACAATAATTGCAGACACTTCTTATGTTGTAAACTCCTGTTAGGCTATAAACTTCTGTGTAATTTGAAAAGTTAATGCACGTAGTACGGACTAGAATACGATAAGTAAATGACCGGTTAAAAGGCAATCACTGCATCACTGCAAGATTTATAACTAACATTCTTCACAGATTCCACGGGAGAATTTCTAAAGGCATATTCAGAATAAATTACAGTATTCGCAGGTGCTCGGCCTAGTCCATAGTCGGTACGTCACGGACCGCCATTACTCGACGTCCGCTTCGTAGGTGAAACTTCTGGAAATTTATGCATATTGAAAAACACATTGTTTATGGTAAACAGTACCCTGGCGTACCGTATCGCGAATGCCGTTGTTGAACACCATTTTGTTTAAATGCAAATTACGGACTTGAATTTCAACTTTACCTTTTGAAATGTGGAATACGTGAATCCGGTTTCTTAAATTTTACTCGAAAATAATTGATAATGATATACATTTAATTATTTTTCTTAAATATTCTTGATGGTAAAAGGTTCTCGCCGATAATGACATAATGATAGGTGAAGTGGAGAAAACTTACGTTACACATCGTAATTTAAGAGTAAGCAAACGCGACGCAGGCGCAGATGAATACGGACGTATCAACCTGACGACACAATCTCAATAATGATAGTAGTTATTACAACAATAATACCTGCCACATAGAAATCATACATCATAAATCATTTTGTTCGCTTAATCACGATAAGTATGTAAATTTCGCTGTTACTAATGTTTAAAATAATAAGTGAAATAAATTAATGTTTCCATACACACATACATAAATCATGACAGGTAGACAGAGCCTAAGGTGACAAGTCCTAAAGGCCACGTTGCCTCTAAATATGATACTCAAGGAATATGTCTGCCAAATTTCAAGTCTTTTATGCTTTAGTGGTTTAGGCCATGCGTTCTCGTCAGTCAGTAGGTAAGTCACGACGTACCTAACTCTTTTATAGGTATAGAATAGATAAGAATAGATATAAGCAAAGGGAAGTCAACGATTCTGATATCTTACTAGTTGCTCAGAAGCGATTGTAGAAGATATCGCCAATAGCGAACTTATGAGATCCGATTATTAATTGGAACTTCGTCCAGCGAGGTGGAACACTACCGGTAATTGGGATTAGCTCCCTGCAGCGATAATTGCCAATTTAACTTATACCTTGATGGAAAAATTTCAAGAAAACTTTTGACCAAATATGGGATGGGACGTTGTACAGAGAAATTATAATTAGAAAAAAAAAAATATTCGGTTAATGCCTCGAGACGTGAATAGAACAAAACTGCTAATCTAAGTATTGTCTTAACTTCCAGTTGTGGCACGGTATATGTATAAGGAGATCTAACAACACAACTCTTTATTTGTGTAAAACCGGTACCTACTGCGCATTATGTGCGGTAGTATTCATAAAATTGCTGTTAATCGTTAATGCTTCAAATTGGTCAAGCTTATTTTTTTTCATACTTTAAATATGGTAACGTTGCTTTGTAATAAACCCGATTTTATTTTTTTTAAACAAGATTTCACGTTTTACGAAATTGAATAGTTTAAGGGAGGTTTATAAAGATTGATTTTAACTTACATACCAGTACCAGTAAAAAGGTAACAGACAGACAGGCAGAAAGAGTTACTTTCGCATTTATAACATTAGTAACTTACTTAGGGATAAGGTCTGGCTGCTGTCGCTTGCATGATGGAATTTGCCGATCTTTCAAAATTTATTGAAATTCATCGAATTTATTATTATTATTGTCTCTGATTTTGTCATTTTTGTAGTATTCAATTGATCTATATTAGGTATTTAATTTAATTTGATTTTATTTTTTATTTACTCTTGACGATTTCAATCAAAATTCTTCTAACTTGACTATGTATTATGATATAATTTTGTATTGAATGAATAAATAATCTAATCTAATCTAACCTAATTTACGTGGACGGGCAAAAGCTAATAGGTATATTTTTTATACTACTTATTTCTATTTTACGTAAAATAATCGAAAAATTGAGGCAACCGAACCGAGCCAAGATATCATTGTAAATGTATTACTGTATACATAATTTGTAATAGTTTTCTAATGAAAGTCAGCTGTCTAAATTCAAACGAGTGTTTCCACGAAACAGGCAAGTACAATTGAATATAATAATTGTACTTAAACTATGATAGTAACTAGCTCGCTAGCAACCGGCTGTAACTTATTGCTGGACATCTCTCAAGGGGCGTTCGGACATTTATAAATCGTGCCACTAATGACATTCACAGAAATGAGAAGCTATTCTGTATTCATTACGAAGAATAGCACTTTAACTAAGATAAGGTGTGAAGTAAATGAAACTAATCCGTAAGCTAGTAGAAAGTCAGTCGCATCATTAGGCACCTAACCCTCCATGGAAGTTCAAAACAACGATTCTTATTTAGGTACTGTTCCACTGAGCAAACATTTCTACTGAAAGAAACATTATGTATTTACGAAACTATCTACAAGATTCGAAGGTTTAAAATTGGTAGGTAATGTAAAATTGCTTAACTTAGTTCGTAACAGCTAGGGAGGGGTAACTCCACTATCTATACGTGTTACGTCGACTTCATTCTAAACTGCTGAAACTTTGGGCGGTTCTCATTTTTCTTCCCTCTGGTATAAACTCCCTATCGCTTTGCCTGCCGCCATACTTTAAGTTTCGAAACGCGTGAACACTTATTTTCTCCGCATAGTGAAGTTACTTTCGAGTTATAGCTTAACCAGGTCGATCGCAATAAAATGATACCGTATGGGTTATTATTCTACGAGTAACAATAGTAAATGGCAAGACGTGGAGAGCTCCATATGCCGCATTGCCGTTAAAGTAAACCTATTTGAGCTCCACCTCTCCTAGTCCCGCGAGGCGCGCGGCACACGGCACCGGCCCCATTTGAGTTGATCGACTGCAGACCCCCACTTACCAATGTTTATTAGGTCGATCAGGAAATCGCGAAGTTAATACCCACCAGTTTATTTTCATAGTTCTTGAATCTTTTACGGTGGCCGCGGTTACGCACGGCCTACCCCGAATTAGAACTCTATCGACGGGCGGCGAATCTAACACTCAATTACGTAAGTAGAACAAAACACAAGCATCGTCAAAATTTCTCGTTTACAAAATCAGTCAGTTGCTTATGCAATGACCGAAATTGTCACGACAGACAGCCATCGAATTAAATTGGTATGGTATAATATCGTACCTACTCAAATGACCGCAAAATGGTGAAAACATAGATGTAGCTTATGTTTACACATAGGTAATTAAGAAAGGCGTGTAATTTTCATTTCCGCCTCACTCTGGTGTCGTATCGTGCGAGTGGCAGTTAAGGCACAATTTGTAAGCATGTTGCTATTAATTAGGGGAACGGGTATTCCGCCGGCGGAGCCCCACACTTCGCGCTCACATTCGGACAATCCAATTTCAAAATGATCCGTTTGTGCATTCCTGCGCTTACCGACAAAGGATTTAGCTCAACCGTCAAAAAATTGTTGGAACAATGGTTTTAAAATATAAGTAGTGGTATTATCATAATATTCATAATAAGTGACGATCTAGGTACTTGAATCAATAATAACTGCATTACGTTTTTACATAAGCCGGTTGAGGACATATTGTGACAACTCATGACTGTTGTTATGTGTCGTATTTGGGTTAGTAAATTATATTTTTTTTCTTTCTTAACAAATTTTAAGACTTTTAAGATGATACCATAGAACACAATTTCCTTCAGTTAAACGCAAATAACGGTTTGGATTCGTGTTACAACGAACGGAAATGGTATAATGTTTTAATTCTTTGAAATTCGTTCCGACTTCGCTCAAAAAATATTTTCCCAGCTCACTCTCCCGTCTAATTGTATCTGACGCGTTCCCATTAATTTTAATGCTGGGTGGCTTCTTTTACCGTGCCATGAGAAAAACGTACTTTTGTAGCTTTTATATAGGTTAAGTGGTAATAACAACCACTTTAGGCAAAAAAATTTAATATGACTCTGATGTCAGATTTCAACAATAACAACAATTGCAACTGAGAAAGATGGCAGAAGAAAAATATTATATTATGTGTGTCTTATATCATACAGGTTCAAAGTGATAAAGTCTACGACAGAAGGTAAGAGGTTGAGTGGATAAGCGGGAATGGTAACGATAAATTGAAAATAAAACACAAGTCGTATTACATACGGCGAATAAGGTGCAATTGACAACATTTCATATTTCTGAGCCTATAATATTAATGGTTCTCTGTATTTTGTTTGAAAAGATGAACATGCTGACAGTTTAATTTTTTCGCTAGGGCTTATATTTAATTTATTATTAATTTATTAATTTGTGCTTATTCTAAAAGGGCGTAACTCCGATACTATCGCAGCATAGACACTTATCCTTTTGTCTTTTCTCTTTAAAAAAAACTGACGTCAATTTCAAATTGTCAATGTCAGGCCCTATTCTCCAATATTCGATTTTCGAGGTTCGCTTCGTGCTGTTTCGCTCATACTTATAGTCATTATCTTGAGAGTGAGAGAGAAGGTATGCAACGAACTTCGAAAACAGAATTTCAGAGTTGCCCCCCTTGTACTTTGAAGTTGTCAAAAATACAAAATTATGATCTCTTATTTTTTCTCGTGAAAAAAGCAAAGGCGTTTCACCTATCCTGTGGTAGTTTTGGTAAAATTAGGACATATTTTTAATTAATTTTTATTTTTTATAATAAGCGATATTAAAATTATATAAACATATTGCAGTGATCAGGAGGCAAAATGCTTTCGAACCATATATACATTTTCAGGTGTTATAAAAATGAAATGTTGTCAATTAGGAATCAATCGGCTTTATCCTGTTCCTATATTATTATCAATGTCATGATATTAGATCGATGTGATAGGAAAGCAAAGTCTACGCAACAAACATGATTCCGTCAAACGGATTTCTCGATCATCAACATCGGCTTACCAAATTAACGGTGTACCTTTGTGCTGTCACATATTCGTGTTAAGATTAAGATACCAGTAATATAAATACGCTGGTTTCATTCCGTTTTACCTCTTATCCATCTGGACGCCTTTGACCAAGTGCACGGCCACCGACAACAAGTTAATACCGTCGGTGAGATGACATCGGCTGTCCTTACAAATTAAAGTGTAAACTGACTGTAAACTGAGATACCGACTCGACGCGACCACGCAACCGTTGACTGTATTTTCGTGATAAACTGAAATCAGTTTACCTATTCGAAAAGCGCATCTACATTCCATTAGATATTTATTGTTATTTTTTAACAATAATAAATAAATAAATAACCCAGTCTATTAAAAAAACACATGAAAACTTTGTCAACGAGACAAACGAGACAAATGTACTGGTAAGTTAATATAGGCTTAACTAGCTTTTGGTTAGGTGTTATCATCATCCAACCGAATACCAATCTAAATAAAATTATCCAATGTTTTATTGAAAAAAAAAACGAATGTTGTTTAGAGATAAAAACAATTATGAAGCATTAATTTCTTACTTCACTTGCCTACTTGCCGCTGCCTGTCGCTATAAATCGTAAAGGGTTCGACGAAAATATTTCAAAAACAGAATGCGAAAAAAGTAACCCGTCTTCGTGCGCGAGAGCAGTTTTAACGGGTACTTAAGATTTATTTATTCTCCGGTCACACCTACTCTCCAACACATTGCTTATAATATACGGCTCTATGTCGATGTCGAGCTTTAGCCTGAGTATTTATTTACTGTAGGTAGGTACAAAGTTACAACACCAGCTGAAATTTATGGATTTCATTAAAAGGATGCGCCTAAACTGTTCTCCAAAACGAACAAAATTACAATAAACAATTAAGCTTTAATCATGTATGTTTCGCGTGTTATTTATTTTATGAAAGTCCTAAATTCAGCTCGTGGGAATATTATACAGAAGCTACCGGCAATTCCATTGTCATTTGCATTACATCTTTATACTACTCCGAGTTTAGCCACGCTCCGTTGCTTCGGTTAACGCAAGTTTTACGATCCCCATTTAGCGAGTTCAATTTCAGTAGATTGCCCGAAAATCAGGTAATCACGTTATTATATTCAGATTAGCGTCATTACCGTAAACAAACACATATACGTATTCTATGGCGAATCTTAACACAAGATGCTCTTCCTTTCTGTAGGTACTTATATACATAGGTATTTTATCGAAATCCAAAGCAATGTAAATATTTTTTATTAGTTATTATTTAAAGAGCTCGCAAAAAACATCGACGCGGCGTTCGAGCTTTACATAAGTAATACGCCGGAATGTGTTCAGTGTCAATCAGAAAACGTTTTCACTAACAAGAAATCGATTATCGAGCTTTTACAATTGGTGTCTCTGGCGTCGAAATCGTGATTTGATCGGACAAAAAATACCTATGCCTGTTGTAAAGTGATTAGTGCAAAGCGGACGTATTTACCTGTACGAACGTACAGAACATTTATTATTATAAAAAAGACGTTGAACATTCGAAAGGAATGTTTGTTTGCATTATACCTACGTCCGTTACGTTTTGTGGTTTACAAGATAAGTCGTCATTGTGTTTTCTCAATAGTGAGGTTTGCACTGATGGTAATACAGAATTAATGTTAAAATTTAACTCGTTTACGAATTAATAACGCTATGGATATCAGCGGAATCGGAATGAACTACTAGTTCAGTTCCGGGTCAATCGGCGCCGACTGATGTTTTATATCTATCGTAATAATTAAACTCATATTGATAGCATCAGATGCCGCACCGGTTATTAAAAGAATAGACTAAATTAGTACAGACCGAGCATAATTGCTTGCGCATCTATTTGGAATAAGTACCAGAGCTTTGCTTTTGATGCCTCTGTATAAAAACTACAATTTGTTTTTCTGAAAGCTGGAATAAAAAAAAAACATGTACCTACTACCTATGGAAATGTAAAAAAATATATAACTAAACTCTTAGGCAAGTATAGAAAATGTGATAAAAAGTCATGCCAAAATTAAAGATAAGTAAGTAAAGTTTTTTTTTTAAGTTTGGATAACTTTTACCTAATTAATTATTGAGCCTTGACGTTATCGAGATAATGTCTTCAAATTTTCAAGTTACCTACCGAAAATTATCAGAGACATTATTCTTGTTAATCTCTTCTTAGCCGAGTTACCGGCCATTACCTTAGCAACTTTGCAGACCCACAGAGAATTAACAAAGCAGGATTCACACATAATGACCGAGAGTAATCCCATTAATTCCAAGAGAATTTAACGAACCCCTGTGTTAACAATAATAAGCCGCAGAATTCTAATCTAGTCACACAATATTCGCAGATATATAATGAAAAATAATCAAACTAGAAATTCCTATTGTAGTGTAAGATATCAGAGCTCTATAGAAAGAAAAATAGAAAGAAAGAAAAGAAAATAAGTTTAATTTTTAATACGAGTTTTCCAAAATTTACCTACTTCTTAATATTTAACAGCAATATCTGTATGCCTACTTTAAATCACCTCATTGTTAGGGTATATAACCAATGTAACAATGAACTACTTACACAAATGAAAAGAAAGAAATCAAGTTACGTGTTATAAGGGAGATTATACTGTGGCAACCAACGATTTAGACTATTATTAAAAACCAATCAAATCGTTTATTAGTTCACGATCATGTCGGTACATCTACTTAATTTTAAACAGCGCTTTAGTGATAATTTGCATAATTATCTCACTCCATACATACCTGTTTATTTGCATTCTTACAATAATAACATCGCCGCATCCACGGCGTCATTGGACAAATAAAGCAGCACAATCAGCGAATACCACTGCAATGGTACCGTAAAGAATGCTGGCAGATATAAATAATATAAATAAACGCAGCCGTCTGTCCGATCTTTATGGATTTATCGCGCAAACGCTCATATCACTGTATTCTTCTTATTGATCTGAATGTTTTTCTTACGACTTGGACTTTTACTATTATCTTCGTGTCACTCGCACAAGAAAAGGAGAAATACTAATTACTAGTGACAAAAAAGGGCGGAGTTTGTCATTTTTTGTCCCTTAACGCGTGCCGGTTATTTCTTGTTCACTCGTAGCCATTTAAATCCAAACAAACTTTGAAGTTTCCCACGCGAGACTCAGGCGTTCGAAATATATAGGCATTTTTCGCGAGGAATTTTAAGCATTGTTGAGGAGACAGCCCTCTCGGCTGTAAAGGCACCTCTGTTAGAACACTTTCTCCCTCTCTTGACATGTCATAGAAGTCTTAGACCGTCGCACATAACATATCCGGGGTAAAATCATTAGAGAGGGTAACCGGTAAGAGGGAGAGGGTTCTATGGTTCCTTACGAAAACTTAGACGACCGTTGAACATGTATTTAACACATGAACATGACATGACAGTTCGTACAAAACTGTAAATTTAAACATGGATAAGACGTGCTTATTAGTGATTATGGCCATTGGCCAGTATTCGACTTCATACGAAGTAGTCTTACTTGAAACAGCTTAAGAAAATGTCGCTTTTATCGGTGGTACCGGTCGGACCCATCGTAATTTTATTGATCCTATTGATGTGGGATTTGGAAAAATTTCAACGAGTTCCGATTTTTTTATTCTAAGCTTCCCAAGTCAAGAAGCCAAGTCAGGGTTGTTGTCGTCATTAGTTGTGCAAAATTTTGGTTTTGTGAGCGTTTTCCACATTATACTCGTATTATAGCTTCGTAGGAGTCACTATCAATTTTCAGGGTCGTATTTCGACTTTTGATTATCAAATCCCATTTTTTTGCGATGGAAGAAAATGTAAAAATACTCACCTCAAAGATCAATAATAATAATGTATAGACTCTTTACTCTGTACGATAATGAACTGCCAATTTAGGTTTAGTTTATTAAGGAGGCACTTCGTGTTATACCGCTAAATATATCGTGAGCGTATGGTTTTATTACTTAATCCTTACTTAATCAACTAAAGTTGAAAAGAACCCTCTAAGGACTTTCATTATATTCGTACTTAGTCCGAGATAACTATGTAGTTCCGTCCTTTCTTGCTACTTGAACGCGACGTATAAAGACACCATAAACAAAAAACAGCACCTGTCAATACTAATCACATATGTCATCTGTCATTTCGCGCTGGAGCGCAATGGACACAAAAGATGTTTTTTCTTTCGGGAAAAATACTTTTTATTGTATCA
The DNA here is from genome assembly GCA_963854515.1 of Pandemis heparana. Classification (NCBI taxonomy): domain Eukaryota; kingdom Metazoa; phylum Arthropoda; class Insecta; order Lepidoptera; family Tortricidae; genus Pandemis; species Pandemis heparana. Next base: position 10,091,597 of record OY978008.1, on the reverse strand, counting down.
GTTATCGAAAATATTATATTGCACCATGCCAAAAAGAGAAATACTGCAATTAGAGAAAAGGCTGGATAGAGATAGGAAAAAGTACGACGCAATTTCTACAGAACATCGGCTTCTCCAAAGGGTAAGTGATTAGGATTAATATAATACAGGGGGTTTAGGCAAAGAAATATACATCTCTCTTCCTTATAATTATAAGTTCATTGCAACACGGGAAAGCTTTTCCCAAAAAATTAGTTACGAAGAGATGAGAACGTACGTACACTCCGTGGGAATGCTATGTACCTACACGTCTCACTGTATGGAGACTTGAGTATAATTAACTCTGTTTAAAAGCATTATCGTGTGACGATTTTGCTATCTATCCGTTGGATAGTATTGGGTCAAACCTTGACATGTTTGTCACGATCCTAACCTAAATTGTTTGGGATAAACAAATTTTTGTTTTGAAATTCAGGCTTGGTATTGTTACGTTCTAGTGGGTGGGTTCGTGATTGAAAAGCACTTTTAACACCGATGAAAAAGATTAGGATTTATTTATGAAATAAAACTTTACCTTAAAACACTCCCAAATTAACACTTTACTTATTTCACACTCAAATTCTTCCAGTCGCAGTTTCTCTCTTCAGATGTTCGCTTGTTGTCCTTCCAAAGTGAACTGAACTGCGCCGGCCGACACCGCGTTTAAATATGTGTGACCGCGGGTTCCCGAAGCTTCGATTGTCTCATAAATAACCCATGGAAAGATCGATAGGTACTACTACCTACTTCGGGATTATTCGGGAACCTTCTCGAATGTTCGACGTACTGCTATCCCTCTCTGGATCGTGTTGTCTCTGTCACACCCTTCTGGAATGTTCTCAGTATTGCTGTCTCACTCTAATCGTGCTATCTCTTTCACTCCTACGGGGAATATCGCCATATACCGAAGTATGCTTCAGGGGCCCATAAGGGGTCCTGAAAACGCCTGAAAACGGGTTTTCAGGTTATGGCGTCATCCGATAGAGGGTGGCCTGAAACGGACTGAAAACATGTTTCAGGCGCCTGAAAACGACGGCAACTTGGGTGAATTTTCGATAATCTAGTATGTGTTAGAGCACCTCCTGAAACGGCCTGAAACGGTATTACAGCCTGCTGAAAACGCCTCTAAGGCACAGAAAAACACGATCAAATATTTTAGCACCTGCCTAGCCCACCGGCGTAACACTACCCCCTCCTTAGACATGCTCGTCCCGAGCATCATTAGATCCATGGTACTTGGCCAACCGATCCACGTGGACAATCTTACTGGGGCTACGTGCGTTACGCTGTATACGGTACGTGACGTCGTTGATCCTTGTGTCTACTCTGTACGGCCCTTTCCAACTCGGTGACTTCCTTTTGCGACGCGTAGGGTTACGTAGCCACACCAACGATCCTTCCTCGAACCTTGTCTGGTTAGACCCCCGGTCCCTGTCGGCAGGCTGCTTGATCGCCGTCAGCTCGTCCATCAGCAGGTTGGAGACGCGCGTGTGCTGCTGCGTGTTGCTCCTCAGTTCTTGCAGCTTCTTCTCTAACGCTGCGGTCTTCTCTCTCTCCACTTTCAGCTCCTGCGCGTGCGCAGAGCCCGCCTCGTGCGCCATGAACTCCTGGAGCCGCGCGGCGCTCAGCTCGTTCTGCAACGCCGCCAGTTGCTTGCTCAGCTTACTCACAGTCTGCTTCAGGATCTCCACCTCCTCGCTAACAGGGTCGGTCCTCAACATCTTCACGCAGTCTTTATTCTCTTGTTTTGAACAAAGTCTTCTGGAGAAGGAATCTGCGTTTCCATGCAACTTCCCACTGTGATCTGAGTCTCGCCTCCAATGTCGTTTCGGGCAGCCAAATTGCATGTGTCCTCGTTCCCCGCAGTTGTAACATAGAGGCCCCGTATCCCGACGTGGAGCAATCGGCTCCCTGGCCGTAATTTCTGCTGGCCTCTCCGTTCGGTCTGACTCTCGTTGCCTCCAATATCGTTTCGGACAGCCGGATTGCATGTGTCCTCGTTCTCCGCAGTTGTAACACCGAGGCCCGGTATCACGACGTGGAGCAATGGGCTCCCTGGCCGTAATATCACGCACCCTTAAGGATCTCGCCGGGTCCTGGCGTACAGCTTCCACCTCGAGGGCATGAGCCAGTGCTTCCTTCAAGCTCCCATGGTGACCCAGCCGTACAGCAGCTCTCACTTCAAAGTCCCGAATCTCATCTATAAATGTCTGTACCAGCATTCCATCCATAAAGGAGGCTGAGGAGTCTTGGTACGCCTTCCGGACCAGTTTCTCTATTTCCAGGGCCCACTTTTGTAATGACTCGTTACGACCCTGAGTTCTGTCTTTCAGTTGAGCTCTGTAGACGTGCTCTAGATGACTGTCACCGAAGCGTGCCTCCAAAGCCTCAAGAAGACGGTCGTATGACTTATCCTTTCCTAATGCTTCCAAGACAGTGAGAGCTTCGTCCCGTAGCGCCAAACTCAGTGCCGTTTTGGCATAATCCTTGCTCCAGCCATTCGCTTCGGAAACCAATTCGAATTGGAGCTTGTATGCGGCCCACGAAGAGGTACCATCAAATGGAGGTACCTTTAATTTTTCTCCTCCTGTGGCTGGTGTACCTGATACGCTGGTGGTGCCGTTGGACACTTTAATCTCCAACTTCTGGAGGCGGTTCTCGTGGCCCTCTACTTTCTCATTAAGCCCATTGAGGCGCTTCCCGTGGTCTTCGACTTTAATGTCAACTGCCACAATCTTGTCCTGAACCTCAGCCATCTCCTTTTTCCATTCTGCAGCGGCGTCGTGTACTTCGCGAAGGAGCTTGTACTGGTCATCTTGAGCTTTCTTCTGACCTCGTAGCTCTTGCTGCAAAATTCTCGCTTGTTCCTCCTGCCTTCTTGCTTGTGCCTCTTGAGCTTCCTTCTGACCTCGTAGCTCTTGCTGCAGAATTCTCGCTTGTTCCTTTTGAGCTTCCTTCTGACCCTGAAGCTCTTGCTGCAGAATCCTCGCTTGTTCCTCCTGCCTTCTAGATTGCTCCTTCAGGAGGACCAGAATCGCGTTGACGTCGAACTCCGACTTCGGTGACTCCCCGGCGGTGCCCATAGAGTCCCCAGCTGCGGTGCGGCTTCGCGTCTGCATCCCCTCCTTCTCTTCTTCTCGCGGAGTAATCGGCATTTTCAATCCCACTTCTGACACCAAATGTTACGTTCTAGGGGTGGGTTCGTGAATGAAAAGCACTTTTAACACCGATGAAAAAGATTAGGATTTATTTATGAAATAAAACTTTACCTTAAAACACTCCCAAATTAACACTTTACTTATTTCACACTTAAATTCTTCCAGTCGCAGTTTCTCTCTTCAGATGTTCGCTTGTTGTCCTTCCAAAGTGAACTGAACTGCGCCGGCCGACACCGCGTTTAAATATGTGTGACCGCGGGTTCCCGAAGCTTCGATTGTCTCATAAATAACCCATGGAAAGATCGATAGGTACTACTACCTACTTCGGGATTATTCGGGAACCTTCTCGAATGTTCGACGTACTGCTATCCCTCTCTGGATCGTGTTGTCTCTGTCACACCCTTCTGGAATGTTCTCAGTATTGCTGTCTCACTCTAATCGTGCTATCTCTTTCACTCCTACGGGGAATTTCGCCATATACCGAAGTATGCTTCAGGGGCCCATAAGGGGTCCTGAAAACGCCTGAAAACGGGTTTTCAGGTTATGGCGTCATCCGATAGAGGGTGGCCTGAAACGGACTGAAAACATGTTTCAGGCGCCTGAAAACGACGGCAACTTGGGTGAATTTTCGATAATCTAGTATGTGTTAGAGCACCTCCTGAAACGGCCTGAAACGGTATTACAGCCTGCTGAAAACGCCTCTAAGGCACAGAAAAACACGATCAAATATTTTAGCACCTGCCTAGCCCACCGGCGTAACAGTATTTACTTTTTGCCTGCATATAATTCAGCTCAAATACCAGAGCTTGACCCAAAAACGGAACCTGTAGCATCAGAATTAGAAACTCAGATTACTTAATTAATAAGCAAATAAATAATTCTGATCAGTGACTCAGAAGAAATGACTGATATTTTGTCGGCACTAGGTGAGTCGAATACTGGTGAGAAACAGTATGGAGACAAGGTGCATGATCAGTTTTATAATACAATAAAGTATATCATTGTATATTGCCTGCCCAAGTAAATTAAAGAGAAACTTCTCGAGTCATTGCTGGTCCCTATCAACTGTAAACAGTTAGAAACGGGCTTGGCAAGTGTCAAGTTATTCACAACTTATCGAAGACTTTGACAGTCTGAATATCAATGCATATACCCATGCCTAATGCATAAATAACACATAAGAAATATTTAAGGTTACAATTTAATTCGGGTTATATAAATACAATTGCTTACCATTTGGCATAAGCACCGCACCATTCCATTTCACAAATTTGTTAAAGCCGGTGATAGGATATCTTAAGATAAGACGGCATTCGCTTACTGGTTTATGTCAATGATCTGATTTGTCTGGGCTCAACTTATGATGAATGTGTCAGTAATGAAAAAATTTTAAAAAAGACATTTACTATGTCTTGATTTTGTCATAAATGGGGAAAAGAGTAATTTTACTCCACTTAATATCAGAATTTTTTGGTTTCCAAATAGATTGTAAGGGTGACATTAGCCCATACAAATATAAAATGGGAAAGACTGCGGAGGATAATTTAGAATTATTTAAATTTAGATTACTGCTCAGTTAGGAACTAGGATGTTAGGTAGTTTAGTTTCAGTATGGATGACAACATCTTAGGGTGTGTAATGTTCGTCATAACAACGATTTTTGCAAGTTTTAATTTCTCATAACACAAATATCAGAATTTCAATCTCGAAATATTGAGATCATACAAAATCAATATACATTTAAACAAATTGCCGAATTTCTCAAATCATAATATCAAGTTGCATAAAATAATAATAATAATAATAATTAATTAATAATCATAACGGGTCCCCATGGGCCCGTGATCGGAAACCCGTACCAACAATAATAATAATAATAATTAAATAATAATAATAATAATAAATAATAATAATAATAATAAATAATAATAATAATGAAAAAAAAAAAAAAAAAAAAAAACGCTTCGCTCCCGCCTTAGCCTTCTGAACCTAACCTATCCAAATCGCTTCTGCTCCGAACCGTCTTGCTCGCTCGCTTCGCTCGCTCGCACAATGCAAATGTTTTATGCATTCGGCACCAGCCAAATTTAAATATGCGACAAGAGATAGTTCGCTTACTTATTAAACATATTTTGCATAATGTTATACCCTCTAATCATTGTTCTAAATGTCGTTATGGATTTTAACTATTATATTGAATAATCGAATATTCAAATGAATTTATTGCAATCGTTGTTATGACTAATGAATGTTATATTGCTTGAAGTTTATGCTCGGTAATAATATTATGATTTTTGAAAATAGTAAAATGAAATTATGCTAATGAAACGAAACTAGTATGATGATTGAACGGCACCCAATAATATCTAATGGTTTTGGGTATACAATAAATTTTGAAGCAGCAAAATTTAGGGCTTTGGAATGGTTGTGGGTAATTATGATAACATTATTACCATTGGCCAGAAGGCCAAAGAAGATCTCACATGGTGGAAGAATAATATTAGGACTAGGCCACATAAAGCAATATAATTTTGCTTTAGAGATTTTCCCAGATGCATCTTTAGTTGTTGGGGTACAGTATGTAATGGAAAGAGTGCTAAGGGAAGTTGGCCAATAGAAGAAAATAAAAATTACATTAATTATCTAGAGTTATTAGCGTTATATTTTGCTTTATGATGCCTTGCAGATGAGATTTTATTACGAATTGACAATACTACTGCCATTTCCTATATAAATAGGATGGGTTCTATTCAATTTCCACTGTTAAATAACCTTGCAAGACAAATTTGGAAATGAATCGAAGCAAGACATCTATGGATTCTTGCATCATATATTAATTCTAAAGATAACTCTCTGAGACAGATTATAAATCTCAGAGTTCAAATCAGGATATAAAATGGGAATTATCACAAGAAGTCTTTCAAACAATAGTTGACTCAATAGGGTATCTATCTATTGATCTGTTTGCTTCTCGTTTTAATGAAAAATGTGTTAAATACATTTCCTAGCACAGGGATCCATTTGCATGGAACATTGACGCCTTTACAGTCGAATGGAGGAGGTTATTTTAAACATTCTCTCCATTCATTAAGACCGATAGAACAACAGGAATATTAGTATTTCCAGTATGGCCCAACCAAGCCTGGTATCCATTGTTAAAATTTCTCATAGGCTCAGAAGTATGGTCACCACATCCCTTACATCTTCAACTTACCCTGGGGGCCTGTATATTATCAGGGAATCAATGAAGAGAAGAATGATACCTAATAGTATCTCTAGCCAAGAATAGCTTTAAGCAATATGATTCACGTTTAAGACAGTGGTGGCAATTCTGTAAAACTCATAATGAAGATGTAGTAAGCGTTGTTGTACCCAAGATTATATCATATTTAATGTTAGTATTTCAAGAAGAAGCCAAACTTTGAATTGCTAACGGTTAACTTGGTCTTTAATTTTAGATAGCCATAATTATAGATCTGATAATGACGATAGAATAAAACGCTGGTGTAGGGGAGTTTATAAACTACTCCCAGGTATACCTAATACTCAAGTAATCATAATCAAGTACCTGGGACCCAGCCACTGTTCTGTCTTACCTCAAATACTGGTATCTGTAGATTGCAAACTGTTGAATAAATATCTTTTGTTATTATTATTGTTATTATTATCCTTTAGAAACTTTAAATTTAAAAGAGCTCACTTTAAAGTCTATTGTTATTAGTTTTGACTACAGGACAGAGGGTCTAAATGCGGTCGCTAATTAATTACAGTAGATTAAATTAAATTATGACGAAGGCGTCGACATATTTTTATCAGATATCCAAAAAACCTCAGCTTCAAGACGGTTTATGAATAAATTATCTCTACCATGTTTCAGTAATAATCCAGACTTTTGCCCGGTATAGACCCTGTTAGAATATTTGAAAAAGAACTAATGACTTAAGACAGATAGTGACTGCATTAAATTATTTCTGACTGTAAAACTTCACAAACCAGCTTCAACACAAACAATAAGTAGATGGCTCAAATTAGTGATGAAAGACAGTAGTATTGATGTCAATAAGTTTTCTTCACATTCAATTAGGCACGCAGCATCGTCGCCAGCATACCGTACAGGTCTCACAACAGACAGTTTTTTAAAAGCTGTTGGGTGGTCTAGCAGGTGGTCTACCTTTGCGAGAAATTATAACAGACCTCTAATCATTGAGTGTAATGCACAAAATGTATTTGCCCAATCTGTGGCATTGCCTAATTATTCATTAAAATAATGTTAAGATTTTAAATTTAAATGTAGAATGTAAATTACCAAAGGCTGATTTTCTTAGGATTTCCTGTGGTTTTAAAATTATAAGAAGTAATGTTACTGATTTTTGTTGTTTTAAATAATTATGTTCATTTTGATTTATTATTAAGAAAATAAATACCTATCGAAATTTAATTTGGATGTTTATAAATATGTTTATTTTTGCTCTAAACATCTACATAGTTATCTCGGACTAAGTACGAATATAATGATAGGATTAAACGAACTTACCTGAAGTGAAGTTCGATCCTGATTATATGAAGTACTTAGTCCGAGATAAGGGAGCCTCCCGCCCTCCTCACGGATAGTCACTTTCTTACTATCCCCCTAGGCCTTATTATGACGACTCTAAACGTAATGACATATGTGATTAGTATTGACAGGTGCTGTTTTTTGTTTATGGTGTCTTTATACGTCGCGTTCAAGTAGCAAGAAAGGACGGAACTACATAGTTATCTCGGATCTTCATATAATCAGGATCGAACTTCACTTCAGGTAAGTTCGTTTAATCCTATCAATATACTCAATTCTAAAAGGATTTAGAAACGATGCTTTTAATACTTTCTCGTTCGCCTTCGCGCAGATTAATTGACCCCGCGTCTCGCCGAATTCCCCAACAAGCGAAACGACCTTGCATTGTTACCGTTCCTGGCTCTCCGTTTGGCATGAATAAGTAAGCGTATTAACTCGATAAAAGATTGGACAGATCTCGATATTTATTGTCAGCCATTAACAATTATTATCAATAACAAATAACAAACAATGATAAAAAAATACGCACACACGAGCTGTACACATTCACGAAAGTCAGTCGCATTATCATGTCAAATACGATAAAGTTAACGGGTTCGGTAGTGTTTTAATATTGAATACCTAAGTAATAAATTATTTTTGATAGAGTATATACCCTAGCGCAATTGCATTAGCATAAATAGAATAACGAGGTGTAATAAAAGCACCGTATGGTAAGGTCTAAGGTTTCAAGTAAGTGCTCAACAGATAGCTGTAAAGTGGAGCTTGTAGCATATGCATGCCTCCGCGTCCCCGGACCGGTCGACACCGTAGTTAATCTCCGGCTTGCGAAGGCAACGTACCCGGAAACTGGGTGACATTTAAGATATCGACCGCCCCACCGGAACAGATCGCACCCCGATCCGATGCCATTCGCGTTACTGATCAGCTTGTCTAATAGGCCGCGAACAGCGTAATCGTTATCGATCATCTTAGAACAGGGACATAACACACTTTAGGGGCGACACCTGACGAGACCTCTTGCAGATTGGTTCTTATACATATAGGTAATTAGGCACTAAGCCACTTTTGGAATTCTTATTAGTTCACAGCATTTTTATACCCATTTTTATATTCAAGTATATACTATACTCAGTACCTAGGTATCAAAAGGTGTGATATGGCTACTACTGCATTTATAGGGCTTATTGATTTTAGAAATAATATTGCACGAAGTAAGTTATTGGAATGAGTAGTTCAGTTTCAAGATCTACCGGCCTGCGGTGCGCAGTCGCATAAATAAGGGGCTCATGCTGACACGCCACGCCAAGTCTTAAAGTGATGCCGGAACAACAGACTTTCATTTCTGCCGCTTACTGAGGAAAGGTGACTGCTTAATGAGTAGCGTAAACGGTTTTGCTGAGACCAAAAAACACCTGTTAAATATTTTATGCTCTTGTGACCGTGGCATCATTATACCTGATTTGTTGTGAGGAACAACCAATTATAGTTCGTTTTTTTCTAGAGTAGGTACGTTATACCTTCTTATTTTTGAATTCGTTGTCACAAGTTTCAGTTATTAATAAACAGTAAAGAGAATGTTGCGCTAAGCGAGATGGTGCGGACGCATTCCAGCATTCCAAGTTACTGAATCACAGTTGCCATTTCTGGATTCATTCCATCCCCACACGCATGGTCAAAGCCAAACGCGCTATCTACTGAGAAACTAAAACAGCGATCCAAAATTAGACGCAAGCTCATTGCGTCCTTTAAACGTAGTTTCTATGATTGTCGATAAATTGGAAAATTGATCATCTTTTTTTACCATAGACCGTTTCTCTCAGTACCTAGGTATCACACCGATTCCTACAGTCCTGTCTCTAATCCGAATAAACCCCCCCCCCCACACCCCCACTAAAGTGGACCCCTTCAAAATAACTGGTACCTTAAGCTCAACTTGCATTTCAAATTTCATCATATAAATACTCAATTACCTGTAAGTACCAACTCCATTCTAAGAACGCAACGTAAGAGTACCTAACCCACCCCGCCAGTGTCAAGTGTCACCTGACCCGCGTATTTCAAAGTCAAATCGTGGTCTTGCCATTTTATTTTGTTCGTCGGGTAAGACGCTTGGTTATTGAACTGTGCGCGTATATGAGTGCGGGTGGGCAACTCTACAAGTTTTAACGCCGCGCCAGTCAATCTTCTGAACATTTACTATGGTAGATAATAGGCGGAAAGAATTTCTACTTCTTCGGATATATTTTTGCAAAAATCTTACGTTTTTCTCCGTCTTTTAATTTAATTGCATTACGGTTAAAAGGCAGTTGAAACAAATCAGACTCACATAGAGGCCATAGATTTACGCGGCCGGTATCGGTAACGTTCCCGCGCCCGCGCTTGCGGCGGCCCTACATCATTGTCTAGAAATCTTTGACCTGCGGCGTAAGGGCACGCACAATCAATGCTGACATTGTTCCAATACAATTCGACGTAAAACGCTTTCATAAAAGTACGGAATTTAATGGATGTCACGGAGGTCATTTCCACACAATATTTTACAGAAAGCGTTCAAGAATTGAAATGGAATCCAAGTTCGACAAAAGTCGGCCATAATTATTATTTTCGACGGAACTACATAAGAATATTTGTTCATTTGTTTGTTGTTGTTTTGTACTGATTTGTGGTGTTCAATAAAGAGTATTTGTATTGTATTGTATTGTATTTGTTTTATACAACTTTACTAATACGAGACCATGTTACTTATTGTAAACTAGTTCTATAATTGGAGAAAATCCTAGTTAATTCTTCAAGAAATGAGGTTCCATCCCATATCTTTGATTACCTTGACGGTGACACATTGCCGATAAATCCTCAATCTTATTACCTATAAAAAAACGTTATCTTATTCATAAACACCAGATATTACAATATAATTAAAAATAGCCATTTACCCGCAGATCTGAGGATCCCCCTGAAGAAGTGGAGGTGCTGCTGCTACTCCCTATTCTGCCATTGTGTTTGTGGTACATCGTCACCACCAGCTCACTCAAACTCAACTTGAAAGTTCCAAAGTGCTTAGCAAATTCTGCAGTTCATAAAGATAACACGCACATCACGATCACTGCTGCCGTATTGATTTTGCCTCGACTGTCTTCACTTAACAGTAATTTGTTGATTACGCACATTGTTTCTACTAACCATTTTAACCGAGTAAAAGTATACGCGTGAAAGGCGTTTTGAAAACAATCTTAACACCTTCAGATTATGTTATAAATTGAATCCAGTGCTCCCACTATAGGTAGTAGTATCAACGAATTAATAAATTCTATTCTGCCTGTTAGCGAACGGCATACGTGACTTAAGGAGCCGTTTTATCGAAAACCGAAAATACGAGATACCGGTACCGCTACTTATCGCTTACTATCGTCAATAGCAATAAATAATCGTGCTTCAATTTTGGCGCGATAATATAATATCGCCGCTGTCACCTTGAAAGTTCTCATATATGATGAATTGCATAATTCAATGTTTTGTTTAGCTTCGCGGTTAATTATACTCTAATTTGTCTTACCGACGTACATTAATTAGCGACTGAAATAGAACATAGGAGTAACAAGAACATTGGTTGATAATTATTTTTCAACAAAAGTTAAGCTATTAACTTTAGATAGGTAATACCTATCTAATAAGAAACTTATATTGTCTAAGAAAATTTACATACCTACCTACATCTACATTATATTCGCAAGCAATATTTTACTTACCTACACAGTCATGTTTACTCAAATTCATTTAAATAAAACTACATATAATCAATACGATATGATAGCTAGAATAAAATAGCTCTCCTTGTTCACCTTTAAGCTCCGAATAAGTTCTCCTTAAAGTTCATAAACAACTTCTTGCACAAAATCGGCAAATAGTAGAGCACTACGCGACAACGCGCTTAGTGGGTATTAATAGCACGAACATAGATTGTCGGATTTAAAAGAGTTTTGTGCAGAATGGTTTGATCTGGTTCCTCGAAAGAATTGGTATCGCGAAAGCGTCGGTTTCGCGTGCGCGTGGGCCGGTCGGCGCGCGCGGCGGCACTGGCGCACGCGCCGCCTCGGCGTGCGTTGCACCTGATCCAGCGCTGCTCCCGCCAGCTTCCAGGATTCCTAGGAAACTGTACACCCTCAATCGCACACTACAAGTCTACCTCTTCCTTGGGAGATCGTTGAACCCGAATACCACGCTCTATGCGTGCCTACACTTCATGACGATTAAACTCATTGTTAAACGGCTCGTAGCTAACTAACGTATTATGACGGCACTTTAATAAGCTGCTATCATAATTAATGTTTTATGAAGTACTTTAAATATGTAGGTAATAACCACTGAAGACTTGCTTCTCTATAGTTCAAACCAGTGCAGTGCCGCTATATCGCAATTAAACTAGAAAAATTCTGTTTCACCGCGTAGGTACAAAAGTACCAAGTAGGTAGGTACCTAAATTTTCTCAATAAACAATGTCGGGCAGCATCCCAGCATGTTCATTTGCATGCTGCACCTGCAGCGCACGGTTTCACTCACGACTATTTACTGCCTCGCGAAAGCTAGTCTTCTAGCAAACTAAACGGTGATTAAATTAGTGTTTACTTTGGATCTAGTGTAAATTCTTCAAAATACTCATTTTCGAAAAGAGTTCTTTACATCCTAATATTCGTTCACAAATTACTCAGTACGAAACCAAATTAAATAAAGCCTAACTAAAAATAAATCGTTATCAATTTATTGATAAATAGGTCAATGATAAAGCGTCATTTTGGAAGAACCCACCGAAGAGGAGAAACCGCTATTCGTCTTAGTAGAAAAACATTCAAAAAATTAGCCTACACATTATAAAAGTGTGATAATTTTTACTGTTTACTTAACATTTTATCGCTAAAGTTATCATGTTTTTGCAAATTGGCTGCCGACCAAGCTACGGCGAGTCACTAAACTTGTAGTTAGATACCGTCATATTTAAACTTAATTCATTGTGAGTAGCTATAGCTACTTACTATGTTATAGTTTATATCTCATCACTCAATAGCAATCCCTGTTCAAAAGAAAGTGTGAAAAGTGTGCGATGCGCCGGCGCAGCTCCCGCGCTGTTTGTACAAGTGTTTCAGCGCTTACGTCACACGGCGTCGTTGACTCACGCGTAACGGCACAACGGCGGCCTTGTTGCTTAAGCACACTGACCATTGTTAAAAAATGTCACCCGTTCAATTAATGGTCTCTATAAATAGGCCTTTGAATGACACGTTTCTATTTGCAAAGCTCTCCAAACTAATCGAGTGCAGTGGAGTGTATAATCTTGATTTCATTCCAATTCATTGAATCGTACTTTTTCGTCGATGTCCTTTTTTAATGATTCGTGATCTACCATGCTTGATCCACTAATATCATGTGAGGGAAAGTACTGCATATCGAATTCAATGAACGTTCAAAGATGAAGGTGTCTTCTATTAGCTTTCCTTAAATGAAATGACTCTGCCTCCTTCCAGTACTTATAATATATTCGTATTAAAATGTATCGCTCCAAAGATCTGTGTTCCGGTGGATGGCGGACTGTGACAGCGCGTGTGCGCGGACACCAACCGCAACATATTCTCCCGAATATCGGGGTATTGCTGATCGTGCCCGATAAGGCGGGTTGGCGGCTTGTTCGACACCCAAAATATTACGCGATAAATTGCTTTCATTACTCTTTTGTTTTCACAACCGTTTATAATCTTGAGCTGCGGATAAAGCTCGAACAGAAAACAACGCTCATGATGCTCAGCCTGGCATTTGACGACGTGCAATAAAACTGCATTCAGAAGGGTGTAAAATATCAAAGTACTTAATGATAACATTCTTAGTTACGAGTTTGCTCCAATTTTTCGTTTGCTGGTATCATTTGACTATGTACAGCGAGGGAAACGTATTCACGTACAACCGTAGAACCCTGTCGCAATTGACAGGCCGCCGTCACTCAAACTCGAGAGATTATGTCACCTTATTGCGATATAAATTTCGCTAATTGTACCTATTAAGCCCAAAACATGCGTGATATTTTGTGCAATGATAAGACTAGCGTATTGCTAGCGTAGGTACCAATAACAATCTAATAAAAAAAATATTTCTGCTTTCTTTGAGTGGATGTCAAGAAGAAATTAGTTTTCAGTTTTTTATGCATTTTTATGTTTTTTTTCTCCTTTTGGAGAAACGAGCGGACAGTGAGAAAAAACCATATAGACACTCGCAACGCGAGAGGGATTCCAGGTGCGATGCCAACCGTTTAAGATACACGCTGATATGAGTTTTAGTAAATAGGTATCATACTGATAAAAACTCTTTTCCTCTGTCTTGATTTACTCATTGAGAAATCTCCCCCATCGAAAAGCTCGCAGTCGTTTAGGATTGCCCCATGCATATTTAGTATAAGTACCTACCTTATTTCACGTTTACAATAATTATGGACTCGAATTCTATTAATATTCATGTCACGATTTCATATAAATCTCCTTTAATTTTAGTTGATCACGAGATATTGGAATGGGCTGTGTCTAGTGCAGGTAACGTTGCAATTACGGCTCCGTGTCGGAGCTAGAGGCGAGGATTCTAACCTCCCGACGCATACGTCTCACTAAAATTATCACATGAAATAAATAGGCATTTAAACATTCTCGATTACTTTTAATTATACGGAGAGCGGTTACTACAATGTCATTAAATACAAACCGATTGGCAGGTGTACCTGTAAACATATTTTTCTTGGCTTTCAAAAGTTTTAAATGACGGCACACGTAACCAGTCACACTCGAGTTGCTTTGCAATTTAAATAAAGTATATTTGCATTTTTAACTAACAAGATAATGGCCACAAAATGTACCTTGTTACTAATTACAGCAAATATACGTTTTGCTCTGTTTGCTGATCTGACTAAGATAGAAATACTTAATACAATAATAAAGTGCCAGTAAACATTAGCAGTTTGATGTTGCAGTCACGGAGCGAGGAAATTTTGTGTACTTTAGGCTCCTTGCTTCTTTTTATGATATCTAAGCACATAAATTGGAGTGGGCCTAAAATACCCTGTGCTATGGATAACCTAGGTAGGTACTAGGTAGTAGTAGATTATGTCTAATCGTAATGACCTGGCTTTATTTATAATATTTATTTTCAGTTGCCAATAATATTAGATTAAAGTCTTAAAGTGTCTCAAGTACCTCGAAGTATTTTTATATATCATTTTATAGGTAGTTATACGTTTGGAAGTTATTAAAAATGCAACTTGCGTCTAGAACATTTTCCGCACAACTCACAAACCTCACTATATACCCTACAGCCATATCTGTATTGTTATGTTTAGACTTACTTATATACTTTTACACTGTTTTAAATAGCTACTCTAAAATTTCTGCTAACTCTTTGACTGGTAGCGCAGTTTTCAGTTAAACTACCGTTCGCGAAGGTTGCAAAGTTTTGAGATTTTTTATTTCTCCCAATCGAAATAAGAAGTATCTTTTAGATTGACGAAAGTCTCTCTCGGCACAGAACGGGGGTCTTACCATGACGTCTTAATGCGATTCAGTTTAGGTTCGCTCGCTGTCAGATTCATATTAAAAGTGACAGCTAAAACTTGAACTGAGTCGGAATTAGGACGTCATGGTAAGACCCCTGTTATTTAATAAAGTTATAGTTTTTCCAGGGCAATTTATTTATAACATTATGTTGTACAATCTTGTTGAAATCCAATTTGGAGTCGCGCAAGTTCGCGCGGAGCACAATGGAAGCGTGACCGGCAGCGGCCGGCTGATTGTCATCAAATGTTCCTCGGCTAAACATGGACAAGTAGAACCGGAATATTATCTATTTTGTGAATAAATTTAAATAAAGACCGTATAAACGTCCGCGAAATAACTTGTGTGACCGCATCAGATACGTGAACGTGACAGAGCTTATTAACTCCACGCACACGTAAAGATACCATTTATTAATAAGGAAGTTGAAATTTTTTATATTGTTATAAGTACTCAAAAATTACACGTAGGTTATAGGTAATGAGAAAACTTAAGTTTCAAAATAATAATAGTATCTTAGTTAAACAGAATGATTAAGTTTCTTGGTGAGTCATATGGAAGCATAACGAAATAAATAAAGCTTTGGCTTTGATCAAAGTACCGAACGCATGTGTGTAGAACTGTAGACTAACGGCATCTAGCGGAAACTTTGAACATGACATACTATGTCCACCGCGCATGCGTAGTACGCATCCATTATGTTGATTGCTATCGTTTCTCTAATTCCCATTATTCTGGTAGAGGGCACCACTTTCCAAAATTGAATACATGTTCAAATAACAATCTCAAACTATTTCTAACTCTTAAAATTTTGAGTATTTGCCTATACTTTAAACACTCACATAGGCCAGTTACTAACAGTAATATTAAATGAATAGCATTTTAGTATTATAGTTAGTCTGTCAAGTCAACTATTGTGCCTACCTGTTTTAATTAGTTTGTATTATTATTTTCTTTTTACTTTAGTAATATTTTTATTTTTATTATTATTAATTATTTACAAGGACATAAATATTGCTATGTCATATGTGTATGTGTGCTAAGTTAGGTATTAGGTAGGTATATTGTTAAGCTTATGGATTTCCGTTTTCTTTTGTTGTTTTATTTTTTCATTTACTGTCTAGTTACAGGCTAGCAGCGTCGAAGTTCCTAAAACGTCCCCATAGCGAGCCTGTGGGGACGGAAGTGATACATGCCCTCGGTACCGCTCTGCTTTCAGAGCATGACATGAGCGCGTGTGAGCCAACATTGGGGGCAGCAGACGTAAGCTTGCCTTCGGAATCCAAAAGCTTATCAGTTACTTACTTGACATGAAATGCATATTTCATATTTTTTATTATATATAATATATTTTTTTTTTTGCTCTTTTTCTCATCGACATTGGAGATATCTCCAATTAACTTATTTGACGGTGGAGGCGTTTTACACCTCCACTAAACTTAGATTATTTTTATTCACTTTTTGCTTTTGCTTTCTCTTTCTTATCACTATCGCATATTTTGTTTCGCTTTGACCAGTAGAGACTTTATACATCTCTACTATAGACCAATGTAATTTAAGGTACGGACTTAACTTAGGGACCTTTTACATCCCTTTTATAAAATGTATTAATTGTATTAGGTAAGTTAAGTAGAATTTAAGTACTATTGTAAATCTATTTTATTTTGAAAAAATGACTTTCTGCCAAGTTTCTTGCGGCGCATTCTTCTTGGCAATGATGGTCTTTCCGAATGCGCTGGTAGATTCAAAAAAAGACATGTAAAAGAGCCCTCGGCGGCCTATTTGCAAAATAAACTTTTGACTTTTGACTTTTGACAATCGTAGCACTAAAAATAAGGCGCTAAATTAAAAAAATCGTCGTAAAAACCTATATGTATACGTCCCAATGCTGGGCACAGGCCTCCTCTCAGGATGGTTACCTATTACTTATTTTTACTTATATTAACTTACCTTAGTCTCGCAGCCAGTGTGACACACATATTTGCAAACTGAAACAACGATAACGATGTATAAGTATTGATACGAGTATTTTTAGTACCTATTTAATTTTAATAGCTAACCCATATATGTATATAATAATCGTTTATCGCTATCCCGCAGGAATTTTCCGGGATAAAAAGTAGCATATATGCTATTCCAGACTTTATTCTATCTATGTGCCGAATTTCATCCAGATTCGTTGGGCCGTTCTGGCGTGATTGAGTAACAAACAAACAAACATCCATCCATCCATCCATACTTTCGCATTTATAATATTAGTTAGATATATCGCATCCCGCTAAATTAATTACATTAATACAATCATATATCATAATATGTATATAATGTTTAAAATCAGGGTGACATCTTAATATTATAATTATTATACTTAATATAATATTATAATATTTATAAAACACGTTGAAACCTTAAGGCTCGCTTACAGATTTGTTATCATCATCACATAGTGTAGGTAGTTATGTATTGTATACTCGTTAGAGGCATAATTTGATAGATAACACAAAACAAAAAAATAATATGTATAATTTGTTTTTATATTTATATTTTATTTTTTATTTCCATTTTAATTTTAATTAACTAACATAGTGCTCTAAGTTGTATTACTAACCCGATATGGACCTTGATGTCCGAAATAAATGTTTTTTTATTTTTTTTAAAACGTCCATTGGGAATTTACTCCATCTCTACATACGAAGGTACCTATAGTAAATGAAATCATAAGTAAACGAAAAATGACTTACCCCCTTATTCATAAACGCTCTGTAGGCTTCTGCTAACTTAGCAATCGTTTCCTTGTCTGTCACTTTGACATTTACCTTTTACAGATAAAGACAAACGATTGCTAAGTTAGCACACGTTAGTTACACGGAGGAGGCTTATGCCATGAGGCACGCCGAATTACGCGACAATTTAATAAATAAACGACAATAACAACAACAACAACATTGTACTTAATGAAATTGTAGCGAATTCGGAATGAAGGCTTATAAATAAATAAATACCTAATGCTGTGGAAATATTTAAAACAAGCTGTTGCCCGCGACTCCGTTCGCGTAGAATTCGCTTATCACTATCCCACAGGAACGCATTTATTTATTGGGTAAGTAGGGATAGTAGTGAGATATAACAACAATGGAGGAAATGTAACATCTGTTTTAAATTACAAGTAGCACTTTAGTTCAAGTGAACTACTACGTACTCGTATTACGATTGTTATAACGTACTATTATACAAGCAATCGTTTTATTTATTCCACAATTTGCTTACTATGACGCTACGTATATTGACGTGGTACAAACGTGGCCTCGGTCTACGCGTACAAATATAACATCCATTGAACAGGGCACTTTAGACGAATATTAATTAAGAGTATATTATGAATCTCACGCTTCAATACCTACTCACTACATAGTATAAAACAAAGTCGCTTTTCTGTCTGTCTGTCGGTCTGTCCCTATGTATGCTTAGATCTTTAAAACTACGCAACGCATTTTGATCCGGTTTTATTTAATAGATAGAGTGATTCAAGAGGAAGGTTTATATTGTATAATTCTACGCAGACAAAGTCGCGGGCAGAAGCTAGTTAAATAAAAACATCGACACCTGTCACATATTCACCGAATATCAATAAAATAGGTATGTATGTATGTATGTACTTTTATAATAATCGATTTAAGATCCATCGCCGCATGCGTAGTGTAGAGCATAAATTATTGTCTGCGGATTTCAAACAGTGCAAATATAGGTATATACACGGTACTATACTCTATGTACATAGTTTTTAGTTTTGCACACAGCGAATAACTTGTCAACTTTTTGTGTCAACATTTTCAAACATAACCTAAAGTCATGGCAAATCTGATAGAGAAATTCGTCTTTCTCTATAAAAACCATAAAAATAAGAAATTTTGATTGAAGATAAATAGATTGGGATTTTCGGAATCTATTAAATGTTAACGTTGCTCCGGAAATAAACCTAATTGATTAAACTAAGTATCAAGACCCTGAACTGAACCGTGGCTGGTACATATTCGTGGTAGGTTCACCAAGCATTCACCAGCCACACATTTCACAGCTTGTCGCTGTATTACCATCTGCGAGCAATTGAATTTGAAACGTGACATTTAACTTAAGTATTCGTCTTGAGTTCTAGCAATCTTGTCGTCAATGACCTTTGAATGACAGCCTCACACTTGGCAACACAAGTATGTAACAAATTTATGCTGAGACCCCGGTGCTAACATAATTCTTTTTAGTGACTTATAAATAACAAACTAATGGATATCAAATTGCTATCGAGATCATAATCATCCCCATTTAAGTTAATAATGTACCTAGTGAGAGGAATGATAACTGACGGTATCTTGGTGCTTAACGATTCCACGAGCACAGTCTGGCTCGTTCTCAGATGATCGTTTTAATTTATTCGGTTTCACTTAATGCAGCAGGCCGTCATAAATCACTTGGAGGAACTTCTCAAAGGACGCTGCCAGTATACTTTCGTTAACACTGGCAAAAATTTCTGCGAGCAATTCTCAACAATGCCACGTACATTTTCTGGCGCGTTCAAGCGTTGAAATTCTCAAGGAAACCACTAACAATAACTTACACAACATCGCACCCTAGTACACATCCACCACCGCCTCCCACCCCACCCTCCAGTCGTATTAGTAACCAACACTAACTAATTTGTTCCCAAATTACTACGACTATGCATTCAGATTTCAGAGCGACTAGGTACGTGGATTTATACATATATATGGAACAGTTACCTCGACAAGAGACTCCCTGCTGCACGGGCAGGTGACACCAATGGCAGGGCTGCGGCTTGCGGAATGACTTGCTGCGGAACGCGTGCGCCTGCGCCACGCCCTCTTTCTGAAACAATACGGTACAATACATTAGTTTTTTTTATTTATGTTTCAACTTAGGATTCGCAATGGTTAACGTTACTTTTTATTTTAACCATGATTGTCTGGAAGACATTGCTGCTTAACGATAAGACCACTTGTTGGATAACTTCTCTTTTTCTCTTTATGTTCTTTTTCTTTTGTCTTTTTCATGTGGTATTCATAGCGTGTATTTGCATGTGTGTCACTAAGGATAATTATTAATTTAGATAGTTACCTACTGAAAACAGTTCTGCCAGAATTTTACCAAATCTACGACTAGGACAGGTAGGTACAATTTTATTAAATACTTTTGTTCAACCTAGAGCAACCCGATGAAAAGCTCGCTTAAGTTTACGATTATGTCCGTTTTGTATCTATTGGTTAATTTTATCTGGTTGTTTTATGGCTTTCGTTTTTCGTTATCTTTTTGGTCCTTGATACAGGTTTTTTTTTATAATAAACCTGAATGTAACTAAAATTTGGTCTACATCCAAAAAACCTATGTTCTTCGGCATTTTTGCTAGATTTTAGTAAGGTGTTTTCATTCTTACCTGTCCTATTTGGTAAACAAAATTCTAACCACAAAACGTCTCATTTTTGTTGTTTTTTAACTATTTCATCGTAAATAAAGGTACTGTAGATAAAATATCAGCAAAATTATGTACAAAATACTGCCTCAGGTTTCTTTGATAACATAATACACCTTATTCTTTACAAAAATTTGCACATTGAGGTTAGAATTTTGTTTACCAAATAGGACAGGTAAGAATTAAAATACCTTAGTGTCATATGTATATGCTACGGAACCCTCTGTGCGCGAGTCCGATTTGCTTCGTCTTTCATATAGCATAGAAAACTACTATGAATCCTACTATGAAACCAAATCTGTACAAAATTTAGAAAAATTGGACGTACGAAAATACATAACAGTGGAGTTATGCTTGATATGGACTAGTTCGTAGTCTTTCCTCTTACGAACTAGTCCGAAACATGTCCAGCATCACTCGACTTTTATACGTGAGCTATCCATTCGTGTAAATTTGATTGAGTCTTTGTAGTATTTCTTGTATTCTGCCTTTAAGCACTACATATATTTAGTAACATTTGCGACATAATTATTGGTTGCAATAATTACTGTACGAAACAGTACGAACACAGAAATATCAGTTCATATCACTATTCAAAAGAGGTCAAGTAGAGCCGGGAAGAAAAACACGCCGCTAGCGAGCAAGGGCGGTCAGTGGCCACCCAGTCCATACCCTGCATCCCATACTACCCATGTTTCCGCGTAAATCATTCGAGTTTCAACCGTAATACAAAGTTACTATAGTTGACTTGTGCGTGAGATCCAGTACCAGTACCTGCGTCTGCGCACAATGCCGCGGCCCATTGAACCACACGCGCAGCAATTACACTTCTTCTTATTTATTTTAGCTGTATAAAGCCACAATTTATATAAATTATTATCGTAAGTGACATAAACTTTATTTATACTATCGCCCTATACGATATTTGTAAAGCGATCCAATCAGAAAAACTTTGTATCATCGAAGTTAATAGGCCAGGAAGGTCTAAATTATAACATTATAAAGTATATCAAAACAGGATTTGTAAACGTTTATTGATATAACATATGGACGTTAAACAACTCTCTCTGGTATTGCTTTCGTATATAATGTTTATTGAGTCCATTTTCTCTGCTTAAAATACATTTAGTTCAACTATTATCGTGGTAATAAAATGTGTGTATGTTTTCCATTCAGTCGGTTCCGAAGCCCGATAGTCGAGCAATTTGCATTCAATAACTAACTGCTGACACAACTCGATATTATCTCTTTAAAGCTCTAGCATGTTTTACACTCGTTTGCAAATTGTAAGTGACGGCTACAAATCAGATCTCGTTACGTCTGTTCTTGTTCGTAGCGCGCGAAGGAAATGGGCTATTTCAGCCGGTCTTACGCTATAAATGGCATGTACAGGATAATGGCGGGAACTTTATGAGCACCTGTGCAATTTGCGGAAGAGTGGCTGTATAGATATGGATCTAAATGTAGAAGAGCAGAATGCTCGATGACGTCACGGGTTCTGGCAGGCGCCGGCGCCGACCACTGGCGCCACATGTGCGCGCACATGATCGACAGCCGCTGCGATACCAAATAAATCACTCTTCTGTTCTTATCTACGAACAATGCTCAACCACCCGTTCGAGTGCTTGAAAATCGAGCATGAGGCCGTTTTATTTATTAGAATGCCTATGCAGAAGCTATTCATATTAAATATCTGCCGTTAAAGGGTTCCAACCCTCAATAACCGGTCTGATTTCTATAAAAAAAACACTTGAACAGGTTTCTCAAAAAAATTTGGGAATTTTTAACTGCCATATAACAAGGAGTGGCGTGCGTGCCGCGGTCACACACAAGTGGCGTAGTTTTTTGCACCTGCCCCGGCCCAGCGGCAGCTTCCGACGCAGGGATGCGTCTCGTGCGTCCACGCAGCCGGCGCGCGCAGCGCACCCGAGCACCGCGTAACACAGCAGCCATACAAGACACGTCCGTAACAATGGTGCACACTCGCTCCATTAACCAACTAAATCAAATTACATTGAACAGCTGGTTCTATAGCCAATTCAAACAATGGAGATTCCAACTGTCAAACAAATAGATATCTCCATTCCCCATTGTCAATGACGGCGGTCCCACTTTTAAAACTCCTGCACGCGTCAACCGAGTCGTAAATACAACGGTGCATTCGATAACAATACTATACAATAAACAATGTTGGACGCATATAAAAATGTGCATGAATGGAGGAGGTGGGACATCGAAATATCGATGCACAATGACACGCTCCAGCTAGTGGGTTACAAGTTGGTTCCATTTCTCGGAAAGGAATTCATCGTAGAATAATTCGCTAAATCCCGACAATAAATTGCAAAGGCCCGGGCGCCGTCAGCCGTCACCCGCCGGGAGCCCGGGGAGGAGCGCACAGACACTAACACACTCAAACCAAGTCGTGTTGGAAGCAAAAAGATAACATTGTTACCTGATTATTTACTTGAAACAAACACATGTCTACTTTCCAAAAATAAAAAGATATGTTGTGATAGGATTTATCTTCCCCGAGTAACATTTTTGATTTTGTATCCCTGTAACAATATTTTTTGTCTCTAAAAAAGTGTCTCTGTTGAGTTAAGCGGTGAGTTATATCTTCCGACGATCCTTTCCACCGCCCTTAGAACATGAACAAAGAAAAATAAAAGTGAGAAATAGCTGAAGCATAAAGCCGCTCTCACGAGAGCTACCGCCGTCGTAACGTGAGTTTGGTTTTGTTTATCATGCTCCGTAATAATTTACCGATCAAATTATTCCGTGCTCAAAGCACACAACATAACTTCGTCTTACCGGGAACACTCGGCGAAGTTTACAGAAGGACGTTGTACTGAACCTTGGTGTGTTCTGCGAACGGAATCAATAAACTGGAGCCACTTCATTACTTTGTTCGTTTGTTTCTCTAATAGGTACGTCAGGTACGTAGGTACAAAGTGTAATTCTATCCAGATTTGAATTAGGGTTAACAATGTCAGGCTTGAAATGAATTCATTAGTAGATCAGTTGTTTCGCGTTATAGAATCTTCCCAGTTGTATGTATGGCGGTTGCGCCGGGTCGGTCATTACGGAGCCTCCGCCGGCCCGGACGGCTCAAAACGAGCACTTATTAAAGAAAGGGTCGCGACCGTCTCACGCCTCCGACCTTCACCCGACAAACACCTACACAAATACACCAACTTATACGTAACAAGAAAAGTTTCGGGTGCCTACAATGCCTGAATATGAATATCTTCATGAATACTCATAGTTACTAGGATAAACCTGTCTTTTTTGGATATATTTTATCTAAAAGCTTTTCGTTTCCAATTTGAAACTTTTGAAGGATCGTGGAAGAAATTACAAAGTATCAACCGCCAATTAAATAGAAGCGACTAAAGAAGTTTGCACAACAGAGTTCTGGGTAAGCAAAATTAATATTCTCGCCGAATACTCTAACTAAATCACTCCGTCAAAGGGCATGTGGTGACAACAAGGGGCTCGACTACAAAGATATATTAAAGGTATATGGAAGCGGCACTTCTTTCATACTTATACGTTTAAAGAAAATGTTTGTATGTTGGACATTATTTTTTCCTCATACACCTCATATACCTACCTACTCAGTTCTTTTTTCCAAACTATTTTCTTTTATTTCACTTACACGAATTATAGAAAATCCAATTTGTGCCAGTGTTATTTCACGTTGTTTTTACATCCCATGTGTCCCCACTTTCAACGAATGTAAGTACTTATTGCAGAAGTAAATCATAACAAGCGCGTGTCAACACACAGGGCAAATATTTCATCTCTCCCGTACGACGTTCCATTTTCGCCGTTATCTCTGTAGACACAGCTACGATACTTTCGTAAGCTACGCGGCGCACGTGGCGTGATTTTGTCAATTTCATGAATTCTCCTTTAGCAGGAACATTTATATTCATGACGTGGCATTTAGACGATACCTGCCGTCCTTCGCTTCCTTTGAAACAAATCAACAATTTAGTGAAGGAGTGAGCCATCTGCTCGGGCGCGGGCGGGTTGCTCAAAGCGTACGTGACATCCTTCTAACGCCGATGAGCGTCAAGATAGCCCACCACATTGATGTTCGAGATCGAATGATTCAAAAAATTATCTCCGCATCTACTTCTTTTCACATCGGCATATGAACATAAAAATTTTATCGTTTCTGATTGACACGAAAGATTGAGTTCTGCACAAAACCACATACACTCATTTTATACTACAATTCTTTTCATCGTTATCCTTCAAATTCATAGGATATTTCAGCTCGACAAAGATATTTTCAGAAGCTAAGTAACTATCGAACCATTTTTAATGCATTATCTGGGGGCAAGAGGGGGCAAGCCGTAAGCAATAATAACAATATATAATTTTAAATTCGATTAATTTATAATACATTTTCGAATATTCTCGTGGAATAGTCAGACATGGAATTTTTTGAAGGCACCGCTGTCTTGACGCTCACAACACCGCGTCCCGGCGCTCTCACGGTGCCGCGGCGAAGCACTCATCGATCACATTCGCGACCCGCAAAACCAATAACGTCAGTTTGTGGTGAAGATTACTTTTAGCCTAACACAACATTTTAGCACATATTGCTTGCTACGGCGTAGCAAATGTTCGTAACATTTCTTTGAGCGTTACTACCGGAATTCGCTTAGATGGAAATTTAAAAGATGGTGCGTTAATTACTTGGACGTGAAAACAATAAACGTTTCTAAGAGACCATTGTTTCGGATGACAACCATTTGGCTGAAGAATATTATATTAAGAAATATCTGGTTTTACTCTAAGTTACGTTTAAAAATAAAATTAAAGGCTGAGCCTCTGTCTCCCCGTTTGATATAGGTCGAGGTCCACTGAACCGATTGTAATTTGTCGTGGTTTTCTATTAATGTCTATTTCGGTACCTTATACCGTCACGGCTAATAAATTGAGGGACGAGGGTGAGTTTAATACGACTCACCCAAACGTAATTATGTTTTATTTTCCTATTATTGCCACCCTGTTCCTACCTTTTATGTAAACATTGAAAAAGTGTCCATAAAAACACAGTTATCTTTAAAGGTTGTAAAATTGAACTCGGGGTGTAAAAGCTGCGGGAAAACTGATATCAAGCTAGAGCTAGACACTGAGTTATGTAATCTATATCGGCGGTTATCGTCACGTGAGACCGGGCGGCAGACTCGCCCGTAACGAACTCCGCCGACTATTTTCTAGGAAAAGCTGCAGGTATTTTACCTAAAGCTAGTTCTTGAATGCCGATCAATCGTACAGAACAAAAACCTCACATTTTTTACAGAAATTTATGAGCAAGTGCCATCAACCATCCTGATTAGCTGTACTGACAAATACTGTTACACTGAAAGTAATAGAGAAAATTTACCGTTATTATACTGGCGTTTTTAGTTTAGTCGCAAACAATGCTACGGTCTAAAGCTAAGTAGTTTAGAATAATCGTTAATGCACAGTTATATTAACTTCGTAGCGATTCAATAGCATTTTCCAGTTTAATTGTGTTCAATGAAAGAGCGCAGTTATTCGGTCAGTCACATTAATTAACTCTAGCGCCGGTCCAATTAAAACAATCTGACCCTTTTGGGCAGAACGCTACTATCCGGTTCCAAACGCTTCCAGCCTGTTGCAATGATCATAAAAAATATTTCCTATGAATAACAAAGTGAAGTTAGAGATTCGAATATTACAATAACTCTCCGTTTAACCAAGCGCATGTCGGTTACTATTGACTACTAGGTTTAAAAAAAACTCTTGCACAGAGGGTCAGTATTGGTTTAAAAGCATACAAAATAAAACTTATTTTGTAGTATTTCTCTGGTAAACCAAGATTTTTGTTCCGCTCTACAAAAATAACCCGTTTTTCTCATTAGAAATGGAAATCAGTTTTCTGATTTTTTTTCCTTTCCTTTATCTTGTAAAGCCTTGTTGAATACCTACGTTTATTCAGATCCCATAACTCTATGAAAAGGGAAATAGTTACCCTTTAGATTTCAAATTCCCTTGGTTTTCAAATACACTTTCAAAAGGTTGTATCTTTTGATCGCTAGCACCTAGAAACTTTATTATTGCGATTGCAGTAGACCAGAACTTTAAAATAAATATTTGAGATTAATTCCTATTTGATTCTTCTACCCGTTGCCCTGTTCCTAAGATAACAGTGGTTACAGGCAGATAGACAGACAGTCATATATATGGGTACAACAAAGCGTTCCTTTAATTTTTTTAAATTCTAATTTCAAAAGAAAAGTCAACATAAACTTAGAAGAAGAATAGAACAAAACAACATATGACCCTAAACGCATATACAATACATATACCTTCCCCTTCTCCGTTTCGTCTTGGGTAAAAATGATAAATTGATGACATGCTACTACATATAATCTAATCAGAGAATTTATCATCATCATCATATCAGCCGAAAGACGTCCACTGCTGGACATAGGCCTCCCCCAAGGCTCTCCACTCGGACCGGTCCTGTTCCTGGACGACCTGATCAGGATCGCGGGATCGCGGTGGATGCGGAAGAGAATTTATAATGTTAGGTAATTTCAAGCTAGCCACGCATCAGCAGAGTGGCGCAGTGGAAGCGTGCTGGGCCCATAACCCAGAGGTCCGTGGATCGAAACCACGCTCTGCTATCAGGAATTTTTGTTTTTCTAGTTTTTTTTTTTGCCTGGGTATCATCTTAATATTTTGTGGGGGCTACTACATGTAGACTGCCATTTGGCAGTTTTCATTCTATTGTGTCTTGGTGTAACAGAATTTTGTTCGCGTCTTTCTTGTGAACATGATGAAGTTATCGGTTTACAACCAATATTATTTGTCATTTTATTTAAACGCATGTAAGCGCGCGTACACGTACGGCGCCGCAAATTTTTAGCCCATCCAAATAAAACATAAGTTACATTGAATGATAACTCTGGGTCGATCAATGTTGGTATTTTTTATAAAATACTTTGCCAGCTTGGGATTGTTCATTTTTTTACAACATACCCTGATTTGAAAACCATTTCGAAGTATGGGGCTTTTGAACTGTTTTATCTTACTGGCGTTCAAAAATACTCAAGGATTACGGATATTTTGCAAAAAAAATATCTGACCTTTATTGGACCTTACCGAGCGGCTGTTGGTAGTTCCAAAAAATAAATCGGCAAATATCTAGTTTGTCTATTAAATTTATATGTCAACTAGTTATTAGTGTCACCCAATGTCAGTAAAGTAAATATTGTTTTGTTGAAAACTTAAAATTGTTGGAAATTACAGAAAATGCTTCGTTCCAACCTGTAATAATGAGTCTAAAAACAGCTCCAAAACAATAGTTCGCACGGATCCGAGAAAATTTAAGAGAAAAGTGGTGTCGCGAAGTAAATGCTGAATACTTCAAAGTTTATAAGTACACAATATTGTTGCGAGGATCATTTCGATGTAAGTAGGTACCAAAACACAATGCGACATACTTCCACATTCATAAATTTTCAACTCATTATAACCATGATCAGGATTTAACGCAACATACAATAAGCTTGTAGGTAAACCAAAGGTAAACAGTATATTTGACATTGAGATGACAGTCACAACAGATATGACAACTATTTTTTTTTTAATTTCCAATGGATTGTGGGAAAATTGCCTATTTCAGCCGGCCGCATATAATTTTCGAAAAGTCGTATCTGATTTTTTTAAGCAATTATATTAATTAAATTAAGCCATGAAATGACAAAATATTCAAATGAGTTTCTTAAAATGCTCCATATTTTCTAAAAAAAATATAAAAAGGGGGGTTAAAAAAAATGAACAATCCCAATTACGAATTTCATTAAGAAATGAGATAGTTTCGTGACTAAGGCACGCACCACAAAAGATTTATGGTTGCATGCACCTACTGGGGTTTTAAACTAATATAGCCTACGTCGGCCGTCAGTCGAATGATGATGACCGGACACTCCCTTGCTTTAGGGTTATGCGAGGGTCCGTCCCTCATACCTGATGCGAGGGCGGCTAAATAAGGGCACGTGGCGAAGGTGAAACTAATGTAATGATTACTATCATGTTACCTAATAATCGGCGCGAGAATAAAGCGATGGCGTAACTTATGAGATCATTTTTGATAAACTAATGAACCTATTATCAGCTGGACAGCGTTTTGCGAACGTGATGAGTAAATATTTACGATTTTGTGCATATATGTTAGCTAGGTATTTTATAGCCTGATAACCAGTTAATTTAGTGGTTTAAATCAACTTCGTAATAATATGATCTGTGCAGCGTGCGTGCGGGTCGCTCCCGGCGTCTCCCCTCACTCCAAATAAAACGCAAATTATTGAATTACTGGATCGTTCGTTTTGATTATATGTAATGAATAAATTCCGGCAGTTTGTTTGATTGTTTCATCAATTTCTTGCAATTTTCAACTGAAGGATATATGTATATGGTTTTTATACCTAAAAGTGAAATGCCACATAACGCGTTTCACAAATCAATCTATACGCTTGTTATTCGACTCAAATTCGTCTTACGGGTCTTACGCAATTTGTATTAGCTTAACAAATAAAACTGCAAAAATATACCTACCTGAAACGGTTTCTCGTGACCTCGTATATATAGCTCTCATATAGGCGGCAGAAAATATTCCACGGCAAAAATAATTAACAGCCGATTTTAAAATGAATCTAATAGCAGAAAACGCGGTGTCCTCGTATGGAACTCTCGCGGATCGCAATGAATGACTGTCGCGCCGGCGCGCCCATCTAAGGTGCCGGGAGAAAGTTGGATCACGAACCACAGCACACTAGCCAACATGACTTGTCCAATACTTGCCCATATAGTATGTATTACATATATGGAATGCTTGAAATAGCTCCCTCAAACTTCGTCAGAATTTTAAACTCGATAAACACGTAATTGCAAAATTAATATATTTTTAAATTAATGTCGTGACAGTGCTTTTAATCGCATAAATTTCAAGTTGTTTATAATTTCTTAATTGTCGATTTCGTAGTATCGGCTGATTCCGAGACCACCCGCGCCGCGCATAATGCAGTTAATGTTTACGTATAACTCATGTATGAGCGCAACTTATAAGGCATACTCTCGATATTCGTCCGGATGTTGCGGTGCGCCTGAGTGGCCGCCGACCCCCGACCCTGTCTTCTTCACACCTCCGATCACAATTCAATGGACAATACGCCTGTAGCTCAAGCAAATAAGAATCCATTGTATGGGAAATCTGGCAAAATATATGGAGAACATTTATCTATTGGGATGGATACCTTATGGGATGAAGTCAAAATGTATCAACTCTCCCCCCTCCTCCGGGGGGCGCGTCCCCCCACCACGCCCCCCAAAGTGTCCCGAAATACGGTTTTTTGAAGTTTTTGAGAAAACTGTTCGCGATACAGAAAAAGTGTGTAGGAATGAAATAATATACAATAAATTTACTATAAATCTACCATACACATAAAAGCGGTATCTCTTATGGTTTTGACGCAAGAAGACGCAGAAAATCATATTTTTTTGTTTTTTTACAATAAATTTTATTAAAACTTCCGTTTTCTCAGAAAATACTCATTTTACACCTAAAAAATGTATCACTTAAATAAACAATGGAATATTCCCTTTAAAAAGAGGTATCACTTATTTATATATCAGTTAAGTTGACCATTTTATGATAGTTTAAATATTTAATTTGTCATGAACAATTTTTTTTACTTGAAGATTAGGTATGCTTAAAATGTTTTTTATATAGTTTAGAGTTAATTATAAACCATGCTAGTGTAATTTTGTTTATTTATTCTCAGTTATCTGCAAATAATTAGTGTGAATAAATTAATTCATTTCCAAAAAGGTAAGTACTAAAATGTTTATTTAATATAATCAACTATTTATTTAAGTATACCCTTTTATTTAAGTACTTAAATTAAAATAAACAATGTTAACACTCTTATTATCTGGGGGCACGGTAGTGCCCCAGCTAAGATAGCCAAGTGAAGCGCAAGAAGTGCACTAGTTACCTTTCCTCGAACCGCTTTGTCGTTATTTTGTACTCTCATAACTTGGTTTTGGACTGTACCAGATAACTAAAATTCTCGGGATATGATGTGAATAGTGGATTTATTACAAGCTCTTATATTTTAAATTTTATAGATATCTAAAAAACTCTGATTTCGTCACTCACTCACTCACTGGTGGTCAACAAATTTACGTCCTAGAAAGTTGAAATTCGTAACTATAAGAACTATTGTAATGATAATTATAATCACACAAACGAATAACTCACGTATAAAAGTCGAGTGATGCTCGACATATTCCAGACTAGTTCGTAGTCCTTATTCCTGGACCGCTTGCCCCGGCGGCAGCGAAACGATCACATATTACAAATAAAGTAAATAAAGTATTATTATTATTTTATTATTATTATTTGTTGTCACATATTATTGATTGAGTCTCACGGTAATTTCATGTTTAAAAAACTATTGTAATTAACAGGAAAGTAATGAACAGTGATTTTTTTACCTTACGCCTATATGACGGTAGCAAAACGGCCAACGACATTATTTTTACTAAATTGTAGACTTCACAAACTCTTAAACACTTGTAGAGTTAGAACGTAAAAAGTTTGTAAGTTGTTGCTTATGATAAGTGCCTTCAGAAAACACCACATTTGCACGCCCTTAATTTCATCCACTAATTCAGTTTAATTTACTGAAAATTCTGAAATATACAGTTTATTATTTTTAACAACACCCTTTATCAATTTTCAGACCGCTGGCATTAAAATTTGCGAAGTTTCGTACAAAATATCCATTCGCTAGTTTGTTTGACCGATTGAAGGAAGAGTTAAAGTTCCAAATTGTAGATTTTTGCTGTTGATTGTATACTAATCTAGCTTACAAACCAAATTAGAGCATTCTAGGAATTTAATATGATGATCACTAGTGACGACCACTAGTTTTTTAGATATCAATAAAATTATAAATATAAGAGCTATGCAATTGAAACTTTACACTTGTAATAAGTCCACTATTCACATCATATCCCGAGAATTTTAGTTATCTCGTACAATCCAAAACCAAGTTATGAGGAGACAAAATAACGACAAAGCGGTTCGAGAAAAGGTAACTAGTGCCCTTCTTGCGCTACACTTGGCTATCTTAGCTGGGGCACTACCGTGCCCTCAGATAATAAGAGTGTTAACAATTGTTTATTTCAATGTCTCTCTTCAAATTCAATGTAAGTTACTTAAATAAATAGTTGATTATATTAAATAAACATCTTAGTACCTTTTTGGAAATGAATGAATATCCTACTACTATTATAAAGGCGAAAGTTTGTAAGTATGGATGTATGGATGTATGGATGTTTGTTACTCTTTCACGCCAGTACGGCTCAACGGATCTGGATAAAATTTGGAACAGACATAGTTTATGATTTGGAATAACACATAAGCTACTTTTTATCCCGGAAAATTGCGTAGTTCCCGCGGGATAGCGATAAACGAATTCTTTGCAGACGAAGTCGCGGGCAACAGCTAGTACTTATTATTTGCGGATAACTGAAAAAAATAAATAAACAAAATTACACTAGCGTGGTTTATAATTAACTCTAAACTATATAAAAAACATTTTAAACATACCTAATCTTCAAGTAAAAAAAATTGTTCATGACAAATTAAATATTTAAATTATCATAAAATGGTCAATTTAACTAATATATAAATAAATTATACCTCTTTTTAAAGGGAATATTCCATTGTTTATTTATGTCAATTTATTGTAAAAAAACAAAAAAATATGATTTTCAGCGTCTTCTTGCGTCAAAACCATAAGAGATACCGCTTTCGTGTGTATGGTAGATTTATAGTAAATTTATTGTACATTATTTCATTCCTACACACTTTTTCTGTATCGCGAACAGTTTTCTCAAAAAGTTCAAAAAACCGCGTTTCGGGACATTTCGGGGGGCCTGGGGGGGGGGACGCGCACCCCGGAGGAGGGGGGAGAGTTGATAAATTTTGACTTCACCCCATAAGGTATCCATCCCAATTGATAAATGTTCTCCATATATTTTGCCACGTTTTGAGCTATTTTTACTGAATTACTGGGGAGATTTACTTTCCATTTGTTATAGCATTCCGGCGTTGCACAGCTGGTTCCAAATGTGAGAACCATAAATTTATTAATTAGTTAAGCGCACTACAGTGTAGTAACAGCAGCAAATACTTTCACTAGTACTTAACACTATTGTTATTTAGCACAGAATGGTTACTACTTTACTAGGCAACCTGAATGACAAATAATTCGAATTCCTAAACTCATTAAACGCTCGGTATCCGTATTCCGTGTCCATTAATCGCATATGTACCTAATTACAGGCCCCGCCGCACCGACACGGCATTCCCTGCTTTGAATCAAAATTCTATTTATCTTCATTACCCAATGCTTATCGCAGCGAGCTTCTATTAAATTAAATCTTCTCATACGGGTTAATAAAGACTGACCGCTAGTTTAATGATGGTTTGAACAAATAAAGGAGTCGAAAACGCCAAGTGCACACGGCTCACAGCCAATGTACCTAGGTAAGTGGATGCAAAGCATAAAAATCTAATTTCATAGTGGTGTATTCCAAAATTACTTCTTAAATTTTTCTTAACATGAGGTTTTAATGACATTATTATATAGTCACATACATACATAAGTCACGTTTTTATCCCTTACGGGGTAGACAGCGCTTAAGGTAACAAGACCTGAAGGCCACGTTCAGCATGATTGTGGGCGTATAAGTGGAAAAGGGAATCAAAATAGTGATGGGCTGCTAGCCGCATCGCCTACATGATTCCTAATTTCGCCCATTCCCTCACATGACCGTATGGAATTAAATAACACCTACACTGAAGGTTATTAAAGCATTAGGGTAACTAATAAACCGCAAAGACGCCACCTTACCAATTTAGATAAGCTAAATCAAGTACCTACAGTTAGTTATTTAATTTAAGAGATGGGACATGTAGGTAAGCACTTCACTCCACGCATGCGTAATGAGCGCACCTCGAATCTTAATCCAACACTATTTTCACTCGTCTAGAAATGGGCTAACATAGTCATGCTCGTGCGACTGTCTTGCGGCATTGTTTGTCCATGTCGAAACCTCGTGTGACGTCATCCAGTACACTGCTTACCAGATGCCTTACGCAACGGCAACTAACGCGCAATTACCGCAAACTCACATCTTGGACAATGTTGTACTTAAAGAATAACCTCATCAACGTTATTTACTAAGTAATAAATTTAAAAAGACATTATGTCGTTAAAATGGACACCTTAAACGGTATACGAATGCGCCGGCTAAGCTTACGACAGCCCCGCCGGGCTCGCTCGCGGCAGTGTTTGGCGAAACCTCGTATTATCATGTCTAAATCAGTCGTAATGATAACAACTTCCAACACAATAGAAGTCATTGGCTTTTCCAGAGGTCGTAAACGTTTTCAGTGCTTTATTTACGACAAACAACAAGAAATACATTAATAACAATGGCTTCCTTAGTTCCGTTTGTCTTCTTCGAGCAGACATAAAAGCATGCATATTTTTTTTTCTTTATCCAGTTAATATAAAATCCTTCAATCACTACATACTTCCATATTACAATAATTCTGCATAACTTCAAAACACAAACATTTAAGATGTGTGTAGTTATTAAGCAAATAAATATTGATTTCTCAAATAAGCTTCTCACATTTGCGGTTTATGCCTATTTAGATACAATAAAGAAAGACATTTTTTTATATTTTATTGAATCAGGCGTTACTTTGCGGAGGTCCATTTCAATGAACACAAAATATTTACCTTGCTACTCCGCTACTTTAAGTAGCGGAGTAGCAAGGTAAATATTTTGTGTACATTTTTTTATGTTATCAGTTTAAAGAAATTAAATACTAATCAGTTATTACAAACGTGTAGGTAAGGCAATACATGTTCAAAGAGCTCCATAATAATGGCCATCATTTGGGTCGCACGACTTTGCAGCATAAATAACTAACCATACATTATTACTAACATAACTCCCTTAACGGAGAGTACTTTTCAGCAAGTAGGATCCCGACGTACCATTATAATTATGTAAGTTATAATTAGAGTTAGTTTTAACACTTCACGTGATGCGGTGCTGTGACAACTTAATTGTTTAAATTGTCAGCGGCTGGCTACAAAGTGAAAAGAACGTGACGTGACGAAGGGATGCCCCTCCATACGTCATACGTCATTATGTCAGGCACGTCTTGCGGACGGTACCGGCAACCCGTGTTATAGCGTCGCTCCATCAACTTCAAAGAGTTTAGCTACAACTTTTTTTACATACCTAGGCATAATCATAAAGCAAAAGACGTGTCGATAGAGCTACAACGGAAATTTCTCATTTCTCGAACGGGGATTACTCTACTTTTTAACTTTTCAGTGTGATGTGAAGGACTTCAAAAGGTTAAATTGAACACATCATTATACGGTAACTTCTAAAGGATTACAATATATGTATTAAATTAATTATCTATTTTGAGCTCTACGAATTGTTTTTAAAGTCATTGAATAAAGTCATTAAGTTAGCTAGTACCCTAACATTAAGTAGTTGTAAAGTTATAGACATAAATAGAAATTATGCGACCTGCGATTACAAACGGTTAACATTTTCGTTTCCGCTCAAAGCCAAGCCATGCAGTGAGTTGCGGACACTTTTTGTCCCAGTTCGTATTGAACATAAGAGGCGCGCAGGTACCCATTTGTCCGAAAAGGATTAGGAGACTTATCAAATATAAGCAGCTTTACATTATGAACGTGAGGTAGGAAAATAACACAATCTATGACGCCTTCCAAGGGTACGAATAAAAGGATTATCAAAAAATCCTAGAGGTATATATAGTTTGGTAAAATCTCGACTGCTATGTTCAAGATTGTAGAGCTTTTATTAATTATTTTAATCTTACGACTTAACTAGGTACATAATTTTATTTATTCCCCGTTCCCCGCTCCACCGAGCGCTAACTCTCATCAACGACATCCTGGACAGTGACAGTACCTATTCTGGATTATTTTTTTATATCTGAGCCAAAATTTCTTGCATCGGCTAGCCGGTATTTGGAATCAATAGTGACACCGAACTCAATAAATGTTTAGTCTGTTAACCTGTTCTACCTCTCTTATTGTAATGGCTAGACTGTTAGTGTTAATTATGAGATTATTATAAATAAATAATATATATTTTTTTGTACATACATTTAAATGCGCCTGCCTTGACACGTCGCGTTAAATAAACATATAAGGGCATATTAGTCGGAGATACCTTCATAGAGCCCCAAAGAATAAAAATCGTAAAAAGTATCATCATGCATTTAGTTTACGGGACCTTGTGTAAGTATTAAATCCTATATTAAATAATGCAATTCAATTTTGCTACAACATGCCAAGGTGTTAAATATTATTTCATTAAAATCCTGCTTCACTAATATAATAAAAAAAAGCTAAAGAAAGAAGCACATCCCGTCAGTGAAATAGAAAGATCAATATCGCGTATAGTCAATCAATTTAATTCACTTGGAAATAATCGATAGCTATCTATGAGGACCTCCCACGCCGCGGCTCTGAGGATCACTATCCACAGAAAAACACACCCACTGTAACTGTCGGGTATTTGGAATAATTGGCGTCCACTGACACTAAAGATTGTGGTCAATAAGACACAATCACTTATAACGCATTACATTAAATTTTACAACTACCGTACCTAAACATTTGAAAGTTCATCAATGTGAACACTTTTTTTCTATTTTTAGGGTTTATGACAATAAGTACAGTTTAGTATTTACTTGGAAAGATGGATATCAATTTGCCTAGATTTATGATTTAGATACTGCTGCAACCGCTGCTCTATGAAAAGCATCTGTTACACTGCTGATACTTCATATTGCCCCGAAAACGTTTCATGAACTTCAAATATGTATGAACACAAAATATTTACCTTGCTACTCCGCTACTTACGTGCAAGTTAACCAAGCCTGTGCGAAATATGTACGTTCTGCATGCAAGCCCTCCCACCACTACTACCACACAAAACGCACACAAATCCCACAAACTTAATTAATCCTAACCCCACACAAACACTGACGCGCGTTTCGATCCCTCTACGGGATCAGATCCTCTACGGGTTAGGATTAATTAAGTTTGTGGGATTTGTGTGCGTTTTGTGTGGTAGTAGTGGTGGGAGGGCTTGCATGCAGAACGTACATATTTCGCACAGGCTTGGTTAACTTGCACGTAAGTAGCGGAGTAGCAAGGTAAATATTTTGTGTTCATTGAAATGGACCTCCGCAAAGTAACGCCTGATTCAATAAAATATTTCAAATATGTATGTTCATGGTATGCATACATGCAAACTCCTCATTTTCTGTTAAATTCACCATTGATAATGGAACTTAGGTACATTAAGCAAATTAATTAATTATCAAATTATCAAATTAATGTAATACTCGTAATTAATAAAATATCACGAAACAATGATTTCTACACGACATTGCCATCTTAATGCGGCATTAAAAGAACTAGAAACTAGACTACACACATACTATTCATTAAACAAGTAAACTAACCAATAGTTCACAGCATAATAGACGTCACGGTGCTTGTAAAGAAACAGAATTAATTTATTGCCAGCGTATGTTGGTATAGGGGTAACATCAATAGGAGAACACAATTCGTTAAAAAAATAGCCCGCAGTTACTAAGAATAGCTATATTATGACTATAATTTGTCCAGTAGAAAAATAGTCAAGGGTTATTTTTGCGGTTGCATTGTGTCGAGCTTGAAGTGTCATAAATTATGTTCCCTGCACTCGAAGTTACGAGCAAGCAGCGTGCACCAGGTGGTCGGATTTATATTTAGATTACTGTTTATGTACCAATAAGGAAATAAAATTTATTTTATCGCTTCCATTCATGCGGTTATATTGATGGTGAGGAACGATCAAAGTTCTCAATGAGGGTTTTACTTTGTGCCTACGCCGCTGCACGGGCACGGCGGCCGTCGCCGAATCGACTGATGTACTCGTAAGCTAAACTTTTTTTAATCAGAAACCAAATGTAACACCGGGCAGCTGGCGAGCATGTTTCGCGGAGCGTGACGTTTTTTGCGGAGACCAGATGTTTTTGCGGGGACACAGTTTAAATTTCAGCAATGAAATGTACCCGAGTAATTCTATACTCCGTAATTAAAAAGGTGGCGAGCTCTTGATACCGAAACGTCGTAAAATTAGATCTCCACTTGAGTAAAATACGAGTGACGTTAAAGTTCGGGCGTTAATTTGTGAGATCATGGATAGACGCCATTTTTACTGCTTTGGCCTCGGTGGTCCGTTTATGCGTTTTTCATGGAGTCAAGCTGAGTATTCTCATGTTCTGTTCAATTTAAAAATTTAATAGGTTGATGGAGACTAACCCTTAGAACGTGGAACTAGATCTCATTAGCAATTAGCATTGAACCAAAGACGTACTTAATCAAGTCCTCGCTAGGCAAGCGATCCTTAATCAAAGTGATATATAGCTAGAGCATTGTACGGGGAGTTTGTATTGCGCATTACGCATAATGAGCGGGCGCCGCGCCTGCGCAGCCAGCGAGCGGCGAGTGCCTGTTCATTAGACCCCTCATTAAGTACCTGCGCCGGCCGGCCACTTCCGCACAACAAACGCTTTACGCGGTTCCTATTGCGTAACGTCCGCTCCCGATTTTAAGCCAAGCATTAACAATTAATATACAAATTAAAAATCTAAATACGAATGGAAAATAGCGCGCGTTTCATGGAACACGGTGCTCTACATGTCGCTGAACAGAGGTAAAAAAATGATTATTTAGTTAAACTTTTAAATTGAAACATTTAACTACTATTCGAATTTTAAACAATTTTATCTGAAATAGAGTAAACATGTTCATAAATAAAACTTCCCCACGCATAAGAAACATTATCTTTAAATTCTAGGAATTATTGACACGAAATAGCGGTTCATCAAAATTGTTATTCAGCCCAACGCGCCCTTCAATAGCGAACGAATCAAAATTGGGCATCAATGCCATCGGAGTCCTTTTTAAGTACATACATACATACCCAAGTCATCAAACATTCCGTCATATATACACTTGTCTATGTGCTCTATGACTAATCCTCGGCTCGCAAGCTGAGGCCTCCGAACAATGCTCGACAAAGAGCTCAGTCTGTCATCAGTTGAATGTGAAGTAATCTCGTTCTCATCGACCGACACAGGCGCATGAGTTGGTCCTCGGAGCCGCAGGAATGTGCCGTAAATCATCTCATTTATCCGTACACGCTAGGGTCGCCCCTGTCGCCAGTGCTAACTGCATGTTGCAAAGACGGCAGACCGTTCATTTGGAGACGTGCTCCAGCATATTTATGGTTTATTAACTCTTTAAGTACCATAGTTTACGTGTGCTTAATTTTTACCAATTTCTACGTTAGTCTCACAATATATGAAACGCCAAGTCCAAACAGAAAAGAAATAATCAGGTGGTATAATGCTTTTTAGCTGAGTTGAGTTTTACCTACATATTAGATTATTTACAAGACGGTGAAAAGTGGTGGTAGCCCTATTAAGGTCCCGCATCGCTGCAGTCGCGTCGCAACACACTCTTCCATATCATATCAATGGGTAATTTAATTTCATTCTCTCTTCACGTTACAGAAGAACGTTTTATGTTTTATTTCCATCACACAAAAAACGAGCAAAGCCGGAAAAGCTGCTAATTTGGAGGTATAAAGGATCTTGGGATACATTAATATGTACTTACCTAGACATTAGTCAACATTTTCGCTGTTCCAATTTGGTACATCAGTGTAATGAAATCTTTGGTTTTTTGAACTAGCAGAATTTCTAAAATATAATAATATGTATTGATTTACACTACTTTGTTTCCCCATTTGTATGCGTATAGAAACTCAGTAGATACCTAGTGGCTTGTAGTTATGTTTTCCAACAGCCCACCGTTCACACGTGACCACAATAAACAATCTAAACGATAGTCCTCGAAAACTTATGCAATAGGTAGAGAAACTCTATCCGATTTACGAGTTCCTATAAATAGTTGACAGTTCAATTTGAAAGTGCGCGACAGGGTGACCGTCGTTCGCATGATTGGAATAATTTACACCAGAATAGGTGAAAAACCTAAAAAATAAAATGGCATTAGTATCTAATTAGTAGCTAAGTATTCATTTGTCTATAAAAAATTTGGCTCTATAGCCTACACGTATAATGATGGCTACTTTTACGCTCATTTCATTTCTCATGCAAACAAATTACCTCTAATTTAATGTACCTACTTTAACTATGATGTTACTTCTCTTCTAATTTTTTTTCACATGTATATATAGTATTTACAGGTGAGTAATGAATCCTATCAATTGCATAATATATAATTAGTCAGAATGAATATAAATACCATATTCATATATATATGAATAGTAGTACGAACGAATACCCGATCTGATCTGAACTGACGACTGCAATTACGTAAAATAGGAGTTAGATTAGTGCTTAAAATTGACAATTGATGCATATTGATGCTTGTTAATTTAATAACTTAATTTTAAACGGATATCTACTTGTATTTTTAACTTCAATTCAAATCATAAATTGATATTATATCTTGTTAGTAATCAATACTGCTAACGTTACTGACAAGGAAGGTTATCTGAACTGGCTATCGCCTGTATTTTATTTTGCTCGTGACAGGCTCCATACCGAAACCGCTTAGTGTAACAGCAGATCAATGCCAAGTAATGAAGTAATATCGAGGGAATTGTCGGAGCGGCGTTGGTGCGAGACCGTCGACAATGTCCCGAGAGCGTGATGTCAATATTGTCAACCGCGCGACAATCGTGGCTCGCAATGTAATCCGAAACGGCCACGCCGCTCCGCGATAGGGAATAAAAAATTCCAACTAAATTCTTTTTCCCTTCAAAAATCATATACTATAGGTATACCTATACTAACCTAACAGAAATTGGACTTATGAAAATATGGAAAGAGTTATTAAGAATACTGCCGTCTCGACTTGTGAGGAACATTGTTTGTAAACAAATTCTTGTTTATAGACCGAAAGTGGTACAAATTCGAAACCAAAGAATGTTAAAATTTCAAGAAGTCGTCGTTTTAGATTAGATGCTTATAGAACGTACATTGTATCCGATCAGAATTCAGGAAATTCAAGTGGAGAAACACTTGAGCCCGCTTTGTCGATGTCGCCTGTGCGAGCTATTGACCTAGGAATTTGCGCTCGGTCCACTGATTTCAATCTGAGATACAAGGAATTTAGGACAAAAGTTACGTTTAAAGTAGACCTGTAAATAGGATGGATTGTTATTGTTATTCAGCTGATGAAGCAGTCCTTAGCAGGTATTTCACTCGGAAGTATTAAGTTGAAAGTTTGTATTGTGCCGTTCTGTTGCATTTGCGTTGCACTCATCGTCGTCAAAGACGTTTCATTTTAAACACAAAAAATTCGTCAGAAATGTTTAAAGCATCGTGGCAGTTAATTGATATTTTCTGTTCTGTTCATAATAAAGAGAATACAATTCATTTAAAACACAGTAACATTATCTGTCAAATTGAATAAATAATGCTATAGATATATCTACGAACAGCAATTGTGTATCGGACAATAACTTCTGATACACAGCCGGGTTAATTATGTGGATGCGTCAAAAGCGCCGACGCTGAAAGGCTTCGTTGTACGGCGCGGCGCACGCGCAGATGCTCCTAATTAACTTATATAAGCGCTGGATAGATAATACACGAGCATTACGCTAGCACAAAAGCACTGCACAGAGTGGCCGGGGCCGCGGAAAACGAGATGCGCTCGCGCCGGGTTTGGGCATCGCGCACTGTGAACTCATACAGATCTCATAAAGATTAGTGTTTTCCTTAGTCCTATACGAGCAGAACATTGCTGAATAAAATTAGGAACAGGCACTTTTGAATCTGAATGGGAATGAAACATGAAACGTGGCAGGATTTTTGGGAACCAAGGATAATTCATGTTTCTGATGGCTTGGATGGATGGATTTATGTGCCTGGTACAAATTATAAATTTATGTAGTACAAAATAGAGATGCTGCTTAAAAAAATTATAATGAGGTACCATGCTAACTAGTCTAGCGTTTAACCACAATCACGCCGTATATAATAATTTTGGTGTCAAGAACAGCGCCGACTCCTTTATTTCGTTGTCACTTTTTGTCATGATTCGTACCAAGTTGCTAACGGTGTTTCACAGTTTTTAGAACTTCTTCACAATCTCAACGTGACAAGATGCACCAATGGTTAGTCAAGAGTTTCAGTCACCACTGTCTCTAGTCAATATACCTAAATATATACTTATTATACATATGTTTATATGTATCTGTCCCACTCCTGGGCACAAGCTTCATCTCAGAATGAGAGAGCTTCGGCCACGGGCTGTAGTTCTCACGCGAGCCCATTGAGAATATCACAACACCACAAAAATAAGTAACTAGGTACTTATAGTAACTAAAGATTTTCTGTTTCCAAAATATCCCTTTACATTAAGAAGCTAATGCGATGCGGTTTACGGAGATGAGAAATTGAGCCCAAAATCTTTTTGATGGAAACAATAATAAATTTCACTGAAAGTGATTGATGGATTACGGCACGCCAGAACAATTTACTGAAGATCACTTTTAGTGAATTATAAGAACACGAAAAGAGAAAAATTATGATGAAGGGATAATCAAAAAAGTACGGTACCTAACCTATATAATATTATCTAGTACTCTATATACAATCACGGCAACATGACGCGTCAAGAATGTAAATTTATACATGATAAAATTGAGTAATGATAGTAAGCGTACACCTATGGCTTAGATAATCCAAATCAAAACGGTATTCATTGGCGAATAAATATCTGTAGCAAGAAAAACAAAATAAACCTAATGTGATATTAAATTTACTTATGACCCGTAAATAAGTGTCGATGTAGAAAGAAAATGCTCATCCGAAGAGCAGGCAGGTCAGTGGGCACGTTAAGTTAAGCTAGGTGACAATGAACTTGCTGCCGCAGAGGCGGCGCCCGCGCCGTGGGCGCGCCGCACTTGTTCTTGCGCAAGCGCAACGCTGGGAAGCGGCGCATGCGACAACCGCGCCGGCGCCGGCGTTGCCAGATCTAAGGCGAAATCCGTAGACCTATTCGATTTTTTCGATCGACATCAAATCTATGGAAATTAAAATGTAATGTAAAATTGCATTGATTTGTAGTTTGCACCCAAAAAAAGGGCGTAAGTACCTATTTTATTTCGGAATAGGTAACAGGCAAGTAACGCCAAAAATGGATTTTAAAGTTAATGATGTTTTTCTTTATACCAAAATTTGACTAATTTTAGGCTTTTTCTATACCATGACTTGCACTTAATTTGGTAATTTGCCGATAATTACCAAAGTTAATTAATCGAGCATTATCAAATAAATGTCCAGTCAATTGAACATATTTACCTCTATATAAATCTCTCTTCTATAGGTTGAACAATAAATTACTGTGAAAGTACCGAAATACTACATACAGATTTTGAATACTCTGGCAACACCGGACCAAACAAACGTCGCCGCATTAGCATTCTACCGTTAACTCCTATGCTTACCAAGGGCGTCCTAGACATGTCGCTACTTAAAATGGGTGCAATACTCATTAATCTGAATCTGGGCTATAATTACGGTTCTTTTGTTGCGTTCCTGACACGATTAAAATGTATCGATAGTAGGTATTTAACAAACTACGATCTAAGGCAATCCTCGCGCTTTAAAAATAATTTAACAATGCCACCTAAATTGCCTGTGGGGCTTTACAGGCTATCCCTACAAGCATTTCTGGATTAGTATACTGCATAAAAAAAAGCCATGGTAGCCTAGTGGTTTGACCTGTGGCCTCTCAAGCAGAGGGTCGTGGGTTCGAATCCCGGGCTCGCACCTCTGAGTTTTTCGGAATTTATGTGCGATATCTCATTTGAAATTTACCATGAGCTTTCCGGTGAGGGAAAACATCGTGAGGAAACCTGCAAACAACTGCGAATTCAATAATGTGTGTGAAGTTCCCAATCCGCACTGGGCCCGCGTGGGAACTATAGCCCAAGCCCTCTCATTGTGAGAGGAGGCCTGTGCCCAGCAGTGGGACGTATATAAGCTGGATATGACGATACTGCATCAAAATTATCATACCTACTTAAGGGATAGACAGAGCCTAATGTAACAAGACCTAAGCCACGTTTAGCAAGATTGTATGGGATGTATAGGTGGAAAAAGGAATCAAAATAGTGA
The DNA here is from genome assembly GCA_963854515.1 of Pandemis heparana. Taxonomy (NCBI): domain Eukaryota; kingdom Metazoa; phylum Arthropoda; class Insecta; order Lepidoptera; family Tortricidae; genus Pandemis; species Pandemis heparana. Next base: position 10,047,394 of record OY978008.1, on the reverse strand, counting down.
TGGGTTGCTAGCCGCATTGCCTTTAACATGATTCCTATGGTTTTCACCAAATTATTGTAATATTAAAAAAATACTTTGCGTACGTTTATTAGGTAGGTACGTACAAATAAATAGGTAAAGATAAAGTAATTCGGTGCGTATATTGTGTGTGTGCTGTGCACATAAATTACTATTTTTTTTAGCTAAAATTTAAGCACTAGGTTGTACCTACGTAGTTTCTTTTTGATATTTTTTCAATTCATATAAATATGCTTGAAACTAAAATCTTCTACGCTTACACTTACTTACTATCTAAACTTATAGGTACTGCACTGCCTATAAGTAGCTTTACGTAAGAAACTAACAATAAACATATTTTAATTACCGGCTCTTGATAAGCAAATGTCACTGATATGCGGCGTGTTTAACTATTTCTTTAGTAAATATATGTACATACCTACTTGTAGCAGTTATTTACCTTCAAATATCAACTATTGTATTCGCGCTAATTTATACATGAATTTTAATCACATAGGTAACTTTTAAACCAACCAAGGTCCATTGATAGAAATTCTCACAAAAAACAAAATAAATTAACTAGGTACCTAATTGGAAAATTCTTATGTTACAGTATACTTGCGCATTGACATGTCAAGATTAGACATAACCGCATAGTTTTGAGATGAAAGAGAAGTAAAGCTTAGTCACGGCACAATGTGAAGACAAAAAGAGTTCTACAAAGGTTGCATTGTGGGCATTGTAGTGCTGAGACCAACGTAAATGTGGCTCGACGGCGGTGGTCGCGCGGCTCCACTGTACCAATTATATCCCATTGTGCTCATTAGGGCTCGCCCTCGCGTGGGAATCTAGGGAACACTAGGCTAGATCACATAAAATATAGATCACCATTAGATAATTCAAGGATTGCCAACCTGTGTTGTTAAAATGTAGGCATGCAAGTCAAATCACAAAACATCGCAACTCAAGGCTCTATGGTGGTTTTATGACAAAAACTTGACCTAGGTACTATTGAAGACTTCAGTTTTTAGATCTGAAGCTTCTGCCTAGGAAACGTCGTTGGTGTAATCAAGAAGGTGTAACTATTGATTTTCGCTAAATCTAATAGGTAGAGTGACTTGTTATACGAGTGAGGTAGAGTTGAAAATAAAATAAATTTGTGTGTCGGTCGACCCAAATACGTATTTTAATTGCAGGATGCAACTGCACACATTAGAAGTATCGCATTTCAGAGCAAATAGTTTCATTCACACATCACGTGGATAAATACGCTTTGTGCCCATTTTAGGTACACTTGAGTAAATGGTAAAATGGTGCTCGTAACCCTCAGTCGTAATCGAAATCTAGACAGCCAATTTGAGACGACAGGCATTTTTACTGGCAGGTGATAAAATTAAAACTGCAAGGGATATTTTTTACAAAACGAACGAACTATTGAATGGTTTTTTTTTATTTACTATTTATTACATTTATTATTGATGGGCTTCTAGATCAATAAAACAAATTTAGTATGTATCTCCGTAATATTTACCTTAGCTAAATGCAGTGGTCCTGTAACTCTGCAGGTTGGTGCAGGAGGCTCATATCCCCACAAGCAATTCCACGGCATTTCTCAAAACTTTTGTTTCACTTTTATCATAGCTTAACAACTACATTTTTGGACAAGCATTAGCATTATAATTAAAAAAAATTAGGAAACATGTTGACTTCACTGATGCAGTCATTTTGGGTGTATTATCATTTCTATTGATAGTTGAATGCGGGTTTCATCGATGTTAGTTGTTCGGCGGCGGTAGGTGCCGGCTCGGTGCGGCCGGCCGGGAGCACGGGCGACTTTGGACTGAACCACACGGACAGAACTGCAGGCTGATACCATATATCACTAACTTTACCGTGTTAACTATGATAGCAACCTTAGTTAATCCCTGTTAATTACGGCGACTTAATTCAGGACTTAAAATCAAACAGCCTAATTACACCTAATGCTATTGGAATCCCACAACCATTTCAGCAAGTACGCAATCCCCGATTATTCAGTGAAGCCTTTCTTTCGTTTAGGCATATTTGAATCAAAGTTTTTTTCCCTATCAACCGATACGGGACCCCCGATGGTCACAGCGGAAACTACAGGTAAGACCGTAATTGGCAAAAGCCATGTCGATACTTCCGTCACGCGCCGGACCCTCATAAATAAAGATCTTTTGTCAACTTTGAGAATAAAATGTGACTTTTTACGGGCACGACACTTAACAGTTTGTGTCGCAACGTTTTCAAAATGTTATGTCTTATCTTCGTGGTAACGTTATGTTACGCGTTCGTGCGCTCTATTCTGTACGATACAGCTTTTTATGGATATGACATTAACATGCATACAGCACTTTAAATCCATTAAACAAATCTGGAGGATTATGTCTGGTCGGCTACGCGCATTATCTCGGCCCTCACAGATCCCGACCGCTTTCGATTCCAATCGGTCCATCAGGCGTAACAAGCATTAGTGTTGTGTCTGTATAACATCTCAACATAAAAGTTTATATAAATTATCTAATTAAAAATACATAACGAAGTTGTTTTAAGTAATACTAGTATTGTAGACGTGGAGTAGGCTTTATTTTATCACCAAATGCAGCTACTCTTTACCACACCATTTCAGCTTCACTATTGTATACTACCTAAGGCTAAGCAATCGCTGTAGTACCTATTTGGATAACATTTGGATAAGCCTACTTTAAGACATTTTTTAGCCTTAATACAAATGGAGCATTAAAAATACACTTTTATCTAGGTAAGGTAAGTGCCTGCTTGCAAGTGGAGAGCTTTGGGGGAGGCCTATGTCCAGCAGTGGACGTCTTTCGGCTGACATGATGATGTGCCTGCTCTTATGTATTAGGTAGGTACCTATATTTATGTATCAGACGTCGCACCATCTAAGTCCTAGAGTTAAATACCTAGTTTTCTATCTTAACTTCGTAAATATGTTTCTGAAGTTCTTATCTTGATACTTAACTGTGTTTTTATGACGCTAATTAAAAATGTAAAGTACAAAACAATTTTAAACTTAATGATTACGATTGTTTTTATAAATACAATTTAGATGAGCGACCAACCTTTAAAAACTGCAAAGGCGGGTTGACCGGCAGCGGCCGCCGCCGGTCCTGCGACCACGGACAGTTCCAGGGCATAACGAATTAAACACACGTCAATTAAGCTGATGACCCCTCGAAACCGTCATACCAAATTTCGCTTAAAACGCTAACATCCTGATTTGATCATAATTATATAAAAAACCTCCGAATCGCACAAAACATTGCTTTTATTTATTTTGATTGCACTGACGCATTTATATATTTTTAATACTAATTACATAAACGTTTATGCGTGATTAATTATTACGCGTGCAACAGGATTTGAAGGGCACGCATGCGTGCGTACGGTGGGCCGGCTGTGTCGGGACTAGGCGGGAATATCGGGACTCGCTACTTGGGCCAAACATTCCCGATCCCGACACCCCCCGGCTCGTATTTTGAGCGGGCACCCGTTACGTTACAACACCACGATCTGCTCGCTATATGCTATAATGCGTTACTAAGGTTATACTTAGCAACATCGACATCAACATAATAATTATTATTATTAGGTTTTTATGTGCAATAAAGAGTTTACATACCTACATACATACAACGCGGCCACCTCCAAAACTTTTGCAAATCACGATTTCATTTACGAGCAATGAATGTGAAAATTTACGGCGGATTGGAACCCGTAAGGTGCAGAGCGAAGATTGATGTGATTTTAGTAGGTATTTTACACAATATTTCTGCGTTTTTACTTTTAAAATATAAACAGATTTAAAATTATGCATACCTACAGAATCCCACCAAAAATATTTTCACTTGTAACTCTTGACACTGGCAAATTTTTTGAAAAAAAAAAACATTTTGCTGTAAAAAAAGTTATCTCATTATGCTTTACAACTCTACAGCCCTAACTTCACAAACTCTCCTACAGCTACGCCCTGTCTACACCTCAATCAAAATATGTGGCTTAGCTGTTTTGCTAACGTTACATCGGCGTATTTAAGGTAAAAACTATAAATTCACTGTTGATTACTTTTCGGAGGTTATAGGTAAGTACAATAGTTATTACAGTAACGAAAAACACGTTTTTCCAATTTTGTGCCTAGTCACTCGGTTGCTCAGGTATTGATATCAAACATTTTTGTACCTAGAGATGTCGCCAAACTTCCTGAACTTTATTTAACGTGGTGGGGGTAAGTTTGCGCACATATTTTACTAGAAAAAGTTTGCCGGCATCAATAGTAAAGATCAAGTTATTTAAATACGTTATTTTTTCTCATAATTCTAACGTCCCCATCAGTGGCTTTTAGTCCCGTAGTTTCATTGGATCATCCCTACTTACCCAAGTGGGATATTACGCTATACATAGGTCCCTACTCAACCAACAAATTTAGGCCAATTTACGTGTAATTCTGACCGACCTCGTCAATTAATTTACCTTATCGACGCTGAATTCGTTCATTAGAGCAATCAGAGAGTTCACAGTTCATATCTAAGAGCTGAGTAAGCAAAACATTGGATAGCTTCAGATCATAGTCTGTATAATCTTGTGTAATAAAGAGAGGGAGATGCGTCGCTAAAAAGGTTTTAAACGTACCTAATACTAAGGTAGAATATTCGTAGATCAATTTAACAACACAAATTAATTTAAACACATTATTCATAATAGATTTTCAAATGTTCTGCCTAGAAATAGGAACCCCGCGAAAGCAGGGTTCCGTCGACCTTATGGTGCTTGGAGTGAAATTCGATTTTTTTTTAACAGTGGGGCCATGAGAACTAAACCTCTTGTACACTTTTTCGATTTCATTTTTTATTTTTTATTTAATTGTCAAATTTAGCTAGTTTATGTACAGTCAAGGGCATAAATATATATACATTCCCAAGGCGTCAAAAACAAATGTACAGTTGATTATCCAGAAATATCTGTACAGTAATCCGGTCAATTATTATGTGATCATTTAATTAGTCAAAAAGATCTACACATTTACATGGCCATAAATAAATGTACAATGTCAGTCAAATAAATGTAGGCAAATTAGGAGGCCAAATATATCTATACACACAACTCTCATTTATATAAGAACAAAACCCAAGCCAAACATATCTATACACGCAACTCTCATTTATATAAGAACAAAACCCAAGCCAAACATATCTATACACGCAACTCTCACTTACATGAGAACAAAACCCGAGCCAAAAATATCTATACAGTCAAGGGCATTCATTAGATCCAGTTAGGTAGGTCCAACTTCGAGAAAGAGATTACTTGCCGAATCCGACTCGGCTGGGCAGCGTTCGGGAAGCTTTGCAGTGTCTTTTCGTCCAAATGGCTGAAGTGTTTGAAGTCAAAAATCTTTGACCAGTGTGTGTTGCCATACGGATCTGAGACATGGGCGCTAACGATGGGCCTCATGAGGAAGCTCAAAGTCACTCAGAGGGTTATGGAGGGATGTGATATCCTCAGTAGAACTAAGTTTAACGACATAGCCCGAAGAACTGCGAAACTGAAGTGGCAGTGGGTGGGGCACATTGCTCGCAGGACCGATGGCCGATGGGGTCAAAAAGATCTCGAATGGCGTACGCGGACCAGGAGACGAGCTATCGGTAGGACTCCAACAAGATGGAGCGACGACCTGATTAAGATCGCGGGATCGCGGTAGATGCCGAAAGCACAGGACCGGTCTGAGTGAAGAGCCTTGGGGAAGGCCCAGCAGTGGACGTTTTTCGGCTGACATGATGATGATGAAACTAAACAAAACTTGTTACTAGACAACGGATAAACATATTTAATAGAACTTAATCGACCTCTCTCATTGTGAAAGTTAACTTTGATTACCCTGTCGGTTTGTTTTGACTGACTGGAAATTTAGAACTGTTTTACCATGTTTCCGGACCAAGTTCAAGTTTGAAGTAATCATCCCTGCCGCACTCAGAGTCCTTTATTATGTTAATTGGCGTTTTGAAGCTGGCCGCCATTTTGGAATCTTCAGTTTTTGGACCGATTGTCTTTAAAATCGATATCTGAGGGTCCGCATGGGCCCCAAACACGAATCCGTTATCAAAAATGGAAATGGGGCCACAATTTTTATGTTTACTTTTTCGACCGAGTGCTTTCAAAATGGATATCTGAGGGTCGGATCGGAAGTGGTCTCCAAAGTTGAATTTGTTGTCAGAATTTGGAAAAATAGGCGTAAAGTAGAGAATTTTTAGATACTATATACCTACTTCAACGATTGAACACGACCGTTTTATTACAATCATATTTTGCATACACACAACAGCTTACAAAAATTTCATCACAATCGAGTCAATAGTACATACCTACAGGAATTAGACATTTCAACACTTAAATCCGACTCACGCTTGACGCTTTTTTGTCAAAAAAAAAAACTTTCTCAGCCTACACACAACCAGCTCACAATATAGTATGTATAACACGATACATTACTAACTTACGTTGAAAATTTTACTTTATAGTTGTATATTGGTTTAATAGGGAATATTCATATATTTTTTTATTACTATAAACAGGCTTGAAAATATTCAAATTATTTTTTTAGCGCGCGCTTTTGATGACGTCATTTGTCATATCCCGTATTTGTCTACGCTAATATTATTAAGGAAAAATTAGTATTTTTTGTATTTTTGTATGTTTGTTATAGATTCACTCAAAAACTACTGGACCTTTTTTAATAATTCTTTCACCATTAACATAGGCTATAGAATATTTTCAAAAAGTTAGGGATCAGTATGAAAACTTCGATAATGTCACCCAAGGTGTGAAAAAAAATCCAAAATAATCCTTATATTGCGTACGGCTGCAGAAACTGTTGACAATATAGCAAAGTGATATACTACAGTTTTATAGGAGACATCATTGTCTCTAAAAAAGTCCGCTACACTATACGTTTAACTATTACAGTTATGTCACAATAACTCTTTTTTCAAAATCTAAATTTATGATGTCACTATATAAATAACCAGTATAAAATGACCTCACTCTGCGTACATTTTGCTTAGAACCAGGTCTCTGCTAAAAATGGATATTATATTAGCTAGCCGAATTTGTAAGGAATCCTCGGTGCGCGAGTCAGACTCGTAAGTACTTGGCCAGTTTTTTTAGTACCTATGCCCCGACACAAAAATATAGTTTTTGATATATATATTTTGTTAAATACCTATATCTACTCGTGCGAAACCAGGCCGGACGGCTAGTTTACTTCTTCATTCCTGCGTACACATGTCCAGTTTTAATTGCTAAACAGAATCAGATCACAGATTTTAAACAGTAGAAAATTCAGTTTAAAACTAACCTAAGCTAGTTTATAAAAGTTCGGTAAAACTTTCTCTAAAACCTTTCATATTCATATTGAGATTTTATGAAATTTTGATGATTGATGATGATGATGATTAATCATCTGAAATAAATTTCAGGTAAAGGAAGATACATCAAATATAGATTCCCTAGAAATCACCTCAGGAATACACTTTTTAAACTAATTTTGTAATTTTCTCACAAACACTACTAAAACAGTACGAATATCAACGCTGATAAATCCACTTTGTGACATCTGACGTCACACTTCGTTTTGACCAATGGTGACGCGTTTCGTAAGTTTGAATTTCCCACCCATATTTTTCACTTTTTATACAATTTTTTATGGATTTAAATCATAACTAAATAAAAAAAATATCTTTTAATTATAATCTTACGTACGATAATCGATAATAAAGATTCAAGAAAAAAATATTAAACAATTTTGTTTTTTATGAATATTCCCTATTGTCGCATAGGTTCACGTGACAGAATAAATAAATTGTTAACTAATTGCCTATTCTACGCAGACGATGTCGCGGGCAGAAGCTAGTTATTCAATAAAAATCTAAGTGTTATTTTTAACCACGTGTTTGATTTTACGAAATTAGATAAATTAGCGAAATCGAAAGGACGTTATTATTATAAACTACCTCTAGTAGCTATTAATATGTTACAAACAAAATTCAGCATCGGACAAACGGTAACGTAATATTTACGAGAAAAGCCACATGAAAATCTTGGATGGTAGATATATAGCTGTGGAGCAGAATCTAAAATAATAGGCTGAAAGGTAAAACAAATGACACGTCAATGACGTCACGATCAAAACGAAAAGGACAAAGCGATCATGACAGAACGGTACTCTTTTCGGTGATTGTCATAATTCAAAATAAGAAAACTTGTTTGTTTGTTGTATAGATATATTTAACTGTTAGATATGTGTAGATATTATTGCCCTTGACTGTATAGATATTGTTGGGTTTTGTTCTTATGTATGTGAGAGTTGCGTGTATAGATATATATGGCCTCCTAATTTGCCTACATATATTTGACTGACATTGTACATTTATTTATGGCCATGTAAATGTCTAGATCTTTTTGACTAATTAAATGATCACATAATAATTGACCGGATTACTGTACAGATATTTCTGGCTAATCAACTGTACATTTGTTTTTGACGCCTTGGGAATGTATAGATATTTTTGCCCTTGACTGTACCTAAGTGTAGAGTGTAATAAATATATTGTAGTTTGTTACAAAAAAGTCCGAAACTATTATGTCAAAACGTTAAAGGGTTATAGCCATTTTTAAACGATAAGGTATGTGTACGAATGGTGACCACTTTCCCCTATCCTTAGTCAGGGTTGCCAGGAATATGAAATTACCGAATTATCGCCGATAAGAAACAGTTTTTGAGCAACTCTCCCAAATCTAAACGTTTTCCGAGCTACTTACTTATGGGTACCTAGTAGTAGGCCATTACGAAGTAAATAATGAACAAAATAACTCAACAGCAGAAATTTTACTAGGTACTTACCTCCTCCTTCTTCGAAGTACGTCGACGCCAAAACCATTTCATCGTTTCCTCATATCCTATACCACTGAAGTAAACTATCAACACCGCACTTGCTATAGTTAAGTAGACTATAGGCGTAAGAAGCCAGTCTTCTAGGTAGAAAATATTATTTAATGAAAACATAATTCAGTCAAGACTTTCAGATAGTCCCCAGCCCGGCCCCATCCTCCCACCATCGCTGCCAACCCCACGGTAGCTCGCAACCAAATGAGCATAGCTCGAATATGGTCAGCTTCCACGTTACAGCCAATAGGCAAGTACATCACAAAGGTGCGTAGCTACCATACCTACTGCACTGGGTGCTCGCTAATGAATCATTTTCATCAATGATGTAGTATGTACAATACAACTGAGAGCGTGTGGAAAGTTTCAGGGTTTTTTTGTTGAAGATTGAGGTGATGAAAATATACCGATTTGATGGTTTATTGGGAAATAGTGCTCCAGAACGTTAAAAATTCAAACGGATTCCTTAGATTGACTGAGAACTTTGGGACATAATTTAAGATATAGTGAAGACTAAAAATTCAAAATTCAAAACTATTTTCTATTTTGCAAATAGGCCAGCATGGGCTCTTTTAAATGTATTTTTTTGAAACCACCAGCGCATTCGGAAAGACCATTGCCAAGAAGAATGCGCCGCAAGAAACTAGCAGACACAGTCAAGTGTAATAATATGTATAGTCTTAGTTTCAAAATTAAGTATCAAACATCGGCGTAATAAGGTCGTGGGACATATTGTTGAGAAGTTCGTATCGATACTTATTTTTGCACTTGACCGTACTTGCAATCAGCAGCAGAAGGCCGAACAGGCGTCGAAGTCAACGATCCGCAGGTTAAGTACCCCGGGTTTACGGAATTAAAACGCAAAAAATCATTTAGATATTAATATATTTCGAATCTAAAATGTACAAAAAATACAACTTAAATTAATGTAATGTACTCATAATGCCTGATCTTTTCTTTCTTCAAGGAATAAAATTATATGTATTTTAAATGGTTTATCTCGGAGACGCACACGGCGTCGTTTTATTAATTGACAAAATGCCGAGAGAAAATATGACCTGGAACAAGCTAGGTAGACACTAGGAACAAAACGAGCTCAAGCCACACTCATACACTATTAATTTCTGTTACTTTTATTTATTTATAATTTATATTCCTTTTAGCGTTAACCGTTATACCAAAAAATAATAAATTCGATTTTACTAATATCAGGGCGGTTGTGTAAAAGGCTTCAACGAGACATTGGATGTACCCATTTACAACTGTACAGTTTAATTTGTATCATTTCCTAAAAATAAACATAACGACCTATTTTATTTAAATTTATTATTTAATCAACCATCACTTTATAACAACTTTGGTTGCGTATGCTAGTCGTAAAAATATACTTTAGCTATTTACAATATTATGAAAATACATACATACAATGCTTAGAAATGCACAGCAACACAAGAGGCCTTAAACTAACACTTGAAGAACTAAATAACACAGACTTAACGGTCACCCGCAAAAAAGAGGATTGCTTGATCGGACTAGTTGTATGTCGAGACGGTCTTGCTGCGAATGACTTCGCACTCTGTCGGGACGCTACTCCTACACTTTAAAGTAAAGGAAAGCACGCATGCGCAATAATCCTTTCTGCGACTGACCAACACCTTAAAATCACTTTGCGTATTCTTAGAAAAACATAATTAGCTTTTTACACTAACGTATATTAAACCCTAGACATATCCACAGTGTAAGGAAATATCCTTTGTTCGCAGACGACAGGCCAAGACAAGAGGCAAGATTTTATACAAAAAATAAAATCAATCTTGTACGGGAAACGTACCTCGTTGTGTTAGCAACTGTCATCCTTTTATCTATAAATATCTATCACGCGTGTGCAAACTTCTTATAGTTTGTTTATAATTAATAGTAATACAAAATTCGCATGGTAAATAAACATTTTACATAAACGTAGTCAAAATCAGACAACTAATTATGTTTTTCCATCGAAACAAAGATTCCCGTACTCATCAATGTTTCTGGATCCAATATGCTGAGTGATTAAATATGGGTCTTTGCCACAGAGTAAATTATTTGCGGTAACGTTTGTTTTAGCAAAGATGTCATTAACTTACAACCCGAATTAAGTTTTCCTGATTATTTGGATGGACAATTTGGACCCTATTAATTGCATATTTTATATAGATTTACTCTGTGGTAATAGAGGCGTATCGCTAGGCTAAATTGAGAAACATTCAATTTTCCAATTAAAACATTTATAGACATTTTTTGTGAAATAGTTTACACGTAATCTAATATGTCCGCAAGATATTACAATGCGGACCATTAAAACAGGGTACTTTCACCCCAAAAAATGGATAAGAATATAAATTTTAAAACAAAACGTTCAATGTAGGTGTGGAAACTAGAACTGTACTATAATTTCGTTTGATTTTTAAATCGACGTGAAGGGTTTGTACACTTTGATGAAATAGTTGAAGTTATTCCAAAACATCAAGACAATTACCATCCTAACACTGCTTAAACGAGTTGCGTATGATTAATAGTTATCATCATTATCTTAAAGCCCAAACATTAAAATCTTTCTTTACCAAAATACATTATTTATGTTAGAGGAATATATTTTCGATGAATTTTGGATACTATGAAGTAATGCGTCGAGTAAATTTTGAAACTGTATCCATTGCTACAAAATATCCGAAAGTTTATCTAAACGCTGAAGTTCTAAGAGTATTAGTTCTGTTATAAACTAAAAATAACCAATTTAATCAGAGGCGAGATTTTAGACAGACACAGCTAAGTTTCGACAATATTAACTCAATATAGTCTTTATTAATAGTCGCTTATAAATACACGTTATTTTTGAGGCTGGTATAGGTTTATGCCTTACTATACTGTCATGTTTTTAAACCGGGTAGTTTTATTATCACAAACTGTATCAAAAATATCCAATTGCATTACAATTATTTAAGAAAATGCTGTAAAAAAATTGATTCATGACTGAAAATGAAAACATGAATCGAACGTTTCTTGTAGCTCTGTTTCGATTATATTCTTACTCGCCTAACATACCGTTTTCTATGACCACATCCTTCGTTTTATTCCAATTAGCAAGCTATCATCATTATGCTGATGTTTATGAACATACATACACAAGATACAGGTTCGTATCAGCCTAAGCTCAAGGCGAAGAAAAATCTTATCATGCTTTAAGGTGACATGTAACGCTAATACCTTTAATAATAAAGTGAAATTATTTAAATCACCTGAATAATAAATGACGTTTTTTTACCGAAAATTAGAGGACAATTGTTTAGATGGTTAATATGAAAAAGCAAGCAGTACTCGTCTCCTTAACGCGGCTCAATATAATTTATCTTGTATTTTATACAAGGAAGTAATTTATTTATGTATCTAATCATTATCAAAATTATCGTTTTGTTTTGCGGCTTAGAAAAAATATTTTTATTATATTTAATTCCAGGCACCTATGTTACACGTGTATTTGCTGCATCTATTTATTTACATTGCTTGCGGTTTTATATAAATTGCTTGGTTGACTCTGATGTATGGACGTGTCTTCAATTTATTTATGTTATGAGACGTATGAGGTATTTACTATGTTAGCATAAATCTGCAAAAAATATAACTTTACTGTACAATTATTCGCTTCACGACGTAAATAAGTGACGGCATTTTATGCTGTTCCTAGCGATCCCAATAAGTTCATATTTCATTAAGTTATCTACATAAATGTATGGGAAGTCAACTCGACTAATCCTCAACTATTATTTTTAAATGTTGTCACTTTAAAGGCCATCGCTTGTACTTTATTGGATTGATGATATTCTATCTGACATTTCATCCCCCCTTAAAATAAATGGAATGAATAGAAATATTGCTATATTCTTTTGTGTTTTTATTACATACATCAAATCTTATCTAATTCATTTATGAAGAAATAAAATATGAATCGTTCAAAGCTTCAGTTGTTTATGTTGTAACAGGCTAGCTCGTACTCGTACCGTGAAGCTGCTGCAATGCGGCGAGATGAGCAGTGTCAATGTCAACCGAGTCGATGTGCAATTTCCCCGACACATGTAATTAGGTACGTTTAACAAATTTGGTCAGTAGTCTAAATTTTCAAACTATGGTACTTTTAATTGGTAGAAAAATATTCTTATCCTATGCGTATTTTACTCGTCTCGGTTTTAGATATTCTCTACAGGCTATTTGTACGTTACTCATTAGTTATGTAATATCGTAAAACATCACAATTCACTCCGCTGCGAGTCTACATACTACTTCCTATTTCTGTGTTGCATTGTGAAAGTCAAGGAATCAGATAATAAATTATTGAAATTTAATGCGTTCGATATATCGGTACCCCCGAGTCTAGTTAAGTACATTTCTAATTTATATTCGTTTGATTTATTGTCATTCGCCAATGTTGCTCATGGTTATTATTTATTATAGACGTCAAGACTGCCAGTAGTGAGCTGCTTGAGCGAGGGTGCGGCCGGCACCGCTGCCCGCAGTGCCCGCTGCGCCGGCGCCGGGCCGGGAGCGACGGAGCGAGTGCCGTAGCGCTTCAAACCTGTTGCGTGGTCCCGAGTGCTCGAGTTTGTGAAACACGTCTGTACAATATTTAATTTACATTATCTTATCAAAATGTTACATTTTTAAGATACGTTTCTTTCGTTATTTTCCATTTTTACCTTTACATGGTATGAATCCTTAAATATATTTTCAAGATTTTGAAAATTAACTTATTTCATTGTGTAGTAGCAAGAAATCGATTCCTATCTTAAACACGTCTAACAATTTTTGTGCATAGATTTAGGATCTATTATGTACAATAGATGACAAGAAACATTGACGTCGTTCACATTCTCACACCTTGTACACCGCGTAGGCTATAATGTTAGATGTTTAACACGATCTATTTTAGTTAGAGTATTGTGGCATACCATACAGAAATATTTTTTTTTCAATCATCTGTTTTTTTTAGAGTTACTAGCGCTGCGACTCCCTAGTTGTTAAGTAACAGTATCGCGATATTTTAAAATGTAGACTTTAGATCTTTCATTCAACGGGGGCTAACAGTAGTTTTAGAAATTCTTATCTAATAAACATGCACAAGACTACCAACCAATATAATAAAAACATCATTAAAGTAGTAAGTCAGAATAATTGTCAAATTATAAATTAAGTAATGTAATGCTAAAGAAAACGATGCACGTGAATAACATAAATATACCAGCACATGAAACACAATATAATGATAAAAAATATTTACATTAAAGCAACGTAATTATATATAATTAATTTAACAACACAGTATTTACACGTCATTACTAATTATTATTCTTTGTTTTCACTTGATGTCTCATGAATACAGAGTGAGTTTTGGAACATGAGGTTTAAAGGGCCGGAAGGGAAGCGCGCCAGCAGCCCGGCACTGTCGGCGAGGCTCGCGCGAGTGCCGCGAGTACCGCGACCGCCGCGCTGATACCGACTAATATACTACATGCCATACATCTTTAATATTTTCATCAATTTTACTTCGTCCTCGTAAAACCCAATATCTATCGGGTTCTTCGAAATATTCTGAATATTTATTAGTTCTCGATGGCGGTCGTCGCGTCTTTCGAGGTAAAAGTAAAATTGTGTCGGGTCACGTATTATGGATCAGTCGTAAGAGAGAAACAAGGCTTCTCGAAATGATTAGATTCAGTGTTCAAATATCGTGTGATGAAATTCTTCTCAGTCCTAAAACTCATTCTGTTGTCTCTAAATATACTATAATACAAAATTACTTTGTCATAACAGGTAACATCTGACTTTCATACTATATTATAACGTTTACAACGCCAAAATATGTTTAAATCTATTCCATATTGCACAGTACATTTCTATTGTACATGATGGGTGTACTAGGTGTACGAGTCATTATATGTTGTAAATCTATATTTTTCCGCGATGGAAAGCTACCATTACAAACTGGTTTCGATCTCAAAATCTCGTTCAAACAAAAAGATACCAATAGAAATGTAAAGATCAATCTTAAACAACGTTCTCAAAGAACTCAAGACAAAATATTTCATCAACAAAACGATTTTTACAACTCCGTAATATAACTAGCACTACTAGACTACATATCGACATAGTTATAAGATGCTTTATAAATACGTGAACTATAATTACTCTCGCGAAACGTATCGCGAGATTTACAGCCGTAGAGGTACCACGTAGACCGTAACAGGGAACGACGACGTTCGTTACGATGGAATTAAGTATCGTCGATCATTGTCCACCCGGAGGGTCGATAAAGTAATAAATGCAAACTTCAGCGAGTGTCGGAGCGAGGTCCAGTGCGGCGAGCGGGTGGCAGCGGTCACTGCGACAGCAGCTTCTGCAGCAGCGAGGCCTTAGCCGCCGCCGCCGCCGCCGCCGCCGCGCCCGCGCGCCCGCCCACAGCCGTCTCATCACCGCCCGCCGCCGATGCCGCCTCCGCCGAGCCCGCCTCCGTAGTATTCTGTGCCCAGCAAACGATATATCTCAAAACCATAAATGCACTAAATCGACTTTCATCGTGACATGACGACTCCCGACTGTTTTTTAAACACATTTCGGAGAAGACGTAGAGTTTGTGAATACAAAATGATATGTTTATGTGTCGAAAATGATTTCGGTTAAACGTTAGTAAGAAAATCATGACAGTAGCACGCTTTGCAAAAGATTCAATAATTATGAATTATAGGTGTAGGAACAAACGAAATAATCCTCCGAATAGTCATGAGACTCGTCATAATAAAGTCCATTTTTAGGGTTCCGAAACTAAAGATTGCCAAAAGACCCCTATTACTAAGCATGTGCTGTTCTCCTATCCGTCCGTCTGTCTGATACAGGGTTATATTTTTGAAGCAGTAATCAGTAGACATGAAGCAATGTCTACTATTATAATTATAACCCTTATATATCAACAAATTTAATAATAAAAACAAAAAAATATTAAAAAACAAAAGGGCACTCGTACAAGAAACGCGTTTTTTGGCGTTATTAGCTCGATATAAATAAACAATGTCATTGGGTAGACACTAGGAAATTTCACTGAGTGCTTTTTTCGGTACAGACTCCCTTCGTTAGAGCGCCCGACTCCCGCTTGTTTTTATTTTATTTATGGCCAACCTTTTTTAACTCTGACCCTGAATCAAATTATCAACAATAGGTATTATAATTGATTTCAAATAAATAAATATCTGACATAATCTACCTAGTATGTAGTTACAGTCACCGTCATATAGTTTGAAGCATCCAAGTCGGCCTAATAGTCCGGTACACCATAGGTACAGTATGGCGTGTAGAACTTTTTGGTCACTCTGGATGTTCCATACTTTACGACGCTGACTGTACCTATGCATTACACGTATTTTCAATGAGATATGGACCGCAATTACCTTTGATGAGTTACCTTCCCAATATATCGACGAAGTCGCATGAGTCATGACTACAGCTAGACTGAAGAAATTGGGAGAATAATACATGTGTAAGTATGTCACTATTTGGAGCTAATCAAGGTAGCCATGGTCTATATCCAATAGAAAATCCAAATCTAATAGAATTTACCATGAAATACATGAAATTTACCTATGCCGATGCCTATTTTCGTTGTTTTAGCGTCCAGTTTTAGTTAGACTTATAAATATTTCATGTTTTGAATGCAGTTGATAAAAAAAATGCTTGAAACAATAATGGTAATCCCTACAGCAAAAAAGACACTTTTATTTCTCAATATAGAGTATTTGAAAGCGCTTAGATTCAAAGAAACTTCAGCTATCTAATTATAATAACGCTAAAAAGTTTATAGTTAAAAAATATTTAATTATATCATGCATTTTTAACAACTTACACTACAGAACTTAATAACTTGACGACTCGAATGCTATAGAAATAGAACATCTCAGAAGCAGACAAATAAGCACTTAACTATAGATTGCAAAACAGTATACCTACAGCCTGCAGCCAGGCTCGCAGCGACACACAACCCTCACCACACGTTCAGTTCTGCGCATGCCACGTGCCCCATTTGATCGACAAAAAGCACTATATCCTACTTCAAGGATCATTAAGCAAATTTTGTAAGTTTTGAAATTTTGAAGAAAAAACCTCAAGTACTAGAAGATTGGTCACTATAACAAGAGACATCATAATCGGCTAAGAATAGACAACACATCACAAAAGCGTCATTTAGTAATTTCAGAAATGTACCAATATGACGTTTATTGAGTAGAACGCGACGAAAATTTCGGCAATCATTGACCGCGATTAAGCAACTGATAAACGCAACTATTCTTTATAGTTATAATAATTTGGCACATTTCTTTAATTCAGCTTCTAAGTATCAAAATGATTGAATCGACACGACAACACACGCTGCAAGAGCAGACTCATTACGTTACTCATTTAAATCTACAAAAATAATGAAAATCGATACAGAGGGAGTGACTAGATAGATGATTTGGTCTCGCATATCGCTTCCCAATCTTACCGGGGTGCTCTGTTGCGACTCCCACGAGTTAGCGGCCGCCGGGGCCGGTCGGCCCCCCACCGAACTGCCGCCACCTACGTACGTACACACGCATACATTGCCTGTGAATACTCCCGATTCACACGAATTACGCGCGCGGATATCAACATTGCTCAAAGTCAACGATACATCAAATACTGCATAATGTCTTTGTTCAGCAAAGGAACCTTTTAGAGAACGTTACAAAGAAACGTATTTAGTGCAAAAGTGGTACCGTTATAGTATATAATTACATTCAGCTATTTTATGACACTTATACACATTTCATCCTGATTGACACTTAAATACCATTGAGATTTTATATTGACAGTTTTACGTGACATACAGCAAATATCCTTGTCAAAATTCATGCAACACTCATCCATGTGCACATATACAATCGTGAACATAGCAGAGCCCGTATCCGACCCGACGCAGCACCATAGCGTTTAAAAAAAATACCAACCAAATTTCGTGTTCATGGTTTATGAAACTCGCATTGCGAACATGACGGCTCTACGACGGGTCGCATACACGTTCCGTTTGAGTATTAGCACACTTAAAATGCCCAATGTCTGAAACATTTATTTGTTTTGTATAGGTATTTGTTAATTTAAAAAGCAGCCATCAGGTCACTTATATAAGCATATCAGCGTCTTTTTCAAAAAAAATTACATAGTTAAGGGGTTTAAATAAAAAAAAAGTTAATTGATTAATTTGTTTATCGACTTTTTCACCCTTATTGCAATGTAATAAAGATGAAACGGTCGTAACACAAAAGAATCAATTAGTTTTTTTTTGTAATTAAGCCCTCTATGTTCATTTTATTTGAAAACGATTCACCTATTAATATTTTGAGACAGAAATAAACAGGCCATGTGGTTTTAATAAATTAAGATGTTATCTGCCCCATATATAATAAGCCCGTTAAATCTTTTTTCGTCATCCTCTTTTTGCCAGTCATTCTATAACATTATCAAGATCTGATAAAGTTGAAGGATTGTGTTGGCGAGCGTTTACTGTTTTAGATAGTAAGGTCACTTGGGGTACAGTCGGCAGCGGGTACTGCCGGTTGAGTGAGGATATATTGCACTACACATATTGCACTGGTGTAGTTTTCATAAAAGACGCACGTAATTGATATGAAAATATGCATCTTGAAGCGACCACATAGTGGCAGTAGTAGCGCTATATAAAATCTGATGTGCATGTCAATTTTGACCAAATTCTTATTTAATCCCCGCAGCCTAGGATGATCCTTATCACTACATAGTCTCTTTCCGCTGTCTGTCTTTCTGTCTGTCCGTATGTGTGCTTAAATCTTTAAAACTACGCAACGGATTTTGATTCGTTTTTTTAAGTGATTCAAGAGGAATATTATGCAGACGAAGTCGCGGGCAGAAGCTAGTTATTATAAACACAATGTAGGTACATTTTTTTGACGCGAGCGATTGTAACTAACTCACTGGTTCACATAAAGGTTACTTAAGCTAATGTTGAATCTTTCAGTCTCATTAACCAATTCAGATACAGGTCATCCATCCAAGTAGTCGGCTTGGCCGGTCACTACAAAGAAATATCAGTTTCTTTTCAATGTCGGCATCGTTGTAAGCAATTTTAAAGATACAGATATTTATTTGTCAATACACGTACGTAACTTTGAATGGATAATCTGTGTGTGTTCACCCGTTTTAACAAGCAGATTCGCATAGACCAGCCCGACTGCCTCCTCGCTCTCGTGTTCCTTTCCAATAATACCAAGTAATGTCGCATCTCGGTAGCCACCTCAAATAATACTTCAAAAAATCTCTAACCGAAATTATGTTGGGCCCCGTGAAATAAGCCGTTTCTGTTACCGATAAGGACCACCCTAGCGCGGCCGTCACGATTTCTAGGAGCGACTTCCAGCAGTTCGCACAATCGGCGTCCTAATCGAACATGACGCGGCAGAAAAGAGAGAGCGGCGACGTCGTCGTCGTAGAATTCGGGATGACTCACCACTGGGCGTGTTCATGTCGAAGGTCATGAGAGTGTCGAGGTCCTGGTGCGTGGCGTGCAGGTCGGGGCGGGCGGAGCGCGCGCCCACGACGGCGCGCAGCTCGTTGCGCACGTACTCCGACGTGCCGCCCGCGCCGCCCGCGCCCGCGCCCGCCGCGCCGCCCACGCCGCCCACGCCGCCCACGCCGCCCACGCCGCCGCCGTTGCCTGCGCCTGCGACACGAGATACTATCACTCTCGACTCGATCCCGCGTCACGCTTCTCGTTCGCTTCGGTTGCATACAAAAGCGAAGCTCTTCGCCTGAAAATTGACACGTTCCGACCGTTCTTCGAACGGTTGTATCTATCACGCGACCGGTCAGATTAGTCGCGCTATCGCGACGTCAGTGCTCTGTAACAGACTGATCCAAATTGAAAGATTCGATAAATATACTATGAAGAGAATTCACATTACTGTAGAAGCGAAGTCGGTTGAAGCGCAAAATGCATTAATAAAGTAAGTATCATGCAGAGTTAAAGTTAGAAAAGGAACTAATACGATATTTCATTCTCTATATAGACTGTTTACCGATTTTCAAGGCGTTATCACACCGATCCGATAGAGTCGCACTCGCTTGTTGATCGATAGAAAACGAGACGATTAATAACTACTACAGAAAGAAGATCGGATGAGTGTGACGTCGCCCCCTCTACCTGCTCATACTTTACCTTACAGCATTAGAATACTTTGGTAGTCTGAATAAAGTTACAACAATTAGTACTTGTTAAAATGAATCAATTTGTTTCGAGTCGATTCAAGTGTATTCTGTGTTCTGTGTCTCAGAAATAGTCTCAGTAAATTAGTACGATTTATATTCGAGGTGTTCAGTTTTGTGTTCGACATTGAACTGTTCGATCGTCGGGTACTCACATGTCATGACCTGGTCATGAGCCGCGTGCGGCGAGGGATGGTTTTGGTGCGGCGTTGGCGGCGCGTGCGAGGCGTGCGGCGCGTGCGGCGTGCGGCGCGCGTGCGCGTACTCGCCGAGGTAGGCCGCCCGCGCGCCTTCGTCGTAGTAGCCGCCCACTGACACACACCCGCGTTAGTACGAGCCCACGAGTTAAACCTCGGACCTACCTAATTCGAAGCTTCTGGCCGACGGTTACGGAGGACCGCGAACGCAGAGCTATGCGCTTCTCGGTCGTCATCTCCTGCGTCGTTCTGACGGCTGAGGCTGACGTTCGCGAAATTATTCTATAATTACTCACGAAGCGGTATCGGAAAACTAATACAGATCAATATCATAAAATTACAGCGATTAGTTCAGCTCAAACGCATGCGAGACTAAAAGAAATAGCTCGGTGTTTCGATTGGCACAAAATGCGTCGTGACTCGCCTCGTCCCCCGCTGAACTTGACATACTACGTTTTCACCTTTTTACGTAACGCGATAAAAAAAAATGCGGTTCAATCAAGCAGAACTACCTCACCTTTAAAATAATTTACGTACTCGAATAGGTCGAGTAATATTATAAAGCTATAAACATGCAATTAGTTTATATCGAGGCTCGAGAGCCGAGTCCCCGGACCGGTAGGAACTAATCTATTCTACAAGACATGCTTAAGATGGTCATATTCGGGAAACGCATGCTTCGAAGTAATAAAAATCGACCGATAAGATCTAGTCTATATTCTACCTAAGAGGGTTTTAGTAAGTATTTTAAAAGCATACCATTACATAATATGGAACCATTGGATCAGACTGAACATTATAAAGAGTCACAATCATTCTGGTATTACTGAAAATTCTTCAAGACATACATACCTCACATCTTTAGTGTTAACAGATTTCCAAATGGGATCAATGTTCATTAAGAGGGCGCTGACAATAAATATTTCGAACGCATGTTAAATAAAAAATAATCGAAATTACAGCAAAACCGTTCCAAAATAGTTTTAGCAACCGATCCATTTCGTTTCGGCCATGCCTCGTGTCGCCAAGAACAACAAAATATGGACAGGTTAAGCGATAATTTCAACTATACGGTAAATTTAATAATTTAAAAAGAAACACGGATCGAGAAACATAGTCACGGCCTCACGGCTACGTATGTTTCTCATGAACCGGTTCGAAGCAACAACGTGCACGGAAACACAAGACGAGATATGTCAATGTAACCGCACAGGTAACAACAGGGCCCCGTTTCTCGAAACTTATATTAGTGTTTTGTTTAATTCTTTCGTTTAATTTACGAGACAAAACACTAATATTATTAGTCTAATAAGCTTCGAGAAACGGGGTCCAGGTGGTCACATCACGAGTGTATAAACAAACGGATAGTCCTACGAACGCAGTTGGCAGATATTTACCGAGCTGCGGGCGCGGCGGGCGGTGGTAGGGCGCGCGCTGCGAGAGCGGCGTGTGCAGCGCGGCCGGCGCGTGCGCGGCGTGCGCCAGCGCGTGCCCGTGCGCGTGCGCGTGCGCGTGCGCGTAGCCGCCCGAACCCTGCACACAACACACCACGACCATCAGCTCACTCCCAAGGCGAAATGCGCTGTCCACGGTTCAGTGATTATGATTAACCCCCTTATTCATAAACGCTCTATAGGCTTTTACTAACTTGGCAATCGTTTGTCCTTACCTGTGAAAGGTAAATGTCAATGTGACAGATAAGGACAAACGATTACTAAGTTTGCAGAAGCCTACAGAGCGTTTATGAATAAAGGGGTTAATCTTTAAATCGGAGTAAAATATGACGGTTTCATATCATTCGTTCATTTTTTGTTTTCGCATTCTGACACTTCTTTAAACCTGGGTTGGAATACAATCCTACACGTTCCAAAAATTTAGGTAAGAACAAATTTCGGTAGCCAAAGTAACCAATAACCCACTCGAGCTGACAGATTTAAATATCCAAATAACTTAAAAATAGTTATAATTTTGTACCGGACATTCTAAACGGTACTTACGCTTAGTTGCCGACTCAACATCGGGTTTTGCTGCGTCGACGTTATTTTATTTGTACCATAATTTGACCCCATTTGTTGATCTGAAATTTAAATAGACTCATTAATAAATCAAGAACTTTATCCAAAAGAAAGACGACGTAATGCGGCGCAGTGTTTTCAGCCTGGCTAGCACGGTAACGTTTGTCTACCCATTACGCACGCTAAATTATGTCGCGGTATTTTATCCACACTTGACGACTGAGTAGACAATTTATCTATTGCTCTAACACGGTAATGCAAATGTAGACATAATTAATACCCTTTCGACAGTTAATTGGGATAAATTTATGTACGTGGCTTGAGGACTGCGACAAATTTAATACTATAGCCAAAGATATTATAATATTAAAAAGAGGCAGTTATGTCGATATTAATCGTACAAAAGGCGAGAATCGTAACCTCTGTTTGTGCACAAGCGTGCTGCGGTGGACTCAGTGATTTCCGCCGCATATACAGTTACAAAAGAAATAATATGATAAACTAGAATTAAATAATGAATTGTTTTGATTTGAATGAACTGTGTGAAATGATGTTTGATTTTATGTTTTGTTTAATTATTGTGCTATTTTAATCAATAGTACATTACTATAGAGGCTGGAAACTAACTAAGCCGTAAGCAGGCCATTTAACCTACTTGTCCGGCAAACATTAAAAAAAATGAACCACCACCACTCATATGTGAAATGCCTAAACCAAGCCGCCAATCACAACAAATGCAATAATCCGACCAAATCCCGATAAACACTATTTACGAGTCAGCCGCTAAGATTCTTTGACATCTTAAATAGGTAGAATATTGAAATAAGACTCATTTAAACTGAACGTTTGAACGAATACAATGAACGAAATGCATTTTTTTTAAAACGTTGGCAACAGTGCTTTATGTCGTGTGATAAAATTTAAACCTAGGGTTCATTTTATGTTTCGTCCATAGCATGTTAGGGCCCGCGATAAAATATGTCGTGACAAAATATTTTATCCACAGACATATATATTTGTCTACATTTTACCTTGCTAAGGCCGCAGGGGGTTAAAATGGTTGCGTGTCAGTGTGATGTAGGTTTAAAAGCACTCACTGCTAGGGTGGATGTAGTGGTGATAGTCGGTGCGCTGCAGCGCCACGTTGGGCGGCGTCGCAGACACCAGCGCGTTGATCGTCGAGCCCAGGTCCGCTTGTGGCTGCTCGGCCGCCTGTAACATCCGATTGGTCAGCTGTATAGCACGCTCTTTATTCCGCCTCTTGTAATTGTGGTTTAATGGAAAATCAGTCTTCTTCATCTATTGTCAACAGCTATTTAGAAAAAATTACCATGTCGATTTTTTATGTAAATAAACAGTACTCTTCGGAATTTAGACGCACTTTAATTTGATTTTTTATTTTTTTATTTTAATTTAGAGTAAAATGTGCTTTTCCAAGAGCGTTTTTGGCCAAAAATGCCTTATCTCAAATTTCCTGCCCGTATAAGGAGTCAACATCAAGCCAGATCCCGTAACGAGATACAGACCCTACGAAGGTTCAGAGAGGCCGGTTCATGAGCACAAACCACGTACATACTATTGACAGTTTGTGCCTTAACAATGGCAGCCCACTAGCGAGTACAGGGGCCTTACCATGACGTCTTAATGCGATTCAGCTTAGGTTCGCTCGCTGTCAGATTCATACTAAAAGTGACAGCTGAAACTTGAACTGAGACGGAATTAGGACGTCATGGTAAGGCCCCAGGTCAGTCCACATTAATTGATCGAACAGTTCAGTTGTCGAGGCGTGTGTCTCACCTCGCGCGACACGAGCATCTGCTGCGAGCGCTGCAGGTCGAGCAGCCGCGCGCGCTGCTCCACGGCGCGCGCCCGCGCGGGGTCCACGCCGCTCGTGCTGTACAGCGCGCCGCTCGCGCCGCTTATGCTTGGGGGCTGCAAATATGACAAACAAAATCAACGCCTCGCCGACTTTCATGCTGCTTCTGATCAAAATATTATCTGAAACTAATTTCCCACGGCTTCGCCCCCTATCCTTTTTTTTTCAATATTTTCGCACCGTGTAAACCTTCCCTGGACTTTCTGAAACTTGGGAAAATTGACGTACTTTTTTACTATGTTATTTAGAGGCAGTATTTACCATATTTTGTACGGAATACACTGGGGGAGGGCCGGGACTCGTCGATACTGGGCTCTTAGTCACCGTTTCACAGAGCATAAGACTCTGTCGTATCGCGTTTATGCGTATATCGCGGTTCGTAGTTTTCATAACCTGAAACACAAATGATACTGTCATACAGATATGCAACTCAAATAGTTTTGTGCAGAGAAGAAACACACTCCGAGCATACTCGCCAAGATATCCCGAGACGATCGTGATAATAGACATTAAAAGTTTTCCTTATTCTGCTGATATTCTCAATCATTTAGTCTAACCACGCTAAAGAAATCAATGAGAGCGAATTCTCGGTGAAATGTAAGCGAGAGCAATCTCGTAGTATCTCAGAGAAAATGTGTGCAGTAAATGTTACAGCACTATTCAGTCATTTTAAATGTGCGAGTGAATGTGAGTTACCGTGAAATCCTGCTTAAGTTGGCAGGTCTCTAGGTCGAGAAGCACGCTGACATCGTTAGTGCCGCGTTCCGCGTCCGGCATGTTTTCTATCACTGCATCCAAAATGTCCGACAGCGTCTTGTCACTCGTGGGCACTTCGCTATCGCCTTGACTGCTCTGACTACCCTGCCCGGCCTGACTGCGTGGCGGTTCCCTGCAACAAAAGCGATACACAAAATTCGTATTTATCTTAAAAATCGAGAGCTATCTTACAGCTGAAGTGAAACCTGTGGTCCTAGACCGGATCGTTGGTTGCATCCGGAGGATGTTGATAGATCACGTCGCGCCATAACGAACCACTACTCCCAGGGATCATTTATAGTCGGACGCTCCACTAGCTTAAAAGGCTAGGCTTCAAAGCACGGCCAAAATAGTTGGTCATTTCATGATCCTTATGGATTGCTATGTTAAAATCAGATACGTAGGTACTTAGGTGTTATTCAGAGACTAAAGCTGTCAGGGTCATAAAACATTCATGTTTTTCGCATTAGCTTAGTAGATAAAAAAGCGGAACTGTGTGGCTATTGTACGTGTGCTGTGTGTGCGTGGGCGCGGGCGGGTACACGGCCCGCGCGCCGCCCTGCAGCACCAGCTGCAAGTGGCTCTGCATGGTGAGGGTATAGCGTGTAGCGTGTACTGACTGTGGCTGCTGCTGGGGCTGCGGCGAGTAGACGTGGTGCGGCGCGGCGGCGTAGTGCGGCGGCGTGGGCGCGGGCGGGTACACGGCCCGCGCGCCGCCCTGCAGCACCAGCTGCAAGTGGCTCTGCATGGTGAGGGTATAGCGTGTAGCGTGTACTGACTGTGGCTGCTGCTGGGGCTGCGGCGAGTAGACGTGGTGCGGCGCGGCGGCGTAGTGCGGCGGCGTGGGCGCGGGCGGGTACACGGCCCGCGCGCCGCCCTGCAGCACCAGCTGCAAGTGGCTCTGCATGGTGAGGGTATAGCGTGTAGCGTGTACTGACTGTGGCTGCTGCTGGGGCTGCGGCGAGTAGACGTGGTGCGGCGCGGCGGCGTAGTGCGGCGGCGTGGGCGCGGGCGGGTACACGGCCCGCGCGCCGCCCTGCAGCACCAGCTGCAAGTGGCTCTGCATGGTGAGGGTATAGCGTGTAGCGTGTACTGACTGTGACTGCTGCTGGGGCTGCGGCGAGTAGACGTGGTGCGGCGCGGCGGCGTAGTGCGGCGGCGTGGGCGCGGGCGGGTACACGGCCCGCGCGCCGCCCTGCAGCACCAGCTGCAAGTGGCTCTGCATGGTGAGGGTATAGCGTGTAGCGTGTACTGACTGTGACTGCTGCTGGGGCTGCGGCGAGTAGACGTGGTGCGGCGCGGCGGCGTAGTGCGGCGGCGTGGGCGCGGGCGGGTACACGGCCCGCGCGCCGCCCTGCAGCACCAGCTGCAAGTGGCTCTGCATGGCGCCACCGCCGGCTCCGCAGTCCATTCCGGCGCCCGAAGGCGCGCCGCCGCCGTTCACTCCGCTCGGTCGACTGTTGCTGAATACCATACTGAATTACTTCCACGTACGCTTATCCGCAAACTTGAGCACTATGGGCTTTCTGAGAACTCACTAAAGCTTGTCATGTCCTATCTCAGTCAGAGAATCCAGAAAGTGGACATAAATAGAGTGCAGTCATGTGGTGCGCCAGTGAAGCTTGGAGTACCACAGGGTTCAATATTGGGACCTTTTCTCTTTCTGGTATATATCAATGACCTGCCCCGACTGCTGGAAAACAAATGTGACATAGTTTTGTTTGCTGATGACACCTCTCTGATTTTCAAGGTAGACAGGCAACAGGAAGATCAAAGTCACATCAATGAGACTCTAACAGAAGTGCTTCAATGGTTTACTGCGAACAATCTACTACTAAACGCAGCTAAAACGAAATGTATTAAATTTTCGTTACCAAATGTACGACAGGCTGAAACAACCATTTCCATGAACGGAGAGAAGCTGAACCTCGTTGATGACACCGTTTTTCTTGGTCTCACCTTGGATCGAAACTTACAGTGGAGCCCACATATTTCTGTTCTTGCTGGTAGATTGAGTTCTGCCGCCTATGCTGTACGAAGAATCAGACAATTCACCAACGTGGAAACAGCTCGACTAGTTTATTTCAGTTACTTTCACAGCATTTTGTCTTACGGCATTCTGATTTGGGGAAGAGCAGCTGACATACAGACTATATTCATTCTACAGAAGAGGGCAGTTCGGTCCATCTATAACCTGAGCTCCCGAGAGTCATTAAGAGAGCGCTTTAAAGAGATAGAAATTCTTACAGTAGCTTCGCAGTACATACATGATGTGATTATGTATACACATAAGAATTTCAATTCCTTTAAGAAAGTGTCAGACATCCATGATTTCAACACTCGAAATAAACACAAGCTTCTCGTTCCTAAATTTCGTCTACGGAAAGTAAGTAAATCTTTTCTGGGAAACTGTGTCAGGTTCTACAACAAAGTGCCTGTTGATGCGTGGAAACTGCCACATGTGTCATTCAAGAGATACATAAAGAACACGCTCTTGAAGAAAGCGTATTACACAGTAGATGATTATATGTGCGACGATAATATGACATGGCCATCTTTGGAAAAATGACCGTAATCCACCGAGACCGAGAATCCAGTGCTTTGTGAGTGATCCTGTAGTATGTGTGTGTGTGTGTGTGTGTGCGTGTGTGTAGTATCTATATACGGTCTCTGGCCCTGTTGCTACCGTCTGCTGTAGACTTGCTGATCTCGGTACTGAACTAAAAATTTTATTTAGATTAAAGATTATATAGACATTATCAATATTAGCATCTTATCAATTTAAATATTGTGCCTACCTGTTTTAATTAGTTTGTATTATTATTTTCTTTTTACTTTAGTAATATTTTTATTTTTATTATTATTAATTATTTACAAGGACATAAATATTGCTATGTCGTATGTGTATGTGTGCTAAGTTAGGTATTAGGTAGGTATATTGTTAAGCTTATGGATTTCCGTTTTCTTTTGTTGTTTTATTTTTTCATTTACTGTCTAGTTACAGGCTAGCAGCGTCGAAGTTCCTAAAACGTCCCCATAGCGAGCCTGTGGGGACGGAAGTGACACATGCCCTCGGTACCGCTCTGCTTTCAGAGCATGACATGAGCGCGTGTGAGCCAACATTGGGGGCGGCAGACGTAAGCTTGCCTTCGGAATCCAAAAGCTTATCAGTTACTTACTTGACATGAAATGCATATTTCATATTTTTTATTATATATAATAATTTTTTTTTTTTTTTTTTTTTGCTCTTTTTCTCATCGACATTGGAGATATCTCCAATTAACTTATTTGACGGTGGAGGCGTTTTACACCTCCACTAAACTTAGATTATTTTTATTCACTTTTTGCTTTTGCTTTCTCTTTCTTATCATTATCGCATATTTTGTTTCGCTTTGACCAGTAGAGACTTTATACATCTCTACTATAGACCAATGTAATTTAAGGTACGGACTTAACTTAGGGACCTTTTACATCCCTTTTTATAAAATGTATTAATTGTATTAGGTAAGTTAAGTAGAATTTAAGTACTATTGTAAATCTATTTTATTTTGAAAAAATGACTTTCTGCCAAGTTTCTTGCGGCGCATTCTTCTTGGCAATGATGGTCTTTCCGAATGCGCTGGTAGATTCAAAAAAAGACATGTAAAAGAGCCCTCGGCGGCCTATTTGCAAAATAAACTTTTGACTTTTGACTTTTTGTACACTTTCGTGACCGCATGAGCATTAGAAAGTTTCGAGAAAAACGAAAATTAAAAAGTAAAACCTCGTCAGATGAGAAAATATAAAGCACGTGAAGAAAATAGTAATTCCGTCAAAAACCTCACATAACTTTAATCTAGCTTTCGCTCAATCGGAGTAAGCAGTGATGCGTGAACGACTTACTGCGCAGCCAGCATGTTTGAGAGCGTGGCGTGATGCCGCTGCTGTTGTTGTTGTTGTTGTTGTTGTTGTTGTTGTTGCTGTTGTTGCTGCTGTTGTTGCGGCTGCGGGTGCACGGGGTGCTGCGGGGGCGGCGCGCGCGGGCGGGGCGCGGAGTAGGGCGGGCGCAGGCTGGGGTTGGGCAGCGGCAGCGGCGTGGTGGGCGTGGTCTGCTGCCGCGCCAGCAGCGACACCAGGATCTGGTTCTTGGCGCACAGCGGGCTCATGCCGGCGCCGCTCGTCGACGGCGACGTGGCCGACGACGAACACGTGCCCGTCGCCGCGCTCGAACTTACCTAAAACCGTGCGGGTTAGTTCGGGTTCGTATGTAGGCCCGATCCGAGGAATGAGGT
This sequence comes from Pandemis heparana, assembly GCA_963854515.1. Taxonomy (NCBI): domain Eukaryota; kingdom Metazoa; phylum Arthropoda; class Insecta; order Lepidoptera; family Tortricidae; genus Pandemis; species Pandemis heparana. Next base: position 10,017,968 of record OY978008.1, on the reverse strand, counting down.
CATACGTGAGTTGCGGTAGAAGGATTAGGACGAGCGATAAATCAAGTGCGTAGTTCAGATAGCTTTATCGCAAGGCACCTCGTGGGATAAAGTGACCGCTGCGTGGCAGCTCAGCCAGCGGTCTGACCGCGTCACTGAGCGAGTATCGCTCTGCGAGTTTTATCTATGATCGCTCTTATCGCTATTATAAACTAATGGGGATATGCATCTTAATTCACTTTTCTTGAGCAAGAATATAGTCGACGGCTGATATCTTTCGCGTCGGCGGTGGTACGAGTGCCTTAGGAATTACGCAAATTGACTTTACGCAGCAATTATTATAGAAAATTTGAAGTAGCATTTCATCAGTTACCTACCTGTTGAATTTCAGGTGTCACCCTCTTGACATTGCTTGTGGAACAGCCTTTGGAGTCTTCTGGGTATTTACGTTTATTGCCCTGGAAATAGTGGTCTCGGTCGGAGTCGTGGGAGCGGCCGTTATTGTTGGAGGGCCCGTTGCTGGTCGACAGCAACTGCGACAGCACGCTCGGCTGCGACGACCCGCGCCCGCCATCTTGGCTATTCCTCCTGTTTTCTTCAGCGTCATCATCCGATTTATTCAGTATCTACAAAGAAAATAGACAGCGTTATGAATTTATGAACAATGCCAACTCCGGATGAGACAACAAAAATTTTAAATTTTGAAACGACCGCTCACCCTCGATAAAATATCCGAATTGTTATGATGCATGGGCTGGAGCGAGTGGAGCGTGGTAGGCGGCAGCGCGTGCGAGGCGTGCGAGGAGTGCGGGCCCAGCTGGTTGTGCGGGTTGATGGCGGGCCGCGCCGAGTGGTGCGGCGAGAGAGCGGCCGGCGTGTGCGGCGTGTGCGGCGTGTGCGGCGTCAGCGGCGTGTGCGGCGCCGACGTCTCGCTGCTCGTCGCGTCCTCGTCCTCCTGCTTGAGCAGCACCTTGAGCAGGCGGTTGTTGGAGTCGGCGTCCTGCAGCGGCTTGGAGGCGGTGAGCAGCGTCCGCAGGCGATCGTCCGCGGGCACCAGCTGCGGCGGCGCGTCGCCGGGCGTGGCGGGCGTGCGCGGCGTGCTCGGGCCCTCGGACATGCTGTCTTTGGTCTCCTTGGACTCGTCACCGGACATCTCGCTGATCTGGAAGTTGGAGACCGTCCAGGGGTCGAGGTCGAAGTCGTTCATGGTGATGAGGTCGGCGGGGCTCATGGCGGCGCGGAAGGCCGCGTCGCCGTTGGAGAGCGCGGGCAGCAGCGGCTGCACCTGCGGGCGCGGCGGCGGCGCGGCGCCCGCCTCCAGCAGCGCCTCGTCGTCCAGCACGAGGTGCGTGGACATGATGAAGTCGAGGTCCCCGGCGGTGGGGTCCGTGCGGAACAGCCGGCTCTGCGCGACCACGCGCAGCGGCTTGTCCAGAACGCGCAGCCGGAACGGCTCGCTGACTGCCGGCGGCGCGGTCAGTCCTGCCGCGCTCTTCAGGTGCGCGGCGACGCGAACACGGTCACTACTATCGACAAGTTCTAAGTAACGACTACCCACTAAGTTCTCCGCTCCACTTAAATCACAATCTGAAAAATAATAGTAGGTACGATAAGGCGACGTCTGTTACGTAGAAGGTGGTTTTTAAAAGCATCGTCATGAAAATAGAAACGGACACTAGAGAAAAGGCTCTCCGAAGAACTCGTGGACGCATACATGTTTATTTATCGATGGTAAACTTACTTAAAATATTAAAATTGCAGTCCAATCGGAAGACGATCTGGTCGGTGTGGGAGGCGGGGTGGGGCGGGCCGCCTTCGCGGGGCAGGGGCGCGGGGAGCAGTGCGGCCGACGCGTCCTCGCAGCGCCGGATGACGCACATGACGGAGCCGGCCGCCTCCGCCGACGAGCCGCGCACCGGCGCACAGTGGATCACTGCTTCCACGTATCTGGACAACCAACAATATCATCAGCGAACCTACCTCAACCCTTGACCTTGCGAGCTGCGAGCTCAGACCTACTGACGGGCCTGAGGACATGGTCACCTTTCGAATACGTAGACGACTGTATGTGTGGGATCTATTTGGGAGCACGGCATCTTAAGACAAAGTAAGGCAAGTGAGCTTCTGTGCCGCTGCTGTAGTTGCAATATCGCACTACCAGATGGGCGACACCGGCAATAACGCATCACAACACAACGCATGACTTTGTATTTCCACTATACTGTCAAGTTGAGATACAGTATTATCTTGACATAATAACAAACACGTGCTCGTGGTCATGTAAACGAACAGCAAGTTGCGTTTGCTCTAAACATAATACATACGTATTTACACGAAGGGAAAAAATAACTGCATGATATTCAACAAGAACGCAGGATGAATAAAGCTTCACTAAATTCGGTGAGTAGAAAAGTGCCTCATTTCCACATTTTGACTAATAAAAATAGAAAATAGAAACCACCTTACTACTTCATTATAATATTATATCAAATGTTACAGTCACTTAAAAATGATATTAATGTAAAGCGTCCCTTTTAAATTTTAATAACTTTAAATTTCTAAACGACACCGAAAATTAGAACACAGAAAAATCCGAAATACAAAGCTATGGCCGGGAATCGAACCCGGATCCTCATCATTCCGTGATGCGTGCTATACCCCTACACCACCCATACCATTAATAACTTTGTCTATTGACGTACTCAACGACAGGCGCAAAAAGGCACGTCATTTTGGTGAACCATATCTGATAATAACGTTAGTCGTTCGTAGAAAAATGCTGTCTACGAATGACGTCAATTTAAAGCGACGAGTATTAATAAATTTGGACTCGGGCTTGAAGTACGATAACAACAATATGATCCATGTGATAATACTCATGGTGAGAATGCATTTTCAATAAATTTTGTTCAATAGAAAATATTTGAAAAAATACAACAGAGGAGCAAACAAAACAAGTCATTGTTTAAAAAGATTGCGAATGGTTGTGCAAGCGTTTTGAAAAGCCAAGCTTGGCCGACCAACCACTCTTGATACGCATTACGAAAATTGCGATAAAACTAGTAACCGTGCCTAATGACAAATCGCCGTCGGCTTATTGTAAAAAATAAATAAACGGCTTATTTGAATGTCTTGCAAGACTCTTAAAGCAGCCAAACTGTACTAAATCAAACCATCGTGTTCTATGATTTGATTACTTACAAAGACTAATTATCCATAAACACATAAAAATAAACATAGACACACAGGAAACAGACTGAAGGTTAATTCTATAATGTAATTAGGGACCACGATGACTCACAGAACAAATTAAAATAAAGATTTCATCTTAATTTTAGTTGCAGCAAATAGCAGTCTGTACTCAGCAATACCAAAATGTAATCGACCTGTTATCGCTCGCACAGGAGCATCTATATCACAATGAAATTACAAAATTATCGATAGCACCACGCAATCAGTGATATAGTCAGCCTAAGCATTGATCTTGATACGACACTAGTATCCACGATACCTGGCAATGTAAATAATATGTAGGTCAATATTAAAAAAAGTAACGCTCGAGAAAATAAATAAAGAGCACTTACTTTGCGTCGTCAGTCCCATTAGAATTGGCGATAGCTAGTCGGGCTTGAATGGCTTGGAATTTGTCGGTGTCGCCCGTGGCCCAACCGAAATTTTTAATGTTCCTCAACAAGGGCTTTATTTTTGCATGATCTCTATCGTGCAAGATTGAGAAGATCGACTTTAACTCAGTTCGGTCTTGCAGTATGAAATCTTTAATGTTTTCGGTCACGCATATGATTTGTCCTTCCGAATTAATTTCTAGTAAAACCCAACCGAGACTGCTCGTGTAGTGTTTCAGAGCCTGAAATCAAAAAATATCGAGTTGACAGATATTCATTGCCTCTATTCTATACTTTATTGGCTAGTATCGACAGGTGTAATATTAGACACGATCAAGCCCAAAAGCAGTGGAATCCCGTAGTAGTTTGTCGCAGTAAACAACAAATACCTACCGGGACAGTTTGAAAGATTTCTAATTAAATACAGCGACAGGAGGTTCGGCTACTTTGAGCTTGACTGTACACGACTGTATCTAAAACGCTTTTTATTACTTACTATAAAAGACGGAAAAAAGGATGCATTTTGAAATCTAACTCATGATGTAAAGAAGTTCCAACGAGACGATGTGTGGCTAAAAAGTTTAAAATACGAACAATTGTTTTCAAATTGTAGACTTTTTAACTATACAGACTGTATTTATCTATATGTAAGTATGTTTATCCATTACAAGCTTTGCAAGCATCTACAATACAAGCTTTGCTTAGTGTGGGATAGAACAATAAGTGCTAATTATTCAATGATGCATTTTTCTTTACTTTATGTATGACGCTCATTCATCGGGTAAAGGAAAATCTCCTACAAAACCAGACACGAAAACTGGCAAAATAATAAGGCTTGTATTTTTTTATTAAAGAGGGCCTAAATATTGCCTTTCTCGGCGTCGCAGAAAAATGACAAAGTCCCAAGGGCGTCACTGTACTAATAATTTTGGGAAGCCTTGGACTAGCCTAATGTAACTTTTGAAGATATAGGTATTAATTGAAGGGGTACCAACCTCCTAGCCTAATGTAAGTATGTACTTTTGAAGATATAGGTATTGGTTGGTGGTATGTACCTCAATGAGTGTGGTGGTCTCGGAATAGTGTAGCCCGGGCGGCGGCGGCTGCGGCTGCGTGGAGCTGACTTCGCCGGCCTGCACGGGCTCGGGGCGCGCGCGCAGCGGACACTCGCCCGGACACTCGCGACGCCGCTTTAGCACCTCCTACAGAACAACCGTACTAAATACTAAACTAAACTATTCGCAATTTTGTGAACCATGAGGCGCTAAGGTAATCCATCACGGAATACGTTTATGGATGATAAACACATCCAAAATTATTTATGGCAATGGTATCAGCCACATGCAAGATCGTCAGCTCATTTTAATTGATCATTCATGCACCGTGTTAAATGTAGAAAAGTTGAGGGATGGTCAGTTAAGTTAACTGTAAAACTTGACTGGCACATTTGTTGTATCGCCGCTAACCGACTATGTCAAGGCACAGCATGCGTTTAGACACCATCGCTGTTTATGAATGCCGCCGCGGCACGGATGCCCACTAAACAAGGGATGTCTTAGCCAATCGAAAAACATCAGACGTAAATTTGACATTGCATATTAGATACACATTTATTCTTTCCGATCGGGTGTATCAAAAAGTTTAGCTAGCGACGAGTAATAGTGTCAACGAAAATTGCATTATATTATAAGTATTTTTCACCCTTCTATACTGCATTTCGGTGTATATAGTAGCAATTGGGCCTAATTATTTACTCGCAAAAGTTCGACCCGGGACACTTAATATTTCATAATCATTTGATGAGGTCATACGTAAACAGTTCCTTATGCGGAAAAATTGTTGCCAAAGCACGTGACGATAGGTAGGTAGTTCGCGACCTGTACTAGTTTTCAAGCAGTGTTGCCAGATCTACTGATTTAGCAGTAGATCTACCTGATTTTAAAAAAATCTACTGATCTACTGCTGGGAACGTTATTATTTAAGAAATCTACCTGCTTTTTCCAAATCAGATCGGATCATGTAGTTTTTGTTGTCGTATCGTGTCATCTGGCCTTTATAACACGACATTAAGGTTTGTGAATTTGTGGTATTTTTTATCTGTAGTCCTGAGGCCGCTCTGACCTGACATGACAGGGCGAGACAGAGACAGACACTCCGAACCATGCGTGCCATCTTCTATAACTTTAATAACTATATTGTAAGTACGACGGGGATAGCACGCACCACAGAATACATACATAATAATAGTAGTACAAGCTACTACAGCAAAAAAAAAAATCATTGACTCAGATTAACTTAATAGGTAAGTACAGTAGGTAAATATAATTCAAAATTCAAGCTAAATTCTATTTTACCTCTTGTGGGCATTAATTTTATAATCTACTGATTTTTTCCTCTATCTACTGCTAAAACTTTAATTTTTCTACTGAATACTTCAGATTCCATCTGGCAACACTGTTTTCAAGCCTGGATAAGGCCGCGGAACGTTTCAGTGACCGTATCCTTTGTGTTACTATATGACATCTGTTTCATAAACTTTTCACTGAGTACACAAAAGCAATTGGAATTGTTCATTTTTTTACAACATACCCTGATTTGAAAACCATTTTGAAGTATGGGGCTTGCGAACTGTTTTATCTTACTGGCGTTCAAAAATACTCAAGAATTACGGATATAATACAAAAAAAATATTTGACCTTTATTCGACCTTACCGAGCGGCTGTTGGTAGTTCCAAAAAATAAATCGGCAAATATCTAGTTTGTCTATTAAATTTATATGTCAACTAGTAATCAGTGTCACCCAATGTCAGTAAAGTAAATATTGTTTTGTTGAAAACTTAAAATTGTCGGTCGATTTAAAACGAAATAATGGAAATTACAGAAAATGTTTCGTTCCAACCTGAAATAATGACTCTAAAAACAGCTCCAAAACAATAGTTCGCACGGGTCCGAGAAGATTTAAGAGAAAAGAGGTGTCGCGAAGTAAATGTTGAATACTTCAAAGTTTATAAGTACACAATATTGTTGCAAGGATCATTTCGATGTAAGTAGGTACCAAAACACAATGCCACATACTTCCACATTCATAAATTTTCAACTCATTATAACCATGATCAGGATTTAACGCAACATACAATAAGCTTGTAGGTAAACCAAAGGTAAACAGTATTATTTGACATTGAGATGACAGTCACAACAGTTATGACAACTAATTTTTTTTAATTTCCAATGGGTTGTGGGAAAATTGCGTATTTCAGCCGCATATATAATTTACGAAAAGTCGTATCTGATTTTTTTAACCAATTATATTAATTAAATTAAGCCATGAAATGACAAAATATTCAAATTGGTTTCTTAAAGTGCTCCATATTTTCTAAAAAAAAATATAAAAAGGGGGGGTTAAAAAAAATGAACAATCCCAATTCTTCGACATTTTATGTAAAAGTTTTCAAAACCTCAAGGTATCCTTAGTAGATCGCGATTTTATTTGGCTACGAGAGTCCCATGACAGTCCCATGTGTGTCCGTACCTGGATCTGCCGCGTAGCCTCGCGGACGATCCCGTTCTTGTCTGGCTGCTTAACTTCTGCCAGACACGTGCCCAGGAGCTCCTCCAACTGATTTATGGTCTCGTTCTCAAGCTCCCGCCTTCGTTTCTCGTTGTTACACTTATTTCTGAAAGGAACAATTAATTCATGTTGTAGGTAGATAATGTACAAACAAAGCCAAGCTAAATCTAAATATTTACATCGTCTTGTTTGACACAAATTTTTCAAAGACCTCAAGGTTTATGAAAGTCAACAATGCATAGAGATGCATATATGAACAGAGAGCTGTTCATATAATTTTATTTACCTAAACTTTGTTGAGGCTAGTGATAATCGACAACATTTCATTTTTATAACACCTGAAAATGTATATATGGTTCGAAAGCATTTTGCCTCCTGAACACTGCAATATGTTTATATAATTTTAATATCGCTTATTATAAAAAATAATTAAAAATATGTCCTACTTTTACCAATACTACCACAGGATAGGTGAAACGCCTTTGCTTTTTTTCACGAGAAAAAATAAGCGATCATAATTTTATATTTTTGACATTTTCAAAGTACAAGGGGGGCAACTCTGAACTTCTATTTTCGAAGTTCGTTGCATACCTTCTCTCTCTCTCAAGATAATGACTATAAGTATAAGCGGAAAAGCACGAAGCGAACCTCGAAAATCGAATATTGGAGAATAGGACCTGACATTGACAATTTGAAATTAACGTCAGTTTTTTTCTATAGAGATAAGACAAAGGGATAAGTGTGTATTCTGTGATAGTACCGGAGTTACGCCCCTTTTAGAATAAGCACAAATTAATAAACTAATTATAAATTAAATACAAGCCCTAGCGAAAAAAAATAACTGTCAGCATGTTCATCTTTTCAAACAAAATACAGAGAACCATTAAAATTATAGGCTCAGAAATATGAAATGTTGTCAATTATGGAGGTTGCAAATAGTCATTGTTAAATGAACATCATAAGCATCCCCGAACTCTTGCACTTAAATAGTTTAACGCTCTGTCATGATAAAGTGACGCTTAAGATTAAGTAAAAATAGAATGCCAATATGGTACAACAGTGTATAATACTTTGTTATACATTAAAAGAAATATCTTAAGTGATTTATGTCACACAATAAGGTTGAAGTTCATCATTTCATTATCAACAAACAAATAAGATTTATTGAGAAGTAATATAGAAAAACAAACTAATTGATTAAGTTGCCAAAATGTGAAACAATTAACTGTAAACAAAGAGATTCGACTGGATTTTTCCGTTAATCAAAAAGAGCCCAAATGCACTGAGTTTTCAATTACTATAGGATTCTTTTTTTTTCTTCGTGGATTTACAAATATAAGATGATTTTACTGGTTGAGTGATGCCTAGATTAATGAACTTAGCAAAACAATTACGTCCTCGTTTTATCCACTTCATAAACTAAACCTAAATTACCTGTCTATCTTCGACGGCGATTTAAGATAGGTTTTAAGACAAGGCATCTGATTTTAAACTATTAACGTCAATTGCTGGGTCACTATGTCACTATGTTAGGTAGGTATAGTTAGATAGCCTAGGACCGAAACCGCTTGCCATCGCACAGGTTTTCGTTAAGCTTCTAAGTTAAGATGTCGCATCGATTTGATAAGAAAAACCGCCTTAGCCCGCGATCAAAGGCTAAGTAGTACTTGTTACTACTACTTTACTGGTGATTAGATTAAATACCTAAAATTAATTCAGGTAAGGCAGTAGGCTCTTCTATGAAGTAATTTAAACACACGATAAACATATTTGAATACTACGCGCAATGAATTCGACCTTTCAATTACACTACTTCCAGTTAATAGGGTAGGCAACATACCTTAATATTTTTTTTGTCAATAGATAAATAAATAGATAAATAATGATAAGTGAAAAATAATAATGAAAACCCAAACACATAAGGTTCTATAGCGATAGGCTTTTCAATTACAATGAATAGTGAAAACGCACGCCTATAATAGGCGGCAAATAAGTAAAACGTGGAGGGGATAAGCACAGTATGAAAAATAACATCATTTTCATACTGCGCTTATCCCCTTCACGTTTTACTTATTTGCCACCTACAGTACCTATCGCTCAACATTAAGCTTGCCTTATCGAAAGGCTTAATCAAATGAAGGGCTTTTCTGGTCCTTGCTACCAACAACAATGTGCCAACACCGATATATCACCGATAATCTCATCTTCGGAGATTTTCTAAATTTACTGCAGCTGTAATATTAATAAGGTACCTAAGATAAGCAACACCGATTCACCGGAAAAACGTATTAGTAGAGAAGCCCAAGTTACTCAAGCGCGACAGAATAACATAAGGGAAGAAACCTTGTACCCTCTTATATACCCCCACCACATATGAACCCGTAATATAAAGGCACGCGTCCAGGGCAGCCGATCAGATTCGTAAAAAAACGATGCTTAGAAAAAAACTCAAGCCCGTCAGATTAAGACAAGGTAAGTTAAGTAATTACATGCAGAAAGTGTACATTTCATTATTCTGACGATTTTAGCGTGACGGGTCTCAAACTTGTAAAAAAAAGTTACCTTAAAATACTCGACCGCGATTGATTTTTTATTTCGTTTTAAAGGAAATCATTCAAGGATCACGGAAAAAATATAATCTGCCTATTTTCAGATGCCGAAGTAGCAAAAATAATCCATAAAATGTTGTACATAAAGCTGCTGAGAACTGTCTTCAACTCACTCTTTTTCTATTTCTCACCCTCTCGCACCCTCATAACTTTATGTGGCCATGATACAGGGCCTACAATCTTAGTGGGCTGCAACAAGGCAATGAGTTCCAAAAAAAAACTGCTTTACTAGTACTACTTTCGAGTGACATACATAAATCATGTCTTTATCGCTTTCGGGGTAGACAGAGCCTTGGGTAACAAGACAAGGGCCACACTTGGCATGATTGTGGGTGTTCTGGTGGAAAGGGGAATCAATACAATGATGGGTTCCTTTCATCGCCTATAACATGATTCCTATGATTTTCGCCCATTCCCACGATGGGCTTTTACCGTCTGCGCGGGACGAGAAGCACCTGGTACGTTGTATGTATTTTCTTTGCTCCCACACCAGCATGGAACTTTGCACGGCTTGACTTCACTATATCGCGGAGATTTATACAGTGACATTTATACATAATCAAGTCCTTTCAAAAATCGGACACCAGGACAGATTTTCTGGTTGAAGACAATTTATTTCTCATAAGAATACAGTAATTTCACTTACATGAGATAATAAGTTACTCGGTAAATATCCGTCGGTTGCGAACGAACCACAAAAATAGTATAAGGTAGTTATAAATTCACAAAAACACGTCGTTACCTACATTTAATGTTTTTTTTAACTATCTGATTAAGACAATGCCTTCATATGACTGTCAGATTCAGGGCAACAAGGAAATAAGCTGGCCTTATACTCCGAAATTCGATTTTTGAAGTTCTTTTCGTGCCGTGAATGAATTTGAGTGAGAGGGACGACGTCGAAAATGGAATTTCGGAGTAGCCCCCCTGAACCGTCTGTACAAAAATCAGATGCGCTTGAGTATTTCAATGTCACACTTTTTTTGACATTTCCAAAAATCGAACATGACTTTTGGCCTCGTCCAAATCGTCAGTCTTTTGAATAGGTACGACATCTTTTAGGGGTCACTTAACATTCCTTTCGAAGATTCCTACCCCTTCGTACAGCCACCCCCACTAACGAACCGGCAGATTAATTATTTCTCCGATATCGGAAAGACGTAGGGCGTTTACGCTATTAATTTTTGACGCAAATTGACGCAATCGATCGATGCAAATCGATTCAGTGTGACTATTTTTATTACATTTTTGAAAATTTGTACACGCTTCCCGCCCGACTGAAAAGGAAAACTACATACCTATATCTTTTTAGCATCCAATGTTCACAATCTTATAGGTCCCTATCCTATGAAGCTTTAGTAACTGCACATTCAGCATCTTGGAAGAATCTTGGCCTCCTTTACTATATATATAAAAAAAGTATGATAAAGATGCATGACTATCGCTGAAAACATATTATTTAGGGAATTAACCAATGAAATGAGCTCCCAGCAATCTAAGGTTATTTCCATTGGTTTGCATTACTTATTATTATTAACTATTCTAGGTTTTTTTTATTTTATTGAATCAGGCGTTACTTTGCGGAGGTCCATTTCAATGAACACAAAATATTTACCTTGCTACTCCGCTACTTAAAGTAGCGGAGTAGCAAGGTAAATATTTTGTGTTCATTATTCTAGGTTCTAGGACTGCAGAAGGAAATGTCAAGACATATCAAAGATATTTCCAAAAAGATCTACAGCGAAGGCAACTCTATAGAAAGTCTGTCAGTCCTGAATGCCATCTTTCAGGTTATGTGTAATAATTTTCATTGAAATTTATGACAAAATTTCAAGAGAAATATGTTCTTTTAATTTTTTATTTTGTTCAAAGCGTTTGAAGCAGAAACGTCTAACTGTAAAGATGCCATGTAGTGTAGCTGTTTAAAAGTGGATGTTATTTATGAAAGTACTAATTATTGATGAAAGAAAATATAAACACAGAATACATAGATAATATTAAACGATTTCATACATAAAGCTCATAAATAGGGACAGAGTATAAATCGTCAATAACTTACTCCGCAAAATTAATACAGGCCACGCACACCACACGCATTTCCGCACTCATTCAACATAGAAAACCAATAAACAAACTAATAATATCACAAATACTTATGATGCAAAAATTTGGAATAATTGACATGTGATATATTATTAAAATAAAATGGAATTAAACTATTATTTCCAGATAATGTTACTTTACGATTTTAATTGTTTTTTTGATTAATAAAATACACACTTGATCAATTTCATAATAGGTATTCGTAAAATTTACAAATATTATTATGCCGTTATAGATAACTATAATTATATACACGTTGTAGAGTTTTAGGTAGGTTTTAATTAGGGTTCTATACCCAACTATTTATTTGACTTTAGTTTATTAAATTCAAGCTGTTATTGATAGACTTAACGAAATATTCGCCAAAAAGACAGAAGTTTCTTCAGATTCAAATTTTCCTTATAGCTAACCCTAACATACACCACGGACCAGTAGAATATTTATGTAACACAAAAGAAGTCGCTAAAAACGCTGAATACGTACATTTGCGATTGAGGTTTACTGTCAGACTTTTTTCTTATCTTCTTAACCGGCGCTGTCACGCTCATCTTGCCTTGCATCCCCCACCATGTGTCTCCCAGTTGGGGGTCACAGGAATCATTTCTACGGAAGCAGCAAACAAACAACTTTAAATTATAATTAGCTATGAAACTAATTAAACTAGTGGTGATGGATGACTAATAAATGACAATGGAATCTTCGAAATCGATGCAAAAATCATGTAACTGTTACTGTATGGTATGACTGAATGACCTAAATGTATAAAAAAAAAGTATACAAATAATTTGCGTTCAGGCGAAACGGTAGGCTTTCCTTTAAATGCTTCTCACAACAGTTAACCTCGATATAGATTTACAAGAACACTTAAACGATTTGATTACTTAAATACACAATGAGCATCATGACTCACGATCACAATGTGTTTAACATATGCAGCATTTTTCCTTACATAATCATTTGTTGACAATAAAATAATAGTCAAGAAATCGCTAGAAGTCGCTTGTGTGATTAAGCGAGACCATTATACCGGTCGCAGTTCGGGACTAGACAAGTAGTAGTTCTACGCCTAAGTATTTAAATGTTGTGACAGATTTGACTAGAAGTCTCCTGAAGTAAACTCGTATCTTGAAGTGGCTTTAGCGAAACAACCGAAATTACAGACTAGTCCTACAATTTAACTTGTGTTTCGGCTCCATATTATATAGATTTACCCATCTTATGTTGATACATACACAACGGAAGAGGTACGTATTTTTGTATACCTATGCGGACGAGACTGTTAATAAAGTTCATCTTAACTAAATGGCTATCAAAATGTAATGTTCACATTGGCGCAACTCATCAAATGCCAAGTACAGAACAGGCTGAAGCTTGATGCGAAAAAGAGACGGGGATAGCAGGCGAATAACGCCTACCGAGGAGCCCCACTACGCAACCTTACTGCGACGGCCGCGCAACCTTGAAATAATAATGTTCGGAATAACAACAACGCGCCATAAGCGTGACCAGAAATAGTACCTATATTAAAATACTTCTTAAGAATTTTTAAGCCTCTATTTAATTCCTGTTCCTACATCCTGTCGTCGTCGAGCACGTCCCGGATACGAGCCCACGTTAAAACTCAAAATTATAGCGATCAAAAAGGAACTTATTTGTCGAAGCATTTTTTGTAAACCATTTTTAAACTTCCTCGAGTAACACAACCTACCGCAAATAAATTCAGTTGACACTCGCATTCAAATGGGAGAAAGTTGGTAGTGGCCGAAGGTTTCAATCGTTACTCAACGTATTCGTCATCCTTCCACGTACTTTAAATCGTAAAGGTGGTAAGTGACGTCCAATTGATGACTTTAAATTTCATTTTATTTGATGTCAGGTTTATGTATACTACACAAGATTTTTGTTAGTCTTGTAACTATTGTAGTGTTTACAGTATATATTTTAACGTTTATTTTAAAAGTTATTGTTGGATTGACCAAAAATTATCAATATCAGTCATATCATAACGTAAGTATTGAATATGATTTGAAAATACCATAATTTAAAATCACTTAACTACCTAACTCCAATATCATAAACATACCTACAATGTTGATAAAATCATCCAATAATTAACGTTAACTTTCCTTTTATCTGCGTGTTACATCGGTATTGAAACAAAAGCGAGTCCACTCGCGCGAGTCATGGTTCTGTACCTGAATATTAAACAACAATATAGTAGCTATTTTTTTTATAGCCAGCTATATAAGATCCCCTAAATATTCATATTGCTTTAGGTTACATTAGGTAACTTATATAATTACCCAATGAAACTAACGATGATGAGAATGGATTAGATTGCGTTTAGTAACTTTACAGACCTGACGCTCGACTCACGGGAAGACTACAAAGAGCCATGCATGACAACCGGCTCAAAACAAATAAAATTGAACGTGATAGTATTAGTTTACAGTAGTTTAATTGCAATTTATAATACACTAGCTTCTGCCCGCGACTTCGTCTGCGTAGTATTTATTATACATATAAACCTTCCTCTTGAATCACTCTATCTTCGTCGTAGTTCTAAAGATCTAAGCATAAATAGAGACAGACAGACGGACAGCGGAAAGCGACTTTGTTTTATACTATGTAGTGATAATCGCGCATATGTACAGCATTTACATAAGCCTAATTGGGTGAAAATTAAAAAACTAGAGGATGAAAATACAGTACTGAAAATTAAAAAGCTTTTTCGCATATCTATTTCAGATAGCATGCATAACAATGACGGCACGAATTTTTTTTATTTAAATGTTTCAATTTTATTTTGAACAGTCATCGAGATAATAAGCTAAAGATTAGGTAACAAATGGACCGCAGTGTAACCTGTTGTTTCCTTTTATAATAGTGTATTACTTTGCTACGGAATCCTTAAATGGAGAAACGAATTATCAAAGTATCTTGCGGACATTGGTGACACCGGACACGCAAAATACATATAATCTTTTGTCTAAATAAACCTAAACAGTGATTCTGACACATTCGGACTGCCAATATTGACGCTGCAGATGAAAACCGTCAATAACGAAACAATGTTTAACTATGAAATAGCTATGCAAATCTGATCCAAATAGAATGAACAAAACAAACGACTAACGATAACAAATCAATACTAATGTCACAATTTCTACGAGCAAAGCAATTTCGGGGCATTTTCGTTTAAAAACTTGTTACGTGACATTATTACACTACTTTAGTGACTCGTGAGACAGACGTTAACTCGATCTAACATCTGTCATGGGCGGATGGGCGGAATTGGCTATGATATGTACCACCTATAGTATCATTAGTATCCAACAAGTAAGTAATTCGAGAAACTTAAAATTGGATTTCAATTCTACCAATCTACATAAATAGCAAACAAAGTCGCAAGATGTTTTCCGAGCTTAAACTCTGGATGCAGACTAAGCTAACTGCAAGAAAGTCCATGGTGAAGGTGGTGGCAAATAAGTAAAACGTGGAGGGGATATGCGCAGTATGAAAATGATGTTTTTCATACTGCGCATATGCCCTCCACGTTTTACTTATTTGCCGCCTACTATAATAGTATCGAAATCGCACTGCCTACTCTGCCTAGCAACGCATCTTTTCGCTTTTCGATACAAAATTGAACAATGCTACCAGATTTATTTATTCAACTTATATTATACCTACTACAAGCCGTTGCCCGCGACTTCGTCCGCGAAAAAGGAAATATTTTCATCAGGAGGATGTAGGATTCTAATGGTGAAACAATTTTTCAAATCGGTTCAGTAGTTTCGGAGCCTATTTAACTAAACAAACGTTCAAATCTCTCCTCCTTATTGTATTAGCGTAGACAACAGTGCGCCGAAGGTGGCCGAAGGCTTCTCTCCTACAATAATCTCAATGACGCTGACTCGTCTGAATGAAAGAATAAACTAGTTTGTGAAAGTTAGAAGTAACTTTTTCCATTCTTATGTTATGTTTCAGCAAGAGTGTTATGCAAGTACATGATTTAAGTTAGGTACGCAGTTGAGTTTTGTTGCCTAAAAATAGTAACCAAATTTAAATTTAGTCAGGTTGATATATTTAATTTATCTTTATTAGATAGTTTAAAATTTAGCATTAAGTCCCTTCTGAATGGATGAGTTCTCACTCTTTCATCATTTTTTTTAACTATTTGGTTTATTTGTTTTAGCCTTGTATTAGGCAACAAATTGTTTTCGGTTAGGTTTTCCCGTTCATTTGTTTTTATATAAATGTATCAAGTGGTGGCAGCTCATTGGTTTATGTAAGTTGTACTTGTGTTTAAATTTAAGTATTATGTACCGTTTGTGCCCCAATTAACATTAAAACCCACTTTATAGCAAACTAGCTGGTTGCCCGCGGCTTCGTCAGTGCAAGATTAAATATGCTATATGAATAGCCTATAACGCTCACAAATAATGTGGCTTTCTATTGGTAAAGGAATTTTCGAAATCGTTTCAGTAGATCCAAAGATTACCCCCTTAAAGTTAAAACCTCACAATCCTCTTTATAATACTAGTATATAGACATATTTTCATGTTACTTTGACATCCTTGTTGACTTCCTGTCTTTTCCATTGCGCACCCTACTTGGATTGTTATCTAATCTTGGTTGTGCGACTTTTTAACAAGTCGTATCCACCTTTACCAAGGGACACAGATACTGACCTTGCGGACGACTATTACGCTTCCCTATTTGACCTTGATACTGATGTCCAATGAGGATTGCGGATTCCAAGTTCACCTGTACTAAAAACAGACGTTGGTTGTTCATGTCTTTGGCTATTCATTAAACTATTAACTTAGGGTGAGTATAACAACGTTACATACTAATTAGGTAGTTTGTAAAATTTATGGCATGTTGCGGATATGGACCTCGACATGTCTCTTCAAAACAACTTCCTTTAAAGAAGTTGAAAACGACTTTTTGCTTTTACGTATCTGTATACATACAATATAAAATAAGTCTAACTGGTTTGTTCATGGAAAATATTTACATACATATATTGACTATCGCGATAGAACCGAAATAATGTTTTTAACATTTGCGGGCTTGCTGGCATGCTTACTTGCACGCTTGCTTGCTTTCATGCATGCTTGCAATGCTTGGTTGCTTGATGTTCGTTACTTGCTGGTTTACGCGACCGACGTCGAGAGTAAAAAGCAACTAAGTTAAATAGGTATGCGAAAGTTTATAAACATATGTGAGTTAGTAGGGGTACTACCTCTTCCTTCTAGCTGGTTTGATTTGAAGACGAATGAACATGTATCAACCTACACACCTACGTTACTTAGCTAATTTCCTTATTTGAAGCGAACGAACTCGTAGACAGAAGCTAGCAAGCAATAAAAATAATGCACATGCTTAGTGGAAATGTAAACAACTTTCTAAGAGATAAAATCTGGCAATTCTATGATATATTTTTAGGGTTCCGTACCTATATCTTAAAGGAAAAGAGGAACCCTTATAAGATCACTTCCTTCGCCGTCTGTCTCTCCGTCAAGACTCCTTTCTCAGGAACCTTTCGATACATAGGTATATAAATGCGTGGGTGAGTCAGATTATTTTGTTTAAGGTAAGTGTAAAGAAAGTGGAAGTCAAAGGTAAACCCCGAATTCTATCATCATAGCAACTCTTCTCATATAAACATAAAAATGTTTGTCTGAATATTCCATTAACTTAACGTCTCATGGCTGCCTTATCCTCACGTGACTCATTAAAAGTTATTAAGTGTGGCCGTTGCAGACAGACGAGAAGTATTTTAATGAACAGGTACGCCGGAAACTAAAATATGCAATGATCATTGACTAGGTTCGTCTAGGTTTCGTTTATTGCTCAAATAAATGTTTTATACCTAGTAAAAACTCGTTCTTTTTAACTCGTACCCAAGGACTATGGTAATGGTAAGCAACTTGGTGTATTTTACCTTGTCTAATTGGGCCTGTGGGGACGCAAACGAACGACCGCGAAATTGAGACTGGCCAATATCAAACTTTAAAGATTAAATATTACACATTGTTATGTTAGGATACACGTTTTCTCTAAAATTCAACTAATGCTTATGAAATTATCATGCAAAATGTTTTCATTATGTTTACGAGCTTGCGTCTATTTATCTAAATGCCTACATCACAATATTAAAATTTATCACATAACAACTAACTACGAAAGCTTTCGTTTAAAGTTCCGAAAATCCAATGATTCCTTCATTCCTTGTTCCTTATACACTACATACAATAACACCAGAGATATAAACACACCATGACTAAATTGGTAGTTGGAAGATATTATCTCGTGTTATAAACGGTCCGAGTTGCCAATAAAACAACGCAAATAGTTTAAAAGTATTTATATTTTTTTGCAGACCTCTAGTTTGGAGGTAGTTATAGCTATGATTGTATTCCGTCTTGCTCGCTGGTATGACTAGGTGACGCATACGTTCATGGCCATCAACGGAAGCCCAAGCTTCGTCACAAGTACGGTCAAGGGTATTCAATTTTAACGGTTGCACCATGGGAATGCAGGATTTCGGATGAATGCAGAATAATTCAAAATTGCAGTAACAGTATTTAATGAGGCTTGTTGTAAGTTATCTAGCAGGTTTTTAATACCTCAACAAAAGAAAAACACATCTAAGCTGACTGACATGTTATATCTGCCTATTTGGCTATACCTACCGGAGCAATTTTTCTTTTACACCACCAAATCAACAGTTTTGATGAAGCAGCTTTTACTTCTTGACGTTTATTGCTCGTTAAGCATGTGGATTTCGGCAACGCAACGACAGTATTACCATGTACACCCGCAGCCGCACGCAAATTTCAAAAATGTTGCGTACCTACATTGTCCATGTTGTAAATTAAGTTACACTTACTAAACAAATTGCATTAAATTAAGAGAAGTCAAAATAAATAAACATAATGACCGATAAACACTTTAAGCCTTATGGCCAAGTTATGAATGATATTGCTCAATTGATTTATTATTTTAATTTGCACAATGATTTATAAATATGATGCAATAAATAGGTAGGTATGTATTAGATGAAGTCGGTTAAAATGACTGTCGCGATCGTGAAGACCGCGACCAGGGGCCTTACCATGACGTCTTAATGCTATTCAATTTAGGTTCGCTCGCTGTCAGATCCATACTAAAAGTGACAGCTAAAACTTGAACTGAATCGCATTAAGACGTCATGGTTAAGGCCCCAGGCAGTCCTAGAATACATTCGATTGAGCCTAGCTTTAAACAAAGCCAGTAATAACAGACTACGGATATAAAATTCAAAGATGCATTCTAATTTCTAAACAATAATAATTGAGTAAATTAAAGATCAGGGCAAACAAATGCCAGTGATTACCAAGGTAAGTAAATATTTTCCGTCCGGAATTATATTCAATTAATACAGACGGTATATTGCAACAATAACTCGCTATGGCTCTTTTCTGTTGATAGATTATGATAGTAAAGGCATTTTACCTTACTAAGGTAATAGGGGATACTAGTCATAAAAAACTAACTGCTCTTCTGTCTTGTTGATTATCAATATTATTGCAACTGGTACGTAATTAGTCGAAGATAACCTTATCTTTAGTTTACTGTAGTGACCTACAATATTTCTAGTTTATTTGTGTTGCTCATATTATCATTTGCATTAAATTTTAATCTAGGTACCATTAATTTTTTGAAGGTAAGGTAAAGCTGTCATTATCTTTTGTTATACACTCAAACAGTGATTTTATTAACCGAGAAAGGGAACCAGAGAACAGTTTTAGACTTGGTACAACCGGTTTAGAACGTTTCACAATAGACTTTTTTGTCTGGTTGCAAAATGTTTGAACTAAACGGCTGTGACACACAGAATCGGGCGGAAGGTGAAGAACTATAGGCAGACGTCAAATGAAAAAGGATTCAAGTGTACAGAACCCTCAAAAAGTATCGACTGTCAAATGCTTAAGGAGGCATGACATGATTATTATCCAATCACTACATGAACACGCTTCAGTTAGTACGGCGACCACTTGTTGACGTTGACTTTCATTAACCACTGGTTACACTTATCATGAAAGTAACAGGCGGGCGAAATGTCATTACGCAATCGATTACCGCTAAATAATCATTTAACAATCACAAAAAAGTTAAAAGAATATAAAAGAACGCCTGTGTTCTAGGATGAGAAAGGTAAACTATATTTAACGATTTCATGCGCATAATAATACATCGTTTGGGTACTTCAAGCACGTTTCGCAAGCTATATTCCTGATATTGACAACGATCTAAAATGGTCAGGGTCAAGGCCATGAGAAGTATTGGTTCATTTACCTGGTGAAGGTGTTGACAGCGACATCGACATCAAAGAAGATGTTTACTAGCTCCTCAACATCTGAATTTGGTGTGCGCGAGGGTGGCACTGAGGCCGACGGAGTCGCGGCTCCGTCTATATTGGGACCCCCGAAATTGAAAAGCACAGGTTCTGTATGCACCATTGGCAGCATGGCTACAGCAAACACCAGCACTTTTTAGTACGACGCACGAGACTAACGTCTCTCTTAATAAATTCTGCACTACACTGTTTGAATTCGCATTCAAACATACACTGCATTGCGCCACGCTTTTATCCCAACGCAATTTTTGTCCTGAATTCTTTGAGCACTTTATACCAATGAAGGCTGTTAACGATTTAAAAATTTCACAAAACTAAGCTTATTTTTGAGGTTTGCGAACTGAATCTTGCAACAAATATATTACGTAGCGAAGCGATAGTGCCATTTCCTATCAATATCCGTGCGAAACGTTCGCTACAAAACGACGATGAAAGTCAACTGAAAGACGAGATGTACATATACATACATCCTTTTCGTTCACCACTTCACATAATATCAACACGGCGCGACGCGACGCAGAGCGGCGACGGCAGGGACGGCGGCGGCGGTGGCGTGGCGGGAGGCGAAGTCAGGACTGGACCTGATAGCGCTGCTACGGTCACACTCGTTGCCTCTATCTTACGAAGCTCTGTAGCGCTCTCGCTCACTGTGACGACACATTCATAAACTTGACGAATAAAACCGATCATGCACGAATTAAAACGAACGAATAGACAGGTAGATAGGGTATTTTTTATTAGCAAATTGGCAAAACTTTGTTGCGAAATAAATATGGTTAACCCAAAATTAATAACGTGGAAATTTGTTTACGCCTCAATTACCCATTTTAAACAATTCTTGAAATGTTTTTATTTTGTAAATAATACATACTTCTAATACCTATAAAACGAAAGCATAGTTTTAAATAATTATACATAATAACATTTATATCAATTCTAACTATGCACACGGTATACCCATATTAGCCCATTGGGTTATGTGCATGAGCATTACGTATACGTGTATGTACAGCAATCTCTGTGACGCACACATGAAAGTGAAATGGAACAGTACTTATTCGTGTCAAGTGCACAATTTAGATAACAAGGTCATTATTGCACTATTCAATTTAATAATTTTAAACAAACGTTGGAAACGATTAACTGAAGCTTAATATGCATTTCGTGGCATATTTTTTATACAAGTTTTATACAATGTATACATATACTGTTTTTTAAATAATGCCTAACATAATTATTATGATAAACCAAGTTAAGATCCTGTTAAACTGTATACATAACATTATGTACGGACACATGCCATTTGTGCGGTAAATAGTAGAGTGAGGTTTTGTGAGATCCCAAAAAGGGCATTCTTGTCTTGGTTTATTTAAGTAACAATCGCATGACGCAATCATACAACAATGGCACGCAAAATAGAAATGCATCCAAATTGTGCATGTTAAAAAGAGTAAACATGATATTGAAGGTATGGGTACAGAGAACGAGCGAGAGGAAGAGCGCGCCGTGCGCGTGCAGATATCGGTGCAGGCGGCCCCGCGGATCTATGTCAGTGGGTCACGGCAATGACGTGGCACGGCCGCGGCGAGTCGCGCCGCGCACTTCATTCTAATTCCGCTTCACCGGTGTCTTCGTAACGACTCGCTATTACGCTTATATGAGTTAATCAGACGAAATCGCCACCTACTAATGTCGTTATCGCTATAAATATAACTTAAACCGACGATAAGAGGTCAATATCAAAGTCCGAAAAAGAGCTATGTTTGAAACATACCAAACACAACCACTTGTAATCAGTATCAGAGTAAGAGCGGTAAAGAATATGGTTCGGATCAGTGAAATATTTATATTGCTGTGAATAATCACTGATGATTCCTTCTTTGCATGCTTTGCATGTCATGATTAAGGACATCACTTATTTTCGCCGTTAAAATTACACAAGACACCATTCCACAGAAATCAAAACGATTGGGATTTTCCTTAATGAACAATAATGACTATGCGTGACATGACCCACATTTATATTCTGGCTAACGCAGTTTCCTTATGCAAGTATTTTCGTCAGATCATTATGACGTAGGAGTAGGTATGGACTCAACTTATCCTTAATAGATAGTTGGTATCTATCTATGAACT
This sequence comes from Pandemis heparana, assembly GCA_963854515.1. Lineage (NCBI taxonomy): Eukaryota > Metazoa > Arthropoda > Insecta > Lepidoptera > Tortricidae > Pandemis > Pandemis heparana. The sequence continues at coordinate 9,995,540 of OY978008.1, read as the reverse complement.
ATTAGCCGGCTTAGTGTTTGTTGCTCTTGGACGATTTATTTTTCAGATGCTTTTCCACAAAACCTGTAGGCTTATTGTCTAACTCGCTCGCAATCGCCATCGTGTTGATTTTAACAGTTCATGTGTGGGCTGACAATTGGCATCGGAATCAGCTAGCTGTCACATTCATACAAGAACTGTCAAAACAAACACGATGGCGATTGCGAGCGAGTTAGACAATAAGCCTACTGAATCGTTCCCACCATTAAAAGAAGTATACGGGTCAGACCAACCTCCCTCAATTTCATCTTATCTTTTTGATCATCCTCAGACAGCAAGTTGGTATTCCCATAATCAAGATACCTTTAAGAGTTTAGGCCATTTCGTTTCTATGTTCAGAATGTAAATGGTTTTTTTTTCTTTTCCCAATAACGATTATCTGAGGAACAATTTTGATATCACATCACTAGTGGCAAATAACAATCGGAAGTGGTAAATATCTGGGTACGAGTATAATCAATAATCATTTCATTACATAGTATAAAACAAAGTCGCTTTCCGCTGTCTGTTTGTCCCTATGTATGCTTAAATCTTTAAAACTACGCAATAGATTTTGATGCGGTTTTTTTAATAGATAGGAGTGATTCAAGAGGAACGTTTATATTGTGTATAATACATGCATAATATAGTACAGAAAACACTGATTGTTTGTAAATAATAGCATTGCTTGCTTCCTTGCTTGTTGCCTACTCCATAAGGGAAACGAAACAGGCACTATGGACTCGAAAAGTTTCATTGCGAACTGGTTCCTTCTCGTAATGTCAAACAAAAGCCACTAAATACGTTGCAACTTTTTTTGAACTCTCACTCAATGACAATGAAATAGCCAATCTTTATTTTTATTGAGCACAATAAGTTTAGAGTTCTGTGCTAATGTGGGTTTACTTATGTATTTAATTATTGCTGATTGTGCTGTGCGTTTTTTGCTGATTGTGCTGTGTGGCCAGTTAACACTGCATTCTAGTTTTAACTACCAATCAATGTGAATATACTAAGACAAACTCACGTACGGAGCAGGACATAATAAACTTTATTCAAGAGGCGCTATCTCCGTCATAAGACGCTACAAAATACGCCTGTTTAGACATAACAACTGTAACCCGGCGTTATAAGAAGTAATCCAAAAGATTACCGCAAACGTATGAAACTACTATTATTGTGTATCATCTGTTATAATGTTGTTTATCTGTTTATCGTCAAAAATATTTTTCCAGTATCTGGATAACTTTCACAGCCGTTACTGTACTTTCAGTCATAATAAAACGTATGTTTTTTTATTTCCTGTAGGCTTATTGTCTAACTCGCTCGCAATCGCCATCGTCTTCATTTTGACAGTTCATGTATGGGCTGACAATTGGCATCGGAATCAGCTAGCTGTCACATTCATACAACAACTGTCAAAATGAATACGATAGCGATTGCGAGCGAGTTAGACAATAAGCCTAATGATTTGCCCCAAAGTTCAAATTAATTTATATACATAATCATAACTGTTTGGATCACAGAAATGCAGTGTAGGTGTATACCAAATTTCAGGATAATCGATTTTACAGATTCGAAGCAAATTGGATGTGATAAACGGACAGACAGACTTACAACCAATTGATGCTTTACGGGTTTCGTTTTTATTTCTGGGGTCCGGAATAATAAAAATAGACCTACCGCAGAACTCTCATTTGCCCTTTTTGGCCCACAGGCCACAGCTCTATCTTTGCAAAGCTCTATCCAAGTGCGCCATCGTCCCTCGTCCCAAAGCCGCGCTATGCGCATGCGAGTGCGACCCAACGGTTGATTTCCCATACGAAATTAGGAATACTCTCGTATAAGTTGAAAATCAACACGAGAAGCATCTGCTATCGTTACAGAAATGATAGCAACACAATGGCACCGCAGATACGAAGTTTGAATTAGTGCAAATAAATCTCGTACAGTGTGGTGTGATGGATGAGATGAGGCAACGGCATTTATCCTTGAGAACATTTGAAGTTAAGCATAATTATACTGGTTCAGAAACCGAAGTCATCTGACCGGTAACAACCGTTAAAGGAAGCATACTTGATTGTTACACAAGTAGAGTTAAATTGATTAAGAAATTAAAAACAAGAAAGAAACGGGTGAAATCTTAGTTAGAGCTTGCAGTTATTTTAGTGGTCTAGAGTTTTAATTTATTTTATATTGCGAGCCAACTTTGATAATTTATGTACAACTGTTAAAGTAAATAAATATTCGACATTAAAGTAAAACAAATTTATTTTGTGTAGTCAAATTATTCCAAATTCCAATTACAATCATAATAATATTTAAAATGAATTATGTTATGATACTGAAAATTGCGATTCAAACGTTCTTACGCTCTGTTGACTTTAAATGGGACTCCTCGACTTCTAATATGTGTTGACAAGATATGATGAGCCGCAACCTCGAGGGAGCGTAAGTAATCTAATCAAATGAAACAACTAATGAGAATCTTAAATGGCGTAATATATTGGTTGGGGACCGGGTGGCCTGTCCCAGTCGACTGTGCACATAATTTCTCAATTATTAAGTTTCTGGTACTTTCTTAGCTAATATCTAAAACAAAACCATCGTATTATTTAATTGCGTTTGGAAGAGCTGCAATGTTTGATATGCTGATAGTTAAAAAGTTTGTAGTATAGAGTATAGCTCTATAGCATATTTGCAATTAATATCATAAGTGTTACTTACTAGCCACTAAGTATCATGTTAGTTTAATAATTAGCTTAGCTGTCAAATTATCATAACCTGATTCAATAGGTTGTAGCACTAATATGCTGACAACATATAAACAGAATTAATAACTTATTGAGGCCCTCATCTACACCACCCATTTGTATTCTAATTACTCGCTCAGTTTGTGTCAATATTATATTTGACAGACATTCCTGAGGCCTTATTGTATAATGCGCGAGCGCTCGCGATTGCATCCATCTTGTTCTACACCGTTTGTCTAAAATCTATAATCGCCAAAAGGTACTGCGGTCAGCTGCCTGACGGTAGAGCTATCTTTTCATTTTAGACACAGATAACTTTGATTGAACTCACATTTAATTTCAATGTATCACAATAATGACCTTACAGCATGACCGTTGCACCAAGTCCGGTCCGTCCGGTTGCGAAGCAGCCAGTGCTTACAGTACCCTTGCAAATTTTGTAGATCTTTGCTTTAAAGTAAAGAACGTATGTATAGCGGAAAAAAATAATAAAAATTATAAAAGTGCAATAATGTCCAAATGCGTATACTTTTAAATTAAGCAAATGCCAGAATACGCTACTTTTAGTACGTGCTTTGCGAGATGTCTAATTGTTAAGGTCCACTTTGCATTAAAAGAAAACGCTCATTAGCATTTTATTTAGCTGAAACTATTAATTGAAAAATCCGCAAGCGAGCTTCAGCAGTTCTCATGACAGCCGTCTTTAATCGCAAATTTCAAGAGATTTTGTGCAAAGACGACTTGGACGACTTGAGAAGATTTGGACGTTAGTTGATGAATTAATTGTATTCGTAAATAGTGTAACCGTATTCAGTGCAAGATATTTGTGTCTTAAATAATCATTGCAATATTCCGGTAAAATCTCAAAAAAAGTCTAATGTTATACGGAATAAATTATAATGCAGTTAAGTGCTAGATATACCAGGACATTATTAACTACAACGTACTACTATGCACGATAATATTTGATATTTTTTTATTATGGTTATACATATCGCAACAAGTTTTAAGTAGACGCCACTTCGGAGACAAAGTGTCTTATGACTATCTCCAGAAGGATAGCAGACTTATCATGGTCTCGCTTGTTTTTGACTGCATCTCTTTTCTACTAGGCTTGTTCGAAAAAGACAAAACGACAAAGCGAGCGGGGCGCAGCCAACCGTGCTATAGCACTTTCAATATCTAGCAATGATGTGGTTAACTGATGCACAGGACATGTTACGCGTTATGCGAGTGGGAGGAAGAAATACAGTAACTTTAATAAACGTAACCTTGGAGATGAAGGGTGGTCGCCGTCTTGCCTAAAGATTAGACTTTTTAAATGTTATGGAAGTTTCATATTCAATTAAAATAAAGACGTATACGTGAAAACAAAGATCTATTCAAAATGTCTGAAACATAAAGACTAGTTGTCTTAAGTACTTTTACTTAGCTATGCGATACGGTTTGTGCCAAATAATGATTATGAATAGCTCAACAGGTGGAGCGAGCACTCGGCTCTACGGACGTTGCACTATATTGCATAACTTATGTCAAATTCCGTGACATCACGTTGACATGTGTTTTAGCGTCGTTGATGTGATTTATACGGTTTACCATCATCTGCTAAACAACTTTTCACAAATGCATCATTTGACCTTTTATTTTCTACTAAAATATTGACTGTTTGGAAAACTTATAAAACAAACCTAACCTAACCTAATGTGAGTCACGTTTTCGATTTTTAAAAAAGTTTACGGTTTATCAGGTATTATAGGGTTGTCAAACGACGAGTTTGTGAAATGATGCATTTGTGAAAAGTTTTTTAGCAAATGATGAGATACCATCTTGTACCATCAGCCAAATATATGGTCTACCACCCTAAGGCTAAAATTCCTTTGCACGTCACAATATATAACGTCGATAAGACAGGCTGTCAACTTGAAAGTTCGACTTTAGCGACATTTTCATTTGATAGGAATAAGGATGAAAAGTGGTGGACCACTTTTATTTGGGCGACCGTACATTTATTAACTTTGATATATTATAAATATTTGCGCGTTATATGTGCTTTGTAAATTGTATTATTTAATTTTAAAGTATGTATGTAAGTAAACTCTTTATTGTGCGAAATAAACATAAAATAAATACAATTGACAAACACTGAGAGTATAAGACACATGCACAAAGGCGGCCTTATCCCTTTAAGGGATCTAAAAATTAAATCCCAAAGAAATCCCATTTAAACTTATCGACCAACCCCAATACAAATTTAACTACTTACACAATGTTTGTTTTCAAATTCAAAACAAAGCTTGTCTTTGAAAGCTTCTTGTCAGTAACTAAATTTAACGGAATCAATTGGTGTTAATTTTAACGAAAAAGAATTCATTATAGATCAATTATTATAGAATGGTTTTTCTTGTATTTGAGTGTACCGAAACAGAACTGGGGCTTGGTTGAACAGACGTTTTGATTTGTCCTGGAGATCAAACCAACGTTTGCAAATTGTTAACGCATTCACAATTCGTGAGTGGACGAATAATATAATCGTGGAGTTATAAATTATTAATTTAAAGTCAAGAAACTAAACTCGGCGGAGCTTTAAACTAAACAAAAGAAGTTCTAATTTGTCCTCTAGACCAGCACATGCACGGCTAATACAATAATGAGCTAAGAATATAATTGTGAAATTTGACAATAGCTTATCGCTGAAAACAATTGTGATGTCAATTATATAGCAAGTTGTCCGCAAAGAATCCCCGCAAATGTACTGCGTCACGTGGGCGGGCGGATCGATCGGGCGGGCGGACGTGCGGGCGCGTGCGCGAACTCGATCCTCTCTTATATCGACCGTAACTTTTAACTCAACGCTTTTGGGGCAGGTTAGGCCTATGCTCGGGGGTCAAGGTCACGCCTCTTCCTACAAATGGCCGGTACACTAGGCTATCTGCATAAACAACATGAAATTCTGAAATCTTACCGCCGGAGCTTTCACAGCGCCCCTTGAATTCACCTCCTGGTCATAACTTCTATGATTTTAAGTGCAAGGGCAATATCGAGTTTTAATACCTACACATCAAGATCTAATTAAAAGGCAATTTCCTGAATTCAAAGGTTCTCCTTTGGGAGTTATGAGTTTGCTAGTGACTAACGAATCATGAATGATGATAAAAATACTTAAATTCATCAAGTTTGTCTCGTGAAGTAACGAAATTATAATATTACTTAATTCCATTTATTTCGGTAAACTGAGGCTTTCAGTGTAAAATACAGCGGCAGTTATAGTTTCTGCAAACCTAATTTGAATAACGATATTTTGATTATTTACTGTACTTTGAATCAACAGGTACCAATTGGAAATTGAACGGCAACAAGAAGTTTTAAATTTGTTTTGCGTATGTCGACAGGTTTTCTGGGAAGCAATTTTTCCGGGGGCTGATTAGCGCAGTGTGGGGTGTAGTGCGCGAGCAGGGTTGCGCAGCGGCGTCGGTGGCAGCGGTGGTGTGGATTGATCGCACCCGTCCTCTCGGTCGGAGGCCCGAGCCTCCGGGGTCGCCATGGAGACCGCCTGCTGCTGCCGCCGCCGTAGCGTCGCCATGATAACCACGCACACTCAATACAACTTCGATATTGAGCCACTCTTAATATACCCTCCAATTTTACTGATTTCTAAATAATATGATGCAATCAAGTCGATGTACAAAACATTTATTGCGATTCAAACATGCTTAAGACGCTCGTTAAGTCCCTTCATCTATCAGACTACATTGATTGGTATTGAAACCAGTTATATTGTTAGTGGAACTGTGAAACGAGAAACCGGCCAAGAACGTGTCTTACACATCTACTACAGGAATGGGTTCCGTATCCGTAACTGTTATTGATGGCACTCATTTCGAAAAGAGTCGGAATTATAAAGTTAAGAGTATGTTATATTATGTAAAACTTTGGATGACGGTTAAATCGATAGCTATTTAGGATCCTAATATCTCAGCTTCTTTTCATTACTCCTCTAATACGAACGAGCTACAGAGCATTGATCATTTTCTTTATGCTGTCATTGTGTTTGTGTGTTATGACTGTAAGTAGTTTTTAATTAAGTGTTCAATCCTCAGATATTCTATATCGTGGAAAACAGTAACATAACAGTTTGTAACATTAATAATGCATTATAAAAGTACACGGTCTTACCAAAGGGCAGGCGTTGATTAACTTTCACAGATACTAAACTTAATCTAAATATTTGTCTTAAATTTTTAAATAACTACTAATAAATTATTAAACATGTATTAACTGGCGCCTCCGACTACGGCGGTAGTGGTAGTAGATAGATAAGCAGCAATTTCTCGGTCGGAACTGAAAACCCTGTTGCGATGCGATACGAATTCAAAAAGCAAAAATGACGAATGACGAGCTGCGATTACCTGGCTAGGCTAGGGTAATCTATGGTATGCCATGACGATGTATTAATGAATTCACAGAAAAGAAATACGAATGGCATCGCAACATCGCTTTACCAACTATATTCGAAAAAAAAAAAACCGTGTAAATAGTGACATTTGACTTTGTATCGTACCTTGCATCTTCAAAGGCCAGAACTGGCATAAATGGATCATTGAAGATATTGGCGCCGGCGCGCGGCGATGTTTGGCGATCCGTGGCGATACTATTAACTTAGTGCACTGTCTGATTCTCGTAAATAACACCTGTAACAATAAGAGACATCTTTTTAACCAACCAGCCCTCGCAACTTAATTCGCAAAGCCTTTCAGAAGCACGCAAAGTTTTGTCCCTTCATAGACATAAAGCACGTCACGTACGGTCGGTTTCAATAAGAAAGGGTTGTATGTGACATTAACATTGACAAATCTAGAGGTGAGGCTTCATATCTTTAGGATTATATCTTAGTACTAATACCTAACAAGTAAGTACACTTACAACTTGTAGGATATTGAAATGTAAAAATGTAGCAGGGTTTCTTAAAGTGGGTAACATGTGTGCCAGCATTCCGCGGCAACTCGGTTAACCCTTAATATAATGTACTTAAAGTGATTCTTTAATTAATATTAAAAAGCTTTGTTTTCTTTTTCTGTAATAAACTTTGACAGGGGTTCATGGACTTTTTGAAATTTTGATAGTGGTCCGCGTCCACAAAAAGTTCAACAAACTCTGCTATAATCTATAGGTTTTCAGCGAGCAAGTAAAATGCACCACCGGTTTCATGACAAATCCACCAACCGCCACTGGTTGGACCATTATTTTCAGTTTCAGCCCATATTTAGCTGATACATGTATCTCTACGTTATTCCGTAAGACGTCTATAGCTAATACCCGATCGTAAGCTTCGGTAGTGGGCGTTGGCCCACAGGTATTTGAAATCCTCCGCCTCAAGTCTAATTCTTCCTTTCACAGTAGCCATACGACATGAGAGCCACTCACTGCTACACTTACATTGGAGAGTCAAACGAAACAAAATGAATTGTCGTTTGGCTAAATCTCGGACCTGTTTTCGTATCCGTACCTCCTGTTGTGGAACTTACTTTTCCAAGGAAACGTCAGAAAAGACTCACTGAGAATAAAATTGGAAACGGTGGCCTTCCGTCAAAGCCCATCCTGTCTCTTTTTGGGCTGTACCATAGATGCATTTTTATGCAACTCACACTATGAAAACGCTCTACTTGCACGCGTGTAGCTCTATTAATTGAGAAGTGTTATACTGGAGTAATATGATAAAGATATTGCTTCCGGTGTTGCGTATTGCTCTTACGGTATGATCCGGCATCCGGCATACATATAAACTTAAATTCATCTAGAATAGAGGTCCATTTTAAATAACTGCGCTACGCTCTACGCCTGCGTAGCAGCGCTCATGTGCGGAGCGTAGCATTCGCATTTTCGGTGCAGCAGAAAGGCAAAATAGGAGACATCACTTAACATAAGGGTCATGCTTCTTGTCTTATCGTTTGTTTGCAAGTAATGCAAAGAGAAAAATAACCACAAAAGACCCGCAAAAGGTCGATATGTGATTAAAGGTAGGGCTTGCACTCCGAGATTCCGGAATCTCGTAATTCCGGAATTTCGGACGATTTTGAACGATATTTCAATTCCGGAATTGATCAGCTCAATATCGATAATTCCGATATTGATAAATTTGGGACATTTGACAAAGAAACTAGGTATTGGCATTGTTAATTTTTTAAACTGTGCTTTTAACACCTTCATTTGATAAAATGGACTATTTCAAGCACCTAATTTTAATATTACCTATGCATTTACGTAGCTTTGTTTATTAATTATATTTTTTCGCTGTTTGATAATTTGTTAATTTTGGCACGATCCCAATCGCCTTTTCAGCAATAAAAAAACAGTTTTGTCTATGATTTTCTCTATAGATCAATACATCACATTTTTCCCGACTCCTACTTACATTATAGTGGTCTTCTCAACAATACATCGTGTAAACATTGGTGTAAACTTTGAATTATTCCATATTAGCTTGCGTACACTATTCCTTCCGCAAATCTTCTCTGATTTTCACAATGATTTTGTTGGGGCTATTGTTCGAGTCATTGTTGCAACACTTTCATCCCGGCACAACAGTTTTATACTGTGAATTTGTTTTTATTTCTAACATTTGTAGATTAAGTAGGTAGGCATGTAAGTTACTTATGATGTAGATGTGACAATGACAGCTGACAGTTCCCGTAGCTAAACTTTTTTATTTCGTTTTTGTGGCAAATATTTAAGGCCCGATTCTGCCAAAAAACGGGGTCGTTCGGTCAAACAAGGGGCAAAAGTGCTTTTACAAAAATATCTGCAATCATAAAGTATTTTTGAAATAGGACAAGACAAATCGGATAGTTGATTGTTTTCCTCCAAATGGTTTTCGAATTATAGCATACTAAAAAAATGAACAATGCCAATTCGTAAAATTAGCAACGCCGCGCAATATGATGTATTCGTTGCCACGCGACGCTAGGTCTCATTCGAGTCTTACCTGCTCACCACGATTCATGTATATTTTTTTAACAGAAGTCCAAAGGCTAATTATTAATTAGTAATTAAGCAAACATTATTAAAAGACTGATTTTAAAACGAAAACGGCGTGTTATTAAAAAAAAAAACTGCACCTTAATTGAAAGAAAACAAAAAAGACCAATTCCGGTACCAGTTCCGGAATTCCGATATTGGGTAAAATTTCCGATATTCAGTTCCGGAACTGAAAACCTTCCGATATTGCAAGCCCTAATTAAAGGTAGTTTTTCCACTAACGACATACCTACTTTAGTTGAACTTGTTAGATCACTGTTGACTTAAGATTTGGTTTTGGATAGTTGAGATGAGGGAACTCCTGATAAGTAACGTTATTGAAGTGTTGAGTTCTAAAAGATATTTGAGCGAGATATCAACAACTAGTCAACTAGGGAAACGTGCAAAGACCTGACTTCTGCCGGTACGTAGGTTTATCGTAAGGTGCAATTACCATCGGTTACCTTAGAATTAGACAAAAGCATATTTCTGATCGGAGCTATTTCCAATAAGTCGGTACTATCGGAGGCGGCATGGCTCTCGTTAGTTATTCTTTGAATTCGACGTTGTGAAGCTTGAAGAACAAAATTACAGCAACGTATTTTATAACCTCCACAATATACTCTAGCGTTACGGAAAAGTAGAGTAGCTAAGGCCACAACGATTAACGACTCTTTTTTAAATGAATATACAATATGTATTAATTAGTCAATGGGTACCCGACTAGATGGGCGTTTTTTTAACGTACAAGGCCGATATATCTTAAAACTGTCTTTCAGCTTTCAGCTAAGCCAATCGACATTGGCAAAATAAATATAAAGTAAACATTTTGTATCTTTTTTGTGAATTCCGTCAGCACAAACACGGCGATTAAAGACGTTCCAAATAAGATAGGAGTTTCACTATGTCTTAATTCCAAAATACATAATAGGTACGTAGGTACGTTCAATTTAAAAAAAAAAACAAGACCAGCAAAAAAGACTTGCGTTTAGTATCCCTGTGACTTCGCATTTACCGTGTGAAGCGATGCAAGGGCGGGGTCGTCTGATTGACATTAGTCTTGTGTGAGTGAATGTATAAATAAACATTTCTAGTAAACTCATTCTTAGTGACATTGCTAGGTATCGCATTGATGTTACATAAGCATCATACTTAGGGCAACTAAAAACAAGCCTTTTTTTTTTAAATCAATCCACCTGCAAGATCCTTGCGATTCCTCGTGGGGACTAAATACAATATCATGATCCATGAGAGATCATGACCAAATAAATACATAAACCTATATTCGGCACGATTTTAACTATAAAGTTAATCCAGTATCTAGAGAGAGTAGCGCTTTTGGGCACCCTATACAAAATGCCAGACAAAATCAGGGGCCTTACTATGACGTCTTAATGCGATTCAGTTTAGGTCCGCTCGCTGTCAGATTCATACTAAAAGTGACAGCTAAAACTTGAACTGAGTCAGAAATTCAGAATTAGGACGTCATGGTAAGGCCCCAGCTCACGTATACCACTTTCTTTGGTTAGCTGGCTACTATTTTTTAACCCCCGTCGCAAAAAGAGGGGTGTTTATAAGTTTAACGTTAAAGTTTGTGTGTGTGTTTGTGTCTGTGGCAAGCGGATGGACCGATTTGGATGCGGTTTTTTTTCATTCGAGAGCCAGTTTTTTTGCGGTAGTTCTTAGCCATGTTTGGCAAAAATCTGTCCATCAGTTTGAACAGTATCAGGTGGTCGTTTCCCAAATTATATAAAGCAATTTTTCATAAAATTTAATTATTAATGGTTGTTTCTAATAATACTTAAGACGACCGGATAGCATAGTGGTTAGTGACCCTGACTATGAAGCTAGAGGTCCCGGGTTTGAATCCCGGTAGGGGCAGACATTTGTATGATGAATGTTTGTGCCCGAGTCATGGATGTTGTATGTATTTAAGCATGTATTTACCTACATTATATAAGTATGTTTATCCGTTGCCTGGAACCCATAGTACAAGCCTTGTGCTTAGTTTGGGACTGGGTCAATTGGTGTAATTTGTCCCATGATATTTATTATTATTTATTTATTTATTTACTTATATACATGTTTATAATGGGCGAAATTCTTAGGAATATAGGCGATGCGGCTAGCAACCCATCACTATTTTGATTCCCCTTTCCACCTATACGCCCACAATCATGCTAAACGTGGCCTTCGTTACTTTAAGCTCTACCTACCTCGTAATAGATAGACGTGATTTATGTATGTATGTATGTTTCTAATACTTTAAGTATTTTTTTGCGTGGGGGGCTTTAATGTTTTTAACTTACATTACGTTGAGTTATGGATGTTATCTTTCTATATAAGTATGTATATCGTTGTCTAGTACCCACAACACAAGCCTTACTAGCGCTTACTTTGGGATTAGGTCAATTTGCTTGAATGGGGAATGTATGAAAATTTTAAAAGTGCTTGAATATTTTTCTACTGATAGGAATAAGCTTCCTTATTCACAGAAAAAAATATCAGATTTTTCAGTTCAGTAGAATAATTATAAAAAATTAAAGAAATTTTTTCCCGCCAAAAACTGTCTCCAACGAATTTCAACGGAGGATTCTTGGTCCAACACAGATTTGAAAAAAAAATCGCGTTGTCAATTTGGACAGACAGATTAAATTGACATTGACCGATGTCAATAGCCATAACCTTCGGATACTCCGCACGTTATTGATTCATATTTCCTACGATTTCTTTTGATTTGCGACCATTTACTCACACCGGACCCTTGATATTGCCTGCTTCCACGACCACCTTGCTTTGAACCCCGGGCTTGACTTTGATAGCTGCTACGACGACCTTTGCAATCGGAACTGGAATTTGCAAATCGACCATGGATAGGACTGCTTTGGATAAAGCAGATTCATTTAATCTACCAAAAGTGGATACATGGATGCTGCTGGTGTTTGTTAAAAAAAGTGACAAACATAACGTTGTTGAAATAAGAGGCGTTAAATCGATTGTGAGTATCAATCTGAAGACTAATTTTGATCCACTTCCAGTAATATTTATTGCAATTCGACTAGGCTAACGTCTAACGGCGTCTATTAAGTTCGTGCAAACCTTCTTTTATTAAAATAACTCTCATGGTATAAGAGCCACTTTTGAAAACTTGACCAAGACAACCATGCCGCCAATGCTACTGCTGCGAAGTCGTGGCATGCCAGCCGCGCCGCTCTAGCTTGCCGCACCGCTCGCCGCGTAAGACCAATGTCGTCGCCAGGCCGTAAGACAATGCAAGTACAATCAGCAAAAAAAGCTTGTACCTATTAAAAATGATTTTTTTGACAGAAACATTTCTTTGTAACAGTTCATGTAGGGTTAAGGCATTTTAATTATTAGTAAAAAGCGTGCTTCAATATTTAATTTAAACATATCTTTGCTTCATTATTTTAAGGTCATCAAGAGAATCATATGTGAAGAGTGCAGTTGGCTATGTAGAATTCAAAAGAAACGGAAACACATGCAATGTACGGGCCAAAATTGTTCCGGAACATAAAATAACCAGCAGATATTATATTGTACAGTATATATTGATGAAGCAAAAAACTTTGTATCTATTAAAACCTTCTAAACGTAACAAATACTTTTCTGAAAAATGAAAAAGTTTGTGATGTTATTCAAATACAAATAAAAATACATACAAACCTTCCTCTTGAATCACTCTCTCTATTACATTCTATAAAAAAAAACACATCAAAATCCGTTGCGCAGTTTTATAGATCTAAGCATACATAGGGACAGACAGACAGATAGCGGAAAGCAACTTTGTTTTACTACTGCTATGCGTATGTAGTGATGTATATATTAATCACTTGGTATGTAAATAAAATGAAACATCAAAATGGAATCAAGTCTTTTATTATACCTAGGTTCCTGTAGATTTATTAAACCACATGCAATAACAACTAACTGGTGTAAATATTTAAGATGCTTATTATTTACTACAGAGTGAGGTTTTAACATTTGAAATTCTCTTACTCTCCTTATTACACGTTCTATGTTGTGTCTCAAACTTGCAACCACTTTAGTTAAAATAACTTCATTTTTAGTCATTTTTTTATTTACAAAAGCACTAGGAGGTCGTAAAAGTTGAATATTTTTTGTGCTTAGTAGATTCTTGCCTTGTGAGGGGTTTTGTAAACAGTGGCAACTGCACTTGAAGTAGCTGCAGAAGGACCATCGCTCATCATCTTTGATGTGACTTCTATAGAAATATTTTTAAGGCGAAGGGATAGGCAAAAGCTCATAAATTGGTTGTTTTTGTGCATGTTTTATGGCGATAATACACAATTTGGAGTTTTGAAAACTGCACATTCTATAAAACATGTCTTGAATTAGAATTCACCGGTGAAAACATATTCCTTAATGTCGTAGTTAGTACAAAAATTCGTTTGCTCTAAGAGTCTCGCAAATATTTTGTACACGGTTTGCTCGGGTGAAACCAATCTGTTTGCTACCAATCTCGACGAGGTCACTCTAGTAACTCATAATTAAAATTCCGCGGTGCGTTTGCTTCAATTAGCCAACAAATAAGGCTTTAGAGAGTAGTACTGCCCTGATCCTGTGAAAAGGGCGAACGCAATATTTGCCCGCACATTCAATCAGGCGCTTTTCAATGTACAAAAAAATTCGGAAACCAAAAAAATGTTAAAAAGATAATACAATGAAATAAATTATTAAGATAAAACCAAAAATGTTCATAAAAAAAAAATAAAAAAATAATAGATAAATAAATAAAAAAATAATTTGGATAAGACGTATGAAAATAATAAGGAAAAAGCAACGTTGCATGTTCGCTCGGTGGCGGCAGTGTGTAAGCGACGCGACGTTGCCAATATTCGCTTTGCGTTTTTTCATATTGGTTTGGCTAAGCATGTTGTTTGAGTCACAGAATAGGCGCAAAACAGTGCTTCTAAAAGTCGTACTTGTTCGCTTCGCACGTATAATACCTATATTAAGTTAAAAGTTATTATTTTCAATCCGTTTTTTGGGAACTTAGTGGCAGGTTGGTTTGATACTTACTTGCTGTTTAGCGAACAAGCATGGGAAATAGGATTTTGGTTGGAATTACTGCATGAAAAATTTTGATATTTAGGCAAGTAGTACTCCAATGTATAGTCTATCATTAGAAAGAAAAAAAAAGATATCTGAAGGTCCAAGTGGTCCCCAAACATGGATCCGTTATCAAAATAAAAAAGACCGCCATATTGAAATCTTTAGTTTTTCGACCGATTAATTTCAAAATCAATATCTGAGGATCTGAGTTGTCTCCAAACACGTGTCGTATCCGTTATCAAAAATGACAAATTAAAGTGGCCGCCATTTTGAAATCTTTAAGTTATGGGCCGATTATTTTCAAAATCGATATCTGAGGGTCCGAGTGGTCGTCAAACACAAATCTGCTACCGAAAATGAAAAAACTGGCCGCCATTTTGAATTCTTTACTTTCTGGACCAATTGTTTTCAAAATCGATATCTGAGGATCCGAGTGGTACCCAAACATGAATCCGTTTTTAAAAATGAAAAAAGTGGCCGCCATTTTGAAATCTTTAAGTTTTGGACCGAATATTTTCAAAATCGATATGTGAGGGTCCGAGTGGTCGTCAAACACAAATTTGCTATCGAAAATGAAAAAAATGGCCGCCATTTTGAAATCTTTAGTTTTCCGACCGATTGATTTCAAAATCGATATCTGAGGGTCCGAGTTGTCTCCAAACACGTATCCGTTATCAAAAATGACAAAAGTGGCCGCCATTTTGAAATCTTTAGTTTTTGGACCGATTATTTTCAAAACCGATATCTGAGGGTCCGAGAGGTCCCCAAACATAAATCCGTTATCAAAAATGAAAAAAGTGGCCGCCATTTTGAACTCTTTATGTTTTGGGCCAATTATTTTCAAAATCGATATCTGTGGGTCCGAGAGGTCCCCAAACATAAATCCGTTATCAAAAATGAAAAAAGTGGCCGCCATTTTGAAATCTTTAAGTTTTGGGCCGATTATTTACAAAATCGATATCTGAGGGTCCGATTGGTTGTCAAACACAAATCTGCTACCGAAAATGAAAAACTGGCCGCCATTTTGAATTCTTTACTTTCTGGACCAATTGTTTTCAAAATCGATATCTGAGGATCCGTGTGGTCCCCAAACATGAATCCGTTTTTAAAAATGAAAAAAGTGGCCGCCATTTTGAAATTTTTAAGTTTTGGACCGAATATTTCCAAAATCGATATGTGAGGGTCCGAGTGGTCGTGAAACACAAATTTGCTATCGAAAATGAAAAAAATGGCCGCCATTTTGAAATCTTTAGTTTTCCGACCGATTGATTTCAAAATTGATATCTGAGAATCCGAGTTGTCTCCAAACACGTATCCGTTATCAAAAATGACAAAAGTGGCCGCCATTTTGAAATATTTAGTTTTTGGACCGATTATTTTCAAAACCGATATCTGAGGGTCCGAGAGGTCCCCAAACATAAATCCGTTATCAAAAATGAAAAAAGTGGCCGCCATTTTGAACTCTTTATGTTTTGGGCCAATTATTTTCAAAATCGATATCTGAGGGTCCGAGAGGTCCCCAAACATAAATCCGTTATCAAAAATGAAAAAAGTGGCCGCCATTTTGAAATCTTTAAGTTTTGGGCCGATTATTTACAAAATCGATATCTGAGGGTCCGATTGGTTGTCAAACACAAATCTGCTACCGAAAATGAAAAACTGGCCGCCATTTTGAATTCTTTACTTTCTGGACCAATTGTTTTCAAAATCGATATCTGAGGATCCGTGTGGTCCCCAAACATGAATCCGTTTTTAAAAATGAAAAAAGTGGCCGCCATTTTGAAATTTTTAAGTTTTGGACCGAATATTTCCAAAATCGATGTGAGGGTCCGAGTGGTCGTGAAACACAAATTTGCTATCGAAAATGAAAAAAATGGCCGCCATTTTGAAATCTTTAGTTTTCCGACCGATTGATTTCAAAATTGATATCTGAGAATTCGAGTTGTCTCCAAACACGTATCCCTTATCAAAAATGACAAAAGTGGCCGCCATTTTGAAATCTTTAGTTTTTGGACCGATTATTTTCAAAACCGATATCTGAGGGTCCGAGAGGTCCCCAAACATAAATCCGTTATCAAAAATGAAAAAAGTGGCCACCATTTTGAATTTTTTATGTTTTGGGCCAATTATTTTCAAAATCGATATCTGAAGGTCCGAGAGGTCCCCAAACATAAATCCGTTATGAAAAATGAAAAAAGTGGCCGCCATTTTGAATTCTTTACTTTCTGGACCAATTGTTTTCAAAATTGATATCTGAGGATCCGAGTGGTCCTCGAACATGAATCCGTTTTTAAAAATGAAAAAAGTGGCCGCCATTTTGAAATCTTTAAGTTTTGGACCGATTATTTTTAAAATCGATATCTGAGGGTCCGAGTGGTCGTCAAATACAAATCTGCTATCGAAAATAAAAAAAACTGGCCGCCATTCTGAATTCTTTACTTTTTGGACCGATTGTTTTCAAAATCGATATCTTACGATCCGAGTGGTTCCCAAACACGTATCCGTTATACAAAATAGAAAAGTGACCACCATTTTGAAATGTTTAGTTTTTGAACAGATTGTTTTCAAAATCGATATCTGAGCTGGCGGCCACTTTTTCCATTTTTGATAACGGGTTTGTGTTCGGGGACTACTCGGATCCTCCGATATCGATTTTGAAAGCTATCAATCTAAAAACTAAAGATTTCAAAATGGCGGGCACTTTTTTCATTTTTGATAACGGATTTATGTTTGAGGACCACTCGAACCCCCAGATATCGATTTTGAAAACAATCAGTTCAAAAACTACAGATTTCAAAATCGCGGTGACTTTTTCCATTTTATATAACGGATACGTGTTTGGGAACCACTCGGATCATCAGATATCGATTTTGAAAACAATCGGTCCAAAAACAAAAGTTTTCAAAATGGCGGCCACTTTTTTCATTTTTAAAAACGGATTCATGTTTAGGGACCACTCGGATCCTCAGATATCGAATTTTAAAACAATCGGTCCAAAAACTAAAGATTTCAAAATGGCGACCACTTTTTTCATTTTGGATAACGGATTCATGTTTGCGGACCACTCGGACCCTCAGATATCGATTTTGAAATCAATCGGTTCAAAAACTAGAGATTTCAAAATGGCGGTCACTTTTTCCATTTTATATAACGGATACGTGTTTGGGAATCACTCGGACCCTCAGATATCGGTTTTGAAAATAATCATTGGAAAAACTATACCTTATTCTGTACCTTTCCGCACACGTTCAAGTTTTACTTTATTCTGCAATAATAATTTACGTTGCGACTCTAGACAGACCCTGGACTGGACACCGCAATTTTCTGGGATAATAAGTAGCCTGTTTTAATCTAGGGTACCAACTGTCTTCGCTCCAAATTTCATGCAGAAGCATTTCATCTAAGTCCTCTAGGTTGGCATGGCAACGCATCTGCAATCCCTCCGGGGTTGCGGGTGTCTATGGACAGTGGTGATCGCTTACCATCAGGTGACCCACTTGCTCGTTTACCTTCCTATTCACATATAAAAAAGAAAAAAAAAAAGAAGAAACAAACATACACACTCACTCACATCGTCACAAACTTTCTCATGTATAATATCACATACATACATACATAAATAACGTCTCTATCCTTTGCGGAGCAGACAGAGCCCAAGGTAACAAGACTTTAAGGCCACGTTACGAATGCCGAAATGTTACAATTTTTATTATTTTTGCGAAATCTGATTTGAACATTATGCTGTGTGTGTAAGGCAATCGGAAAACTGAAACAAGCGCCATCTACTAACATCACAGTGCAATATTTCAATCCATCAGCCCGCGCCCATTCGCATCGAGTTCACACGTCGATTATTTAACAGATGTCGCGTTGATCGGACTGCTTGCCACGTCACAAACGGGCAAGGTCATTTGCCTATCCCTTCGCCTTAAGGGTAGCATTCAATTTCAATCTTGGCTTGGCACCAGACATCCACTGCTCATAGTTTTCTATATCTTCCTCAAACTGAAAACATCAAAACAGGATTAGGTTACACCATTATTATTCCTTTAATTAAAAAAAACCGCCCAACATTGGCATGTACATTAAAGGCTGGATATGGAGATATGCAATTAATTTTAAAAGAACTCACGTTTATATGTTCTTCGCAACAATAAAGTGTGCGTTTTGGACAGTTTCTCCCAACCAGTTGGCACCAATTTTCTTTCAATTCTTTTCTGATGCCAAAAAACTTGATACCTACCAGGGTTTTAGACATCATTATTGGAGCATGTGGGAAGAAAGCAAGGTTTGGGTTCTCTCCGTCGTTGATATTCATGGTCATGACTATCCATGGCAAAGTACAATACCAGTCTAGTTCCGATTGCAAAGGTCGTCGTAGCAGCTATCAAAGTCAAGCCCGGGGTTCAAAGCAAGGTGGTCTTGGAAGCAGGCAATATCAAGGGTCCGGTGTGAGTAAATGGTCGCAAATCAAAAGAAATCGTAGGAAATATGAATCAATAATGTTATGGCTATTGACATCGGTCAATGTCAATTTAATCTGTCTGTCCAAATTGACAACGCGATTTTTTTTTCAAATCTGTGTTGGACCAAGAATCCTCCGTTGAAATTCGTTGGAGACAGTTTTTGGCGGGAAAAAATTTCTTTAATTTTTTATAATTATTCTACTGAACTGAAAAATCTGATATTTTTTTCTGTGAATATGGAAGCTTATTCCTATCGGTAGAAAAATATTCAAGCACTTTTAAAATTTTCATACATTCCCCATTGTTCCCTAAAGGTCGATTTAGACGAGGACTATTTTCAGGCGCCTAAATCACGGCGCCTGGAAAAGGCACCGTGTAAACACTTTCGGCGCCATTTTTTCGCGGCATGCCAGCGCTGGCACGGAATAGAACACGAGTCTATTTTTCGGCGCCAGTGACCTCCGCCCGCGTCTCTCGCTACCCCCGCGACTATTTTTCGGCCTCGTGTAAACACGTCCCTGCCAGTCGCAGGCACGGCTCCGTGCCGTAAAGTAAATAGGGTGTACATTCTTCGGGTAAAATGGCGCCGAAACTCAGTGAAAACGAAATATTAAAGCTTGTTTAACTGTATAGAGAAGAATGTCTTTGTGACAATAGATGCGTCGACTATCGAAACAAGGAAAAGCGCCTAACAGCGTTGTAAACAATTACATTAGGAATGTCTATATAGAAGGATTGGATATCAATGAAATAAAGGCGAAAATTAAAACTATCAGGAGTACGTACCTACTATTTAGAAGTAAATAAAATTGAGAAATCGACAAGATCGGGTACTGGAGGAAATGTTTATAAGCCGAGGGCAAGCTGGTTCGAAGAATTTCATTGCATTCTTCCTCCAACATATTAATCAGCTCCTCTCGTAATAACGCGGATAGTTTGGTTATACATTGCCTTTTTAACTTCAGAAGTCCTGAATTCATTTTAAATGATGGTGACCTTAGCGTAGAAAGACTGGCGCGTAAACAAGGACCGTCGGTTGTGGCGGCGTGCTAACGACTGGCACTAAAAAGGCACCGTGTAAACGGTTTGCGGTTCACTGGCGGCGAAATTTAGGCGCCTGAAAATAGTCGTTGTGTAAACGGTCTGAGGATGTGACGGTGCCTTTTTTAGGCGCCGAAATTTAGACGCCTGAAAATAGTCCTCGTCTAATTCAACCTTAATAATTATTTTTATTTATTTATTACATACATTTTACTTTACAAGTTTGTCGACGTGATTGTTATGTAGGTGCACCCCTAACAAATTACAGCTACACAGCACTAAGAGTCTCTTTTAGCCCCAGATAGACAAACAGTCATGGCGAAACTATGGGCTTTTAGTTTTTGCCATTTTGACTATGGAACGGAAACGTTAAATCTAACTAATCTAACTAATATTGTAAATGCGAAAGCATGGATGGATGTATGGATGTTTGTTTATTACTTAATCACGCCAGAACGGCCCAACGAATCTGGATGAAATTCGGCACATAGATGGAGAAAAGTCTGGAATAGCACATAGGCTACTTTTTATCCCGGAAAATTCCCGCGGGATAGTGATAAACAAATTCTTTGCAGACGAAATCGCAGGCAACAGCTAGTTTGTTATAAAGGTACGACTTCACCTTACCGAAGATTACGAAGTCGGAGTGTCGTACACCGTAGCTTTTCTAAAGCATTGGCGTAACCTGAACCCATTACTAGACCATTATTGTCTAACGCGCAGGCGATTGCAATCGCATTCACCATCTCTTTCTACCCTGCTTCTACACCGTTTAACAGAAAGAAATGGTACCTAAATGCGATAGTGTAAGTGCCGGCACGTAAGTCTAATCTGACCTTGTATGCGCAGAAGTTTAAAATACGGTATGCGTGGGTGCGCAGATCCCCTCCACGTGACTCGTCATCGTTAGACTTACGTGCCGGCACGTATAATTCAGTGTCTTCAACTGCTTAGTGAGTTTTTTTTAATAAAACTACAAAACTATAATGAGTACCGAAGTAATACCTATTAGTTTATATATTTACTGAGTTATGTAGTCTTAAATAGTTAGAAAAATTTGGATAGAGACAGAGATACAAATGTATGGGTATTTTCTGTGTCACAGCGGAACTTTTATCTGTCAGTCATTTTGTATGGTTAACTACTGATTAATATGGTCAACTTTTTGAACTCCAATTTCTAGCTTGCAACCTGCGACTTTGGGCTCGTTGCAGAATTCCATAGAAATTTAATTAAGTAAATTAGTCCTTATTTTTTGTCAACATCCTTTTTTTTTAACGAAGTGAAAACTTCGAGTACCACCGGGCCTGGGCCGGATGGTTATGTGGGACTCTCTCCCCCGGCCTCTTTCCGCACGGAAAGGAGCGGGGGGAGCATACCCAGAAATCCACTAAAAACACTCCTAGGTAAATGGCACTTTTATGCAGTTTTATTGTTGCTTTTTTTTCTCAAACAGCTCAAGAAATTTTATCAATACCTACTCTAAATGTAGGAAGGAAAATTATCAATCGTTATTTTAACGTCTACAGTGAATCATATCCCTTAGGGGTTTGTTCAAATCCCATCGCAGTTGTAGGCACTTGTCCCACCGCCGGCGAGTAGCGAGAAGCGAGTGTTTTTTAGTATGGAGGTTTTGTCGCCCGACGACAAAAGCGACAAAATTTCCATACTAAAAAACGCTCGCTTCTCGCTACTCGCCGGCGGTGGGACGAGTGCCTTATTGTATCCCTTCCTTAAGTTATATGGATAACTACCTACCTATGCTATTAAAGATGAAGTGAAGACATTTCGGAAACTGTCGGCAGAAATGTCGGTTATGTTATGTATAACATTTTTGTTTAGCTAGGCTAAAGGGTCCCTAATTTAGGGCCCAATATTTGAACTTCTAGTCAAATAATTATTTCACATCAAAACTCCTTAGTTTCGTCACTGATATACTAACTTACATCCCGATCATCATAATTCTAAAGTACTCTAGCTTGTACATTATTAGTAAGTTATGAGCTTATGAGCTTATCAATTCCAAAGTGATACAAGCTGCGTACAAGCCATTTTCTCATTTTGCAATCCTGCAAAAAAAGTTATGATTACAAAGTTACCTTTGCAGTTCGAATGCCGAATAGAATGGATTTCAAAGAAAAAGAGATGAGATCCTAGTACAAAAAAGTTTCCGAGATGTGATGATGAACCAAGTTGGTTATCAACGCCTATTGTAATTAAAATATGTAATTAAACGCATAAGGTTGAGTATAATGAAATATGTTCCTGCACAATACTTATTTGCCCCTTGCTCACCAAAAGCGACTCCTATATTCTAATTTCACATTGACACCTATTACATAAAATGTTTGTGTCAAAGCACAGACGAAGTTTGTGAAAAAAGAAAAGAAAACAAAGCCTTACACCAAAAAAAGTGATCAATGGACAGGCATTAAATAAGAACGCCTCAGCCTGTGAGTTTCTGCTCTGGCATATTTATATCCTTTTGCTCATAACAATTTTTTTAAGAATCTTAGGGATGACAATAACCACTCTATTTTCTGCACTAATAGTTAGAATTGTCAAAAATTGCAAACATAATCCAACATTATTATTTTAAGAAAAGAAAAGTTTTCAACTTGTCTGACAACTATCTAAGCTGTTTTAGGATCCATATTGCAGTCAAATTATAGTTTTGTAAACTTGTAAACACAAAATGATCTTTCCTTTGGTCTATGAAAATGTGGTCCTCAATGGTGAACAAAACCGCCAGTCTTGACTATTGATGGTTCACTCTGTACATAACTGAACCACTTTATTGCAGCTGTGCTCACACACTATGCTAAGATAGACTAGTTTCAAAGTGTCACTACACATAGGGGTACTTTATAGCATGTTAGCATGTATCCTTGTCTGTTAAAATTTTAATAAAATAACAGATAAAAAATTGAATCCCCTGTTAAATTTTGCATGGATTCATGTCATAATGTACTTAGTGCTCGGGAAAGGGCACCTATGAGGTGGTCTGACACAATCAAGAAGGTGGTACAAGTGGCGGCAAATAAGTAAAATGTGGAGGCGATATGCGCAGTATGAAAATGATGTTGTTTTTCATACTGCGCATATCCCCTCCACGTTTTACTTATTTGCCGCCACCTATACCGCGGTAGACTGCACCATGCAGTTCACTCTAATTAGAAGGTCATTGTAATATCGTCACAATCCTGTGAGCAAACAAAAAAGAAGAGTATCATAAGCAAACAAGTGTTCCGATTTACTTGTCCAAGGGTGTATATTAACTTCGTTAAATACAGTACTTCAAAGAAACACCTGGATAGTAAAAATTACAAATTAATTAATAAAATAACATTCACACTAATTGACCTAGTACCACATTAGGCCCATGTTGTCATGGCCAATTAGGTTGACTAAGTCAGTTTAGAGATTTATAACTACTATATATACTACACATAAATTTTTACTAATGTTATAATTATAAATACGAAAGTGAGTTTGGTTGTTTGTTTATTTGTTCCTTTTTCACATCTGAGCTACTAAACCGATTGCGATAAAATTTTAAAAATCTAGAATAAATAATAGGATAGTTTTCATCACAGAAAATTGTATAGTTCCTGCAGGCACGCAATAATGTATTCTCCGCAGACAAAGTCTCGGGCAACAGCTAGTTAATAATAATTACACAATAAATATATGACTCTGGTTTAAGTTCTGTGTGTATTTGTACATCCAATACAAAATCTACCCCTCAACAAACCTTCCTCAATAAAATATCATCTCAGGGCCGCAAACCATTAGAATAGGAAACTGGAAATGTTAATCAAGAATGTGGAACAGACTAGTCTGTTAATTATGTTCTATGTTCACTTATTTAAAAAAAGGATGTTAGACAGCAGCACTATATATACTTATCTATAAAAATTACAGTTACTTTGAATTAGTATACAGGAACCAATTTATCTTACTGTCTGGGCAAAATTAATTCTAACTATGTGTGTTAAAGTAATTAATTAATTCCTGATTTTATTCAATTTATAACATAGAGATAAAATATTAGAAAATAAAATATTAGAAATATTAGCGGTAGAATAATTTTACTGTATGGTCACCCTATATTTTTTGAGATAAGTTATGTCAAAGAATGTATTAATAAGCATAGGGTGACAATAATTTAGGTTTAAAATTAAATAAAAAAAAAAACATCTAGTTTGTTTTATGAGCTCCTAATTGAAATGTAATTGCCATTGATTACTGAATAAGAAAAAAGGGTTTGTGTATAGGTAGTAATTCAAAGTCACCATGTATATTTATTATTTGTTAATGCAACTTTAAGATTAAAGTTTAATATTATTTTATGTCCATTATTGTCAGGTTACTTCATTTAATTTAGGATGAGAAACAACAACAACATTATATTGCGGTTCGTGAACTGTAATCTCTTAACAATTTGCACTAGAGTAACAATTGACGACATGCAAATAACATTAAAACAATTTTATTTTGCGGCTGCCAAACTATTGCACTGTACTATTTGCTAAGTAAGAAATAGTTGACCAGACGCAATATAATGCTATTGTGGTTTCTCATTCTAAATTAAATGAAGTGTGGTCGGTTTATATTTAAGTCCAAAGGATATATTATTAAAAATTCTATTGCTTAATAACATGAGTGTTGTAATTAACTATAATTCAATTTCACCCAACATTTAATTGTATTAAACGTGAAAAGGGGTCTTCCAAAATCATAGAGTCGATACTAGAATGAACAATACAATAGAATATCATGGACTGCATCTATTCCAAATTCACACTATAGAAAACGTTAGGTTGGCGATTGTTGATAGAACAAAAAATAACCTCCAACAGGCAGGTGATCAAGGCTACATTAAAACCTTGAAATAATTTCACAAACATTGGTCCGAATATGTAGCCAGGGATAAAAAAACTATTAAACTAATAAGAAATAAATCTAATTGAAATGATTGTACATAGCCCAGATTTTAACAAGTACACTACCACTTTAATGACGTCATTACATTGACAGTCAATAAAGCACGGTAAACAATAGCATTTTTAATAGTAGTATCAAAACTTCAACAAACAAGTTCAACACTATAGAAAAACAAGGTAAAACGCAAAAATTAAACAACAATATCAAATGTGTACTCACAATGTTTTCAACGCTATGGCAAAAAATGATCCCAGTGAGGACTAACAACGATCAGTGGTTGACAGCCAAACTAAATAACATGGCGGCATCTCATCGCAGCCGGTGTAGAACGTATCCATCGATAATGTACGACACTTGCAGACACTCCACAATTAACAAGTTTTGCTCATGAAAATCACTTTCCACTATAACAGCAAAATAAATGATAGTACATCACACATTATAGACTAAATGACGTAACATTCTCAACCTTCACGGTCGCATAGTACATATTATGAAAAAATACTGCCGTATTTAACTAATGTACGTAGTATGCAAAACACTATTGATAACACCTAGGAATTCAATTACACTTTTAATTGCTTTAATATCCATCAAAATAATTTGTCAAAGTAAAATCAAACGCATTTTATGCCAAAGAACAAACGTGACACGCAGTCAAGCAACTCAAGCCACAGAATGCTTAGGAAACAATAAACATGTCAGAACAGAGCCTATCAAAAAACTCTATCATTACCAACTTGCTAGACAAAATGCTACAATTGAATTTGACAGTTTTTTTACTATTTATGGTAGTAACATTTATTTAATTATAAAAATGATAAATAATAAAACAAAGCAAGATTTTAAAGCAGACTAATACTAAAATTAAAACTACTACTAATTATAAAACTATAGAGTAAATATTTCGTCAAAATATTCCCTATTTTATCTCATAACATTCTGATTTAAATATTTCCAGTTAGAACTGTTTAACAGTAGGTACCTCTTAAATTTGAGTTTAGAGGAGGTGTTCTTGATTGGAAGCAATCCACGAATTCCATTCAAATACTGACAGTGATCAGTGATACGCTCAGTGATATGCCCCACTGTAAAAATACTGTAAGCAAGCTAGTTGACGAATTTGCAACAACTCCGACTCAAGCAGCGTGACGTGACATAAGTTTACCATGAAGTTAGATAGATAAATACAAATGTGTAGCTACCTAATTAATTATCTCTCATTCCGAGGTAAGCTCTTTTTTTTTTTTTTTTTTTTTTTTTCCAAAGTAGATGGCTTCTGTCCAATGGGACAACTTTGCCAGTGTCAAGGTTGAGAGCTACAAGTGAAATTGCCTTACTCAGTTGTCAGGAATAGTTCCATCAATTGGCCGGTAGGGTTAGGCAGGGGATACCCTACAACAAAAACAACAAGACTAATCTACCTACACCTGTACAGTAAAAAAAACAAACATAACAGTAGGAGGAAGGAACAATTTTAGAAAGCGGGGTCACAACTTTATGTTAAAATGGGAAATAAATTTTGTTAAGACATGAATAAAATTAGGGTTATTAACAAAGGTGAGAATAAATCTAAAATTTGCGGGGCGCGGAATGAATTCAGGAAGGTGGTCATACAAAGACACAGGGATATTAGGGCAATTAAAGAATATATGGTCCGGTGTACCCTCATCAAGGCCGCACTCGCACAATGAATGATCTCGTACACGTATCTTCGCTAAGAAGGAAGGAGTGCAGACATGGCCGAGTCGCAACCGAATAACTGTGGAAGTAGCACGTTTGCTGGCTTTCCGATATTTAAAAAACCACGGTTTTACTAGCAAGTTGGGTTGTATATCTCCGTAAAGTTTTCCCTTGGAGAGCCGAGAGACGCTCCATTCCTGGCTCCAACGTTTGGTAAGGTCAGACTTAGCTAGAGATCGTATGTCCTGACTGAAGCATTCTGAGTGGGAAGTACTGCCTATTTGGATAGCCTGTTTCGCGCATGCGTCTGCCCGTTCATTACCGGTAATGCCAGCATGCCCCGGAATCCAAGCGAGGACTACTTCAATGCCCGAGGAGTGACAATTAAGGAGGGATTCCCTGGTCTTAAGGTTTATATAGAGGTTATCCTTTGATCGAAATGGGAATTTAGCAATATCCTGGAGGCAACTGAGGCAGTCAGAAAAAAGTATAGATTTGTTTATTTTGTGAGATTCCAGGTACGATACGGCTTCGAATATAGCTATAGCTTCTCCGGAAAAAACTGATGCTTGTGCAGGGGATTTAAAACTTAGAATTATCCTGTAGCGGGGAATCCAAACAGCTGAGCCCACAAATCCGTCCTCAGATAATTTGGAGGCATCAGTGAAAACAGTCGTCCAGCCTTCCCATTTTTCCGCTAGTAGTCTATTAAATATAGCATCTGCACAAAGAGTGTCCTTTTTTAAACCAAAAGATAAAATGATATTAGGCTGAAAAACAAGAGAATCGAAGTTGATGGCGAATAGGGGGTTACCAGAAAGCTTAAGGATTGGAGGGCCTTCGAGATATTTTTGGAAAGTTTTTACTAAACACGGGGTATCTTTATGCGTCCAGTACTTAGCCGACGGAATTATTTGGGTAAGATTAACAAGGCGGGATATAAGAGGATGATCAGCATACTGGATAGTTTTTAGGAGGAACCGGTCGGATAGAAATTTCCTGCGTAATCGCAGAGGAGGATCGAGGCATTCCACTTGAAGGGCGTTAATGGGAGAGGATTTCATAGCCCCTGTGATAATGCGGAGACACTTTGACTGTAACCTATCCAGGTATGATAGGGAAAGCTTGTTGCATGGTTCCAGGAGGAATGAGCCATAGTCAAAGTGACTCCGAACAATGGCATTGTATAATAATTTCTGCGTATAGGGGTGAGCACCCCACCATGCACCTGAAAGAGCTCTCATTACATTAACGCTTTTTTCGCATTTATTGCGTATGTAATTCAGATGGGGAATACCTGTCATACGGGAATCTAGGTACACGCCGAGAAATTTGACACTGTTCTCGACAGTCACACATTCCTCGTCTATGACAATATTGATATCCGGAATCCACCTTCTTCTAGAGAACGCGACCGCACGACTCTTGGATGCCGATAAGCTTAGGCCGTGATCTGAAAGCCACTCATTGAGGTATCTCAAGGCAGTGTTCAGGGAGGATGTGCAGTCAGAGAAGGAATCCGAAGAATGGTATAAGACAATATCGTCGGCATACTGTAGGATGTCACAAAAAGAATCTACTGTTTTGTCAAGGTCTGCGGTGTATAGGCTATATAAAATCGGGCTCAGAACGGAACCCTGCGGAAGGCCCTTCCAGGTGACTCTAGGGGGTAATATTCTGCTCTGGAATCGAACACAGACAGAACGTTCCATTAATAAGTTGCATACGACATGTATCATCTTTCTCGGGATACTCAGCTCTTGCATCTTCTGCCTGAGTAACGGAAGCTGTACGTTATCATACGCTGAGGTAATGTCCAGGAAAACTCCCACAAGGTGCTGCCCCCTAGAAAAGGCTAGCCTGATATCGGAGACGAGGATAGACAAGCTGTCCATGGTCCCAAGTCCTCGTCGAAATCCAAATTGGGACTTTGAGAGGATATTACGGTTCTCCAGGATCCACTCCAGTCTGTTTTTAATTAGGTGCTCCATAATTTTGGCTAAAACAGATGAGAGAGCAATCGGCCTATGTGATGAAGGATCGGAAGGGTTCTTAAGGGGTTTTAAGATTGGAATAATTATTTGTTGTTTCCAAGTGTCAGGAATGATGCCAGATTCATAGATTTTGTTGAATAGGGAGAGCAAGAATTGTTTTGTAACGTTAGAGCAGTTTTTAATAAAGGAATAGGGTATTCCGTCAATACCTGGAGATGAGTCAACCAAATGATTTAGGACAGATGCCAGCTCTGAGAAGGAAAAAGGATCATCCATTCTGTCTGTCGAAGATGGAGATGGGGATGTCGGGAGACAATCTTCTATTGGAACATAAGGAGGGGCTAATTTATCCAAAAAAGCATCTAACCAGGCATCAGGATCATTGGATGTTTGGTTAGCCTCAGTTAGAGATCCACGGAACTTTTTTAAGTTTTTCCATACTATGGCAGGAGGAGCACGCGGGGAAAGGCTTTCGCAAAAGCGCGTCCAGCCCTGTCGCTTCTTAGACGATAGGAGTTTCTTACATCGAGCATTGGTTTTTTGGAAAGATAGGTAATTTTCCATGTGGCTCAAGTCGGAGAGAAACAATTCTTCGGCTCTATTGCGATCTTTAATAGCCTTTGTACATTCTGCATCCCACCAGGGAGGAGACGGAATTTTATTTAG
This sequence comes from Pandemis heparana, assembly GCA_963854515.1. Classification (NCBI taxonomy): domain Eukaryota; kingdom Metazoa; phylum Arthropoda; class Insecta; order Lepidoptera; family Tortricidae; genus Pandemis; species Pandemis heparana. The sequence continues at coordinate 9,965,867 of OY978008.1, read as the reverse complement.
AGAGGTGTTTTTAATAGGAAAGCAAGAGTAAGCGGATGCAGAAAGGATAGATATGAAACTGGTATATAACTCAAGGAAATTTTCATGTGAAATAGAGGGTAAAAGATGAACTTCATTCTCCACCAAGGAAGAGAATTCATTCCAGTCAGGCTTATTTAGTCTAAACTTGAGGAGAGGAGAGACTGTGGGAGGTGTTGATACCTCAGAGGGAAATGAAATAAGAATGGGATAGTGGTCACTGCCATATGACCTAGTAAGGACTTGCCAGTTAAGGCTAGAAGCCAAGCTGGGAGAAGCAAGAGTTAAGTCCACGGAGCTGGGGTTCTGCGATGGAGAAGTTCTTCTTGTGAGAGAGCCATTGTTTATCAGGCATAGGTTAGAGTTATCGAAAATATCAAGTAGAAGAGTAGAGTTGGAGTCACAAGAATGGGATCCCCACAGGGTATTATGGGAGTTAAAGTCTCCCATAACGACTAAAGGACCAGAAAGGGAGGATAGCATGGAGTTCAATTCGGAGATAAGAGAGGAATTAGGGTACGGAATATATAAAGAAATGAAAGTTGATCCTAAGGTTTTGACTGCTATTATATTGATGCCTGTGGAGTGATGAGGTAGGGGGCAAAGAGAATAAGAAAGGGTACGTTTAACAAGAAGGGCACATCCATTCCATCCCTCAAAGCTGTCATCACGGAGGCATGAAAAGCCGGGGACCCTAAATCGAGAGCCCGGCTTCAGCCATGTCTCCGAGATGGCAAGTAAGAGTGGCTTGTACTTATTAATAAGATGTGATAGTTCATGTTTTTTACTTCTGATACTTCTAGTATTCCATTGTATGACCGTACTGGCCATTATTTGATGAGATTGTTGTAGACAGTTGGGTTAGCATTTCAATGACGTTGTTCGGTATAGTATCGGAAAATTTAGATAAAAGATTTACCAGCGTGCTGATTAGCAGCTTAATGAGGTTGTCGTTTGGTGATACGGATACATCCGTATCATTGTTGAAGAAACCACATCCATTTGGCTGTGATGGGGGAGGGGTACGAGTAATATCATCGTGGGCAGCCTTATCGTAGCCTGGACTGCGGGCAGGGATCGGACGACGAGTGGTAATAATTGTTTTCCGGTAAGAACGGGGGGATTGGGAATTTTGGAAGAGAGGTTGGGAGAGAGGTTGATCAAAAATTAGATCCCTGGTAGGGGGGGGAGAAGTTTGTGAGATGCGAGCCGTGTCGGCGAAGGACCGGCGGACAGGTCGAAACCGGAGGGATGCTTCATTGTAGGGGATACTTTCCTCTGACATGACTAGCTTAATGGCTTTCTGTCTCGCATGTTCCGGGCACGAGGTGTGGGTGGCAAAGTGAGGACCAGAGCAAGAAAGGCAAGTAACTTTGTCTTCCGGTACAGAGCACGAATCACCCTCATGAGGCTGAGCGCATTTGTAACAGCGAGGTTTCGAGCGGCAGGAAGCCTTAATATGGCCAAAGCGGCAGAACTTGTTGCACTGAATCGAGGGGAGCTGATAGGTCTCCACTGGTAGAGAAGTGTACAGATAGAATATTTTCTCCGGTAGAGTTTGCCCGAGGAAGGTTAATGCTACAGTCTGGGTGGGGATCCATATTGTTTTACCGTCTTCAATGGATTTTCTATTCAACCGACGGGCTTTGATGACCTTGCAATTTTCATTAGGGTATTCTATGGAGTTAACAAATTCCTCTAAAGTCCATTCCACCGGGACGTCTCGTACGAGTCCCATCCGAGTGACGTTGTATGTTGGGATTGATGCAAAATACTGATGCTGTGCGAGGAACGGGTGGTCAATAAATTCGTTAGCCGAGTTGGCGTCGGTAAATTCCACAGTTACTCTGTTACGACCGCTGGATTTAATGCCTGCCTGTGCGATACCCCGAATGCCACTTTGGTGTACGAGTCGTGCGAACTTGAGAGGACGTATGGAGTAACCAGAGGAAAGGTCCTCTAGTATTTTCACAACCTGAACAATAAACGGCGCTTTGTCACCTGGACCATAATTCAATTTGGTACCCGGGGCGAATTCAGGGACAGTATACGTATGCTGTATGGAAGCTGCAGGTGGCATATCAGTAGACCGTTTGTTAACAGTATTGGCAGTGGTTGATTGCGACTCCGAAATCCGTTTACGTGATACTGTCGTTGGTTCGACCCGGATGCCATCATCCTCGCCCCCATCAGGGGGCTCGTTACCTACCATCCCTCACCGAAGCGAACAGAACACTTATTTAAATATTAACTAAATACGTTGGTTATATTATAAACTTTAGTGAACAACACAAAGGAATACCGGTATTTCTTTTTTTTTTTAAGAGATATTAATGATTGGCACGTGTAGCAAGCAACACTTCCAAGCCAGCAATCTTGTAGAAAGTTTTTTACTTTACGATATCAGGTAAGCTCTTCTCTGATTTATTCGTCATAACTTTCTACCTGTCATAATCGCGTCATAAATCTCTCATCTAAAGACTTTGAAGGCCAATACCAATAACATCTAGTTTACTTATTGAATAATGGTGCCCGATTGATTGGAAAGCTAATTATTATATATTTTATTCCGATATTGATCTCAAAATACTTATTCTTAAACAAAAAAAAAACGGTCAAGTGCGAGTTGAACTCGCGCACCGAGGGTTCCGTACTATTATCTATAAATATCTATAAACCAGTGTAAGCCGAGCCCTGCTCCAAAACAAAATGTAAACAGTGTAGGATCACTTTACATTGGTCACTGATATATACAGACAGACATACATACATATTTACGGTTTTCGCAATTTTTCCTTTATTTGTGCTATGAGATGTTGCTTCGTACCAAATTTCAAGATTCTGAGTTCACGGGAAGTACACTGTAGGCACAGAATATATAATAGTACTAACGTACAGAATGGCCACGCTCCGCCCCGCACCGATTCGAGTTACCCCACCCCTCAAGCGCAGTCTGCCGGAAAGCTGCTGGCAAATAGTAGGGCTCGCAACGCGAAGTATGTCGGCCGCACGTCACAAGTTCGGTAACCTATCCTACCTACTTCATTTTATAAAACATTAGAAAATTAATGCTTTCTGAAATTATCGCGATTAATACATGAAATAACTACAGAATCATTCGCTTAAGTTTGTTGTCGTACATCTATTGTAATTGAAAATAATAATGCTTAAATACACAGAGAGACACATTTTAAGTAAGTGTAAATAAATATATAACGATTAAGTACATTTATTTGCACACGTCTAAGCCATATCTTCATTATAAGTACCTATATTTATGTCATTGGTAGTATTTATAGTACTAGGTTTTTGCGATAGACAGCCCTGTGTATCTTACGCACACATTGACGCGTGTACAGACGACGTCGTGCCTGTGTTCATTTCAGAACGCGGATTTTGTACGTCGTGGCCGCCGTGTGCTGTAGGTTTTGATTCCCTTGCGAGTTTCGAAAATTTGCTTCATGAACGGCTGTATCTTTTGATTGCGTTGGCTTAGAAGTTTGATTTTTTCACAGCTCCAAGGGACAGTAGACCTGAGTATCTAGCTTCTATTATTATATTATTTATATACATTCATAAAGAAATAATCATAAAGAAAGTCGTGTTAGTTACACTATTTATAACTCGAGAATGGCTGAACCGAATTAGCTGAAAATTGGTGTGGAGGTAACTTAGAACCAGGAATAGGTAAGAGGATACTTTATTTTTTCGTTTTTTGACATTAATTTGTTAAAAATGGAACAAAACGCAACTGACAGCTAAACGTAATGTTGTCTATGGTTAAGTATGGTTGAAAATTTGACGTATAGGCAGGAACTCGAACAAGGCGCGCGTAACTTTTAAATTCCTTGCTATACAAAAAAATATTTTGTAAATATATACTACTTGCGCAAAGTGTATAATACAGTACAGTTTATAAATGGGTGAAAATATTTGTAAACTAAATGAAAGTAAAAAATGCCGCGACCAAGACGATCGAATAAGGTAATGTTTTTCATATAATTTTGATACATTTATACCACAGACATCATCATTATAAATATGATGTCTGTGATTTAAACACGGAAATTGCTTAGTTAATTGGAGATAAACTAAGTCTACGCGGATGAAGTCGCGGGGAAAAGCTAGATTGATATAAATTTCAGCTTGATACCTCCACGAGTTCCAGAGCAAAAGGTTCTTGACAGACGGATGGACGGACGGAGGGACGGACAAGAAACTGACCCTAAAAAAACAGCTTGTTCCCCATACATTACCTAGTTATATAAACGGCACGGCACTGGTAAAACAAATGTAAGATGATTGATTTTGAATAATTTAGGTGTAGGTGCGGCGGCCGCTTACATGTTTGTTTTAATTTAGAAATAGTCTTTATTTTATCTTAGAATGTAAAATAGTTACGTTCGGGGAACAAGCGAAAAAAACACGTTACCACCCGGTATACCCCCTACATTTCCGAGTTTTTTTATCAAAATGACATATTTGGTAGTTTTTAAAAAGGTAATCTTCTTTCTCCAAAAGGTAAAAGAGAAACACCCATACATATATGTAATTACTTCATAAACACAAGTATAATAACTTTTTTTGAGCTTTTATTATAATATACTGCTTAACTACTCAAACAAATTTAACATTGCATCAAGTTAAAATATAATCATTTGTTTCCTTTTTCTTGTTACTTTATTAATAAAATATATGTTTTAATTCCACTCACAAAACATCATCATTTATTTATTAAAATACAAAGTATTAAGTAAAATACAAGCAGATTAATAAGTATCAAAACCTATGCTATGTAAGTCCTAGTTTTGCAATAATTTTATCTATGCATCCTATTTCATTATAGTAACTTTTTATTTGCATGAAACTTGGTGCGTGCTTGACATTGATTTACTAAACAAATGAGCATTGAAATGAATGTCAGTGTTTGTTTTTGTCCGTAATATATTTTTATTTTATAATTTGAGCAGGAATTTCGATTGAAGTTTTATAAGGTTTTTACTTAGCTTTCTACTAATCAGACAACATCTGTATTTTAAACTTAAAAGTACTTGCCTATCATCTTGTGCAGAATATTAATAACTGCACCAAAATGTCATTACCTTGGCATATACCTTTAGAAGCTGCGCCGTGTTTTACGAAAAAAAAACCAGCTCCAGAGGCTTCACTACAAAAACATTATTGCAATTTAAAAATACACGACAATCCTTGTGAAGAATTACAAACTGGTCTCATGTGTGACATTGGTATTGGCAATCGGGAACCAGCTACCATACAAAGATTAATTGCTGCGGGAATGACTGTTGCTCGTCTAAATATGAGGGATTTAGAGCCCGACGCATGCGCACAATTGATTCAAAGTATTCGTCAAGCCGTATACAATTATAGTGCTGAATTAGAGTACGTATATCCATTAGCAGTGATAGTTGACGTCAGAGGCCCTGAAATTGTTACTGGTGACTTAAAAGGTGGCCCACGAACCACAGTGGAGCTTGTTCAGTACCATACTATTCGTTTGACTACTGATTCTAGTTGGCGTGAAAGCGGTACTGCTGATTATCTGTATGTTGGATACGACCACCTCACCGATCTTAAACCTGGAGATAACATTTTTATTGACAGCCTGACTCCGGGTAAAATAAAATTAGTTGTTGCTGAAGTAGGAGATGACTCCATTGAATGTAAAATTGACGTAGGAGGTACGATTGGTGCTAAGATGACGGTTCGAATATCCCAGGTACCTCATGATAGTGATCGCACGCGCAATGAAAAAGCAGGGAGTGCTGATTCAATATCATGCAGCGATTCTTCACAGGAACCCTTTGAGCACATGGAAGAGCAAATCGCTTGGGCAGTTGCTTCTGATGTCGATGGCATGCTTATTCCTAATACCCAGAATACAAATGATATTCGTCAAGTACGCGACATTGCTTCAGAAAAGGGGAAACACATACTTGTGTTGGCTTGTATTGATACAGTTTTGGGACTTGATAATATTGATGAAATATTGGGAGAAGCTGATGGGATATTTTTTGATAGGTGTGTTCTAAGTTGTGATTTACCAGTGGAAAAAATATTTACTGCCCAAAAAAATATTCTAGCAAAATGCAATGATTTCGGCAAACCTTGCATATGCAAAGCTGTTTTAAACGAACAGATTCCCACGCTTTGCGTTACGGATATAGCTAATTTGGTAATTGATGGAGTAGATGTACTGTGTATGGAATTACATTATGACTCCCCTTTGAAGAAGTTTGCACCTTCTTATGACGCAGTTCGTATGGCTGAACACTGCTTGGTAGCAGCTTCTGTAGTCTGCAGAAACGCTGAAAGAATAATATGGCAACCGCGAATTTACGGGAATATTGAGCTGATGCAAAACCCAGTGGAAGAACCTAGCAAAGCGGTATGTATAAGTGCAGTCGAATTAGCCATGCGATCAGGTGCTGTCGTCATTATATGCTTAACAAATTCTGGTCGTACTGCAAAAGTTCTTTCTCATGTGCGACCCACCTGCCCTATAGTGGCGGTCACACGAATGTGCCATACCGCAAGACAGTTACGCTTTTGGCGAAGTGTGCGCGCTATGCATTATTTTGAGGCTCCTAAACCCAATTGGACAAACGAAGTAGAATCTAGAGTTCACGCTGCTTTAAATTACTGTAAAGCTAAATGCATTATGCGAGCGGGTGATGCTTATGTGGTTGTAACTGGATCTCGTCGCGGAGTTGGATATTGCGACGCTGTTAGACTTTTGTACGCTAGTGCTCGTGATACTGTGTCAGTAGAATAGAATTTTGATCATTTATTTTTATTAAAATATAATTGTTACTAATTCAACATGGGGTATAATCACTTGCACAACAATAGTAACTGCATATTTCTTCGCAACGGGGCACGTATCCTCCCTTACGGTATTTTTGTGTATTGTGGACAGTAAGTACCTATAAGTTATTGTTATTTTTTTTTAAAGCCGTGGTAGCCTAGTGGTTTGACCTGTGGCCTTTCAAGCAGAGGGCCGCGGGTTCAAATCATGGGCTCGCACCTCTGAGTTTTTCGGAATTTATGTGCGAAATTACATTTGAAATTTGCCATGAGCTTTTCGGTAAAGGAAAACATCGTGAGGAAACCGGACCAATCCCAATAAGGCAAATCTTGGGATTAGGTTGTCAAAGCGGACCCCAGGCTCACTGGGCCGTGGCAAATGCCGGGAAAAACGCTAGGAACATGGTGATGACTGTGGTTTTTTTTCCCATTCGCCCCAGGGTAGGGGGGGCACCCAGAAAAGATCCTGGATCCACCCTTGATTCACTTCCACCGCAATACAAATATACAAATTTATATACAGAGGCATAAGTAGCCGACAGGCGTGCCCGTGTACAAACCTCGGTGAATTTGTGTTGCGGTAGTCGCTCGGAGACCAAAATCACCGGATTATCTAAGATTTGCGTAGCCATGTGTACGAAGGGCCGAAGTTAACGGAGATCCGCTTCGCAGAGTTCCTATTCAATGTTATTGCTAACCTAACCCAATCTAGGTAAGTCGCTAGTCCTTAGTCGTGTCGTTATTTCAAGTTTTTGTATGCGTTTCGTTGACAACATTTCATATTTCTGAGCCTATAATTTTAATGGTTCTCTGTATTCTGTTTGAAAAGATGAACATGCTGACAGTTTAATTTTTTCGCTAGAGTTTGTATTTAATTTATAATTAATTTATTAATTTTTGCTTATTCTAAAAGGGCGTAACTCCGATACTATCACAGAATAGACACTTATCCTTTTGTCTTTTCTGTATAGAAAAAAATCTGACGTCAATTTGAAATTGTCAATGTCAGGCCTTATTCTCCGATATTCGATTTTCGAGGTTCGCTTCGTGCTGTTCCGCTCATACTAATATAGTCATTAACTTTAACTTGAGAGTGAGAGAGAAGGTATGCAACGAACTTCAAAAATAGAATTTCAGAGTTGCCCCCCTTGTACTTTGAAGTTGTCATATACAAAATTATGGTTGCTTATTTTTTCTCGTGAAAAAGGCAAAGGTGTTTCACCTATCCTGTGGTAGTTTTGGTTAAATTAGGACATATTTTTAATTAATTTTTATTTTTATAATAAGCGATATTAAAATTATATAAACATATTGCAGTGATCAGGAGGCAAAATGCTTTCGAACCGTATATACATTTTCAGGTGTTATAAAAATGAAATGTTGTCAAGCTGAATGGCATTTGTTCACATGAACGATAAAGCTACAGCAAAAGTTATGAAAAATAGTAGTTATGTTATTTAAACGTTATGCGTAGTTGTACCATAATTCGTGATAGATATAGAATTTGTCAAATCAGTTTTGTGTTGTTGCCCTAAAAAACTTTATCCGTAAAAAAAGATCATAGAGCATAGAGTTAAAATATTAAATTATATTCCAACGACTTTGCCTTTGCCAGAAACGAATATAAAAAAGTTAAAACTGAAAAGTCAAAAAGTTTTGTTATGTACTTACCTACTACTCTACTACTTGGCTTGGCGGTTTTTCGGTTTGTCGCTGTCATTTGTTATTTGCGGGAAATGCGTAGCTGCTGCTTACTTAATTTTTCTAATTCAAGATAAAATGTCTCTTGAAAGCTCCTTACAAGAAATAGGCGCTGGACTTATTTCTGCTAGGGCATCTGAACGAAAAAAGAATGCAGAATCTTTGAAAAATTTTCTAACCGGCAATGCAGCACCTTCTCTTCTTGTTGCCAATACTTTGAAGAAAAAGGGATACAATTGGAATAATCTATTTGACGACGTTCATGAATATGTCTTGAAGGTAAGTATCATTTTTTTTTGTTGTTTACTTATCACATTATCAATAAGATACAGAATGTCTAGCAGAGTATCAGCTAAGCTGGATACCACATCTTAAGTTGGCATGGCATGCTGGTAGATGTTACACTGTCACCCTTATTTCGAGATACAGTTAACTTAGAAAATTATGGTATTATTTATAAGTCTGGTTTTTTTGTGCATTGATTACAATTTTACTTTACTAGTTTCAAAGTTTTTTATATTATCGAATAAAACCTGATATGAATAGGTATAAAGGTCTTTTGAAGCACATAAAAAACACTTCATTTATTTTTATTTTTAAAAAAGCTTCAACACTAGGGTTATCCTTCCATTTTTTCCACCACAGTCGTTAGATGTTGATGTATCATTTTTGCATTTACGAAGTATTCAAAACTTGAGTTAAAAAATCATCATGAATTATTATTATTGTTGAATTATCTTCTCCTTTTTTTTAATTTGCCTAAAACAAAAAACACTTCGAAATGGTGACCATGGCACAAATATTTTCTGAAAATACTCTAAACAAAAGAAAGAAAATAGGAGCCACTTGAGTTTCATTCGTAAAAGAAAAGCTGTATAAATAGGTGTGATTCTGCCACTTCTTATTTAAACGACAGTTTTACTTACACAATATAATATACTACAAATTCTGTATAAGTGAAGACTACAACTTATGATGGTATTTTCATTTAATCTATAAAATATAAAATTAATGTTAATGCGATCCCTATTTTGTTTTGAGTAGTCTAATAAATATTATTCTGAAAATAAGAAAATTACAAAATACAGGTGACTTACTGAACCTATGATGATCAATTCAGCCACAGTGGGATATTTAGTACTAACTATAGTTACTTACCTCATATATAATGTGTATTTGTATTAATATTGACTAGAGTATGATTTAATTTAACGCTCAAATGTTTCAATTACAAATATATAAACTATTGTTTTTCAACAGGAATTGGAAAAATATGAGTCTTCAAAAACTTTCTCAAATGTCACTGCACCATTGTGCACAAGTTTATTGCATTTGTGTGTTGCTGGTGCTAACAAAGGTGATTATGATCCTACTAATATTTTATTAATGTATAAGTATCCGCCGTCATAAGCTCTTATGGGACAGAGCTTATGACGGCGGCTAGAAAAGAAACTGGGAAGCAGTGGCAGAGGATCTTGGATGCTGCATTCGTAACGAAGGGTATTTGGTATAGCACCATCCAGAACAAAGTTTTTTGGGTTCCCTGGTTTTTACATGCCAGCCTCTCCAGGGACTTGCTTGTAGCAGCATTGAGAGTTAGATCTGGTCACATTCCATCAAATTCGTTTTTGAACATGATGAGAGTGTCTCAAACAAAAATGTGCGAGGTTTGTAATAAAACTGACGATTTAATCCATATTCTGGTGGAATGTGACCGGTTTAAGCATGCTAGAGAGAAGTACCTGGAGAACCTAAACCTGCATAATGGTGGAGTAAACGTTTTGCTGGCTTGCCCTTCGTCGAATAAAGCTCTTAGGATATATAAATTTGTGCAGCATTCCTTCATAACCAGAGCATCTGACTCTGGGGGAAGGGATGCTGCATGAATGTTGATCTCCGATCCTCTTAAGTCCTCCCATGAGGCTGACATAGTCACCCCTGTGTACTAAAGCCTCTTTAAAATATAAGATTAAAAAAAAAAAAAAAAAAAAGTATTTGAGGATGGATTTTATATGGATATTCATTACTATTTTATGCAAAAAGTAATAACTGATCAAGTTCAGCACAGAGATGGTTTGAAACCTAGATAGATGCATGGGATACTTTTTAATCCAGAAAACCTTATAATTATAATAATTAACAGATTTTTTATAGATTATGTTGTGGGCAAATAGCTTGTTAGGTTTTTTTACAGGAATAAAATATTAATGCATGAAGCAGCCTTTTTAGGGTCTCTGGAGGGAATTGTTACAATATTGAATTAAATATTATATTCTAGATGTCACGAGACCCTTTCACACTATACTATAAATTTAATTTGGTTGAAACTAAACTTGTTTTGCGCGAGCACGACTCGCGCTTAACCGGTTTTTTATCATAGACCGCAAATTCTAAACTGTACAACATATTCGTAAACTAAAGTTGATGAAGGTTTTCATTAAAATCCACTTCTTGCAGGTAAAGCATTTATTGGATGTGAGAAATTGATGGATGCATGTTTGTTTATACTGAAGGACAAGCGCATGGCAACTGCAATTGGAGATGCATATCTAAACCTTCTGTATAAGCATATTTTGCAATATGATCATTATGTGAGCTATATTACGCCTGCTACATGGGAAGGTAAATATTGTATGACATTCTCAGTAAACTAGTCTATGTTTGTCTCCATTGTAAACATTAAGTGGGTGACAGACGGGCGAGAAAGTTCGCGTACTTACGGCTCGACGACTTTACTCACCTGTGTGTCAGTCAAGAAGTATGCATACTGAGACTGATAAGCGCGTAAGTACGCGAACTTACTCGCCCGTCTGTCACCCGCTTTAGCCACCTTATTCATAAAAATTACAAAGAGTTCCTGCAATAATCACATGATGATGTTTTTGAACATAATCAGTAACAGCCCTGGATTTACACATCTGCCGCCCCACTCGTGCCCGCAGCCTTACTTTTTTTATTTGCGCCAATTTTGCCGCCCTAAGCTTCAGCTTTTTTAGCTTCTATGGTAAATCCGGCCCTGTTCAGTAACAAGGATTGGATGCTGATGGGTGCATTATGTTCATGTACTATAACTCCTTTGAACCCCTACTTCAGACTGCATCAGTATTAAAATATGCAACTAATTTACTTACATCATATTCTGCAGATTTGCTAGATGTATGCATTGATACAACTCTGAAAAACCATACAAAACTGGATAGTTTCACATTACTGAGGCTAGTATGTCTAGTTATTAAAAAAGGTCTAAGCTGTTGCCAATTTGTTCTTCCGCTGAGAGATTCATTGCCAAAATTGAAGAAATGTTTCCACAGAGTAGAGAGTGATAAGAAAGTTCAAGAAGTTGTTACTGAGATAACCATATTGCTTTTGGAAACGGTATGTTTTACCTATACTATGTTACTATGTAGTAAGCACTCAATGAAACATTTTTTTACAGTTAAGTTTTTTGTTTATTCATTATCATTTAATCATATTAACCCCAAGCTGAACAAAACCAGAGAAATAAGCTAAACAGAACCAGTGGAATTATGGTATAGTAAGTTAAACTTACTAAGTTAAGCTCGTTTGCCTTCCTATTCGCATAAAAAAAAAAAAAAAAAAAAAAACATTACATAACAGACCTGGTAGCCTAGTAAGCAGAGCGTCGTGGGTTCAAATCCCGGGCTCGCACCTCGAGTTTTTCGGAATTTATGTGCGAAAATTACATTTGAAATTTGCCATGAGCTTTTCGGTGAAGGAAAACATCGTGAGGAAACCTGCACACATCTGCGAAGAAATTCAATGGTATGTGTAAAGTTCCCAATCCGCACTGGGCGCGCGTGGGAACTATAGCCCAAACCATCCCATACACGGAGGAGGCCTATGCCATGAGGCACGCCGAATTACGCGAGACTTTAATAAACAACAACAACAACAACATGTACTTACTGAAATTGTAGCGAATTCGGAATAAAAAGGCTATATTATTATTATTAAGTTAAACATTTAATACTTTTATTCTTCAGCTATCATCCGAGAGCCGCCTGGCAATGTGTGAATTCACTGAGAGCATATTACCCTTTCTGTTGAAGTGCTACGATCAAAACAGCGACCACAAAAGGAAGGTAGGTTAAAACTTAAGAAAAAAAAGTGTTATTTTTATGAACATAAAAATTGTACTGTACATAATTTAAATATTATTTTTCAGTCTTCAGTATTCAGATCCCTGTATTTATCAATCATGCTACATCATCCAGAAGGAAAACTGCAGTCTGATGAAGGCAGCCTGGCCAATAACTGGGTAGTCTGGAACAAATATTTGCATAGTATCATGGAAATCACATGCTTAGAGGCCATTTATTTGCAAAAAATAAGAAAACATAATGACCAATCTACAAAACATTGTGATGTTTATTTTCGACTAGCAGCTTCAGTGTGTTACCAGGTAAAGATTTTTGGTAGAAAAATGGTATGTTACAGTTCGTCCTTCAAAATGCATAGATTGTATGGACCCTACTATCCATTTTTTCAACTATTGATGTTTTAAATTTTTAATGTAAATAAATTAATATCTTGGGACAATTGACACCAGTTGTCTTAGTCCCAAACTAAGCAAAGCTTGTATTCTGTTTATGTACATTATTTATTTATTTATTTCAGAAAACCAATCTTCTTAAATTAACTTATTTTAATCCTTGTTTTCAGAATTTTAACTTGACTTCAAGTGGAGAGGAGGATGGTGTAAACTCGTCAAAGAGACAGAGAGTGTCATTGAACAGTTATAAGTGTTTTTCTGACCTGATACAGGAGCTCCAGCTTAACTCTACACCTTGGTAAATACTGAATTCAAACTGGCTAGGTTTTCTAACCGAACTGTGTGTTTTTGCGGGTGTTAGGACCTTGTGCAAGGGCTGTCTAGGTTCCTACCATCATGTCTATCATCTTTCTCGCTTATCCTGTCGCCAAGGAGCAGTGCTTGCGGTGCTGTGTTCCGGCAAGAGGATTAGGACCACAGTAAGACGGCCGATCAAATTACTAGCACCTGAGGTATTTTATCTTTGTCGTGTAGTGCGGGTGCGGGTGTCTGCGTGGTGGTAGACTCGCTAGTAGGTGACCGTTCGTTTGCTACCCTGTCACATAAAAAACTAGCAGAAGCTAGCTAGCTTCGTCTGCCTAGAACTATACGTATAAACCTTCCTCTAGAATCACTCGTATCTATTAAAAAACCGCATCAAAATCCGTGGCGTAGTTTTAGCATACATAGGGACAGACAGACAGACCGCGGAAAGCGACTTTGTTTTATACTATGTAGTGAAGATAGGTACTTATATTCATGCGCACGGGTCACTTACGTTTTTTTAGACGAGGTGTGCCCGACATGTTTCGATCCAATCCGTAGTTCTTACTCAGGGAGAGTTAGAAGTATTTTGGCAGGATATACAATATGCATATAAAAACTGATGAAGTAACCAATTCGTTATTCATTCTTTTCAGGCTTGGAATTATCTATTGGTATGTTAGAAATTATGGCTGCAGTGTGACCACAACAGAACTCGTGACTTTACTTAACGTTGCTGAAACACTGGTGACAAATAATAGTTCTAATTTTAATTGGAATACGTTTGAACTAATGACATGTTGCGTTCTTAACTGTACAATGAAACGGTCAGACTGTGATCGCGAACAGTTAGTAAATATTCTCGTAACTCTGTGGAATTCTTGCGTGAGGTAAGTCAGCATTCTATTCAATCTTTACGCGAGTAGATAATAGGTTTGTACTAAGTTTTACTTTATCAACCATTTTATTCCAGGAATTCATCATCCACCAACGATGCTCATAAACCAATACATAACATCATGCAAAATCTTTTAAAAGCAGACATATTGCAGTATCAAACAGTGCAGCCGTTGATAAAACTGTACTTTGAAAAAGGCATGCCAATCACGGATTCCAGCTTGAACACATTAAGTTGTATTTATCAAAAATATTATAGCAAGTGCAGCTACCCGCAGGAAAGAAAGAAATGTTTTGAATGGTTCATTCAAGGAAATGTCAGCTTAACAGACGTGAAAAGCGTAGGTGAATTCTTTTTGCGACTCATAGCAAATAATAATTTTAGTTCCGTGGATAACAAATGCAAAAACTTAAACGATGATGCACTGTTCGAAATACTGTTTACATCCACGGAAACAAACATTTTGTTCAATGTAGGCGTCTTTGATGTCGAAAATGAGAACAAATCTGAACCAAATTTTAACGAGCCCTCTGAGATAAACATTGAAATGGCTGGCGTCGTACAAGAATTCTTACACCGAAAACTAATAGACCACATTGACAAATTGAGTCGTGGCGAGATTCCTCTGTTGGAGTTCTTACAGTATATACAAGTAGTAATCACGTATATTGATATCGTGTTGCGAATAAGTTACGTAACACGCACTCAAAATGAGGAAAATGAATTGTATTGTTGTTTAAAGAGAGGGTTAAACATAATGTGTAAGGCGCTGTCAAGTACTCTTAAGGAGACCAAAGACGTAAGGGATAAGGTGGTACTATTGCAATGCATGCAATCACTCTGGCTGTCAGACTATGACCCTATAATCGAAACTCTCATTCGTGATTGCGCTGATCGAGATTTTTTTTCCCGTATCAATGAAATATTGAACATACAAGTTTCCAAGGAAGACGAAGCGGAATATGAAGAAAACGACGCGGAGTATAACCCTAACGCTTTACGACACAATAGTATCTGGCTGCTGGCGGCTTACTGTAGGAAAACCTCCGAATACAGAGAGGATATTCTGGAATTGATTTTAGACCCAGATCTATATGACTTCACTGCAGTTTGGGATGTTAAATGTGCATTTCAGTGCATAACAATTTTAAGTGATCGAAACGTGACGGAATCTCCTTTAGGTAAATTGGCATTGTTCATTTTTTTTAAGCTGTGCTTTTAACACCTTTATTTGATAGAATGGACTATTTCAAGGAACTAATTTTAATATTATGCTTCTACGTAGCTTTGTTTATTAATAACAAATATTTTTTCGCTGTTTGATAATTTGTTAATTTAGACAGGATCCCAATCGCCTTCGTACAGAAATATAAAAAAAACAGTTTTGTCTATGGTTTTGTCTATATGCCAACATTGTCAACGTCATAGATCTGTAAATGTGTGTGTGAATTTAACGTCAAAAACAATAACAATATTCCCGTGTTCGATTTATTTCCGTTCGTTGGTGT
Source organism: Pandemis heparana (assembly GCA_963854515.1). NCBI lineage: Eukaryota > Metazoa > Arthropoda > Insecta > Lepidoptera > Tortricidae > Pandemis > Pandemis heparana. The sequence continues at coordinate 9,950,101 of OY978008.1, read as the reverse complement.
TATTATTGTTTTCCGTGCTGTTTTTGCTTTTTGGTTTCACCCCTGCACATCTTTCCTGACTCCTACTTACATTAAAGTGGTCTTCGTAACAATCATCGTGTAAACATTGAAATATTCCACATTAGCTTGCATACACCATTCGTTCCGCAAATTTTCTCTGATTTTCACAATGATTTTGTTGGGGCTATAGTTCGAGTCATTGTTGCATCCCGGAACAAAACATTTTTTTATAAATATCCTTTGTTTGTTACAGTTTTATACTTTGAATTTGCTTTTATTTGTAATGTTTGCAGGTTAAGTTAGATGTGACAGTGACAGCATGACAGATACCGTAGTGGCGTAGATAAACTTTTTTTTTCCATTTTTGTGGCAAACAATTAATGCCCGATTCTGACTAAAAACCCGGTCGTTAGATCAAACAAAGGTCAAAAGTACTTTTACAAAAATATCTGCAATCATAAAGTATTTTTGAAATCGGACAAGATAAATCGGTTATTTGATGGTTTTCCTCCAAATGGTTTTCGAATGAGAGCATACTAAAAAAAATGAACAATGCCAATTATAATAATATGTCATCCACATAATCTTTCTTTGTTATTTTTTTATACTGACTGACTTTGATTTGAATTCTTTGTAGCCTCGATATTCGCTCTTATGAGAAGCATGTGTCAGGAATTATTTCGGAACTCTGAAGCAACCAAAACCATCCTCGAAGTTATGCTGGACATACTCGATCGTGTTTGGGCACATGATGCTACCATGAGACAAAACTGCATTATAATGGTCAAAAGTTATTTGCAACGTTGCGAAAAGCTGTACTACCCCCCGCAAGTAGCAGCGCTTGTTTATAAATGTGTAGCTAAAATAGCTGAATTGAATTTGGATCATTCAAGGAATGATTGCCCCTTTAAAGATGCTCTTGTCGACAAGATGATTGAAAATACGCATAGTTTGCGTCTATATACCACTTATTTGCTAAATGTGATTATAAATCACTTATCTGATAATGACGTGGAAGCTTATATGACCGGTCTGTTGGAAATATTCACTGTAAATGTGTGTATATTTTATATTTTGTTTGAAATATTTTAAACTAGAAATTAATCCTTTGTGAATTTGCCGTAATTTTAACTGTATTTTTTATTTCAGGACTCTGGTACAAATGAGTATATTTTAAAAGATGAAACGTCGAACCGTACTTTAACGGTGATGCATAGATTTCTGGCTCTCGCGCAGACGAAAAAGTCATTGGTTCATAAAATCGTAGCCAGATTGCTGCAGATACAAAACGAGAAATCGTTGGATGTTGTAGTGGTCAAGAAATTTCTATGTAAAATCACCAAAACGATCATGGGGATTGATATTGAAACGTATTTGCGGAACAATATTCTTTCCGTGATACATTTTTGGATGTCAAAAAATAACAAATTTGAGGATTTGCCGTTGTGTGTATTCGGGTTCGCAAACTGGGATACATTCCTGGAAAAACATATGAAATGGTTAATTTCAGCTGATGTTTTGTGGATCAACAACGGAAACGTTAGGAAAAGCGCTGTCCTGAATTCAATTACAAGAAAATCTGGCAAATCAGAAGAAAGCATAATAGAGGTTAGTTACTAATATTTACATCTTCACCCTGTAATGACTCGCAACCTGCCAAAACTTGAACAAGACAACTTGTTTTTATGCGACTAGGAAGGCAAACGAGCAAGTGGGTCACCTGATCGAAAGTGAACACCATCACACTCCACCGCAACAAATGAGGATTTTAGATGCGTCGCCAGCCTAAGATACATAAGGTCTTTTCATTCTTAACTTAACTGTCCTATTTGGAAAACAAAATTCAAACCTCATTGTAAAAATTTTTGTAAAGAATAAGGTGTAGGTATTATGTTATCAAATAAACCTGAGGCAATATTTTGTACATCATTTTGCTGATATTTTATCTCCAGTTCCTTTATTTACGATGAAATACTTAGTTAAAATTTGCCATGAGCTTTTCGGTGAAGGAAAACATCGTGAGGAAACCTGCACACATCTGCGAAGAAATTCAATGGTGTGTGTTAAGTTCCCAATCCGCATTGGGCGCGCGTGGGAACTATAGCCCAAACCCTCCAATGCACGGAGGAGGCCTATGCCATGAGGCACGCCGAATTACGCGACAATTTAATAAATAAACGACAATAACAACAACAACAACATGTACTTAATGAAATGTAGTGAATTCGGAATAAAAGGCTTACAAATAAATAAATAAATAAAAAACTTGAACACCTTTTTGCCGCCACGTCAAATAAAAGAGACGTCACCCATACGCCAGACTTATTTATTGCGATGCCTTAAGTTGAACCTAAACCCAATGGATCGAAGGTTGCTTTTGCATTGAAGTAAAGGACGTGGAACCTGCGGTGCTGATATATTGTGTCGTTGGCGTCATAAATGTTTGTAAATTTTAAAAAAGGTTAACTAAATAATGCTTTGCATTGTTGCAGCTATGTTTTACCAACGTTGTATCTCTGTGTTTACCTTATGTTGTGACTGAAAAATACAACCTGAGCTATATGGGCGCTGAAGAGTATAATGACTTTAGGCAGTCAATGAAAAATGCCATCAAAATGTTTCAAATGACGAGAGAAATACTAGATAATGACAAATGGAGCAACTTATTCGTTGAAAACATGGCTGAACTGTTATTGAACACGGCGGTGCATCTGCGCGACCAGCCAGGAGCCAAAGACATGTTCCAGGTTGATATCCCGCAAATGACAGAATCTTATTTATATCCAAAGTCTGTCTTCACTTCAATTCTGAAGTACTATGGGGTAAGTAAAACTTCATTAAATTTATACCTTGATAATTGACCAACTTCAAAAAAGGATTCGTCAGTTTTTTTTTGTATGTAAAATTTGTCTGCAAGAACCATCTCATATTGGGTCTCATATTTTTTACTTACTGGGCCCTATTTTATAAAGCTACAAGTAACAATTTACAAGCGGAAGTCTCTATCTAACACATAGGGTCAGAAAGAGACTTCCGCTTGTAAATTGTAACTTGTAGCGTTATAAAATAGGGTCCTGTTCTCAATTCTCGGTTTATGGTTGGTTATGTTTTAATATAAAAGTTCTCTAACAAATTAATAAAAAAATATTTATGATACAGGAATTGATTGATGGAAATATTATGCAGTATCTTTGTTCGGATCAAGCCACAACACTCTTCGACATACTCTTCAATCTGTGGGATAACGTTTTGCAAGAGAACATATTTGAATACAGGATCCTGTCTCTTTACACGTTTATCTCATTTGTTGAATGCGTACCATTAGGGTACGATTCTGATGCGTTTATTTGCACCTTTACGTGCAATAGCCTCACACACGCGATTAAGACCTCTAAAAACAGAGAAGAAGTGAGAATATTCGTAGTGGCGCTAAAGGCAACCTTGACAAGATTTCTGCCTCAAGCGATGTCATTGATTCGGAAATCAGTGCTGAAAGCTCAATCTGTGCTACTCATCAAGAAAGAAGAGGGATATGAGAACGAATGCAGGGCCCTGTGGCTGTATTTGACAGCTCTTTTGAAAGATCATCTGAATGCAAACGAGGATGTCGTTGACTTCAGTAACGCGTCTCACGAATCGATTGTATCTTGCGCTACCGTTGTTGAATTCTGTGAAAGGCTCAAAATATATCAGTTTAATTTGAGTTGCCCAAGGTAACTTAATTGCTCTACGTAATGCCTGTGCCATGTTCAAGTAAAGTTATATGTTGTCTTAATTATTGTATTTTCTTAATTATTGTATTTTTCAGCCACGAAGCCTTAATTCATTTGCGACAGTTTATAAAACTGAACAAACACCACGTTAACAGTTTGTGCGAGAAACTGAACACAAAACGTTTCTCTGAGGAATGCAAAACGAGCATCATTCACCAAGTTATTTATGCTCTTAGTAATGTCATGAAGTCATCGTCTGATGATAAGGTACGTGGTCAAGTTAATCCGTTAGGCTGTTTTCTGGGCCGTAAGAACTTGAAACCAAAATATTTCTTATTTCCAGATCACATTAGAAGCCTGCAACTGTTTATCCGACATCGGAACGTATGATTTGAAGACGATAGTGACCGTGCCGCCTTCAGACACGACGAGGGTGACACATCTTTCCCCAAAGCAATGTTTCGCGTTCACCGCCGTCGATGTGCTATCGGAGGTCCTCTCTGACGATAACTCAGCTGCCACCAACAAGGCTGTACTGGCCTTAAGCCACATTTTCAGGTACCGCGAGGGAAAAGATGCGTTAGGTAAGAAACTTTAAAGTTCTTAGCTTGTGTTACTTTTTGATTTATATTGGCTATTCTACTATCCGTTAAATTACAGTATCATTGGGATATATTATTATATTATTTAGCAATTGCAAGGTTTTGTTATTCGTTACTCGTAAGGTGTTCAAATGTAACTGACTTTGTTTATGTTTGGTGTTCTCTCTTAGACTTAGGCGATGTCAATGTCCAATTATTGAAACCATTCCTGTCTGCAAATTGCAATGACAGTGCGCATTTTCAATTAAGCAGCAATAAACTTGAAGAGTGCTCGCAATCATGTCTATGGATTCCGCTGGAAAAGGAAGATCACAATCGATGGTTGATAAGGGTTACGAGTGCATTATTAGATATACTGGCTTCAGATACGAACTACATGAAGTCTTTGCGCGACGTTTGCACAATGAAGGTATTTTATATATTTTAATGAATCAGGCGTTACTTTGCGGAGGTCCATTTCAATGAACACAAAATATTTACCTTGCTACTCCGCTACTTACGTGCAAGATAACCAAGCTTGTGCGAAATATGTACGTTTTGCATGCAAGCCCTCCCACCACTACTACCACACAAAACGCACACAAATCCCACAAACTTAATTAATCCTAACACCACACAAACACTGACGCGCGTTTCGATCCCTCTACGGGATCATTCTCAAAGTTAGAGCACAACCGATGCACATGCGAACCAACGTCGTACTAATTTGTAAAACTATAAATAAACTAAATGTACCCACATTCGTATATTATCAAACTACCCTCTTATTTATAATTTTAATTAGCCATCAACAACTACCTTCATAAATTTTTCCGACTACAACAAAACAAAGAGGGTTATGTATTTAACAAAACAATTTTACTATTCATCAAAATGGACACGCAACAAAGGTGACGACACCAAGTTCACCTGTTCGTTAATTATTGAAGCACTATTGTTGTACCTAATTATTTCCAACTGCTCTAAAACATCCAACCGTAAACCCTTCTCACAAAAATGCAAAACATCAAATGCTGCTGAATCTGACAATGAATGATTTGATTCTAATAAGTGTTTTGCAAAATTTGATCTATCTGGATGATTAAGCCTAAACGAGGCAACATGTTCCTTAAATCTTGTACTAAAACTACGACCCGTTTGCCCCACATACACACTATTGCAATCATTACATGTTAGCTTGTAGACCCCAGATCTACTTCCTTTATCTACCCTCTCTTTGTTATTGCATAGCCTCGCACGCAAAGAATTATTTGTCTTAAAGGCAACATTAATGTTTTTTGACTTCATAACACTATAGATCTTATCTGACAAATAACCTACATAAGTAATACTAGATCTGTAATTGTCAGTAATCTGCGTAGGTTCTGCGGCGTAAAGCAAGCTATCCGCTATCCGCTTCCGCTTCTTTCTAACTAAACCGTTAACCATTGCTACACTGTAACCATTTGAAACTGCAATTTGATAAATAGTACTTAATTCCGAACTGTAATGTTCTTCAGAAAGAGGAACTGTTAATAATCTATGTACATAGCAATGGAAAGCAGCCAATTTATGCTGCCAAGGGTGAGTGGAAGCAGCCGGGATCACAGCATCTGTCTGCGTAGGCTTACGGTAAATTTGAAAAATATGCTTGTTATCTACTCTAGTTATTGTCAAATCCAAAAAATTTAATGAATTGTTCTCCTCTAATTCTCTCTTGAACTTTATCCTTGGATGCTTACCATTCAAGCCATTAACAAATGAATCGAGCTGTCTCATACTTCCCTTCCAGCAAATAATCAAATCATCAACATACCTATAATAATAAATAATATTATTATTACCAACAATGTACCGAGTTTCAAAATTATCCATAAAAATATCTGCCATTAGTGGACTAAGAGGAGAACCCATTGCCAATCCATCATTCTGTAAATAAAACTGCCCATCAAATCTAAAGTAGTTCTGTTTCATGCAAACAGTTATTAAATCTATTAATTCTACTACCTCCCCCGGATGTAAGCGCTTCCTTTCCAAATGATCTCTAAGAATATTTAAAGTTTCAGTGTAAGGTACATTAGTAAACAAACTATCCACATCCAAGGAAAGCAAAGTTGCATTAGGTGGCACGTTGATGTCTTTGATTTTATCTATTAAATCGGAACTATTTCTCAATGAATAACGTGGCTTAAAAGAAGATTTTACCCTAACAATTTCATTAAGTTTCTTTGCTAATTTGTATGCTGGAGCCCCCAAGTATGAGACAACTGGGCGAACCGGAATGTTATCCTTGTGAATTTTTGGTAGGCCATAAAGAATTGGTGCCTGCGGATTCATAGGTATAACATAGCTCTTTCTTTGGTCCGTTTCAAAGTTAAACGAAGTATTTTTAACAATGTTTTTTACATCTTTATGAAACCCTGCGGTAGGGTCCTTACGCAATATAGAAAAACCATCTCCTTGAATTATATCTAACACTTTTTGTTTATATTGATCTCTTTCCAAAATTACAACGCAATTACCCTTATCGGCCTTTGAAACTACCAAATCATTGTCACAGACTTTTTGCTGAATGGAACGCACTGCACAAAAATCCCCCGTATCCACAACCCTCCCTGTATCACCCACATTCTTAAGTGCATCAGCTACCAATACCTTAGTTCCAAAGTCACCCCCATTACGAACAATAGCAACCTCAGAATCTACCGCCAAACCTTCCACTAACTTTTGATTAATTTTGGAGGGTAGATTGTATTTCAAACCCTTCTCTAACAAACGAACTTCTTGCTCATCAAAATCTACATTACTTAAATTTTTTACTCGAGGGTAGAAAGAATGGACGTTAGCAGATTCCAAATTATAACTGTTCAATTGAGAAAAAGATTCAACACCCTGTCGCGTTAGCCTACGCAATTTACCGCATTGAATTATGTACTTCTTATGGGCCTCACGTGAAGCGAAATATCTAGCTCTCTGATCTAAACTATCAAATTCTATGTAATGTAATTTATACGACAACTCTGATTGTAAAACTCTTAAATGTAATTTTAAATTATCTCTCACCCAAAACCAATAACGGGATTCCTCACATAGCCAAATACGTTTAGCCCTATTTATCGCAATTCTAGCCGCCCTACTATTGTTATTACATCGCAATTGAATATAACTCGGTACAACATTCAAACTTTTACAACGTTGATTAAACCAGATATTCTGTACAGCTAAACGGTGCTGTTTCATTAATTTGTTATATAATCGTGCCTGTACGGCTACGCATGCCGATTTTAAATATTTTATTGAATCAGGCGTTACTTTGCGGAGGTCCATTTCAATGAACACAAAATATTTACCTTGCTACTCCGCTACTTACGTGCAAGATAACCAAGCTTGTGCGAAATATGTACGTTTTGCATGCAAGCCCTCCCACCACTACTACCACACAAAACGCACACAAATTTTGAAATGGACCTCCGCAAAGTAACGCCTGATTCAATAAAATATTTAAAATCGGCATGCGTAGCCGTACAGGCACGATTATATAACAAATTAATGAAACAGCACCGTTTAGCTGTACAGAATATCTGGTTTAATCAACGTTGTAAAAGTTTGAATGTTGTACCGAGTTATATTCAATTGCGATGTTATAACAATAGTAGGGCGGCTAGAATTGCGATAAATAGGGCTAAACGTATTTGGCTATGTGAGGAATCCCGTTATTGGTTTTGGGTGAGAGATAATTTAAAATTACATTTAAGAGTTTTACAATCAGAGTTGTCGTATAAATTACATTACATAGAATTTGATAGTTTAGATCAGAGAGCTAGATATTTCGCTTCACGTGAGGCCCATAAGAAGTACATAATTCAATGCGGTAAATTGCGTAGGCTAACGCGACAGGGTGTTGAATCTTTTTCTCAATTGAACAGTTATAATTTGGAATCTGCTAACGTCCATTCTTTCTACCCTCGAGTAAAAAATTTAAGTAATGTAGATTTTGATGAGCAAGAAGTTCGTTTGTTAGAGAAGGGTTTGAAATACAATCTACCCTCCAAAATTAATCAAAAGTTAGTGGAAGGTTTGGCGGTAGATTCTGAGGTTGCTATTGTTCGTAATGGGGGTGACTTTGGAACTAAGGTATTGGTAGCTGATGCACTTAAGAATGTGGGTGATACAGGGAGGGTTGTGGATACGGGGGATTTTTGTGCAGTGCGTTCCATTCAGCAAAAAGTCTGTGACAATGATTTGGTAGTTTCAAAGGCCGATAAGGGTAATTGCGTTGTAATTTTGGAAAGAGATCAATATAAACAAAAAGTGTTAGATATAATTCAAGGAGATGGTTTTTCTATATTGCGTAAGGACCCTACCGCAGGGTTTCATAAAGATGTAAAAAACATTGTTAAAAATACTTCGTTTAACTTTGAAACGGACCAAAGAAAGAGATATGTTATACCTATGAATCCGCAGGCACCAATTCTTTATGGCCTACCAAAAATTCACAAGGATAACATTCCGGTTCGCCCAGTTGTCTCATACTTGGGGGCTCCAGCATACAAATTAGCAAAGAAACTTAATGAAATTGTTAGGGTAAAATCTTCTTTTAAGCCACGTTATTCATTGAGAAATAGTTCCGATTTAATAGATAAAATCAAAGACATCAACGTGCCACCTAATGCAACTTTGCTTTCCTTGGATGTGGATAGTTTGTTTACTAATGTACCTTACACTGAAACTTTAAATATTCTTAGAGATCATTTGGAAAGGAAGCGCTTACATCCGGGGGAGGTAGTAGAATTAATAGATTTAATAACTGTTTGCATGAAACAGAACTACTTTAGATTTGATGGGCAGTTTTATTTACAGAATGATGGATTGGAAATGGGTTCTCCTCTTAGTCCACTAATGGCAGATATTTTTATGGATAATTTTGAAACTCGGTACATTGTTGGTAATAATAATATTATTTATTATTATAGGTATGTTGATGATTTGATTATTTGCTGGAAGGGAAGTATGAGACAGCTCGATTCATTTGTTAATGGCTTGAATGGTAAGCATCCAAGGATAAAGTTCAAGAGAGAATTAGAGGAGAACAATTCATTAAATTTTTTGGATTTGACAATAACTAGAGTAGATAACAAGCATATTTTTCAAATTTACCGTAAGCCTACGCAGACAGATGCTGTGATCCCGGCTGCTTCCACTCACCCTTGGCAGCATAAATTGGCTGCTTTCCATTGCTATGTACATAGATTATTAACAGTTCCTCTTTCTGAAGAACATTACAGTTCGGAATTAAGTACTATTTATCAAATTGCAGTTTCAAATGGTTACAGTGTAGCAATGGTTAACGGTTTAGTTAGAAAGAAGCGGAAGCGGATAGCGGATAGCTTGCTTTACGCCGCAGAACCTACGCAGATTACTGACAATTACAGATCTAGTATTACTTATGTAGGTTATTTGTCAGATAAGATCTATAGTGTTATGAAGTCAAAAAACATTAATGTTGCCTTTAAGACAAATAATTCTTTGCGTGCGAGGCTATGCAATAACAAAGAGAGGGTAGATAAAGGAAGTAGATCTGGGGTCTACAAGCTAACATGTAATGATTGCAATAGTGTGTATGTGGGGCAAACGGGTCGTAGTTTTAGTACAAGATTTAAGGAACATGTTGCCTCGTTTAGGCTTAATCATCCAGATAGATCAAATTTTGCAAAACACTTATTAGAATCAAATCATTCATTGTCAGATTCAGCAGCATTTGATGTTTTGCATTTTTGTGAGAAGGGTTTACGGTTGGATGTTTTAGAGCAGTTGGAAATAATTAGGTACAACAATAGTGCTTCAATAATTAACGAACAGGTGAACTTGGTGTCGTCACCTTTGTTGCGTGTCCATTTTGATGAATAGTAAAATTGTTTTGTTAAATACATAACCCTCTTTGTTTTGTTGTAGTCGGAAAAATTTATGAAGGTAGTTGTTGATGGCTAATTAAAATTATAAATAAGAGGGTAGTTTGATAATATACGAATGTGGGTACATTTAGTTTATTTATAGTTTTACAAATTAGTACGACGTTGGTTCGCATGTGCATCGGTTGTGCTCTAACTTTGAGAATGATCCCGTAGAGGGATCGAAACGCGCGTCAGTGTTTGTGTGGTGTTAGGATTAATTAAGTTTGTGGGATTTGTGTGCGTTTTGTGTGGTAGTAGTGGTGGGAGGGCTTGCATGCAAAACGTACATATTTCGCACAAGCTTGGTTATCTTGCACGTAAGTAGCGGAGTAGCAAGGTAAATATTTTGTGTTCAAGGTATTTTATGTTAACTTTAGCGATTTAATATCATACGTTTTTTAATGTCCTCGATATTTCGACTACATTGAAGCAGCGGTGATCACGTGATTAGTCTATTCGTGATTATAGGTTAGGTTTAAAGATCTTTATTCCCATTAAGAATTTACATTCACTTATAATGAGAACTTAATACTAAAATCGTAAAAATAAATAACATGCAATAACGCGCAATAACAAAACAAAAAACAGGTAGAATCTACATCACTATTAACACTATCACTACTATGATGAGGATTTTGTGTCAATATCTTTACAATTATGAGAAATGCGTACAGTAGGCTACTATCGCTTATGTTTGACCTGGAAATTCAAGAAAACAACATAATAGTGCCGTGCCATCTCCGTTTTTACTTTCCAAGACCAAATCTGTTTTTGTTTTTTATTTCGCTGTCGTTATTTCAGCCCGCGGTGTCTCATCAAATTCTGCCAGCCTTGGTGGGACTGCTCCTGGAATGCTCAACCGAGACACACGTAAAAGTCTTCAGTGACCTAATCAATGACTTCTTTAAACACATTTGGAGAATTAATTTTGAAGACGATTTCGACAGCAGCGGCAGTGGCACTTACCACAAAGGTATTTTAATCGATCACGATCAGAAAATGATCATTCAGTACGCGTTGGACGTCGTTAACTTCGTCCGTCTCCAGAGAGGTCATTATAAGACACGGTAAGAATTTTTAGATTATAAACTTACCATGATTACCTGTACTCATAGATTGGCATTAATAAACACATTTTTTTAGCCCCGAACGCACAGCGCTGGACGCGTTGAACTATTTACGGCTGGATTACGACAAGGTGGCGTGGGCGGCGTCTGTGGCAGACCAGAACCTGGTAGCAATATACTACGGGGAACTATGGGCCGTAGCTCATAACGGTGGGGTCCCACCTGCGACGCCCGAAACCACTACTAAACTGAATGGGGGCGACAATGTCCAGAGGATTTTCAGGAAGGTAAATGCAATGGAATGTTTTGCCCTTCCAGGTTTTGGCCCACATTGGCCAAAAGCTGGGTACGCCCATGGATAGTACATGTACTCGGTTATTAAGATTTATTATTACATAAATAAAAATGTTTTGGTGTAGCCAGCTATGCGCGTATTGGACTATTGGTGATTGTATAACCATTATGGTTTTCAGAGCTTCGTGTCTATAGGTGAGATGGACGCTATAGACGGGTGCGGTACAGCACACCTGACCAGCGAAGACGAGAAACGGAAACATCTCATCAACACCGGCCAATATTCGGACGCGCTGCTCTCGCACGATATCGCGCTGTCAGGCCCGACAGAGACGGGAACATATCCAGGTACTACTAAACTTTCTTTTAAGATGGTGTTTTTGGGGAACGAGTTTGCGTAGACGAATAGAGGTAATACCGATAATTCAAATATATCCCTATATAAGTGTATCCTCGTTGTAGAGTAACTGTAAATGATTTATAAGTGCATATTAAAATATACTCTTGATTTAATTAATTTATATAATTTGCAGTCGTTGACCTGCAGTTTGGAGTGGTAAGATCGCTGCACAAGTCTGGGTTGCATCATCTAGCCTTGCAGTACATTAAATCGCTTCCAGAAAGTGAGCAGCTGAACGATGTCAAGTACGACTGTCTCACGTGTCTTGGTAAGTTCTCGTTGTTTATTATTTTATAATACTTTACACGAAAATGCACAATATCTGGCCTTAAACTCCGAAATTCGATTTTCAAAGTTCGTTTCGTGTTGTTCCGCTTTCACTAATAGTTATTAATTTGAGAGTGAGAGGGACGGTGTGATACGAACTTCGAAAATCGAATTTCGGAGTAGCCCCTCTTTTCTACAACAATTGATAGATATGCTATAATCCGACAAAGATACTGAAAGTGAACTAGATGACGTGTGCATGAAATTAGATTCGTCACATTAGTTGAAATTTTACGCATTGTTTAAATTGTTTTCCAGGGGATTGGAGCAGTTTCGTAGATACACAGGACTTAGAGGAGCAATCCAAGAACGCAATGCAGAGCCCTCTATCGATAATAAAAGCCTTTCGCTACGCTTGCCTCAAGGACTGCCTGAATTTACAGACAGGGCAAGATTTCGAGTCTAAGCTAACTTTACCCCTGAACAGAGCAAAGTTAACCGTATCCAGATGGTGCCAAAAACTCAACATGGAAAACTGTCAGAGTGTGTACAAAGTCGTGGCCAATTTACATCTATTCAGCGATATCGAAGACTATTATTCAGTCAAATGCGGCAAATTGCTCATTGAAAATCTTCTAAGTGACTGGAAAACGGAAAAACTGCCGTTGTTTCATGATTTTAAACACCTCGAGCCGTTGATATCCCAAAGAAGTTTAATACTTGAACATGCCGGGAAAACGTACAAAAACTATTTGAAAGCTATTGTACCGTTGCAGCTCCAATATGCAGGTAAGAGAAAACGGTACAGACGGAAATTTTGTACCTAGTGAAATTATTTCTCGAACTTTTGTGTCCCTCCCTAGCGGGAAAAGACACTTACAAAAAAGTTAAACAGACGTTGAACGCATGACTAAAAAAAAATCCATTGAATTAAGGTTGATTTTGCAATAGATTATTCTTTAGAAACGTGTTTAACTTTTTTGTAATAACACTGTCAACTGTTTGTTACTTCACATCAACAGGGCACTTTTTATGGGCCCGAGGAGAAGGTTTTGGACACTTCGTAAATCAGAAAAACAATTCTAGCTGTCACGTCACCTTATTACTATTTTTATTTTTGATTGATTGATAAGTATATATTTACATTCATAAAGTTATAAATACAGCGCAGACTTGATATTATATCTTGAGCAGGAAAGTTCCATACAAATAGCAATATCTCTTTATTCTTCTTCTTCTTTATCTTTCTTCTCTTTATTATTTCTTTATTTTTATTCTTCTTTCTTTTTTTTGCTTTGCTTACTGGTTTTTTTTCGTTACTACATTCTCATGTATATTTTGTATAAGTGTTATACAATTTAAGTATTATACAATACTGTTGTGTAGGTTAGGTAGTCTAGGTAGGTATGGGTGTATGTATGTATATTTTTTAATTAATTAATTTAGCTATGTATTATATTTTTAAGCTAGTATTGTTGTTTTTACTATCCCCGAGTTTCTCCTGTGTCATTGTTTTGCGCCACCAACTTAAACTGTCTCTGTCTCCAACTTATTCCTTTCTCTTATTGGTTGTCTGGTAGAGAGCGCTATTAAGCGATAAGACCGCCTATTGTCTACCTTGATATTTGTTTCTGTATTTTTAAGAGTATTTGTATTGTATTGTAACTTTTAAGTGAGAAATTGCCTTTGATGTTTCAAGCCGAATATATTGGCAAATGCATAACATTGAACCTTAAGTTGATAAAGGAATTCCTAAGCCGCTAATATTGAGCGAGTTTAGTTACAGTGGCTAGCAATTTAAATAGTTTATCGTACGTAATCTTTGTTTTTCCTTCAATAATGTGTAAGTTTTTTTTTAGAGTTAAGTCTGTCTAACGGCAGAGTGCAAATGGCTGAGCGGCTCTTGTCAACGGCGAAGAAAATGCATAATTCGGATGCTGTTGCTTTGGTGGAGGGCCAGGTGTGCTGGGCTAAAGGACATAAAGAAATCGCACTTTCGCTGGTCCGCAACGTGATGGCCAGCGACACACCCAGTATGGACCTTACTGCAGCATCTTTAAGGTACAGTACGATTACTTGGAGTTAACACTTGACAGTTGTGCGTGCCTTCAGTCAATTTTCAACTTTGACGTCATACAAATAAAATAGTTTTTACGTAATCTGTAAACGTGGGTAGCGGTATACTAAAAATCGCTTTATTTGTATAACGTCAAAGTTAAAAATTGACTGAAGGCACGCCCATCTGTCAAGTGTTAACTCGAATTAATCAAACTGTAACACGATCCCATGAGTATTATTTCAAGCTGTTGTAAATTCTAGTATGTAGTGAATTAAAAATACTTGTAATTATTTTAGACAATACGGCATGTGGATGGCGGAATCAAAGTTTGACAATCCGAGGGATATTATAAATAAATATTTGATGAAGAGCCTCAACGTTTTGGACAAGAGCGATCACATACAGACCAGGCTCAAAGTTTACCACGACATTGCGAAATTCGCTGACTCGGAATATAAACAGGTACAATTTGGATCAGTTGATCGATTCCTATACTTCGATTTTTTTAGCAATAGAAAGAAAGTAAACAATTTTGGCATGTTTTTTCATTTTTTCTTCTCGATCCGTTCTGTATATGTATGTATAACTCTTTATTGAACATAAAACACATGAAAAGGATGAATACAGGACAACACAAATGCACAAAGGCGAACTTATCCTACAAGGATTTCTACCAGTTAACCTAAGCACATAGCTCAAAGATCCGAGCTTTATTATAAGTAGTGACAATAATGAGAGTTTTTAATGATTCACGGTTAAGTTCATTCGAAATATTATAAACGGGATGTGAACCGCGATTACCTTTATTGAGCTCCCGATATTTCGATACAGTTGCATGTATCATGATCACGGGTAGACTGTCAGTCTACCCGTGATCAGTTGCATGTATCATGATCACGGGTAGACTGTCAGTCTACCCGTGATCATGATACATGCAACTGTATCGAAATATCGGGAGCTCAATAAAGGTAATCGCGGTTCACATCCCGTTTATAATATTTCGAGTGACAATAATGCTCTATTTTAAGTCAAATTCATGTCCATGTTACTTAATAATTTTAGGTTGTGAGCTTTATGAACTCTTCCATTTTTGAAAACAAATTGAAATGTTTGGAAAGTATGAAGGGCACAGCTGATTCGATGAAATCGACACAATCATCACTTTTGACTAAGTAAGTAAGCAAACTAAGAGTGACGTGCACCAAGTTACTAACAATTGCAATAACCATAGGATTTCATATATTACTATGTTTCTTTTTAATCAATTTTGAATTGGTTATTGTTGTTGCAATTTGGTACAATACAACTCACACTAAATGCATTGCTGACGTATCCTTTATAAT
The DNA here is from genome assembly GCA_963854515.1 of Pandemis heparana. NCBI lineage: Eukaryota > Metazoa > Arthropoda > Insecta > Lepidoptera > Tortricidae > Pandemis > Pandemis heparana. Next base: position 9,934,426 of record OY978008.1, on the reverse strand, counting down.
ATGCCCTAATATAAGTCACAATAACACTGACTTCATGTATTACTCAGGGACGAGAAGAAGGTACTCTACACCACTGAAAAGCTTAGCACTTTGGACGAAGCAGACATCGCTAATACCAAAGCGGAAAAGCTTAGGTTTTTGCAATTAGCTATGAGGTAAGTTAATTCTCTATCCTTTCGCACCTCCCGAGTCCACTGAATACAATAGACCGACCCCTTTACTGAGTCCTCGTCCGCGTTACAGGGGCGCGGGGTAGGCGACAAAGGGGGCCGAGAGAAGTCCGGGCGGCAGGCGCACTACCCGCCCGCACCGCTCTCGACTCTCTTTGTCGTCCTACCCCGTACCCGCTCAGGCGAGGACTCAGTTAAGCGGGTCGGTCTGTAAATACACCTACACTTCCAGATACTACTTGTTGTCCCTAAAGCATTGCGAGGACAACAATCTGTCCGTGTTCCGTGTGATATCCCTGTGGTTGAACAACCCCGCGCTGCTGCTAGAAGGCGAGAGCTTCGAGCGGCTGCTGCACGCTATTCCGTCGCGCAAATTCCTCACGGTGCTACCTCAGTTGGCACCCCGCATTACCCAGGATACCACGGCTTTGGCACAGAACCTGACCGCCATATTAAGTAAGTAACGTTTTAAATACCAACATTTACGGTATCTTTATGTCCTGGCTTTTCTTTGCACTTCCGCTTTGCTAAACAACGCTCAACTACGTATATGGCTACATGGCTTGTGCAAAAGGCTTTCTACTCTGTGGCTACTTTTCTTCTTTTGACATAGATTTCTCTTTTGACATAGATTGAATTAATATTGTATTATGGTTTGGATTGGCATAGATTTTTATTTTGTAATTTATATTTACTGTAATTTTGCATGCCAGACACTGGTGAAATATGCGAGCTGTTAATATGTATTGTGCTTTACGACCTATGTTATGTATCATATTTCAAGCGAAATAAAGTTATGCTATTCTATTATATTCTATTCAAGTTAAGTATTATAAGATACTTTTTACTAAAGTGACATGAAAGAAACAAGTTTGTTGGTCTCGCATCAGCTTTGGCTATCTTTACACATATTGGCTAACACGCGGGCGCTTGCAGTCGCATTCAGTATCTCTTTCTACCCTTATTTTATACCGTTTGACAGAATGAAATGCTGAATACGATTGTGATTCCGAGTGCGTTAGACAATTATGACCCCTAGTCATTCATCCTCTTACTCCTTGTATGTACTTTTCATGCCGTGACGCTTTTATTTGCTTATAGGCAGCTTGCACTCAAATACTGGAATACAGCTATAAGCGTAAAATAGAAGAAAAAAAACATAATTTAACATACTGTGCGTTCGTTTCATTCGCAGAACGCTGCGCTCTCGAACACCCGCACCACACTCTGCCTATCCTCTTCAGTCTCAAGAACTCAGATAAGGACATGTGCATAATGAACTCGTCGCGCGGCGCCGGAGCGTCGTCGCGAGTGCTAGAGCCGCGTGACGCCGCCGCCGCCGCGCTGATAGCGGACCTAGCCGCTTCCAGCGCTGTGTTGGCGAAGATCATAGGGCAGATGGAACGCTTGTGTGACGGTTAGTTACTAAAACATCACTGAAATTGTAAATTATGTAAACAATATTTTGATAATATATTCAGGTGGTAGTCTGGTGAATGTAATTTTTGATAGGTGTATGCAAATAAGAGTGCATTCCTTACGTTTTGCTTTTCTTCTTCGAAGTGAGCTCCTGAGATGAATATGCTAAACCTATCTAAAAAAATCTAGCTAACACTCGTCCCCGTCGCCCATCAGCATGTTACTATACTTAATTTAATTTAGAATGAGAAACCACAATAGCATTATATTGCGTCTGGTCAACTATTTCTTACCTAGCAAATAGTACAGTGCAATAGTTTGGCAGCCGCAAAATAAAATTGTTTTAATGTCACTTTATTTGCATGTCGTCAATTGTTACTCTAGTGCAAATTGTTAAGAGATTACAGTTCACGAACCGCAATATAATGTTGTTGTGGTTTCTCATCCTAAATGAAGTATAGTTTGGTATCTGCATTTTAGCTACGATAAGCTTCGCCAACTACAAAACTCAATCTAAGGAACAGAAGCAAAAGATACCATCGGCGGAGCTGATCCACAAACTCGGCCACCTTGACGCCATCCCCGTGCCCATCGATACTATAGCTGTGCGAAGCGATTGCAACTACTCTTATATATCAAGTGAGTACTAATAAAATTATCACAAAAAGTGGAATTAAAAGTAATATCGATCAAAAACTACGGAAAATATAAGTTTTAAACTGCTAATTAGTCAGCGATTAGAAAGAGAGATCCGATATGTTATGTGACGTCATAATTATCACGCAACGCCCTTAGAAACTCCATATTAAAATTCCGTTAAATCTCGGTTATTTTTAGTTATTTGAAAAATATTTTTTTTATATTGTTTATTACATAAAAAATGACCTTTTAATGAAAACTATTAAAAAAAAACATGAATATTCCCTAATAACTGCGGTTTCTAGGTTAGACTAAGCTTTCATTTGTTCAAGTAAAAATTCATTTGCTTCATATTATACATAGTACTACACAACTTGGTTTTACTTTTAGCGTTGGTGTCGTTCGATAACTATTTCGAACTTGTTGGTGGAATAAATTGTCCGAAGAAAATAAATTGCCGATGCTCAGATGGTAAGAAGAGGATTGTGTTAGTCAAGGTAAAATGTTTTTCTCATAATTATATTCTTAATCTTAATAATTAATAAAAAGAGTTATGAATTAATATTTTTTTTGTATGGAAATTTAGGGAGAGGATGATCTCAGACAGGATGCCGTCATGCAACAAGTGTTTCATATTGTAAACACTTTGCTGGAAAAGAATCCCGTGACTAGCAGGAACAAACTGCTTATTCGCACATATAAGGTAAAATTATTATGATCATATTACCAAGTGGAGATTTTAAATGTTTGTCTTTCTTTAGAACTAACTTTCGAAACGACTAATATTCATATCTTAGAATACCGTATGTTGCTCGTGACTTCGTCCGCGTCCCACCGAAAATATTGGCATGCAAGGGCTTCATGTTAATCAGGGATGATGTGTACCTTTCTATTAGTTTAATATTTTATCAAATTTAAAATAAAACACAAAACAAATGAAGTTCTAAGTTATCGCTGAACATCACTCCTGGTTGATTAAAATATTTCTACAAGTTACATTACACTCAAGCTCTTTGAAATTTGCAGGTTGTGCCAATGTCTCGACAGTCGGGCGTGCTGGAGTGGTGTGAAGGTACGCTCCCGTTAGGAGCATATTTGACCGGGAACAATGGCGCTCACGCAAGGTACCACCCAAAGGTAAAGTCGGAAAGCAACTGCATAAAAAATAATGTAAATAAGTACGTTCTCATTTAAACTGACGACGTGTCATACTATCTGGACTCATGACAATTAAAGTTATAAAGGCCCTTTTATAGACAAATCTGAGTCATTTTTGAAAATTTGCCTTATACGTATTAATTTGAAGATGTTCTTAATGGTTCTTTTAGGATATATCTTGCACTGCTGCTCGCTCGAAATTCACCACTATTCAAGCTGGTAGAAGAACGCAGGCAGACAAGTTGGCCATATACTTGGGGATATTGAAAAACTTCAAACCGGTATTTCATCATTTCTTCACAGAGCACTATCTTGATCCCGTCACTTGGTATGAACGACGGTTGGCCTACACTAAAAGGTAAAATTCTACGTTTAAAGTAATAATTAATGAAGCGTTGTCTGATAAGATAATTGTGATACTTGCAGTAAAAGATAAATCTTGATTTAGTCACTAAATCTGGTTTTTTTGCGAGTTTTTGATAATGCATTTACTTGTTTTTAGTGTTGCTACATCGTCGATGGTTGGCTACATTTTAGGCCTAGGAGACAGGCACGTACAAAATATTCTTATAGACAAGAATACTGCCGAAGTCGTGCACATAGATTTTGGTAAGATGCCTAAAATACATTGAATTACGATAAACAACTAGACTCCCAATCACGCTCAAAAACTGTCGGAAGCAAAAGTCTGCACGACGCGTCTATTGTGCAGAGTTTTAGTTCAGTCGTGTTTCGACCGCGCTTCGATAACAAGGTACATGTCTCTTTCGCACCGTAATCCCAAACGCTTGAGAACAAGAGACAGCCAGGTTTCCAGCGCGCGGCGTCGTGTTATTACTTCTCACGATCGTATGCAATTGACATTAAACATTACTGCCACGAAATAAGGTGTTAATTTGAACGAATATGTTAATGTTATCTGTGTAAGTTGATGTGTTGACACACAATGCATAGACAACGCCGCTCGGACGTTTCTTGAGGCACTTTTGTTTGCGATTAGGAGTCTAGTTGTTTATCGTAAGTCAATGCTAAAATATGTAATTTGTTTTGTTAGGTGTTTTAAAAATGTCAATAGGTTACATAGATGGGGTACGTGAGAGATGCGTTGTGCCAAAGTACTTAAGCACTAATAACGCTTAAGTATTGTTTTTGTTAAAGTTTACGACTAATAATTCTGGTCACCTGTTTTCAGGTATTGCCTTCGATCAAGGCAAAGTGCTGCCCACACCCGAGACCATTCCCTTCCGCTTGACGCAGGACATCGTCTCTGGATTTGGGTCCAGTGGAGTGGAGGGAATTTTCAGAAGGTAATATATGTTGGCAACCCCAACACTATAATTATTAAGTTGGCACTACTGCCTGTTTTTGTTTACCACTTCCTTTTTGTATCAATGGCGAATAAAACGCGTCTTACAATTTTAAGGTGTTTTCAATTATTAAAACAGTGAAGTGCCCAAAAAATACCAGCTCTCCACCGAGTTCTAGACATGGTCCTTCGAGCCGGACATACAGGGTGTTTGGTAGCCAGGTGCAAAGCTTTAAGGGGGTGATAGCCGAGGTATTTTTGAACATTTTGAGCCACACATGTCATAGCCGAAATTTGATATTTTTTTTTAAATTGAAAATTTAAAAAAATTATGAAAATACCCAGAATTTGATAGAAACGTGTCAATATTGCACCAATGGGCGTTAATTTGTAAACAAAATCTTTTATTTCGGATACTTTAATGTGTATGGGACCAAATGAAATAATTTTTAAGTGTCTGTCTTGCCACATAAACAAAATGGAGGCCTTCGAAATTACTAAAAATGTCTTATTTTGGAACAGTCTTTTTCCTGTGCCATAAAAAATAAATAAAAAAGAACCTGGAAATGTTCAAACATGTTTAAAAACATGCCTGTTTATTGCTATTTCTTTTAAGGTATCACTCATTCACATCGCTTACTAAATCTGAGATAAAAAGTAAAAACCAAACTCGGGGAGCACTTGCTAAGAATGCACTAGTATTGAAATTTCACGTTAAAGGTAGGTACTTCAGTAGTAAATTACATGAAAAAAAGGTACAAAAAAAATCATTAATCTTCACTTCTTTATGATTTGAATAGTAAATTAATTCATTTTACAACTTTTTTTTACCTTTTTTTTATGTAATTTACTAGGTAAGCGTAGGTACTTACCTAGTAAATTACATGAAAAAACGTGAAATTTCAATACTAGTGCATAAGTGCATTCTTAGCGAGTGCTCCCCCGAGTTTGGTTTTTACTTTTTCTCTCAGATTTAGTAAGCGATGTGAATGAGTGATACCTTAAAAGAAAGAGCAATAAACAGGCATGTTTTTAAACATGTTTGAACATTTCCAGGATTTTTTTTAATTTTTTTTTATGGCACAGGAAAAAGACTCTGTTCCAAAATAAGACATTTTTAGTAATTTCGAATGCCTCCATTTTGATTATGTGGCAAGACAGACACTTAAAAATTATTTCATTTGGTCCAATACACATTAAACTATCCGAAATAAAAGATTTTGTTTACAAATTAACGCCCATTGGTGTAATATTGACAAGTTTCTATCAAATTCTGGGTATTTTCATATTTTTTTTTTATTTTCAATTAAAAAAAAAAAACAAATTTCGGCTAAGACATGTATGGCTCAAAATGCTCAAAAATACCTCGGCTATCACCCCCTTAAGGCTTTGCACCTGGCTACCAAACACCCTGTATATTCAAATCCACTCACTGATTGTGTTTATTAATTAGACCGATCTTTTAAAGTGCAGCCTCGTTCGTATGAAAACTTCGTCTAAGCGTAGCGTTTCCCCTGATTGTTTTTTTTTCTCAGGTCATGTGAAAAGACCATGCAGCTGTTACGGGATAATCATGAGACCCTGTTGACGATATTAGAAGTGCTACTGTGCGATCCATTCTATTCGTGGACCACGAAGAAGAAAGCTGCGACTACTAAGGATTCTAATCTGAATTGTAAGTTGCTTGCAATATTCCTCAAGAAATGTACTATATTATTTGTTTTGAACAAAGGATTATAGGAAATGTCTATTTAGAAACAAGTGATTGTGGCGTGACCCCTCTGTGGAACCTTTTCATAATAGGTACTTAAGAACAAAGAAACATTTTAGTATCAAGGTCATAGAGGGGTCGCGATTTATTTGACCGGGCTTGCTGTGTCTGGTTAGGAACTGCCGATTCAAGCTCATTTTTAGGGTTCCGCACCTCGAAAGGAAAAAGCGGAACCCTTATAGGATCACTTTGTTGTCCGTCCGTCCGTCTGTCAAGACCCTTTTTCTCAGGAACGCGTGGGCGCGTGTCCCTTGGAGCTGTGAAAAAATCAAACTTCTAAGCCAACGCAATCAAAAGATACAGCCGTTTATGCCACAAATTTCCGCAAATTTTCGAAACTCGCAAGGGAATCAAAACCTACAGGGTACTTCCCGTGAACTTATATACATGTACACAAATCACGTCTGTCTGTCCGTTAACTCAGAATCTTGAAATTTGGTGCGAAGCAAGATCTCATAGCATAAAGGAAAAATTGACAACATTTCATATTTCTGAGCCTATAATATTAATGGTTCTCTGTATTTTGTTTGAAAAGATGAACATGCTGACAGTTTAATTTTTTCGCTAGGGCTTGTATTTAATTTATAATTAATTTATTAATTTGTGCTTATTCTAAAAGGGCGTAACTCCGATACTATCACAGAATACACACTTATCCCTTTGTCTTTTCTCTATAGAAAAAAAAACTGACGTTAATTTCAAATTGTCAATGTCAGGCCCTATTCTCCAATATTCGATTTTCGAGGTTCGCTTCGTGCTGTTCTGGTCATACAAATAGCTCGGAGGAATAAGACTGGAGACGCCTTGACATGCGTTCCCCCTCAGCCAAAAGTGTAAGCATCCGATGCTTGTACGTTATATAAAACTAGTTGAGCTGTCACCGCCACTCACAATGTCGAGACCGTCGTGGCGAACACAGCTCGTAAAAAATGCCAGCCTGTACCGTTTTCAGCTGCACTAAAAATACAAAAAAATCTAGTTTGCAAAGAGACGGAATCATTTTCCATTTTTGAGTAAAATTTATATAGTTTAAAACATTTTTTAATTCATAATTTTGAGTTTTAATGAGTCCTCAAGCCCACTCGCGTCAGGTAGTTATTACCCACTCCCCGCGAGACTAATTACTCTCTATCTCTTTTCTCGCTGCAGCGCTAGACAGAGATGGATACCTGTTAAATCATGGGTATTTAATACGCACTACCTACGTTACTCTGACGCATAATATAGTGACTTCAAAGTATCGATCAAATATCGATATTGAAGATTTAAAATGCTGGAATTAATCTTGTGGATATTGAAAAAAATAATTAAATATGTATTTTTATAAACATGCTACAGAAGCCTGACTGTGAGATTTTAGTTCAAAATATAAAATGTCGCTAAGCAGGCGTAACCTATCTAATACGAGGTGATTCATGCTAATTCATATAGCAAATATATAGAGGTATATCAATTATTTTGTCGGCGAAATCAGCAACGATACGCATGGGTACTTATTCATAGTATTTATTGAACATGATTTAACATTTTTTGACGTGATAACGTCTTATAGATATAACGTCTAATAGTGATAACGCCGGCCGCACTCGTCAGAGTTTAATTTCATTTTTACCTACCCCCAAAAGCGACCATTTATCGTTATCACGTAAAACTATCGTCCGTAAACCGACTTTATAGACAAATGGTTTTGTTTTGATGGGATTTTTACAGAGGGATAAGTAGTAGATAAAACACACTGGAGTCTTAGTCCCGACTTTAATATTTCTAAGGTAATCGAAGAGCTGCTTACTCGTGACTACGGCTAAGTACTGCATTGTGACTGAGATGTCATGTATCTGTACTTAATACCTTTCCGCTTAGAAATAATTCGCCAATAATTCAATTCCCAACTATTTGATAACGGCAAATCCTTTTTGAATAGTTAAAGACATTAGAAAAAAAAGCATTTGCCTGTTATGAAACATTCGAGAAATTAATCATTTGGATTTTTTATGCGCAGGCTTAAATGACTTTCGTAACACATGTCGTGAATATTGTGTTAGTTGGTAATTTTAATTTTCGTATATACGATTGTTGTTATTTAAGATTGTTCTGTGGAAACACCTTTTATTTATTTGCGTACTGCTTACTAACAGAACAGTTTATCGATATCGATATGCTGGTATCATTCCAATTCCTTAATTACTTACCTGCACAACCGCACGTTATTGTGTTTGGATAGAACGTCAGTATACTATTACGAGCGTGTGCGTGCGAATTTTCAGATAGTGTGTCGATAAAATGTATGTGTGCAATTGTAACAACGCAAATCGTTTTTGCGTATGTGTGCTGGTCCGTATGTAGTAGTAACGTCATTATCGCCTCATCCCCCCACCGACTATGGCAGAAAAATTTGTTTAAAGATTTGACTCAATGCGTACGCGTAGTCTTATTCCTCCGAGACAAATAGTCATTATCTTGAGAGTGAGAGTGAAGGTATGCAACAAACTTCGAAAATAGGATTTCAGAGTTGCCCCCTTGTACTTTGAAGTTGTCAAAAATACAAAATTATGATCGCTTATTTTTTCTCGTGAAAAAAGCAAAGGCGTTTCACCTATCCTGTGGTAGTTTTGGTAAAATTAGGACATATTTTTAATTAATTTTTATTTTTTATAATAAGCGATATTAAAATTATATAAACATATTGCAGTGATCAGGAGGCAAAATGCTTTCGAACCATATATACGTTTTAAGGTGTTATAAAAATGAAATGTTGTCAATTGCGATAACCGTAAATTTTCTACAGGTTTGTACGGAACCCTCGGTGCGCGAATCCGACTCGCACTTGGCCGGTTTTTTACTTTATTACCTGATCGATTGCGTATTTTAAAATTTTCCAGTGCCAGCTCCAACAGGGTCAGTGGCCGACTTAGCCGAGCGGACGCTACTGGCCGTGGGCAGCAAGCTGAGTGGCACGGAGGGCGGCGCCGCGGGCGGCGTGGCTGTCCCCGGGCAAGTTGCACAGCTCATCAGCACCGCTACGGACCCAGCTAATCTCTGCCGCCTGTACCATGGCTGGCAACCCTACTTGTAAACATTTGCCTATTTTGTGTATTCTGATCTGACTGTATGTATAGCGTTCGTGAACGACATTGTTGAAATAAATGATTGTTATAAATGTACTGCCTTGTTATTATTACGTATTTGCCGAGTTACCAAAATAATTAGAGAGGAAGTGGCAAAAAATTGTTAGTTCTCAAAAACACAACGATCTTACTCGTGTAGACGTGACAATGATTAAATAAAATCGCCATTTGCTTCGTCATGTCAAAATACTTGAATATGGAGATTATTTAAAATATTTCGACTCTTTATTGTCGTACTTTGTTCATGAATTAAAACAGATCTACCATGTGGCAGCAGTTTTATACGTATATCTTTGCCTTATTCCTCCGAAGTAACTCTTTATTGTACATAAAGCGCATGAAAATAAAGATTACGATGTGGGTGGATTTTTGACGTTGTAATTTGTGTGCCATACTTTAAAGTATGGCACACAAATTACAACGTCAAGAATCCACCGATAAAACAGATGGACAAAGACGAACTCATCCCTAAAAATGATATCTTCCAGTTAACCTTCGAATGAATTGACAAGATTCTTGGTTTTATATTGGCGCTCCTGCACTATCGGTTTACTTCCACCTATATAACATTCACACACATCACCTCTTCCTCCCTACCACCTAGACGTCACACGTCATTTTATACACTTGAAACTGGTTGTAGTACCTGCAAAGTATAGGAGGTAGGATAGGATGGAGCGCAGGGGGGCAACTCCGAAATCCGATTTTCGAAGTTCGTATCACACCGTCCCTCTCAATCTCAAATTAATAACTATTAGTGAGAGCGGAACGGCACGAAACGAACTTCGAAAATCGGATTTCGGAGTATAAGGCCACTGATTGTTTCATTATCAAGCTTGATAAACGGAAATAGCTGTCATTGTCTTGTCAAACTGACAGTTTAGTAACCATGGTAACAGAATAACAACAATCGCAATCGCAGTGAAAATGCGTATTATGCTTCATTTACAATTACGGGAAAGTGAATTAATGCGATATAAAATTATCATCCAGTCTATGAATTCTGCCTCATGGCTGAATTGCACATATTAGGGCAATTGCAGGGAGTTACAAAATTTCAGACGCCTACTTCCTTGTTTTGCCGATATTCATTTCAATCTGGTATGTATACATTCGTAATCGGTTACCACCTAGATCTAGGCTAGAGCCGTAAAGTGAATAAGTATATCTATAATGCAGTGATGTTTCAGGACCAAATTGGACTCTTATTTCTGGTTCACCAGAGGGCCAAACTGTATCAGGCAAGCCAGATCACAACGACTCTGTTGTATGGGCTCAACCCCTAGATGTTCATTACGTAACAAAGGGTATCCAAGGTAACAAACTGAATAATCAATATTGCAGTCAACATAATACAAATGTTTTCTCTTTGATTTACTGAAGAAAAACAGCCAAATGTTAACTTTGAGGTTTGATATTCGGTCCCCTGTTTCATTGCAATTATTTTCAGTTTAGAAATAAGGGTGCAAATGAAAATTATGCATGGTAAAAACAGTCTATTTACTAACAGAAAATTTTCCCTTACATATTGTCTATGCAGATTCTGAAATAAAAAATAAATTTGTGTTTTTCTACTGTAAAAGGTTTAATTTAAATTGTTTAAAGGCTGGCCTAAACTGATAGTCCAAGTGAGTTGCCTGGACTCTTTCAGTCGGTCCTGGATAGTGGGATACAGCTGCTGCAGCTTGCCAGCTGTCCCGGGACACCACATCATAGAGGTCCCATGCTGGGTCCCGCAAGCTACCAATCTCAGGGACAGAATTAGACAGTATTTTCTTGGTGGATCTCATCAGCTTCTACAAACTGATCTTATTAATTTAGGTGTAGATAGGTAAGATATCATTCTTAACCCTTGCTCATGGAATAATGTAAATATTTGTCTTTAGTGTTGTGTGGAATTATTGTACAAATAAATATCAGGGAACAATTCACACAAATTGACCTAGTCCCAAAGTAAGAGTAAGTGGTAGTACTATGGGATTGGAATATTTCACTTATTTAATACATTTAGATCAACATTGATATATTTAGATGAATATAGCAAGCCCTTTGTCCCCGCTATCCCTATTATCATTATCATTGCCATTAATACACCTTATGAATTGTATCTATATGCTTTATTAGATAAGCAAAATGTAATTTTTTGGATATGGGGATCAGCTAAATATTAGCCTATTATTTCAGGTACAAATTACAGACAGAGTCAAAAGGCAGCTTAGTGTTACATGTAAACATTATATTAAGGAATTTTAGTCAGTTTGGCATAGAATATAAGTAAAAATGAAGATTATTACTTACCTTGGTTTTACATTGGTCTCAATCCTTGTGCAGTTTTGTGTTATGGATTACATCCAAGAGAGGCTCCAAGTTGAAGACAAACCTATTATTTTTAACATAAGCAGCCAAAGGAAGCAGTTCCGTGACATACTAAGAGAATATACCAATAAACCTCATGCACTGTATTATCGTACTCGTTTGAACAGATTAACAGAGACCAAGAATATTACAACTGCTCCAGCAATATACAGTAACAGCTCAATATTGGATCGTTCTACAACTACTACTGAGGCATACAGCACCACCTTTGAAGTGCTTTATGACGAAAGTGGTACAGTAGCAGACACAGATATAACAACAGACTCATTGTACACCACCACGGAGATTGATAATGTTACAGAATTTGTTTTATTTCAAACAAAAAACAAAACACGAGAGGAACCAAATGCTGCTGTACCAAAGAGAACTTCATACAAAAACAATTGCGTTTGCAATTTTTTGGCAAGTATTATTTTGATTGTGCGAAAGAACTTTCACAGGGATTTATTTATCAATAATTTCATGCTTGTCTCCTTTACAGTATAAAGTATGTGATATTAATTGCTGCTGTGATATAGATTGTTCAGAGACGGACATAAAACTGTTTATGAACTGTAATGACAAATTGTATAATGTCAAACAAGATGTCTGCTACCCACAATTCGGTGGTTTAACACATCCAAGTACTTCTATAGACAACTTTCTTTGCATAGCTAAGACAAATTTACCAGAAAAGCGAAACATTAACATAAAAAAGGTATGTTTTTTTTTTAGTATAAAGATAGAAGTAAAATTAAACTCAATGTATTCGTATGTCAACATTTGCACTCCTTTTTTTTATTTCAGTATGATCCGGAATTCGTTACTAGAACTAAGGAAATAACTTTAAAATGGCAGAAAAAAGCACAACCGAAAAAGGATAAAATATTTATGAAAAAACCATACAGTTATGGAGATCCACTGTGGCTTCTAAGGAATAATTCTATTATTTATCTGGGTTGATATGCTAATGATCTAAAATTGTGTCATATTTTCTGTTGATTGTGATATTACTAAATAGTATCAATTGATTTTTTTTTTTTTGTAGAAACAACATCTCCAGTGGTAAACAACTACTGCAATGGTAGAAAACACATACAATTCTTAAAAGAAGAAAATATAGTTTGTACCGTCAAATTAACGCATCTAGAAATGATACAAATTCTGAACACCATTGAAGAAACATGCATTGTCAGCGTCATAGACCAAAGTTATAATGCCACCGTTTTGGTATGACCATATTTATACACCTGTTTCTTTATTATGAATTATGAACTGTGCTGCACGTAAGTAACAATAATGTAAAAACATACTTTTTTACAGGATTGCTCTACTCTTCATTGTACAAATTGGACTGTCATTGTTTGCGAAGATGCATCTTGTAAGTCTTATAACAAATCTACGCATGAGCCGTTCTGCACGGACAGTAAATGCACTTTCATTGCACTAAAGATGGACTACATATTTTACTACCACAATTTCAAGATTGTAAACGCCACAATTAAATTGTATGCACAAAATGTGTCTATGATGTTACCGTTTATGACGCAAGAGATAAGTGTAAAATTCTATTTAGCCAATGAATCTATTGATCATGTCATTCAATTTAGTGGGACTCCAGGGTACGTCCGTGGCTTGCCTATTATAGCTTCATTTGTTGAAGTGAATCATACCAAAGAATTTTTCAAAAGTAACCCTTTGGTTAAGCATTTAGCACTACCAGCTAATGAAGATGGAAATTGTGTAATATCACCTTTTAAGGAAAATGCTTTGGAATTTGGACTGAATACGAGAACAAAATGCAGACTTTATTTTGAACACAACATTATTTCAAGCAATGGCACTAATGTGTGTAAATTAATTTATAAATATATTTATGAATATTTAAGACTTAACAATACAATATTCGTTTCACCTACTGGAAATCCACATGACAAAAATGATGAAGATTGGCTACCCGTTCACATTAGAAACATAGATAAAGAAGTAATTTATGGTGAATTATTGGATGGAACATCAGGTTTAATATGTTATAATATTGCAACAAAAATATTTTTGGTTTTTACTTATGCAGACAAAAGTAACATTGATACCCAAATAGAAAATGTGATTCTTAGCGCTGACTTCGAAATTATAACACAGAATGTTACCTTCAACATGGATGATCTTTCAACAGTGTTAACTATTGACGCAGCATTCATTGATGTTACCAAACCGCCAGTGTATGAATTTGCTGGAAGTCCAGATCTAAATATTCATTTGCCTAGAGATTTCTTTTTTCCGTTTTCTAACAGAGCTTCGGTGAACATAAGCAATTCGACGTTTTTGACATTGTGTATATATGTGTTGTATAGTGTGTCAAAATAAAATACCTTGAAATAAGAACTAATAAATTTTATTTTGAAATAATTTAATTACTTTCGTTACTTCTTTCACTTTTAACTTTGCACCCGCCATTCAAGGAATAAACGATCTTGATTTGTGATGTCCTGAAAATAAAACCCAGTTGAGGCTCGACTTCAAGGCGTATACCTTACAGCCTTCCAAGAATGAAGTGGAGAAAATGAAACCAAGCAAAGCCAATTCATACCAACTGTTAAAAATATGTTGCGATTACTGCTTGCATTAAAGAAAAATAATATATTATTAAATCTTAAAACTACACATTTTAGTGGTATTTTAATGATTTCATTTGGTGATTCGTTGCGTGTTAAAAATGTCAATAAAACAGAATGTACAAAAGAGAATTTTAATATATTTGTTTCTGGAAATTATGAGGAACACTATCATAATACATTTCGAAAGGATCCAACTAAAGCTACACTTGGTATTTACAATATTTTTACATTGATTAAAATCTCAATGTGTTATGATGAATAACTCTAGACATATTTCCATTCGTAATAACAAAATACTATTTAAATAAACTAAAGCGGACTTACACAGGAATCTATGCGTCATACGTGTTTATGATATAACAGTTAATATAGTATGATCCTGTTTAACTTTATTACCTATCTCAGTTCTTGACCGCGATTCGACCAGCGCCGAATTCTGAATCGAGATGCAATTATGAATTATAACATTATCGTTAAGGTTGGTTCAGGCAACCATATTAAACTAACTTGCGAAGGAGAGCCAGGTGCAGAAGGGACGGCTAATAGAGCCAGGACATTTTTCAACGTGTTTTCATGCCAGCAACATTGAAAGTCCTACTATTTTAACATACCATTGTGAATTGAACAGAGAGACACAGAAATTCAAAGAATCGAAACGAAATATTTTAGATGTTCAAGTAAAATTGAAGCTGCTCCAAGCTTAGATAACCTCACAAAATACATTCATAGAAAATAAAACGACTGCAGTCGACTCCAGGAGAAAGGTAAGGCGAACAACATTAGTACAGATTAGAGTAGGTAGACAACAATTTTGCCATTAATAAAATCCGCAAAAAATATTATACACGATCTGAATAGTCGTTCGTACTAGGTACAAGAAATTGTGTAATATTAATAAGTCAACATAGAATAGAGCCAAGCAAGCGCCGAATGTGGCAGAACAACTGATGACAGTTCAAAGCTTTTAAGGAACTCTCAACAAACTACAAGTCCCATTTAGCAAGGTCGTCACAACAAGATAACTTCGAGATAGTGGTAATGGCAAAATAGTTGTCATACGAGGGGCGGCCTGCCGCGTGACGAGCGGAGCGCCCGCGCCAGGCGCCAGCAACGTCGAAGGTACAAAGCGGTGCCAGATCGCTCGCTCGCGCCATCCACGCGGTAATCACAGTAATCCGACTGCCATACGAATATTCGCACGTTCGAACCGGATTCGTGTAACGATGCGACGCGGTCGGATTCATTTGCACAATATTAATCCACGGCTTAAAACAACGGCTGTCGTACACAGTCTCGGTGAACCCGACGTCAGAGTATCCATTTAGAACGGGTTTGTAGCGGCCGGATTAGTGTAACCACGCTGGAGTAGAGCCGCCAGTGGCAGTGGGGAGGTACCTATGCGACGTAGGTGTAGACTTTGCGGTCGTCGGGCGTGCGCGCCAGGTACTCGCGCTCGATCAGCCCCTCGATGCGCTTCTTGATGACGACGGGCGACGGCAGGAAGCGCGCGCGCAGCTGCTCCGTCACCTCCGCCACCAGCAGCGTGTGCTACAAACGGACAACTCACATCATTGCTTTATACAAATACAACACACTTATTACAACATATTTGGTCATTTATAATTTGTTGAAATATTTGTATGTGTTTGTCCTGAAAGACTGATCATCAATATACAGCCGAAATTACTAAGCCTAGAAAACTGAAATCTGGAGGTTCCTTTGCAGCGTAAAGGCGTATTAAGATTTGAGGAATTCTCACGGGATATAAATTTTGCAAAAAGAATAAAAATAAGGAATGATTATCGAAACGGAATGACGATGAAAGTAAATTTTTAAAAGTAAGTAAAGTCTTAAGTCTTTTTAAAGTGTTTCCCAGTCGACGCTTAGCGAAACCTGTATCTGAGCAGGTTAAAGGGTCTGGCCGGAAGGTAATAGTAAAATCGCCCCTGGCTGTATTTGAAATATTGTTATGCACGATTGTTTGTTTTATTATAAGATATAATTTTACTGAATATTAAGACTTAAATGCTTACGGTTAGCGAAAAAATAAAAAAAATAAAAATTCAGTTTTTATTTTTTTTTAGCCAAACTACGTTACCGATTAACTTGCCCTTTGGATATTTTGTACATATATTTAAGATACATTTATGAAAAAAAAAAAAAAGTTCTAGCGTTTTTCAAAGTACACAATTTTGGCTGTTTTAGTTTTTCTTTTTTTTTTTTTTTTACTTGCAAGTTAGCGACACCTACCATATTTTGATATAATATGCGCAATTTTATATTCTATTACATATATTTTTTTCAAAATTATTCATTTGGATCAACAAAGTGAAAAAAAATGTTTTGTTTAAAAGGGTGGAAAAAAGTTCTTCCATATTGTTCAATCGTTCAAACATTCGTTCATAGTGTTAGTAACAATTATCTTATTAGCCATGTTAGTAACATGAAATAAAAACAGAAAATACGGATAAATCAGAAAAAAAAAATGATTTAAATACATTATTTAAAAAAATATATTTTGTAGTTGCAATTTTTTACTTATTTTGAAAAATCAAAAATAATTCATAACAATAATAATTATAATATAGCCCCTTTTATTTCGGATTCACTACAATTTCAGTAGACCCGGTATTTTTTTTTCAACCCCCTAAGCTAAAAAAAATATAAAAATTGGAGTTTATTCCAAAAAAATTTTTTTTAATATTTTCTATCTATAGCAATGATTACAGTATTTACAGTTAATACTACCATTCCTATACAAAAAAAAATTAATACAATTTTTTTTTTAATTTTTTTTTTAGCTTCTATAGCTATGGTTATATAACCCAGTGGATTATTGTTAGGGGGTGTCTTATACACCCTGTATATACTGTATTCTTACAAAAAATAATTTGAATTTTAGAAAAAAAAAAATTGCAACTACAAAACAAAATCCGATTGCTTGCATGACTCTCCTTAGCGTCCAAAGTCCGAGGTCGGCTCAATAGGAGCATCCTTTGGCAGCTAAGTAAAACTACCCTTTTGCTGAGCTGCCCGTCTGGCAGCTCGCCCTCTCTCCGGTAAGCTGTAAAAGCCGTCTGAGGCTAACGGCAGTCCATTCGAAAAAAAAAAATACAAAATATATTTTTTTAAATAATCTATTTAAATCTTTTTTTTTTCTTATTTATCCATATTTTCTGTTTTTATTTCATGTTACTAACATAGCAAATAAGATAATTGTTACTAACACTATGAACGAATGTTTGAACGATTGAACAATATGGAAGAACTTTTTTCCACCCTTTTAAACAAAAAATTTATTTTCACTTTGTTGATCCAAATAAATAATTTTGAAAAAAATATATGTAATAGAATATAAAATTGCGCATATTATATCAAAATATGGTAGGTGTCGCTAACTTGCAAGTAAAAAAAAAAACAAAAAGAAATACTAAAACAGCCAAAATTGTGTACTTTGAAAAACGCTAGAACTTTTATTTTTTTTCCATAAATGTATCTTAAATATATGTACAAAATATCCAAAGGGCAAGTTAATCGGTAACGTAGTTTGGCTAAAAAAAAATAAAAATTCAGTTTTTATTTTTTTTTAGCCAAACTACGTTACCGATTAACTTGCCCTTTGGATATTTTGTACATATATTTAAGATACATTTATGGAAAAAAAATAAAAGTTCTAGCGTTTTTCAAAGTACACAAATAAAAATTCAGTTTTTATTTTTTTTTAGCCAAACTACGTTACCGATTAACTTGCCCTTTGGATATTTTGTACATATATTTAAGATACATTTATGGAAAAAAAATAAAAGTTCTAGCGTTTTTCAAAGTACACAATTTTGGCTGTTTTAGTATTTCTTTTTGTTTTTTTTTTTACTTGCAAGTTAGCGACACCTACCATATTTTGATATAATATGCGCAATTTTATATTCTATTACATATATTTTTTTCAAAATTATTTATTTGGATCAACAAAGTGAAAATAATTTTTTTGTTTAAAAGGGTGGAAAAAAGTTCTTCCATATTGTTCAATCGTTCAAACATTCGTTCATAGTGTTAGTAACAATTATCTAAACCCCAAATCATTTATTCAGCAACAATATACAATATACAATATACAATCAACAGTTTCAAATCTATTACAAATAAAAATACAAAAAAAAAAAAACACATCCGCACTAAGCTTCATCAAAATAAACAAGTATTATCTGCCACAAGCTTCGTCGTAATTTCCCAAAGTGAAATCCGCAACAAGCTTCGTCATACCAATTTAACAACTACACCCCGGAATGATGAGAACCCGGTCCAAACGTGCCAAAAATGCTAGCGGCATTGCCCCGCTGGATGGCCAGCGATATTTGTTGGACAAGGTACCCACCCGACCGTGGGTCGCCTCCCCTGTCTCTCAACCTACGTCCCAAGTCCTTAACAAATTGCTTAGCCTCAGCACACCAAGGCCCAGCCGTTTCTACTGCAACGGGTACGAAGTCGTACGCAGACTTTAGGTTTGAGTACTTGGCGTGCTTCAGCTTCGCAGCATTTCCCGCCCCTCCACCCGCACACCGCACTGTGTGACCAATATGACACTGTGCGAAGGTGCTAACACACGTCGCATCCCACAACAAACTGCGACCCTTAGCCCACGGGACAAGCGTAAGCCCATCAGGCCTTTTCCCGTCCGTACGGCTTAACCCCCGAGGCTCCAAAATACACGGCACATTGGCCGACACCATAGCCCGCCGAATAATCTCATTGATGGCATAATGCCGAGAAAATCTCCCCGCACACCGTGAGCAACTTAAGCCGTGATGCCCATCTGCCTCCACCATCACACCACAAATACAACGATGAGGCTCACACACCTTACAACCCAGCCGCAAAGCCACACCAACCCTAAGGGAGTCGCCATCCAGCAAAGTTCCAAGATGCGGCGAAGGCAGAGCGTGCAACCAAGCTCCAGACTCCGATGCCACCACCGCCCTCAAGCGAGCCACATCCCCTCCAGAAGCACTAGCCAGCAAAACCTCATAACTCCGTTTGCTCAAAACATCATCCCACGACCTCTGCGAAACCAGACTCTCCGGATGCTGGCCTCCTGGACAACGAACGGACCACTCCTCCAGTGCCTCCCGCACAAATGGAACGTGAACGTTGTCACCATTCAAAGATAACAAGCGAGCGACAAGATCCACTGAACCATGAGAAGAGGCAAGGAAGGCTACAAGTCCGACCTCATGCATACGACGAATCCCCAACCCTCCATGACGAATAGGGAGAACAGCTTGACGCCCCTGACTTTCATCAAGACTCACATTCAAAATGCTCTCCAAGCCCTTCACAAGGGTATCGTCGTAACACGCTACCTCCCGCCCAAACATCCACGTTGGCACCGTTCTCAACATGTAGGTAACACGAGGCATCGAGAAACAGCTACGCAACAAAACCAATGCCACATGAGCCGAAAGCTGTTTCAAATGCTCCAGGGTCAATCCCAGCGCCAAAGTCTTTTCCTGTATAGCACGACTAACACCCTCAAGGAATAGTGGCGCTCCAAGGAGAGCAAAAGATTGCCTATCCATAATCCTGAGACCTGGCAACAAAGATTCAAAATCAGGCACGGAGGACATCGCTTCAAAGCCACAAGGATAAAGCTCACATTTCCCGGCATTTACTTCCAACCCTAAGGACCTCAAAGCAGGTATCAACCTAGCTAAGTCATCAAGAACCGTATTTGGATCACCCCCTATTGTCCCATCATCCAAATACCAAATATTCAACCCAGACTCCAACGATGCCACCGCCCTCTGAATTGCCAAGCAAAAGACCAATGGGCCCAAAGGATCCCCTTGCTGGGCACCCACCTGTGACGGAATCAAATGGGCATTATAAAAAAGGTTGCTTGGGGCCGAATAACATTGAAAGAGGAAAGGATATAAAGTAGGAACGTGTTCCTTGACCTCTCCCAAAATGATATCCCTCTCAACACTATTAAAAGCGTTTTTAATGTCCATCTTTAAAATTACTGAATTGGTGCCCTCATGCGTCATTGCAAAATGCCTCGTCGCATGAATTGCTGACTCACAGCCCATGGGAGTCCCAAACCCAATCTGGCACGGTTGAAGATAAGACGCCATTTCATCCCTGACAGAACGGCAGCCAAGCCTCGCTACAAGACGGCGCAATACACTCCCCACGGCTATAGGCCTAATGCCCCCATCCCTCTTCGACAAAGCACACAAGGAAGCCCCGTAAAGGTAGGGACAGACACGCGGATTAAGCAACCCCCTCAGCAAAAAATTGCACAACTTTGTTATGGACTCAAGCAACTTTGGCCCGTTATCTCCAGCACTCGGTGAAGTCAGTTCTTTCAAATGCTGCGGACGAAGACCATCCAATCCTGAAGCAGACCCATTATAGAAGGAATTGATCACCCCCCCCACATCGGAAACCGAAACCGTCAGAAATGGACTCGCCAAATCAGGTTCCGGTGGGTAAGCAAGCTCCCTAGAAGGAGAAGGATGTTTCTCCTCCAACCCACGCACAGTGCCATCATCAGCCTGGGCAAGGGTAGCCTCAGACACCAAGAACACACAATTATCTTATTTGCTATGTTAGTAACATGAAATAAAAACAGAAAATATGGATAAATAAGAAAAAAAAAGATTTAAATAGATTATTTAAAAAAATATATTTTGTATTTTTTTTTTTTTCGAATGGACTGCCGTTAGCCTCAGACGGCTTTTACAGCTTACCGGAGAGAGGGCGAGCTGCCAGACGGGCAGCTCAGCAAAAGGGTAGTTTTACTTAGCTGCCAAAGGATGCTCCTATTGAGCCGACCTCGGACTTTGGACGCTAAGGAGAGTCATGCAAGCAATCGGATTTTGTTTTGTAGTTGCAATTTTTTTTTTTCAAAAATTCAAATTATTTTTTGTAAGAATACAGTATATACAGGGTGTATAAGACACCCCCTAACAATAATCCACTGGGTTATATAACCATAGCTATAGAAGCTAAAAAAAAAATTAAAAAAAAAATTGTAGTAATTTTTTTTTGTATAGGAATGGTAGTATTAACTGTAAATACTGTAATCATTGCTATAGATAGAAAATATTAAAAAAAATTTTTTTGGAATAAACTCCAATTTTTATATTTTTTTTAGCTTAGGGGGTTGAAAAAAAAATACCGGGTCTACTGAAATTGTAGTGAATCCGAAATAAAAGGGGCTATATTATAATTATTATTGTTATGAATTATTTTTGATTTTTCAAAATAAGTAAAAAATTGCAACTAAAAAATATATTTTTTTAAATAATGTATTTAAATCATTTTTTTTTCTGATTTATCCGTATTTTCTGTTTTTATTTCATGTTACTAACATGGCTAATAAGATAATTGTTACTAACACTATGAACGAATGTTTGAACGATTGAACAATATGGAAGAACTTTTTTCCACCCTTTTAAACAAAACATTTTTTTTCACTTTGTTGATCCAAATGAATAATTTTGAAAAAAATATATGTAATAGAATATAAAATTGCGCATATTATATCAAAATATGGTAGGTGTCGCTAACTTGCAAGTAAAAAAAAAAAAAAAAAAAAAACTAAAACAGCCAAAATTATGTACTTTGAAAAACGCTAGAACTTTTTTTTTTTTTTCATAAATGTATCTTAAATATATGTACAAAATATCCAAAGGGCAAGTTAATCGGTAACGTAGTTTGGCAAAAAAAAAATAAAAACTGAATTTTTATTTTTTTTATTTTTTCGCTAACCGTAAGCATTTAAGTCTTAATATTCAGTAAAATTATATCTTATAATAAAACAAACAAACGTGCATAACAATATTTCAAATACAGCCAGGGGCGATTTTACTATTACCTTCCGGCCAGACCCTTTGTTTACGGATTTTTATATAAATATAAATAGTTAGTAGTAGTACAATTCTGTCATTCTTAAGTTAAAAACATTTTTGTGGTAGATATTGTTTTTTAGACCTTTGGAGCTATTTTCAAATGGTCCAAGCTTATAAAATAAAGATTAAAAAATCTTAAAAGTATCCACATACAGGTTGTATATCAGACACCCCCTAACAATAATCCACTGGGATATATAACCATAGATATAGAAGCTTAAAAAAGTATATTAAAAATTGGAGTATTTTTTTTTACATTTTCTATAGGAATGATTACAGTTAATACTACCATTCCTATAGAACATATAAAAAGTTTTTTTGCTCCAATTTTTTTTTTAATAAACCACTGGGGTATATAACCATAGATATAAAAGCTAAAAAAATATATTAAAAATTGGAGTATTTTTTTTTACATTTTCTATAGGAATGATTACTGTTAATACTACCATTCCTATAGAACATATAAAAAGTTTTTTTACTCCAATTTTTTTAAAATATTTTTTTAGCTTCTATAGCTATGGTTATATACCCCAGTGGATTATTGTTAGGTGGTGTCTGATATACCCTGTATAAGCAGTATTGCAAAAAGCAAGCACATTAAGAAAATGTCTACGTTCGTTTTATTTCAATACCGCAGCACGCAGCGGCCATACACCTGCGCGTCAGCGAAAAAACCAAGAGTTGGTTGGCACTATTTTGCCTAAGTCCCTACTTGTCCGTATTCCTACAGCTAGCACTCACCGCCATCTTCTTGCGAGCCTTCATGATGCGCACTATAGCAGCTTCTATCTCGTGCTTGCGGTCCTCGTCCACCTTGTTGCGTGTCTCGAGCCGCTCCGGCTCTGATTCGCCCTTGGCTGCCACCGTTTGAATCTTCACTCTGAAATTTAACATTATACTATCGACCTGGCCTTTCACGTAAGCGCCGTCCCTTCACATTTTATGAATCGTATATAACGATATAAACACGTCTATCCCCCTTATTCATAAACGTTCTATAGGCTTCTGCTAACTTAGCAATAGTTTGTCCTTATCTGTCACATTGACATTTACTTTTCACAGATAAGGATAAACGATTGTTAAGTTAGTAGAAGCCTATATAGCGTTTATGAATAAGGGGGTATGTGTGTGCAACTCGAACGAGTCCTTAGTTGCTGTCGGAATCTCACGCACACTAAGGGCCTGTTTCACAAACACTGACGCGTTGTGTGGTGATAGGATTAATTAAGTTTGTGGGATTTGTTTGCGTTTCGTGTGGCAGTAGTGGTGGGAGGGCTTGCATGCAAAACGTATATATTTCGCACAGGCTTGGTTATCTTGCACGTAAGTAGCGGAGTAGCAAGGTAAATATTGTGTTCATTGAAATGGACCTCCGCAAAGTAACGCCTGATTCAATAAAATATTTAATATTATAAATGCGAAAGTTTGGATGGATGGATGTTTGTTTGTTTGTTACTCAATCACGCCAGAACGGCCCAACGAATCTGGATGAAATTCGGCATATAGATAGAGAAAAGTCTGGAATAGCACATAGGCTACTTTTTATCCCAGAAAATTGCATAGTTCCCGCGGGATAGCGATAAACACGTCAAAGGTCGTAGCTGCGTAGAGTTGCAACGTAAATAATTTTTGCAGAATATAACTACAAACAACGTTCTTCAACTTAATTGACAACATTTTATTTTTATAACACCTGAAAATGTATATATTGTTCGAAAGCATTTTGCCTCCTGATCACTGCAATATGTTTATATAATTTTAATATTGCTTATTATAGAAAATATAAATTAATCAAAAACATGTCTTAATTTTACCAATTCTACCACAGGATAGGTGAAATGCCTTTGCCTTTTTCACGAGAAAAAATAAACGACCATAATTTTGTATTTGACAACTTCAAAGTACAAGGGGGCAATTCTGAAATTCTATTTTTGAAGTTGCATACCTTCTCTCTATAAGTATAAGCAGAACAGCACGAAGCGAACCTCGAAAATCGAATATCGGAGAATAAGGCCTGACATTGACAATTTGAAATTGACGTCAGTTTTTTTTCTATAGAGAAAAGACAAAAGGATAAGTGTCTATTCTGTGGTAGTATCAGAGTTTCGCCCTTTTAGAATAAGCAAAAATTAATAAAATAATTATAAAAACCCTAGCGAAAAAATTAAACTGTCAGCATGTTCATCTTTTCAAACAAAATACAGAGAACCATTAAAATTATAGGCTCAGAAATATGAAATGTTGTCAATTCTACGCGGACGAAGTCGCGAGCAGAAGCTAGTAGCATACGGTGTGGCGTACCTGTGCAGTTTGGAGGTGAAGGCGTCGTTGACGTAGAAGTGGTGCGCGGGCTCGATGTCCTTGGTCTTGGGCTGCTTGATGAGCACGCGCTGCGTGGGCTTGCCCATCGCCAGCGACTGCAGCGCTCGCACCAGATCCTTCTCCGGTATATCCGTCTCGTTCAAGATTTCCTGCCGCAACAAGCCGATTACAATTGAACCAACGCAGACGATACCAAACGTCAGGCCTTATACTCCGAAATTCGATTTTCGAAGTTCGTTTCGTACAGTTCCGCTCTCACTAATAGTTATTAATTTGAGAGTGAGAGGGACGGTGTGATACGAATTTCGAATATCGAATTTTGGAGTAGCCCTCCCCAGTTATCTGCATAATTTTCGAATGGTATTATTAGTGTGGACTATGAAGTATTCGAGACGTAATGGTTTGGCCGCGAACAGCAAATGTCACTTTCGAAGCAGCAAGCAATTATATGAAAGGTAAGGGTAAGGGGATAAAGTACCAACATTCGTGAAAATATTGAATTAACATTTCTATGGTCACACAAAAATTCACAGACAATCGTGATAAGTGAAGTCGGTTAAAAATAACATTCATCGATTATTTGGTATGGCAACAATTTCGCATACAAATATTCAGTTTCACTTGCATCAGTTTTGTACAGTTTAATCGGTGAGCGCATAGATATAGCATATACTAACTACCGTTAGATTAGATCGGCGCTGAAATGTCTAAAACGAGACCAGAAAGCTCGATAGCGTGTCAAAATAAAGTAAACTTTACTTTTTTATTTTACGAGTGCTAGTGGGGCCTGAGCCACAACTGCGTAAGAAAACTGGTCTCTTCTATCTATCTCGATCTGTACGTTTAGCAACTCGTCACTTTCCAGAACGAACAGCAAGAAAAAGATGGGTAGTCAATCTCGCGCGCATTTGTGCTAGCCATGCTGACATACTTATACTTACTCCCTTATTCATAAACGTTCAGTAGGCTTCTGCTAATTTGGCAATCGATGGCCCTTATCTGTCACTATGACATTTACCATTCACAGATAAGGACAGAAGCCTATAGAGCGTTTATGAATAAGGGGGATAGTGGTTAGATATGGGGGGGGGGGGGGGTTCTCGTGGGCGCGCGTGTCACTAACCTCATAGGTGAGCCGCTCCCTCTTGTTGAAGAGCAGCAGCACGCACATCTGGAAGGTGGAGACCTGTATGATGTGTTTGCGCGGCGCGGGCGCGGGCGCGGCGGGCGGGGAGCGCGGGGGGGACGCCGAGCCCGCCGCGCGGAACGTCGCGTGCAGGTCCACGTTGCCCAGCTGCGGCTGCAGCGACAGCTGCCGCCCAGAGTGCTTCGCCAGGTAGAAGCTGCAACACGAACACACAAGTGAGCAGGGTACTCATTGCGACTAGCGTTGAAAATTTCCGGAAAAAATCTCGTTTCTTTCCAAACGGCTTGTTATTTTCAGATTTTTACGGAAAAATAACCGTGAAATTTTCAATTTTTCCGAAACCAAATCGAAAAAAAGGTTTTTAAACAGGTTTCAATCGGTTATGTTTCTTAATACTGGTGAATAAGTGAATGGTTATAGATTTACTTTGCCATTGAAATCGGTGTCAGTTCAGTTCAGTTGTCACAATTTTGTCATTACGCTTTGTG
The DNA here is from genome assembly GCA_963854515.1 of Pandemis heparana. Taxonomy (NCBI): domain Eukaryota; kingdom Metazoa; phylum Arthropoda; class Insecta; order Lepidoptera; family Tortricidae; genus Pandemis; species Pandemis heparana. Next base: position 9,907,998 of record OY978008.1, on the reverse strand, counting down.
GTTTTTTTCATAAAAAATCCGAAAAAAACGATTATTTTATAAATTCCCGAAAAAATCATTTGATTTTTTTCGAAATTTTCAACGCTAATTGCGACTCGTACACGTGCCGGCACGTTAGTCTAGCGTTGACCTTGAATGCGCAGAAGTATAAAATAAGGTATCCTTGGGGTGAAAGCGGCGCGCGAGGCGGGTGCGTAAGCGCCGATTGGCTCCCCAGTCGCTCCCCGCTTCCCGCACCGATACGACGCACCGCTAACCTAACAAAAACTTAGGTATCGCTTTGTATAACAGTAGGCTGACCTGCGGAACACGTCGAAGGCGTTTCTCGGCGGCGTGGGGATATTGCACTTGGGCGTCGCGCTCTGCGTCGGCCAGAAGCCAGTCGTCAGCACGCGCACAGACAGGTCCACGCCGTGCAGGTTCGTCTGACAAACACAACATTTACATTATGGCATCGTGTCTTTCTTATTGCTGGAAAGCGTAAAAATAAAAACTAGTCGAGTAACTCGGCCGTGTAAACAGGGCAACTATGCAGTGCGCTCCTGGGCAGATCGTATCTCTCAGTCTTTCCGACTATTTCACGCTAAGATTCGATGGATTGTAGCCAGTTAGCGCCGAGATAAAGAACTCTGCCCACTATCAGAAACTATTACGTTATGCCTGGGCCCTATTTTATAAAGCTACTAAGTTACAATTTACAAGCGGAAGTCTCTTTCTCACCCTATGTGTTAGATAGAGACTTCCGCTTGTAAATTGTTACTTGTATCTTTATAAAATAGGGCCTTGGTGGATAACAGAAACCCCTATACCCTCGCAATATTATTGGTCTTTCTCTGTACGGGTAAACGCATGAGCTACACAATATTAATGTATACATACCCCAGCAGACAGCACGTGCTCTTTAAACTCTTCCATGATGGTGTTGGACACGGTCATGTCTTTGAACATGCCCTCTAGCTTCGACGTGAACTGACACCCACATTCAGTCTGAAACACAACACCCATTGCTGAAAACCGTTCATAACAAAACTGTTCTGTTCACCTGTATACGATACGGGTGCTTAGGGTCCTCCAGCCTTATTCATAAAAAGTTAGAGGCACGCTATAAGCTCGCTATAGGACCGATGCAAAAAAACATGATTCATAAACGTCAATTAGCGCTAATCAGTCCTTCAAGGGTCTGTTAAGTCTTCCGAAAGTTAGTGGACCGTAGACCCTCCTCTATCTCCTTTATCTGCTAACTCACAAAATGGCCGCCACAAATATGAACAGCTGATTTTGGAAAGAGCAAAACCATACGCAAGACAGTTGTTTTGTTTTAAGTTTGTATCCCCTTCGAGAAAGGTAAAGGAAACTAGATCCACACTGCCTCATCTGTCGTGTTAATTCGCTGGTTTCCCGCTAATTCGCTGCCACTGCTGCCAATTTTTTTTTTAATGAGGAAGCAAACTAAAAGCTTGAGGCAGATGTCGCCCCAAGCGACTGTACCTTGTTTACGTTTCGTGTCAAATGTCTGGTTGCGATTTTATGAGTTATTTCTGCAATTTAACTGGCAAAATGTACTCTTTTATGACTGTGCGTGAACTTCAAGCTGAGCTTTGGAGGAGACATGCATCGATGGCTGGTAAAAAGGCTGATTTGATAAAAAAGTAGCCACTTCAAATATTTAAAGGTTATGTTCCGTATTTCTATTTTAATTTGAATTCTGGAGGCTTATGTGCAGTTCTTTCTTTTAGGTTAGAGGCGTATGATCGGAACCAAAACTTTGGTGCTGAATTAGATGTCCAAAAAGACCTTTTATATAATTGTCCACACTCGGATTCTTTGAAAGACGTGAACGCCGATTCACCTATTCCAAACATCAGCAAAGAAGAAATACAACAATCGTCTTTGAAATGCAGTGAACACAAACGTGCTGTATCACTTGCTTAAGACTTGCTAGAAAGTTTTTAATACGTAAAGCATTTTCCCATTGTTTTCTGCGCTTTGGGTCATTAGGAAATAGATGAACTCCCCTGTTTTTACAGTTTAGCGCGTTACATTGAGGCATCTTTGAATAAAATGCAAAAGTTTAAAACTATTCATAAAAAATGTACTGGATTTGACAGTTCTTATGTCATAACAAGGTACAGTCGCTTATGCGCCATCTGACGGGATAAAATGTCAGTTTTCCTCCCAATTCACTAAAAAGCCATTTATGGTCTATGATTTGTCAAGGTGACAACATAACGCGTCTAATCCATCCATCAGCTGCTCATTAGCTAACAGACTGCTAGCAAGCGTTTATGAATCATACTTTTTAACAACTGTCAAATAAGCTTAATCAGTCTGTTAACTAATCGACTGATCAAACCTCAATTAAGGATTTTTTATGAATAAGGCTGCTCATCTATAGAATTGTTCGCTTTGGAATGCCAGAAATTTTATAAAGACCTAACATCTATAAACCAACCGCTTAACTGAGTCTCCGCCCGCGCGGGCACAGGAGCGCAGGGTAGGACGACAAAGGGAACCGAGAGCGGTGCGGGGGGTAGTGCGCCTTCCTCCCGCACCTCTCTCGGTCACCTACCCCGCGCCCCTGTGCCGCGCGGGCGAGGACTCAGTCAAGGGGTCAGTCTATAGTTCAGGTCGCGACACACATGCCCGATAACATTAACTGAGCAAGCGAGGGAGGTTCCAGTTTGTTGTACTATGTTCGTGTCGCGTGCGGCAAGCCCTCGAGCAATGGGTTGCGCGCTAATATTACGTATCAGCCGCATGATTCCATGTTTTTGGCGCGAGTTGGAGACAATATCTTGATGGAAATAAGAGACATAAGTTATAATTTCCTAAATAGGTACAATTCAAGCTACAGGGGCCTTACCATGACGTCCTAATTCCGACGCAGTTCAAGTTTTAGCTGTCACTTTTAGTATGAATCTGACAGCGAGCGGACCTAAACTGAAACGCATTAAGACGTCATGGTACGGCCCCAGAACTAACATTACAATATAATTAACCTGGATTCAAGAAAGACGATATACAAATCGGACTACGAGTCGCGAATACAAGTGACTGGCTATTAGTGAATCTTATGCTGTGTCAAAGACACGAGCGGTCAGTCTAATGCTAATGTGTTCGCGACTGTACGGACTACGGACACAGCTTAAAGTCTCAAGTCTGCAAAATTCTTTACTTTATCAATTCGTTACTAGATTTATAGCGAAATTTCGAAATGAAATAGAGGAGCGCAAAGAATTCGACATTCTTAGACTTTAAGCGAATTTCCCTCTAATAGACTACAAGAAAGACGTGGGACACTTACAAATGTCCATGGGAAAGGTAAAGAATTTTGCAGATATGTGGATGGGACGGGGCGAGGCGGGGCGGGGAGGGCTCTAGGCACTGATCGTGTTGTCTATCTGTGACACGTCACCAATTATACAGTGGAAGTCTCGCGGCTCCACGTCCTTAAGCATGCCTTCCGTCTGGTAAGGAGCAAGAGTAAAACGTTTCTAGATTGTTCCATCAGCACAGTCGGGATATAACCACTATACAAAGTTTGCCACTTTAAACATGAAACTACCGTGAGACTCAATCATAATTACAAAAAGGGATAACTCGCGTATAAAGCCGAATAATGGTCGACATTTTTCGGACTAATCCGTAGTCCTTCTTCACGGAGCGCTCGCCCCGGCGGCAGCGAAACGAACACTACTCGACGCAGCTGGCAGCGGCGCACAACTACCCTCGTTTTCATCGTCATTTTTATTATTGTCAAAAGTAGGGCAGCACACAACGCTGATCACTGAACATATGTCGAGCATTATTCGGCTTTTATAAGTGAGTGTTATTCATCTTTGTAATTACAATACAGGCTGTTTTTTTTCTAGTAATTAATGAAATAACATTCGTCACTGTCAGAAACATCGTGCTAACAATTCATATTCGATTTTGTCAAACTAAGCGCCGCGTGACATGCGAGATGGACTGGTTGAGCCAGTCATCTCAACTGATAAAAAAATACGTCAGATCGCTTTTATGACATTCCAGTAGGAGTTATCCATTTAAATACGTGTCAGTATATCCGAGTTATACTGTGTTTAGCTGGCCTAGGAGCACCAACTCAGCCTATACAATTATGGGGTCGCTACCCGTGGTCCCACTGTTATCTCCCACTGTCATAAAAAATGACGAATTACACTTCACCATAACGGTCGACGGAACCCCGCTCTCGCAGGGTTAATATTTCTGCCCGGTTTGCCTTTCGGGCATTTGAAGATACCTAGCGAATAACCTAACCTAATTCCTATCTCTAGTGAGGATTTTTGTAACAGCGGGACATAACGGTGGGTTCACGGGTAATGCCTTCAATTATGTAGCAGCTCCTTAACTGCAACAATCCCACAAATAAGGGATTAGTGGTTAAACATTGTAATGGCATGTTTTAAAAAGAAATAAACAGTTGTTTTTTTTTCACCACAAGCGACCGTGGCAGCTTGTCATCGAGTGTTGGGTGTACCTTGAGTTTGGAGATCATGTTCTTCTCAGAGTCATCGGAGACGGATTTGTTGAGCAGCAGCCGTTTGGCGAGGTGCTGCTTGTAGTAGCGCTCGAACACGTCCTTGTCTTGCAGGAAACGGAACAGCACCATCGTCTTGTCCAACACCGCTTCGATCTCTTGCTCGCTCATCTAGAAACAGCTAGCTTATTACGTAACTCGCTCGCGATCACCATCGTCTTCATTTGGACAGTTCATGTACGGGCTGACAGTTGGCATCGGAATCAGCTAGCTGTCACATTCATACAAGAACTGTCAAAATGATCACGATGGCGATTGCGAGCGAGTTACGTAATAAGCTTGCTTGGTATGGTGAAGTCTGTTATCGAGTGAAACAGTTGATTTACGTATTGCATTATTATTTGCTGAATTGTAATGTTAATTTTGGTTATCCGTAATATTATAAATGCGAAAGTTTGTGACGTTGTGAGTGTGTGTTTATTCATTCTTCACGCTGAAACGACTGAACGGATGTGGATCAAATATGGAACGAAGATAGCTGGAAACCTAGATTAAGACATAGGCCACTCTTTATCCTGGAAAATTGCATATTTTCCGTCGGATAGCGATAAACATTTCAATTGGTAACTCTACGCAAACGAAGTCATAATTAAAAATAATTCTGAAGTTTGGCAAAGAGTAGGTTTTTACATTTTCAGCAGCGTTGCATAAAATTGCTTAGTTACATTTGACAAGACGGTACTTACGCCCTTTTCGCCTTTCTTGAGTTTGCCATCAATGAACAAGGACAAGAATTCCGGTGATTTGTTGTTCAGATTGAGGAAGTATTCGAAATCAGAAGCGATCATGTGCTTAAATATCTTATCGTTGTTGAACGAATTGTGGAGGAAGTGGTCAAATCGGTCCTTTAGGTCCAGGAGATTCTGTAAAAAAAAGAAAAGACAAATTAGTATGAAAGTCTCGCCGTGAGGTTGAGGCTGTAACCACGTGGAGAAATTCGGTGTACCGTTGTTTTTGTATAAGCTTCTCAATATTATTGTACAAAGAACCAGATTATAATTTTAACCTTTAGCTTGTGACACATTTCCGAGATGTCGAAAGAGCGCCACTGTCTAATTACTTTGTTTACACCGAGATCATAATAATATGTTTATTTGTAACATGTTATGAGTTATGTTAATGTGCTCGGTGCATAAATTGACATATAAAAACAACAAGACTCCCAGTCACGCTCAAAAACTGTCGGAAGCAAAAGTCTGCACGACGCGTCTATTGTGCAGAGTTTTGGTTCAATCGTGTTTCGACCGCGCTTTGATAACAATGCAATGTATGTCTCTTTCGCACCGTAATCTCAAACGCTTGAGAACAAGAGACAGACAGGTTTCCAGCGCGTAACGTCGCGTCATTACTTCTCACGATCGTATGCAATCGACATTAAACATTCCTGCCACGAAATAAGGTGTTAATTTGAACGAATGTGTTAATGTTATCAGTATAAGTCGATGTGTCGACACACACAACACATAGACAAAGACGCTCGGACATTTCTTAAGGAAGTTTTGTTTGCGATTGGGAATCTAGCACCCTTATTCATAAACGCTTTATAGTCTTCTGCTAACTTAGCAATCGTTTGTTCTTATCTGTAAAAGGTAAATTTCTTTTCATCACACTTGCTAGTAAAGGGTGTTATAACACGCGTGCTTATAGAGCCGTAGTAGATGATTTACCTCCCGCGGGAATTTCAAATATTTTACTCCCGAGGGAGTTATATTTGTATGGATTTTCATAATTCCCTCGGGAGGAAAAGTTTAGTTTTAAATTTAAGAGTTTATTGTACGTCATTTCAGACTAAGGAGGTTTCAGATCAGCCAGATTTATTTAATATAAAAAAAAAAACTACGAACCAATTTTATAAAACTTGCAATTAGACATTACTGATTACGATCCAAGATGGCGGATGACATTTTGACACTAAAAATATTGATGGCGGGTGTCATTTTCGAGTAATTTGGTGCCTCTGAGCCCGATTTTGGCATAATTTTTTGGATCCAAGATAGCGGATGACATATTGACACTAAAATGTTGATGGGTGTTGTTTTCGAGTAATTTGGTGACTCAGACCGATTTTGGCGTAATTTTTTGGATCCAAAATGGCGGATGTCATTTTGACTCTAAAATGATGGGTGTCATTTTCGAGTAATTTGGTGACTCTGAGCCTGATTTTGGCATATTTTTTTGGATCCAAGATGGCGGATGACATTTTGACAATATTGACACTAAAATGATGATGGGTGTCGTTTTCGAGTAATTTGGTGATTCTGAGACCGATTTTGGCATATTTTTTTTGGATCTAAGATGGCGGATGACATTTTGTCACTAAAATGTTGATGGGTGTCGTTTTCGAGTAATTTGGTGATTCTGAGGCCGATTTTGGCATAATTTTTGGATCCAAGATGGCGGATGACATTTTGACACTATTGACACTAAAATGTTGATGGGTGTCGTTTTCGAGTAATTTGGTGATTCTGAGACCGATTTTGGCATAATTTTTTGGATCCAAGATGGCGGATGACATTTTGACACTATTGACACTAAAATGTTGATGGGTTCGTTTTCGAGTAATGTGGTGGTTCTGAGCCGAATTTTAGCATAAGTTTTTGGATCCAAAATGGCGGACGATATTGGTACATAAATGTTGATGAGTGTCGTTTGCGGGTAATTTTGGGATTCTGAATTTATTTATTTGATATTTTTTTTATTTCCTTGCAAATGTGATGAAAAACATTGTGTGTATCACGGGCAGTAAGGGGATTACAAACTCGAGTCATTAAAAGATTCTAATAGACTCTCGTTAGCAATCCCCTTCTTACCGCCCTCGGTGCACAATGTACTAAAGTGATAGATAAAGATACGATTGTTAAGTTAGCAAAAGCCTACAGAGCGTTTATGAACAAGGGGGTAGTTGTTTATTGACTATTGGTAGTTGTTTAGTGACGACTGGATAGCCTAGGCCCCTAGGGGTTAGTGACCCTGACTATGAAACTAGAGGTCCGGGGTTCGAATCCCGGTAGGGGCAGACATTTGTATGATGAATACGAATGTTTGTGCCCGAGTCATGGATGTTGTATGTATTTAAGTATTTATATTTATCTATATAAGTATGTTTATCCGTTGCCTGGTACCCATAGTACAAGCTTTGCTTAGTTTGGAATTGGGTCAAGTAGTGTAATTTGTCCAATGCCAGATTTAGAGGCTGGAGGCCTCTGGGCAACAAAGCAGTGGAGGCCCCTGGCCCCAAATTATTTTCCTGTCCAAGTTTTTTACTAGTGTTTATTAGTCTGAATTTGTTTTTTTTTTAAGTCTATTGTGGGGGCCCCTCTCTTGTGGAGGCCCCGGGCCCTCCCTTAAATCCGGCCCTGAATTAGTCCCATTATATTTATTATTATTTATTGTCGTGATCGTTTGCGTGGGTACCTGCACGAAGGCGATGGCGTTGGTGTTGTGGTGCGTGTCGGTGACGAGCGCGCGGCCCTGCTCGCGCAGGTGCGCCGACACGGCGTCCGCCACCGTGCGCAGCCCCTCGGGCACGCGCGACAGCAGCTTGTACACGCACGCCAGCTCCATCGTGCGCGTGTGCAGCAGCATGTGCACCACGCCCGAGTTCTCCATCTGTACGGGACGTCAACATAAATCATAATATTAAAATACTAGTTTATGTCACTGGATTTAATTAACTAATTATGTACAGTCGCATACGTTACTTTATCTACACACATATCATAATATATATATTTTACTAGCAGCCCGTCCCGGCTTCGCACGGGGTAGACAAGGAATTTTTTGTAGACATTATGATGTTCTTCAATATTGTTGTACATTATTTTGTTCTATCGCTAATAGTTTCGGCAGCGCATTCGACGAAAGACATTTTAAGACTCATTTTTCTACACCTTCGGTTACATTGTTCAAAATGAAATGTAGCCTATGTCAAATTGGAAGAATTTAGCATTCTATTGGTGAAAGAATTTTTTAAATCGGCCCAGTACTTTTTGAGCCTATTCATTACAAACATACAAACATACAAAAATAGGTACAAATCTTTCCTCTTTATAATATTAGTGTAGATGTAGATAATGTAAATGTGCTCAATAACAAGGCTTGCATTTACGGCCGAGCGTGCATCGAGAATGAGGGCGGGGCGCTGGGCGGGGCGGCCATAATCAAATGTAAACATTATAGTACTGCCACACATTTTAGTATCGATATTGATACTCAAAAGTAAATATTATAATACTACCACAGATACAGGTTGCATGTAGGCCGTTTGCTAATCGTTCCTGATCGCATTATAGGGAAGTTATGATATTTTTTTATTTTATTTATTTTTATTTTTCAATTTTTTTCAGTTTAGGCTTTACAGGCACTTATGAATGTCAACAGATTACAATAAATTACTTTTAAAACTTGCATACAAAGTATTAAACACAACTAGATTTTCCAATACAGTAGATACACCATTTGGTTTTCCGGGATCGCCAATGCGGATTGGAATTATTGCCAAACATCCCTGTCCATGATATAATCATTAATTTTATAATACGCCTTAGATATCAATGTTTTCTTGACAGTTAATTTGAACTTAGTATCTGTTTGGTCAGTAATATTTTTTGGAATTTTATTATAAAAACGTATGCAATTTCCCAGAAACGACTTTTTGGTTTTAACCAGTCTGTAAGATGGTACTTTAAGCTTTCCTGTGTTTCTAGTAACCTTTAGCTTATCGACATTAGTAGGAAAATCATATAGATTTTTTCTTACATACATGATTATTTCGAATACATATATATGGGTGTAGATAAAACATAGTTCGACATCGAATCAATTTTTACTTCTTAATTTTTTATATTTTCTCTTATGGTTTGACCCGTCAGAAATTAAATTTCTAAACGACACTGAAAATTAGAACACCGAAAAATCCGAAAAGTAAAGCTATGGCCGGGAACCGAACCCGGATCCGTTACCTCGACGATGGTCTTCATGTGCCGCTCGATGAGCTCGTGCTCGAGCACGGCCACGACGCGCGGCTCGGTGCTCTCGTCCAGGTAGTGCCGCGCGCGCTCCGCCTCCTCGCCGATGCGCGCCTCCACGCGCGCGATGTACACCGCCGCGCTGTTCTCCGCGAGGAACTTTTGAGATTCCATCTGAAATATTACAATTACAAGGTTCATTATGAGAGTTAAGCGCCTACCACACGCGCAAGTATCACCACAGTTGTAACTGCGCAGGTAAAACTGTCGTGAAACTTGATCACGGACGTAACTACCACACGGCACAGTTAAGTACGCGCAAACCTCATTTTTGTCTAAATCGTCGGCGTGGACACAATGTTTCCCAATAAAGAACTATACCACGTACCTCACCGCACAACTACCCTGGACTGCGGCTTGAACACTGATCACCCAACCAGACGCACAGGCAAGTACGTGCAGGCCGAAAATTTCAAACAAGTCGAAAAACGCGCAAGCCGCGCTATGGGGTTGGCGCGTGATACAGTTTTACCAACCACACGCACCGTGTTCCGTGTACAAGCCGGCCTGCGCAGGCTAAACTGTGGTGATACTTGCGCGTGTGGTAGGCGCTTTACGTGAGAGCATTAGTGGATATATCGCGGTCATGTTTGTGGTGAGACGTGCAAGATATTCAGAGAGAGTCAAGTCATGCTTATTTAATGCATAGTGCTGACGATGACGGTCACATCAATCTCAATCCTACACATCAATTTCAAATTTAAATCAATACAAAGTTTTAGAAATGCTTTTTTAGAAAATTATTTAGTACAGAAATATTTTTCTTTGATGATCGTCTATCTATAATAGTTCCTGTTTACAATAAAAAGCACATACAATCTAAAAGAGATCATGTGAACATAAAAATGAGAAAACTGCAGTGGCTTCTGGGGAGATGCTCTGTACTTAGCACTGACAATAAATTACTGGTGTACAAGACAATCTTAAAGCCGGTATGGACTTACGGCATACAATTGTGGGGCTCTGCTGCCACATCTAACATAAACATCCTGCAGAGAATGCAAAATGCCATTCTAAAAACAATTTCAAATGCACCGTGGTTCATCAAAAACTCGGAGGTACATGAGCAACTCAAAATTGAAACAGTACAAGAGGAAGTAGCCTCGTTTGCCATTCGCTACAAGCACAGACTGCAAAGGCACCCAAATCATCTGGCCACCAGTCTAGCTCACACAGCGCATAAAAAACGTCTGAAGAGACCAGCTATAATGGATTTAGCAACTCGTAATGACAGCTAAAGCGTGAATGTTAATGGAGCTGAGGATTCTAATGGGTATCCTCTACGACAAGTCAACCTTACTTCAACTCATCTGCTTATAGTCTAAGGACTGATTGCAAGATCAATATGATAACACAAAAAAAAAAAAAAAAGAAATGAAGTTACTGAAGGGAATAAAGATAGGCAGAGGTCGGTAACTGCTATTTTCAGATTCGACTACCAGAAATTATTATGATTCTCTTTTAGAACTTGGCTGTCTCAAAATTGTGGGCCCTATTTTATAAAGCTTTATAGCTTTACGAAATAGGGCCCTGATCTCTTCCATTAGCTGTAAACGAGGTATCTGCAATACCAGAAGGGAGAGATAAGCACGCTCACCCTGTAAAATTCAGCAGACTGGTGCAGGAAGGGTTTCTCGAAGTCCTCCTCGTAGACGGAGCGCGAGTTGATGCCGAGCACCATGAGCATCTGGCAGGCGTTGCGGATGGCCAGCCGGTCAACGACCTCGCCGCGCCGCTCTCGCGCCACCAGCTCCAGCAGCGTCTGGCGCAGGTGGTCGCGGATGCAGCCGTAGCGGACTACCTGACGTACCACACGTACTTTGCTATTAGTATTATTTAAACTCGCTAGACGTCTGACATTTGGGAATCCATGTATAGTTTTACTTGGATTAAAAGTTATAGTCTACTTTTTGTCCCGATATTCTCAAGGTACTTATCGGGATTTATGCGGCTATAAAGTGTAGGCACTAAATGTTCCACTGTTTATCTTTAAGTTATGTAAATGACCATGATGAAGTTTATGGAAAATACAATGTTATGTTTGAAAATCCCATAAAAACTTCAATGGAAATTTAGTAAAATAATCCCGGAATTTCAGTTGCCACTGTTAATGGTTTATGATGTGTTGTTTAAAAAAATAATTATGTCAATAAATGTTATTACTGTTTTTTATTTTCATTTATTAAAGGCACATTATAATACTCACTGTCACACCCTCACTGTCCATTTTAATTTTCAGTTTCGATTTCAATGGAGCATTACTTAGTGCTTATATATCGTTTTTAAACATCAAAGCAGGGACGGAGCAAAAACTGCTAACATTAATTATTTTAATCTTATGCTATGTTTTACCTGATCTCTAAAAATAATAAGTCCCAGATTGTAAACATTGTCAACTTCGTTTTGCTGTACGTATACCCTGTCCATATACATAAGTATGTCTCGTATCATCACCATACTAGTCTGGTGGTCTGTCCACGCGTTATTTAACGTCTGCAGGAAGCCATTGTGTAGCGCGTGTAGGACATCTTCCCTGACCTGCAACAACACACAAACGTGAAATACGTTTCCATAAAGTATTACCACTCAACAAATAAATATAAACCCTAACATTTTACATTAGCCGCGTATTCACTGAGCGAGCCGCCGCGCGAGGCAGCCTCGGACGTTTGCCGCGCAACGATTGCCGCGCGAGGCAGCCTCATGCAAGAAGTCGTACTGATCGAGGCTGCCTCGCGCGGCAAAGCCGAGCCGCGGTGAGGCTGAGGCAGCATTGCTTGCTAATATTTCTCCACGCATCTTCTCTTAGTCCTCTATTTGTATAATCGGGACATTGCGCATCCCATAATCATCTATATTCACCATATAGTTGTATTAATTTAAGACACCGCACTTTATCCATGACGCTAACACGCGACGAACAAGCGAGACAAAACACAACCGTCCTGAGTGAGCGCGGCAAACGTGCTGAGGCGCCTTTGAGCATAGACAAAAACCGACACCGCGCGGCTCGGGTCGAGGCATGCTCGCCCGAGGCAGGACATGCGTTTGCCTCGGGCGAGGCACGTCCTGACTGACCGAGGATTTGCCTCACGAAGCTGCCGCGCGAGGCGGCTCGCTCAGTGAATACGCGGCTATTTACATGATAATGCAAGTTATTATTTTAAAATAATAGTGATTCTAAAAATGCATCATAGAATAGTAAAAATAGAAAACAATTATGAATTCCTTCATGACCCAGTAGGTATTCATATTTTCCAATTTCCAATAAGCTTTTGTTCTTGGTACACAATAAAACGGAGAAATCTATTATCATTAATTAAAATGAAATTATTTATAAAAAAAGTATTTGACGTTGTTAAACCATTTTGAGAATGTAGAATTTCATAGCAACTTGTATTCCAGATGGATATTGGGTTAGGACCATCTGCAAAGCTCAATAATTAAAATTATCACAGTACCTTAGTTTCAAGATGATGAGTTACCACTTCCTTTAAGCCTGTATAGAGTCTTTCACCATGTTTGTGCAACACCATCGTGTATGCATTGCGATACAGCTCTTCAAAAGAGAGACCAGAATTGTTTTTCTTTTGAATCTCCTGTATTGCATTCTTTAGTAAACTCCATATACTCTCCACATACTTCTCATCCATAGTCATCTGCAATAAAATAGCAGGTGTTTGTGCATTTGTAAAACATGTTTTAGGACACTAACAAGTGTCCTTATATGTCTTGAAACTGTAAAGTAATCTCTTAGTACAGACCCATGTGTCTGGATACATTTGGTAGTAAGGTTCAGAATAGTTCCACACTTGAAATTTACGTGTCATATTGAAATTTTCGTACGATTTTTTTTATGAGTCACACAAACATTGTACAAAATTAAAACAGAAGTAACAAAACATGAAACAACTATAATATAAAAACACAAATTATGGTTTGCTTTTGATTAAATTTTCCCTCTTGTCAAAATATAATTTGTGACATATTGAATACAAATAATTTGGTTTCAAACTAAAATCATTTTGACACTTCCAATTTTGAAATTCAGTCTAACATGCATGAATTAAAAAGTAATAACCATAGTCAAATAAGAGAATAGCTAGACTTTAGTATCTTTGGATTTTCAAAAGAAGTTTGTCTTGTTTTTATGGTGGAGTCCTAAAAACAATAACGGCTCATTAACCTATCTTACAAGATATACAACATATATAATTATGTACAGGGTAAAAGCTGCCTAGCTTAGTTTTTGCAGTACATTTTAGCTTGGCTCCACATTAAACATTGGTGTGTCAGATTTAAGGGCAGTAGTGTTTAAATTATCATCTGGAAGCCTGGCTTCTTATTTGCTTCATCCGTTTTATCTATGAAGTTATTTTGTAGGTTATTAAAACGTAAATGTACAGTCGAGGGCATAAATGTCTATACAGCCATCATGAGAAATATATGGCCTTATCGTTTATGGCATGAGGGTGTATATGTAGATGTTTTTGATGAAGATATCAAAAACACCAAGCTCAAAGTTACCAAGAGGTAACAGATATATATTTATGCCCTTGACTGTACAGAAAGTGGGCGTTTTTATCTGATCTTCATGTTGTTAGTGGATAGTTAAATGGTTTTAGTAATTACTCAGGGAGTAGGGACACTGGGAGTATGTATGGGAATTTTGGCAACATATATGGGGAGCAATTATCTATGGGGATGGATACTTTATGGGGTAAAGTCAAAATTTATCAACTCTCCTCCCTCCTCTGGGGTGCGCGTCCACCCCCCACGCCCCCCAAAATATCCCGACACATGGTTTTTTGAAACTTTTGAGAAAACTTCGCAATACATGAAGTGTGCAAAGAAGTGTATCATGTTCATGTAAGTTGGTATTTTATGACAAAGGTATGGTGCATGCATTTGCACTTTTTGGAATGTGTTACATATTTAATAGCCCTTACTAAGACCTAGAGATGTATCTACTTTGAATACTTATTATAGGGGGAAAACATTTAATAGTTTTTTTATTATTATTACTATGTGATCACTACCTGGCTAAGAGATGGTCATTATTAAAATGTATATTATACATGTATGTATATGTAGAAACAACTAAAACAAACCGAAAATGTGAGCATAACATTAAAAATGGTTTACTGATAATTTATTTAGCACCCAGTTATGGCAACTCAAAGATTTAATATATCTGATGGCAATAAAAGTAAAGTAAATACAGTAGGTAAATCATAATTAAACCAACTAACAAACATAATCATAATTAACTGCAATAAATAAATGAATATGAATATGAATATGAATATGAATTTTTTGCTATTGCACAGTGATTTTTGTACTAACTGCAGCTAATAACTTAATGCAAATCTGGTGCATACAGTACACATACAGTATTATTAAATTTTGTTTTGGAAGAGCTAGCAAAAGTAGTGTTGACTTGCTGAATCACTTATCTCATTATTAGCGACAAACCAAAAGGCTACAGATATACCAAGCAGCTGTCTGAAAATTTAGCAGACATGCCAATTGTTCAGTATTTTAATACTGCTCCTGCCACCTCATTTTTTTGTGCTCATGGCTCTTAATTCACTTTGCTACCATTCTAGTTAACTTGCTCTTGTTTAAACAAATGTTAAACAATTAGGCAGTATGTAATGTATCACAGGTTGTTTACAAATTCTCTTTAAGTCTGAATACTCCAGTGATAGAAAACAGGCCACATTACAACCTACAATCATGTATTACAATGTAACATAAAAACACTCTTTCTTATTTAATAAACCACTGTTAGCGATTGAATGACCTTTTCATGTAAATGAACAACCCATAAGAAGGTTAAAATCACTCGTTTGTGACATCAAATGTACGCGCACAGAATATGTTCACACCATTTAAAGAAAAGTATTTATTACTCACCGGAAAGGCCCGGATCCTCATCTTGCCCGGTTTATCCTTAGTTAGCGTACTTTTCATCATGGTGACTGTAGGTGGTTACACAAACAAAACACTAGACACCTGTAGGGTTTTTCTTGACTTATCATTCATTTACACAGGCAATAATTCTTCATTGTGACCCACATTAACATCTGAAATTAAAAATAACATTGACCCTTCAGTAACCCTTTTGTACAGTGAGTGCTATATCAAAAATATTGTATCAGGCACAATGGGAAAAAGATTATTTACGTTTTTGTCAGTATTTCGGACTCTGCAATGAGCACACTTCTATTATTCCAAATAGGCTAACGTCATTTCGGATGATAAACACACAGAGACTCCATATTACAGAACACTAGAAGCACCTTAGCTTTTATGTTATTGTGTAGGGAAGTCGAAGTTTGCACTTTAATCAATTATTATTGTGTAAACGCAGTACAATAAAAGCTCAAAAACAAGTAAATTTCCTATAAATCTTCAATTAAAATTAGAATATAGATGACTGACAGTCAACTGCGCTTCACCATCTCACTCTTTCCCATGGAAAAAAGAGTGTTCTTTTTCTAATTTTTATACTCTTTGTAAATGACCATTTTTAACATCCATGATCGAATATTAACAAAATACAACTTACTAGTAGTGGGGTTTTAAACCGTAGTGTTGAATCACTAAAATCACCACGCACGAAATAATAACATGTATTTTTGATCTGTATAATGCTCAATTGTTTCAATTTATTTCTCTTTCCGACATGACAGTAATACAGTTAAATGTTGCCAGTAAATTAAATTCAATTCTTCGCCTCTTCAGATTTTATTTCGTTTTTGGAAAATTCAGCTGGCATAGTATGAATTCTGACACAATAGATTCCTTCCAAAAAACTAAGATTTCTGAGGAAAGCTATTTAGCTATTCATAAAGTGATCACGACACCTGTTATTTTTGTAAATTATAAAATTTATGTTTTTATCGTCTATATTATATAGGTACTAGCTTTTAATAATTTTGCGATATTAATGTTCGTTTTCTACGTTGTGCAAAAAAATAAAATAATTCATCTTTTTCTTCACGGTTACGTGTTCAAAGTTGCCTGTTACAAAAAAACCTCGTGTCAGCCTAATGGTGCTTAAAAAGTCTACTAGATGGCGCTGGAACCGGATGTAAAACCTCTGTAAAACACTGTACATAAAGTACGTTAGACCAACTTTATGGATATTAGATTAAAAATTGAATTCAATTATTATTAAAATAATTATTATGTTTCCTTTATTTTCTAACAAAATCTATATCTCTTTGTACACAGTAGACAATTAATGTCATAAACTGCAGGGGGGCCATTTAAGCACTTTATTTTGTTTTAACTTAGCTTTGCTTAACTATACTTCATTTAATTTAGGATGAGAAACCACAATAATGTTATATTGCGACTCGTGAACTGTAATCTCTTTACGATTTGTACTACAGTAACAATTGACGCCACGCAAATAAAGTGGCATTAAAACAATTTTATTTTGCGGCTGCCAAACTATTGCACTGTACTGTTTGCTAGGTAAGAAATAGTTGACCAGCCGCAATATAATGTTAGTGTGGTTTCTCATTCTAAATTAAATGAAGTATATATAGTTACCCATAGATTGACTTACCTAGAATTTAATGCGAAGCTTTTCCTTTTTTTTGCTACGCTACCTTAGTAAATAATAACGATAAAGCACTTCCTATTCATTAGTAGTTTATGTGACTGTATTATAATGCCTAAATATGTACAGTCGCATACATAACCTTTATCTACACTGTCCGACGGTTCTTGAAGGGTTCTTGTATATAATGTTCAATCGCTCGGATAACTTTAATATCGCGATGTAGGAGTAGGATACGTTTAGGTCGTATATATGGCGAGATAGATGTCACCACATACGCATAAACATTTGTGCTCTACATAACGTCATAACGTAAGTAGGTACGCATATTATTGCCATAGGTAGGTATGTAGCGACACCATTTTAGGACCAAACAGATAAATCTCAGGCATAACTTACGGAATTGTTTAGTTCCCCATTCATCAGTTTTCTTCTCTTTGTTGTGGTTGGTTTATTGCTCACTCCTTTCTCTTTCTATCTTAAGCATTAGTTTAACGGTTGCTAATTGTACATATTATTAAAATTAATGTGTTTTATGTATAACTAGCTGAAAACCCGGCTCCGCTCGGGTGAAATTTGAATCATAATACACTTGTAGGTAGACTGTGTAGCCAATAGCCATTATTTCGAATCACTGTTTATTATTATTATAATACAAAAATAGGTAGGTACCTAAGTGATGGCAATCACAATAACTGAAATTATCTGCAAGAATATATCCCTGCATGGCGTAAAGAACTTAATAAGTCCAAAATAGCAATTTTGCAGGGCGGCCTCCAAAATCCGTTTTTATCTTGAATATGCATGATTATTTTAAAAGTATTTTATTGAATCAGGCGTTACTTTGCGGAGGTCCATTTCAATGAACACAAAATATTTACCTTGCTACTCCGCTACTTACGTGCAAGATAACCAAGCTTGTGCGAAATATGTACGTTTTGCATGCAAGCCCTCCCACCACTACTACCACACAAAACGCACACAAATCCCACAAACTTAATTAATCCTAACACCACACAAACACTGACGCGCGTTTCGATCCCTCTACGGGATCATTCTCAAAGTTAGAGCACACCGATGCACAAATTTGTTAAATACATAACCCTCTTTGTTTTTGTTGTAGTCGGAAAAATTTATGAAGGTAGTTGTTGATGGCTAATTAAAATTATAAATAAGAGGGTAGTTTGATAATATACGAATGTGGGTACATTTAGTTTATTTATAGTTTTACAAATTAGTACGACGTTGGTTCGCATGTGCATCGGTTGTGCTCTAACTTTGAGAATGATCCCGTAGAGGGATCGAAACGCGCGTCAGTGTTTGTGTGGTGTTAGGATTAATTAAGTTTGTGGGATTTGTGTGCGTTTTGTGTGGTAGTAGTGGTGGGAGGGCTTGCATGCAAAACGTACATATTTCGCACAAGCTTGGTTATCTTGCACGTAAGTAGCGGAGTAGCAAGGTAAATATTTTGTGTTCATTTATTTTAAAAGTGGTTGGTGATTTTTCTATTGATAGGAATAACCATCCTTAACTACGGAAAAAAGTTTCAAATTTGACGACCGGATAGCCTAGTGGTTAGTGACCCTGACTATGAAGCTAGAGGTCCCGGGTTCGAATCCCGGTAGGGGCAGACATTTGTATGATGAATATGAATGTTTGTGCCCGAGTCATGGTTGTTGTATGTATTTAAGTATGTATTTATCTAAATTATATAAGAATGTTTATCCGTTGCTTGGTACCCAGAGCACAAGCTTTGCTTAGTTTGGGACTGGATCAATTGGTGTAATTTGTCCCATGATATTTATTTGTTTATTATTATTTATTTTTCCGTCGAGCCCTATATTTTCTAAAAATAAAAACATTTTACTCAGTCACTCGGCGGCCTTTATACGACTGATAAGCACTATGCCGATGACATATCAAATTAAAAAAAAATGCTGCTTGAATCTGTGGTACACGATGAAATTTGTAGCTAAAAGAAGCAACGGCTAAGTGGCGCCGTCTGTAGATTGTTTGTGTTACTACATTGTTCATTTTTTTAGTATGCTCTAATTCGAAAACCATTTGGACGAAAACCATCAAATAACCGATTTATCTTGTCCGATTTCAAAAATACTTTACGATTGCAGATATTTTTCTAAAAGTACTTTTGACCTTTGTTTGATCTAACGACCGGGTTTTGTGTAAGAATCGGGCATTAAATGTTTGTCACAAAAATGAAAAAAAAGTTTAGCTACGGTATCTGTCACGCTGTCACTGTCACATCTACATCATAACATTACATTCTGACTTAACCTACAAACATTAGAAAAAAAAGCAAATTCAAAGTAAAAAACTGTAACAAACAATGGATATTTATAAAAACATGTTTTCTGTCGGGATGCAACAATGACTCGAACTATAGCCCCAACAAAATCATTGTGAATCAGAGAAGGTTTGCAGAAGAAATCGCAAGCAAATGTGGAATATTTCAAAGTTTACACAATGCATTGTTACGAAGACCATTTTAATGTAAGTAGGAAAGATGTGTCGGGGTGAAACGAAAAAGCAAAAACAGCACGGAAAACAACAACACCAACGAACGGAATTAATTTCGAACACGCGAACATTGTTGACATTAAACGTGAGTTTGACGTTAAATTCACACACATATTTACAGATCTATGACGTTGACATATAGACAAAACCATAGAAAAACCCGTTTTTTTATATTTCTGTATGAAGGCGATTGGGATCCTGCCAAAATTAACAAATTATTAAACAGCAAAAAATATTTATTATGAATAAACAAAGATACGTAGAAGCATAATATTCAAATTAGTTTCTTAAAATAGTCCATTCTATCAAATAAAGGTGTTAAAACCACTGCTTAAAAAAATGAACAATGCCAATTTCAATAAAAATTACCATAACGGTACATGGACAATCTACAGACGGCGGTACTTAGCCGTTGCTTCTTTTAGCTACAAATGTCATCGTGTACTACAGATTCAAGCAGTTTTTTTTTTAATTTAATATGCATTGGCGTACTGCTTAACGCCGCCGCCGAGTGACTGAATAAAATGTTTTTATTTTTATAAAATATATGGGTCGACGGAAAAAATCTGAAACTTTTTTCCGTAGCTGAGAATGGTTATTCCTATCAAAAGTAAAATCACCAAGCACTTTTAAAATAATCATCCATTCCCAATTATTCAATTTTTTCTATGGTTATGTTGGCCAATCTCAGGTTTAAGAAAAATCGCACGGCGTATGTGCGCTAGCATGAAACGGAACGTTTGTCGTCCTCCGGTGTCAGTTTCGCGCTAGTCTGTGGTGTCCAATATGGCGACTGCGATTTGTCCGTCAGCACCGTTAGAATTTTACAAAATACTCGACAATCCGAATTTTGCGGATACATGTTGTCGACTCGAAATCTTTATTTTTTCACGTTCTATCATTCGGGCAACGTTTCGATCGAGTCTACCGTAACCGGTCACGAAATTATTAATATAGATAAAGAGTTATTCATACCTACATATATTATAAGAAAAAAAAAAAAATAAGATAGGTACCTAATAGGGAATAGTGGATAGGTATAAAGTAATAGTCAATATTTTTTTCTGTAACCGAAATTTATTGAAATATCTAACAGCAATAAATATTTCTCCACATAAGTATCTAGGAATTTAATTTATGAACGATCAATGGCAACATAAGAGAACTAGTTAGTTAGGTGGGTACCTACCTATAATAGCATGCCATTTCACTTCCTTTACATAACAATAGTAATTTCATTGAAGCGGTGTGGTGGGCTTATGTTCCAAGCCAAGGGTCACAATTGAATGGAGATTTTACCTCCTACGACAACCAAGAGACGTACTAAATAATTCTATACTGCTTTTTACTATTATTATTATTATTTTGTGTTTATTTTTAGTAGTGTTTGAAATTTTTATCTATAAATGACATTGTATGGGTAGGTGCACGAAAATGCACAATTGTTACAAGAACACAAAATTCGGAGTTAAGCGCCATCGCGTTGTTATGCATACCTAACTTATTAATTTAATGGGGTAGTAATAAAACAATCATTTTTTGCATATAATAAGTAAGTGCTAAGTAATACTGGATGGTCACTTGATATCTCTGGAGCTGTTGTAAATAATAAATTACTGAAGTCTTCTAATAACATTGTAATAACAAATTCTTATAGGTATTAACGTTCCTAAATAGACACGAAACATTATTATCAAAATTACATTAAACATTATGAAGCACGAAGCACAGCACCTTACTTAAGTCATTTTTAACAAATACAGGTATAACCCGTCTTACCTAATCTTACACATACACAACCAGCTGACGGTCGAATGAAGTGGTCATTATTTTCGGAAAGTTAATGCAGTTGGTGCGAGTGTGTCGCTGCATGTCTTGGGAATTTAAAATGGTCAATGTTTTATGTATATTCGATCCTATCATATTCAACGACCGACCGAGACTAATTTGTCAACTAGTGTCCGACCGAAACACGATTTTTAGCCGAAACCGAAACCGAATATTCGGTTTTTTTCTGATTTCGGCCGAAACCGAAACCGAAATTTTTGAAGACGTATCATATCAAGCAAAATATTCAAAATTACTGTACAAAACGTAAAAGTCAAAAAGTCAAATGTCAAGTCCCAGCTGGGCCTGTGCATTACCTATACCTACCCGGCCGAGTGTGCCCGAATTAAGCCGAGCGCTCCCGACGCGAGAGCCGCGAAGTAATTTCGGCCCGGCCGAAGGTTTCGGCCTGATTCTGGCCGAAACCGAAACTTCGGCCGAAATCACTATTTTGGCCGAAATTGGCCGAAATCGAAACCGAAACCGAAACTTCGGTCGGACACTATTGTCAACAAGAATTCTCGCATCGTTGGTGGTCGGATAGCGTTTTTTGGATTTTTTACAAGCTTTTTTGGTGACTGTTCTCTAGCATTGTCATCCAATCAACATAACGCTTAATTAAATTCGAAACCACTCCGATACTTAGAAGTGGGTGTAATTCGACTTTCAAATGAACTGAAGTTTGAAAAAGGTTGCAGTTGCATTCCATAAATCTATTATACATATCTAATAGGTACAATACATGCTTATAGGTGCTTTGGTCATTTAAATTAGGCAAACTGAGCACCTGTCTAAGTTTTTGTCGTAGCGCTGTCTCGAACGCGTTCGCGTTGCAATATCAAATACTATGAGCTTACTTTGTTTTATGACTTTATGACTTTTATGTGTCAAAACTTGCACTAGAGATCCAAATAATGCGACGCGACGCCATAAAACACTCAGATAGGTACCTACTTAAGACATGTCTTTTATTCTATTTTCTATAGTCTTGATGCTCAAGTAGGTATACTGGGTGAGCATGGATCACCCATCTCAGTATTACTAGAACGAGGAAACATACGGCTAAGAAGGAGACTATAACTTTAAGATTCTTCTCCGACCGCTGGTCCCGCTCGCTGGCTCTTAGTCGCTCCACCAGCCCGTTCTGGAACAACAAAACACGAAGAAAGTGTCAAGTGGTTAGTAGGTATACCTTGGTACCTACTTCAGATTTTCGTTCTTGGTCTTGACTCAATGTTATACTTAAGTAAAGGGTCCATAGATTTTCATGGGTGGGCTTTTGTATACCCGTTAGTTGCATCTAAATTGAAAACTTTCAAAGGCGACGATTTTATACACTTCGAAAAGTACATTAAAAAAAATTGGATCATGCGAGTATTTTGTGCACGGTTCATCCGGATAGCTACAAATATCTTACTCGCTTATCCTGCCGCTAAACAGCAGTCATTTCGATTCTGTGCTCTGGATTGGGCAGTAAAGACAGAAGGTGGAATAACTGAGACATGAGGTATTCTAGTCTGCCCTCTAGTTTGGAAACGAATCTGCCGTTCTACGGGACCGCGTGTGCCCATGGGTGACGGACTGACGCAGCTTATAGCTTATAGCTATCTGGTGACAGACCTGCTAGTTTGCAACTCTATTTCAAATCCGATCTTTCCTGCTGTTATTGAGTAGAGTAGGCTACGATCCGGATATCATTACTCTCATGTGGCGTCGCTCTAAGAATTGCCGTAAGCGTTGCTCGAATACAAAGGTGTCATGAAATTATCCCGAAATATTTCAGCAGGTTGGCTTTATTTCTTTAATTGAACACTCCTGCATTTGTCGAAATCGAATTTCAAAGTGCAGGTAGGTACGGTGTCAAAAGGAAAACTTAATTTTGAATTAAAAAATTACGGGTGAAAAACCTTTATAGGAGTATTTAATCAAAGCAACTGCTAAAATATTCGGGAAATCTAAGATATTATATACGGTACATTGACTCACCCATCCGCCATGAGCTGCAATCCATGACCCAGTTTCTTCATGCAGCAGGTCGGCAATTGCTGCTGCCGGAGCAGCGACTAATTCCAGAGCTGGCTCGCCTTCCGCCGCCTCAGCAGCCTCCTTGGCTAGCGCGCCGCAAATGCAGAACACTGCTGCAACCTGCAACGAGATCGACGAAAAGGGTTAGGTTAGATACCTACTTCATTTAAAAAAGACATACCTACCCGAATATAGGGTGCCAGTAGTGTTAGGTAATGACTAATGATTAATACCTATATGACGCTGTACATTACTATTCGCACCTTAAGTTCCTTAACGCTCAATCATTTCGTTCTAGATAGAGCTATGCCAACATTTTCATAACTAATCGATTACTAACCCATGAAAATCGATAGTGATTGCTTTTCCATTTTTATGCCGTTTACGAGTATACACGTGAAAAATCCTTTGAATTTTCTCCGACACTGAGTAAAGTTGTAGACGCAAAGACGGATAGTTGACATTTCTCTCTAGTATTAATAGTTTCTGTAGAACAACAGGTTTAGGATAAACGAAAGCCGGTGAAAATGTTTTTTAAAGGCGTCTGAAAATTATCCCTATCATCATTATATTATGGCTAGGTATCTAAAATATTACATACCTTTGGCCAGGTGACGTTTTCTCTAGTCACACGGCGCGCTAGAGCCAACGCAAGCTCCGCTAGAGCAGTATCCGAACGCAGCATGGCCGACGGCGCCCGCGTCGCTTGCCGTGCGACTTGGCGGAAGGCCTCAGGCCGCTTCCTCTCCAGAGCCACGCAGAGCACCCGCATCGCAGCGAAAATCTGCGTCTCCACATTGCAAGCCGCCTCCTCACCGCATTCAGTTTCCAGCATTTGTTGTAGACGCTTAATTACAATTTGCTGTGTAAAACAAAACTTCATTTTCAGAATTTATGCGACTTGGGAAAGTTCAGGTATATTTTTTGGTACGTTTTCTTAAAATGACACCTAGCTAGATCGATTTATCGCCCCCGAAACCACCTGCATACCAAATTTCATGAAAATCGTCGTAATTTACTTGAAATATTATAGCTTGTACAAAATAGAAATAGTTACTTATATTCTTAAGCTTCAAGAATTATAGTTACCTACCTTATTGGCACACACGGACGAACGCCTGATCTGAGTCCTTATATACTGAAGACACAGTGCTCTTCCTTGCCGCACAATCTGAGGCTTGATCTGGGTTGGCGAGGCAAGACACCAGCCGATGGTAGCCGACAGCCTGCGGGTGACCGCTGAAGCAGTGGCTGAGGACACCATTGTGCTAAAACGGCGCTTCGTACGGTCCAGAGGCGACAGGGACCGGGAGGGAGACGCTCGGCCTGCATCTGTAATAATAATGCATCATCGTTTTTATGGGGAATAAAAATGTTTACTAACATTTAAGCAAAATAAAGAACATTTAAATGATTCACAGATGGAGCTAGGAATAGGGTTTTAAGAAGAAGCACATCAATGAATGTTGACGTAACGTAGGATTATAATTGTCTGGAAATTGTAGGTACTCGTCAGAAAGCCTGGTTTTAGGTTTAATATCCATTTGGTTCAACATCGCTCCGCACGCCTAGGTACACATTGTACCTACTCGTATCAAATTGCTGAAGATCTTACTTAAATTGTGCGTTACATTACAGAATAGTCTTAAGAGATTTTGATCGTTAACAGTATAAAATCAGCATATTTGACAAAATGTATATTATATGTCTATGTATTCGTTACCTTGGGTTTGCGGGAATCGACTCTAGTTTTCAAACACACTCGTAAGCGGATTTCGGCAATTGCTTTTATATTGATAAGCCGGTGGGTGCTAATGCATTGCATGTTTCATCCACAATCATAAGTGGACGTTGGTCATACGATTATGGATGTGAAAAACACATTAGGTTTACTGCGAGCATCGTGTTAGTTATTTGTACCTACAAGGTTAACTTATTAATAGGCACGTGGACGGCTTGTTGAAAATAATGTGTGCTTATTAGTATTTAGGAACATGGGAATATTTCTTGATTTCACTCTTTATCCACTAGATCTTTCTAGTGGAGCAGTCATGTATCGAGTGATCTATGTTTTTGGCAACTTATTTAAAACGGAGCTGCGTCAAAAGATGAGCCGCGCTCACTCACTTTCTTGCTGTCACAATAGGCTGAACATAAAACGGACTCAATTCATGTTAATGGCCATACTTGGCATACCGAGCAGCCGGTCGGAAGCACCGGGCAGCGCGGCTAGCGGCGTACTCATCTTCCGGCGCGGACGCAGTGGTGGGACAAACTCGTCGTCGTCTTCCTCGACATCGGGCGGGATGACGCGTATCGCGATGTTGTTTGGGAGTTCGCGTGTTTGCAACCGATTCATTTTCCATCTTATTTCCGCTAGATCTGCCTGTAAAGAGAAAAACGAACGGTAAACTTTTCTGATAACCTTGACACTTCCAAAGTTTGAACCGATCGGATTTAAAAGTTGTTAACTTATCGTCTGCACCAGATAGGTCGAGATTGTCGAAAGTAAAGTGCAAAATGAATAGAGATCTTATTCTAACATGTAGCCTGTGTTCGGTCGTTTAAGATGGGTACCTTACCTACCTACCTGTTTAAAAGATGAATGGAGTTTGTATCCCTTCCTGATTTTGGTTAGCTTGTTCTAGAGTTCTCAGTTCTTGCTCAGCACAGCATGTTTTATGAACGGCGGGGGTGCTAGGGCCACTGTTTGGTTTGGTGTGTCTATATAAGTGTGGGGAGAGGCTAAAATAGAGAGATCTCTGTCCAGGCGTATATTATGTCTGGGAATCGATGCCCGAAAGAAGAGGGTTGGAAGTTATAACTTTTTATGCATCCGCTTTGAGAAACATTGATAGCGCGACGCGATGCAGAACACGAATGACGTCATCGGCACTAGGAGCGTTTATGTAACCCACCAGGGCCCTATTTTATAAAGCTACAAGTTATAATTTACAAGCGGAAGTCTCTTTCTGACTCTATGCGTTAGATAGAGACTTCTGCTTGTAAATTGTAACTGTAGCTTTATAAAATAGGGCCCAGGTCCATGACTAGGTGGTGCTAGGGTATACATATTGGATATTCTCATTTAAACTTATCTGAAACACTGGTTCCTTTCGCAGTAACTTCAGGATTTATAATTTAGCCAATCATTTTAGATAACACAATATTGGCAAGCGAGTCTGTTTGTTGTCTATCATGCAATATTTCTTTGAATTTTCAACAGAGCAACAGATCCACATGTATTTTGGCGTGGAGATGGAGACAGTCAGAAAGATGTCTGGAGAGAGATGTTTATGTGTGTGTGTGTGTGTGTGTGTGCGCGTGTACCACATTCCTCTAAGAAGTCGAAGTATCTAAATACTTCAATAGCGGATTGTCGATGTTATTATTATTGTGTCAAACACTAACCACAAGACGTTCGTGTTAGAAAAAGCCATCTCTAGGTCTATTGATAACTCAAGCGGTCTATTTACTTAAATTCCTAAATGTAGGGCCCTGCTTGCAGTGCCACTGCACTGCTAATTATGTTGTGTGTATTTTTGTATTTTAGGCCGATTTCTTACTCTGTATTATTGGCTATGGCTACAAAAACACAATACGATTGGCGGTGGCACTGCAAGCAGGATCTTGCAAATAGGGCTTTGATTATAGGCTGCTCAACCTACCTATATCCTATGTAGCATACAATTAAATAATAGACAAAACATACAATACAATAATTCCTTTAAGTAAACATTCTTATTGCTAAGCGTGGCTTTTGGGTTTTCTTACCTTAGGCTTTGTCTACCCCGTAAAGGATAAAGACGTGATTTATGTATGTATGTAAACATTCCACCTTCGATCTGATCTTAGCTTTATATTTGCAAAACGTAGAAACACAACGAATATGCTTTGTTTGCCGATATAACTTTCAATTTAATTTAAAAGTATGTGTATATGTATGTAGTTACAAGTATTTATTCCATAGGTACCTAGATAGATGTCTGTTCAACTGTTCAACTCTAAAGTTCGCGGAGACTGTCTGTACCTACGACTTCGTGAATTTTGATTACTCTCAGTTGAACTTGTTTCGTTTCATTAAGAACCGTGAAGTCTGCGCCATATGCAGTTCCAGTAAAGTCTGACTGAAGTTTTGGATTTACCTACATCCAACACATTAGGAAATTAGAATTAGTAATCACAGCTGAAGTAGAATTTTAATAAGTCCAATCAATTATATTAACTCATAGAAAAATCCGAAAAGTAGAGCTGCAGCAGCTATGGCCGGGAAAGAGATAAGTAGCTTTACTTTTAGTTTTTTTTTCAGAGATCTATGTTTCAGTAAATAAATAAAATATCTAACGGGTAAACCGTAAAATAAATAAAAAAATCGAGAAGTGAAATTCTTGATTCATTGACAGTAAGTCCAATCAAACCTGTAGGCTTATTGTCTAATTCGCACGCGATCGCCATCGTGTTCTTTTTGACAATTCTTGTATGAATGTGACAGCTAACTGATTCCGATGCCTATTGTCAGCCCATACATGAACTGTCAAAATGAAGACGATGGCGATTGCGAGCGAGTTAGACAATAAGCCTACTGCTAGTAAGCACGCAAGAACCTTAATGAAGTATGCAAGCATGCGGGTACCTATGCATTCCAGTAAGTTAGCAATCAAATATATAAGCATATAAAAATATAACCTATTCTTTCATCAGTTTCATTTTCCATAGTTTGCCGGACAGAATAGCCTACTAAGAATAATATGTATTTACGTACAAATGTTACTTGTTGATAAATGGGACATCGTTGAGAATCAGGCAGCGATATCAGTCGCCACCAGTCAGGTCTATGAGCCTAACGATATGTGATTGAGTCGCGGACACACACTATAAATCTGCGGATCTTTAAGGCTACAGCTTATCACCGCGCTGTCATCTTAGGATACAATCACAATGGTTCAATCCGAGCCGTCTTGTCACACGAAAGTTTTCATAATGTTCCTTTCAAAACCGCGGACGTGTTATTATTTGCACGATTTATTTCACAACTTTTTAATAAACATGTTCTTGACTCTTAACTCCCAAATTGCGGCGATATATGACCGTTGACATGGTCTGACTAATTAAACCTATTGCCCCAGTCACGCTAAGACATTGTTTAGAAATTCAGTACATTTGTTTCTAAATTAGTCACATCGTGCTCCTATTGTCGACATAACTAAGCATTAGTTATGCATATATTTTACTCAGGTCATTACTTTAATTGGCACTTAAAGTGTTAAAAGAGAACATACTAATAATAACTAAAATATTGGCAGGTAAACGTTATTTCAAATTAAATTTAGTCTACTGTTAAGTATTCTGTCATGGTAAGATTCAGATAAAATATAATTTTGCCACTTGCATTTTTTACAATATGACTATGACAATGAGTCATCTAAACTCCATTTATTCTAATGTAGATCAGATAGATGAGTACCTACCATTTTTTAAGTTATTACATTTGACCTTAGCATTGCATTTTTTATTACACTCTAATCCCCAAACATTATAAATCTGTGCAGTAAGTATATTATGTAATGTAAATGTACAACCATTTTCGGTCACATTTTGTACCTGTGTACACACTTTGCGTCAATATACGTGGGTAACAATATTGGCTATTATTCGGGTTACATTTAGGTAAGCAAGTTACTACTAAACAAACTTGACACACGTTACAGTAAAATGTATTGTATGTATTGTGTGCGTGTGGCAAAGATAAAGACAAACGAATGTTCAGTTAATAAGTATCAGCTTATCAAGCGTTTATGAATAAGGGAGTACCTAGTGATAAACAGTATAGGTACGTAGGTACATTACGAAAGCAATAAAGTTAAGAAACAGTTTTTATGTTTACAATCTTAAATGATATGAAAGTGATGTTTTAATGTACTGAAAATACATTACGCTCGCAGTCAAAGGCAGCATGGCAGGTAATAAAACAGAGATGATACGCATAATTAAACTGAGATCGTAGGAATACGATACTCGCCAAAAAAAATGTATTAAGCTGAAGGATGATTATTTACGTTAAATAATAACGGCGGAAATTTAAACGCCTAAGCGATGGTGATGCTGTCAATCCTGTCACGTATATAGGTACTTGGTTCATGTAAAACATGACACGTGATCTTTGAAGTGAGTAGAACAAATTGTATAATGTACCTAATATAGGTTGCGCAGCAAAATATTAAACCATCATTAGGTAGTTAGCTTTACAAAAAATGACTCTTTTTTTTAAATTCTGCTTTCTAGGTGCAAGGGTTTGGGCTGGGTGTTAATGAGTTAGTCAGTTAGATAGGAATAGGACCAACATTATCAGTTGACTTAAATTATTAGGTGATCGGTGGACCCTAGTAGCTACTGTACCTACTAGTACTGATATTTTGTGAAAAGTGTCAATATAGAGTTTCATATTTTTTTTATAAAATTACCGCTTTTACATTTATAACTGTTTTATTTCGACTTAAGCAAGGAGTGGAAATTTTATAATGGTTCTCTTTATTATAATGAGGACATTCAAACTTTTTAAAACTTCAGCTTCGATGTAGGCCAATAAAACTAATAGAAGTATTGGGGTGGAAAAACTCATTCAGACAAAGAAAAAAACGTCTGAAAGGCGCCGTCAACGGCTGCTTTAATTTCTCATCAAGATTTCAATAATTTTCTTTCTTCAATTACCTAGTTGAAGAATTATTTTTAAGTAAACTAAGTTGAAAGGAAAATTCGGAACGTCGTCTTCTTATTACGGAATAAGAAAATTTAAAAAGTATATCGTTTTTTTTTGCTTAGTTTTTCAGCACAGTTTTTAGTTCTAAGTATGAGTCTCTCAATGTAGCAATGGTACCACAACGATAAAATTGAAACTCTTTATCTTACACTGTAAGGTAAAAGAAAGAACGTTGCCAAAGTAGTTTTGCAATGAATGAAGGTACGATTAAACATAGTTTGTTTTGCAAGGTGGTCCTTGTATTGTAGCAGCTTCCCTCAAGCCACACATTATCTATAGCTAAGATCTATCCGAACGCAGGAGCTTTAATAGCCTTAACAAATCATTGGACGTGGTAAATAGCCAAGTTCAAAAAGGATAGCTGGCATGCTCAAGGGTTGGCAAAGAAGAGTTTGTTTTGCAAGTGCAGTACACATTAATAATGCTAAGTGGCATCCCGGAACAGATGGTGTCACGCAGTAGGTGGAGACGGCCCTGAGTACCGGCGCGTTGGAAATGTTAATTCACCGTTTCAATGCTACAAACGCGGCGCTTATCAGCAATGTGCTTCTAGAATACCTGATCAGGGTACAGGCTGGGGTACCTATATTGACATATGTTTACTTCAGAGGTCAACTTTTGAGGTCAGTGGTTTTTTTAATTTCGGGAATAAACATCGAAGAGATCCAATCATGGTCAGGGAATTTGAATATGAAGTAAATACTTGGTTTTCGTGGAATTCCGTGAAAGGCTCGATTTGTAAACACTTTTTTGGCGTTATCGGATCGGACTCAGATTAATAACTAATTTCAGCTCGAAATATTTTTTTTTGTGTTTCCACTCATCATAATTCATCATCATCATATTCATGTCAACTGGAAGAAGTCCATAAGGGGACATACGGCTTTCCCAAGGATATCCATGACGATGGATTTTGTGTTACCCGCAGCTAATGGCTTCCCACGATCATTACCAGATCGTATACAATTTGCGGGAGCCCTACCAACACTTCACATTGTTCGCCACTCCAGAACCTTATCGCCTCTCTTTGATTAAAATAAAATATTTCTTGTCTTCAAAGGTACTTTTAAATTTAGAATTGTGTTTTTTTTACTTGTTACTTTACTTCTTAATATTAAAAAAATATTAAACCTTTCTTCAATTAGTCCTTTCACGCATTTTTGGCTTAAACTTTTTACAATATTTTTCTTTTCGCTTCGTTTGTGCATGTGCGAGCGGCCGCCACGTGCCCCGCGAGGCATTACAAACGGCTCGTGATTACCATGACGTTTTAAATTGAAAATTAAAATACTATACTCGTAGAAGTGCCATATATAATTAATTTCTGCATTGCAACTCAGAGTTTCTAATTTGCTTAACATGCTATTGTTCGAATTCACACTACTTAGGTAATGAACGTTTTCGCAATGGCATTTAAAACTAGCCCGTAACGAACCTGTTGCCGAATTCACTATCCCGTGAGAAATTCGCAAAATCCATCATCGGCTTCCTGGCTCTAAATATTTTAGTCACTTGGCTTCATCTTTTGCAAGTAATTTACGTATAAAAATTAGTAGAGTCGCATAAACAATAACAAGCAGACCTTGTACTAAGAGTACTAAAACGACGGATACCTATAGGTACGTGGCGGAGGCTTGTGTCCATCAATAGTTCGTATATAGGCTGAAGATGTGGTGGTAGGCGGGGTCGTTTCTGAGGTAATTCTTTGAGTTCACGCTCGATGTAACCGCTATATATCGTGTGGGCAATATTAAAGACAAAAATCGAAATTTCCGAAAACATTCAGTGTATTCCCGGAATAATCTCTGTAGTAATGTTACCAGTAACGAGAATACTGGGAAAATCATATCAGCACGTGTGTGTATTAGTATATACGTATGTATAATATAATATATTAGCATAGACATTTTCTGTGACTTAATTATTTGTTCAGATAAAAATGAAATTTTATTATGCTGACTATAATCATTACCGTGACACGTCATACGGCTATGTGGATTTAATATAACGTGAAGTTATGTTGAAAATGCTTTTATCACGCTGATAATGAAACGTTTCTTTTGCCGAACCTTTGTTTCTAACAACAAGTCTGATAATACCAAATTACTTCTGATAAGATCCTTTATGCAGGTTAGAACAAAAGCTTTCATTAAGTCTGATAAAGCCGAACCTCTTGATTTCCATTACAATGCATAAACAGTGGGTAATGCTCCTTTTTCTGACCAAGTCATCATATAAAATCAGTGTGTGGGAGTCAATTGATTGCTACTATTTGCATCGTTTATCAATTGAACGTAAATTGTGTGAGGTTTCCACTTTAGTAATAGCACACCGGTGAAGGTTATTCGATTCCCGCCAGGCAGTGTTGCCGGGTCCTCCTGTTTTGACAGGGTCTTCTGTTTTTGGCCGATGTCTACCGATCTACAGATAATTAACGGAAATATACAGTTTTTAGCGATTTATTTTAGGCAGCAAATGGTTGCATGGCAGATATCGCTTTTAGGCGATAAGATCACCTATTTTTGTCTTGTCTTTTTTATTATTATTGTAATAACTGCACTGATTTTCGGTGATGAGTAAAGGATATTGTATTGTATTGTAATTTGTTTTTGATTTTTTTAATATTTTGTTGGCGCTAAATACTATAAGTACGATTTCTCCTTATATCCCATAGCCCAACTATTTATAAACACGCCCTGGTGAACAAGATATAATTTGCGCTGTTCATTTCATGCGGAGATCCAGTCCCTGTGAAATCCTTGTACCCAAATAGGTAATCAGTGACCACAATTTCTACAGTTTGTCACACGGCAAAATCTAGCTTATACCGTCTTTTGTAATTGTCAGCTAACTACCTTCCTAGTTACGACAAATTGTGACAGATTGCGCTAGGAGCGCACAATTTTATTTATTACGTACATTATAATTCCGAAAATATTATTTATAAATTATTATAAGTACTAATTAATTTGAGGTTACTACATTATTATAACTTACACACACATACACGCACACATTCCAGCACACAATTCGGATCTACCATCCGAACCTTCCTAGCCAATCAGAAACGAGGTGTTGTAGCTCGACGTAATTACAAAATTCAAAAAAGCTTCGTTAATCGAGAGCTTATAAAAGCACCTGCGCCAGTCGCAGACGCTCTCTTACTCATCATCTCTACTACTATCAGTTCGCCCAGCTGAAATTGAAATGGTAAGTGCTCTGACTCGCTAATTCTGTTCGTTTGCTTGTAGTGTATCTAATAATTGTGTGTTGCTAATTAATCCGTTCAATTCCAAGGCCTAGGACAGCGTTAATTTTAAACTACAGTGTTTTAGTTTTCTTTAACTTGGTTAATGTAGATCCACCCTCGCCTGGTTCCTGTATAACCATTTTGAATTGTAACGGTTAATAACCGAAATTTCACAACAGCCACCGTAGCAAGCCTAAATCTTTCAGCACCACAATTAATCTAGAACCGAGTCACTATCTGTGATCGAACCTAGGTTAGGTCTCTCTTTACTTAATTAATTTAACCACTGTTCTAATTTAGTTATTACAACTCTCTGTATATTTACCTGCAGGCTTATTACGTAACTCGCTCGCGATCACCATCGTCTTCATTTTGACAGTTCATGTATGGGCTGACAATTGGCATCGGAATCAGCTAGCTGTCACATTCATACAAGAACTGTCAAAATGAACACGATGGCGATTGCGAGCGAATTAGGTAATAAGCCTGCTGGTCGTACGCCCAGCCCACTTGCACCCTCTGTGTACCTCAAGAAGGGGGCTGGACGGACGACCATCCGAACTGTGTCACTACACCGTCTAACACCCTGCCTCCTTACAGGGCGACTCAGCTTACGCTGACTCAGCTTACGCTGACTCAGCTTACGCTGTCGACTCAGCTTACTCTGTGGACCCTTAAGACCCTGAGGAGTCGACACCGTACACTCTACTGAGGTCTAAGAACTCTGAAAACCTAAAAGGAACTGACAGCCGGAAGCTAGGTCTGGTCAGGTCCTCGGCTGCTGAGAGCCACCGCACTCGCACCGTCTCCGGTTCCTGAACACTGCAGGACGACGCTTAAATCCTCTTCGAAGCCGCCTCATCGAGCCGCCCCGGAGACGAGATACCAGGGGAGTGTTCTGTCCGACGAACAAGCGAATTTCACATAGCGCCTAAAGACTTTTACGAACCCATTACTCAAATAATTGTCCTTAAGGGTGTAGGGGTACTTTAATTTATTAATAAAATTTGTAAAAATTGTAAATTGTTTTCCTGAAGCAATCCCCAAACGCACCCCTTCACAATAACCCGCTAAACGGGCTATTGGGACAAGTTTAGAGTTCAATATCTGGAGTTTTTTCCGATTCGATATGGCAACACTGCCGCTAGCTTATGCTAACATTGTTCTACACCAGACGGCAAACGCGCCCATTAAAAACAGGCATTAATCTCCTCAAACAACTACTTACATCAATTAATTTAGCAAAATTTTCCTACCGAGGCGCTTGCTGATTTCTATTTGATCGGTGGGCACACATTACCATTGACCATTGCGATAGCTACCTTTATCGTAGTCACTTCGTTAATGATCGCAAAACGATAATCGATAAAATTTACATCGGATAAACTCTTTTATAAACTTCATAAAATCTGTAAGAGAGATTACCTAAACACGTTTTTTTTGCGTCTTACGATCCGTTTATCTCTGAATACTGAATGGCTTAATAGATAAGCTCTTATTTATGGGCATTGAAAAGAATTCAGAAACTTTTTATAGTAACGACGAGAAAATTTCAATGTCTTACGACAGAGTACCTACCTACGCCTTTGTAACCATAATAATTAATAGTGTTTTAAATCGGTTTGGTTTTGATTCGGTTTTAAATTGAGTGTACATTTTTTTACCGCATGATCTAAAAATTTCATCTATTAAGCGAAGTAATTTGCAGAATAGCAGCTGGCAGCTGCCTACCAAAAAGAAATTCTATACGAACTAGAGCTGACATTGGACGGAGTTTCGTTTCGCTGGGAGCGCGGGCTCGAGCAATCTGCACGCTAACAGCAGTTTGTAAAGTAGAGCCTAGCAGAATAGTATTGCATCGCGTTCGTTCAGAGTAGGTAATATAAATTTTATGGCTGCGATTGTACGAGTATAAAGTTCTCGGTTTGCTATCTGGAAAATCAATATCGCGCAAATCGGGTTGTCAGTGAAATGCTAACAGAATAACTTTATAATATTACAAGTATTTACAATAACAACCTGTATTTTGCTTATAAAAACATTTTATTAAATTCATATAACTACTACTTACTTAATTCTGTTTTTTTGGTGTAGGTAGGTACTTAATATTCAACAGCCCACTAGTCAAATTAAAATTAATTTCACGAGAATTTGATAAATTGGAAAATAATGCTGATGCCAAAATGCCATTGCTTATTCCTATTCGGACTTCCCTTTCGCACCGTCCTAAACTACAACCATCAATTTTTCATTAATAAATCAGTATGTATTAAAGCAATAAATACTTATTTTAATAAATTGCTGAGTGTGGTAGGTATGTAGAGTAGTGCTGAACGAGGGTGCCATTTTCCAAGAGTAGGTTACTACTTGTAAAATTATTGATAATACCACCTATTTGTGAATATGGCAAAAATTTAGAATGAAAAAGTTTAGTTCCTCTTCCATCCAATTTTTACCCCTTGCTGTCTCTTTACTTCGTGTTAGTGTTACAAGATACAAGAGGGTAAATGATGGGTAACTTAGCTTTGCTTTATGTATTTCCCGTTAAGTACTGGGGCCTTACCATGACGTCTTAAAGCGATTAAATTCTGTCTTAGTTCAGGTTTTAGCTGTCATTTTTAGTATGGATCTGACAGCGAGCGAACCTAAACTGAATCGGAATTGAACCGCAGTAAGACGTCATGGTAAGGCCCCAGAACCTTAAAACTATTTTTTACGCCTAAACACGAAATACACGTATACAAGTAATCCTCAGGTTTATCGAGCAATAAAAGTAATTGAATTTTTAATACGACCGGATAGCCTAGTGGTTAGTGACCCTGACTATGAAGCTAGAGGTCCGGGTTCGAATCCCGGTAGGGGCAGACATTTGTATGATGAATACGAATGTTTGTGCCCGAGTCATGGATGTTGTATGTATTTAAGTATGTATTTATCTAAATCATATAAGTATGTTTATCCGTTGCTTGGTACCCATAGCACAAGCTTTGCTTAGTTTGGGACTGGGTCAATTGGTGTAATTTGTCCCATGATATTATTTATTTTATTTCTTTATAAGTTATTTTATCAAATCGCAGTAATTATCAAAATAAATTCTAGAAATAGCGGCTTACAAACGGCCGTGTATACCTACCTAAATTTCATTTCCGCAGGGAGGTGGAATATTTATACATTAAAATCGCGGTTATTTATAGCTACATGAAAATCCAAAAGAAGTTCGTAAACTGATTTCCTAGAATGTCAGGAAGTCACTTATTCCTGGAATATTGGAGAAATATGCCACCCCATATACATATATGTGGTGTACGCTCCGTCAGCCGACAACGTATTCGCGGCTGGAAAAGCTCCTAACATAATATCCTTGCAAATTGAGAAAATTTTGCCACTTTATAAAATCCACAGAAGAACGACGAAGACATTTATCTAAGGCAGTCAGTCATACGACTGTTAACTGAGGAACAGTGGGGTTTAATATGGATTTAAGCAGCGATCGACAGAGTATAGAGATTGACATTGATAAATTAGCCGATTGTTCATTCAAGCTGTTATCAACATTGAAAACATATCGGTGGACCCAAAATCTATAAATATAAGAGGCAAAATCCTGACTCACTCATTAATTGATCATCGCCCAGCCCAAACCTTTGAACCTAGAAAGCTGAAATTTTGCACAGAGGTTCCTATAATAATGTGTACACGAGATAAGGAGGGATTTTTCGAAATTCTACCTCTAAGGGGGTGAAAAAGGGGGGCAAAGTTTGTATGGGGCGACTTGATTCCTTGGTCCGATCCGATCTACTTAAAATTTTGCATAAACATTCTTTAACAGAATTGATGGAACACGTGTTTCGTATTTTCTTGAAATTCATACCCTAACGGGGTTTAAAAGGGGTAGAAAGTTGTTGTTGTTGTTGTTGTTGTTGTACACTAATGTACGGTAGCGAAAGTTGGGTATGGCAAAAGAAGCATGAAAGTAGAATAAATGCAGTATAAATGAGAGCGTTAAGAAGTATGGAAGGTGTATCACTGAAAGATAGAATAAGGAATAGTGTGATAAGGGAATGTGCTGGTGTGAAAGAAGATTATAGTGACTAGGATAGAAAAAAGTATGCTTAGTTGGTTTGGTCACGTAGAGAGGATGGATGAAAGAAGATTAACTAAACAGATTTATATGGGGAGTGTGAATGGGTGCGTTCTGCGTTGGGAGGGGAAGGCCTAGGCGGACGTTCCGTGATCAAATTGGGGACGTTTTGGAGAAAGGCCAGGTCAAGAGTACCCGAAACCGACGCGCATGTATGAAGAGATTGATGAATGTGGATGAAGCGAAAGAGGTATGTCAGGATCGTAGCAAGTGGAACAAAGTAGTCTCTGCCTACCCCTGTGGGAAAGAGGCGTGACGATATGTATGTATGTATGTATGTAGAAAGTTGTTTTGGGGGTAATTTGCTTCGATGTTGATATATCAATACTCCTTAGTGCTATTGATTAAAAACACATTTTATTTTGACACAGTCATGTTTGAAAT
The DNA here is from genome assembly GCA_963854515.1 of Pandemis heparana. Lineage (NCBI taxonomy): Eukaryota > Metazoa > Arthropoda > Insecta > Lepidoptera > Tortricidae > Pandemis > Pandemis heparana. The sequence continues at coordinate 9,869,912 of OY978008.1, read as the reverse complement.
CTCAATCCATTGACGTAATATTTTTAAACAGGACCTCGCAGCTGAAAAACGAGCCGACCGAGATAGTATGGAGGCGCGTGTACCTTTCTAACAGGACTGACAATTTTTTTTTTTTATCACTACATAGTATAAAACAAATTCGCTTTCCGCTGTCAGTCTGTCCATGTGTATGCTTGATCTTTAAAACTAACGCAACGGATTTTTGCGGTTTTTTTAGTAGATAAAATGATTCAAGCGGAAGGTTTATCCATACATACATATAATGAAGCTATGAAGAGAGTCGAAAGTCTGTACATGGAAGATATTTTCTGGGGATATTTACTTAGAATCGATTACAGAACACGCGCGTGTATATTTGCGAGCGCATCACGTGAAAACGGCTGAACGGATTATGATGCAAGCTTTACTAATCTGTTGAGAAAATCACCAGCCAGGTTATAGGCTACTTTTTATCCCGGAAAATGGCATAGTTCCCGCGGGATAGCGATGAACATGTCAAAAATCGCAGCTGTCTAGAGTCACAACGTAAATAAATATTCCTTCAGTATCATAGAGACCAGGTACTACGGAGGGATTTTTTAAATTCCCACGGGATAGGGAATAAATGGGGTGTATAAGTCCACTGAAAAGGGAGTCTGTCTCCATAACTATAATTACTAGAGACATGAAATTTGGCATACAAGCAGGGAATCATTACTGCTGAAAGTAGATTTCAAGACTTTTCAAAATTCCCACGGGATAGGGAGAAAAAAAGGATTTATATTATTATTACTTTGAAATATTCTCATCTCCTTAAAAATTATTACTAGAATCTTCTAATTTGGCATAGGTAAGAGTAATAGATGATTATGATATCTGAAAACTGATTTCAGGAATTTGCGAATTACTTGTGGGATAAGAAAAATGAGTAACTTTACTGACTTGCTAATAATTATAGTTTCTTGGTATTTGGCAGACATTGCTTGACGATCAAAGAGCTGCACTACAAAGGGATTTTCTAATTATCCCACGGGATAAAAGGACCGTATAGAAAATATAAACTTTATAATTAGTAGACTACATGTGTCATAAGTGTCATAAGTTAGATTTTTCGAATTTCCCACAGAACAAAAGGATGGGATAAGAAATAATGGAAGCGGGTCCATGCAAGAAACTGGTTTATTTCGTTGAGGTAGGTAGATCAAATCCTTCGTGCTAAAGTACGACTTCCATTTGACTGTTTTTGTACATTTTAGATGAGAGAGAGGAAAAAGTTTTAGCGCGAATTATGATTCTGCGCGGACGAAGTCGCGGGCAAAAGCTAGTAAATTAATATTCCTTATATGTATTGAAAATTTACTTCAAGATATAGTGGATCTGCAACGATATAATACGAGTACGAGTGATACGCAACATGTGCGTGTTCTTGAATAGAAGATTAAAGATCGACTTCATAAGATGAAGCGTGTACCTACATATTCATCTTAGTACCTACAACAGACAACAATGAAACGAATGTGGTTTTCAATTTGTGATTTTATTGCCCCACGCTATATTATGTAGAGAGCCACGAACACGAACCAATTTGTTGAGTTTGCTGTCAATGTACGACTACAAAATGAATATGTCAGTGAAGTGTGCCTGGTTTCATTATGGTTTAAATAAAGTGTACTTATGTCCGCAAATAATCGATATTCGATATCGATAATAATATTATTGTTTGCCGCAATTCGGCACTCATCTGTTACGTGTTACTGCGTGTGTCATATATATTTTATTCACAATTAAAATTCATATTATTGTATTTTTTTACTTGCAATTTGTGTCGAATCTGTGCCAGTATCTAAATGTATTTTTTTCTTTCTTTCAATCTAAATATATAAAAGAAGAAACTGACTGACTGACTGACTGACTGACTGACTGACTGACTGACTGACATATCAACGCACAGCCCAAACCGCTGGTTCTAGAGATTCCAAATTTGGCACGTAGGTTCCTTATAAGGTCTAGGGGTGCACTAAGAAAGGATTTTTCAAAATTCGACCTCTAAAGGGGTTAAATGGGGGTCCAAAGTTTGCATGGGGAAACAAGATTAGTTAAACTAATTTATTCAAAACTTCACAGGAGTATTCCTAACGATAAATGAGTAAACACCTGTTTCAGGTTTTTTGAAAATTCAACCCCTAAAAGGGGATAGGGGGTGACAAAGTCTGAAAATCAACAAGGGTATTATTATTATTATATTATAGTGGGTAGTATTGTTTGTACGGTTTATCGGGTCGCTGCTTAAGAAAACAACAACACATATACCTACCTGACACACACACACACACACACACACACACACACTAATTTCCAGGGGAACGGGAAAAAACGGGATTTATATTATTCGATTTCGAGTGACCCTATCTCAATAGGTAACTATACTTAATAAATATAGACTCTTCAAATTTCGTACACAAGTAGATTACAAAGAAAATAATTTCAGGATTTTTGGAAATTCTCACGGGATAAGGAAAAAACGGGATTTATTTATTCAGTTCTACGGGATCGATTTTTCATTTTAATGATCGTAAAAAACTGAAATTTGGCCTTCAGGTTCCTTGGGGAGTATGGGGGAGCACTGCAAAAGGATTTCCGAAAATTTTGACGGAAATTAACGGGAAAAAACGGGATCTTTTGTTATATACTGCAGGTCGTAGAAAGTTGAAATTTGGCATGTAGGTTGCTTGGCGAGTGTAATGTAAGGAAGCATTAAGAGACAATTTTCCGAAATTCCCACGGGAACGGGAAAAACGGGACTTTTGTTTTACTGGTTGTAGAAAGCTGAAACTTGACATGTAGGTTGCTTGGGGAGTGTAGAGAAACATTTAGAGAGGACTTTCCAAAATTCCCACGGGAACGGGAAATAACGGGATTTGTTTTACTGGTCGTAGAATGAGTGCAAAGAAGCTATAAAAGATAATTTTCCAAAATTCCCACGGGAACGGGAAAACGCGACTTTTCGTTTTACTGGTTGTACAACGCTTAAATTCGGCAGTTAGGTTGTTTGGAGAGTGTAGAGGAGCATTAATAGAGGAATCTCCAAAATTCCCATGGGAACGGGAAAAACGGGTTTTTTCGTTTTACTGGTCGTAGAAAGCTGAAATTTGTCAAGTGGGTTCCTTGGGGAGTGTAGGGAGCATTAAAAAATCATTTCCCGAAATTCTTAAGGGAACGGGAAAAAACGGGATTGAAATACTCCTGGTACACGCGGGCAAAAGCTATTTGTCAATAAATGAAGTCTACGCGGACGAAGTCGCGGGAAAAAGCTAGTATAAACAAATATACGAGTTTTAAAGTATACCTAATCGTATTTCAGCTTCACTAAGGCCGATGTTTAATTTCAATGTAATTCCTTTGAAGTCTGCTTTGACTTCGCTGAAGGCAATCAATATTCTGTGGATATTTCTGAAACACGTACCTAATCGAAAACAAATTTAATAAATAGTAGGTAAAAGAAATTCTAACCAGGGGCGTAGCGTGCCTTGGTGGGGCCCCGTATAAAAAAAATATTTGGGGGCCCTTATGAAGGGTAAAGATTACTCACATTTATTTTTGCTTACGCACGTCGGGGGCCCCCGTGGCCCGGGGGCCCCGTAAAATTGATACGGCAGATACGGCGGTAGCTACGCACCTGATTCTAACTAATATTATAAACGCGAAAGTACGGATGGATGGAAGGATGGATGGATGTTTGTTTGTTACTCAATCACACCAGAACGGCTCATTGAATCTGGATGAAATTCGGCACATAGATAGAAAATATTCTGGAATAGCACGTACTTTTTATCCCGGAATTTTTTTTGCAGACGAAGTCGCTAGTAAACAAATAAAATAAAATAAGTCACTATTTATTTATACGTCGTCATCCGTTTAACTTGAGCACATACTCGAAACAACTGTTTCTAAACGAAGGTGTGCAAGTTTCGTAATATTCCGGTACCGTTTCCGTGAGTTTCTTGACTGTATGTTGTAAAATTAACTGCTTCAGAACACGGTAATTAATTACAAACACACGTCTCATTGCGTCCAATTTATAACTTTTATGGTTTTCCGGGACCGGATCTGGTAGAATATTGAATTTTGTCGTGAATGGTCCTAATCAAAAGTATTGGAATGCTGCGGGAAGTTACTGTTAATGGGCCAAGGGCTTTGCCCTGTTTCGAGACCGTCGGCTATTTGAGTAGGCAGGTGAGCGCGTGATAACACCAAAGGGACCACACCACTGAATAATGCTGGCGGCGGATACGGAAGGAAAAAAAGGGACACAGCTATGACCACTGTGTAACACTATCTCTCTCACTTTACTCAAATCCACGATTGATGATACTCTACTAATGGAACACGTAGTTTTATCTGTTTATGATAAATAAAACGTGGGCAGCATTCCATTATGGGAATGAAACAGAGTTTTTGAATATTTGTTACTTTACTCTGTCTACAAAATGACAATATGGATGTATTATAGCGTATGTTTCAGCTATATCTGCATTGTGGACTGGGATATGTATAGGTAGGTACGGAGTGGATATCTACGTTTATAAGTACAACGATAAGTTTATACTTAGACGTAGATGTATATTAAATAGGTGCTGTAATTAAGTTGTTGTCATTCTGAGGGTTCCTACCCTACTATAGGTAGGTACTGTTCATGACACTACACCCGTAGTTTCTGTGCCATACTTATCTTATATGTGTATATATTTCCTTGGCATGCTCTACAACCTAAACGGCTTGATGGATACCTAATGTGTTGCTAGATTTTTTTGGGTTGTAAAAGTGACAAGGCTAGAGAGTCAATGTTTTTTAATGTCGCTAACTACTATGTGACACTGGCTAAACCAAATATACATCACATGAATGTACTACAGAATTGTAGGTCTTAAAATGATCTAAGTACAATAAACACAATCTACTGAGGAAAACGAATAATATATAACCATTTTCTCCACAGGAGGCAAGTGTGCGAGGGTGGCGAGCGGGAGGTGCTAGCGCATACTATTAAAACTTCAAAGTTGTATATAAACAATGATTATAATAATATTCTTGTATGAAATTTAAATTTATGTCACATGACAATTCTCACTGCTATGTTTTATATTTTTTGTTTTATGCTGTTTGTGTTTTTCTAGACATGTCACGAGTTTTTAGGGAACAATAGCAAGCGAGCGACACCTATGAGTATGTATACAATCTACATTACAATACGGTACAAGGAAACAAAGGATAATGGTAGAGATTACCGATACTAAACGGAGTTATGACTTACACATTCTACTGCAGGCTTGTCATCCGCTTGGGATGTTTCTGAGTACTTTTAAACAATTTTACCGGTCGTTAACGACTGAAGATAAGAAATTCTCTTGTACTAAAAACATTGCATTTATTTGGAAAAAAATGGATCCTTTTGGAGATATTTGGGGCATTCTCTTAAAAGTTGTACCTACCCCCAAATTTTCTATGAGATTTTGTTTCTTTTTTCGGATTCCTACTCAGAATCAAGAGCACTACCGATCCTGATAGGAGAAAAAAACGTCCCGAAAATTCCATACATTTTCTAGCCTAAAATTTCGTTCTATTCCGTTACCGCCATACAAATTTGTATGAATGAAGTAACGGAATGGTAAAGGCAATTTTTGGAAGTTTTTTTCTCCTATCAGGATCGATAGTGATCGTGATTCTGAGGAATCTGAAAAAAGAAACAAAATCCCGGAAAAAATTTGGGGTACAACTATTTTTTTTTATGTGAATAGGAAGGGAAACGACCAAGTGGGTCACCTGATGGTAAGCGATCACCACTGCCCATAGACACCCGCAACCCCGGAGGGATTGCAGATGCGTTGCCAACCTAGGGAGGGGACTTTCCCGTTTTTTAACATTTTTTTCACCGTTTAAACCTTTCCCAGACTCGCATAAATGTTTCAAAACAAAAATAATTCGAACCGTGTGCTGGTTTGAATTATTTTGGTTTTGAAATCCCAAGTTCCATTCCCGAGTTTTAGCCAGACAATCGAAAAGCAATTCGTTTATATATACATACTCGTATATCTATACATATAATAAAACTGAAGAGGGTCGAAAGTCTGTACTACATGGAAGATATTTAAAAAAAATAAGCTGGGGATACTTAGAATCGATAACAGAACACGTTTCAACAGTTTTTAGAATTTTTGTATGTTTATCTGTTTGTCTGTATATTTGTGCGCGCATCACGTGAAAACGCGGATTTTGTTGGAATCTTTACTAATCTGTTGAGAAAATCACCGGCCAGGTTATAGGCTACTTTTTATCCCGAAAAATTGCATAGTTCCCGCGGGATAGCGATGAACGTGTCGAAAATCACAGCTGCCTAGAGTCGCATAACGTATATAAATATTGCTTCAGTATCATAGAGGTGCACTAAGGAAAGATTTTCAAAATTCCCACAGGATTTAATATCGCTTATTATAAAAAAAATACCAATTAAATGTCAGAATAGGGGTGTTAAGTGCCTGTTCAAATATGTATAGCAATATTTGTTAATAAATGAAGTCTACGCGGACGAAGTCGCGGGCAAAAGATAGTTATATATAAATTTATGAATCCGCGTCGTGCGTGATCCGTTACATGTTCGACATGCGCTTGGCCAGTTTTTATTAATTGTATATACGAGAATATAGAAGATATGCCAATTACAAACGCTAACTCTTTAAAATACAATACAAATATTTAATGTTTGTGTAGTGTATTCAAAACCTCCTTGACTCTAGTATATACGTGAATAAGAAGAGAACTAGTTTCGTATTCGCTTCGAAACCCACATCTAACACAAAGTAAACCAACTTAACATTCATGATACACTTTTAAGTGGGAACGCGTTTAGTTCACTCCATAAGACGTTGGCAGAGATAGTTGACCTGGTGGTTGGCTGTATCATAAGGTCATTCAATTCTACGTCAGTGAACAACGTCAATGTCGAACAAAAGATTTACAGACTTCAGATTAGTTCAAATGTATTTCGATAAGATGCTTAGACCGTAAGGGATAAAGGCGTGATTTATGTATGTACTATGTATGTATGTATGCTTAGACCGGTTCAGATAAACACTAGACCCTTTAGGTTGGGGCGTTATTTTTTTAAGTTATAATAGGCTTATGTTTGACCCAAGTCTTAACCTGATGGTAAATATAGTGACTAAGTCAAAGGTGCTACGATTACATGGTACGAGTATATGCGCAATAGGAGTTATGAGTTATGAATATAATATTATCAGGGTTTATCATCAGATTTAATACACATGCATACACCGTCTAGCAATCGTCCCGAGCGAAAATTCACTGCAGTTTATAAAAACAGCTAAGTATAGAATCCGTAACGTGATAAAAAAAACTTCACAAATACTAAAAATATCCTACTCAAAATTAATAATTAACTTCAAAAAAATATTTACTAGATAGATATAGCTAGGATAAAACAACGTTACGTTACGGGTACTGAGTACAAAATAATAATAAAGTAAATTCGGAGTCGCGCAACCTTTCGTTTTTTTTAATAAGTCTGTTTTTATGAGTTTTATTAAAACAACAAAAGACAACATTTTTAATATCGCAGTGAATTAGCTCGGGGCGATTGTTAGAGTGTATTTCACAAACACCATACGTCTATTGTAACATACCTCTCTTTTTCTATTCCATTCCTTTACGATCTTAACTTCTATGTCACTATCACTAGAGGAGTTGGGATTACTTTGGCTAAGTCTGCCGCGTCTGTAAAGCCTCATGTTTATGGATGATTATTTACTTTTAGTTTAAAACAATACCGCATAAAACTTAACACTCGACGAAAAGTGAGTCACTTCAATCAAATAAGTTCTACAACACTTTTTTCACTGCAAAAATCAAACTAATACGAGGATTGCCTTCGCGGTACTAAATACGAATAGGAAGATTTTGTAAAATGTGCATTAAACGACCTTTGCATTGACGTATCTTAACTAAATGAGAACTAATGTACCTTTAACGTCATACACTAATTTATTTCTAATTAAATAAGAGTTCCATTAATGTAATGACTTCTAATTAAATTATTACGTTAAAAGGAAAGCCCTTACCATTATAAGGTTACGAATTTAAACTTTATTTTACTTATTTATAACTTTTGTAGGTAGGTATCTATTGGGATCTCACTCCACATTAGTAGATTGTTCAACAAGGGAGGAAAAGAACCAATATCACACGAGGTAACTTGGCACCCGAGCATGCGAGGGTGCCAATATTTCGAGTGTGATATTGGTGTTTTTCCCGAGTTAAACACTCTACTTTTCATTTCGACTACAAGGAAAGTAAAAAAATATACATAAGTAAGTATATGAGAAAAAATGTATTAAATAAAAAATTAACTAAAATTAATTCAGATATTTGTACAGTTCATAAAGGAAAACGTCACGTTTTTTTAGGAATATTTACTCATTTTTTATTTATATTTTTATGTAAAGTTTTACCAAATGAAGAATGCTTTCGCGCCAAATTCGATCTCGCTTTTTCTAAACTAGTTGCATTGGCAGCAAATCAAGTTTTTTTAAAACATAGGTCAATGTGGTTATTGTCAAATATTTCAATATTTACCCATAAACAACATTTAAAATGTTTTATATAGTGATTAGAGAAAAACTGTAGATAAAGTACGTATTTTAGTCAGTTGAACCACGAGTTAAGCGTAATAAAGATGGCTGTGTGGACATATAATAATAATAATAATAAAAGATATTTATTCAACAGTTTGCAATTACATTTAGGTATACATGTAAACAATAAAAAGCTACAAACTATTGAAATGGGTTGCAGCTCAGCTTATGCCTGTGCCACCCAGACCTAACAATCTGTTGACAAACAGGCGCTGTTTTTCAGCCGCCCCCATGAAACACACACACACACACAAATAAGGACCAACACACAGGCCATTACCAAGAGCCCTTACAAAATAAACTTTTGACTCCTGACTCGATACACATAAAACTGTAGGTACTATATATACCATTGTCATTTACAATGTAATTTTTTCTTATAATTTTTTTCTAAAACAGCATTAAATCTACGTATACGTATAAAAATAAAGTAATGTAAATAAATTAATAAAAATAATATTTGACTAAATAGCGTTATAAAATTTATAATTATTGTTACCTACTTAATGAGGAGGCAAACTAAAAGCTTGAGGCAGATGTCGCCCCAAGTACCTTGTTTACGTTTCGTGTCAAATGTCTGGTTGCGATTTTATGAGTTATTTCTGCAATTTAACTGGCAAAATGTACTCTTTTATGACTGTGCGTAAACTTCAAGCTGAGCTTTGGAGGAGACATGCATCGATGGCTGGTAAAAAGGCTGATTTGATAAAAAAGTAACCACTTCAAATATTTAAGGTTATGTTCCGTATTTCTATTTTAATTTGAATTCTGGAGGCTTATGTGCAGTTCTTTCTTTTAGGTTAGAGGCGTATGATCGGAACCAAAACTTTGGTGCTGAATTAGATGTCCAAAAAGACCTTTTATATATAATTGTCCACACTCGGATTCTTTGAAAGACGTGAACACCGATTCACCTATTCCAAACATCAGCAAACAAGAAATACAACAATCGTCTTTGAAATGCAGTGAACACAAACGTGCTGTATCACTTGCTTAAGACTTGCTTGAAAGTTTTTAATACGTAAAGCATTTTCCCATTGTTTTCTGCGCTTTGGGTCATTAGGAAATAGATGAACTCCCCTGTTTTTACAGTTTAGCGCGCTACATTGAGGCATCTTTGAATAAAATGCAAGTTTAAAACTATTCATAAAAAATGTACTGGATTTGACAGTTCTTATGTCATAACAAGGTACAGTCGCTTATGCGCCATCTGACGGGATAAAATGTCAGTTTTCCTCCCAATTAAGAAAAAAACATGGATAATTATGCCGTAATGCTTGGCTGAATGCGTATGTGTTCCACTGACAGCCAATGCCTTTATTTTTTTTAATTCATATCTACCCTTGGGAAGAAAATAATAGTTATCCTCCCGTATGTCAGATATGATTTGCCTCACTTTCCGAGTATGAGAGATGAAAAAAATATATGTATAAGTAAGTATATGTGAAAAAATGCATTAAATTAAAAATTAACTAAAATTAATTCAGCCATTTGTACAGTTCATAAAGGAAAACGTCACGTTTTTTCCAGGAATATTTACTAATTTTTATTTTTATTTATAGTTTTACCGAATGAAGAATGCTTTCGCGCCAAATTCGAGCTCGCTTTTTCATTTTTTTTTCTAAACTAGTTGCATTGGCAGCAAATCAGTTGTTTTTAAACATGGGTCAATGTGGTTATTGTCAAATATTACAATATTTACCCATAAACAACATTTAATAGTACATTATGATACAAGTGTGCTATGTTGATCATTACACACGAGGCATGATTGTACGCGCGAGCGGAGCGAGCGCGTTAATGGTGCCGAGTGTGGTAATGATCAATGCACACGCGTTTCATACGACGTTTTTCAACACATTTGCGAGGAAAAATTCTTAATAAGTAAGTATAAAAAAACTTTACTTTACCTTTGTTGCCAAACATTGCTTAACTGGAGGCATTAGAACTTTTCTTTGTCATTTGGCAATGAACACCTTGGATTTCTTACTGACATAACCTGGCCGAACATATTTTAGTATTTCCGGCGACGGACACTATTTACGTTTAGTTTTTCTTTATTATTTCGACTAGTAATTTTTAAACTAATAACAAGGTAAGATAATCAACAAAATTTGTGAGTGTGAAAGATGGCGGCAGATATCATTTGTCCGCGCCAATCCGCGCGCAGCACTCACGCATGCGCGCTGTGCACTTTGCACGCGGGCGACGAGGCACTGACAATACTGCTAAACAGCCTAATATTAAAATAGTAATAAAATAATTAATCATTGTCTTAAATATGCAAATTATGGTCATTTTTCAGATAAAAATGAATGCTTTGTCGAAATTAACTGTTTATTTATCATCTTTAACCTAAAATAGTTTAATATTCACGAAAATATTCCTTGTTCCTATACATAATTGAACTATTTGCTGAGATAAAAAAAAAGTTTACATTACCGCACTCGTGCGGTAATAATATTACGGCACTTGTGCGTAATAAGCTGAATTATGAGCTTAAATGCGGTGCAATAAGACTCAATTTACGAGCAACTGTGTTGAAAAACGTCGTATGAAACGCGTGTGCATTGATCATTACCACACTCGACACCATTAACTCGCTCGCTCCGCTCGCGCGTACAATCATGCCTCGTGTGTAATGATCAACATAGCACACTTGTATCATAATGTACTATTATATAAGGTCAATGTGGGTAAGACCGTCTACAAGGCAAGTCCGTCAACACGTTATAACTTTTGAATTTGAAAGCGTTTCCCGCTTTAGCGTCCAGTATATAAAGCAGTTTGTCGCGCTAGTTCCCTCACTTTAATTTAGATGACGCTGTGACAATAAACTTCAGAGAAATCCGCCTAAACAAGTCATCACGTGTATGGAACTCGAAGTCATAGTATGACGGTCTGTGCTAATATATATTTTTTAAATAGTTGGTGACAAGATTTTGCGCCAGAAAGTAACTACATATGTAATACAAGAACCGGCTATCTTTCTTCTGTGTTTAAATTATCAGAAATTGGCTTAGTTTTGTAATTATACGTTCCATCATTTATCACATTAAAATTTCGTTAAGTTGGAAAGTCCGTCTACTGTGTTACAAGGCAAGTCCGTCATATGCCGGACTTCCCTGGAATCAGAGGTTACCAACTATTTTTACGACTTCAATTATTATTAAGATTTCATAAGGTAAAATTTCATAGATAAATCCTTTCAACATTGCACAAACTAAGCAAAGCTTCTGCTATCAGTGCTAGGTGACGACATTATACATATTATACAAAATTACTATTGATTTTTTATTTGGGAAACCTAAAAATAAGTAAGTACGTATAATATAATTATTTGCCAAAAAAGGTTTACCACCCCATTTACGTAATATATGCCGGTCTTGCCTTTGAATTCGAAAAATTGTGTTTATTTCGAATCTAAACCTTATTTTAATAAGTTGAAAGTACACTTTCAATCGTCTTGTTTCATTTTTTTAAGGATTCGAATACTAACATATAAGCACCCATAGTTTGGCTGATATCATTACTAGACGGACTTACCTTAAACTACACGGGAAGTCCGTCTACTCGCCGAATTTTTAAAAATACCATTGTTTCTGCTTAATTTGTGATTAAAATGATCTGTCACTATAGCTCAACTATTATTTATGAAATTCTTCATCGTATGCGATTACAAGCGGTAACGTAGGTGAATAATTAACGTAGCTAGATCACTCCGAAGTGAAAAAAAAATGAAGTATGCCGGTCTTCCCCACATTGACCTTAATGATTACAGAAAGACTTTAGATAAAGTAGGTATTTTAGTTAGTTTATATGTAAAATTAGTAAGTTACCAAATTGAACTACGCGTTAAGCGGAATAGAGATAGGCTGTGTGGACATAAATATATAACATTGTCATTTACAATTTAGTTTTTTCTTATTTTTTTTTCTAAAACGGCATTAAGTCTACGTATGTATAAGAAAGTAATGTAAATAAATTAATATTTGACAATGGAGAAATTTACAATTTATAATATTATTATTACTTAATTAAGAAAAAAACATGGATATGCCGTAATGCTTACTTTCCGAGTATGAGAGATGAAAAATATTTTTTTTAGTTTACTTGTAAGTATTTAATTGTTATAGGTACTTATGAATTACTAGCTGTTGCCAGCGACTTCGTCTGCAAAGAATTCGTTTATCGCTATTCCGGGGGAACTACCTACGCAATTTTCCGGGATAAAAAGTAGCCTATGTGCTATTCCAGACTTTTCTCTATCTATGTGCCGAATTTCATCCAGATCCTAGGCCGTTCTGGCGTGATTGAGTAACAAACAAACATCCATCCATCCATCCATACTTTAGCATTTATAATATTAGTTAGATAGTTAGAATTTTTTTAATGAATTACATTTTTATTTTCAGCTGATGATTTCAAAATGAACTCTGATGATCAAATTAACATAAACAGTCGATATCAAAGATATCCGTACCGAGAAACATTAGAGCTATCTTCAATAAATAATTGAATATTGAAATCGCTGCACTTACGTTCGGGTGTAGTACATGTGATGTTCGAATACGTGCGTTCAAAATCTCAACTTTAGGAGCGGTTGAAGATCAACAAGCAGCTCCCAGATAGAAAGCGGACTGAACATCGAAATATTACATTACACTATGAGTATCCAGTATAAACATAAATCAGGAACGTCAAGCTTGTTTGCCTTCTATGAATGGTCTGTACAAGATTACACTACCATTATGATTATGACGTAGGTATCCGCATAATATACGACCTGTGCCCGTAATGCAGTCTCGAGTCAAATAAAATTACAGGAATTACATCTAACAATTAGGCTAGGTTGCATAATATTGTGTTAGCTTGAGTAAATATAAAAATACCTATACGATGTTTCAGCAAGACATTTCACTATTATGTATGTACGAGTTATGTCGTTATCTGATCTTCAAAGTGGTTCTAGCATCTAATGTTGGTATAATTTCGCCGTCGCAATTTACTGTAATTATATTTTCAGAACTAGGTTTCTTTGTTGTTCGTTTAATGCGATAATTGTTTACCCGGCGCGCAGGAGCAGCTCGTAAACGGAAACTGATGCGCCATATCTGCGCTGCGATAGTAACATTATACAAACGGAACTCGTACACATCCTATAACGTTTGATTTTAGTGCCTGAGTTATTCTGTTGGGTACCTAACTACTCTAACTAGTAAAATGGCACCCTGAACAAAAGTTATATCACGCGAAGGATTTGGAAATGTAACTAGTTACTACTATTAGCAGTAATTGAAATAACTGAAAGAATCATCATTTTTTTCTCACGTATTTGAGATTTAACTCGCGATTTAATTCATACTAATAATGCGGTATTGAAATATTCATCGTGCAGATAGAGTCAGGGGTACAGCTCAATAGCTGGATCACCAAACCAATGATTGGAAAGGCTAATAGTTAATTAAGTATCTACCTATTAGGGACGTTGTTCTTGTCCAATCGACTATCTTGTTTGTGTTAATTAATGTATTAGTTTTCCTTTTTCTTTTCTTCCAAACGGTTACTAGGAAGTGTCACGGGAAATTGTGCGTCTGGTAACTACTTCAGTCCCTGTTCCAAAATAGCGGCGAAGTGATTATTAATCTTTTCAGTTCCATCACGCCGAAACCCCTAAATTAAACAGACTTAAAAAAGGCCCAAAGAGCCCACCTGCGTCAAGAGGCAAAAATGCTAAAAGGGTTTCTATGCAAGCAATTTACGAAGAACGTGGAACCTGCGACGCTAACATTAATCTTATCTGACTGACTCGCTATTTGGCAAATTAATGAAGTTGGCAAACATAGGCGGCGGAACAAATGGCCGGCCCCAGTGAGTTCTGTTCACGCCAGTGGATTGATGCTATTTGTAATGTGCAAATAAGAATTAAACTAATTTATTAACTAGTTTAAATTTGTTTGGCTTTGGGATAAACCAACTTTAACAGAATCGAGTTTATTGGTCTCACTCTCTTACTAAGTATGATACTTCTCTCTAATGCCACAGATTTACTAATAATAAGTAATTAACTTATGGTCACTTATACATTCATTCAAAAGAATATCAATAAGCTATAGAGTGATAATCTAACTAATATTATAAATGCAAAAGTGTGGATGGTTGGATGGATGGATGGATGGATGGATGTTTGTTTTCATCTCTCATACTCTGAAAGTAGGTCATTGATTATCTGGATATAGGGTTGAAAGTGACTCATCGCGACCCTTGGGTTGAAAGTAATTTTTTTTTCTAGCTAATCCAAATGAGGGACATGGCAATGGAAATACGTATACAGCCATGTAATCTATGTTTAAAATAAAAATCTATACTAATAGTTCCTTTTTAATTGTAAAAGGCAAAATAATCTTAAAATAACATTCCCGCTATATATAAGCTTATGCAAGCGTATACAACGAGAATTAGTAGAAATTATTACGTTCGGTAATTTTTTTTAGCTTGAAATATTTAAGTCTACAATTAATTGATAGCGACCTCCGTGTCTGCAAGTTTAAAAAAAAACTAGCCGGCTGCCATTGGTGCGCAGAAGAAATGCGCAATGCGAGTAAATCGCGCAATAGAAAAAAGAGCGGGAAGAGAATGACAAACGTAACAAATATTAAATGCGACCATGCGACGTTAGTGAAATTTTTATTTCCTCATATTCGAAATGAAAAGTAGAGTGTTCAACTCGGATGAAATTACCCATTTTACCTTCGAACCATTGGTGCCCTCACTTCGTTCGGGCACCAGAAATATCTCAGGTGAAATGGGTATATTTCAACCCTTGTTTATCAATCTACTATTGTTACTCAATCACGCCAGAACGGCCCAACAGATCTGGATGAAATTCGGCACATAGATAGAGAAAAGTCTGGAATAGCACATAGGCTACTTTTTATCTCGGAAAATTGAGTAGTTCCCGCGGGATAGCGATAAACAATTTTTTTGCAGACGAAGACGCTGGCAACAGCCAGTAATATATACATCCCAAGTTTCAGGTAGTAGAAGTTCAATATTACGTATCATTTAAATTGCAATTCCAAATTTATTAACACGGGATTTGTTCTATTTAACTGAAAAGCGGAAAATATTATTTATAACATTTATATCTTACTAATATTATAAATGTGAAAGTATGGATGGATGGATGTTTGTTTGTGACTCAATCACGCCAGAACGGTTCAACGGATCTGGATGAAAGTCGGCACATAGATAGAGAAAAGTCTGAGTGAGTTTGATTTGATTTGATTTGATTTGATTTGATTTGATCGTCAAATAGTGGTGACTTGCCACTATGAGCACTTCGTTCATAGATATTATCCTACCGGCACACGGCGGCCACGACGTACAAAATCCGCGTTCTGAAATGAACACAGGCACGACGTCGTCTGTACACGCGTCAATGTGTGCGTAAGATACACAGGGCTGTCTATTGCAAAAACCTAGTATTATAAGTACTACCAATGACATAAATATACTAAAGATATGGCTTAGATGTGTGCAAATAAATGTACTTAATCGTTATCTATTTATTTAAACTTACTTAAAATGTGTCTGTCTGTGTTTTTAAGGTTTATTATTTTCAATTACAATAGATGTACGACAACAAACTTAAGCGAATGATTCTGTAGTTATTTCATGTATTAATCGCGATAATTTCAGAAAGCATTAATTTTCTAATGTTTTATAAAATGAAGTAGGTAGGATAGGGTCCCGAACTTGTGACGTGCGGCCGACATAGGTACATCGCGTCGCGAGCCCTACTAGTTGCCAGCAGCTTTCCGGCAGACTGCGCTTGAGGGGTGAGGTAACTCGAATAGGTGCGGGGCGGAGCGTGGCCATTCTGTACGTTAGTACTATTATATATTCTGTGCTACCGGTAAGTACCCCAGGGACATAGGCAGCG
Source organism: Pandemis heparana (assembly GCA_963854515.1). Taxonomy (NCBI): domain Eukaryota; kingdom Metazoa; phylum Arthropoda; class Insecta; order Lepidoptera; family Tortricidae; genus Pandemis; species Pandemis heparana. The sequence goes on along the minus strand of OY978008.1, from coordinate 9,853,283 downwards.
AAAGCAAAGCGGATGGCACCTGGAGACACAAGCTAATAAGCGATATTGAGAAGAAAATTGTTTTTCACCTCACTAGCTCGGAAAACACTTTTTGTTTGTTTGACAGCTATTGAGAAAATCGCTTTTTATCCACATGTGGAGAAAGAGTTTTGACCACAGATTAGAAAGATATAGTACAGGGTTTAGACATTTGAAGGAAGCTTAAGTGATTTTTGACAGCTAATAAAACGTAAAACGTTAAAAGTGCTGAATTTTTAATATCACAATTAATGAATTGCATCGAGTAAAAAACACTAAATATAGTCTTACAACTTTATTTTAATTCATAAATATCAGCATTCAATATTAACCTTCATTCTTGTTGTAAAAACGGATAAAATGTTCTGACAGTCCAAGTAAGTCAATATGCGAACAAAACGCATCCGAAATATATTTTTTTATAAAATTCATCCCTTGTAGGAGAGGTAAAGGAATTATTGTCCATTCAGCCATATTAAAGATTGTAATGCCGGTTCACTGTTTGTGCTGACTTGATGGTCCCTAGGGAAGACCAGCGCTGGCTGTAAGGCCAGCATTATGCTGAGGTGGAACCATTTAGTGATTGTATATGCTGTTACTTCTTTTTTTTCTGTAATTTATATCACGAATAAATGTTTTCTTTCTTTCAAATAATTAAAAAAATGAAAGTCAAAACTATTCAATTAAGCCGTCAACGTTAATTATTCGCATGTTTTTCTAGTTATTTCGTTATTAAAAATGAGTGATAGTACAAACTCTTTTCTTATTTTCCTCGCTCTAGTAAGGTAAAAAGTTTTGTGTTATACACGGGTGAAAAGTTATTTTACGCCTCATGTGTTGAAACACTCGCAGGTAAAATACAACTTTCCCCCCTTGTATAACAAATAACTATTATTTGTAGCTTGCAAACATATCCACATTTTACTTTATAAGAAGAGGTATATACCAAGCTTAGTGACATAAATAATTAAAAATATAAGAGCATACAGTTAAGCATAGACTTCACATAGAGTTAGAATTTAAAAAGTGGGAAAATCAATAAAAAATGGTGTGTATTCTAAAGTTTCTAAACCATGTGTTCTGTAAAGTAAGTGTAGGTAGTAAAGTGACTAATCAACGTTTCTTTTTCCACGCGTCATTGATACTAAGTTGTATTAAAGGTACATATTATTTGGCGTCATCAAATCTCTAATTAATTTAACAAGTAAGTCGTATAACTATGAATTGTATTCTGAAAACTATTATAGTAACTTTTAGGTATCGTTGTAAGTATCACGTTTTCATTCAAATATTTGCCGTTGTGAATTAAATTATTAGACAATAATGAGAACTTGGAATCCGTAGAACATAACAAATAATTTACTTACCTATGCTATTTTCATTCTTACCTGTCCTATTTGGTAAACAAAAGTCTAACCTGAAAACGTCTCATTTTTGTTATTTTTTAACTACCTATTTCATCGTAAGTAAAGGAACTGGAGACAAAATATCAGCAAAATTATGTACAAAATATTGCCTCAGGTTTATTTGAAAACATAATACCTACACCTTATTCTTAACAAAAATTTGCACATTGAGGTTAGAATTTTGTTTACCAAATAGGACAGGTAAGAATATATAATACCTTACTAATTAAGAAAGGAAAGGCCATTGACCATCGTAAGTATTTATTTTGACTTCCAAGCTGGTCTGGGAGCAAAAAAAAACATAGAATGTACCAGTTGCTTCTCTTCCCGCGCATATGGTAAAAGCCCATCGAGGGAGTGGGCGAAAACCTTAGGAATCATGTTATAGGCGATGGGGCTAGTAACCCATCACTATTTTGATTCCCCTTTCCACCTATACGCCCACAATCATGCTAAACGTGGTCTTGTTACTTTAGGCTTTCTGTACCCCGTGAGGGATAAAGACGTGATCTATGTATGTATTTATTTGGACATTTTTCTTTACTTCCAGACCAGTAGCCATAAGATATGAAACTATATAACGTTTGACCAGAAAGAGATTGGTATGTTCAATGCGCTTTACTTTATTTTGAATTACTAGTCAAAGCACCTTTTGCTTATGCCTAGAGGGATGACGAAAAAAAATCAAAGCGAGAACTAGTAATAGTAAAATTGTCGTGACACATTTTTTTTTATCTAAACTGGTACCTAGGCAAAGCTCACTTCTACAAGACTTTTTTCTACATATTCCACATTCCAACTTCAAAATTATGTGAATCATAGAAAGTTACTTTATGAACAGTAAAACGTAATACTCTGGGTTTTAGGAGGATAAAATATCGGGAAAGTATTTACTTAGTAGGTGAAGTCGAAACAGTAAACGATTTATAAGGGTTTTTTTTAATGATCTATACCTTGAAAGTGGTTTGTACCTTAACCTAAAGTTAGATATGCAATAACGGCGCTGGCACAACTACTTTACCTGCATAATAGAACACTGTTCAATTTAATGACTTTACCTGTGTTTCGTACTCATGTTAATTGCCAGTTAAAAAGACGTGTCAATTGGGCTTATTAGCTTAAATTATTACTAATAATCAACAATAAGATAGATATTGTCATAACCATCGTAATTAAGATAATTATCAAGTAAGTACGTAATAATAAAGACGTTTGAGGATTTCAGGTTTTTGAAAGGCAAGGCTTTGAAATATAATTTATAGAATTTGTCCCATGATATTTATTTATAGAATTGTATGTTTGAATATCAGATACTAGTAGATATACTTCTCATTGCTCTTACAATAATGCAGTACAAATGTGGAAATACAGGACAAATTTTACTTACACTGTTTTTGTATGAAATTAAGAGTGTGCATCCGTGCTGAACTCGCAACGTCGCATTTTTGCGATTATTTCACAGAAATTGAATGAAAGTATCAAATATCCGTCTGTAGTGCACTTCGTTTTTAGTGTATTAATGTGTCTAATGCAATAATTGATCGTGATGGACTTTTATTTTCTTATTAAACGAGATATAGTATTTTATTCCTTTAATACGAAAATAAAAGTCCATCACCATTAATCATTGCATTGGACACATTAATACACTAAAAACGAAGTGCACTACAGACGGATATTTGATACTTTCATTCAATTTCTGTGAAATAATCGCAAAAAATCACCAAAAATGCGACGTTGCGAGTTCAGCACGGATGCACCCTCTTAAAATAAAAGAAAAAGGAAAATGTGAGAAAATGAACAGAAATTCGTCAAAAATGCAAAAAACAAAACAAATTCAGCATAACGCGGCGTATTTACTACAAATTATCGAAATAGGTACTAAACAGTATTTTGAAACATACCACGTTTGGGCTCCTCCAGGTGGAGTCGGATTATTTTTTAGGGTTCCGTAGTCAACAAGGAATCGATATAGTTTCGCTATGTCCGTCTGTCTGTCCGCGATTCAGCTCAGATGATCTTAGTACTAGAAAGCTGCAATTTGGCATGAGTGGACATAAATAACTACGCCGACAAAGTAGTAAACTAAAATCTTGAATACAATTTTTTTAAGGGTACGTACTTCTCCTAACACGCGATGATTTTTTTTCCAATTTTTTCCCATTGTGTGGGAAGGTGGAAAGGTCTTTCTTGGACCGAAAACAGAAAATCTAGAACCCTGTCGTGTGAGTTATACCTATCATAAAATGAAAGAGCGTCTTGCGCCGGTTTTAGAAACATGTTACATCAATACTTTTCGTTCACTTATTTTTGTCTAGTTTCCATCCCAAACTATAATTAATAACCCATTCGATGACTTTACGAGGCTCCTTTAATTTTATTTTACAATCTTAAGACGAAACTTTGTGAAAGAACTCCCATTCCCATCCCAATTAAGCTAAACTTAGTCAAGTTTACTTTTTACGGTCTGGAAGGAATCTCCGGGCTCGTAGAGGAGCCTAAAGTCCTCCGTAGATAGTTTGTTTCCCTAAACCGGTACCTAAGTAATGTTTGATTAACGAGAATTCTAGTGTAGGTATATACGTATAATATATACAAATTTAGGGCACTCGGGAATAGTCGTGAAGTAACTACATAATTATGTAAGTATAATATACGTTTAGTATCAAGTTAACACAGTATGCGTAGCGAAGTGTAAAAGGTTTGATGAAAGTCGGGGGCTTATCTATTTTAATATTTACTTTAATTACCTACCTACGCAAAATGGAATAAGTGAGTTTAATTTTAACTAAAGAAGTTTTAGAGTATTTTACTCAGAACGGAGGGCTACCCTTTACGCATTTAATTACCCAGTTAGTATTTAATGAAAGACCTCACAATGTCACCTGTAAGTCTTCAAATTAAATCAGATTTACACATGCTGTTACAAACTTAATTATATTAAGTAAATTTATATTAACTAACTTAACACTGACGGCACATTTCATCAATTTATAATTTCGTTGAGGTTAATATTAACTTAAATCGCGTTGAATATTTCATCGTGACTATTAAATGTAACGGCTTGATTTTCCTCCCATTTTGGTCCACGCAATTCCAAACTTGGTATTTTCTATGTTAAGATAATGTAGAATTACGAAATTATACAGGCCGCCTGTAAATGGAGAATTTACTTTTGGTCGGTTCCAGAAGCTCTATAAAAATCTTATTTAGTTCATAATTATCTTCTTTTGGTAAAAAGCCGTCAGCATAATTAGAGTTCGCGTGACATTGAATTAAATTTCGAATGACCGAGGTTTACCTAGACTGCGTTACGTCATCACGTATTGTATCAGGAGTACACGGTCTATATTTGGTGAGCGCACGTGAGATATCGTTTGGTTTCTACTCCACTCTCACACAAGTAAGTACCAACAAAAAATAGAAATCTTGGTGATTATTTGTATCCACCTATCAGGCCCCTATTTCACCAACTGGACAATTGTCGGTGACATGTGACAATTCGAAATGCAATGCGCATTCAATATGAAGCCAACCGGCGCAGCCTCTCGTCGAGTTTGTAATGTGAACAGAGTTGTCACATGTCGCCAACAATTGTCGCGTTGGTGAATTAGGGTCCTGAAGTTCATGTTCACCGCAGTTTTTCCGAGTATTGTTCAGTTGCTTTGTGTTGAAAACCTTAAAAGTGCGATAGAATCTCGCCCGCATTGTGCCTTGATATCGCATAGACATCTGTGCTGTGTATACAGAGTGGAGGACTGCTACAATAAGTTTGGCACACCAGTACTAATTTCGGAGAGTTGTGCAGTTAATGAATCGATCGCGACATTCGGGACCGAGTCGTTACGCCTCAGCGAGCAATGCCAAACCACAAAAGCTATAGGTATCGTCCACTATCCAAATATATCAATGTCGCAGAGAATTATTCAAGCGAGAAGAAACAAGTTTTGCTTCCTAGATTCGTATCATCCGAAACATAGTTTGAACAAGTGCATATACAAGGTTTCGTAAGAAATCTTTTCGTTAATATAAAACAAAGTCACTTCCCGTCGTCTGTTATGTAGGTATGTACACTTAGATCCCCGTGCGATGGGCCGCGTGGGAACCATAACTCAATCCCTCTCATACAGGAAACAGACCTGTTTCCAGCGGTGGGGCAAGTGTATTTAGGCTGGGGGATGATTAGATCTTTTAAACTATATCACGAATTTTAATGCGGTTTCCATCAATAGATAGAGTGATTTTAGATAAAGGTTTTTACGTACCTATGGTTTGATAATCTGTGCAAAGCCGCGACGGGTCGTTAATAAATAATATTTGTGAAATAGTCGACTTTATACTAAATACCTACTTATGAAACGCAGGTTAGTCTGATAAAAATATAATTTAACCAAGTACCTACGTAAGTAAGTTTACTTATGTTATAGTTTTTTTCACGTAAGCATACCTATATCATAAGTGTTTTAATTAGGTATATACATACTAACTGACTACGAGCCAATCAATCGATCAAATCGGCACATAAGTATTTATCTCACCGCTTTTGCGTCAATTGTTGGTACTCTTGCGCATTTGTGGTCTCCGCTCTTAAACCAACTGACGTAGTTAAATAATTGGCATTATCACTACAATATATGATATGTACTTATAAAAGGTATTTATTAAGAGCTGTATTGCGTACTCGTATAGGCACTTTAGGCACATGTACACCAACAAATACAGCACTTGTAAAGCTTAATAGCTCCCGAAACAAAAATGGTTTTCACACACCCGCAACATTTTGAAACCTTGAGATAAACGATGTTCTTCTTTCCAGATTTTACTTCATATTTTTTTCGGTGTAATTAAAGTATAAAAGGTTCCCGGTTGACTTCAGAGCCCTAAAAACTGTTTCTACATTAGTTAGGAACCGTATCAAATACGATACCGTTCGCAATCTAACTTCCACAAATTAAAGGCGTGGGGAAAATTTGACTACCTATTGCCAATTTACATACGCGGACGGATTTTTGCTGGAATAAATCCATTAAATTAGTACATATTTACTGGTATTTGTAGGTCATTAACCGGTTACGTATCTATACAAAGGTATAATAAAGCTGAAGAGGGTAGAAAGTTTGTAAATAGGAGATATTAAAAAAAAAATAGCTGGGGATACTTAGAATCAATAATAGAACACGTTCCAACAGTTTTTAGAACTTTTGTCCGTTTATCTGTTGGTCTGTTTATTTGCAAGCGCATCACGTGAAAACGGCTGAACGGATTTAGATGCGAACTTTACTACTGTTGAGAAAATCCCCGGCCAGGCTACAGGCTACTTTTTAACCCGGAAAATGCAGTTCCCGCGGGATAGCGATAAATATGTCAAAGGTCGCAGCTGCTTAGAGTCGCAACGTAAATAAATATTTCTTAGAGTATCATAGAGGTGCACTAAGAAGGGATCATCATTAGAAGATAATTATTACCGTCGTTCTTCAAAATGACAGCTCTGCGTGCTTAGAAGATAAAAAAATAACGTGTACATAATCTAAGTGCATGTTCAGCAATTCTATCTTAATGTAATTGTTTTTTCTCGCAGCCTTTCCTCTTTCTTACACTTTTATTTATAAGCACAATAATGGACTCTACTATGTGATGGACTAATGGAAATGCCTGCCTGCATTCTGCATCTCGAACGATGGGATTCTGGAACAATCTTAATACTTATATTAAGATTTTTCTCATACTTTATAATAATTGAGACACTTACGCGAGCGTGTTAGATATTAAGATTTATATATACTTTTAAGTATTAAATGAAGCGTAATGTATGACGATACCCACTGACTAGCCATGCGGGTTGTGGTTCGGGAACGAATCACAAGCCAGTATGGCCGTGTTAGCAAAATTTTGTAAAACATAGTAAATAAGTTATAATAATAATTGTAGCATTATAAATTATGTAACTTTTAGTTTATAACTCTTTTAGTATAACAAAATAGTAGTTTAAGTGACCACCCGACTTTCGGTGACGTCACTTGCTTACGACAAACCCAGATGGCAAGGGGAAGTTATAAAAGGCTTCCCTAAGGCCGTTTGTTCACCGCCGCCGTCACCGTCACGTCACCGAGAACGAGATGACGGCGCCGAAGTAGCGGTACATACATTTACTTAAGCCGCGTGTCCACCGCACATCCGTCACACGAGCGCTGCGGTGGACACGCGGCTTAAGTAAATGTATGTACCGCTGCTTCGGCGCCGTCATCTCGTTCTCGGTGACGTGACGGTGACGGCGGCGGTGGACAAACGGCCTAAGCCAGGGAGGGGGGTCTTCCGTTGCTAGTCGTCGTGGTGATCGGACGTCAGTTAAGTATTTGTTCCGTCACTATGTAGTGCCGCTATATACTTGTTTTATACTTGCTTTATTCGGACTTACACCTGTTTTTGCTAATTAGTGTCTCAATTCTATCAGATTCAAGTTATACCTATTGTATATTCTCACTTCGAATAATTAATATAGTGTTTTCCAATAAATAGAAACCTTAGCCTTTAAAATGATAAGCCACGTACCAATAAATATACCGAATAATAATAATATCCTTTACATAATGCTTTGCTTCTTTACCAATAAACCTTTTAAATCATAATAACATAGTTTGTTATTTTATACCCCTTCAGCTTATAGCTTCGGCGAATCGTTTAATAACTTATATATGTGACTGGTTACCACCCGATAACATAGTATGTTAATTGTACAGTGGAATATTCGCAAGGTACCAAAATAAGGTAACATGTCTAACAAGCGCGTTCGAGATGTTTACATTAGAGGCTCAGTGCCCACACCGCCCACGGCCTCGTGGTGCAAAGATCCTCGCGCCTCAGAATTTTAAAAAGGGAGGAAAATCCAAAAGTACACGCCACAAGGTTTTTCACCATCAGAAGTGTCTTGCCCACATTATGTTTAGGTCTTGCGCTGCCACCGAATGTAAGTTTTCACACAAAACACATCTCAAATATGCGTTCACGTAAACGTCTCAATTATTTTGGAAAGTTAGCAGCGTCACTTGCCGACGTTGCCGATCCAAACGGCAACAAACGGTATTCATATTACATTTTTGTCTTATTATATATAGTTCGACATTTTAACGCAAACACGATCGAGATATAATTACTAGGTAATCATATTACATGCAGCATACAGAGCGATTGGTGTTTTTCGTTTTTTGGAACATTAACATTACTATGGTTAGATTATATATACTTACGGTACCTACTTTACGCACAAATTACGCGAGCAGCTAGTTACACTTTTAAAAATGGTAACAAAATGATTTCAGAGGGATCTAAATCCGTTCAATTATAATTATATTAATCAACAAACAAAAACAGGCGTATTTAGTTCACAAGATAGATGAATAAGCCTATTTTATGACGTAATCCAATGAGCGCAATTCTCGAGGGTGTACTTTATTCGACAACTTGAGATATTTAAACAACACCACACCACCTCGTAATAAATCAGATTAAGTTTGATAACTTCGTTTTTTTTTAGCTGTCTGATGATGAAATTCTTTGAAAAAAAATGTTAAGGCGGTATAATCTGGCTAAATGAATAAAGACTAAGAGCAGATTTATTTTCCAATTATAAATGTCTGGAAATAGTTTTGATACCAGCGCTTGAAGTGTTTATTTCAAACTACGCCTCTAATAAAGAAGGGGCTTAATTAAAAGCAAGTCTTGTAACTTTTGTAATTGGTAACTTTTAGTTACGATAGGCACAGTTACAAAGCACCCAAAGCATTCGACGTGAAAGTGTGAAAAACACATCTCTAGAATGTAGGTATACTAGTTGCTTCTCTTCCCGCGCAAATGGAAAATCTTGGGAATCAATGCGGGTAGCGGCCAACACTATTTTGATTCCTCTTTCCACCTATACGCCCACAATAATGCTAAACGTGGCCTTTACGTCTTGTTGTCTTAGGCCCTTTTTTTTTAACGAAGTGAAAACTCTTTACGAGTACCACCGGGCCCGGGGAGGCCCGGATGGTTATGTGGGACTCTCTCCCCCGGCCTTTTTCCGCACGGAAAGGGGCGGGGGGAGCATACCCACTAAAAACACTCCGGCGAAGCCCGCTTGCCGGGTTTGGGAAGGCGCCGTGGGATCCCGGAGATTCCAGCCGACGGCGCCCTCCGGCTGCTCCGGCTTTCACCAGGGCCACCCGCACCAAGGACGGGGGAGTCGCAACGCTTCGACCCCCCGTTGTTGTCTTAGGCACTGTCTAGGTACCTCGTGAGGAATATAGACGTGATTTGTGTGCGTGTGTTTGACCTCTGGTTTATATACCTAAGTATATTGTATACTGCCGTTTGGTCCAACTGGTCACTTTAAACTGGCTGGTTATTTAATTTTTAAATGGAGGTCGTTTTCCCTGGAAAAAGTAGTCGAACTAATAGATGCGTATAACGCTACAAGATGCGTATAACGCTCGCCCTCTGGTTTTACATAATAAACCCTATCCTACAACGGAATATTGTGGGATTCTATCTCTGATTATCATAAACACAAATCACTGTCTGCGTCCATTTGGTTACCGTAGTCGTCTGCGCCTCTCGAATACGAGGGCTGCTAGTGCTAGGGTGTATATGAATACAAATCCCAAGTGACTCATTTGAAATACGTAATTTATTTCAGTAATTTTCAGTAGCATCGTCTGAATACAAAACTTAGCATTGCATGAATGAATGACGTGTGATTAATGTTACTGAACGAACACTCATATAAGTAATATGATATGGTAATCCAATTATACGCCTCGAGGCGAATCATGATCCCTATGACACTTCTAGTGACAGTTCATTAGCTCCACTTTTATATAACCTTGTAATGAAGTTCTGTCTCGTTGAATCGTCTCAGAGGGCAAGCTAGAAGTCTAGCTGGGGCCGTACCATGATGTCTTAATGCGTTTCAGTTTAGGTCCACTCGCTGTCAGATTCATACTAAAAGTGACAGCTAAAACTTGAACTGCGTCGGAATTAGGACGTCATGATAAGGCCCCAGGTCATAATTTATAGTGTATCTGTATACCCTACTACTCAGTGACAGTCTAGCAGCACAGAAGGCACTCCCATCGCCTAAAGTAGACTCAAGACTGGTTTACTATAGCAAAAAAAATTAAATAAGCTCATCAGAACCAACAAAGTGACACTGCTATGAATTTCAGAACACAAAGGTTTTACTAGTAATGAAAAAGTAGACGAGCTTGCTAGTGATAGGTCAAATAATAAACAAATTATATGTGAATTTGATACCCGTGATAAGAATTGACTCTTTCGCGATGATAAGTCTGAACTAGGGAGGTCGAAGCGCTACTATTACGCCCAATCATGCAATTTAGGAATGAAAAATTGTAAAAGCGATGAAGTTACACAAACTATCCCTTTAGATCGAAGTATATTCGTAATGAATCACAGTAATAAGATAAGATAACATAAAACATACAATATGTATTTTCAAATAGCTTGAGTCAAGTAGCTACCAGAATTTATATTAACTCAGTTATTGTTATAAACGACCACACCGAATTCAACGAGGCACAAGAGTTGCTTTTCAGATTAGATATAAGAGTCAGATAGTGCAGACAAAAGGAGTGAGCATTGTGGTTCTGATTTAATCTACCGTGAACTATGACAGTGGCACTTCATGGCTTCAGATATAATCTTAGTCATTGTATTTTTTTGTTCACAATGTTGTATTTATTTTGGGAACAGCTTGTAAAACAAAGTTTACGCGTAAGTACCTAGTAACTTTAGCTGTTTTCGAAGTTGTTGTACCGGTCTCTCGAAAGAACAACAGGTAGTTTAGCTGTTAGGAAGGAAAAATATTTTGTTCAGTGAACGCTTTTCCACTTTTTTCTGCTTTAATTATTAACTTCTATTAAGTTGTGTAAAGTTATTAATGCTTTTCCAGAAAAAAATCGAAATAACGACGGTTGGAAACCTTTACACCCATTTAATTATTAATTACAAACTTGAAACAAAACCTTTCAAGACATTGTTGTAATCTGGAAAGGTTTTGTGTCGCATGCTACACTGATATAATATTATTTGTGAAAAAAGCCTCAATTTTATCTCAGGTGAGATAGAGATCAATCGCTGGTCAGTTTATAATAAAATAAAATAAAGAATATTTTAAGCATTAATCGATAGGTTAAATTTATTAATTTATCTACACACATATGGAAAGAAGGCGTTTCGGAAATATTTCTACAAGAATATAAACATATCAGAAAATATGTCTATAGGGAAAGAAGGCGTTTCGGAAATATTTCTACAAGAAAATAAACATATCAGAAAATAGGTCGATAGGGAAAGAAGGCGTTTCGGAAATATTTCTACAAGAAAATAAACATATCAGAAAATAGGTCGATAGGGAAAGAAGGTGTTTCGGAAATATTTCTACAAGAATATAAACATATCAGAAAATATGTCTATAGGGAAAGAAGGAGTTTCGGAAATATTTCTACAAGAAAATAAACATATCAGAAAATATGTCTATAGGGAAAGAAGGCGTTTCGGAAATATTTCTACAAGAAAATAAACATATCAGAAAATAGGTCGATAGGGAAAGAAGGCGTTTCGGAAATTTGTCTATAGGGAAAGAAGGCGATCGGACTTATTTATACAAGAAAAAAATATATCAGGAAATGCGTCTAACAAATCCATAAACCCTATAATGCGACCTCAATTCTAATATTAGTTGATATGAAGTTGTTCAGTTTCGTCCTCTTACATTCAGTAGTTTCTAGTTAAATATTATTTATTTATTGTGGCCACACTGTAGTTATTGAACCGCTCTGATTGGCTACATCAATTCCCCCACCACTCATTAGTTTGCTGAATTTTTCGTTAATTTTCATATTTCGGTTCCTGTTTGAATTTTGAGCTGTGAACATCTCTGTTGCTAAATTTGCTGAGGATATTTAAAGTTCCCACTACTTTCGCTGTTTAACGTAGTCTTAGTGCTTCGAATAACATAGTGTGTGTTGGAGTCTCCCGGCGCGGCATCAAGACCTAAATCCGAGGCTAAGTGCGATCACTGAAGGTAAAGGTTGACAGTAGATCTAGGGAAGCTGGAGACGGCCACCAACGGTGTATTGCTACGGACGCCAAGGATCCTGGGTACAGCAGATCAGGAGCCACCAGGTCAGACCACCAACTCACTAGTTTGTTCAATTTCAGTTAGATTATTTAGTTTGTTTTTATTTTTATTGCACAATATCTTTGCTTTAAACCCGTAAACTCATTTCGTCCCCCATTTTTTGCTAATACAGTCCACTTCCATTTAGTTAATTGCACAGAAGTTTTAATTGAAATTAAGTGTCAATTGCAAACAACTTTGACAAATCTCACGTTACTTGATATCGAACGTTGTGATAGTTGGGACCGACTCTAGTTTGTTTTTTCATTTAAGTACCGTCACAAGCGCCGAATTTTTTTTCATTTAAGTACCGCCATTTGTCGTTCAGTTTGTTTTTATCGCAAAAACATTAATAATAATAATAATAAATATCTTGGGACAATTTACACCAATTGACCTAGCCCCAAACTAAGCAAAGCTTGTAATATGGGCACTAGACAATGGATAAACATACTTATATAGATAAATACATAGGTACTTAAATACATATTAAACATCCAAGACTCGAGAACAAACATTCGTATTTCATACAAATATCTGCCCCGTCCGGGGATCGAACCCGGGACCTCAAGCTTCATAGTCAGGTTCTCTAACCACTAGGCCATTCGGTCGACAAAAAAAAAAAATTAAAATGATTTTGTTTTCTTGATTAAATGACTATCACGTCAGTTTCTTATAAAATGAGCGGCAGATGGGCATATAGAGCCGTGATCAAAGCCGCAACGCAAATGCTGAACACATCATGAGAGCTTATAATATAAAATATAATAACTGTACATAATTAGGCATTAAAACACTCGACACTTCGGGTCGTTTCATAAACACAGTCGTATGTTAATGCCCTTCATTATGATACAGTCATATAAAGTACTACTTATTTGAGACCTGGGGCCTTACCATGACGTCTTAACGCGTTTCAGTTTAGGTTCGCTCGCTGTCAGATTCATACAAAAAGTGACAGCTAAAACTTGAACTGAGTCGGAATTAGGACGTCATGGTAAGGCCCCTGAAGATTGCTTGGAACGTCAAGTTAATATTTTCAAGGATTATTAAAACAAACATTAAAAAAAAAAGAGATTTAATTTTCTCTGCGGCTGCTTGCCTAAAATATGAAATTGCTATGCTAATTCCAGGTAAATGAAATATAGGCCGTAATAATTTAGCTACAGGATATTTCAAAAAACTTTAATAAAATATGAGGTTCTTAAGAATTTTGGAGGGCGCAATAGACATGAACCTTAATAACACGCTGTTGTTTAGTTACTTTTCAACACAGTTGCTCGTAAATTGAGTCTTATTGCATCGCATTTAAGCTCATAATTCAGCTTATTACGCACAAGTGCCGTAATATTGTTACCGCACGAGTGCGGTAATGTAAACTTTTTTTTAATCTCGGCAAATAGTTCAGTTATGTATAGAAACAAGGAATATTTTCGTGAATATTAAACTACTTTAGGTTGAAGATGATAAATAAACAGTTAATTTCGACAAAATATTCATTTTTATCTGAAAAGTGACCATAATTTGCATATTTAAGACAATGATAAATTATTTTATTACTATTTTAATATTAGGCTGTTTAGCAGTCTTGTCAGTGCCTCGTTGCCCGCGTGCAAAATGCACAGCGCGCATGCGTGAGTGCTGCGCGCGGATTGGCGCGGACAAATGATATCTGCCGCCATCTTTCACACTCACAGATTTTGTTGATTATTTTACCTTGTTATTAGTTTAAAAATTACTAGTTGAAATAATAAACAAAAACTAAATGTAAATAGTGTCCGTCGCCCGAAATACTAAAATATGTTCGGACAGGTTATGTATGTCTATAAGAAATCCAAGGTGTTAATTGCCAAATGACAAAGAAAAGTTCTAAAGCCTCCAGTTAAGCAATGTTCGGCAACAAAGGTAAAGTAAAGTTTTTTTATACTTACTTATTAAGAATTTCTTTTTGTTTTTCCTCGCAAATGTGTTGAAAAACGTCGTATGAAACGCGTGTGCATTGATCATTACCACACTCGGCACCATTAACGCGCTCGCTCCGCTCGCGCGTACAGTCATGCCTCGTGTGTAATGATCAACATAGCACACTTGTATCATAATGTACTATTATGGGTCACCACACTCGTGTGTGTAGAGAAGAATGTAAGAGGAGGAAAAGAGATTATTGCTCTAAAGGACAAGCCAGAATTTTCATTTCATGTAAGTGAACTAGTGGTCATTTTTAGGTTTCCGTACACAAGCACTATTTAGGTCCAAAAGGGTTGTCTGTCCGTCATTCTACCACAAGGCTGCATTTGGTGTAGTCACGCAAAACTTGTAAGATAAAGTGTTTAACACATACATCATGATACACGCTATAATCCATTGTAAGCACCTACCTACATAAGCTAAGCCAGTTAGCTTGTCGTCGATATGATAAATTCGCGCAATTAAATTAAACAAGGTACAATAGGCTGAAGGAACATCTATTTCTACGTTTTATTCAACGTTGTCTACCCCGTAAGGAAAAAAGACGTGATTTGTATATGTATGTATGTATGTATTCAACGGAGATTACGGAGAAGGAAAAAGAAGGGAAACAAATATGCAAGACTCAATTTGGTAGGTAGGTACTTATTTGGAAGGTTCCTTATCGTCATTTTCGTCATAACTCATACATAAGGTATTTAGGAATTCCAAGGGCCAATTTTAATTAAGTGAAGTCAAAATACTTACAGTCCGTGAGCTCTTCGAATGCTATTCGGGTTTGTCTTGCTGTCTCCTTCACTCGGCCGATTCAAGTATCAAACCCATAAGAGTGAGTGGGACAGCAAGACTGTATGTACCAGTCGAAAGTGATAAATATCCGAGTAGACCTCACATGAGTACTACATTTTCGGATTGATGATTTAGGTTCAATTTAAATTTTCTTTTACTTGGCTGACCAGTACTAAAAATTCAACACAGTAAAACAACCGACTAATTGAGAACCTCCTCCTTTTTTAAAGTGAAAATGAGTTTCCTGGGTCCAATACAGGCTAAGCAGACTTGCGTTTTGTAGTGGTATACTTTCGGGTAAATGCAGACGATCGCTTAGGCAGGTGGATGAGCGTTAATCCATTTCTAACCCTGGGACGATTAGAACCCTTAGCCAAAATCATATCCTGAAAATCCCTCAGAAATTACCATCTATATATCACGCATCTCCATATCGAGGAGTATGTGGCAAAGCAATGGCCTTAGTCATAGTCAGTCATATAGTTTATTGCAATTATGTGGTACTGGCTGTTGCCAGCGACTTCGTCTGCAAATAATTCGTTTATCGCTATCCCGCGGGAGCTACGCAATTCTCCGGGATAAAAAGTAGCCTATGTGCTATTCTAGGCTTTTCTCTATCTATGTGCCGAATTTCATCCAGATCCGTTGGGCCGTTCTGGCGTGATTGAGTAACAAACAAACATCCATCCATCCATCCATACTTTCGCATTTATAATATTAGTTAGATAAGAGGTCTTAAATCTATTAAACACATGCGCCAACATAAACCCTGCAAGGGCAGGGGCACCGCAATTTGCTGGACAAACAGTTTATCCAATTAACATTTTTGTAACTTAAAACTAACAGAATATATTTACTTATTCATTACAATCGAAAAATTATTGGAGATTGTAAAAGCACTTTGACAGCAAATAATCTTTTAGCTTATTAGTCAATAAATGTGGCTTAAAGAAATATCAAGTCTTAGAAGAAAAAGAAAACATTTAATAAGGCCGTACTTGAGCAAACTTCTGTCCCGAGGTTGATTGAGCATCTAACACTCCACAACATTTATTTTAATCATAATTTTAACGGGTCCAGACTGGGTTCGCTACGCCCTTGGGCCGCTGCCTAAGTACCCACTAGTATTGTTTTTCGGAAACTTCTAAACCCCCCTCCTTCCAGAGAAATAATGTCGTGAAATTACTGAAATTTAGGATTTGCTGAAATTTATCCCTTTTCTCCGGACAGAGGCAATCAAATATTATTTGAGGTCCAATTAAAAGTTACTATTAATAGTTTACTCAGGACTGAAATCCTGAGAGGGGTTAAGCTAATCTTGTTGATTTGATAAAATTGTATGCTTTAGGGACTAAGGCATTGGTAAATTATGTATTCTTGCATAATGAAAGAGTTTTTTTTTTGTTCTTAATTACGAAGTGTAATTGGTTTCGTTAATTGGTGACAAATTCTGAATTATATTTGTGATAAGGACGAATGCATACAACGTATTTAGATGAAATCATTAAAATAAAGGTAATATTTATAACACTCATAAAAAAGCTGGTATTAGGTACAGTAAAATCTAAGTTAGAAAATTTCAAATGAAGTCATACCTCCTTAGTGACTCCTAAAGCATCCATATTCACAATAATAGCAGCATCGCACAATGCACCCAGTCTCGTCACCGATACATAATGTATGATGCGTACAACCTAAAACTTGGTTAACTGGAATTCATGCGTTGAAATAATTGATTTCAATTCTGGACATCCATACAACTTCGTGTCACTAAAGTTTGTACACTTGCTGAATGAAACTGAAAGCGTGTATTCAAAGCATACGTTTGGTCCCGACCGGCGTGCTTATATTGTTTGTGCTGATAAGAAGCGTTCGTCGTGCTGCGTGCGTGCTGGCGGCACTGGCGGCGCGCGCGGCCGGTGATTATCAACTAAACATTATGACTACACTACACGACCGACGACCACTTTCCTCTATGCATCTTAACGACATACTGTATTGTTGATTCGTCAAGCGCTCCGGCTCCCTCGCCGGTCGGAGATTCGATTTAGCGCGATCCGTGCAACTCATGTTTACATTACAATGTGTACGTTACAAGGGCGCTGGCTATTGATTAGGTATTTAGTTTTATGGCACTATTGCCAATAAAATATTGCAGGTGCATAAATGTTGACAATGTTTTTATATAGCATTTAACGGCGCCGGCTTACAGACTGTCAGAAGCCTGTGCTGACACATTGCGTGTGCGACCTCCGGGAATTCTTTGCATAAAGTTTATAATCATACTTATCTCCTTCAAGTGAAAACATAATAAATTTAATTACCTACTTCTGCCTGTGTCGAACTCGAGGTTAATAATTCAAGCCTGATGTTAGTAAAATCAAGCAATTAAATTATCTATAAATATCAATAAACCAGTGTAAGCAGAGCCCTGCTCCAAAGCAAAATGAACGCAGTGTGGGGTCACTTTATATTGGTCATTGATATATACGGACATACATACATTATTCTGGTTGGTAGTATTTATTATTATTATTATTTAAAATAATACACTAGCAGCTCTTCGAGCTGATGCGTGTATATCACAGCACTAGTGTTCTTTGAGTTTTTAAATGAATGTCTAGTCTATTTTTAAAACTGTTCACTGACGGTGCACTTATCACAAGTTCGGGGAGTGCATTCCACGAGTTCACAACACGGTTAGATAGGAATTTGTTGTTATAGCGGCAACAGAAATACATCATCTGTGAATATTTCAAGCGTCTACCTGTTGCCGCTATTAATATCGTGCAAAAAGCGCAAAAAAAACACGTTTGTGGTATGGGAGCCTCCCTTAAATATTAATTTTATTTTGTTTTTAGTATTTTTTGTTATAACGGCAACAGAAATACATCATCTGTGAAAATTTCAACTGTCTAGCTATCACGGTTCATGAGATACAGCCTGGCGACAGACGGACGGACGGACAGCGGAGCCTCACTAACAGGGTTTCCGTTTTTACTCTTTGGGCGCAGTCTTAAGCTCTTATCTTGAGGCCGAGTAAGTATACCTTTTCTTTTCTTTATGGTGTGGAAAATGCGCCTTATGCATCCGCCTGGTACGGGGTTACCGGGGGTATTTGGGGCTCTCCCGCGACGGCAGGCATAACCACTAAAAACCACACGAATTCCCTATTCACCGCGACGCCCCACGACCACCGCGGGATGGGGTTCCCTCTTCGCGGCACGTGTGCAATGCAGGTTTGGGAATTCCCTGACTTGGGAATTGCCCTCCTCTGACGGTGAGCTTTCGCCCCCGTCTAATAAGGCTTGCCCTCACTTTTCCCTGCAGGTACCTACTTGGCTCAGGTTCGCCTCCGTCAACAAGGCGCCCAAAGGCGCTGCCCTCACTGCGGGTCCATTTCTGGACCATTTCCCCCGCAACGAATAGCGGATTCACCTTTAACCCCGAGTCGAATATAAGTCAACAGTTAACTAACTTGCAAAATAAATGAATTAACCCTTATTGCCCAGGGTGCAGGGGGCCTAAGCGTTAAAATTCCCCCCCAGCCGTGAGGCCAAGAGCCTCTAGAAGGGAACTGTAACGCTAGAGCTCTCGAAGAGGTTTCCGACGTCGCACCCCTGAGTAGGTAAGTATACCTACACTAAAGGCATTTTATGTCATCCATCATAGTATTATGTAAAAGAAGGTTACAGACAGATGAGGCGAGAAGTTAGTATCTATTACATGTGACATTTTACGACCTGCCGTTGCGACAGGAATCTATTCAACGTAGCATTCGAATAGGAATTCAAATTCCTGTTCACATTCGTTCAAACAGATCTTACAAAAGCCGTAACAAATTAATGGGCGTGCCTTGTTTTGTTCGAAATTTTATTACAACATTACGAAAAAATCAAAAGCACATATTATTTTTATAACTTCATATTCTCTAGATTAGGGAAGCCAGAAAAAGGGGAGACGGGGGGCGGAGATTATTACAGATTATTCACGTACAGTGATAGTCTTTTCACGTATCTGAAAACAAACCATTTATCTGGAAGAAGGCAGGAGGATATTTGACACTCACAAAAATTGTACTTTTGAAATTAATCTGAAAATAGTTTTCGTAAACGTAAAAAGAGTAAAGCGACGATATCCTTCTAGTATGCATGTAAAAAACCTGATTGAATGCAAGACATTATAATTATCTCTTCACGTCTCATGCTCAAAAAGTTCGACTTTATGCTGGATGTAGGCTGCATAAAATGGCATTTTATGCTCTTGTGCATAAAGTAAAATCTTCGTCTAAGACCAAGATAATCGGGTACCAACAGCCACAAACAATCACTAAAACTTTACGACAGCATATTTTGTTTATTTTTTAGTTTTTTTTTTATTATAATCTGCGGTCTATTAAACTGTTTAATAACCTAAAATTACTTAGGTAACAATAATTTGACAAGTTATTATTGAAACAAATAAGTACATGAAAAATAAAACTTTTTCAAATATAAATCAACATCTGCCTACTCGAACCTTACCGTAGTATCACGTTTAAAAAAAAATAAAAAAAAAGTTAATTGGCGGGAACTCAGGCGGGAACGTCCTATTTTCTCTTAGTAGGATTTATGTTGCAATTTGTTACTGTTTTACGATTAATATTCAATAATTTCGTTAAGTGAAGAGGAAATAACACTGACTCCTAACACAGTCAATTTGCCAGGAAAAACCATTAAATATATCGAATTGTTCCAATGTCACATTTAATTTTAATTATTTTTTTTGCAATGTTTTTGATTTGTTTCTTCGCAATCTAAGTGAAAAGCAGAGTGTATAACTCGTTCATAAAACTCATTTTCCCCTCGACGTGTCTATCTACCCTCGCCGTACCGGCTCGGGTGGCTATATGAACGTCTCGGGTACAATGGCTTGTTTTATGCTCTCGTTGTACAATCGACTATTGCCTGAAAATAGAAAAATCGGTACTGGTGCATCACTTATGTTTATGTATTAAGGCGGAACCACATTATTAACATGCGACGCGACCCGACGCAACGCGACGCGTGTTGAGTCGAATCAAATTGTATTATTTTCTATGACCAGAACCACACTAATGAACATCCGACGCGACGCCACGCGCATACATTCGTTGCGTCGGGTCGCGTCGCGTGTTAATAATGTGGTTCCGCCTTTAGAAAATGTCAACGGAACTGTCATAGAGATCATGATTTGCTGCAAAGCTAAGTTGCAGTCGGAAAAGCAAACAACCAAGGCGAAACTATTATAATCCTGAAAATGGAAAACCAAAACTATATCTTATAAATGGTTTATTTTTCCAATTCAAAAGATGGGTAGGTTCATTCTCCATATAATATTTTAACTCTAGGTCTTGGTTACCATACTCACAAATAATCCCATTTGATAAATATATAACTATTACGTCCAACGTTTGTGCAAGTATATCAACGTCGAGACGTTTTTATTTGTTCATACACTCGAAAAGAAAAGGGTTTGCGTATGAATTATTGGCGTCAATTTTTTGTGACACCGGTGTGCGTATGTAACTTTATCTACATCCATATCATCCCTAACTTCCCTACCATTATGTTCAGGAACGATTAACAAATGGCCTACATTAAGAAACCTGTACCTGTGGTTATATTACACCCCCTTGTAAAAAAAACGGGCACCCATGGGTTTGGTAGGTATTTTATGTGCATAAAAGCTTACTTTCTAAGCTTTAATGCCTAAAAATCAGAAAACCATAGGTTCCCGATTTTATCAATATCAATACCTACTCTAATTACATTCAAATTCATTCATTCATTTCGATTTCGGTTTCAATTAGATTTCATTTCCGATATCCAATACTTTCGGTAACATTTCGGTCCTTATCATTCCTAATTCTTAATCCACAACTCTGGATAGGTTTTAAGAGGTCGAAACATTGCCCCGCTTTAAAGAGTGACTCTATTATCTTGAGTAAAAACTAAAGCAGTAGGTAGTTACGTCAAATTTTAAATTTATACACTGCCATAAATTAGGTGCACCAATTCGTTTAGGATTTATAAATAAGTAAATGTTTACAAAAAGAGAGCGTACTGATGGTTCCACACTAGGCTAGGCCTTTCACGTGGCAATCTGGTTCGGGGTATTTTTATACAATTATTACATACCTAATAAATAAAACAAATAATAAATAAATATATATCATGTGAAAAATAACACCAATTGACAAAGACAATTTTATTATGGCTAGAAAAGTAGGTGCAGCAATTTTACAGGTAAAGGATACAAATCAAAATTATCAAGCCATAGAGCTAAATAGAAGTATACCTACACAACACAGTCCAACAGATGGAAAAAACTTCAAAGCTTGTGATCCTCCCTTTGTGTCGGTTAAACTCGTTTTAAGGTACTTGTCACGTTAATGAAGCCTGATAGAAAGGGGACAATAGCACAGTTGCAAGCAAGCGCACACTCGTATCGGGGAACGGCAGATGGCCGTTTGCACAGAACTAGGTTTAGATCCCAAGCGGCGCGAGTTCTTTCATGGAGGCAGTAGGTATACACCCACAATACGGTCAAGTAGGATTATTTCCAAACACTCGACGAGGAACACAGAGTTCCCGACAACTTTTTTCATTTGATTTTCAATGGACTCGAGTTGGAACTAACCGTACCTACTTGTAGTATGAGCCAACCGAGTTACAAGTGCCTAAGTATAGCCAGCTAGAATCTAGTTTTCTAAAGTTTTGTAGTTGCATGGAACTAATTTAAAAAATATATACAGGAGAAGTACAGGTAAGTTTTTCACAGATTTACATAATTTTTTAGCGAAATATTTATGCTAAAATAAAAAAAGGCTAGAATTTTATTTACAGGCGTCATTACCTACGTCGCAAAAGATAAACGCGTGTTACGTGTGCTAACCGCGGTGCGCTTCGCTTGGAATTAAACCCCGTATAAATGTTAAATTTTAAGCATGATACCGTCAATTTATTTATGAGTAGGTACCTAAGTACTTTCAACATAGAACTACCGTGAGATACTTTAGTACTATTATTTATTCTGTGCGTGAGACTCAAACATAATTACAACAAACCGGATAACTCACGTATAAAAGCCGAAGGAATGCTCCGACAATTGTTTCGGACTATTCCGTAGTCCTTCATCAGAGAGCGCTCGCCCCGGCGTCAGCGAAACGAACACTCTAAAATCTCTGATGAAGGACTACGGAATAGTCCGAAACAATTGTCGGAGCATTCCTTCGGCTTTTATACGCGAGTTATCCGGTTTGTTGTAATTATACCTAAGTACTGTTTAAAATGAAAAGTTAATGAAGGTATACTCATCAATAATGTCCAGGGATATTCTTTATCCTTAGACAGTTTTGAACATTTCAATCATCATCATATCAGCCGAAAGACGTCCACTGCTGGACATAGGCCTCCCCCAAGGCTCTCCACTCGGACCGGTCCTGTGCCTTCCGCATCCACCGCGATCCCGCGATCCTGATCAGGTCGTCGCTCCATCTCGTTGGAGGCCTACCAACAGCTCGTCTCCCGGTCCGCGGACGCCATTCGAGAACCTTCTGACCCCATCGGCCATCGGTCCTGCGAGCAATGTGCCCCGCCCACTGCCACTTCAGAACATTTCAATATAGGCTTATTACTACCGACTCAAAACATCAAATTTGTCTAGGGATAATGATTATCCCAAGGATTTTTTGATGTGTGTAGTTCTGACATTAATACGTTGATTATCATTATCAAACAAAGATCTGAAAGTCACCAAATTGCATTGTATCTTCTAAATAATATCCTCAAAACAAATCTTGCAATGTATTTATTTATATCATTGTCGTTGCAGCATCAAATCATAAAATTAAAGTTACTTGTATTCTATCTTTGAATTGAGTTTTTGAATCAATTTTTTTTTGTCATAAATGGAAAGATCATATATAAGTTTTGTAAGAAAAGTATTTTTAGTTTTTTTTTTTTCGCTATAATTAACGAGTTATACCGATTTGAAAATTGATCGTCGAGTACCGCACCGAAAACACACCGACAGTTCCCGAACAAGGCCGAGCCGCGTGTGACGTCACAATGTTAGTTTCCACTCGTAGTTAGTATACAGGTGATACCGTTTTTTGACTTTAATCTACTCTATTCTGTTATTATCCTACTATTATTGTAAAATGCTATTGTTTGTGAGAGCGTATTGGTTTGTGACTCTTTCACGCTAAAACGGCTAAACAGATTTCGATAAAATTTGCCATACACGAACTTTATAATTTATAATCTGGATTTACGTACCGGCTATAGTAGGTGTCATTCACGATGGATGCCATCCACCGTGGTTCTTATTAATTTGTAGTTAAAGGTTAATTTTAATACATCTACGAGTCTTTGTGGATGGCACTATCTATACTTCTATCATGCTTCTATCCCAACTTTCCACGGTACCGGGATTTAAAACAATAAAAATATATAGATGAGAATAGTGATGAGTACACTTTGGTAGTAACTATTTATATGAATAAGTAAATAAGTCGTGGGATTTCAGTTCAAAATCCCGTTGATTTTATCCCAGGAGAATTTCATAAGAAAACCCGGAATTTCGAGCACAAAGATGGCGGATGACATTTTGACACTATGACACTAAAAGTGTTTATGGGTGTCGTTTTTGAGTAATTTGATGGCTCTGAGCCCGATTTTGGCATATTTTTTTAGATTCAAGATGGCGAATGACATTTTGACACTATTTACACTTTGACACTAAAATATTAATGGGTGTCGTTTTTGAGTAATTTGGTGCTTCTGAGCCTGATTTTGACATACTTTTTTGGATTCAAGATGGCGGATGACATTTTGACACTATGACACTAAAAGTGTTTATGGGTGTCGTTTTCGAGTAATTTTGTGGCTCTGAGCCCGATTTTGGCATAATTTTTTGGATCCAAGATGGCGGATGACATTTTGACACTTATGCCACTAAAAATGTTTATGGGTGTCGTTTTCGAGTAATTTTGTGGCTCTGAGCCAGATTTAGACATACTTTTTTGGATCCAAGATGGCGGATGACATTTTGACACTAAAAATGTTTATGGGTGTCGTTTTCGAGTAATTTGGTTCTTCTCAGCCCGGTTTTGGCATACCTTTTTGGATCCAAGATGGCGGATGACATTTTGACATTACTGACACAAAAAACACAAAAAAGTGTAAAATGTTACTCGAAAACGACCCCCATAAACATTTTTAGTGTCAATAGTGTCAAAATGTCATTCACCATCTTGGATCCAAAAAATTATGCCAAAACCGGGCTCAGAGCCACCAAATTACTCGAAACGACACCCATAAACATTTTTAGTGTCAAAATGTCATCCGCCATCTTGAATCCAAAAAAGTATGTCAAAATCAGGCTCAGAAGCACCAAATTACTCAAAAACGACACCCATCAATATTTTAGTGTCAAAGTGTCAATAGTGTCAAAATGTCATCCGCCATCTTGGATCCAAAAAAATATGCCAAAATCGGGCTCAGAGCCACAAAATTACTCGAAAACGACACCCATAAACATTTTTAGTGTCAAAATGTCATCCGCCATCTTGGATCCAAAAAAGTATGTCAAAATCTGGCTCAGAGCCACAAAATTACTCGAAAACGACACCCATAAACATTTTTAGTGTCAAAATGTCATCCGCCATCTTGGATCCAAAAAAGTATGTCAAAATCTGGCTCAGAGCCACAAAATTACTCGAAAACGACACCCATAAACATTTTTAGTGTCAAAATGTCATCCGCCATCTTGGATCCAAAAAATTATGTCAAAATCGGGCTCAGAGCCACAAAATTACTCGAAAACGACACCCATAAACATTTTTAGTGGCATAAGTGTCAAAATGTCATCCGCCATCTTGTATCCAAAAAATTATGCCAACACCGGGCTCAGAGCCACCAAATTACTCGAAAACGACACCCATAAACATTTTTAGTGTCAAAGTGTCAAAATGTCATCCGCCATCTTGAATCCAAAAAAGTATGTCAAAATCAGGCTCAGAAGCACCAAATTACTCAAAAACGACACCCATCAATATTTTAGTGTCAAAGTGTCAATAGTGTCAAAATGTCATCCGCCATCTTGGATTTAAAAAATTATGCCAAAATCGGGCTGTTTTACTCTCCTCACCCGGAACACATCAGCGCAAGCATTGCTGCTTGGCGGCAGGATTACTAAGATGCTGGTACAGTCGACGTCAAAGATATCTTTACACTTTAGTGCCTTGTCGCTCCAAGCACTTTGACAACTTCATATGAAACTTCAAACATATAGTTACAACGACAAGGTACTAAAGTGTAAAGATATCTTTGACGTTAACCGTACCTAGCGATCCGAACGTACCTACCTAGAACAAGGTTAGGCTCTTACACCCGCAAAAATTCCCATTGAATATATAATACAATCCCACGGGATTATAAAAAAAACTAGAAATACCTATCAACCACAAAATCTAGCCATTAAAATTTACGTACCTACGGTCGAAGAAACTGAATCACGTAACCTACCTAATAGGTACAATTTAGCAATATCTCTGGCAGGGTGTATGTTAAAATTCCACAGTGGTAGGTAAGCGATTCAGTATCTTTCACTGTACTTAGGTACTTTATTGTGAAATCTCAGGTCCAATAAAATCAATCCAGTTCACATAAATCAGAAACATTATCAGGATTAAGCTTTTATTACCTACCTGCACATGACTAAAACAAAAATTTACTTACTATAAGGTGATACGCGTGCTCGTTTGCCACCTTATTTCATAAAAAAAACTTCAGCAGATATTTTTTGTATTAAATTTCGGATATTTTTAGTGAAATCAGCCGTTAACCCAGTACTGTCGTGAAATTGCTTTAACATTGTGACGTCACAGCCATGGCGACCAATCATGGCCCGTTCCCGGTCAAGTGGTCATATTTCAAATTTCATCAATTTTGAATTGCTTATAATTAATTTAAAAAAAATATTTTAAGATTTCTTTGAATTAGATATTATATAATATGCTATAAAGTTTTAAACATCATAAAAAAAATCGATATTTTTTTTAAATTCAAAGACTCAATTGCAGCCATTTCAAGTCAACGGCATCAGTAAGCCAGTAGAAAATGAATTTTAACTTTAAACGAACTAAATGTTTGTGATAGACGCGTATGTTGTCAAAAGTAAGAATATTTATGTTTAGGTACATTTTAAAGATATGCAAAAAAATAATATAATTTTGTTGAATTTACCACGCTAAAAACAATAAGGGTCAGCTAAGACTAAGCCTTAGTTAATACGTCACACTTCGTATATGTACTTAATATCAATTTCATGACTGAAAAGTAATTTGCCTATGTTGTTGCAACTCATAAAATCACCAACGTAAAAATTACATCTTAGAATTGCGTAGATATAAGAAGTCCCTGATGGGACTCTTTTTAGTTCGGATTTCCGGGAATGACAATCCGCTTACTAAGAGCGTTTAATTACTACCAACTTCCAGTGATAATTATGTTACGAAGCAGAATATTAATGTTAATCCACTTCAAATGGACATTTTAAAAGTAGGTCAAGCGTCAAGTCTGAAATAAACAAGTAATTTGAGATATTACTTTTAATCGTAAATTGTATTCCATGCTAATGCTAACCCAATGCATAACCAATCAACCCAATACCAATGTATTTAAAAGATATGACTTCAGCTTCGTAAAGATGTTTTTTTTTATCAGGGTTACTTACCGTAGCTAAATAGTTAAATTTGAAAAATAAAGGATATATATTTTTGAATTTCAACTATTTATTGGTTCAGTCAGTGCTGTTACCTATAAGTATATTGCTGGCGTGCAGTAAATAAACTTTACTGAGTAGAGTACCTCAACCCTGAACTACTTCTGTGATTTTATAAATTCCTTACGGGTACGAGAACTTTTAATGTAACTAAGCCGATTTTAAAAACATTAATGCTCGAGTCCGACGTAGTCATTTAATTGGCTTAATCTTCAGTATTTCATGGAAAAATCCTGCGTAATACACAGTTAAAGAGGATTAATTATTCTTTTCATAGGTACACTATTAACATAAAAGTTGTTGATAGTATAGTGAACTAGTTCATTATATCCCGAAGTAAAAGTTGTAGCAAAAATAATGCACTTAACGAGGACAAAAACATCGCCTCAGCGATAATTATTTTAGTGGATCTATAAAAGAAACAATAACAACAAGAACATGAACAAAAGTAAAAGTTACGTGTGACATGAAAAATGCAGGGCCGCAAGGGAGATAATATCTTATAAGGGATATTAATGGTGGAAAGAACAATGTTTGAAGAGTTAAACATTAGTATACACACCTGGTATAAAAAAACATTGAATGAAAAGATTTCTCATACTTAACCGAAGCTGTTAATAAAAAATACTTAGTATGTTTCATGCGCAACCTAGAGTGAATTTTGGCCCCGCAACGTTAGACCAAGTTCTGGCCCACCATCGACTCCGGGACCCGAAAGATCTTTCTCGTCCATCCAGCCAGCGGTATCTTGAACGAACACTCGGTCGTCCCAAGAGTTCTCACAAAATTGCTTCTTCGCGTTAACAAAAGACGTGTAAAAGTTTTTAACAAAGTATGTAGTCTTTAATTGAACAGCTGTGACTGTCTGCCATTTAGTAGTGTAAGTAAATGTAAAGTCATTCATTATTCGACTCAATGGAGATTCTGATTCAGCTAGAAATTAGTTCAAGTATATACTTGTGGGGATGTATTATACTCGAAAAGGTCGGAGATGGGTCATGTCTGCGGCAGGCTAGGTACATACTTCGATAACTTTACTATGATAACAGACAGAGCCTAGATAGATCTAACTTAGTCCACGCCTTTAGACATTTCGATACCATGAAATATGTAGCGTTGATAATAAAAATAAAATAAAATAAAATGAGTTTATTTCAGACATAGTCCATATTTTGTTGGTTACAAATTTTGACCTATATCTATGTTACAACCTAATCCTAATAAATACAAAAAAAATAAAAATTTAGCGCAGACATCTGCCTCCATGAGGGACACCGGGAACTTGGACATGCATTCGTACCCAATGCCTCCGAATGGGGCAGTCTGGCTTTTCGGCAATGACCATTAAGATGGTGTTGGCGCTTCCCTGCACCCTGCGCATGAGCGAGGCCGCGCGGCGCCGCACGGTCGCCCCGAACCCCTCCGTACGCGCGTGCGCAAACATCGTAGACGCACTGCAGTACCGCGGAAGCCCCAACATCACCTTAAAGGCATTGTTGTACTGCACTCGGAGCGCGTTGAAAGTCCGCTGCGTGTAGTTGACCCACAGATTGCACGTGTACAGATTTTGACAGAATGCTTTAAAAAGCGTAATCTATTATTTCTGACGTGCATCGAGCGAACCTACGGGCCAACATGTTGCAGCGGACCGTCAACGCCCTTCTTTCTCTCTCCATGTCCCTGTCATCCTTCAAATCCTCGGTGACCACATGGCCGAGGTATTTGAACTCGTTAACCCTATTGAGCGCGAAACCATTTAGCAATACAGGGGGTACTGATAAGACCTTTCGACTTCGGGACCTATAAATATTTAACAATTCGCTCTTATTAACATTATATAGAAGACCGTGTAACTTCGCATACTCATTACAAATTTCCAATAAAAAAAAGTATTCTGAGATGTACTATCCTAATGTGTCCTAATTTTTTATTTAGTCCCGATCAGTAATCAGATTGAAATTGTTTGTGTTTATTTAATACAGATATTTTTTTACTGATTTTTGTAATTCAGTAAGTAATTCACAGACTGTTTCCCCACAGAATAAGTAATAGTTCCCTCGAATTTTTTGGTCTTGTCTGTGTCCCTTTCTTTACCTTATTATTTTATTAAGTAAATTCATGACGTAATTTTCGTTTAAAGGAGGTCCCGTCTTCGGCATTCTCGCATTTTGCGTTTATTAAGGCTGAGGCGTCAGTAATTTGTACCTAAGCTGCTTAACCGACTTAATAAGAGACAGAAACTGGTTACAGATGGAGCAAAAGGCATTTTGCTAATAGAGCAAAATCTTCGCAGAAAGAGGAACTCGAGCAAATTACCGAATTTAAAACTGCGGTTCTTTTGAACTTGATAAAAGAAATTTACATAATTCAGCTGGTAAAGGGACCTGCTCGTTAGATTTAGTTGTAACTTTTACGTCAACTAATAATTTCCCTGAATGGATACGATAATTATATCAAATACTAGCTTCTGCCCGCGACTTCGTCTGCGTAGTATTATACAATTAAACCTTCCTCTTAAATCATTCTAATATCTATTAAAAAAACCGCATCAAAATCCGTTGCGTAGTTTTAAAGATCTAAGCATACATAGGGACAGACAGACGGCGGAAAGCGACTTTGTTTTATACTATGTACCCAGTGATGATTGGCTTCATTACCAGTACGTTGAAAGTGGTACGTTGCCTAAATATATTATTTTATTCAATACTACATAGCTCTACCCGCAACTTCGTCCGCGATGAGTATGCATTCAAAGTTTTTTGGACTAAAAGGTAACACTACAGGTCCCAGTGTTGCCAGGTCCAATTTGGAAATGTCAGGAGATTGAAAAAAAAATCAGTAGATCAAATTTTATGCTAGAAAAGTCACAAAACTTACCTAAATGCAAATCTTCTCATGTATTCTGATTATTTTGTTTTCAATTTGCTGAATATAATGTATAAAATGATTAATTAATCCTAACCCGTCACCACACGGGCTTCTAACCCGACACCACACGGGCGATTATAAAATAAATAGAATATTTTACAGTTATAATATTAGTGTGAATGTGCAAGGGATTATAAATTATATTCGTACTTAGTCCGAGATAACTATGTAGTTCCGTCCTTTCTTGCTACTTGAACGCGACGTATAAAGACACCATAAACAAAAAACAGCACCTGTCAATACTAATCACATATGTCATCTGTCATTTCGCGCTGGAGCGCAATCGACACAAAAGATGTTTTTTCTTTCGGGAAAAATACTTTTTATTGTATCAGTTATCGAAAATATTATATTGCACCATGCCAAAAAGAGAAATACTGCAATTAGAGAAAAGGCTGGATAGAGATAGGAAAAAGTACGACGCAATTTCTACAGAACATCGGCTTCTCCAAAGGGTAAGTGATTAGGATTAATATAATACAGGGGGTTTAGGCAAAGAAATATACATCTCTCTTCCTTATAATTATAAGTTCATTGCAACACGGGAAAGCTTTTCCCAAAAAATAGTTACGAAGAGATGAGAACGTACGTACATTCCGTGGGAATGCTATGTACCTACACGTCTCACTGTATGGAGACTTGAGTATAATTAACTCTGTTTAAAAGCATTATCGTGTGACGATTTTGCTATCTATCCGTTGGATAGTCAATACTATGGCCAATGGTCAAACCTTGACATGTTTGTCACGATCCTAACCTAAATTGTTTGGGATAAACAAATTTTTGTTTTGAAATTCAGGCTTGGTATTTACTTTTTGCCTGCATATAATTCAGCTCAAATACCAGAGCTTGACCCA
Source organism: Pandemis heparana (assembly GCA_963854515.1). Taxonomy (NCBI): domain Eukaryota; kingdom Metazoa; phylum Arthropoda; class Insecta; order Lepidoptera; family Tortricidae; genus Pandemis; species Pandemis heparana. Next base: position 9,822,333 of record OY978008.1, on the reverse strand, counting down.
AAAACGGAACCTGTAGCATCAGAATTAGAAACTCAGATTACTTAATTAATAAGCAAATAAATAATTCTGATCAAAGTGACTCAGAAGAAGTGACTGATATTTTGTCGGCACTAGGTGAGTCGAATACTGGTGAGAAACAGTATGGAGACAAGGTGCATGATCAGTTTTATAATACAATAAAGTATATCATTGTATATTGCCTGCCCAAGTAAATTAAAGAGAAACTTCTCGAGTCATTGCTGGTCCCTATCAACTGTAAACAGTTAGAAACGGGCTTGGCAAGTGTCAAGTTATTCACAACTTATCAAAGACTTTGACAGTCTGAATATCAATGCATATACCTATGCCTAATGCATAAATAACACATAAGAAATATTTAAGGTTCCAATTTAATTCGGGTTATATAAATACAATTGCTTACCATTTGGCATAAGCACCGCACCATTCCATTTCACAAATTTGTTAAAGCCGGTGATAGGATATCTTAAGATAAGACGGCATTCGCTTACTGGTTTATGTCAATGATCTGATTTGTCTGGGCTCAACTTATGATGAATGTGTCAGTAATGAAAAAATTAAAAAAAAAGACATTTACTATGTCTTGATTTTGTCATAAATGGGGAAAAGAGTAATTTTACTCCACTTAATATCAGAATTTTTTGGTTTCCAAATAGATTGTAAAGGTGACATTAGCCCATACAAATATAAAATGGGAAAGGCTGCGGAGGATAATTTAGAATTATTTAAATTTAGATTACTGCTTAGTTAGGAACTAGGATGTTAGGTAGTTTAGTTTCAGTATGGATGACAACATCTTAGGGTGTGTAATGTTCGTCATAACAACGATTTTTGCAAGTTTTAATTTCTCATAACACAAATATCAGAATTTCAATCTCGAAATATTGAGATCATACAAAAACAATATACATTTAAACAAATTGCCGAATTTCTCAAATCATAATATCAATTTGCATAAAATAATAATAATTAATTAATAATCATAACGGGTCCCCATGGGCCCGTGATCGGAAACCCGTACCAACAATAATAATAATAATAATTAAATAATAATAATAATAAATAATAATAATAATAATAATAATAATAATAATAATAAAAAAAAAAAAAAAAAAAAAAAAAAAACTAACATTGAAGGCTAAGGCGGAAGCTACGCTACGCTTCGCTCCCGCCTTAGCCTTCTGAACCTAACCTATCCAAATCGCTTCTGCTCCGAACCGTCTTGCTCGCTCGCTTCGCTCGCTCGCACAATGCAAATGTTTTATGCATTCGGCACCAGCCAAATTTAAATATGCGACAAGAGATAGTTCGCTTACTTATTAAACATATTTTGCATAATGTTATACCCTCTAATCATTGTTCTAAATGTCGTTATGGATTTTAACTATTATATTGAATTATCGAATATTGAAATTAATTTATTGCAATCGTTGTTATGACTAATGAATGTTATATTGCTTGAAGTTTATGCTCGGTAATAATATTATGATTTTTGAAATTAGTAAAATGAAATTATGCTAATGAAACGGCACCCAATAATATCTAATGGTTTTGTGTATACAATAAATTTTGAAGCAGCAAAATTTAGGGCTTTGGAATGGTTGTGGGTAATTATGATAACATTATTACCATTGGCCAGAAGGCCAAAGAAGATCTCACATGGTGGAAGAATAATATTAGGACTAGGCCACATAAAGCAATATAATTTTGCTTTAGAGATTTTCCCAGATGCATCTTTAGTTGTTGGGGTACAGTATGTAATGGAAAGAGTGCTAAGGGAAGTTGGCCAATAGAAGAAAATAAAAATTACATTAATTATCTAGAGTTATTAGCGTTATATTTTGCTTTATGATGCCTTGCAGATGAGATTTTATTACGAATTGACAATACTACTGCCATTTCCTATATAAATAGGATGGGTTCTATTCAATTTCCACTGTTAAATAACCTTGCAAGACAAATTTGGAATTGATGCGAAGCAAGACATCTATGGATTCTTGCATCATATATTAATTCTAAAGATAACTCTCTGAGACAGATTATAAATCTCAGAGTTCAAATCAGGATATAAAATGGGAATTATCACAAGAAGTCTTTCAAACAATAGTTGACTCAATAGGGTATCTATCTATTGATCTGTTTGCTTCTCGTTTTAATGAAAAATGTGTTAAATACATTTCCTAGCACAGGGATCCATTTGCATGGAACATTGATGCCTTTACAGTCGAATGGAGGAGGTTATTTTAAACATTCCCTCCATTCTCATTAATCTTAAAAGTATTGCGTAAAATTAAGACCGATAGAACAACAGGAATATTAGTATTTCCAGTATGGCCCAACCAAGCCTGGTATCCATTGTTAAAATTTCTCATAGGCTCAGAAGTATGGTCACCACATCCCTTACATCTTCAACTTACCCTGGGGGCCTGTATATTATCAGGGAATCAATGAAGAGAAGAATGATACCTAATAGTATCTCTAGCCAAGAATAGCTTTAAGCAATATGATTCACGTTTAAGACAGTGGTGGCAATTCTGTAAAACTCATAATGAAGATGTAGTAAGCGTTGTTGTACCCAAGATTATATCATATTTAATGTTAGTATTTCAAGAAGAAGCCAAACTTTGAATTGCTAACGGTTAACTTGGTCTTTAATTTTAGATAGGCATAATTATAGATCTGATAATGACGATAGAATAAAACGCTGGTGTAGGGGAGTTTATAAACTACTCCCAGGTATACCTAATACTCAAGTAATCATAATCAAGTACCTGGGACCCAGCCACTGTTCTGTCTTACCTCAAATACTGGTATCTGTAGATTGCAAACTGTTGAATAAATATCTTTTGTTATTATTATTGTTATTATTATCCTTTAGAAACTTTAAATTTAAAAGAGCCCACTTTAAAGTCGTTGAAAGTATTAGTTTTGACTACAGGACAGAGGGTCTAAATGCGGTCGCTAATTAATTACAGTAGATTAAATTAAATTATGAAGAAGGCGTCGACATATTTTTATCAGATATCCAAAAAACCTCAGCTTCAAGACGGTTTATGAATAAATTATCTCTACCATGTTTCAGTAATAATCCAGACTTTTGCCCGGTATAGACCCTGTTAGAATATTTGAAAAAGAACTAATGACTTAAGACAGATAGTGACTGCATTAAATTATTTCTGACTGTAAAACTTCACAAACCAGCTTCAACACAAACAATAAGTAGATGGCTCAAATTAGTGATGAAAGACAGTAGTATTGATGTCAATAAGTTTTCTTCACATTCAATTAGGCACGCAGCATCGTCGCCAGCATACCGTACAGGTCTCACAACAGACAGTTTTTTAAAAAGCTGTTGGGTGGTCTAGCAGGTGGTCTACCTTTGCGAGACATTATAACAGACCTCTAATCATTGAGTGTAATGCACAAAATGTATTTGCCCAATCTGTGGCATTGCCTAATTATTCATTAAAATAATGTTAAGATTTTAAATTTAAATGTAGAATGTAAACTACCAAAGGCTGATTTTCTTAGGATTTCCTGTGGTTTTAAAATTATAAGAAGTAATGTTACTGATTTTTGTTGTTTTAAATAATTATGTTCATTTTGATTTATTATTAAGAAAATAAATACCTATCGAAATTTAATTTGGATGTTTATAAATATGTTTATTTTTGCTCTAAACATCTACATAGTTATCTCGGACTAAGTACGAATATAATGATAGGATTAAACGAACTTACCTGAAGTGAAGTTCGATCCTGATTATATGAAGTACTTAGTCCGAGATAAGGGAGCCTCCCGCCCTCCTCACGGATAGTCACTTTCTTACTATCCCCCTAGGCCTTATTATGACGACTCTAAACGTAATGACATATGTGATTAGTATTGACAGGTGCTGTTTTTTGTTTATGGTGTCTTTATACGTCGCGTTCAAGTAGCAAGAAAGGACGGAACTACATAGTTATCTCGGACTAAGTACTTCATATAATCAGGATCGAACTTCACTTCAGGTAAGTTCGTTTAATCCTATCATTATAAGCCACAAACTTCATGCTGCATGCTCAATCAATTAATTCAATCACTGTTAGAATCTGAATCTGATGAATCTTGGTCTTGATACATGGTGTTGTTATTTTTTTTTAGGTATTTGGTTAAATCATGATTGAATTTTAACCGTTGAAACAATATAATTATTAAGTTCAAATTAGACTCATAAAATTCAGTAGATTCGTTTGAAAATTCAGTAGATCAGTAGACATAGTCAAAAATCAGACAAACTCCTGAAAAATCAGGAGACCTGGCAACACTGACAGGTCCTACGAGTACACGTTCATTTACCACTTGAGCAGTTGCGCTCTGATTTTAAGCTCTTATGGTTGCTACCAGGGGCCCGATTTTTGAAAGCACATGTGTGAAAATACCACTCGAAAGTGGTGAAAAATTGTGCTGAACTTGAAATTCGAGTAGCTTACAAGATACCTTACAGCTCTCATTAATCGTGTGAACTAGTCAAAAATTTGATTAGAGCTGTAGTTTTGAAGATACAGCAGATTTATACTACTTTCGAGTGGTACTTTCGAGTGATGTGCTTTCAAAAATCGGGGCCCAGGTCGAACGAACCTAGTGTGATTATGTGCAAATATTCTAAAAAATATTCAAAAATATCGCATTTAAATGAATTGTTTTACAAATAAAGAAATAATACAACAATATAGTTAACGTTTAAATTCTTACCAAATAAAAAACTAAATAACAAAAAAATATCGAAAGCTACCGAGGCACTAACATTTCTTATCCTAATAGTTTTTATACCTAATACTCAGAAATTTATTTTATATGTTCTCGAACTAGTATTTTGTACGTATTAGAAACCCACAAAAAGAGATGAAGTTGTATTAAACAAAAGAAGTTTCAATGAGCTCCTCAAATCAACTAACTTCAATTTTGAAACAAAACTTAAGTACCTAAAGCAAAATGTGACTGTTATGGGTTAGTAGGTAATGTGTTTAACAGTCTATATAAATTATATACAGTGCGTCTTAATGTTCTTCGTATGTACGAGCTACGCACGTTCATAATAAAGCTAACTCATCAAATTCACGCCATCGTCTTATTAATTTGCACTAAAGCAGCCAGTCCGCGTCCGGTAATCAAGGCAGCATTTTACCTTATTAATAAGTTTATCAAGACGTTTAGAGCAATAAATTTAATTGTTATAATCATCAGGACTTTTATCAAATTTCCCATAACATCGACATCAACTCCGAACATCGTCAAACTTCGTATTTAATTATTCGTATTCAGTTAACATTAAAATTTGTAAGAAGTAGTCGTTCAAAGCATTTCAAAATAAAGTCCATTTTAGGCTCCTAAATTAAAATTTGAATTTTGATTTGCTAGAGCAATCTTCACGTTTTACATAATATACCTAATGCTCTGCTAAGCTCATAAAGCAGGCACGTCTCTTCACTCTTGGTGTAACAGACAGTAACCAGCATGCTTCCATTTTCTATCAAATTTAATTATACAAGATGGGGGCGACATAAATCAGACCAAGACCAAAGCCATGGCTTAGGTATGCAAATATATTGTTGTTTGGTAGATTCGTACAATTCGAACCGAGGCGCAGCCTAGTGCGGAACCTTTCCACAATAAATGTCATGATAATTACTTTCGCATGCAATGTTTTACTACCTAATAAATATTAGCTTTAAGAAACTAGTATTATTTTATTTTTAGTTTTATCTTTATATTTTTATTTTATGAATAAAATGGTACTTGGTTTCATCTAAGTAATTATGACTTTCTTATATTTCAATTTCATACTTGTTTTTTAAGGTCTGCTGTGTTTTGTATACATAGTATAATTGGAGCTTTAATTTTAGATTTCATTGAAAATAAGGCTGCAGATCCACCTGAATTGTTTATGCCAGGCGCAGGTGCTCAAATTAATTAAACGTCTATAATATTTGAATTCAACTATTCCAAGAAAGTGAAGAACTATTACAATAATAAAAGAAAACAATATTGGCTTTTGCTTTACCTACAAATAATAAAGTCACAATGTAAATCAAATTTATGTCTTCTTTGCTCTGATTGTATAATTGATTTGTGCCTTGGATGTTATTCACAACTAGCCGTTGTATTTTTCATTGGATTTCCTTTGTGCCAAGGCAATAACGATAACGTAACATTGGTATTTCAGATTATTGCTTACTTTTGTAATATAAAGTTTATAAAACCAATTGTAACAGGTGAGGTCGCGTGTACATTGTTTAACTTTATGCCTTTTGCTGGTCCCATGATCACGTAAAGGAAGAAGTTAATAAACCAGATAACCACTTAATAATAGTCTTCAGTAAAATTAACAAAGAATAAGTTGTGCTGTGATTATTAAAGGTATATTGACTAGCGGTGATACCCTTAGAATACCTCTAAATTATAGGAAAGAACTTCTTCGATACGCACCTGGTCTGGTTTAAGTATCTATAAGGTTTAAGCACCTACTTATGTATCATTTTTCGGTTTCACTTAAAAGTTAAACTAGTACTATTATTTATTATGTGGTTAAACTGAGTGATGCTTTTAGACAGGTCTTAGTCTCAAGTATCATTTACTTTTTAAGAACATAAACTAGTTGGAGGATTAAAAAGTTAGTTGGTTCTTAATGCAAAATTTTTACAATATTACTTATTGCTTCTTTTAAATCATATTTAAAAATCTCATTATAATCATGAGTAAAAGGGAATAGGTAGGTAGGTATCTAATAACAAAATAATGTAGATAAGAATATAGGTCTCGGATATAGGTACTCACGGTCAAAACTTTTTGACGAAATAAATTGTAACATTTTACCACTGTTATTAAAGACAAGATCGTATTTAACTCTGTTCACATCGCAAATAAATCAAGATTTTTATTTTATGTTTAATATTATTACATATTATATCTAGGCATTAAGTAAGTACTTATATGAATATTGTGATTTAGTTTAGTAGATAGTTCAAAGAAATCTGTTCTGCTCGTGTACGTTATCTCATTTCAATTACATACATTATTCCTGGAATTAGAAAAAGCTTTTGAATCGAGTAGAGACAAGAGGTGCCCCTGTATAGTCTGCTTGTAGTGCTTGCATGTCGCCTATGGTGCTAAAGCCTTTTCAGGAATCAAATTGTTCGTGATGACTCTTAAAAACAACATAGACATGGTTTAGAAATGGGATCGACTTATAGTTGTTCAACCCTCGAGTATGACGGCATTAATAAATAGTATAATTTTGCGGCACTTTTGGTGCCCCATCAGCCTTCAGAAGTTTGCCATAATGAGGGCCGTGATGAGGGCATCGCCAAATGTTTTTCAGTCATTTCAATTTAATTTTTAACTTCTCTTTTCTTTTTGTGTAAGTAGACATAAAAATAATAAAGAGGGCGCAACAATACCTTGCATGGGATGTAACTCGTGTGTTCTTCATTTGTCCGTAAAATTTAGAGTCGCTGTGACGAGTGCTGCTTTGATTGTTAAAGTCTCAGCGCCAGCAACCTAAATGTGCGGAAGCAATTACTTCACCGCTTTTGTGTTTGAACGCGGAATCACACATTCTCTGTGGGTTGCCAGAGTATTTCTTCGTGGCCAGATGCTGTGTACTTTGGCACAGGGTAAAGCTGAGTTGTGCATCTGAGGAAAGTCACCGTTCAGAATTGTTTTGCTGGGCGTGAAAGTGTTTTAATCTTATTTTGGTTAAGTAGATATTCAGTTTTCTACTGATGGGTGTTGCTATTTAATTATGCTGTATCTACTTGAATATAACAAAATTAGTTGAACTTTTTACAAAGAACAATCAACGCTAATACTGCAGCAGCTGCTGGAAATCAAACGTGACATCTATACTAATATACGTTGTACTAGTTGTTAATATTCCACAATCCACATCCCGTGCTATGGGAATTTCTCAAACGCTTTCCAAAAACCATTTTAAGTAGAAACGTGTACGCTAGGAAAGGAATCTAAGATTCCATTTCAGCTTTCTGGTCCTAGTCCTAGTGGGTACGCACTGATTATCACTGTCTGGACCATGTTAAGAGTTTAACATGGAAAAGAAAGGGGCAAATTTTGCTTGCATCTTTGTGTGTTTATTTCTATGTCTTAATCTTCAGAACTATTGAACCGGTTTTGATTAAAACCTTTCCCTGTAAGAAAATGCACTATTATTGCTAAAGTATGATATCCATTTCATTAAATTGCAGTTTTTTCGATTCAGTGGTTAAGTCGTCTTTGTTTATTTTAAAGCCGTTTAAATGAAACGAATGAGCTAAATGTCAGTAAGTATGGTTACTCTGTTACGGAATCATCGGATTAGGCGAGCGAGCTCGATTCGGGATCTGCAGTGACATACGCAGTCATGCGAGACTGATGTGGGCCCAAAATAAGTGGCGCGGAGGACCGTTTTGAGCTTCCACTGCTGAACAGTTTACTGGAAAGAGGAAATGAAACTACGGGGAAAGAACCAGGGGTACCATTTTTGAAAGCACATATTTGAAAATGTCACTCGAAAGTGGTGAAAAATTGTAGGTACTGAATTAAAAATACGAGTAGATTAGAAGATAATTAAAAAAGAAAGAAAGAAAGAAGGTTAAGGTTTAATTACAGGTTTAAATAATACAATAGGTAGGTACAAATCGCGCGTAGGTGCGCGGTTCTGCAGTGCGTCTGCCATGTTTGCCGAAGCCCGCGTAGACAGTTTCAATGCTGTACTGCGCAAAAAAATGGCATCGCTTTTGACAAGAATTCGTGGCAGCAATAACAGCCTTCTGAAGACGATAGCCGTAAGAAATGAGTGCTCCATGATGCAACATTTAATTAAAAATACAATGTCTCTTGTCCAATATGAATACTAACATAGTCATAAGTGATTACTAACAATAATTGGATCTTTGTTATTTTATTGAATCAGGCGTTACTTTGCGGAGGTCCATTTCAATGAACACAAAATATTTACCTTGCTACTCCGCTACTTACGTGCAAGATAACCAAGCTTGTGCGAAATATATACGTTTTGCATGCAAGCCCTCCCACCACTACTACCACACAAAACGCACACAAATCCCACAAACTTAATTAATCCTATCACCACACAAACACTGATGCGCGTTTCGATCCCTCTACGGGATCATTATCAAAGTTAGAGTCGTACTAATTTGTAAACCAATAAACAAACTAAATGTACCCACATTCGTATATTTCCAAACTACCCTCTTATTTATAATTTTTATTTTCCATCAACAACTACCTTCATAAAATTTCCGACTACAGCAAAAACAAAGAGGGTCCTACATAAGTAATACTAGATCTATAATTGTCAGTAATCCGAGTGGGTTCTGCGGCGTAAAGCAAGCTATCCGCTATCCGCTTCTGCTTCTTTCTAACTAAACCGTTAACCATTGCTACACTGTAACCATTTTCAACTGCAATTTGATAGATAGTACTCAATTCCGAACTGTAATGTTCTTCAAGCAAGGTAAATATTTTGTGTTCATTGGATCTTTGTTGTCTGAATAAATAACTTTATTATTATTATAAATACTCTTTATTGAACACCACAAATCAGTACAAAGCAATAAAAACAACAATACTAATATAAATATAATACATAGGTAGCTAAACAAATAAAATAAAATAAAATAAGTAATATATACACGCACACACATTCATACCTATTTCTTCTTACTTAAGGAGTCGTGATAGAACTTGGAGGAAGAAGAAGCAGGAACAGCAAGGAGAAAATTTTGCGCAGACCGGAGAGAAGTCAGGGATATCTAAGTATATATATAATAATCTAGACTCAACTGGTCAAAAAATTATTTGGAGCCATAGTTTTGTAGCAATACACAGATTTATGCCATTTTCGATGGATGTGCTTTCAAAAATTGGGCCCCAGACTAGGCACATTTTTTAAATGAGGATAAAAGAAAACATAATCTGTACTAATGAATAAAGAAAATACTTTCAGTGAGTTGCGCTCGATGCGCGTTGAATACTAATGAGATTTTAGTATGAAAATGTAGAGGTGGGACTTTTTTATTTTGTCTATTAAATTTTCTACATATATACTAAATAAAGTCGGGTTATTTACATCATTGGTGACTCAAAAACGGCTGTACCGATTTTTGCTATCGTTGATTTGTTTAATTTGTCTCCACTGCGAGTAACAGAATAACTATTATAAAATATGAATAACTAGCGGTTGCGGTTACCCGCGATTTCGTCCGCAAGAATTCGTTTATCGCTGTCCTGGGGAACTACGCAATTTTCCGGCACAAAAAGTAGCCTTTGTGTTATTCCTGATTATAATCAATCCATGTTCCAAATTTCATCCAGTTCTTTTCCGAGTTTTTCTTTCCGTGAAAGAGTAACAAAACATCCATATTCACAAATTTTCGCTTTTATAATATTAGTAAGATTGTCAAGAAATGCCATCTCTGAATGCCATGACAGAAACTGATTCTAAGGCGAAACGAATTTTGCGGGTTCAGCTAGTTTTGTGATAAAAAATATCTTTAAAATGTAACTACACAGCTTCTTTCCTTGTATTGTTCGAATATAAAAACCTCAAAAAGTTTATTGGAGCTTACATTTTTTTTTGGCAGTTTTATATTTTTGTTTCATGATTTGTGCTATTAATAAATCCTATTAATAAATAATTACGAGTACTCAGTAAACCCAAGGGTAATCATTGTACCTACCTATCTGTTGGGTTAGGCGTCGAGTGCCTTAATTACGGACTGGATAAGGATGCTTCCGCCGCTTGATTACAGTAATATCAGGGCCTTTATATTTTTTGCTTTAAATTAATTAAAAAAAACCATTCACAAATATCAATCTATCCGATCTGAGCTTGCAGCTGTTATACCTGTTAAGACTATTTTTTAGTGATTAAGTTAATGATACTATCTAAATATATAAAAGAAGAAACTGACTGACTGACTGACTGACTGACTGACTGACTGACTGACTGACATATCAGCGCACAGCCCAAACCGCTGGTCCTAGAGATTCCAAATTTGGCACGTAGGTTCCTTATAAGGTCTAGGGGTGCACTAAGAAAGGATTTTTCAAAATTCGACCCCTAAAGGGGTTAAATGGGGGTCCAAAGTTTGTATGGGGAAACAAGATTAGTTAGACTTTTTTATTCGAAACTTCACATGAGTATTCCTAACGATAAATGAGTAAACACCTGTTTCAGGTTTTTCGAAAATTGAACCCCTAAAAGGGGATAGGGGGTGACAAAGTGAAAATCAACGTGGGTATTATTATTATTATATTATAGTGGGTAGTATTGTTTGTACGGTTTATTGGGTCGCTGATTACGAAAACAATAACACACACACACACACACACACACACACACACACACACACACACACACGGAACGGGAAAAAACGGGATTTATTATATTCGATTCCGTCCGAGTGACCCTATCTAAATAACTATACTTAATAAATATACTGTTCAAATTTCGTACACAAGGAGATGATTACAAAAGAAAGAAAATAATTTCAGGATTTTTGGAAATTCTCACGGGATAAGGAAAAAACGGGATTTATATTATACTTATTCAGTTCAACGAAATCCTGAACTATAATTACTAGACTTCAAATTTGGCATAGAAGTAGGCGATTATAATAGTAAAAAACAGTTTTAAGGATTTTCGAAAATTCCAACGGGATAAGGAAAAACGGGATTTATATTCAGTTCTACGGGATCGATTTTTCGTTTTAATTATCGTAGAAAACTGAAATTTGGCCTTCAGGTTCCTTGGGGAGTATAGGGGAGCACTATACAAAAGGATTTCCCAAAATTTTGATGGAAATGAACGGGGAAAAAACGGGATTTTTTGTTATACTGCTGGTCGTAGAAAGTTGACATTTGGCATGTAGGTTGTTTGGAAAGTGTAGAGGAGCATTAAGAGAGGAATTTCCAAAATTCCCACGGGAATGGGAAAAAACGGGATTTTTTGTTTTACAGGTCGTAGAAAGCTGAAATTTGGCATGTAGGTTGCTTGATGAGTGTAGGGAAGCACTAAGAGACAATTTTCTGAAATTCCCACGGGAACGGGAAAAACGGGACTTTTCGTTTTACTGGTTGTAGAAAGCTGAAATTCGATATGTAGGTTGCTTGGGGAGTGTAGAGAAGCATTAAGAGAGGACTTTCCAAAATTTCCACGGGAACGGGAAAAAACAGGATTTTTCGTTTTACTGGTCGTAGAAAGCTGAAACTTGGCATGTAGGTTGCTTAAAGAGTGTAGAGGAGCATTAAGAGAGGAATTTTCCAAATTCCCACGATAACGGGAAAAAACGGGATTTTTTGTTTTACAGGTCGTAGAAAGCTGAAATTTGGCATGTAGGTTGCTTGATGAGTGTATGGAAGCATGAGACAATTTCCTGAAATTTCCACGGGAACGGGAAAACGGGACTTTTCGTTTTACTGGTTGTAGAACACTGAAATTCGGCATTTAGGTTGTTTGGAGAGTGTAGAGAAGCATTAAGAGAGGAATTTCCAAAATTCCCACGGGAACGGGAAAAAACGGGATTTTTCGTTTTACTGGTCGTAGAAAGCTGAAATTTGGCAAGTGGGTTCTTTGGGGAGTGTAGGGAGCATTAAGAGAACATTTCCCGAAATTCTTACGGGAACGGGAAAAAACAGGATTGAAATACTCCTGGTGCACGCGAGCGAAGCCGCGGGCAAAAGCTATTTGTCAATAAATGAAGTACACGCGGACGAAGTCGCGGGAAAAAGCTAGTAATATTATAGTCGGTGAAAACTCGGTCGAATTATTTAAACTTTAAATTAGGCGGGTACTGAGTTCCAATTTAGCTTCAAACTAGGCAGTCTAGAATTATTTTCTCACAGGGTAAGGTAGGGACGAGACCCAATAAAGTGGCATAATATTACTTGATTTTGTCACTTACACCATATATGGGGCCTTACCATGACGTCTTAATGCGATTCAGTTTGGATTCGCTCGCTGTCAGATTCATACTAAAATAGACAGCTAAAACTTGAACTGAGTCGGAATTAGGACTGTGTTTTCGCTATAGTTTTTCCTTTATCCCATAAAATAAACAATACCGTTTTATGAGTATGTATTTCACTTCGTTTTTTTGTAAACTGACTATTTAAGGATTTTACTAACGATAACGGTCAAAATGTCTGCTTGATATTGTATTGAGCCGGCTAATAAAAGTGCAGCAGTTTCCTCAGTGACTAAACTTTTTTTTTTTGTTAATAGGAAGGCAAACGAGCAAGTGGGAGACCTGATGGTAAGCGATCACCACTGCCCATAGACACCCGCAACCTCGGAGATATTGCAGATGCGTTGCCAACCTAGAGGACTTAGACTACTTACTACTTATTACTTTTTTATTACATTTCATTTTCACTTTAGATAATTTCTTTATATCCATAAAGATCAGTGGCTATAATAATAAGAAAGGTTCAAATGAAATATGTTTATATCTAGAAGCGACACTGATCATTAACTCGAACATTGTCATGAATCAATTATAACCGAATTTAAATAACAAAGGCCCGAAGATTAATGGCATTAGGCACAGGTCGCTTCAGTGATTTCATTATGTAGGTACAGCTGCGTGAATAAATAGCAGAGGCAGGGCGCAATGTTGGTTTCGTAACAGAGTACGAGGCACATGTTAGGCGATCGCATAAACCACTTACGTACGTTGTTAATCCAACTTTGTCGAACGACAAACTATGGAATGTGAAAGAGGATGTTTTCAAGCCTCATTTAATGCGGAAATTGGCAAGTGTAGCTACTGTCCGTCCGCCTCCTACCGCTGCTAATCGGCTTATATTGGAGGAGAGTATGTACTAGGACGCTTTTTCACGGGAATCTGCTATAAAAGTTGTCTCATTAATGTTAAAAACTGTACTGCGAGTTGCGTTCAGCGCACCTACGCAAGACTAGTTTATGTAATAAGGTCGCGCTTCCTCATCATCGAAGGAAAAAAAAGTTTCGCTTCGCACGGATGCAATCAGTGTTTATCTATCATTATTATGCATGTATTATACATATACACCTAACTCTCCACTCTATCTATTAAAAAAACCTCATCAAAAACCGTTGCGTAGTTTTAAAGATCTAACCATACATAGGGACAAACAGACAGCGGAAAGTGACTTTGTTTTATACTAAGTACCTAGTGAAGTGCCACGTACTCACCTAATTACATTTTACGTCCTCTAAAGCTCTAGTGTAGTCTCCCCTTTTCGTCTAAGGGTGCGACCATACCGCCGCGTATACGCAGTGACGTGTCGTATGCGTCACGTTTTCTCACCGTTTCTTCATACATTTTGTTGCGATTCCGTAACGTCACCGTTGTTTAAGCGGCGGTGTGGTCGCACCCTAACTCAGTGAGATCAACAATGTGTCTTCATTTGTCTCCATGATCGTACTTGACTTATTCACAGATAAGTTTGAAGTGTTGTAATGAAAATAAATTGGGTACTTACCTACTATTGTTGAATAGTTGTTCTGGAAATTTTATTTTGGTAATTAAATGACATAATTAAGCTACGTCGTAGCTTAGAGGCTACACTAATAAAAGTAGGTAACCTGTCAAAGGAAAATGAACTTTTTTCTGACCGTGCTTCTGGTACAGTCCTGTATTTTTTATGGGTACGTATTAAAATACATAAAGTTTAAAATGTATAATGGGTTAAAATACATAATGGTTCAAAATGTATAATGCGATTTTCTCAGAAAATGTACCGTCCTGCATAAAGTATATCAAATAGGTGAATTCGACTACGAAAACTGGACCAAATTTCACTTGCAAGTATTGAACTTGACACTCATTCAAACAACATTGGACATTAAGGTGTGCTTGTAATAAAAATCCACTGTTTCATAATATTGTAAGTTGAGTTGACACACATTTTCTTGCTGGCTGTACGGATGTTGGTTCCACGATCCCTATTTTGCTGTCGTACCGATATTTAATGCAGTCTAACTAGTCTTTCACGGTCCATTGAGTTTCCAACTTCCCGCCGCTTTTTCTCAGCTATTTATATCACTCGGTTAACGAAATAAATCTACTTGAAGATAAATAAAACGTTCCAAAGCTAGTTTATTTTGGTCGCGGCTGTCTTACAAAGCTACTGAGGCGACTAACTTTACATAAATTCGACGCGGGACTTTCCTGTTGGCGTGCATCCACTACAAATACTAAGTACAATTTATTACAGTAACTATTTGTAGGTAACATTTTAAAAAATACCTAGTTTCTGTATACAGTATGCTAGAAAATCAGATGTGGATATTTTGAGGATCGATTATTTGCACCGTTGTTAATTAATTTAAAGCATAGGTAGGTACCCACTTCATTAATTACTGTATCTAATGCAAGGATCATTATCCTCGGACGGTAATGGTAATTATTACTTTTGTAAGAAACAAAATAAAAATATTTGTACACAAAACTTAAATAATTTATGTTTTTAATTAATTATTAGGTTATTAATACACCATGAAAAATATCCGCACCTAATTTACTAGCGCCTTATATGTATATTTTCTTCAAAGAAGAGAATAATTCTCATCCTGCATACCGCATAAGCCAATGCCATAGTGTATTGCGCTCTTTATTTATCTCATAATGTAGATTATTACAATGTTGTAAGCATACGTATTACACTGACGAGCAAAAATAATGTGTGACTTCTCATACGATACGAAGTTGTGTGAAAAGTGACCCGCCGCTATTAGTGTTATTTATTGGTTATTTAAGTACATAGTAGTTAGTAGTTTGTTTCATGGCGGATTTTCTGTTCTACCAGTTTACGTGTTGTAGGTAGGTATTTATCGATGTATTGTGGCTTTCTTTCATTCTTTGCCGGTTCCTACACTGGAAGAGATCATTTAAAGGGATTATTTCGCAGTGGTACACATGTTTTTTTTAAATGTCAATATGCGTACTGTCTCTTTATATTTGTACAATATACATAGTTTCAACTCGCGCGGCTGGATTCCTTCCGCTTAATAAGCCTTTTCTGAAATAGTGTCTATTTAAAAAAGTACCGTCTGTCACAGATAATCTGCGTTGCGGCGCAATGTCACGTAGGCGCGGCGTCAGATTTTATTTTCGAAGCGCTCTTTTGACGCGGCGATCGCACGTACGGCACGGCACGACCAGCGCAATACAAGTTAGTCTAATTAATGCATGACTCAAAAAGAAAATCTTGAAGATTTTTTTTACAATATTTAACTAGGTACCTATTAAAATAAGTTGCAATTTCCGTTCTTTGGGTCAAATCTTACAAATTAAGTTTGACCCACTTCTTGTGGTCGGATTGACTCAACATTTGTTACACAATTGTGTGTAGTATGAAAAACAAGCACGTTCATTGAACAAAAAAATTAGTCAACAAAAAACTTGTTAGTATTAAAAAACCAAATTCTTAACAGAACTTTTAATTGGAAAAAAAGCGTAGTAAAGTTAAATTTTGATTGTATCAAATTCGTATGTCGGTTTAAACATTTTGGAGGGTTCCGTGTCACGCATTGAGGACGAATTTATGAACTGCTAATACAAAACCAAAATTCACTAGTGATTTATCACCAGTAACCTAACCGTTTTATTTTAAATAAAAACTCATGTTAAATAATATTTGATAGGATTTTTAATTTTGGATGGCAAAGTTTCCTTAATTACATTGGTCGAAGTTCAAAGTGTAGTGTGTCGCTTTGACCAGTAGAGACTTTATACATCTCTACTATAGACCAATGTCATTTAAGTCGGACTTAACTTAAGTATCTTTTACATCCCTTTTATAAAATGTATTAATTGTATTATAGGTAAGTTAAGTAGAATTTAAGTACTATTGTAAATCTATTTTATTTTGAAAAAATGACTTTCTGCCAAGTTTCTTGCGGCGCATTCTTCTTGGCAATGATGGTCTTTCCGAATGCGCTGGTAGATTAAAAAAAACCATGTAAAAGAGCCCTTGGCGGCCTATTTGCAAAATAAACTTTTGACTTTTGTATAGGTACGGCGTCAAAGCAGTGACTTAATTGTGAATCCAAAACTACGATATTATACATTTACAGAAGTGTTCGATCAAACTAACCTAATCACTATCGCAGAAATATTCAACACCTTGTATATTTGGACACTTTGCTATGCTATACTGCTACTCAGCTGCACAAAATTTGGTCCAGTTTCTACACAATATTACCTATATTACATACATTTTTTTACCGCTGACTATAAATATCTGACGCTGATTGTAAAGCAGCGGTAGCGGTAGTATACCGTACGAAGTTTTGGCCGCTCGGGCTCGGTCTGTTTGCATCCTATGCATAATTATGGTTATTCTGAGGGGTTCCTACCTCTCAGAATGACCTTCCTTACGATATGAGGTATCCTTTTTACCATGATGCTTACCATGACGTCTTAATGCGATTAAGTTTAGGCTCGCTCGCAGTCAGATTCATACTAAAACTTGAACTGAGTCGGAATTAGGACGTCATGGTAAGGCCCCTGTAACTGATTAAAAGTTCATATTATTGTAGTTTCTAACTTTCAATTAAGGATTGTTTGTTTTGTTAACTTCATTATTTTCACGTTAAGAGTGAATAAGTCGATAAGTCCAGATATAAACTTTCGAAATGTACGGGTACCTACTTACCTTCATTTGAAGCTTAGGTGTAAGCTGGGCTTAAATTTATTCCAAAGTAGTTTGTAACATAAGACTTAGATTGAATAAATGCAGCTGGTAAAAACAACTTTCTTTAGGATAATTAACTATTAAGTATAATCGTGTTAAGATTCACACCAGTCACCGGTTCTGATGATAACCACAGTCATGCGAGGCATCTCCTGATGGACTGTAATATTAGTTGGAAGAGGCGCACCATAAGGCGTTGCAAATATGGTTGTATGAAACACAGTGAATCAAGGAACGGCAAACTCGTTATTAACTATATTTGGAAAAAATAATTTTAATTTGAAACCTGTGGTCCGGATTTTGAAGACACGTCACCAATACCACCTCAAAGTCATTTGTAAAAACGTTAAGAAAATTATTAACATCAGCAGTGAAAAGAACATTATTAAAATTACTCTTAACTTTTTTCATCACGAATATTAATTTTACTTTCCTTTGTTTCAGAAACGGTCCAATCAATGAAAAGTACTTCTTTCGGCTCGGCGTCTAACTTCAACAAGTCGTTTATTAAAACAAACGTACCTTCTGTTTGAGTAGTGCCATTGCTCTTGATTCGAGGCTAATTTATTTCTTTCCTCCCATTATTTAATGTAAGATACACTTATTTACTACTTTCCTTTGCTGGAGTGTTTTGCGAATGTTCTCTAATTATTTTGAAGGGCTTCCTAATGCTAACAACCAGATGCCTAATGGCCTTAAGGATTTAATTTGTGTTTTTCTTGTCATTCTTCATTTTATTTGCCACAATGTAAAGTGGAAGTGGTGTTCAGATCAAAAGATCCATTAGCTACCTATGTAAATATTTTATTGAATCAGGCGTTACTTTGCGGAGGTCCATTTCAATGAACACAAAATATTACATTTTTGATAGGTATTCTATCGATAAACTTTGCAGGCAGACTTGACATCTATGAATTGAGTATCTAAATGTCCACAAGCCTTTTGCATGTGGTTGGATAACTCTCTGAAATAGTCTGGATTGAAGAATATTTTTGTCGTACATTACGTACCTAGGTAGGTATTTATGTAAAAGGCGAAAGTAGAATTATAGTACACTGTTGTGTTTGACAAATTGCAAATAGTCTTTACAGCCTTATATTATTACCTAACGACATACGAGGTTTATCGATGTCACAAAATCAACGTATTTATTAATAACATAAATCAGAACGCGAGTTAGCGTGTTGGTTTGATAAACTACTTAACCGATTTTTATGAAATTTAACATGCTTATAGCCCTTGACCTGGAATATACTAATATTTCATACAAACATACATACATAAATCACGTCTTTATCTCTTACGGGGTAGACAGAGCCTAAGGTAATGAGTTGTAAGCTGCTGGATATAAGACAAACCCAAAAACGCGCCATTTTTTCTAGTCCTAGGTCTAGCTCCTACCAGCAATGGCAGCCTAGCTGGAGGGTATACTGCACCGAACAATATACATTCGTTTTCATAGCTGTCTTAATGTATATCTGATTTTATTTCTTATCTGAATGTCTGTCTATACCATTTTCATTCTTACCTGTCCTATTTGGTAAACAAAATTCTAACCTCAAAACGTCTCATTTTTGTTCTTTTTTAACTATTTCATCGTAAATAAAGGAACTGGAGATAAAATATCAGCAAAATTATGTACAAAATATTACCTCAGGTTTATTTGATAACATAATACACCTTATTCTTTACAAAAATTTGCACATTGATGTTAGAATTTTGTTTACCAAATAGGACAGGTAAGAATAAAAATGGTATACTTAATAGGTACCCTTTTATTTTATTCGCATCAACATAATGAAGGTTCTAATAGTAAGCATTTTTTTCTCTGTGGTTACTCGAAAATTAGAAATTAATAACTACGCTAACGAAATCGCAGGCAAAATTTTAGTACAACAATATTCATAAAGGTTATTTAGAAAAGCGCTTAACCACTGCGGGTAAAAGTTAAACGTTAAAGTCAAAATATTATTGTACAAAGTTTTAATTGATATCTCTTTGTTGGCGTAACCTCTGCATGTATTATAATTTTGTTTGTGATAACTTTTATGATTAGATTGCAAGTAATGTCGTGTACTGACAGGTTGAGAAGAAATTTTGTTTTGCTTCTACGTGAATTTCCAGTTTCAGGTGTGGTAGGTAATTTTTTAAAAATAATAACAATAAAGCTAAATTTTTGAAAGAAAACAGAGTAAAGTAATAAACACATGACGTAATAGTTAAATTAGGCACATCTCTAAATCATTATTTCTACCACTTAAAATTCTAATCGAAACGGTACTTTTGTAGCAATGTACATATTATTGGTACCACTTTCGACTAGTACTATTTTCATAGATATTTCAAGAATTGGGCCCTATGACGGAACCGACCTAAACGGTAAAGTAGTTTTAGGCGTGTTTTCTGTACTTAATTAAGTTTTGGTGGGTTCTGTCTGAGTGTAGTTTTGCGTACTAGATATAATATTAATCTGGATTGTCTGTAAGAGAACGCCGTAACTTCATATTTTAATCTAATATTGCTGGACAAAATTAAGTAAAAATTGTTTCCAGCCCATTATTATATATGTCTCACTGCTGGGCACGAGCATCCTCTCCGAATGATAGGGCTTGGGCTATAGTTCCCACGCGGTCCAGTGCGGGCTGAGAACTTTACACACTATTGAATTGCCTTGCGGATGTGTGCAGGTTTTCCCTCGATATTTTCGTTCACCGAAAAACTCAATGGTAAATTTGGAATGTAATTTCGCACATAAATTCCAGATAACTCAGAAGTGCGAGCCCGGGATTCGAATCCACGACCTTCTGCTAGAGTCCATAGGACAAAGTCAAATCACTAGGCTACCGCGGTTTTTTAAGTACTTACAAATATTACTTGACATTAGCAGAACTACCTCAATTTCTATAACTTTTTAAATTTTGCCCGAGACTCCATTAAATTAATAATTTTGATGTCAGTTTCAAAGTTTTTTCGGATTAATTAATTCTGGAAACAGTGAAATTTGCTTTTATTTAAAGTGCCATCAATATGAAAGCTACTTTTAGACCATAGATCTTTAGAAGTCTTTCTTTAAAATTTAAACAGAAAAATATTTCCGCATGTTTCTTAAAATTTGACTGAGTAATTTTAGAAGGTAAGCTGGTAATTTTTCATTAATTTAATCAATTCTGAACAATTACGTTTACCTAAGCCAAGTGTAAATAGTGTAATCCAGTTAGGTAGGTAGATCCATCTTCCTGAAAGAGGTCAATCGTCGAAACAAAATCCAACTCGGGTCGGGCAGCATTCGGATAGCAACACAAAATCTGTGTCCTAAACAACGCAGTGTATTCAAGACAAAATAATTCTCGTAAAAATAACGAAGTTCTGTTTAAAATATCTGAACAAGTTGCTTATGGCTCAGAGATTTTTTGGCACAGACGGACGGACAGACAAATGACGTAGGCTTAATACTTAAGTCTAGTGCCTTAAGGACGCATGACGATACAAAATAATTAGATTTCATTGACATGATTATTTATTTTCATAGAATCGAACATTAAATTTTGTTCATACTTTTCTTTTCGTCATATTTCCTGAAATTTCTGTAGGTACACCCTACGATTATTTAATAAAATTTATTACCTGCTTTTCTGGGGAAATGTGAAACATGTCTTTACTCCTCGAATACAAATTTTCTTGAATTTTCGGCGTCTCTGCGTCTCAAAACACAAAGATGTGGTACGAATATTGTACATATTGTAATTTTTAAGGAGTAAGGGTGCGACCAAACCGCCTCGTATACGCAGTGACGTGCGTATGCGTCACGTTTTCTCACAGTTTCTTCATACATTTTGTTGCGATTCCGTAACGTCACCGTTTTTTAAGCGGCGGTGTGGTCGCACCTTAAATATATAAATCGAAAAGGAAGCAGAAGTGACAGCATTGAAATGAATGTGACGTTATATCTACAACAATACGACTGAAAAATTAGACTGAATAATCCCACGTAGCCCGAGAATTCGTTAAATTATTTATTAACAAGAAACATTATTTCATTAGTAATGAATACGAGTTTTAAAACGTCTTAGGTAATGCCAAAACTTCAATGGATAAGTAATTTTTTTATGAGAAACAAGTAGAATTGTTATCTATATATGTAAAGTCAAAATATTTGTTCTTGGTTGTCTATTTTGACACGTGAACTAGGTACATAATTATATTCTGAGGCTTCTTTTAATTTTTTTAAATATTTACAAAACAAAGTGACGAAGTATTTTAGGCACAACCAAATTATAGTCTAGTCTAGGCATCTAACACGTAGAGTAACTTCGCTGATTCCAGACATACTCATTGATCAATGTCTGCGTAATCGCAGTCACGCAGTGCCTCGTAGCTCGAGCTCGGGTAACGAACTGATTTGCACAGTAAAATACACAGTATATAGTAAAGCAAAAACGTTATAATTCATTGCTAATATTTGATCATTTCCAATTCCCAACACAGTTAATATTTGAGCATTCCTTGTCAATATTTGATCTATGGCAATGAACCAAAGTTATCATTTTAGCGTGACAACTGAATAAGACAATTTTTAAGCTTCTAGTCTGAAATAAAGTCTGTGATTTCTTTGGTTCATAATTTCATACTTTCAGAAAACTACTGGAAAATGCTAATTTTGTAATAAGAGATACCTATTATACAAGTGCGTGAACCTTCAGGTATTGCTTAGATAAAATAAATCGTCAATTTCTGCTGGTTTTTATGAGAGATCTCCAGGGTAATTCGTGATTTGATGGTTTGTTACTTCTCCAAGCGCAGTTTGTAACGGTGCTTCTAGACTGATTTATGTGCATAAATTGGGCCTTTCAATAGTTTCCCATCCAGACAAAAAGGAAAATGTCATAAAATATCACGGAAACTTCTGTACCTGCCCATGTAGTACGCTTAGTTTATTAGTTAGAGTCGTCTACGCGCCCTCAAGGTTCGAATGAACATGCGAAATTACTTAAGTGTGATCTTAATAATAGTCTCAATCTAATAGGTAACTCGCGAGATTCCCGCCCAAGGCAACTTAATTAATCCCTGGGGTTATATTAATTTAGAGAAAACCGCAGCAAACTTGTTTACATTGTCGCTGTTTGTAAACTACGCAACAATCACGAGTATGACGATTAAAATTAATTTATAGGAAGTTTGATTTTTTAGTGTTTAAAAATGATAGATTATTAATTTTATCTATAGTTTGTGTTCATATTTGGCATATACATAGAGCAATAATACAAGATACAAGACGGGGTGTTCTTTTTATAACTTATAGCTTTTTATAGTTAGTTTAAGTTTAGTTTTTATTTGAATCTTAGTTTAATTTGTTTTTTGTAAATATTTATTGGTTGAAATAAGATTGTAAATAAATATTATATATTATAGAATATTTAAAAAAAGATACAAGAACATACTTAATATGTAATACGTTTATAAGTCTCTCGGCAAATACTGTTGAACTTATGTATGTTATTTTGGATGGCATCAGTGGCGTGTGGTCATTTGCAGTACCTACATTTCAAACGCTGCGCGGTGGCGGGCGTTCATCTAATTTGATAGCCGTTTTGAGCCACACAAGCTATTAATGTTAGTCTTTAACACACATTTCAACATTTATACATAATAATCATAAATAACAACGATTTTTTTTCGCTGTGTCTGTAATTGCGAGGACAAGATTTGCTGATAGATTGGAAAAAGCGTCAGTGCCAATAAAATACACCGAAGTCGAAATAGAATGCTCAAATCATTTATGACAAACAATTATTAAGAATAATAAAGAAAATTACAGTGAATTTAATTTATAAATAATATGTCGAAATTCAATACATATTAAACATTAAAATCCCCCCTCCCCGTATCGTGCCTAGCTTTAAGGTTTCCATTACACTGGCTGCGTTGCCTCCTTGGACGTTAATGACCCATAGCGGGGATCGCGGCCTCTATCTCTGATCCTGCGACGCATCTCCCTAAATAAATCCCGGCTCTCGGAACCTCAGGACCCTGCCGTCTCGATGGCGACCGGTTTGAATAATAAAGTCCAATTTAAACATTCCATACAACTCGCTCATGAAATAAAGAAAACCAAATGCCTATAAGAGCAAAATGCTTACAGCATTCATTCTTTAATAGGTACTGCTCAAAGTGTATCGTGCCAGGGTCATGAAAATCGTATCTCCTGCGACTTAGTGCCAAGTCATGGAGAATCCTCCGCGCTCTCGCCTCGCTTTATTTATTGTAAGTATAAAGAACACTTATTTATTTTGCGATTCATCTTTTGAGAAAAGTCTGGTTTTTATCACATCGGTTGGTATTTGGGTGTAAGTTTTAGGTTTACGTAGGTACCTCAAAAAAAAAAAGGAAACCTTGATAGGATTGATACTTTTATATTGCGCTACATCAAAGGAAAGTAAAAAACAATGTACCTAAGTATGTACCTCAAACAGACACACACATAGCTGTCTTTCTGAGGCGGGAATCCTACTAATATTATAAATGCGAAAGTTTGTGACGATGTGATGATGTGACGATGTGAGTGAGTGAGTGTGTATGTTTGTTCGTTCTTCACGCTAAAACGACTAGACGGATTTGGATAAAATTTAGTACGAAGATAGCTGGTACCCTAGATTAAAACATAGGCTACTTTTTATCCGGGAAAATTGTATAGTTCCCGCGGGATAGCGATAAACATATCCATTGCTAATTCTACGCGGACGAAGTCGCGGGCAGAAGCTAGTTAAAAAATAAAACATAATCGAGAATCGAGTACTGTTATACTAATATTGTGTACAACACCTGGGACGTGATTCTCTAACCAAAAGAAACTCGCTCGCGATGTAATCGCTACGCTGAGCACGCAAACATAACTTGACCCATTCCCTAGTGGATAATACACGGAGTCAATGTGCCTTGTCTACTGGTCAAAGCACGACCAACAACGTAAGACTGCTTTCATCGCAGTAGCAATAGCAGACTTGTGTCGAATAGAGGTTCTGCAGCTTATTCATAATTACTTTACACTGTGTGGCACCAAGGTCTATTTTCCCTGATTTCCCTCGGGGCGATATTACAAACCCGCATATCTCACTCACAGACAACCTCATAAATTAATTTGTTGTGCGTCGTCAATCGCTTTCCTTCGTTTTCTAACTACTAAATCACAATAAACAAACCTTTAGCGAAGGGCGCGTTGACTTAAATATGGGTCATATAGGTATAAGTAAGCAAAAAAAGTCAAAAGTCAAAACTCAAAAGTATTTATTGATTCTTTGCAAAGTCAGCAGCATTCACTTTTTTATTGTAGCAACTTTGAATACAGTCTTTTAGAATAACGAACTACCTATAACATCTTTCAGTCATATCATCTGAAATGGATTTTGCCGATCCTGGTTCCAAATGACTAATATACACTAGTGGCCCGACCCAGCCTCGCGCTGCCAACATTATTGCCATATCTCAACCAATTTATAAAAAAAACCATGAAAATTTAAAGACATGCCTAAACTTTCTTCATGATCATGAATCACTCGCTTGGTGACAAACGCATGAAAATCCGTCATATTATACTTATTTTATTTATAGTAGCTAAGTCTCCAAAAATTTAAAAACCTAATCAAAAAAGAAACACAAGCGTTTTAAAAAGGTGATAACCTTGAAATGGCTGAACCAATTTTAATAAAAATCATGTTCTTAAACCACCGCTAGAAAACTTTCTTTTAAATAAAAAAAAACATCTAAGTCGGTTCACCCGTTTAAGAGTTACGGTCTACGGTGTCACTGACAGACACACACATAATAGCGGTCAAACTAATAGCACCCCTCTTTTTGCTTAAGGGTAAAATTAGCAGTACCTACCTATCTGCATGTACTTAACTGTTACTTTGTATTTGTCTATTTGATGGATGATTCAAACAGAAGGTAGATTTGTAGTGGCCTGCTAATCAAATCAAGTTACCCATTTCACAACTCATAGTGGCCCAAGCCTAGACAAGGGGAATAATGATAATAAGGATACCTACTGCCTATTTATAGAACTATACTATACATAATAGTATTACCTATACCGGAAGATTTTAGCGGAAATTACTTCACCGGAACTGGAAGCAGCACTGTCAAAATACGATACGGTTTACTCAGGAATGTTTGCTTCTGCTTTCGATATTCCTCGTCCAATCTTAGTAGTTGGTACCTACACCTATTAAGTGATTTGCTTTTATTAGTGAATCATTTTGTGGCAGCTGCTCCAACTACCCCAATGATCCACTAGAAATTCTTAACTTTAGTAAAACATGAACTATATTTAGGAGCTATGGTCTCTTGTTACCGAAAAAGAATATAATTTTTAATCCTCGACGCAAAGAGGGGAACGTATTACAAGTTTCACCGCCGATACATATATCGTAACTGAAACGGTTTGGATGTGATTTTTTACATCAGGCTGGGACAAACCTAAATTGCGATTATCGCATTAAAAATGTCCCCACCTGCTGTCTTAATTCAACGGAAATTCAGCTGCCGGAGTTTTAGGGCTTGTTTTTCTTCTTTTTAGCTATCTACTGTTTTTGCAGTCGGGTTTTTTGTTCTTAGGTATGTTTTGTACAGCAAGAAAGGCAAATAAGCACATGCGTAACCTGATGGTAAGTAGGTACATCTCCGCTTCCTTTAGACAACCGCAACAGCAAAATTGCAAACCCAGAGGGCTAAGAGGAAATGCCTTTTGTGCTCGTAATTTATCGCCTTATTATTTATCGCCTTATAGCTAATTAGCGTCTCTGAGGGCTTCAGTAAGAAGATTTATTATTATGCATATTTCAGGGTGTTGATTACCTAAGTAGACAAATTTAATTATTTATAGCGCAAGTCCAGGCGAATCCTGGAAACATGTTATTGCACTAGTGGTTCTAGTTATAGCCTTCAGGCTCATAAACTTCAGGGTTGGGTTCTATGATTGTTAATGAAATAATGTTCGTCCACAGTTTAGATCCATTCCTCGGTTGGCGTGGCTCGTGCAACCAACCGATTCAGCGTAAACTTGTACAGATATTTGAGCTTTGCTGTATGCATTATTTAAAAGCAAATAGTACTAAATGACTTATGTCCAGTTTTAACCGTAAAACGTTAACCATTGTTCAATATTATACATATAAAATGAAATAAATAAATTGATTAGCCAAAATAAAATAAACTCGTACCTGAAAACGTCTAATTTCTCTGAGGTGAAAACCGGTAATGTTAAATTTTTACCCTTTTGCTTTGTGTAAATTGGTAATTCATCGGTTAAAATGTAAGTACATAACCTGATAATATTTTAACAGAAAACAAAGAAGAAATTGTGTTTTCAATTTTATATAACATTTTGTACCTATATTTTAATTAAAATAACCGGGAATATCTATACAGGACTTGGTAGGTACTACTTATTTAAGGTCTCAAAAATTTTTCGATGTAATCGACAACCACGCATATTCGTAATAGGTAGGTATCGAATTACGGTCCTATTTTAACATTTACGTTTTTGATGAGATTTATAATAATAATAAATTACTACTTTCATCCACTTTATTAGTGCTGAATGCATAATTCGTTACGACAGAAACAAAAAAAAATACCATTCAGCTATAGAGTTTTGAAACGCTGTAAAACAACAACGTTTCAACAAACGTGATCATTCAGAAAGCGGGTGCCGAGTATTAATAATACAAAATACTTACCAAGAAACTCCGGACTTCCATGGGTATGGGTATCGTGGAAATAAGCAATGCGTTTAAACAGGATCTCACTGAGTTGACTTTGTTTACAAAAACATTTCAGTTATACTGTGAAGAGCGGAGAGTTTAGAGGTAAGTACCAACACTGACAATGAAGCTAGATGTTCCAAATTCAATTTAAGGGCAGCCAATTATTAAATTTTAAATAGGTACCTACTCAGCGACACAAAATTTGGCGAAGTCTCCTTACAAAGTTATCTATATCTAGAAAGAAAGAAAGAAAGAAAGATAGTATATTTAAAGTTCGGCAGTGTGATTAAGATGTCACAGGATTTCATTGCATAACTCGGAACACCGATTGTCTATGGCGAAACAAGAAAAGAATTTAAGTTTCATAGAGTCTTCAAAAATGTTAACAGAGTTGTTAATTTAAATAGTCTTGGCACAGTCGTCTGACGCTTAAGAGGGTGCATCCGTGCTGAGCTCGCAACGTCGCATTTTTGGTGATTTTTTGCGATTATTTCACAGAAATTGAATGAAAGTATCAAATATCCGTCTGTAGTGCACTTCGTTTTTAGTGTATTAATGTGTCTAATGCAATAATTCATCGTGATGGACTTTTATTTTCTTATTAAACGAGATATAGTATTTTATCGCTTTAATACGAAAATAAAAGTCCATCATCATTAATCATTGCATTGGACACATTAATACAATAAAAACGAAGTGCACTACAGACGGATATTTGATACTTTCATTCAATTTCTGTGAAATAATCGCATAAAATCACCAAAAATGCGACGTTGCGAGCTCAATACGGATGCACCCTCTTAAATTCGTTGTGCCATTTTTATTGTAAACTTTTAGCAGAACTATCTAGCGTTAGTGCCAGCTTGGAGCAAACCATTTCTGAGGAAAGCTATGCCAATATTTGCAATTCGCCCACAATCCCAACGTGAATGGCTGTGGTTCTGTAGAATTACTAGCAAAACCAGTGATTCTATTACAATAATCAGACCCCATAGAAACTGATCCTATAATTCTCATTACAGATCATTGTTTTGGTACCAATATAGATGAGAGATTTAGGTGAGGTTAACAATGGTAATAATAATCGCTTAGCAGGCAGTGAATGGTAGTATATCCAGGTGTAACACTTTTTTAATTGGAGCAGAATTTAGAAGTTGTGACCATATTTAGGTATTTACCTACTTCGGTTATGTGGGTGCTAGGAACATAATCCAGACAGGCTAAATATACAGTGGGTGCGACCACGGCTCTACATTAACCATTGTTGTATAGTACCCTGTCTATTTCTGGATTTCTATCTGAATTATTTTCCCCTTTTTTATTTACGTAGGTACTCGGGTTATAGTTTTATAAACTAATTTTTTTAGTAGGTTCGATTATTATTGCTATGTACCTTATTTGTGCTAATCACACTAATTATACCAATATTTATATTGGAGCTTTATTCGCAGTGCCATATGCACGTAATGAAACGATAAAGGTCGATGATCCAATTTGTTTCAGTCTGCGGGCCGGAGTTGGAGCGTTACCTACTCGATTTGTTGCCAATCGGCACGACACTGAGCAAATTTCATCGCTTTAACGAGTCCACTTTTTAGCTGAGCTACTGAAGCACTGAAGTCAACATCTGCTGGAAAAGCGATTTACAAGACTATGATAATTTATTTCAAGCAGATGCGAAGCGTAGATATTGAAGTGATGTCTTGGAAGCGCGTCAAGAGTCGACCATTTCTGTTATTAGGAAAGGATTTGGATGAAATGAGTGGTAGGACCCTGTGCAAGATTTGTTTTTACCACTGCTACTGTATTCCTCGCTAATCCTACCGCTATACAGCTAAGTTTGCACTGTTACGTCCGGCGCCATAATAATATAAGGGAGTAGTTGAGTAGTTTACGCGGGAAAGCGAATGAAACAAAAAAACAAACACATTCCATTCGCATTTTTAATGTTAGTTAGTACTTATTAGCTGTTTTCCGCAACTTAGTGTGCGTTTGGTATGAATTTTGCATTTTTCGGGATTAAAGTAACCTTTTTCAATCAAGGACGGTGTTAAAGAATTTTTAGAATACTTACCTTTAAATTATTAACACAAACAAGGAAGCACAGAAAGTTTTCCTCTACATGATACTCGTAGTATAGATCAAACGGTCATGGAAAACTTGATCAAACACTACGTAGGTATATACGCAGACATTGTTTCTATGCTTCAAAGAACTTCTGACAAACGATTTTCTTTGTTGCGGATATATAATATTCACACGGTGTAATTTGCATAAATTCAATAGCACCTTTAAGGAATGGAAGCACATGGAAGGAATTATGTAGGTGCCTATGTAATCCTACTAATAGTATAAATGCAAAAGTTTGTGACGATGTGAGTGAGTGTGTATGTTTGTTCCTTCTTCACGCTAAAACGACTGGACGGATTTAGATTAAATTTAGAATGAAGATAGCTAGTTTGAAACATAGGCTATTATCCCGGAAAATTGCATAGTTCCCGCGGGATAGCGATACACATGTCAAAGGTCGTAGCTGCCTAGAGTCGCAACGTAAACAATTATTGCAGAATATACTCTCAACTCAACATCAGTTCTTAGGTCCAATTCTACGCGGACGAAGTCCAGAAGAAAAAGTCGCAGAAGCTAGTGAAGTATATTTGTAAGAAATAGTGCTAGGAAGCATGAAAAGCAATCGAGTAAGCAAGTAAGTAAAGTGAAGCCAGTTTGCCAGAAAGCTTATAAGTAAGCACACATCCAAGCAACTAATTAAATTCTAAGATAAAATTCATTTAATTTAGGATGAGAAACCACAACAACATTATATTGCGGCTCGTGAACTGTAATCTCTTTACAATTTGTACTAGAGTAACAATTGACGACACGCAAATAAAGTGACATTAAAACAATTTTACTTTGCGGCTGCCAAACTATTGCACTGTACTATTTGCTAGGTAAGAATTAGTTGACCAGCCGCAATATAATGTTATTGTGGTTTCTCATTCTAAATTAAATGAAGTACCTATAGTCACGGTCAATACTCCGTAAAAAATACGTTTATCCGTAAATCATTTAAAACTATAATTATTTACCTATTTACATGGCACTTTTCCTTGAATTAAAAGTAAAACACAGGCTACTCGAGAAAAGCGTGTATAAGTTCGAAATTCTGTAACTTTGGCTATGGTCGGCCGCCAAAATTTGTGAATTTTTCTTTTTTTTCTTTTGTGGCCTTTCCTCCTTCGCAGAACAATCCACTAGGCACTGGTTAAAACCAACATTCAAAGTATTTAATTTATCATGTCTCTCCTGGGGCCTTACCATGACGTCTTAGTGAGATTCAATTCCGACTCAGTTCATTTTTTTTTATTTGCCTATTGTGGTGACCCACTGCTGGGCAAAGAAAGAAAGAAAGAAGACATTTATTAATTTTACAAGACACACAAATATAAGAGCATAGGCATACATACAATTTTACAAAAAAGAAACAACAAAAAAAAACACAGATATGGAAATTAGATCATCAGCGTTGTGTGTGTCTTCGCAAAAGTGAAACGGTCGCTGGCTCAGCAAAAGCCTCTCCTCCCGACCTCCACAACTCCCGGTACGACGCAATATCAGGTTTTAGCTCTCATTTTTAGTATAGATCTGACAGCGAGCGAACCTAAGCTGAATCGGAATTGAATCGCATTAAGACGTCATGGTAACCCCCCACCTCCCCCCCCCTTTGCTATATCTCACGACTGTATCATATCAATGTTCAAAACTAATGAATTCTAATTCGCAAAAGTTGGATACAATCTTTTGTTGCAGTCGATATTTGTAAATGATATATCGCGGGATATTATGTCTAAAATATAATATACTTAACTGTTACCAGTGGCTTCGTACAGAATTAAAATTTGTAACCCAGGCAGCTTGACTTTTCCCGGCACTTCCAACAATTATCGTTATATTTCACAACTAATGAACACATAACCTTGACAAATTGTATAAAGCCATTCTTGTGAATCACTTTATTGGTGAAAACCGGATAAAAATCAGATGAGAAGTTATTGAGTTCATCGCGAACAAGCCGCGGCTGAATTACGGTATGTATAGGATTTTTTTAGTTTGAACTGCATCGGTTATCAATTCACCATCAAGTAAATCGTGTCGAGTTTTAAAATAATAACTACAACAGCAAATATTTATAGTAATAATTGGTGTATTTAGAGAAGTCAGATAATGTAATCGGGGTTCAACGAAAAAATAAACTGTTTGAGTGCATGATAAACAGAAGCAATTTATTATTAGAATCTTAAATTAAAAGACAAATGCTTCTGTCTCGTTTTAAATTTAAATGATGGAATAAGATACATTGTTTCAGCAGTATTTATTGTCAAGAAATACAGTCGAAATAAAATTTTCGTGTTGTAATTTGACACAGACTCGTGACCGCGGGCTAAATGTATCCAATGCTCAGGATTTCCATGGAAATAGCAGCGTCAAAGCCAATTAAGGTGAGGTTGAAAATAGAGAGACGTTTTGTCTTTGAATTAAATTCTTTAAATGTAAAATGAACATAAATGATTTTGCAACATCGTGAAAACATCGTGAGAAAACCTGGGGCCTTACCATGACGTCCTAATTCCGACTCAGTTCAAGTTTTAGCTGTGACTTTTAGTAGGTATGAATCTGACAGCGAGCGAACCTAAACTGAATCGCATTAAGACGGTCATTATAAGGTCCCTGTACAGGATCATCTGCGAGAGTCAATGGTGTGTGAAGTTCCCAGTCCACGCTCTGGTGCAAGCCTTGTCATTATGAGAGGAGGCCTGGCCTAGCAGTGGGACGACGTATATAGGCTGGGAACAATTTTTTAAACATAATAAAGATCTTATCTAAGTTTCATTTAAATTTTAAGGAATAGTTTTTTGTAATCGGAATGCAAAAACAAATTTGAACAGGCGTACTTACATTCTTACTTGCAGATCACTCTATGCCTACATATTATAATAAAACTGAAGAGGGTCGAAAGTCTGTACATGGAAAATACTTATTTAAAAAAAATTGGCATTGGAATTGATAGTAACAGTTTTTAGAATTTTTATCTGTTTATCTGTTTGTCAGTATATTTGCAAGTGCATCACGTTAAAACAGCTGAACGGATTTTGTTGCAAATTTCACTAATCTGTTGGGAAAATTACCGGCCAGGTTGTAGGCTAGGTACTTTTTATCTTGGAAAATCGCATAGTTCCCGCGGGATAGCGATAAATAAATTCTCCGCAGACGAATTCGCGGGCAACAGCTAGTTCTCAATGCAAGCTTAAAATAGAAAAAATCTTGAAAAAAAAATACGTTAAGTTTGTTTCCAGTGCCTGCCTGACTACATCATTACCAGACCTTGGAACCTGGTTTAGTTTTGCATTATAATTACACACGCAATTACTTGAAAACAAACAAATTGCGTCTTTCTAAATAAATTACTTTTTGAAAACAACAAACAGAAAATTAACAAAACAAAACAAGGAAATAAATTCACCCCCAATGAATGGAGTGAATAGAAACAAACATTCAAGCCCTCGTCTTTATCATTTTATCGACCAACTAAGAGTCCTGCGTAAATTGTGAATCAAAAAATGTATTGGAAGCCTTTTTAAATTGTTATTTTTGCGCTGTTCGAGATTTATATTCAATTATAGGCTTGCATCCCCTCTTGTTCTTGTAGCAGATGTGCTGTTTGCAGTGTAGAGCGGGGAGCGGTCAGCTGGCGGAAAATAAGTAGGCCAACAAATCACTTCATGCTTTGTATATTGACGGAATTGGATTAGCGGTACATGGTAGCGATGATGTCAAAAGTATATCGTGATTACATTACACTATAACATTATAAATATGCAAGACTTAAGGCCGAAACAGTTTTAGCAATACATCACGGAAAGAGGAAAACGAATGAAGAGATGCTGACATCTTGACAGGACAGTCAGTATTACCATATCTATTAATTTATCAAAATTAGAGACCATAGTAAACCTTTGCATTGCCATGTTAAACCATAGAGCTATAAAGCTTACCATACAATAACAGTTCTAAGCCTTTGTTGTAGGTTTTTCGTCGCTACAATATCATAATCGGGTTCATGTACGGGCTCTGAGCCTATAGTGTTACAAAAATGTCTCGAACTCTTTCGCGTAAACGTGTCAATAACTTCCTACTTCGAACAAATTAGCAGCAAGCGCCAATAGCGTCCCATAATATTTTTTTAACCCCCGAAGCAAAAAAGAGGGGTGTTATAAGATTGACGTCGTTGTCTGTCGTGTGTGTGTCTATCTGTCTGTGGCATCGTAGCTATCAAAGGAATGCACTGATTTGGATGCGATTTTTTTCATTCGAAAGCCAGCTTTTTTGCAGTGGTTCTTAGCCATGTTTGGTAAAAATCGGTCCAATAGTTTGAAGAGTATAGGCTCTATTCTAAAATGATATATAATGATGATAGGTAAAGCACTTTTGGCATAAAATTGTTTTTTTTTTATAAATATGTGCGGGGTTTTTAATTTTTTAATTATTACTACCTAACACGAACGCGTTCGTGACGTTCTGTGTCGGAAACCTTATACTAAAGCTTGGTTGATACTCGTATGTGTTCCCCAGTTCCCAATAAATAAGATAATAGTTAGGTTGCGGTTAAATAATTTACTTGTTTGCTATAGATGCTAAAAAAATATAGAGTCACTACTTAAAAAACAAAGTCTTCCGCCGCGTATGTCTCTCTATAATATGTTCGCTATAAATTAAAAAAAAAAATTAACGGATTTTCATGCTGTTTTCACCAATAAACAGAATGTTTCACGAAAAAGGTTTATATAAGTGTATCATTTGTCAAGGTTATGTGTAAATTGGTTGTAAAATAGCGACACCTACTTATTTCTTGGAAGTGTGGGCAAAGGGCATGCTCCTGGGATACAAATTTTAAAGCCGCGGGCAACATGGCTAACTAGAGCCATAATTTTAGCATGAGGAGCGGGCCCTTGAGAATTAATGCCAATGATCTTAATTCACATAACATGCCAGCTTGACCTTGGATTATATTAAATAACTATATAGCTAGTAACCTTCCTATGTACTAAATATTTAACGGATACTGAACAGAAAGCATTCCTTCTTGATTAGATTTGGTAAGATTAGAATTCTGCACACATTTTTAATAAAAAGAGAGCCACTACTTAAATATAAGTGTGCGATAATAGTAAGGGTGCGACCACACCGCCGCTTAAAAAACGGTGACGTTACGGAATCGCAACAAAATGTATGAAGAAACGGTGAGAAAACGTGACGTCTACGACGCGTCACTGCGTTTACGCGGCGGTTTGGTCGCACCCTAAGAACACTAAAAAAACGCTTTTGGCGTATGTAACTTTCGTGAATTCCATATTTCGGCTTTCTTATTTTTTTGTGAATACTTTTATTTTATTGTGAAGAATTGTTTCGCATTCATATTCATATTTTTTTGTTTTTGATTTTTTTTAAACTGTACAGACAATAGGTACAGTCAACTGGGGTGACTTTGATTTACGGGATGACTTTAAAAAGTAGTTTTAATGACAAAACCACGACAAAACCATTATTTTGAATTTGCGTTTACTGCTTCCAATCAATGTCTTCGTCGATCGCCTTTGCGTCTACATGCCAAACATTCACCGGATATGGATAATATCGATTTTATAGCAATTTTAAAACGATCAAAGTAGCCCTAAAATTACCAGTCCCCGGTTGACGTATTTGTATTTTGCCGTCGTAGGCATGTATTGTGCCACAGGCACAACCTTTTTATATTTCTTTATGTTTTTATACTTTTTTTACTAGTTTTTAAATGTTTTAATTTTAGAATTCTTGCTTTGAACTTATGTATGTCAGTCTGAATACAGCCCTTAACGAAAATAGTGGTTTCCTTTCGTATTAATTAGACTCAGTAAAGCCCTCAGCTTTATGTATGCTCTTCAAGTCTTGTGTTATGCTTAACCTTGGGTTCATCAATCAAAGCGCAGCAATCGCCGCAATGGCTTGGGGTATTTTTTTATGAGATTTCTCCTGTTTTAATTATAAATATGCTTGATGGTTCTACATAATGTAATGGCTCACTGAAGGACTGAGAAAAATATTAGAACGCATGCACACATATATATACACACATATATATATCGTTCGTACTAACGAAATAGAATGAGACAGCTGTGTTGTGTGAATATTTTCTAATACAAATTCAAGGAATTCTTGAGCCTTTATGAAAACAAACACATTTCCAAACAGGTACGACTCCCCTCCCTTAAAGAAGCTTTGCATTGCAAATTAGATATTCGCCGTTCAATAGCTACTTACGATTGGAAATTTCCGGAAACTGAGAGTCATGCAATAACATGAACCCTAGTGCAATACAGCGGTAAAAAACTCTTACAAAAAATATAAATTATTGGTTTTTATGGAAATTGTGAAATTACCTACCTATAATTGTGTTTTGTTTTTGCGTCTGCGTAAAAATGTTTCTAGATCTAGACATCAAACAACGGGCCCGATTTATGAAATCACATCATTCGAGACTGGTAAAAATCTGAGACTATATTGGTGTTCTAGCTCTAGCTAAAATAAAATTATCAATTTCTTTACAAAATTAAAATTAGGGCTGTAATTTTCAGTCGTAGTACGTATACGTATTTTAAATTCAGTACATTTTTATCACTAGTATGTACCACCGTAGAATATTTTTGGTTAAATTCATTGCCGTCATTATTTTCGTACCCTTGTGGTACAATCTATTATTCTTACACTTGACTGAACAAATGAACTGTAATCTCCTCAAAAGCGGTGAGAAATGTGGAACGTTTCTGAGAGTTTTCATACCTTCGATATTATAATCTTATTATATGGGGTGAAATGCAGAGGCGTAGGTAAATGGAAAATGAATAAACTCGGAAGAAACGGGCACTTGAATAACAATACCGAGGAATGGAGTTAACAGGCAACGCCTACAGTGCAGTTGAAGTTGAACGGTTATTTACTTGGGTTAATATACTTAATTACATTTTCTAATATTTAACTTAATTTCAGCATGAGCCGTTAGGTACTAATATTTCCGTAATCACCAGCGTAATAACGGAGTATTACACTGGCGGGCCTTGAACTGTGATGTAACATTCATTAAAAGTAAATACGGAAATTAAAATAGCATCTTATTTCTCTGTAGCTTCGAGCGTCCTTTAATATGGTTTTTCTACTCCTGTACTATCTATGATTTAAATAATCACGAACATTATTATAAGAACATACATAATAACCCCCTTATTCATAAACTCTCTGTAGGCTTCTGCTAACTTAGCAATTGTTTGTCCTTATCTGTCACTTTGACATTTACCTTTCACAGATAAAGACAAACGATTGCTAAGTTAGCAGAAGCCTATAGAGCGTTTATGAATAAGGGGGTAAGACTTTGGATAAGTTTATATTGTCTATTTCCCCGAAAACTTTCTGAACTAAATGAATAGCTGCCAATATAACAAACGAGATTTTTTAATAACGCCACTGGCAAGATGGATGGTAAACGTTTTGGCTAAATGCGTCTAGAACGCTAGGCTTTAAAAAAGTAAACATTAATTAAAAACAAAGTTTACCGGAAGAAATATCCTCGGCGGCCCAGGAAGTTTTTTTTATGTTAGAGAGGCCAGACAATTGTAGATACCAAATGTTTCTTGGCTCTAAAACAATCCATTTTGACGTGCCTCAATCCTTTCTATTTTTATCTTACAGCCGCAAATACGAAAGGAATATTTTCATATTTACATTTCCTCGGCTCTTTTCATCTTGATATACAAAGTTCTTGTACTTTCGTGTTATATGTAGGTAGGTAACTAAGTGCACCTAAAAGTATTCAATTCCCGCGGGCTCGAGCTGCGGTTGTCGTCTCTCCTATAGATTATCGTCAAGGCTTGAAAATGTAGGCAAAACAAAATGTACAAGTGCCGGCACGTAAGTCTAGCGATGACCGTTGATGCGCAGTAGTCGACAATAAGGTATCGCGGGGGACTGCAGGGGATGCAGGCGGGCGTACTCCACGCTAGACTTACGTGCCGCCACCAGTGATTATTATTAGATAGTTTGTTGGCCAACCCGAAAAACCGACCATAAGTTCAAGTGACAGCAGGATATCTTTAGTTTCATTCTTCATACCTAAGTATGTTACGCGCGGGTGGACATACATACATATTTATCTCATAGTTACGTCTTTATCCCTTACGGGGTAGACAGGGCCAAGGTACAATATTTAAAGATCACGTTAAGCGTGATTGTGGGCGTACAGATGGAAAGTTAAAATTAAAAGTTAGGTACCTATATTAAAAATATATTATTATACTTATTCAAAAGTAATAGTTAAAATATGGTGTTATGTAGGTACTGAAGAACATAACACTAGACCAGGTCAGGTATCATTTTTATTTTCGCATGTCTACATTATTTTCGGGATCAAGAAAATTTGGCGGGAACATTAACAGATACACTTTTTACTTATTTAGTTATTTATTAGCTTATTTTATGTGAGTATAGTACGCATGTATACGTATGTACTTACCTAAGTAGGTACGAACCCACTTTAGTTACTGCTTCATAACTAGTTTTACTAACTGAGCAAAGGGTTTTACAATTTATCCTTAACTAGGTCTTCGTAAACTGTTTAAATTGTCATAATTACTTTCGTTACAATTACGAAAAAGCCGGGCATAAATTAAATTGTTTACAACAAAACTTGTTTTAATTTTCAAGCATAGAAACTTGTCAATTTGTTTCAACTTCGCTTTGGAAGTTTAAGAATTTGTTGATGTATAATTGTGATGGATTAGTTGTTTCATCTTTTATTTTAATTAATACATCTTAATGTTGCCTTGAAATATATTCCATTAAATTTTTAAGTTTACTAGCTTCAGCCCGCGACTGCGTCTGCGTAGAATTATACATATAAACCGTGCTCTTGAATCACTCTATCTAATAAAAAAACAGCATCAAAATCCGTTGCGTAGTTTTACAGATCTAAGCATACATAGGGACAGACAGACAGACAGCGGAAAGCGACTTTGTTTTATACTACCTATGTAGTGATAGCTCGGAGGAATAAGATAGTGATAGTGATACTAAGTAGGTATCCGTAAGCAATTATGGGTGGCAATAATTCTTCCATGCTGGTCTTTTTTTTCACATTTTTTTTTATATATGAATAGGAAGGAAAACGAGTAAATGGGTCACCTGATGGTAAGTGATCACCACTGATCGCAGATGCGTCGCCAACCTAGAGGATTAAGATGAAATGCCTCTTGGTTTGGGAGTAAAGAAATAACATAGAATGTACTAGTTGCTTCTCTTCCCGCGCAGATGATAAAAGCCCATCGAAGGAATGGGCGAAAATCTTAGGAATCACGTTATAGGCGATGCGGCTAGCAACCTATCCTGCTATACGTGGTATGTACTTTTTGTTACCTGAATAAACTAGTATTATTAAACTATTATTATTATTATTATTACTCTAACTTGTTTAAGACTCCTGGGTTTAACGGAGTGTACGGCTTCTTGCGCTCTGAGCCGACTTTATCTTTAAGCATCAATGAAACATTAGAAAGCTTTCTTCCGTATATTAATTTCAAGCTCTTAAACTAAAATACATCAGTCATGCCTTCGGAGGCAGCTGTCCAGGTAATGCCCAAGAAACACTTTGTTTCTTTCACTTTAAACAAAGTTCTTAACTTAATTCAAATTATAAATATTTGCATTATCTGCCAGTGAGTAGATTTATATATAGGGACAAACTAGATTATGTATGTATCAGTTTCAAAGTTGAAGTACTTATTGCCTTGCTTAGTTTGGGATTAGGTCAATTGGTGTCTATTGTCCCAAGATATTTATCTATTTATTTTATTTATCGGCACCCCTCAATATGCTCGTGTGTCAAAATATCTCGTGAGAACATGAAGCTTTTCCTTTCTCGCTGCACAACTTCCAAAAGTATCTTTATTTTACTGATTATATTATACGTCAGATAAGTGAATTATCTGCGTTCCTCTACCACCAACCCTGAGATTATTTGATCAGCTTTTATAGCTATTTACTTATGTGAAAATTTTACGACTGCCATCATTTTATTAACGTCATAAACTTCTAATAAGTAATTAGTCAGCCTAAGCGACAGCCGGCGCAGTTTTAGTTTTATGAACTTGGACCTTTCTTTTGGAACGCTATGGATTGTGTGTGAATTTTTCAGTTTGATGGTGGAGGCAATATTTTTGCGGAAGAATCTAATCAATATTGGATACTTACCTCTAGATGGTTGGAGCTCACTTTGATGGATCATACGCTACAGGATATTTCACGGTATATCTTTAGTATTTAGGTTTATAGTACTTACCGCCTGAGATTTTCCACAACCGGTTCATTGGTGCTTACTTCTTGTGTAGTGTTTGTTGTTGTATCTCAAGGTTACTCCACGAGAAGTCTACCTACGCATTTTTTAAACTATTTATTTATACATAAATAAATAATCAATTAGTGCAAAACATAATTATCACTAGGTAGGTACCTATACAAACTGCCAAACTGCATAGCAGCATACCGTTTGAGATACCTATTCATTAAATAAAACCAAACATTCAAGAATAGTATTAACTGGCTAAGCTGGCTTGCATCTTAAATTTGCATGTCATATTGTGACTAAACATGTGAAACTTACCCTTTTTCAAGTAGACCAATTTTTATCACACCATGTTTATTGGGAGCAAAAATGATTTATGATTTAGTGTTGAATACTTCAATGTTGTGCGGTTTAATTTGCACGTCAGTTCCATTGGATTTACTTTTTTAACCATAACCTAGTTGACACAATTATTTAAAGCGTTAATTCTCTACTTATTCTCAGTACATTTTTTCCTACTATCTAGTGATATGTTAATGGTGGTTCGCGAAATCTACAGTCGGAAGTTTATTATTTGGTGGTGTTCATTAATTTTACGATCAATGTAAAAGTAATAATTCTGGTTTAGTAGTTACATTAGAGCTTACAGAAGCTTTAGGGATTGGGAAACTTATCGACTTGTTTCAAGAGCGAAGTTTAAAGCTCCCTTGAGTTCAGATTTGCCTCACGTTAGAGCACGAAACTACCTATTTTGCAAGTATAAAAGTGTGTATACATATTAAAATTTGTTTTGTTGATGTTGGAATCGTCACCTCTGAAATCGTTTAAGTTCAAGGTGGCTGATTCGACTAAATGTAAATAATCAATTCCAATTAATATTCTACGCGCTCATTTGTTACTTACCTATTCATCATCCAAATGAATGATTTCGTTTAGTGACTAATATAATAACTCAATATGCAACTAAAATTATCATCCAAGACCTAGGATCGTACTAGGTGAGTTAAATAGATTAGAAATAGGAAAGTATTGACTACTTGATGCCTGAAAGCGAGGTAAACCTAACTTCCATGTTCATGTTATGGGCGGCCCATAATGGGCCCGTTCAGAAAAGCAAATAGGTACCTTCGTGTGAAAGTGACAGCCAAAGACAAAGGAATATTATGTTATCAACCACTTAACACGCAGTAAAGTTGTAAAAATAGGGGTAACTGTTAACCAAAATACATCGAAATGGTAGACGTAGACTTACCATCTTGGTTCATGGCAAACAACCGTAGAAATCGCCATTATTCAGGGTGATTAGTAAATTAATAAACTCTTGAAACGAACATCTTTGATATATTTATGGAGTAAATTTTATATACATGCTTAATTTAATTGTGACACGAATAAGAAAAATGCTATTAATATACACACAGGTTTTTTTAGGACATGACATTCTTCTATGGGGCTATTCTAATTTTACCGTTTGTTTAGCGATAGATTAGGTATATACATTAAGGGCCTGTCTCACCACTCCTTAACCGTCAGTTATCTATGATTCCGTCTCTATTTATTACTACGAAACAGACAGAGACGTCATCATAGATAACTGACAGTTAAGGAGTGGTGAGACAGGCCCTAAATAAATAGTTTCATTGTCGTAATTAAAGATACATAATTTAAAAAAACATTATCGAATGGAGAAAGGTTTCGTTTTATTACAATTAAATAATGTTTACGAGTGCAGCAGAATCGTAGTTGATCGACTGTACAAAAAAAGGATTTTTGTAATCTAACGCTGAGCCGTATTTAATGACTTTGTTTTTACACTATTATTTACAATTTGAAATGTAATGAAACCCCCCTCTTCCACCCGCAACATGTCAAAGAAATGTAATTTTGTTCTCGTTACCTTAGTAAATAATACATACTTATTTAAACTCGCACATCTATGTGATTCACGCAGTTTGAGCTTTTCCATTTGTTATCACCAGTGTAAAGCCAGTGGTAACAATTAAGGATGTAATTTCCTAGTACCTAGGTCAAATTAATAAATGTACAAGTTTCCTCTACAACAATACCTCACAAACATGCCTTATGTCAGTCGGTCGTTCGCCTTAAAGGTAATCTGTAGCAACATGTAGGGTACCTACTTATGCTGTCACATAATGTGTGACGCTTCTTTTATCGTAAGATTAACGCGCTCTATTGTGTTGTGGCTTTCAATATCTGGAATTTTAACTCGTTCTTTGTCAGTCCCTCGTTTAATGCTCCTCTCATCTGCTCAAAGGTTAACTGGTAGAGATCCCTTATAGGGATATATTGCATGTATTGTAATGTTTTTCTTACGTGATTTGTGTCTGTTCCTCTATATTTATACAACTTACTTACTTAAGTTAAGGGTTAAATACAAAACGAGAATCTTAATGACTCTAGAATACAGGGTAGAGATATGTCCGCATAAGGGTACAACTTAGTGTTGACTATAAAAACTAACAACATATTATAGGTATTTACGTATCGCGAATGTAAAAATAATATTTACCTACTTTGATTAATTAAGCTCAGGAGATCACTTAACTCTATCAATTGATAGATATATACAGCTGTTAGAGTTAATCACTTCACTAAATTCAATATAAAGTTCAATTAGTATTTGGTAACGTTTCCTCCTTAGTCGTATAAGTCCCGCTTAGATATAGTAGATATAGTGTAGAGACCGCTACTATCGGTCACCTCGTCCGTGGTGCTCGACGTTAATCAGGAAATGTCTATGTCCTCGACTTTGTAAAGAAACCTTCGGCGTCGGTAATCTCATGAGTCCCCGTTTGGGGCCATCGTGACCGTGCTGCAGTTGGCACGCGTGGACCTCGTCGAGCTCCTCCGGAGACCCACCCCGACAGGATTCAATAATATTAAATTATTGTTCTTCCTCTTTCCACGGCAGTTGCAAAATATGAGCTCCCTCATACCTTTCCTGAAGTTTTTCGATAGGAAAGCGTAGAGAAGCGGGTTGATGCCGGAGTTGAAGTAAGTAATGAGGAATGTGAGAGGAGTGAGAAGGGTACTGAAGTCACCGGTGCCGTGGTAGCCGCTAGACCAGTGCTGCCACATCTTACGCGCGTGGAAGGGCAGGTTGCAGACCGCGAAGGTGAGCACGACCACGA
Source organism: Pandemis heparana (assembly GCA_963854515.1). Taxonomy (NCBI): domain Eukaryota; kingdom Metazoa; phylum Arthropoda; class Insecta; order Lepidoptera; family Tortricidae; genus Pandemis; species Pandemis heparana. Next base: position 9,779,239 of record OY978008.1, on the reverse strand, counting down.
TGAGCATGCGCACGACGCCGCGGCGCGCGCGCAGCACGTTCCGCGACAGGTGGCTCAGGTGGTGGCAGTTGCGAGACTCCGGGTCGCGGCAGGCCTTTAACGCTTTCATGGCGCGCTGGGTAAGAACAAAAAGGTACGTTTAGTTAAATATGATTATACTAGCTAGCTGTTCACGGCGTGTACAATTGTGGCGCTAGAATACGAAAAGCGTTTTAGATCCCCTAGCGGAAATACAGTACATGTTTTACAAGCTCTCCTTTCGATATATCTAAGTAAAATAAGAATAGTGTTTTAAGTAGGTATATTTAAGGCTCCTTACAAGCTCAACGCGCGTATTTCGCTTAATTCTTAATTTTTCTTCAAAGACTATGGCGTATGTGTTCATAATTTCAGTAATGAAATATTATTAATATACGATAGTTCACTTCTTAAACTACGATACTGCTGTGCTCAGCGCTGAATGAGTTTGCGGCGACAGTCCGCCGTGATATATAAGGTGACATTTAAAAATTTATACCGAATTTAATTCAAGACCGATACTAATGATTTTTTTTTGAGTCAAAATACAGTAGAGCATTGCTAAATCATTATTTTTAGAGCAGAATATCAACACAGTTTTCGAGAATCAAATAAAATGTAACCCTCTTTTTCATCGAAATGTCTTTGGAGAAAAATTAAGAATTTAGCGAAATACGCGCGTTGGCCTTGTAAGGAGCCTTAACTAAACAATGAATTTAAAACTAAAGAAAGGTTGACAACGGAACAACTTTGCACCCCAACACCGCAGAGCTGTCCGCATGGGCTACGCGGACAGCTAGTTACAATAAACTCTTGGCAGAAAAGCGAGCTGCGAAATCCCTAAGCCCCTTTCGAACGTTCAATATACATTCTCGTATTGAAGCCTAACGTACAGTAAAATCGAAATCAATGTGGAATATGTTCGCTATATACGTACAACGGGTGTCACAAAAAGTATTTACTATAAATGCAAACTCGTCAGGTTAGTCGGTCTGAAGCCACAAATTGTTAGTAATTAAGTTTCTAAGTTCACGCGATCAAAAAAATACAACTTTTGAAAACTTTGAAAACCGCGCAATTTGCTTTCTAGTCTACTAACGCTTATGAGACGAGAAACATACCTACATACATACATAAATCACGTCTTTATCACTTACGGAGTAGACAGAGCCTAAGGTAACAAGACTTAGAGACCACGCCACAACTAGACATGAACTTATTTACTAGGTACCACTCCCGTCAGTTCACTCTCCAAACCCAAACACTTTTAGTATGCTTGTCAGTGCGACCTCAAAGAACAATAGTAACAATTTTCAAAATAACACGGGTTTCGGCTGTTTTTTTTCCATGCTACACATATTATAAGGACATAAATGACAAAATGGCTGTGTATAACAAATAACTCATTATGATATTTTCGCGCAACAGAAAAGATTGTAGAATGCAGTAATTGATAAAGAATCTTGGGATGTCTGTTGTCTCATCGGATAAACTAATGAACTGTGACACTGTTGCGTGTCGGCCCCTCGAGGAAATTACCTACATTAGTATTAAGTTGATGGATCACCCCGCGACGTGGCCAAAATATACTAGGTACTATTAATATCAACAAATCAAAAAGAATCATAAATTATTTATGTAAATACTAAGTTTAAGTACAAGGTGTCAAGATTTCATTGAAAAAAAAGTATAATAAAGTAGGTATGATGATTTTTCAACTGTAAAAATAATTTAACGTTGAAGAATTTATTTTCACATCATAACGGACAACAGAGACTCGTTGTACTGTGAATTCTTTTCTATTCCGCTTTTCATTTTCCACAATATAAGTAACAAGCTTCCAAGAATAATGAATAGCTTCATACGTAAACCAATTTCACACCCTTTTCTTAAGCAGTGAAAAGTATATCTGAGTCCAGGAAAAATTCTAACATCACGGAATTCTAAGTGCTATGCTATCTACCCACACAAATTGCGCTATGTACCAACATAGCACAATTTGTGTGCCCCCTTACCCAGTGATTACCTCACTGGGTAAGTATGTCGTGATATATTTTTCGTTTCAACACTTGAGCAAAATTTAGGGATCGATATTTTTATAGTTCGACATTTTTAGTAAAAAATATTACTTACTTACTTAATTTTCTATAGATTTTTTTTGGAGTTTTGTGACGAGTCTTATACTTACGTCACAGTCTGACAATAGAAAATAAGGGAAACTTTTTATATGACGCTTAAATGAATATGCTGGCGATTGTGCTTAAAAAGAAACCAAAAATATCTCATTTTCGAAATAAAAGTAACGGTACATTTTAAAATAAAATCTCAAATATTTATTGTTTTTTTTCTAAAATTAAGTCTGTGTGAAAGTAGAATACTTATAGCCTTTATGTCAAAGGAAATTGAATATTCATCAAACTGAAAGCCATAAACTTAAATAATACTTCTCTTAATTTGAACCCCAATTTCCATTTCGCTGAATTCATATCAATTGTTATTGTTGACGCTTTCTCCTGCTTTAATTTCGGTGCTGTGTTTGAAGTCACGATTTGCGATTTATCAAGTTTTATAGTATCATAATAAATCCCAGATTATCTTAAGTTTACAATCTAACAGCAAATCTATAAACTTAGAGATATTTGAAGTAATTTGAAGATTTCAACTAATCGCTAAATCTTAAAGTTAAAATTTCCCTGAGTTGAGTTTTGTATTCCTTTGGGTCATTCTGGGTTAATGTCTACGGTCTGTTTCAATAAGGAAGGTCAGTACCTTCCTGACAGATCTATATAGAATGTAACTGTTAGCGTTCACGAAAGCTTTGACAACAAAATAAATATAAAATTGAAATACTTACATAGAAATAATCAGTCCTTGGTAGAAATAAAAGAACCAAGTCGATTTTTTTTGCGTTTGCATAATTTTCACGTAGTTACAAATTTTCAATAAATGTCATCATTTACGAGACGTTACTAGATTACGTTCTATGGTCATTAAAACTAGAGAGGTGACTATGTATAATTAGGAAGTCTGTTAAAATCGCGTATAATCGAAAATACAAAGACCTGAAAGAGAAAATAGAAAGAAGAAGATTAAGTGAGTATTTTACATTCTTTCACATTCACTACCCAATACAAAATGGAGTTTATTGGTAATAAATAGCTTCGATATATGTAGCTAGATCATTAATTAGGTACATAATTAAGTTAAAATAATATTTTATAAAAAATCGAATTGATGAAACGACTAGGTAAAAAGCGTTAAGTAGTTACGGATTATAGTTATTGACACTGGGGAAACTGACTTGAGTATTGTTATTTGTAGGTATAATATGTAGTCTATATTTTTATGGAATCGATGTTGTTACTAGGTACAAAAATATAATCGATAATCGTTGAATATGCAGGGTTGCACAATGAAGCCTCACCTCTAGATTTGTTAAAGTGAATGTATCAGCCATACTACCATCCTTATTGAAACAGACTAGTATCATAATGAATATTTCGCAAGAGAGTTCCATTCATCGTACATACATACCGTCACGCCTCTTTCCCACAGGGGTAGGCAGAGACTACTTTGTTCCACTTGCTACGATCCTGACACTCTTTCTCTCTCTTTATTAACTATTATTTATAACTTTGACCTAGTCATCTTACATTGACAGTTTACGAAAGTTTCAATAATTTTCAAGAAAGAAATTTTATAATACACTTCCAGGAGGGCATACCTATTGATATATTTCAACATCTAGAATATGATTCGAAATTCTGAACAAACACACGTAAATGATGACGCGTGTCGTCGTATGATTTCAGTTATTTAACCAATAATGAAATCATACGTGCCTTGTTAATCTGCTATTGATACCAGATTGGCAACTCGTGTACTTGTAATCCAATATTACGTTATTCCTTGGCCTATAAGCAGGTTGGCATGTTATTTGCAACCTCGATCGCTTCCGTAAACATTATATTCGTTACGCGTGTTTCAGGTATTTTAACTTCGACAATAATGATGTAATCTTCATTAAAGATTCCCTCCGTCGAGAGAGATCTCTTAAGTAAAATAAAAATAAAATTTAACGAAAAGAAAATCTGTTTGCGTAGGTTGCAGCAGAATTTAAATACTAAAGTTTGATAATCGCTGAATGCGAACGCCAGGTGTGCTTTGTATATTTCATGCACAGAATTGTCTAACTTTCTTACAATGTTTCGTCAATTTTTGAGCAACACCTGCTTCGTAACTGGCTCGTCGGTTTTTATAACAGTCACGTGCCCTGTTATTGTTTCACCAGATAATACTAAGGCCACCAGATAATACTAGCCTAAATATTGTCAAAAATGCCCATTTAGTACCTAAATTCTTTGTAGGACGTAATAAGTCTGAAGACGAACTAACAAAGACATTAGTAAAGATTACGTAAATTGAAATCTAAAGCGTGATTGCAACGTTATAAAATGGTGACCTTACTTTCGCATTAGAAATGATAGGTACTAATCTGCGTTTGTTTCCGTTCAATCTCGTTTCTGATATTCTGATTACTTATTCAGGCACATAAATTAAATGTCAACCTGCAACTTAGAAATTATCTTATTCTGTACCTTTGCTTCTTTGTTGCCTATGAAGGTGCGTTGGGGCTCGTAGCTGGAGAGGGGCTGCTTCTCGGGCTTCGGGCAGGGCGTGGCGCAGCACTGGACGCGGCCTAGGTGCTGCAACCCGTGGGAGCTCTGCCACAACCCGACGGCTATGCGGGTGTATAGTACCTGCCACAAATAACAAAATACTTAACTTAGTTTTATTTAATAGGTACAGTTAATTGTATAGGTACATTTTTTTGTGTTGAAGTCATCGACGGTAAAAAGTTTTCAGCAGTCAGTTTTGGCGACTATTTTCCCATCCATTATAGTACTTGTAAATAACTTACGATACTGTTAATGTCGCTTTAGTTACAGGGATGGTTGCCATTACATTCAAAGAAAATGTTGAAACTTAAAATTAGTCTCCAAATAGGTCGTAGGTACATAGGTCCTACTGAATGACTGAGTTTTAAAGAAGTTTTGGAGGACTCTTGGCAGAAAGAACTTGATGGCTTAGTTTGGACAAAGTTAAGAGCGTTCGTTTATCCCTAATGAGCAGGCAATGTCGCATTTTTGGTGTTTTTTTGCGATTACTTCACAGAAATTGAATGAAAGTTTAAAATGTGGTCTATACCTACGAGTTCTTCGTATTTAGTGTATCAATGTGTCCAATGCAATAATTAATCGTGATGGACATGTATTTTCGTATTAAATGGATAAAAGAATATATCTCGTTTAGTAAGAAAATAAAAGTAAGTACATACACTAAAAACGAAGAATATAACAGACGCACATTTTAAACTTTCATTCAACTTCTGTGAAATAATAGTAAAAAACCAACAAAAATGCGACGTTGCCAGCTCAGTAGGGAGAAACCCTCTTAAGTTAGTAGTTTAGAGTTTACAGTTAGCCGCAATTACCGACACTCGGGCCACGTTTAGCCCAACTCATGGAGACATGGTAACCAAGTCTGCAGAATTTTAGAAACTCCAACATTAACTCCACAGAATAAGTAATTCAATAATGAAGGCCAAAGAGTTATATTTTTGCGCAATAACATTAATTCATTAGCAACCATTTAACCTTTTGCTAAAAGTTTTTTTTATTATGTTATATATATAATATCTACCACTCTTCAAATAAATTCATGAATTACTATTACAATTTATAAGTACCTGAGCAACCGAGATAAGATTGCCTCGATGTTTGCAAAATCTGAACAGATCAAACTTATCTAGGTCAAGTAATCGCCCTCAAAAACCACCATTTAGCAAATATCACCGTAATTGTTAGAGCCGTCTGCTAGTGCCATGTATTGAACTACGGGTATTTAATTTCTTCAACCACAAAGTTGAGTTTGTCTTTAGGTTTCTTTTATCGTTAAAGCTTTAATAGTTTACGAAATTTATAATAAACATCATCAGTAAGTATTCATAGAATCTGTGATCATTTATCACGACGAAGAGATAAGAGATGAATCCTATTACTTTAACGTTCTACTCTTCCATAAACACTAACATGGGTGCAGAAACATTAACAGCGTGAAATTCTACTTTAACGCTTAACTCCAAGTAATGAGAATTCATACAAGTTAAGTGCCATTTCAAGCAGACGTAATGGAAAATAACCACGTACCTTGGTACTATTACGAGAACGTTGTGACATTAAAATAATTGTGCAGCTTGGTAATATTATATAATGCATGATATGTTTTTACAAGCTTTTATTTATCTTTTCAGTATACGTAGGGTAAAGTGGTCACCATTCGTACACTTTTTAGATTTCATTTTTTATTTTTTATTTAATTGTCACATTTAGCTAGTTTATGTGCCTAAGCGTAAAGTGTAACAAATATATTGTAGTTTGTTACAAAAAAGTGCGAAACTAGTATGTCAAAACGTCAAAGGCTTATAGCCATTTTTCAACGACAAGGTATGTGTACGAATTTATAATTTTTTCAAACAGCTGCTGTGTTATACCTATATCCGAGTAGGTACATTAAAATACACTCTCCCGCCCCCTCCGCATGCCGCTTCACCCCTCCCCCCCTTGAAAAGTGTCTCGTTTTACAGATTTTCTCAATTTTCAGGAAAACTATATAAGCTAGGACAAAATCATCAATGACTGAATTATTTGTCATTAAATTACTTACAAATAAGTACTTCCATTCATTTTGATACTGAGAAAGAGGAGGTTTTGTCAACAAGACTGACAACGAAGTGATCCTAATGACCTAACTATCGGGCGGTGATTTATTTATTTCTTCAAAAACATATATTTATATTTTGTGAATGAAAACCAGGTAGCGCATCGGAACAATCGTTAATCGTAACTTAATTACATTGTGTCCGTGGTTCCACTCTGTTGTCGGTTTTGTGTGCTATTTATTTGTTGAGGTCAACGCAAATATAAACTAGAACTTCTACCTAACCTACAACTTTAATCTGTGGGAGGTGGTTTCTTTCTGCCAGTTTTATTTATATTATAACTAACTGTTGACCGTGGCTTCGCCCCCGTTCCTGTTTTTATTAAATGTTCTCACCGTTTTAACTTTTTCTGAACTTACACAAATGTTTCGAAACCAAAATTAGTCAGTAGTACAGCCATTCTAGAGTTTTAGCGAGACAAACGAACAACAGTTAATTTATATGTATATACATAGCAGAAAGAAATGTTAAGTTTCGAATTTCCTAGTTACCTATCCATATTTGATAAATACCTACATAAATCTGAAAAGGCAACCTTTCACCCTCTACTCTACCGCCGGCTATACCCCCTCCCTCCAAGAAGGGTTTTAGTAGTAACCTATAATAAATATTATTTATTAGGACATCTTTGAGAACAACCTAACGATACAGCGAAAGAACTTGTCTAGTCGTTTTCTTTTTAAGAGATTTTTAAAATATTATATGGAGCTATTGAAACTCTACATTTTGAGACACGAAGCTCATTAAAAAGTTTACAAGATAATATTATAGGTATTACAGGTAGGTATTATTTTATTTATATTGATAGGTATGTTCTTCCGCTGTCCCCTGCAACTGTACAAATTTCCAAAACAAACCGTTTTCTGATTCTATATCAATCTTCTCATGCCATTAACCTATGTTATAGGGTCGGCACTTTATGGTATAACGGATTCATTGTTTTTTTTTTAAATCAAACAATATAGGTAGTTTACATCAAAAGTACAGCAACTAAGTACCTATATATATTATTTTTGACCTCTTTTTACTGAATCAGTACCTACTTTGACTCCAGTTCAAAAGAATTGTAAAAAAATAATACTATTTTAACACTGTTCATAAGTAAGTAGGGTAGTAATTAAATAGGTACCCAAAAAGGAAGCGACGCGCGGTACGGTCACGAAGAGAACTAGTGATATCAAATGTACTAGTCAAGAAACGCGATTTCAAATTAGAGCAAAGCCTTTGAGATTAGTGTTTGCCAACGCATCAACGGGGTACGTCAAAGGAATTTCCGGGTTCACTTCATTACAGCTTTAATATAAGCTCGAAACGTAATAGTGGTTTGTTGCAGGCCTCTAAACGACCATTTTGTGCTCTGCGAGGTCTCACAGTTGCATAGTCGGGGCTAAAATGGGCTAAACAATTTTGGCCAGTAACATCATTTACCCTGCGGCGGCGTAAGCGTTTTGCTTAGATGTCCCCTTAGTGGAATAACAATTGGAATTGACAATATTTCAAATTTCTTGATATTCATAAATCAAAAACTATTTCGAGAGAAAGACTTGTAGAACACAAAAAATATATTTTTGGATTTTTTCTTACAGTATTTTTTTGGAAAAATGAGCAAAATATGTAAAACGGGAAATGACGTCCAGCAGCCGGTCCAATACTGCCATTATAATAAACCTTGTCTTCCGGGTTTCCCTTTGACATTTGCAACTTTCACAACACAACACTACTGACAGCTGACGGTTAATTTATTCGCACACCACTCGGCTTTGTTGCCATCGGGAACACTAGATAACCGTTTGCCGGGCAATAATGATAATGTTTTTGCAAGTTTTCATTCAAAATCGTATTTTTTGTGAAGTATTCTGTTTGAGTTTGTCAGCTCATTTTGACGTTCATCGACATTGATAACAGCATTCACTGTCAAACAATTTAAGCACAGGTTTTGTGGGTCAATTAACGTAATTATTTCAACGTTTTTTTAAGTGTACGAAACAAAGCAGTGACGTCATTTCGCTAATATGACGTTTGTTACTTACGTCCTTTCTGCTTGAGCAACGATTTAAATGGATTTTTCCACGAAAATACAAGATTTTAAAAAATATAAAAATATGGGTGTCTTAAAATTGTGCGCTCTTTCGAGCCAGACAATAAAAAGTAGCACCTTGAAAAATTGAAATATTGTCAATTGTAATAAGTTCTTAACAATTCTTGTTTTGCCAAAGACGGAAAAGACGGCAAAGAGGCAAGGAAGGGTGATTGATGAGTGCTAGAGAACGATTTAGTAAGAATTGGGATTGTCTAAAAAAAATACCTGTCCTTTTTATATTTTTTTTGGATAGAGAAGTCAATTATAAGAAACCAATTTCAATATCTTATCATATAACTCACAATTTTTTTTAATATTAATTATTGAAAGTATTTTGGTTGATGACGTCATAGTTTCCTATGCCCCTGCCACACATACGCTTATTTGATAAATTGATCATAATACGTATGTGTAGCAGCGGCATTAATGTATTTTCTATCTGTGGCGAAGTTGAGAAACTGTCATTAGTGCCAATGTCATGTCACAACGTTCCCAGTTTTTCAAGTTCAAGTCGGGGTGCGAGTCGGGTTACCTTCGCGTGTGGTCAAGAGCTGCGGTTCGTTTTTGGATCCGTCCGAGGGGAAGAGCAGTGCTTGGTCCGGTGCACCCTGGGCTTCGGTTAATAATTTCCTGGCGGTCTCCGTGGGATATCATTGTCCGTTGGCTAAGAGCCCGACAGGGGGGGAGGGGGTCGTTTGACCGTGTTCTACCGTACAACGTTGCCGACATTTTTGTCACAAGATTTTGGAATACTGTATTTTTTACTTTGACATTGGCGAAATCATCGCACTGATCGATGGGGCCATATTAATAAAAGAAGAAGAAGAAGAAGTTCAAGTCGCGTCGAGTGTATTCATTCTTTCTTATTATCATATTTTTGAACTGCCTTTCCCCTGGATTCCGATTACCTGGATTCCGATTACCCCAACGTACCCGACGACCTGTGCTAGTCACTTGAACTGAACCTGCTTAGAAATTGAACTTCGCTTGCCTCCCGGATTCCGAAATGACACAAAAAAGGAAGGTTGCAAGTTGCAAGTTGATTGGTTGCAAGTTATACTGATCGCAATAACAAACAAATAGTGTAGTGTTTGTACATGTTAACAACCGTTTGAAGAGGTCATGGTGTCTTAAATTGACTATTGAAGTTATATGGACTATTATCATTCTAATAGTGTGTGGGTTAAGAAATAATATCTATCTGTCTATGTCTATGTAATAAAAAGCGAATAAAGAATAAAATTTGTTTTATTTAATAGACTAATAGTTTATACGATTTATAGTGACTGACCACTCATATGACAATACAATCCAACAGGTTTCACTTAATCTTAGATAGAGCACTTGTTAGTAGTTTAGGAAATATGTATTTTTTTCCAAAACTAAGGACTTTTTGACGAGCTTATCAGTAACGTCAACCATGATTCCATTTTGGGAAGATTTGTTGAATCAGCTCTAACAAACTGGGTGTTGGCAGCCATTCTACTGGAGCGTATGTCGTCGTTCGTGCAGGCTGAGCGGTATCCAGGGTCAAACCGAGTCGATTTTCCAGGAGAGAAGCGTAGGTCCTCGTTCGTTCAGGCTGATCGGTGTCCGGGGTCAAACCATGTTGATTGTCCAGGAGAGAAGCGTATGTCGTCGTTCGTGCAGGTTGATCGGTGTACGGGCATAGAATAAGTAAGAACAGAGTAGAACGGAATCTCCCGCTCCCGCCGGACTCAAGGTCACGATTTACAGTACTTGTTAAACGAGCGGCTCAGTCAGGCTGCCACGGCCGGTGTCGCCGCACGCGCGTTTGGCATTTTTGCGCGTTCCGTCCCGTAGGTACTCATCTTGGAAACAATAATTACAATGGTGTCAAGTTATTGTGGTGTATTTGGGTGTATGAATAATGCAAAAACGATATATACCGAAACTCACCCAAGCACCCAACTGAATAAACTACTACTAGTTTTACGTGAGCCTGTATGTATTTTATTTTATATTTGTCGGTAAGTAATACTTAAGTACTTAAATCATCTTAAATGGCTTCATTTGGTATGGCACTTGTAATAACTTCTTCCTTAATTCCTTCCTTAATATAATTTCATATTTTGTAAAACTAGAAGAAAATAATGATTTCAAAGTAAATAAAAACTTACATTTTAGCGATATATATTGCACCAAATAAACTTTTTCCTTCCTTTCTTTCTTTCTTTTATATTATCTTTTGACGTAAGTATAATATTTAACGGTAAGCAACCCTAGCAACACGCCTGGTCGACAGAGGGGCGTAACGACGTGAAGGGAGAAGTAGGTATATAAATGGCGGCGTTTTGGACGCGGTTAAAAGAGATTCCCTTCTACCCTGTTATTATCTATTCTATGGTACGGGTTAAGCAAAAGTAATATTTATTCAGAAAGGGTTATCGGAATCCAGTATAAACTCAGCTAGAGTATTTCAATCTTCAATACGGTAAATTCACATTCGTTGTAAAACAAGAATGACATAATAAGATTGTAATTTGTTTGTCATCTGTCATGTCATAAGATGAATGAAATGTCAGATTGCGAGTCCAAGTTGTACTGCGTAGTATAATCGACGCGTAAATAGTGAAGAATTTGTAAACTTAACAAATAAAGTACATTTTGGACCGTCTACGTAATTTGTGGGAATGCCAAATGAAGGTCATTGCTTATTTTTTATGTAATAAATTCATTATTGTAAAATAAAATAAATTAAATACAGAAAACGATATAAAAAGCATTTATCTCGAAATGGTTTTCGATTTACCATGCATTGTAAAAAAATAGACTATCCCAATTGATGAATAATCATTTTAATGGTGTTTACATAATATATAATTATAGATAGAAGTAGGTATAGATGTAAAAGTGTACCTACCAGGTGTCTGAAAAGTATTCTGGAATATATCAGCTGATTACCAACTGGGTTAAGTAGGTTTTTTACACTCCTGTTAAAGTTTTTCATTGTAGTTTTTGATTTAGAATTATTGCACATAATGGGTAAAATAGATTTTACTGTGTGCGAGCACGTCACGGCGGCATGGCGATGCGTGATATGTGGGACTAATGTAGGCATATGAGATTACATTTGTAGAGATATGGAAACGCTTTTACAGGGAAGAGTTTACCTGTCGATGGCCACGGTTTACCTGCGAATGGCTAAAGATGGTAACATCTATAGGTATTCCAGCCTATATACGTCCCACTGCTGGGCACAGGCCTCCTCTCAGAATGAGAGGGCTTGGGCTATAGTTCCCACGCGGGCCCAGTGCGGATTGGGAACTTCACACACACCATTGAATTGCTTCGCAGATGTGTGCAGGTTTCATCACGATGTTTTTCCTTCACCGAAAAGCTCATGGCAAATTTCAAATGAGATATCGCACATAAATTCCGAAAAACTCAGAGGTGCGAGCCCGGGATTCGAACCCACGACCCTCTGCTTGAGAGGCCACAGATTAAACCACTAGGCTACCACGGCTTTTTTCATCTATAGGTAAATGTCTAAAATTGTACGTATAATTCCAAGAGCACTCGCTCGTGCATCAGTTTGGAGCAGCACGAATGTAGTCGCGAGATTTATACCGCCGCATCGTCATTGCCCAGACTGCCCTCAACGGGACGTGCCCGGTGCAGCCGTGCACTTTAGGCAAATGGTTTGTTGCATTAGGAATCACAAGTCCACTGCATACCTAGAAATCTACCTTACTATATTCTTAATTACTTATAATTTTTTCAATCTACAATATCACACGGGGATTTACTTGACACTTAGTTTGTTCTTCTAAAGGTGTATCCATTTATTTGATAACAACATTTAAAGTAGCCATTTATATACATACGTAAATTTGCTCCAAAAAAGAATCAGCAATATTGGACCTAACTTTTTAGTAATCTAGTACAACAATATGTATACCTAACTTTTTAATAATCAAGTATAACATTGTCTTTAAGTAATAATTTTGTTTTGATGCTCAAAGCGTACACGTCTTAGCTAGAACCTACCTAACTTTAACAAACTTAAGTATAATATATAGGTATATAAAATATACCTAATTGAGTAAAACATCCTGTTGGTGCTCGAGTTGAGAGAGACTTCAAGTAACTTAGATTAGAATTCCTTAAGTACATAAAGTACATAGAACTTAGATTCAGGAAGATCGCAAAGCCTGTATGTATATGTATGTATACTACTAATTTAGTGTCCTGTGATTATTATATTACCTATTTGAATTTCATAACATAAATTACGCGTATTTGCTAGACTTAAATGTCTAAAACACTCAAATGTCGAATATAAACTTACTTTAGATACTAGAGAATAATAAACGACTCGTAAGTGGAGACATCATCATCATCTTCTGTCATGACCTTATGACGCTGAAACTTGGTCACTTAACAGTAAGGCGTTTTGACGGCGAGCGTCCGGATGGCCTACACTAGTTTGGGAGAAAACATCCGTTTATGTTCTTTTGCACGAATTCACATTGACATTACAACCAGGTCGAAAAAATCCGCAGCAAAATTCACCGCCGAACGGCCAACTATGCTGCACTAACAAAAGACTATGCATGTATTTCATTTGCTGTCGAAACTGCAGGTCATTGGGGGGAAAGATGAAGGTCTTTGCCATGGAGCCGATCCCCGCACTGAGTCGTACCTGGTACAGCAGATTTTCCTTGCCATTCAGTGAGGAAACGCTGCTAGTATCATGGGAAAATTTGCCCCGGGTCATTACCTGTGGCAAATTTGTTACGTTAATAAACCAATAACCATTCTGGGTCATTACCCAGAATGGTTACTGGTTTATTAACGCGTAAGCCTCTATTTTAATTTGAGAATTACGTCATAGTTTGTATAAAATTTTAAAATTAATGTCTCTAATGATAATGATTGCATTTATTTAAAACGTTTTCTTAATAATTAAATCGAGCTGAACGAGGCTTTATATAATTGGAATCATGTTCTTTTCATGTACCTCTATCTACTATATGGTCAATCATGCATACGTTTCATAGATAAAACGCCTGCATAGATAAAACGAAGACAGAGTTGGAAATTTCCATTACGAAGTTTAGTCGATCGTTAATAATACGTTGAACTATGTTAGGTGCCACTACAATAGACCTTCAAATACCGCCTCTATATTCAGTAAAATTTGTACCCAAAAATATATTCGATTTTCCATAATTTCATATCGTAATAGCAAAATGTTGTTATGTCACATTAATCTACTCCAGTTTCGTTTTACTTTTGCTTGAAAACATGCGCGGTCGTTAAATGCTAATAAAAAAATTCTACTTTCAGAAAATCCCTACGTATGATCAGTTTGATAACTATTGCTATACTGCACCAATTATAAGGCACCCCAAGGGATAAAAATTCGATCACCCGGCTTCTACGTGGTCATCCCTAGGGTAGTGTTGAGTACTACTGTACAACGCGGAATTTGAAACGAATCGGTATCGCTAACCGTTCGGTAGGTACGCTATTTGCTTCGTTGAACTTGGAAAATATAAATGAGCCAGAAAGGTGCCTAGCAGTTATATTAATCACTAGCTGTTGCCAGCGACATCGTCTGCAAAGAATTCGTTTATCGCTATCCCGCGGGAACTACGCAATTTTCCGGGATAAAAAGTAGCCTATGTGCTATTCCAGACTTTTCTCTATTTATGTGCCGAATTTCATCCAGATACGTTGGGCCGTTATGGCGTGATTGAGTAACAAACAAACATCCATCCATCCATCCATCCATCCATCCATACTTTCGCATTTATAATATTAGTTAGATTATACTGCCCATATCATCAACAACATCAAAAGAACAGTACATTCATCGCCAACCTACATGGTGTAGATGTTAGTGTTATCCGTTTTGTGCCAGTAGTTTTTCCTTCCATCATACCCTCGACGCAGTAGGACGATAACGAGCGCGACCGCACAGCTGTTTGGTAGGAGGATAATTTAGCAAAAAAAGAAACGAATAGATCCGGCGCAAGGTCCTACCATTCGCAGAAGTACTTATTGTCTTGATGATAATACCAAGGTGGAACGAAGCAGTATTCAAATGAAAAGGGATGATGAGTAAGACTGCTGGCGGGAACCCATTAACTTCATTAAAAGAAGCCATTATTGAAATTGGGTCGGAATTGACTTGCTCACAAACATGCTTATCACGGTCTTATTAAACCGATAAAGAATAAGGATAAAGACGGTTAAAGCCCAATCTTGGTATGAGTTTCAAGAACTAATCAAGATATTTATGACGAGACAAATAATAATACAGCAGCGGTACGAGAGAGGTGGTGTTAGGCGGGCTATGGAAGCATAGGTACGAATCTAATTCGTGAGGTGTAGCTTAACAACGTCTTCCAATAGGTATGATCTAATCTAGTTACAATATGCGCCTTATTACGTAGGTTGCAATGTTTACCATCATACGGCCCAGATGCTTCTTATTTCATCATCGATCGTTGCACACGCATATCAATAAGAGTATACTTCATTTAGATTTTCCTCTTAATAAGCAGGTTGCAATTATCTAACACGCACTGATTGATATCATTAGAAGTGTTGGTTTCCATTTGAAACGTCTGCGTATATTCCTAAACAAACAAGTCATTAGCGATGTTGAGTGTCGAGACCGCAGGCGACGCGTCAGCTATCGCGGATAAATTAGAAACATAGAAGGATACCTTTCGGGTTGGGTTTTGAGGTGAGAAACTAAAGCCAATAATGTTTGTTTGTCCTCATACAGGCACTATAATCTATTTTATACGTTCTGGGTTTACGAATTTGGATCTACTAAGACGTTTCGTTACGAAATTACATTGAATAAATATCAAATAATAGATATATAGCTAGCGGCTGCTCTGGAATTTGACAAATTCTCTTTGTGTCCCTTTATTTTTATTGAAACAATGGCGTAAAGGCATGATACCTCAGAACGCCCGACAACACCTAGCAGTAAGAGCGATTCGATAAAGCTTGAGACTTTGAGGAATTTAAGATGTTACGATTGTTGTACGTATACGACGTACGTGGTACGTCTTGAACCGCAACTTGAGCGTAGCTAACAATTTTTAGAGTTCCGTGATGGTTCCGTGCCTTAAAAAAAGAAACGGAACCCCTATCACCGATCACTCGTGTTTCTGTCTGTAACTACTACGTCTGATATATTACAGCCAATTTGCTCTGAAGCTGATCTACTCTGAA
This sequence comes from Pandemis heparana, assembly GCA_963854515.1. Classification (NCBI taxonomy): domain Eukaryota; kingdom Metazoa; phylum Arthropoda; class Insecta; order Lepidoptera; family Tortricidae; genus Pandemis; species Pandemis heparana. The sequence goes on along the minus strand of OY978008.1, from coordinate 9,763,139 downwards.
AGCTGAACTGATCAAGTTGAAAGGTAAATACGAGTATACACGCATTTAAATAAGACACTGAAGCGAATTAAACAAACCGGTCTTCTTCTATAATTTTTTGAGAATAAAAAAGATTAAATAATATCGCATGTATCTCAATATTGAAAGTAGCCATACATGAAACCGTTGCTGGATTTCGAGTCTCACTTGGCCAGTTTTTTATAATAATGGGACTTAAAAAGATTCTCCGGACTTTGATAAAAGCTCTCAACTCGGAACAAAGGAAAAGAGGCACAGCTTACGGTTTGTACATATTTATCATTTTAATAATATAAAGATGGGCCAGATTCGTCAGAGAATGGCAAAACAAGCATTCCTAATGCTATTTATTCATTATCTCGGATTACATTTCCCTTTCTATTTACTTAATGAAAGATACTGTTCATAAATGGCTCACTCGATTCTTAATTTGTACGACGTACGGTTTTACGATTTTTTTTTATGAGATAGACTCCAAACAAGAAAGTGAGTCAGTCAGCTGATAGTAAGTGAGGGAGCGTTCAAGTATTACGTAACGCAATTTTTGAAGATTTTTGACACCCCTTCTCCCCACTGTAACGCTCCGTAACGTTTTTCTGTACCCCCCCACCCCCCTCTCTAAACGTTACGTAACTCTCAAGTGATCATTTTTAATAACCGTTTGGTTCGGTTTCACTTGCAATAAGTGAATTTTCACTTATTCATGTTAAGAGAGTATATAAAAAAAGAAATAATGTTACGTAACGTGTTGTAAGAAAGACCCCCTCCCGCCCCTGTAACGCATCGTAACGTTTTACGAGACCCCTCCGCCCCCCCAAATTGCGTTACGTAATACTTGAACGTTCCCTGAGTACCACAACCTATGGACACCAGAGGCTTGCAGACGCGTTGTCAGCCTAGAGGGATAAGATAGAAACCTCATTGTGACCATGTGCCAGTAATTTTACCGGCCGTCTTACTCTCCATGCCACACGCCAGAACACAGCAGTGCAAAAACTGCAACATGGTGGCAGGATTAGCGATTATAAAGTGGCAAGTACGTTAGTTAAGTTTAATACCTATTTAATACAAAAGTCAAGTTTAAAGTTTTGCTTTAATCTATTCATTACTACTTTCTGTCGGTCGCTCAGTTGCAATCATCATCATCATCATCATCAGCCTGACGACGTCCACTGCTGAACAAAGGCCTCCCCCTTAGCACACCATAATGAACGACAAGTTGCAATAAGGCCGCCTATTGCTTACCTAGTAATTTTCTCTATGTACCTGTTTTCTATGTCGTTAATATGTGGTGTTCAATAAAGAGTCTGTATTGTATTGCAAGATTTTCCATTTTTTCACGATTTACATATCGTCACGCCTCTTTCCCACAGGGGTAGGCAGAGACTACTTTGTTCCACTTGCTACGATTTCATTTCAAAATATTCGTTGGTTTGTTGTGATTTGCACAACATAGGATAACAAGGGTGACATCAAAGGACCTCCTCCCTAATCCCTTAATGCGAAGCAATAAACGTTACCGTACTGTAACTGTTATGAAATCTGTATTAACATTGTAAATAACCTTGTCCAGTACGGTCACGTTTTATGAATAACTCAGGAGCAATATAAAAAAAAAAAAAAATTATCATACAAGATGACAGTTATCCAAACTTAAGTTATCCAACTAAGTTAATCCTGAATTAAAGAACGTGACCGTACTTCTGTACTATTGAACAGAAATAGGTTGTAATTAAAATAAGTTTGAGTAGCATAATTCAAATTGACTGTCGGAATAGAGAACAAAGTCTAATACAATATTACTGACTGACATAAAATCAACGACAATAATAATGAATTTGTAACGAGTCAGCTAACCAGCAGACAATGTTAGGTACCTAATCAATGATTTTCAATTCCGCTGAAGAGCGAAACATACGAGAAGTCTGAGAATTTCTAAAGTTGTATAATTTAGGATATGTGTTGAGTGTAAAAGCTGAGCAGTAAGGCAAGCTAAATGGGTCCCAAATTTCCAAGAAGGAGTTCGCTTGTTTGTTTTTGTTTAGACAGCCGGGGAAATTACGAGCACAAGAGCATTTTATCTTAGCCCTCTAGGTTGGCAACGCATCTGCGATCCCTCCGGGGTTGCAGGTGTCTATGGGCAGTGATGATCACTTACCATCAGGTGACCCACTCGTTTTCCTTTCTATTCATATAAAAAATAATATAAGGTATAGGTACGTGGTGGAGGTAAAACATAGGTATTTAGGTTCAGGGACATATGCTACATGGGTACATTGTTTGCTTGATTGGACAGTTTAATGAGATTTAGTTTACGGCAATCATTAGAAACAGACCCATTCTGCTGTGCCGAAATATGAATTTTACTGTAGCATATTTTTGGTAGGTACTTATGTCCCTGCGGATATTAAGATTATTAAGTGGCGATCATTTTTGGAAACTTCTAAACGATTTTCATAACGTTTTACAAGTATATTTAACTTAGCTTGGTCCAACATAATTATGGGCTACGTTTCAGTAAAATCAAATTTAGAGAATATTATAAGATAAAGCCAGTTTTAAAATTCTTCACTCTACTAAAAGTGAAGTTTCCTCGAAGGAAGTTGAAGGCTACTAGTCATCATCACTTCACTACATAGTATAAAACAAAGTCGCTTTGCGCTGTCTGTCCGTCCCTATGTATGCTTATATCTTTAAAACTACGCAACGGATTTAGATGCGGTTTTTTTAATAATAGAGTGATTCGACAGGAAGGTTTACATATATAATATGCAGACGAAGTCGCGGGCATAAATAAACTTTTTCATAAGTCAAGTACTGCGTTTGATATGAAAATAGAATCGGAAAAGGTTGAATTTTTTCATTAATTCAATCATCCATCATCTGATGTCAATTTGAAGATGGAGGTTGATACACTTTGTATTGGAATTGAAATTTATCTTTCCACTGGATTTCATTTCCATTTTCACGCAGACATCCTCTTCTAAAAGCTTACACCGAATTTTGTGAATTTCGTGGCGTTTGCCCTTCGCGTTTTGATAAAGATGCTCTCCAACTAGGAATATTTGACGATTGGAATATATGGGGAGCATCGCTATTTATTTAACCATAGGTTAACTATCACTACTAAGTATAATATAAAATATAAGTTTCAGCACCATTTTTTAAATTCTTTTTATTTTATATTTATGGCGTTATTTAACTTTTCCTACATGAATAATGTTGACTAAATTACATTGAGGTCACTGAGTAGCAAAGCAGTTTAGTTTATTTACTGTATTTTCATTAAATAAATAGCCTGTGATATGAAGATGAGGCTCGAATTAATTTCTTTCATGAAGCGGGAGACAACATTTTTCGGGTAAGGGTTTCGGGTAATCGAAAATATGTGGCCGGGGTATTAGATTCCTTACTCGCTTTAGTAAACATTAGGCTCGGCAATTTCGTTTATCATACTTGTCTGTTCAATTATACCATCTAATTTATCGCATTGGAGTCAGATGTTAGAAATCAAATAAGTGGCAAAAATCACCCAAAAATAGTAGAGTCGTAAAATCTGTGTTACACTCTGAATCAAACTTTCAAATAGTTGTCAAAAATTTCAGTTACAAATTGCACACAATATTTTACCAATATCGAGTGGCAAGTAATATCTAAGACACGATTTCTAAAATTGGGCGATGCAAGTTAGGTTTAGTCGATCTACGGAACTAAATAAAAAACATTGACTTATTGTCATGGCACATAGTTAATATAGTTTGTTTTTATGCACAATAGGCTCGTTTGAGTAAAATTACGTCTGATAAACGAAGATGTAGTGTAAGATGGAGCACGCTTGCTAAGTCAACAACCATTCACTCTAGATTTGCACGCAACGGCACGAAATTAACTTCGAAAATCGAATTTCGGAATATAAAGCCAGATTGTAACATTCAAGAAACACAGACATAGAAAGTTACCACATACCTCCCACATTATTTATTTATTTATAAGCGTTTTTTATTCCGAATTCGCCACAATTTCAGTAGGTACATGTCACCGCAAAAACATGTACCTCCCACATACCTACCTATGAATATCGACATATTATAGGTACATAAATATATAATATATGTTTAGCTCAATACCGACATAAGATTATTGTTACTTTATTAAAGCATTCCAATGGATTGTGGTATGAGGCAGGTTGTACAGTTTCACCGATCCGGTCGGTAAATTAGTTTGCGCTATCAATTTGAACTTAATTAATTTTGTCCACAGAATCAATTTTCAATTAATAATTGCACACTTCATGACTATGAATCATTAAACGGTCAGCTAATCAGTACTTAGTAGCTGCAAATTACGTACTGTAGTTGCTTTTCAAAATTGACGAGGGTCACGGATTCATAGGGGCATGAGTGTCATAGAAATATTGTGCAGTCAATATTACTTAAATATAAGGGTTGGAAAGAAACGAGGGACTTCCCGTAAATATGTAAGCTACTTTTGTTCTAGACGCCTTTTTCTCGAAGTTCAAATTGTGCCATCTCGCTCACACCAACCCGACACACACACACACACACACACACATAGAGAGAGAGAGAGAGAGAGAGAAACACATAAGTTAACACTTAATAATAGGTAATGTCATTTTGTATGTCAAATTTTTCATCAGTTACCATTTCATGTCTAAAGTGTTAGTGGTTTTCAAATAAGTACCTAATGCTTTAATTTCATAGATAAAGCAGCTATTTAACTTGATTATTCGACATACAAGAAAGGGGACTTACTCATAATAAATATCTCGTCATAAACGCAAATTTTGGCGTTTATTTCACGTTCGTAACTTGTCATTTTAAGCAAGAGCGAGTCTACTCGGTCTATTGTACCTATACAATGTAAGCCATTGCGATTGGACGAATTAAATAATACACTAAAAACGAAGTGCACTTACAGACGCACATTTGAAACTTTCATTCGATTTCTGTGAAATAATCGTAAAAAATCACCAAAAATGCGACGTTGCCAGCTCAGTAGGGATGCACCCTCTATTCTTAATATATATAATTAAATAGGCCATTTGCTTAACGTTTCTGAACGTAATAGTAATTATAGGGATGTTATGACATGGATGTAGTTAAAATCTTTCTTTCTACTTCTATTTTTCTTTGTAAGTCATAGAACAAGAATCCATACTTCCATTAACCCGTGCAAGTAGTTCAAAATCATCTCATAATCATTAAATTATTTAACTACTAGCGTCCCGCCCCGGCTTCGCACGGTATATTATGCATGTATTATACATATAAACCTTCCTCTTGATTCACTCAATCTATTTAAATAAAACCGCATCAAAATCCGTTGCGTAGTTTTAAAGATTTAAACATACAAAAGGGACATAAGGAAATAGGGACATAGGGACAGAAAAAGCGACTTTGTTTTATACTATGTAGTGATTTCACTCATTTTCCTGGATCAGGATCAGAATCCAACTCTATGCTCTTGGAATCGCTGCGCCCGTACTTCTCGCGAGAACAATCAAATTCGCAATCAAAGATTTAAAAAAATTATACCATTTATTTTCCCTTGGGCGTACATGTCACACAATCATTCCCGCGGATGTCACATTGTGCGTGCAGAATTGTGTGAAATATATTTTACGACAGCGGAATTAGAACGCGTCTTTGTCTTTGTCGCGAAAGTGACACGTTACGGCTTTACCAGAGAATACGGCGACTATATTAAGGCTGGTTCAAACAGATACAACTGTAAGAAAATTCATCGGCCTGAAATTCACAGCCTAGTTTTCGCGCTTTAAAATAGTCTGGCAATGTCTTATACTGGCACTCTACTTGCGTATTTATTCAAATATTTGCGTGAGTGAAGGGGATGCACTATATTGTTTCTAGCGTATGCGACGAAGATGCCAATAGCGCAACGCAAACACGCAACGCCAAGTGGAGTGCCAGTACCTATTAAAATTGGTTTGGATTTTTTCACATAATCACTGCCGCGATTGCCGCACTCTGATTGGTCTGCCCATTGCCAAGCTGTATGCTAGAGTTGAGCAAACAGATATTGTGATCGATATCGGCATGTGTCATTGTGTGGTGTAGAAATCGAAGTTCTTTTGTCTTTTATCTGTTATACTAACTAAACGGCTACATTTATTGAATAAAGGAACATCAAATACGAAAAACTAGTACCTACTAAACTAATACCTACGGTGTAAGTGATAATGTACTGTAGAATTGATTAGCCCGTATAAAACCACATTGGTTAATTGCCTTACGTTCCTGCAACGAGATTGCGACAGCAAAACATGTAAAAAACTTTGAGTGTATTAATTAGCACAGCTCACTCCGCCTTTTTGCCTCGGTAGAAGTTCTTAGATTCGTCCCTGTGCCGTATAAAAGGCTACGTACGGATAGAATCTCGATTTCGACGAAATAGAGTCTTGATTATAAATTTTGATAGTCATTGATCATCAGTCTTTGTATTGCATTGTAAATAACCATTATGAAGGTGGGTCATATTTTCTTAATATAAATATTATAAGGTAGCAGTTTTATCATTTAAGTACCTATCATGCTAATAAAAACGTGGCCTTTAGATCTTGATACTAGGCTCTGTCTACCCCTTAAGGGATAAAGACGTGATTTATGTATATATGCATGAAAGCAGTTTTATGACCTTGTGTTATGTAAGTATAATATAATAATATGAGATACGTTGGTTGACAAAGCAATTAAGATGTCATAGCAGTGGCGCTAAATAACATGACATGAGGGTAAATTCGCACGCCACAGTCGTAACGGTTTGAACACGGCTTTAAAAGCGTACGTACAAGTTTGCTATAATTTATTGCTAAATCTAATAACACGTGATGTTTGGATATTTCAAAGACATTGTTACCTAGGTATCCCCAATGTTATGAGTAACATGACACGATATAATCATCATTCTTGATAGATATTATTATTAAATTATTAGAGTACATACCTACGTCACAGTTAAATGTTTAACCAATAATGAGTAATATTTCTGTACCTACTTTGCAGTGCAAACGCGTTCGCTTGATGAAAGACCCAATAGTTACCTATTCATAATCGATGCTAAGGAATTGAAAATCCTTAGCACCGTATTGAAACATAAACTTCTGTTTTATGTGGGCACGTATTTGAATATCGAAATTTAAAATATCTAAGGTTAAAAAGTCGACGGTCAAAATATCGAAAATTAAAATATCGAACGATCTAAATATCTACTATCATAATATCGACGTCTGAAATACCTAAAATTCAAATACCGAACGGCTAAAATATCGAAAGTTCAAAATATCTACAATCGAATGCTCGATATATGTTAAAATCGAAACACAAAAGATCTACCATCAAAAACCCAACGTATAAAATATCGAAAATTGAAATAGCGAACGATCTTAACATCTACTGCTATTATATTGACGTCTCACATTCCTACAGCTCAAATGCCGAATGGTTAAAATAGTTTAGCACCGATAAACCAAAGCTTGAGATATCTATCTTCAAAATCTGCAAGAAAGCGCAGGCAATCGTAGGTTAGGTTAGGTTAGTATTGCGTCAAGGCGCGAAGCGCCTGAACTAGGCGGAATAGGAGCTCCGCGAAGCGGAGCTCCGTCGACTTTTCCTCGTAGCTATTCAATTCTCATACGACTAAATGTTTCGTATGACAAAGTAAAATGTGTGATTAACAAAAATAACTTTGAATAGCTACGAGAAAAGTCGACGGAGCTCCGCTTCGCGGAGCTCCTATTCCGCCTAGTTGAGGCGCTTCGCGCCTTGACGCAATACTAACCTAACCTAACCTATGTTGCCTGTGCATCAGATATATTCGATGGCGACTGCATCAGATATATTCGATAGTATAATTTCGATATTTTGAATTTCGACCTTATGATCGTTCGACACTCTGATTTTCGATATTTAAGCATTCGATAATTGTACCATTCGATAATATACACTTTCGAGATTATGAATTTCGACTTTATGATCGTTCGATATTCTGATTTTCGATAATTTAGCTATCGATATTCAGATTTTCGAAATTTAAGCATTCGATAATTGTACCATTCGAGTATATAAACTTTCGACATTTTGAATTTCGACCTTATGATCGTTCGACATTCTGTTTTTCGATATTTTGACCGTCGACTTTTTAACTTTCGATATTTTTATTTTCGATATTCAAATACGTGCCCTTTTATGTAGGTATCACAGATTGGTTTCAACGCTGTTTCTCGGTAGGGAACTATTATGATTGTGCTCAATCAGTATTCATAGAGGCATTAATTAATTGATTAATTCAATTTAATGTTTGTATTGTATTTATTTGTTAATTAGACGATGCGTGAGCGCTGTTACTAACCTTTTGAAAGACCTTATTCACCAGTTAATAAGACAGTAGTAACTTTGCGGTACCAGTTTTATGATTATTAATAACTAACGATGGTTGACGTAAATGTCGGAGTTATGTAGAAATGCTCGAATTTGTAAACTATAATGCGTCATCCTTGGTTCGTAGTGTGTGGCAGACATATGGCAGATTGTCAAGTTCAGCTTTGACGTACAATTTCAATTATTCCATTCAATGGATGATATCTATGGCAATGTTTTAATGAATTCATTACAGTAGGCAAACAAGCGAGTCATCTGATGGTAAGTGAGCACCACCAACCATGGACACCCGCAACACTACAGGATTGCGGATGCGTTGCCAGACTAGAGGGCTAAAATAGGGGTGCGTAACGATGGGTATAACAACATTTGCTATAATATTAGTCGCTATAACGCTCATTTGATATAATTATTAAATCATAGGTATAGCAACATTTAATATATTTAAATATAATATAATTATGATTTTCTATAACGATCATTTAATCTAAAAATATTTCATATAACAAACATTTACTAAAATGCATATTTTCTATAATAAACTTATGATATAAAGTTGATTTCATATAAAGTACAGTTAGAATAAAAAATTTTGATATAATGTATTAGAGATGTAATCCCAAATTTAATACCCCGCAAAACTTACTTAGGCAGAAGGGTAGGGGGGGGGGGGGGCGAAGCCCCCCACAAGGGGGGTTTCGGGGGGCGGAGCCCCCCGCATTGAAAAAACTGCTTACACCAACTCGTACAACCACTTGGGTAGGTTCGTTAGTTACCTTGTGATCTTCAGAGCAGAAATAGAAGCCCCGCGTTAGCGGGGCTTTGTCGACTCGCTCTTGAACCTCTTGCACGTGCATAAAATTAAGTCCTACCAGATTATGTAGGTTAAGTTAGGTATATTACGTGCTACTTTTAAAAAATATACCACATGATAGTTATAGGTATAATATGAGTTTTATATGAAATCACGATTATACCAAAAGATTATTATATGAAATCAATGTTATACCAAATGATCGTTATATGAAATAAATAGAGATATTTTGATATTATACCAAACGTTTATTATATGAAATGAGTGATTATATCATTTGAAATTATATCAAATGTTTTTATATTGAATGAAAATATATCAATTGTTGTTATACCGATCATTACACACCCCTAAAATAGAATACTTCATGTGCCAGAAATTTCACAGGTTGTCTTACTCTCCACGCCGGAACACAACGCAAGCACGGCTGCTTGGCGTTAGGATTATATAGTGAGTAAAACGGTGGTAGCGAACCGGAAGGACGAGACCCTATCATCAGAAATGGAGCTTTACATAGTGCAAAAGGAAATGAAAATAAAGAACATCATGAACACAAAATATTTACCTTGCTACTCCGCTACTTAAAACTACTACTTTTACTTACTACTTACTTACTTACTTATTATTTTTACTTTTACTTTTACTTTTTTAAGTAGCGGAGTAGCAAGGTAAATATTTTGTGTTCATTGAAATGGACCTCCGCAAAGTAACGCCTGATTCAATAAAATAAGAACATCATGATCAAGAAGCTGCCAGAGATAGCTACAGCTACAAAAGCAGAGCTAACCAATCGTCGAACTATTAAGCACAACTGCGGCGGCGCCATCCCAATTAAGCGTCATCATTTATATTGTACTAAAACAAATGACCTTGTTGCTCAGCCTCTCGTTTCCCACTAAGTAATTAATAATTTACTACCTACTAAGCAAAATCTAATTTAAACCCTTCTACGTTTTGTACCTTCGCTCGGGCATTTCTGTCTCGACTCCTTGTAATTTAACGGATGCAATGCACTAGCACCAAGTCAAATAATTTTGATTGAAATCGGATCAACTCAATAGCCAAGTCAACCAGCTATATACAACGTAGAGGCAATCTGACAGCTCAGCCTCTACCTACTTCTCGCGACCAGCGGCAGTGGCAAAAGGTAATCCCCAGAGGCAAAGACACAACAACCTGTGTGCTTATTGTCTAACTCGCTTGCAATCGCCATCGTGTTCATTTTGACAGTTCATGTATGGGCTGACAATTGGCATCGGAATCAGCTAGCTGTCACATTCATACAAGAACTGTCAAAATGAACGCGATGGCGATTGCGAGCGAGTTAGACAATAAGCCTACTGATCAATGAAACATGCCACGGTTGTGAAATAAATAAAACAACAGTTTCGACAATTTGAAATGAGTAACTTCTTTTTTTTTTCTTTAACGCTCTTAATGTTTTAAACCAACAAAATCGTATTGTAGTATCCAAATGAAAATTTGTGTGTGTGACTGTGTGTGTGTGTGTAAATCATATTACAATTCGATGATTTTGTACCATCGAGCTTGTTTTTAATTATTTTATTGCTCTTGGAGGTAAGTTAGTGAAACTCTTTAATGGTTACTAGTTAAAAAGTTAAACTCCTTGGGCTTGCACTCTCGGATCAGTTTAATAAACGACATTTAAATATACCTATTACGAGTATTTTTCTGTTCTATTTATGTTTTTTACAAAGGCATCATTTCCGTTTTTTAATAAATAAAGAAATATAGAAAAGTGCTCTTCAAATATAATGTTTACAAAATTTACATTATGCTAACTTAACGAAGTTCGATTACTGTTGTTCATTAAATTAATTAGGTAATTGTTTTATGAAGGAACTCAGTCTGCCTGAAATATTAACTAATTAATTGTACATTATCACTTTTTAATGGAATGTGTTAAGACATGAGCCAAGAGGGATGAGCTGTGTACAGTTTGGGGTTTTTCTCTTTTAGATGTGGGTATTTTTCAGACAATATTAGCGAAACCTTTCTCTGAGCCGGCTAAATTTTTAAACGGGTTTTTTTATAAATAATTTTAGTTCTGTTTTTTTTTTCGCTAAAGATTGTTATTTTGTAGTTTTTGTTGTTTTGTGTAATAGGCCTTTGGAGCTGGCATGTTCATTTAAATGATCTAAGCTTGTAAATAAAGATTAAAAAAAAAATTGTACGTTTTTAAATATTCTCATTTAAGTGAATTTCTGTAATTCTTTTGAATATAAAGTATCTTTAATCCAATTTACTAACTAGCTTCGGAGTAGGTACTCTACTCTTCAGAGCCACTTCTCAAAGAGAGTAGGAAATGACTATGATAATATATATGATATATATTTTGACCGATTCATCCGCGGACATGCATTTAGCCAATTCTAAATGTGACAAAATACATGTATATCCTCAATATCCTCAATATTACGGCCGTGTCGCAACTTTCAACGACCAACGACCGAGATCACAAGACATTAGACCAGTAGTTCCCAAAGTGGTCCAGGTGGACCCCGAGGGGTCCACGGAAGACTCGACGGGGGTCTACGTTGGGCGTGACCAAAAATGGGGGTCCACAATCGCAAGCGGGGGTGCATGAAAATTGAATAAAATTTGTGAGAATTGATTGGTTCTTGTGCTGTGAGTCGTTTTAGATTTCAAGAAAGTAACGTAGGATGGAGTCACTCGCAGCACAAAAATATAATATAATTGAAAATTTGTTTAGTCGACTTTATTTTCAAATAATTAACCCTATCAAGCAATCAATTCTAACCAATTTTTTCGAAAACTGTTAATTTATCGTTGAAACTCAGCAACAAAGCCAGTTTCCATAGATTATAGAGCTAATCTTAATTTCTTTTTCGAGATTTAGTTTAGAAATTAGTGGTAATGTAGCTGCAGGGGGTCCACCGGATCCAGCAAAATTTTGAAAGTGGTCTATGGAACAAAAGAGTTTGGGAACCTCTGCATTAGACCAAAATACCGTGCGCGCGTTTACCACTTTGATTTTGGACACAACTACAGTACACAAATATTGTAAACCCGGTTTCTGGTTTATTCTATATTGTAAAGGTCTAGTTTAGCCCTTTCGTACAGATATCTGCGTAGCGTAGTTAAAGATGCGTAAGACATCCATCCACCATTTAAAATCGCGTTTTCCATATTTGACACAAGACTCAACATCTCACTGAAAATTGCTGCCTCGCGAGGCGGTTTGCTCAATGTAGATCCGATCAATCTACAACGTCGCGTGTCTCTTTTAAAAGTTCAATCTAAAAGCTAATCTTACAACTTACCGTCATGACGCACAGGGGCGTCACATAAAGTAGACCGAAGTTCACGATGTCAAATATTTCCGAGTTGTACTTCATGCGATGCTGTATGCATAATATTTCCATGTGCCCATTGCCAAGTTGATTCGTTATCGTCTCAACCCATATAAACTTGGGTGCACTGTAGGCAGCACTTGTAATCCAGACGCCCATGATTACCATCTGTCAACAAACATTGCACCTTAATAGTGAAAAATTAGTTTGGATATTCCTTGACAAAAAGTGTTACCATTGATTTATATATTATATTATGTATTTTTTTATTCAAAACTATCACATCGTATAATATAAGTAACGAAAAAACACAAGAACTCTCTGATTCTAATATAAGTACTGAAACTAATATCACATTTCATACAAAATGGAGTGAAGTCGATCAAATTCTCATTTATTTTCATTTCATTTCATTTCTAAAGGCATCCTTTCATCTGCGACGCTAATGTCAATAAGTAAGCATTGATCAATACCTAAATATGAAGATGATTTAGGTACAGTTTGAAGCTTGCTCACGTGGTAAATTCACATTATTATAGGCCTCAGTGAGGGCTATCATTTATAAAATCCAGCTAGGCTATACCAACCGGCTCTTGGAATAAGTAATTGGCCCTCTTCCGCAGAATCTCTGGATTTTCCGGCACGAATAAATCTTATCGACCTCAGTGTGTCAAATTCCACGAAGATCGATTAAAGCGGTGAAGCATAAAAATGGAATACACAAACAAGCGAGCCCCACATTACATTATAATAAAATTAGGTACCCACGTTGTTACAAATTTGGTCACGACCTGAACGCCATAATAATTTATGATAATAACTTTTTAGTGTTTATTAAATGTACGGATGTAATATAAACTTGGTTATGGTTTACAAGAACGTAATTTCGTATTTCTGAGTAAAGGTTAGTTTATATAGTTCCAGCATAGCTCGCCAACCATCTGTTACTGGTGTAAATTGATGTCCCGTCCTCATCCGTTGCTCAGTTAAGAGGTTGAGATGTGAGGGAAGGATAAAAAAGGAAATACAGTTCCACATTTATACATTTATTATTATAATATATGTATAATAGTCAGGGTCAAGTGGCCTTTAGATCTATTTGATAATAATAATGGTAAGGTTAGGTACTTCTATTTTTAGTACACAGTTTTATCTATAAATCTAGATTACTTAGTACCTACGTAAATAAAGCAAAGGATTTAATTGGGCTCTTCTTAGATGTTTAGTCTTTTTGCTAAATTAAGGCTAAGGTGAATGAAAACTATAAAATATTTTCCGAACCACGCGTAAGCAATATAGACTAAATAGCATCTTATTATGTTATAACAAACAAAAAAAAAAACAGTCAAAAGTTTACTTACCCTTAGTCTAGTTGATGTCAGAATCTGCTTGCAGGTAATAGGATGTATAATTGCAAAATACCTCTCCGTGCATATGACCACCAAGATGAATATTGATGCCGTGTAACTTAGTGAATGCACGAATTGGTACATTTTGCACAAAAAATCTCCGAATACCCAACTGAAAACGAAAAAGGCATATTTATAGTTTAATTCGCAACGATCGTAGAGCGGCGTATGCAACTATACTCGGGAGCAAAGAAACCGGGTCGCTTTTGTCATCGGCTAGCGGAGAACAGTAAAGAAAACAAGGCGTGGGTGTAAAAATATAATACAAAATAAATATGTACAAAGTCGGTTCAGTCAGCACTGCTCGTGAAAGGATAACAAGCACTGGCCTGAGACTTCGGGTAGGCAGGAAAGCAAGCAGGGCAGGGTGTCGGGATGGCCTCGGACTGCTCCGAGGCGTCAGAGCGGAGAGTTGGTGGAGCGGAAGTGTGGTGTAGGTAGTAGACGGGGAAGAGAGGACTGCAATAGTGGCAGCCCTTTTTAAGATTATAAACAAGTAGAAGACAGCAGAAATCTTTAGTTTTACAAAATAGCGTTAGTAAAAATCCGAAATGCTTATGCCTTGCCAAATAATCGAGCGAGTCGCAGGAAAAAAAGAAAGCCGATCGTAAATTTAGAATTTAGAATTTAGTTTTTATTTGTAAGCGGCCAGTTCACTTTTGGCGCGTCGCAGAGGTTTGCCATGTTACACTTTTCATACAACTTTCTATGGGAAATGACCCGGTTTTTTTGCTCCCGAGTATATTTGAAAGCGGACGGGAATAATTGCAAATCACCATGAATACGATGGATTCCGGGTATTTGCTTTAGGGTTTTTGTCGAACGCTGTATTAAATTAAAAATTAATTAATTCAACCAGCTAAATTGAAAATTACTAAGAACTTAACGTTAATTTAAAGAAAAGCAATAAACGTAGTGCCTGTTCAGTATCAATTATACAATGCCAATATACAAAACGAGGCTAAGAAATTGTTAGAGAAATAATTTGATTCGTCTTTCTACCAAACGCTTGCTTCTCTAAATAATAAATAAAGTGTAATTTTTGTATCTGAATAAATACAAAATATCAGAACTCGCGAATATTTTCAATTGCGTTAGTGCTTGGCTAAATATTTTTGAAAAAGCCAGCAAAATAACGCCAGATTCAATAAATTATTTTTGAACAACTAGAAAGCTCTATTGATTGCAAACTGCAATGTATCTAATTGGAACTCATTTAATAAGCGATCGTTTATGAATTAACTAGTTTAATTGAAATGGAAACAATTAACATTCTTGATTTTTTTCAGAATATTCCATTTGGATGATTTCCCCCTCATGGCAATAGTACCTATAAAATGTAATTTTTATTATGATTTCTCTTAAACGTAAACATTATAGCAAAAAATAGAAAACCGTGTGATCTAAATATAAAATGTTTTCTCGAGCAGCACTTATTCGCGCCTATAATTCAAGTAAATCGGGTGGTTTACTCGTACATAGCTTTACCTGTGGCAGAAAATAGAAATTCCTAATGAGAAAATATGTGAAGAATTCACGAGAAGCCGGATCAATTTGTTTATCGGCCGTAAGCAAATACCCATCAGTTAGCTCAGTGGTTTAGCCCGATGAACAAATTTCGATGGTTAATAACTTTGATCATCGAGTCAGATTAGAAAGTCAGAGTTGACTTTCAAAATACTTACGATTCTTAGACTAAGCTACGATTTTCGTCAAAACAATATCACGTGTGTACGTACATAATAATGTACAGTCGCAACTCATGAAGTATTAAAAGGCCATTAGGGAATTGCTATTGTTCTTCTTTGTGATTCAATGTACAATGCATTTACATAAAATATTGATGTATGTCTAGAGATCCATAACGCATCAGTGTTTGTTCCGCAGATTTACGTCTTTGACATGAATATTATAAATTTATGAAATACGAAGGCAACACTTGGGTGTATCGTCACAACAAACGAGTGACTGTATTGAAACGAAATTCAAATAATATTTTTTGCATGGAAGCTTTTTGCTGACTGTATTATTTGTTAACCGTACATGCATAGTTATATATCCTACATTATGTAAGTATATCAAATGTCAAGTCAATCTGACCACTATAAGTGGTCAAATTAGACTTAGAAAACAAACATTAAAAAGTAATGTTTAAATATATACCTACCTAATAAAAGCTTGTAACGTGTAGCTTTATGAAATAGGGTCCTGGTATGACGTCCAATTTAACGCATTTAAAATGACATATACGCACAATGCCAACACGAGCGAAAGGCTATGAAGGTAACGAGAATTGCAAAGATTTCTAAGGTAAAACAAATATATGTTAACGGTTTAGGGGTGACCCAAGAGTCACCCCCGCAGCACCCTAACCTAAATAGTCTTAAAGCATATTGGATAATTTATTAATGCATGTAATTTCTGTGTATAGAAATTTAAGCAGAAATGATCATTCTGCGTTGTATACCACATTGTTTCAACCGATTTTAAACAAAAGAAAACAACAATGAATAATGATAATTATTGTTTTCGTAAAAAGGGAATAATACGATTCCATCGTATAGGAACTTATCTGGGTACAATCGGATACACACAATGCATTGAGAGGAAGCAACCGAGAGAGATTTACTGTGTTCCATCCGGATGCAGCGTACGTCCGATTATATCAAATATGATCGAGCTCTTCGGTTGACCTGTCAGCTAATTTTAAGCGATATTTGCACGAGACCTTCATTGTTTGTTTGCACTCACCTGGGTATAAGATACATTGTCAGATTTTGGAAGACGCAAAACACTCCAACACATAAATCTGCCACGGCCAGATTTGCCAGAAAAAAGTTTGTTATCGACCGCAGCCGCCTCGACAACGTCACCACTAGGATCACCAACAGGTTTCCTGGAAAAACAAAATAATTAACGAAACTACATTTTGATATATCAGTAATCCTGTGTAAGCACAGATTCCATGAAAGCTTTGCCATTTAATAGAGGGTGTTGGAGCATGTCGTGTAATTAATTCCTTGCGCAATCTAATCAGGATAATCCTATGATTTAGGTAGTTGGTATTTAACGATATGTAGTAGCTGAAACGCCAGTGATATCACCCATCTAAATTGGGTTTTCCGAATGAGAACAGATCGAAATTGCATCTGGAGCCAAGTTAAATATCTATTTGTGTGGTCGGGACAATGCTCTAATCGCCAGTAAGTCTCAGCTGCAGACGTGTAGGTCTTTTAATGAGTTGGCTGGAATAAGGCTAACGACACTGCATTTGCAAGGGTTATAGCACAATTCCAACCGCAATTTTAGTTACAATTTACATTGTAAAGTTAAAATTAAGAGAGCTATTCTATGTTGATACAGTTTTTCTATAAAATTAATTTAAACTTGTGTAAGATTGAACGACTTTAATTTTTGACAAGAAACAAAGTGAAGAATAATTGTACCTATATTATTCCAAAATTTCCGTCAAAGACAACCAGTGCAATCTCACTCAAGTAAATGAAGTATTTTACAATTATGAGTATTGTATAAATTTAACAAATACATTTGTTATTACCAATTGACATTTAAACGAAGCATGAAAGATAGACTACTCTTTTAAATTTTGCAATTCGAATTATGTCTGTAAAGAAAATTTAAATGCAAAGTTCACTTTAAAACAACAAATTTAAAACGGTTATTAATAAAATGAATAACAAATATAACATCAACACACAGCAAGATAAAATTAAGTCGGACAATAAATTGACACTGCAACAAAGACATTGGTTTATAATGGATTGAATAATGGTGAATAATGTAAGTTAGGTTTGAGAATAAAATAGTGAGTGGGAGTTGATAACGTCAGAGGTTTTATTAAAATAGCTTGACCGCTGTTGAAATGTTATCGGTGTTATTATTACCTGTAGTACAAATTATCTTTGAAATATATGACATTGATCGGTATTACTTTGTTGTATATGACGTGTTAATAAATTGAGTGCCGATTCCTAATTTAACGTTTATTGAAAGACTGTAATTCGGTTACGACGGCCGATCCTATAATCTAATCGTCGTATTTAACCAAAGCCTCTCAACTAATTGGAAATTTGTTTGAACAAAGATCCGGGTTGCAATTTACGGGTAGTATTATTAATTATGTATACGAAATACCCTTAGTTCCTACATGCTATACATGAAGTTAGCATTAACGAGTATGTTTATTTATTTTAAAATGCGAATAGGTAGATGTTTTATATCCCTAATTAATATTAAACATGCGAAAGTGACTCACGTCTAAACTACCGAACCGATTTTAATGAAGTTTGGCACTGAGATAGCTTGAGTCCCGGGGTAGGACATATGGTAGTTTTTATCCCGGGAAATCGTACAGTTTCCGCGGGAGAACGATAAGCGAATTCTGCGCAGACGGAGTCGCGGTCAACCGCTAGTTGTTATATATTTTATGCTTTCTTTTCAAAGACTTCTTCGCAAGAAGGACCGCTTTTTAGCGATATTTTCGAAACTGTCAAAGACAAGATTATTATCAACGGGATATATACCGCGGTTACCATTAACGAGCTCATGTCGCGTGCAATTGCGTCGAAATATCGGAATCTCATTAAAGATAATCAGTGGTAATCACGGTCTGTCTGTCTGTCTAAAAATATGTATTATTATCATTTTGCTCAAAGAACCCGAAACGCAAAATTTATCGTCGGTCAATATTTTCTATAAAAACTTCAGAATAACCTAATAATTTAATTTCTCTCCAACTTATTAATCCGGGATTTCTGGGTACTTAATCTTAAGTAGTCGCGCAAAAAGGTATTAGAAAAATTTAGAGAATTTTGGAAGGAAGACAAACAGTTTGCTCTCAGTAATAACGATGACGCGCTAAAATTTGCTTTGCACTTTCTAACGGAAATTTAACATTTAAAGCCAATATTTTGCAAGCTTTCAAGAATATTTTATTAGATATACCTAAATAAAGCTTTTTCTAGTAACAGGATATTGAAATCCTTACATTTGGAAAGATATTAATAGTAGTACATACTTACTGCCTTCAAAGCGTAGACGGCTGTTTCAAACTTGGGTTTACCTATACTTATATTTATTTACTTTACTGATTTATTCCCTTATTAAACTTGATATGGATTACTTATTATCTACTTAGGTGCTGACATTTCAGTAATAAAATATTACCTCTTAATATAATACATACACATCACGTCTTTATCCCTTACGGGGTAGATAGAGCCTAAGGTAACAAGATCTACAGGCCACGTACGTAAATATAAAAACTGGCTTAGTTTTCTTAAGAAAGAAAAGGATCGAACTTGCCACTGGCCATATTTATGTAGGTTGGAACGTTGTATTATTAAATTTTGTAAGCAGATATTCAGAACAGATATATTTATATGGTTGGATAAAGATCAATTTAATAAAAGCGATAAAAGCAATCGACTACCAAATAGTACCGCAATTATTCTATTATATACATAGTGTCTTATTTTTTATCCATTATAATGTATACTAACATAGATATCTTTGTTTGTATGTAGGGGGGTATCCTCAGGAACCTACTGAATTGATATAAAAAATGTATTACCTACTTATAGAAAGCTACAATTCCCTTAATTATTTAGACCATTTTTTATTCCAGGAAAGTGCTCAGTTCTTGTGGGCACAACTAGTTTAAATAAATACTCATTATTTAAGAATGTCAACGAAATTTCCCTGAAGCGTGCTCTAGAATTTATTCCTAATTGTATTATTTATTAAAAATTAAATCAGCGTTTTAGTTAATACAACAACGTTTGCGCCGTTGCCTTTGGCCTAAGTAATGGACCGCAGACCATCCCTCGGCTTACACCCTTCCTTTGTTTATTTTAATAAGGTGCACACGCTTACAAAATTTTAATTTGTTACTTTCGGTACTTTAGCCGCTTGAAAATGGGTACAAGCCCGACCATGAAGCTTCACGTTACAAATTAAAGTCGTAAAGATAAAACTTATCATTCTACTTACCATGTATGTTGGATTCGCTGTTACCCGCGACTTCGTCTGTACAAAATTCATTTACCCCGCAAACTTTGCTATTTTCTAGGTTAATAAATGTCCTACATGTTAAATCAGTCGTACTTATATCTTCATACAAAATCTTAATCAAACCCATCCATATTAGCGTGAAAGAGTTACGAACATACCCGCAGATATACATATAGGTACATACTCAAATTTTCGCATTTATAATGTTAGCACGTTATGTAGAGCACTCATGGTTTATTTTCTTTACGGAAAAATAAAAGTTGTTGATATCATCATCACTACATAGTATAAAACAAAGTCGCTTTCTCTGTCCCTATGTATGCTTAAATCTTTAAAACTACGTAACGGATTTTGATGCGGTTTTTTTTAATAGATAGAGTGATCAAGAGGAAGGTTTATATGTATAACTAGCTGTTGCCTGCGACTTCATCTGCAAAGAATTCGTTTATAGCGATTGCGGATCCCGCGGGAACTACACAATTTTCCGGGATAAAAAGTAGCCTATGTGTTATTCCAGACTTTTCTCTATCTATGTGCCGAATTTCATCCAGATCCGTTGGGCCGTTCTGGCGTGATTGAGTAACAAACAAACATCCATCCATCCATCCATCCATCCATTCATCCATGCATCCATACTTTCGCATTTATAATATTAGTTGGATACATGCATAATATACCGTGCGAAGCCGGGGCGGGTCGCTAATTTTTATATAAATTTCTCTTCCGAACTGTTTTATTGGCGTTCAGTTTTAAATTATACTTAATAAGTATAATTTTGGTCATTTCTATCAAGATGGATCTATTTTTGGAAGGATATTACATGGGTTAATATTCGGCCCTGTCTACCCCGTAAGGGATAAAGACGTGATTTATGTATGTATGTAATATTCAGGACAACACCAGTCATATGGCGCTTTTATTACGTCCTCTTTACGACCATATAGTGTATGTAGCTGTAGCCTGAAAATTATCGCAATATACGAGTAAACTACAGTAATATTTTAGCTTATTACTTTCATCACCTAAACCTGTGCCGTATAAAAAATGGCTCACCAGAGTAACAGAATGAACATGACTGACCACTTAACTCATTAATTCTAAAACCTTCACTACGAACTCAGCAATATTTTTATGTTGTGTAATCTTAAAACAGCTCAAACGACTCTCGATGAAATTTGCTACATAGGGGATTCGAAAATTGATCCATTTAGCGGGCCTCGTCTCTGGGAAAAGTGAGAACCGCCTCCTTTTTTAAGTTGGTTAAAAAACAAATACTAATGTTCTATTTCAGAATCAACTAGAAGTACTTACTTAATTTGTTGTCGTACATATTATTTACTAGCTGTTGCCCGCGACTTCGTCTGCAAAGAATTCGTTTATCGCTATCCCGCGGGAACTACGCAATTTTCCGGGATAAAAAGTAGCTTATGTGTTTTTCCAAATCATAAACTATGTCTGTTCCAAATTTTATCCAGATCCGTTAAGCCGTACTGGCGTGAAAGAGTAACAAACATCCATACATCCATACATCCATACTTACAAACTTTCGCCTTTATAATAGTAGTAGGATAACCCTGTGAAGTTCCATCATGAATCGATACGCATTTTCTTATCTCTCAATCGTCCATAAATATTATGAATTATAACTTTATGACCCATGTAAGAACGAACTCGTTATGGACAACCTGTCAAATTTAATTTATTGGTTTTTTAACGATTACAGAACCAGGAAATAAGAACGTGAAATTGTATTTTCGTTTAAGTTTTTCTAGAGACGGCGCGGTGTCATTCCTTTAATTGGAAAAGTAAAATACCGTATCGAATTGCCGCTTTTGAGGAATTCGGAACATTTATCTATGTCTCAAATTGAACTATGGCTTTTTGTTAGCTTTACTTTCAAACCTATATATCTAGCTTTTCACTGTGCTTGTTTAGGGTTTTGTCGCCAAAATGACTTAAAATGAACCCTTATAGTCTCGACCTGTCCGTCTGTCTGTCAGACCATATGTCGTAGACATCTTACTTGGAAACTACATACATATAAGGACTATTATGTGAATAAAATTTCGAAAGTTGAGTTATTTGATCTTTAGTTAATTAACTCATATCATCTTCAGCCTATATACGTCCCCTACTGGGCAAAGCCTCCTCCTAGTTAATCTAACTAATATTATAAATGCGAAAGTATGGATGGATGGATGGATGGATGTTTGTTTGTTACTCAATCACGCCAGAACGGCCCAACGGATCTGGATGAAATTCGGCACATAGATAGAGAAAAGGAAAATTGCGTAGTTCCCGCGGGATAGCGATAAACGAATTCTTTGCAGACGAAGTCGCTGGCAACAGCTAGTATAAGATAAATAAATTTCCGATGTGCAACCTCAGGAGAAAATGTATGTTTTTATTCATACGATAATATTATTATGTAAAAAATCTTATATAAGTTATGAATATACAAATCAAAACTACTCCAAATTGTTCTTATGTAAACGATAAGCATTTCAGCTAAAATGATTATTAGAGAAAGTAAAATTAACAAATTACTTTCAATCACATACTAAACGGTTTTAAAATATATCTGATGAATATTTCATCTGACAGGTGATGACTATGACAACTTACCGCCAAGAACCACAGTGAGGCGATCTCTTGTTCGTCTAAATAATGGACTTCATTCTTCGTTTTTAGAAGTTGTATTTAAATAATTATTCGAGTACAGGAAGGCAATGGTGAATTCATTTTTAAAAATTAAATTCCTAAACATCAAAAAAGTCAGCCCTTAAGGAATAACAAGTTTTCAAAAGGCGCGACTAAAAAGGATCCACAGAGGGAAGAATTTAACGTGATGATTAACGGTCGTTTTACGTGTCAGTTCGTAAATCATGAACTTAAAAGCCTCGTAACTTTCGTGTTATTTATAGTAGGTGTGAAAATTCTAATACCTGTCGATAGTCCTCTAATTTATGGTTTTGTGTCAACAACTGGCATTCGCCCTACAGGCTATTTTATGTATTACGGAGAATTGAGTAGCCCTTCAAGATAGTGTTTAGTAAAATTGTTTCTGTGAGAAACGGACAACGAAATCTTATTACGATATCTAACTGTTATAAATACTTGGCAAGCCATTTCCCTCTGACTTCCGACGAGACATTCCACTGTTTGATTGCATGAAAACTAATGCCTAGCCACTGCAAAATTGCTTCTTTATTTTATTGAAATACATATTAAACAATACAGAATGATTGTGAATTTCGCAACTAGGAAATTAAACCCAACAGTTACTGAAAATATTAATCAACTTCCTGCTCAGTTTTTAGCAAAAAGTTACGACTTAGAAAAATGTTTGCGAATTTAATTAAAGAGTAAATAATACAATAATAATAATATTATTACTACGAACTAGTCCAAAACATGTCAACCATCACTCAACTTTTATACGTGTCCGTTTGTGTAGTCCGTGCGTGAGTTATGACTGAGTTTCATGTTGAAAATACTTACCTACTTTCTATACGATAGGTATTGAATGGAATTAATAAAAAAATATATAATCGGCAGCAAAGAAACAGGGTCAGTTTTCGTACTTTCTACGGGAAGTGACCCGGTGTCTTTGCTCCCTTTGATATATATCGTAAACTATTTGACATATTCAAACCTACTATTGTCCATTAAATATACCCAAAGCATCCAAATTTTTTTTTTTAATTATTTTATACTGTAGGCTAAGCTGTGGCTGTTTAATAATTGTATCCAAGCAATAAAAAGAATTGACTCTGCCAAAACCACACAAGCAATACGTAAGAATTGTAATGAGAACCATGCAATAGTTATTAAAGTAAGAAAAGGTGTCAAACTTACCGAAAAAACAACAGCAAAACACGATCGTATATAGAGCAATAAATATAGCCCTGATGTCTGTTCTATCGAAAATGTATTCGTCATCGTTCAATGGGTTACTACTATTTACACCAGAGTTATTGTAAAAGTCTTCTTGATTGTCTAATCTGCCGGTTTCCGTTTTATTCCCATTCGCGAGAACTGAAGTTTGTATGTTGCTGACGACGAGAAGGCTCGTACCCAACATGTTGCTTGCTCTGACTCTCAACCCATTAGTGTGTAGTGGTTTTATTTTCTAAGTCTGTTTTCATCTTCATCGCCCATTTCCTGTAACAAACAAAACAAAATTTTGAATAAAACTTATAATAGAATAGCAAAAACATGTGGTCAGTGCCTGGTCCGACCATGTTTCTATCTTCCCTTTACGAGACTTTCAATTTTTTCGCCAAACTTCGTTTTCACTTCCCTTTAGATATATAAAAACAACAAAAGACTTGTTTGTAACTACAAGCCTTGTTATTTTTTGTCCTGTTAGCTACAGGACCATAAATACCTTTCATTTTTTCTTGTATTATTAAATATTTAACATAATCTCGTGAAAGAGCATACCGGGTTTAAATAACAAACACCTACTGATAAAAATACAGATATAAATACCATCCGCACGGTTATTTTTTACGCGGACAGGTTCTAATCTGTTTAGGGGTGTCGGTGTTGTTTATAATATACTAGCTTTTACCTTCGACTTCGTCCGCGTAGATTTAATTAATCTTCAATTAACTAAGCAATTTTCGAGTATAAATGTATCCAAACAAACAAATAACAGGTTTTTTATAAAAGTTCTAGTGATAGAGCCACTTTAAAGGAAATTTACCGATCTCTTATTTTCTACCCCGTGAGTTTTTTTTTCTCAAAGCTTTACTAACTACTACTACTTTACTAACGTACCCTACCTACAAACTGCCAAATGGAAAATAAATATATTTTCATCATTAATTTTATTTGTCCAAAATAGCAAATCAATAACAAAAGTTATAACAACTGACACAAGTTTTTCCGTATAAAAGCAATGTTACATCCCGGTATAAACAGGCTAACTACCGAAAGCTTACTGAATATCTTTTGATGTAAGTACACAACCGAGGCACACACCGGAAAATATAAGAAATACCCAAACTTTCGTGAAGTTTAGTTTGCGATTAACAAGGGTATAAATCAGAATCACGAAGCTAAGATTGATGGCTGATGAGAGAACATGAACCACGGTTATTCGGGCAGGCATCGAAGATATTAAATTATGATTTTACGAGTATTTTCAAGCACGGAAGTGTAGCGCAGATCCGGAAATCTGTCACGGCTCGTTCCAATTGCTTTCATTAGGGCACGGCCCAATTGGAAGACGGAACGATGTTTAATACCCTTAATGTTATTATCAGCATAAGACCCGATACTTAGTATTCCAGGCGGACGTGGCCGAATTCAATTCCGTGACAACTTTTATTATGTCAACACTGATCTTATCATTGCAATTTGACAGTGGAGCGTGACAAGCGTCCCTAAAAACCTTTCCTGATTCTGATTTTTTCGTCTCACAAGAAGTTGGCTATGAAGACGACAAAAGGATGAACCAGGAATGTACACTAATTTTAAAAGTAAAATTACTGGTTACTAATCACGTATCGTCGTGGTTCGGTATGTAACAACTGCCTCCGTCTGGTTAGAATAACAATCTGGAACCTAAATCTAACCTCATGGCTCATAAAGCAGCAAAAAAATTTTTGGCAGACTTGAATTGCTGGAACAATAAATTTGGTGAGCTAACATACATATCAGCTAACGGGTAAACTTATCGATATAATGGATCACCTGTCACAGATTTGAAGATAAAACACATTTGCTTAGTAGGCGCCTCGTCATGTATCTTATCGTATCCTTTATCAAAATCCAATAAATGTTTCGGCTGGCTGCTAAGGATAGCGGGTTCCCCGAGGGAACCTTTGGACCTTCTGTAATAAGAAAATCGCAATAGGCGGATATTTAAGTGATCTCGATCAGGGTAGTTTGCAGCAGTAGCGTATTGTACCTTTTCAGGAGATTGAATAATAAATATGGGATCGGGCGGTTTAACCCGTCGTCGACCCTTATTTTGAAGAATCGCATTTTTGTCATGCTTGTCAAATTTTTAATTATCGAGCCTGTTGCACGTAATAAAGTTTTGTATTATCTGTGTAAAATTAAGATTCATTCAACCTCGCCATCGTGATGCGTATCATGTATTTTCATAGCATTTTCACCGGTAAATTTTCGTAAGTTTAGCCTAAAGCAACATACACTTTGTTTGATTAAAATCGACGGTCGCGAGGAAAAAGTATTTTAATTTAAACTTTAAATACAATTTAAAATTCATCGCTTTCTGAAAATTAAAGTCCACACGAATGAAGTCACAGTCGCCAGCTGGTTATTATTATAATATGGTAGACGATTACGTTTGCGATGAATTAACTATTATTAAACTATGTATTCGAAATCAATTCACAACATAAGGATTGACGACACAATTGGAAGGATTAAGGCCGCGGTTAGACCCCACTTTATTTGCAGGATTAAAGACGGTGTTGCTGTCGCTAATCTTAACACATTCGTCGCTTACTGTCCCGTGTCCTTTGTTAAGTATTGTTCGCATTAATGATTTAAATTAAATAATACGTAAGCGTAAGCCATCATAAATTTCGGAATTACCTCTATTATTATCTACACCAAGTAAGAACAAGAGTTTTATGGTTAACGTGAGTGAAATCTGCCTTCTCCGAACTATGTTTGTTGCCATATATATTTTGTTTTTGTAAAAGTTAAAAATTGGTGATTAGTTTAGTCAGATGCAAGTTTAATGCAAATGAAAGCTTAATCTGTTAAGAACTTAACGCCTAGTTTTCTGTGACTTTCCTAGTATCCCACGCGGTTTTCAACTTTAACGACATTTGAATGACGTTCTTATTTATAAAAAACAATTTAATCTGACAGCTGCATTGTATACACGACTTTAATAAGTTGTCACTAAAGTTGAAAACCGGATAAAGTTTAACGAAATGTCATGTGAAATCATTTTGCACTACATCTGTAGGCTAAGAAGAAAGGTGAAGGTGAGATAAAGGTGAGATGAGGAGGCTTCATAGATATGCTAGCAAATACGGACGCGGCATATAAAACCGCAAGCCGCGCTCTAAGTGATAGGTATCGATGTCTGAAACTACCAAAAGCTTATACTATTTATCGTTATAACATGCCTCCTGTTTCAATGAAACGAAGACGAATAGAAACCGACCGAGGTCTGGCACTGGTTGATATACAGGAATGTATCACTGAGTAAAATAATCCCCAGTCTACTTCCCCGTCCTAATCCATTACTACCACAAACCACCTAAGTGATGACCACTGAACCCTGATTCAGCTTCGCATCTTTATTCAACTTATTCCAGAAACTTTCCTTGATAATTATTCATTAGGGATATGGAAATGAATGTAATTACGTTGACTTAGTATATCTCGTTAAATTTTCGCCTCAACCGCCAATAAATAACGGATCCTTTTATAGGTTTTTTACGGGTTTCTTGTCAGTTAACTTTGAGTTGCATGATTATGATTATTGAATATTAGCGCTATCTGAAACAGCGCTTAGGAACGCGAAGCATTCATTTTGCATCAAAATCTTTTTAAGTATACGGAAATTAAAAGCTTAAAACCGGTCCAAGTTATAATCTTCTTGTTAAAGTTCTAATTTGTGACGCAGTCGAGCTGCCGGGGCAAGTTTAACCATCTTTATTAGCGCGATTTACATTTTTAAACCAAGAAAAGTTATTACGCCACGAATCAGAATATTAGTAGGTATGTCTATCGGCCGATACATGGAGATAAAATATTTTTTCATCATCATCATCATCATATTTTTTTACGTTTCAGTAATTTCCAGACTTCTTCATTTACTTGTGTTGTAAGTTATTAACTTTCGTAAGTTTAAACTACCTACCACGGTTTTGTATAAAATGATACCTTACAGACTTAGGTAAGCGTATGAAGGTTCATATACTTACCTAAGTCTGTAAGGTAATCACATGAACTTCCTTACTTATTTCATAAAATTTCAACTTTATACTGTTGATACCTACCTCGCTTTTCAGAGAAAAGGGGTCTTGACAGACGGACAACGAATTGATACTATAAGGCTTCCTTTTTTTGAAGAAAAGAAAGAAGAGAAAGAAAGATTGCAAAAAAGTTTCGTAAGTAAATAAATAAATTGATGAGCGAGTCTGATTAAGGAAAATAAAACAATTTTCTTTTTGACCCATTTTACACACAGCTTAATTTCTTTTATTTTATTTCCGACATCAATTACGCAATTTTTTTGTGACTTCAAACGAGAGTATATAGTTTTATTTATGTTTACCTCCGCTAATTACCCTCACGGAATAGCCCAAACATCTCAATGAAATCGTGTTTGCGAAACTACTTTGCGATTAGTACCTACGTGCAAGTGGCACAAATAAATGCCTACCTATGTACTTAGAGAAACTATATCGGTAAGATAGGAAAAAACATCGGGCGTTTTCACGACTAAATGAGGTTTCCAAATCAGGGTTATAGTAGTATTAATAAGAGATTTTTTATTAAATAAAGTAAAATGAACACAAAATATTTACCTTGCTACTCCGCTACTTACGTGCAAGATAACCAAGCTTGTGCGAAATATATACGTTTTGCATGCAAGCCCTCCCACCACTACTGCCACACAAAACGCACACAAATCCCACAAACTTAATTAATCCTATCACCACACAAACACTGACGCACGTTTCGATCCCTCTACGGGATCGGTGGGATTGCATCGGTTGTGCTCTGACTTTGAGAATGATCCCGTAGAGGGATCGAAACGCGCGTCAGTGTTTGTGTGGTGATAGGATAAATTAAGTTTGTGGGATTTGTGTGCGTTTTGTGTGGCAGTAGTGGTGGGAGGGCTTGCATGCAAAACGTATATATTTCGCACAAGCTTGGTTATCTTGCACGTAAGTAGCGGAGTAGCAAGGTAAATATTTTGTGTTCATTGAAATGGATCTCCGCAAAGTAACACCTGATTCAATAAAATATTTATAAATAAAGTAGGTACAGCTTGAAAAATTATGAAATAAAATTTAGATAGTTTATACCAGGTACCGGAACACACAGTGCATAAATTATTAAAATTTAATTAAATCATCACAAATTAAATTTAAGGTCTTATTTATTATTTTAACACAAGGTTTTACGATCGTCTGTAGGTATTTTGTTTTTGTTTCACATATCAATTAGGTACAAATTAAATGCTAAGTAAAACAGTTGTATTTAATTACAAATATTTTGTGAAATCCATCCAAACAAAACCAATCTCAGCAAGCATTACAAATACGCTACCCGTAACAAGCCGTTACGGAATGAAAAAAAATGTCAAAGTAAAAAAAATAGCGACCAATGAACAGAACCTGGCCAGCTCGAAATCCTATAGGTAACTTTCATTTGTTATATATTTTTTTTTGCTTGTAAACTGCAAACGTATTTTCCTTACTTTATCGTACGTACAATAAAATGTGTTGTGAAATAGAAATAGAAATGTTGGAAGTTATTTTTCTAAATACAACAAATGTACGAGAATAACTGATCACTGTCGATATGAATGTATGTATGTATACGTACGTATCAAATACAAAAACTTTATTATTATAAGCAAAATAGGGGCGAATTACCGCGATGATAAAGTTTAATTTCTTTAAAGAAGAGGTTTTGGTAGCAAAAAGGGGATTGTTATTATTAGGTAGTAGTAGTATTGTATTAAATATAATCGAGTACCACTATATGAATCAACATTGTTACATTATGTAGACCCAACTGTTTATCACCAACAAACACCACATTAGACACTGACACGTTTTTAACTCTATAAGAATTCTATTAAAAATTAAAAAGAGATAATACTTACAACTTAAATACAAATAACAAGATAAATATCTTTATTTAACAAAACTCCTAAAATACAACTTAAATATAAAAGAGATAATTTTATTTTTCTTTGTGAAGGATGGTAGGTACAATTTATTCTAAAAATATTTTTTCGTAGGTACTACAATAGGTTTAGTAACGTTTAATGAGCACAAACCATCAAAAATAGAATAAAAGAAATGTCGGAACACCTGCCTCGGCTACGAAAAAAGCCGAGTATAGAATTTCACAGACCTTTTATCACAACGCTGCCAATGCCAAGAATGCTGTCATAGAAATCGATTGGAATGTAGGAGAAATATTTATGTAATGTGGCTGAAATAAACATACAACGTTTTGCATGTAATATAAAAGCTTCAGCTAGAATTCTAAGCTTTTGATCCTAAGATAATGTATAGGTACTCGTAACCTTATTGTTGATTCAGCAAATTAGTCATAGATATTCTTTTCGACATTAACAAAGATTCCCGGTAAAAAAAATGTAGTTTTAGAACGATTGAGGAGACAAATCGCGGATTTCTGGTTCGTTCGAATTTACAAAAAATAATATTTACAGTAAGTACTTCCATGGGGGCGAAGCAAAGCAGCGGCTATAAGCTCGTGTAATCAATAAGCTTATGTAAATACATTACACGTTATGTTCATCTGCTCCATTAAGTCAAAACATGTCCGACGTTTTAGTGTAGGTATAATTTAATCAATATTCGACAACATTCGACCATGCTCCAATGCTCCATGCTTTGTTCAGAAATGTGTAAGAAGTATTATCGTAGGTACACGATTCGTAGAAATCAAGCATGCAGCAATAATTGTTTCCTAATCTCACTATCCCATTTTAATGAACAATATGGGTTGTTGAGAAGGCTTCATTGTTTCAACTATCGCATTTATCCCCTATCAGGACATAAAATTTAAGTATTTTTGTTCTAAGCGTTCCAACTACCTACTGATAAAGCCCAACTAATCCTACTGACAATGATAGTTATCATCTGTCGGTATCAAGTCGACTCTAGTTAACAGTTTATGTAAAATAATATACCTACGTATAATAGGTAACTACCAAAGTTCCTAATTTTCATTAACGCTTAACCGAACTCTTTGGTTGGTAGCCATATTTCAAACTTCTGTAGATAACATTGAAAAGCTATTGGAATCGTTAATCTTAGTATTGCCAGATGGCTGTCAGTCATATTCGAACGGCGTCCATTGAAAATTTAATCTAAGCACTTAAGTTAGGTAATATCTTTACTCTCGAGCTGACCTGTTTAGTTCTAGAACATATTGTTCTTTAGCTACAATAGAATATTATACTTACATGAAAATATTTTGATGTGTAGGTTTACTAACTACAGTGAGCAAAGAATTCGCAGCCACCATGCAAATAGCTGTTGCCCGCGGTTTAGTCCAAATTCCAGTTATTTTCTTTTAATTGTTTTTTAAAGAGAGAACTAGAGAGATTACAAACAATTGCCTTTGGGAATGTTTAAGCGAAAACTTAAGGCTTGGCTAGTGTTAAAGAGTTTCTACTCAGTTGCCGAATACTTTTCTTCCTGTGATCAATAATTATTTAGGTGACATCTTCAATAATAAATTAGGTGATATTTGATAATTATAATGTAAAATTTTGAGTTTACTTGAAAGTTGTGACATTTTGCATGCCAGATGCTGGTGAAATATGTGACCAATTATCGTATTTTAACACCTTTTGTACCATATTTCAAGCGAAATAAAGTTATTTATATTTTAATTTTTATAAATATAGATTGCTTCATCTTAACCTATGGGCACGTATTTGAATATCGAAATTTAAAATATCTAAGGTTAAAAAGTCGACGGTCAAAATATCGAAAATTAAAATATCGAACGATCTAAATATCTACTATCATAATATCGACGTCTGAAATACCTAAAATTCAAATACCGAACGGCTAAAATATCGAAAGTTCAAAATATCTACAATCGAATGCTCGATATATGTTAAAATCGAAACACAAAAGATCTACCATCAAAAACCCAACGTATAAAATATCGAAAATTGAAATAGCGAACGATCTTAACATCTACTGCTATTATATTGACGTCTCACATTCCTACAGCTCAAATGCCGAATGGTTAAAATAGTTTAGCACCGATAAACCAAAGCTTGAGATATCTATCTTCAAAATCTGCAAGAAAGCGCAGGCAATCGTAGGTTAGGTTAGGTTAGTATTGCGTCAAGGCGCGAAGCGCCTGAACTAGGCGGAATAGGAGCTCCGCGAAGCGGAGCTCCGTCGACTTTTCCTCGTAGCTATTCAATTCTCATACGACTAAATGTTTCGTATGACAAAGTAAAATGTGTGATTAACAAAAATAACTTTGAATAGCTACGAGAAAAGTCGACGGAGCTCCGCTTCGCGGAGCTCCTATTCCGCCTAGTTGAGGCGCTTCGCGCCTTGACGCAATACTAACCTAACCTAACCTATGTTGCCTGTGCATCAGATATATTCGATGGCGACTGCATCAGATATAAAATATTCGATAGTATAATTTCGATATTTTGAATTTCGACCTTATGATCGTTCGACACTCTGATTTTCGATATTTAAGCATTCGATAATTGTACCATTCGATAATATACACTTTCGAGATTATGAATTTCGACTTTATGATCGTTCGATATTCTGATTTTCGATAATTTAGCTATCGATATTCAGATTTTCGAAATTTAAGCATTCGATAATTGTACCATTCGAGTATATAAACTTTCGACATTTTGAATTTCGACCTTATGATCGTTCGACATTCTGTTTTTCGATATTTTGACCGTCGACTTTTTAACTTTCGATATTTTTATTTTCGATATTCAAATACGTGCCCTAACCTATAGTAGGTAAATTCCAGTTAGTATAAGTGAATTACATAATCTTGATCTCGACCCGTTATTATTAATCCACTTAAGAGCGGTCTGCGACGCGGGAGCGTACTACGATCCCGGGTGGTTGATAAACGCCTATCATGGCTAAAGTTAAAGTGGCTTTATATCCGCGAAGCAGTTTCTGACATTTTATAATTTGCCTCTTTGTCGCCTTGATTACAATATTGGTCGAGATGTCCTATCTCTTGTGTATTTAATGGTGTCAAATTTGAGTTTTCCAAAGCTGTTGAATGAAAATTTAGGGAAGCCGGAAAATTGCGTAGTTCCCGCGGGATAGCGATAAACGAATTCTTTGCAGACGAAGTCGCTGGCAACAGCTAGTACTTATATAAAGTTGGAAAAAATTAATAGATCCAAATACATAATGGTTCGTTTAACATCATGTTACTTTTTTTAATTATTACGCCTTGTATATCAATGAATGAAGATACTAATCCTAACTGTCAGTTAGTTGTTACATGGTCCAGTGGCCGAAGTATTTAAATTCCCTTAAGATGTGTAGAGGTGTGCCGTGTAGTGTTGCGATAAGCATGGATAGTTATTCGTACCTGCTTTTATTATTAACAACAACAACACACTCTTGGAAGTGTCATACTTCAGCCCGTATACGTCTCCGCACTGCTCAGAGACACTAAGAAACTAATTAAGTCCTTTGAATGATCGGCCCAGCAATACCATGTCGTCCACATACAATACTGTCTGTGTACAGAAATTCCAAAACAATTGCCTGTTTAGATATTTAAGAAGTACGCCATTATAAACCAATTTCATTGCTAAAGGGAATGTCTTGTTACTGACACCGATTTTGTGCAGAAAATAAATCCGTACGAACGTTTGTAAATGTGTAGGTGCCAATAATTAATAGCGCTACGCACCGGGGAAACGACATGTGATGCGCAAATTATTTTCACGACGGCAAAACATCTGCCAGGTTATATTACGAGCACATTAATATACGGTTAAAACAGTTTATAAATTATTGTAACAGACGACCTCTCACCCCAATGCTTTGGGTTCAAATCACCGACAAATGAAACTTATCACTGTTCTGTACGTGACATATACTCGTAAGTATAAAAAGGGGCCCGTTATTCTTACTCGTTACTGAGATCCTTTGACCTTTTTGGGATCCATTGTAAACCATCAGTATCGCTTTTGTTCTAGTTGAAGCAGACTAGGAATACTGAGCTTTTATGTTTCCTTAATTATAATCTGACCCAGATTTAGTAAGCGCGATAAACTAAGAAGCTTGAAAAAATGTTATCACTGAACTTAGCTTAAATTGGTGAAGCATTGTTGTTGAGTATTTACTATTACTTAATATTATAACTACATAGCTCACATAGGCAGTAGATTAATCAAACGGCCGAGTTACAAGTGATTCGATCTACCACCTCTGAAGCAGAGAAGTGGGCTCGAGCCCGTACCTTTGAATCATTTGAAATGAATGTGTGCATTTTAAATTTGCCATAAGCTTGTCATTATGAGAAAATCCGCACACACCAACGACTAAAGTCAGAGGACTGACATGAACTAAAAACGCCCCCTTTCCATTCTGCGTCACATAAAAGAATAGAATAAAATTTCTACATAAAAGAAACGTAAATGTACCTACCTATAGTAATTAATAACCTGCCAATACCACATGTCGTCAGCTTCGAGTAGGTACGGCGGCTCAGGTTTCAATCCCGTCAGGACAAACAGATTGGTCACTATACGTATAAAAATATATGTAGGTACTTATACATTTTTGTTTAGATTCATTATAAATATACGCAATATGTATAAGCAGTGAATGAGAATAGAATAGAATGCCTTAACTGCAGAGCCTTTTCTTTTTTCTCGCTTATACGTACCTAATGAGCCGAATTAATGACGCGGCGGCTGATGGCAATTAATTACTTTGATTTCTCCTTCGCTAACACTTCAAGCAACATTGACGTCCTAATTTAGAAGTACTTAGTTTTCGTACAAAATCGTCGTTCGTTTTATTTTCTTAACACCCTTCTTATAGATATTTAGGTACTAACTTATAGTGTTTCGGATAGTTTGCAATTTGGCATATGCACAAAGCACGCACGTCCGAGTTACTATTATGAAATAACTCGCAAAATCTTGGCTTATCTTTCATTGAAAAATTAGCGAGCAAACATTGAAATCGCTTAAAATGCACGCACACATTCATAACGTCTTAACATATCGCTCGTAACCAAAGACTACCAAGCGTCTCGCATTGATCGAAATAACTCGATTCAGTTCGAATTTACCTATGCTTAAATATACTTTTAAATTTAGACTATACTATACCTATTGTACCTAAGTAAGATCAATTTTTGAAAATACACTTATCTAAACATTTCTACACGGTTCATGGTACACTATATCTTCAAAAATAACATTGGTTTTAATTTTAATTTAAGACACAAAACGAAAATTAAATATGCGATGGAGGTAAGACGCACGAAAAATTTAAGTTTTTGAGGCAGGTACATGCTCAACAAAAATAGTCTGCGGCATCGCAGCGCTTATGGGCGAACTGATCGGAATGCACTTTTTTTCTTAAATCAGACTTTTAAGCGATGATTCATTAATTATTATTATTAATTATTATAAATATAATTATTAATATGTTTTATCAAAATAGGTTTCAGCATTGAGGGTTTTAAATTTTAACATTTAGGTTTAGGTTTTACCTGATAACCAATCGTAAGTATGTACGACTCCTACGAAAACTTTACGTTGAACACTCTCAGAGTACACCTGAAGAACATTAACAAGAAAATATCGGCCAATATAGTGAAAAGAAAATTTGATGAAAAACCAAGGTAGACTATAAAAAAAACCACAACTCAATTCATTTGCAATATTCAGATACTGCCAAGCAGCCAATTTCAGGTCACACGGCTGTGAAAAATAGAATAAAGCAAAAAAACACGACGATGCGGTGAGCCTATAAGTCTTGCTAAAATCGTTCACTGGAATATTTAACACAAAGATAGGTGGTTGTCCATCCTTTTGAAAAGGGTGAAGTAGCTGAGCCGGATTTAATGAAACCACTTTGTGTAATGACGCGCGAGTCTGCTTTTAATTTTGGACGATACTCTTATTTCATTTTAATTGCCTTAACACATGAATAATGTCTGAAAATATGGTAAGGATGTCGTTATGTGACTTTCGGTGTATTATTTTACAAAGTAGGTTTAGTTAAATTTATGGATAAAATGTGAAAAAGTAATGGTCTCAGTTCACTTCATTACACGCGTTTCCCAGACACTTCGACCCGCATCATCGATGAAAAACATTTTCTGCCTATTCCTCGTTTTATGAGTTTTTTAAATCATAAATTCGATTTCTTTTATAAATGCCTGAACAAATCATACCGTATTCTTCAAAGACATTTGTAAATATTGATGAGATTCTCAAAACAACCATTAGACTTATTTAGTTGGAAAACGAATGTCTGTAGTGAAGGGAGTCAAAAATTTAATTTAAGTTTGAAACTTTTAAGTCGAAACCTTTAGTCTTTAGACCTCTCAGTGCAGAACGTATTCAATAAAGTGGAATTTGTAATTGTTTCTTCAACAATCTCCTTGTAACAGTAGGACAGCTTTGCCGGGATTGCGGTGGATAACTTTTGGGCATTGTCCGTCTTAAAGAGAATTCAGCCGCGGTCGTTAGGCAGGGGCGAATTCCACCAACGCGTCAAAAGGACCTATACACAGGCCTCATGTCTCCTCTGTGATAATTTAATTGGTTTGGGCCAAAGCTAAAAGCGGCCGTTACATGAAATTTACACTGACATACTTGCGGTGGCTGTGAATAAGTAACTTTTACAATTTGATGCTTTCACCTACATCGTTAAGTTTTGAAAAGGATGAAATATTTTTAAGTACCTGTCTATTTATTAGCTGAGTATGTTACTGAGAAATAAGATTATTACTGAGACTTTGTATCCATAACGATCCCAAGATATGTAAGATACTCTTTCTTACAAAAATAAATTCAGCATTTTCTGCAATGTGTTGTATTTTCATTTTCAAGCCTGAATAAATGTCATTCAGCGATTCAGTCAAAGTATAAATAAACTTGCTCCAGAAATAAAAAATCTGAAATACCTAGCGACGACATCATTAAATTGTAATGAAATCTCCGCAGGCTCCGAGTTGCATTCACTTTTAAAGTTGACACGTGCTTTTGATTTATTTTTTGTCTCGATGTAAAATTTCAAAGACAGTTATTAAAAAGTTAACTGTTAAAGTACTTAAACCAAAACATATTTTTGTATTTTTTGTGAATAAGTGTGGGGAGAAGCCACAATAGAGAGCTCTCTCTCCAGGCCATGTTATGCCTCGGGACCGAAGTCCGGAGGAAGAGAGTTGGAGGTTGTATTTATGCATCCACATTGAGAAACTTCGTTAGCGTGATGTAGGACATTGTGACATATTGCTGTGGTGCAGCTATTCGTGCGTCGTAGTAGTTTATGTAGTCGACAACTACATGGCGCTAGGGTCACTAGCTACATAAACAGTCATAAGCTTTGTATTATTGTACGTATATATGTATGAGTGGGTTCTATTCAGTAAATCTTACGAAAGGCAACGGCCGCTTAAGCAATAAAAACCTTTTATTTCACTCGATTTGTTGGAAATTATGGAGGTTAAAATCTGGCAAGAAAGAGTAGAAATTAAAAAGTGCCAATACAGTAGTGTCATCCCGTTTACTTATTTTATAGGTTAGAAAGGGACAAAACTACAG
This sequence comes from Pandemis heparana, assembly GCA_963854515.1. NCBI lineage: Eukaryota > Metazoa > Arthropoda > Insecta > Lepidoptera > Tortricidae > Pandemis > Pandemis heparana. The sequence continues at coordinate 9,725,583 of OY978008.1, read as the reverse complement.
TACCTATTGCCACTTTTTAATTTCTACTCTTTTTCTCGGCATAAAAGAGTAGAAATTAAAAAGTGCCAATACAGTAGTGTCGTCCCGTTTACTTATTTTATAGGTTAGAAAGGGACAAAACTACAGTACCTATTGCCACTTTTTAATTTCTACTCTTTTTCTCGGCAAAAAAGAGTAGAAATTAAAAAGTGCCAATACAGTAGTGTCGTCCCGTTTACTTATTTTATAGGTTAGAAAGGGACAAAACTACAGTATTGCCACTTTTTAATTTCTACTCTTTTTTGCCAGAGTATAACTTGCGTTTAATTTAACTGTCCTTTACCAAATGTCATAACTCGGCCATCTTTCATAAACCCAACTTAACTATTATTTAGACCAGTGGTGGGCAAACTTTTTTCATGGCGGGCCAGAAAATCACAGATATTTCAAAGAAGGGCCAAAATTATACTAAAATGCAATTTTTTTGACACATGACGCATGAACTACGTGGCTAGTCTAGCTGGCTCCTTTGCCTTCGCATCTATTATTCTATTTTATACAGCAGCACCGTCTAAATATCGTCATCCAGTGCCATAACACTCCAATTCGAAGGAACGGCGGGCCGCATTAAATTCTTTCGCGGGCCGGAGTTGGCCCGCGGGCCGTAGTTTGCCCATCACTGATTTAGACCCTGCCTTGGCGAAGGGCTATATTGTTTAAAACTACTTAATTTGATATAACGAATATGAGAAACAGATTGAAAAAAAAAAGGAATTTTACGTACACCTGCACGATTTCTGTATTAAAAGGATAAATATACAGTAACGAATAAGATATTAATAAAAAAAAGTAATACTGCCTATAATTAATGATGCAAAACATACACTTAACTACAAGAAATTGATAGTATAGCAGTGTTGCCGTTAGCGTACATTTTACACATTTGACGTACCTTTTTAGCCTCCAATGTGTTATGTGTAATGGGGTCCAGTTTACATACCTTTTGTTCTCATTAAAAACTATGTGTAACATTTTATAAACCGCAGCCAAACAGTTATGGCAAAACTGAGAGCGATAGAAGCTGTGTTAAGAGTTGAGTAAAAAAAATGCTTATGTACCTTTTTATCCCAAATTGTACCTTTTCAGCGCTGTATATGTACCTTTTGGGAACTCAGTTGTGGCAACACTGTAGTATAGGTAGTTAACAAAAAAGTCTTCAACTGCCAAGTTTAGATTTTCCTAAGTTTGTCCATTAAGGACAAGCACAAAAAGTAAAAGAAAAGTATCCAACTTCTCCCCATTGACAGGCTATTCATTCAAACATAAGCCGCTGTGAGCTATCGTCAGGTCACAGAAAGAAATTGATACCTATGGTAATCAATCGCAATTCCAAGTAGGAAAAGCTAAATATCGATTTAGTCGCTAAATCTCGTTTAATTCTGGCAGTTCCATATATTTAAACGAACTTGAAACTTAGCCGTTGGCTTTAAATGAAACTAGTATTTAATCTGCAAAGCTTGACATCATAATATTGAAAATGACGCTTCTTGTAATTTTCGGCTGTACATACATAAATTACATACATAATTATCATGTTTTTATCATTTTCGGCATTGAATAATAAAAATGGTAACAATAAATAATCTAAAGAGTGGTTAAATGGGATAACTTTGTTTCCAACTTTTGTGACTTTGTTAAATCGTAAGAAGAGAAAAATAACACGGAGCGCTGTTTGTGTCATCTTCTTTAGTATGTTGAGCTTATTATTTTTTACTTATGTGATGTTTGTGTTTCTATCCCATCATACTTTCCTTTGACACACGAACGCTCGCGTGATTATTCGGCTCCCTTCCTAGCAATCCAAACCATTATATTTTATGGCGTTGTAGATGCTTTAAAAAGTATAAATCAAATCAGAACCAACAATGATAAAAAACAGCATAACTAATATTTCTAAAATTATAAAATATTACTTAAACTATCCCAGACATGTTGGAGTACTATAATAACAACAAAGAACTGATGTAGCCCACTCAAATCTTACTACATGGTAATAATATACTTATTTACCTATATTTTCAGACATTATATTATATGAGACTCACTACAATTCATACAATGTGGTGTTCAATAAAGGGTTATTGTATTGTATTTTATTGTATTGTATTGTATTGTACAATTGTATGGGTTTGATCGTCATTTGTCATAAACCGCCATGTTTAGTACCTACCCAATATTACGAGGATTCGAGTAATCGAATCGAACGAATTATAATGTGAGACTGAGAATTACATACATCCATATGTACGGGATAAATGATGTTAATGGGCATTTTCATTGTTAACATACATACATACATACGCAAATCACGTCTTTATTCCTTACGGGGATGACATAGCCTAAGGTAAAAAGACTTAAAGGCCACGTTTAGCATGATTGTGGGCGTATATGTGGAAAGGGGAATCAAAATAGTGATGAGTTGCTATCTGCATCGCCTATAACATGATTATTTGTTAATAAACCCAATAATATCTCGAAAGTGCAATTTTGCATGCCCGGGTAGGTATATTTAGATATAGATATTTCTAACTTCGATATCTTCGTTAATTTTAATTCAAGCACTTAAACGCTTTTTTCAAAACTTATAAAGTTTTCAATACAACAGCATATTAAGTGGCAGATAGAAAACCTTCTACCTACTTAATATTGTCGTCCATTTGTAATTAAAAAAAGAAAACATTTGTTGACACAAAACGACACATAAAAAAATTAAAAAACAAAAAACACACTTAATTAAATACTTAGGTGTGTACTGAAATCAAAAGCATATATCGTTGAAAGACCGTTGAAAAGTGCCATTTTAGTACGACGAAATATAACACCATTATGTATCTTAATTTCAGCTTCAAGTTATTAATCGATGAGTTTTTGAGTGTGACCTTTCGCGGGGCGTTCAAAAACAATTTCCTCAAATTAATTACGCCAAAATCTGGGGGTTCAAAGGTTTAAACAGGTTTAATTTACTTCTTACTCCATTGGCGCTACGTTTTTCCAGTTAAAACATACAGAATCAAGGTGTAGATAAAGCTACGGAACACAAAGTTTGCTCTCAACTGAAAACTTTACTTTTGTTAAACAAAACACTTTGGAAATTTAAGATCCTTCCTGCAATTAACTGTTCTGTTTGCTGTCATTTTAATAATTACGTTTTAAGGGTCTCGTTAATTTGAAGGAAAATTTTAAAGATTTCAATTTCAATGTCAATCGTAACTATGAATTTAGTAAGGGTTTTCTTTAAGTGCAATAATAAATGTATTAATTAATTTTATTATGTGGCCATAGATTAATAACTATGGCTTCCTATGAACTAAAATAATAAATAAAGTTACATTTAAGTAAATCGGCTCCAACATCCATACAAAACAACTTCCATGCTTCCAACTTTTATACAAAATTGTTTCAATGAAGCACTATTGTCAGAAACGTGACAGTTTTGAAGAAAGTGGCGTCCTTAATTAATTGCTAAAAGGGATTTTAAAAATTGTTTATATTTACTCATAAGAAGATTCTTGACTTATGTTTATAACAAGTTTAGCACATTTCTGCCGTAGATGACCGTATACGTTTAAAAATATTTACTAAATACGTTTGTTGAACTTCCTAAACGGACAGCGACTGTTGAATATCTACATATAACAGATGTTTATATTTTATTTAATGTGTTTATTCAGTTACTATAATATATTTTCAGCGAGATCATTTAGGAGTCGAACAACATCCGTTCCTCTGATTTCGGGAATTTTGTAATGAAAATGTTTTTTAAAGACACGGTGTTGTTTTACTTCGAATAAGTATTGCTTTCATAGAGCTCAAAAGTTATAAACTGTTGAAACAAAAACAGATTCTTCAATGCAGTCAGGTCGGACCTAGAAAAACGATAGTATTTTTGAAGCCTTTATGGCTTCACAGAATTGAGTTAGTAAATACTTAATGAAAAAAAAAACAATTTCTTCATGATTTTTTTACCAATGGTTTCTTTGAAAAGGCGATTAGGAACGGATGATAGCGTGCTTGAGAAGTAGATAAATTAAACATAGCTAGTAAAATGAGCCCTCCCTCAGAACCCTCCCATACACGGAGGAGGCCTATGCCATGAGGCACGCCGAATTTCGAGACAATTTAATAAATAAAAAATAAAATAAACGACAATAACAACAACAACAAACATGTACTTACTGAAATTGTAGCGAATTCGGAATAAAAAGGCTTATAAATAAATAAATAAATAAAAAGTAAAATGAGCCAAGGCAGAGATTATACACATATTGTAATTATTTTAATTATACCAGTTTAATCTATATTATTAAATAATCCCTACTAATATCATAAATGCGAAAGTAACTCTGTCTGTCTGTCTGTCTGTCACCATTTCACGCTTAAACCGCTAGACCGATTTAGTTGAAATTTGGTATAGGTATAGGTAGTTTGCGTCCCGGGGAAAGACAGGATAGTTTTTACCCCGGAAAATTGCATAGTTTCCGCAGGATAGCGATAAGCGACTTCTGCGCAGACGGAGTCTCGGGCAACAGCTAGTCCTACTAATATTATAAATGCAAAAGTTTGTGACGATGTGACGATGTGAGTGAGTGTGTATGTTTGTTCCTTCTTCACGCTAAAATGACTGGACGGATTTGGATAAAATTTGGAACAAAGATAGCTGGTACCCTAGATTGAAACATAGGCTACTTTTTATCCCGGAAAATTGCACAGTTCCCGAGGGATAGCGATAAACATGTCAATTGCTAATTTTACGCGGACGTAGTCGCGGGCAGAAAGCTAGTCTGAAATAAATCAGACAAAGCTGGGCAAGTGTCAACATCAAAAATTAAAATTTAAGCTTTACTCTGTTATATTTAGTAGGCCGTAAGGGCTCTTTTACATGCCTCTTTTATTTTACAAGTGCTTTCGGAAAACCCATTGTTGCCAAGAAGAATGTGCCGAAATTTACTTCGACATTGAAACAAAATAAAAACCAATGATTCCATACTCGTACAAATGGTAATGTCACGTCTGACATCTGACATTCATGTGCTGAATATTCCTGATAAATTTTATAACACCTACTAGGTATTTGCTTCCTTCACGTTTTTACAAGTAAGCCTGTCGTTTATAACTTTGATCTTGAATGTATATGACTATGACGAAAACTAATAAATTGTAATATGTTATATACTGTTGCGGTATACTAGAAGGAAACCACTGACGGGATGTTTGGATAATAGATACCAACTACACCTCATCGCCCGTTTAAATTACATGATTCATTTTGTATGTACCCAAAACTATGATTTCATAAGTAGGTACATACATAATCATAAAAGCAATACATACAAATGCGCGGCCCGCTAACATTTTTAACTAACCATTATCTCCTTGATCATCTTCAAGTCACTTACGATTTTATCAACTTTTTTTTTAGGATAACTCTTTTTAGAACTTTTAAATACGATATTATAACGAACTGGGGCCTTACCATGACGTCTTAAAGCGATTCAGTTTAGGTTCGCTCGCTGTCAGATTCATACTAAAAGTGACAGCTAAAACTTGAACCGAGTCGAAATTAGGACGTCATGGTAAGGCCTCTGTACTTAAATCCAATTTTTTATAATGTCAAACTTTATTTTACCTACATACCTTTTGCATCAAGGAAGTATCCTAAAGGTCTAGTTAATTCATCTAATGGAAGTTGTGATGTGCTGATTTCCTAATTAATTAAGGGTACAAGGTACAGGAGCACAGCCGGGCAATCTCATTTTATCAGGATGCCCGCAGCGAATTTAATCAAACGTCAATTTGACTGAAAAGGGAAATTAACAAGCATTTTAAGTACATTATTACGAGTGTACTGAAGTTCTTTCAAAACGAAATTCGTTGGCGAAATTATTTAGTACTTAATAATAAACTCGCATAAATTGAATATTTCATTCACCTCGACGTTTTCGTTGTTGGAATGGTAAGTCTGTTGGTAGCAGGCCACCACAACACGAGGCGAGATGGACATTGGAAATTTGCTGAAAGTTTGTCGAAGCTTTGCACATTTATTTATTATTGCGTTAGTAAAATATATGACTCGTGATGCAATTTAAATGTATAGGAATATTATAATATCTAAGTACGTACTTATTTAACACTGCAAGTTTTATAAATGACCTAGGACAGAATGATACATGTACCTACGAAAAATGTTTATGCTAATGTTTGATTACTTTATGGAGATTGTGTTGACCAGACAGAAAGCCTGATGGTTCTGGTTATTTAACCCCATCAATAAGGTGGACATGCAAAGTTTGAATCCCGATAGAGTCAGAGAGTTTTTGCATAATGAATGTTAATAGTTATAAATAGGTCAAGAACTTTGTAATTTTAAAGCCCCTTTTAAACATACTCATCAGTTTTAATCTTCCATTGACGTGAAGTAAAATAAATTTGAACCTTGAAGTGGGACCAATAAGGACAGAATTACTTTTCGGTACCTATTGCTACCTCAAGGTAAAAGCCCTTGTAGGAATTATAGAATCAGAAATTCTCAAAGGGTGAGTAACTTTTAATCAAAGATAGCTTTTCATGAGATGTGGAGACCCTTGCCAGCGTACAAAGGCTAGGTACATATATATAATTATCCTATATGCCTGGTCTATTGTGCCTTGACATTAATAGTAGCTCTGTAAGGAGATATTTATTACGTATAAACGAAATACTTGAAGCTATCAGATTACTAACAGTACAGATAGTAAAAGTTATGCTGATACAAACAGCAAAAAAACCGGCCAAGAGCGAGTCAGACTGGTACACCGAGGGTTCCATACAATTTCGGTAAATGAATATATAATCCATGGATAGCAGAGCCCTGCTTCTAAGTAAAATGAAGGCAGTGTGAGATTATTTTATATTGATTACTACAACTGGAAGTACTTATCCCTATTTTTCGGGAACACGGCAATTGGTATGGAAACACATTTTGTAATGACTGTATCTTTTGATTGAGTTGACTTAGAGAATTTATTTTTTCACAACATTAAGGGACCGCAGACCTAAATATTTGGTTTGATTTCAACTTTATATCATTGTTCACGCGTTTCTGAGAAAAAGGGTCTTAACAGACGGACGGACAACAAAGTGATCCTATAAGGGTTCCGTTTTTTTTTGAGGTACGGAACCCTAAAAATTGTGAACACGAAAATGTATCCAAAAGGTAAACCGTTGCTATCTACATATTCATCCAATCGAATAAACTCATTGATGGGCTCATTTTATGATATACGTACTTACTGTTTCTGAGAGATTTCATTATCTTCGCGGTAGCCTATGTGAAAAATAAAGAGAATTTTACGAATCGTGAGTAGAAATTTAATAGTTGAAGGAAGTCCATACTTAAAGTTCGAAAACATTTAATGTTTTATTTCCAACAATTCATTGTTTCCTGGTAGTAGGAAACAGGATATACCTATTATATATTATCTAGAGTGAAATTGGTTTCATTGCTGGAAAATATGTTGCCTTTGTCTGCAGTATGGTGCCTTCCGAGTCACACAACATGTTATTACGTTTTTTCACTCTTTAGTTTTTTGTTCGTAAGTAGTTGAACGTTAAGTGCGTCGATTCTCTTTCTAGTTCTTTACCAAAATATTGATGACAATCGCAGGGTTTTTTTCGTGTAGGTACTCTTCACGTGTTTTCGTCGTTCAAAGAATCTGCATATTCTGCATCCTATACATATTTAGGTATATAGTATCGGGAGAGCTCTCAAAGGCTTTAGCAACCACAGCCTGACCGTGATTGCACTGGCGCAGTGCTGTAACGCAATGCCTGCAACCCCGCCTGCTATTGAGGCAGGTTATAGATCTAGTGCTTTCAACTTGCTATAACGCATTCACTGCCACCGACGCATATATGCGTTTTCGTTATTTTCGCCCAGTGCCGCGGTCATAATTTTACAGGCAATTGAACGCTCATGTGCGTCAGTGGCACCTGAAGAAGTCTCGGGTTTGAAGGTGGCAGCGAATGCGTAAAAAACCGTTAAAATTGTGTGCCTAATATTTAGCTTCACTTTGTATTATTGGGTTGCCAAATCTTGCATAGGAATTTTGATCCATTTCTAATAGTCCGACTGACTTAATTTTTTTTAAGAGCCGTATTATTCTACTACTAGCTTCTGCCCGCGACTTCGTCCGCGTAGAATTAGCAATGATTTAACATGTTTATCGTTATCCCGCGGGAACTATGCAATTTTCCGGGATAAAAAGTAGCCTATGTTTTAATCTAGGGTACCAGCTATCTTCGTCTCAAATTTTATCCAAATCCGTCCAGTTGTTTTAGCGTGAAGAAGGAACAAACATACACACTCACTCACTCACATCGTCACATCCTCACATCGTCACAAACTTTCGCATTTATAATATTAGTAGGATAATAGGTTATTAAAAAAAATATATATTCTACACCTCAGCTCAGTTGGCATTTTAATATCAGGCGACAGGTGGCGGCACGTAAGTCGAACATAGTGTACGCCCGCCCGCGACACCCGCACTCCCCCGCGATACCATATTTTCGACTACCCCGCATCAACGGTCATCGCTAGACTTACGTGCCGGCACTTGTACCATGGGTGGTGATGCTCACTTGCCTAAGGTGACCACAAGCTCGTTTGCCACCTTAATTCATAAAATAAAATGTGTAGGTACTATCGTGTAGCACCAACTGAACTTTTTGTGACATGACAAGGAAAATTACTGTTAAACTTAGCGTAAGAAAGTGCTACATTAGGTCAGGAAGCAAATGATTAAATTGTACCTATACTAGAGATAGAGCCCGAGTGTTGTCGTGCGACAGTACCTATATTAAGTTCAATCAAAAGTCTGTAACAAAATTTAGTTCAAAGCATAATTAAAAAACGTTAATTCTACATACATACATACTTACATACATATCGTCACGCATCTTTCCCACAGGGGTAGGCAGAGACTACTTTGTTCCACTTGCTACGATCCTGACATACCTCTTTCGCTTCATCTACATTCATCAATCTCTTCATACATGCTCGTCGGTTTCGGGTCTCGTTAATTCTAACATTCAAATAAACGCGCACAATGAAGAGCCGAATACTTAATCTTCTTTCTAAAAATTCCTTGTGAATGGTCGGTTTCGTTTATACGCCTACGAAAGAATGCGAGTTTGAATTGCCGGTTAAATATAAATTTCATTCATAGATTAATAATTGTAAACATCTTGAGTTATGCGCGGGAAGCCTGGCGACTAATATTAGCAAGTAAGTACGTTCACGTTCCCCGTGAAACGCTTCAGTAATTTAAATAATATTTTGAGGACAATTAAATAATATTTTGTGGTATCGTAATGGTTTTATTTCGTATGCACTGTACATTTATTATTATTATAACAGTTCTGCAAGTAATGGAATTTAATTATAATAGCAGCCAGCAGTTAATGGAAAATGCACGGAATTTAAATTAGGTATAATAGCTGCTGTGCACTTGAGATTTTGGCAAATATAGTATTTGTGATATGTATTTTTTTTCTTCGTTACGAATTAAGCTACTAGGCTCAGGCTTTAACAAAAACGAATTATATATTTTTCTAACCGCCCGTATGCTTAAGTAGTAGACCTTACTAAAACTGACGAATATATTTATCCCGTAAAAAAGCCATGGTAGCCTTGTGGTTTGACCTGTGGCCTCTCAAGCAGAGGACCGTGGGTTCGAATCCCGGGCTCGCAACTGAGTTTTCCGGAATTTATGTGCGAACTTGAACACTTGAAATTTACCATGATTTTTAGTTGAAGGAAACCTGCACACACCGGCGAAGCAATTCAATGATGTGTGTGAAGTTCCTGATCCGCACTGGGCCCGCGTGGGAACTATAGCCCCAAGCCCTCTTATTGTGAGAGGAGGTCTGTGTCCAGCAGTGGGACTTATGTAGGCTATATTTATCCCAGACCAAACACTTTGCTACGAACATTATACACATCTGTTGCGGAGTAGCAAGGTTTTTCTTAGTGAATGGACATATTTGTCGGTTTTAGTAAAGCAATAATACCTATGGCGCTTAAAAACATAATATTACGGTCTTAATAATGTACAAATCAGAAAACGACCAGCTATACGTTACATATTGTCCATTAGCTTTTTATACGTATTTTAAAGTAAACATAACATTTCATTATTTTATGGTAATTTCACAGGTGTAATTTAAAAAATCGACCCTTGGTTGGTTTCTCTTGTGACAAAACCTTATTTAATGAGAATTACGAGGTACCTCCCCCCAATAAATAAAACAACTTTCCAAATGGCAGAATACGTCCAAAACAATAAATGGTAGGTAATTTCCTAAAGCTCGGTTCGCTATCCGGAAACATAAACAAATAAAACGAAATAACACGATAACGTACACGACGGTATAAACATCAGTTTAGTTCGTTTATCGCTTTCCTACAGGAATGGTTAGGGAAATTTTATTGACACCGTTACATTTACGAAGGAATTTCTTGTGTCACATTTATAGAGATAAGTAAGCTTAATAATGCTTCTGTGAGAGTTCCTTGCGAAGTATAATATTCGGTCGTTCGAATACCTCATTTGGAAAGCACTTTTTGCTTCCACGACATAACACACACCTGGTAAATTTGTAACAACGTAAAGTCTCAAATGTAGGTAATGCTGTATTAGTATGATTTACAGATAAAAATAAACGATGTACAGTTTGTCTATAAAGTAGTCGTGGCATTAAAAAGTGGCAATACTATAGTGTCGTCAATTTCTAATCTATAAGTATAAGAAAACGAGACGACACTACAGTATTGCCACTTTTTTTAATGTCACGACTTTATAGACAAACTGTACGTAAGGCTTTTCTAAATTATATTGGTGGCAGTGACAGTATTCAGAATAATTTTAAACTGCAAATTGAATTTTGTTCATTCAACGACATGATGTTGAAAATGTATCGATTCAAACTTTCGCAATTTTCACACATTATTATAAGAAAACCATCCTCCTCCTCCTCCTGGTCCTCTCGAGACTATGGATGCAAAGTGGCGTCCGAAACGTCGAGGTATTTACAAAAATACTTTTTATTAACGTGATTAAGTTCCGTTTTTCATGTATGTAATAATGATGTTGAAAGTCTTTATTAATTTTTCAATAGTTTTATTGTACTGAGCGAGTTCTAGTTAGTTAATAGTACTTAGTTAAAATAAGTACGTATTTTGCTGTTTTAACTGCTGTAAAGCGAAGACGCACACCGATACATCTACCCGCACACAAGCAGACGAGTGCAGGCAGCGTAGTCGTACCCGGGGCGCGCGCGCCGCGCTGTATAGAAGACTCGTCCATTTACCCGGCAGCTCCGTCCCATTGCATACGCGCTTCTGTTGGATATTGCCAAAATTATTACTGTGCTATACCTATTATTTGAATTTAATTCTGATTTCCTTATAACACTTACACAACCTTGTTTTAGAGCAGGCTACAATTATTTTTGTTGAAAACTTTGTTTGCACGCATAATACTAATGTTTCAAAAACATTGCCGGACATCTGCTTGATTGAGTGATAAATCAACAGCCCCATTGATTTAATTAAAATGTTATTAATCATAAATGTAATTAATCGTTTCATCTTCATTGCCGAGAGTTACAACTTATAAACAGGGAACCATTGTTTTAAAATAAATTAGTAGTTAAATACAAAGCCTTCTTGGCGGTTTCCTGAAGCGAGTGTTCAGATAGTTAATGATGATATATAGCAGCGTCTCACGCCCGAATGCCGCTCCCTAATTTACAGTGTACGGGTATAGATGAGGATCCCTGTCCGTTGTCTGAAACGCTCTGTTTTCCTTGTTTTTATTTTGGATATTTACCCTCAATTTGAAAGGAAGGTTTAAGCATAAGACATGATACAAACGCCTATAAAAATATTAAAACGTCAGATTCGCAAAATGTTTCAAAAGTTTCAATGAATAATTCAGTATTATGATTTCGCCTCGTCTGTATATCAGTCTAAGGAGCTATATGAACTAAGTGTTGGGAAAAATTGAACCGTTATAATTTTGTTCCGTCCATCTGTCGATTTAATTATAAGGGCTTTATAAATGAAATCTGATAAATAAAGAAATGTTTAATCTTCTTACGCTGCCCAGACGATAAGATTTTTTTATTCATTCAGAGATTTACTAGGAGACAAAAGGAAACAGCGAAAACAATTTTTCGTTATTCGAATGAAGTACCGCCTAGAATGTATGATATATTATGTAAGTCTGGTCTATATCAAGAAAAAAAATGAAACTTTTTAGAGAAAATTCATGTACACACGGCAAAATAATTCGGTAAGCATAGGCACGCACACAAACGTCGTCTATGTGTGTCTATACGTGTTGAGTACCGACACGAACATTGCGTAGAATCCACGTGTGAATGTGTGAGTGAGTTCGATCGTATGTCTATCTACCCACTAAATACTGCCCCGATTGTTTTAAGCAATAAGATTAATGAGTAATGCCGCTGTAAATTATTTATTGAATCAAACAACAATAATAAAATAACAATTAAAAAAATGTCAAAAATAAGTTAAGTTAGAATAAACTAGGTTAAAAAGAATTACAGATTAAACTAAAAAAATCCCCTGCCTAACTTAAAGGTTGAAACATCTTCAGTCCAGTGTCAATGAATTCTACTACAAGTTTTTTCTTACTTTTATTTACACACTGTCCTAAGTATTTTTTAAGTAGGTAGGTATCTATATTATTATCTTGCATTGGATACCGTCATCGCAAGTGTAACTGAGAGAATCTTCCTTCGACCCTGAATCTTCAAATTCATACAATCCGACGCATTGAACTATTATTACTAACGTAGTAGTAAGTAGTTGCCATTTCACTGATCCGCCGTGTTATATTTTTATTTCTCAACAAGTCTGAGGATTCCATCTATCTAACCAATATTCCTCACAACCAGCATCGCCATTCTAAGAACATCAAAAACAACATTTTTGTATTTTTTTCCGTTTTCACCGGATACGAACTCGGTCCACTAGAGCACAATCAAATCCTCGACCCGCCTTTCACAGCTGAGCCACGGGGAACTTAAGGTGATCGGTGAATTTATGAATTATGTCCAATCTTTTGACTACTGCATTGCAATGTGTAAATAGTGTTTAATAGGCTTTGAAATAAAGTTGAAATTAGAATTACATTTTTTCCTCGGAAAGATAACTGTTTAACTTATTGTTTGCAATCTTGCTGTATGTTTAATTTTACTCTTATTGATATATGTTAAAAACGACAAACGCATTGCGTTTTCTTTTAACATTTTTACTAATAATATGATTCTTCTTACTAGTTCGAGTTTGAAATTTGCTAGCTGATGGGCATTTTGTTCGTTATTGTCTAAAACAATATAGTGTATTCTACCCTCAATTTATTAGTAATATGAATTTGTGAACAACTTTCAATGCCAGCCGCCATTCGTTACGCTATACTTAAACCCTTCGTGTGTTACACCTCCGAATCGTTTATTTTGCCTTTCGAATACCTATCTACTTTGTGATTTACAAACATGGATAATCATTTATCTTTGTTGAAAAGAGCAGAAATTGTTGTTCTTTACGAACAAAATATTTCCATAAAGGAAATCGCAAGGCGTTTATTGATATCGGTAAGTAGAATAAGTATGTGATATAATAATTACTTCCTATTTTCCATAAAATTTCTTCGTGGTTTAAAAAACAATGTTTTTTTATTTTATCGGTAATGTTTTTAAATCAATTTCTTTCACGAAAAATATTATTAATTAAAATTAATTTATTTTGCAGCGAAAGACTGTGCAATTATGGGTTCATCGTCACGCTGACTCCGGGCACGTTAATAATATACGTCCTGGACCAAAAGCGGAAGCGTCTTCTACACGTCATTTGGACATAGTTGCCGCACACGCTAGTGACCCATTTCTCAGCACACGGTCTACAGCAACGAGACATAACGTTACATTGCAAACTGTGCGAAACCATTTGCATGCTGCAGGATTGCATTGCCGAAGACCAGCAAAAAAAATTGCATTAACGGAACAACATAGAAGAAATAGAGTGCGTTTTGCTCGTCAATATATTGACTTTGATTGGTGTAATAATGTAGTAATTTTTAGTGACGAAAAAGCATTTAAGTCTGATAAAGATGGAAGAAAGATATTGTGGAGAAAAAACGGGGAACGCTACAATTATAGTAACATTTTACCGTGCCGAACGAGTGGCCGTATTACTTTAGGCTATTGGGGTTGGATGTCATCGATGGGTCCTGGTGAGTTAGTGGAAGTTGGGAGTCGTAATAACAGTCAAGGATACTTGGAAGTGCTAAGAGACGTGATGCTCCCTACGGTGCGGGCCGCATACCCAGACTCGCACATATATTTCGTGCACGACAATTGCGCCGTGCATCGTGGTCGCATAGTCAAAGACTGGCTGAGCACCCAACAAGATTCCTTGACTGTTATTGACTGGCCTGCTAAAAGTCCCGACTTAAACCCCATAGAAAATCTATGGGGTCAAATGATTCTCAACTGGGATCCATCGGATGTAAAATCCAAAGCAAATTTAGATAGCTTGGTAACTTCAACTTGGGATTCAATCCGTGGGACGGACCTTTGCTGGAATATGGTTAGCGGAATGAGAAATAGACTACAACAGGTCATAGATAGTGATGGAGCACCAATTCGTTATTAATACCTATATGTAAACCTAGTAAGTAAACCCGTCATTACAAAACGTCTTTTAAAATTGTTCTCCTGGAATATTTTAGCAAGAGTAGTTCGGTTAGTTTGACAGGGTATTCAGCCCTACCAAGATTTTACATTTAATTTTTTGATTCAAAATTTAGTCACTTTGAACGTGATCAAATTATAAAAACATTTGTCAACTATGATTTAAAAATCTTAAAAACTATTTACAGAGCTATTAAGTAAGTCAAACTAACCCAAAAACCTGCTGAAATATTCCGTAACAATTTTATGAAACCTTTTATTAACAATGAATTGGTGTAAGTATTATTTTTAGTCCCTATTCCGTTCCCCTACCACAAATTAGTGTAGATTTAATTCAGTGTGCAATGATGCTATTGTTAAATGCTGTCATTTAACATGTCGATTCATTTCACCACTGACTTACTTGTTCGCAAATAAAATATTTCGTTCATCTTTATCAGATTTAAACTTAATAAATCAGAATATAATATTAGTAACTGTGTGGTTCGGCATTTCTTCTTAGCAGTGATACTCTTTTCAAAACCCATGTTAATTCAAGTAAATCACATCTTAAAAAACCCTTTTGTAGTTGTGTATTCAATTTTCCAGATAAATATTTTAAAATTTATGTTTGTGACATAAATCTTTTTAATTTACCCTAAAGTCATACTGGCCACTAAAGAGTCATACCTAACTTAATTTGTATTACGAATAAATGTTGTTCTTCTTCTGTTATAAGGAAAATCATGCAGTTTTATTTTGGTAATTTAATTAATGGTGATAATAAATTGATTAAATTGTTGTTACATAAATAAACAATTTGAAAAAATAATTGGATTGCATTATTTTGTTCTTTTACTTCCTCTTTATCTTGTTGTTAACATGATTTTATTTTAAGAAGTTTAAAATTATATAAAAAAAAATAAAAAATAGAAACATATTAACCGGAGGAGCAAGATTTGAACCGAGGTCTTTAGATTCATAGTCCTAGGTTATTACGACTAAGCCACCGCGCTAACTATCTGACAAGACGAAATTATGCTTCCATTGAACAAATTATACATTCGAAATCTATGAAGGTAGTCTGAAAACACGATTAGCATACATAGTGGTGTGTAATTAAGGCAGCGAGTAAGTGCGGATGTGTGTGTATAGAATGACACACATGGACAACTAGGGTGCATACCGAATAGTTTTGCTGTGTGTACCTACATAATTTCTTTGTCTACCTAGAAAAAAAAGACCACTAAAGATTTTTTAATGTGTATATTTTAATTTTTCACACCTAAGCTGGACATAATTTGACGGAGTTCATGATCGAGATACTTTATACCAGCGGTCGTCACACTTTACTGGCCAAGGGCCACATTATGACAGTGTGAGTTCCAGGGCCGGGCCGCAGAGTATGTGAAGGCGCTCCTAGAGACTCTGACTATTGAAGCAATTTACTTTTCCGCGGGCCGCAATTTGACGACCACGGCTTTATACCCTGAATGCCACTTCTTATTCCGAAAAGGATCACTTGGTCATTGAGATAAAATTGGTTATCAAATGAATTTAAATAAATTGTATTTCACTATTTTCACAATATTTTTTTATTTTTATAATAAAAAAAGCAACGGCTGCTTGCCTTACTTGTCCGTTTGCTTATTTATTTGTTTGTTAGCTTGCTTCCTTCTTTGAAAAATGTAGGTATGGTATAGGGCTATAATATTAAACATGCGAAAGTTTAGAAATTTATCAAAAGTTAGTAGGTAGACATGTTTACTAGGTACTTCTTTACGCTAAAACAGCTGGACTGGTTTTTAATTAATGTTATTGATCGCTTATGCCCTAGATAAAAATGTAAGTAGGTAGCTTTTTAGCGAAAAGACGGTAATGAATTAGGTACTATTAAAAAGTGCAGGCAGGAGCCAGTATAAATAATAAAATACCTAAATACCAACGATCTGTTTAATAATCTAACCTACAGTACCCCTGTATCTAGCTGGAAATATCTGTTCTACAATTAATAGCGCTTTCGGCAACCTCGTTAAATGTTTATGTTTACTAGCATAAAGATAACACATGCACCTATCTAGTGGGCGCCGGACAACACAGTGGAGGAATAAAAAAAAACAAACGGTCATAATGGGAAACAAAAATAACTCGTCGTTTACAATGCACGAGCCATTAATTTGAAATGTATACAGAATAACAGACACGCAGTCACGAGGAAGATGTTTTGCGCGCTTCCCTACTTACTATGCCGAGCATCAACTAGTGCGTGCCAGTCCTAAAACGTCCAAAAAAATGGTTTATTACATTCCTCTGGATTTATATCTGACTGGCTTTACCCCGCAGAATGATGTTTCGTTCCCGGGCTGGGAATGTTGCCGTCTACGTTGCCGGGAATATTGCCGACAGTGGATATTTTTACGCTGGAAACTGCACGCAAACTGATTACTTTCCTCAACTTTGTGGCATTGACTTCATTGGCAGCAGGTCATGCTAATAATGCGGGGTACAATGCTGGGGCCTTACCATGACGTCCTAATTCCGACTCAGTTCAAGTTTTAGCTGTCACTTTTAGTATGAATCTGACAGCACGCGAACCTAAACTGAAACGCATTAAGGCGCTGTCAACAGCAAATGACCTGGAGCAGCGCCACTCTTCACACATACGGTTCACGTGCCTGTTAGTGAAAGAGAAGAAACTATTCCGGCAGCTTGGCGCGCGTCTAAAATCTTGCAAATAAGACACAAATCATAAGAAATAAACAAAAGTATGGATTATTTGTGAAATATGACTCGTTAGCCGTTTAAGTATGAATATGTTGACTTTATGTTTTTAATTGCAGACCCATACGTCGAAAAAATAATGACATAGAACCGTTTAATGATGATTTTAAGACCAATCTTTGCAATTATTTTCTATCGAGCCGATTTTGTTCAATTATGTATCGAGCCCGTCTAGCGTGTTTGAAATATGATGAAAATTAACATTATATTTTTTTTGTGTGCGGTTTTTCTTAAAAAAGTGTTTAAATAACATCAATTTCAACAAAATTAGGTGTTGTCAGCCTCTTAAGACGTCATGGTAAGGCCCCTGGTGATAATATTGTATGACACTAGGTACACTTTTCCCTAAGCTACATTAACTAAAGCATTGGCAAATCTGTTGGGAAATAGTATCATCTATGTTAAATAAAGTATTATATACGAGTACCTAAGTATATATTATAATTTACTGTTGTATAAACATTTTGGAGATGATGAGCATTTATTTGTTTTTGCAAACATTATAACAGAAATAGGGCCAAATAAGAGACCTATTGAGAAAAGATCAGGTAAGGTGTTACCCGAAACCGGCAAGCATGTATGAAGAGATTGAGGCATTTGAATAAAGTGAAAGAGGTATGTCAGAATCGTAGCAAGTGGAACAAAGTGGTCTCAGCCTACCCCTATGGGAAAGAGGCATGACGGTATGTATGTATGTAAACATTATGACCGTCTAGGTTAGTAAGTAGTTTGATATCTATAAAACTTTAACTCTATAATTTCCTGTCATGTCATGTGCTTGCTCGAACGACAAATAACTAGAATGGGCACTTTGTATGTTGTTTCGAATAGGCTATTACAGATTGAACCACACGACGGATTTTATATTGTTCACGACCAAACCAAGATTGAAGAATCAAATTGTTAGTGATAGGTTAGGTATTTAAGCTAGAAGCACTGATTCGGAGTACCTAGCTAAATGTTTCATTAAAATCCGTCGACTGATTATGATGAGCACCTTATTTAACTTGTCGGGCATGTGTGTTGTACACACTTTTATTCGTCATTTTATTTGTTCATCTTCAATCCAATAAAGATAATTCTCAGTTACAGCTTCATAAATATGTACGAGTACCTAGGACTCTTTAAGACACCATAAACTCTTCAATCGTTTTTTCCAGAGAGCGCGTTTAATTATAGGGTGGAAATTATGGGCGGGTTTAGGTAGTGTTCGCTGCTGACAAACCCATGTCGTGCCAAAATGTATTGCTAAGGAGATAATACCGTCTAAGTACTTCAAAGGTAGATTATATCCTATTCCATTTATATTTTATTTATTTATTCTATTCAAATATTTTATAGTGCTAGGTAACGTTGCGCAGACGAAAGTGTACTAAAATTTCAAAGCCTCAGTCAGTTGAATGTAGCGTTGACAGTATTGGGATTGCAGTTTGCAGTTGTGTTCCGTTCTTGTATTTCAATTTTCATTTTCAAGTGTTATTGAAATGTCTGTTGCCTTTGCATTCGACTATAATTAGACATAGGTTACTTACACGAAAATAATTTACCTAATGCATTTTTTCGTTTAAGTATATTTTTATTAACAATACTTTCGTACTTCTACAACATGAAGGGCTCTTCATAATTGAAAATATTAAGTTGTTAAATAACAAATTAAGTACGTTTTTTCATCGGATCGGACTTGAAAAAAAAAACATTAGATATTTGTTTTTGATGAGACACTGTGTCTTTTCTATTTATACATACATGTATTAAATCATCTCTTTATCCCTTACGGGGTAACAAGACCTAAAGGCCACGTTTAGCAACATGTGGGCGTATAGGTGGAAAGTGGAATAAAAATAGTGATACTTAGCTCACTAACCGCATCGCCTACATATGAAATTCGCCCATTTTTCGATTTATAGGTAACTAATAATATTATAGTAGTACAAGTGACTACGATATCGGAGAACGTGTGTCTGATGTTCTGAACTTACTTGAGAACAAAGTTTACCGTAATCATGAATTTGTTTTTTTTTATGACAAGCTCCAATTATCGCCTATCGCACTGGATTATGCAAACATAAATTTCTGCGTTTTTGTTACTGTAACCGATAAAACCTTAAGTTATGATTTTATTGAGATGTATTTACTTATAGAACATTTGTTGCTCCCGAAAATCCGTACATAGCATATTTCGTAAAAACAGTGCCCATGTTCAACTTGTCACGAAGTTTCTTAGAAAACAAGGTTTGGCCTTAGGCAAAACAGGCTTAACCTTCCTATTGGAATAAATTATACTTATAAGATACATACAGAACGAGGGATTTGTTTTGATTAAAAAGATGCAAGGTGCTATAATTTGATGCTTTGGATTAGCTAGGTACTAATTGCAACCTTGTGCTAAAGTCGACATCACAGCATCTGTGAATAATATAGTACATTTCGATGCTAGTGCGGAAAGTATGTCATTACTTCACGAGTCTCGATCTTGCCACGAGCCGAGAGGCGGGTTGGCAAGATTAGACTCGAGACGAGTGAAGAATGACATTTCCGCGCGTGTATCGAACGACGATTTTCAATACAGTTGCGAAAAAAAATACAACACAGAATAATTGAAATAACTTATTCATAACACTTTGTCAACAAATGTCACTAACACTAAGCTTAACTTTAACAAAATGCTGTTAATTGAGCAAACCGGTACCTAGGTTCAGTCCACAAATCTCGTCATTCGCGCTTTTCATTTCAAGTAAACAAAATAAAACTCATTTAACCTCAAAAATCTCTTTCCCGCCGCTCAGCCGCTCCAGATGAATAGTGAAGATAAATATACGATATAAAAGAAGTGGTTCTTCGAATATCAAAAAGACTAACTGTTCTTATTTTTAAGCTCTCTAGTCTCTTGGATCAGAACTCTTTTTTCATAAAAAAAAAACACCACACGAACTCTGTTAATAAAATGTACTTCATAAAATATAACAAATAATAAAGAATCCACCATTCAATCTAACACAAGTTGACAGCAATTTTAATTCAAAACAATAACGCTGGAGCGAGGCAGCTCTCTGATTTATTACAAGCTTGACGTACCGACGATATCTATTGTTCACCACGTTAACCAATTTTATTCGAAGTAAATCTTTTTTTTTGTAAACATTTTTTCTTTACGTTCACCACGAGATTAGAAGAGAGACCAAGAGATTAGGTATTGATACAAACTTGAGTACGGTTAAGTAAATGCTGATGTGTTATCTAGGAATAGTTGACGCTAGTCACGAATGCCAAACCCCTAGCATTTACAAGCTTAGCTATCCCATCCCGATATACTTTTTGCCTTTTGTGGGCTTTACAGTTTTGTGTTATTGTTTGGTGTGAATACCTATAGACGAAAAATAGAAAACAGATTTAAAATAAATATTTAGATTGAAACGAGATTTTAATAACATGTAGATAAAAAAAAATGAATAAAGTAAGGGATCGAAATGAAACATTGCAAAAGAGCTCTCTGAAGTTTTCGGTGTAAGTCATCATAACATATTTTTTATACACAAACTACAAATTCTACAATTACTTACTTAGTACGTTTTCTAACTTTTTATAGCAACCGTTCTAAAAGATTTATGTTATGTGTTCAATTAGTCAAATCATTGAGTTGTGTCAAGTAAAATTTCTGATTTTAGTGAAATAAGACTTAAATGTAAAATACATTTTAATAAGTACCTTACTTAAGTAATTATTCAGAAATTTTCCAGTATTCTCGTGTTTAAGTATAATAATAAATGCAAATCAACTCCGCATTGGTATGTACAGCCATTCCGTTGATCAGTGTGTCAAGCACAAGCGGCTGCGACTTTATTTATTTATATAAGTATTTATTTATTTATTGCGATCATGTCCATTTGTACAATTTTGTAAGATCTTAAAATAATTATCATTTCTTTTTATCCATTCGTCCATTTCTACACAGGACCAAAGAGGACTCCCTGACATGATTCACCAATATTGTAACCGCATCACATGCTATCCGCCCTGCGGCTGAATCGGGCGAACATTTAATAAATATTGGCTCATCGAAATCACGATGACTTTCACATTGCTGACGGGCAATCGAATTTTACCCCCAATATTTTACTCGCTATTGATAAAAAAAAAAATCGAATAAGGTAGAGCTGCTATCATTTTGTATAGCTTGGATAAAATAGTACATTACTGCAGAGGCCGTGAAGTAAGGGATTGCAGGACGAGATTGGGGTACACGGCCGAGTCGTAGACGAGGCCGGATAAAGCGAGTCCTGCAATCCCTGTTTCCGGCCGAGGATTGTATAGTGCTTTTCTCAAGCAATGCGAGGAAATCAAGTAAAAATTGTTTAATTAGCCGCATTTTTAATTTTTGAAACATGCCATTTGAACAAACTATTGCTCGCGCCATGTTTATCCGCACACCCGCCACCGCGCCGCCGCGCCGCGCCGACCGCGCCACATTACTTCTTGGCCTAGGCCGTAAATGTGAAACTTCTTGGCTTCATTTCGCGACATTAACGCGTACATTTCCGAGCATGCTTGAGAAAATATGTTTAATATGAATTTGGAATTAGGTACTTAGTGTGAATCGTACAAAAATGTGGAACATCTCTCATTCATCTCACTTGATTCCCACGCCCTTTACACTAGTGTACTCGTATAGAGCTGAAAAAAATCATTTCAAAATAGTAGGTAGGCCGGACCTAACCTTTTCTTTCAATAATGGAAAAACTATTACCTTCCTATTCATATATATAAAAAAAAAAAACAAAATTCCAAGGATTTCATAAAAAATTTTTTGGTAATTAAGGGAAATGTATTCACTTAACACCGTAGAACCCTATCGCAATAAGGTGACATGTCATTCGTGTTTGAATAACGTCGGCTTGTCAATTGCGACAGGATTCTACGGTGGTATGTACATGAAAATATTTCCGTTACCTACCGTATATGCATGTATTTATTTATGTACAAGCTGTTGCCCGCGACTCCGTCTGCACAGAAGTCGCTTATCGCTATCCCGCGGGAACTATGCAATTTTCCGGGATAAAAACTATCCTATGTCCTTCCCTGGGACTCACACTATCCGTATACCAAATTTCAACTAAATCGGTCCAGCGGTTTAGGCGTGAAAAGGTAACAGACAGGCAGACAGACCGACAGACAGAGTTACTTTCGCATTTATAATATTAAGTAGGGATTATATTATACATATTATATTATATTATATTATATTATGTTATGTTATGTTATGTTATGTTATGTTATGTTATGTTATGTTATGTTATGTTATGTTATATTATGTTATGTTATGTTATGTTATGTTATGTTATGTTATATTATATTATATTATATTATATTATATTATATTACAGAAGGATACTTAGGCCCAGATCAATATGGCTTTCGAAAGAACAGAGGGACTAGAGAAGCTATATTCGCATTAAGAATGATAATTGACAGGCGGATGGAACTTGACCAAGCCACACACATAGCGTTTATAGACCTAGAGAAGGCTTTTGATAAAGTTAATTGGAAACACATGATGTCAATTTTGAAAGAGGCAGGGTTGGATTACAGAGACAGAAGGATGATTTATGAACTATATAGAAATCAGGAAACTATAATAGAAATTGGAGAGGAAACAAGAAGGGCGAGAATCCAACAAGGAGTTAGACAGGGTTGTCCACTTTCGCCGCTTATTTTTAACATTTTCATAGAGTGCGCCATAAGAAAGTTGGTTGAGTCAAGCAAAGGCGGGATTAGATTCGGAGGCAATAAAATCCAATTTGTCCGTTTTGCTGATGACATCGCGGCACTAGCTCACACAGAAAAAGAGTTGGAAGATTTAATTACAGATATGGATACAATTTTCACTGAATTCGGCCTTAAAATAAATATTAGCAAGACTAAAACTCTCACCACTTCAAAGACAGCATCAAGACATAGACCAATCACATTGAACAATAGACCGGTAGAACGGGTTACGAAATTTAAATATTTAGGTAGCATCATTACAAATGACTCCAGATGTACACAAGAAATTATAACAAGAATAGCCATGGCAAAAAGGGCATTCAATGCCAAGAAATGTTTATTTAAAGCCAGAATATCAGGTCGTACCAGAAAAAGCCTTATAAAAGTGTACATTTGGAGCATAGCACTATACGGCTGCGAAACGTGGACAATGACGCAACGCGATAGAGAACGTCTGGAAGCGTTTGAAATGTGGTGTTGGCGGCGGATGGAGAGGATTAGCTGGACCCAGAAGGTGACGAATGAGGAAGTGCTCGATCGAGTGAATGAGAAGAGGTGCCTGTTGAAGACCATCGAGAGCAGAAGAGGAAAGATGTTGGGACACCTGATACGGCACGACGAATACATTAAGATCATAATTGAAGGAAAGGTTGAAGGGAAGCGGAAGAGAGGAAGGCCAAGAAGAACATTTATGGACCAGGTGAAAGAGAAGGTAGAAGTCGTGTCGTATCAGGAAGTCAAAGAGAAGGCTCTGGAAAGGACCACATGGAAATTGCTCCACCGACAAGAGCCTAGCTCTTAAGTTTAAGAAGTATATTATATTATAATATAATATAATATAATATATTAAATATATTATATTATATTATATTATATTAAATATATTAATATTATATAATATTATAGTAGGGATAGGTATAGGTGAGAAACTTAAGTAAGTAAATGACCTGTTGTAGGCACCTAGTAGTGTACAGAACTGCTATGAGACTTAAGTAATTTTTGTCTATTCGTACACATTACTCACACATATAATAGGTCATTTACTTTTTAAGTCCGCTCGAGTCCGACTCTCACTTGGCCGGTTTTTTTTTACTGTCGCTCTACCCTCAAAGCGACGCCAGCAATATTTAACTAACGAAAAATATAAACCGGGCATTGACTTACGATAAACAACTAGACTCCCAATCGCAAACAAAAGTGCCTCAAGAAACGTCCGAGCGGCGTTGTCTATGTATTGTGTGTGTCAACACATCAACTTACACAGATAACATTAACATATTCGTTCTAATTAACACCTTTTTTCGTGGCAGTAATGTTTAATGTCAATTGCATACGATCGTGAGAAGTAATAACACGACGCCACGCGCTGGAAACCTGTCTGTCTCTTGTTCTCAAGCGTTTGAGATTACGGTGCGAAAGAGACATGTACATTGTTATCGAAGCGCGGTCGAAACACGACTGAACCAAAACTCTGCACAATAGACGCGTCGTGCATACTTTTGCTTCCGACAGTTTTTGAGCGTGATTGGGAGTCTTTTTTTTATATGAATAGGAAGGCAAACGAGCAAGTGAGTCACCTGATGGTAAGTGATCATCACTGCCCATAGACACCCGCAACCCCGGAGGGATCGCAGATGCGTTGCCAACCTAGAGGGCTAAGATAAAATGCCTCTTGTGCTCGTAATTTCCCCGGCTGTCTTACTCTCCACACCGGAACACAGCAGTGCAAGCCCTGCTGCTTAGCGGCAGGATTAGCGAGTAAGATGGTGGTAGCGATCCGGACGGACCTTGTACAAGGCCCTACCACCCGCAAAACTCTAGTTGTTTATCGCAAAGTCTAGTTGTTTATCGTAAGTCAATGAAACTGGCGCATGGTAAAAAAGCGTATGCTAGCCTGTAACTGCGGTAACTAAGTTACGGTATAATTATAATTATCTAACAGAGGAGCATATAGGTTCAGTGGTTTGATTGACTTTATAAAGTACCAACCCTTTGCCTGTAATTGTAAACTAGCGTGAGAAAAATAGAAATAACTAGCTGCCGCTCTCAACTACATTTGCGTCCCGTGGAATCTTTCCCTTTCTCATAAAATAATTAGCTAACTAATTAGCTAAAATCTTGACAGCTTTGTCATCTGCCAATTCAAGGACCATAATTGAATTTACTAGCCGAAAAAATCTTAATTGTCTAAGTCAAATAAAGGAGATCTTCTTCGCCTTATTTCTACTTTTGATTTTACTATTTGATGATCTTTGTTAATTTAGGATGTTTAAAAAGTCCTCAAATACCTAGAGAATATTGAACATGTCGGTTTCCTGAACTCGCCTTTTCCTCTTTCTTTGCGTTTCCAAAGGAAGATATTCAGGGGTTATGTTGCTTTTTAGTCTTCTTTGCATTTCTATACTGTTATAATTCCACGGAGGTAAAGCCGCGGGAATAAGCTAGTACTGTAAATTTGAAGTTAACAAGGGAACTTTATGGAATATTGAACTAATGACTCGGATTTTAGACGGATTTGAGTTCACTTAACACTTCAATCGATTTTGCATCGTTAATGAAGTGTGGTGGCTTAGGCTCGTTAAAAGTAAAACATTGCCGATTTGCATATTCATTACGTTCAAAATGAATCAGAAATTATCTGACACTGTTTAATAGGTAAAGGTTAACGCCCGAATTAGTTCACACTACGGAGTAAAGGGCCATAAGGGAATCTAAAACTGAATAAGTGTTTCAAACAAAAGAGGTAATCCATTTTACCTTCTGCGTTAGCAACGTATCTGCAACTTCCTGATTTAAAAAAAGGCGAATTAATTGATAAATGTTCTTGCTTTACGCAATCCAATTAACAGATATAGCTTAGTGTTTGTAAGTAAGTACAACAAAATATAAATACACCTATTTTTTATTGTAACAATCAGAAAAGGTCAAGGGCCTTACCATGGCGTCCTAATTCCGACTCAGTTCAAGTTTTAGCTGTCACTTTTAGTATGAATCTGACAGCGAGCGAACCTAAACTGAATCGCATTAAGACGTCATGGTCCCAGGTCAAGAGTACCCGAAACCGACGAGCATGTATGAAGGGATTGATGAATGTGGATGAAGCGAAAGAGGTATGTTAGGATCGTAGCAAGTGGAACAAAGTAGTCTCTGCCTACCCCTGTGGGGAAGAGGCATGACGGCACACGGCGGCCACGACGTACAAAATCCGCGTTCTGAAATGAACACAGGCACGACGTCGTCTGTACACGCGTCAATGTGTGCGTAAGATACACAGGGCTGTCTATCGCTAAAACCTAGTACTATAAGTACTACCAATGACATAAATATACTAAAGATATGGCTTAGATGTGTGCAAATAAGTGTACTTAATCGTTATCTATTTATTTAAACTTACTTAAAATGTGTCTGTCTGTGTAGGTATTTAAGCATTATTATTTTCAATGACAATAGATGTATGACAACAAACTTAAGCGAATGATTCTGTAGTTATTTAATGTATTAATCGCGATAATTTCAGAAAGCATTAATTTTCTAATGTTTTATAAAATGAAGTAGTAGGTAGGATAGGTTCCCGAACTTGTGACGTGCGGCCGACATACATCGCGTCGCGAGCCCTACTAGTTGCCAGCAGCTTTCCGGCAGACTGCGCTTGAGGGGTGGGGTAACTCGAATCGGTGCGGGGCGGAGCGTGGCCATTCTGTACGTTAGTACTATTATTATATTCTGTGGTGACGGTATGTATGTAACAATCAGAAGTAGGAAACGTGTTTGCAGTTTTGAAAGTTTGTATAGCATGGACAATGGATTTATCATTTAACGATGTTATTTGTCTCATGTTTAATCCCGTTAAGGCTATGTGTGTAAAATGGAGCGAACTTTGCAAAATGAACCAATTAGGTTGCGTCGCCGCTGAAACAAACTCAACTGAATTTAAAACTACGTATGTTCCGCTGTGTAAATATTCATGTTACGTACCTATGATTTATAAATACCTACATTCAATTGGAATTTAATTCGTTTGCCGAGCAATGTAGTAATATTTCTAAAATTATAACCTTGACTATGTTTTTTCAAGCAAAACATTTTCAATTTAGAAATAAGCTGTCTTTAACATAAAGTACTTTTCATCCGGTAAACGTAATATAGGAGAACGTCGACTTACTTTTTCTCTGCAATTTAACATTAATTGAGTTGCCTAAGTACCGATGATTGGTACCTACCTGTTTTCAAGTCTGTTATGACACAAGCACCACCTAGTCGTGAGTATACGCAAACTACCTACTTACGCCTGCGAATATTTCTCAAATTTGTTTGCAGACCAGTACCGGGCCATGATAACATCGTAAATTAGTTACTTTATAGTTCGTCTAACGTAGCACATTTGTTTGTAGCAGCCGAAAATATTCCACAGCTATTTTCTTTCCACTTTCCTCGATGTAGCGAGTGATTGAACCCAGTCTGAATTAAAGATTGCTTGCCGAAATTGTTCAAGCGTTTACATTAAGTATATTGGACCACTTGTAAAAACGTTTATCGCTTTATATATGAAATTCCATTTTCTCATAAGTAGGCGCTTTAAAATGAAAAGGGGCTTTTAACAACCTTACTTATAACATCTATTCTGTAAGGCTTGGCACAATAAAATAAATGTCGTATTTCACATGGCTCAGTTTGTAACGGGAATTCTTCGGAAAGAGCGCATAAATTCTAATTTTGAAGTTTTATAGAACAAAATTATGGCACGTGAATGTTTAGATAATCAAACAAATTAAATCAGCCCTCTTCAGCCACCTTCCCTAATCCGCTTCTGAGCTAATTTGCTCGGTCCTTGTGCCACCATGTTCGCTTTCGACCATCTCTAGGTGGTCCATCTTTCCAAGTGTCCCGCCCATTTTCAGTTGTAATATCCTGCTTCTAACGTCCACAATTCTAGTTAATTTCTATATTTTGAAAATGGGGGAGTGAGCGAAATGCTCAGCATGGCTGACTTAATACTTATTTTATCATCTTGAGCGTCCGTTTCAAACCCGCAATCAAGAAAGAACAGGCAGGACACGCTTTGGTTTATAAGGCATTCTGGGAACTTTGCCTTGAAAACCATTTCCAAGTTTTTTCAAACCTGAGTCGTCTAGTGATCTTTTAAGCGCACAGCGTAATTAACATCTTCGTGACAGATATAGTCCCGGTTAATTGATGTAGGACAAAGGGGAAGCAAAAATTGTTAATTTAAAATTCGGCACAACCGTTTGAAGTCCTTGTATTATATTATGGACGCAATGTCCCCTGGAAATTTATGGCCGTAAATAAGATTTGCTACAAAATAAAAACGAAAAAAGAGAACAGACGGTTGGTTGGTGGCAAAAATGAGAATTCAAATTACATATTTGTAAAAAAATCTTGGTATCCGTTTCCTGGCGTATCATAAAATTTACAATTAGTCCTACTAGGTACTTTTGCCACGAATTTTAATAGGACTAAAGCCGTGGACGTCAAACTGCGGCCCGCGGCCGTTATTTGTGCGGCCCGCGGCAAAGTAAATTGTTTCAAATAACGAAATAAGCTGAATATATATGTATAAGTGGGCAAAGGCTCTTGGAGCGCCTTCACATACTCTGCGGCCCGGCCCTGGAACTCACACTGTCATATGTGGCCCTTGGCCAGTAAAGTGTGACGACCGCTGGACTAAACGGACGAAATAATCCGTTTAGTCCCAATACTTCTGGTAGGTGTTTGGGTTATTGTTAGTTTTACATCGGCCCGAAGGGCCAAAATCACGCAGGCATAATTGACACTGTTGCGACTGTGTAACTAATAGGATAATTTTGTCCGTTAAGTCCTATTAGTGGGATTAAACGGAATTTTCTGTCCGTTTATTAATACTAATAGGACTTAACGGAATTTGCTGTCCATTTATTCCTATCAATAGGACTTAAGGGATTTTTTTACCGTTTATTCATATCATTAGGATCTAACGGAACCTAAAGGACTGAATGATAAACCAAAACGGACAATAAAATTTCTAAAATACCACTGATCTCCATAGCCATTCACGTAAGGCATCGCTTGTCTTGTCTGATAAGACAATTAATTAAGATGTTAATTAAATTTTCGCATGAAAGTAGGATTTTCTACGCAAGAATTAATGAAAAGAGCATTAATTAATGAAACCGTATATGCTCAAAATTACCTCAAGAGTCCAATTTAAAATAAGTACCTATAAGAAATCAGATTAACCCACTGAAAGGAAACAGATAAAAAAATCACTTAACAGACAAAAGGGCGATATAACGACCATCACTTTTTGCTTGTTTAGGTTCCACGTTCGCTTAACCTGGGGGAAAAATCTTTTTCGTCTAACAAAAATAAACAAGAAAAATGTCTATCACTGTTACAAGAAAACAGGATCAAGAAAATTTTACACCGGGAGATTGGACGTCATAATTTGCGAGTCAAAAATGTCAAGATTTATTTTCACTCGTAAATCAATGTTAAAAATTGCTTTCGTTGTATTGAAGCACATTTACAGCTAAATTGAAACAAACTCAGGTATATTCAATTGGAAAGGGTGTTGACCTAAATTTCGGTGGTAAAATATTCTGTTGTCACTCCGAAGAAAAAGGGGTAGCAATGTGGTTACTACTCACCTATTCACACACACGTCGACTATTTGTCGGTAAGTGACAGAGACAAGTAGTGAAAATAAAGAATTACTTTTTTCTAGCGCGATCCTTTATTTAAATTAATGTTCACTTCACACACAAAATAAGTTGACAGAACTGCGAGTAGGTACTACGAAATTGCTTCAACATTTTGAATCACAAAAAACTATGTAGGTGCTTCTTTATGCTACGGCCACAGGCCAAGTAACGTAAACAATAAATTGTTAGGTATATACATCTTGGTTATGCGGGCAATATTTTTGAAATCCTGAAATTTCTACAACGTTTAATACAACCTACGCAATATTTAATTGAAAATTATCGTCTTTAACACTACAATTAACGGTAACAGTCTTCTTTATCCTTTCGTCCTTCACCTTTGAATGTAGGTACTTAACCAGAAAATTTAACTCAAACTCCAGCCAGGAATTTCTGCCGAAATTAATTTTAACGTTCATTGAATTTACTAGAATTAATTTTCAGTTGATTTCATTCGAATGGTTTAGATATTAATAGAATCTTATAAGTTGAACGGGTAAGTACTAGTAACAAGAAGTTGGGTGACCCGCGTCAGTGCAGTAAACTTGTTGACTGCCCGCCTAACCTAGAACCTGGTTGGTACAGGTAGGTGATGAAATTATGGGTAGGTATAATACCTATTAAAAATAATCAAAACCACGTGCTTTACAACTGAGAGTTCAGTAGGTAAATAGGCTAAAGAAAGAGCACATCATCTAAGAATTTGATCTTATTGTTTTCCTTCACCACGGCTTATTTCGTTTTTCCAATTTAAAAACTCTTAAGATTGCGACAAAAATGTTTAGAAGGTAAGAAATTCATTTGAAACTCTTTTTACCTTGTCGAAAAAAGGCTCATTTGTTACAAAACGGAATTATATTAAAAGGATGACGCCATTTTTCTTTTGTCGGTGACGATCGAGTTTCGTATCGGCATTTCGGTTAAAATATGTGATGGATTTCGTTTTTTTTTAAATAGGGTACTTGTATTTACTAACTATCATCCATTCTCATCACACATTGTCATGTACATTTGCGTATGCTATTAGAGTAAGATGCAGTGGCTTACCAACTGTAGATGTGGAATCGGGAGTGAAGACAATGTACCTACAATGAAGTTAATGAAATTATCACACGAATTTAGCCTTCAATTATGCATCGCTGTATATTTTATTGCATTATATTTTATGCCATAGGATATTGTTCCCTTTAAATATCTAAATATCCTTTTGACTTTTAGCCAATCAGCATATGTTGGTTTTTCTAATTTCCTGGAAACTACTCCAACAGCATACACCTACAGCTTCTCTATATGGAAATGGCTTGGCTTCAGGACTTTCGTTCTCCACTTTCCCTGTTTCAGCAGTCGGATTCCTGTCGATGGGAGTCGAGACTGCATTACATTCCAACATCAGAACGTTCTAAAATCTTCATAGTAGTTATAAGATTCCTGCTTGAAATATATGGAACCATCCTCTGAGCGAGCAATTTCCAGTAGTAGTTGCTTTAGTTTGTAACAAGGCGATGTCCGGCCTTGTTTATTTTCATCCTCCATCCTCAGTTTTATGTTTTACTCTATTCCAAATTAAAAATTTAAAACTCATATTGATCGTCTCGTTCGATCCTTTATAACGATGTCATTCCCAATTGAGATCTGATAGAATCAATAAGTTTCAAAAAGCCGTTATTGTAATGTACTAGGATTATGCAGTGCGTTTTAAAATAAGTATCAGATCATATAATGTGAAGTGCTTGACCAATAAGAAAAGCAGACCATTGCCATCATCACATTTCCATCGTGATCTTCATTATTACCAAAGGCACATTTTGTGCCTTCCTTCTTTACTTAGATACTTATACAGTCATATCATAATAAACCTCCGTTCACCATCTCCGAGTTTTCTTCCTCTCCCCACAACTGCTCGCATCGTGACAAGTTGTTATTTTGATCGTTTCTCCTAATTCTTTGAGAAATTCGAGTGCAAAATCTTCATCTGTTGAAGCCACAAGCCCGTCGTCTACATACAGAGTAATTAGGATGTTCTTGTCTCCTATAGTCTTCGTGAACAGAGAGCCGTCAGCTGCATTCTGTGGAAGTGCCATTCTATTGGGTGGTAAATCACATAGCGTCCAAACTTTGTTTTCATCTAGGGACTTGAATTCGTTTGCCATGGCTTTCTGCCATTCAGCTCTATCGTCCCTCTCAATAGCTTCTCTGAATGTTTCAGGGAAACTTTCTGTGCCTATGGAGCACACACAATCGTCAAACTTCTTGGGACGTGCAATGGTTGATCTGTCTCTTAGGTTGAATCGAGGCTCCGCTTCTCTCAGGGTTTCAACTACTTCCAAAGACTCTTCATTAGAGTCCACAAAATCATCATCACTATCGTTGAAAAGCAGAGTGGCTTACCAACTGTAGATGTGGAATCGAGAGCGAAGACAATGATACAATTAAGTTGAAATGATCACACGAATTTAAATATAAGAACACGACACTGAACACAGTTATTTTAGTGCTTAAAAACACTTTTGGTAAGCACAAGATGTTAGTTATTTAGTTTTTTATAGCGAGTGACATGGCATGACAAATAACAGTTGGTAGCCTAGTAGCGCCTACAGACTTCTAACTAGTGCTATTCAACCTTAACATATGCGGCCATCTTTATTTCTGTACTAGCTGTTGCCAGCGACTTCGTCTGCAAGGAATTCGTTTATGGCTATCCCGCGGGAACTACGCAATTTTCCGGGATAAAAAGTAGCCTATGTGCTATTCCAGACTTTTCTCTATCTATGTGCCGAATTTGATCCGGATCCGTTGGGCCGTTCTGGCGTGATTGAGTAACAAACAAACAAACATCCATCCATCCATCCATCCATCCATCCATACTTTCGCATTTATAATATTAGTTAGATAGTAGGTGGCAAATAAGTAAAACGTGGACGGGATATGAAAATGATGTTGCTTTTCATACTGTGCATATCCCCTCCACGTTTTACTTATTTGCCGCCTACCATATATATGGACAATTAGTGTCTTAATTAAATGTGATTTTATATGTAACCTACCCGTGCTTTATCAACAAAAATAACTAAGTAGTACAACTCTAGATAAAGAACTGTGTAAACTGACAGTGCTACTGCCAGAAGAATCACAGGATTTCGAGGTCAGTGTGCATGCGCCATTTACCTAGTTAATGTTCTTCGCCCTTGACGGTCCGCTAATGCTAAATTTCTTAATTTACCAGCCGCATACATATATATAGTCTACTCCGTTTATTTGTGCCTTGGAGTGACATCGAAGTCATACCTACCCATACCCAGTTCCCCAGTATATTTATCTATTCAACGACTCAAATTTATTAGTCACAGGTTGTGCTGCTTACTTTTGAGTGCTTCGAATGTGGTTTCAAACATATAAGCCAAGTTGCGGGTAGGTTATATATACATATATCTACGAAAAAATACCGATCGGTTGTACCTGTAACTGCTGATTGGCTGAATTCCAGCTTAACTCCAGTTTAATACGTTCGTTTTGTATGTATATGAGATACTCACCGCGCCAACGTGGTCGTAAAAATAATTAATATTCGTATTGTGTACCATTGCTTCGCTGCTTTGGTATAAAACGTTCCCCTAAAACGATAACCAATTTTTATTTGGGTTAGGCGAAGCCGCCGTGAAAATACGCTGGCTTTATTTGAAGCGTGAATTTGGTATAAACGATGGTCAATCATATCTGGCGTGGCCAGTTGTGTTTGAGCACTACACGGACTCATATTGAAACTTATTGCTCCTGATACATACTGTAATTACAGATAATTAATTCAGTTCATGGAGTTTCATATATTTATACCTATACCTTATTGAAGCAAGTCCATATTTATATAATCATGTTGAAATTGTTAATTAAGTACTAGTTCACACAATGTGATAAATTGATAATGTCTGAAAAATCTGAAGTAATTCTTGTATAAATATTGATTTATTTCGAGGATCTCAAAAACGGCTTTGTTGATTGCGCTGAAACTTGCTTTTACGTATAGAGGTTTTTGAGAATGTAAAATGGATCTAGCTAGGTATCATGTCTGGAAAGACGGGTTTTTCAGAGCTATGCAAATAGGTAACGATAAAAACCCAGGTACTAATCTTCTATCCCGCAAACTGTAAAGTTCCCGCGGGACACAGACGAAGTTGCGAACAACAGTTTTTTCTTGCCTCCTCCAAGGTCTTGAACACTAAACCCTCAAACACAGAAACATTGCTAACCTATTTTATAATAAAAATTTAACATGTCTTACCTAAATATTTTGATTTTGTTATCATTTCGGCCTATGACTACTTAAAATGCTGTCTCTATGGCGTAAAATAGGTTCAGACAAAAACTTTTAACAAAAGGGTACTTAGGTCTTTATGACTCCTTTATACGCTTAAGGTTCAGCCTAAGTAAAGAGGCAAGTTTTGAAAGTACGCTTTAGGGACTTTGGGTCACATAAAATTTTGAAGATCACATAAACTTTTGAAGTTAAGAAAAACGTTAGACTGAATATCTGCCACATAATCTGCTCAAAAGATAAGCACAAGACATTTATTGCATAATAAATTATGCAATAAAATACAAAATGAAGTTAAAACATTATCATACACCATAGAATAATGCGCTATTGGCCTGCATATTTTCAATACAAATCGCATGCATACCAAATGAAAGCTAGTTCTTTATAAGCATTGTATTAAAACCCTGGAGAAGCGAATTATCAGCCCTCGAATATGTGAGTTACCTATAAGCTATTATTTTTGTTTTCTTAAGTTGTGGTCCTAAACTTCTCTCAGCCTTCACATACTAGTTGTCTTAATGAAAATAACAGCAAATGGTGAATTTAAAAGTACACGTTATAACTCTATTAGTGATCAGGCTGGGTTCCATAAGTATCTGCCCATCATTCTTTGAAAAAAAATAAATGGTTAATCCAGTGAATTATACATAGTTAGGTAGGTGCACATTATAATAGCATTATTAAAGTTGCTGTAAATATCGTGGGATATTGGGTAAATTGTTTGTTAATCAGTTTAGATAGTTAGTTACAACTAAAAGTAATGTCTAAGGGTCTTAAAAACGAG
This sequence comes from Pandemis heparana, assembly GCA_963854515.1. Taxonomy (NCBI): domain Eukaryota; kingdom Metazoa; phylum Arthropoda; class Insecta; order Lepidoptera; family Tortricidae; genus Pandemis; species Pandemis heparana. The sequence continues at coordinate 9,690,467 of OY978008.1, read as the reverse complement.
GAAGTTCTCTTCTCATCCATATCCAATACAACAGAAAATACTAAAAAAATAATCCAATTGGATGTCTATTTTTAATGGTAAAAAGTTATTGGGTTGCACTGTGAAAATAAACTAGGTGGAACAAATTTTATTACATGTCTGTGTGCACACACGTTTGTTGTAAGAGTATTCACTAGTCAGAAGGATATAAATGGAACTGTAAATTTGTGGTCAGGAATAGACTTTGATTACCGTCAAACACGCGTCAGTTATGTCACAAACCTACGTCACTCAAATTACATTGATACAAAGGTGTAGGCGGTGCGTTACTTCGGTTATATATCCACACATATATCTTTCTCGCCTTTGACCCGCAACGCATTTGATTAAGGTATGACAGAGAACAACCACCGCCCATCCAATATTAATTGTAAAAATCGTTGTCTCCTTTATTAATCAACAACTTTAACACGTCTTTAATAAAAGAAAAAGAAGGAAAACTACTTATTTAGTTAAATAGATTTATTTCTTTTATCAGATTGCGAAGGCAATTTAATTTTTCAAAAATATCACAGGTACTCGTATGTTTTTAAAAAACGAAAATATTTTTGGACAATGTTATAAGTTAACCTTTAAGAGAATTTTTTTATTGTACATAAAACACAATAATTTTACAAATGATTATATACCTTTAAGTAAACATGGAAATTGGGCTTCTTTAATTTTTATTTTTAATACAGCTATGTTTTGTATTGCGTGTACAAAAACAAGGTAAGTAGGTTACAAGATGGCATTAATTTCAACTTGATAATTGATAACTCGCTACTTGTAAATGTACGTAGACAAACGCACAGATATGGGATCCTTCTTTTGAAGTATGGAAAACTAAAAAAACAATTACCTTCAAGTTACGTACTACGTTTTAGTTGGTGTCAAGCTAAATAGCCTAATATTATTCAGCGTATTTTAAAAGTCGCATAAAATTTAAAGGCATTTTCATGCTGAACACTCAGCTGCCGTAAATTGTGCAGGTTAAGTAATTAACGTTCATAAAATTAATGGAAATTAGATCTCGTAATGCAGTAAATAGCCACATCACATTTGTTAACCATGACGTTAATGCTTTTTGCCTACTTTTTTGTTCAATCAATTTTTATTATCGTTGCGCAGTTTTATTGAAATTACACGTTTTCGTTATTAGTCCAGACTGACGTTAATTTATAGTGCTTTGTTTGTACTAAGTAGGTGCTTATGTAACTTGGCTGTTTTCAACAAAAAGTTATCCAATGAATTAAACAAACCAATGTTAATTGAGGGTGAATTTTGTTTATGAAATTGATTAATTGAGCCCAGGTGAACCTTTAGGCTAATCAATAAGAATCAGGCCAAAGTTAAAGCGGCGGTACGTGACAAGGTTGCTCTAGGAAATGGGAAATAGTTGGCTTACGCAATCAAAGCGGTTGAACTACACAAGTTGAATACAATGAGGAACCTGACGCAAGTAGAAAACATCTAATTCAGTAAGAGTTTTTAATGATTCACGGTTAAGTTCATTCGAAATATTATAAACGGGATGTGAACCGCGATTACCTTTATTGAGCTCCCGATATTTCGATACAGTTGCATGTATCATGATCATGGGTAGACTGGAGACTCAATAAAGGTAATCGCGGTTCATATCCCGTTTATAATATTTCATCTAATTCAATCCTACTAATATTATAAATGCGAAGGTTTGTGAGTATAGGTTTACGGATGGATGTTTGTTGTTTGAAATCCGATATGACGTGACGTCGTTTGTCACAACGCCCAGGATATAAACTCCATATCAAAAAAACCGTTTTTCTAGAAAACGATAGAGACAAATCTTTGATAGCTTGTACCTCGGATATATGTATAGTTATTTGAAAAATATTTTTTATATATTTTATTGCATCAGGCGTTACTTTGCGGAGGTCCATTTCAATGAACATAAAATATTTACCTTGCTACTCCGCTACTCATGAATAGCGGAGTAACATGGTAAATATTTTATGTTCATTTTTTATATTGTTTACTACATCAATGAGTCTTTAATGAAACCCATGAAAAAAATCATGAATATTCCGTATTATAACTGCCCAGTTTTAAAGGTTTTTCTACTCTTATTTATTTTAAGGCAGTCAAATAAAAGAGGGTTGAAAATGTCCCTGGCAGGTCATAAGGAACCTTAAATATCGGGCTCTAAATATCGCGTGGAGTAATACCAACATTACTGAAATTGGAATTATTTCGCTTGGAAATTGTTAACGCCTCGTCTCTTGCCAGTTATGTGTAAGAATTTATAGCACTGTTGATCTAATATCTGTACTTATTCACGTAAAAAGGAGAGTTATCACAAAAAAATCATCCAGTTTTCGCTTTGACATCCACCCACATTGGAAATAATATTTCGATAACAGAACATTTACGCTTGGAATGAAAAATATATCGTGATACGTGAGTGACACCTTTTTCAGATAATGCCGAACCGATGCGCTATCCTTGGCGTTAGGCCGATTTGCCCTTTATTATCTGAACGTAACGGTAATGGATTTCATGAGAGCTATTTTCAATGCAAGACCTTGCACGATATGGTATTTCATTTGTTTTAATGACATTATCCAATCTAGTGGCTGGAATTTAATATCTCTTACATGATATTACGCATGTTGCCTACTCAACGCTGTATTCTTAGAGTATACAATACTAGCTGTTGCCAGCGACTTCGTCCGCAAAGAATTCGTTTATCGCTATCCCGCGGGAACTACGCAATTTTCCGGGATAAAAAGTATCCTATGTGCTATTCCAGACTTTTCTCCATCTATGTGCCGAATTTCATCCAGATCCGTTGCCCCGTTCTGGCGTGATTGAGTAACAAACAAACAAACATCCATCCATCCATCCATCCATCCATCCATACTTTCGCATTTATAATATTAGTTAGATTACAATAGAGCGCGCGCATCGCTCAAATCGCTTAGTGCGCATCGTAGGCAGGTGAGCTATAGATAGTATATTGATGCGTGTATGACAAATAGAGATGGGGTAACGCGCTATCGATAAGTAATGTAAATAAACATGTTTGTTAAGTACATTTCATGTTCAATATTTTATTTCCTATACTATAAAAGGAGAAATGTATGTATAAATATGTAATATAATATTTACCGCAGAAAGAAGAGAGAAAGCAAAAGTTAACTTGCACACTCAGAAACGCCAATTAACATATTAAAGAACCATTTATTTCTTTGTGTGGTTACGTAGGGATGATAAATTAAAACTTAAACTTGACTTGACTTGATCCGTTAAACAGGTCTGAATTTTTACCGTCAATCAATACAACCGAGAGGACAATTAAAGTTAACTTTCACACTCAAGAGACGTCGATTAATTTCTAATAATCATAATATTAACTGACGTCTCTGAGAACGGCACACGTTCAAGTTCTGCAACAATTTATACGTTGCATTGCAACTCTAAGCAGCTACGACCTTTAACATGTTTATCGATAACCCGCGGGAGCTATGCAATTTTCCGGGATAAAAAATAGCCTATGTTTCATTCTAGAGTACTAGCTATCTTCGTTCCAAATTTTATCCAAATCCGTTCAGTCGTTTTAGCGTGAAGAAGGAACACTCACATCGTCACAAACTGTCGCATTTATAATATTAGTAAAAGTAGGTATTATGACAAATTTGACTAACGTCGCACGGTCGCACCTAATATTTGTTACGTTTTTCTTTATTTTCCCGCTCTTTTTTATATTGCGCAATTTGCGCGCATTGCGCATTTCATCTGCACACCAATACATGCCGGCTATTTTTTTTTTACTTGTAGATACGGAGGTCGCTATCAATTAATTGTCGACTTTATTTCAAGCTAAAAAAATTACCGAACGTAATAATTCTTAATTTTCGTTGCATATGTTTGCATAAGCTTATATAGCGTGAATGTTATTTTGAAAAAGATTATTTAGCCTTTTACAATTAAAAAGGAACTATTTGTATAGATGATTATAATAAAACACGGATTACATGGCTGTATACGTATTTCCATTGCTATGTACCTCATTTGGATTAGCTATGAAGGGACGAGTTTTTTTTTTCAAGTTACTTTGAACCCAAGGGTCGCGATGAGTCATTTTCAAATCGCTATCCAGATAATCAATCACCTACTTTCAGAGTATGAGGGGTGACAAATAAATTTTCATTTCATTTCATTTTCTTTTCATTTCAATAAATATGAATAAAATTTCGTTTAAAGATTGACCCAATTCCTTACACACAAAATTCATAACATCGAATTGTTAGGGGAAAAGGTTTTCAGTTGGGAAGCACAATACTCGTAGGGAATTCGGTCAGTAACCCTTCAACGTAATAGCTCACACTATGGTATAATGTAACTAATATTATAAATGCGAAAGTATGGATGGATGGATGGCTGTTTGTTTGTTACTCAATCACGCCAGAACGGCCCAACGGATCTGGATGAAATTCGGCACATACATAGAGAAAAGTCTGGAATAGTACATAGGCTACTTTTTATCCCGGAAAATTTCGTAGTTCCCGCGGGATAGCGATAAACGAATTCTTTGCAGACGAAGTCGCTGCCAACGGCTAGTCATATAATAAGTCCTATAGTCCATTCAAACCCATTTTCACTCTTTCGTAAATAAAAAGTCCTGCCAAGTTCATACAAAATTAAAATAGGTATAATAAAATAATCATGGTACAATAGTTATAAAACGTCTTGAGGTATCTATCAAGTATGCTCATTCAACATTCCGGTGGGTGTGATTGCTATATCTACGTCATTTGTTTGTTCACCCACAACTTCATAATGAGGGCACATACGTGGTTTATTAAACTATCAAGCAGTAAAGCTGTAACTAATGAAACCGTACCGAGAGTAAAAAGGTGCTGTACAGTAAAATTTATTTGAGTTAGAAATCTAAAAATACATTTTAATGTTTTTATTTTTTATTTTTGTCTGTCTTTCTGTTAGTATTAAGATACTGCCTGGTGGTGCCTGCGCATCGTTCCATCAATACCGGATGTCGGGAAGTATTGTCATTAAGTTTAAAAATAATTTCACTGTCCTATAAATACTCCACTCCCATGTTCTGATATATTATGATTGATTGGACGTATTAAATAGTCAATTTCACGAAATGGATAGACAGCCAGGAGCAGGCTGGTGCTGTAAGAGATTTAAAAAAGTGCAAAGACACGAGTGTCGGAGGAACTTTGGCGTCTGGTGGTAAAAGGGATGCAGTACGGCAGAAATAACTTGTGATATACCTAATAAAATTCGTCGTCAAATAAAATTATGCAGATCATCGACGAAAATAACAAACAGTCGCTGACAATCATGCAGTTAAAATAGGTTTTAGTGTGGTTTTGGTGTCTAATGAGAGATAATTAAATAAATTCAAGAAGAATTAAAAAATATAGAACTACTGTTATTCTATTTTGATTTAAATGCTTTAAATTTTATTGTCGTTTTTAATTCAAAGCTATTAGAACTCGCTTGTTCTGTATTTAGCATGTAGGTAATTATTATATTCTATTGATTTCGGTTTTTAAACAAAATATTTTACAAGTAGGTAAGTAGATATTAACCTTCATAATTTGAATAAATTTGGTTCTTATTTGGCTGTACTAAATAAAGAACTAATTTAACAACTCTGTTTTCAGAATCAATGAATAAGAGCTAAGCCGCCGTTTTCCAATTTTCCAGGACAACCTCAGAACACAGAGCCCTCCATCACGGGTCGGGGCGTCCGTTTTCCTAACCATGAAATGGGTAATATAATATATATATAACTAGAAGGTCTAAATAAGCATACAATTCTTTATTATACTACCTAGCATAATATTAGTTTAGTTTTTGGGTGATCCAAATGAGTTATGTTGCGTCATATGATGGATTACCATCGCGGGAAACATATGGACGGCGGAATAACACTTTGGATGATATGTTTCCGTATGCGCATCGAGTTTTTTAATGTGTCTATATACCGCCGTGGTAGCCCAGTGGTTTGACCTGTGGCCTCTCAAGCTGAGGGTCGAGGGTTCGAATCCCGGGCTCGCACCTCTGAGTTTGTCGGAATTTATATGCGATATTACATTTGAAATTTATCATGAGTTTTTCGGTGAAGGAAAACATCGTGAGGAAACCTGCATACATCTGCGAAGCAATTCAATGGTGTGTGAAGTTCCCAATCCGCACTGGGCCCGCGTGGGAACTACAGCCCAAGCCCTTTCGTTCTGAAAGGAGGCCTGTGCCCAGCAGTTGGACGTATATAGGCTGGAGATGATGATGATATAGTCTACAATAGTGAATATTTCAAATGTAAATAAGTATAGGACGTACAATATTATGATGATGAAATATCAATATGTATTATCAAAGATACAAGAACCGTATAAAGATGGGTACCTATAGTCTCAACTCGAGCCGCTCGGTATCTCTCGATCTCAAGCCGAGAAACTAATATCTGTAACGCACTAATATACCTGGCTGCGGCTAAGATAGTGAAACCTGGGGTGAAAAGCAAGAGACTCGTGGACAACTCGCAAGTCACCGTGCCTATGTCGCGCTGGGGCCTTACCATGACGTCCTAATTCCGACTCAGTTCAAGATTTAGCTGTCACTTTTAGTATGAATCTGACAGCGAGCGGACCTAAACTGAATCGCATTAAGACGTCATGGTAAGGCCCCTGATGCCGTGCTTGCGTCTCGCTGGTGGTGGGACAGCGAATGAAAACCAAGGCAAATTTTAATGAAAGCTCGAGAATAAATAGGTATGCTAGAGAATTCAACCGTTTTGTCATCAGCTGTCTTTCGGCTTTCTGATTTACATGATTTTTAAGCAAGAGTATATATACATCTAGTAATTTTATAATCAAAAAATACAGCTTACGGCAAATTTCTTAAGCAAGGAAGGGGTAAGTTATGCGCGCATGTACTTTTATACCAAAGAGACGCTAAATTCACTTCTGCGCATTCAAGGTCAGGCTCAAGATGTTTGCCGGCAACTGTAACGAAATAATACGAATAATTATACGCACTGGTCAAACATGTATCTGAATGTTTGTGCATGTATCTCAGTATTTGTCAATTGTATTTATTTTATGTTTATTTTGCACACTAAAGACTTTACATATATACATACATGCGATCTGTAAAATGGTAAATACTAAGGTGAAAATATTTTTTCATTTACCCTCGTATGAAGCATTACTGAACGGGCCTGTAAAAATTACTGAGAGTGTGATCGTAAACCTTTATTAGACGATACGTAATATTAAACTGGAAACGTTACGTAACGTGTATTAAAATAATAAAAAATAGGCAGGCAGACAAGCAGGCAGGCAGGCCATTGTGAATTCAGGTGTTTTTTTTTTTGTATAGATTAGATAGGTACTTAACCGAAAACAAATCCTTTTTGATCAAATATTCCCGTCCTTTTGAAAAAGTGCCTACCTATATAGACACTCAACTAAGAGTTACTAAAACTTTTGCTAAGGCTAGTATTCAAAATTAATTTGAAATGCAAACTCAGAAGTCACGACCACGACTCAACTTATTTAAGGAGAATTTTTGATTTGCATTACTGCAGAAGCCGGGAAATTGCAATTGGCATTGTTCATTTTTTTTAGTATGCTCTAATTCGAAAACCATTTGGAGGAAAACCATCAAATAACCGATTTATCTTGTCCGATTTCAAAAATACTTTACGATTGCAGATATGTTTGTAAAAGTACTTTTGACCTTTGTTTGATCTAACGACCGGGTTTTTAGTCAGAATCGGGCATTAAATGTTTGCCACAAAAATGAAAAAAAAAAAGGTTTATCTACGCCACTACGGTATCTGTCATGCTGTCACTGTCACATCTAACTTAACCTGGAAACATTACAAATAAAAGCAAATTCAAAGTATAAAACTGTAACAAACAATGGATATTTATAAAAAAATGTTTTGTTCCGGGATGCAACAATGACTCGAACTATAGCCCCAACAAAATCATTGTGAAAATCAGGGAAATTTGCGGAACGAATGGTGTATGCAAGCTAATGTGGAATATTTCAATGTTTACACGATGTATTGTTGCGAAGACCACTTTAATGTAAGTAGAAGTCAGGAAAGATATGCAGGGGTGAAACCATAAAGCAAAAACAGCACGGAAAACAATAATAACACCAACTAACGGAAATAAATCGAACACGCGAACATTGTTATTGTTTTTGACGTTAAATTCATACACACATTCACAGATCTATGACGTTGACAATGTTGACATATAGACAAATCCATAGACAAAACTGTTTTTTTTTTTTATATTTCTGTACGAAGGCGATTGGGATCCTGTCTAAATTAACAAATTATCAAACAGCGAAAAAATATTTATTATTAATAAACAAAGCTACGTAGAAGCATAATATTCAAATTACTTCCATGAAATAGTCCATTCTATCAAATAAAGGTGTTAAAAGCACAGCTTAAAAAAAATGAACAATGCCAATTCGTGGATGAGTATTATAGTTTGACAGACGATGCGCAACCACCCATAATCATAATTCTTCATGTCATTACATTAAAGAAACTCTAAGCGTTACTTAATTATTTGACACTATCGACAGAACAGCTTTTAAAAACTACTCCTTTTATTAAAATTTGTACCCTAGTTTAAATACCTTTATTTCTAAGTTTAAACGCAGGTACGTCGTACTACTTGTGCCATCCCATTAGCATTTTAAATAGCACAGTTTCAATTTTAATATGAATGAAAATCGCACAGAAGACAGTGTCTTTTCAATGCGAATGTCGTGACCCAAGCGTCCGTGATGGTAGCCGCAGACACTTTATATTCATGAAGAAGTATTTCATTTAATCAAAGAAAACGTGCCGCGGCATGGATTGACGTGGTGTGGTTAGAAACAATTGATAAATAATATTACATAACTGCTATAAAATATTAATTGTGTAAATATTGCTTAATGGCTGACTAAGGATCCGTGCATTTTTAACAATATTCTTACTAAAATAAAATTTGGAGTTGACGAGTTAATAAGAGTTATCTGCGTGCAGGCATAGTTATGTATTTTTTTCATCATTTATTTCATACCTAAATCATAAACTCAACTTGTGTGTAGTTAAAGCCCACAAATTATCGTCTTTTCCAGCATATATACACACACTAAGAGTTTTCAATGATTCACGGTTAAGTTCATTAGAAATATTATAAATTTCTTCAGTCTACCCGTGATCATGATGCATGCAACTGCATCGAAATATCGGGAGCTCAATAAAGGTAATCGCGGTTCATATCCCGTTTATAATATTTCGAATATACACCCACTACTGGGCGTAGGCCTTTGCAAAGAATGAGTAGGTTTGAACTGTAGCCACGCCGGCCCCGTGCGGATTGAGAACTTTTAAAACATATTATATACCTCTAGTTTTTATTTTTTGTTAAGGTGTCTGCTAAACGGGTTGTTTTTATTGCTTCCTGATAATGTACAAAACAGAGAACTAGCTTAATCACGTAATACGTTTTCAAAACTACAATAAGTAAAGTACTTAAATAGACGGCCAACGCAAACGCTAAGTAGCATCTACAGGGCGTTCCTAAACTCGGCAGTACTATTACTTATTCTGTGACTCGGCCCAAGATAAATTACCGCAAGAAGAAATGGACGATTGTAAAAGCTGACCTCAAAAGAAAAGTTAGACCTTAACTTAGAAAAGTTTTCTTATCAAAGGACGCCTGTTATAAAAATAAATAGGAAGAGGCTTTAAAAAGAACAAATAGAGTAAATTAATGCACGATAGAATTTGGGGAAGTCTAACCTACGTATTTATTGTTCCTCGCCTCCGCCGTCTTGTTTTATTTACGAATTGCCATGACAATATTACTATTATGTATTCAAAATTTACATTAAGAGTACCCATGCCGTTAATAGAGGTTCTGTAATCAGGATAAGCCCCTTTGTTTCGGAAACGGAGGCCTATTAAGTTAATTCCCATATCCGTTCATTACGTTACATTCTCGTAACATTAAACGTAAATCACTACATAGTATAAAACAAAGTTGCTTTCCACTGTCTATCTGTATGTGTCCCTATTGCTTAGATTTTTAAAACTACGCAACGGATTTTGATGCGGCTTCTTTTAATAGATAGAGTGATTCGAGACGAAGGTTTACATGTATAATACGCAGACGAAGTCGTAGGCAGAAGCTAGTGAAAAATATTCAAATAAACAAATTTAAAAGCTTTTTGGAGATAGTTACTGGTGAAGGCATCCAGCTTAATCTACAAAGATCCAAAACTTACGAGCAATAACTTTCGTAACAATATTATAAAATTGTACCGAGGTGCGCGTGTTTAATGCGTATTGACGTTTTTGAGCACCTTTGATTGTTCCAACAACGCTGCTGGTGACCGTAACTTACATTTTTACTCTTTTGAATGTAGAGGAACAAACAAGTTCATTAGAGTGATTGAGAAATTAGCTGCCTAGGTCATTATTAGTCCTTAATTAATCTTCAATGTTCGTACTAAGTACTTAGTGTACTTAAAAGTTATGTTCAAAAAATAACATTTTCACTCCTTTTCAGTAAGTATAAAATTCAAAATGTACAAATTCACCCACTTCTAGTTGTTGAACTGACTTGCAATTTAGTAAACTCATATTAAAAAATACAGACAGTAACAATAGCCTGTGAAAACGTTCAATGTAGCTATAAAAAACTTAACTTGTAACTTTAAATAAATAATAAATAAATAGGTAAATATCATAGGACAAATTACACCAATTGACCCAGTCCCAAACTAAGCAAAGCTTGTACTAATGGGTACCAGGCAACGGATAAACATACTTATATAATGTAGATAGATAAATATACATACTGAAATATATACAACATCCATGACTCGTGCAGAAACATTCGTATTTATCATACAAATATCTGCCCCTACCGGGATTCGAACCCGGGACCTCTAGCTTCATAGACAGGGTCACTAACCACGAGGATATCCGGTCGTCTAAATCGTCGTCGTCGTATAAATCTTGTATAAGTTAAGTACGTGGTAGTTGTCTCAACTTATACCAATACTTTTTGTTGGCCTTTTGCCCTCTATTTCTCTTAATAAATCACATACCTAATAGATTATCTCGCGAACGTAGCAGAAACCCCACACGTCTGCCAAAAATGCAATAGGATGTTATTTCCTATTTCATGTTAATCAAGACAGTAATTAGGTTGCCGGCAACAACAAACACGTGAATAAACAAACACGACACAGGTTAACCATTCTACTGCATACATACCTACATGCATAAACATACCTACAGTAGATATGTTGAAATAATGTAGCGTATGCTTCCCTGAACCCAATTTTATTACGAAACAAGGCGGAAATTGGTCAAGAGATCAGCTGAAAATACATGATTGAAATGTCTTTTCACTAGCGTTAGCCATTTAAACTTGTAGAAAACTAACTTCACTATCGCCTCATTAAATACCTACTTCATACTAGCTAGCGTCCGCGACATCTTTTGCGTGGACTAGTACATTTTCAGGAGAGTGACAAATGTTAATTTATTTTCAACACAGTTGCTCGTAAATTGAGTCTTATTGCACCGCATTTAAGCTCATAATTCAGCTTATTACGCACAAGTGCTGTAATAATATTACCGCACGCGTGCGGTAATATAAACTTTTTTTAAATCTCAGCAAATAGTTCAGTTATGTACAGGAACAAGAAATATTTTCGTGAATATAAACTGTTTTAAGTGAAAGATGATAAATAAACATTTAATTTCGACAAATTATTCATTTTTATCTAAAAAGTGACCATAATTTGCATATTTCAGACATTGATTATTTATTTTATTATAATTTAAATATCAGGCTGTTTAGCAGCCTGTTGTCAGTGCCTTGTTGCGTGCGTGCGAAGTGCACAGCGCGCATGCGCGAGTGCTGCGCGCGGATTGGCGTGGGAAATAATATATGCCGCCATCTTTCACACTCACAGGTTTTGTTGATTATTGTACCTTTAAAAAATACGCGTTTAAATAATAAAGAAAAACTAAATGTGACTAGTGTTCGGGCAGGTTATGTCAGTAAGAAATCCAAGGTGTTAATTAACAAATGACAAAAAAAAGTTCTAAAGCCTACAGTTAAGCAATGTCTGGTAACAAAGGTAATTTAAAGTTCTTTTATACTTAGTTATTAAGAATTTCATTTATTTTTCCTCGCAAATGTGTTGAAAAACGTTGTATGAAACGCGTGTGCATTGATCATTATCACACTCGGCTTTCTTACACGCGCTCGCTAAGATCGCTCGCGCGTACAATATGCCTCGTGTGTAATGATCAACATAGCACACTTGTATCATAATGTACTATTATTTTAAAATCTTTCAATTACATTTTTTTTCCTTTCCGACATTCGATTTTAATGAAACATCTATAATGTTGCTCCAGACTAAGCTACCTGTCAAAACGCTATGAAAATCTGTTCCGAAATTTCCATTTAACGTAAACGAATAGACGAAAGACAAACCAGATGTTAATTGTAAAAACTGTTGAAACGTCCAACTTTGTATGATGTTTTTTCTCCCTACTGTTTTATTATTATGTGAAGATAAAAATGCCATAAAGATCGATTCAGTTAGGTACTTCTATCATAGCTTAGCCGGTTAATCATCGGTCTACATTAATAATATCAAGATGATACGTAGCGCTTTGAGAATGTCATTTTAAAGCTAGATTATTCTGACAAGAAATATTGCTTTGCTGTATCGCGTTCATAACAATGATGGACGCGATGTCACGGAGCGAGCGTGTCGCAGGCGTAAACGACTAAACTAAAATAGCATTTAGCGGAAGGGAGTTTTCCCGCCGGCCGCGTGATTCGCAACGTTGTCCAACATGTCGAACGACGAGGAATTTCGATTCCTTCCTATTCCTGCTCGATATCGGTCTACCAGGAAGTTTGTGTTCCATTTAGTTGGATCATCGGACCAAGTGGATTTTTAAAATTCCTCTTGTTTCGACCCTCGAACCACGAGGATCATTTAATTCCACTTGATTCGACCCTCGAACTACGAGGATTGTTATATGTATATATCCAAGTTTGAATATTTTCAGGATGTTTCCGACCACCAGGAATTTTCAGAATTAGGTTAATTATTATTAATTAATGGGGCCATTTTGTGACAGGCTATTTTAACTGTGGATTGTTTTTAATTGTTTTTGTTCCTTAATTAATTGTGTTTGTCATAAATAAACTTTTTCTTTCTTTCTTTTTCTTTTTCTTTACATAAGTACCTACCTATTTGTTATTTTATCTGTTTAGTAAAATCTTAAATAGATGGATAGTGGCTGTTACCAAGGCCGTGGTTTAGTTGTTCCTTGTAAGTACGTACTAAGTCTAACAATCAATCAATTCAAGAATCACAAACCTTAAGGCAGTACTTAATGCTCCCGCAATTAATAACACCATTCCGCAAAATCCAATTTCCAAAACAAATACAAAATCGTGAATTTTACCTCGTTTCATTTTAACAAAATATACTACAATATTGAAAACGACGAACTTACCTCATAAAATATGGATGAGAGTCACATCGGAAATTGAAGATTTTTAAGTATCTAATAAAACTGGAATTAAAATCGACTTTCCCATTTCAGCTGTCAGTAGACGGAATTAGAGACACGCAAATGGAAAGACGATTTTTTCAATCATAATGACAACAAAACAGAGAATTTTTGAATCAAAAGACTTATGAGTTTGTTAATATCTAATACATTTTTTTTTGCACTAATTGTACGGTCAGGTTACCATCAACATCATGATTATCAGGCTGGCCGAATAACGACCACAGCACAGTTGAGCTAAGGCATTCCCATCTGCTCGAGCGACGGTCGATTTTATGCCACACGCAACCAATGTAATACTCTTATTTTGTAAAATAATTACTTGTGGGTGATACATGTAAGGAGTATTCGAAATATTATAAACGGGATGTGAACCGCGATTACCTTTATTGAGCTTTATTGAGCTTTATTGAGCTTTCTTAACCGTGAATCATTAAAAACTCTTATGTAAGGAGTAGGTACTGTATTCTACTTATTATTTGAACTGTATAAGTGCGGTCTGGAATGTCGCCAAATACGGCTTCATTTTACGTTGTTAACTATTAAATACGTGATTAACATCTTGTTGGAAATAGAAGTCTAGGATTCTCTAAATTACGGACTAGAGTTCTCGACGTTCCGATTTCTGTTAAGGAAAATTATTAAGGCAGAATTAAGTGCTTATTAAAGTTAAGTAACAATTTAAATAGGATCTTAATGAGGCTCAGTGTCCTTCAATAGTTTCACTAGATTTCTCAACTTCATAATTTCGATACGACTAAGTTAATAAATTATTAATTACTCTCTTAGTGTGAGTTTCATTAAATTACTTTAACAAAAACCGTCGATTTTGACAGAAATCGTATAACATATATGTCAAAACCGTTGGGTTCTGTCTGATTAATGTTTTTGTTAAAATAACTTGGTGCAACTCACACTTAATCATAAAACGTAATAAATTTGTTAGTTTTAGCAAAAGGTGTGTTTTGTGAATAAAATTTTTGAAAATGCACTTTTTGAGGAAAGTGTACAATACAAATACTCTTTACAACAATACAGAAACAAAGAACAAAGTATACAATAGGCGGTTTTATCGCTTAATAGCGATCTCTACCAGATAACCATTAAGATAGAGAAATAAGTTGGAGACAGAGTGGAGTGGTGGTGGAGTTGGAGTGTACGATCCTAATCCGTCGAAGTTTATGTTTTATCCGTAGGTATAAAGTCAAATTCTAAATTGACGTACCTACTAGTACTAGTCAATACACGTTTATGAATGGTGGGGTTAGTAGTCGCAACTACTATAATATGATTCCCGTACCGACACAGCCAAAGGGCTAACGACTACGAGCGCGATAAATAAATAAATAAATATCATGGGACAAATTAAAATTGACCCAGTCCCAAACTAAGCAAAGCTTGTATTATGGGTAGATACCAGGTAAGGGATAAACATAGGTACATATAATAGTGAATAATGTAGATAAATACATACTTAAATAGGTACATACAACATCCATGACTCTGGCATAAACATTCGTATTCATCATACAAAACATCTGCCCCTACTAGGATTCGAACCCGGGACCTCTAGCTTCATAGTCAGGGTCACTATCACTAACCACTAGGCTATCCGATGCGATGACGTTTATGCAATCGGCAACGTGCGTGTATAGACTATTGCAGGGCGGCCAAAACCCATAGCCATAGTTAGGAAGTGGATTGTTGCTATTCTTGATGCTAGTGATAAATGCCCAGCTTTCAAGTTTCAACATCCAAGTGACAAAATGACAATGCCACTTAAGTAAAATTACGGCTCATCGATTCGAATTAGGTCTTGGCCTGCAGTATTGCTTTCGCTTTTGGACAATATCCTTACAATTTTCAACATTTCAATAGCTTAAGTATATCACCATTATTTCTTACTTTTATATACCATCGCATGCGGTAGTCAGTATACTAGTTATTCTCACTCTTATTTTCATTTCATTTTTTACACATTAACACAGCAAATTGCGCGCAAAGATGAAATACGAACTAGTACCTAGTTACGCTGCTGTTATTTCAGTTGGTCGGTATCGAACTCAGAGGGATCGTATGGTAGATACGCGTGCCATGAATAATTGACAGGGAATAGGAATCGCGGTACAATCTTTTTTCAGCGTTTTTCCTTTGCTACCTACTAAATTCTTAAATAGATTATTCAACGTCGTTACCCTTCGATCGTATTCTTGATCGAAGTCGTTACCGAATAACGTTTTCTATAATTGGGTGCGTACGCAAAAACTGCTTACACATTGTAATAATTATGTGCGATTCACCATTAATCATATCAGCCGTAAGACGTCTTCTGCAGAACATAGGCGTTCCCCAAAGATCTTCAAAATAAACTGAGTTTTTGCGAAAACCCTCCTAACTTACCCTTACCATGGCCGCTACCATACGGTGGCCAGAACTGCCGGGTCCTGGAGATGATTTTTGGATGCGTCGAGATATGTATCCATTAATCGGGAAAAAGTCGCTTAATCGCCACGCTTGGCAGGCCGCCTTGCCGATCGCAATAGGTTAGGTACGATAGCTTAATACTCGGATCCCTTAATCGTCCTTTATGACACCCACAGGATGTGATTGGGAGGCATAACTCAACATTAAGTCTTGGTGTAGTAAAATCACTATGCACATCTCATTAAATTGGAAATGGATGAGTATTTTAAAAGTGCTTGGTATTTTTTTGTTGATAGGAACAACCATCCTTAGCAGTACCTAACACCGATTGGTTACAGACGACGCACTTAGCCGGTTGCTTCTTTTAGCTTCCGAGAGAGCTGTGCTGTCAACGTCAGTGACAAATGTCATTGTGTACCATAGATTCTAGCAGCTATTTTTTTTTAATGTGTGAAGTTATGGACGTACCGCTTATCAGCCGTTATGAGGCCGACAAGAGACGTGAGTAAAATGTTTTCATTTTTATAGAATAATAACTAATAACTATGGCTTAACGGAAAAATCTGTAACTTTTTTCTGTAGCTAAGGATGATTAGGTATTCCTATCAATAGCAAAAATCATCAAGCACTTTTATAATAATCATCCATTCTCAATTGCTAGATATTTTGCATTTAAATGTAAAAACGACTAAGAACAATGAAGAAAACATTTCCAAAACAAATTCACTTTCTCGAGCCGACTAGGTAATTGGATTCCACACATTAAATAAGTCTTACTCAACTTAAATAAGCACATTAGACCCGAAGTTATTTCTTCGCAAAATATGGAATAATAGCGCTACGAACACATTTCAAGTCCGAAATCGGGTTTTACTTTGAATAAATTACGCAAAAACTTGCTACCCCGTTGAGTGCGTTGCAACTGTCGCAGAATCATTATGCCTTTAAGAGCCCATTCAATATTTTAAGTGTTATGAGGCGGGAAAATAATTTAATAGGGACTTAGTTAATGCTAATGAATGGTGTTAAGTTTTAAGTACTAAGTAGTATAAGAATTGGTAAAATTATTAGGTAATTTAGGTATACTTACCTAATAATCATGCAACAAGTCACACTTCTGACATGCTACAACATTAAAGTACTAGTATTCACAGCAATTAAGTTTGACTGGATAAAAAAAGGGTAATTAAAATTATTTTAGGTACTTACCTACCTAATCGCACATAAATTCCGAATAACTCAAAGGTGCGAGCCCGGGCTCGAACCCACGATCCTCTGCTGAAGAGGCCACAGGTCAAACTACTAGGCTACCACGGCTTTTTTACATTTGAAATTTACCATGAGCTTTTCGGTGAAGGAAAAACATTGTGAGGAAACCTGCACACATCTGCGAAGCAATTCAATGGTGTGTGAGAAGTTCCCAATCCTTACTGAGCCCGCGTGGGAACTTATAGCCCCAAGCCCTCTCATACAGAGAGGAGGCCTATGCCCAGCAGTGGGACTGCTGAGAGGCTGGAGATGAAATGGTACCTGCATACCTAATCATCAAAACCGGTGCAATATCGAACTGGATAATATTATACTAAGTATTACTATTATTATTATAATACAGCGTGGATTTGGTTAGAGTAAGGCGAATCTTAAAACAACGTTAAGTTAAGGTCCAAAAAACCATACAAAACTATTCAGCACGCAATGTACAGTAAACTATGAAGTTATGATTGCAGTTTACTTAATTTATTTATTGTGCCAACCAAAATAAATTAGCATTACATTGCTGCTCCACAGAATCTTGAAAAAATAATTACCTACGTCGAGTTCGTTAGAGAAAATTAAAAAATATACAATATGATTGAATCGTTTGTACCGCTAAAGCATAGGTATTCTAGTTAAAGGTTTCGCCCATATTAATATTCCAAATCCACGGTGTATTATAGATATACTCCGTGTATTTTTTGAGATACGATAACTTTGTCATATTACTAGGTGCATCCATAGAAACTAAGTGATAGATCAAATTTTCTAATATTGCAAAAAAAAAATCGAACTTAGTTTCTATGGATGCACCTAGTAATATGCCGAAGTTATCGTAAATCAAAGAATACACGGTGTATACTTACCTACGTCCTTTATAGAATTTATAAATGTGTTGTAATAGCAAAATCTGTGAGGCTGTGACGCCTGTGACCGAAAAAGGCAAATGTCAAAGTGACTCAAAAAGACAAATTAATCTTGTAGGTATATTTAAATGAGTAATAAAATTCATGATTATTTATCGATTTATTTCCGGATCCTCGGAAACGGCAGCCGTCAGTCTTTCATCTCCAGCCTATATGTATACATCCCACTGCTGGGCACAGGCCTCCTCTTAGAATAAGAGGGATTGGGCTATAGTTCCCACGCGGGCCCAGTACTGATTAGGAACTTCACACACACCATTGAATTGCTTCGCAGTTGTGTACAGGTTTCCTCACGATGTTTTCCTTCACCGAAAAGCTCATGGTAAATTTCAAATGAGATATCACACATAAATTCCGAAAAACTCAGAGGTGCGAGCCCGGGATTCGAACAGTGTAATTTATGTTTTCCGTGAGACACTCTTATAACGGAATTTATCTCCGTATTTTGTTTGTGTTACGTTTTGACAGTTTTTAACTGTGGTCATAAATATCTATACCTACCCTTTAACAATTAACAATAGAGTCGCCCTTGACATTTTAGGTTTTGTCTATTTATTTTTAGACACTGTCCGATGCGATAAAAGCTGACTGTAAATAAGGATAAAACCGGCCGATAAAATAGTGTGTTATATACGCTGACACTAGGGTTCTGTAACCGTAGAATATGCTATTCCAGAATCACATGCAAGATAGCTACATCTCTGGGACACGTGTACTATGTCTTCACGCAAAAAGCTAAGTTGGGTGTAAAGAAACGGTCGTGCTTGGTGTAGCTTGAGAATGAACTCCTTATGAGTTTTAAACGCGTTAGTATCATTTATATTATACTATTGGTGTTACATGGGTCTGTATGTTGGGTTGTGCATGATAAAATAATAGATATCCATATAATGATTGTGTAACATAGAAGTAGTAGGTCTCTTGCACGTGTAGTTGTAATATAGCAGATCATTTGGCTTTACTTTATACATTTATGGAACACTACAAAGTAACGCCTGGTTCAAAGAGCACTCAACTTTTACTTTCTTTTCGATTTTGACTCTTGTTTTCCTCATCGCTTCGGCCTTCAATAGAAAACTGTTTCATCGAATTACTTAGAGGTCTCTGAAGAGGTCACGGCCACAATCGACTTAGATTAGAGTTCAAATAGACGGTGTCGACTTCCATCGAGGAGATCAACGCATTTGCGGCTCCATGTAGGCTTAGAGTAGCTTAGAGTTTGATTTATGCTAAGAAGACTCAACAGAGTAAATAAAGGGTTCTTACAAGAAATCAGAAATTCTAATGATGTAACGATTATGGCTGGATAAATTTTACTAGACAAATATGATTCCTTATCACTTTTTGGTATCCACTTAAGTAAGTATACTGCTTGAGGATTTGGAAAATGTGAATTCTCGTAAAACGGTGTAAGTATTGATTGAAAGAGCACGCCTGGAATACTAATGCGGATTTAAAAGCAATCTCAGCACTGAAAAACAGAACAAGTGCGTGTCAGACCAGACCACGCACAAAGGAGGGTTACGTCGTCGTATATAGGAAAGTCATGTAGGTATTGCATTTAATATATGTATATATATGTGCATAGGACGTTTAACGGGTTTTTTAAAACACGATTCCAATTTTTACATTTGTACGGAACCCGCGAATTCGACCCACACTTGTCTGGTTCTTGTTGATGACACGGTTAAAATTTTGTGGTAGGTACCTACAAAAACAGAGTATCTATGCAGCGGTTAACAAAAAACACTTTCGAAATGTTATCCATATTTTTAGCATAGTTTCCGAGTAAAATTTCTGTGGTAAACGTTGGACGAAACTATAAGGGTTCTGTTTTTATCGTTGAACCTTACAAAGTCGGGAACTGGGTCTTCGGGCTACCCATTATGAAAACATCGTAGGTTAACGGAATAGCTGAGGGTGTTGACTATAAAATAAAGAGCTACCCTTATGTTCTCCAATTAACGCAGTAGAATTAAAGTAACGAGAGTCCAGAGCATAAACGATGACGTAAAGCAGAAAACCCTCGTTTCAGGTTTAAGGCCCGAAATTTTACCAAATGTTTTTCCATAAATTGACTTATATGTATCAATATCAACCCTGGAACTTACTCCGTCAATTCCATCATATAATTTACCAGTTTGACATACCATTTAATTAAACTGGGATTGTGAAATTGATAATTGAGACGTTTACGTGAACGCGTTCGAGAAGTTTTTATATGCGAAAACTTACACTAGAGGCTCTGGAAGAAATCCGATTCCTATTCAAGCAAACTGGGACAAGTAAAAAAACTTGGAAAGGAAGTAAACGCAGATTGCTTATGGGAAGCGAAGCTCGAAATTTGTGCAGCCAGGAAACATGCCCCCGGAAGTTAACTTACAATGAGATCGCACTAGGCAGAACACGCACAGGTAGGGATGTTCCGTCCGATACAAGCGGATACGAGAAAACAATCGTTTTTTTTTTCATATAAGTCCATGTGTAATCGATGATGAAAGTATTTCACTTTTGACTCACAACTCACAAGTCAAGATAATTGATTTGTTTTCTGACGTGAAATGTTATCTCTACTTGATATTGAAAAAGGTATGTAAGAATCTGACGTACCTACCTAAACCTACTTTTTTATACATTTTATACATAAGGATTTATTCAGCCACTCAGCTACTGTTATTGTTGCCAGTGAACAATGATTTATCTTATAGTATACGTGCGTAACGTGTAATCTAACTTTACCTAGTAACTAATATATGTATATATATATCAAAACATGCCATTCCCTAGAAAAAAAACATATTTATCTCTACTAATATTAAAAATGCGAAAGTAACTGTCTGTCTGTATGTTACGCTTTCACGCCTGAAATGATTTTAAGATAGTTTAAGCGAGTCCCAAGGAAGAACATAGTATAGTTTTAATCCCGGTAAATTGCAATTGATAGGGATAAGCGAATTCTACGTAAGCGAAGTGGGCAGCAGCTAGTAGGTACATACATATATGTAATCCTATTACATAAAAAAATCGACAATACAAGTAGGTAAGGTTCGACACTTTAAAGCACGCTATTCATACACCCCGTTACATCCCTGTGTATACTTCGTTAACTATGAAAGCAATTAATCGTGTTGCGTAATCGTTTTGTGTTAACTGAAATAATTAAACATGTCCATAATTAAACACGGTACATTGACCGGGTTCGTCTTTTGTTACAGGCAACCTGTACTGGCAGTTGTCTGCACTATAATCACGGGAAGACATTGAACACAATAATGCGAAATTTTTGTATTGTTTGTGGTAACATTTACTTAGCGAAAAATTTCCGGGCTTTTTTGGAATAATGCGAGTAGATATTGCTGACTTGCCGGGTGAATTCATATTTTACGGAAATATCAACCTCCTTATTCATAAATAGTTACAGGCCAATTTTATGAAACCATTATGTTTTGTTTTGTCAGCCTAACTCTTTGGTTAAATTTAACATTTAATAACATTACCCACTGATATTATTTACTAAAAACTTGTCCAAAATGTTTTTTTTTACCGCTAGGTGTTATTCTGATGACCATGATTTTTTTTCTCGTTTTTCCCCATAGTGTGGGCTGTCGTTGGAAAGATCGTTCAAAAATATTGTGTGTGTGGGAGAACCATTTTCGATTCGAGGATCCATTTGTCAAATATATATTAAGCTTTAAAATTCTAATTGTAATTCTCCTTGACGTAAAAATGAACGAATTTAAATTTAATAAATACTATAAAATTGCATGATTCACACTAATATAATGAACTATTGACATTGAAATTGATATCCTTAGATTTAGTGATACTGGCTCTGCAATTATAGTTCACGGTTTTATGTACAGTGGCCCGATTTTTGAAAGCACATAATATGTGAAAATACCACTCGAAAGTAGTAAAAATCTGTTTATTTCTTCAAAACTACAGCTCGAATCAAATTTCTAGTTCACAAAATTAATGAGAGCTCGGGCCTTACCATGACGTCCTAATTCCGATTCAGTTCAAGTTTTAGCTGTCACTTTTAGTATGAATCTGACAGCGAGCGGACCTAAACTGAAACGCATTAAGACGTCATGGTAGGGCCCCTGTAATTGTTTGCTGGGGCCTTACCATGACGTCCTAATTCCGACGCAGTTCAAGTTTTAGCTGTCACTTTTAGTATGGATCTGACAGCGAGCGAACCTAAACTGAAACGCATTAAGACGTCATGGTAGGGCCCCTGTAATTGTTTGCTGGGGCCTTACCATGACGTCCTAATTCCGACGCAGTTCAAGTTTTAGCTGTCACTTTTAGTATGAATCTGACAGCGAGCGGACCTAAACTGAAACGCATTAAGACGTCATGGTAGGGCCCCTGTAATTGTTTGCTGGGGCCTTACCATGACGTCCTAATTCCGACGCAGTTCAAGTTTTAGCCGTCACTTTTAGTATGGATCTAACAGCGAGCGAACCTAAACTGAAACGCATTAAGACGTCATGGTAGGGCCCCTGTAATTGTTTGCTGGGCTGGGGCCTTACCATGACGTCCTAATTCCGACGCAGTTCAAGTTTTAGCTGTCACTTTTAGTATGGATCTGACAGCGAGCGGACCTAAACTGAAACGCATTAAGACGTCATGGTACGGCCCCAGAGCTACTTACTTGTACTTTCCCTGCGCACCTGCGCCCTCAATCATGCTAAACGTGGCCTTAGGTCTTGTAATCTCAGGCTCTGTCTACCCCGTAAGGGATAAGGACGTGATTTATGTGTGTATGTACTTGTACTGTCAAGTGGTATTTTCACATAATGTTCTTTCAAAAATTGGCCCCCAGGAATAGAAAAAAACTTTTTATCCGAATCTTGTAAGCTTTTTAATGATCTGGTTAAATCTGGCAGCTCTAAATTGTATAAAAATAGTTCTGAATCAATGTATTCTGATAGGAATACTTATGTACAATAAAGTTATTTCATTAAGACGGACCTTAAAAGCCCTCTGTCTTCAGTGCTAATTAGTTAATTGATAACCCATCAGCTTCCAATAGAAGATTCATTAATCTATTTCATGTTGTACTTATAGAAGTTAAAATGTGGTCTTTCGTCGTTCGATTATTTTTACGACACGAAGGTATTTTCGTTTAGGTGTATCTAATAATTATGTACTTTTTTAAATTCCGATAAGGCCAGTGCTCTTTCCCTCAGTAGTAATTAATTGAATAAAGCAATAGAACATAATGTTGTATTAGTTTTCTCCCTGCTTAAGTCTATGTAGGGCTGAATTTTTTATCTTTCTCTTTAGCTCAAAATTTATTTTTGCTTAATATTTCTTCACTGGAAATTTTCAAGACTTTTATCCCTCATTTTAACGGTTTATTAATTCTAAAAATTAATTTATTAAATAAGGCAATTCTCGGATTACTCACGTTACCTACTGTGTCGGAAAATCGTTCAACAGATTTGCATTTTTTCTCCAAGATACGTGTATAATCGGGTATATCGCATTATTTATGTCCCAGCCTCGGTGTAGTTTTCTATTTAAAATGTAATGTATAATATTAATTCTGCTAATAACTTAAAACTAAAGTGATAAACATTAAAGACTTACCTTAAAAAAAGTAAACTTTCCACAAAACTTTAGTACGAGTCACGAAACTTTCCCACCTGTTCTTTACGTTATTGTAAACAAATTGTTGAACACTTTTTCACAACTTTTTATGTGGTATCAGCATCACACGTGGTGTTGTATGGAGTTGGTGGGCGGGCGGCGACCGCGTCCGAGCCTGTCTGTGCGAGCACTGAAGAAAGCCGGCAGCGCGGCCCTTCAGCCGACCCAGGGTGCGCCGAGCCTCCGACGTCAAACAAGCAATAGGTTAGCACATGGACTGACGGTCCCGTACCAGCAAGCATGTAAATATCTCCGATATATCCCTGCCGATCGACTCGTGTTCGCCCTTTTTAGATTTACTGTCTACGAGTATACCTAGTGAGGCTACTCTTGTAAAACAGCGGCGGCGTTTTGCCACCACAGCACCCCTAGACGCTATTACGCAAAACCAAAGTTGAATGTATGTTGTTTGAGTACAGGTTTAGGGTCAAGAGATCAAGTCTAGGATTATGTGCTGACTAGTGTTGCCCAAATGCAAGAACAAGACGAGACTTAGCCAGTCTTGGTCTTGGTCTTGCGCCAATACACCTGGTCTTGGTCTTGGTCTTGGTCTTGCGCTCCCAGTCTTGGTCTTGGTCTTGGTCTTGCAGCAAGAGTCTTGCAAGTCTTGCAATTACCTATTAGTCTATTACTATTTATTAAAGTTTACTTTAAATCTTAGAAAAACGTTTTAGAATTGGAACATTGTGAGCTTGAATTAACATAGCCATAACAGAGCATTATTTTGCATGAATAGTGTCAAATGTTATGATTTCGGCGCGGCGGCAACGATTGTTTTAGATTTCAAAAGAAGCCGCCGGCGCGTGTATCATAACCATGTACTTCCGAAAAGCGGCAAATTTCTTTGAGAAGTAAGTACAAAACCTTTGATGCCGCATTATCAAAGTACCGATGGTTAAAACATAACTATGCATGCACTCAGTTTGATTTTAATAGATATTTTTTTATTCGCTATGTTTATGGTATTAGTCGTAATGCGCATAGGTCCAGTTTTTCATATTCTTTGATATAGTTTTTTGCGTCTCATAGAATTCCTAAGCGTACCTACCTATACACCGAACTGTTACACCTAACTACTCCGTGAAATAGCGCTAAGTCCTAGCTGCAAGACGCAAGAGTCTTGCAGGCTATGTCTTGTTCTTGCTCAAGTCTTGCACGGTCAGTCTTGGTCTTGGTCTTGCTAAAAATACGCGGTCTTGTTCTTGGTCTTGGTCTTGCAAAAACGCAAGAACAAGACCAAGACTGCAAGACCAAGACTGAATTTGGGCAACACTAGTGCTGACTCTCACGTAAGAACGTTAGTTTTAGTAAAACTGAAACGACAAAGGCGGTCAGCACGCAAAAAGCCGGGTCCTGACTGAACAAGCCGCCTCGGCTAGGTGGCTGCATGTGACATGATTTAATTTGACATAAGGCTCAAAACCGAACCGAAAATAGCTGCTTTGCGTGGCGGCTCGCTCAGTCAAGACCCGGCAAAAGAAGTTCCAAACAGGAGGAGTTCCTGAAAAGTTCCAAGATGAAAATAAAAGAAAGTTTTTGAATATTTAGCTCATCTAACGCCATTGGCATTTTATGACTACATCAAAAACATGTAACTGAACAGATTATCATCACATCAACACATATTGAATGACGATTCAAGAAAACATGGCCGGAAATAATTTCCGGATGACGTCGCAAGAACATTGTTAATATGAGGGCTTGGCAGAGTTCTTTCATGGCTATTTTGAAAAGGGAATAAATCAGGTTTTTCCGCTATGTAATTTCTCAAAGGAGGAATAATTGAATCCTTTGTGAGTTGATGTTCTGTTTTACGATGGCTTCCAACAAGCCACTCGAGTGTCTCATTTGTGTTTTCTAACTTATTTATATCCTTTTTATTTTGTTTTTAAGAGGTGAGGTAGGTATCTTTCTTGACTTATTAAGCTTCTACACGCGGCTTTGCTCGCGTAAATCATTAGATCTTACGGTTGAAATACTTAGGGCTCACTGAATTCCTCCGCGAGTTTACAAAAATCGCTTGGGGATGCCCAAAAATCCTATCTTAGTCGTACGCTACGTGAGACAAAGAAATTCCACTAATTTCACTATGGAGTTCTTCGATCAACAATACATACGTAAGTACGTAAGACGGAGTTCGATGTTTAATTTACTTTGAGAGAAAATGGAGTAGAATTCACTGATTGAATAAATTATATTGCGTGAATACCTATTACGAAACATACGTTTATTTCGCGTAATTTCACGCTTGTCGTGTAGGGCGCAGGCAACCAAAAGCAAAAGACATTTTTTATTTTTATACAATTTCCTCGAAATTGGTGTAATATATTCGTCATAACGACTGAAGGAAGAGTCAGGCCAGTATACAGTTTAGCTCTTTTTGCTGGCTGTACTTTCTGTAGACTATTCTTGCGTATCATCCACTAGGGAGCTATATGAGTAGCAAATTTTAAATCAATCCGACCTGTGAAAGAGTGTGAATTCAACATGAAAGACCTACCTTACAAATAAATATAAACATTGCAAGTTAACTCTCTCTCTCTCTCTCTAGCCTATTATACGTCCCACTGCTGGGCACAGGCCTCCTCTCAGAATCAAGTTAACTAAAAACTTGTAAAGCCAACGTTACAAGATAGTCGATTGCTTTCAGCACATAATCATGCCGCACTTTACAGCTCATTATCTACACCTACCAAACATATTCGAATATAGTAATGATTGATTGATTTCCTAAACGGTTCGTGTTATGACAGCTCTCGAGTCGAACACGTAACATGTGTCATGATTTATACCAAACAACGATACGGACGACTAATATTAGTAATATAATAGTTACTCTAATTGGGCTACACTTTAGGTTCAACCTATACAATAAAATATCACATGTCACCACGTTTGATCTTCGTGTTTGAAACAGGGGAAGATAGATATAAATTCCGAAAATCATTGAAATGTATTCTCCCACGTGTCTTATAACCCCGTAGAATTTTTCTCAGATATCTATAATACAGCAATTTATCTCCAATGTTTTATTATGTTCATGATATACCTACGTACCTACTTAACCTAATTATGAACAGCTAGAAAGTCATGACGTGAAATAATGTAGGTACCTAATTTGGGAAGTGAGGTAAACATTTCATGAAGCTTCGCGCCGAGGGGCATTGTAAAACTTCGCGATAAACTGTAGGGCGGATGGCAGCTTGGCCCGTGTCTACTTGTTACAGTTACAGCCACAACGTTTAAGATAGCGACAAAAAAGCGATAAACGCCACTCTTACAAACGACCCTACTCGGAAGCTTTAAACAAAATTGTACTCTAAATTAAAATAGGATGAAATTTGAATAGCCGAGAAGAGTGTGGAACAATTTGGTGGCGCCGCACAATAACACCTCCCACGCCGACCAAGGATATTTGCGGTTTACAATATTAATAAGCCGTTACCGAGTGATTAAATAACTTAGAAAATTAATATGATTCGGATAAATACGGATTTGGCCGTGGTCCGTCCGGATCGCTACCACCATCTTACTCGCTAATCCTGCCGCTAAGCAGCAGTGCTTGCACTGCTGTGTTCCGGTGTGGAGAGTAAAGACAGCCGGGGAAATTACGAGCACAAGAGGCATTTCATCTTAGCCCTCAACGCATCTGCGATCTCTCCGGGGTTGCGGGTGTCTATGGGCAGTGGTGATCACTTACCATCAGGTGACCCACTTGCTCCTTTTCCTTTCTATTCATATAAAAAAATACCTACTTCCTGAACAAAGTACAATCGTGATTAGGCTTTAGTGCCTAGTATTTTAATTTTACGTGATGTTAATACAATTGCAAAGAGAGAACCAAATAATCAGAGCCCGGGCTGTCATCTCCTGTTTTTTGGAATTATAATATAATACTTAACTAAGAATTAAACTGTATGGTCCTGATCAACTCACAATTTCTAAGTCCGTTTCGATTAATAGTCTTTTATCTTGTGGAAAGACCGTCTTAATGCCGACCAAGTGACTAAATTTCAATTGCTTAATTAAAATCTCAATAACATTTTCAAAGTTGCTCAAAAAGTGCCCTTTTTTTGGCTGTTTTGCGTGCGAAAAGTTCGTTTTTGCGCACTAGTGCGATTTACTTTTCCATTTTTTTTTTATTTGTATTTGTTCCAATTCACGACTACTTGCCAAAGAGTTATTATAATGCTAGTCTTACCAAGACGTAATAAAAATAAAAACCTATTATTGATGTAAAAATATCAAAATATTGAGATTTTATATTTTATTACTAGCCTTTTCATCATTATTATTATAAAATATTGAATTCCTAAAAACAGTTCTTATTAAGGTGTCTGAATGGAACGGAATTTTAGCTGCCGAAACGCCTGTCAAATTGGAGGCGTTTTTCCAACTACAACCATGGTTTTTAAGGTTCTAAAGGCAACAGTAGTTTTGTGTTTATACAATTCAAATAAATAATCGAACATAATGATACTAAGATAATAATAGTAAAGTGTTATATATGTTGGAGATTAACTGAAGCAGAGATAATTTTATTGTATTGACATTACAATTAATACAATCAGTTAAATGAGTTGTAGCTTAAACGCCATCTGTCGGACAAATTCCAAACTGTTGTTGAGTAAAGGCGGGCGATACGCCTGGGTAGAGTCGGTAAAGCAGACTGTCATGGCGGTGCTCGGTGGTTAAAGCAGTCGAAGTGGGGATTGCAATCCCGCAGCTCATTCAATACCGCGGGATTGATATGCGGGATTACTCAATATTATCGACCTCGACAAATTAACCTATTTTCTGTTAGACCGTGGGGATTCGTAACCTCTTGAGTCAGACAAGCACATACCGAAGTAAAATACGTTAGAGTACTTCCGAACGACTCTCGGAGAGACCTGCGCCACCTAATGAAAAAGTTCAAAGAACAAAGCGAGAACAAAGTTTCTCTATCCGGTTAATCGGTAGTATCGGCACTAACTTAGTTTCGAGCTTAGTGAAATCTCGTCTTTCACAATTTTCCTGGAAATTAGTTATATCCTTATATCACAAGAAAAGTTTTGATCCCAGATTTTTTGTTCGCTTTTCTTTGTGATGACTTCAAAATTTTATACCATTTTTAACTCATTTAATCATGAAATATTTTAAACGACAAGAGTACCAAAGGAACGCACTTCCAATAATGATAGGTATAGGCACGTTCATTTTTGTGCCAACAAACGTCAAACACTGTCTCCTCTTTCCAAATTATACCTAGTTTCAAGACTTATATTTTTACTTTAACATTCATAAATTCGTACAGAATTTTATTTATACACTACAACTAGGTAAGTATACCTGAGTTGTTAACTTGTCTATCCCCTTGCCTACACTAAAGTTCGCCTTTATTTTTATCTTGGATAAAATAAACAGAACATCCAACGTAAAATTAAAATTAGCAACTTAAGAAATCCCTTCAAAATGTACTGTTAACAGACCTGGTTATAAAAAGTTTTATGGAACATTGCAATTACTTGGTTTAAACAAACACGCATCCAACGGCAGCGAGGGGCATGGAATTGGAAACTTCCCGGGAAACATAGTGCCCTAAGATAAATAATGTAGCGTTAACATAGCATATTTACGACATGCTAAAGAAGAAAAACACGTTTACAGAAACTAACTAATAATAAAGTGCCTCTATTTAAAGTATGCAGCTAGTGCGGACTTATCGCGATTTTTGTCGGAGTTCTGGCGTAGCGCGGTTTACATATACAACGTTATTCATTGCTCAGCGCTACTATTGATTACTATCGTTTTTACATTTCATAGGTAGGTATGTATACAGTGGAAATTACTTTTTTCATTTATTTTTTTCCCAGGCGATCAAAGAGCTGGCAGCTTCCTGCGACAAATAATAAGTAAGCATAGGTATTCAAAGAGTGAAGCGGTCTTAAACTCTACATAGAATATTTAGTTTAGCAATTTAGTTTTTTTATTTTTTGAGACATGGTTTCGCATCGGTATCTAGTACACGACCGTTCAGAATAAAACTTTTCAATGTGATTTTAAGCTGTTTTGTGAGCATCCTTCCGAGCGACTAAAGTGTGATCTTAATACTACTTAAATACCAGCATCTTTGAAACAAGTGTTTTTTATTTCTTGTTTTACCCACCATCGTTATTTTCTCATTTCTTTGGTTAGGTATGTAGACACACGTGGAATGCAATAAACGAACGCCATCATACCAGGACTCACAATATGCCATAAAATATTTTTTATGTGTACGTCACGCGCAGGCGAAATAAAAAGTAAAGACCGAGTTCGGCAAACTGAAAAGTGTAGCCGGTATAAATTATACCTCACTATGAGGTCGCACGCAGACAAGTGCAATCAAACTTCGCCAAGCAAACTATATACACTGACGACCAAAAATAACTTACTTCCCATAGAAAGTTATTTTTGCTCGTGAGTAGGTAGTTGAGTTGGTTGTGCTACGTACGTAAAGACGTAGGTTAGTAGGTACCTCAGTTTAAATCAGCCTCACTTTACTTTTCTCAGAACTCTTGTCTTTACTTTTTATTTGGCCTGATAGGTATAACACCAATGAAGTTCACAATCAATTAATTTTGTTCACAGTAGGTAGTTAAAAATAAATATATGGTCATGAAAGAGCTTTAATATTTTTTCACGCAATATTGCGAGACAAAAGGCAGACGCCTCCGTAATTTTAATCACGCCTGTCTAGCTCAGATATAAAAGGTGTTGACTTTGAAAAATGCCTGTTTACACATAGATGTCAGGTAACCTCGATCCTGGGCAAAAGCTAAGGCTGAAAGATGAATGTTACGGGTGCGTTACCGGCATTTTAAGAAAAGAGTAGGCTTCATTTTAGAAGAATTGTACTGGTCCGGAGAAATTGGTGTTGCTAGCTGATTCCATAGTGTGCGCGGTAAAAAGGTCCACGAGAAACGAACGGTTTTGGACTGCCAACTGTTAAGGTGGTGAGGATGGAATTAAAGTCAGTGATACGATAGAAAAACTTAGCAGCAGGCTATAGACCGAACACTCTCCTGACAAATGTGGTACAAGACACTCAGGGACGCAACATCCTTTCGCAAAGACGAGTCCAGCCGGCTAAAGCGAGCTAATCATAGACCTATACTGAATGCAACAAGGACATTTGTCAAAGTATTAGGTATGTAATACATGTATTTCGGGAGTATGGCGCTTCGTGTCAAGGTTAATTAGTTAGGTACTTTTTGGTTTAAGTAGGTAGATATTTCATACCAATACATACCTACATAGATACATAAATCACGTCTTTTCATACCAAAATTGTGGAAATTCCGTCCCCCGCTTTTGGTGTATATGTATATTTCAGTAAGATCCGTTCCGTTTGGATTTGAAATTTTAAGTCCGTCACTTGCCCGGGTCCTATCTTTTTTATACCAATTTTTTGCGATAGTAAATGATTTGCGCTAGACAGATACCTATTTTCTCAAAGTATTATTTTGCTTATCGTTTGATACAAATTAGAGCATATGAAAATCTCCACGTCTTGTCCTTAGAAAAGTTCTAGATGAAAACCCCGTGAGGAGTAAAACTTTGTGGGTTCGATGAGCACAGAATATATAATAGTACTAACGTACAGAATGGCCACGCTCCGCCCCGCACCTATTCGAGTTACCCCACCCCTCAAGCGCAGTCTGCCGGAAAGCTGCTGGCAACTAGTAGGGCTCGCGACGCGATGTATGTCGGCCGCACGTCACAAGTTCGGGAACCTATCTTACCTACTTCATTTTATAAAACATTAGAAAATTAATGCTTTCTGAAATTATCGCGATTAATACATGAAATAACTACAGAATCATTCGCTTAAGTTTGTTGTCGTACATCTATTGTAATTGAAAATAATAATGCTTAAATACCTACACAGACAGACACATTTTAAGTAAGTTTAAATAAATAGATAACGATTAAGTACACTTATTTGCACACATCTAAGCCATATCTTTAGTATATTTATGTCATTGGTAGTACTTATAGTACTAGGTTTTAGCGATAGATAGCCCTGTGTATCTTACGCACACATTGACGCGTGTACAGACGACGTCATTTCAGAACGCGGATTTTGTACGTCGTGGCCGCCGTGTGTCGATGAGGAAAGTTTATTTTCAACAAGTAAGGTATGTAGTTCATTTTGTGTAAAGAAAAGTAGTATTTAACCTCAAAAAATATTCTAAAAGTCGATCATGAACTGGTGGACGTTCAGTCAAGAAAATTCATTCCTGACCCATCGAGGAACCTTTTCACATAAAACGTCATAGTGACATCGCATTACTTACCTAACAAGGAAAATCGTTACGACGATTACTATAAAAAGGTTGCATAGCGGGTTAGGAATTAAATTCGTTGACTGTACCTATGTAGGTGCTTACTTGACAGTCAAATTATACAAATTGGCGATCGTACGTAAGTAAAAAAAACCGGCCAAGTGCGAGTCGGACTCGCGCACGAAGGGTTCCGTACAAGAACCTTGCTATTACGGTTCATGAGATACAGCAAAAAACTCCAACAACTACTCTGTTGTATGGGAGCTCCCTTAATTATTATTATTATTTTGATTTTAGTATTTCAGATTCAGATTCATTTATTGCTTGAAATCAATGTAAATACAAGATGTTGTTATCATACAATAGTTCATTGTTTCACCTTTGTAGGCATACAATATAATTATACTATTATTCCGCTACAATTGACAACATTTCATTTTTATAACACCTGAAAATGTATATATGGTTCGAAAGCATTTTGCCTCCTAATCACTGCAATATGTTTATATAATTTTAATATCGCTTATTATAAAAAATAAAAATTAATTAAAAATATGTCCTAATTTTACCAAAACTACCACAGGATAGGTGAAACACCTTTGCCTTTTTCACGAGAAAAAATAAGCAACCATAATTTTGTATATGACAACTTCAAAGTACAAGGGGGGCAACTCTGAAATTCTATTTTTGAAGTTCGTTGCATACCTACTCTCTCACTCTCAAGTTAATGACTATATTAGTATGAGCGAAACAGCACGAAGCGAACCTCGAAAATCGAATATCGGAGAATAAGGCCTGACATTGACAATTTGAAATTGACGTCAGATTTTTTTCTATACAGAAAAGACAAAAGGATAAGTGTCTATTCTGTGATAGTATCGGAGTTACGCCCTTTTAGAATAAGCAAAAATTAATAAATTAATCATAAATTAAATACAAACCCTAGCGAAAAAATTAAACTGTCAGCATGTTCATCTTTTCAAACAGAATACAGAGAACCATTAAAATTATAGGCTCAGAAATATGAAATGTTGTCAATTTATATATTCAGTTCAATGAAATCCTATGAACTATATAATTATAAAAACGGTTTTAAGAATTTTAGGAAATTCCCACGGGATAAGGAAAAAGGGAATTTATATTCAGTTCTACGAGATAGATTTTTCGCTTTACTGGTCGTAGAAAACTGACATTTGACCTTCAGGTTCCTTGGGGAGTAAAGGGGAGCATCACAAAAGGATTTCCCGAATTTCTGACGGAAACAAACGGGAAAAACGGGATTTTTTGTTATACATTGGTCGTAGAAAGTTGAAATTTGGCATGAAGGTTGCTTAATAGGTAAGTGTAAGAAAACATTAAGAGACAATTTTTCAATATGAGTTTTCAATGATTCACGGTTAAGTTCATTCGAAATATTATAAACAAAATAACAAAAAATAATAAAAAAAAATAACGGGGGGAAATATCGGGTGCTCAATAAAAGTAATCGCGGTTCACATCCCGTTTATAATATTCCGAATTTTTCAATATTCCCACGGGAACGGGAAAATCGAGACTTTGTTTTACTGGTTGTAGAAAGCTGAAATTCGGCATGTAGGCTGCTTGACGAGTGAAGAGAAGCATTAAGAGAGGACTTTCCAAAATTCCCACGGGAACGGGAAAAACGAGACTTCGTTTGACTGGTTGTAGAAAGCTGAAATTCGACATGTAGGTTGCTTGGGGAGTGTAAAGAAATATTACGAAAGGACTTTCCAAAATTCTCACGGGAACGGGAAAAAGCGGGATTTTTCGTTTTATAGGTCGTAGAAAGCTGAAATTTGGCATGTAGGTTGCTTGAAGAGTGTAGGGAAGCTATAAGAGATAATTTCCCAAAATTCTCACGGGAACGGGAAAAAGGGGCTTTTCGTTTTAATGATTGTAGAAAGCTGAAATTCGGCATGTAGGTTGCTTAAGAGTGTAGAGGAACATTAAGGGAGGACTTTCCAAAATTCCCACGGGAACGGGAAAAACGAGACTTCGTTTGACTGGTTGTAAAAAGCTTAAATTCGACATGTAGGTTGCTTGGGGAGTGTAAAGAAGCATTATGAGAGGACTTTCCAAAATTCTCACGGGAACGGGAAA
Organism: Pandemis heparana; assembly: GCA_963854515.1. Classification (NCBI taxonomy): domain Eukaryota; kingdom Metazoa; phylum Arthropoda; class Insecta; order Lepidoptera; family Tortricidae; genus Pandemis; species Pandemis heparana. Next base: position 9,656,103 of record OY978008.1, on the reverse strand, counting down.
AAGCGGGATTTTTCGTTTTACTGATCGTAGAAAGCTGAAATTTGGCATGTAAGTTGCTTGAAGAGTGTAGGGAAGCTATAAGAGATAATTTCTCAAAATTCCTACGGGAACGGGAAAAAGGGGCTTTTCGTTTTACTGGTTGTAGAAAGCTGAAATTCGGCATGTATGTTACTTGAAGAGTGTAGAGGAACATTAAGGGAGGAGAACGGTTTTAAGGATTTTAGGAATTTCCCACGGGATGAGGAAGAAAGGGAATTTATGTTCAGTTTTTTCGTCGATTTTTCGTTTTAATAGTCGTAGAAAACTGAAATTTGGCCTTCAGGTTCTTTGGGGAGTATAGAGGAGAACTACAAAAGGATTTCCCGAATTTCTGACGGAAGCGAACGGGAAAAACGTAATTTTTTGTTATACACTGGTCGTAGAAAGTTGAAATTTGGCAAGTAGGTTGCTTGATAAGTGTAAGGAAGCATTAAAAGGCAATTTTCCAAAATTCCCCCGGGAACGGGAAAAACGAGACTTTTCGTTTTACTGGTTGTAGAAAGCTGATATTCGGCATGTAGGCTGCTTGATGAGTGTAGAGAAGCATTAAGAGAGGACTTTCCAAAATTCTCACTGGAACGGAAAAAAAACGGGATTTTTCGTTTTACTGGTCGTAGAAAGCTGAAATTTGGCAAGTAGGTTCCTTGGGGAGTATATAGGGAATCTATAAGAGATAATTTCCCAAAAAATCCCACGAGAACGGGAAAAAGGGGTTTTTCATTTTACTGTTTGTAGAAAGCTGAAATTCGGCATGTAGGTTGCTTGAAGAGTGTACAGAGGAACATTAAGAGATCATTTCCCGAAATTCTACTGGTACACCAAAGCCACGGGCAAAAGCTATTTGTCAATAAATGAGTCTACGCGGACGAAGTCGCGGGCAAAAGCTAGTAATAACATAAATTTCATGCAGACAAAGTCGCGGGCAAAAGCCAGTAAAAACATACATTCAATTAATTGATGGATAAATGTCACAATCTAACTAATATTATAAATGCGAAAGTATGGATGGATGGATGGATGGATGGATGTTTGTTTGTTACTCAATCACGCCAGAACGGCCCAACGGATCTGGATGAAATTCGGCACATAGATAGAGAAAAGTCTGGAATAGCATATAGGCTACTTTTTATCCCGGAAAATTGCGTAGTTCCCGCGGGATAGCGATAAACGAATTCTTTGCAGACGAAGTCGCTGGCAACAGCTAGTATTAAATAAAACAAAACAAAGTGATTAAAATTACATTACCCACCACAATACCATACATTATGCAACTATTTTAAATTCTTAACATTCAAAAAAAATTCTTTGAGCGAATAAAAAGCTTCTTCGGTGAGGAAATGTCTTAATTTTGAGTAAAATTGTTTCCCTGGCAATGTAGTCCACGACATTGGTAAGGCGTTATAAATCTCAATGGCCATAAAATAACAATTCTTTTTATACAATTGCAGTCTAATTCCGCTTGGAACAATAAGTTGCTTATGACAAAGGGTACGTTTATTGAGATTGCATTTTTTGTCAAAAAGATACTCATTCTTTCTAACAAATCTACACATTTCATACACGTACATACATGGAACTGTAAGCAATCCATATTCTTTGAACTTTTGCTTGCAACTAGCTGAAGATTTGATGTCCCATATTGCTCTAATGCATTTTTTTTAGCGACAAAAGCACGATGTAGATCACCAGCATTTCCCCAAACAACTATTCCGTATTGCAGAGCTGAGCATACGTAACTATGGTACACTATCAATGCTGTACTAATGGAGGTCGTTAATCGAAGCTTTCTTAGGGCAAAAATAAATCGATTTATTTTTAATGAAATTTTATTAATGTGCGATTTCCAGTTTAAAAAATTATCCACAACAATACCGAGAAAAACGGTGTGACTGACTTGCTCGATACTACTGGAAAGGTTTTTTTTATTAATGTCAATTTTTATATTGCCATGTGTCAAAAATTGAATTATTTTAGTTTTTGTCATATTAATTTTCAAATTATTAAGCTGTAACTGTTGTATTTATTGTTAATTTGTTAATGTAATTAATTAATACACAAACACGCAAATTTATTAATTGCCATTTTATTCCGACCACAGACTATCTACTACAGAGCATAACTCATTGGGCACACTGCTGCCCTCTATACCACTATACAACACTCTCCCCTACATTAAAAGAAAAACAATAAAACTTGTTTTGTTTTTTTTTTTAAACAACAAAATAAAATGTAATTATATTTTATTCTAAACTCTGCCCACATTCGAGCAGTTGATTGACATGTCGTTTCCACTGCAGTCCATCCACTTCTACCACATAAGTCACGCCTGGCACTAATACCTCTATAATTTTACCTAATGACCATTTTTTATGGTTCCTCCTCAAATCTTTAGCCATAACTTTATCTCCAATCAGAAATGTTTTGAAAATATCTTTACTATTGACTGATAATTTGACTTGTTCTAAGTCAATTTTATCATTGATAGGGTTAGGCCTCAACAGTGAAAAACGACACCTCAAATCTCGTCCATACATTATTTTTGCAGGGCTCTGCCCTGTTGTTTTATGCACAGTACATCTGTAATCGAACAAGAATAGATTACAAGCATATTCTACAGTTTGCCCACTCTCTACAATCTTTATTATATGAGATTTAAATGTGTCTACAAAACGTTCCGCTAAACCATTTGTAGCTGGGTAATAGGACGGAGTGAATGACTGTTTTACGCCCACCTTTTTGCAGAAACATTTAAATTCTTGGCTTGTCCAAGTTGGACCATTATCAGTAACTAAATGTAATGGGTATCCATATCGCACAAAAATACTTTTAAACACCTGAATTGTTTTTTGTGCTGTAATATTTGTCATAAGAAACGCTTCTGGCCATTTTGAATAAGCATCTATCACCACTAAAAACATTTTTGAATACAGTGGACCCAAAAAATCCGCATGCAATCTATGCCAAACGGTTGGTGGTTGTGGCCACAGTGTTAATTTAGTTTTTTCTGGATTTTTGTGGTTCTGTAGACAGATAATACAATTTTTCGTTACATTTTCGATATTTTCATCCATACTCGGCCACCAAAAATATGATCTTGATATTTCCTTCATTCGAGTAATACCTAAATGACTAGCGTGCAGTTCAGAAATCACCATGTCTTGCACGTTGTTAGGTATAATCACCCTATAACCCCATAATAAACATTCTTTCTCCACTGAAATCTCATTTTTTCTTTTAAAATATGGTTCATAGTCTTCTCCAAGATCATTTTTTAATGGCCAACCATCTCTACTATATCTAAGAATATCACACAAAATTTTATCTTTAATTGTTTCCTTCTGAATAATCTGCCAATCTAAAGTATTTAACTTTGAGTTATTCAAGTAATTAATTGTGTTAACATCAAAACTTTTTTTAATGATATCTAAACTTTCACAACTGTCATTTTTACAATTCATGCTAACTCGTGATAAATAATCCGCTGGATTATTTTTCGACTTTATATGTTGAATTTCATAGTCAAAACCACTCAAAAATATTGACCAATATTGCAGACGTCTGGCTGCCATTTTTGGTATGCCATACTTAGGTCCTAAAATCTTTGCTAGTGCTTCATTATCTGTCTGTAAGATGAATTTATGTCCAAACAAAAACTCATAAAATTTACTGACTCCAAAAATAATGGCGTAAGCCTCTTTCTCCAAAATTGGATATTTTATTTGAGTAACATTCAATTTCTTACTTGCAAATGCAACAGGTTTTACGACATTATCACTGTCCTTTATAGATAAAACTGCAGCGACACCAGTATCTGCAGAGTCACATGTCAAAATAATTGTTGACTTTTGATCAAAATGTGACAAAGCAGGTGTGTTTGCAAGTGCTGTTTTTATTTCATGAAATGAATTATCACATTCTTTTGTCCATTCAAATTTATCTTTTTTTAAGCAATCATACAATGGCTTTAATGTTATTGCCATGTTCTGCAAAAATCTATTGTAGTAGTTTACTTTTCCAAGAAATGATTTTAACATTTTCATATTATCTGGGCATGGCAAAGATAACAATGGTTCTATTTTGCTTTTTATAATTTTGATACCACTTTTACTAACTTCAAATCCAAAAATATCTAGTTTTTCCTCAAAAAATTTACATTTATTTATTTTTAATCTTAACCCAGATTCATTTAATCTTTGCAGCGTTAATTTTAATTTCTCATATAGCTCTGATAATGTTTTTCCATATACATATATATTGTCAATGTATACAATCACATCTAACCCATTCAGTTTTTGAGTTATTAACCTTTGGAATGACCCTGGACCCGTACTAACACCAAAAGGCAAGTATAAGTATTTGTAGATCCCCTCCTCTGTTACAATAATTACTAGTTTTTGAGATTCTTCATCCAATGGGGCTTGTAAATATGCCTCCTTTAAATCCAACTCACAAAAATAGCTGTTTCCTTGTATTTTCATCAAAATATCATTAATTGTAGGAAGTGGATAATGATCAATCTGCAAATACTTATTTATTGTGATCCGAAAGTCACCACATAAACGAACTGTTCCATCTGGTTTTAGAACTGGTACCACTGGAGTACCCCACTCCGAGTACTCAACCGGTTGAATTCGTTTATTTTCTACCAATCTTTTAATTTCTTCCTTTACTTTTTCCTTTAAAGCAAATGGAACAGTTCTGGCAGGCATGAATATGGGTTTAGCTTCTGGGTCCATTGCTAAATGGATTGGCTCTCCTTTAAAATTCCCCATCCCTGGCTCAAATAATTCAGAAAAATCTTTTTTTACAGTTTTAATTAATTTATCTTTACTTATTCTTTCACAAATTTTTTGTTCAAACCTTGGGGGCCACAATTGTAACAAAGAGAGCCAATCTTTTCCAATTATTTTTGGCAAACCATCTTTCACCACAAACAATCTCTGGTTACATACTTTTACAGACTCATAACTGATATTTAAATTTTCAATTACTCCTAGTGGTGTAGAAGTTGATTGATCAAAGTTAGTAAATATGACATTACGCTGTTTCATTTCCAACTCTGGAAAATATTGTAACTTTTCAGCTAAAGTAATGGTACTCACGTCTGCACCAGTGTCAACCTCAAATTCCAAAACTTTCCCGTTCACTGAAACTTTCAAAGTAGCAGCTGGAATTTTTCCTTTTTCACTGAAGTAAAATATATCAAAAATTTCAGTGTTCGGTGAAGTTTTTTCTTTTTCATCACTTAACTCCTTATCTTCTAAATCACTAGTTTCCACTACATTTACATTCTTCACTTTAAATCCCTTATATTGACCACACATTTTATAAATATGTCCTTTTGCACCACATTCACTACAGAATTTTTGACGCAATGAACACTGCACTTTCATGTGTCCTCTCTTGCCGCAACAAAAACATGTAATATCTTGCTTATTCACTGGAACTGTGCTTTGCCGAGGTCCACTGTTTTTGTTTTTGGAGAAGTTTCTTCCTTGTAATTTAAACATTTGTGTTCGTTCTTGTTCCTTCTCATGGGTATACACCAGCTTATATGCTGTCTCTGCGGTTTTACCAGTCTTAATCAAGACATCCAGTGATTTGTCCGCTTCTTTCAATAATTCAAATTTGACCGCATCACAAAAAGTTCCATTCAATAATCTTTCTTTAATTTCATCATCTAAACTTTTAAAACCGCAGTTTGTGGACAATTTTTTAAGTTCCATTACGTATTGTTCTATAGTTTCATCTCTGCTTGATGTAAGGCATGGTTTTTTACTGGGTGATAATATTTCTTTAATTTTTCGCATATATTTTCATATGTTTCACTAACCGGAGAAACGGGAGCACATAGAGTTGTTAACAAGTCGTACACCTTGGTGCTTAGCTTGATGATCAGTAAGGGCACCTTTTTTGCTTCCGGTATCTCGTTAAGCAGAACAAAACACTCAAATTGTTGCCGATATGCATTCCAGTTCTCACCAGTAAACACTTCTAATGTAGCGATTGCCGCCATGATGGAGTTAGTTCCAGTATTTTCTTGTTTAATTGTATCCATATATTTACGCAAATACGTTCTAACCTCACTAATAGTATGGGTGTCACAAAATAATGTGTTTCCGGCTAAATTATTGGCAATTTCTATTAATTCATTCTTAGATTTTTCTTGAATCCACGTTCTTTTTCCTAGTTTAATTTCTTGTGTGATAAAATCCATTTATGTGGCACCGACCGGCACCATCTTTTTTTCGCTATCAGTTTTTTTTCTTATTATTTATATTTTACGTTATGTTAAGTTTATATATTTGTTTTTTCGCACTTTTAGGTCGTTTCACGCTCGTCGCCAATGTTGTATTTATTGTTAATTTGTTAATGTAATTAATTAATACACAAACACGCAAATTTATTAATTGCCATTTTATTCCGACCACAGACTATCTACTACAGAGCATAACTCATTGGGCACACTGCTGCCCTCTATACCACTATACAACAGTAACCATTTCGTAATTTCATACAATGTATTTTTTATTTCGTTTTTTAATTCTTCAGCGTTATCTCCTCTTATTATAATTGTCGTGTCGTCCGCAAACAGCACGCATTGATGAGAAGTAGATTTAGGCATATCATCATATAGTAGAAATAGTAGGGGGCCCAAGATGCTGCCCTGCGGCACACCAGTATTAATAGGCTTTGAAACTGAATCATAGTTCTGTACAATGCCATTTCCAGATAACTTTGATATCCTTGTGATTTGATTTCTACCCATTAAATAGCTTTTCAACCAGTAAAATGCAGGTCCTCTTATGCCATATTTATCAATTTTATTCAAAAGTGTGTCATGGTTAACAAAATCGAACGCTTTGCTAATATCAAGAAACAAACTAACAACAGATTTTTTAGCATTAAGTGCATCTAGTACTCCTTTAATTAAATTAAATGCAGCGAGTTCTGTCGATTTCCCTTTACGAAAACCGTTCTGCTCCATACATAGAATATTATTTTTATCAATAAACTTCTGAAGTCGTAAGTACATCGCCCGTTCAAACACTTTAGACAAAACGGGGAGAAGTGAAACTGGTCTGTAGTTATTCTTGTCTGATTTTTTTTCCTTTTTTATACAATGGTTTTACAATTGAAGACTTTAGTTCCTCTGGGAAGTAGCCTTGTTCGAAAGAAAGGTTTACGATATGTGATAAAGGTACAGCAATCCATCTAGAAATAAGTTTTAACATTTTTGTATCTAGATCGTCGCATCCTACTGCGTTTGTGTTTCGCAGAGACATGATGATTTTTTTGCTGACCAGAGTCGGCATTAATTTTAACTTTAGTGCTCGCTCGTTTTGAATTAATAGTTATTTGTTATACACGGGTGAAAAGTTATTTTACGCCTCGTGTGTTGAAACACTCGCTACGCTCAGGATTCTACTTTTGAACCACTCGCTTCGCTCGTGGTCAATCATAGACTCCTTTCGCTAGCATTTAGTGTTTCAAATGAACACTCGCAGGTAAAATACAACTTTCCCCCCTTGTATAACATATAACTATTAATTCAAAACGAGCGAGCACTAAAGTTAAAATTAATGCCGACTCTGGTCAGATCTTGCTTGGGATTTTTAATAACATTAAAAAGGCGTAGGTATCGCGTTAATCGTGGTTAATGTCTTTTTCATGTTCCTATGCCGTCAAATTCCCGGAGATGACCGACGTTTCCAGCGATTTCATGCTTCAGTTTCCGTGCAAAGATTTTTCTCGTTCCTAACATCACCTAATTTTTATTCATACTAAAAAACCTTCCGTCTGAAATCAGCTTCTTATACAACATTTTTTTTTTCACAAACTGATTATCAAGATATATAATAATATGATTTGATTTAAGAAGAGTTGGTATCTATATACCAAGTCATATATAGGTCAATATTCCTATGGACGGTTAAAACAGATGTCTACTCATAAAATAGAGCCGTCGTATAAAATTTCACCCCAATTTTATTGTTTGTCATTGGGTAAGGTCCCCGTAAGCCCGTAAGTCTTGCTCAACTCATCTCGGGATATTTCATAGAAACATGGCCATAATAATAATATGCATCCTATACCTACATGAAGTAGGAAACACCCGTGCGATAATTCACTGGAGTATCTATTAGCCATATCAATCCATTGAAGCTAAAAAAAATGTATTTGACAAATGTTTGTTCTTTCATCAAGTATATCAAGGCGACGCCTTACAGAATTCAAGATAGCAATGAAGAACCTGTTCCAACCGCCTGCAGAAATATTCTGGAATAAATGGGACACTTTGTACATATTTATAGCGAAAAGCACAAAAAAATAAACGCATTAGGTAACCTAAATTCATCACAATAACACTTCACACAGATATAGCTGTTTACAGCCAGTTAGATAAATATTTTTCCGTAATTCCGGGAACTCTGTAGGTACTCCAATTTACATACGATGACCATGACAACACGGTCAACAATTAAGTATAGCTTCCATTTCCTTTGTTATTCTTGACAATAGGCGTCTGCACAATTCAAATATTAGATTATTTTCTCAATTCCTTAAACACATCATGGCCGTCTAGCGGGAAAAATAAATCTCGATTGTCGCTAAATCTAGTTCAAAGCTTAACAATACGAGGGTAAATTTTGACACTACTAAATCGTATTTAAACTTAAATCGAGATTTGACTTCTTTCGACAAGACGACTCATGAATATAAAGCGCTATGGTAATCATTAATTTATTTAATTGTTTAATCGAATGTCTTAGGTACTTCAATTGTTTTAAAATTCCATATCTCAGAAAACTGAACTCAATTATTTTTTTACCTTTAAAAAAAATCAAAGTAATTTAACATTCTCCATTAAAAAATAAATTATTCCAAGAAAATGTAGCTAAACATATATTAGCTACATATGTTAGCTGTAGTAATGTGACAATTTAATTTGTTTGAATGAACATCATCATTAGGTAACTCCCTATTAAAATTATACATATTATAAAATTGAGTGAAAGATGTTGCTAATTATACCAATTAACCACCACTCCCAACAGGTTAAATATTTGAATTTCATTAGGCAAGGCGGGCTGCTCTACTATTCAACATTTTTCATTTATTATGTGAAACATATTCCCACTAAGCTAAGCACCTGCCAACAGCGTAAAACGTATGCGTCAGTCGTCTGCAATTATTTTAATCACAACAATTTATAACGATTACAATAAAAGCCCACATGTGTATACGATAGGGTTGTCAATTGCATTATTATGTAAGTATTGTTTTTTTATGCTTAATAGACATGCGTTTGAGTAGCGAAGATGTGATCTAGGGTGGAGCACGCTCGCCTAGTAAGTCAATGCTTATACGTATCTACATCTGAACCTTTTTGTTTTAACCCGTATAAAAAAGAAAATAAATAGTTATTTAAGTGTTTGTGTCACAAAGGAAGTAAAAATGATGTATTTACGGTGAAAGCGCTACATTTAGAATCCAGAGCGTAATGAGGGATTCAAGTGTTAACGCCCAAGATGAAATAATAGATTGTAATACAAGGGAGCAAAATGCTATATTGTATAGAGGGTGAGTAATTGAATCCTGAGCGTAAATAGCGAGGGATTCAAGCAGTTTCACCCGAGGTATAAATAATTTTGCTACCGCGTAATACACTCTAATTTTCATTCCTCCTATGAGAAAAATAGCTAAATCGAAAGAGAAATAAATAAAGAAAACAGTTAAGTAAAAAATAGGGACAAAGTTGTCACGAAGTGGTCCCAACTTCACGTAATGCTGGCCTTACAGCCAGCGCCGGTCTAACGTTGGGAACGTCAACTGCTAAAATGGCCAAAACGATCGATAGTATTTTATTTGCTTACTTTTACTGCGAGAAAGCTGTTATCAGGTGCCTCATTTAAAAATTACTAATTAGTTACATTACTTTGATATTTCTTGAAAGTATGCTAAAAATATCATCTCTAAAAACGATTTCGCGCCTTTACTATTCTTCCAGATGCAAAAGTTTTCGTAGGCTTTCAAATATTTGGCCTTGCTTTTTAGAGACAACAGATTGTTAATCACGATTATTGGCTTCCTTTTTTATAAACTCAGTTGTTAACATATCATTTTCACTTGAACTTGATGAATTTATCGTTGAAAACTGAAAAATGATCTGGGGCGAAGTTAACAAGTACTGCTTTTCTGTACATTTCGTTTGCGAAACAAATATTTTCTTTGCTCCCGAGTGGCTCATACAACTTTTCACACCGACCATTAAAAAACTTGAAAACGATTCTAAATATAATTAAAGAGCTACCAGCATAGAAATAAATGGCGTTGTTTTACAATTATCAACTTCAAAAATTTGCATTTGCAAAAAAAACACAGAAAAGCCTTGAACAGAAAAGTTTCACTTTGGTCCCTCTCGACAGCAAAGCTTTACTTTTCTGATACAAACTCTACTTAAATCAAATCATCCATCTTGATAATCTCGCTTAGCTATTTCAAAGACAAAGACAACCCTAATTTTAGGGCCACATTTCATGCGCAGTGATCTCAACGTTTTTCCGTAAGCATTGTTCCTTATGGTACCGCATTGGAAATGGTTGAATGGGTGAATAAGAGTAGTCCTCATATTATTTAAATGGTGTATAGGTACTTCTGCTTTCAGTATAATACACCTTACTTAACTTTCTTTGATAAAAAGTATTCAGTCCTTCTTCAAGGCCTCATCTACCTTCGTACCGAAATTCGACAGAATTAGTTCAACAAGCGGGTGAAAACATGACAAACAGACAGCTAACTATAAGAAATAAAATATACTGACGTTCAAAAATAACGAGTCATCTTCCATACAAAGTTGTATGAAAGTTGTAAGTGTTATTAATGTTATTATACATTTGCAGGGCCCACGGGGTTTGATCTTTAATCAAGGCAAATAAATGTTTGAGTTTCATTTTGATTTTTGATTAAGTACCTAGCTGTTGCCCTCGACTTCGTCTGCAGGGGAGTGCACCTGAGGGAACTTTAAATTGACAACATTTCATTTTTATAACACTTGAAAATGTATATGTGGTTCGAAAGCATTTTGCCTCCTGATCACTGTTATTAGGCACCGAAGTGCTTAAACTATTAAATAAAATTGTTTTTTATCTTTTAGCACTTTTAATCATTGTCGTGACATCGACTACAAAATACAGACCCAAATGACATATAAAAACAAAATTCGAAAAAGAATATAAAAACAAAAAAATCCATAAAAAACTATACAAAAGGTTGGCTGTCGCCAACATGGCGCCCCGCGGTGTAAAACACCAGTAAATATGCTAGGCGACAGTAGGTAGAGGTAACTTAAGTCTACAAATCTTACTATTCCCTTTGAATCGGGGTACACGGCGGTTACTCTGCCTCGCGGCCATGTTGCTCTGGGAACACTGGGAAGAGATCCATCAGCGAATCAAACCAACATCCCTTACCTTCAACTGGTGTGTATCGACGTAATCTCTTCAATGTCATAACAAACAAATTTGTGAGACTTGCTATGACCTCCAAATGTATCACTCGAGCAACTCTTTTATCAGATCTTCTACCGAAACTGATGGTGACAGGACCGAAGCGATTAACGCCGAGATTTGTAAAGAGTCTTTGATAATGAGTAAGTCGCGCTTCAGGAAGGTCTCCAGTCAATGGTATCAGCGGAAGAGCCTTCTTCATTCGACAAAAGAGACAACATTTTGCAACTTTCTTCACAGATGGCCTCAATTGGACGACATAAAATTTGCGCCTCAGAAGGTTTACTACCGTCTCGTTTTTTGCATGAACGGCTCTTCAACCAGCTGAACAATGGGATGTTTAACGTCTAAAATGACAGGATTCGGTTCAATATCCACGCCTTGAGCACGTGGAATCCTCCCGACGAGCCGAAGAAGATTGTCTGAAGACCGATGAAAATCAAGATCTCTTAATCTTGAGCCCCTTGACATGGGATTTGACTGAGTTATTTCGTTGGGAAAACTGTCTAGCTGAGACTTTAAAAATAGTCTTTTCTCAGCTGCTTCAATGAGATTCTTCGTTCTTGAGACTTCTTTCTTGAAATTTAATTTAGAATTTTGATGTTTCAAACTCAAACGCAGCCGAATTAAAATAATGAATTGATGGACGCGAGCCGTAACAATAGCACGGACTAAACGTAACCACTCTGCAAACTTTGAATGGTCCGCAACAACCGGTAAAGGTAGTTCTTGCGGTTTAACGTTGATTTGTCCCACTACTTCGGGTAGAACGGATTGTTTCACCTCTTCGTCCCGAGATAATGAGACCTCGCTCGACGGTTCACTTGGCCAAGTATGTGATGGCTCTAGTTGAAATGAGGGTCCGGTGAACCAGCGAGCGGACGTGTCAAATTTCGATAAGCTAGGGCGCGTAGCGTCATCCGCAACATTATTGGAGGTTGGGACATAACGCCAGTTGGCGATATCAGTAATTTCTGTGATTTCACCAACCCTATGCGCCAAAAAGGGCTTAAACGTGCGAGCGTCGCTGCGCAACCATCTAATTACAGTCATGGAATGAGACCAAAAGGTTATTTTGTTTGGTTTGTGTTTATGAGCTTGAATGATAACATTTGAAGATGATGATGGACCCAAGCCTACTTGTGATGTGAGACTGCCCAGCTCAGGTAGTGGTAAAGACAAAGCTTCAGGTTTATTGGACACCCACGATCTCATCTCGAAGCCCGCTAAGCTGTGCACCTTGACTATGCTAGACGAGCAGCTTCGTCGACATCGTCTAAGTTTCCGAGATAATCGTCCAAACAATGATTATCTACAATGGCATGTGAAGCATCTGAGTACTGGTGATTTTCCTTAATGAAACGAGTCTCTATGGATCCGCTTTCATCGAAAACACAGTGGTTAACGAAGTCGACTGACTTTGTTTTACTGGAAGAAAATCCATACAGAACCCAACCCAAAGGAGTGCGAGTGGCAACTGGCTGCGATTTAGTGCCATGACGAACCGCAAGTGGAACACTCAGGTGCCAGTTGTCAACCCCGATGATTAATGAAGGTTTCGCTTGATCGTAACGCAGCTCTTCAACTAAGTCCGATAAATAACTATACTGCGAAATATCAGGCGAGGAAATCGACTGACAGGTAGTCATGTCTAAGTTAGACAAAGAGCGAACATCGCAAATGTCAAAAGATTTGTCGCTGTGTTTACCTTTAATATTGAAATTTACAAACGATACGTCCACATTTTTGAAAAGTCCGCCTATGCAATCTACTCTAATATGATCTTTGGGTCCTACAGCTCCGATCCATTCGGCTACTTTTGAATCTAATATAGTAGCCGTTGAGCCGTCATCCAGCAAGGCATATATATCCGCAGACCCGAGTGGTCCACTGACTGTTACCGGGATCACTTTTAGCAACGGATGACAACGACCACTAGACAGTTGAGAGGTTGAATGAGCAACGACCTCGTCAGAACGTAGGTTAACGGCACCATCGCTCACGTCGGAGGGCGCTAGAACAGAGCCTGCGCCTGTGGTTAGCGAAACATGGTTGGTCTGCTCAGAGTGCTCAGACGAATGAAGCAGAGTATGGTGACTAAATTTACGGTTGCAAATAGGTTCCTTGCAATCAGCTTTACACGTTTTGTATAAATGTCCACCTTTGTTCAAACATTTTCTACAAAATTTATTTTCAATAATCCACTGCCATCTATCATCAACATTAAGCAACTGAAACTCTCTACACTCAGCTAAGTCATGATAGTCTTTTTGACAGAAACTACAAGAGAGCTTCGGCTGTTTTAAGGTAGGTGGCGCTGATGGCTTTTTTGCCAAAGAGTTCTTAGCTTGCTGCAAAGAATTAATGCTAGTACCTAATGTCAGGTAATTTTCAAAGAATTCTCCTTCGTCGTCATAAGTACAGGCCGTGTGAATTTCTTCTTTAAATTTAGGTCGATCTGACAATGACGTTTTTATGTCAAGAATACAACCAAACTTTGAATGAATTGCAGTTTCGTGCGAAAGAAAATCAGATATAAGTTCGAGCCTGTTTTTAGTATGACTACGAAGAAATGCGTAATCTGCCCATCGAGCCCGCAAGAGCGAGCTTAGCTTTCCTATAATGGTGTTAGAGAATTCCGGAGAGGCCAAATATTCAACTTGGTTGAGCGCGCGTATGGTTTCTACGCACCTGCGAACTCGACAAGCGAACTGGCACAGATCCCTGCCCCCATCAACGCTTAATAGTTTAGGAAATTCTTTTATCTGGGCTATTTCGTGCAGGATTATGTGCTCGGGACGACCGAACCTAGCCTCCAAGGCGCTCATGACCAAACCTGCGTCCTGCGCAGAGGCTAAAAGTGCGCCGACTTCGTCCTTAGCTACGCCTCGCAAAGAAAAATTTAGCCTAGCTAGGTTTTCCAAGGGAGAAAAACTAGCTTTTGTGAAATCAAAGGTTCTTTTAAATAGTAGCCAGTCGTGAATACGCCCATCAAACAAAGGAAGCTTTAGGTCACTCACCCGCGGCGACTGCTGCTTCGATGCGGCCAGGCTCGTGATAGCTTCAGCTAATTGTTGAATATCAGTAGGTGTACCCTGACTATTGCTAATTTTATTAGGGTTGTTACATAGTTCGCGCTTAATGTGTGTACCTAAATGCTGTGCATGTTCGTGTGATTGTTCCCACGTAGGTAGAGGGTCGGCAGACGTAAGTCCCGCAGGTGGTGGCGGCGCCTGCCACACGGTAGCCGCGGCGGTAATACATTTTTCACCTCACTAGCTCGGAAAGCCCTTTTTGTTTGTTTGACATCTATTGAGAAAATCGCTTTTTATCCACATGTGGAGAAAGAGTTTTGACATTTGAAGGCAGCTTAATATTGTTTTTTCAATTCTTTCCCCTAGGGAAAAGGCAAAGGTATAGAACGATACAGCCAAGTCTTCGTTATTATTATTTTTAGTATTGGTATGGTAGTTTTAAAAAGGCCAATAAAAGCTTAAGTGATATTTGACAGCTAACAAAACGTAAAACGTTAAAAGTGTTGAATTTTTAACATCACAATAACGAATTGCATCGAGTAAAAAACATTAAATACAGTCTTACACCTTTTTTTTAATTCATAAAATATCAGCATTCAACATTAACCTTCATTCTTCTTGTAAAAACGGATAAAATATTCTGTCAGTCCAAGTAGGTCGATGTGCGAACAAAACGCATCCGAAATAATTAAAAAAAAAACTTAAGTCAAAAGGGGAGTAGTTCCATAAAGACTTGTTATGCTTAGGCTATTTTGCATTATTTTAGATTTTACCAATACATATTTCTATACTTCAAAATTATTGTATTGACAATGAGGTAAATTGATAGTACAAACCCTTTTTCTTATTTTCCTCGCTGTAGTGAGATGAAAAGTTTTGTGTTATACACGGGTGAAAAGTTATTTTACGTCTCGTGTGTTGAAACACTCGCTACGCTCAGGATTCTATTTTTGAACCACTCGCTTCGCTCGTGGTCAATCATCGAATCCTTTCGCTAGCTCGTGTTTCAAATGAACACTCGCAGGTAAAATACAACTTTCCCCCCTTGTATAACAAATAACTATTGTTACCTCAATAGGCAGCGGCGACGCCAAATGTGGCAGTTTATTTATAGGATGCGATAGAGGTGTAACCGTAGTAGCAGTGCCGGGCATTAGTACCCACTGGGGTACCGGCACTGACGGCAAATGTACACACTCATCAACATCATTATTAGGCCTTGGCACCTGAAAATTAGGAACAGTCTCAGTACACGAGTCTACCCAATAAGCTGTCCTACAATACTGACTACTAGAGCGGCTGTGCGCTTCGATGGTAGCCAGCTCCGCTTTTAGTAGCAAGTCAGCAGCTGCTCTCTCCTTCTCCATAACGACTCTCTCCTTCTCCATTGCGGCTCTCTCCTTCTCCATTGCGGTGCGCTCCAGCTCAGCAATGCGGCGCGCGTGTTCAGCCTGCGCGGCAAGCTTCTGCGCTACCACGGTTGCACTGGAGCGGCTCGAATGAGCAGAGCGACCCGTAGTGGATGACTGTCGTGTCGAACGAGGCGGGTCGGGCGGCTGTGCCGACGACATGGGAGCACTCTGCTCTACGGCGTTAGCGGCTGGCTCTACTATTTTATTAGTAGCGCTTTTGCTTCTAGTAAGCATTTTAATGTAGGGAAAAGAAATTTAGTGGGAATGCTACAGCAGAAAAATTAATAGTAGGTACGGCACAAGTCGGAACAAAAAATATAAACCAGTTCAAATACTTACGGCGAAGGACCAAATATTAGGCACCGAAGTGCTTAAACTATACTAGATTCAGAATGAACTGAGAATAACGTACAATGCCCCCGCCAGCGAACAAAGGTTCAAAACTATGTAACTTACAAATGACCAGTTTTCGGGCAAAAAAAAAATGAAACATCCATAACAATTTTAATACTTTATCATGTTAGAAATGTACTTGATTTGTTGTTTGTCTTTGTCTGATTCTCTTTTTACCGTATTGAATGTGAAGTTTATAAAAATCGTGTTAATCACGATTAAAAGTGTTTCATTTTATGTTTTATTACATGGTTAACTATTATTAAATCCTTTTCTATCTTTTCTACGTCGAATGAAATATGTTTAAAGCATTATAACAATAACGGTGAACACCTCGCAAATTAATTCTTTAAAATAAGTGAAACGACAGTTACGTCAGTTCGCGCGGGGCAAAAAAGCACCAAGGACGGCCAGAGGCGCGTCACTTTCGGCTGCCATTTTGTTGCTAATTCATTCATTCGTGTTCGGATAGCTTTCGCGCGTGTATGTACGTTCTCGGGTAATTTAAGATTCGTTCGGTTATTATTGTTGAGTTTTGTTGTTTTTATTGTTATTGCTCCTTTGTTGTTATTGTTATTTGTTCGTATTGGTAACAATATGAATCCGGAAGAAGCCGGCCCGTCGAGTGGGCAAAGGAAGAAGTGTCATCGAAAGATACTGGATCCAATTCGGTGTAGTCGTTTGGAAGTTATGCGCGTATATTTATTTCGACAATTCATTACTATATATATAGATAAGAATAAGATTCAGAACATCAATGGTAGACAATGTCAAAAAGCTTTAAGTTTGAACTAAAAATGTTTTGTCAGTTTATGTGCAAAAAATTTAATAATATAGGTAAATAAATAATATAATGTAATTCCAATGAAAATGTTTGCAACCTCTGGCTGAGCGTCCGAAAGGTCAATGTCCGTTATTCTCAGATTAAAACGGATGTACTTTATTAAATAAAATTGTTTTTTATCTTTTAGCACTTTTAATCATTGTCGTGACATCGACTACAAAATACAGACCCAAATGACATATAAAAACAAAATTCGAAAAAGAATATAATAACAATAAAAAACCATAAAAAACTATAAAAAAGGTTGGCTGTCGCCAACAACTGTAATATGTTTATATAATTTTAATATCGCTTATTATAAAAAATAAAAATTAATTAAAAATATCTCCTAATTTTACCAAAACTACCACAGGATAGGTGAAACGCCTTTGCTTTTTTCACGAGAAAAAATAAGCGATCATAATTTTCTATTTTTGACAACTTCAAAGTACAAGGGGGGCAACACTGGAATTCTGTTTTCGAAGTTCGTTGCATACCTACTCTCTCACTCTCAACATAATGACTATTAGTATGAGCGGAACAGCACGAAGCGAACCTCGAAAATCGAATATTGGAGAATAGGGCCTGACATTGACAATTTGAAATTATCGTCATTTTTTTTCTATAGAGAAAAGACAAAGGGATAAGTGTGTATTCTGTGATAGTATTGGAGTTACGCCCTTTTAGAATAAGCGCAAATTAATAAATTAATTATAAATTAAATACAAGCCCTAGCGAAAAAATTAAACTGTCAGCATGTTCATCTTTTCAAACAAAATACAGAGAACCATTAAAATTATAAGCTCAGAAATATGAAATGTTGTCAATTTTTCCGGGATGAAGACTATCCAATATGGGCCCCGGGTCTCAACTATCTCCATACCAAAGTGTATTTACGACCGGTTGAGTACCTAGTTTACGCGTGAAAGCGTAACAAACAAACAAAGCCACATTTGTATTTATTATAATTATAATTGGGATTTCATTTCGTTTGGATAAGAAAAATATTTAGTCGTGACCTTTCTTGGTAATAAGCATTCACCTTTTTTTAATCCAAAGTTTCGTTTGTTAAAGAAATTAACTGATAAAATATAAACGCACTTAATCAGATCTTCATTTTAATTCGTAAAAGAGATTATCATCTGCATTTTACGCCAAAAAGCTTTACGAGAAACGTCTGAGCAAAAAAAGTCTACAAAGCCCTCGCCGCTGTATTAAACCTATACATAGCTGTAGCGATATTTTCCACAGAGCCAACAGCCAACTTTCGTTTTAGTCATTTGAAAAGGCTGTTTGTCAATGCCTCGCTAATTTCTTTTCCACCGTTTATAGCCGCTGTGTCGCACCCTCCCACCTAGCTTACACGAAAACGTTTATCGGTCGTTTAGTTAGTTGACAGCCTTTACACAGCGTGTATTAGTTAGTGTAAACTCTAGCCAGACGTAGATTTAAGCGCTATGAACCGATATTAAAACAAATAGTTAATTTAGATTAACTAAGTATACAGGTACAGTGTAATCTATTTTTGTTAAATTTGTTTTCGAGCATCAATGTATTGACATTATTGCCTATAATTATGTATAACTAGCTGTAGCCAGCGACTTCGTCTGCAAAGAATTCGTTTATTGCTATCCCGCGAGAACTACGCAATTTTCCGGGATAAAAAGTAGCCTATGTGCTATTCCAGACTTTTCTCTATCTATGTGCCGAATTTCACCCTGATTCGATGGGCCGTTCTGGCGTGATTAAGTAACAAACAAACATACATCCATCCATCCATCCATCCATCCATACTTTCGCATTTATAATATTAGTTAGATTAAGTTGACGCGGCGCAAGGTAGGACGACAAAGGGCGGTGCGGGCGGCTAGTGCGCCTGCTGTCCGCATCTCTCTAGGCTCAGAGGGGCTACTCCGAAATTCGAAGTTCGTATCACACCGTCCCTCTCTCTCTCAAGTCAATGACTATTAGTGAGAGCGAAAAGTAACGAAACGAACTTCGAAAATCGGATTTCGGAGTATAAGGCCAGCTAACTTTGTCTGTGCCGCACGGGCGAGGACTGAATTAAGCGGTCGGTCTATAGGTGATATTACTGTTACCGATACATAGCATGCCGGATTGATTTGAATGTTTGTTTTTTTTAATTTGAGTTATCAATTACAGGTGGCGGCAAATAAGTAAAACGTGGAGGGGATATGCGCAGTATGAAAATGATGTTGTTTTTCAATAATTAGGTAACGTTAATTAGGGTTTGTACTAACTGCCCTTAAAATTATGTGGATAGCCACATTATATAGATCAACAATACATCGCTGTTATTACCTAGGTAACAACACTTACTACTAGGTACTTAGGTACCTATACTTGGTCGTATGATACCTGCCGTGTAATTTGGTTTTAAAGAGGAATGTTTGATGTCCTTGATAAACGAAAGCGCGCTAGGCCCCCAGTTAATGCGACCCTGTCTTATAATGGTCTAACCGTAGCGTAACATACCGTACGGTCAATCTAAAGAAGACAATAACAGTACTGGCGTGGCGTTCAAACTTAACCACGGCGAGCTCTGTCGGAATACCGCTGCCACTACGTGTACTTAGTAGTACTCAAATAATTTTGTACTTGTGATGTGACTTGTGTACGAACCTGAGGTACGAACACGAACCTACCTGCAAAGGTACATGAATTGCGTATCTCATGGTAGAGGGCGTTAGACTGTCTAACTTAAACAGAGCCCTGTAAATGGATGTTATAATAAAAACTAGTTTTGAGTGTAATATTGGGTTCGCTAAAGTTCATCACTCCAAATTTATTTTCCTAACCTAATGGCGGCTACTCACACGTGCACATATATTCGCACATTGTATAGAAGTTTGCACACATGTGTGTACACATCTATACAATGTGCGAATATATGTGCAGTTTTCGTTCCTACAATTTATTTTACTACTTGTTTATTTAACACGCCCACCATACATCATAGCGTCATGATCGCTCATATTAACGAAAATTTCTGACCCGACTTATTCTAATGTAAAATTCTTGAATGTGATAACAATTATCATATGGAAATATTTAGGTACTTTCTCTTTCGTCTGTTAAACTATTCCTTTGCATGAATTGTTAATTTACATCCACCCACCCACCGGCATCTCGGCTGAATTCAATCTATTTCTGTAATAAAAAAAACCGATAATGTGCGACGATTCTGAAGGAACAAACCATGTAAAACCAAACAAATACGAACTCCCGTCTACATTATTTATGGTAGGTAAGGTAATAGGTATTATAAAAACAAATACGTTGTTGATTTGAGTTTGACACAAGTTGAATTTTATTGAACTAATATTTTGAATTAAATTAAGTAATCAAGGGTTTTAAAAGGTGTATAAATCTATCCGTAATCAATGCCCTACATTCTGATTAGAGGTAATCTCGCATCTTACGGGCATAAAAATCCGTGGCGTGTTTTGGTATCCGGCCTTAAAGGTAGTTTTATATTGAACGATATTGACAGAAACATAAATTCACTATTTATATTTTATATTTCATCTGACGTTAGTGATAAAAGATAACACTAGCTTGCTAACACAGAATCAAATGTAAGAGTAAAAGTGGGTCATTGTGATCGCTATTTAATTTTCTTTGCAGCTGGTGACATAGAACAGCTAAAACGCTTTGCGTGTGGTGGATACTCCGATGACTCGACTATTGTCTACTTGCAGCACCCTTGTGTAATATTGAGCGCATTAGAAGTAAGTCGTAGTTACTTTCGTTATTGTTTTGTTGACAGTTTACTCTACTTTGATCAATGCGTATGACTCACGTCACAGACTACGTGATTAAACCTTAGTCGTTTCGTGTTGTAAGTGGCACAGTTTATTAGACCTTATTTATCTGTTACAGGTGTTAGGTTATAAAGTAGTAGCATCCAGCTCAACAGCAGTCAAACAGGATTATAACGAGTACATGTGGACTATGAGAAAAGAGTTTTCCGAACCAGAGCCTTCAGTTATTGTAGAGCAAGACAACATTACAAACTTCAGCAAAGAGGCTATGCACTTTGGCAATCAGCTTGCAAAAG
This sequence comes from Pandemis heparana, assembly GCA_963854515.1. Lineage (NCBI taxonomy): Eukaryota > Metazoa > Arthropoda > Insecta > Lepidoptera > Tortricidae > Pandemis > Pandemis heparana. The sequence continues at coordinate 9,634,810 of OY978008.1, read as the reverse complement.
ACGACGAAGTATAATTCTGTACCTATAACAAAGCTTTTTTATACTATTTTTGGACAATTATTATTATGGACACAAAAGGCAGCCAGAATCCTTCTACAGCAAATTTGTGTAAAATAACCTTATCCGAGGCAGATGAAGGTGTTGTTTACATTGCCATTAAGGGTTCTCTTCATGCTTCTGATTGCTCTGTGTTTGGATTAGGTGAAGAAGAGATTAGAGCACTGACTAAGAAATTCCCTGGATCGGGGATGGTTGTTAATGGTGTCTCTATGAAAACCAATATCCTACACGCAGTCAACTCTTTAGCCCAACTTGGCTACAAAATTGTGTCCAGCACGGGTGAAAATGAAATTACCTGGACCCTCCAGCGAGAAATCTAGATGTGATAATATAAGTAACCACATATTTTTAGATATCCGTTTGTTTATGCATAGAAATGTATCACATTGGATGTAATCACACTTGCTGCACTGCTGCCAATCAATCTGTTTGTCAGACAATATCTGAAATGGATTGGGAGAGAGGCATATGGAATGCAGGTAAATATAATAAAAATATATCATTGATGTCAAAGATCTGATGACATTCGAATTTTTAATTTAGTAGATGCTGAAGTGCTTTAGCATTCTTTTTTACAAAACTACTACCTAATTCCTAGAGTCAATCGTAAATAAGTCAATATTTCTGACTTAATCACCATTCAGACCCCCATCCCCTCTTTAATACTTAAGACATAGGATCCCTATAATTACTCTGTTAATTAGCATGTATTTACTTGCTTATCAAAATATTATGTTCAATGGTGGTTCAAAATAGTCTTAATCCATTTGGTCAACAAAAATAACTTCTTATCAGACAACTAAGAAGGTGAAGGTGATAACAACTAATCCTTAGCAAAATGAAATAATAAATTGATAATTTATGTTACTGCTGCACTCACAGGCATCAAATAACAATTTTCCACAATAAAGCTTACTTGAAATGGAACAACTTAAGTATCCATTAAAGTTAAGTCATAAAATTTTTGTTTTTCAGCCTTCAATGGTGATGAAGAGAAAGTAAACAGATTAATTGATAAAGCAAAAGATGCCAAGGAATTTGTGAATGTGCCAGACAACTCTGGTTACACAGCGCTACACTATGCAGCACGTAATGGACATGTAGATATTTGTAGAACACTGCTTCAAGTTGGAGCAAGAGTTGATGCTCAGACAAGTGGATTAGCCACACCGCTGCACAAAGCAGCAGCAGCAGGCAAGTAACTATACTTACTAAAACTAATTATTACATATATTTTATTGTTGTATTGATTCAAACTTTCGCGATTTTCACACATTATTATAATAAAACGGGACTTAATCACGTAAACAAAAAGTATTTTTGTAAATAGAGGACTGGATGCAAAGTCGCGTCCGTTACGTCGAGGTATTTACAAAAATACTTTTTGTTTATGTGACAAGTCCCGTTTTATTATAATAATATTTTATTGTTGATTAAAGTTTTGAGGGTCTTCAAACTTAAAAGGGCATGACCGTAGGTAATGGTCATAAAATTCAATATAATAACACAAAAAAAATTAAAAACTAGTCCTTTACGCCATTGGCTCTTAAGACAAAATTAGAACCATAGGAACACTGGAACTGGAATCAAGGTTAACCAATACTATTTCCCATGCACTTTATTATCCTGCTTACAAAAAAAATATATATATTTTCATTATTATGCAGAATTAACCCACTAATTTGATTTTTTCTTTAAAGGTAAAGCATCTACTGTTAATTACTTGCTACAGTGCGGAGCGTGTGCGATAATGCAAGATGTAGATGGACAAACTGCCTTACACAAGGCCACAGCAAACAAGCACAGCGAGTTAGTAAACATTTTGTTAAATGCTGCCCCTGAACTTGCAAGTATTAAAGACAACAGAGGTCGTGTAGCATCAGAACTATAGACGGATCAATAATTATGCTGAAGTAAAATATACACTTTCCAAAGTGTTTAGGGAACAATCTCATTTAACTTCTATGCCTTGTCCCTAGATATTTTTGATAGGGTAGTAATGCCATTGTTCAGCTAACAGTATTGTAACAGTCATGAATGTCACAATGCCATGTTCTAAATTCAGTAGATATTCAAATTTATTTTAAATGTTGAATTCCTGCAGTATCCTGCTTAGTTGTCTTAGTTAATTTATCTTGTTGTGTTTAAACTGATATTACCCAGTATATTGTATGATAACATGATAAGAGTTTAATTTGTAATATTTTAGAGACATCGAATATTGTTTTAATCTGCTGTATGTATCTTTAGCTTCGTTCAATATCAATAATTATGTTATTAATGTTGTATAGTTTATAATTGCATGTAATTTTTGGTTTAAGAATGTTACGTAATTTCATACTTCTAGCTTTTTTTCATTATATTTTGTTTATTGCTAGTCCAAACAATAAAAAGAGTTTATTTTTAATTGTTATTAATGTTATTTATAATAAGTCATAAGCATTTGTATTATGTTAAGTTCTCTTACGTTTTATGAAACTCCTGTCTTAATACAATGAGTTTGAGGCGCTGATGTGTGCTGTTAGGATGCTGAGGTTGTAATCTGGCTTATTGTGCAATGACAAGAACAGTAAAATCATAACCAGGGCTACACACACGGTCCTTGCCTGCCAACGCTGGCGCAGTTAGATACTTATGTGGAGGAGGTACGATAAAAACGTAAGTAATCTCATGCTAAAACCATTTTACTCGCACTTGGAGGGTCCAAAGGATTGCGTAGCGAGCATATAGGTGGAAACACATTATTAACACGCGACGCGACCCGATGCAACGCGACGCGTGTTGAGGCGAATCAAATTGTATTATTTTCTATGACCAGAACCACACTATGAACATCCGACGCGACGCCATGCGCATACATTCGTTGCATCGGGTCGCGTCGCGTGTTAAAAATGTGTTTCCGCCTTATAGGTCTGTTTACTTACGAATTCGCATTGTATTATGTTTATTTCAATATTACAGGCGTAAAAAATAATGAAGTGGATGTCATAATGCTTTTGTGTGTAGATTTTCTTCAAAAAAGAAGGATTTTAAAGTAATTTATAAAAAGTTTTTCTATTGAAAATGTAATAGTTTAGGTATTATAGGAGACCTACAAGTGTTTTTTAACACATGAAAATATTCACGATACATTTTACGAGTGCATTTTTGTAAGTAAAGATGTGAAAGTCTCTAATTTACGATTTAATTGCATGTTTTGGTACTGGATCATGCACTTTCTTATAAAAAAAAAAAAAATAATTTCATCTATTTAATGAGTACTGACTACCTATCTATAATTTTCGGTAACTAGCCCGTCTTATCGTAACATAAATTACTCATCACATTCCCAAACAGCCGATTCCGAATTATAATTACATTTTAAAAAATAACATTCTATATATTGGATTACTCCCGTTTTAATGTAGGTAATGGATTACTTGTATTTAATTTTCTGTATTTTTGTGTGAAATGTCATTGGAATTGGCTGTAAAATAACATTGATGTGACAATGTCCTAGACCTGTTCAATCGTAATAAACAAATAAATTAATAACCGGGCAATTATACGTGAGAAATGTGTGTAACGTCTGCTTTGATATTTTCATTAACTTGACAGAAACATAATTCATAATGTACTAGTGAACCTCTGCAAAATCATCAACAACACTTAAACCCAAAAACCTTTAGTTTAGATCTAAGACATTGTCGTCATGTGTAAAATCATGCATGTTTGTTTTTAATAGCCTTAAGTAGTTTATATAGAATAGTATCTAATAAACATAATCAAATTTTATATTTTCCACTTACACCTTTGTACTAATGGTCATATCTTTTACTAATTAATAAAAACATGAATTCAATGTGTATATTATTTTATTTTATATCATCTGCATTTGTAGTCATCCTGAAAACAAAACTGTTGGTAGGTACGTAATTTAGGGAATACCTTATCCGGTAATCACAATATCACTATATAAGATATATGGCGTAAACTCAAAACCAACATCCGTCACATCGCAAGAAATAAAAAACGTTCTTTGAGTTTGAGCTCGCAATAGAGAGACATCAGGGGCCTTACCATGACGTCCTAATTCCGACTCAGTTCAAGTTTTAGGTATCACTTAGTATGAATTTGACAGCGAGCGAACCTAAACTGAATCGCATTAAGACGTCATGGTAATGGCAACGCGTTTCCCTGGTAGCGCAGGTATGCAGGTATCTATAGGCGGCGGTGATCATAAACACCTACTGTCTGGTGACCCACTTGCACGTCTGACTCCCGTTCTTATTACAAAACTTCTTTTAGCAGAATACTGAACTCCAGTAGTGTATGTGAAACCAACAATCAATGGACAGCTGTATTTTACAAGCTGTCAAAACTTGATTCATTGTCCAAAAAATTACGTCTGTGAAAATACCATTCGGAAATAGTGAGAAAATGTTGGACCTACGAAATTACCTGTTATTTATTTATTTATTACATTAATGTCGTGTACAATGCGCAACGTGTGCTTACTTAGGGTTATTCCCAACTGATACTGTGATTTTTTTTCCCAGTAGTTAGTTACCACCAAATGCTATTGTGGTAACAAATGGGAAAAATATTCCTAGTTGTTACCACCGAGTAGATAATTAGTGGTATAAGATGGGGAAAAGTCCCAGCCGTTAGCACTGGTAACAGGTGGGAATAACCTTTCTCACCATCAGATGACTAACACCATATTGCTTAAAAAAACAAAACAAAACAAGTAAGTAGACGATGACCAGTAGAAAAATTAAGTTCTCTAATTAGTTTATTGAACTAGCAGGAATGTTAATTTGAGCTTTAGTTTTGGAGTAATACTACACACATTTTTACCACTTTCGAGAGCTTTGGAGTGATAGGTATTTTCACAGATATTCAAGTTTAAATTTCTTATTTTATCATTATCAAAAAACCTTAAAATACTTAAACTATGTAATCATGACATGTGACTAGAAAACACATTTAAAAACAACTTATTCAATTAAATATTATATGAACCTCTCATCTTCGTTTATTTTAATGATGATTAATCTATTAACAATTCAATACACTTAACTCTAGCTATTGTCCTTCATCCTCCATCATCAGAAATCTTTTTAAGGTCGCTGGTAATGGTAGTGATGAAATGTATTGAAATAATATTTTCTTCTTGCACGTAGATCTGATTTTGATTCTACAATAGTCAGATAGGGTAAGTGGTTCTCTAGAGGCATAATATAACCAGTGAGCTGCTGTACCAGCTTTAGGGATTGGACTGTTAGGCTCTGGAATGGTCACGTGGTGTCCTGCTTTCTGTAACATGCGTGCTAGAGTATTCGAGCGGCGTCTGCTGGCTATTGACAAATTATCTAAACCGCAGGAATGCAAATCACACGCGTTCACGTTCGCACCATAACGAATTTGTAGCACCGCTGCGTGGTCCCTGAAAGTTATTTCAATACATACTTTATACAGTATAAAACTCGACTCTGTAACTATACTTGCGGCGACATTAAAACAAAAGAAGTATGGTACTATATTTATGTGCGGTTAAACATGGTGCTCAAATAGTTTTTTCAAATAGCATTTTAAAAAAAAGCGGCAAATTAAACAATTTTTGATTACTTATTTTAATTTAAATATTTCCTCACATTGCTTGAGAAAAGCACTATACAATCCTCGGCCGGAAGAGGGATTGCAGGACTCGTTTTATCCGGCCTCGCCTACGACTCGGCCGCCTACCCCAAACTCGTCCAGCAATCCCTTACTTCAACGCCCTCTGCAGTAATGCCAACTTACTTGTGTAACAATAATGCCCTGTTTAGTGCCGTATCTCCGGTCAGTGCTATTGCATTCATATCTATTCTATATTCTAATAAGCACATTAACAATTCCTCAAACACTTTAGGGTCGTCTATGCTCTCGACAGCTATGTGAAGTGCCGTGGCACCAGTTATGCTGTTACAGGCATTTACATGAGCACCTGTAAACAGAAAAATAAACACTAAACCCTTTATTCATAAACGCTCTATAGGCTTCTGCTAACTTAGCAATCGTTTGTCCTTATCTGTGAAAGGTAAATGTCAAAGTGACAGATAAGGACAAACGATTGCTAAGTTAACAGAAGTCTAAATGAATCAAAGGGGTTATTTTATAGGCTATAGTTTGTATTTTGTTGGCGACATTTAAAGCAGAGGCACAGTATATATATAAGCTAAAGCAGTAGGGAAGATAGGCTTACTTTTTGAAATAAGTACCTACGCTCCAATAAAGCGTTAGGGTTGGCACCCATAATTTGTGTAAAAGAGAAACCAACGTTTGTATGGATTCTATACTAATTAAATAATAATCGAATGAATTAACTATTTTTTGAATAAAATATGGTATTTAAAAAAGACTTAAAAGTTTAAGATTTTTTATTTGTAAGTATTATATATTACTTACTGAAAAATACTTTCGCCTGCTACGACATGTTCGGAAAGCTCTGTTATTAAATTTTATTGTATAAAAAATTCTCATCCGAATGAACAGCTTTCTTAAATAAACTATGGGAAACATGGACACGGCACTATAAAACTGTTTTTTTCTAGTTCTTTGTAAATTAATAAAGCTAATTTGCAATTTATGTTTATTTCGGTTTTGAAGAAGCCGAGTTCAAGCAGCCGTACACAGCGCAATACGCTCTTGGCATATTTAAAACGAAAAAATGGCCGCTCGTCTCAATGCGCCACGCGCGACTGACAGCACCGCGAGATCCGCTTAGGGGCCGTGTAGAAGGGCGCGTCTAGGTGTGCGTTCGTTTCGACCGTTTTGTTCGTAGATTCCCTACTGCTTTAGCTTATAAATATACTGTGGCAGAGGTGACTGCATTATCGGTACCTCTCGAGATAAATCTCGATAGGGAGATTCTATAGAACTGCATTGATTTTCCATTGATTGTATTTCGATATTGATCCTAATGACTAATGACACTTTTTTTTTTAATTTATTAAAATCGGCAAACGGGCATGCGGAGCGCTGATGGTAAGTGATCACAGCCGCCCATGGACAACCACAGCACCATTGGGACTGCTAGCGCGTTGCCGGCCATGCAAGAAGTGGTACACTCGCCTCTGAAAGGCACTTAGAATGTCATGAGGATGTAGTAAGCACCTGTCGTGATGTCGTAGAAGAGAGCCACAATGACTCCTTCAATGAATGAAAGTGCAGAAACGGAGTGCCATGGACAGCTTGCTCAGATCATCTTCAGCCTACATACGTCCCACTGCTGGGCACAGGCCTCCTCTCACAATGAGAGGGCTTGGGCTATATAGTTCCCATGCGGGCCCAGTGCGGATTGGGAACTTCACACACACCATTGAAATGCTTCGCAGATGTGTGCAGGTTTCCTCACGATGTTTTCCTTCACCGAAAAGCTCATGGTAAACTAAATTTCAAATGTATTTTCGCACATAAATTCCGGGAAACTCAGAGGTGCGAGCCCGGGTTTCGAACCCACGACCCTCTGCTTGAGAGGCCACAAGTCAATCTACTAGGCTACCACGGCTTTTGCTCAGTGTTGTCTCGTTATTGACATATATATATTTTTTTTGTTTATGTGAATAGGAAGGCAAACGAGCAAGTGGGTCACCTGATTGTAAGCGATCACTACTGCCCATAGACACCCGCAACCCCGGAGGGATTGCAGATGCGTTGCCAACCTAGAGGACTTAGATGAAATGCCTCTTGTGCCCGTAATTTCCCCGACTGTGTTTTGTTAAACTATTATAATGTCTAAACAAATCTCTCACCTTTTTGCAACAGGATCCTTGCAACTCCAGGCTGCGACAGCCGTGCTGCCAGCAGCAGCGGCGTGTCGCCATTATCGTTATGAAGATTGAGGCCGCCACCATAGTTAGAGAGCATTGTTACAATTTCTTCCTACAAAAAAAAACCGAGTCAGGTGCCGAAAATCACACATAATACTGAACTAAACAATATCTATACATTCCCAGATTACATTACCTGTCTCTGTATGATAGCATAATGTAAAAGTTTATGTGAATGTGTTATTCGAGCTCTTGACATTAATAAAGCTTCAACTACTTCAGGAAATCTATGCCACACAGCTTCGCACAGAGGTGTGTATCCTGAAAAAATGAAGTTATAATTAGGTATCTTATAATCTATAACTACTCAAGCATCACTTATGTAATGTTTATGTTATTAACTTACCATGAATTTCTTCTCCATTGACATTTGCACCAACAGTTATTAGATATCTAACAATATCCATGTGACCTCTTCCTGCTGCTAAGAACAAAGCTGTGCGTTCACTTGTATCTCTGGCTTCTAAATTAGCACCATTGTTGACTAACATTTTTACCTGCAATTAAAAAAAAAGAAAAAAAAACATAAAACATAAAGTAAAGGCAAATAAGACAAGAATGTTTAAAAAAGCACATACTAAATCTAAAAACCCATTGGATGCTGCATAGTGGAGAGGAGTCATTTTTTCATGGGTTTTGTAGTTGACATGGCTGCCTGCTATCAGCAGCATTTTTACCACTTCTGTATGGTTCTTGATGACTGCCATGTGCAATGGAGTTAAACCATCACCCGCTGCAACTTCTACCTTACTACCTGAAATTAAAAATATGCTTAAAACCACAAAATTTCATAATACCTTATTCACTAATACCCCTAATTTTCAAATTACCATGGGCTCATAATACCTAAAAATATCTAAAACTAGCTGTTGCCAGCGACTTCGTCTGCAAAGAATTCGTTTATCGCTATCCCGCGGGAACCACGCAATTTTCCGGGATAAAAAGTAGCCTATGTGCTATTCCACACTTTTCTCTACCTATGCGCCGAATTTCATCCAGATCCGTTGGGCCGTTCTGGCGTGATTGAGTAACAAACAAACAAACAAACATCCATCCATCCATCCATCCATCTATCCATCCATCCATACTTTCGCATTTATAATATTAGTTAGATATCAAATTTTTACAAGAGACATTTTGACTTTTCAGGTATTTTTAGATATTATGAGCCCATGGTTAATTAGGGGCATTAGTGAATAAGGTATTATGAAATTTTGTGGTTTTAAGCCTAAAGCAAAAATATTTGTTTGAGAATCCAACTTTTAACTGCAAGTATGGGAAAGTGGTCACCATTCATACACTTTTTAGATGTCATTTTTTATTTAATTGTCAAATTTAGCCAGTTTATGTACCTAAGTGTAAAGTGTAACAAATATATTGTAGTTTGTTACAAAAAAGTCCCAAACTATTATGTCAAAATGTTAAAGGGTTATAGCCATTTTTCAACGATAAGGTATTCACGAATGGTGACCACTTTCCCCTACAGCTTATAGCTTTTTGTTTGATGTGTCCTTTTCTAACTCACCCTGTAGGAAAGAGGTGCACTTAGGGTCAATTAAATATTAGCACTTGTGGTTGCCTCAGGAATTTTAGGAGCGTCATAAAACTGACAGTGAGTTCAACTTGCACACAAGAATTCAGGCTGTTATTCTTCTTTTGGAGCTTGTCATTATCCTACTATTATTATAAATGCGAAAGTTTGTGAGTGACAATGTGAGTGTGTATGTTTGTTCCTTCTTCACGCTAAAACGACTGAACGGATTTGGATAAAATTTGGAACGAAGATAGCTGGTACTCTAGATTAAAACATAGGCTACTTTTTATCCCGGAAAATTGCAGTTCCCGCGGGATAGCGATAAACATGTTAAAGATCGTAGCTGCCTAGAGTCGCAACGTAAATAATTAATGCTGAATTATGTAAGTCTCATTCTACGCGGACGAAGTCGAGGGCAGAAGCTAGTTGTATATAAGCATTAATTTAAAATGTAGTTTAAAATAATGATCATTTACAGCATAAATTAAATAGCCATCAAGATGATAAAAAAAAACTTGCCTGCGTCTAATAACAACCTAACAACGTCAGAATGACCCTGCTCAGCACCATAATGTAAGGCTGTTCTCATAAACGCATCCTGCTGATCAATTCCATATATTTCCATTGAGGCAGAAGCAATTGCCGCACCAGTGCATTCCAAAATAGAAGCGTACCATCTGGAAAAACATTCACTAGAAGAATTACTGGAGTACGAGTATGAATACTAATTATTTTTCATGCTGCCACTAACTTGATGACTAGGATAGTGAAGGCTTATTGCTATCCAAATGGCTAACCCCCTTATTCATAAATGCTCTAAAGGCTTCTGCTAACTTAGTACACGTTTGTCCTTATCTGTGAAAGGTAAATGTCAAAGTGACAGATAAGGACAAACAATTGCTAAGTTAGCAGAAGCCTATAGAGCGTTTATGAATAAGAGGGTAAGACTCCAACTACTAGTGACTAAGTGTGAAGCAGGTTTGGCCACACCTACAGCTCAAACAATAAAACATGCATTTATTGTTTCTAGAGCAGTTGCCCTAAGATACTAACTTGTACATGGAAGACCATGTCTCATCTTCACTGGTTGTTGGTGCCACATTCCCAATATCCTCATCCCATTCTAAATCATCATGAGGTGACGGGGTTAGAGGACTTAAAGGTGAAATCAGACTTGTGATTCTACTCTCATCACTGCTGGACCCATCACTGTGTATAAAAACAAAGTAACCACGATTCATTTTACTCTTCGACTCTTGATTGGAACCAATGCTTTCAAGTTGCAGTCCCATACAATCTTTAAAAGATCTCTCAGTAGGATTCTTGTATTTTGTGAGAGTTTCTTCCTGTTGGCTATCACTCTTAATTTTGCGTTTGTGTGTTTTAATTTGGCGTTTTCTAGAGGCATGCGACTGTGATCTATTGTTTAGTGATGATTTAGTTGCATCAATCAATAATTTAACAATGCTGGCATTACCCATGTTGGAAGCTTCTCCTAGACATGTTTTCCCGAGACTAGCTATCTTATTTGGATTGGCACCTGAAAATTAGAAAGGTAAATAAGATTAATACATAGGTGTAGTCTTGTCCTGTAGTGGATACTCAAAATCTAGACTGAGTACAGATTCTGCAATCATTTTAAGAATATTTATGACAGATACTATCTAATTTTTTACATTTACAGGGGACATGTTATAATCACCACTGACTTAAGTTTTCACAGATAACTACAATACTTAGCTTATATGTTAGTTACCTCTGTCCAGAAGGCACACAGTAGCCTCTCGGTCTGCATTTTGTATAGCTTGAAACAAGCTGTCTTCTAAGGAAGTTTCCATTCTTTCAAATGGCATTAAGGCTTTTCACAGGGTCTTCGCTCAACTTATTATTTATTAAAAGTAACTTTATTCGAAATCCTGAACGGGCACTTACTTTAAGCCCCGAAAAACATATCGATTACACAAAATTAATGTGATAGACGTTGAAATAAATAAACTTTTGCTTATAAACAGCCTGCATTTCATCTAATAAGTTGCGCATAATGCACTAATTTAAACAAACTCTTACTTTTACTTTAATTTAAGTATTTTATTTATTTATCAATTTCATACTTTGACAGCCATGACAACATTAATAAGCGTTTCGTTATTTCATTTCAACATCCTGAACGTCACATTCACATGCTAAAAAAAAGGTTCCTCTTTTCTTTTCCTGTGTGATACGGAAACCTAAAAAAAAAAAACATTTTGTCAAACTTGACGTCTCTTATTTTTCGTTTAGAAACGTTTACGAAGAAAGGATTAAAGGATGTTCTATTATAGCGAGAAAATACTGAAAACACTTTAAAAGAGGAGATGAAGAGAGAAATTGCATAAAAAAATCAAACTTAAAATCACCACTTGTAACTGATTGGTTAAGAAAATTATACTAAGTGCTATGTTTATGTTCGGAGTTTTGGAATAAAATAAAGTTTTGCTTTACGGCCGTATGAATGAAGTTTTATCTATTTTTCTAATCTATCGTGTCTATGGTATTTATTTTTGGAAAGCAAGTCCGACTAGTGCCTATGCGTGATAAATGAATATTCTTACTTTTAGACTGCTTTTAACAGTTTTTTGTTGAGTTACTAGCCTTTTAACCGAATTTAGATATTCAGTGCGTAAATATAAGTGTTAATAAGTTACCATTTATAGAAAACAAATTCGAACTTAATAATACGAGTCTCATTTTAGTCTCAGAGTCGTACAGAATCCGGAAATTGCTTGACATCCTGTCGTAATTACGTGTTTTTCCTTCACAAATCGAAGAAGATATTCTTTAACGAGTGAGTATGTGAAACATTGCCATGGGTTTTGTGTAATATGAGCCTTTTCCTGGGCTCTATGTTGTAGCCATGATAATCCTACCTTGAATTGATTTTGGATTAAAAGGTATTTTAGAAGGTAGAGATCGCTCTGTAGCGATAAGCCCGCCTATTGCTTACCTAGTAATTTTCTCTGTGTCAGTTTTTCATGTTGTTTATTATGTGGTGTTCTGGTGTTCAATAAAAAATAATTGTATTTTATTGTATTTTCCTTGAAATGCAGTTATTTCTTTCGGTATACGTATAAAAAATAGCTAATCTGTTTGTTTGCAGGAAATAAATATCATGGTGCTAGAATTCTTACACAATGACTACTGAAAATTGCTTGGTAAAGGCAATATACTCATTTAAGGGTAAAAATAATGATGAGCTATGCTTCAAAAAAGGAGATATTATTACAGTCACGCAAAAAGAAGAAGGAGGTTGGTGGGAAGGCACTTTAGGGGAGACCACTGGGTGGTTCCCAAGTAATTATGTCACGGAATGTAAAGGTAATTATTTCTTTCGTTATGACAATTGACTAGCGTTTTGACACTTGCTGCTAAGGTAAGTATATAACGCTATATACCTAATTGCAATAGTATCTACACTGAATAATCTTAAAACCTATGCTGCAGTTGTAGGGAGTTAGATTATTTATTTTGAAGATGTTCAAATTTTTTTACCAAATGAGTGTTTTTAGATCAAGCAGGCTCAGTAACAACATCACCTATCAGAGCAGCTTCAGAAATTCAAGCATTTAGAAATGTTGTGCTCAAGGACATTATTGATTCTGAAAAAGCACATGTGGCTGAGATGCAGGGGCTAGCCAGTAATTTCCTTCAACCTCTGGAAAAGAGTGATATGTAAGTTTAAAATATACTTGTATTTAAATAACATAATGCTTTTTGTTTGTACACAAGGTAGCAATGTGCTTGGCTAATTTCACTGAACATTTAATTTGTTTAAAAAAAAACAAAGTAATCAGTAGATTTTTTTTCCAACTTATTATCTTACTAGCTGTTGCCAGCGACTTTGTCTGCAAAGAATTCGTTTATCGTTATCCCGCGGGAACTACGGGATAAAAAGTAGCCTATGTGCTATTCCAGACTTTTCTCTATCTATGTGCCCAATTTCATCCAGATCTTTTGGGCCGTTCTGGCGTGATTGAGTAACAAACAAACATCCATCCATACTTTCTCATTTATAATATTAGTTTGATTCTGGCTTTGGAGAAATTTCAAGTAATCTAGCTAGATGGTACTGTCATGTCAGTCAATCAATTATGGCTGTTTTATAGTTGAATGTTAGTCCTTAAAAGAGACTTTATTATGATTGGCCAAGATCATTGTTACATTGCTACTTCTATTACATACAGGATTATATACAAAAATACCAAATTAGAAAAACAATACTATTGCAAGATAATTTTATAAAGTGTAAGCAAAACAAAAATATAATAAATTTGCATGTTTGCTATTGTCTCTGTACCTCCTATATGACATACTTATTCTTTGCGAATAAATGTATTCTTATTCTTTTTACCTACATCGAGAGTTCTAGAGTATTTGCCTAATAATTATGTCAATTGTAATACATTATTTCTTTATTATTAATTTCTTTTTTTTCAGTCAAGTTACTGAAATAAACATGTGATTAAAATTGTTCTTTGAGTGAGTAAGGTATTAATAAAACATTTGCTTTTAGGCTTACAAGAGATGAATTCAAACAATTAACTGGCAATATTAATGAAGTCTTACAAACTCATGAGCAATTTCTTGCTTTGCTAGAAGAATGTGCTACTAAAACAGGCCCAGATCAGCGAGTGGGTGGCTTATTCCTCCAATGGGCTCCCAAAATCAAATCTGTACATCAGACGTATTGTGCTGGCCACCCTAAAGCTGTTTGCATTCTTGATAAATACAAGTAAGTGTTAAACATCTGAAATGTGAATCAACTTGGTTTGTATTATAATTATAAAGATTCATTGTTATTGTTTTCAATGTAGATCACGTCATTAATTATTGATATTTATTCTTTAGAGAGGAACTCAATTCATGGATGGAGAATGCAGGTGCTGTGTGTCCTGGAGTGTTAGTATTAACTGCTGGGCTGTCGAAACCGTTTCGTCGGCTCAGCAAGTACCCAGCTATGCTGCAGGAACTAGCGCGGCATGTCCATGAGGCCCATCCTGACAGAGGAGACACACACCGGGCTTCAGTTGTTTATAAAGATGTTGCTGTAAATAAACATCCATAATATTGAAAATTATATTGATTTGTTTTAACAAAATTGGTATTTATATCAGCTTTGTTATGTTTAGAGCGGCTGTGCAGCACTGAGACGACAAAAAGAACTGGAGCTCCAAGTAGTAACAGGCGAAGTTCGTGGATGGCCTGGCGGAGAGTTAGCGGCTCTTGGTGACGTTTTACACATGGGCAGTGTAGCTGTTGGGCCTTCCCATCAAGACCGATACCTTGTTCTCTTTCCTTCGGCTCTCCTCTTGTTATCTGTCAGTAAAAGAGTATCTGCCTTTGTTTATGAGGTAAATATTTTCCTAACTCTACCTCCTTTGTGATCCATTTGTATCATGTCTTAATTCTTTTTTGTAAAATTTAAGGGCTGCCTTCCACTTACGGGCATTACGGTTTGTAAATTGGATGATACAGAAACAAGGAAGAATGCATTTGAAATAAGTGGTCCTATGATAGACACTATAGTAGCGGTGTGCCAAACACGCGCTGAGGCTGACAACTGGGTGAGCTTGCTCCAGAAACATTCGAACACGAGCAGCCCTGTTCACGAGCCAGGTCAACCACAATCTCTGCCTCATGTAAGTCAATAATATAATACTATTTGAAATTTATGTATTACTATTTTTAATTTTTAAATGTGTTTCTTTATTTTATGGTGTTTTTACATAGCTGACCCGTTCTCCTTCTGAGGGAGCACTGTCTAGCATCAATTCTAGTCGGCGCAGCCTCTATCATGTGACTCTGCCACCGCCCAGCTACCCCTCTGCGTCTCCTTATTATTCATTAACTAAATACTTTGCGAGGCTGGTGAAGAAAAAGGTCATCACTAGACAGATGTTGCGTAAATTGCTACACGAAAGAACATGGGCAAAAGCTTTCGAATTAACGGGATTGCCTGTCATGCGTCGGCATAAGAATCATGTAAGGCTAAGGATAGATAATGACGGTACCATTGGCACGGACAGTGACGGCTCTGATAGCGACAGTGAGAGAGAGTCTGATACCACTGAGTCGTACACGACATCTAGTTGTTCGGATATCGACGGGCTCTCTTGTCCTCGAATATTGAGGCAAAACGCAATGGAAAATGTGAGCCCCCGAACGGCTTCTTCTTCTTGTAACAGCTGGAATAGTAACTGCGGTTATGTCCGTTATTTTGATAACTCGGATAATGCGAATCTTGTGGAGCCTGAGATTATAAGAGGCGACTGTACGAAAAATTTATTTCTGTCGATACCATCAAACACCAACATACATCAAGCTGTCAGTAGTGGTAACGGTACACCTCTGCAGAAAACAATGCGGGGTTTAAATTCCGGTCGGCCTCAAATAACTCAGCATTCTGAAAGCACTGAAAATTCTTCCTTTGAAGTAAGGCCCTATATGGCTTGCGAAGATTTGGTAAACATAGACCAGAATATAGAAATGTATACATCAGGATATGGAAACAACGATTTTATTTCCATGAGACAAAGCTTCCCAATCAAGACTAAAATGGACTCTGTTCCAAAACTGTGGAAATCTACTGAGGAGAGTTATTCCCCAGAAATTCCTGAAGAACATTCACTATCAGACATTTTAGAAGTTATTAATCCGCCTTCTCCTAGGGAATCAACTGATTTCGTTTACCCTGATGATTCTGTAATAATAGACCCACCTCCGATGTTTAGAAACGAAGATGAAGATGTAAAAGTTATTAACGTTAATCTTAATACTAACGTTCCTTTTCGCAAGCATTCTCTTAATTCTGACAAAAGAATAAGGCGGTCTTTGTCGAGATCGATGGTTGAAACAGAAAGTTTTTGTAAAAATAATGAAACTACAATGCAAAGAATGAGCTCCCAGTCAGAAAATAATAAAGTTTGCAAGAAATGTGAATGTTGCAACAGGTCGTTATGTCCTAGTCCCAGATCCTCAGACTCCGGTGTGGTCGGGAGTTGTAACTTGGCTTCTCCGGAATTAAACATGCATGAATATACCAGCGGAAGCACGGGAAATGACTCTGATGGACACGAAAAATTAACTGACAATTTGAAAGATTCACTTACCAACTTGTCGCAAGGAACATTTGACGAGCGTCGTAAAAAGTTAACGCTTTCTGAAATAGAAGCGGCCAATTTCGAGGATCAATGTCGTTGCACGTCACCTTTCGGATCCACTGCTAGAACTTCTTGTGTGACAAGTGTAACATCAGAGAACAGTCTTGATGTTATGGATTCTTCGAACATTCGTCTAACCTCGACGTATTCAGCGTCGCCGCCGGTGTCATCGCCCCAAATCAAGAGAACGTCAATTAGACGAAACATTGAGCTATACGTGCCGGAAATCAAATTAAAACCTAATCCTCCACCACGCGTCTATCGCAAGCCCAGTGCTCATTTAGAGATTCCGAAAAATGTGCGTCAATTGCCACCATCCCAGTGGAGCACCTTAAATATAACAGAACGTACAAAGCCTAGCCTGCATTACCACATGCGCATATTCAGAGAGAACCCTGAGCTTTCCAACACTGAAAGGCAATCCCGTGTGAACCTGCGAAGGAACTGTGACGCTTCCAATAAGGAAGACAAAAGTCAAACCAGAAGAGGTGAAAATGCGGCAATACGCAAAACTAGGTCTCGCAGCGAAGATTTATCAAAAGTGCAAAAGAGTCTAACAGACGCCACGAATGGCTTTATGGTGTATCGTTCAGACTTGTATGCGCACTGGTGGATGAAAGCAAAATTACCCATAACTGTGGTCACCGACTCAGGCAAGGATAATTATTTTGTAAAGAGAGACTGTTTTGTACATCACTGGTTTGAAATAATACCTATTGCCTTGAAGTTTTGTAACCATTAATTCTGTCATTAGTTACCCCAGTGTTGCAGTGCTTTACTTGATCATCCTTGCCTGTATTTATTCATCTACTAACTGGAAATACTGTCATTGCAACTAGTACCTCATTTACTAACAAATTAAGAGAAATGCATGGATATGTTTTGTATTACCTTCAAAGGTATCATTGATAGATATTTCTGTGTGATTATAGCGCATATAAAGATATTGCGATCGATTTAAAATCCATTTGAACCTGGGTCCATAAAATGTGTGGAAAATTAAAAAGCGATCGTATTAAATGAAACGGCTGAGATACTAAGTACCGTAATAAAAATATAAATACGTATTAGGTACTGAGCGTCGAGTCGCGATGGAGCCGGGTCACAAATGTGCGCTATAAAGTGTGCTTTAAATAGATGTTTGAACGGATGCCGTTGATGAATATTCGGTAAACGTTAGTGGAAATGTCTTACACTGCAAAGTTATTTAAACAAAATCCCTAGTTTCCTGTTTATTTTCAATCCGAGACCGCTGTCACTACCTCACGTAATTACTTAACCAAAACAGTCTCACAGCGAAATTGGCGTAAAGGACCAGGAAACGTATCATGTGTCTTACGCCAATTTAGATTGCGGTCGTCGAATGTCGATATATTGCCTTATTATTCATGGCTAGTTATACATGCTTGTTTTGTACATTAAATAAGACTCGGAAAGCTAATGCATAAAATGGAGTCCTCAGATACACTGACAATGTTCGATTTAAATTGCTATTTCGTATTTTAATTGTTTTAAACCGGTCAAATTGAAAATAAACTGGTAAAGTGACAGAGACTGAAAGTTAAGTTTTGCAAAGTTTCGGGCGATAAATTACATCAGAATAATGATAAGCCGAAAGTCAGTTATAATATAAAACAAACTACATGAATAAGCCCAATATACGCTTCATTTTAGGTACCCATGTGAATGTGTGATTGATTTGACTTACACTGTTTTTCTTGTTTTGTAGATGGCCATGGCGGACAGCAATAACCCTGATTTATCGTCAGGTTTAACCAGCCACAAAAGATCACACTCATTCAACAACCATCAAAGCTATTCGCAGCACACCCAGCAAACGCAAAGAAGTAAACAAAAAAATCACTCTGCTCGCTGGCTCTTAAATTCTTGCGACTCGATTGATCAGTCGCCTGCCAAACCAAACAAAAATTCCATTGCGAAAAAATTTTCGTCTGTTGATTTCATCGACACAGCGGGCTCGAACTACAGCAGCAAAGGTACAACTTGTTTATGTCAAGTAGACATGTTAAATGTGCAGGGTTAATGTTAGCAAAACGCTACCAATGAGAAGATTTTTGTTTATTTTATTTTTATTCTAATCTCGTCATAGCATGCAACATGCATATAATGTGTTTTGGATTTGGGATGGCGGACGTTTTGTAAATATTCTTGATTACACATTTAACTGTTTGTGTAGAGGTATAACTATGTTAACATTGAAGAATAAAATGTTCACATATTTCATGTGCGGTGCTTGTTTCAGCTTGGAGCATAACTTGTTTGCGTCCAGCGCCACCTCTGAGGCCGCAGTCGTTTTCTGTAGGCTCGGACGAAAACATTGGTCCCACTCATCCGTACGCACCGCATCAGCGAAAGTCGAACTCTTATGAAGAAGACGCGCTTATTCTAAAAGTTATTGAAGCGTATTGTACGTCCGCGCGCTGCAGAAATGCTGTAAGTTCTGGTGAGTATTCTTTTAGCATAATTTATTCCGATAAAAACATGGATGCGACTGATTCGTTCGTTCTATATTCGTACTATTGGGATACCGTAGTTCGCTAATTAGATGACTAACCGTCGACAGCCTTCCACTCGAATCAATGCAAATTGTTTCAATGCATTGTCCAGTAAAATACAGCAACATCAAAAGATTTTAATCATTTGCCACACGAGTTGATTGATTGACTTTAGTATTGACGAACTTTATCTAATTAACATTGCATTCGTTAATACCGTTCTGGAAGTTGGAATGCGTCCCTATTCACTAGATGATTTCACAGACGGGCGGGCTGGATTGAATAAACCTCTTAACAAAGTAGTATTTAACAGTAACCGATCTGCTACCCACTACCTATCTAATATCTTGAAATACCTAGTAAGTATCTGAAAGTTTTACTAACATGGCTGTATTTATTATGCAGTACCCAATATACCACTGGAGATATTCGAGTCTACAAGGAGGAGACATGCGAAGTCAAGAAACCGTATTATCAGTTGGTTTTTAGAATGAATGATCTGTATTAATCAACACTTGATACCAAATATAACGCTAGTCATATAAAAGTAGCGCTTTAAAATAATATGTATCCAAGATATTTGTTGTTGGTGTCGTTGTTTATCATGCAACTCGTGTAAATACCTATACCCGAACTCACCTCAATCTATATCAATCTATAATACTTACTCTAAATTATATTCGATACTTTACATGGGCACATAATATTATAGTGCACGACATCGCAGCATGCTTTTCCTCGTTAATATTCATACTTTATATGCTCGTAATTATGCTTCCTCGTACGAGTCTTAATTCAATTAAGTAGGTATTTAGAAAACGTAATATTTA
Organism: Pandemis heparana; assembly: GCA_963854515.1. Lineage (NCBI taxonomy): Eukaryota > Metazoa > Arthropoda > Insecta > Lepidoptera > Tortricidae > Pandemis > Pandemis heparana. Next base: position 9,614,821 of record OY978008.1, on the reverse strand, counting down.
TAAGTAGTAAGTATTTATTTCAGTACAGTACAAATAGTTATCTAGTCTAGTCTATAGTAATTTTGTAAACATTTTTCTATCAATGAATCTCATTTACTAAAAAGAAATCCCATTGAAATATTATCCTACACTAAGATGCGGCGCATTTACCCTTGCTGTACGCTGACAACTATCCCAGTAGGTTAGGACTTGCTAACTCGTAATCGGATTCCTGAGTTGAGTAAAACAAATAATGCATTTCGTGAAATAACTGGCGTAACTAACATATTATACCTATCGTCACCAACTGTACTTCTAACGTACCTGTAGCCACGCAGTATAAAACCTGATTTAGATGTTATTAACAATGGCCTAATGAGTGTTCCACGGAAGTCTGAAACTTTCTATTTTGTTACATGCGGCTGCCTTTATATCGCACCTGCAGTGGACTGCGGCCACTTGTCTCTCGGTAAAGTACAATATCACGCACCCGCTACTAACATACTTCACTATAATTCTACTAAATTGCCAACCGTCCAAAGATGCGAGACACCCGACTACGTCGGCTGCAACAGTTCCTCGAAAGTGAAACGTAATAAAAGTTCTTCAGCCGCGGACGCTTATCTGTATCGCGGTCCAGAGACGAGAAGGCTTCTATCAGAGCGCAAGTTCCAGATGAATCGTTCCAATCCTAATCTGTGGGAATGTTCAGAAGAGCGCAGGCTGAAGTTGTGTGAGGGTCGGGAGCGGCGTAGCGGGTCGCACCCGAGCCTGGCGGGCGCGCTGCGGGCGGCCGCTCCGCCGGCGCCCGCGCCGCTCCCCGCCCCTCGCGCCGCGCGCTCGGCGCGTTCCTCCACCTGGTGCTGTGGCACTTTTGTCAAACAACTCACCAAATCGCATCATTTCGACTGACACAAGTAGATACCCTCTCAATCGGTGCTCAGTTTTAAACAATATGTAAACCATTCCCTATCGAGATTGACAGCTTTTTTTAAATAAATATTTTCAGTAATAATTATAATATTACCAATTAATCGCCATTTTCAAACTGCATTGACTGATTTTCATTGTTTTACTAAACAACCGAAACCTAATGTAACTAATCAATTAATCATCTGACGAAAGTGATATTCCCTTAACCTGTTATCTATTTTTTATGTTTGGTCCTTTCATGTACCTGCGTAACGTGTAGCTATATTATTATCATCATAAACATCATTTTTGAGCTAACCAAATATCTGATCGAAAATAAGACTAAACAACTCGTATTAAACAACAGTATTGTCTAGTCAAAGAGAAATATAAGTTATACATTACATATTATAACAATACATCAATCACATCATGACATCGTCTTATTTTCTATTTTCGCTTTGTGCAATTAAAATTTGCTTCTTAAATTGCCTTATATATTATATGAGTGTTGTAAATTTAGCGACGTAGTGACTGCAGTATTATATGTAGTTATTAATTACCGAACTTGTGACTGTACATTGTATATACTTCTAGTGCATATATTTTTTGAATACGCATGCCTTGGCTTTTTAAACGATTATTGTTAGAGTATAAAAATATGTTATAAATATATAATATGAATTGTAAATTTTACTAAAAGTGCGATGTATTATCCTACTAATACCTCGGGAATTGGGGAGTTATTGTCGATTGTCGACATTAAGGTGTGATATGAATATAGCTTTATGAAAATTACGTCAGTATCCAAAACGGTTCGCAGTTTCATTTCACAGGTGAGACTATTTTAGGAGCAGTGGCAGCCGGACCGCCATTACGTTATTAATGATTTAGTGCTATAATGAGAGGGTGCCCCTCGCTAGCTTTATATTATAATGCTCTCACCAGCATTACGATACCTCGTAGCTTGTGGGACTAAACGTCGTATCGCGTTAAATGGTGCTTTACTTGTTGTTGTTTGGTTATTCATAGGTATGAATTAAATTAGCGTTCGTAGAGCTCTATACGTGTGATTTGTGCATATTGTTAATTGAATTAGTTCTATGCACATACGAGAGGATATTACTAAATTAAATAAGGGAATGTAATTGTTGAGTGCCGTATAGATTATTAACAAAGCTAGATTTTAAATTTAAAAGAACTTTTTATTTAACTATGTATTTAGTAGTTCTTGCAAAACGCCCTTACTCTCATCAACACTAGTACACTCCGCAAGCTTTGAAATCAGTTTTTAAAATATAAGGGGAGACAACGGATTGAACGCAGACTACAGTTAGAATGGCTATTTGCTATCTACAACGTGCATGCACATAAGTGACACGCTATACACACTAAATCAGCCATCCTAACGATAGTTTAGTCAATCGTTGCCTCCTTTGTGTCTAATAGCAGAAACGCGTATGTTAATGTAATTTTGACCATGCACAAATTCAACTATTTGTCCCATTTAGGTAAGGTATTTTCATTCTTACCTGTCCTATTTGGTAAACAAAATTCTAACCTCAAAACGTCTCATTTTTGTTATTTTTAACAATTTCATAGTAAATAAGAGAACTGGAGATAAAATATCAGCGAAACTATGTTCAAAATATTACCTCAGGTTTATTTGATAACATAATACACCATTCTTTACAAAAATTTGCACATTGAGGTTAGAATTTTGTTTACCAAATAGGACAGATGAATGAAAATACCATATACTTAAGTGGAAATATAAAATATGGATGGATGATAGTATTGGCCATTGCAAAAACTAAATGTTGTTCTAATAGAAACAAGGATCGGTTCATTTAACTTTAGCAGTTGGTATTTGGGTAATCTGTACAGCTAGCGCGGCGTGCTATTCGTTAAATATTGAGCAGGATTGCGCACCACTGCAGCGTGTATGTAAATACGTGGCTACTGTGCTAAAGCAGTGCCAACTGCAATGTAGCGAACTATCAGAACGGATTGTTCAAATGTTTGAAACAAACTTTTAGGGGCGTTGCATAGGTTTCCATTTTGCGGTTGCAGTAATTTCTTTTCTAGTTTCATAGTATTAGATAGAGATTCGATATTTAGTTCCAGGCGTTTGCAGGCCACTGCAGTTCGGTTGTTTGACAGTTTTTTTCCAAAATAAAGATGTTCATACTAATCATCCTATTTAGTTTTTTCGGTAATAAACAATATTGGTAAAATAAGTAGGCAATTATATTCTTAAGTGGAACCTTTGGAAATTTCGTAATGTTTGTTTTCCAAATTGATTAATACTTTTTTCTAAAACGGAATGAAATATTCTCTAACTTATTATTAATATTACTTCACTCCTTTGAACACTTGTTCGAGAATTTATATATAGTATATGTATATGTGTTATATGTACATCAAAATATTCATATTATTTTTAAAGCTAATGTTCTATGTGTTTCACTTAAATCAGTATTCGTAAAATTAAACGCAATCCTTTGTTTTGATTTTATTAGATATTATTAAGTAACGCCATTTATGTTCTCATAACGAAATTTAATATTTTAATATTCTTTATTTACCAAATATTATAATACGTAGAACGCTGAGACAGGGTCTTACGTAATAGTACTATATATGCCTAATAGTAACCCTTTGACTAAGTTTACCATTTATAATATTTACAAAATCTCTTTGAAATAAAGTGCATAAGTAGTTTACGTATGTATCACAGAAGTAGTTAGCTAGAAGTCCACTAGATTTTATATTTCATAGATCTGAGAAACACCTATTCATAGTTTCGAAGGGTAAAATTATTGAATTAAATAATTTCATTGTATCGAGTCCATAATTTTTACAAAGTAGACAATCTATAAATTAAGCTTAAAGCAATCGAAGTGCAGCTCTGTTTCCTTTAATTAGAGAAGTCTTTCATATCACTTCGTTTAAAAGAATATTAGCCAATAATACTGGTACCTATTCATTTCTAAATGCATAAGTAGGTACCTATAAAAATATTCACTCAACATAATGTCTAATATTTATGTATTTAATATGTGTTGTCACAAGACTTGTGTAACTAAACAACCTCTGTGTATAAATGTCATCAGTCTTTGTAAACGTATGCGCAAGTACCTACCTGGAATTTAACTCTGCTAGAGATTTATGTCATTGCATATATTTTTTTTAATACTACACAAGCCTTATATTAAATTATTTAGTATTGATCTTACAATTTATTTTCTGATAAAATGATACCAATATGTAGTTTTGAATATACGCATAACTTTTCTATCCTAACACCACACAAGACATTGTGCCAACAACTCGGTACAAGGTGTAGTGAATTAAGATTTCCCATGACATTTCGTTGAATCCTATCCGGTTTTCATCTTTAATCATGTGATTAAAGTTGTTTATACTATGAAGTTGTCAGATTAAATTGTTTTATAAATAAGAACCTTATTTAGATGTTGTTAAAGTTGAAAGCCTCACGGAATTCAACGAAATGTCATGGGAAAGCTTTATTAACTGCACTTGTACTATTTATTACGTCAGCATTGTTATATTCAGTTTAAGGACTAATGGCTCAGTTCTAAATCTAAAGCATGCAAGAGTGATCTGATGAAGTACGTAACGAACTTCGCATCATCACACACACATGGCGTTGGCGTACCAAAATTATACGACATGTGTGTGCGTTTCCTGGAAAGGATCCTAAGTCTCCGAATTATCAAGTAAACTGGATACATAGATAACTTATCTGCGAAATAGTTAGCCTAGTCAACTAAGCCATCGATAAAAAGTGATTGATGCGGTTCGATGATCGCGCTTACTATTTCACTGATATTGACTGGAAAAAAACTTTAATTAACCAACTGTTTGACGTTTTCACATGTACCTATTGTGAGTCGAACCCATAGAATCGTAACCCACCATAAAACTTTCTCAAAGTAAAAGCCTAACCCCCTTATTCATAAACGCACTATAGGCCTCTGCTAAGTTAGTAATCGTTTGTCCTTATCTGTGAAAGGTAAATGTCAAAGTGACAGATAAGGACAAACGATTACTAAATTAACAGAGGCCTATAGTGCGTTTATGAATAAGGGGGTTAGTGATTTTCCATCAGGCCTACCAGACACTGTCATCTGGTCATCTATTGTGAAAAAGTTTTGTGCAGATCATACCAAATCTGTCAGAATAATTTCCACTTAACGTTATTTATTTCATATATACTGAGTTCGACAATGCTAGCGTACCTTAACTACTTAATTTATAAAAATAACTGTACCTAATTATTTAAGAAACATACTCAAGCACGTTAATGCCAAATCATTATCCTATACACAAATACTAAAATGTTAATTCTCAAATAAATAAACAGTTTTACAAACCCTTTGCACCCTCAATTTTGCCTTTCTCCCCACCAACACTACACGCGTCAGTAAAGAAAGGTGGGTATTCAATAATGACTTGGGCGAAAAGAAAACAAGCTATAGTTTTGTCATGGTTCAATTTGTTTCCAGAATGCGACGACGAGGCTCCATTGTCGATTGAAGCTCTAGTGAGGTCGCCCTCTTTGCCAATACACTCGAACGCGAACCACGGGTCGCCGAGTTTGTGGACTATTGTAATGCGATTACAGAACGAAATCAAAACACTCAAACTGGATGTTAAGAGCTTGCAGTTGCAGTTGAACGAAGAGAAACATGAACGGAATCTTGCCATCGCTGCCTTGCATACTAACAATATATTAAAAGATGTCAAAGAAAGTAAATGCTAGTACTAGTACCTAATTATTATTCAATGACTGCCTACTTATACCTATTTAAAGTATTATATTAGAATTAAAGCATTTATTTACCTATTCGAGAGTTTTTTTTATACCTTCATCTTGCTTTATCTTTAGGTTTAAAACTGGTTTAAAAGAATTTAAATAGCGTACAAACACTGGAAGCTTAAGTTGTCATGCACATAGTCTAGTTTATCCCACATTATCAAATTCTAATTAAGGTTCCTTAGTGGTACCTACCTACACTATCCAATTTCGTCCACTGTAGGTACAGTCCGTACGAGTTCCGAGAAATCGACGTATAAATGTATACATCGATCAAATCAATTCACTTCACTGCATTTCTCTGTGCTCGCGCCCGAACTATATCTACCTACTTGCAATTATAAAACTGAAAAGTAAATTCAGAAACATCGTTAATTCCACATAGATTTTGCTACAAAGCCCGGTTAATAGATATAATTGGAATACAGTAATTATAACTATTATAAGTAGGTAAAACGTTATTCTGTGTTGCCACAAACAACATGGGAAGTATCTAATTTTCATTGCTCGTTGGGATTGTGGCCATCGGGCAAGAAAATCTTCATTTGTTTGAATGCCATTTGCACGTGTTCAGATTGGACCCCTCCATTTCGCAGACCGGCATTGATCGGGGCTTACTAAATTAGGGCGCTTTTCGTCAAGTTTTTAGGGATTCGAATTTCAAAGTACGTACTAAGTGTACCTACTTACAGAGAAATTATTTTTTCACGTCTCATGCTCAAAAAGTACGACTATGCTGGATGTAGGCTGCATAAAATGGCATTTTATGCTCTTGTGCATAAAGTAAAATCTTCGTCTAAGACCAAGACAATCGGGTGCCAACAGCCACAACAATCACTAAAACTTTACGACAGCATATTTGTTTATTTTTTTATTTTATTATAATCTGCGGTCTATTAAACTGTATAATTAGTGCCTAAAACTAGGTAACAATAATTTGACAAGTTATTATTGAAACAAATAAGTACATGAAAAATAAAACTTTTTAAAATATAAATCAAGACCTGCCTACTCGAACCTTACCGCAGTATCACGTTTAAAAAAAAAAGAAAAAAAAAGTTAATTGGCGGGAACTCAGGCGGGAACGTCCTATTTTCTCTTAGTAGGATTTATGTTGCAATTTGTTACTGTTTTACGATTAATATTCAATAATTTCGTCAAGTGAAGAGGAAATAACACTGACTCCTAACACAGTCAATTTGCCAGGAAAAACCATTAAATATATCGAATTGTTCCAATGTCACATTCAATTTTAATTAACTTTTTTTGCAATGTTTTTGTTTTGTTTCTTCGCAATCTTAGTGAAAAGCAGAGTGTATAACTCGTTCATAAAACCCATTTTCCCCTCGACGTGTCTATCCACCCTCGCCGTACCGGCTCGGGTGGCTATATGAACGTCTCGGGTAAAATGGCTTGTTTTATGCTCTTGTTGTACAATCTACTATTTCAGTCTTTGCATAGTTAGGTAATAACATGATAAGTAACTATCGTAGGGCCTGTTTCAGGCAGTTCACCATAATCTAACTAATATTATAAATGCGAATTTATGGATGGATGGATAGATGAATGGATGAATGTTACTCAATCACGCCAGAATGGCCCAACGGATCTGGATGAAATTCGGGATATAGATAGAGAAAATGAACACAAAATATGCGTTGGTACGACGTTTGTTCGCATGTGCATCGGTTGTGCTCTGACTTTGAGAATGATCCCGTAGAGGGATCGAAACGCGCGTCAGTGTTTGAGAAAAGTCTGGAATAGCACATAGGCTACTTTTTATCCCGGAAAATTGCATAGTTCCCGCGGGATAGCGATAAACGAATTCTTTGCAGACGATGTCGCTGGCAACAGCTACTAAAACATATAACAATTCGAACCAAACAATGGAGTATGGAGTTCATGGTGTAAAACCTTGATGATATTAAAAACTCCGCCCAGACACCTCCTAAACTAGGACAAGTCAAGGGCAACTCGTGTTGGCAGCTCTAATTATAATTATAACTTTAAATGAATTAACAGAGACATTACAGATAACCTACCGAATTGAACAAAATTTTAAATTGATGATTTTAGTAGCACTTGCTGATACCTAATGTTAAGAGGGCGCAACCGAATCTCGTCTCATTTTGCTCAAAATCACAAGTTTCAGAAGCTTTTTAAATAGCAGATTTTTAGAATATTACGAAGGTTCTAGAAAGATGAAGTCTAACGAAGTGCAGTACAGTAAAATTTTGAATTTGAGTAAAATGTTTAAAAACAATTATTCCAGTACTTTTTTTATGAAATACTAGCTTTTGCCCGCGACTTCGTCCGTGTAGACTTCATTTATTGATAAAAGTCACGTATTGCTATACATATTTGAACACGGACTTAACACCCCTATTCTGACATGTAATTGGTATTTTTTTTTATTTTATAATAAACGATATTAAATCCCTCCTTAGTGCACCTCTATGACACTGAAGCAATATTTATATACGTTGCGACTCTAGGCAGCTGCGATTTTCGACATGTTCATCGCTATCCCGCGGGAACTAAGCAATTTTCCGGGATAAAAAGTAGCCTATAACCTGGTCGGTGATTTTCTCAACAAATTAGTAAAGTTTCCAACAAAATCCGTTCAGCCGTTTTCACGTGATGCGCGTACAAATATACAGACAAACAGAAAAACAGATAAACAGACAAAAATTCTTAAAACTGTTGGAACGTGTTCTGTTATCGATTCTAAATATCCCCAGCCTATATTATTTATTTAAATATCTTCCATGTACAGACTTTCGACCCTCTTCAGCTCTAATTATATGTATAGATTTATTACATAAATCAATAGTTATTTCCTACCATAAAAATATTTTTTTTGTGTCAATAAACTAGCTTCGATTATTCTATACTTTGATAAACAATAACTGATTCTATACAAATTTTTGGAATAGGTAGAGAATATAACAAAGCGCCTGACAACTTCTAGTGCTTCTAGTACCCTACTCTATGCACCAACGCTGGCCGCGATTTAGCGATCGTGAAAAAGTATGACTTGTCATGAACGCTCTTAAACTCTCTTAAAGTTTTATGACAAGCTACAACCCCCGCAACTGTCGACTCTTCCCTTTATTTTCTTAAAATGACAACCCAAGTTTCTGTATCCCTCCAGCTGCGAAATGTGAAATTAACATCTCAATAAATAACTGTGCACTTAATTAAAGGCTCTTTATGTAAATTAATAAAGCGGGGGTCTTGCGACATTATACCTAACTAAAACTATTCTAAACTGTTATGGCGGGTTGTGACGGGTAGCTCGGTTCAGTGGTTGCTTACCGAACTGAATCTACGTAGGTGGAAAGCAAGGGGGACATAGCAGCAGTGTCGACTGATGAACTAAACGTTGTAGACTTTGATGCTAATCTGCTATGGGTCACTGCGTTCTAGTATAAAAATAGAAATATTTAATCTGCCGCATGAGGCAAATTGAAATTAAGTAAGTAGGTAGGTACTGTAATCGTGCGAGTAGTCATGTACCTGACTACTGCATGTTGACGATGGGATAGGATTTGTCAAGCTTGTGTCTCTTTGAGTCTCTTTGAGTGAATTTCGGTACTGATATTACCTACACTGAAGCAGCCGCCTAAGATTATTATAATCTCTCGTCACTTAATTAAAAGTTATCACTCGTTGGTAGGTATTAAAATGAAATCCCTTGTTTATCCACCTAATATTTAGAGTAATGAGTTATTTAGTTCATGTTTAGGTTGAACGTAAATTTTGATTTATCAAACCGAACAACCCGTAAATTTCGTCATTTCTAATGTATTAAAAATCGTTTTAGATAAGATTATCCTTTTATGTAAACGGTCTATTAGTAGATTGTACACCGAGGGGATAAAGCACTGTATTATGTCACGGGCGCGATATTGAATCCTGAGCGCAGCGAAGGACTCTAAATTTAACTCCCGAGCGAAGCGAGGGTGTTATGAGTTAATTCCTGAGCGTAGCGAGGGAATTAAGATGAGTCCTGAGAGGAGCGAAGAATTTAAGCGCACCCAAGACATAAACAGTTTTATCCCCGAGGAGTATACTCTACTTTTCTCACCTTTTGCGAGACAATAAAAACCAAGGCAACTAGAAAAAGAATTTAATTAAAACAACAGTAAAACAGAATTAAAAGTAAAAATTATATTTGAGACATTGGTCCAGTTGTGTAATGATAAGTAATATTTTTATTTGGAATCTTAGCAGTTCTAATGCGTACCTAACTGTAATTACAGCGTCAGCAAAGGCTCGCGGCTTTTGTTTTATTTGAAATTTGTTTCGGTGGTGGTGGCGCTGCGGCGGGTCGGGTGGCATGGCCATCTCGATTTTCGGAGCCGTGCGATTTTTACGAAATTAGACTTTAAGTGTATAACAATAAGAACTAAGACAAGTGAGATTCATATTACTAACCGGCGGGTTATAATGAAATTCAGTACAATATTATTACCCGGCTAGAGCCAAGGGCTATAATGAGTTACTTTGAGTAAGGTTTACATGCTATATAATTAGCCATTGTCGAGCAAGTGGTGTGAAAACATATTTACATATTTTGTAAACATTAGTTCAATTGCAATAAAGTGTCTATTAAAGATTTAAGAATCATCCAAGGCAGCACTTTAAAATGAAATAGGTAGAGACGCTCTATTTGACATGGAATAGCGGGGAAATTAAGAGCGGGTGAGTCGACTGACTTCGAAACGGTCGCATTTTAATTTTGTACTTGCCTTATTTACGGTGCCCAGTAAATTTCACATTTGTAAAGCACAAGCACGCCATTTTCGCTTTTATTAAGGTGGGTATTAGATAAATTTAATAAAAACGCGCGCTTTTACGCCAACGTGTACCGCTTTAAAAAATCCAAATTTGATTAAAACCGGGAGCACGGAAACATCGCCGATGAGCTCGTGTTTAACGATTCGTTGCTAATTAATACCTTTAATCGGTGACTTTCATTTTCTTAAGTTAATCGAGCGCGTGACATTTGATTAGGACATAATGACAAATAATTAAGTATGCATTTCACTTTCTCTTATTAAGTTGATGATACTTATACAATAACATACATATTAATTATCCAATAGAGGCCATAAAATTCCGAAACTCAATGATTATTTGTGACTGACACAGTGCTAGTGTTTTTGCGATAGTGTATCAAAATGCTTTAGGCACATTTAGGTCATCGAAAAAAGTCAGTGTTACACACCCCTATGCCACATTTATGTGGCGTATACTACTTATCGATATATCGGTATTAGTTAGCTACCTGCTTTTCTAATTCTACCGTCATTTTTGACCCGGGACCCAATTTGAGTGCAGCAATTGTTCAATCTAAAAAATGAAGACCAACTAAGAGCAGTTTTCTCTTAGTTGACGTTAAGTTAATTACAATAATTAAGATTTTATATGAATCAAAGAAAGCTGATCCCTTAAAACAATAAGTGTATCTGTGATTGAACTAATAAAGTAGGTATGTTATTAATCCTAACAGTTGTATACCTTGCATCTGTTATTGACTTTGTTGGCATAATTATGTAACGTAGATTGATTCAATCCTTAACAAAATTCATTGTCACAGATTATGAACATTTTCATAGTTTATTTGATTATTTGTGTCTTTGTTGATTTACATAAGATTAATTTTCATGTAAATATTGAACAATATCTTAATTGGCTCAGTTACATAGCAATAGTAAGAGCAATCAGAATTACTTTATTTGATGTGTCTAAGTCCTTGTTAGGCTCGTATGGAATCAAGATGCTTGATTATGACTATCAAGATATTGATAGGGCCACCCAATTTTTTTTTAGAGTGTTGCATTGCAGTGGCTTGCATTTTTTTTTTCAAACAAATTAACTAGACCTATGTTTTCAGCATGAAACTACCATGAGACTCAATCATAATTACACAAACGGATAACTCACGCATATAAGTCGAGTAATTCTCGACATGTTTCGGACTAGTTCGTAGTCCTTCCTCTTGGAGCGTTTGCCCCGGTGGCAGCGAAACGAACACCTATGGCATTGCCAGTCTATTAGTTTTACGCTCGATACACGATAAAACGGTAACATCAATGTGTATCCACAGATTGATCACTTCTTGAGGTTCACTGGTCAGGTCACTTCACTTGGGTTGATTTGCTATTTAGCAGTGAAACAATCTTATGAGTCAAATTGGTTTGCAAATAGGCCGCCAAGGGCTTTTTTAGATGTCTTTTTTTTAAACTACCAAACCTAACCTATCAATTTTTTGTATTATAAGTGCAGCATTTTTTTTTGGATGGTCAAATTAAGTTGACCACGGCACAGTACATATAAGCACAAACAGTAGGGAATCTACGAACAAACCGGTCGAAACGAACGCACACATAGACACGCGCTTTTACACGGCCCCTAAGCGGATCTCGCGGTGCCGTCAGTCGCGAGTGGCGCATTGAGACGAGCGGCCGTGTTCGTTTTAAACATGCCAAGAGCAAATTTGCGCAGTGTACGGCTGCTTGAACTCGGCTTCTTCAAAACCGGAGCTTTCGTTTTTTAAACTCCCTGCTGATGTTGAAAGGCAAGAATGATACTATATTATTATGAAATAAAATGTAGATATATATTTTTATAACGAGAAATGTCAGATGTCACTTCCTTCTCCGACAAATGCTTTTTCTGTTAAATAAAACGTTTGGCTGTTTAGATGATAAGTAAGTAGTTGTCGTATATTATAGACCGTGTTTTTTGGTGAAAAAAATTTCTACGGACTTTCATTATTATCATTTTGCATCTATAGTATATGTACTAATATATTATAGAAAACTACACTTGAAGGATAACTTGTCAAATACCTATAGGTAGAGCAAACCTTGGTTAAAAAGAACTATTCAATTTAACAAAAAATAAATCGACAACCCTAACGCTTTATTGGAGCCTAGGTACTTATTTCAAAAAGTAGGCCTATCTTCCCTACTGCTTTAGCTTATATATATACTGTGACCACGGTACGGGTAATAGGCACTTCTTGCGAGCTTTTATTTTAGATTCACCTGTCTCCTGACCCGACGTTTGTATGTAATCATATCAAATCCTGCAAGTGAATTTTAACCCTCTTCCAGTAGTCGGATTGACGTGAAATTTGGCATACTTATGGAAGTTTGGTGACAATAAAATAATCTGGTAGTATTTAATGCCCCAGCCAGGTAGCTTATTACGTAACTCGCTCGCGATCACCATCGTGTTAATTTTGACAGTTCATGTATGGGCTGACAATCGGCATCGGAATCAGCTAGCTGTCACATTCATACAAGAACTGTCAAAATGAACACGATGGCGATTGCGAGCGAATTACGTAATAAGCCTGCAGGACCGACTCCGCAGAAGAGAACTCTTCAATGGTTTGTTCAATTGACTTGAAATTTGGTATACATATGCAAGATAGTTGACAACGTAGTTACAGTCAACAAAAAGTAAAGTCAGCAAAATATTTTTTTTTTACAAATGAAAGTTTTAGGTTAAGTCATAGTCCAATAAGGTCTACCTTATTTGTTCTCACCAGTTGGCGTCACTGCAGAGAAAGGTATTATCACTTTACCTGATTTAAAAGTATTGTTATTCCGGATTCCAATTATTCAGGCATTGTTCTAATTTATCTTTGATAATAAATTATTTATTATCGTCAGTGTTTCGCAGTCCCGTTTATCTTCTGAAATAGCTGCTCTTGTATGCCCACTTAATTGGGCATATATTTTTATTAGATCTTATAATATTTTAATAAATCTATCGTATGTCTGTCATAGTTCTCATGGGCCTTACCATGACGTCTTAATGCGATTCAGTTTAGGTTCGCTCGCTGTCAGATTCATACTAAAAATGACAGCTAAAACTTGAACAGAGTCGGAATTAGGTAGTCATGGTAAGGCCCCAGTAACAATCTTTACAACACTATAAATCCGTGATTTAAAACCGGAAAGTGCAACTTTTACTTAGGTACAGTGACGTTTCTGTACCTATCTATATCACGCTACACTAGCCCTTCTATCGGGAATTCATACTCTCGATGTAATGGACATAGTTATTTTCAACAAAAAATAAGGAACATACGCCAGTGGTCGCCTGTTGGTAAGTAATCACCGTCACCATAGTCACCTGCAACACCAGATTGCCGATGCGTTTGCAACCAATATTGATATAGAGAGCCGAGATGAAATGCTTCGTACCCGTAATTTCCCAAGCTGTCCGTGTATACTTACTCTCTTCTATTATACAAGTAGGTTCAAATAGTACATTACTGCAGAGGCCGGGAAAGAAAGACTTGCAGGCTGAGTAATGTATATAGACGGCCGAGCTTTGCGAGGCCGGATAGGAGTACGAAGCCTGCAGGTTCTTTCACGCCGAGGCTTGTATAGTGCTTTTCTCAAACATGCAATGAAATAAATAAAAAACTCCAAAAAACCCTTAGAATGTTGCCGCTAGCGCGTGCATTAGGCAGCGGCCGAGCAGCAGCAGGCGCATATCCTCCACGTGCGTGTCCTCCAGCAGCGCGCCCCCGCCCGCGCAGCGCACGACGACCACCACAAAACAAAACACGATCGCTTTGCAGGCCAAAGCCTGCCATTTTGTATGAAAATCCATTACATACCACTTGTCTAACCGCGCCCGCAACGTGATACGTCCCGGCCTATTATTTGGAACGTAAGGTTAAAGATTTCATTGCATCTTTGAGAAAAAACTATTCTCACCTTTTGCACTATAGGTACCTAATTAGGAAATGAATACAATAAGAAAGACATAGGTACAACATTGATGACTTCATATTTATTGTACGCAATATTTAAATTCACAGTCTTTTAAAAATAATGTCAGTTTAACAAAGCCGTGTAGCTAATTAGGAAGCCAGAAGGCTCAAAACATTAATAAAATCAGCCATTTGTCTTGTTCGGCTGGGTCATAAAGATCCATAAAATAGCAATTTTAGGCCGGGACAATTTTGGGTTCCGTAGTTTCTGCGCACTCGGGCTCCTGGTGGAATGTGGCTCGGAAACGATAACGATCGCGCCAGCACCTCACCTGGTCACAGAAAACATTAAAATTAGGCGCCAATCGCCAATCCAATAGTACCTATGTATGAGTAATGTATAGTATGAGGTGAATCTCGTAATAGGTATTATTTAAGGTTTAGGTATGATATGTGTAGATATATCTAAAATCGCATATCACGACCATGGTAAAAGAACAATATTCATAATAACATCGAATTAGGTGTTATTATTTTTATAATAACATCGTCGATTCCGGTTCATTCCACTCAAATATCATAATGGCCTTTTCCATATTTTCTATTATATTTTACTAAATCTCAAATTGTCTTAGTTCCAAAATGCCTAAATTCCCAAATTGACTTATTTTCAATACAATAAAATGTCGTAATAACATTTACACATTATATCCGATATCCAAAATGTATAGTTGGTAAAATGAACAATAACTTCAAATACCTACCGAATTAATATTAAGACTGAAAGTGATAATGCATTAGTTTCATAATTACCAAAATTCAAAAATGTCCTTTGTTGACAGGCCCAAAGATCAAAATGACACTGTCTCATAATACCTAAAATTTTAACCACGCAGTATTTTAGTGTTACGTATTTATAAATATGAATGTTCAGTCTATCCGAATTGGTTTAGCAAGTTTTAACTACTATGCTTTTGTAAACGATCAAACTAAAACTGTCCTTATGACCTTATGAGCAGGGACACGAACTTTACAAGCGTACAATTTCAACAAAATTGTATCAAGAGTTAATATGGGAAACAACAATTTTGTAAAATTTTAGGTACACCATTGCTTAAAAACTGTAAACTTCAACATAATTTTAGATATTTTGACAATGTGACGTTTTTGTATCTAGTTAATTTGAGTTTTAGACATTTTGGGAAATGGTATAATTTAAAATTCATCAAGACATGATCAAGTCAAGTTTTAGACATTTTGGGAAATGGTATAATTGTAAATTTATCCAAACGCGATAGTCTAAATGAGTTATAGTCATATTAAGAATACGGTAATTTAAGAAATAGGCGCGAGTTATTTCGAGCTTTACCTAGACATTATGAGAATAATCTGTTCTGACATTTTGATATTCTAGGAACACGTTATTATGATATTTGGTTGGAATGAACCGGAATCACATCGTCAATCTCAAGTCAATCCTCATTATTTATGACATTCAAATTACGAACATCTATGACCTCAGTTTTAATATCAGTCGAGATAAATTATTCTCTAAGCTTGATATCGAACGTTGTGATAGTTGGGACCGACTCTAGCTTGTTTTTTTTTTATCGAAAGAGGTTTTAGAGGTTACGTGACATACGCCGAAAAAGTTTTCATTTACCGTTGTTTTATCACAAAAATGACTTTGTTTTCTTATTTATAAAATTACTATCACGTCATTTTCGTATAAAATGAGCGAACTATTGAATAAATCTCTTTTATTTATATTTATTTTATTTATATATGAGCGTATAGAGATTAGATTGATGGGAGATCAAAGCCGCAATGCCGGTAGTAACATACGGTATACTGAACACATCAACATCATAGAGAGCTTATAATATGTGTGTAGATAAAGCAATGTACGTAGCTGTACATAAATAGGCATTAAAACACTCGTGTGACCTTATTATGGAACTCCACTTTGAGTCGTTTCATAAAAACGCTCTTATGCTCTTCATTATGATACAGTCACATAAACTACTACCTATTAAGGGCTTAATTATTAGAGGTCAGATCATTATTATAATAGGAGTCATAATGGACACGTATGACCTGAAAAGTTTTAACATTATATATTACCTACTGACACACAAAGTAGGTACATCAGAGTAGTTAGGTGCTTACCTACCTAATGACCCTAATGGTAGCTCTTTATTTATTTATTTATTTATTAGATTGTAATGTCAACTTTTTCCCAACTACCACGTAACAAGGCTTTTCTAACCAACAACTGAGCCTATGAATTTTAATCTAATTACCTTAGGTACTACTCTTGTTACTAACGGACTCTGGATAGAGTGAGTGACATATCATAAGCCATACCTGGTTGTGAATCCGAGAAACATCAGCGGCATACGTGCGACAACAACCGCCAACGTAACGAACGCCCAGATCCAGCCACTCCTGGATGAACACCTCCACTGCTTCGCACTTGTCACGATCTATCCAACTGTAAAATAAGTAATTCCTCTATGAACCCAGCAAGCAGCAGTAAGTATCTAATCTGGTCGATATAACTTAGGTATTTAAGTATCTAAATCGACACTTTAATCGAAGTTACCAGGTAGATAGACGTTGGTAACTTAGTAAGGTGAAATATACATTCATTAGAGACTATTTCCAGCATATAAAAAAGGGGAACTGATATGCGTTCCAACTGATATTTCCCGTTCAAAAGTTTATTTTCTCGATGACGTGTTCCAGGGAACTTTTTTATGCGTTAGCGGGTTAAGATTTTATAGGTGATCCCAAATAGAAGGAAGCATTTAGCTACGAGGTTTTGATTAGGTATCTACTGAAATCGTCTATCTTCTTTTTTAATACAAATCCTCTCCCTTTATTGTCAGAGTTCTATGAACAACATTTTGAAATCACTAAACTTATTTTATTATTCTTCATTGTGTGACCTGAATTGACTTAGCTGGACTGAATAAGTACAGGCATTAGAAGTTTCTGAGATCACTGAATAATCGGTTCAAAATTGTAATTTGACTTTTACATAACCTAAGTTGAAAACTACATTTTACCTAGCTTGGGTTTGAGAGCACCTTTTCAGAAATTATCTGAAAGACAGCCAAATTCCAAGGCACTAAAGGTATTCTCATACCTCGAGGAAAAGAAGGGAGGATGACAAATAATCTTAAGGGGCCGAACGGAAGGAAGCTACGAGTAGCTACAGCCCATAATAATACAGTTTAACTGCCCATATGCGTTAAGTCATAAACCTGGAGAACCCTTGCTTTATAAGTAAACACCTATTTAACACGTAGGTAGGTACAGAAGTGTTGAGCACTTGAATGGAATAGGTACAGTCAGCTTGAAACGTGATCTATCACCATTACGACGTCCGTTCGTTTGATAAAGGAATTCCGCTCTCTAGATTTTGTATAATACAGAACCCATTTTCGTTTTAAATTTAACGTACTAGGTACCTGCCTACAAATACCTATTTAGTAACTAGGTAGTTACTGAAGATTTTGACATAAAGTGGGCAATAACAAAAATACATCCCAAGTAAGGAAAAGAGGCAAACGAAGGTTTATTTTAAAAGCTCTAAATAGCTGTAGACCATATATACATTTCAATTTGATATCCTACCCGTTTCTGAGTACCTAACCCCTAGGTCTTGACAGGGAGGCGCTCGGACTTTAAAACAAATTATTATTTTGAGGGTACGGAACTCAAAATAATAGCATAGGCTTAGATAACATGTTATTGAAAATACGAGACCGATGGAATTCCAATAATAGGTCTTATCATACCTACATGGCCCGCTTAAGGTCAAATGGGCCATGGCTGAGACCGAGAGTAAAGCCTTGTCAAATCCAATACGTCTGCAGCGCCTTGTTTAACAAACCAATACGTAATGACACGTTAATGCAGAAAGGTTGTCCGTGACCAAAACCGAAATAGATTGTCTAGATTTCTACCGCCTGAGGCAGATACTGAATTTTCCTTTCTCTACAAACAACGCGCCGTCCGGAGCGGAACCCTTTCTGCCCTTAGCTATGCCACTAATTCGCAACTCCCAGTCGCACTGCATTGTACAGAGTTTTAGTCTTATCAAACTGCAAAATCTTACCCGATTTCAGGGTTGTACTTTTCCCCGGAATTGGGGTAAACGATAAGTGGAATCGGGTCGTGTGGTCGGTCGTCGTTGAAGCCTTTGAGGAGATTCGCGACATACGAAGGGGCGCAGCAGTTGACACCCACTGCTACCAATTGATCGGGATTGATTTCCCAACATTTCTTCGCCACTTTTTGGAAACTTTCGCCGTGAGCTATGCTTTGGTCGTCCTGTAAGTAAACAGTTTTTAATTTTTAGATACCTATTTAAATCTATATTTTTTATAGAAAGCTGAAAAAGAACTGGGCTGGTCATGTAAAGTCATGACTGCCGCCAAACTGTCGTCAATAAAGTAAGAAATTATCGCTATCCTATTCACTGATATATACTGACTGATATACTGGCTAATAGCCGGCAAGTCTAGATTGTCATTGGAAAGCAAAATAACTATATACAAGGCCATTCTGAAACCAATTTGGACTTATGGAATTCAACTGTGGGGAACAGCATGTAATAGTAACATTGAAATACTCCAACGTTTCCAAAATTAAACACTGAGAGCAAAATACCATTCTATATAAGTAACAAACTTATACATATGGACTTGAACATCAGTACAGTGAAGCAAGAAATTGACAAATACAGCAAATCATATCAGGCCAGGTTGCTGAACCATGTAAATCCACTGGCAATGAAACTACAAGGCTCAGGAAGTGTGCAACACTCCAGAATTAAAAAACACAGTGTCCCTGCTCTAGTGGGCAGGTTCGGTGAAAGCTCTTGATGGGATGCTCGATGGTGTTCCACGGCCGATGACGAGCACCAGTAATTGACAAAGGGGTGGCTCATTGTGATCACTCACAGACCGCCACATTGCAGAAGAATGAGAAAAAAAGAAAAATCGTATTCACCGATGGCGATGACGCAAATCGCTACCAATTGGTTTCTACGAAATACGAAATGGCCATCGAAGCAGACGCAGACTGAAAAGAAGATGGCGGGGGGACTAGAACGCATTTCAAATAGAGGGCCAGTAACAAGCTCTCGACAAAGACAAGTGGCGGAAAAAGGAGAGGCCTTTAGTTGCCTATACTTTAAAAAGCATAGGTACATAGAATCCATCATTTTTCTTTTTATTCCTGTCCAAATTATGATAGGTGATGTTGTATGTCGCCTACCCTCTTATTCATAAACTTTCGTTTTTCTTTTTTTTTCTGCCGCTATCCTACCATCATGGTTATTTTCCTAGAAGACTATCTAGTATAAACTCTAAATTCGTGGTTGCATAATTTTTTAGCACTTAACGCTGCTCCAATATACCTATCTATGTGGGTATCTGATGGCGTTTATGCCATCCAGTTAATATGACCACTCACTGTTGTGCAGGTAGAGTATGAAATGCAAAAAAAAATACCTTGCAACTAAAGACGAGCCAACCCTTCATGTGGGGATATTCCCGAAGCAGTTCGCATAGCATCTCAGCTTCCTCCTGGCAGGGAATCGTCTCCAGAGCCAGCAAGTCAACGCCAGCGTCCACTAGCGCTTGGATACGCGGCCGGTGCCATTCTCTCATAGTCTGCAAAAAACGTAAGTCATTCGAATTGATAATTTTCTCCCTTTAGTCGAAGCTGGCAAAAGTAATTACGAACAGTTTATAGACGCTATTTAATTGTTTAAAACTACTCGCATAAAAATACGCTGTCCATGAGTAAGGTTCTGTGTCTGCCAGGCGTCTGAATTTATGCATGCCTTTTGATGAGTTTTCTGTTTAAATTGGAATGCTTTTAACGCCTTAGTTTGATAAAGCGAATGTTTTGCAGTTAGATGACAACGTGACAACGAATTTGTAAACATAGGTATTGCATGCAAATAATTTACCTAACAAATAAAATAAAAAAGTGTTAAAATAGTTGTTTAAAATTAGCTTTATAGCGCTTACATTTTCCACTGAGGCACTGTTGATGCAAAGGTTGGTAGTCCATTTAAACGAGACATGTTCGAAACTTTAATGGATCATAAAAATAAATTAAAGTTGTAAACATTTTCGCTACATCATGTTTGTTACTGATGTCCGTTTGTTCTATCTTAGTACCTATCGTTAATTAACTGTCTGCCCCAGTCAAACGCCGGTCCGGTTCAAAAAAGAGAGAAATGGAGAGGGACTTTTTCATATTGCCGATGTAAATTTTAATTTGCCGGCAACTTTACGGCCCTCTTTACGATTTAGCTGACGCTTTCAACCTTTATTAGGCTATGCATTCATGGCCCTGGGGGTTCCGTAGAAACGATCTCAAGAATCTCCGCTCTCGTTGACAATAAAGTTAATCGTGTCCCTGTTTATGCAGGACGTTGTTCTTGGAAAATAAGAAAGCAATTAAGTAGTTTTACAGGAAATAATTATGTACTTTGGCCAGACGGGACTTTCCTTACTGAATAAATGATATATTATATAATATTATATACTCGTAGTAGTTTTAAGGCAGGTCCTATTTTGTTGGTGTCCTTTTGTTTTGTAGACAGAATTTTCATACAATTTCATTTCGTAGAAAATTTTTCAAAGAATATAAGTACAACTATTAGAATATTACCTACATCCAATATTTTCATTTCAATGAAACTTATTTTAATAGAAATTTGTTCAATGAATAAAATTTTATTTCGTACCTAACTAGAATAGTTTTTCAAAAGATGACAAATAGTAGATTTGATTCACGTAAGTTTCTTTTGTTTTGGTCTTAAAAATCAATGAAATGAGATTATATGAAATGAGTTTTTCATAAACTGATCATTCTATGAAAACAGAATATGAGAAACAATTGAAACCGAATTATATAAAAGTATCGTCTACAATTAGGGCGGGTAGACTGAGCCTGAGGTAACAACAGCCCACGTTTAGCAAGTCCATAATTACAATTCAGAGTATACCCACGAATAACATTATTTCCACGGAATTCTAAAATCTTACATCGAAACTTAAGTACTATAATAAAAATACTCATTTAGAATTTACAACTTTTAGTCGGTGAAAAGTTCACCTGTAACATTTAGGTTATTTAAAAGCTATTTCCCGATCGCAGTACCGCGGTCCTAAAAGCATTCTGTGACGTATAGTTGACCGGCTGAAATAGGCCATGTGCACTAATGAGCTGCTGTTGCGGTGAAGTTCATCTATTAATAATATTTGACCTGCTAGTCTACCGATATTAAAATCGTTGGTATTTCCAAACCTTCCACGAAAAGAGAAGCTAGCATTGGATTATTCGTATTACTTAGATAGATGAAAATATACACGTACGAGTTTCGGTTTTATTCGTGGCATCTTGACTTTAGTCCGAACCTGCATGTGTATATAATATACTAGCTGTTGCCCGCGACTTCGTCCGCGTGTGTTTTTTGTGATACTTGATAGCTATTCTCGATATCAAAATTATTATTATTATACCCTTGCAATAATAAAATATGTACTAATCCTGAAACAGGCACATTCAAATAGTTTTCTCGAATAGGTACTATTATTTACATTCAGATTTTAAGTATTTGTGAAAATTTTGTAAGCAAGCCTACCTTGAAGTGTTTAAGATACATGTTGCGCTAAGGCCCAGCAGCGCAGCGTTATATGTATATTCTTGGGCAGTGTGGTATTTAACCAAAACAATAAAGATGTTATATAAAGTCTGCGGACAGAAACTTTTACTATTTCATTTACCAACTTTTTCACAATAAAATTCTGACATGTTCGTAGTGCAGGCGTAAACGCGCCGTTGGATTTTGCTTTTTTTAGGCAAAGGTACTGAGAGCATACAGCCAAGCGTTTCACGCCGCCCTCATAATAATATCAGCTTTTCAAATAAGAGTGCGTTCGAAAACAGAACGCGCTGTGAATAATAGCGCAATAAATAAAAACAAAGTAACGGTATTTCATATTGAACTTTAGGTGTTAGGTAAAGAACACAATTTAGGACGCCAATTTAGGTTTATTTAGGTTGGTTAAAAATGTCTTCGTTGAAAAAATACCTGTGCAGAATGTAATTATTTTATTAATGTTTTTTCACAATTTACACACTTTTCCGGCTTTATGTCTTGCGTTATGTACATTCGTATCTATCTATTTTCTTCGTAGTATTATTGTATTTGTAATTATTACCAACTACTTTCCCGAGGAAAGCTGATTTTCTTGAGTTCTGCTATTTTTTGCATAATCAACTCAAAAATCAAATTTCAAGAAAACTGAGAAATTATATTTACCTGTATTAGATTGGAAGTATATGTAGCAACTTTAAAAGGTTAAACTTCATTGGATTTTATTTTATAGGTGTATGAAGTTCATTATTTTTTAACACAAAACCCTTTTTTTTGCATCTCTGGGTGAGATTAAAAAAAAATGCTAAAACAGGTATTTCTTTATTTTTATTACTGAGTATATATTCTGAGTTTCATGATTCTAGAACAATCTAATTTTTTTTTTTCATACAAACTTTAACCCCCCTTTTCACCCCCTTTTTCTAATATTTTCCAAAATTTCTATAGCCTAGATCCTATTCTGAATGTATTTAAATAGATTTGTGAACATTTCAACAATATCCGTTCAGTAGTTTTTACGTGATGCTCAGTCAAACAAACAAACAAAAATTATAAAAATGGTTTAAATATGTTCAGTTACTTATTTTAAGTCACCCTGGTCGGTTTTTTTTTTAAATATTCAATGTACAGATTTTTTGGTCTCAACGATTTTATTATATGTATAGATAGATATGTATAGATTCTGTGGTATAAATTTAAATGTAGGCATTTATTATTTGGGAAAAATCTCACCTCAACTGATGTAGTGTCGGCGTAACTACCATCATACTCTGACCCGTCGTGCAAGTGCGCGCCGTAAGGACCCACGGATCCCACCACCAGCGGCACGTGATCTAAATCAACAAGTTATTGTGTCATTATCCAACATTCACCAAACACAATATGTGTCAACGGCTACACTATGTTTCAAAGGCAACTTGCCAAATGCCGTGACCCTTGCAAAACGTAATTAAGGCATGCTTGCACCCGTCCCTTATGGGATTTTGTCCCGAAAACCTTTGTTTAGAGTTAAATTCTTGTAATTTAATTGTCACGTTTTTGTGATAAATGATAAATACAAGGGCTGGGGTGATAAATAGCTTCCCTCTTCGTGTCGCTCAAATATTTTTTGTCCTAAATTAGACGCACAAATATTTTAACGTTACATGTATCTACACTAATTGCAATTTTCCTTGATGTCCCATTGAACTGATTAGGTACTTAATGTTCAATGTTCCTTCATGGTATAGACAATCAATTAACCTTTGTCATTTGTTAGACAGTATCAATGTTTTCGGTGTAGGAGTGTTTGATTGTGAAGATATATATGACCCGATTAAGTAGGTACCTATTGAGAAATATTTTGCCATCAGGTAAAGTCTGTTAATATCGTAGATACTCAATTATTGAAGTTTGTTAGCAAGAAACTTTATTAATCAATGCCAAGCAAAATAGAGGACAATTTGCGTTCTTCTTGTAAAAATCGTGATTTACCATTTTGCAGGAAATGTTGAAATTCTTCTAGATACAGAGTGCGCGCGCGCTTGGCGAGCTCGACGGCGCGCGTGATCAGTTGGTAGCCTTGCTCCGCACTGACGCCCAAATGCTCGACGAAACCCCCCACCGAGGCCTGGTAGGTGTTCGTGATGATCAGGTCAGCTCCAGCTGCAATTACAATATGAACACCTAGGTAAGTCAAAATTGTATACATACACATTTTAACATAAAAATTAAAGATTTGAATTAATACGCTTGTAAAAAAAATCAAATTTACCCTAAATTACGTAATCTACATCTAATCTGTTTTGTGTGCCAAAGTTAATAAATAAAATAAATAAATCTAATCAATCAAATGATGTAGAAAATACAGTTTGAGAGGGAATTATGCATACCTGATCACATAAGTAGTACCTAATTCATTCGATTTTGTCTGAGTAGACTATTTGCAAACATATAAAACGTTCCTTCTGCCAAAAAACTTAAGGATGTTTGTTTCAGAATCAAATGATTAGAATGGTCCTTGATAGTATTATCCATGATATCTTACGAAACAAAAGACAGGTAACAACTAACGATATAGGTACAATGGGATCGCGTTGGATTATAGCCCCCGGTTTCATTGTCAGGTACCCAATTATTACTATAAATATATTATAGGCAGTGTAGGGAATTAGAGTTTGAAGCCTGTTAATTGGTGTGCTTGTCCGGCATGCCCGGACGTCCTTCAATGCGACTTGCTTAAAATACCACAACTTAATTAATAGAAATGAAACCCCATATTAATCTTCACATCCACAAGTGTACAATTCTACCTCTTGTCTAAAATAATCACACCGTATAAGTTTATATTAGTAAACTAACTCGATAAATATTAAACTTCAACGACCTGCTAGTATTAACTGTGAGCAGGGTGCGGCTAAAAGGCGTACACATTTAATATTATTAAAACTTAGCAATGGTAGACGGTCGACTAGTTCAGTAATGAACTGTTTGGCAAAAGGAGCCAATACTGGCAAGAAAATAATTATGTAAATAGAAGATGGCGCACGGCTTGCGAATGAAAACGTATTAGACAGACAAGGTGATTAATGGCGGCTTGTAGCCCGGCTCACCAGCAGCTACGAGGCTACGGCTGCGGGGCGTTACTCTGCAAACCCTAACCCTATAGCTACACCACTTGGCTTTTCTCTCACTACTCTAACAGTATGCAAATGAGAGGCAGTTAGCGAATGTGGGAGAAACAGCGGCAAGTCTTGGCAACTGTAGGCGCAGCTTCAATCATAATAATCACTTGGAAACAGCTGGGTATTACAACACAAAGTGAGCTTTAAGAAAACCCTAGCCAATTAACTGTATTATACTTTTTCCGCTTTTTCTGTTACCTTATCCATATAACTTCTAAATACTAAGGCAACACTGAAGTTCAAAACTGCTTAAAATGATTGTCTACGAGCCTACCGGGTGGCTGGGAAGTGTAAAAACACCAGGCATAAAATGTAGAAATAAAAATTCTGACGTTAAATCTTAAAATTTCGCAGAATAAGAGGCCCATTTCGTGTCTTTTTCATAATGATTACTACTATAAGGCAGCAAAGCGAGGCAGTAGGCTGTCTCCCTCTGGGGAGTTATTTGCATGGAGACACTTTTCAGCTTTTCCTTATGAAAAGAAACGGTCCGTTTTGTGGCGAAGAAAAGCGCTTTCAGAGGACGATGACACGACGCGAGGTCGCACTCTCGCTGTTAGATGCAAGGAATGACGAGCTAAAAGCGACCTAACGTGTAATTCGTCAAAACACGCATAGGTTCTTATGTATGTGAAAGCTTAGTTGTTTGCGGGCTATGTGCGGAGTACGAATTCATTCAAACTTTGCCTTTGGAATGGAGAACAACGCAATTACTTTCCAGTTCAAAGGGGTTAGTTGTGCGTGTCAGTGTCACGTTCACGTTCAGGTATTGATACGTGATGTGATCGGATTTGACGAGATTGGTGCGAATACTACCTACGTAGTTCATCTGCAATTTGCGCCTTTGTACTTTGAAATCTTTTGTTCTCGACGTTCAGATACGTGTCTCTGTCTAGATTGAGTTTGGAACATGGACTTTTCGAGTTTTATTAAAACAGAATACCTTACCTAAGGAAAGTTTTCGTTTGCCCTTGTCACATCTTTGTATAGGACAAGGTAGGCAAACGGGCAAGTGAGTCATCTGGTGGTAAGCGAGCACCACCACCCATGGACACCCGCAACACTAGCGGATTGCAGATGCGTTGCCAGCCTATAAGGCTAGGATAGAATACCTCTTGTGCTAGTAATTTTACGGGTTGTCTTACTCTCAATGCCGGAACACAGCGGTGTTAGTTGTTATTGTATAAGTAGATATACCTACCTGGGGCCATGACATTACAATTGACAACATTTCATTTTTATAACACCTGAAAATGTATATATGGTTCGAAAGCATTTTGCCTCCTGATCACTGCAATATGTTTATATAATTTTAATATCGCTTATTATAAAAAATAATTAAAAATATGTTCTAATTTTACCAACACTACCACAGTATAGGTGAAACGCCTTTGCTTTTTTCACGAGAAAATATAAGCGATCATAATTTTGTATTTTTGACAACTTCAAAGTACAAGGGGGGCAACTCCGAAATTCTATTTTCGAAGTTCGTTGCATACCATCTCTCTCACTCCCAAGATAATGATTATTAGATAAGCGGAACAGCACGAAGCGAACCTCGAAAATCGAATATTGGAGAATAGGGCTTGACATTAACAATTTGAAATTAACGTCAGTTTTTTTTTCTATAGAGAAAAGACAAAGGGATAAGTGTGTATTCTGTGATAGTATCGGAGTTACGCCCTTTTAGAATAAGCACAAATTAATAAATTAATTATAAATTAAATACAAGCCCTTGCGAAAAAATTAAACTGTCAGCATGTTCATCTTTTCAAACAAAATACAGAGAACCATTAAAATTATAGGCTCAGAAATATGAAATGTTGTCAATTCCGAACCAAAGTTAGATCTATCGCTGTCAGATCCATACTAGAAGTGTCAAAAATGACAACAAAGAATCGGAATTGTATAGCATTAAGATGTAAGGCCCCTAAAGGTTAACCCCCTTATTCATAAACGCTCTAACGGCTTCTGCTAACTTAGCGATCGTTTGTCCTTATCTGTGAAAGGTAAATGTCAAAGTGACAGATAAGGACAAACGATTACTAAGTTAGCAGAGGCCTATAGAGCGTTTATGAATAAGGGGGTAAAAAATTACTTCACTACATAGTATAAATCAAAGTCGCAAGCAAGAAAAATGATTTTACAAAGTTTAATTCGCTGTTTAAGTAATGCAAATTATGTAGCATATACGCGTTACATATACGTTATAAAAACTACAAAAACTAAGCTCAACCACCCACACCGCACCTATACCGTATGAGAATTTGCTTAATCCGACCGAGATAAGCCAGCTTTATTTTCACGCAAGAAAATAATGTAATAGTAGTTTTCTATTTAGCATAATGTTTCCTTTACCCGGGGCGCCGTTGCTGTGAGCATGGTATTTGGATGTTAAACACAATGAAGCCGGTAATGTAAATTGTAATCAGTGCTGTAATTTTGGCGGTGTTTTGCATCCAATTAGTATCCCTTAATAGTTCAAAACACATTTGAGGTTATCTATAAAAGTACCCAAAACAGGCCTGGGCTAGGGAGACCCATATCTACGTATACTTGCTTTATATTGAAGTTTTTTCTCATGCTAAAGGATTGAGTACCTACCGGATAGACATTAAAGGTAACTTTTATCAAATTGTAAAACAAATAAATAGCAGTCCACATTCACAACAAAGGAGTCAAATTTATGACATACGTTGTGATTTAATCATTTAATTGTCAAACAAAAGACATTTTCAGTATACTTACTTTTATTGTTTTTAACGCGAATTATCTTCTATGCGCTTATACGTGGTAAGGTTCAAAAGTTTCCGGCCTAATAATGAAAATTAACGTTTAGGTTAAAAAAAATATTTTTATTTTTCAATGTAGTCTCCTCCTATTGTTATACATTTTTCAGATCGTTTGATTAATATTTCTATGCCTTTAAAATAATATTCGGAAGTTTTGTCTTCGAAATGCTCGAAAACTGCAGCAGCGACCTCATCATCGGACGAAAATTTTCTCCCCCTTAAGTCCGATTTAAGTTTAGAAAATAAAAAATAGTCGCTTGGGGCTAGATCAGGGCTGTAAGGTGGGTGACGGATTGTTTTAAATCCACATTTAGATATAGCCGCCTTTACAACTGCAGCCGTGTGGACAGGCGCATTGTCATGAAGAAGACGGACACCCCTGCTGAGTTTTCCTCGACGTTTAAGCTTTATTGCTTCTCGCAACTGGTCTATAAGGCAAGCATAGTAACTGCCGTTTACTGTCTGATTGCGTTCTTTGATATATATAAGCAATATCCCTTCGCAATCCCAAAATATTGTGGCCATTATCTTTTTGGTAGATTGGCACACCTTTGCCTTTCGAGGGGGTGCTTCCCCAGAACGACGCCACTCCATCGACTCTCTTTTCGAAAGAGGATCATAGTATAAGACCATAGTTTCGTCTCCGGTAACAATGGACTGGATAAATTCACTCTCACATGACTTGAACTCCTCTAAAAGTTCCTTGGAGCACGCCACTCGTTCAGCTCGCTGAGCACTCGAGAGAAGTTTCGGGACCCATCTTGCACTAACCTTATTCATGTTTAGATGGTCGTGTAGAATCCTAAGGACTGTTATTTTCGTAAGTCCCGTTCTTGACGCTATTTCCTTCGTCTTTAGTCTTCTGTCCTTCAGTACCTCTTGTTCGACTAAATCGACGTTATCTTGCGTAAGAACCTCAACAGGGCGGCCTGGTCGGGGTTCGTCATCGATGGACTCACGCCCTAAACGAAACTGCTTACACCAATCCTTAACAGTCGAAAACGAAGGGGAGGAATTCCCGTACACGTTATCTAACCTTTCTTTGATTATAGTTGGACTTATGCCTTCCTTTGTCAGAAATTTTATCACTGATCGATACTCCAATTTGAACATTGTACAAATTACACCGCTTTTTATATTTAAATCAAAGAAAATTTTATGAGAACGAAAGTTACAAACCACGAAATTATCCACACAATAGCTGAATAAATGACAAATAAAATGACATTCATTTGTTTCTTGTTTTCTTCTTTTAAATATATACGGCCAGGAACTTTTGAACCTTACTGGTAAATGATTAACGAATGAAATGAAGTAACTATTACTTCGGTAGTATTCATTTATCTACATAGCTTAACTACAACATTGAATGTGGAGTTGCGGTAAGTAATTGCTCATTGAGCCGGGAATCAAAATTATAACAATACGGCCGTAACTTTCAGTATACGTACCTACAGTCACTCTATCAATATAGAGTCCCGCTCGCTTTATACATATAAGGTACAGTAAAAAAAAACCAGGTAGTAGATATAGATTTCTCATCTTTCGATCAAAATTGAAATAAAGAACTTTGGAATCTACCGGTATTCAGGGCCCCATCCGTTGTCTTACCTCTTAAGAAATCCAAATGTGCGTTGACAACCTCGTCAGGGTTTGTGTGAAGGAAACGGGCGCTCCACAGAGGATCTCCGTCGATGACGTGGCCGACGTGGCATGATAGCTGAGAGGAGAAACCTCCGTCCAATACCACCACATGCGGGGGCTCCGCTGTCTCGCCGTTTGTAGGAGTCATGACACGGATTCACACGAATACAGACTGGAAAGAAGTACCGTACATTGTTAGAATTGGGTAGTCGCCATCAGATGTTTCGATCTAATTTTCATTAAGCATGATCTAAGTAAATCTTAGACATCTTAAATTCAAATTAATGTTAGTTTCTAGCCTAAAAACCAACAAGCATGTAGATTCCCGCAAATCACCGCTTGTATGAGTTAATCAAAAGAATTTCTAATAAAGAAACATTTTTCCTTTTGATAAAAAATATATAGTTAGAGCCAAATAATTATTTTATTACTAGCTGTTGCCTGCTAAGACGTCTGCAAAGAATTCGTTTATCGCTATCCCGCGGGAACTACGCAATTTTCCGGGATAAAAAGTAGCCTATGTGCTATTCCAGACTTTTCTCTATCTATGTGCCGAATTTCATCCAGATCCGTTGGGCCGTTCTGGCGTGATTGAGTAACAAACAAACATCCATCCTCCATCCATCCACATCCGTCCATACTTTCGCATCCTACTAATATTATAAATGCGAAAGTTTGTGATGATGTGATTATGTGACGATGTGAGTGAGTGAGTGTGTATGTTTGTTCCTTCTTCACGCTAAAACGACTGGACGGATTTGGATAAAATTTGGAACGAAGATAGCAGGTTACCTAGATTAACACATAGGCTACTTTTTATCCCGGAAAATTGCATAGTTCCCGCGGGATAGCGATAAACATGTTAAATCATTGCTAATTCTACGCGGACGAAGTCGCGGGCAGAAGCTAGTTTATAGTATTAGTTAGATGTACCCATTTTTAAAAATACAGTATATGAGTTGATCTTAAGACGGAGTAATGAGTATTATGCGCCAGAAGGAATTTTCGCCGTTCCTAGCCACCCGGTACTTACTTATACGATAAAACGCGTTAAAGTGCTTTTTATTCTGCAAAAATAAAAATAAATCGTTCATGCAGTTGCATTTTTGCTTTAAAATAGAGCTCTAAAGCGGATAAGAAAACTTTAAATAGTCTCGGAGATTGAAACATCTTGCTCATTTGCTCACAATAAACAACATAATATAAATGCTACATTGAGCCTTTACACAAACACCGGGATTGATTGGTTATCGTTTGTCTAGGCCGACCAACGTACCTATTTATTTCGCTAATGGTCGTTGTCCTCTATAGCTGTTGGTCGATTTGTCGTTATAGGGAGTCTCTGATGAAATAAATGCGCCCACCTTTTCTCTCAAAGCATAATGCGCACAATATCATTAGGGTTCGGAAATGTAAAGGAAGGAAGCCCGGCGTTATTGACAGCGGTAGAGAAACTAGAGAATAATTTAATGTTACGTAGCTATAGCTCACCTATATGTTTACCTATTTATTTAACAGGTAGAATATACATTAAGTTGAGTTTATTCAGTGTACTGCGTTACTTTCACTTCGCTAACCCGATAAATTTAAGTAGGTACCTACATAAATATTTGTAGCTTTTTAACAATCGCTCTACTTTTTCTTAAGGGTTCTTATGAAAAAATCTAGGGTTTGAGTGTCAGTCCATGTATCAGACAGTCATGATTCGTAGATCCTTCGTAACTTCTACAACACATTTCATAGATTGCTTTATCTAGTACTTAATAACTTCAAATAGGTATGAATCTTTGCGAATCCTTAGGTACCCTATATTGATTGAAATTTTATATTCTCTGAGCATTCAAAAAACGAAAAATAAACGAACAACGCATCGTTTATAAAGATAAGAGTTAGTTAGGTGTACCTACATAAATTAATTTTCTAATCAGCTTTCCATTCAATGAATACTTCATCATGATAATTCTAGTAGCTTCTACCAATGCTTTCGATATTTCATATCTTAGAATGGTTGTCTTAGAACGTTTATGGTTGTTCATACTTATCTTTATCTTTGGTACGAAATATTAAAGAATCGTCTGTATTAAAACCTAAAAAAATACATTTTCCGATATGAATGACTACCAGAATTACTAATCGCAAAATTGAACTAGGTATTTCTTGTAAATTATTATTGTACTAGCGACCCGCCCCGGCTTCGCACGGTATATTATGCATGTATCTATACATAATAATAAAGCTGAAGAGGGTCGAAAGTCTGTACATGGTAGATATTTAAAAAAAAATAGGCTGGGGATACTTAGAATCGATTACAGAACACGTTTCAACAGTTTTTAGGATTTTTATCTGTTTATCTGTTTGTCTGTATATTTGTGCGCGCATCACGTGAGGCTGAATGGATTTTGTTTGAAACTTTACTAATCTGTTGAGAAAATCACCGGCCAGGTTATAGGCTACTTTTATCCCACATAGTTCCCGCGGGATAGCGATAAATATGTCGAAAATCGCAGCTGCCTCGAGTCGCAACGTATACATATTGCTTCAGTATCATAGAGGTGCGCTAAGGAGGAATTTTCAAAATTCCCACGGGATTTAATATCGCTTATTATAAAAAAAAACAATTAAATGTCAGAATAGGGCTGTTAAGTGCCTGTTCAAATATGCATAGCAATATGTGATTGTTGTCAATAAATAAAGTGTTCGCGAACGAAGTCGCGGGCAGAAGCTAGTTATACATATAAACCTTCCTCTTGATTCACTCTATTTATCTTTACGGGTGGTAGGGCCTTGTGCAAGGTCCGTCCGGATCGCTACCACCATCTTACTCGCTAATCCTGCCGCTAAGTGTTCCGGTGTGGAGAGTAAGACAGCCGGGGAAATTACAAGCATAAGAGGCATTTTATCTTAGCCCTCTAGGTTGGCAACGCATCTGCGATCCCTCCGGGGTTGCGGGTGTCTATGGGCAGTGGTGATCACTTACCATCAGGTGACCCACTTGCTCGTTTTCCTTCCTATTCATATAAAAAATCCGTTGCGTAGTTTTAAAGATTTAAGCATACAAAGGGACATGGGGACATAGGGACAGAGAAAGCGACTTTGTTTTATACTATGTAGTGATTTACCACTTTTAGGAAGTTTTTCGATCGTCATTAATTCATTATTGAGGCGTTGTGGAAATTTTTTAATGTACTAAAAGTAGTAACTACGAGTAGGTATAAATCCTCCTCAGTGGAAATTCGTTCCTCAGATAAATAATTAGGTACCTACCCCTAATTGCTCTACGTGATAAAGCCCGAGCATCAGTTAATGATGCCTATAATTCAAGAGTAAATCGCTGTATGTATTCCTAATAGCATTATCTAAGTAAATATTAATAAATTTATCTTGTTTTACAGTCTCACACACCAAGTTCACCTACGGCATATACCTATAAGTAACGATAAATCTTTCTGACCTATCAGAAACGTGACCTGGCGACGAGTGGGGTCAGGATGATGATCCAAGAATATTCTTATCACCTTTCCATTATCAGACACAATTTAACCCGTACATGATATATCGGTATCTTGCACTTACAATGTTATAATAGTGTAATAATTTATAGGTATTGCAATATTAATAATGTGCGCCGTGGTAGATCTTAATTAATTTCACTCTTCAGTGATGAAGTGAGTCGTCGGTTAATGGGCCGAGGGGTGCGAGTTGGTGTTTAGCACTTGCTTAAATCAGTAGAATTCGTTTTCTTTTAATTTCCTTTTTAAAGGACAGTGTTAATTTATTTATTTTATATGTTAAGCTTTAACTTTAAGTTATGAAAGGAATTCGGCATACGAAGTTGCAAATGAGAACAAATTTTAATTCCGTTCGTACAACTCGACAGTTATTGTCATTACATGGGTAAATATTATGTATACGATAAGTAACTTTTTACCAATCTCATGTAATAAAGGCGATGTTACAATAAATATAGTTATTTACTAAATAGAACGTAAGATAGGTACTTACTGAAAACGCTAGTGTTTCCTAAGCGGGTAGCTGTAAGGTTCCGTACCTACCCGTACGCTGATAATACCGCTATCTTAGTATTTTTTAACCAATTCATTATGTAAATATTGTAAGCAGATAGTTACCTAGTGATATCGAATGAAGTAAAACGACAATTTGGTTTTATTCTTCCTAAGACAATTGCTACTGGTCAGAATGATCAAATTAAAATTGTTACCATATGAACATACTTATAAAATACAAACACATGCGGTGAGTTGAATAGGTACCTAAGTATGTTATATTATAATTTTTATTATAATCTAACCGTTTCATATTCAGGTATAACACGACATTACTGTCTTTAATTTTATGGAAGATCAACGCAGAGCAAGGAATAATTTCTCTGTTTTGAAAAACATTTGCTACACCAATGGTTTTCAAAATAGGTATATACTTATTCCTTGCTTTTTAATCGCATCATTTATTTCGGCAAGCGTTATGAATAGCCGGTAATTGTTCGCGAACGCCAGATTATTCCTCAGCCGCCGCAAGAACTTCTTAAATTGGGGAGTAGCGAATGACACAAAAATGTGAAGGACATTCTAATTAAACATAAATCACTACACGAAAAAGTTGGGGAACTCGCTGTAAAAGACGTCGAGACGTTTTTACTGCTTAAGAAATATTGTTTTCGTTGATAACGATATTTTAAGCGTCTCGACATCCCACCTGAGCGCGGGGGTGATGAAATGAGTTACCGTTCATGTCGATCCCCGAGCACAATGGCTGTTTTACGTACTTAACTAGGACAACAGATTATCCCACATGAAATCAACTAATCATATACCATACCCTACACGTGGCCCCGGATATCAACTCCGAGCCAATGAATTTTGGTAATAAACCTACTCGTAAGTACCAGACTTGTTGGCAATCTGTCTTTTGTGTGAAACTTACTTAAATTATCTTTTATTAGGTAATTTTAACTCAACAATATACATACCTACTTACAAAAAATGGAAACCATAACTAACCGAAACTCAAACAATAATCTAAACTTACACATAACAATACTTAATTTTGTTCATTAATACATATGAGGAATCTAGAGTGTTGGTAGGCATTACCGAGTCCCGAAACATTCATAACATAATTATGTATAAATCTATCTGGAACTAGATTTTCAAACGTTACAATTAATGTATTGTAACATTATGAAGCCATGAAAATAATATATGTCTATGTAATAAAAAAATATATATATTTTTAGCTTTTATCAGCATTCAGCACACATCATTGTATTGTTAATTAATTCTGAGCAACTTTCTCTGTACCTACTTTATTCTATTAAGCATCTGATTCACGTGCTTGAGTTTAAAAAATTTGAAACGCCGTCACCATGTCAGTCATAAAGTGGTGAGGCAGGTACCTAGCAGAATTCTATACCTAGGCTGTTACCACACATGATTCCTTATTCCACTTGGCACTCACACAGAGATGATATTCTCAATGTTTTTTTTTAACTATTTAATACAGCAAGGCTTCATAAATATACACACAGATACACACAGACATAAATCACGTCTTTATCCCTTAAGGGCTAGACAGAGCAACACGTTTAGCATGACTGTGGGCGTATAGGTGGAAAGTGGATGGACTTTTGCCATCTGCGCGGGAAGAGAAGCAATTCACACACATTATATTTTTTTTTTAAATCCCAGACCAGCATGGATGCAAAAAAAATACAAACGATTAAAGGCCACATTACCTATGAGAAGTTTTTGGTCCATGTTTAAATTTGCAAAAAAAACTACCGAAAGTAATTAAATAACTTATTACATAGTAATTGTGATTTTAACTTCCATGGGTTGAAGTTAGTTCTGATTCTGTCATAAAAAGCCAGGGCCGATTCACGAAGCTATAAGTTACAATCCTACAAGTGAAAAGTGGTTCCATTAGTCATTTTGACCCCTACAGAAAAAGAGGGCCGGTAAGTTTGCAACCTTTGTCTGCCTGTCTGTATTTACGTAGGTCTCTGTCTTCTTATATATGACATCGTAAAGCCCAAACGGACGGACTAGGTAATCAAAGTGTGTTTATTCAAAAAGCTGTATAGGTACATTAGTTTTAGGCGATTGATTAAAAACTTGTGTGACTTCTTCTAAAAAGCGATTATTTTCGAAGTTTACTTGTCTTATACCTAATCATTTAGTAGCAGTGTAGTAGAAAATCACGCAGAGATCAAAGAAGTGTCATCTTAAAACAGGCTTTTACAAGTTATTATCCATGTGAGACCTTTGTATTTAGTCTACAAACACCTATTACAAGTCTTGTAAATAAATTACTGTGTTTAATTTTAACATGGCACTCAAAACTATTTAAAGCGAACTAAAATAGAATTTTATAAACGACTTCTTGCAATAAAAGTGGTATCTTTTCGCGTTCCTATTTATATTTAGCTGCTAAACATGCTCTTGTGTCATTTTCTTACCTAAAACTAGTTAAACGAAATAGGTACTTTATTATTTAAATCGAATAGTTTGAATAGTATATAAAATCAAAGATAGAATTGAGAGCTATTGGCATATCTATGTAAATATTTGTGATGCCGGGCGGTAATTAACCAAGTGACAGATAACTAAATAAGTTAATGCGGTAACAGCGGCATGGATAGCTGCTAATTAAGATGAAGTGGAGAGGAAGGGAGCAACCTGTACAAATATTACATAGATATAGTACCTACCTGTACCTACATAATTTATTTAGTGCTCTTGGTTTATTTATGTAAAGTGCTATTATATAAAAGGCATTTTAAACTCCTTTTAAAAATGTGCATTTATGAAAAATCCAAGCAAAAACGATGTACTTAAACAAATTGTACAATTAATTAATTGGTACTTACTTAAACACTGATTGGATTTTTAATTTATATTTTAAGTTTCACGGAACTATTTTAAAAATACGAATATAAATGTTTGCTAGAGAACCAACATAATATAGCGGCGGACAAACAAATACTATCGCGAACACACGCGTATCGCACGATTGTACACAGTGGGAGCGCACACAAGGTTTATCTACGAATATGTCTGTACAAAATTCAACTTTAGTTCACTATCATACTCGACTACATAGTCCGGAGATCCATAGAAGATTGAACATAAAACGGACTTGCTCCAATAATACAAAGCCGTACTAATATTAGCATAATGTGATGAATAAATAATGATCAACGTCGATGTGTCGTCAACAAACACCAATCTTTTGAACCAACAAGTTTATATTAATGGCAACATTGAGCAACGAGCAAGGAAATCGGTGATTCTTTGGCGGGAATTTGAATGAAGCGGGTGTTTTAAAGTTGACTGTGAATTGTAATTTTAATTTTTTTTCCCAAAAGTTGTAAATAGGTGCAATTTTGCAGATAAATTTGTAAATATGGCTGGGGATGACGACCCCGGAGGGGTCGTCGAGGGACCCCCTAGGAAAAGGACTTTCAATCAAAGCGGCGGTGGAAGTGATCCAGTAAGCGATGACAAACTTTATGCGGCTTTTATTAAGCCTGGATATAAAAGACTTTACCCGGAACATTGTGCTCATTCAGAGTTCAAAGTTTTTGTTGAGAGTACTAACAAGGAAAGACTGGGCAACAAGAGTCCGATTTATCTCAACCACATCTTTTCCAATGAAGTGAAAGGCGTGCTGTCCGTACATCGTGTCAATGCTAATAAGCTGGCCGTTGTGTTCAAGCAATTCAATACTGCCAACAATTTCCTCCTAAATGAGACCTTCCTTTCCAAATACAATTTGAAAGCATACATCCCTGCGAAGGAAATCGAGAAGACAGGAATAATAAGGTTTGTTCCAACAAACATATCCAACAAGGAACTGTATACGAAGTTATCTTCGTATTATGACATTATCGCCGTGAGGCGATTTACAAAGCGGGTCGGAGAAGAGCGTGTGCCACTTCAGACAGTGAGCATAACGTTTTTGTCCCACTCGCTCCCTGACTGTGTACAGTACGATTTATTTTCGTACAGAGTGTTTGCGTATGTACCTCCTTTGTTGCAATGCTTCAAGTGTTTTAAATTTAATCACTCAGCAAACATCTGTAATGGCAAGCAGCGTTGCTCCATATGCTCAGGTGAACACCATTACAAAGACTGTGAGAATAACGATAAGCTTTGTTGTGCTAATTGCGGTGGCCCTCACTTGGCTATCTCTAAATCATGCCCTATAAAAATGAAAAAGATTTTGGAAAAGAAGTCCAACATTACGTATGCTAAAGCTCTCGATACTAAGTCTAAGTGTGAATTCCCAGACCTGCCTCCCAAAAAAATTCAAAATACACTCAATTTTGAAACCACAGCAAAAAAAGTTGACCTTAAGTCTGAACTAGCTAATAACTCTGAACTTCTAAATGCTCTAGTTCGCACTTTAGTCGAACTAGGTAATCAAAAAGACGACAACCCAATTACTACTTCATTTATTAAAGACACGCTAATTAAAAATATACACAATGGTTAATACATTGCTAAATAGAGATTCTTCGCTGATGGGAGGAGGTGTTGCGGCGGCGCCGCAGCGGCTTCCCCTGCCGGTGGAGCACTCATCATTACGCATCGCTCAATATAATATTCAGTCTATTAAGTCTAAATTACCATTATTAACATCCTTTTTAATAAAAGAAAATATAGATATATGTCTCCTTAATGAGACTTGGCTAAAAGACATGCATAGTATTAAAATCCCGAATTACTATGCATACTGTAAACATTCTAATAATGGATACGGTGGTGTAGCTATACTTGTGAAACATACTTTAAAACACAATAGTTTAGAAACTCTTTTTTACCAAGAAATTCAAACCATAGCTGTATCTATCTTTACAAATGGGCGTCCTTTATCTATTTTATGTGTATACTGCCCTCCTGCAAGTAGCCGAATAAGATTAAATAGACTTCAAAATATCATTCAAAATTTACCAAAACCAGTCATTGTATCAGGTGATTTCAATGCGCATCATGTTGCGTTTGGCTGTTTTTCTACTAAGTCTCGTGGTCAGAGCTTGTATGATATCATAGATGATTTAGACTTATGTATATTGAATGATGGGCATCCAACTACGGTTACCTATCCAAATAGAAATCCATCAGCAATAGATGTTAGCTTCAGTAGTGCAAGTATATCAGCTTTATGTGAGTGGCGTGTACACGACGACCCAATGGGTAGTTACCACTATCCCACCATTATTGATTTAAACTTGTCTCCCCAAAGGTATCAAAATAATGACCCTATTCAAAAGTTTATATATAGTAAAGCTGACTGGGATAAATATAGACAACTTTCGAGTTCTACATTTGCAAAATTTTTAATTGATGAAAATAAACCTATTGAAACATATGATAGATTTTGTAATGAGCTGAGTAAAATTAAACAGCAATGTATCCCCGTACTTCATAAAACTAATAATTATGTAACAAGATCACCAGCCCCTTGGTGGAATACAGTTTGTGAGGAGAGTGTTAAGAAAGCGTATGAGGCGTTAAAACATTATAGAGCCAATCCAACTATAGAAAATTTCATCAACTATAAAAGGTTAGATGCACTTAAAAAAAGGACTATTTCCAAAGAAAAAGTAACTGGTTGGCATGATTTATGTGCTTCTTTTAATAGAACTACTCCGATTTCCAAAATCTGGAACTATATTAAAAGGTTTAAGGGATCCAAATTACCTCAAATTAATAAATCTGATGACTTTATAGATCCATTTATGGCTAAATTAACTCAAGGTATAAACCTCAATAACTCATCTGACATAGAATATTTATTTCAAATTAATAATAATGAAAATGAAACTAAGTATCTCACCGAACCATTTACTTGGGAGGAATTTATAACAAGTATTCAGTCCCGGAAAAACACAACACCAGGTTTAGACGATATTCCATACATTCTTATCCGAAACTTAGATATTACAGCACAAAAAGTATTACTTCAAATTATGAATCTACTCTGGTTACATCAATCTATTCCTGTGTCCTGGAAAACACAGTGTGTGATTCCAATACTTAAACCTAATAAGCCACATAATGAAGCAAATTCATATAGACCCATTTCATTGTCTTCTTGTGTAGGTAAGATTTTTGAAAATATGTTAAAAACTAGGCTTGACTGGTATGTCGAGTCTAGTGGTATCGTGCCCCCTATTCAGAACGGCTTCCGTCGCGGCAGGAGCTGCGCAGATAGTTTTGTCTCTCTTTTATCGGATCTGAAACAAGCCAAAAATAGTAAGTCTCACGCTGCCTGTGCATTTTTAGATGTACAAGGGGCATTTGACAATGTTGACCCAACAATTCTTGTCAAAGTATTATCTGATTTAAAAATACCAGGTAAGATTTGCAAGTGGATCTTTAACTTTTTAAATGATAGGACATTGTACATAAGACACAACAATATTTTACATGGTCCAAAACAGGTTTCAAAGGGTACTATGCAGGGAGCAACGTTGTCACCATTGCTTTACAATTTGTACACTAGTCAGATAGTATCTTATGTAAATACTGCTAATGTAAATATTCTTCAATTTGCAGATGATATTGTTGTATATAGTGTAAATAAGAATTTAGATGTAGCTAAAAATAATTTAAATGCTGCATTACATGAAGTGTTTCTGTATTATAGTACTATTCTGAATTTAAATATAAATCCTACCAAAAGTAGTGCTTTGGTATTAAGTCAAGATGTCTCAGATGTAAATATTGTTTATAACAATGAAGTTATAAATGAAGTATCCTCCCACAAGTTTTTGGGGGTAACAATAGATAATAAGTTAAGTTTTGATGAGCATGTTAAAAGTGTTATTATCAACTCTCTTAAGGGTTTAAACATAATGAGGTGTCTTGCTGGTATATCTTGGGGTGCAGATCCTAAGATATTATCTGTTTTTTATAAGGCTTTGGTTAGAAGTCACTTTGACTACAGTTTTTTAGCTCATATGAACACAGCTCATACCCGTAAACTACAACTAATTCAAAATAAAGCTCTTAGAATAATATCAGGAGCTATGTGTTCTACTCCAATAAGAGCTATGGAGGTAGAAACTAAAATTATGCCTTTACCTGTGCGATGGGTTTTGTTAGCCCAAAGATACTTTATTAAGATACTTGCTAGCAAGAATCACAATGTTATCAAAAGTATAAGAACTCACCATTTCCAAGTTGGTCCTTCCATTATTATTAATAATGAAGTGATGAGCAGAGTGCCGCAATTGTCCGAGATCCTGTGTTATGTTGAGCAGAAGTATCCCAATGTTTACCAGCAAACTCTTTGGCCATGTTATTCCGATAATTTCCACTGTAAATTTGAAAACATTTATGTTAAAACAAAAGCCATTAATAATAACACTGACTTTTTAAACTTTCTCTCAGAAATCCCAAATTACTACAAGCTGTATACAGATGGTAGTAAATCAAATTCACATGTACGCAGTGCTGTGTATGACCCTCAGATTAAATTTGTACAGAGTTTTAGACTTGACAGTATATGTACTATTTTCACAGCAGAAGCGTATGCTGTACTAGAAGCTCTGAAGTGTATTAAAAGAGTTTCGAACTTTAAAGAGTTCATAATATTTACAGATTCTCTTAGTTTAATAACTAGTTTAGAGAACAAACAACTACATTATAAGAACAATTACATTTTGTATAAGATAAGAGACCTTTTAACTTACTTTAGAATAAGCAATGTAAATATTCATTTCATGTGGATTCCCTCTCATTCTGGTATTACTGGCAATGAGATAGTTGATAAGGCTGCTTTTTTGGGCATTAATGAAATTGATTTAAGAGTAATATTTAAAGTTCCAATGACTGACTGTCAATCGGCAGCAAAAGAGGTAGCCATGAAGATCTGGGAGGACGTTTGGAGAAGAGACACTGAAACTAAAGGACGATGGTACGCGAGTATTCAAGATAGCTTTCCAGCGAAACCATGGTATGATAGAATTAAGGAAGGTTCTCGAGAATTCATCACTACCATCAATAGATTGAGATTTGGACATAACACTGCCCCGGCACACTTGGCTAGACTTTCCATTGTAACGGACAGCAAATGCCCTCATTGCCAGAATGGCAATGTATGCGATGTGGAACATATCGTGCTTCAATGCTCTGCGTTTGGTATTCAAAGATTAATATTAGCTAGTGAATTGAGTGATGAAGTGAATAATAGTGATTCCTCCCGCCGCTTAATTGACATTCTTAAAAACTATGACTGTTATCAAGCAATTTTTAAATTTATCAAAACTACAGTGGGAAAAATTTAGTGTGATGTGCCGTGAGCAAATTTAAGCTATATTACTTTTTCTCTTCTAAATCAAGTGTTCTCAAAATATATAGACTTGGCTTAAAGGACCTAGCATCCAGGCCATAAAATCTTCAAAAAAAAAAAAAAAAAAAAAAAGGAAATCGGTTTAAGCACATAGCAACAATATAACATGTTTAACTTTGCATAATCAATTTTAGGTATGAATAATTATTATGAATGAACATCTTAACAAAATTTATAAATTTGAAAATGAGTGAAATACTTTTTAACTTCTCAACCGATATGGATGAAATTTGACAAGAAAATTTAAACGAAAAAGGACACGAGCTACCCCGATGCCTGAAATAAGTACAGACCTTCTTATTATTTTCTGTTGGCTTATTGTCTAACTCGCTCGCAATCGCCATCGTGTTCATTTTGACAGTTCTTGTATGAATGTGACAGCTAGCTGATTCCGATGCCAATTGTCAGCTCATACATGAACTGTCAAAATGAACACGATGGCGATTGCGAGCGAGTTAGACAATAACCCCCCTGTAATGCACATTCCCATAAATCTTAAAGAACCAGTTTAGAGTCAAGTCAATTGATCTATATTTATCTTGAGTTTTATTTAGAAATGGATCATTTTAGTACATTATTATTATTATTTAAATTAAGTGCCTATTTGCAAATTTATGAAGTTTGCTTTTGATTGGCGGATAGACGGATAGGATAGCGTGTTCACAGGAATATAATGGAAAGTAGTGGGACCTATGTAATAGGCTGGCGATGGATGAACTTAAGTGCCTATACATATTGTACTCTCATTCTTAACTCAAACAATGATTTGTTTGAAATGTTGTCCAACGTAAGAAAATTAAATAGTGACTTTATCAACTTGTAAGGGTCACCGACTTGGTCAAGGTCACCGAACTCTAATGCCGTAAGACCGCTAAAAAGGTGTAAGTTTTGGCGGGACTTACGTTCATCAGCTACACAGCCTGCACTGTTGTCTTCCGGTGCAGAAAGTCAGACAACCAGGGAAATTACAGACGCAAGAGACATTTCACGGTATCGTGTTGGGGCAGCCATTACTATCCCGCAGATAAATTTCCATGTTTAGTAAAAAAAGCAAGGGATTGAAATGGTGTCTAAAAAAAATTGGTCTAGTTTTATGTCCCCAAGTTTCATCTTGACTGACCACTGGGCGCCGTGCACAACGACGGTTCGCGATACGCAGCGCGAGACGAGATAGGTATATAGGTATTAAAAGAGTTATCAGCTCAGAGCAACGCACTGGCGGGTCACCAAATACCATTGACAGTTTAAGCGATAATAAATTAAAACGTAGTGGTTTTCCGAAATACAATTTAATAAATCGCAATTGCGCGTTAAACCTAAAGCTGGTAATCTCATGACCGCGGTGTTGTCGTATAATAAGTCTAGCGTAGATATCCCTTGCGACCTGTATATTTTTCCGAGTTGAAAAGATTGATATATGAAGAGATTGATGAATGTGGATGAAGCGAAAGAGGTATGTCAGGATCGTAGCAAGTGGAACAAAGTAGTCCCTGCCTACCCCTGTGGGAAAGAGGCGTGACGATATGTATGTATGTATGAAAAGACCACATGCGAATCCACGACAGTGCGGTTACCACTTTTACGACGGATTTCGTTGTAAATTGGTACCTGTACCTATACTTAAGTATACCGAAGCAATGAAGCTGAAAAATTAACCCCACGATGACTGCTTATAAAAGATAAGCACCAATTTTACATCGAAATCCGTCGTAAAAGTGGTGACCGCATTGTTGTGGATTTACCTAATAAAATTTTGGCTACTAAGTACCTACCTACGCTTGCCGGACTACTTGTAACGTGTTAAAACATTATTTATATAAAAAAAAAATACGACTGGATAGCCTAGTGGTTAGAGAACCTGACTACGAAGCTTGAAGTCCCGGGTTTGATCCCCGGTCGGGGCAGATATTTGTTTGCAAAATACGAATGTTTGTTCTCGAGTCTTGGATGTTTAATATGTATTTAAGTACCTATTTATTTATCTATATAAGTACCTATGTTAATACGTTGTCTAGTACCCATATTACAAGCTTTGTTTAGTTTGGGGCTAGGTACATTGGTGTCAATTGTCCCAAGATATTTATTTATTTATATATTTATTTATGAAGTTTTTGATAGAATATGAAATAAACCAAGTGATCAAGCTCACAATTATATTCTATCTTAACCCTCTTGGCTAGCACAGCATCTGCAATCCTTTGGTTTTGCGTGTGTCCATGGGCTGTGATGCTCACTGATCATTAGGCGACCCACTTGCTCGTTTGATACCCTATTTTATAAAATAAAATTGGTCAATCTCCCGTGGAGTAACGCATAATCTACCAAATTCTTCCAAATCGTCCAGTCAAAGCCATTGAGGCACGGCTGACTTTCATACATAGAGTCATGGACTTATTTGATTTCCATTTCTTACAAAAAGTGAGTTATAGTGTTTCCAAAAGGTGCATTAACCTTAGAACAAGTAGGTGTATAAAAAACGGCTGACTGATACTAGAGACGTAAGCACAGCAGAGGTCACTCTTCGGCCATGAAACTCAGGATAAGGGTACGTAGACATTTATATATAAGTATTTATTACCATAACGTGACTTGCAAGTAGGTAGGTAGGTATGATATATTATCGAACGCGTAGCACACATGCTATCATCTCACTTGTCTCTCAGTTGATATATTCCAAACT
This sequence comes from Pandemis heparana, assembly GCA_963854515.1. NCBI lineage: Eukaryota > Metazoa > Arthropoda > Insecta > Lepidoptera > Tortricidae > Pandemis > Pandemis heparana. Next base: position 9,569,993 of record OY978008.1, on the reverse strand, counting down.
TAACTTAACTTATTTAACTTATCAGGAAAAAATTGACAAGACAAAGAAATTAACAGAGCGAAAATCGCATAGCAGCCTGTTGCCCTGGGGTGCTAGACTCCCAAGATTCCATCTTCCTCTGTTAATGTTTTAAGTACCCAGATGACCGAGCTTTCCTCGGTTTTGTTTGGTAGATACGTTTTCTAATAACGACACCTAGCCCCCCCACCCCCCCCCCCGAAATTCCTGCATACCAAATTTCATGAAAATCCTTGGAGCCATTTCTGAGATTTAGACTATATATACGATATATATACAAGAATTGCTCGTTTAAACCGTTTTACCTAAAAAACAGCATGAATTTATTAATAGTTATGCTAAAAATCTAGTGTGAACCTATTAACACATATAAATTATATATCTTATCAAGTAGCCCAGACGTATCTAATCAGATTCTAATCTTTTGCTTGTTTATAGGTACAAACCATAATAAACCTGCAACTCATCCGATGCCGGCACGTGGCAACAAGTTGTAAGTAACTAAGCACCTAATATTTTCAAAATTTTAAGATATCTTTGGTTCTTTCATGGCCATCAACTTTGGAATTTAAAACTGTTAAAAATCTAAAATTTCATACCAATATACAATGCTAGCTGTATAGCAAGTATGTAGTTAGGTAGGTAGGTACTTAATTTTCCTATGCTTCTGGTGCAGCAAATTATAGAACATTCAAGTTCGTCATCTTCACCTATTCCTCGAAGGCATATGGGCAAAACTATTCAAGTATAAAGTAGGTACACCTAGTAGCTATTCGCATATGACAACTATAATATAATTTTAACCGGCGTCCATTCGTTGTCAGCCGATAAAGAGGTCATTGCCTTTTCTTTATTGGTGTAAAACGCGACTCGTTTAAAAATCATGTGTGCACTAAAGTCGTAATAATAATACTTGGCACGTATTCAATGCTCTCAGGCAAACGTACCTATACAAACTATCGAAGAAGAAATTTGACCCAATTTTATTTTATTTCAAGTACAAAATATCACATTTATTTTCCATTAAGGTAGATACTTTTATACTTTTATAATAGGAAACGGACAATATTAATGCTATTTTTTGACTCACATGAACACTGAACTACTTACCTACATTACAAAATAGAAACAAAATTATCTCGTAGCTGCCTTTATACTTCTTATTACCCATCTTATTCTATTATATACGCACCTAGGTACTTTGGCAGTTCATTAAGCCGGAATTCATATAAGCGCAACTTTCATCATCTACCAAGTTGAGGTCCTTTCTTCAAGCATAACAACTGCCTAGAAATAATTTTCCCTACATGCGTATATTTATTTATCCAAGGAGCTCCCTAAATAGGTACTGAGCCTATTGTTATTTCTACATTCATTACGGAAACGTACAAAAGGATCAAAACACTACACGATGCAGAAGCGGGACTAGAAACAACTGAAATCACAATAGCTGCCTCATGCAAGTCAATTACGTCTATCTGCCGCCTGGTTAGTTATCTGAAGCCACTGATACAATATGAATTTACTTCGAGCGAGAAACTGTTTGAACCGAAACTGTTAAACATGATTACTTCATAGTTCATAGTGTTGAATTAAAATCAATTTGTTACGTTGAGTCTAGACACGCTCGACAGACACCTAGGCAGCGAGATATTACGTTATGAATTCGCCAGACGTTCATATCAGATCAAACTAAATTATTCTGTGATAACGTTTTAGATAAGTAGGTACCTACCTGTTCTTAAATAGTAAGTATTTTATGATTGCCATATCAGCTTGGTTTGGTTACTATGTCTGTTATCTTGTCATATCATGTAACAAATCGTTTCCAAACATAATATATTTAATGTACCTAACGGTCCTACGCGTAATGAAACGAGAATATTATATGTCTATGATTCTGCGAGTGTAAATTGTTGCATTTGCGAGTCGGACTCGTGCACTAAGGATTCCGTGCGTATCAAAACAAGTGAAACGATCAAGTTGAAATTTGGTACACACTTCCATTTTTGTAACTCAAACCGACTGTTGAATAAATAAGAGAATTTACCAAGTATTTTAACACCATTGACTTCCTATAGGTACTTACATAGATTTTCCTATAATCTAACGCACCATTTCTCGTATTTTTTCACAGTAAAAATGTTTCTACAATTTCGGAGATACGGAGGGAAAGAGACATTTTTTTACTGTTTTCTTAAATAAACTATACAAAAATGGAGACCTTCACTAGCTACAAGCTCTTTCATTGTGTAGGTATGTCAAGCCGGCTGCAAAAAACATTTAACTGAAAGACGAACAAGCCCTGAAACACCGACAACAGAAAATCCTTTGCTTTAAATACGGCAGGCGGGGACAAACGTAAATATTATAAATCACACAAAAAATGTCCCCGCTGGATGAATTTAACTACCAGGAAATTTGGCCGGTGTTTGAGGGCTTGTTCTTGTTCTTTTCAGTTAGTTATATGTTTTTGAAGTTGGATTCTTTCTTTTTAATAATTCCTTTTGAAGTTGAGAACTAAAAAAAAGTCTACACAAAGTCCCACCAGTTGTATAAGAACGTTCCGAAATTCATCATTGCAGATTATTATAGTATCATACCATCTTAACCCTGTGTCTGATAAAGGCAATTGTAAAAGTGGCAGATATAGACAAAGCGATTGTTAAACTACCAGAAACGTTACGGGGTTAGGTTGCATGCTATAGCAAACACTTTAACAACTACTGAGCGATGACCTGAAACACTTTACCGCAGTGCTGGATTCACTTTATATGAGCATAAGCATTCCTTCCGCCAATCCAATTTCGTTATTTAAACAATGGAATTGAATATTGAGAAAGCGCTGCAAAATCCATTCTGAAAATTTGGAATAGTATTGTGAAAACCGAGCAGCTAGCACGGCTAGCACTATAGCAAACATATTGAATTGTGCTTATACATAGATTATTTAAGATGATGAGTGGTGGTTATGTAATCCCACGGCGCTGCGCATGTTGCAGGCACCGTATGCCGTTACACAGATATACGAGCATACACCCCTACTAAACTTACTATACACGTGCACGTCCGGCTAGCATAGTGATTACAACATATGACTACGAAGCTTGAAGACCTAGGCTCGATCTCTGGTCAGGGCACATATGAGTATGACGAGTACAAATGTGTGATCTGAGGTCTAGGTTGTCTTTGATCCACTCATATATACCTAAGTATATGTTTATCCGTTGCCAGTACACATACATATAGTACAAACGTTTTTGCTTGTGTCTACTTCAATTGGTGTAATATTCAATTTGTCCAGTGATATTTATCTGTCATTTCTGTTTGCATCAAGTTAAATGTCGACCAATGGTTTTGGACCGCTTACCTTTTTGTATACTTTGTCAATATTCCAGAAATTCAATCCTTTTGCTTTTTACTATATCACTTTCTTAAACGAAAAGTAAAATATTCGAATTTCGAAGTCTAACTTGAGCGAGGCTAGGCGACGTGGTTTACGACTCACTGCTGAGAAGGAATCTCTAGTGCGAATTGCACCAATACCGATTCAGTCGCAGCGGTGATAAATATTATGTCGGAGGGGGTAAAATCTTCCTTTGTTATTGGGAGCTCTATCTAAAGTCTACACGCCTGCAGGTGGAACAAGATACAAAACGTGTGCACGATATTAATGAAAATTTATTGATACCGTAACTCCTGTTTACTGAGCAAAATTAAATTAAAACTTGCAGAAATGGCTCTCAGTCAGAACGCCTAAGTGTGTTATAACGTCGGCGCATCGCATACCTAACCAAATAAAAATATTAATAAATTATTATGCACTCCAGTGGCCGGCTTTGTGGAGATACATATTTTATTTCCAGGATGTCTTAATTAAGTGAACCTTGCTTCATGACAGGACAGTACCTATTTACATTAAATAATTGTTTAAATAATTTTTTATCACCTATTTCACCAAGTAATTTAATATTCACTATGCCGGCAGTGGTTTTTGCTGCACTCAGATACAGACTTGATTTTACTTTATGTGCGGATGTTTACCCTGTTCACTATATTGTTTGTTTTGAATGGATATTACAACGAGTTTGTAAACTAAATACGAGTACGTCAATATAAAGCAAAAAATATGATCAAAGAATAAAAAGGAGAATAGAGAACAGAAAGAAAAAAAGGAGAGAATAGGAGGAGGAGGAAGACTGATTTACAAATAAACACTGAAAAACGGTCAACTTTTTTAAATTTAGTATTAGTACCGAACACTTAAAATGCATGAATTATCCGTAGTTAAATTCATGTCTATAAATCTGTTAACTGAACACTGGCATTAAAGTGACAATTTGCCATACCAAAGCCGTATATAACAGCGAGCCATTAGTCACAAGCCTCATACTCGTACCTACACGAGTAAGTTAATCCTTGGATTATCTGCGCGCATATCGACTCTATGTTGCACCAGCTATACATATAAAATCGTGTAGGTAAACAAGGGAGTGAAATTGCCGACCGAATGGCACAAGAATGTTTACGTGGATCTGGATATTTGAAATTGTTTTGTTCAGCGTGGTGGCGCAGTCCCAAGCCGAGGAAGCCACGGGAGGCTACGAGAACATTACCTCTTGCGAGGAGTTCGAACGCGACGCTCATTTCCACCCCCATGAAGTAGTCGATTCCATGTGGGGGATATTTTATTTCTGGGCCGATACCACTGAAATGACGCCGATCGTGTTCTCCTTATTATCGGCGAAGGTGAGGTAATGATTGGTTCTTTAAGCTCACCTTGAATTAAATTTCTCCGAACGTTAGACATGCAAGGGGAGTGTAACCGCGTCATCCCCCTTGGTGTTTCGTTTGCATACTTAAGCGATCGATGAAGCGGTATGTAATGAAACAAGCAACGCTTCTAAATTACTACTTACTCTCACTGGTTTTGGAAAAAACGAGGTGCTAAGAATTAAAATGAAGATTATCGTTACAAATAAATAAATTTAAATTCTGTACATGACAATGATAAATACAGAATCAAATTAAGTTTCAACAAAAGAACTAGGCAAGTGCGAGTTGAACTCACGCACCGAGGGATCCTTACAAATTCGGCAAGTGAATATAAATTCCAGTGTTAACAGAACCCTGATCCTAAGCAAAATGTAGGCAGTGTGAGGTCATTTTATATTGGATATTTACATAGACGAACAGACAACAGAATAGATTTTAGATTTATTTCATTAGATGTGTTATAGGAAGTACTATAATAATTATAACAAATTTCCAATTTGTAGGACATTAGAAAAGTGAAGAGTTTATCTTTTGATTGCGATTAAAGGGTTGATTTTTGTTGATTTTCAGGGCTCCAAGTGACCGTAAATCTAGGGACCTACTTGGTAATAATTTCAACTTTATACCTCTAAGCTTTCCTGAGAAAAAGGGTCTTGACCTTGACAGACAGACAACGAAGTGATCTTAGCAGGATTCTTTTTTTTAGGGTTACGGAACTATTGACTAATGTTCTTACGCCTTCTTATGCCTAAGCGAGCGTTCTGTAACATATAGTACCCTTCAAATTTAGGCGATACCGCGATGGCTTTTGGTTTGCTTAAGTTGTTAACGATCGGTTGTGTACTATTGTGCTACAAAGATAATTATGTACACAAACTGTAAGTCGACATATTATGTACGTACCTAGTGGAATTTATGTTTACGTCGAAATGTACCTTGTTAGCATTAATGAGGATAAGAAGTTTGCCTGGCTTTTTATTTTCGACAGCCCAGTGATCCGAGGGATTTGTGAGATTGTGTTTAGTAAAACAAAAAGTATCCGTAAAGTATTACGGAGAAACGGTTTATCAATTAGTGCTGTTGTCACTGAAAAAAATAATTTGCTAAATTAAACCGAACTTTCGTCAGCCTGTAACTTAAAAAAAGTGACTACATAACTAAGGCAATATCTTGTTAAATGTTTTGTTTATAGATAAACCTGTTTGTTAAACCAAATTACCTAATTTTATTAACGCCTTACCGAATTATGGTTATTGATGAAATAGCCGAAGTAGTTTGGTTAAATATTTTTTTCAGTGATGGGATTTTCTCTGTGATTTGAAAATTTGAATATGGTCTCTGTCCGTAGAAAAGTTCATTGTTAACACAAGCTTGACGGTAATACTTGATTGTTATATTGTTCTCGGTGCTCTATACTATAAGTTTACTAAGATTTTAGTATTTTTAGGTTGGTTTTTTTTTTTTTTTTTTCTATGTGAATAGGAAGGCAAACGAGCAAGTGGGTCACCTGATGGTAAGCGATCACCACTACCCATAGACACCCGCAACCCCGGAGGGATTGCAGATGCGTTGCCAACCTAGAGGACTTAGATGAAATGCCTCTTGTGCCCGTAATTTCCCCGGCTGTCTTACTCTCCACACCGGAACACAGCAGTGCAAGCACTGCTGCTTAGCGGCAGGATTAGCGAGTAAGATGGTGGTAGCGATCCGGACGGACCTTGCGCAAGGCCCTACCACCCGCAAGTAATTGGTTTTGTTACCTTAGGCAATGTCTACCCCGTAAGGAATAAAAGACGTGATTTACGTATGTATGTATGTACTTGTGTAAAAAATATGTCTTAGTTTCGTTTATTTGTGTGTTGAAATGAAATTATAGAATAGTAGGTAGGTATATACTTTTACGATATTCAAGATAATTACTTATTAATTATTAACATTTTCGTACTTGCTCATACTTATAAACACTGTTAAATAAAGTCACACTTGAGAAGACTGAATGATGTTTACAAACTAAACCATTGAAATATATTTTTTTATCTAAATTACGAACTCGCCACAATTAAGAGGACTTGAATAGGTACCTAAGTAGTGAAAAATGATTTACGTTTCCAACATAAACTATTGGGTTTAAATACATATTATATACGGGTTTAGAGTTGCAAACAAATCACGCTTCTGTCCGTCCGAGTACCTACGAGTATATTGAATGACACTGACAGATTTTCGTTACGACGAAAGAGTCCTCAAATATTTTTTTAGGGTACCGACCCTCAGCATGCAAAGAGTATGTTTAGAAGTCTTCGAAAATGATTGATGCATATTGCAATTTTAATACTTACTTTTAGCTATGAAATGGGCATTTTTTACAAGCTTTATAAATTAACTTGCAATGTATGTATGTATGTAATGTATGTATGTTAGTCCGGGTTGAACCGGGTCCTTGCGACTCAATTTCGAAGCAGATATCTTCATCCAATTGAGCTGAAATTAAATCATCGTTAAGTAACCACTGCAAAAAAGTAGAGTCACTCAGAACCAAGTACTAGAGGTGTAAATTTTGACAAAAGTTGTTGGTAAAAATTCAACTTCACAGATTTAATTTTTGCACGTCCGAGCTTTCGTGAAATAGTAATGAACTAATGAAGTTCGCAAATCGTAACGTGCTCTACGATATTTCGTAGAGCCATTTGTACCTGCGTTTGGACGTTTGTTTTGGTCAGTTTGAGCTGGTGATGATTTATGTTATGAGGCTACCAACTTTACCTGCAGTTTCGTCAGAAATAGTATTTAGTATGACATCCGGGTAAACGGAACGTGACGTGGATTGGTATGATTAAACCAAATAAAAAGTTTTAAGACTAATAACTACTTTGTTAGCAAATTTTTTAAGCCATCTGATCGACGATTTCTAATTTTAAGTTAAGTGTCCAGTGTAAAGACACACTTTCGTTGCAGCTTTATAATAGTTTTCATGTAATGTACATCTAATTTAAGCGGTTGAGGAAACTAAAAGCAGTGGTAGATGCCATTGACCCCTACCTGAGCGTGGAGTGGCACCGAGCATCGCTGCAGATGGAGCCACGCGCGGGGCTGAGAATCATCCTGCTTCACCAGGACACGCCAGCCGCGTACCGCGCTCTCATCATGAAAGAACAGCGCGACAAAGGTACAAACCAACCGCAAAACTTGCCCACCCGTGCGCCATTTCCGCTCTTAACTTGCCCCGCCCGACTTGGCACATAATGATAATAAATAGACCACATTTTTGTACACTTTTTCCTTTACGACGTCTCGCTAACGACTGTAACAGGTTTACTCGTTAGTCAAATAATAAGTTCACCTGAATTAGCTGTGTGTCAGGGACATGGAAAATAATTAATGTTCACGAGGCTTCTTCCTGGGCTGGTAAGATAAGGCTTCGTAATAAATATGTGATTGTGTTTCAGCTCGTCCAAACCCGAAGCCGCGGATAAGTTTTGCGGATGTGCGAATGAAGCAAGTGGGGAGGATTATAGGCATGATGTCTTGTGAACGGTTGACGGCGTACGCGCTGGCGCGACAGCACGAGATGCCGGTGACGGAGGCGGACTGCGTGGCTGCGGCCAGCACGCTGGGCTACCAGGGCCCTGGTGGGAAGTCGTATCTTTACGTGAAGAGTCTGCAGAAAAACGATTTATAATTGTAGGTCTTAAATAAATGCTTTATTTCTTGAAATTCGACACGTAAATTTTCGAAGCTATGGCATTTCTAACAAAAAGAGATATATTTTTTTACATTATTTGTGTACCATGTATATACACTGTAAAATACTTATTACATTACTTCGGCTACGATTATGATTAAGCAATAAATAAACCCGTCCGTACCCAAGCAATTGATAACTCTATGAGCTCCATAAAATGTGCAGTGATACATATATTCCCATTTCCTTCCCGGGAATCCCGGGCCCCATAGTGGCGTGAGGTTTTTAAGTGAATAATGTGCGAGCGGGGATATCTCAGTGCCCCGATCTGCCAATAAATCAATAATCAACAAGGCATGCTATTCCTTGTAAGGATTTCAATATTTTACCTCGAAGGCAACGGGTTAATGTTTAAACAGCTTAAATGTTTTAACAGATGATTGTACCCGCGAACCTTAGCGTCTCTGTGAATCACAAAATAGTTCCGCTTGGTGCGTTAAATGAGCAAAATTACTTATTCTTCCTCCTGAATACATTTACCTGCCAGTTGTAGGTACTTATAATATAACTAACAGATTCAAGCTTAGAACACGACAAAATGAAAAGGTTACTAGTACAGCAACTTTTTAAGTACTTACTTAACTTATAACGGTATTAAACATTCATAATAATATGCGCACGTTATGCCCGGCAGAGTACTTAATCCGGGACTTAACTTATTCCTGTCCCTTCTCTTTGACTCTTTGAACAAGCCAGTCCCTGAAAATATTTAATCAATCTTAGTTGTATCCAATGGACGATGGGTAATTACCCGCGATAAGCCAAAGACAAAAAAAAATTGCATACGTTCGGGTTAGATGTATAAGTAGTTAGGTACTTGAATCGTATTCCTTGAGTGGAGACAATAAATTGAAATCAAATCGCTGATTATGTTTGCAATATTTATTTAATTACCTAATTTGATTTACTTTATTTATTTATATATCCACCCTTACAACTATTTTTACAGGAGCCAAGCCTAAGACAATAGTGTAACTATTTGCACTCCATATAAGGGAGCTTAAACATGTCTATATCATTGCTACAATACTACTGCTATGTGCTACAATATCTTAGGAATCATGTTATAGGCGATGCGGCTAGCAACCCATCACTATTTAGATTCCCCTTTCCACCTAAACGCCCACAACCATGCTAAACGTGGCCTTTGGGTATTGTTATGTATGTATGTAATGTGCTACAAAAAAACTACCTACCTACCTATAGATCAAATTAAAAACTCAGAACTAAAAACTGACATATATAAAGTTGCAAAACTTATTTTAATGTTATGAAAAAGTAAGACTATTACAAGTACTCGAATCTTACCTATGATTAAAAAATGTAGGGAATAATCGTTAGTTTAAACAATAAATTAGAATTGTGTCTTTTGTATCCATTACTAAATACAAATTATTTCAAAATTAAATGCGCCTCCGATATCTATATGTTGTTTATGTACGACGTATGACACAATATTTAGCAATAAATTATTTGGAAGCATAATGATATATATTTAGTGAGAGCTGCAATTAAAATGAATTATGTATTTATTTATTTATTTAATCTCATAATTAACACTTACAGACAAGCCACACATGCTAATTATATAACAAGAGAAGAGAATGAATACATAGAACTTATAACCTAAATATCTATGCTATACATTTATTGAGCTCGGTGTCACTATTGACTCCAAATGCCGGCTGGCCGATGCAAGAAACCTCGACTCAGAGGTAAAGAACAAATCCAGACTAGTGTCACTGTCCAGGATATCGTTTAAGAGAGTCAACGCTGAGGAGTGGGACAGCGTCCTGGTGCGCGCGGCCGGGATAGCGAGCAGGGGGCGGCGGCGCGAGCGGAGTAGCCTGTGGGAAATCGGGGGAACACGTAGCGACATTTGTGCCAGAAGAGATGGATTCCCAATGTGACCACGTATTACTTGGAAAAAGTATTTGATTAAGTACAGATTGCGCCTGGTCTCTAAAGAACTGTAGTTAACCATTCCAAGTATGTAGAGCGTGGGATACAAATATGGATAATAACCATGTAGTTTACTGAACAGAAAACGAACGAATGTTTTTTGAACCTTTTCGATCTTTCATCATCATCATCATCATCATATCAGCCGAAAGACGTCCACTGCTGGACATAGGCCTCCCCCAAGGCTCTCCACTCGGACCGGTCCTGTGCCTTCCGCATCCACCGCGATCCCGCGATCCTGATCAGGTCGTCGCTCCATCTTGTTGGAGGCCTACCAACAGCTCGTCTCCCGGTCCGCCGGTGATCTTTAGGTCATGGGTTTTGTCGTAGGGACTCCATACAATACAATTGTTTTCTAGGCGGCTGCGAACATAGGCATTGTAAAGGATAGAGATGGCTGTTCGGCTTGTAAATGATTTAGCCTGCCGGATTACGAAACCCATCATTTCCGCGCACCATCACAGATCGTCGCGACATTGAAGCTGAAGGTGAGACGCGAGTCTAACCGAGTACCAAGATCTCTAACTGAGGTCGTATGCTTTAGGGACGCACCTTCAACAGAATACTGAAATGTCAAGGGATGGCGCGCACGCGTATACATCATCACACTGCATTTGTCCATGTTAAGGGTCAAGCTGTTCTTAATGCCCCAAGCGTGGACAGTATCGATATCTTCCTGCAACTTTCTGCAGTCTATGTTGTTGACGGAGAGCGCCAGCTTCAGGTCATCGGCGAACAAGAGACAGGTAGAATGTCTTACTGAGTCAGGTAGATCGTTGATAAGTATGAGGAACAATAACGGACCAAGATTACTTCCCTGCCCAATTCCAGAAGTGACATCATGTGGTTTCGATCTCGATCCTGCGTATTGGACAAACTGTTGGCGTCCCGATAAGTAAGATGCAAATAATTGTGTTAGGGGGGTGGAGAAACCGGCGTTGGAAACTTTCTTTAGCAGAATGTCGCAATCAACTTTGTCAAATGCCTTGCAGAAATCAAAATAGGCCACGTCTACTTGCTTCTTTTGATCGAGGTTGTTAGCAATCAGTGTCACCAAATTGACAAGATTTGATGTAGTTGACCGTTTTGGCAAGGAACCATGTTGTTCATCGCAAAACCAGCCCCGAAGCTGGTTGTATATCCGTGAATAAAGTATTGTCTCGAATAATTTACCGAATATAGGCGGAACTGCAATTTTATTGGTCTATGGTTGCTTACTTCTGATTTAGATCCAGACTGTATGTGCTTGTATTACTGGCCAGCTCTATTGCTACCGTAACAAACTCTGTAACATATAAAAGCGGGGAATGCCGTAATTTCTCGAAACTATTTTGGTGCATAGTAAATGGAATTCCTGTGGTTCGACCTACCAACTCTTAAAACAAGGCTCATAGGCTCAAACCAGTGCTCGCAAAATGTACCTACTTATTTGCAATTGTTTAAACTAGTGATATACCTATTTTGCTTAGGTTTTAGAGTTGCGTCCATTAGCCAAGTATTTAATTAAACCTGTGTTTACTTGAAATCCCTGAGGTGCAAACTAGTTTTAAGTCATTAAAGGTACAAATAAAGTTAAGCAAAGCAATGTTAATTAAAGTGTCAGTAATTTTGAAACTTTATATATAATACCAGCTGTTGCCAGCGACTTCGTCTGCAAAGAATTCGTTTATCGCTATCCCGCGGGAACTACGAAATTTTCCGGGATAAAAAGTAGCCTATATGCTATTCCAGACTTTTCTCTATCTATGTGCCAAATTTCATCCAGATCCGTTGGGCCGTTCTGGCGTGATTGAGTAACAAACAAACATCCATCCATCTATCCATCCATCCATCCATCCATCCATATTTTCGCATTTATAATATTAGTTAGATTAGATTTTAATAGAACAAACACAATAAATTCGACCATTTCAGTTTTAACATTGATATATTGAAGTCATATTTTAAGAAGAAAAATGGACAACTATGCATTTCTGGCATTTCGCTCTACCCAGCCCTCGCTTGTTACGATAGAGTGATTAGGGCATGCAGAACCGGTCCGGTTCCAAGAATTTCATTTCCCGGTTCTGAGCGGATCCAGAACCGGGATTCCCGGTTCTTCCCGGTTCTTGGTTCATTGTACGATTTTTTTAATAAATTACATTTATACATTAACAATGCAATAAAAATATGCTTTAAATAAGCATGTAATATACAAATGATATGAAACATACGCATTGTAATAAATAATATACGATAAAATGGTATGTTTCTTGACAAGAGTAACAAAACGTCGACGACGACTAAATAAATTGTAATATTATAATAGTTACCAATTTATTTTATAAATTTTATTGTATATTATAATAATAATTCAACAAATTACTTTAATATAAAAATATATATTTCAGCGTCAGCGTCCTTCCTTTGTTCACTCTCCTTAATTTAAATTCACAACATCACAATTACATAATTTATACTTCATTTAATTTAGGATGAGAAACCACAAAAACATTATATTGCGGCTCGTGAACTGTAATCTCTTTACGATTTGTACTAGAGTAACAATTGACGCCACGCAAATAAAGTAGCATTAAAACAATTTTATTTTGCGGCTGCCAAACTATTGCACTGTACTGTTTGCGAGGTAAGAAATAGTCGTCCAGCCGCGATATAATGTTATTGTGGTTGCTCATTCTAAATTAAATGAAGTATAGTCCACAAAAATATAAACAAACGAGCGTGCAACGTCAATGTTTCTGTTCAACTGAGACAACTTAAGAGGCTGACAACGCCTAATTTTGTTGAAATTGATGTTATTTAAGCACTTTTTTAAGAAAAACTACACATAAAAAAATACAAAAACTATATATGTTAATTTTCATCATATTTCAAACACGCTGGACGAACTCGATACATAATTGAACAAAATCGGCTCGATAGAAAATAATTGCAAAGATTGGTCTTAAAATCATCATTAAACGGTTCTAGGTCTTTATTTTTTCGACGTATGGGTCTGCAAATAAAAACAAAAAGTCAACATATTCATACCTAAACGGCTAACGAATCATATTTCACAAATAATCCATACTTTTTTATATCTTATTATTTGTGTCTTATTTGCAATATTTTAGACGCGCGCCAAGCTGCCGAAATAGTTTCTTCTCTTTCGCTGATAGCGCCTTAAAACAAAATATTAAAAATATGGAGGGTGGGTGGAGGCGGTAAGATCAAATACCGTCGTTTTCTCATCACTATACTCTATACTCCATTTGTTTAGGTAGTTAACTAGATGTAACCAATTTTGACATGTCTTTTTATTTAAATATACACCTTAACAATCTAAATCTTTACACTTAACAAATTAATTATGAAATAACAATGTAATTTCTTACTTAATTTGTAAAGTGTAAAGATTTAGATTTTTAATTAAAGAGTATATTTCAAATCAAATCAATCTTTTTCAATCGCCAGGTACAACTGTTTTGATTAGAGTGACTAACTAGGGCCAATTTAGGTATTCGAGTATCCTAAAGAGATATGATTTTGCTAAAACGAAAGTAAGCGAACAAAAACGAAAAGAACCGGGAGAACCGGGATTGGAACTTTCAGAACCGGTTCTTTCGACACTATGAAATTCCCGGGAATTCCCGGGAATTTCAGAACCGGTTCTTCCCGGGAGCACGCCCTAAGAGTGATGCTAATTATTCAGTATTGAGGCAACCTTAGTTTGAGTATCGCACTTGATGTAATAACGACAAAACATGGTCAATAATAAAATAGTAATATAAAATTAAGTAATGTAATTACATAGGTATCCATGAAGACTTTTATAATAAGGGATTCTTAAATACCCCTTTTAAGGCAGGTAAGAAGGAAAGTTGTCTAATAAAATTGGACCCTCTTTCAATTCTACAATCAATAACCCCTGCCTAATTTGCAATCCAAATTGATTTCCCTCTTGCGTATCCCATTTTCTAAAAGCATTTTCGGATACTTAGTTGTATTATTGTGAACTATAATGTAATGAGGACGGCTGGATGGATGGAGGTCCGAACAAACAATAGCTTTTGTAATAACTACACGGATAAGTATATTCAATAAGATATTGTTGGCGAGTGCTCGGAGTCTACCCATATCCACCAGAACAAATTTATTTTCCTCAGAAGCATACTAGACGTCAACAAATAAGGATTTTTATTCAATAAAGAGGTTTTATTCATTCTTTACATGTTCTCTGAAGGTTAAGATTTAGAAGAGCCCTTTTAGTTCTTTATTTTGATCGATGGCCCGTAGATTTCGATTATGTAGTTATTTTGTAGGTTTGTTTTCCCTCGGGAGTGGAATGCGGAGTATTGCTGGAGATTTATAGTGCTGGCTTTGTTTTATGCTGTGTACAAAATAAATACTTACGAAAAAAGTAATCTAGTAAATGTAAATGGAAACTTAAGTCACTAAACACTCAGAAAACTATGAAAGTCTGGTTGAAACATATGAGTGATCATCAGAATGTTAGGTACGAGTAGGTAGGTAGCCATCCAGATCACAATTAAATTCGTAATTAATCTTGTTCTGATGGTGGAATTCAATAAAATTAAATTTATCTCAATTATACTCATTAACTAAAATCTGCTAGCTTATTACGTAACTCGCTCGCAATCGCCATCGTGTTCATTTTGACAGTTCTTGTATGAATGTGACAGCTAGCTGATTCCGATGCCAATTGTCAGCCCATACATGAACTGTCAAAATGAAGATGATGGTGATTGCGAGCGAGTTACGTAATTAATAAGCTTGCTGTTGTGTTAATTCTTTTCACGTTTTCAAGGCTTTGAGAGAAATAATACAAAGGATGAATTTATGTAACTACGAAAACATTGCGTCGTTGTGGTGTGCAAGCGTAGTCTTATTTGTCAGAAAAAATAACAAAATCAAATTATGGAATTCATTATTTATCAGGGAAACAAGCTATAACGTTGTAGCAAACACATTTTCGCTTACTTGTTCCGACTCATTTTCTCAGGTTCCCGACTAAATCCATTGAGTCCGATACGAAAATATGATTCGGATAACACCCTCTCTCAGCACGTCCCTCCATTTGCAGTGTAACGAAGGAATTCCTATTAGTAAAGGTTGTTTTCTGTCTGACGGAACCATAAAAAGTTCCGTGTTAAATGAATGTTTTCTCAGTCGTCCAAAACAAAACTCTTGAGAAGACTATAAAACCAAACGTAGCATTTATTGTTATGACCGATCGATGCCGGTAGGTATCTGGTAGAGCTACAAAATCACATAAGAGAAATTGTTATTCTAAAGTATTGGATAAAACACTTACATTAATGTAAGTCGAATTAATGAATGCACAAACCATCAAGTTAATTAAATACGAGTACATACTCTATAAACAGCTCAATTCATTTTGATTATAAAATCAGCCAGGATAAATAAAATTACAAGTACATTGTTTCCTCTATTGTACCTACATTAACCAATAAAATAATGATTTTGCATATAAGAAAGGTTTAAGATAGTAGGTAAGTACTTATTTATTAAAATATTGTTGAAGTTTTTTGAAATTTTCCGCTTTCCTTATTGTCTTTGGGCTAGGAGTTAAACGACGGAAGATTACAGGTTTTTTTCTGAAGCTCAACTTCGCATTCTTAAAAGTAACAGTCCCCATAAAAACGTATGTTGTGCCGACCCTGCAATGTCCTGCTCTTTACGACCGTTATCCCACCATATCGAGATGTCTGGAGGCAACAAAGATAAAGTTTCCATATAGGTACCTTGCAAGCGAATCAAGAGATATCTCACTTTAATCGGTTTGAGTTCTCAGACTATCAGATATCTCACCGCTTGAAACTAGGCGACCAACTTATATCCCCGAGTAGGTGGCACAGATTATTGCGCAGTCTGCAATTTACTCGTAGTATCTACGAATATCAAGCAAGAACTTTAAAAGACGAACTACGAGTAAATAACAAGTATGACAGTCAACTTTGTGCATTTCGTTAGCACACAGGATATGTAATGTATTAGTGTTAAAATATGGAAAATATGATGATAAAAATTGCATTTGTTATATTTTTATTCAGTATTTATGAGCGCATCTTTTATGGAAAATTAAAATACTTTTCAGCTAAAAATCGTAAAAATACTGTAACAGAGAAAGTACCTAATTGGTAAAATAGCATAGGTAAGTATATAGTTTCTTATTTGGTTTTGTAAACCATTGAGCAGGTGATGTGGTATCTCCCAATATGTTTTAATAATTTCAATGCATGGACATTTCATAGGAATTTTCAGCCTCGGAACGGCAGGAACAGAGATACAGCGTTACAAGGTTTAAATCGCACTTGGAGCAGCTGTTTCAAATTTTCAACCATTTCATTTGATTCCCAGCCTCGGCATTTTAAACTCAATGCGGCTTAAATATGAATATTGCCATGTGCGGCCAGCAGCGCGTCAGCGTTACTCAGTAATTGGACTTGAAATTTATGTTTATTTAGGTATTGTAAAGGTCCGGAAAGCAAAACATGACAAAACACACTTCAGCCAGATTATGCAAATATTGTTTAATAGTAATTTTCCATGTCTACGTCACAATAACGGCGACAATACCTATAGGTATTAATGTTATGATGTAAAAGAAGGTTTAAACCATGTTGGTAAACGTGTGTTTTTAGTGGGCAACGTGCTATGACCACTCCACATCCACCACACCACATTATACGAGCCATCCAAGAGAGGGTGTGCAGTGAAGGGAGTGCTAGGAGATACATCGACATGTCCCCCACCATGACTTCCCCAGGCCGGAGGCGTTGGTACGTTATTTTAAGACAGCAAAAGAGGATCTTACTTATGTACAAATTGGGAATGGGATACCTAACGTAAATTAGGCCTGCACTTGTGCAATTTTTATTTCATATTTTCACAGAACAGGTAAAATTTTAATTAAATTTCGCACATAAATGCCTCCTAAATGCCGAAGAACCCAGAGATGCGAGCCCGGGCTTCAACCCGTGACCCTGAGAGAGGCGAGGTCAAACCGTTTGTCTACCACACCTTTTTTATAAGATGTAAGTAGTTAAGTACCTACCTACAATAAAATAATTATCCGGAATTATACGTCCAAAAGCTCTCATTTGTAGGTAAATTGAGGCCAAATAACAATTTCAATCCAGAATAATTTGTTTCATTTACTAATGGAAAGCAAAAACTTTTACGGCGCTAGTTGTAACGGTTCAGGCGTGTCTCCACATGAACTCGCCAGTTCACGAATATATTTTCATACATTGAGAGATAGCATAGATTATAACGCCATCTTACGGAAAATCAGTAGCAACTAGAAGCCTTTAGGCCAGCTAATTTATTTTGGGTAATGAAGCTAGCTTCATAGTTCTCAGTAGTTCAAATTTATGATATGAGATGTCGCTAGTAAATTAATATTTGGTATTTAAATTAATTTTTCGTTAATTATTGAATAATGAGGCGTGAGAATGATTTAAATAATTAACTAAGTATGTAGTATAAGTTTCAGGAATTTTCAGCAAGTAAAATTGACGAAAATATAGAGAAACAATGTATGTAGCAGAAATAGTAATATTACTAGGGAAAAACTCAAAATGCAAGGAAAATGCTTATTGAAATAAGATGATAGACTCATAAGTTGTATACAGTTTAAATTTTATCAACTTTGGTGTAGTAAATAAGTTACTATGTGATTATAAAGTTATTTCGGAGTTGCTTATGTCAAACGTATGAGAAAGTATAAGTTTTCTATTATTACAAGATTAATGATTAAAATGCAAGGAATTAGCCTTTATCACAAGAAACCTTAAGTTATAAGTAACCGTTTGACTAAATTTCATCAGATTCTGGTTAGCAGTTCAGTAGAAAAGAATAACTAAAATTAGCAAGGGAGAATTTATTTCATACAAAATGGCGATAGAAATTTCATTGAAGGAAATTAAAGCTTTTTAATTACGCGTTTATAAATTAAAGGAAAATTATCTTTTAGTGTTAAATTTAAGGATATGTTTGGATATATTCTTAGAAATATTAAATAAGCTATCTAAGAATTAAATAAAATTAATAGTTATTGAGTTGTATGTTTTTTGACGTAGCAGTTAAAGCGGATATAGCAGATGTGGCTGTTAACGCCAGTAAGGCTGATGCGGCAGATGAGGACGGTCGCGCCATTGTAGCACCAGCTATAAAAGCAGGGGAAATTCGTAGATAAGGGTCATTTTGCTTGCGTCAGCGGACTTGTACGGTTCTCGTATTAATTTGTTTTTGGGTTTGTTAAATATTTATATTTGTTAAGGTTGACGTGTCGTTTTCCGGCTTTGCTTATTCTAGTGTTTTATAATACTAGGATAGTCTTAGTTTGGGAAATTATGCTTTAACTTGCCCGAAGTTGAGTGTTGAGAACTGTATCAAGTTTCAGCTAGTAGAAGCTGATATTTGAGGATTGATACCCGGGTCACCTAACGGTGTTTCACAACTGACAGGGTAGCTTTCCTTCGATACGTTTTAATTAATTAAATAACCACATATGGAGTACGTGTGGGGTCTGTATTATACCTGAAGAGACAGACTAACTTCTCCCAGAATTGTGAAGGGTTTGTTATGCCTACTGGTGTTTCAAATTCATCATCGTTCTGTCACCTTTATCTATCTATTTATATATACATTCGGATTATTCGTCAGGTGGTACTCGACGAACCCAGTCCAAACTGTCTTTACCACCAAGCACACGAGTCTTATGGCTAAGTTCTTAGAGACTGACTCACTCACTTAGGGGTAATTTAGATCAGGACCCATTCATCGTATACGAGAGGGAACGCGAGTAATTTAAATGTGAAAACCGGGTTTTTCTAGCTTGTTGAAACGTGTATAGTAGATGTTAGAGCAGCTAGGATTTAATAGGATTTAATAGGTTTTAACTTTAAATTTATTGTTAGATAATGGGGTAGTAGGTAGCAATATAGTAATTAATTGAATACAGATGAAGTTCTAATCTGAAGTGAATTATTATAAAAAGTCCTTCATTTTTAAGCATATATTTAATGATCAAATCTTAATATTTATAATTAAAGAAATTACTTTAAGACTAGCATTCAATATAAAAAGAATGAGATTTAAGGAGGTTTACCGAGTAAAACCATGCTCGTCAACTATCCTAAGAAAACGGGATAAGCGACGGTAACACCAACCTTTTATACCATTCAACAATTAAATAAATAAAATTGTTCTTTGTCTTGCTAGATCTATCTGCTTTCCTAAATATAAGGATATTTGACTCATAAATAGAGTGCTTGTATTGTTTCCTAAAGATTGGAGCAATCTGTGTTCATGAAATGTAGCAGTAGTCTAAAAATGTTGACTATAAGTAATGAAAGTTAGACTTTGTATTTGTACTAAAGATCTTTTAACAGCATCGAAGTTAATGCTTAATTTTTCTAACTATATGCAACTTTAAGGAGATGTTTATAGTTATAGGCTGGTGTAGTTGTTGGAATCGGAGGGGATGGTGGTAGCGATTCCCCCCCCATAAGGGGGTTGTCTCATCTGAAGTACAATTACAAATCTACTTAGAATCTTTATTCTGTCTTCGGACCCACTTTTACCAATATCTTCTAGAGCATTATGATACAGCAAACTCTTACTAATGTTTCTACGTTATCTCAAAGTAACTAAGTTTTAATTAGGTATACATTAGGTTTATATTAAAGTTCCATTCTTATTTTTCATGCAAAGAATCTCAGGTTATTACAACGTTCACAGTGTAGGTCCATCAGCCATTAGACGATTCACGCAGCCATTATTATTACTTATTTTAGGTAGGATTTGTTTGTTTTAAGACAGGTCTAAGAATCACTAAGTCATTTAATTAGGGAGGTCAATGAACGCTTAGTTAACTACAGGTTAACAGCTAGGTAGAGTAAGTAAGTAGTTAAAGTATGAGTTAGGTAGTTTAGAAGTGTATATCTTTATTTAAAATACGTTTAGGGTAGGTAGACCGTTACATTTTGGGTGCCGTCGAGTCAGGATTCTAGATTTTGGGTTTACTACGGGTTTTTCTTATTACTATTATGTGATCAAAGCTCTCTGATTCTGTGAGGCCTGTGTCCGGTAGTGTGACGTAATGTAGGTTGTTGAAGATGACGTTTATGTCATTCGGTTATGTTATGTTCGCTTGGCTTTATTACTTAAAGCATCTAGGTAATTTACTGTTTCATTTCAGTATAGTATAGTATAGTGCTCATTATTGATTTACATAATTAAATTTATTTAAGTTTGATACTTACTTGAGCAACAAATTTACATGATAGGATAGTCTGAATTTTGGGTCTATTTTTAGGTCATTGACTTGCTATTCTTAGGTATATTATGTGACTATTTGTTTACAAATTAGTCACATTTTGCTGTCTGTGTAATGGACGTGAAAAATAAGAACTGGATTTATATTTTGCATTGCTAGAAGGAGTAGGATAGGATAGGAAAAATAACGTTAAAGCAATAAATTGTTGAGACATTTTAATGTTACATTAATGAAAACATTACAGTTTGCTGCTAGAAAAGAACTGATAGGTAGATAGTTGGCTATATAACGGGCACTTTTCACTGATAACACTCAAAGTTTTCTATTTTCCATCTGTAAAACAAACGTTTTTCTGTTGAATTAATAGTTTTCATAAGTTGTGTTCGATTCACGACGAATTTGTTCATTTTAATTGTAGTAGCTGTAAATGTTATTATTATTCAGTTTGCCACTTCACTCAGAGTCATTTATGGGTTATATTTAAAGTAACTGAGGATTTTAAACAATCAAAAATGATTAATACATAAAACGGACTAGTAGCCATGTTTAATATTCAAGACGCACTGACGTAGTGTTTGTTTGAGGTTAGTTAGAGAGAGAGAGAGAGAGACAAAAAAAAAGTGAAAGAGAAAGAAACGTCAGTCTGTTTTAATATCAGAAATTTAGTAGTTGTAAAAGAAAATCATTATCATTATAAAATAGGGAGATTATTTAAAATTAAGGCATAAGTAGGATTTACAATAATAATTAGAAATAGCTAAAACTAGGTAGTCTGAATCTACTTGAACTGAGTACTAAGGATAATTTTAAACTTAAAAGTTTGGGGGACGGAATTTAAGTTTGCTAATTAAATAAAGTGTGCTGAGTAAAAATAATAAATTCATGCTCTATAAAGTACACAATGAGAGATACTTACCTAGTATAGTTGAATAATTACTAGCTTTCAGTTAGGTAGCATTGTAATATATAAAGGAAAATATTTCAATGAGCAACATAGACATACAATGATAGATTCAGTAGTTCATTATGTATGTGGTTTTCATTTACTTTATGTAAAGATATTGAGTGATAAGAAGAGTAAAATATGAAGACAACCAATGGATAGCTATTTCATAGTAATTAAGAGTCAGTTAAGCAGAACTAAGTTCTCAAGTTTCAACTAAAAAAAAAATAACTCAAGAAGTTTAGAATAAATAGCACAATAATTTATGTACCTATTTGCCATCCAGATACATAGCATGCAGAGCTTGAATTTACTGGAATATTATTATTAAAGTAATAGTAAGTAAATAGGAGGGAAAATTAGGAATCATCGTTGGGAAACTTGTATAAAAGAAAACCATTCAAATCAGTTTATTCGTTTGAGAGCTGTGAAATTTTAAATATACAAACAGACATGCATAGCAGATAAATTCATAGCGTTACATTTATGTAAAGAGTTAGTGAAATTAAGATAGGTATATATTATTTCAGTTTGTCAGCATTTTGAGAGTTAAGTATGAAGTATGGATAGACGTTGAGAATGTTTGAAGACAAATAATAAGTAAAGCAGCAATTTATATTTAAAATGGTGTTGAGAAAAAGAGTATTTAAAAATATTCGCTGCTATCATTCAGGAAAACTTAGATAGTAGGAAGACAATGTTGTTTTAGAGTTTCAAAGGTTTGGGGACGGATCTTTAGAGGTTTATAACCCTTATTAGAACAAGTATGTATGTAGTTTGCCTAGATGAGGAGAAAATATAAAAAAAACAAAAAAACAAAAAAACACAACAATAAGTATGTCAGCGAGTACTTTGATAAATAAAACAATAAGGAAATAGCTTTTATTAGGTTCTAGTAAGATTGAGCTTTATTTTTAGTCATAAAAGCACTGTTGAATATAACAGAAAGTTAAATTTGATTCTTTAGGAGTAAATGATTGCATAACATGCATAGCGGTAAAAAAGTTTTATCAGATAATAGTTTTACAAAGAAATTCTGATGGAAGTACTGTATGGTTGCAACATGAACTGTATTTTCATTCTTGAAGGCTTCACACTTGTAGTCAAGTTCAGTTAATCTCAGCGGTGTTCATGCTTTAGTGAAGTACTAGAATAAGCAAATTCTTGAAGTGATATTCTTGGTGAATGCTTCAAACATATTTTAGCTTGTGAAGATTGATAACTTGATGTCAGACCTGTAAATAGAGAGAACACAAATTAGCTAAGAAAGCGTTCAAACTAGTAATTTGATATTGAGATAGTTAGCCGATAATAGTTGAATTATTGAAACATGATTACTAGAGCTATTAGGATAAATTAATAAATAAATCAAATTTGCTCGCTAATGTAAGGCAGAGACTGTTGCGTTATTACTCTTTCATTAAGTATGTACAAAGTTTTAAATGAGAAAATTTGATAGTGAGATAAAAAAAAATAGTTCGGCGAGTTAATTATTTGAGAGTTATTTTAAAGAAGTGTGTATTTATGATTGTTTGAGCATTCATGCAGAATAAATAGCTAAAAACTTACCGAATGTTTTCCCTAGGTAGTTATTGCATGTATATAGAATGAATCTGCATTTCTGTATAAGTTGAGAGTGATCTTTTTACATATCCAATTCGAGTGGTTATTAAATCACTTGGTCAGCTATGGATCTTCCATATAGCTTGAGATTTAAATATAAATACCAGTAACTGGAAAAGATGAACAGTTTTATTAGAAGTTACATTCAGACTCTAAGAAAATTAAGTTAATCGCATTATAGTTTATTAAAAGAGATAGAACGTTAAGTAGGCATTATAAAAGATTGTTAGAGAGGATTGTTTGATTAAGTATTAGTAGTGGTTTTAATAACGAAAAATACAATACCTGTATAATCATTTGTTGAGAGCAATTTCGGTTCACTAACACTAAGTGAGCATTGTTGAGTGCGTATTGTTGTTATGTGATAGGTTAACGAAAGATTTTAAGTCAAAGCTGGTTTATATACACAGTTTCATAGAATATAATTAGCAATTTGAAGTTGAAAGCGCTTCGGAATCTCGATTCATAAACAATTTTATACAATACGAGATTTATTTTTAAAGTTTGACAAAATGACTTTTATGTGAGAGCAAAGGAAATAATTCCATGCAGCATTATAATATGCAGATGAGTAAAAAAAAATATTAAATAAATCAAAATTAATATGTTGATGGTTGTTGCTTTATATAAATGCCAGATTTCAAGTCAGTAAATGATTATTTATTTTATATAAAAAGAAAAAGTACAATGATACGAATCTCTTGACAAGACATACATTCATCACAAAATCGATTTCTGAACGAAGCTCGGCGCGTTTCGTTCCGGCAACATGCTGTGTTCTCGAATTAATATTGAATTAATTTTGTAAAGATTAACGGTGACAAAGTTTACTAAATAATTTTGACAACGTTTAAGGAGAACAGAATAGTTCTATTTTTATTGAGATAAATTTTAATGAACTCAACTGATAAATAAAACAAGCTACAAGGAATGAGAAATCATTCGTAAAGTAACGTCCGACTGCAAGGTGTAGAACTAAACGCACGAAATGTCATTTTTTGTCAAACATAATCATAACATACAGTTAGTTTAGTAAACGGAAAAGTTTGAAATTGAATTTTAGTTGAGTGGTGTAGTTAAATAATGAAATATAGTGAATGATTGAAGTTTTAAAAAAGAATGGAATTTTAAAATTTTGAGGAGTTAAAGTGATATTAACTGCTAAACTGGAAGTTCTTGGTGAGGGGTTGCTTTGTTATATGCAGTTGAAGAATTTTGGTATTTACTATTTTCAATGCTTACGTATTTTATAGTTTATGCTTTTAGTTAGTGAATGATTGTTAAACTTAGTTATTAGTAGCAAAGGTTAAATAAGGGTATGGGGACGTTTACTGAACAAATAAAATTATTAAAGTCGTAATTAAGGGTGATTATACGTTGGCTGCCGGTGTGGTTTTAGCTAGCATCATGGAATTAATCTATACGAAGTAGATTTAAGATAAATTAAAATAATATTTTGTAGATTCACTTTTGATGAAATTTAGTGCTGAATTAAACTTTAAAAATTAATAATTCAAATACATGATTTCATTAATAAAAGATGTTTGCAAAACTTGAAGGAGTTGGTGCATAATTTAGGTAGTGTAAGGAAAAAAAAAAAAAAAAGAGTTATGTTTTAATCAAGTAGATGAATGTGAAGTTTTGCTTATGAAAGAGGACTGAAAGGGTACTTAATTGGTATTTTGCAAAGTAAAGATTTTTATTTTAAAGTCAAAAGGGCTTGATCTAAAGGTTACATCAACTTTAAGTTAAGGCAAACCATTTATCGATAGTTGCCCAAGATACAGCACACTATACAAAATGAACGATTAGTGGTGATGCTTAGGATTAGGCAAGAAATTCTAAGCTTAAGCTTAGGATTTAGCAAGTTCAATTTAAATGTTGCGATCTAATAGTTCATTTACTCTACTAGTAGGAACAAATTATTCGTCCCACACTGCACATGGTCCAGTATTTTGTTTATTGTTGTGTGAGAAAAGAACTCTAAGCTAGATGGAGATTTAATGATGAATTAACATTGTAGCTACCATGAATAAAAACACATACAAAGAACTTTATGCATTCACGGAAAGGTACTTCAAAGGGTTTGTGTTGCGCTAAACACTGACGGTGACAGCAGATTCTTTATACAGCTCTTACAGCAACGTTTGTCTCACAAACGAACGCTTTTGTTGAGTGCAAATTGTTTGGCAATGATGGAAATTATTTCATTACATGATTCATTGAAAGTTTCAGAGGTTTTATCTTGCATAATTAATGATTTAAATCTGGTTTAAAAACACACCACACAATATAGTCTGTCAAAATTTTATTTGATCCTGAAATAGTGTCAATACAACAGCTTATATAATGGCAATAATGTGCATAATAAAATGTCATGTCAATATAAAGTGACTTGATTTAATGTTAATATATATATATTAAAACAAAACATTGTTTTCAAAGAATTAAAGTTAACATGTTTAGCTTTATATCAATTACTTTCATCAAAATCTGATTTATATAATAAAATATTCTACAGATTCGGATTTCAATGAAGTTTGATGTCTGATGTCAAATAGTATTTCATGCCAGTAAAAAAATATAATAATACTACTGGAAATACACAACATAGTGAAGGCCAAATAAAGTTGGGTCAGACTTACACATCGAAGGCAAATATTGATAAAAAAAATATATTCATGAATTTTATGATGATGGTTCTAATTGTATCGGTAGCTAATTTGATATAATTACCCACCTTAACAATTAGAGGGGACGATTGTAACGGTTCAGGCGTGTCTCCACATGAACTCGCCAGTTCACGAATATATTTTCATACATTGAGAGATAGCATAGATTATAACGCCATCTTACGGAAAATCAGTAGCAACTAGAAGCCTTTAGGCCAGCTAATTTATTTTGGGTAATGAAGCTAGCTTCATAGTTCTCAGTAGTTCAAATTTATGATATGAGATGTCGCTAGTAAATTAATATTTGGTATTTAAATTAATTTTTCGTTAATTATTGAATAATGAGGCGTGAGAATGATTTAAATAATTAACTAAGTATGTAGTATAAGTTTCAGGAATTTTCAGCAAGTAAAATTGACGAAAATATAGAGAAACAATGTATGTAGCAGAAATAGTAATATTACTAGGGAAAAACTCAAAATGCAAGGAAAATGCTTATTGAAATAAGATGATAGACTCATAAGTTGTATACAGTTTAAATTTTATCAACTTTGGTGTAGTAAATAAGTTACTATGTGATTATAAAGTTATTTCGGAGTTGCTTATGTCAAACGTATGAGAAAGTATAAGTTTTCTATTATTACAAGATTAATGATTAAAATGCAAGGAATTAGCCTTTATCACAAGAAACCTTAAGTTATAAGTAACCGTTTGACTAAATTTCATCAGATTCTGGTTAGCAGTTCAGTAGAAAAGAATAACTAAAATTAGCAAGGGAGAATTTATTTCATACAAAATGGCGATAGAAATTTCATTGAAGGAAATTAAAGCTTTTTAATTACGCGTTTATAAATTAAAGGAAAATTATCTTTTAGTGTTAAATTTAAGGATATGTTTGGATATATTCTTAGAAATATTAAATAAGCTATCTAAGAATTAAATAAAATTAATAGTTATTGAGTTGTATGTTTTTTGACGTAGCAGTTAAAGCGGATATAGCAGATGTGGCTGTTAACGCCAGTAAGGCTGATGCGGCAGATGAGGACGGTCGCGCCATTGTAGCACCAGCTATAAAAGCAGGGGAAATTCGTAGATAAGGGTCATTTTGCTTGCGTCAGCGGACTTGTACGGTTCTCGTATTAATTTGTTTTTGGGTTTGTTAAATATTTATATTTGTTAAGGTTGACGTGTCGTTTTCCGGCTTTGCTTATTCTAGTGTTTTATAATACTAGGATAGTCTTAGTTTGGGAAATTATGCTTTAACTTGCCCGAAGTTGAGTGTTGAGAACTGTATCAAGTTTCAGCTAGTAGAAGCTGATATTTGAGGATTGATACCCGGGTCACCTAACGGTGTTTCACAACTGACAGGGTAGCTTTCCTTCGATACGTTTTAATTAATTAAATAACCACATATGGAGTACGTGTGGGGTCTGTATTATACCTGAAGAGACAGACTAACTTCTCCCAGAATTGTGAAGGGTTTGTTATGCCTACTGGTGTTTCAAATTCATCATCGTTCTGTCACCTTTATCTATCTATTTATATATACATTCGGATTATTCGTCAGGTGGTACTCGACGAACCCAGTCCAAACTGTCTTTACCACCAAGCACACGAGTCTTATGGCTAAGTTCTTAGAGACTGACTCACTCACTTAGGGGTAATTTAGATCAGGACCCATTCATCGTATACGAGAGGGAACGCGAGTAATTTAAATGTGAAAACCGGGTTTTTCTAGCTTGTTGAAACGTGTATAGTAGATGTTAGAGCAGCTAGGATTTAATAGGATTTAATAGGTTTTAACTTTAAATTTATTGTTAGATAATGGGGTAGTAGGTAGCAATATAGTAATTAATTGAATACAGATGAAGTTCTAATCTGAAGTGAATTATTATAAAAAGTCCTTCATTTTTAAGCATATATTTAATGATCAAATCTTAATATTTATAATTAAAGAAATTACTTTAAGACTAGCATTCAATATAAAAAGAATGAGATTTAAGGAGGTTTACCGAGTAAAACCATGCTCGTCAACTATCCTAAGAAAACGGGATAAGCGACGGTAACACCAACCTTTTATACCATTCAACAATTAAATAAATAAAATTGTTCTTTGTCTTGCTAGATCTATCTGCTTTCCTAAATATAAGGATATTTGACTCATAAATAGAGTGCTTGTATTGTTTCCTAAAGATTGGAGCAATCTGTGTTCATGAAATGTAGCAGTAGTCTAAAAATGTTGACTATAAGTAATGAAAGTTAGACTTTGTATTTGTACTAAAGATCTTTTAACAGCATCGAAGTTAATGCTTAATTTTTCTAACTATATGCAACTTTAAGGAGATGTTTATAGTTATAGGCTGGTGTAGTTGTTGGAATCGGAGGGGATGGTGGTAGCGATTCCCCCCCCATAAGGGGGTTGTCTCATCTGAAGTACAATTACAAATCTACTTAGAATCTTTATTCTGTCTTCGGACCCACTTTTACCAATATCTTCTAGAGCATTATGATACAGCAAACTCTTACTAATGTTTCTACGTTATCTCAAAGTAACTAAGTTTTAATTAGGTATACATTAGGTTTATATTAAAGTTCCATTCTTATTTTTCATGCAAAGAATCTCAGGTTATTACAACGTTCACAGTGTAGGTCCATCAGCCATTAGACGATTCACGCAGCCATTATTATTACTTATTTTAGGTAGGATTTGTTTGTTTTAAGACAGGTCTAAGAATCACTAAGTCATTTAATTAGGGAGGTCAATGAACGCTTAGTTAACTACAGGTTAACAGCTAGGTAGAGTAAGTAAGTAGTTAAAGTATGAGTTAGGTAGTTTAGAAGTGTATATCTTTATTTAAAATACGTTTAGGGTAGGTAGACCGTTACATAGTCAGTGAATGAACCTACGAAAGATAATATAGTTAAGGTAATTGAGCTAGCAACGTAGCTTTCAAACTATACGCGATGAACGTGGAATACAATGTTCTCTTGATAAATTTACTGCTAGGCTTACGGGGGATTAGAAAAGTATATATATAGGTACCTATAGCCGACAAAGCCTCCGTTCCTAATAGAGTTCTGGGAAGCACGGGAGAGAACGCCATGTCTTAATAACGTTTAGCACTAGTCTGCACGAGCCAGTACCAGCAAATAGGTATTGATAATATATTGTCTGTAACTATTTTGCGAGGACCATGGTGTTCATTTTTTATAATAAATCTTGTGAATAAAAATATAGGTAGGTATACATTTTTGGGTTAGTTAGGTACCTACTTACTATTAAGACAAATTGCTGACCTCCTTCTTTTGAAGTCATTTAACAACAGTATCCATTAATTTCATCTAGCGGATCTCCTTACATTTGTTTCCTTGCTCGTATTATGCAAGTTATATCAGATCTATTCCTCAACTTTTACGTCAAAGTTATCGTATTTTTTGGATTCCGTAACCCAAAATGAAAAACGAAACCTTACAGGATCACTTAATTGTCCTTTAGTCTGCCAGACTGAGTTGAAATTAAATACATGAAATACATATGGCTCTTGCAACCGCAAAAAACAACTTAGTAAGTTCATACGATCAATAAGAAAGATACAACTTAACGAAGTAAAAGGAATCAAAATGAAAGGTGTTAAAGGGTAGATACTTCCCAATGATATAGAATTACGAAATTATATAAATTCACATCGAGAACAACTAAGTAGGTAGGTACCTACCTAAATAAGTAGATACCTAAAATAATTTCACAGGTATAGATGTATTTAAAATTGCAAAGTGCCATTAGATACAGTTACGTACAATATTATACGTAATTGTCAGTATATGAAATATCTGCCAATAAACAACACTTTATTTATCTCCTGTGGTTTACGTTAGGCGTGTGAATAATTGAATTGTGAGCATATCATTGTATGCCTTTCGCATTCTGTTATAACCAGAAGTTGTATTTGCGTTATGTAACATGGTTTTGGAGGTTTACGTAGCACTGAAGTTATACAAAGCCAGTCAAAGCCTGCTATTAAAATATATATTATGTCTCAAATTTCCGGTTATATTGTACCATGATTGTGAGT
Organism: Pandemis heparana; assembly: GCA_963854515.1. NCBI lineage: Eukaryota > Metazoa > Arthropoda > Insecta > Lepidoptera > Tortricidae > Pandemis > Pandemis heparana. Next base: position 9,539,878 of record OY978008.1, on the reverse strand, counting down.
CACACTCTTCTTAACACGTTAACTGACACGTCTTCTTCTTAATTCAGCACTGATTTTTACGTGATTTCATACCGTGAGCTCCCAGGTACGTTCACACTCATTTATTTACCTACAAATCAAATCCATGGCTCAACAACAAAAGTGACATTCATACTACAACTTTTCATACTACACTGTGTCTTAAAATGGATCCGGAATACCTCAAAAGGTGGCTGAGTTTAATTTAACTGTATTTTTCAACATTGTTTAATTGTGATTGACAAATATACCCCCTTGCAAAAATAAAACGGGCACCCATGGTTTTTGTATTTTATGTGCATAGAAGTTTACTTTCTAAGCTTTAATGCCCAAAAATTTGAAAAACCATGGGTGCCCGATTTTTTTTGCAAGGGGGTGTATTTCCTTACATTAGTGGATGCTCAGTGTGTACTCCATCAAAGGGGTGACTTAATTTTAAATAAATAGTTACAAAGTAAAATCTTTACAAGTGTTCATTCTTACTAACCCAACAACCTGCTGAAATTTTCCGGAACAATTTTAAAACACATTGTATAATTCATAATGAACGCAAGACACCTAAAAACTAAGCAATCTTTGGCAGAATTCAAAGCAACCTTCTTCAGTTTCATAGTTAAATTCACTCAAGTGCCGCTAAGCCTAGTGCTACTTATGTAAATCAGACAACGAAGCTAGAATTGGTCCGATTGTCTGAAATGGTAACAAATAGGTAAGTACTAAACATAATTTTATTACAATCACAATATTGTAATCACAATCACAATACTATTTTTTTAAACAACAAGAAAGAAAAACCAGAAAGTAAGTCACCTGATAGTAAGTAATTACCGTTGTTTATGAACATCGCAAAGCCGGAGTATTGCAGGTACGTTGCCAGCCTGGAGGGTTAAGATAGAATACCGTACCAGTAATTGCCACGTCGGAACGCAGCACCGCAAGCACTGCTACCAGGCGGCAGGATTAACGGGTAAGATGTTGCGATCCGGACAGACCCTTTACAATGTCCTACTCCTAACAGCAAAACATCCATTCGTCTAAAACTGCAGTAAAAGGTATGACAAACTAGCTGCTGTTGCCTGCAACTTTGACTCCGTCCCGCGGGAACTTTGCACTTTCCCGGTATTAAAAAATAGCCTTGTTAATCAGGGATAGTGTTTCTTTTTAATCTAACTTTATAATCGGTTGAGTGTTCCAGAGATTCCCTACCTACACAAAAGTAAACAAAATCAACCTTTGCATTTATTGCATTTCTTATTTATTACTATTACAAAAATCCTATCAATGTCATAAATGTGAAAGTTGTTGAATATGTTGGTATGTCTGTCTGTATTTTTGTTATTCTTTCACGCTAAAACGGCAAGCCGGATTTAGATGAACTTTAGCATGTAGATAGATCTCTGGAATCATACATAGGCTAGATACTATCATTCCGATTTTCCCATAGGATCGAGATTTATGCATTATAATGTCTATTACTAAGTCTGGAACATATATGACATACTTATAACAGTGGTAACCTTAACACAACGTAAATAAAGACCACGTATTTTTTGATAATTCACGTGAATTTTTATTTATTTCCAAAGAATCGCATTAAAATCCCGAAATTTCAACTGCAACATCCAAAGAATCATGCGAGCCACGGATTAAACCTAGAATTCAATAAATATACTTAATTTATTTTGTCTCACTTCGCGTTTTCATCCTGAATGAGCCTACAATACGGCAATGCGGACTTCATACACATCGTTATATTGCAATGGGGCAGTGTAACAGTGTATTTGACACCAGTTTTAGGCCATCGCATGCCGGTTGTCACCTGAGGCCTTGCCATGACGTCTTAAAGTGATTCAATTCCGACTCAATTTTACGTTTTACTTGTCATTTTTGACACTACACCATCACCATTGTATGGATCTGACAGCTAGCGATCCAACTTTAGTTCAGGATGGAATCGCATTTGACGTCATGGTAAGACCCCTGAATACAGACACAATCCATCACCGTAAAAAATTGTAGTCATATCATTTATAAAAGTGCATTACTTTGAAATCAAAGTAAACATTTCAAAGAATTACTCATTTAGTTAACGAAGCATCCATCACACAAGCTTCACAGCTTTTTCCACCGTAAAATTCCAGAAGTTAATCCCTCGGGGTGGAGAAACATTTCAGTAATGTATATCATTACGCGATATTAAAAATCTGGCAATCGTAAAACGTAATGTAGCTATACACGTCCCACAGCTGGGCACAGGCCCGATGTCTTTCAAGGTTTTTTTGTCATTGCCGTTACGTTACCACGTAAAAGCTCAGCTTCATATGAAGTTTAATCATTCTAGGTTCACTGTTGCTCATACTAAAGATTATGAAAACGATGTAACCGCATTCGTTTTATTTTGTCGTATTTTCTGCGTTGGCATTTATCACTTATCATCATTGTATCGGAAGACATCATTTCCGCACGCTCCGAACGATGCCACGATAGCAACCTGTATATGACTTCGTTTGATACTAAAGAGTGAATGAATATCTGATAAGTAATAAAAATAACACATTTACATTTAATATGAAAGTGCCTTAAACTTGATTTAAGGCTACTTTGCATTTTGAAGAGCTGGTCATTAATTATTTTTTCTAAAGGCACTTCAAAGGTTCCGCTGAAAACTCAAATTCAAACTTTAAAAATGCTCTACCTCCTTGTCAATTAGACTAATAATAAAAATTTATCTTTCTCATTTTCCGAACTGCCGCTTCTTATAAATAATGCTCCTTTTCTTCGCTTCTTAAATATAATCCCTTCTTACTTACAACTTGCCCCGCGCGCCACGCCATGGACCCATACTCATAGCTCATAACAAATGGCATAATACTCGCTGTAATAATACGGTGGTTCGGTGTACATGTAGATCGCTAATAATAGTGCGAGCAAATCTGCGCCCTTATTGAGAAGGGTGCGAAGCTTTCATAAATGTACATGTCAGTTGACGCGACCCAAACATCTTTTACTTTACTCTCGAGAGGTGTAGCAGCCCTTCATCCACTTTTCTTCTCACCTTTCCGCCCTTTCTCTGGGTAAAATCCCGTTACATTTATATAATATCCTGAGAAAGTTTCCCCGCAATAAAACTTGAAGCTCCACAACTTCCACAAGTAACTGAAGGTACGAACGATTATCATTCCAAACTTTGTGATCAATGAGATAAAAAATTTAGTGCCACAGAGCAGATTTTACTGTCCCTTGTTTTAAGCAAAAAGAAAAACCATTAATTTACCTCATAAATAAAAATCTATTGAAATCAGCCGCGAACGAAGTACAGGAGCGTTAAATCATTCTGGAAAGCCATTTGAATTTGAACACAAAGGATATGGTTAATAAACAAATGGGACTCGCTACAGGTACTGGCGGCGAACCGTGGATGTAACTTTTACATTACGGCCTACCTTTGTGCGATATATTTCCCAAGAATCTCATTTAAGACCCTTTATCTGCAAGAGAGCTCCAGAAATCAGAAATCTTGTTTCCTTCGTCGACCACCTACCTAAATGCGCGACTAATAAACTGGTCACGTCAACGTTATTTATTATTATCGCAACAGAGTAGAACAAAACATCCAGGCCTACAGTCTTATTTTATTGCTCAATTTCTGTAGGATGAAGCGTAAAACATAGGTAGCTACTCTGAATTTTTAACTTTATTGATCTATTCTTTAAACGAATAAAGGGCGAACAAAGATCAAAGATTGCAATTATCGGCTCGTCGGCATAGCTTATATTATAGACACAATGTTTATCGACAAAATTTAACTTTTACTATATTTTTTCTGTTCCGTTACGCAATCATAGAATGTAGCTTCGGTAAAACTTCCTTTTTACACTTAGAGTAGGTTTGAATGAATGATGACTGTTTGTCAGAAAACTTAGTTCATTACCTAGTTTCGGTAAGTTAGCAAGTTTAAGGACGTATCCAGCAACGACACATGCTCAGAATCGTTTTTGCTTTCATTAGACACGGTCTCAAACACATGCGACAATGTGGGTATAATCGAGGAGTCAAGTGATGCACAGCATGGAGGAACGCATATCGCTGCACAGATTCTAAAATTATTTGAAATTGTGTCAACATTGTGGGGCGCAGGCGGCGGGCGGCAGGCGCGGCGGGTGCAGGGCGCAGGGCTCGCTTCGGAGCAGTCGGAGCCGGCTCGCCCGACCGCCCTCCGGTCCGGTAAATACAGCCTCCTCGCTGTTCTGGTATGGATTATTCGCGCGTCGCGACTCGCGGAGGCAGTGGCAGTGCGACCCACGCGCTCCCGGCGGCCGCCCGCCCGCGCTCTCCGGCCTCCCCCGGTGCCGGATCCGACGCCGAGTGACGGCTCTCCGCGCGCCGTTAAAGGCATGCCATTAATACGGACCTCGTTGTGTTTAAATGACGAGACTAATGTCACATTACTATATCATGAAAAGCATCCGTAGGGCAATTAATTTATACGACTTTTGTGTGAAATTATAGTGATTATTGAACATTCCTTTCGTGTGGAGTAAAGGTATTTCTCATTTGTGTGTATTATTTTTTAGTTCAAAACAAAGTTTGCAACAAAGTTTAGATAACGATTAAAAAATAATGGCAGCATTGTTGTTGGTGGAATCAGATTTAACTAACTTACTTCTTGATATTTTTACCTTTTTTATTTTTAGTAGGTGGAGGTTAAAATAACAATTCCTACTTTAAATAGCTGGAATACTAGACTTAATTCCGTTATTTTAAATATAGTTATAGTAAACAGCGAAATCGCATCATAAGGCTGGTTGTGAGTCTCATTTTTCACGTGTTTTCACCCAGCTTCCATCCAGCTGTTTGATTAAGTTCATAATTAAAGATTCTTGTTTTTCTATTTCTTTGTTGAGAAATTTACATTTTCTGTATTGTTAAACACTTCTTCACTTCACTGTCATTAAATACTTTGTTTTTTACGATAAATGCTGTAATTATAACGATAATAAGTAAGAGATCAGCTATCAAAAAATTTAAAACGATTTCCTTAGAACTTTCAAACTATGCTGTATTATTTTCGGCGTAGGCGCAGCGTAGCACGGTCGTAGCACATTCGTAGCATAGCGTGCCACCCATCGTTGAAAAGCCTTATGTCAAACAATACCCTTATTTCTTAAATATTTATCAATCACGGCACTATAACTAAACGGAATCAAGCATTCGATAGCATCGTTTAACTAATTGTCGCATCCACCGTCAAAATTATACGTGGTTTTGGATTTATGGAACCATAAAATACGCCTACGGTACAGGAGGGTTCCGCTGAACCCACTGATGCTAAAGTTATAAAATTGCATCGGTATTTTTTTTTTGCTAACGGAACTTCGTCATTTTGTATAATTTTACTCTACCCATTAAGCAATTTGCTATCTAATCGTTTTACCTCCACTGAGTTGGGTAAAATAATAGCAATGATTATTACTCATTCCGTTTTATATTAACCTGGTGATGAGCTTTTAATAATCTCGCCTTTGTATTGGAGGCCCAAACTTTGTGAAAGGGGCACTGATTATTTAAGCCGTATAAATACTTTAGAGATATTTCTGTGGTTGCTTTTATTCTCAATGTTTCACTAACTTTAAATTAAATTCTTATTCCCGCTTCTGCACAAAGACTACTAAGGGTATGATTTATTGAATATTGTGTCTTGGTAAGAGTACCTATAGTTTTTGGTATTTTACGAGTGGGCTCCCGCTCCTTTTGACAAAAAAAATTAAAGCAAATTTTTAGAAATTCTTATTATTATGATTATGATTATTATGATAATCAAGAGACTCAACCGTTGAATTTTCATTGACAAACAGTATTTTTATCGAAAAAAGTTTTGATAACCTTAAAGAACGACTAATAAAACCGTCCATGATTTAACTATTATTATTTTTTTGATCTAGTGAATTTAATGTATTGTGTTTTGAAACACTAAATAACAAAACTTCTGTTAAACTACAATTATCATTACAAGCAGTTATTTTTAATTGATCAAAATTTAAATTTAAATGAGCATCGAATGATACAATTACAAAATTACGTCGGCATTTTGTCCAGGGGCCCACCGATTTATGAAATGACGCTTGTGTAAACACCATTCGAGATTATTTTTTTATGAATTAGGGTGGCAAAAGAAGAAGTGGGTCACCTAATATTAAGTGAGCATCACCCGGCCGTCCACCATCAGCCGGTAATATCACATGGTATCTGTAACTCTCTTCACCAAAACACAGCAGCGTAAGCACTGCTGCTTGGTGGCACGCTGATGAACCTTGCACAAGGTCTTACAACTACAGCACATTATGCAAAAAAAACTATTCTATTTAACATACCTTCTTAATAGAAAAATCATCAATTTATTTTACTACCTATCCAAGTAGCAAATTTTGCTCGAGCGGTATTTCGTTGCAATTACTAACGAAATTCGAAAAATGATAATTAAGTGTAAATTTGCTACCCAACAGGGTAATATATGTACAATCATTTTTAAGAAAATTTACTATTAAATACATAAGTACATAAATACTAAATAAGGAAATGGTATTTGCATATTATAATTTTGGAATAATATTTTCCTAGATGTAATTACAAAATCGACCCCCAATTTTCGAGGTGGCGAGTTGGTTCGTGATGTCGGCCATTGCAAAATAATTAATCACGAACATTTCGAACTATTGATGGGTTTCGTTTTGTTTTGTTCGCAAATAGGTTTGTATTATGGACCAATATAAAATAATACAAATTAGTGACAGATTTTTATCAATTCTTATTTCCAAATCCGTTGTCATCATACTGTTTCGTAGCCCCATAATTTCGACATTGTCTTTTATATCCATAGTTCCTTGAATCTCTCCTAAAACAATGTCCATGAAGAGACAAAATAATTCACAAACATTTTATAATGAACAAAGGATATTCTTTTGGTATAATGACAATAATAAACCACTGTTCTTTTCATGTTTCCGGGGAAACATAGTGAGGGGCAGTTCTCCGAGACGAGCTGTTTTAGGTGACTTCGGTGGTCAATTTTTCTACTAACTTTTTACTGTATCACCTCAAAATCTAAATACAGGCCTAAATTTTAAAAATATTAGTACTAAAGGCCTTCTTGTAAACCTGTTAGTTAGTGAGATATTTAAATCACCGAAATCAAACATACTCACCGAAATCAAAATTCAAAATACACTTTCAAAAGCGTAAACAAGCGACAACTTGACTGATACATACTTCTTTAATTTTATTATGTACGTGGAATAAGTATTCTTGTAAAAATTAAGAATAGTTAACGTTTTTCTATAATAAATATTGATAGCTGTGGGCGACCTTATTGATTTCGGTGGCAGTTTTATTGATTTCAGTGGCAGTTTTAATGATTTCGGTGGCACGAAAACCCACCAAACCCGCGGAGATCATGGCCACCAAATTCAAAATTAAACGTTCTTTCCAAATAACAGAAAATATAGGAATAGTACATACAAGAGTCACTTAATAATGAAATCGCATACCCTTAGAATCAAACTAACAATTAGACTAACACTGAAAAAAATAATTGCTTCACCGAATTCAACAAAACACGAAACCAAACCCACCGAACGACTAACATTACCTCGAAAAATCTGACGCTTAAGTTGTGAGTCGAAGTCCGATCTCGCCGCCAAACACGGCATGACCGAGGCTACCCAAACGCGCGTTTCGGGATTCCTGGTATGTTTCTTTGTTAGGATGCCGGTGCGTTTCGTAAACTCCACTGAGTTCAGACGTTACCCTCGGACACGGCGAAAAATCGTTTTTATTGACAGTTTAGTATATGGGAACCAATGTAAGCCCTGGCAATAAAATTCCTATCCTAAGATTTTTTTTTCTCCGCTCATCTGCGTAAGGGACACTACCACTGAACGTCAATTTTTAAATGTAATATTTTTTTCTTTAGAGGTAAAAATAACTATGAAGTATTTTAATACTTTTCTAAGCGGAACTGAGTGTAAAGTATATGTCTGATTTTTTTCAGTATTATCTAGCGACGAAATCTATTATTTTTAGCCCCGGACACGTAAAAATGCCACTCCGGAGAACTGCCCTGAAATATACTTAGCTTGAATTCAAAAGGCGTTGCTGTGCGAGAGTGGTTGTTGGGTCAGAACCAAATTCTTTGCATTGTCGCTCAAGGCTCAAGGGGAATAGGTACAAACAGAATTAATTACCTCTGTTCTTGATTTCCGCAGTACCAGAGCGGAAAAAAATTAAGCTAATAAAATATTGCTGGTTAAGTAAAAGTAACAAAGAATATTTTGAACTGTTTGAAAGAAAAATAATAACATTTATACAATACAATACAAATACTCTTTACATTTATCTATTTGTGACATGGAATATTTTGCTTGTGAAGTCGAGAAATTACTTAAATTCAGTCTATTGATACGTATTACTATACTATTTTAACATAGCGGTCGGAATTGAAATACCCTGTGAATGGCCATGCTACGCTCGGTCGTAATGCTAATTCCCTAAACGAAAGCCATTCTAAGGGAAAGGATGCCCTAAATTAATTTAGTAGTTTTTAAACGCTTGCTTTGTGTAAATTACTGTATCCAGTGCTGTCGTTTCATTTTGTACATGTTATATTAATTAAAGTAATTCAGTGGTTTTACCAACGAACGAAATGTATCGTTATAGACAATCATTTTATGATCATCAAACTCGAAACCTTTTTGTTAAGTAATGTCATAACCTTATCGTATTGCTTATATTATTTATTTATGTACACTGTAAATTATTACAACTTTTCAAAAGAAATAATTGTCATATTCATAAAACAAAACTAACAACTTCAAGTAATGTTTACACATAGAAGCGACAGCGATCAATCAAGGAATCGAATTGCTCCATATTGAAAACTGAAACTTGTAACACTACTTCATTCAACGACCTACCAGTCCCGTTAAGACTAAGAACATAAAGCAACATAATAATGAAATCCCTGTAGTGTCATTCGTAACTGTAATACTTATTTCATTTAACCGATCGACTGTCTTCAGGTACATTTAAGTCAAACATTATTACCGACTTTCATCGGAAATTTACTCGTCTCTGAATCTCTACTGCTGCTGTTGTTTTTCCCAAGAGGCGAGTTGTCTTTTGACGACGGAGTTTCGTGGAACAAATTGTATTTGCTTACGCCAGAAGGGCACGAAACAAGTTCTGAGGGCATAACATAGTATTATTAGAGAGCATCAATGCAAAATACTATTATGATGGTTTTGTTTCATGTATAGACGTTGGATATTAAAATGAAACATAGTACGTATCCGAGAAACACAAAATCCCCAACGATTCAACAAATTTTTATAAGTAACCGAACATTTTACATTTAAAGTTAAACCGTTTTTTAATTCGTTTTTTCCACCGTACCAAGATAACACGAATCGCAATTACGAAACAAAAATTTAAGCTAATAAAGTGAAAAATGTTGTCTTTATTTTTTGTACCTAATTACATTACGATGGACATTAATGTAAACGGATTATTATAGGTGTAAGCTATAAAATAAGTGGGTTTCTTTAAACAAATTCTACATGCACGTACCTATAATTACGATACAAGGACAAAGTACCATGATGTCGTTAAGCATTTACGAAACGCCGTCGTTTTGATGAGAGCGAGGCCGAGCCTGACCGCACACGAAGTTTCCCTACATCGATTAATCTGCGTATCCGCCACATATCCCCCTAAATGCATGCGGTATACCTACACAAACGTGCAAATGTACGGACGGATATTCAGAAGTCAAAGTTGCTTCCGTCAAACATAGTCACTTTGTAAAGAATAGGTCCGTTCTATTTTGATTATTTTACAAAACTCTGTAAATGTAGGAAGTTGGAATAACAATGAGAAAATTAATGTCATTCATTTATTTCAAATAAAATATATTTTCATGGAACAGTTACATCATAAATAAATCTCGGATGTCGCTTCAACTCAATTGAAAAGAAGGCAAGAAGCACGAAAACATTAATTAATTTTAATTAGCTACTTAATCAGTAAAATCCTAATATCTTGTCCTTTAATCAGGAGCAGTATAATGATCCAGTTAATCAATTCAAGACAGAAACATTTTTAAACATGGAATACTCTCATACATCCAATGATTGTTTAAAAAACTGGTCTGACTTCTGCCTAGAGAGAGATTCTATTGTGGACTCGCCCCACAACTTAGTAAATGGGTGTATCAATTTAATTTATTAAATATTTTCCTTTCATTTCTAGCAACAATAAGCCCGTTATGACGTAAAGAAATTGTTTTAGACCTGGTGGTGGCAGTTTAAAATCGAGCTTCGCTTTAAGCTAACTGAAAGGGGTTTTGTTTTGATTCAAAAACTGAAATAATAACTTCTTTTGTTGTATTTTTTTTTAACTGCTAGTATAATGGATCAATCGATTATTTATTTTATAACAAAAAAATGTTAGTGAGCTAGACTGCTCTTGATTAGTTAACCTCTTCTATTATAACCCTTTTGTTACTAATATTATTATCATGACTAAAAAAGGCTTCACCTTTTGAATTTATACTATCAACAAATCAAATTACCTACGACAAATCAAATAAAAACGGTTACGATTTTACTATTGTTGAAAATGTGAAAGATAAAAGGGATTCCAAAAAAACACGCGTACCTATTCAATTCCCAACAGGATAGTTCGAGAAGCGCTGAATGTTAATCGAAAGTCCCGAGGTTCTGCCGAACTATTTTCAAAAATGTCTCTTTATTTCTTTGAAGAAATCTGTCCAGCACGACAAAACTAATTTCCTGCAAATGATCTTATTGTTAAACTTTCATAGAGTTACTTTACTTCGAAAAGAAATGAAGAAAACTAGCGTAGAATAAAATACTTTGTGGCGAAAATATATTTTATACCTACTTAGGTATAACTTAGACATAATAAATTACTGCTTTGAATAGGTACATGTTCTGTTATGACATTTGGGTAAAAAGTTATACGCGAGGGTTCTTCTAAAACTTTGTCCGAGGAGTAGTTTAACGTGACACATCATTTTGTTATGTAAAGTAATCCACACTGTCGTTTCCATCTCCCCCCCATAAAAGACCGAGACCCTGCCTCAGCGGCTGGGATATATTATTCGGCTCAATCTGTTTTGAATTTGTTTCTCTTGATGTGAGGATATATAAAAAAACTTGAAAATCATGAAATATATGTATTTTTCAAATCAGAATTGCATTTCCATACTATGTATATGTTTTTGTAGATGGTTATCGGTTACAGAAATATACACGTTGCTAACAAGTAAAAATATTTAATTGTCTTCAAACCCTTCGAAGCAAAATGCACAAAAAGCAAAATGTACACTACACGCAAAATGTAACCAATAGCAAAATTTACAGTTCCCACAATATACCCCACGCATATTGTGAAACACACGGAACGTACACGAAGCCAAAATTACATTCGCAAATTACCCAGTACTTGTTGCGAACTCTTTATTACTTTTTTAATAATTAATATTGTTTATGTTTTTATACACTTTTTGATATGACTTTTTTACATGTCTTGTCAGTTGTTGTTGAAGAAGAACAGTAAAAAGAAGCATTCAGTTTGTTGGTGTTTTCATTTACCCATTACTTACTTGATTTTCCTTAATTTATCATACAGTCCTCATCGCCGTACGTTTCAGTAGGTACTCGCAAAATGCACATTACGCGAAACGTGCAATATGCAAATAGCCGCACACGCAAAATGTACACGTACCTAAAATGTAAATCAGAATATTTTTTTACGTGCAGTCAAGTCAAGCTGCCCGAATGATCAGGGAATATTATATAATGCATACATTTTGATGAATTAAGAACCTACCTTATTATTTTGTAGTCGGTAATCTAAATGATAGCCGCACAGCAAGGAATTCCCAGAGCAGGGCAGGTATATCTTTTACCGAAATTATGGCTAGTTTGAAATTAAATTATTAGCACTATCTAACATTGTAACAATAAAAAGGTACCAGCCAACCAGATATTGAGCCTGCAGCCATCCTCTTGAAATGCGGTAGGCCAAACACGCTCGGCTAAGGAATTCCTTATTAAATTTTCTGTAACAAAAATTACACAAAACAAAAGATTTAAAAAACAAGGTCCCATTTGCATAATACATTTCGATGTTCGACGTTCAATTGTTCGGAAAACACGGGTGTTTACATGGTGTTTTGCAAAACGTCGTAAACAAGGGTGAAGAATGCGTGCCCTGGAGTAGGTAGGTACGTCGCTAACCGTTCTCGATTATTTTTTCTGGACGAAAGAGCATTTTTCTCGGCTGCTTACAAATGACCGCTTACTTACTAGAAATCTTTCTCCCACATTTTATTTTCTCTCCTGTAGATACTGCCTATTCTATTAATGGAACGTTGTTGGGAGATGCCCAAACAATGTTACACGTCATAGAAAGGATGAATTTCGTAACATTTGTAGTGTTAGATGTATCTACCAGTTATAAATGTTTTTCCTTGATAGTTGATCAGAGTACCTAAATCTTTATTTTTACTCGACCATAGCGAAATAAAAAGAAGGGTTTTAGGTACACAATTTCTTTACTAAGTACTCACCTTTTTGACTATTTTGTGACCATAGGACTATTACTTTTTACTTCTATATATCCTTCCTTTGTGGGACCCGAAATATCGCCATTAGAATTCTGAGCTTATTCCTAAACTTAGTGTTACCTACCTAATATAGAGTCCCCTAACTTTGTGAGGCCATAATAAGCCTTTCCTTTCTAAAACGGTCCTCGCTAGCACCTCATTGAAAATCTACGATGTGCTAAATGATCCTGTTCGAAAATAATTTTATCAATTTTACTTATAAGTGCTTCAAAGCAATATCTTTTCATATTTAAACACGTAGTAAGTACATTTTAGGGATAGTATTTCTATGTAAAGTAAAGTTGTTTTTGGCCTTGGCAAAACGTTGACGTTTTACGGTTTATTTATATAACTTGTAAGGAGTCTTTTTTTTAACGCTTTTTATTTTCTTTTCTACATTCGCATATGTGTCAGAGTACATAAAATTGTACTAATTATGGAATGAACAGTGTAAAGCTAAGTCGATACATAATAAAATGGCTATGCTTACAATACTTTATTTGAATGGCGGTATTGAGCGCGCATAGATTCTATGTGGATTTTCTTCAACTATACTCGTACAGTCAATTAAGCGTAAAAATCTGTTTAAGGAGACTATTATAACATATATATAAATCCTTAATCGAACACAGTAACTAGAAATTTTTCATTGCCTTTTCACCCTCTTTGAAGTGAATGGGGTCCCATTTTATGAGCTCATAATTTTCCTATTGCCCTATTAAGGGGCATCAAATCTGGATTTGTTGGCAATGTCACCAAATTTTTGGGATGCTGCAGTTACGCTATGACTATAAACCCATGTAGGTAGCATTTTAATCGCAATCTTACGGCCTGAGAAATAACGAATACCTACTGAAGATGAGATGCGATACAATAGCTGTATTGTCAGTCTGCGGTTAAACAAGCATAAAGCAAAAATGACTTACCCTCGCCTCCATATAGGAGCGTCGCTATCTTCGCTCGTTGCAACGTCTACCCGTCGTCTCCTCGGGATCTTTCAACCCGCCCGACACACCCCCCACGATCTGCGAAAACATGTCAATGATTATTCATACGTCAACGAGGAACACATTCATCCGGCCGCGGGCAACCTTATAAAACAGTGTCATAAAGGAACAGGAACATTGCTGTCTGTAGAATGTATTTTTAAATGCTGATAGAAATTTAGGTATTTATGAAGTACCTATCTAGACGTTTTGTACTTTTACTGTGGCTATTCAGAGGGTTTATTCCTACTGGGTGTCTGGTGTTTTATTACGAATATGTCACAGAAATTGAATGAAAGTTTGAAATGTGCGTCTGTTGTGCTCTTCGTTTTTAGTGTATTAATGTGTCTAATGCAATAATTGACAATAAATGTCGTAACAATAAATGACCTTTCTTATGGATAAAAAAATCCCAAACTACCTACCGTTTCTACGTACTTAGTTTAGTCAGACATAAATTTATATTTTTGTGTTTACAATGGCGAAGATTCTCTACCTACACAAACATTAAAAAATAAAGAGTTTATGATCCTTTACAGTTATATTAATATCAATGAGAGCGGCAGTTATAGCTCCCAGATTATTTATTAGCATGATATCGAACAGATATTTATATTGTCTTCGTAACGTAGCGATCAGTCACTCCTATTTTCTATTTCGGGGGAAAATACGAGCGCGCGAACCCCACAAATCACAGGAGTGAACTTCAATCTACTTACATTAACTACTGCGTAGGTCGTGGGTAGGTGGCGGTACGTCTCCGCAACCAGGTCCCCACATCTCGCCTATCTGCCTTTTCATCTGCCACTTGTAGATTTATCTTTCGGTTCACTTTAACGGCTCTGTGTCTGTATTTCTGGAGGTATTGAATACGTGACAGCTGTGATGCATGCCGTTTTGTATAGGAAATATTACTATCTGGTTTCTGTTTTTGTTGTGTTGGTTATTTCTTTAGTGTTTTATTCTAAATCATGCTGCAACAAAAACATAATGCAGTTAAATCTGAAAAGCAATCCTGGGGCGGGGCTGCTACTTTTGCATCTATAATATTCTGCATAGTATTTTTTGGCAGACGAGAAGTCACAGATGGGAAAGGGACCTAAACCACCGTAAACCTTATTAAGATTCACAGATAGACTCAAGTAAACGAGCGTAGCAAACATATTTCAGAAAATATATTGAAATATGTAAATAAGGGTACAAACATCAAGCAAAAAATTGAAGCTGTAAAGTTCCTCCGAGTGAAATGCAGATAAAATCATAAATTCGTCTTGCAGAAATATGCCCGCAGCTTATTTAGGGATTTGGCAAACGATCAGATTGGTTTTTAGGCAATCAATTTAACTGAAATGAAAAAAACTACTCATAGTTTGGACGCTCAGTAATCGAAACCTAGTTTAAGTACATTTGGCACCAAAACTGAAGTTGGGTTTGGTTTATCTAACTTAATATTATAAATGCGAAAGTATGGATGGATGGATGGATGTTTGTTTGTTACTCAATCACGCCAGAACGGCCCAACGGATCTGAATGAAATTCGGCACATAGATAGGGAAAAGTCTGGAATAGCACATATAGGCTACTTTTTATCCTGGAAAATTGCGTAGTTCCCGCGGGATAGCGATAAACGAATTCTTTGCAGGCGAAGTCGCTGGCAACAGCTAGTTTAGCTATAAAATTAAGACACTAGGTATAATTAGATGCAGATAAAACCATGATTTCATGAAATTTGGGTGATAACATACTTAACTAAAATTAGCAAATGTATATGAATGTATACGAGTAGGGATCCATTTCATTGCCATAAGTTATAATGAAAGTTCAACTTTTTAGTTTACGAGTATTGTACCTACTTACGGACAGTAAACTTAAACAGTTGACAATTTTACTTAAAAGTTTTTTATTAACATTGAAGTGGCTAAGAGTTAGCGTCACAAGACATCTCAAAATATTATTAAGTAATATTCTGTACTATTTATGAATCCAGTGCCATGAAACCGCTAGCTTCTAGCTTCATCGAAGCGTTAGCAGACCCAGAAGAAGATGGCGGGATGACTTATATCAAGAGAGTGGCGGGAGAATGCCCTCGACCGGGACGAGTGGCAGAAAAAGGGGAAGCCTTTGCCCAGCAGTGGGACACTCAATTAGGCTAATATAATATATAAATTAAAAAAAACAATTGAATGGCAAGACAAGTGAATCCGTAAACTTGTAGATTCGAAAAATAGGGTCGAGTCTTTATTTTACAATCAGGAACAGGATATTACTGAAAAAATATTTAACCGGAACTTTATAACCCGCAATGCTTCACATAATATATATATTTATCACTAAGAGTTTTTAATGATTCACGGTTAAGTCAGTCTACCCGTGATCATGATACATGCAACTGTATCGAAATATCGGGAGCTCAATAAAGGTAATCGCGGTTCACATCCCGTTTATAATATTTCGAATATATTTATCACTACCTAATAAAAAAGGATAACAACATTATACGGAAATAAAAAGACAAGGTAGACAATAGACGGTTTTATCGCTTAAAAGCAATCTCTACCAGACAACCAATTTAATTACAAATATTGTTACGTTATATTATTATGTATTAATGTTTTAACGGTTTCAGTGACACTGGTACTTGATGACAAGATGCTCCTAATAAACAAGAGTATATAAAGAATATCTATATTAACAAATATGTCTACATCAAAATCCAGCCAACTCAGTGGACGGATTGACGGTTGTCAGTATCGTCCATATACTTTGTTAAGGTTTAGGCTGAATTATTCAGCGGCTTTCGTGAAGCCTTCAGACATATCAGATTCCCCGCCCGCCGGCACATCCGGACAACCGGAACACGGACTTTTATGTAACTGATTCGGGAGAGGCTGTTACAAGCTACGTATTCAGGGAAAGGTTTGATTAGGACGATAAGTCGTTGTGAACGTCTCTACGGCAAAGCTGATTTGTACAGGAATGTTGTTTATAATTAAAACAAAATATAATCTGATGTTACATTTATTTAATTAATATTTTGATAAAGTTTAAAAGATGCAGGCTTATTACGTAACTCGCTCGCAATCGCCGTCGTGTTCATTTCGACAGTTCTTGTATGAATGTGACAGCTAGCTGATTCCGATGCCAATTGTCAGCCCGTACATGAACTGTCAAAAAGAAGACGATGGTGATCGCGAGCGAGTTACGTAATAAGCTTGCTGGTCTGGGAGCAAAGAAAAAACATAGAATGTACCAGTTGCTTCTCTTCCCGCGCAGATGGTAAAAGCGCATCGAAGGAATGGGCGAAAATCTAAGCGATGCGGCTAGCAACCCATCACTATTTTCAGTCCCCTTTCCAACTGCCTACAATCATGATAAACGGGGCCTTTAGGTCTTGTAACCTTAGGCTCTGTCTACCCCGTAAGGGATAAAGACGTGATTTATGTAGATAAATATGTATGTACATATGTATGTTGGATAAAATCTTATATCCACCTTAATCTCAGTCTTATAGAGTAGGCAAGAAAGTCACAGAAGTACGGTCGGACAAATAAGTGGTCTATCACTGTTTATCCAACTTCCTATCAAATGAATAGGTACAGTCGAGGGCATAAATATCGATACAGCCATCATGTCAACTATATTTTATGTGTCATCGGTCTTATGTTTATGGCAAAACGGTGACGTTACGGAATCGCAACAAAATGTATGAAGAAACGGCGAGAAAACGTGACGCATACGACACGTCACTTCACTGCGTATACGCGGCGGTTTGGTCGCACCCTTATGACTGTACCTACCTATGTAGCCAAAATTGAATTCTCAAGTCGACACCCGCGTCTTATCGACATTATATTTTTATTATGCGCCAAAGTTTCTCAACCTTAGGATGTCAGGCCCAGGCCACATTTTTGGCTGGCGCCGCATACTAAAATTTTTCAGTATCAAACTAAGTACTTTCTGAGGTAAAAATGTAGTACTTAAGTAAATTGTAATGCACGTACTTAGTACACACGTAGACATCTTAAAGTTTTTGCAAGTAATAAAATAACCTAATAACTAAACAGCAAATAATTGCGATTGCACTTTCCAATCTCATCACTTTCAAAATAGAAAAGAGGTAAGTAACGTTACTTCGTTGTAGCGTTTAAATATTTGCACAACATAAATATGTTCCCGTCCTTAGAAACCCTAAAACAATGGCGCTTTTTGTGCGAAAATAGTTCGGTGGTCGCAGGCTCGTAAATTTGAAAACGTTCGGGCCCCGAACTTCGGGGTAACGTGTTATTTAGGCAATGACGACCAGGGTATATGGGAAAGCATCATTTTACACTGTAGTAGGTACTGAAATTTACAATAATGTAACTTTCAGTTATTCAACTTCACTCACATTACTTTTGAATAGTGACATTTGCTCTGGCATTTGTCCGGAGAAAAGGGTATACCTAGGATATTGATCGTAATCAAGGGCATAAATATATGTACGTTACCAAGACGTCAAAAACATCTATACACCTTTATGCCATAAGCAATAAGGCTTGTGACACATATATTTGACATGATGGCTGTCTGTATCGATATTTATGCCCTCGACTGAACATACCCATTTTATGCTTTCCCGACTTACGTAGGTAGTTACATTGAAATTCTACTGACATGACAAAAGTCAATAAGTGTTTTATGTACCTATAGCAAAAGTTATGTAACTAGATAATATAAATCAGTATAATATGTAGGTCTCAATTAAAATTTGCTCCTAACTCGGTGACCTTTAGGGATTTTGTCATTTAAGTAGATTAGAGAGCGAAACGAAGAGGGACACTTATTCATATAAAGTTGTATAGAAAGTGATCCGTTAATTTTGCTCATCAGTATAATACGTAAAATAGCTGAATTATTTGCATATAATTCAGCTTTGCAAATAGGGAATTGCCTTCAATAACCGCACTATGGGTAGCGGTTGTTTATGGAATACCAACATATCCGGCTTAATTGATTTACAATACCTGTGTCAATATTTGTCTACCCTTGTTAGCTACTATAAATTGTTTGAAACGGATTTATAATAAAACGCTGCGTATTTTAACAAAGTTGTTTTTGCTGTAGTAAATTCGGTAACAATAATTATTTACTTCGGTCATAAAAGAGGATCAGACAGAAACTGTTAATAAATCTGGTAAAATTTCTAAAACATTCTATGTTACTGCTTAAAATGGATTAGAAACAATAGAACTGATATGATTTCAACGGTAAAGTTTAACGAGTCGGAAGTTGAGCAAATGCATAAAGCTAACTAAAACCATAATTGAACTTCTATTTGTCTAGGTGCCAGAAAAGGAGTTGAAGATTGAAACATGCTTCAAGTAGATGGGTTCAAGCGACCGTCGCCGTCACCGTCGCGGAGCTCCGTGAGGAGCGACAGCCGCGTGTTCCGGCATCCGCGCGTCATCCAAGTCAACCGCGACGCCTCAACCATGGTCGACGACGAGGCCGGTGGCACGGGCGGCGCATGCGTCACCACCGGCGGCACGCTAGTCTCTGATTGGGAGAACTTAGACCCAAACCCGACCAACTTCCGCTCACGCACCTTCAGCGACGGCTTCATCAGAAATACGAGCCTCGAACTACTCCTCGGCGTCGACTGCGATGCCTGCCTCGCCCTCGCCGCACAACGACAGTGCTTCAACAAACACATATCAGACCACGACTTCGACTTAGTCTGTAACTGTAGCATTCAACAGAACAATTACCTCAACTGTCACAGCAGAGACGTCGTAGATCATCGCGGTCACACCCTAAATATCTACGATTTAGAACGAATTAAACGGGGCACCGCCAGAAGTCATCTCAATATAAACTCGCATCGCAGTCTAGACAGAAAACACACAAAAAACAAAAACATCGGTGTTTCAAATTACTTTTCGAAGCAATTAATTTCATATGACCCGACAAATACTCTCGTTCAGAAAATAAAAAGAAAATTGTCGAATTTAAAGAAAATTGGCGGTGAAGCGATGTCAAAGAAAAACCCAAACTCGGTCCAACTTGCCGAGATAACGTCGGGCTCCACGAGCTCTCTCAAGAAACTATCAATGTTGTCCGTGGTAGACAAGTCGCAAAGGAGAGTCAATAGCCAAAGCTGTATTTTCACTTCGTCGGAATTTCAATCAAAAGATGAATTAAAAAACAACGCTTCGACTTATGCCAATTTTTCCGGCAATGTAGACCAATGTTTTGATAGACTGAGAGAGTGCAACATGAACGCGGATGTTAATAAGCGAGCCATTCATAAAATGGTTAAAATGCGAAGTTTCGACAATAACGATGAAATGCTTACGAGACGCTCCCCGGCTCCAGAAAGGATGAAATTCTCCACTCTAGATAACCGTAGTCGATGTCGGAGTATAAGAAGGCAAATGTCATACAACGATTTTCCGAGTGAACGGTTCAGGGATAGAGGGTCAGATCTGTGGACGCGTGATGAAAGCTTGGAGGGGTCAAAAAGTGCTCACAACGATTTAGTGGATGACGAGGCACAAAGTTTCGTGGAGGCGGACAGGATGGGCATGGGCGGCCTGCGCAGCGCGCGCTGCACGTGCGAGCCCACCCGCGCCAACAGGATACCTTCCATATTCTACGATACTCATGTGAGTTCTAACAACCACTCAACGGTTAATTTTATTTATTTGGGTTTTTACACTCTTAAATAACATTTTCTTTTATTTTATTGCTTTACGGATAGCTCCACGTTCTTACGTTAAATAACATGCAGTTATGATCAGTTAGAGTGTAAGTGATTGTAGTTGGTAAAACCATATAATTTACATTATGAAAAAAATGCATGTTCTACGTGTATATTAGGTAGTAAACAAACATAATTTTGGATGAACATTATACACGCAGTCAGGTCAGTAGATAAGATATTGAAGAAAATAAAAGGTTGGTCGGTATTGCTAGATGATGATCGATTGGCTCAGCGGTAGAGGGGCCTGCTTATTATGCGAGAGGTGAATTCGATTCCCGATCGGGGTACTTTACCTTTTTCAAATAGTCTGGGGTATTTGTGTTAGGTGGAACTTCAATTCGCATATCAGACAAGGTATGATAGAGTGGGTTACTTAAAAGCATATTTTGTGATGTTATTATTGTAATAATGTGCGACAAAGCTGTCAAAATACTTCGCATGTACTTGTACTCATTGCATTGAGATATTTTAATTTTAATATAGAGATTTCGGCTGTTGTTTTGATTGCGTTTTTGGCGATAGTCGTATTTGTATTTGATACCGAATAAATTGAAACTAGTAGGTAGGATAGTGATAAGTAGTTCATGGTCGAAGGTATGCACCAATTAGGTACGTAACTTCTGCATTAAATAGCACAAAATACGATTACCACAACGTGGCAAGAGAAATTAGCAAGATAGGAATAGGTAATGTACTCGTACCTACCTACTTATGTAGATGAAAACTCTTTTCAATTTTTGACAAGCCCGTAGCAGCCCAATTGGGTCAAAGAGGGTCAAAGTGAGAATTTCGTTTTAAAATTCAGTGTAAATAATTTATTTAAACCCATTTGCAAAAAAAATGGGCACCCAAAACTTTTCATGCCACGAAGAATTGTAGCAGTTATTTCAGCCAGAGGAAGCCACGCTAGATTTTTTTATTTATATTTTATTGTCTGTAACTTTTACTAAACAAAGAAGAAAGTCAATTGAAGTTACCTTTTTTTTGCCAAAATTAGTAAATTGCTCGTTTTTTGGTTAAGTATTATTATGATTTGGATGCGAGCGTGTCCCCCTGCTCCCCCCTTTCCCTCTCCCTCATGCCGTCACTGATTACAGAATTATAGGCTGAACGTATCACTCATATAGACTTGCATCAACACCCGATAACAATCACACAAACGGATAACTTAGGTACCTACGTATAAAAGTCGAATAATGCTGGCATGTTTCGGACTAATTCGTAGTCCTTCCTCCTGGAGCGGTCGCCCCGGCGGCAGCAAAACGAACACGATGAGTTATCCGTTTGTGTAACTATGATTGAGTCTCACGGTAGTTTCATGTTGAAAACCCGATCACAATTCGGAAATAAAGTAAGTTTTAACAGAAAAGACGATACCTACTAAAATACCTAATTTTGAAGTTAATTATCTTAAGATTTTTCTCTTAAGCATTTGGTATATAATTTATGAGATGTTTTTGTGATCTAGGGTAAAAGGCGAGCGGCGCCCGCGCCAGACGTGACGGAGCGCGGCAGCGCGCACGCAGCGTGTAGCGCGTGCAAGTCGCCGCAGTGGGTGTCTACTGGCAACACCTCCACCACTAGCCACAGCTCAACCACCACTGGCAACTCTTCAAGTGAGTACTAAAGTGTAGAACCAGGCCATAAAATTACAAAAAAAAACTAAAGTGTAGACTATGGAAATTGTGGATACCTAATGTAAACAAACCGTAAGGTCGCGTGAACGCTGAACGCTAACACACTGCTAAATAAATATATGCAAAATAATATAAGTAAGAATAATTTATTGTAACTACTAAATTACATTAATACAACCAAATATAGTTAACTTTCACCGGTTTTTTTTAAATCAAATATTGTATAACATGGTATACCTACATGTGTACTCATTCCATTTGTCTAATTCAAATAACTTGAAGCTAAATACAAAGGGAAGCCACTTCTTTGAAACACTTGGAAAAATAATTTTGAAGAAAAAAAATGTAACAAAGTTATAACTAATAGAGAATAGTAGTAAAGTTTCACATTCAGACCATTCAGATAATCTCCGCCACGCTGCGCTGCCGCGGCACTCTCATCTGAACATTCCAGACTATAATATCTACTAATCTACATACATGATCATTCGAATATATGTTCAAGGTACGGTTACGCACGGACACGGACTTTTGCGCCACTTTTAACGAGGTATTGTTGTGAGTTCCATCTGTGGACTGGACATTCTGTGGCAAGTTCGTTGAATCGTGTCGAGATAATAACATTTTCGAACGTAGAGATGAGAATATGAACGGTTTTAATCAAAATAAAATCTTTTTTTCCACTTTATTGCATTGAGTGTGGTGTACAAAATTTATTTTTTAATGATTCAATCAAATTGCACCATTAAAGCCAAAGTTACGAGTAGGTAGTTTCTATACGTCGTTCATTGTATTCGCTCTTAAATGTATTATATTTTCACATTCGATTTAGTAGACCGTAAGAGTAGATACGTGTATTTTATACGAACATTTCGCGAAAGGAAGTCAATTATCAAAGTTCAATGGGACGGCAGAAACAACCAAGCAAGACATTCTATTGATTAAAAGACATTCGCATGACCGGCGCCTGAAGTGCCATACACGACCCGTTAGAAAATTGCTCACCGTGACTGTTTGCTATCGCGGGGGTGGGCGGCAAACTCGAGCGGGGATCGCTACATCTCCATCCGCATCCCTCATCCGCAATCACGGAGAGATATGTTTGGCATCAGAAGCCATTATTAATGTCTAATGCACTCGGCTCATTCAGTACTTCTTACCCCCGGGCCACATTAGCGGACGAAGGTTCGTGTCGCGTTGTCGCGATAAAAAGTTTGAGTTCGTGTAGCCAAGAACTATGTGGCCACACTTAGACCAAATTATCGCGATAAAAACTTCGGGCGAACTATGTCGCACAACTCTGAATTTGACGGGAAAATGAACCAAGAGCGCAAAGAAACAAAAAGATGGGGGCAGCGTTTGCTTTGTATTGTATGACTGTAAATAATTATTGAAATCTCACTTGTCAAAATTGACGTACATTTCAGAAATTTCAAAGTACGAAGTGTAGACAGTTGCACGAACACGAACTCTGTCGCGATAAAATCCTTTGATCTGCGCTAGATACCGACAGGAGCCCGAACACAGTTCGAGTTCGCCCGAATGATTCGCGATAAAGCGAACTGTCTGTCCACACATGCCGCGATAGGGCGAACCTTCGCCGAATCCCGCTAATGTGGCCGTAGCATTACTGTCAAACTGTAGAATAGAAAGAGATGGCGAATGAGATTGCTCTGTTATAATATTATAAATACCCATTGGACTTTTTATCGCATGGTAAGACGTTAGCGAGCTGTGGAGTCGACATTAGCAATAAAATTCAACTCGTACCTACTCATACTCATACTCAATTTATTTAAGTAGGTAGTGATTTTAATTTTATAATCAAGGACAATATGAAATTATCGTCAGACTCAATCATAATTAGGTACACAAACGGATAACTCACGTATAAAAGTCGGGTGATGCGTGAGTGAGTGGTGTGTTCGTTTCGGCGAGCGCTCCAGGAGGAAGGACTACGAACTAGTCTGAAACATGTCGAACATCACTCGAATTTTATTCGCGAGTTATCTGTTTGTGTAATTATAATCAAGGACAAGAATGATGACGAATATAATACTCACGAGCAAAAATACTGCACTTCCCATGCAACGTTATATGAAAATTTATGCGGTATTTTTGGTCGTGAGTATATAACGATCCTTTAGTTTTTTCTTCGAGTAGGTACAGTCATCGTCAATCAATTTGCGACACCCAAAGTTCAATCACAAAATAATGAGTTAGAGTAATCTAATAGAAAAATAATTTTATTAATAAGTAATTTGAACCACATATTGCTCACGATTTTTACTTTCAAATCCGCGTCAAGAATGTTTTCTTTCTTATTTTCAAACTAGCTGTTGCCAGCGACTTCGTCTGCAAAGAATTCGTTTATCGCTATCCCGCGGGAACTACGCAATTTTCCGGAATAAAAAGTAGCCTATGTGCTATTCCAGACTTTTCTCTATCTATGTGCCGAATTTCATCCAGATCCGTTGGGCCGTTCTGGCGTGATTGAGTAACAAACAAACATCCATCCATCCATCCATACTTTCGCATTTATAATATTAAGTTACATTTGAGATCTGAATATCCGCATCCGCACTTGCGTCTGCAGATGTGAGCTGTAACCCACTTCTAAATCCCCGGGCCGCGTCGCGCCGTGCCAACAAGCGCCGGCCGTGTAACGGTCAGCTGTAGTGGGCGGGACTATCTAATTGTATAATGTCCATTTATCTGTGTTACTTTTTACTGGAATCCACTTCGCTTTCTGTCAGTTGCAAAGCCGCATTTAGTATCGATTAGATTAAGTTAACATTGGCCATATAATTCAGGGATTAGCCATAACGATAACCAACGATGGATTTTTTTAAGCAAGGGTTGTAGTCTGAGAGCAGAAAACACGTATATTAGTCGAAGTTTCAGCGTTATCTCGACTCCAGTTGATATACGTCCCACTGTTGGGCACAAGCTTCCTCTCAGATCGGACTTTAGCTGTATAGGTTAAAAGCTTCAAACACACATTTTCCTCACGAAAAAAAAACTGTTCAAAAGCTAAATGTTGCATAATAATAGGTATTGATAATGATATTATGAGACTTTGGTAAATGAAAAGTAGTTTTTGCCCTTGACTGCATACTCAACCTTTTTCTGGGATTTTGTATTTTCGGTTTTCTACTCAGAATCATGAGCACTATCGATCCTGATAGGAGAAAATAAATGACCGAAAAAAATCATAAATTTTTTTGGTCTTAATTTTCGTTCCATTCCGTTACCACCATACCATACAAATTTGTATGAATGAAATACCTAACGGCAATTTTGGGACGTATTTTACTTCTATCAGGATCGATAGTGCTCATGATTCTGAGTAGGAATATGGAATAACCCGGATATACATAAAGCGACTTCACCTTCAGCTGTGACTGAAGCTTAAAAGTTCTAATTTAATTTTAGATGAAACTTTTTTGCTCAGTGTCACTGGCTGTACTGTCCGTTTGAGCTTAATTTGAAAAGGAACCACGGATTGGTTCGATACATGTCCAGCATAGCATGCTACTTGAATGACCATATTAACATTAATAGTAGAGCAACTTGTAAAAAACTGTAATGACGGCAGTTTCCCACCAGATGAAAACGTTTCTCTCAACATACAGGTGTCAACCCGCACATCAACGCCACTTTATAACCGAAGCTCAGCTGAATTCATGCGTTATGAAATGCTGTTTATTTCCCGCGGTATATTCCCCAGCCAATTCTGTACGTAGTACAATTGAGCAGTATAAATTTTGATCCAGTTTGGGACAAATAATTGCTCCAAATAACTTTTAGGGCCCGATTTACCACTCTCTGTAAAGTTTCTAGTATTTTATCCTAAGTGGGCATTTTTCTGAAAAGAGATCCACACACTCTTTTCGAATTATACAACTTGAATGGTGATGCTGCTCTAAATTGCGAGCACCATTGATTTTAAAAAGTATATCAGAGTGTCTATGTTTTTCATTCCTTTTCCGTTACTTCTCCTTAGACACTTGTGTGAGAATAAAAAAAATTAAAGTTGAAAATAGTATGAAAACTTTGGGACACTTTTTGCCTTATACCAAAATCTATAGTGCTCAATATAATGCCCAAATGTCATATACTTACTGTACATGATGCCGTCTCTATCTGTTTATTTAGTAATAAATACAGCCAGCATGGTAGACATGAGACTCAAATTCCTAAACGAAGATCGATTAAGTAATACTTTGTAGGCATTTATAAACTGACAATATGTTACTTAAGCCCGATTAGATGAGATAAAACCTGTATTGTGTTCCTTTTTTTTTCTTTGAGGTTATATTGTTGTCTGAAATTTAATATGCAAGAAAATACTCACTGTTTCGATAGCACTCATCGTGCGTTCCGTACAAAATAAACATCAAATTAAATTCATCACTTTGTCTTGCTTCGTATATCATACAGAAGATATGTTATGATATGAGAGGGGAAAAGTATTTTTCGTAAGAAATTTGCAATTTTTCGTATTATAGATGTAGACACAATTTATTGCGCCGTTGCTAAATTTCAAGAGAAACATGATATAACAATATTGCGTCATATGTATAACATGATATGCAATGGTAAATAATTATTATTATTATTATCATGTCGAAGTAGTGATTTTAAGCTGGTTTTCCCTCATACTTGTAATTTCAGTGGTATTATTTTATATTTATTTTTGGAACATCTTAGATTGTTTATTGGTAGAGCCAAAAATTGTAGTTTCAATTCTTCTCTAAGTAGGTAGTGTCTTACGTTGAGTTTCGCAATTTTCTAGGCAGTGATAGTAAACTCTCAGCAGTCTATTTGCAAAATAAACTTCTAATTTTGATTTGCATCTCTTCCTATAGTAAGAGTTGCTTTAACAACAAAATAAAAAAGACATTACCTATTCTAGCGACCTCTATACATAATATACATATGTACAAGCTCATGCTGTGCAGTTATTACAGAATCAAAACAATCCGCTGATTCACGATGTTGGTACAATTTCCACACGTAGGCATCACATCCCGCGTGGTGCTCGCGCGCTTGAGTTTGACAGCAAGATTATCGAGGATTCGCTATACGACCGATAGCTGTGACCCGAATGGAGCTTCATTTTGCAGCAAATTTATATATATTTCCTGCATTGACTTGTTTAGATAAAGATAAGATCAATCTAAATTGATTACCCGGGTGATCGCCGTTCATTCGGGCATTTCATCAGCCATTTTTGGGCATTCATTAAACATTGAAAGATCGAATGACAACTGTTCTAGTCTTAACTTCTAATAAAAACAAAAATCGTCTGAAACTTGGCCATAGCGTCAGATTTTGTCAAAGTTTAGGTAAGTTCGTGTTCGTAATTGGGTTAACCGAGCTGGCTACTCAAAGCACGATCGCACTGCTCTACCGCCGTGTTCTATTTGCTTCACGGCAAGAAGACTTAACTCACTTAAAGCAATAGTAATGTTATTTATTACATAGACCAAATACTAGCTAGAAAACCCCGAAACCAAAAACAAAAAAATGCCAGTAAAATAAACCATTTCACTCAGACTTATTACAGGGACTTCAAATGGGTATTATAAAATACATGATTGAAGCTCAGAGGCTCATGATTGTTGCTCATAATCAATAGTAGGTACCATTGATCCAATTTTTAAAATTATGCTATTAGGTATTAATTATTGTTATTTTTCCAACAATACAAATGGATAATTAAAGTTCCGATGTGTGTTCATGTTCACCCTACATTTTAATAGGGAACAAAATATGAAAATATCGTAAAAGAGATGACGAAAAGTGAAATTAAAAGTAATATTGGTCAAGAAATAAGGAAAATAAAAGAGTTTTAAACTACTAATTAATCAGTGATTAGAAAGAGAGATCCGATATGACATGCGATGTCATTTGTCATAATGCCCATATAAACTGCATATTATAATTCCGTTTTTCTAGAAAGAGATAGAGACAACGTTTTCTCCACTATGCTCGGAAATGGTATGCCTTGCATGTAGCAAAACTAGTAGGTAAACGAAGGTCCTCTTTACAGGCTAACGATTGACGGACTCCGCTACGCACGAGCCCCCCTGTTTCGGATTCGACATTAGTTTCATCAGATTTTGTGCTTAAACTGAAACTCCAATTTAACGCTGAAACCCATCAAAACCAAAAGTTCGGTTGAACATTAATATTTACTGTTTTTAGGATTCCATACCTCAAAAGGAAAAAACGGAACCCTTAGAGGATCACTTTGTTGTCCGTCCGTCCGTCCGTCCGTCTGTCAAGACCCTTTTTCTCAGGAATGCGTGGAGGTATCAAGCTGATATTTATATCAAATACTCAGGTCCACTGCCCCTTGGAGCTGTGAAAAAATCAAACTTCTAAGCTAACGCAATCAAAAGATACAGCCGTTTATGCCGCAAAGTTCCGCAACTCTTAAGGGAATCAAAACCTACAGGGTATTTCCCGTGAACGCAGAATCTTGAAATTTGGTATGAAGGTAGGTCTTATAGCACAGATTAAGGAATAATTGCGAAAACCGTAAATATGTATGTATGCCTGTATATATCAGTGACCAATATAAAGTGACCCCACACTGCATACATTTTGCTTTGGAGCAGGGCTCTGCTTACACTGGTTTATAGATATTTATAGATAATGATACGGAACCCTCGGTGCGCGAGTCCGACTCGCACTTGGCCGGTTTTTTATAACTGCGACACGTTGTAACAGGGTTCTCAGTGTGGCACCGCCGCTGGTGCTGCGTGGCGATCCTCGTGCTGGTCGCAGGCACAGCATGCGTGGCGGGCCCCCTCGCCCTCCGCGCGCCCCCCGGCGCCCCCCTCCACGAGCGCCTGCGCCTCGCCGAGAGACTTCTGCACGATACCCCCCTCATAGACGGACACAACGACCTGCCATGGAACATACGGAAGTTTCTACATAACAGGATCAAGGATTTTAGGTACCTAAATTAATTATTTATATTCCTCAATAACTACGTATGGATTGCAATCATTTCATGAGCAAATAAAGGCATACTTTGAATAGGTACCTGTAATATCAAAAAACATTTGTAATCCTAATGCCATATAATGCGCGCACATTATATTGTATACTTTTCTTTTATATTATATACAAGTACGTACACACCTATATATATATGAATGAACGTATATATAGAAAGATAGACGCTAACGGTACGGTATCGTATAATCTCAATATCATACTGGCTGAACAATAATCGCGGGTAAAATGTAGCCTAACCGTAGCAATGTTTCATCACTACAAGTACTTTACTTAATCAAATTTGTTTTTCTGCGCCATTACACAGTAACTAATAAAGACATTAAATTAATCGTGATTTTCACATTTCTGCGATTTCCAGCCCCTTTTAGGATCGTTTCTAAAGATAACGAGTAGATAAACGTTATTAAGTCGACTTTCATCTTCCCGCAATCACATTCTTTTCAAGCGTTAAAAGCGAAATTACCCAAAGTTAACTTGCAGATAGCACAAAAAATAGAAATAAAATGTGGACCCCACTTTTTATTTAGCTCGACATATTTTTGACCTGAAATGCTTGAATATGGATAAAATGTTGTGTGAGAAAATATTAACTCCTCATTTTCAATATTCTACTTTGTCTGGGTAGTCTGTACGTCTTCTAAATTATGCTGAATGATTCATACAGACTTGCGACGACTTTGGAACTATGTATATACCTACTCGTAAATTAAGGATGAGGAAATGTGTCCTGCAAAACCATCAATGTGCTTAAAAACTGTACAGCTATTCATAGTAACAAAGGCAATGAAAATGAAGGAAAAGCATTTATGAACGAAAAGTTTGCTACTCTTGCTTATTGCTAAGTCTACTTAAAACTAGGTGCTTATTTATTTGATTGTAATCTCATGTACAGTTTTTTGTTACTTTGCACTTCTGCAACGAAGGCGACAAATTCTCTATTTCCTTTATTTGCTTTCACCCGAACAAATAATTTACAATCGTAGCGTAGGTATAAACTACGTGTATCCTATTAATCCTATGATCTTATTAATCTTACTCAGGCCCACTAATATTATAAACATAAATAAACGAATGTTAATCCAGGTGTTATTAGAGCAACACACTCTTAGCGCCCTTTGTTATGAGTGTCTATGTGCGGTGGTGATTGATTTCCATCAGGTGACCCGCATGCTCGTTTTCCCCCTGTCATATGTATATACTATACCTTTTCCAAATATCATAAAATATCTGTCGTTACATTTTAGCGTTAAGCCTAAACACAGTGACACTATACACACAGTGACGGTAAAAATCTTCCGCACTTTTTATGAATAGTTCTGAAACGATAGGAACAGTCCTGGGTCAAAAGGAAATGACACGTCTTTTGCAGCTGCTACCGACTTTGACACGGAGCTTGCTTTCGTTCTTTAAGTATAGATTTTTCTGCAGATTCGATGAAGATTTGCGAACGATATCGCCGTGGGCCACGAGCTCGTGGAGCCACACCGATTTGCCGAGGTTAAAGCAGGGAAGAGTGGCTGGTCAGGTAAGTGACACCTGGAACAAACATATCTTATCTGACCCCCCCATCAAGTCTTATACTATGTAGCACTGTTCACAGCTAAGTGCGTCGTATAAGAACAGACGTAAAAAAGACTGAATAAAGAATAGTAGTATATACCGGATAGAATATAAAAAAGTTGACATTCAACGAGGCAAGCTAAAGGAGGTTATGGAAAGTGTATTTTTTTAAAGGAGTTGTTAAATTTCATTGGTAAATAATGTTAAAATTAGTCGCGTCAAATAGGAAGTACATCCTCTAACTTTCCATTGTCCAACTTTCCACAACGCTGAGCGGTGATTTTTTAATTTTGCATTTGTATTGTAAGTTTTATGGTACGTGCTAATGCTAGCAGGATAGAAGGAAAACTAAAACGTTCCACATCATGTATACTAATTATATTGTCAGACCAATTTCACAGCGTGTTAGGTAATTTACAAACTGGATCAGTACCTAGACTATCTGCAATAAATATGCAGGACGTCTTTGAAATTAAATTTAGATTGGACTTTTTGACATGCTTTTTTATGTATAGGTAGGTATTTAGTATGTTTAAATGTGTACCTATGTTTGTTTATTGGGTTTAAAGCTTGCAAGCAGAATTTGCCCCACTGCCAGTAGTAGGATCAACTTGTTATTTTGAATTCATAAGTACATGTTATATGTGAAAACAACGTGTATAAAATTAATTGTTACCAAAAACGCATTTAAATCAAAGTTACTCGAAAATATTGTTACGATAACTAAAAATTCACCTCTTGCTGCAGTGTTCTGGTTTAAAGAATTTATATTATAACACATTTTGTAGTGATAAAATATTTAACTGTTGTTATACCTCGCCGCCCGGCCACATTTATTAAAGCGCGCAACAACGTCGTAAACGCAAAGATTTGATGTCAATTTGGTCCCTAATTAATGTCCCGAAGCACAGGTACCCGGGAGTTAAGTGGTTATTTTGGCATTTCACCTTTTTCGGAATTGATTTCACTTCAAAGAACTGAATCTGTACTTTCATAAATTAAGTTCCACGCTTGCCAAACCTCCACAAGCGAGCAGAGAGCTTATACCTGTGGGTTCCATCTTTACTCGTAAGCCGTATAACTGAGACAGTATTCTCTTGCAGGTAGACACTTACGTAATCA
Organism: Pandemis heparana; assembly: GCA_963854515.1. Classification (NCBI taxonomy): domain Eukaryota; kingdom Metazoa; phylum Arthropoda; class Insecta; order Lepidoptera; family Tortricidae; genus Pandemis; species Pandemis heparana. The sequence goes on along the minus strand of OY978008.1, from coordinate 9,508,093 downwards.
AAAAGAGATAGTTCTCAATCAATATTAGAATTTTAAATGTAGACTATGCTTCTAGGTAACGAAACGAATGATGCACGTGGAGCGCAAAAACGTAGACAACTTAGACAAGCCAATTTGGAACGTTTACGAATATCGCTTTAGAATACCATTATCGTTTCAGCTTCAAAGGAAGCAATTTTAAATTTTCCCGCATTTTTGCTTGGAGAATAAAGAATTTCCATTTTGTCGCATTCTTATTCAGGAGGATATGGCGTCGTGCGTGATATTTAATCAACTTTGTGTCGGGCTCGCAGTTCTGGGCCGCGTACGTGCCGTGCGACGCGCAGCATCGCGACGCGGTGCAGCTGACGTTCGAACAGATTGACCTGATACAGCGCCTCACCGAGAAGTACCATCCGCAGCTCACGCTCTGCACTTCTGCCGACGGTACACGACATTACTTGCTCACTAAATACCTACTTTATATACCTATGTATAGTTTATGCATAAAGGTAATAAGGATAATGACACAAAAAATATTAGAAAACCTACATACCTATTTAGGTATTTAGGATGTACCTATCAATGTCCTTTTCGTAGTTTCACGGAAGTAGCGCAGTCTCGCTGTGTGATTGTCCTTGCTTATCGTTCGTTATGTGTTCGTTAAACACTATCGTCAAATCTGACTTGCACTTTAAAAATATACTTGAAAAAGAAAACATCTTTTGGGTACTTTAATACAGAAATCTTTAGTGCCTAAGTAGGCCACATAGAATTGTTAAAAAGGTACGAGGCTAGGCGGCAACTAAAATTGTTAATGATGCTGGCAATTTGTATTTGTCGCTCTCGTTAGCAAGTGCCCCACAAAAGGCTTGCTCACCGCTTCTATTTAGAGATACCTAATGATAAAGCAGAATTTCTACGGTGCAGCATTTTTTAAAGTTGTTATACGATTAGAAAAGTCTTTCATTTAATTAAAAGTCGTGTAAAAACTCCAGGGTGATAAAAGTCATGTCGACACACGGATTTTAAAAAATTAACATATATTTTTGAAAGTAGACGGATTATAATAATGGCACAGCTGTAGAATCAGATATATTTTTTGTAATCTACTCTTTGCATTCGAGAATTTGCATGAAAAACTCATTGTCTTGACTGTGCGACATTAAAAAAACCCCTAAATGGTTTTAATTAATTTCCATCGGCGAGTTTCTTTTTGTTTCATTGTTTGGGTATTTAAATAAGCTCAATTTGAATTAACGTTGCCTTGGGGATGCTAATTAATAATTGTGCTAAAATAGTAATTAAAACGTGAGCGAAATTATCATATAATTATTGCATACATTCTCGAAGACAATAAGGTAAATTATCTACTTTGTAAGAACAGATATTTGAAATTGTTAAAATCGGTAAACAAAGTGTCAAATGGTTAAAAATGTAATAGTTTGTTTTAACTTCGTGTAAATTTACATAAATGTTTGATGACTGAACATTATTACTTTGAGAAAGTCGACACTTAAAAGTTAAGGCACTTAACACCCACTGTTTCCCCAAAAAATATGTTCTGTGCCTTGTGCCTCCAAATTCAAGCTTGGGGCGCAATTTTCATTCGGCGACGGTGTAAATATTTTATTCAAAATCAAGCTCAGACATTCTTTTTTGCCTAATTTAAATAAGGCTGGCGGGTTCTTTGTTGTGCAGTAGGCAGAACGTATAGCTTTGGAAAATACGTGAATTAGAAAGCTACGAAAACGCTAACGCCACACAATAGCTTAAGGAAGTTTTATTTTCGTTATTTATCCATGTTTTTGTGTACCTAATCATGTGTGATCACAGATATAGTATCAGCCCACGCGAATCACCGCATGTGTTCACTGGTGGGGGTGGAAGGGGGGCACGCGATCGGCGGCTCACTCGGGGTGCTGAGGACGCTGTACCAAGTGGGGGTGCGGTATCTCACGCTGACTTCCACCTGTGACACCCCATGGGCCGAGTGCGCTTCTGCAGATCGTGTTGAACCTTCTCCACGCGGTGGCCTCACTCCTTTTGGAAAGGTACCTATTAACTATTTGTTTTAATATATTTTATTGAATCAGGTGTTACCTACTTTCTGAAGGCCCGTTTCAATACCATTTCATATTTAAATATTTTTTTGTACTGACAAAGTTTTTAATGTATCTATCTACTAGAGACGGTAGAAGCTCACATCTACCTACCTACTTCTTGTGAGCGGGTCATAATTTTGTTTTTATCTATTTACGATGCGTACCTATGTACGTTTATAAAACTAATAGAAGCAACGGTATTAGGCTTTGCACCGTAAGACTTGTTTATACTAAAAAAGAGACTACTTAATCCCTTTTAATTAGTACAAAACAAAACTTTATAAATTTTATATTGTGGCGAAACTTAATTTTTATTCCCTGAATGTTCTAAGAAAAACAAATTTACTTAAAATTTAATTCCTATTTTAACGACGGAACGTAAACGAAATGAGTTTTGTAATTTTTATTACATTAATATTTTGCTTTTGTACCGCGCCAAAATTTCGACTTATCTACTCCTCATTTCTGTTTAAGAAGTTGTAATCTCTTTATTCTTAAAGGAAGCTCGTTAGGAGTGGATTTATCGTCCGATCCCTTTTATTAAAGACTTTTCTGTCATTGGAAAGTTCTTAACACACCAAATAAAACGTTCAATTTTGTTTACACCCTTCTCCGGGCAAGCCGGTCAAGAGGGGCAATCTTACCAATGTACCTACCTATTATGCTGGTGCCTTATTTTGCTGATGACTAAATTAAATTAGAAAAGCTTAAAAGTCAAACTAAGATGACTCCTCTCCTACTAAGTTGTATTCATTGATACAGCTATTCTTATATCTTGACGTCGTAACTTATAGTAAGTAAAGCAGAGTATAATAGTCCGTATTCGAAGCCATATTGAAGCAGGCAGGTACTCAAAAAGTAACCGTAAAGATTGAGACGTCGAGTAGAGTGAGTGTGCCATAATCATAAACATCCTGCCTCGCCGCAATATTTCGCTTTGTATCAACTCTGGCTGCTTGCGAAGCAGACTCTTTGTTTTACCTGCAACGATACTTTTCGAAATATTTTCTTTTGTTGAAACCACTCACTGCGTGTAACGCAGGCGCTCGTGAGCATCACTTACGAACTTTACAAGTAATGGACATTATTTGGATTTACAATAGAGAATTGTGCAAGAATTTTATGTTCTAAGCAGAAAGTTAACTTAAAAAAATATTATGAACTTGGAGTATATACCGACGTAATTCCATTTTAACAATAGTCAAAAGCTGTCATAGTATTTTTGGCCAATGCCTTTTATCTTTTGCAAACTAATCATAGAAATTCTACCTTTGTCAAAGTTAGTCAGTACTCAGTATCTAATAATGTACTTGTCTTTTCCAGCATCAAGTCCAAAAACCATGACGATGCGGCTAGCAACTCATATCACTATTTTGACTTTCCTTTAGGTCTTATTACCTTAGGCTCTGTCTACCCCGTAAGGGATAAAGATGTGATTTATGTATGTATGTATGTGTAAGTCAAAAAAGCAACATCTATTTACACGATAATTGTACAGAGTTCCATAGTGAAACGGTTACCTTTTCTTAATTACTAATACCCTTTGGATGGAATCACGGGCTGAAGTTATAAGTAGAAAGGCTGTTAAGCAAGGACAGGTTAAATTAGAATAGAGGGATGATAAAACCCAACTTAGTTCCCAAAGCTGTCGCCTGCACGTGCAAATCGTGCTAAATTCAAGCCACAAAGGTTTCTAACTATTGTTAACAAACTTTGGTTAACAATAGTTACCTTAGTGAATATTAAAATAGTGTCATAAATATGCAATATTACGAAATATATGTTACTACTTCTAACTCATTGTTATCAAGCTAAATTATACAGAAACAGATTTGCTATTGCTACTTTTTGCATTACGTTTTTCTTGTCTTTGTTCCGAAGTACCTATACCTATTTAACTTTAATAAAGTCACGCAGTAGTTCATCCGTACTGTTTCCAATTTACTGTGCTTTTGACATGATGGAATAAAAGATTCCACTTATACGATTTCCCCCTCTGATAACCCTAAAAGCCACGCTGCCGCTTAAAGTAACGTTACCAATAATAGAACAGACGGTGCTTTTAAGACTGTGTAGGTGCGTAATAGGGCGGTTAAGTATTTCAACTACATACGTACCTACATTCGAGACCGACCGAGAAAATGAGAAGGTAGGTATTCAACAGCTAGATTATTGAGAGTGCAATTTTCGATCTACATGTAGGCACAATGCATACATATGTATTTGATATAATAATAATAATATTTTGAATGCAATGGCTAACGGTACTTTTACACAAGAAGCAAAGCATGCCCTCAAATACCTACGCGGTGTAATGTACTGCGAGCGGTTTCAGACTTCCCCGCATTTCAGATCTCATTGTACGTATTGTATTCGAATTCGACGAACGCAGCCCAGCAATTAATTAAACTAGGCAAACTTGCTTCGAAACAGCAGGAAAGAACAATAGCTAGGTTACCTTGCAGTACATTAAGTATGTAAAGCCGGCGAATCAAATGCGATTGCTATTTATTTTCCTTGGTTGTAGGAAATTTCAATCCAGCTAAGATTTTGGTACAAATTTCAATTATAACAGACGAAAGGTTTTCAATTTGTTCTTCTGCCAAGTATGTCAAGTCGTTTTGTTAAATTATGCATCGTTTCAGAGGTAGAATAGAAGCTAAGTATTTCAAAGTCGAGTCGATTAGTCTACGTACCCATACGTAGAGTAAAAACATTTTCATTCCAACCCCGACAGAGATTTAATGAGATGGATAGAAATGAAAAGGATCGGTGATAAATTTTGAAACGCTATTAAAATATCAATTGCTCGAGGATAGCATAATATCAATAAAATAGATTCATAATTACAACACACCGGATAACTCACGTATAAAAGCCGAAGGATTTCTCCGACAATTGTTTCGGACTATTTCGTAGCCCTTACGCTACGGCCACGGCTACGGCTTTTATACGTGAGTTATTCGGTGTGTTGTAATTATGTGTGAGTCTCACGTTAGTTTCATGTTGAAAATAGATTCATTATAACATAATCCTATCGATATCCATTTAAATTCAGTCCACCAAATTTCTTCGACTAAGTGAGCGTTTTATTATTTATTATTTAACATAAAATCAATGTCATCGCGAAATTCGCAAATTCATCAATTCCCATGGCGGCCGGCAGTACATGCCAGCTGCCACTAAATAGTTGGGAAGATAAGAAGTAAAAGTTGCAACTGTAACCTCAGACAATGTAAACTATGTTTACTTACTGCAACGTTACGTTTCCGTAATACTAAAGGTAGCATTCCGTTCTTAGCGACTGTGACGCGCGACCGCGACTTAGTATTAATTTATATGGAGTACTAAACAAATGCCGCGACCGCGTCGCGCGACCGGTGCACGTGGCCAGAGAACCGCGTGGCGACAGCGACCCGGTCGCGTCGGAGGCAGTGCCGTCACGCGACGCAGGTGAGAAAGACATCAAAATGGTGTCGTTTTCACCACACGAGGACAAGATATTGATAGGATTAGTGAATAAAAACCCACCTTTATATGATGTAAGGCTCCAATCTTATAAAGACAACATTATGAGGCACAATATTTGGGAAGAAATTATTAAGTCATTGAATAAAACAAGTAACTCTCTTTCTAGCTGCGGATATACATATTGTCCGACATAACGTACTGTAATAATAACACAACCATCACCACAGAATAAGTAATAGTACTACCGTCACCTATAAAAACTGCGTGTAGAGTGGCAGGTGACGTCGCGGTCGCTGACATCGGAAAGCTAGTGGTCGCCCCGCGACAGGCGGCCATGGTCGCGTGGTCGTCTGGTCGCCGTCGCGGGTCGCGGTCGCCAAGAACGGAATGCTACCTTAACTCAAAAAAAAATTTGAACCCACTCGAATTTCATCGGTTAAATTAGATAAACACAAATACTCTGCTGTATGGATTCAAGTAAAAATAGTAACTTAAGTTTGTATCTAGGTACTTACTTTCATTGTACCGATGAAATTCAAGTCTCTTATTGATTTTACTACGATCGTGGTTGGGAGCAGACTCTGTCATACTCTGTTCTTCGCTCCATTTCAGCACTTAGCCGCTTAGTTAGCGCATTACATACGACACGAACTTAGCGAAAGCTTGAATCAATTTGTTGTGCAGGTGGTGGTGAAGGAAATGAATCGGCTGGGTATGCTGGTGGACCTCTCCCACGTGTCGGAGCGTACAATGCGTGATGCTCTGGCCGCGTCGCGCGCGCCGGTGCTCTTCTCGCACTCGTCCGCGCGCGCGCTGTGCAACGTTACGCGCAACGTGCCAGACACAGTGTTGCGCCTACTAGCAGCGAACAAAGGCCTCATTATGGTCAATTTTTACACATCATTTCTCACCTGCAAGGAAACTGCTACTGTTCAAGATGCTATAGGTAAGTAATGTTGATGTATCTTCCGTTGCCCTGTTTTAGTTTTGGTTTGTACCTTACTACCTACCTAACTCGAAACTTAGTTTATTAAGTTTAGGGATTCCAAAAGTTGCCTACTAAGATCATAGAGCTGTATCCTTTAAACTGAAATTGTTCATCTGTGTATAAATATGGCTGCTAATAACAACATATAGATAGTAAAACTAAATTAAATTAAATATGGTTCTATGCAAGAAACGTGTTTTCATGATCTTGATACAATCAAATGGATCATTCTTGTGCTGATCCGACTCGCACTTTATGCTACGTATTCGAGTGTGACGGTTATCGAAGCGGACAAAATTAGCTTCGTTGTCGAACAGTGGAATCATTGAGCTATCAAATTGAAATAGAAAGGATAAGAGTGTAGTTTTGTTACAATACTATAGGTACGATGACTTTATATGTAGGTATTGAAGATTTCATAAATATACTAACTAAAAAAAATACAGGAAAAGGCATATAGATAAGTAATAGGGTGGCTTTATAGCTTCAGAGCGGTCTCACCCGGCAACCATACCTGTAAATGTAAAAAATATTGAAAATAGTATTTTATGCAGCAGTTGTATAAGAGGGGTCAAAAAAGGCGAGCGGTGTGGGTTACCAAAGAAACGACACCACGAGCATTTTTTGACTTATTTATACAATGTTGCATACAATACTTTCTCTACCTACGACTTCATTAAAATTATCATCATCATCGTCATCATCAGCATTTGAAAGGTGTTCAGCGTTGGACCTAGGCCTATGTACTGTTAAATAAAACATAAATAATGCCAAACTCGGGCTCAGTGCGACCAAATTACCCGAAAATGATACCCAATCACCATTTTTGTGTCAAGTGTCAAAATGACATCCGCCATCTTGGATCCTAAAAATTATGCCAAATTCGCGATCAGAGCCACCAAATTACCCGAAAACGACACCCATGAACATTTTTGTGTCAAAAGTGGCAAAATGTTATCCGCCATCTTGGATCCAAAAAATTATGCAAAATTCGTGCTCAGAGCCACCAAATTACTCGAAAACGGCACCCTTGAACATTTTTGTGTCAAAAGTGTCAAAATGTCATCCGCCATCTTGGATCCAAAAAATTGCTGAACACCTTTCAAATGCTGATAATCACGCACGATGATGATGATAATTTTAATGAAGTTGTAGAAAAAGTATTGCATGCAACGTTGTATAAATAAGTCAAAAAATGCTCGTGGTGTCTTTTCTTACGATGTTCGCTACGCTCACATCGTAACCCACACCACTCGCCTTTTTTGACCCCTCTTATACAACTGTTGCATAAAATACTATTAAACAACTACAGTTTAAAAAATTTTGGGCAATAAAAAGAAATTGCCCTGCTGTTCACTAGGTGGCTCATGCATTACTAACGATGTATTTTTTATATTGCCATAAAAAAAGATGTATTTTTTGCAGCTCATATTAACCATATTCGAGACATCGCTGGAGTTGAGAGTGTTGGACTCGGTGCAGGCTATGACGGCATTAACTAGTAAGTATAGTAATTATAGACTCTAGTAGTGTTTCTTTGGATTGTAGTTGTCCACAGAGCGAATTCAAAGTAGCCATTTTTAGGGTTCCGTACCTCTAAAGGAAAAAAATCGGCCAAGTGCGTGTCGGGCCTAGCGCAGTATAGGGTTCCTTAGTTGCCTGTCACAATAGGCAGATAATTATTATGAACATATTATTATTTTTCATATTTATTCGATACTATGAGCATAGTTCACAGTTTCAAGTACATTTTATAAGTTGATCGACTATTACTATTTGAATTGTAGCAAACGGAGCAAACCGCGAAATGCGAAATGGTTTTCCCACTCCCATATCATTGCCACACCCACAATGTTTTTGAACGACACACACTATGGAAAAAAAAACAAGTAAAAAAATTAGCTGGAGCTGTGAAAACATGAATATCGATGTCAGTACCCAGAAGAAAACCCAATTAGTAGGTAGAACCAGGAAACCTGAGACTTTTAAAAATATCGTCATCGTTTTGTCTATGGCACAACCCTATAAAATCAATGTTTAAAAATACGTATATTTGACCAATTATAATTCTACTCACAGCACGCCGCAAGGGTTGGAGGATGTATCGTCATACCCCTTACTCTTTGCCGAGTTGATGGAGGCAGGCTGGAGCATAGAAGATCTAAAGAAGCTGGCTGGACATAACCTTCTGCGCGTGCTCGGAGCAGCTGAACGTGTGGCACGAGAACTAGCATCTGCGCATGTCACGCCTTACGAAGAGGTACCACCGAGAGCGTTTGACATGCACAACTGCTCTAGTCAAGATCTCTAATGATAAAGCCATGGGAGATTCAGCTAAAAGTAAACTACTCTAATCAAGTCTCCAAGAGCACGTAGCTCCATCTGATTTCGTCACCTTTAGAGCAAATAAGACTACAATACAAAGCTTGTGTAGACAAGAAAAGAAAAAGTGGGCGCGGATCAGAATGTATAAAGTTTAAAATTTATAATAGGTTAAAATGCATAATGGTTCAAAATATATAATTTTCTGCGAAACTACTAGCTAGATTTACTTTTTTGATAGTGTAATCTATAGATTGGTTTAGGTTAGGTTTAGTTTATAACAATTTTGTTTATTTGCAATTTTCTGAGAAAATGGCTTATATATTTTGAACTAATATGTATTTTAACCCATTATACATTTTAAACTTTATGTATTTTAATACGTAGCCGAGAAAGTACTATTAGTTCTAGTCATGCAAACCTTTGAAGATTTTGGAGACGGTTCTAAGTAGGTAATATTATTAGGCCAGCCTCCGCCAACGAAAAGGCTAGTACGTTCCCCCTAATATTGTAATGGCATCAGAACTTTGCGTTAGTGGAAATTAATCCAATACGGAGAGCCCTAGAAATTCGACGGTCATTGCCAAATTTTTCAGCCGTGAAACCAGCCGCGGTTTATACGAACTCCAATAATTTTAATATAAGCGGCGCGGCCACGTATTCCAAGCTTTAATATTTCGGTAGGTTTACAATTCATTATTAGACTAAGCATTTATAATGTCATGTAATTTTGTCCCATCAGCGTCCGATTATACATATTACCCATTTAAATATTTAAGATAGACTGTTACTCGTCATGAAAATTTTAAATGAATAAGTTAGAAAGTTTAATCAGTCTTAAGTATTCAATCGTACTCTTCCTTTGCTTTGGGAATAAAGTAGGTAGCATTAATATTTCTCGTTTAGCTTATAATTGCTTAAAATCAACAGCAAAATGTTATTTATTACCTTAAAAATAGATGATTGAAATTAAAAGCAAAATATAAAAAAAAAGATTTCTGTAACTACCCCAAAAGTTGGTGCGGTCTGTTGGGATGTTACTAACGTTTTCATTAAAATGTTCACTGACATCGATTTAATAATTGTAACTACTTAATTATTATTATACAATCAAAATATTGTTAAGTAAGGTAGCTGCTTTTATATGAAATATCATCCCTGGATTAAAGTGTAGCTTTACAAAGACCAAATTTAGATTTAAGTAGGAAAATAAAATGTGTAAATTGACCTTTTGTATGTATTATGTGATGTATTTATATCTCCTAAAATTTGTATTTATTAACTATGACAGGAACTCGATGATGCAAATGTTGATTCATCGTTTTCTAACTCTTAGCAATAATAGACGGATCTTAAGACCGGCGCCTGCGCTGCGCCGCAAAAATAAATGATGCAGAATTTATGATATATTTTATAAAGTTCTGTTATCTCTTAAGATGTGTTTATTATTCCTTGTAACGTTTATCTTATTTTGACTCTATAACTTTACTAAATATTACTTTACCGCTCCTTGAGCTAGAAAAACCTGCGAAACATATCTGTTATTTAATAGAACTAGTCAAATTAAATTAACTATTTACTTCAACCATTTTTCTGTAAAGGAAATATTATTGTACTTATAGAATAATTAGAATATCTAAGCAATAGTTTTATGGACTATGACCCATCAGTTAGTTGTGACTATTTATTTGAATACACTAAACCATAAGAAAATAGGTTTCAGTGAGAATCATTTAAAAAAAGAATTAGTAACTTTTTAATTATTCCAATTTATGTACCTACTCATTAAAAAAGCTAATATTGCGTTTCATAAAGTTTCAATAAATAATTAAATTAGGTTGGAACATACTTACCTACAGGATTTTTTGTAGACTTTCTGTTACCAAAGTGCACTGAAAGAAGATAAGTACGGATGTTTTTAATCCATTTTCTTTACGCAGCAGGCACATGATGAAGCATGCTGTACATGCCTACTCTTATTTCGGGTTTTTATTTATTTATTTATTTATTTATAAGCCTTTTTATTCCGAATTCGCTACAATTTCAGTAAGTACATGTTGTTGTTGTTGTTATTGTCGTTTATTTATTTTTTATTTATTAAATTGTCACGAAATTCGGCGTGCCTCATGGCATAGGCCTCCTCCGTGTATTGGAGGGTTTGGGCTATAGTTCCCACGCGCGCCCAGTGCGGATTGGGAACTTAACACACACCATTGAATTTCTTCGCAGATGTGTGCAGGTTTCCTCACGATGTTTTCCTTCACCGAAAAGCTCATGGCAAATTACAAATGTAATTTTCGCACATAAATTCCGAAAAACTCAGAGGTGCGAGCCCGGGATTTGAACCCACGACGCTCTGCTTGAGAGGCCACAGGTCAAACCACTAGGCTACCACGGCTTTTTAATTTTATTTCGGGTTTTAATAATAAACAAATTTAAATACAACCTGAATAATCATCCCAAACTACTCAATGTTGGCTATCTATACTCGATTCCATTGGATAAGTAATATTGGACTCTACCATCATCTGCAGTACCTAATAATTCATTTGTATAGGATAGGTACCTAATAAAAAGCAATAAAACCTACTGCCTTTGCGTTCCGATTTGAAAACAAAATTGAAATAACGTAAGGCCGCTTTTTGTGTAGGTAGCCCATAGTAGCCTAAATTTTGTTTTAAATAATTATACTTAGGCACAAGTCCGAATTATCAAGCGTGTGTTTCGGTTGCACAGGTTCGTTGATTGTAGATAAATATACCTGTAGATATTTAAGCGATATAAAGCAATTTTATAATTCGTTTTAAAATAATTGCAATAATATGTTTTAATTTACAAGTACGTATATGTAAGTAGGTATAATTTAAAATAGTAACTTTTATCATTTTTGAAGCAGGTTTTACATTGTTTACGTAACTAGATTACATATTGTATAGATGCATAACTTTATACTTTACAATGTTTTGTCCTAGTTTTATGTGATTTTTGTAACTTATTGCCAAAGTATTATAAAATAAAACCCTCGCACCTGCGACTTGTGTAAAAATGCTATTTTTTATTTAATAAGCTTAGTCTGTCAGGTGGGACAATGACCGTGTTCTAAAATGTTAGATAAGAGTGAGTGACGCTTGCCTTACTGCCCTTACTTTTAGGGATTAGATGCGTACCTTTTTCAGGCGTTTGTGACATGACAAGGCATGTGTGAGATAAGCATTTCCCCGCTGCCGGACCCTCCGGGACACTCACCTTGGATCAAACACTATTCAAGGGATGCTTTACTTAATGGGTGTCCCCATCATAATTATAAATGAATCACGAGCGGTGAAAAAACTTCAAAGTAAGTTTTTGCTCGCAGTTTTTATATATCGCTTTATTTCATGAATTATGGAAAGGTCACCAGTCAACGGTAGGTAAAACAAAATATTAAGTACCACCAGGAATATTAAAGGAAAAGGGACTGATTCAGAACTCGTTGATTTTTGTCTAAAATGCTGCGTCGAAAAATCGAGTTTTTGCAATGCAGTGGCCTTACGTTTCAAAGATCATTACATAAAATTGTACCAAACAAAATTATGCTAAATATCAAATAAAAATAAAATAACAGCTCTCAAATATAGTCAGGGTTTTTGTAGAATAGGTACACAGATTTTTCCCAGTTTGAAATGGTACATTTCGAGTGATGTGCTTTCCAAATCAGGCCTTTCGCTATAACATATTATTATTACCGCCACGTTGTATGTTATTATCTTAATAGAATCATGTCATGATCACGTTTTCCCAAACTAGCAGGCATACTGAATACATGTGGCGGTAACACGCGATGAAGATAATGATATATCAAAGCGCCACAGTAATGGCTCAGGAAACAACCACAACTTAAGCACACCGAGATAAAATGCTTTCGAACCATATAGGTACATTTTCAGAGGTAATCTTATTAAAATGAAATGTCAATTGCTACGCGCTACAGTCGTAACTCGTAGCAGCATTTTTCTGCATTGTAGCGAAAACGCATACGAACAGAGAACCCAACAGTTGGGTTCTTGGTGAATGTAAGTACCTACAGCTAACTTAGTTCACCTGGTCGCTAGCAGGAATTATAGAGAAACCGGTGTCTCAAGACTGCTGGCTCCGTATAATGCCTCCAAGCTAAAGGATCAGTTTCATTGGTCGATACGACCCGCACGAAGAGTACGGGAGATTTTAATACAATAATGGGATTAGTATTAGTAGTTTCATTAGTCGATATACCGCTTGGGGACTCACGCACGACACGCTTTATATCGGCTGAGTTATCGACCAGTGATTCTGAGCCTTAAAGGATCAAGTACCTTCCTAGTCTGTTCTCCGAGCGAGTGTGTCAGAATACTTACATAAATTTTAAAATGTATAGGTATTGGGTTAAAATACATAATCTTTTCTGTGAAACTATTAGCTAAAATAGTTATTTGTTATACGAGGAGGGAAAGTTGTATTTTACCTGCGAGTGTTCATTTGAAACACGAGCTAGCGAAAGGATTCTATGATTGACCACGAGCGAAGCGAGTGGTTCAAAAATAGAATCCTGAGCGTCGCGAGTGTTTCAACACACGAGGCGTAAAATAACTTTTCACCTGCGAGGAAAATAAGAAAAAGGGTTTGTACCATCACTCATTTTGAATAACAAAATAACTAGAAAAACATGCGAATATTTAACGTTGACGGCTTAATTGAATAGGTTTGACTTAAATACTAATAATAATGACTTAATTTTTTTTTAATTACCTAACTATATGAAAGAAAGAAAACATTAAATTTATTCGTGATATAAATCTCAGCATAATGCTGGCCTTACAGCCTGCGCTGGCTGAATGGACCATAATTCCTTTACCTATCCCACAATGGATGAGTTTTATTAAAAATATTTCGGATGCGTTTTGTTCGCATATTGACTTAGGTACTTGGACTGTCAGAACATTTTATCCGTTTTTACAACAAGAATGAAGGTTAATGTTGAATGCTGATATTTATGAATTAAAATAAAGTTGTAAGACTGTATTTAGTGTTTTTTACTTGATGCAATTCATTAATTGTGATATTAAAAATTCAGCACTTCTAACGTTTTACGTTTTGTTAGCTGTCAAGCTTCCTTCAAATCTCAAAACCCTATACTATATCTTTCTAATCTGTGGTCAAAACTCTTTCTCCACATGTGGATAAAAAGCGATTTTCTCAATAGGTGTCAAACAAATAAAAAGTGCTTTCCGAGCTAGTGAGGTGAAAATGAACTTTTTGTGTGTTAATCTATAAGTAGATTGGTTTAGGTTAGGTTAGGTTTATTTTATAACAATCCTGTCCTATTAATTTGCCATTTTATATATTTTAACCCATTATACATTTCAAACTTTCTAATTTATGTACCAACCCTCTCCGAGCACAGCGATCAGCGATCACTTCACAGACAGACTCGTTTGAGAGTAACGTAGGTATCGAATGAATACTTAATCGATAAACAGGTACAGGTGGCGTCAAATAAGTAAAACGTGGAGGGGATATACGCAGTATGAAAAACAACATCATTTTCTCATACTGCATCAACAACAACATCAACATCATCATACTGCGCATATCCCCCCCACGTTCTACTTATTTGCCGCCACCTGTAATCTTAAATCGAAATTAGTGAAAATTGCTGAAAAATGCAATTACCTCCTAATTTAATTGCTCCAAAAAGTTTTTACTCCTAAAACAATGCGATAAAATTAAAATTATCTGCCAAATTGCAAAAGTTGCACCGCAGGACCGTATTCAATGATTAAGGGTGCGACCAAACCGCCGCGTATACGCAGTGTGTCGTATGCGTCACGTTTTCTCACCGTTTCTTCATACATTTTGTTGCGATTCCGTAACGTCGCCGTTTTTTAAGCGGCGGTGTGGTCACACCCTAAGGTAGGTATTTTTGACAATATCTGTTAAATTAAATACCAGTCTATAAGTACATTAAGTACTTATCGTTTTTTTTTTGAGAGATTTGGTAGCCATTTTGAATAGGTACAGGTGTATTGAGGCAGCGTAAAAAATTAAACATTGCATTTTTAGATAATTAGGCAATCACAAAAACCTGGCTGAAGGGTAGTGGGAATAAATGGGTCTTTAAATTTTATTTTTATTAGGCGTAAGTACTTTCAAGTTTTTACGCAGCCCTAAATACCAACTCTTAAATGTCTGCTGTTCTTGGAACGTTTAAGAAAGCACCAATGATGCTAAATTGAAATCCACTTAACTTTTATTAAGTACAGACTATTTATTTCAATAAAATCTTTACGCTAGGGCAGACCAGACGTATCGTAAGTAGGTAAATTCCGTCAGCGTGATCATCGACGAATAATTCAATTTGTCGCACAGCTCGGCTTCGCGTCGGCGACCATCCCCGGCAAATTAAATTACTTGGTAAGTAACTTGGAGCTCCTCACCTACCAAAGGAGCTCCGAAAAATCCTATAATGCTCAAGCACGACGATTTACTTTATTGCTCCTCTGGTTTTATCGTTATTTCTGAGATATTACGAATGTTTTCGCAACTCGATGTACCTACCCTTCTTTGCGTTTGAATTTGAATATGCTTGTGCATTTGTACCGTAGAACCTTACAACTTTGCCCGCTTTTTGCGGTTTTTTACTTTTTTTCGAGTCAATTGGTCCATATTGAGCAACTTTATCTGTGGCACTGACAAATTGACATACTTTTCTTTGGGTAGATGAGAACACTACATTAAAAATGAGTTTCCATACTCTAGAAAACGGGCCTCAAACAGGCGGGCCAAAATATTGAAAGAATTTCGTGATTGCCCACATTTGTTAACACTGTCTTAATTTCGGGATTATCAACTTTATGGACATGATTCTTAGTCTAATAATCTAGAATAGGAATAGCAACGTTGTATCGTATTAATAGTCCATTAAGTGTTAAATTTCAAGTCCAAACTCGTGTGGGCAAATTGACATCCTTCATACAAAATCCAGGATATGATAGGGTTGACAATTTTTAACCGATTTCAAACAAGGTGTAGTACGATATTAATATTATAGTTTGGTCGTAACGGTATATTAAATTGTGCCTGGATCAAGGTAAAGGCTAAAGGTATATTACTAAATAAAAACCAATTTAACATATACAACAAATTTAAGAAAAATGTGATCATAATATGTTTATTATTGTCTAATTTTCTTCCGGTTTTCTGTCAATATTTTGTAGTTCTTAGCCTTATCCTTTTTTTGGTTGAACGTTGCATGCTGAAAAAAAAATTAGAATTATTTATTTTATATAACATACTAGTGACAACCCTAATGGTAGAATTGTGCTGGGTAAATTTGTAAAAAGTAATACGAAAAAGGTTTATGACATTGCCCACTGCCATAATTACAAAATGAATGAGATATGGTGTTGAGATTTTGTCTGCATCGTTTTTTAACTGAATATTAGTTACGGTTAAAATTATACCTGTAGGACTTTCCTGACTTAAAATACACTCGAAGTTTTTTCGTCCTAATTGGCCCGCAAAAAACACGTCCGCTCCGCACTCCAAGCCGGCTCACGCTTAACTGAAGATAGATACGCGTCAACCGATAGGCCAGTGTAGTTAGCAATATGATTAGCTATGAGTATAAGGCACATAGTAATAAGAAAGTGTTTTTGTAACTATTTTTGGTACATTTCACTTTTACTGAAATGTGACGCGGTGGGCAAAGCTATATGAAATGGCAAAGTTGTAAGCTTCTACGGTACTTTTGGGAGACGAATGAAAGTAGATGTCTAATAAGTTTTAAAAGCCTTGATTTGTTCAGTCGCTCCCCTACAGAGATTCTAAGGCGTGTTTTTGAATTTACCTGCGATATTGTCTAGAAGAGGTTTATAATGAAATAAAATAGTATTGGGTGGAGGTATTAAGTGAATCCCAATATTCTCGAGAGGCGCGCATGTAAACTTGAGTTCAGGGCCCTCTAAATGCTAGGTCTGCACCAGTGGTCCCACAGCGACAGCAGTAGATAGTCCTATCTACTATTGGTGATGACGACGACATGACGAGATGACTTTTCGAGGCCTTTTCTAGATTTAGTGATAACGAGTATAAAGCATGCATGGTACAAGCCTAATCTCGAAAATTACGGGTACTTACCTAAGTAATAATTTTATTTATTTACTCGCAAATGTGATGAAAAACATTGTGTGTTTCACGGACGGTACGGGAATTACGAACCACATCTCAAAAAGCTCTCAGTTTTCGACTTCGGGCTGCTACTAGAGCCTCGGTCGTAATTCCTTACATACCGCCCTTAATACACAATGTACTATTCTTTTCACCTCTATTTCTGGTTTCACTTTAAATTATGAATAGTTGTATACCGTCCCTCACTTGGCGTGGTGTGGTAGCAGATACTGTAGGTACCTACATCATGACACTTTTAATCTGTTACATCATGCGTCATGACCTTAATCCCATAAAAAATATCGTCATCCATCATGCGTATTTTTCTCTTGGAGGTAGAAAATTATACCCTGTGTTAAATAGGGCCGAGCGAGTAGAGGCATTTGTTGATAGAGTGGTGGTCTTGGGTTAGAAAGAGGAAACAAAAATACACTACATTATCTTACACAAAATGAAAAGGAAGATAAATATGAAGTTCGTTGCATCCACAGACCACCTACCCCATTAGACTTGAAATACAGGGTGGCATTTTCTGGATCCTATTTGCGCAATTGCGCCTATAACTTCGAACGCAAACGCGCGCTCATTCAGTAGTGACCAGGAAACAGACCCGTAAGCAGCGTGTTACTGTGACCTAAAAACTACAATAGTAAAATACAAAAAAATGCCAGTTTGCACTGTAAGGTGGTGTGAAAGCGACTGTCGCAAAAATAATTACAAGAAGGATAATATTATTATTACGTTTCATCGGTAAGTTCAAAGTATAATAATATAATACCTTAATAACAAAAAATCACGGAGCTCTAATAACACTGGTCGCTAATAAGTACCAAGCCTATGTTTGTCCTTGTTTAGCACGCTTTGCGTCGTATTACATCTCTTTCTTGCATTTCAACGTCATGCGTAAGTAGATATGCGACCAAACCGTATCGATATTATTCATTCATCCAATTTGATTGTCTTTCAAGTTATATCAAAATCTTGTTTACTTTTACAATCATTTCATTAAGTGATTGATTTAATTCACGTAAAACTTATTACTAGACAGTATGAAGTTATTAAAATGATTTCGTTCGTCAATTTGTCTATTTAATAGCTTTTGACACTGAAACTTCGGAACAGATTGTCATGTAATTTTTTTCAGTCGTGTTAAGCGACGTGAATAAACTATGATAATAAGACCAATGATAATTAACAGAGTGAAGATATGTTACGTTCCTAGTAAATTGTGTTTGAAAATAGTCGCGGTTGGATAGTTGTTTGGCACGTCACTGGTGGAGTTGTTTGAACAAAGCGGTTTACCCTCCCAAGTTATCACTTCACCAGCGCACATTGCTCCCAAAATCTAAGAGCCAGTAACTTATCGATATACAATATCGACATGCCCTCATCTCTTCCGTGACGTCACCCCTGCCGCCCGCTTACGTCGCATTCCGCCAACGTCGGCAGAAGTGTTTGCTTAGAAATTCGTAAAGATGGCATGTCTCTGGGGTAGGTGGTCTGTGGTTGCATCCCGTCTCATCTGTCATGAAAATGCATGTACTTAATGTGAAACAGTATTAACAAACGATTCGTGCGCCTCACGGCTTAAAACTATCGAATTGGCCACTATAATTAATCTTACCTACGAATTTGCTAAAATCGCATACCTAGTATAAAACTTAACCCACAACACAACATAAAATAATACCTACTAGATTATTGTATAGTTTCGCGTTTACTTACGAACCAACCTAGTTAGGTACTTTAAAATCAATTCCAACACGATAAAAAACAACCTTCAAGTTATCAGCAATACATAAACGCATAAGTCTTAAGTAGACAGGACCGTGCGGTATTTAGTACATACATAAGTATTTAGGTAGGTATTCGCGTAAGCTTACTTTACTACTATAGTAAGTAATTCAGATGGATCGAAATAAAACCGTCCTATGACTTGCACTAATTACCTGCCTATTATAATTTTCCTTTCATTACCAAAAATATTATACTTAACTACCTGCAGAGGCAACTGGATTAACGCTGAGATATCTACCTATGCTCAATGATAAATGATGTTATATGACAGACAGATTTCCATAGAATTGCAATCATTAATCTTATTTCCATGAAAATCGTGCAAGAACGCGGTAAAGTAATAAAACAGGGATTTAACCGCCTACAAAAAATAATTTATATTGGCTATTATGACTAATTAAGTTTGTAATCAATATATATTATTTAACTTTATTTTTTTGGTTCTGCCGTGACTACAAGATACAGTCCAACCTTTAGCCCAACTATCGGCTACCTACTCCGAAATTCGAAATTCGGAGTTCGTATCATACCATCCCTTTCCACTCTCATGTTGGTGACTATTAGTGTTACCGGAAAGGCATGACACGAATCTAAAATGTTGGTATATAAAATAAATAAAGGCCTGCTAAGACTGCTGGCAGGACTAGCTACGAACCACTACGAACAATGACAATGACTACTACAAGTACTACAACCCTAATAAGTTCGCGGTGACTTCGTGAACGGCCATGATTGAAACGGTTAAACTAAAAGAAGCGCTCTCGCGTAGTAATACGGTTTATTTTTGCATGAATGCTTTGCAGGAAATGTGATAGAGTGGGGCTGTAGGCTATTATCGCTGTAGATAAATATATCAGGAGCGAGCTAGATTGTGCTTTATGTGTACGTGGCTAGAGTTTTTATTTATTTAATCGACTCCAGAGAGAGAGCCTACCTACGTTATTCTGTGATTCAGGGTAAGTCTCCATGTAGTCTCCTGACTGTCTATGACCCCACTGGGTTACTCCGAAACTCCAAGTTCGTATCATGCCGTCCCTCTCACTCTTCTAATAATAACTACCAGCCATATTCTGTCAGTGTAGAGCTCGGAGGAATGTGTAGAGGTAAAATATAAAGTTAGGTAAGTCTTAAAATTCTCGAGGGTAATTTTATTTTTAAAGTTGGCAACACTATTTGACAGATGTCATGTATGTCACTGTCACTTAGCGTCAGTTTCATTTCATTCATTTCATTTCATTTCATATTTCATATTTTCATTTCAGCTCGTCTCGTTGCTGTCGCTGTGTGGTTACTGTCACTCACTGGGTTTGTTTGTTTGTGAAGACAAATGTTCACTTGCAAAAATCCACAATAACTTCATTTCCAGTAGATAATCATTAACACATAGGCATTAAGTATAAGAAACAAAAATGGGTGAAAAATCTACACCGCTCCTAGCGGTGTTACAACTTCTAAGGAAGTATAATCTTAAGGTAAGCTAACATTTTACAGATAATGTCGTTTGAGTTTTAGTGTTTCCATCTGATTATATGTTGTATTAATAACAGGGTACTGAAGAGATACTTCGAAAAGAAGCTAGTTTAGGTGACGCAGAGATAGAAAATTTGGACTTGCCTGAAGTTGAACTTGCCAGCATTCTCACAGCGCATCACACTGAGAGTGATCCCTACAGCTACGAGTTTGCTTATGACAGCTTAAATAAGTTCATAGAAACTTCTTTGGATGTTTACAAGGTAAGATGATGTGTCGTACTGCTGCTTTCCGCTGGGGATATAATAACACATTTCAGTTGTTTCTGTCCATGATGATACATTAATTTCAATCCAATTACAAGCCAGTACCTAGTGCAGCGTTTCCCAACCTTTTTAGCCACGGACCCATAGGAAATCAAGCACAGTTTTCACGGACCCCTTTAATAAAATAAACAGCAAAAAAATCGGATTAATATTTATTTTATTTATTACAGATACAAAATTACGACAGTTATTAGCATTTATGTATGGTCCAGAGATGACACCATGGACCCCCTACATATACTCGCGGACCACAGGTTGGAAAACACTGGCCTAGTGTATAAGTAACTTTTAACTTTTTATTCCAGCATGAGCTTTCAACACTTCTGTATCCAGTATTTGCTCACATGTACATGATCCTGATACTGTATGACCACAACGAGCATGCTTTTAACTTCATGCTGAAGTTTGGCCCTGAACAGGAAGACTATTATCAAGATGACTTGAAAAAATTGTCCTTTATCAAAAGCAAAGAACAAATAAAAGGCAATGAATTGGCAGAGATTTATAGGTAACTAGCTTTGGCCTGTGACTTCATCTGTGTAGAATTATACATACAAACCGTCCTCGTGAATCACTATTCTATTGAAAAACAGCATCAAAATCTGTTGTGTAGTTTTAAAGATATAAACATACATAGGGACAGACAGCGGAAAGCGACTTTGTTTTATACTATGGAGTGATTAGTTTATTTTCAATATACTTTGAACTTCAGTTCTTTCACACTTTCCATTTGTTAATCATATCATGAAAAATTTACTTTTGTACTAGTTTTCTTGAATAGTTGGTTGTTTCAAGTGTCTGTATATGTTATGTGTTATTTTAAACATTCAGCCATGACAACCCAGTTGGGTGAGCAATAGAAAAATTATTAATTATCATTAATTATAATTACAGCACCAACAAGTTTGTTGTGCAAATGTCAAGAGATGCATCAACGCAACTCAAGCGTTATTTGCAAGAACAGAAGAGTTCTACAGTAATTATAAACATTATCAACAACCATGTCCAAATTGACATTCATGATGGGCCAGGCAGGAGTATGGCCCAGGTCAGAGCAAGCACGGGCAGCCTTCTTGGAGAAGCACCTAGAAATGGTAAATAAAGTAAATTTTATTTTTTCATGTTACATAAACCAATATTGCAGTCAACATTATTTATTACCTAGTTATTATACATATTTACTATTTATTATGCTGGTCATATCCTAAATCTCAATGGGGAGGCTACTTTTAAAACAGATTTTTCAGTAATGCTCAACTAGGAATTATTGAAAAATCTGTCCTATTAAGTAATCATCTTCTGATGTACACACAGCAAAGCTATTCGGTAAGCACCTTTGCATGCACGCGCCGCTTTAAACCTGCTTACAGAATAGCTTTGCTGTGTGTACACATAGACTATGTTTTAAAAGCTGTTTCATATTTTCAAGCTTTTGTGTAGGCATTCCTCACACAATTTCAATTACCTTGCTATTTTTGTTTTGTCATAAGATGCAATAAATAAATATTAATTAAAATCTTTGTAATAATGATCTTAATTTTAATTAAAATCTTTCAAATCACTTGATAGTATAGATCACAAATTATTGTTTAGTGTCACATTATTGTATAGATCTGTGAAATCAAGCTGTAACATTCAACTTTGCTTTTTAATAGAGAACCGAGCAAAAGTCTTTTATGGACTCCTGAAAGAACCAGACATACAAGTCCTTCCTGTTCCCACTGAAGATGAAGAGGAAACAGAAGAAACTCCTGACAAACCGAAAAAGAAAAAAGCCAAAAAAGACAACATATTTATGAAAAAACCCAAGTCAGATCCTAATGCGCCTCCAAATGACAGATTCCCCCTTCCTGAGCTGTAAGTTACTGTATATCTAAGCAGATACACACAGGTAACAGACAGGGTGTGATGGCAGTATAATGGGGCAATTACTTCTGCATTCGCCTAATGCAGTCACCAAACTTTTTTCATCTACAGTCATCATCATTCACATTAGAAATTCTATGAGCTAGTTTTGGTTATGTGTATTTTAATCTATGGATTGTTCTTTTACTTACCAATGTGCTCGATTGTATTAAGATTTATTAATTTGATGTTTTCTGTATTTACATGATGTTTAAATTTACAGTAAGGAAGCGGATAAAATTGAAAAAGGGAAAGCCCTGAGAGAGGCGGCTAAGCGCGTACAACTAGGACCAGAAAGTTTGCCGTCCATTTGCTTTTATACGCTGCTGAACAGCGGCCACACTGCCACTTGCGCCGACATCTGTGACGACTCCACTTTGCTGGCTGTTGGATTTAACAACTCCACTATAAAGGTTGGTCTGTGGAAGTTCGTATATAATTATAATATAATAATAGCATATAAACTGGCTTTTTTTATGTAGGGTATGCAGGAAAAGTTATCGCGAAGAATTAGTGATTAGATTTTAGTAAAAGATCATTAATGTGTGGGAGAATTGAATAGCCGGTATTACCATTCTATTAGTAAATTCCTCTACGAGTATCGAGTGTATAATCATTATTATACATAGACAAAATTAATCATTTAAAATATCATCTACACAGGTATGGACTCTCACTCCTGTAAGGCTACGTGGCATGAAATCAGCTGATAAATTACAAGACATTGACAGAGAAGCAGGTACTAGCTGAAGACTCCATTATTTTGTGTTATTTTTAATTGTTGCAACATTTAATTTTAAATTAATACGACAATCATTAATTGCAGGAGATGTATTAGTGAGAATGATGGAGGAAAGGGATAGAGATGCTTGTCGTACATTGTTCGGGCATTCGGGCCCCGTGTTCAAAGTTTCGTTCGACCCATTCAAGACCATGTTGTTGTCCTGCTCTGAAGACGCAACTGGTAAGGATAATAATATTCATTCATTTATTCGCTTAATTTTCAAAAGAAAATATTTACAGCTTGCCCAAAAAGAGTAGAAATGAAAAAGTGGCATTACCGTAGTGACGTCCCTTTCTAATCTATATGTATAAGAAAACGGGACGACACTACTGTATTGCCACTTTTTAATTTCTACTCTTTGTGGGCAAGCTATACATATAAAGTTATTTGGGGGTTTCATGCCGGCCAAGTTAATATTACACAACAACAACATATATTTTTTTCAGTGAGGTTGTGGTCCTTGCAATGTTGGACATGTTTGGTGGCGTACCGCGGCCACGTGTGGCCCGTGTGGGACGTGAGGTGGTCGCCGCACGGACATTACTTCGCGACATCCGGCCACGACCGCACCGCCCGCCTCTGGGCCACCGATCATCATCAGCCTCTGAGGATATTCTCTGGTCATCTTGCTGATGTTGATGTGAGAAATAATAGTTTTACTTTTTCCCTTTTAACTCGCCATCGCATTCTATGGGACTCTGTTTTTGTGTTTTTGCCCCGTTACAACTCGGTTAAGAAATGAGAATTACCTAAATATAAGACATTACCTGAGCTGAGGAGTGTAATGTTGTGGATTAAAATCATGTTTTTTAACTCGAACCATGTATACCTTATGCGGTGAAAGTACATATATATTATGATATATTAATGCTGCTGCAAGATGATTTTATTCAGGATAGTACTTTCCTAAACGATGACTATTTAATTTTCAGAGCGTACAATTTCATCCGAACTCGAACTACATAGCTACAGGATCGAGTGACAGGACGGTTCGTGTCTGGGATTGCCTGACAGGAAACCAAGTGCGGATTATGACTGGACACAAGGTTGGTGACATGTGATGGTTCCATTGAACATTGCATAGAAAGTGGTACAAACCTCCATACAATCCAAATTTCATGTGTAGATTAAATAGGTTTCGAGTTGTGAAGGGGTCAAAAGTTTGTCGAAGTGGAGCTTTTAATGTTTAGCGGTTTGGTACCTTTTACATTGGGTATACACCCCCTTGCAAACAAATCGGGCACCTATGGTTTTTCAGATTTTTTAGGCATTAAAGCTTAGAAAGTAAGCTTTTATGCACATAAAATACAAAAACCATGGGTGCCCCATTTTCAAGGGGGCGTATGTATAGCCGTCTAAAAACGTCGTCAGTGAACCATACAAGAATCACTTCCCAAAATTACAGACAGACCGGCAAGCTTATTACGTAACTCGCTCGCGATCACCATTTACTTCATTTTGACAGTTCATGTATGGGCTGACAATTGGCATCGGAATCAGCTAGCTGTCACATTCATACAAGAACTGTCAAAATGAACACGATGGCGATTGCGAGCGAGTTACGTAATAAGCTAGCGGTATTGAAATTCGAAAGCAAGTCGTTTTGCTCTGTTACAGTGTGCGATATTCACGCTGGCATTCTCGATTTGCGGTCGGTGGCTCGCGTCGGGCGGCGGCGGCGGCGCGGGCGCGGGCGGGGAGCTGCTGGTGTGGGACCTGTCCACGGGCGCCGCCGCCGTCGCGCTGCCGCCCGCGCACCTCGCGCCGCTGCACGCGCTCGCCTTCAGCCGTGACGGCACCATCCTGGCCTCAGGCAAGTTCTTAAAAGCGAACCAGTTTTTCAGCTACCTAAGCTATAGAGGCTGTAGTGGGCAGTGGGACGTATATGAGCTGGAAATGATGATGAAGCTTACACGAGCGATCAAATTTTTCAAACGAGATAGCGAGATGCGCTATAATAAAGTGATGTTGCTATTTATACCTATTTACCTAGAGATAGAGGGTCGAATACTTGCTTTGCGTGCTAGGTAGGTATGTAGCTACGCAAGTAGTAGGAGCTTGTGCTTGTCCGTCGGGATTGCTACCACCGTATTACACAGACCTGCAGTGCTTATGCTACTTTGTTTCGGTGTAGAGAGTAGGATAGCCAGTGAAATTACTGGAACGTGAGGTGTTTAAGGCTGGAAAGGCATCCGTTATGCTCAGTTACGCATGTTCATGGG
Organism: Pandemis heparana; assembly: GCA_963854515.1. Classification (NCBI taxonomy): domain Eukaryota; kingdom Metazoa; phylum Arthropoda; class Insecta; order Lepidoptera; family Tortricidae; genus Pandemis; species Pandemis heparana. The sequence goes on along the minus strand of OY978008.1, from coordinate 9,482,540 downwards.
CAGCAGTGATTACTTATCATCAGGTTACTTACCCACTTGCTAGTTTGCCTTCCTTGTAAAATAAATAAAAGTCCGACAAAAAAACTAATTTAGTGATGATTTTTTTTCCATTGAATTGCATTTGGTGATAAATGATAAATTAAAGGTGAACTCATGAATATTTAACATCTTATTACACACAGGTTCCTTGGACTGCACCATCAAACTCTGGGATTTTGCGGCGATCACTGACGAGGTATCGGTGGAAGATGCGGCGAGTAATAGTGTACAGAAGGAAGACAAGCTTCTGTTGCGGTCATTTGCTACTAAAAATTCTCCTATCACGAGTTTACATTTCACACGGCGCAATCTTTTACTCGCCGTCGGCACTTATGAAGGAAGTACATAGTGAGAAAACAGATTTTAGCATAATTTTAATTATTCTTTTACATTAAAAATTTCTTATCACTACAGTATTTTACTCAGTCACCTATAAAAAACTTATAATAATAATTGAAGAAGGTATGACCGCTCTGAAGTTATAAACTGAATCATAAGATTTAGTATAGATTCATTACTTCTTGCAACTTGGGCTTTCATGGCTTGTTTGAAATCTTCTTTCACTCCCTTATCAGCACCTCGTGTTCCTATCCTCCTTTGGCCAAGATGTTGTTGTGAATTTGGTAGAATATCTAAAGCAACATTGTTGGTTTGATCATTCCACATAAAACTTAGTTCTTCTAATATGTCAATGTGAATAATATATGCTGTGAACAAATGATAGTGGAAAACGCCCTTCTGCTTAATTACATCCATTATGTTAATAAAAACAGCTTCCTCTTGAGGCCATCCAAACTGCATTAATACTAATATATGTCCATACACCAAATCTGAACTATTTCCTGTGCTAAGCAAAATTCTTATCAGTAATGTGCAGAAATAGTGCATAATAGCAACTTTAGTTAGTGGTAAAAAATGAAGGTGCCTGTGGGTGCCGCCAACAATGAGCTCAGTGTCCAGTGTTCCCTCCACTGACGGCAGCTGTGGCAAAGCTGCCAGTATACTCTCCACACACAAGGCATACTTCTTAAGGACAAAGTTAACAGATACCCTCATTATGTTAGCAGCAAGATTATTAGCCTGCATTGTCTTAGTTTCTTCATATCGTCCTTGATATAGAGCTAGCTCATCAGAAAAACTCTCAGCCCAAGGTTTGACTTGTAACTGGTTGGCTAACTTCATGAATTCCCGAGATATAACCTCATTACTGTGTAGAAGTTCCCAACAATTGGCAGCTGCTTGGAACTGATGTGATGAGACACCTGTGACCTCAATATCAACTTTCCTTCTCTTAACTGGTGCTGTCTCTGGATCCGAAAGAGCTTCAATCAAAATATGGTTCCCTTTGTGGGACTTCTGTTCATAAAGAGATCTCAGAAAAAATGTAATTCCGCAATACAGCAGCAGGCGGCAGTCTTCACAGTTCCTTAGTGCCATAAGCTTTTGAAAATAAGATTCCTTGTTTAGACTGTTGTTGTAGTTTATAAGATAAGAATCCCATCCAAGCTGTCTTCCAAGTAAATCTAACACACCATAAAGTCTTTGCCATGGATCTGATATATCATGTTCTGTTTCATCATAAACATAAGAATTGTAGAAATCAATGGCTTTGACTAGTAATCGCTGTAGAAGTCTCGGAGACTCCAAGGAGCTGAGAAGAGGCAAAGTTTCTACAACCAACAACCTAGCATAACGATTGTCACTGAAGAATTTGTCTGCATTAATCAATGTTTTCACAAGACTGTCCACACCAAGCTGAGGGAATTTCTTCAGCAATAACACTAACAACCGACAATGCTCCATGGTATCATCACTGTTTTCAACACTGGTTTTTAGGATTGTTAATTGAATGTCGGGGCATATTCTATCAAACATTTGGCTAAGAAAACTTGAATCTGACGATTTGAGCGCATTTGCGATAGCCGAGATCTCCGGCAGAAGTTCTGAAAGGTTTTGCCTCGACAACATCAGTGACGCGAAACATTCGGCGGCTTCTTGTACGTTACCAGATTGTTTCTCCATCAAATAAGCTTCAAATTGTATTTTAAAATTTGTTGGAAACAATGTTTTGGCTGTAAGCATCCATGCTTTGGCGGAATGCATGTTATGCTTTTGAGCTTCTTTAGCTTTTGTGATAATATAGTCTTCATCATTCAAAGTTGTGTCGATTCCTGGCATGTTTGCACTATTGGTTGTCTTGCACGAAAAAATCTCTCAAATTAAAGCTTGGGCTTTTACAAAATTAAAATTGTTTTCTTTTTTTTTAATATGGCCCCATCCATCCCATCGATCGATGCGATGACTGACAATTATTTTGTGTTGTGATCTCTCTCTCTCTCTCGGTCTGGCTGCTCTCGTCTCGACTCGATGACAATGACATCAACGACATCAACTCAATATGAATTGAATTGAATATGACTGACGTGACGTGACGAGTGAGTGACAGTAACCCCGGTCACACACGTGCACATATATTCGCACTTTTTCTAGATGCTTGCACACATGTCCGCACATATATTCACACCTTGTGTAGATGTTTGCACACATTTGTGCAAATATATGTGCACGCTTGTGGAACCGGGGTAATGCTACGGTCACATTAGCGGGATTCGGCAAAGGTTCGCCCTATAGCGGTATGTGTGGACAGACAGTTAAATTCAGACAATTCGCTTTCGCGAATCATGCGTGCGAAGTCTTATCATTGTCGGGATGTCGCTGAATTCATAAGCCGAGAAAAAAATATGTTAACAAATGAGCACGATTTTGTTCCAAATAAGCTAAAATTCAGTGCATTATGGTGTCTGTTTGTCCTAAATTTTGCCAAAGCATTTGTTCCCTTTTCATACTTACTTCACATCAAATCAGTCTGCAAAGAGAATAATAATCACTATAGTAGGCGGCAAATAAGTAAAACGTGGAGAGGATATGCGCAATATAAAAATGATCTTGTTTTTCATACTGCGCATATTCCCTCCACGTTTTACTTCGTAGTTTTACTTATTTACCGCCTACTATAACGTTTTACCCGTCTGTGCCGTAGTGTTCATAGATGGTTCATAGGCAGGCATGTGACAGATGTCGATGTGACGTATTGATACAATCAATCAGACTGTCTGTAAACGTAAAAGGGGGGAGGATGATAACAAATTTGCTAAGTGCTGGTAATTCATCTAAAGAAATGGAGCAAATATCGTATAATTTGAACAATATACACCTTTGTGATGGTTACTCAATCGCAGAATTAGTCCCAGATATTGTTTTAGAAAATATATTCTCATATTTAAATTTAAAAGATCTACGAAATTGTTCATTGGTTTGTAAGAGCTGGTACAGAATCCTCAGTGATGAAAACAACGATGTCTGGAGAACGCACTGCCTTAAAAGATTGGCGGAGGAGGTAATGAAGTCGGATCTGCTGTCTACATTAACAACATACAAGGCAAAACTTAAGGCTTTGTTGCACGCATGGAACCCACATGATTGCTCAAGAAATATATATGTTAAGGCTAACGGATTCACGTTGCACAGGTAACTTTTTAAACTAGCTGGCGCTCGCGATTGCTTCAACTTCACTTTTAGGAGAATAATTATAAGTTGTATTTAATCTTTTAATGATATAAATTTTCTTTCCGACATCTGATTATTATAAAACGAATCCTATACGTTCCTTTAGGCTACTCTTCATTGACCTGTAGACAATTATTCTTATAATGTAGTTTGTCAATGTTTCTAATACATATCTAAAGTAGTTTTCTCAAATATACACATTCATTGCTGGGAACATGAATATAATGTTTTTCCACCCTTTACTCCAACACACATCTGTTTTGAGTCTTGGGTTTGACTGCAGCCAGCAGTGAAAACATGAATGTACAGATTTGTTCCCTACTCTTATTATTGTTGTATGTATAATATGGTCTTTGTCTTCATTTTTATTAGGAACCCTGTAGCACAGAGCACTGATGCGTGCCGTGGAAAAGTGGGCTTCAATTTTGGTCGTCATGCGTGGGAAGTGATATGGGAAGGACCGTTGGGGACTGTGGCTGTTGTGGGTATTTCGACTAAAGATGCACCGCTACAATGCCAAGGATATGTGGGCCTGTTGGGGGCTGATAACCAAAGCTGGGGATGGAATTTGGTAGACAGCCATCTATTGCACAATGGTGATACTCAAGGACACTATCCGCTTCTTAATAATTGTCCTAAATATCAAGTAAGGATTGAATATTTTTGTTTTATAGAAAAGCCCTAGTTTATGACAATACTAGCTGTTGCCTGCGACTTTGTCTGCAAAGAATTTGTTTATTGCTATTCTGCTGGAGTTTTCCGGGATAAACAGTAGCCTATGTGCTATTTCAGACTTTTCTCTATCTATGTTCCAAATTTCATCCAGATTCGTTGGGCCGTTCTGGCATGATTGAGTTACAAACATCCATCCATCCATCCATCCTTTCGCATTAATAATATTAGTTAGATTAGATTAGATAAATAGTTCAACTTGTGATTATTAGTCATATTTAATTACGAATCACAAAATTAAAATGCGTAAATACATATAACAAAACCCTTATTCATACTCTATTTCATCTTCTTAAAATTAGGTATACCTATGCCAAAAATTTGATTGGTATTTGGCATATTTTAATATATTATGCTGAACCCATTATTTTTTACTCTTGTAGCAATGTGAAAGAATATCCTACTTAATATTATAAATGCGAAAGTTTGTGACGATGTGAGTGAGTGTGTATTTTTTTGTTCCTTCTTCACGCTGAAATGACTGGACGGATTTGGAAGGAAGGTAGCTGTTACCCTAGATTAAAACAGGCTACTTTTTATCCCGGATAATTGCATGGTTCCCACTGGATACAATAAACATGTGAAAGGTCATAGCTGCCTAGAGTCGCAATGTAAATACTTACTGCAGAAATAGCTACTTCGTCTGCATAGAATTATAAATATAAACCTTCCTCTGGGATCACTCTATTTAAAAAAACTGTATCAAAATCCGTTGCATAGTATTAAAGATTTAAGCATACATAGGGACAGAGAGACAGACAGACACCGGAAAGCGACTTTGTTTTATACTATGTAGTGATATACTATCAACATCAGTTCTTGAGTCTTATTCTACGCGGAGGAAGTCACGAGCAGAAGCTAGTAATAATATTATATATTATAGTGTGACAAAAATTATTGGGCCCTGGAGGGAGAGTACCCTAAAAAAAAAACTCAAAAGAGAAGTGAAGTAATTGTGTGGGCACCCATGAGGCTGACATGATCACCCGGGCCCCGTTTCTCGAAGCTTATTAGACCAATAATATTAGTGTTTTGTCTCGTAAATTAAACGAAAAAATTAAACAAAACACTAATATAATTAGTCTAATAAGCTTCGAGAAATGGGGCCCTGGAGTGACCAGTCTCGTCAAAAATCAGAAAAAAAGAGAATGAATTAGTTTTTAATTATAAATTGACAGGTTTTACTGTCTTCCTTTATGAATGATATATTATTGCAGAAAGAGAATTAATTGCCATCAATATCCTTTTTCTACAACAGAATATTTTATTTATCTTGCAGTGCCCATTCGTTTTTTCCACCCTTTGTATAATTTTTAACCTTTTTAATTGTGTTTTATTAATTTTGCCCATATAATCCCTTTCCAGGTAGGCGAGCGCATAAGAGTGATATTAGATTGTGAAGATAATACTCTCTCATTTGAAAGAAATTACGAATTTTTAGGAGTTGCATTTAAAGGTTTGTATAATTAAATTAAGTAAAGCATGACATTTGAGCCTTAAACAGAGTTCAATTGTTTTTCCATATTATTATACTTATGTACCTATATATTTTGTTTATAAAACTATTTACTCATAAACTCACTCATAAGCTTTTGGGATAATAGAATGTAACATCATCCACTTGTCTGAGTCAAAATAATAAGTACTTTGTTTACAATAGTCCTAGTTTTACATAATTAACATTTTTTTTTCTTTCAGGCCTACCTAATAAAAGGTTATATCCAACTGTCTCTGCTGTTTATGGCAATACTGAAGTATCTATGGTATATCTTGGCCCACCAGTGGATGGCTGATAACTAGTTACCACTACATCTAGATAATGTGTCAATAATAGTTTAAGAGACATAATTTCTAGTCAAAACACAAATCATGGTACTTGCATTTGCAGGCAATATGAAAGTTTTATTTAAACTTAAACAATGATTTGGGTTAGATAATTTAAGCCTGACCATTATTACGAGTATGTGAGGTGCAGCCATTTTGTGGAATTTCATTGGAACTATTCTAGGACTAGGAATAATTTTGTGGCTGTCATTGTTAATTCCCAAGACAGTTATTGGTATATCATAATAATAAAATAATACCTTTGTTCATTTACAAGTTTGCATACTTAAATATTAAGTAAATATATTGTTTTACTGCTTTTGTGACATCCATTGGTGACATCTTGTATTTTTTTACTTTATGATTGCAATTCTTAATTTACTCTAATTTTGTCAGGTTACCTAAGTAAATTTTTATTACAAAAAATGTACTGAATAATAGAAAAAAGAGAATTAAAATTAAAAAATGCTAGATTTGCTGCTTAATAAGATAATATAATCTTAAATTTTGAAAGAGATACTAATATTAATCACCTTGAAAGTAAAATATGCATCCCTTTCGACCAAGTAAGTAGCTATAGATAATATCCCTCAGTTTCACCTTTAATGGCCAGTTGGATGATAATTGTGTTGTAAATAATGATGTATGGCAGTATGTTCTACGTAGGTAGTTAAGTTTGTTTTATTACGTACCTATTTAGGTATGTAGTGCTTTGCTTAGTCACTCACAAATTAATCCGAAGCATGTACGACTGTACGTTTTAGGCACAACCCACTGACGTCCATCATTGGTCGTGGAACTTTTGGCTACGAAATGACGGAAAAATATCGTAATAAACATTTTTTTATGGTTTTCTTGAATTTATTTTCTCCACTCACCTACACTTACATTATGTAAATAAACAAGTGCTAGTCTGATTCGCGTACCGAGAGTTCCAAATTGGCAAGTGTATATAAAATCCAGTGTTAGCAGAACCCTGTTTCCTAAGCAAAATGAAGGCAGTGCGAGGTCATTTTATATTGGTTACCTACTTACATAGATAACAAAAATGTTCTGATTTTGCTGTGCTAATTTCAACGGTCTGTCATGGTTCATGAGATACCTGGTAGACACCTGGTACCAGACAGACGGACAGTGCAGTCTTAGTAATAGTCTCGTTTTTACCCTTTGGGTATGTAACCCTAAAAATCGACGATGGAGATGATATTTTATTTAACCTTTTTCAATAGAGAGGGAGTTATCTCTAGGTATAAGTAAATTTGTATAACTAGGTATAACTATTTCAGTGAATAATAACTATGTAGCGTGAGAAAAGTGAAGGATCTTTCAACGAGTTGGCAATTAAAATGAACATGTTTGAGTCAATACTTTATTTAACAAACCAAGTGAACCCTTACGTTATCTAGACATTTTGCTTTCTTCAATCACAGGCTTACGAGTAATTATACGCGAGACCACGGGAACAACCAGCGTTAATGATTAAATAAAATCTTGTAACATCTATGTTTTACACAGTTACATAATTAATAAACATTTCAGCGTGGAATAATTATCTATGTTCCTCCATATAACGGATAGGTTCTAAAATCGCGTGGAGTAATTAATAGTGATAAGTAGTTTTCAATAAGCATAAAATAGGCAATAAAAAAAACAGAACAGAATGTTTTATTTTTAAAAACAGACAAAATAGTATAATAGAGATAAAACAAGTAATAAATATACGTGTAGCTACTTAAATTAGTATTTTTTTTTCCTTTTACTTCTTGGCGATAGAATTAATGTATCTCCATCACAATTTATGTCAATCTAGCTTCTGCCCGTAACCCTCCTCTTGAATCACTATAATCTATTTAAAAAACCGCATCAAAATCCGTTGCGTAGTTTTAAATATATAAGCATACATAGGGACAGACAGACAGCGGAAAGCGACTTTGTTTTATACTATGTAGTTTATATTCATACTACATGTATCGTATCTCTATTTACGATGCGCCAACTTTTTGTGGTTTTATTATAGCGCCTATACGCCCACAATCATGCTAAACGTGGCCTTTAGGTCTTAATTGTTACCTTAGGCTCTGTCTACCCCGTAAGGGATAAAGACGTGATTTGTGTATGTACTCGTATGTATGTAAAGAGAATGTAATTATAAAAATGTTGATTTTTAATTGTGGATTTCGTAGGCGATGTGGCGTATTTGTTTAAAGCTGTGCGAAATTATTAGAGATTAGTATCAATTTTCTAGCCTCAAAATTCAAAATAATGTTACAATAATAGGCACCTACAATCAGTAGCAGAAGTGTATCATCAGTTGTTGTCGAGTCGAGATCAAAACGATTTAGGTACGACCGATGCCACGGCAATACAGGTGTAGTGCAAAATAATTTTCCAGAACATTTCGTTAAATTTTATCCGGTTTTCAAATTTAGTGACATGATTTTAAAGTCGTGTATACAATGCAGCTGTCAGATTAAATTGTTTTACAAATAAGAACCTTATTCAAATGTCGTTAAATGCTGAGTTGGGACCATTTTATTTTATGTCAATTGACAACATTTCATATTTCTGAGCCTATATAATATTAATGGTTCTCTGTATTTTGTTTGAAAAGATGAACATGCTGACAGTTTAATTTTTTCGCTAGGGCTTGTATTTAATTTATAATTAATTTATTAATTTGTGCTTATTCTAAAAGGTCGTAACTCCGATACTATCACAGAATACACACTTATCCCTTTGTCTTTTCTCTATAGAAAAAAAAACTGACATTAATTTCAAATTGTCAATGTCAGGCCCTATTCTCCAATATTCGTTTTTCGAGGTTCGCTTCGTGCTGTTCCGCTCATACAAATAGTCATTATCTTGAGAGTGAGAGTGAAGGTATGCAACGAACTTCGAAAATAGAATTTCAGAGTTGCCCCTCTTGTACTTTGAAGTTGTCAAAAATACAAAATAATGATCGCTTATTTTTTCTCGTGAAAAAAGCAAAGGCGTTTCACCTATCCTGTGGTAGTTTTGGTAAAATTAGGACATATTTTTAATAATTTTTTATTTTTTTTAATAAGAGATATTAAAATTATATAAACATATTGCAGTGATCAGGAGGCAAAATGCTTTCGAACCATATATACATTTTCAGGTGTTATAAAAATGAAATGTTGTCAATTTTTATGTAGCTTTTAACATGTTTTTGTTTTAATTACTGTGATTGTCATAAATAAACTTTTTCTTTCTTTCTTTAAAGTTGAAAAGCTCTTGAGATTTAAAGAAATGTCATGGAAAATCATTTCGCACTACATCTGTAAGAGGGTGTGTGATAATTTTGAGCACCATTAATTCTGACTCTAGGCTATTTCGGTACTAAAGTAAATTACGTACTAACACAAAAATGTAATACCTATTTGAATTAAGCAACTATATTTATCTATAGGGAAAAGTCAGCAGTTAAAACAGGTGTTTTTCTTTACTATCAGCCAGGTCTCAGTTAGGTACCAGACATGTTGTATTTTAAATACATATCTGTACCTCCAAATGCTCATTGTCGTTGTCCACAATATCAATAAATAATGTACCTACATTACATGCTTATTCTATTATTTCTTGTATCATTGTCATAAAATATTTAAAGTAAACATTTGTTGTTCAATTATATATAATGTCATACGCCAGGAAGTAGATTAGTCCTGCATGATAGTAGGTATATGTATAAATAATAGGCAATCATTATTATGCGCAGGCAAATAGCAGGCAACATTGTAGTAATGACTTTGGACAAGATAGAATATTCCTATCCTTAATCATGCAAATAATTGACTAAGTATATTTTATGTTTGAGCAACTAAGGCTAAAGAAAATTACACTGTGGCGATGACAATTAGTACCCATTTTATGCAAATTTTGTTTATTCCTGATATTTTTTTAATTTTTAATTAATTTAATTGGTACACATTACACATTCATTGGTATTTCGGTGATCGATATTATCACATCACTCACGTAAATAAATTCGATTTTTGTCCCACATATAACTTTCGTTTTCACTATTGAATGTCTGATGTGATCGGCCTATGCTATCATAGTCGATCACTAGATATTGTCAAAGGTAGCGCTTTAGATACCAAAGATAAATGTAATTTTACCAAGCCCTGACTAATGATTATACTTTAACAAGAGATATCTTTTAAAATACGTAACTTTAGGCATTAATAAATATATTAGGCATTTTTAATTGGGTACTCAATGGTACGACGAAGTTGCGAACTACTGTGCTCAGTTTTAGGGTTTCATATCCCAAAGAAGAAAAACCCTTATCATTTACTTTGACTTGACACGCTACCTCGTGTCTAGATTAACCGAACTCCTATTTTTAATTCAATATACAAATTGTAATTAGAGCGGGAACGCACATGAATATACGTCCGTTCGGTTTTTTGAAATCTCACATATACACGCAATACTAAAGAGGTAGATATATGTGTATTACGACACTACAAAAGCTGTTCGAATCTAATTTTCCGGCTGTAGATACAATAATTTAGAGTTGTAATGATGTTATACATACTCATAAAAACTACCCATATTCAAGTTCAACAAGAAATTAGGTGTAAATATTTTCTCCTCTACTGTACCTCCATTATTTAACATGAGCACAGTTGTACCCAGGGATATCGGAAACCGGTTTTTGAAATTAACCGGTTTGGGATCAATGACTGAAACCGAAATGGATTGCGGATCCTGATCAGGTCGTCGTATTAACCGGTCACCGGAATTATTTTAATACTTTTAATTTAGTTCCGTACGGTAACCGGTTAATCCAATGAACGTAATTATACCGGTTTTCTGAACTATATTAATCGGTATTTCAAAACCGATTCCGATCCCCTGGTTGTACCTACACATAATTATTACATAACTATACGATCATAATAAATAATCCTGGGTATTTGAGGACTAGATACCTACAGATTGAGAGCAATTATGAACCTTTATATTGTTTCAATTCACAATACATCATCGAAAATATGTTTAAACTAAACCTAGTTAACGGTTTATTTATACACATATGAATATTTATATCGTAGTAGTTAGGTGGGAAATGATAGTCTCATCGGCTAAAAAATAGAATCTATACCTACTCAATACTGTCAAACAATACAAATAAATAGTATAGTACCTATATACGTACAAGAAAACCTCAAACTTTACGTGTACACTGAGAAAAGCAATAATCAAGATTTCGTGACCGGCGCGGCATCCGGCATTTCCTTCAACTGTTTCTAGTTATTGATTGTATCATAAATCGTGAAAACACTTTCATTAGCTTAGCTACTCGTATGTCGTATGTTGATCATTCATATGCGAGGTTGTGATTCAATTATGTTAGTTAATTTTGCACCTTGTCGTTACATATAAAGGTGAATTTAAATTTTTTTGTCGGGTTCATTTGTTGATGCGCAAGTTTTTACAATGCATCATCATTTTGAGGTTTCCCTGTAGACGTACGTACTCTTTACACAAACCAGATCAGTGCAAACATATTGAAAAACATGTCCGTAGGTACATTGTGTACACAGCGTAAATTTACAATCGCGAATCGCAACAGGAAATGACAGCGTCTATAATGCTTGTCTTAAAAAAGTTTTCGTTCGTGTCATGTTACTAGCTTAGCTACTGTAAATTATAGTGTAATATTCGTAATGTTAGCTCCAACCACCACTAACTACATATAATTTGACTTATATTACCGAGGCCAGCTTCGGGGCCTAACGCAGGCATAAAGCATTCGCCTCTTTATCACTAACAAAGTTGTCATAAAAGGGCATGAGATTTACCTCCGCGATAAAACATGCGTGCCAGAGCCACTGGTTATTCAAAATTTAACTAGTACCAAAATATTCAAATCAGCGATTTCTAGTCAGTGAACTATGTATTATTATAAAATATCTAGTTAAGAGATCATGATCTAATAATTATTTTAGCTTAATATCAACAATAATCACCCAAACAAAATGGACGCGATGAAATATTGTATTTTAGGTACTACAATAGGCAATTTAATAGAGATTCTAACTACCCTTCACTGCGAGCACAAGTTGCCGGGCCATGATTTGTCGCGGGTGGTCGCCATCGTTTTACTTGCGCTGCCAATTCGCGTCCTAACCTTGTGCCGCCTGCGTCTCGCCACGGCTAATTAGTTTGAAGTTGCTAAACGTTAGTTAGGCACCCATTCACACTAAAAGTATTTCATACTAATATTTATATTTTAAAACTACATTATTGCAAACCTTAAATAACGTACCCATAACCCAGAACTTTGAACCTAAGTTGATTCAGTTACCACTGAGATTAATGAACAAATCTTACAACATACCCAATCCAACAAATGGTATCTACCTACGGTTGATTTTCTCAAATAGTTTGTTAGGCCGGCCGCCGACCATACGTAAGCCCTTTGTAAATTGAGATGGTAAGGGTTTTCATGGGATGGCCGGCGCAAGCGCACACTGACGCTGGCACAAACAGCTTACTGCCGTGGCGAGGCCTGTATGTCCCCACTGCTAATTTAATTAACAGAAGTAAACTGACAGGAGCGTTCTTTAGTTTTTTTTACTCTAGCCGGCAACAATTTATCACTATACAGAGCTTGCCAACCGCAACAAACAAAGGTCGCGGCAAGTCGTACTAGCTGTGTCGTGAGGTAAATATTACAGCCGAAGAGTAGGTATCCAAACGCGTCAACTACTAGTCTCTCAACTTATCTCCTGAATCATCTTGGATATTGTCTTGCAACATGTCCTTTAGTTGCGGTTTGACCTTGGTAAGGGGGAACTTGGTAAGGCAGAACTCGGCGAGCAGGCAATACGCCTTACAGAGGAGGGGGCACAGTAAAGCCTGGTGCAGGACGGCGGCCGCGCGGTACCAGGCGCCGTCGAAGGGGTCCAGCAGCGCCGGGCAGATCATATGGTTCAGGTTCACTTGCGCAGGCTGCAACAATAGTTATTTGTGTCACAAGGGAGCAAAATAATATATTTACGGCTAGGGCGCTACATTGAATCCAGAGTGTAATGAGGGATTCAAGTGTTAACGCCCAAAATGAAAATAATTTTGCTCCCGAGTGGCTCATAGAACTTTTCACACCGAACATTTAAAAACTTGGAAAAAGAATTTTAAATTATAATTAAAGAGCTACCAGCATAGAAAATTATGCGGTTTTACAGTTATCAAAATACTTAGAATAGCCTTGAACAGAAAAGTTCCACTTTGATCCCTCTCGACAGGGAGCAAAGCTTACTTTTCTGAATGAGGTGTGAAAAAATATTTTAAAACCAAAATAAGCCACATCCGCCCAACCATTTTCGAGTTTAGCGAGACAAACGAACAGCAATTCATTTTTATATATAACCTAGATACTCACGATTGCTATAGCTTGAAGAATAATGAAGTGATATAACAGATTCAGGCAATAACTGACAATGGCCCAATTGAAATCCCAAAGTGGCTCTATGTTGTATACACCTGAAAAAGATTGTATTTTATTACAATTCATTTTGTCATTTACATAGACAAAGTGTTAACAAGTTAGATGTTGGTAGCGATATTGGCAGACCTTGCAACAAGTTCTACAACCTAAGTACAAACTGAATTGAAGTGAATGGGGGCTATCGCGTGTGAGTTTGCCACTAGAGGCGCTAGTGTCGCGTGAGGTCCAATAACATTCACTTTTCACTGGTTTTGGCGGGGTTCGTGACATAAATTATAATTTCTTTCATTTACCTGTTGAAAAGTGATCTCCTTCGTAAAAATATCGCAAATATGGATTACTAGCTGTTGCCAGCGACTTCGTCTGCAAAGAATTCGTTTATCGCTATCCCGCGGGAACTACGCAATTTTCCGGGATAAAAAGTAGCCTATGTGCTATTCCAGATTTTTCTCTATCTATATGCCAAACTTCATCCAGATCCGTTGGGCCGTTTTGGCGTGATTGAGTAACAAACAAACATCCATCCATCTATCCATCCATCCATCCATCCATACTTTCGCATTTATAATATTAGTTAGATTAGTTAGATTCTCGGAGGATTATTGAGGATTACTCGATATGATGATAGTTATCTATAATTAATAAACTTAATCAGATTCAAGATTTAAAACTTTGTTTTGGCGCGCATCTTATAGACTTTGACAGCTATACCTCTGGACCTTAGCACAGTATATATATAAGCTAAAGCAGTAGGGAAGATAGGCTTACTTTTTGAAATAAGTACCTACGCTCCAATAAAGCGTTAGGGTTGTCGATTAAATTTTTGTTAAATTGAAAAGTTTTTTGTCTAGTTAGCGCTATAATATCATCTGGTAAGGCCTGTTCTAGAGTAACTAGCTAAACTTAATTAAGAGTATTAGGGTTAGCACCCATAATTTGCGTAAAAGAGAAACAAATTTTTATATGGATTTTATACTAATTAAATAATAATCGAATTAATTAACTATTTTTTAAATATAATAGGGTATTTAAAAAAGACTTCAACAGTTTAAGATTTTTTATTTGTCGGTAGGTACCTAAGTATTATATATTACTTACTGAAAAATACTTTCGCCTACTACGACACGTTCGGAAAGCTCTGTTATTAAATTTTATTGTATAAAAAATTCTCATCCGCATGAAAAGCTTTCTTAAATAAACTATTGGGAAACATGGACACGGCACTATAAAACTGTATTTTTCTAGTTCTTTGTAAATTTATAAAGCTAATTTGCAATTTATGTTTATTTCGGTTTTGAAGAAACCAAGTTCAAGCAGCCGTACACTGCGCAATACGCTCTTGACATATTTAAAACGAAAAAAACGGCCGCTCGTCTCAATGCGCCACGCGCGACTGACAGCACCGCGAGATCCGCTTAGGGGCCGTGTAAAAGCGCGCGTCTATGTGTGCGTTCGTTTCGACCGTTTTGTTCGTAGATTCCCTACTGCTGTAGCTTATATATATACTGTGACCTTAGTCAACTGTGGCGCCAACTGGTGAGCAAAAAAACGATAGTTCCCATTGTGTACGGTTTCGTTTACAGGAATAAACTGCATGGTTGTCATGGAAGAATTTAAGACGTATGTAACGGAGGGTTTCAAATCTAAATATGCAGGTCAAAAAAAAAAAAAAAAAGTAGGCATCGGAAACATGACATCGAAATGTGAACTTGTTATTTAATACCAAATTTATAGCAAGTATAGTATAGGGTTAATATATAGTAGTATCCACGTACCACCAATTCTCAGGAGATAATAAGGAATTATAAACATCATTCCATGTTGTATCCAATATAAGGCTGCCTCTGCTGGAATCTAAGAGTAAATAGATGTTTAAAGATAGTCAGAAGTATAACTATAAATAAGTAAATACATATATTGACTCGAGTCTGGCTTCCTAAAGCGTGTTCTGAAATTTTCGTAAGACTGAATATGTACTACATTTCTAATCTCTATGAATATTGTTTAAAGAATATCGAAAACTTGGAATCCCAAAATGTTATGTTATATCTACGAGTATCTTTCTAACTCATACTTTTCAAAATAAGTTTAATCTCTAGGCAAATAATAAAAACGCGATATAATGTACTTAACCACATAAGTAAGTAAATTTCAATATTAAATATCAATTAGCCTTTACCTGTCGAGAAGCTGTTTCAGGGAATAAAAATGCTAGAAGAGGTCCATTTAAGAGATTCAAATGAATGCGAAAAACTGCTGTGACAGTTCTACTAGGTGGCGCTGCTAATAGGTAAATCTAAAACACAATATATTTTTTTATTAGTAATTAATAAGTGTGAGTTGCACCAAGTTACTTTAACAATAACTTTAACCTACATAAATCACGTATTTATCCCTTGCGGGACAGACAGAGCCTAAGGTAACAAATCTAAAGGCCAGGTTTAGCATGATTGTGGGTGTATAGGTGGAAAGAAACAAAATAATGATGAGTTGCTAGCTGCATCGCCTATAACATGATTGCTACGATTTTCACCCATTCTCTCGATGGGCTTTTACCATCTACGCGAGAAGAGAAGCAACTGGTACATTCTATGTTTTCCTTTGCTCCCAGACCAGCATGTAAGGGAACAACCTATAAAATATATGTCAAAATCGTGGTTATGGTTAAAGTTATTATTAATGTAACTTGGTGCAGCTCACACTAATCGGAACAATAGCACAGTATAAGTGCCACCTAAGTCTAGCGCTGACCTTGTATGCACAGAAGTATAAAATACGGTAACCGTGGGTGCGTAGATCCCCTCCACGTGACTCGTCACCGCTAGACTTACGTGCCGGCACATATAAGCCTCACATTGTGCAAAAATTATGATCTGTTTTGTATTAAATTTGTGTGAAGTACTTCAAAAAACTGTGAATCATGTGAAAGGAAGTATTAAGTTGAAATGTAAGTTAAACAATCTCTGGACACAGATAAGTAATCAATTGGTAAGGGAAAAACTAATTGATTCAACACCCAACTCAAACCTTTGCACAGTCAGCGTCATATAAGTACACTGTGTATAAGTACATTTGCTTTAACTTTAAGGGTAGATTAATTTTTTCAACATATGTCCTAACTTACACCATTTTCAAAATATTTAAAATCGAAATTTATTCACTAATCTAAGTTAAACCACCTTCTTAATTCATAACCAAATATTATTTTCTTCTCGTTATTAAGTTGAGTCACAGAATAAGTAATAGTACTACTACTAACATGTAGAGTCTTTAATGTTCCATTGGTGTGTCAAAAAAGTTTTAATTAATGAGTTCGTTTGATTTCCTTTTTCATAGCTCGCATGGGTCATGTCAATTTAACAATAAATTGTTATTGTTGTAAATCTGAACATGTCAATTGTCCAAATAATAGCTTTGCCATTGCACAACAAATGTTGATTAAAATGAGCTGTCAATGCTGTCATGGAAAAAGTTTAAGGTAGTTGACACCAAATTGACGCTAACTTTCGCTTAACTCTAAAGGACCTTTTACAATAGTCTGCAAGTAAATATGTAATTACTTTGTATGAGACATGAAAAATATTTTTTTAGGATATAACTGATTTACCGGATGACTTATGGTAATGTACCAAGCACTGTCAGTTAAAGCAAATGCACAAAAACATCCTGTATATTGTTATGGTCAAAATAAACTTATTAATTTATTAAAATTGTATGTCAAGGGAGTAAGAGCGTGTATATGGCACTGACTGGACATAGAAGGCTGAAATGTTGCATAGATGCTTCTTTTATGATTATGATGTTAACAAGAAATAAGGATGGAATTTGTATAATTCTGACAGTACTGGGAGTTCTGCAATGTGAGTTAAGCCAAAGGTACAAACTAGATATGTAGGACGAAGAGGCGGGGGGGGACGAAACTTAAAGAGTCGGCTTCACGCGATAACAGACTTTATTACGATACAAGAGGAACATATACATACATTGAATGCTTCCAGAACTGATTAGT
Organism: Pandemis heparana; assembly: GCA_963854515.1. NCBI lineage: Eukaryota > Metazoa > Arthropoda > Insecta > Lepidoptera > Tortricidae > Pandemis > Pandemis heparana. Next base: position 9,464,889 of record OY978008.1, on the reverse strand, counting down.
GTATCCAAACTGGGTTGAAGTACACTAGAACAGCAATGGATATCAATTAGTGCCAAGACGCTTAAGAGATTCAGCTAGGTGAGTGCTCAAAGCGTGCAAAGTACTAAGACCCTACTGGCGAAGCTCTCGACGAGTCGATGCGCTGCTCCGGGGGTCATGATTCTACGGGAGACAAACGATAGCGCGATCTAACTCGACGACAGCGCCATCTATTGGAGTTTATTGTAACCATGCCTCATACTGCGTAGATCATTATGGGCGCGGCAGTACTGCTCACGCCATCTAGCGGCGTATTATGTTTACTTTGTGTATATCGTGTTACAGCTCTCCCCCTCTGGCCACGAAGTCGACTCGACAAGTAGGACAGTAACCTCTATTGCCTTGCATTAATAGGTGGTTTCCCACGGGGTTTAGCCACTCCAGCGGTGGTTGGCTTCTTGGGCCTTCCTCTTTGATGAAATTATCATTTTTCACAATCTCTAAGGTCGTGCTTCACATCATCTGGTGTTCTCAATTCGCGTCCAAATGTTAGGTACGCGGGTGTTCGGTTTCTCCCTCCCCCTGGACCAGAACTGCACCGATAGCGGTAGATGGAAAGAGTGTGTAATCAATCCCGTCGATGTCACACTCTTCATCATAGTTCTGGAGTGTATTTCTCGCATCTTCATAAAGTGCGTCCAATATGGGCGAGTGATTTATAGGATAATCGTGATGAGGTCTCTTCTTAGGAGGCGAGTGGAGATCCAATCTGATCAAAGGGCCGTAACAACGTGCCGTGTTGCTCTCCTCTGGAAGCGAAGGTGAGAAAGAGACGTCGTCATCAGGGGTAATGGCACCAATATCAACATTATCCCGAAACTTAATGAAACTCTCTTCGTAGAGTTCAAACTGTTCACCTGGGTCCTCTATGAAATGCCACGTGCACTGCGCCAAGCTGATGTCGATGTGAGCATCTTGGATAAACCCAACACCGAGAAGCGTCCGGTTGCGACGTGATTCAGGCAGAACCAAGAAAGTTGTCATCACCGTGCGTTCATTTACCTTCACTGGAGCCTGAGTAACAAGAACGCTTTGCCTTTTTTGGTTCCCGTCAGCGAACGCTATGCCGATTCCCACTTCTTTGAAACCATACCCCTTTTTCTTTAACGCGCAGTAAAGGGAGTATGAAGCAATACTGGATTTAGCGCAACAATCCAGGTATGCTGCACCAGTTATTCCACCGATCTCAACGTATATGACTGGCCGATCCCGTGCGTCAATAACTGTGTCGACAGAGCAAAATTCCACTGCTGGTGTGGGTTGCTGCGTTTTCTTTGAATGGCAGGTTGGGCAGTTAGTCCTAACTACCCCAGGAGCACCACAGCCATAACACCTAAATCTTGGTGTGGACGGAGACGGGTGCTGAACAACTGCATCAATTGTATCAGATCTCGCAGCTTCCTTTGGTGCGTTATCTTTGCGAGCAGTCAGCTTCCGACAATTCTCAGCGGCATGACCGTAGTTTTTGCAGTATCTGCACCGCGGTTTACGCATTAAGGTTGACCTGGCATCTTGGTTGTGCTGAATCGGTTTCGCTTCGTCGTGAGTTACAGCAACCTTTTCGTTTAAGACGTGTTCAGCAGCGTGAGCGGCTTTAAGCAATCCTTTAAAGTCCTTAAAGTCGGCGCGTGGTACCTTGTCTCGGATGTCTAAGCGCAGCAATCCGTATAACATATCTAACTGCACTGTTTCTGTATGTCCGGGGCTAGGTAATTGTGAGAAGAACAGCCGTTTCCGACGTATGAAGTCGTCTGTTGACTCGCCGTGCAGCTGTTTTTGTAGAATGTCTAGGTATAGCAGGTAAGGTTCTCGAACAGGTGCAAAGTTGTCCCGAAGTCGTGCCTCAAAGTCAGTCCATCTTGTAACGTCGTTTTTTACTCCTAGCCACCAAACTCCAGCTTCACCTTTCAGTAAGATTGGCAACTCGCTAAGGGCTGTTTGGTATCCCATATCAGCTGATCGTTTGAATATGTTTACTGCAGACAGGAAAGCTTCTACTAGTTCCGGATCCTTGGTTCCGTTATAACTGTACGTACAGTTGATGAATGAGCCCCTATTAGTTGACGGAGCAGGCATTCTATCCAAAAGTTGGGCAAATTGGTCAGGTGAAAGCATTGTTGTTGGTTTCCTCTTGGTAGTTGTGACTCTTCCAGACCGCGTGATAAAAGTTGGGCTCTTAAATTTCGACGTTCCAAAACCTCCTCGACTCATTAATAATGTAGGTCGTCTATTAGCGTATGTCGTAGCGTTTCTCGTAGCGCAGGTCGAAATCCGTAGCACCGTAGCTCGTAGCCGATGACGTAACGAGTCACGTAGCAAATGACGTCACGCAGACGGGTCCCACGTGCAGGCGCCAATGTAGGACGAAGAGGCGGGGGGGGGGACGAAACTTAAAGAGTCGGCTTCACGCGATAACAGACTTTATTACGATACAAGAGGAACATATACATACATTGAATGCTTCCAGAACTGATTAGTGTATCCAAACTGGGTTGAAGTACACTAGAACAGCAATGGATATCAATTAGTGCCAAGACGCTTAAGAGATTCAGCTAGGTGAGTGCTCAAAGCGTGCAAAGTACTAAGACCCTACTGGCGAAGCTCTCGACGAGTCGATGCGCTGCTCCGGGGGTCATGATTCTACGGGAGACAAACGATAGCGCGATCTAACTCGACGACAGCGCCATCTATTGGAGTTTATTGTAACCATGCCTCATACTGCGTAGATCATTATGGGCGCGGCAGTACTGCTCACGCCATCTAGCGGCGTATTATGTTTACTTTGTGTATATCGTGTTACAGATATTAATATTTCCACCATTTAACGATGAGTAGTTTTACATGGAATTTTAATAGTAATCATTTAGATCCAATGATGTCGATGATCGAATGATGTTTATCCGTTGCCTAGTACCCATAGTACAAGCTTTGCTTAGTTTGGGACTGGGTCAATTGGTGTAATTTGTCCCATGATATGTATATATATTTTTTATTATTTATTTATATGATCAATAACCTCCAGGAAGGTTCAATAACCTTGTCATCAACTATGGATATTGTTTAATTGTATGCTCTTTAAATATTGATGAGTTGTACAGTTGACCTCTGACATTTAATTTCTTTGTCAAGCTTGTTCTTGCCTGTGCCAGGTATAAAAAGTAAATTAGGTATATCAATGCAATGTTGAATGGATTGAATCAGGTGTTAAAGACAACTTTCAAAATTAAAAGGAGGTATTGCTCCTTTTTGATCCATACAAAATTTTATTTTACTGAGTACCTATCTTAACACGTTCACTGCGGTTTCGGGTCGTATCCTATGCACATCTAGCCTACGGTGCGGCGATAAAATTCCTTGACTCACCGCTGGTGCGGGACAAGGTTATACAGGTTATCTGTTGAGTATAGGTGAGATAGTTACTGTTTTGGAATCGCCTCTCCAAAAGTAGTTTGTTACTGTAAAAAAACTTCATCGGATCCTTTATGCCCTATGCCGACTGAACGTAAAAAATATAGTCTAGTGCGTTATAGGATCTTAGTAACCCGATGCCTAATCACCCGATAGCCACACTAGATTATACGCTAGTTTGTCTAGTGCAGTGCTCGTGTGTAGAACGTACGATAGCTACCCCCATTTGTTTTTTCTGAAATTAACCGAAATTAACGCTGGGACTATATTATTTTTGGAATGAGTGAAAATGAGGCGATCTAAACGGAAACTGTTAATGCCTAGTGGTGAAGAAAGTGAAAACAGCACCAAAACACAAGAACATTTACAAACAATGCCCACTGATATGTTTAAACTGAAAAACTCATTGGGTAAGAGTAATTTTTATCAACCTACTATTTATACCAGCCCTTCTACAGGATGCACGTAGAAAACACTTCAAAATGCACCAAGTCTATCTGATATACCCTACTTGTCGACTAGTTATCCTCGCAATCAGCATATTGAGATATTACATGACATTGTAATGAAACCAGCAACAAATATAGTAGGTTTCCAAGTTCAAAGTAAACGCAGCGCGATCGATTTTTTTTTTTTGAATCTAGTGACGATGAGTTTCACATATTTCAATGCCTAAAAATTAAAAAAAATTGAAGTTGACTACGAACAAAACTAAAATAAATCGAGAAGAAATATCTCAAAATACAAGTGTTCATCGGTAAAGACTCATATTTTTTTTTCTACTCCTAAAAGTAGGAAAAGAAATTTCCAAAGCAATGCTTTTATATTGCTCGATACCGATGTTTTCTTTAACAACCTCACCCTAAAATTATATCGATAGTTTTTTATGTCAGTGCGGATATCGGGCACACAAGATCCAACAGTTGTAAATATACATTTGATTAGTTTTGAAAGGCTCCATACACCTACGAACTTCGCTGTGCCAAGAGTAACTCTATGTCTATGTGTTACAATTCATATTTTACCGATATTCAACATACCTATGCGGATAATGACCCTTATAGACGAGCAAGTCAAACAGGTCCTTTCAACCCCCAAACGCTCTAACAGAAAGTTATTTGTCGGGTCTTATATACCCTATGACGCACCGACTGAAAGTAATCGAAATACTTTCCCACAGTGAACATGTTAAGTGATTTTTCAAGTGACATTTATTATTAATCTAACTGGCTTAATATAATTATGGTGAACCTCGTTAAGCTGCTGTACTCACTTGCATTAATGTGGTAACATGACATGGGTTTAATAAGTATATAACCGTGCGAGATGCAAACTTGAATCCAATTTCCATGCCCCATAGCAGAGCTAGCAAAATAACCAAGAGCCTCTTGCCACCTCGATCACTTTTAACATAACTTTTCTCATATGGGAGTGTTAACTTTGGATAAGTATTGATCTGTAATCAGAAATAAATGATTTAACTATCTAAAAGTAAAAAACTATGTTGTGTAAAAAGTATCATTTCATAAAAAAAGTTGTAGAAAATCATACAAATACTCAGAAAATTAACAATTATAGCAAGAAATTTTACAATTAACTGTCATCTGTTTTGGTTTAAATACAACTGAAATTTACGTGCACATAGGTAAATACATCCATTGTTTAAAACAAACACTTGTTCAAATTATTTTATGACAAAAACAGAGCCATGTTGCTTTTACAATTGACTCAAAGATATTAACTAAACTAAACAATTGACTCAAAGTCCAGCGGAGTGGCAGTGATTTTAAAAATCAAATAAAAAAACGGCAGCGAAAAGACAGTTTTGTACTTCATAATTTAATTAGTGTAATAATCACGAAGCTAAATTAAATTAATAAAAACAGGTACTTACTAAAATATATGAGCACGCAGAGGTTACTATTATAGTTTCAATTATTTGTCTAGAATAAGATAAAAAATAAGCGCACTCCGGGCCCACATTTCGGGGGACAGCTTTATTAGCACCACTGTAGGCCCATTCGAACATTGTCAAATGAAAGTAATATATTAATACTGTGTCAATTTAGCAACTGTCTATTCAATTTGCATTTCTTGTTAACACTTTTTTCACGGTAAATTTCGAAATGTTAAATAGAATAAGAAAATACGCGTTCTCTGGTTCTCTGTCTGTAAATAATTCAACATTCAATCAATTCCCGCGATGACAGATGACAGCAAGCAAAAACCGCAGTAGAGTTGCCAACTTAATCCTTTCAGCTTTCAATTCAAATATGCTCTATGATTTAAATCATGCTCCTACAAACGCGACCGATCAGCTTTTCGTACATTGTACAAATGTTTGCACACATGTGAGTGGAAACAATATTTTATTTGCAAACACAGTGTGTGCAAATGGGTTCGCATATGAGTATGCGAACTTATTAGCTGTTTCCTCCCACACTTGCTTACGAACATGTGACTAATGTCTCAAGTCTTGAGGTTTTTGCTACGGCCACATTAGGGGGATTCGGCGAAGGTTCGCCTTATCGCGGCATGTTTGGACAGACAGGGGGGCTACCCCGAAATTCGATTTTCGAAGTTCGTGTCACGTCGTCCCTCTCACTCTCAAATTAATAACTATTAGTAAGAACGGAACGGCACGAAACGAACTTCGAAAATCGAATTTCGGAGTACAAGACCAGTTCGCTTTATCGCGAATCATTCGGGCGAACTCGAACTGTGTTCGGGCTCCTGTCGGTATCTAGCGCATCAAAGGATTTTTTCGCGACAAAGTTCGTGTTCGTGCAAGTGTCTACACTTCGTACTATGAAATTTCTGAAATGTACGTCAATTTAGACAAGTGAAATTTCAATAATTATTACAGACATACAATACAAAGCAAACGCTTTCCATCTTTTTGTTTCTTTGCGCTCTTGGTTAATTTTCTCGCCAAATTCGGAGTTGCGCGACATAGTTCGCCCGAAGTTTTTATCGCGATAATTTGGTCTAAGTGTGGCCACGTAGTTTGTGGTTACACGAACTCGAACTTTTTATCGTGAAATCGCGACACGAATCTTCGCCCGCTAATGTGGCCCGGGGGTCACATGATGTGGATTTGCATTACCCCGGAATATATGTGCACGTGTGAGTACCCGGGGTTATGTGCACATATATGTGCCCATGTGAGTGGCTGGCACAGACCTAGGTATAAAACTTTTAAACGATGAATATTATATTAACAATGAAAATGCATGGCTACCAACTTAACAAATTATTTTATTCCTATGGTTTTTATAGAACTAAAACTTTCTGAACTAAATGCATAGCTGCCAACATAACAAACAAGATTTTTATAATAACGTCACTGGCAAGTTGATAAACGTTTCATGGTTAAATGCGCCAAGAACGCTATAAAAAAAAATAATTAAAAACAAAGTACTATAAACAAACTTCCAATTTTGTCGTTTGTCGTTTTCATGTTTCCTTTCCCGCTCTTGTCTTGTTTGTGATTTGATTGCAATAGTGTTAACAAAGTTTTGTAACGTAACGTAAGTAGTATAAAGAAGCATGGATGAAAACGAAATTAAATCAAGACCGGAAGAAATAAGGTGGAAACACATTGTTAACACGCGACGCGACCCGATGCAACGCGACGCGTGTTGAGTCGAATCAAATTGTATTATTTTCTATGACCAGCCTGGCTAGCACGGTAACGTTTATCTACCCATTTTGTCTACAAATGAGCGACAAACGATATTTTGTCGCGGTGACTAGCACGCTAAATTATATCGCGGTATTTTATCCACACTTGACGACTGAGTAGACAATTTGTCTATTGCTCTAACACGGTAATCCAAATGTAGACATAATTAATACCCTTTTGACAGTTAGTTGGGATAAATTTATGTAGGTGGCTTGAGGACTGCGACAAATTTAATACTATGGCCAATGATAATTATAAATTTAAAAAGAGGCAGTTATGTCGATATTAATCATACAAAAGGCGAGAATCGTAACCTCTGTTTGTGCCCAAACGTGCTGCGGTGGGCTCAGTGATTTCCGACGCATATACAGTTACAAAAGAAATAACATGATACACTAGAATTAAATAACGAATTGTTTTGATTTGAATGAACTGTGTGAAATGATGTTTAATTTTATGTTATGTTCAATTATTTTGCTATTGTAATCAATAATACATTACTGTAGAGGCTGGAAACTAACTAAGCCGTAAGTAGACCATCTAACCTACTTATCCGGCAAACATTAAAAAAAATGAACCACCACCACTCATATGTGACATGCCTAAACCAAGCCGCCAATCACGACAAATGCGATAATCCGACCAAATCACGATAAACACTATTTACGAGTCAGCCGCTAAGATTCTTTGACATCTTTAATAGGTAGAATGTTAAAATAAGACTCAATTACACTGAGCGTTTGAACGAATACAATGACCGAAATGCATTTTTTTAAATCGTTGGCAACACTGCTTTATGTCGTGTGATAAAATTTAAACCTAGGGTTAATTTTATGTTTCGTCCATAGCATGTTAGGGCCCGCGATAAAATATGTCGTGACAATATATTTTATCCACAGACATATATTTGTCTACATTTTAGCGTGCTAAGGCCGCAGCCTGGCTAGCACGGTAACGTTTATCTACCCATTTTGTCTACAAATGAGCGACAAACGATATTTTGTCGCGGTGACTAGCACGCTAAATTATATCGCGGTATTTTATCCACACTTGACGACTGAGTAGACAATTTGTCTATTGCTCTAACACGGTAATCCAAATGTAGACATAATTAATACCCTTTTGACAGTTAGTTGGGATAAATTTATGTAGGTGGCTTGAGGACTGCGACAAATTTAATACTATGGCCAATGATAATTATAAATTTAAAAAGAGGCAGTTATGTCGATATTAATCATACAAAAGGCGAGAATCGTAACCTCTGTTTGTGCCCAAACGTGCTGCGGTGGGCTCAGTGATTTCCGACGCATATACAGTTACAAAAGAAATAACATGATACACTAGAATTAAATAACGAATTGTTTTGATTTGAATGAACTGTGTGAAATGATGTTTAATTTTATGTTATGTTCAATTATTTTGCTATTGTAATCAATAATACATTACTGTAGAGGCTGGAAACTAACTAAGCCGTAAGTAGACCATCTAACCTACTTATCCGGCAAACATTAAAAAAAATGAACCACCACCACTCATATGTGACATGCCTAAACCAAGCCGCCAATCACGACAAATGCGATAATCCGACCAAATCACGATAAACACTATTTACGAGTCAGCCGCTAAGATTCTTTGACATCTTTAATAGGTAGAATGTTAAAATAAGACTCAATTACACTGAGCGTTTGAACGAATACAATGACCGAAATGCATTTTTTTAAATCGTTGGCAACACTGCTTTATGTCGTGTGATAAAATTTAAACCTAGGGTTAATTTTATGTTTCGTCCATAGCATGTTAGGGCCCGCGATAAAATATGTCGTGACAATATATTTTATCCACAGACATATATTTGTCTACATTTTAGCGTGCTAAGGCCGCAGAACCACACTATGAACATCCGACGCGACGCCATGCGCATACATTCGTTGCATCGGGTCGCGTCGCGTGTTAATAATGTGTTTACACCTATATCCGCGGCGGCCTAGGAAGTGATGGAGAATTTCATGGCGTGGAGACTGGAACAATGGACTTCTTCATTTCTGGAGAACGTATTACTTTTGTTTACGTTTAGTAAGTACCTACTCAGTCGTAGAAAAAGTATTGTATGCAACGTTGTACCTTGGTTGTACCTACCTATAAGCAAGTCAAAAAAAAGCTCGTGGCGTATTTCTTACGATGTTCGCTACGCTCACATCGTATCGTACGTAACGTAACGTAACCCACCCCACTGGCCTTTTTTGACCCACTATAATACAACTGGTCTGTTGCATAAAATACTATAAACCCGGATTTTAAGTTTATTGAAATGGAATTACTGTAAGTAACCCCGGTACCATATAGGTGTACGTGTTGGAACCTATACGAATACCTATAGTTACATATAAAACAATTTCCCATACGTCTCCCACTGTATGCTGCATTAATGCTCGTGTAAAGCCTAAAATGAACTCGCACATCACATGCCTCTCACAAGGCTCGTGAAGTAAAGAAATGCGTTACGAACGCACGCTATTAAGATGTCGGCGATGTCGGTGGTTTTTGTTTCTAACCGATTTGTTCTCCTTGCAAAGGTAAATAGATTCGATAAAATTTCGCCACACGCGACTCTTTATTTTGAATGTTTATAAGTTAACAAAAACTTATAATCATTCATTAGCATTCATTGAACTACTAGGTATTAGGTACTATACTAGCGTACGTAGTAGGTACGAGTATAGTAGGCGGCAAATAAGTAAAACGTGGAGGGGATATGCGCAGTATGAAAATGATGTTGTTTTTCATACTGCGCATATCCCCTCCACGTTTTACTTATTTGCCGCCTACTATAGATATATTTTACTGTAGTTGTCCCCGTAATCGGTCACCCAATATTTTACTAGCTTTTGCTCAGTGGGAATCACGAAAAGAATAAGGTGACGCCGGTCTATTTAGAATAAAACCAGTTCGCGGGGCCACTCGGATCGGAGCAGCTGACGGTGGTTCATAACTATCCTCGTTTTTACAAAATATTAATGTGTTCCTTATTATTTCGCTGCGAAGTGTCACATTTCAGGCGTGACTAGACTAGAGGCCGGCAATGTGCTATTTTTAGGGTTCCGTACCTCTAAAGGAAAAAATAACCCTTATAAGATCACTTCGTTGTCCGTCTGTCTGTCTGTCCATCAAGACCCTTTTTCTCAGGAATGCGTGGGTTCAAATCCCGGGCTCGCACCTCTGAGTTTTTCGGAATTTATGTGCGAAAATTACATTTGTAATTTGCCATGAGCTTTTCGGTGAAGGAAAACATCGTGAGGAAACCTGCACACATCTGCGAAGAAATTCAATGGTGTGTGTTAAGTTCCCAATCCGCACTGGGCGCGCGTGGGAACTATAGCCCAAACCCTTCAAATACACGGAGGAGGCCTATGCCATGAGGCACGCCGAATTTCGCGACAATTTAATAAATAAATACAAAAATAAACGACAATAACAACAACAACAACATGTATTTACTGAAATTGAAGCGAATTCGGAATAAAAAGGCTTATAAATAAATAAAAAAAATACTAAGGTCTGCGGTCCCTTAGAGCTGTGAAAAAATGAACCCTCTGAGTGAACTTAATCAAAAGATGCAGTCATTATCATTACAGGTGGCGGCACGTAAGTCGAACGTGGTGTACGCCCGCCTGCGACACCCGCACTCCCCCGCGACTCCCACGCGATACCTTATTTTCGACTATAGTCTGGCAGATAAATCACTGCAGCCGATATATCATTGCAGCTAGATGACACTTTCAGTGTTGTCAGTTTTTGGTGAATATTAAATAGTGATGTGACTTAGTGAGTGACTGAAAGAAATGAACGATGTGATGAAATTAATTTCATAGTCATATAGTCATATAGTTTATTGCAATTATGTGGTATAAGAGGACACATGCGCCAACATAAACCCTACAAGGGCAGGGGCACCGCAATTTGCTGGGCAAACAGTTTATTCAATTAACATTTTTGTAACTTAAAACTAACAGGATATATTTACTTATTCATTACAATCGAAAAATTCTTGGAGATTGTAAAAGCACTTTGACAGCAAATAATCTTTTAGCTTATTAGTGAACTAGCTGTTGCCCGCGACTTCGCCCGCATAAAATTAAAAAATATAGCCTATGTTCATCAGGGATAATATAAGATTCTAACGGTGAAAGAATTTTTCAAATCGGTCCAGTAGTTTCGGAGCCTATTCAATTCAAACAATTATAAATGACTAGCTTCTGCCCGCGACTTTTTCCGCGTAGAATTAGCAATTGATATGTTTATCGCTATCCCGCGGGAACTATACAATTTTCCGGGATAAAGTGTAGCCTATGTTTTAATCTAGGGTACCAGCTATCTTCGTACCAAATGTTATCCAAATCCGTCCAATCGTTTTAGCGTGAAGAAGGAACAAACATACACACTCACTCACATCGTCACAAACTTTCGCATTAATAATATTAGTAGGATTTGCATCATTTATGTTGAAATAGAGAATTTTCAAAGCGTATTTTAATAAAATGATTTCAATAGGATTTTTTGTATGTTTTCTAGTTAATAGTAGTGTAAGAGCGCGATTTGGAAATGTGCGGAAGCATGTCAAATCAGTTACCAGTTTTCAATGCATTCCCCATTTTACCATAAATAAAACAACAATTATCACAATAATATTTTTTCACGTCTCATGCTCAAAAAGTTCGACTTTATGCTGGATGTAGGCTGACTAAAATCGCATTTTATGCTCTTGAGCATAAAGTAAAATCTTCGTCTAAGGCCAAGACAATCGGGTGCCAACAGCCACAAACAATCACTGACACTTTACGCCAACATATATTGTTTATTTTTTTAAGTTTTTTTTATTATAATCTGCGGTCTATTAAACTGTTTAATTAGTACCTAAAACTAGGTAACAATAATTTGTCAAGTTATTATTGAAACAAATAAGTATATGAAAAATAAAACTTTTAAAAATATAAATCAACACCTGCCTACTCGAACCTTACCGCAGTATCACGTTTAAAAAAAAAGAAAAAAAAAGTTAATTGGCAGGAACTCAGGCGGGAACGTCCTATTTTCTCTTAGTAGGATTTATTTTGCAATTTGTTACTGTTTTACGATTAATATTCAATAATTTCGTCAAGTGAAGAGGAAATAATACTGACTCCTAACACAGTCAATGTGCCAGGAAAAACCATTAAATATTAAATATATCGAATTGTTCCAATGTCACATTTAATTTTAATTAACTTTTTTTGCAATGTTTTTGTTTTGTTTCTTCGCAATCTAAGTGAAAAGCAGTGTATAACTCGTTCATAAAACCCATTTTCCCTCGCTTGTTTTATGCTCTTGTTGTACAATCTACTATTTTCTACCTCTGTACTTTACTTAAAAACTTAAATCATTCCGAATCTGCGGACCAAGCCTTTGAAGTTTTGAGTTTGGTTGTAGTGCGGAGTGGAAATGGAAAAGTCGTTTTTAGTCATTTATATGAACATTAAACCCCTCAAAAGTATCGCGCTTAATTTAAAATATACTAAACTAAGAATGTGAAATTCATAAAATATTTAGTTCGTTCAATTTTCAAATCATTCGCATGTCTGTGTCACACAATCTTGGCATACAGCCAAAAAATAAAAGCAATATTTGCTATTTGGCGTTATGACACTGTCACTACAGATGTAGGGTCTTTTCATTCTTAACTGTCCTATTTGGTAAACAAAATTCTAACCTTTGCCTTTATCTTTGTACAAAATTTTGCTGATATTTTATCTTCAGTTCCTTCATTTACGATGAAATAGTTAAAAAATAACAAAAATGAGACGTAATTACAACACGCCGGATAACTCACGTATAAAAGCCGAAGTATTTATAAGCGGGTGGTAGGGCCTTGTGCAAGGTCCGTCCGGATCGCTACCACCATCTTACTCGCTAATCCTGCCGCAAAGCAGCAGTGCTTGCACTGCTGTGTTCCGGTGTGGAGAGTAAGACAGCCGGGGAAATTACGGGCACAAGGAGGCATTTCATCTAAGTCCTCTAGGTTGGCAACGCATCTGCAATCCCTCCGGGGTTGCGGGTGTCTTTGGGCAGTGGTGATCGCTTACCATCAGGTGACCCACTTGCTCGTTTGCCTTCCTATTCACATAAAAAAAAAAAAAAAAAGTATTGCTCCAATATCGAAGTATTGCCGAAGTATTGTTGTAATTATGTGTGAGTCTCACGGTAGTTTCATGTTGAAAAATGAGACGTTTTGGGGTTAGAATTTTGTTTACCAAATAGGACAGTTAAGAATAAGAATGAAAAGACCTTAGTGGAAAATGATTTTCCATGACATTTCGTTGAATCCCATGCGGTTTTCAACTTTGACGAGATTTGAATAAGGTTCTTATTTATAAAACAATTTAATCTGACAGCTGCATTGTTTAAACGACTTTAATTGTTTAATTCTTTTGTTTAATTTTTTCTTTAAACTAAAGTTGAAAACCGGATAAAATTCAACGAAATGTCATGGAAAAACTTTATGCACTACACACCTACCTTTATTAAAAAAAACAATAAACGAGGTTTGTTATACTTTGCAGTTAGGTATATTTTTTCCATAAAATTAATTTCTTGGCATTTTTTTAATTAATTTAAATAAGTGTTTAGTATATTAAATAAATAAATTGCATTTTTGAGAAAATGTTTGTTAAAAGCACTATACATAGCGCTCGGCCATCTATATGTTTTCGGCCGTCAACCCCTTACTTCCCGGCCTCTGTAGTAGGTAATGTACCTACCTACTATTAGAAACCCCCAACCCGAAAACATTAATCTATTTTGATAAAACATCTCAGAACCACCAATAGAAAACCTGTGAACTAAGCTTGACACCGAATCAAGATTTATATTTTCCAGCAAGATTCTTTCTTACGTTAAATATATTCGGGAAAGCGTTAAAAGAGTATTTGGCTAAAACACAAGTAAAAGTTTCGTTTGTTATTTTATTTAGGCATAAGCACTTATAAATTTATAAATATAAAACATTATCTACATTGGCAGTGCTCGCGTCATCATTATCATTAGGTACGACTCATATTTTTGTAAATTACAAAATGTCTACCACAACATAAAAAATCCTAGATAGTCGTCATTCCCTACGTATTAAGTTACTTTGTTTTCAAAATACACTCCTAATTTTATATATTTTTAAGTTTAATTGGAAAGAGCATAAGATGCTTTGTGTATTGTAGTTACATACAAAGTATATCACAAGCGCATTACAATTATACAATAGGTATTGTAAATAGTTATTTACTATGGCACAAGTAGGTATCCTTAAAGAATTATTTCTTCTAGGTAGATATACCTAGTCGATTAAAAACTGTCTGGATTTTGTAAGCATAACTTTGAGTTTGCAAATATTCATAGTTTTGATAAAATCACCTAAAAATATATTAGATAAATCATGGGACAACATTTAGAAATGATAGTACAGACAGATCGATTTTGTATAAATAAAATAATGCTATAAAACATTTGCGTAAACTCTACTTACGATATCAATTCTTAACTATTAAGTAAGCGAGCTTTGGTGTTTTTGCAATTGTTATCCTACCTTAAACAAAAAGGAACGCTTTATATATGTATCTACCGATTTAGGAAATATTCCAACTAAGACCTTAGAATATGATTTCTAAAATTCGAACTGTATGTAGGTGTATGAATACGAAGAAAGTAAAAACATTTCTTAAATGCAACTAAATAATTCTATGTATATCTAATGCTAAATGTAACACATTCATTGTGTTCGTTCAAGTTTACTTGTGAGGACAATCATATTATAACTTATAGTTTTATAACATCATTGTGTGCGGAGCATTTTTATTAGCTGCGTTTTTATTAGCTGGTACCTAATAAATTGATTAAGGAACTAGTTCAGTTTATTTTAACATTTTAAATGTTTTGTGTTTAGTTGGTTACCTACTTACTTACAAAGATGTAGCTAACACTAACACCCAAGGTAAAAGCCACTCTGCTAGGACTATCCAAGGCAAGGCGTAGATGTAATTAAAATTTAGTCATTTAAGATGCCTCAACTCCTATAGCTTTTGCGTTGTCACTATTATGTACATATGTATTTGTTTTAATTGTTCACAGATCCTGCTTACTTTTCGTCACCATTAAACAATTGCAGTTAAATTTAGACCGCGACACGTACTAAAGCAGTGATTCCATCTATGCAATGATAAAATTTAGATATACATGTATGAAAAAAATATACAAAGTTGAAATTAACCAATGGCGGGAAAACAAGTTGTTTGTCTACTTCGGCATTCCTAGACTTACCTACTTAACTGCTTGTTTTTAACCAAAGTCAAGCCTTGAGTCCAGGTGTGGATTGAGGAGTTGACGGTGTCTAATTTTATAATATCTTTTTGTTTTCAAACATTGTTGTCCCATCATAATTTGGTTAGATAAAGATGTTATGTAACAAAGTTTTAGGCACAGACATACCTAATATCGAGACAGACAGTGCAAGTTGTTGTAGGTTAATGTATGATTTCTATAAATAAATTATATATCTAGTCTCGTGACTTTGTAAAAATATGAAAATATATAATTGCGCAGTTCGATCAATAATTGGACGCTTCTTATGTCTTATTCGATAATATTATGTCTGTGGTTTTACAAATAACGCTCCCTTAAATAAGTATACTGTCCAAAAATGATAACTAATTTAAGTTGATTACGAGGTGTTCTTAATACACACGGTGCACCTAGAGACATATTGTCTCGGGGGATTTGGGCTATCTTTTTTGAGCGTCTGTTTCGCCGGCGCGCCGAATTGTTCTTCGATGGGTGTGAGCCAGAAGCTGAGCAGATTGGCGAAGTGCTGGCAAGCGCCACCCGCTCCGTTGCATTCGATGAGAGGAGTGGCTCGGAAGTCTTGCAGACACGAGCCGGGACTGGCCAGGGCTTGCCCGCCTCCCTGTGCACCAGCGCCAGTGTGCTGGAAATAAGTAATGTTAATTAATTAGGTACCTAAGTATAAATGTTTTTTATTTATTTTTTATTTATAAGCCTTTTTATTCCGAATCCGCTACAATTTCAATAAGTACATGTTGTTGTTGATGTTATTGTCGTTTATTTATTAAATTGTCGTGTAATTCGGCGTGCCTCATGGCATAGGCCTCCTTCGTGTATTGGTAAGTATAAATGTACCTAAATACAAATATCTGCGTTACGACTGCGAAACAGACAAGTTACATTTTTCGTTTAGCTGTATAATATTTCTATTACTAGCTTGCCCGCGATTGCGTCCGCGCAAAATCAAAATTTTCGCTAAAACTTCTTCATCTCTCCCATCGAAAATGTACAAAAACCAGCCAAAATGTATATTATATATGTATATTAGATATCTTATGTTGTAAAGAATTTAAGTATGACTACATTAATCCAGTACTTATGAGGTTTTTGATCCAAAGTTTAAGTTTCTAGGTCATCGGGAAATGCCAAATAGGTTTTGGTGAGAAAATTCTACTTACCATAACAAAACTGTATCCCCACCAGAGTGAGCTCCATCCTGTCGGACAGTCTGGGATGTTTATTGACTGGCTATGGACAGCAATCACATTCGTTGGTACCTCGCACACTACACATCTCGAAATATACTTTTCAATATCTCTTCCTTGAGTAGGCATCATTAAAATTGGTTCCCCAGTTGATAGCCAATAACTGCGGTCGTTTCGACTAGCATAATTACAAGTATCATACATGTCACAAAACAGGAATGGCATGGTACTGAACTTTTGAACACAAGACCCAGCAAACCCTAAATCTTGATTATGGGCTTTTTCGTTACCATCTATGTAAACCAAAGAATATCCATCCCACAGCTTTGTGTGTCCCGGTTCACATGCAGGAATTTGGTCACTTTGACTATGTTTCACTAGGAGAATTCCTGTCAAGTAGTCAGTAGTCGCACACGGTGCCCCAGGACTACCCGGTAAGCCATCTCGTCCTGTCAGTCCTATGTCTCCTTTTTCACCTTGCAGTCCTTGAAGTCCTTCGGGGCCAGGCGGCCCTATGGGTCCACGTAGACCGGGAGGACCACTGTCACCCTTCGACCCTTTTAAGCCATCTAGACCTGGTGCTCCCGGAGCCCCATCTTTACCAGGCAACCCATCAAGTCCTGGAGGACCACGTGGTCCTGGTTCTCCTCTTGGTCCATACACAACTGACGGAGGTTCTCCTTTGTCACCTTTCAAACCTTGCATTCCTGGTAAACCACCTCTGCCAGGAAATCCGAGGTCACCTTTTTCACCACGTGGTCCCGTAGGGCCATCTTGTCCACGGAAACCAGGTAAACCTAGGTCACCCTTATCACCTGGTAGTCCTGTAGCTCCTGGTGATCCTGGTAGACCTGGCTCACCCCTTTCACCGGGCAAACCAACTCCTGTGGGACCTCTATCACCTTTATCACCTTTAGCGCCCAGTTCACCAGGCGTGCCCGGTAAACCTGGACTGCCATCATAGCCCGGTGGTCCCGCAACACCTTCATTACCCTGTTCTCCCTTTTGACCCTGAGGTCCAATAACACCAGGAGATCCGGGCCAACCTGATGGACCTGGAAGACCCGTTAATCCTTGGTCACCTTTTTCTCCGGGTGCACCTTGTCTTCCGGGTGTGCCGTGTTTGCCCGGTAAACCAGGTAATCCTTTCTCTCCCTTTATTGTTAATCCAGCAATACCAACGGGCCCGGCTGGACCTTGATCACCTGAAAAAACAATTAGTAATATTAGGTAGATACAAACAATAATTAAGAGCGTTTATCCCTACTGAGGTTACTGAGCTGGCAACGTCGCATTTTTGGTGTTTTTTTTACGATTATTTCACGGAAATTGAATGAAAGTTTAAAATGTCCGTCTGTAGTGCACTTCGTTTTTAGGGTATTAATGTGTCTAATGCAATAATTGATCGTGTTGGACTCTTATTTTCTTATTAAACAAGATATATTATTTTATCCCTTATTATTTATTTATTCCAGAATATTTCGGCAATATTTAGGGTTACTTTGAATGAACGCTCTCCTAAACATTTTGAATAGGTAGTAAATTTGATGCTGGTCATTTCCCTACTGCTTCTGAACCCATCTTAGAGTAGGTAGTTATGATATGTGTGTAGATAAAGTAATATGGTAATATCTATGCAACTGTACATAATTAGACCTTCGAGTGTGGTTTTTTGAATCGAGACTAGGCGAGTTTCAAAAAAACATCACACGAGTCAAAATAAGATGACCCTCATTATGTAGCGGTTGCATAATATTTTTTTTAACATATTTTATAATTTATTTTATGAACAAAATAGGTATGTAATAGAATGAATCTTCTTATGAATATGATCTATCATAGGTAAAATGAGCTAAGTTAAAATAAACAACACGTGTTTAATAATGTGATATTTTAAACTTCATCTTTTTTCACTCAATAGTAACTCACTAACATGTAAAGGTGTCTTAAAATTTATCTCGACAGTTTCGGACACAAAGTTAAAGTTAAATTAAAGTTTAATAATGTGCTTGTCAATAGAATATGTAAAATAATCTTACCTTTTTCTCCGAATGCTCCCATTTGACCCATTGACCCCTTTTGCCCTTCGTCACCACGGTCCCCTTTCTCGCCTTGTATGCCACGAACTCCATCCTGACCCCTGTCACCTTTGTCTCCTGGCCTGCCCGTCATACCTTGCAGGCCCACCTCTCCTTTTTCTCCCTTTACATCTATCGATACACCCGGAAGGCCTCTATCTCCTTTTTGACCAGGGTAACCTGTAGGTCCGGGCAAACCGGGTGGGCCTTGTAAACCCTTGTCTCCCGGTTGTCCGTCGTAACCGTCTTGTCCGTGTAAGCCAATATCGCCTTTGTCGCCTTTTTGACCTTCTGGTCCAGGAAATCCAATACTACCGGGTTCTCCTGGTGATCCGTCGACACCATCCATGCCTGGTAGGCCTGTTGGACCAGGTAAACCTCTATCACCTTTAGGTCCTGATCGTCCAGGGAATCCCTGTTCACCTTTTGAGCCTGGCTGCCCGGGGTATCCGTCAACGCCGTTTATGCCAGCATCTCCTTTTAAGCCTGCTGGTCCAGGTAGTCCAAGTCCAGGAACGCCTGCGTTACCTTTATCACCTTTAGCTCCATCTCTGCCTTGAGCTCCATCAAAACCTTTTAAACCAGGCATACCCGGCTCTCCTTTTTGGCCTTTTTCAGAAGCTAGTCCAGCAACACCTTTAGGACCTGGCGCACCGACAAATCCTTGATCTCCCTTTGCTCCTGACAAACCCATTGGTCCTGGTGGTCCTGAAGGTCCTTCATAACCTTGATCTCCTTTAGGTCCTAAAAGACCTGGCGCTCCTGGAGGACCGTCTAAACCTTGTAGACCTGGCTGACCAGGATAGCCAAGTTCTCCTTTGTCTCCCTTTTCTCCTCGGTAACCATCAACACCAGGGGTACCTGCAACTCCTGGTCGGCCACGACTACCAGTGAATCCTCTAGGCCCATCTGGGCCTTGTATTCCCACTTCACCTTTACGACCAGGGAGCCCAATAGCGCCGGGTTTTCCAGCAAATCCTGGATATCCAGTTTGTCCTTTAGGTCCATCTCTGCCAGGTGCTCCAGGGTTTCCAGGTATTCCAGCAGCACCCACAGGGCCAGGTGCTCCTTTTTCTCCTTCTGGACCTGGCGGGCCGGTAAATCCTTGTAATCCCTGATCTCCCTTTTCTCCTTGGAAACCTATACTTCCCGGTGGCCCATCAATTCCATTCCTTCCAGAGAAACCTCTTTGGCCCTGGTCTCCCTTTGCCCCTTGATATCCTGGTGGTCCAGGAGGACCTGGCAAGGAAGGCCCGAATTCGCCTTTATCGCCCTTAGCGCCTGGAACACCCGGAAAACCTCTCAATCCTGGTTCGCCCGATGTACCTGGGAATCCCATACTTCCCATTTCTCCTTTATCGCCTCTCATCCCAGTAAGTCCTCGTGGTCCAACTGGTCCCTGTCTACCTTGTAGACCCATTTCACCTTTTTCTCCCTGTAGGCCCGGGAAACCACGTTCACCCTTCTCACCAGTGTCTCCTGTTAAAAGATAAATAAATATGTCGTAAATAATTTCTGGCACTTATAGTTGGCTGCTTTAAGAAAACGGACAAGTACGTTTGAGATTCGGATTAATATATTATATAATCTGAATCTCGGAAACTGTTCCAACGATTTTCATGAAATTAAGTATGCAGGGGGTTTCCGGGGCAATAAATCGATCTAGCTAGGTTTCATTTTTAGAAAACGTACCTACCAAAAAAAAAAATACCGAACAAAGCTCGGTCATCCGGGTACCATATCTTTATCCGCAATCTTTCGGCCGTGTTGCAACTTTCAACGACCGAGATCACGACTAGATCGAACTGGAGGTCCAACGTGTTTTAATCAATTTACAAGGAACCTTGACAAATTATTACCTTTCTATCTTATTCCTCCGAGAACTTTCTCACGAATTCGCACTATATCTATTGGTGGAAACCGCATGAAAATCGGTCCAGTAGGAGTTTCTCGCGAACAGTCAGACAGACGCGCATGAGGACTTTGTTTTATAATACATATATCTAGTGGTAATAAAGTCACACACCATGACACCATTCATTTATTTATACTAGGGTCGCGGAAATTCACGTGTGTACCAACTTAATAGGTCGACTTGAACGAGATTGGTTTTTATTATTTAATATTAAGTTTTGCACTGAATAATCTTTACAATTTATAATTTAATATTTACCCGGTGGTCCTTGTGGACCAGGTGGTCCCTGAGGTCCTGTGTCTCCTTTTGTTAAGTCTACAAGCTCGGCAGCGCAATTTCCAGCTTCACCTTTTTCTCCTGTAAGTCCTGGAAAACCTTTATCTCCTGGTAATCCGAAATCACCCGGTGTACCCTTTTCACCTTTAATATTAATTCCTTTCGCTCCGGGTAATCCCGGGTTTCCATCCATTCCAGGTATACCATCAACTCCGGGCAGACCCATAAAGCCTCGATCACCTATTTGACCTGGCATACCCATATGACCTCGTTCACCCATTGGGCCATCACGACCTCGGTCACCTTTCGGACCTCTAGGGCCCGGGTATCCTCGAGCTCCCTTCTCTCCTTGAGATCCCTTGACCAGATTTGATGGTATAATTGCGTCAGCTCCGCGTGCGCCAGGTGGTCCTGTGGGCCCATCGATACCTCGTTCACCCTGTGCATAGAAGGAAAGTAAGCATTTAAGGGTTTACTTGTCTATATAAACTATCACCGAAATATATGTACGCTCGGGGTAGGACAACCGCGGGACGGGGGCCGAGAGAAGTGCGGGCGGCAGGCGCACTACCCACCCGCACCTCTCTCGGTCCCCTTTGTCGTACTACCCGCGCCCATGTGCCGCGCGGGCGAGAACTCATTTAAGCGGTCGGTCTATAGTATATATCTATTAACTACGTTAGATTAGATCGTCGCTGTCATAACTGACGAGACTAAAATTTGACAGAGTGTCAAAGAACAGGGATTACGGCTTTTGATTTTCTTGCATTGTTCTATTAAATAAATACGGGGTTCATATATTTTGTGTCGTAATTCGTAACAGTAAAGCCAGGTATTCATCTGTGAGCTGTTACCGTAACCGTTGCACGATACAGTAACCAAAAACCCTAGTGTATGCCGCAAGCAGAACGCCACGTCCACACTAGGGTTTTTGGTTACTGTATCGTGCAACAGTTACGATAACAGCTCGCAAATGAGTATCCAGCTTAATGCATTTATTAAACTTACTTGTGCTCCAGGTGTTCCCGGTAGGCCATCAAGTCCATCAGAGCCCCGTTCGCCAGGCGTTCCTGCCGGTCCTTGCGGGCCCCGGTCTCCGCGAGCTCCAGGTAAGCCATCAGAGCCTCGGTCACCCTTTGGACCCGTTGCTCCAGGACTACAATCGTTGCATCGTCCACCTATGTCTCCCTTAGATCCCGGTTGACCCGGAGTTCCATTGAAGCCCGGGTTACCTTTATCACCTTTTCTTCCTTGTGGTCCTACTTCTCCTGGGATTCCTGGAGTTCCATAAGTTGAATTTCCAGGAGCGCCTCTCAAACCATCGTATCCTCTTTCACCCTTTTCACCTTTTTGGCCTAATAGACCAGGGAGTCCATTTTGTCCTCTTTCACCCTAAAATTGATAAAATGAATTCATTGTGTTATTGCATTAAAAAATTTACAATTAAGCATTAAGCACTGAATTCTAAACTCACTGGGATTGACAAGCCACTATCACCCTTTTGCCCCCTCGCACCCGTTGGCCCTATTGTTCCTGGGTAACCCTGTGGTCCAACGCTTCCTGGTAGACCTTCTACCCCTTGTTCACCTTTTTCACCCTTAACGCCAGCTGGACCTTCTCGCCCTGGCGTACCGGGTATACCCTGTCCACCCACTGGGCCCATTGGTCCTGCGTCCCCCTTCTCTCCAGGCCTTCCATCGGTACCCTTTGGGCCCTGTGGGCCCTGGTATCCTCGTGGCCCCACAGGGCCAGGAGGGCCGGTCATAGATCCCGTACTGCCGCCGGGTGGACCGCGAACTCCTTTTATTCCTCTCGGACCAGCTACTCCGTCCCTTCCAGGTTCCCCCTTTCCGCCGGGTCGACCATCAAGACCCCGTTCACCATCGACGCCTCTATCTCCTTTCTGGCCTCTGGGCCCAGACGCACCAAACATACCATCGCGACCCTATAAACGTAAAAATACATAAAATTTTGGATTTTGTCATTTGTTATTGCGAGGTATATAATATATGGGAAAAAACGTACTCGTTCACCAGGATTTCCTTGTAGGCCCTTTTCTCCCTTAATTCCTAGTTGTCCATCTCGACCAGGTTCACCCGTAGGTCCCATTTCACCTTTATCGCCAATTCGGCCTGGTTCACCTTTATCGCCAGTGTCACCCCTCTCTCCTGGAATCCCTTTGATGAATCCTTGACTACCTGGTCCGATTACGGAAGGCGGAGAGTCAGGGCAAGCTGGTCCTCTATCGCCTTTATCACCTCTCTCTCCTTTATCACCTGGTGTGGATAACCCTTCTGTACCCTTAGCACCCTTTTGTCCTGGTACGCCTGGCGGACCCTAAGAAAATAAATAGTCCTCATTTAACGGTCAACTTTTACACACAGTACAGTCAAGGCATTTTAGATTCCAGCATTTTACAAAATTTCTGAGGGAGTTGACAAAAATTCCACGGGATTTTCCGATAAATCTGTCATGGTCAGTGGCATGCAGTTGGGGGTCGGCAGGGTAGACCACGGTAGGCAGCGGGAAGGTGATGCATCACAATTTGTACGCGCTGCTTACCCTGGCGATCACCACTGCACGCTGTAGGTCATGGTGTTCATTTATGTAACATGAAGTACCTAGTCACCGTCTCTAAAGTTAGCGGATGAGATACAGGGATTTTTACATGCGTTATTTTTTTACTGCACTTTCCATTATACTCAATACTTTATTGTTATGATTTCAAACCCGCAATTATAAGCTTTTCATTTGTCGTACTACACACGGGCCGAAGGCGAAAGCGATAACCGTGCAATCTTGAGGCTTTCTTTATCACCTGTACACAATACACAATTTTACGATTTCCCTTGCAATAGTTACTGCCCATACTGCTGGATGTAAAGTCAACACATGTAAGCTCCTTCACCCAATTAACGAGCTGATCAAATTTAAATGCCGTATTGCATTTTCAACGTTTCGATAAGCTAATTTAATTTATAAAGCCGCGTGGTTAAAAATATCCGTTGAATATAAATAATGTCACTAATATTTCGACTACATTAGTAAGTTTGTGTTTGTGTGCGAAATAATCTCTGTCAGGGGTGACTTGATCTTAAATTAAAGTACTAATGTTAAAAACTTTGCGGGTGTTATACAAACTAACCCAACGACTTGCTGAAATATTCCAAGACAATTCTAAGACACCTTGTAGATATTTTACCGAGAGCTGAGACAAGCGCGATCGCTGACATTTAAACTACAAATGGCTAAGCAAAATAAGGCTTGTCAGACGGCCCCTTCATAAAAACAAAACTAGTCTGTGGACGTGAATTGACGTGATCAAAAAGCGACCCCGGATTTTTGACCTCAGTAGATATAGGTACCTAGGTAACTAAAGCCATGTAATTAGGGTAATTTAGTTACCATTGGGCCAATCCTCCCCATAAGTCCGGGCGCGCCAGGCACTCCTGGCGGCCCGACGGGGCCGACCTTCCCTGGCATCCCTTCAAGGCCGGGCTGTCCTTTTTCACCTTTTGGATAACTTCCCACAGATGCTGCTTCTCCTTTTTCACCTTTTTCTCCTAGGCCGCCTGGGAATCCACGGGGACCTTGTGACCCTTTTGGTCCCAACAGTCCAGGTTCGCCCTAAAAATAAATATTGATAAATAAATAATATACTTTGTTGTCTAATTTAATGACAAGAAAGAGAGACCAGGAGCCTAATTTTTAAGAAAGAAAAGAAAGTTCGGAAGTGTTAAATATCTGAGAACTAAAAGAAAAACCTAATAATATACCTTATCTACTAAAATAAATATTCAGGACATAGCAATTAAAAATTTTCTCCGGTTTCAGACCTAGCAACCCCTTTCGCTGTGACTCTGATTCTGGCGTTATAATCTTTTAATTAATCAAATTCTTGAACAATATCGCAAATGTAACAACAAGTTAGCAGTAAGTATAAGATCGAAAATTTGTTTCTTTTTCCTCGCAAATGTGTTGAAAAGCGTCGTATGAAACGCGTGTGCATTATCGGCTCCTTCGATACTGCCTCGAGTGTAATTACCAGTGTTACAAACAATATTTAGCACACTTGTATCATAATGTACTATTGTATTATTATTTTTTCCACTGTAAAACACCCTTGCACTGTTACTACTCCTCTGGTATTTTTTTTCTAATCAGAGTTCAATATTAATCTACGGACATTCCTACTTGGGGCTGAATAGATTTTTGTATAGTCGTACCAAGGTGTAAACGGAAATCTTTAAATAGAGCAGTTGAAGGTTGAAGTATACTTAATGTAAAATTAGATAAGCGTGCCATGGTTTTTTTTGATTTTGTATGAGGTAGGTATATAATAATGCCTGCCTGCATACCTATCTACAAACTCGTAACATAATTGGTTTGGTCACATACAACATGCATTCCACTAAAGAAGAAATTAGGCTAAAATACACTTACGTCAGTACCATTGCAGCCGTCTAATCCACGCTCGCCTATTCTACCTTGTTCACCCTGCAGACCAGGAGGGCCAGTTGGACCAGTAAATCCTTGTTGACCGGGTTTACCTCGGTCACCTTTAGGTCCTTGGGGACCTTGTGGCCCAATCTGTCCTTTTTGGCCTTTTGGACCTTGTGGGCCTTCGGCTCCTTCGTGTCCACGCAAACCTGGCTCCCCAGGATTGCCCCTAGGCCCTGGAGGTCCCTGGAATCAGCACAGTGTTGTTTTTGAACGATTTAAGCACTCACCGGATGCTAATACGGAACGGACACGACATCAGATAGATTTTCAGAAAGCAAATTATTAATTTAATAGCTAAATTAATGTAACATTTACCTTCTAAAAATAGTTTTATAATTATTTAAATGGTTTCTAATAACCTTCATTATTAATATTTAACTTTTAGTGATACAAATTACTCATTTAAGATGTACCTAGCCTATGTAGGTATGCCTATGCAATCCGCAATTATTGGAAAATAGGCATGAAATAGGTACCAAATATTGTAACATTAGTAACATACCCTGGGGCCTCTTTCAGCCAAACATTTCGGTACACAGGAGCTCTTAGCTGTGCAGTTACTGGGCAGAGTTGTGCGCTGCCTCGTCAAAGGGTCGTATATAGCGTAGTTAGGGTAGCTGTTGTCAGGCGTTGGCACTGTCGGGTCTTCTCGATCCGGTAGCTGCTGTGACTGCGCTATGTCGGGCCTTCGCGATAGACCCCGAAAGGACGTCGGTGCAGGCTGCGGCGGCCACGACTGTTGCGACTGCTGCGGCTGCTGCGGCTGCTGGTATGGGTAACCCGTCCGCGAGTCGCTCCCTCTGTCCCAGTCGTTGTAACGATTGTTGTATCCATAGTTGTATTCATCTCGTCTCGAGTCTAAGTTGTTGATGTTGTAATCCCGATATCTATTTTCTTGCTGCAAAAAAAATAGAAATGAAATTAATTTTTAATTACCTATGTAAAATATATAGTGCGTTCGGGTAAGTTGAAAAGCGGGGTAAGATAAAAAACCGTCCTTTACTCGGTGTCGGTGTCGCGAAAGACGCGAAAATCTAATACCTACCACCAAGTTATATTTCCTGGCGGCAACAGTGAAGAGCGCCCTCTAGGTGTAAATATGGTAAGTTAATCCTAGTTTGACGTATGACGAGTTAGTCGCAATACGGCGCGAAGCGCGCAAGTAATCTTAAAAGTGAAAGATAAAGTGAGGAAGCATACAGCTGTCCGGGTTCAACTAAAGCTAAGTATTTTATTTACTTGGTGAAAGCTCGCAGTGATGGTATTGTTTCTCTATCCAATTTTATCCCTTTAATAGAGTTGGCTTGCCATGTGACTTGGCCATGGAAGCCGTAAGTAACTATTAACTAAATTATTATAACAGTTTAGTTTGCTACGAATCATGTCGTGGAAGCTAACCGAGAACATCTTAGGCGGGACAGATAATGTTCATACAGGAGTGAGGCGTCTAAGGGATGCCAAGAGATCCGACAGGGGAACGTGGGTTCTCCAACTTATAAGAGGGCGGCGGCTGCTGTTGCCGTGACTGAGCGAGTGCGGTAACTGCAGCCGTCAGGCGCCTCGACTTATTAGAGGGCGACGGTTGCTGCTACCGTGACCGGGCGGGTGCGGTGGCTGCAGCCGTCAGGCGCCTCGACTTATGAGAGGGCGGCGGCTGCGGCGACTGTGACTGGATAGGTGCAGTGGCTTCAGCCGTCAGGCGCCTCGACCTGATGTGCCGACATGCGGCAGGATACCTCGAGCTGGATGCTGGCGTCCAGGCTCTCTGACACTCCCCTTAGGGGGATCACCCTGAGCTCATGTACAGGGCTTCAGGTTCATTACACCGACCCAGTAAGATGGTTCTCTTTTGGTTGACTATAGAGTGATTATATATAACTATGTTTGTAATTTGCCATGAGCTTTTCGGTGAAGGAAACCATCGTGAGGAAACCTGCACACATCTGCGAAGAAATTCAATGGTGTGTGTTAAGTTCCCAATCCGCACTGGGCGCGCGTGGGAACTATAGCCCAAACCCTCCAATACACGGAGGAGGCCTATGCCATGAGGCACGCCGAATTTCGCGACAATTTAATAAATAAATAAAAACGACAATAACAACAACAACAACATGTACCTACTTACTGAAATTGTAGCGAATTCGGAATAAAAAGGCTTATAAATAAATAAATAAAAATGTGTAGGGATTGATTGTTTAGAGTATACCATATTCATAGAGCAATGTTACCCACAGATCTCGGTGTGGAACAATACAGCCACCATAAATTAAGCGAAGCAGATGTTAGCTCCTTTGGCCCTGGAGTAGAGAGACAGAGAGAGTGAGGATGAAGAATCCTACATAGGATAGTGAAGGTATGTATGTGATGCATTCTATTTCACTCCACCAAGATATACACCCCATTATTACAATTGAGTCTTTGAATTTAAAAAAAATATCGATTTTTTTTATGTTTTTTAAAACTTTATAGCATATTATATAATATCTAATTCAAAGAAATCTTAAAATATTTTTTTAAAATTAATTATAAGCAATTCAAAATTGATGAAATTTGAAATATGACCACTTGACCGGGAACGGGCCATGATTGGTCGCCATGGCTGTGACGTCACAATGTTAAAGCAATTTCACGACAGTACTGGGTTAACGGCTGATTTCACAAAAAATATCAAAATTTAATACAAAAAATATCTGCTGAAGTTTTTTTTATGAAATAAGGTGGCAAACGAGCACGCGTATCACCTTATAGTAAGTAAATTTTTGTTTTAGTCATGTGTAGGTAGGTAATAAAAGCTTAATCCTGATAATGTTTCTGATTTATGTGAACTGGATTGATTTTACTGGACCTGAGATATCACAATAAAGTACCTAAGTACAGTGAAAGATAATACTGAATCGCTTACCTACCACTGTGGAATTTTAACATACACCCTGCCAGAGATATTATTGCTAAATTGTACCTATTAGGTAGGTTACGTGATTCAGTTTCTTCGGCCGTAGGTAAGTAAATTTTAATGGCTAGATTTTGTGGTTGATAGGTATTTCTAGTTTTTTTTATAATCCCGTGGGATTGTATTATATATTCAATGGGAATTTTTGCGGGTGTAAGAGCCTAACCTTGTTCTAGGTAGGTACGTTCGGATCGCTAGGTACGGTTAACGTCAAAGATATCTTTACACTTTAGTACCTTGTCGTTGTAACTATATGTTTGAAGTTTCATATGAAGTTGTCAAAGTGCTTGGAGCGACAAGGCACTAAAGTGTAAAGATATCTTTGACGTCGACTGTACCAGCATCTTAGTAATCCTGCCGCCAAGCAGCAATGCTTGCGCTGGTGTGTTCCGGGTGAGGAGAGTAAAACAGCCCGATTTAGGCATAATTTTTTAAATCCAAGATGGCGGATGACATTTTGACACTATTGACACTTTGACACTAAAATATTGATGGGTGTCGTTTTTGAGTAATTTGGTGCTTCTGAGCCTGATTTTGACATACTTTTTCGGATTCAAGATGGCGGATGACATTTTGACACTTTGACACTAAAAATGTTTATGGGTGTCGCTTTCGAGTAATTTGGTGGCTCTGAGCCCGGTGTTGGCATAATTTTTTGGATACAAGATGGCGGATGACATTTTGACACATATGCCACTAAACATGTTTATGGGTGTCGTTTTCGAGTAATTTTGTGGCTCTGAGCCAGATTTTGACATACTTTTTTGGATCCAAGATGGCGGATGACATTTTGACACTAAAAATGTTTATGGGTGTCGTTTTCGAGTAATTTGGTGCTTCTGAGCCTGATTTTGACATACTTTTTTGGATTCAAGATTGCGGATGACATTTTGACATTTTGACACTAAAAATGTTTATGGGTGTCGTTTCGAGTAATTTGGTGCTTCTGAGCCTGATTTTGACATACTTTTTTGGATTCAAGATGGCGGATGACATTTTGACACTATGACACTAAAAATGTTTATGGGTGTTCGTTTTCGAGTAACATTTTACACTTTTTTGTGTCAGTAATGTCAAAATGTCATCCGCCATCTTGGATCCAAAAAGGTATGCCAAAACCGGGCTGAGAAGAACCAAATTACTCGAAAACGACACCCATAAACATTTTTAGTGTCAAAATGTCATCCGCCATTTTGGATCCAAAAAGGTATGCCCAAAACCGGGCTGAGAACCACCAAATTACTCGAAAACGACACCCATAAACATTTTTAGTGGCATAAGTGTCAAAATGTCATCCGCCATTTTGGATCCAAAAAATTATGCCAAAATCGGGCTCAGAGCCACAAAATTACTCGAAAACGACACCCATAAACATTTTTAGTGTCCAAATGTCATCCGCCATCTTGGATCCAAAAAATTAGGTCAAAATCTGGCTCAGAACCACAACATTACTCGAAAACGACATCCATAAACATTTTTAGTGTCATAGTGTCAAAATGTCATCCGCCATCTTGAATCCAAAAAAATATGTCAAAATCAGGCTCAGAAGCACCAAATTACTCAAAAACGACACCCATTAATATTTTAGTGTCAAAGTGTCAATAGTGTCAAAATGTCATTCGCCATCTTGAATCTAAAAAAATATGCCAAAATCGGGCTCAGAGCCATCAAATTACTCAAAAACGACACCCATAAACATTTTTAGTGTCATAGTGTCAAAATGTCATCCGCCATCTTTGTGCTCGAAATTCCGGGTTTTCTTATGAAATTCCCCTGGGATAAAATCAACGGGATTTTGAACTGAAATCCCACGACTTATTTACTTATTCATATAAATAGTTACTACCAAAGTGTACTCATCACTATTCTCATCTAATTTTATTGTTTTAAATCCCGGTACCGTGGAAAGTTGGGATAGAAGCATGATAGAAATATAGATAGTGCCATCCACAAAGACTCGTAGATGTATTAAAATTAACCTTTAACTACAAATTAATAAGAACCACGGTGGATGACATCCATCGTGAATGACACCTACTATAGCCGGTACGTAAATCCAGATTATAAATTATAAACTTCGTGTATGCCAAATTTTATCGAAATCTGTTTAGCCGTTTTAGCGTGAAAGAGTCACAAACCAATACGCTCTCACAAACAATAGCATTTTACAATAATAGTAGGATAATAACAGAATAGAGTAGATTAAAGTCAAAAAACGGTATCACCTGTATACTAACTACGAGTGGAAACTAACATTGTGACGTCACACGCGGCTCGGCCTTGTTCGGGAACTGTCGGTGTGTTTTCGGTGCGGTACTCGACGATCAATTTTCAAATCGGTATAACTCGTTAATTATAGCGAATAAAAAAAAAACTAAAAATACTTTTCTAACAAAACTTATATATGATCTTTCCATTTATGACAAAAAAAAATTTGATTCAAAAACTCAATTATATATGTCGCTACCTTTCCCCCTGTTACGGTTATATTATTATTTATATAACGCGTGGGCGGCTTGGGGGAGAGGTGGCGACACTCTGAGTTACTTTTCTTACCCCAATGCACTGCCAAACTTGTAATTTTGATGTTGGTAAGAATAGTTTAGGGTTGAGTTCTTTTTTTGTGTCAAGTGGCAAAATGTCATCCGCCACCTTGGATGCAAAAAATTATTACAAATTCGTAGTCAGAGCCACCAAATTACCCGAAAACCACACCCATGAACATTTTTGTGTCAAGTGTCAAAATTATCATCCGCCATCTTGGATCCAAAAATTTATGCCAAATTCGTGATTAGAATCAGAGCCACCAAATTACCTGAAAACGACACCCTTGAACATTTTTATGACAAAAGTGTCAAAATGTCATCGGCCACCTTGGATCCTAAAAACTATGCCAAATTCGTGCTCAGAGCCGAAAACGACAAACAACCATTAACATTTTTGTGTCGTCAAATTATGTCAGCCATCTCAGATCATTACTTGTCAAATTGAAATATGTTATACATTTTTTTATTTTGTTTGCTTTCTAAATTGCTAACCGCACCGTATTTTGTCCTGAACGCCTGAATGGTTTTCGACCTTAGTCTGTCTGAACGGACAAATAAAAAAAATAAAAAAAACAATTTCCCCAGCACTTTAATGCTGTAAAGATACTTTAATGGGCAAATATTTTTCTACTCCGGTACTTTTATTTGACAGTTAAAAGGTCACCAACACGAATAGAATGATACACAGAATAATACTGGAGACAACTGAGACAAGTTTGCTTTATGGCCCGTACCTACTTTAATGTTACATTAAAGCAGGGGTCGGTAAGTAGTTTTAGGCGTGGTTTGGATACTGTGAGAAAATTTTAACAAGGTTCAGAAAAAGCAAGTATAATCTTATCTACGTATTAATTGATACTTGGTATACAAATACATTACAATATTTGGCGGTCCGAGGTTAGACCTTTCGCGGTCCGCAAACGGACCGCGATCCGCCTGTTTCCGACCGTTGCATTAAAGTATCGTCATGCGGTGCTTTAATGTAACATTAAAGTGCAGGGGCAGTTGTTTTTTTTATTTGTCCATTCGGACAGACGTTTGGTGGCTCTGATCACAAATTTCGCTCGGCACCGCATGACCATACTTTAATGTAACATTAAAGTGCAGTTGCGGGCCATAGAGCATAGAGTTGTCTCCAGTATTATTCGGTGTATCATAAAATCCTTATACAAAGAGGTTGATAGGTAAATAACCTTTTATTTATCGTGTACTTTTGGAATTACACGTCGATAGTTTTTAGACAGCTAAAAAACTATCGTAGCAGCCTATGCATGTTATTATAAGGACATAACTGCCGTATTATTTTATTTACATGAATGGAACCGTTGTCTATCATAAACAACTTATGTATATATGTTTGCATTCTGCACATGATACCTGATACGTTGCTAGGTGTGCTTTTTAGGGGACGTAAGCCGACACTTAGGTACTAACTAGGTGGGCACTTGCGGTATGGCGTCGACCTAGACCGTGATGTGGATTAGGATGTAAGTACGTCAATACTTGTGTAATGGTAATGGGTGTAATATTAAGTTACTACTTGACCAAGTACTAAGAATTTGGGCAAACGAGCTTTGCTCGGTGTTTCCAATACATAATAGGTCGGGGAAAAAGTCTTTTTGCATATACTTAGTTATATTTCAAAAACATCTGTTGTGTCTGTAGAGTCGGTTTACGGTCGATAGTTTTACGTGATAACGTCAGAAACATTGATGAAAACTGCTAGCCCTGACGTCACGCGGAACGCGACAACGTGACTTTTTCGTGCGTACAGCCGGCCGGTGTTCATCGATTTATAAGACGTTATCACGTCAAAAAAAGAAACAATTGGGATTGGACGATTATTTCAACAGTGCTTGATGATTTTTCTATAGATAGTACGGGTCCTTAACTTAAATACGGTCCCATCCTGAAGAAAGCATGAAACTTGGCATGAATGTAGCTGTCATATATGTGCTTCAATGTCGATATGGAAACACGTCGAGAAATTATTTTTTGCCCTCCTTCCCCCCCTTTTTATGTGCCAAATCGTGTTTTTTATTATTTTTTATGAAAACGGGTACAGCTATCAGAAAACTGTCAACGATCAATATGTTCCTTATTAAATTAGCTACAAAATGACACTTATTTCATAGTCGTAGAGGCATTACTTCTAGAGTTACAGCTCACCGAGTCTGACTCAAGTACTCTTTTTTTACCTTTTTACAAATGTCATTTTGTGTCACAGATTCAAGAAGCCATTTTTTAGTCCCAAACCACGTCCCAAACGCTGTTGCCCCGCCTCACCAGCACGCAATCAGTGTATGTTGTACTTTAGGTTTGACCTCTACAACTCTACGTACCAACCTACAACTTATCATTACGGGTATAACTATAACGTTCTACATAACAAAAACATATTTAAACGAAAACTGCTCTGTAACTTAGCGGAATAAAGAGATAAAAATAAAAAAAAGGAACATACGTATTAATATTATACAATAATTAATGGATATACATACATCTCAATACAGGCCCAGAGCGGATAGGGAAGTTCGCACACACCAGGCCGTGGTAGGCTAGTGGTTTGACCTGTGGCCTCTCAAGCAGAGGGTCGTGGGTTCGAATCCCGGGCTCGCACCTCTGAGTTTTCCGGAATTTATGTGATAATTACATTTTAAATTTACCATGAGCTTTTCGGTGAAGGAAAATATCGTGAGGAAACTTGCACACACCTGCGAAATTAATGGAACTACGAGAAAAAAAGTCTCACTTAAAGAAAGCAAAGAAAGAAAGAAAACGAGGGCTGAGTCTGTAGAATCTGTAGAATTGGGAATCTGTAGACAACGTAGACATGGGCCTAAAGGTTAAATTCTACTTTAATAATACAGAATTACCCATGTTTCAATGCTTAAGCAATAGTTTTAGCCCGCATTTTTGCTTTTCGGTATCCCGTAGGTACAGTCGAGTGCATAAAATATAGGTAGGTACAACCATCATATCAAATATATGTCACTGACCTTATTGTTTATGGCATAAAGGTGTATAGATGTTTTTGACGTCTAAGTAACGAAGGTAGGAACATACATACATTTATGCCATTGACTGGGTACTAGGTACTAGGTACAGAGAAATCTGATCTATTTTTAAACGACTTCAAAAATTAAGAAGGAGTTCTCACGGATCCGATTTTTGAAAGCACATCACCCGAAAGTACCATTCGAAACTGGAAAAATCTGCAAGGTTAATTGGAGTTGTAGTATTTACGCATATGACATGTGTTGTATGTTTTTTTTTTCAGGACAATACTTACGTCATCTTCAGGCTACCAAGTTCGCGGTTGTTAACGTTGCGCGAGAAATTACGTATAGATAGTTTGTTTCGCTCTGCGATATGTTGTGTTGTGCCTCAATTTCAATTACTACTTAAGTTACCTACTTTTAGATCTCTTAGAATATTCAGTAAAATCATGAAATCGTGATAAATATACGAACTACTTGCCACGAGAAAAGATTTAAGGTTAATAAATACTTTTGACAACTGCATGGGAATATTAAACTTTATGTCAAAATTAAAAACCTGTTTTCAAAATGAAAACTACATAGTTAATTGCTGTTGGAATATGTACTAAAAATTGTTTAAATATAATGAGTGACGGTAGAAACATTGTATTTTATTATTAGAATAGTATTCAGGATCGAGTAAAAAAATATGTTCAACGATATTAAACATATTATTATTTTTCGCTACTTAACCTTATTACCTTTATATAGTATAGAACCAACAGCTGATAGAACCAACAGCTGAAAAAAATCAGCTGAATTTAATTACGAGTACAGCCGTGTTTAATCCAACCAACTAAGTACCTATTAGTCGAAAATTTTATTAGAGCTGTAGTTTTGTAGTATGTAGGTATCTTATACACTTTTATCAACTTAGAATGGAACTTTTAAGTAATGTCATTTCAAAAACGGTCCCAAGGTTTACATTTTTATATTTCAAAATAGTAAATTGTGTAATTTTTTTATAATTGAATATTGGCTAGGCAAAAAAAATACTTAGTTTCTACGAGGTGTTTTGATATGATAGACATCGGGCAGTAAGTAGAAAAATCACAAAACAAACAATCAACTGGAAGAGGTACCCTTTTAGAAATAAATAGATTCGTCTTTATACTAGGTACATCGTATCTTTTGCTATATTTTTGAGACTCTTAGGTTAGGTATCAACTATGATGTCTATAATACACTATTATTATTTTTTAAATATACACTTTTTGGTGTAAATTTTATACACGGAGTGTTTTTAATTAAGGCATACGCAGTATAGCTGAAAATGGAAACCGTGCTTAGGTTTGCGCAATGCCGACGCGTTACATCCGAATTGATAAACTTTGTCGGTCTATTGTATCATCATTACTTATTATATTATCCACCTACATAATTAAGTAGATTAATAAAAATTAAAACTAGCAAAATTGTGCGTTTTTTTTTTCAAAAAGATTTGTAATTCCAGTAAGTCTTTTCAAATTAAAAGTCAGACATTGTATGTAAATCTCAATCGACGAACTGCGGTCGCGGT
Source organism: Pandemis heparana (assembly GCA_963854515.1). Classification (NCBI taxonomy): domain Eukaryota; kingdom Metazoa; phylum Arthropoda; class Insecta; order Lepidoptera; family Tortricidae; genus Pandemis; species Pandemis heparana. The sequence continues at coordinate 9,429,363 of OY978008.1, read as the reverse complement.
TTCACCAAATATTCGCGATTTGAAGAAATTGCAAAAGAAGGAACGAAGCGGACCGTCGGCTCGCCCCGCGGCCCGCCCGCCGCCGCATTCTCGATCGGACTTTTTATCTAATGCGAATTTAATCACTTTCACCAAATTTAAGCCAAATAAGTAATATTTTCATATTTTGTAAATATATAACTCTACTTACTGTTTCCACTCCAATGAGAGGCAATAGCGCGGTCACCAAACTATGAAACGAAAGAATAAAAAACTTTATCTTCTTAATTTTGCATAACTACATGTTATATAATAGTAACATGGTATTTAATAAAATATTAAATACGTAAATTAGAGTTTAATATTTTTTTCTAAATCGAAATAAAATTCTAATTTGAACTTTAAATCTTACAGTGGATATTTTAAAAGTTGTGCTTACCATAACAAGTGGACCGCCATGGCCCGGAGCGCGCTGCGCCAGAGTCCCGTGCGCGCGCGCAGTTAGTGCCGGGACGGGATACTAAGGAGAGAGGATCGGGCGTCGGGCGGCCGCGGCGCGCGCGGCGCCTGCGCCCCCGGGGCCCCGCCCCGCGGAGCCCGGCCCGGCCCGCGCCCGCGAGGCCCCGGGCCAGTAGTGCGGCGCAGCCATGTCAGGCCCGGCGCGTGCGCGACTCCGAGTTCAGCATCTCGCGCCCTTAGCGTTCTTGCTCATCTCCACCTTCGCTTCAAGCTCTGCAGTGAGTACCTTCCAATACCTTCACCCTTCACCTGCAGATCGGTTCCACCTGTCACTACTTCGCGCATCTCGCGCGGACTAAACATAACCTATGCCGGCTGAAACGACATCAACGCGCGAACCAGCGCTTGGATTTTTACAAGATGTGCAACATTTTTTACACACGAGTTAGGTAGCTGTAGGTTTAAAAATTAAACCACACTGTTATCAGTGTGGTTTAATTCAACCCATGCTTTTATGTAAAAATATTACCGAAGGAAAACTTTCTTCGTTAACCGTTCTAGTGGGTATCCATGTACGGGTCTAATTGGTGTGTCAGCTAAATGACGACCGATTTAAATAAGTAAATGGTTATTTCAAGGGTTACATTTTCAAGTTTGTGTGCCTCACTTCACGAAAGACATTTACCTAACATTTTTATTTACATCAGAAGATCTATATTTCGTTCCATAATAGTGAAGTTCCGAATTTATACGGTCTGCCATAATTTTCGTTAGTCATAAAACGTTTTCTATCTGAAGCAGTAAGTATTTTTTTAAATTGTTAGTAAACTAACCTAAACTAACATACCTTCTTACATTCTGATATTTTTTCCGAAATTCCTGAAAAATGCACGACTTCATTTATTATGACAAAAAAAATTATGACTAACGATTAATATGTCCAATGAAAATTATGGGACAAAAAGGGTCCCGTACATCAGATCGTCAAAAATATGTAATTACAAGTTAAAATTGTTTTTAATCTACGTATTTATTGGAAGCATATCTGAGATCTTACATTTTTACCCCCGATATTAATAATAGGTACTGTGGACTGTGCTTTTAGGAGAGAGGTCAATAATTTATCACTACATAGTATAAAACAAAGTCGCTTTCTCTGTCCCTATATCCCTATGTATGCTTAAATCTTTAAAACTACGCAAAGGATTTTGATGCGGTTTTTTTAATATATGGTGATTCAAGAGGAAGGTGCTCTTGGCTAAATTTAATCAAACGGTGAATAGTTTGAAATGTATTGTGTCGCGGTTTTGAAACCTTCCCAGCTTATTTTTTTCTCGAATCTTTAACGTCCATATCACTTCTCACTACAGTTTTATTATTTAAAGTAGCTGTTTCCCGCTATTTCGTCACCATAGAATTAAAATTTGTATCCCATAACATACAAGGTTGACTTTTCGCGACACTTCAACCAATTGTCGCAAAACTTTTTATAAATTATATTCGTAAACCTTCTTCGTGAGTCATCATTCTATCTATTATTGGTGAAAACGCACGAACATCCGCTCAACAGTTTTTTAGTTTATCGCGAACAGACAGACAGACGCGACGGAGGAGTTTGTCTTATAATATATGTACCTAGTGATATATTACTAAATACTTATACTTAAACAGTAGCAACTGGATGACCGAGCTTTGCTCGTATATATTTTTTTGGTACGTTTTCTATAATGAAACCTATAGCTTGCCCATAAAGATTAGAAATTAAAAAGTGGCAATACAGTAGTGTCGTCCCGTTTTATTATACATATAGATTAGAAAGGGACGTCACTACAGTATGTATGTATGTATGTATGTATGTATGTAAAACTCTTTATTGTACATAAAACACACTACCACCACCACCACTACTACCACTACTACTACTACCACTACTACTATTGCCACTTTTTAATTTCTACTCTTTTTGGGCAAGCTGTAGCTAGATCGATTTATCGCCCCTGCAATTAAACTCCCGTCATTCTAAATTACATGATAAATTTAATGAAAATCGTTGGAGCCGTTTCTGAGATTTAGATTATTATGTATGTACCTATAAAAATACAAAATTGCTCGTTTAAAGGTATTAGATAATAAGCCGTTTAGTGTAAGAGCTTTCAGGCCAAACGTGGTGAAAGGGTTCACATTCAACGTCTAGTTCGTTCGAATGTTGAAAATTTGGGAGTTTTTGTTAATACTATTGGATTAACTTATTTTTTTTTTCATGTAGAAATTAATATTCACCACTCCTCAATACGTACTTACTTCAATTTCTTGACACTTGCATAAGCTATTAAAAACACGGATTGGAAACCTATGAAGAAAAAAGAGTGAAGGCCTTAGAACTATTACTAAACTTAAATGACAAAAGCCCTCGCTGATCTTTAAAATAAATGGATAACTTTAGCTAGGTTAGGTCTGGCACACAATGCGATGTTATGCGTGGGCGGGGGCTCGTGCTGAGGCACCAAATTCAAACAAAGCAGTAGGCGGCGCATACCTACTGAAAAATATTTTAAAATACAACACAAAATAAAGTAATTTGAAATAACTAAATCACAACACTTTGTCAACAAATGTCACTAACACTAAGCTTGACTTTAACAATGTAGTTAATTAAGCAAACCAATCTCGTCATCTATTCCGGTCGTTTCGGCAGATATTCCGTTCTATTCAGACACCTTAATAAGAACTGTTTTTAGGAATTAAATATTTATAAAAATAATGATAAAGAGGCTTAAATTTAAAATATAAAATCTCAATATTTTGACATTTTTACATTAATAATAGGTTTTGTTTTTATTACGTCTTGGTACAAACTAACATTAAGTATAATAACTCTTCGGTAAGTAGGTAGTCGTGAATTGGAATAAGTACAAATTTTAAAAAATACAAAAGTAAATCGCACAAAAAGGGCACCTTTTGAGCAACTGTATTGAAAAATATTGTTAATTTTAAAACTTCAGTGGTAGTGCAATTAATACTATGTTTTTAAGAATTTGCAGATTTGAGTAATATTTCGGGTTTTTTTTTTCAGTTATATTTTTGTCGTATGCATTGTGCCGAGCATAAAGTGTTCAGCGAGGATACCTGCTACTAAGCTTCTCACGTGCAGGATAACCAAACCTATGCGAAATATATATTATTAGATTTTGCATGCAAAACATATAATTATGTATATTTCGCACAGTCCTGGTTATCTTGCACGTGAGTAGCGAAGTAGCAAGGTAAATATTTTTTGTTAAGTTAAGTACAATTCCTAAATAGGTTAAGTATATAATTATAAGAAGGTACACACAAGTTTTTGCACGCACCGTCTCGAATGCGTTAATATGAAAATACTTTATAATTGTCAATATGTGCCGCTAGAAAGCGCTGCCATTTGTCCATAGTGCCCATATTACAAGCTGTGCTTAGTTTGGGACTAGGTCCATCTCCAGCCTATATACATCCCACTGCTGGGCACAGGCCTCCTCTCAGAATGAGAGGGCTTGGGCTATAGTTCCCACGCGGGCCCAGTGCGGATTGGGAACTTCACACACACCATTGAATTGCTTCGCAGTTGGGTGCAGGTTTCCTCACGATGTTTTTCCTTCACCGAAAAGCTCATGGTAAATTTCAAATGAGATATCGCACATAAATTCCGAAAAACTCAGAGGTGCGAGCCCGGGATTCGAACCCACGACCCTCTGCTTGAGAGGCCACAGGTCAAACCACTAGGCTACCACGGCTTTCGGCACGGGACTAGTTCAATTGGTGTTAATTGTCCCAAGATATTTATTTATTTATTTATAGAAATTGAGGCGTTAATTAATATGAACGCGTTGTAAATGTTTGTTGTGACAAAAAGTTACACCAGGGCTTTGAGAGCACACACGTGTACTCGTAGGTAGGAATTTGAAATTACATCTGCGGAACATTGGCAAAAATTCTAGATGAGTTTGTAATACCTACGAGTAGTTTAGTAGAAAATTACAGCTCTAACTAAATCATTGTGTCAATTTGTCGAAAACTTCTTCGAGCGATAGTTTTGTAGTAATATTACAGGTTGTTATTTTTTTCGACTGATTGGGTTCCCTAAAACAACAAAAACATTGGGCACGTCAAATAACTACTGCGCAATCGTAATTACTTTCGCACAATTGCACTGTAAAAGAATTTCCTTGCGTCCTAATTAATTTATGCTTGTAATACTCGTATAATAAAAGTTAAAGTTTGTGTCAAGCACGATCTGCATTACATAATATAAGTAGGTAATCTTTATCCTGGAAATTCCCACTGGATAGTGGTAAACGCATTCTTCGCAAACAAAGTCGCAGGCCAGTAAATTAATTACTCTATGTATAAGTATCCGGAATCCGGAATTCCGGATTCTCTGACGCCATAAATTAGCCTCTACACGCTGCGTAGCACTTGTGACTCTTATCTATACACAGAGCTTCAATAACGACATATATGTGTTATACTTTTCATTCATAGCAACGTCTACGATTTATTTACAAGTAATTATATAAATATTGATTATATGTAGATAGATAGATAAAACGTTTATTTGGTACTGCCAACACACACAATCAAGGTTACATAAAATATAAACAAAACAAGCCAAAACTTAAAACTAGAACATTTTCTTTGTTTGTGTGCGCCACAGATATAAATAACTTGATGTGCATAACTTTTAATTAAAGTAGTGTACAGTCAAGGGCATATACGTTACAAAGACGTCAAAAACATCTATACACCTTTATGCCACAAACAACAAGGACGGTGACACAACATAAATTTCTCTCTGCACCGTCTTGAAGGAAACAATAAAGTTAAACCTCGACTTAGTTTCGAGCTCAGTTTAGATATTGAAAAAACGAGAATGTATAGAATTAAGTACATTTATATGCTGAATTTACATTTAGCTTCCCTAATATACTGATGGAATAAAAAAAATTGGCTTATATTTATTTCCTAGAATGTCAGTGTTCATATTACCAATACGTTCCGCGTGCGATTTCCGCGGAGTCATATTATAACAAAACAACACAACAGTGGAGTGGATGTAGGGCTATTCCCCGTTGTTCGCTCCCCGTAGTTCGCTCAGCGAACTATTGGGATTTCATCACAAATGGGAAACGTGCATCTAAAGTCAAGTCAAGACTTTTGGGACAAGTAGGTAGTTATACATTTGTTAATTTTCTGTAAGTATGTTTTTTGAAAACAGAAGATGCGAGGCCAGCGAGGCTCTATTTAATTGTGTCATTAGTTATACGCGGCGCGTCTCTGATTTTAGAATAGAATAGAATAGAAAATATTTATTTTTGAACAACTTAAACTAAAACATGAATTAGATAACAATGTAAAAAAAGTAGATGCAGTTGTTACAAAAAAAGGACTCCACTCAGCGTTTGTCACGGCACGGGAGTGCCACGACACTGATTTTCAGTGAGCCCACAAATAAGCTAGGACTAAACATAACATAAAAAATTAAATCTAAAAGAAACGTTTATTTTAACTGTTAATTCGGGAGAAAAATATTGCAACAGAACAGTAAAGTGCTAAACACTAAACATAGTTGTTAAAAACTATTTAGGAAGGTAACTTTGACAAAATAGTGTAAAAATCAGAAGTTGGTAGTTAAAGATATTGCCGTTAAAACTTTAAAAACATAATTATAAAATTCGTCATTATCCTATAAAAGTGTAATCCGCACGAACGTAGTAGAGTCTGTTAGCTAGTAAAAAAAACGATAATAGAAAATCAAATGTGTAATTATTATTTTGCACAACATACAACCTCATCCGCTTTAAAATTTTAACATAGGTACTAAATAAAATATTTGGTTAAACGAAATAAACTCTTATAGGTACGTAGAAAAAATCTCTATATTAATAAAATAAATTAAAACATTCTAAACAGTTCTTAAATTAAAGTCCCTGTGCTCAATAATTAGAGCATGTCGTTGATATACCAGCCGTCGGCTCAAACTCTAAAACTTTGATGATATCATTGTTTACTCGATGTGATACAGAGGCTATCTAAAACAGCCTTTACTTGAAATAAATACAAAGTTGAGGTCATAAATAGCAGTCACATTTGTTTTAAGATTCGTATGACAATAAATAATGGTAATTACGAAGATAAAATAATAGTACAACTTGGTTAATATTTTTAGACCTTGCTGGAAAAAAAAAATCGATTTAGTTGATTTAACTGACAAGCTTTAAACCAAATTATTTTTTTCTCAAGACGGCCCAGAGTGTCTAATAAGCGTTGTCTTTAAAAGAAGTTATTAAATTAATTCATTATGAAAGTAATATTTAAAAATTCTTAATATTTACTGATTCATTGATTACATATACAGTGTAATGGAAGCTAACTGCTAATTTTATTTTTTTTAAATAATCCAAAATCCAAATATCTATTAGCTTGGCTTTACACTAGGTTAAGTTAGGTTAGATTTATTTTTTGGAAAGGTTTGTCAAATGATGAATTTGTGCAATGATACATTTTAAAAAGTTTTTAGCAAGTGATGATAAACGGAAAATACCACTTGAAAATGGTGAAAAATTACAGCTCTAATCAGTGTTGCCAGGTCTCCTGATTTTTCAGGAGTTTGTCTGATTTTTGACTATGTCTACTGATCTACTGAATTTGCATACGAATCTACTGATTTTTATGAGTCTAATTTGATCTTAATAATTATATTGTTTCACGGTTGAAATTCAATCATGATGTAACCAAATACCTAAAAAAAATTAACAACACCATGTATCAAGACCAAGATTCATCAGATTCAGATTCTAACAGTGATTGAATTAATTGATTGAGCATGCAGCATGAAGTTTGTTGCTTATAATTTATAATCCCTTGCACATTCACACTAATATTATAACTGTAAAATATTCTATTTATTTTATAATCGCCCGTGTGGTGTCGGGTTAGAAGCCCGTGTGGTGACGGGTTAGGATTAATTAATCATTTTATACATTATATTCAGCAAATTGAAAACAAAATAATCAGAATACATGAGAAGATTTGCATTTAGGTAAGTTTTATGACTTTTCTAGCATAAAATTTAATCTTTTTTTTTTTTTTTTTTTTTTTTTTTTTTTTTTTTTTTTATTATTATTATTCTCATCTACAATCAGTCACCAGACTTTAATTAGATATTTTGCAGGCCTATATCATTGAAGAGGAGCTGGACCATTGCCCAGTTCTCTTTCAGTCAGGGAGCACATGCGCCCGTTTCAGTCTTTTGGTTATGCCTGCATTTAGCAGCATGCTCGCCAGAGGGTTGGGGTGAATATTCAACCTCTCCTTATGCTTTTTCTTGTGACGGTCGATCTCTTCAGCAACTGTTGGCATCTCCAGGTATTCGTGGATTTCAGTATTTCGGGCAAACCAAGGTGCGCACGCAATTGTTCTGAGAATGTTGTTTTGAACTCTTTGAATGCATTGTATGTTCGATTTGCTAGCAGTTGACCAAAGCTGGATTCCATATAGCCATATAGGTTTTAGAATGGCACAATACGTCATCAATTTATTTTCGAGTGATAGTGCAGATTGCCGTCCCAACAGCCATAGCAAATTTCTGAATCGATTGTTGATATCATCTCTTTTGCGCTTTATGTGGGTTTTCCAAGTTAAGCGTCGGTCCAAGTAGAACCCCAAGTATTTGACCACCTCTGTCTCTGGTAAGGTATCGGTACCGAGTGTGACAGACGGACAATCACCTTTTTTGAGCGTAAAGGTGATATGGAACGACTTTGGAGCACTTGCTTTCACACGCCATTTTGTGAGCCATTCATTTGTAACATTTAATTGCTGTTGAAGTTGATTACTTGCTTGACCTGCATCCTTGTCGCATGACAGAAAAGCAGTGTCATCAGCAAATGTTGCTATGGTGATATTGGATGTAAAAGGGAGATCGCATGTAAAAATGTTATATAATACAGGCCCAAGTACAGAACCTTGTGGCACTCCTGCCTCGCAGGTATACAGTTTGGATCTGGCTTCTTCTTGTTTAACTTGAAACTGTCTTTCAGATAGGTAGGAGGCCATCAGTGGGAACACTGAGTGCGGGAGATACTTTTTGATTTTATACAAAAGGCCTTTATGCCAAACCCTGTCAAATGCCTGTTGGACATCCAGAAACGCCGCTGAACAATACTCCTTGTCTTCCAGACATTGCCTGATTGTTTGGTAAACTCTATGCACTTGCTCAATGGTCGAATGGTGTTGTCGAAAGCCGAATTGGTGCTGCGGAATCAATCCATTTTCATCCAGGCACGTCTTCAGTCTTGCTAGAAATATTTTCTCCCATAGCTTAGACAATACAGGTGTTAGGCTTATAGGGCGATACGAGGAAGGATTTTCAACTGGCTTTCCAGGCTTATGAATCATTTTTATCTGTGAGATTTTCCAGTATATGGGAAAGTATCCAATGCGAAGTATTGCATTGAAAAGAATGGTCAAAAACACAAGGCACTTCCTGGGCAACTCCTTCAGGAGTTTTGGGGTTATCAAGTCGTACCCGGGAGCCTTTTTTGGGTCTAATTTGGCTATTTCCTTTGAAAGTTCCCTGGGTGAAACTGGCGGCAGAGGTAAGCATAGTTGGAAATCCTGGTTAAGAATCATATCAATGTTTGGATCTTCAATGTGATCACTTACATTAGGTCTGAAAACTGAAACAAGATGGGTGGCAAACGTTTCAGCTTTCTCCAAATTCGTACGAGCCCAGGAAGCACCAGCTCTAATGGGAGGAGATGATTGTTGTGGTGACGTCTTCAGGACCCTGGTAGCTTTCCACAATGAGTGGTCTCCCCGTCCTGCTGGGGACAGTTGTTCCAGGCTTCGTTTTAGCGTTTCATTTTGTGCATCCTTAAGTAGGCTTTTCAAGTCTTTGATTGAATTTAATCTACTGATTTTTTTTTTCAATCTCCTGACTTTTAAGGTCTTAATCTTCTGACATTTCCAAATTGGACCTGGCAACACTGGCTCTAATTAATCTAGTCAACTAGTCGAAAATGTTACTTGAGACGGCTTACCCAGTTTTGTAGTCATACACAATTTTTTCCTTTTTCAAATGGTACAGTCGCCATCAGATATATCGTAGCGGGCGAGGTCCTCAAATAATTCGGAACAGCCTTAAATTTCAATAAATTCGTTACACTGTAAGGTTAATAACATCAGAACACGCAATTAGTCATAAATAAAGTAGCAGCGACTTTTCAATAAAATCGTGACGTCACAGATCGTCAAAGGTATCGATGCAGACAGGCTGACCATAAAGATCGGAACATTTTTGGAAAATATACCTTAACTTTGTGACAAACAGTTTAAATTACAGTGTGTTTATAATAAAATTAGTTTTATAAAATAGAACTACATGCTTTGACTTAATAACAGCAGAAGAGGACAAATTTTATTCGTAAAAAAAGTATATGGCAATTTAGTGGCCAGTAACAATTTACACGTTATACAACAAAAAAAGGTTTTATGTTACTAACACAGTGAATTATGTATGCAGACGCGTACACTATTTATCTTTCATTTTGGCATGACGTTTGAGCCTTATTTGTATTTTGTTTGGAATTCGAATCTATTATTATATACGTAAGGTTTATTTTCCACATATGTTCCGATATTTGTGATCAGCCTGACTGTGTCGATACCTTTGACGATATGTGCTTCCTGATATTTTTAGCTCATTGAACGTCTCGAATTTATTGAAAAATCGCTGTTCTTATGTTTATGACGGATTGCGTGTTCCGATGTTATTAACCATATCTAGTGTAACGAATTTATTGAAATTTAATGCTGCTCCGAAATATTTGAGGACCTCGCCCGCTACGATATATCTGATGGCGACTGTACTTTCGAGTGATGTGCTTTCAAATATCGGACCCAAGGGGTATTTAGGCAGTGTCCTGATGGATAATAATATGTGACATATTCATTAATACTTTATGAAGACAAATACCGTGATTTTAGTAGATCAGACCGTGGATTCCGTCGAAGAAACCTATCTTAACGGGTGATAAGCATAGTAGAATCATCCTTTGGGTCTAACATAAGTTTATCTAAATAGTTATGGAAAAATAGGTACTAAACTTGGATGCACTATACGTTACGCTGTAGGATCAAGAGAGGTTTTCATTTGCGTGATAAACTAAAATTATTTCTGATCGCTTCTTTTAAGTATAAGTTGCATAAGCTAACCATAAAGAAGAAGCCAATCTTAACTCGTTGCTCAATACTAGTTTCTTTTTAAAACAATCGTCGCTTTAATATCATGTGTTACGGTAACCTTTGCACTAAATATTATCATTCATTTTTTGTCCGGTATGTATGTACCTAGTTATACATATCAACTGGCAACAACATGCTCTTATCATTTCATGGCCTCGTGACCTAAAAAAGATTTTATTCAAAGAGCTCATCATGACTGTAAATGAAAAGGAGGTAATAGTTATTTGTTATACAAGGGGGGAAAGTTGTATTTTACCTGCGAGTGTTCATTTGAAACACGAGCTAGCGAAAGGATTCTATGATTGACCACGAGAGAAGCGAGTGGTTCAAAAATAGAATCCTGAGCGTAGCGAGTGTTTCAACACACGGGGCGTAAAATTACTTTTCACCCGTGTATAACACAAAACTTTTCACCTCACTACAGCGAGGAAAATAAGAAAAAGGGTTTGTACTATCAATCATTTTTAATAACAAAATAACTAGAAAAACATGCGAATATTTAAAGTTGACGGCTTAATTGAGTAGTTTTGACTTAATTTTTTTTAATTATTTGAAAGAATGAAAACATTTATTCGTGATATAAATTACTTACAGAAAAAAAAGAAGTAACAACATATACAATCACGAAATGGTTCCACCTCAGCATAATGCTGGCCTTACAGCCAGCGCTGGTCTTCCGTTAGGACCATCAAGTGATACTGTCAGCACAAACAGTGAACCGGCATTACAATCTTTAATATGGCTGAATGGACAATAATTCCTTTATCTATCCCACAAAGGGTGAATTTTATAAAAAAAAATATTTCGGATGCGTTTTGTTCGCATATTGACTTACTTAGACTGTCAGAACATTTTTTATCCATTTTTACAACAAGAATGAAGGTTAATGTTGAATGCTGATATTTATGAATTAAAATAAAGTTGAGTGTTTTTTACTCGATGCAATTCATTATTTGTGATATTAAAAATTCAGAACTTTTAACGTTTTACGTTTTGTTAGCTGTCCAATATCACTTAAGCTTCCTTCAAATGTCAAAATCCTCTCTGTACTATATCTTTCTAATCTGTGGTCAAAACTCTTTCTCCACATGTGGATAGAAAGCGATTTTCTCAATAGGTGTCAAACAAACAAAAAGTGCTTTCCGAGCTAGTGAGGTGAAAAAATATAAGTACAACTTTATCATGCTATTAGGAAGTCAAACCAGTAAGTGCGTCGCTTAACAGTACTTCACCCCTGGGCCCCGATTGTTTAAAGCACATCACTCGAAAGTACCACTCGAAAGTTCTGTTTGTATCTTCAAAACTACGGCTCTAATCCAATTTTTGACTAGTTCACACGATTAATGAGAGCCGTAAGTATCTTCTAAGCTACTCGTATTTCAAATTCAGCACAATTTTTCACCTTTTTCGAGTGGTATTTTCACACATGTGCTTTCAAAAATCGGGCCCCTGGGGCTCAATTTTTGAAAGCATATCACTCGAAAGTGGTTAAAATTTGGTTATATGTATCTTCAAAACTACAGCTGGAATCAAAATTTTAATTACACTGACGAGCAAAAATATCGAATCACTTTCCATGCAAATTTGTATGAAAAGCGACCCGTTATTTTTGCTTGTGAGTATAGTTCATAAGATTAATGAGAGCTGTAATTTTCTTCCATTAGCTACTTGTATTTCAAATTCAGCATGATTTTTTCACTACTTTCGGTTTCGAGTCATATTTTTACGTTGCTTTCAAAAATCTGGCCCCTGCCCTTAGACACTCGCAACACCAGAGGGAATGTCAATGCGTTAACAACAATATTGTCTCTTGTAACCGGAATATTACCGTAGTTACCGTAGTTTCACTCTCAGTGGAACACAACCGAGTAAAATGGTGGTTTCGATCCGGACGGACTCTACGCGGGGTCTTACCACCCACCAACGAAAAAGATTAATAAGCTTTAACATATACAACTTTAAAGTACAATATTTGGTCAAGTGCGAGTTGTGCTTGTGAAGTGAGGGTTCAGATCAGTGTTTCCTCATTACAAACATTCACAGCATATAGACATCAAAGTAGCCTCAAAATTATTAAAGTCACCCTGGTTAACTAATATACCTAGTACCTACACACTTTAAAGAAAAATTAAAAAGAGGACCTTAGAAACTATACATCGATACTGATAAGAGCTTTGGCATAACGACATATTTGCCTATGCCTTATTTGATTTTGATACTCGTAGCTTTATGAAAAGCACCTGAGACGGTATGTTATGACGGCATCATAAGTTCATAACTGTGATGTAAGTACAGAAAACTTGTGTTTGTTTGTTATTTTTGTTGTGTTTCTACTTCCAATTAATGGAATTTTCTTAAGAGAGTGCATCCCTACTGAGCTGGCAACATCGCATTTTTGGTGATTTTTTACGATTGTTTCACAGAAATTGATTGAAGTTTCAAATGTGCGTCTGTAGTGCACTTCGTTTTTAGTGTATTAATGTGTCCAATGCAATGATTCAGTACGGATGCACCCTCTTAATGTTTATTCTTACAACTATTCTTTTGATAGGTATTAAACAAGAGCCTAAAAAATGCTCTACATATCACACCACGTCGGTTACAACGATAAAGGTGTAATGATTAACCCATCATCATTATCATCTCCACTCTCCAGCCTATATACGTACCACCTGCTGGGCACAGGACTCCTCTCACAATGAGAGGGCTTCAGCTATAATTCCCAGGCGAATTAACACGAATAGTGAATATAATGATGATGACCTGCCCACCTATCTCTCCTTAAGTTACGAGTAGTAGTTTTACTACTTACAGGATAAAAAAAAAAAACATAAATCCGTCCATCGGATTTTGACGATCTCTAGGGTCGGCCGTTCACTTGTATTTGATTTGCCTATCCTAAATGTGGTACGTAAGCAGATCTAAACAAAGAAAAAGTTCAATGACTAACTATAAATATAGGACATCTTATTTTTGCGTACCCGTGACATGAATTTTGGAGGCATCTAAGAAGATAATTATAATATTTATTTGATAAGACTGTTTCCGGGCACAAAATATTTAATGTTTATACATAATATGCCTACTTCTGTGCTCCACATAATCGAAGCCTTTAACACAATATTCTTATCGCGTATGATTAAAATAAAGATGAATTTTAAGGTTGTAACCTCTGACGATTGATAATTATTTGAATGAATACGTGACGTGGGATACGCGAGCCTTTAGTTTATTTGGAATATTATATGTTTTATATATCTAAATGTAAATAAATAGGTGATTGGATTGATTGAACTTCGGTAGTTTTTATAGATTCACGCTCATGTGTGCTGGCAGTAGTAAAGCAATAAATAATTTAATTAATTTAGTTAAAAGTCGTGTTGTCTATTTCAGATTACAGCTCTACAACGATGTAGCATTAATTAGGTATCAGGTTTACATTTACTCGTCTCACGTCTTTCGAGTCATGCTGTGAACGTTCGCCATTAAGAGTTCCAATATTTCATTTTTTTTAATATATAGGACAGACCTATTAACACATTTAGGTACCTACATGACTTTTTTCCACACCTACAATGTTTAAAAAAATTTTTTATCGACTTAGGTAACATCACATTATTACGTACCTCCCTAAGTCGAGACTTGTAATTCTTTCAAGTAGGTTCAACTTCTAAAGTGGTGAAAAATTGTGCCGAATTTGAAATACAGTATATTGAGTATATTAGAATCTAGCTAGTCGGCTACTTAGTCCAAAATTTAATTTGAGCTAGTTTTGTAGCAGTACACCACAGATTTAAACCATTTTTCGATTCAGGGATCTGTTTGCGAAATATTAAGCTTTAAAATTCTAATTATCGTTAGAGTCAAGTGTCCCCCCCTTCCCAGGTAAAAAATGGTTTTATTTGGATAGGTGAAAAAAAATATGGTAAGTAGTAAAGTATATAAGGTGCTAGAAAATTAGGTGCGGATATTTTCAGGGCATGTAATTAATAACCTAACAATCAATAAAAAACAAATTATTTAAGTATTATATGGTAATATTTTTCTGTTTTATACAAAAAAAAATACCATTTCCGTCCAAAGATAATCTTTGCATTAGGTACTGTAATTAATTAAGCACGCTTTAAACAAATTATTCCTCATAATATCCACATATGATTTTCTAGCACCTTGTAGTATAACGAAGTTTAAAGGAAAACTATCACAGCCAGGTTGGCTTTACAATTTAACGAGTAATATTCAACCAACTAAAATGTACTTGAAATCGTGAACTGTTCATAATAGTATCGAAAAAAATAATTATGTTCATAATATCCACATATTGTGGCAGGCAACTACGGAACCCGACACTGCGCGTGGCTCGTCATGCTCTTGGCCGGTTTTTAGGGTTCCGCACGTCGAAAGGAAAAAGCGGAACCCTTATAGGATCACTTTGTTGTCCGTCCGTCCGTCTGTCAAGACCCTTTTTCTCAGGAACGCGTGGAGGTATCAAGCTGAAATTTATATCAAACTAGCGACCTGCCCCGACTTCGCACGGTATATTATGCATGTATTATACATATATAAACCTTTCTCTTGATTCACTCTATCTATAAAAAAAAAACCGCATCAAAATCCGTTGCGTAGTTTTAAAGATTTAAGCATACGAGTACATAGGGACATAGGGACAGAGAAAGCGACTTTGTTTTATACTATGTAGTGATACTCAGGTGTTCTGTCCCTTGGAGCTGTGAAAAAATCAGACTTCTAAGCCAACGCAATCAAAGGATACAGCAGTTTATGTCCCAAATTTTCGAAACTCGCAAGGGAATCAAAACCTACAGGGTACTTCCTGTGAACTCAGAATCTTGAAATTTGGTACGAAGCAACGTTTCATAGCACAAATAAAGGAAAAATTGCGAAAACGGTAAATTTTTAGTTACATCATATAATAAAAATAATTTGAATAATTTTAAAGTTCCTCATGAACGCGTAGAGGTATTAAATAAAAATACCATAACTATGACTCGATTGTCGTGATGGGTGAACTTTTAATTATATACCTACATGTTTGTACGGAACCCTCGGTGCGCGAGTCTAT
The DNA here is from genome assembly GCA_963854515.1 of Pandemis heparana. NCBI lineage: Eukaryota > Metazoa > Arthropoda > Insecta > Lepidoptera > Tortricidae > Pandemis > Pandemis heparana. The sequence continues at coordinate 9,413,567 of OY978008.1, read as the reverse complement.
CTCACACTTGGCCGGTTTTTTTAAGGTGATTTCACTTCACTTGAGTTGACTTCGACAAAAGGGAACCAAGCGCCCGATGGCCTATGGATAGCATTAATAACTTATTTCGATATTTCTTATTAGCAAACTGAAACGATTCTTATCAAACAACCCCGTTGGCAACATGATGAGATAAATCAGGCACACGCTCTGCCACGTGTGGATAAAATAAATCATAAATCATTTTTATTCCGTTACCATACGTGCAAGTCAGCTGACCCTATGCGAAATATATATACATAAACATATAATACCAAAAAACAAGCTCCAGGATGTGTTTACATGCAAACCCACTCTCCTGGAGCTTGGTTTTTGGTGTGAAGTAGCAGAGTACTAAGATATTTTTTATGATCATTATTACCTATGGACCTCCACAAAGTAACGCCCGATTCAATCAATTAAGTACATGTCTTATTTTTAACCGACTTCTTTTTGTAGCACGAATGAGATATGCCACTGTTTTGAGTGTTAAGAATAATTTAATGTAATCTTTTGATATTTTAGAAAGTCCGGTCTTCAATTATACGATGACAAAAATACACTGATCTTGAGTTTATATTCAACTTAACTTTATTCATTTTTGTCGTACCTACCTACTTACGACTTTACATCTTAGCTAATTTTACAAAGTCCCAGATCCGCTCCATGACGACACAGCAACTACAGCAAATAGGTCAAAATCAGCCTCCATTGACAAAGCTCGGGTATTGAGGTCGCGACACACCAGTACATGCTATTATCAGACCGGCAGGAAACTGCTATCAAGTTGTCGTTAGGTACATAACACAATTTTTGCAATTAATTATTGCCGAAATAATTTTAACTCCCACGATTTCGTATCAGCACGAGATAATATGTTTGTCTTCCTTCCCAATTAGTGTGTATCTGTTAATAAATCTTAATTATCGTCAGTGCGCATTGGCTAAAACGTCGTTATAATTATAATTCAGCTTATAACCCATTTTGTAGTAACTACTTTAACGGTTACAATTCATCAATATCGTAAAAAAAATTAAAGTGTCTTTTAAAATAATAGAACTAGAGCCCACGACCAAAACCATGTCTCATAGCAATACGGCAAAAACCCTATAAAATCGTTAGATTGTATGATTCTGAACCCGACTAGGTGTGTAGTAACGGTCGAAAGTGTAGCAACTGCGTGGGAGGCCATTTCTGCTGTGTCAAAAAAAAAGGCAGTCGGTATTATAGCAATACGTCTGATAGTGAAAATGTACATAGATTTTATAATTGTATTACGAAAAAGTTTATTTTCAGACATTTTGCGCGTAGCATATAGCCTGAGCGCATTTTTGAAAATGTCAACAAATTTAGCCGACCTGTATCATAGCAATACGGATAAAAAAAAAAATTAACTTTTCGTATTGCTGCCAGGATTACCAAAAACCTGTTTTCAGACACTTTAAGTGTAAGTGTTAAAATAACGTTTCGGAGTTGCCTGGCCGACGCCTCTGTTAAATGTTTTTTTTTAATTTTATTCTTTGTTAATTATCATCTAATAAATTCAGGGTCGCAACGTATTCATTGGTTTGTAACAGAGAATTCAAGATGCCTCAATACGATTTTTAAATGATATCTGAGTATCGAAAAGTTGTCTGATAGAGAAGGTGCTACACTTAATTTGTCTGATATAAATTTTTTGCACATGTGGACAACTTATTTTATCATGTGCAACAATTTTCAGACATATTGCTATGATACCGATCGGTAAAGTTTGTTAACAATTTCAAAACGGTCTCAAAATTTAATGCGTTCACATTTCCGTCTGAAAATTGTTTTGTTCGCATCAAATAACCAAAATTTACTAATAAAAAAGATTTTCAGACGTATTGCTATGAGACATTTTTTTTGTCTCATTTTTAATTTTTTAAAGTGATTTTACGGGTTTGCGCTACACCACTAACGTCTGAAAAATATGTTTCCGGTATCTCAGAACTATCATTCAACTACAGTCTGCAAATCAGACATATTGCTATGATGCAGTTCGGTAAAATTCTTTGACAATTTTGAAAATTCGGTCAGATCAAACGCTACGCGGAAAATGTCTGATATTGGTATTTTCGAGTTCAGGATAATCGTATCTATCGATTTGATGCGGTTTTGGCCGTAAAGCTATGAGACAAAAATTTTGGTCGTGGGTTCTAGTTCTATAAGAATAATCATGGATCTTTTCTCTTACACCCCCATATACCGATAATAAAGACTAGACATTCAATGAGATCGCCATAAGTAATTCATAACTGACACCTTTTTGAAGTTAAGTGCTAGAATATATTATTGTTAAGTAAATTTTTGTAAGTGCAATGCACACCGTTCACATCCATAAAAATCATATTTTTAGTAGTTACGAGCTCGTAATATAAAACGTATGAAATGCTTGACGTATCCAACAGTAGGTCATTAATATTTTAGTAATCAAAATATTTATGATTTACAAAACTTATTTGTAAGCACCCCCCAAACCCCGGATTTTCTTCTGTTTTTTTTTATTTCCTTAAGAACCCTATTTAGGAAAGAAACTATGGATTTGCTCAAAAATAGTAATCTAACTAATATTATAAATGCGAAAGTATGGATGGATGGATGTTTGGATGGATGGATGTTTGTTTATTACTCAATCACGCCCGAATGGCCCAACGGATCTGGATGAAATTCGGCACATAGATAGAAAAAAGTCTGGAATAGCACATAGGCTACTTTTTATCCCGGAAAATTGCGTAGTTCCCGCGGGATAGCGATAAACGAATTTTTTGCAGACGAAGTCGCTGGCAACAGCTAGTGAAATAATAAATGTACGAACATATATCTGTTTTATTATCAACACTGACAGCAGGGCGGTTGCTTACATTATATAAATATAACTGGTGTGCGTGGCGGTAGCGCCGGGGTGACTCGCCCTGTCAATGCACGCGTGCCGCTGGTAGGGTTACCAAATGTTACAATTTTAACACCCCAAAAAGTAGGATGCCATTGAAAATTGCAACCCAAACCCTCTCTTTCTGAGAGGAGACCTGTGCCCAGCAGTAAAACGCGGCTTGGATCCTCCACCAACAAGTTTACCACGCCACCCCCAACCAACCCCCTCGGATAAATAGATGCCCAGGGTGCACCAATCGAAGTGGTATTCTTCCTCACGTACAGGGTCTACATTTACCTCTGATAGAAGGGAACCGTAGTCCGTAATGCTCGAGCTCTGGGAGATTTCCGACGTCGCACCCAACATCGATTTTGTCCTCTATCTAACCGGGTCAGTTATTTTCTAACGCACTCGGACTCGCCATTTTATTCACCTAGCACCTTGTGCAAGGTTCTTCCAGATCGCTACCACCATCTTAATTAATCCTGTCACCAAGAAGCACTGCTTCCGCTGTTGTGTTTCGGCGTGAGGATAGTCGGATAGCCGGTAAAATTGCTGGCACCTGAGGTATTTATTCCCTCTTAGCCCTCTAGGCTGGAAATGCATCTGCAATTATTAGGTGTTGCGGGTGTCCTTGGGTGCTCACTTTCCATCAGATGACCTACTTGCTCGTTTGCCATCCTATTCCATAAGGAAAACCATTTATTTCTGTCAAAAAAAAAAAAAAAAAAATGGTTAAAGTTGAGGATATAAACAGTGCTGCGTAAATAAAAACCGCGATGGAATTTATGGCAAAAATATTATAAACTTCGTCGGGAATTAAAAAAATCTGAATTTTCAACTTCCAGATATGAAGGGTAACGCGAGCGGAGACGAGGGTAAAAGCTCGTGCTCTACATGTGTATATTTAATATGGTAACCCTATTCACGGGCCACAACACAATTCATCGACCAAATGCACTATTATCGCTGTGACGTACCGGCACAGAACGTTGAACCCAAGAGGAAGTTTACGATGTTCCTGAAATTTTACATTACTCCGATATCGTTCAATTGGGATTTAAAAAGTTACTCGCGGTCATGGATCTTAAAGCTTGCATTTTTGTTGCTTGAATATAAGCAAAGTGCCTACCTTTCTTGCTATAAGATGATGTACCTATTTATTCCTTATCATAACAACCCTTCACAACCCGATCAATATGGACAAAATATTTCGACAATGAAATGATAACATGTCATCTCATCACATTTTAGATCAAGGATGATACTAAGCCTATCATAATCTTTCGATTTGTGCTATCGTATCGTCAATGCTGCGGCGTCTAAAACTGAAATCATAGTTTTAGGCGATTTTTAAAATGCCAATCAAAAGGGAATCCTTGTGTGAAGTTTCAGGGTCTAAATTCCCTTTTGACTGTAGATTTAAAATCTGAAGTATAATACTTATGAGGTATTATACTTACCTATTTTATTTGCGCAGTTTCTAAATTTGCTTTCTCGCACCAATTGTTTTATCGGTTTCGTATTCACCCCAGAAAAGTGATAATGCTCCAAACTGTAAAATAGCTACCTGTAGTTAAGTATTTCAGGAATTAGCAACAAGGTGGTATTGCAGAACGCTAGGTGCATTGGTTCGCTAGCGGCTTGAACTGGTTACGCACCGCAAGGCGATTTTATGGCCGCGAGCGTTGCACTGACTGAAAGTTATTGCTTACTTCCAGTAAAGTGAAATAGGTCAATAGTTTCAGTGCGGTAACAAAAGCCAGTTGAACGTACGTCCATATTCCTGTGCTATATTTAGTGTGGTCGCTGACAGCCAACTCACGATACGTGATTTTACGGTGCCAGTACGAAAGGATTTCATGACGATTTCGGAACTTTTTAGATGCTATGTTTCGCCAATCGTCGTTTTGCTTTTCATGGCTTTCATGCTTATACAATTGACTAGGTTTTACCCGCGACTTCGTCCGCGCAGGTAACGTCAAAGCCTTCATCCCTTCAAATATTAAGTCATTAATTCCTATCCTGTCATTTTATCTCGTGAGAAATTTGCAAAATCTCTTCTAAATGCTCCTTTTTGATCCTCAAGGAACATACCGGCTTACCGGCCAAATACCAAGGATCTAAATCGTTTAATAATCCTTTTTATTTCTTATCCCAGGGGAATTTAGCAAAATACAGAAATCAGTGTTCTGATATCATAATTACCTATGGCATGCCAAGTTTAAAGATTCTACTAATAATAGTTACGGAGATAGGACCATTTCAAAGTGAAAGAGATAAATTACTTACCCTTTTACTTCCTAACGCACAGGAATTTCGGAAAGTCCTAAAATTAATTTTTAGCAGTTATGATTCCTTTGTGTGTGCCAATTTGCAAGGCTAGTAATTATTTATTCCCATTTATTCCCTATCCCGAGGTAATTTTGAAAAATCTCATGACCTCTCTAAAGTTTAGAAACTTTCAAAACGTGGTTAATATTTACTTTTCGTATTAGGTAAGTATGAAAATTATAAATTATAATGTTTCTTATAAAAAATAAGAACAACTCATACATACATAGAATAAAAATGAGAAGTCATAAATAAGCTTTATCGATACATACACAAGATGTGTTTGTGGAACAACGCAAGGCAATGACCGGCACCATTAAACGGCGATTAAATGTGAAGGAAAGGTGTCAAACGGAGTTGTTTTGTAAAGTGAAGCCTATTACAGTTCAAACATCCAGCCGGTATAAAATAACTCAAACTTAAGACGTTGCGTACCTACTTACTTTGGGCTCACTTTGAGACATTGAGACTTAGTTTAATGTATATACTTTAATCTACGTAAGAAAAAAAGAACAAGCAATAATCAATAGTACCTACCTATACGTAAGTACCTACTATTTTACACAACGGCCATCCATAATTATAACTTTGCTATCAGCTCCCGACAAGAAGTTATTGCTTCTCCGTAGTTGAATGCGTGAATTAGGTCCTGTAAGTTTCGCCCGCTGCGCCCGCGCACCGGGTATCGGGAGCGCGTTTACGACCGCGCGGGGTCACCAGTCACCGGATTCCGGCGAACGGCTCGTAAACCACCCGACGCTCCATTTTTTGACACAGTTACAATATCTATAAGAATAGACTATGACGGAATCATGTTAAGACATACGTTGAACGAACACTGTGTGCGCTGTTTGTGCAAAAAGTAGGTACATAATATTTATTTCATATAGAAACAGAGCAAATTTCGCCTATGAATGCATACGAAACATAACAGCAAGCCGATTGGAGCTTCTGAAAAAACTTTTATCCAATTCTTAAAGAGAAAGTTTCCAATTCGGCTATGTTTTTGTGTTCTATTTTATTACTGTAAATAAGTATTTATGGTATGTTTGTGTATGTTTTTATTATTATCTTATATCTTATCGAGCATATACTTAGGTACATGAAATACATGAAATGCTGTCACAGTAAAACAATTGCTTTTTTGTGTTTTTAAACACGTTGTCAAGGTAATGTAATACGACAGCGTCTCATCAATGAAAGTCCTCGAGAGTACTACATAAATATCACTTAAGGCGGTCCCATTTAGATTTTGTTAAGATGCTGAACTCCGTGAGAAAACACTGCAAATGCATTCCAAGGTAAATTCACCGTAGACCAAGAGCAGTGGAACTGTTGGAGCGATAAGTGCCTATATTTACTTCAACGTGTTCCGATTTACGATGATAAAGAAAAAGCATGACGTCGAAGTCTATAGATATTGTTTGATGTAGCAGTTTCTTCCCTTAAACAATGTTGGTTGTAGAGTAGATGCGCACGTATCGGTTGTGACAGGGCTGCAGGATGACGAGCCTCGTGGTAACGCGCGGCGAGGCGAGGCGGGGCGGTCGCGGGATGTGCGAATGGCCGTTATCGCCTGGGACACAGCAATGATTGTTTATCCAGCCTGTTCCTTGAATTGCAACTAATGACTCACTCGTTCCATAACCGACCGTCATAATTAATGATATGTTAACGGAATTACGCGATTATCAATGCGTAATTGTAGTGCATTGTGCTATTTAAAAGCAATTTTGATAACTTGCAATTATTAGTGACTTTGAAACGGCCGATCAGATTTAATCTAATACGAAATAAACGTTACTTGTGAGTTTCCAATTTTACGAAACTGTCAACTGCGTGTCGGACCAAGCGCAGTGTGCCTACATAAATGCGCCAATTATTAAAAATACTAGCTGTTGCCACTGTTGCCAGCGACTTCGTCTGCAAAGAATTCGTTTATCGCTATCCCGCGGGAATTACGCAATTTTCCGGGATAAAAAGTAGCCTATGTGTTATTCCAGACTTTTCTCTATCTATGTGCTGAATTTCATCCAGATCCGTTGGGCCGTTCTGGCGTGATTGAGTAACAAACAAACATCCATCCATCCATCCATCCATATTTATAATATTAGTTAGATTATATTAACTTACAAAGCCTTCTTCACTGCAGTGAAGTTTTCACAAACTTACAATGTTATAGAATGACCTACTCGACACCCCAAGCCATCGGGTAAACGGGAAATAAAGTAGTAAGTACCTATGTCCCTATATTATGATTGTGTACCCCATGAGAAATTAAAGCTTTCTAGTGTTATGATATGAGTTTCCGAGCTAAGTCGCGAACAGACAGACAGATGGACATGGCGAAGCATTATGGCAAAGGACCCCTTCGGTTTATAAATTGTCTGTTGACCGCAGTCGAATTCGAAGTTTACAAACATTTGGTCCAGTTATGTTCTAGTATTAATCCAAAGGCTTTATTCCACGTAGATAAATATATACTTAAACATAATCTCCAACGTTGTGATGAGGGCTACGTAAGCCTGATAAATGAGCTAGCAACTGACTTGAGGTACGTAGTTAATTATACAAGGCAAACAATCTATACGCCTTATATGTATAAAGTGTCTATACATAGGTATCAACCACCTGCATTGACATTCATATAGGTAGGCACTTATATAATGTAGATGACTATGTAAAGTCTATTCTTATATGTGGCATATTGGGATTCAAGTGCCGGCACGTAAGTCTAGCGATGACCTTGTATGCGCAGAAGTATAAAATATGGTATGGGTGCGCAGATCTCCTCCACCTGACTCGTCATCGCTAGACTTAAGTGCCGGCACTTTTTATATATACAATATCATTGGCCGGCACGTATACTAAATTGACGAATACAAATGTCAAGTTGTCAATTAATGAAACCAGTGGGCTTATTGTCTAACTCGCTTGCAATCGCCATCGTCTTCATTTTGACAGTTCATGTATGGGCTGACAATTGGCATCGGAATCAGCTAGCTGTCACATTCATACAAGAACTGTCAAAATGAACACGATGGCGATTGCGAGCGAGTTAGACAATAAGCCTACAGCTTTTATTGTTTAGTGGTGTACTTGAAACTATCGACAATGTTTGTGGTGTGGTCTCGATACAAGTGGTTTGGTCATGTTATATTTAAAGAAAAAAAAATGATTACCATAATCAAGGTTTATTATTTTATGACATTAACTTATATGCTGACTATAAATCGTTTTTAAATTAAAGTATAAAAAAAAACTTACCAAATTTAAGTTCGGTTTAACTATGGAATATTTATTTCTCATTAAAAACAATAAGTCACTTACATGAGAACTTAATATCTAAGGTAGTATTTGTAGTTTACAGTATAGTAGAGAGAACAAGTAAGTAAGTATATAAAACTAAAGTTTTCAGTGATGATATGCAATATCTTAAACAATAATACAAATGGTAATATGTAGAGTTATAAGTTTTTGACAACACAAAATGTTATATATTTAGATTGAAAAGTAAGTTATACTTATTGATATAAGTTTAAAGTTAGTACCTACTTTTTTTTTTTTTTTCAGGATAACTTACTGTGTTAAATATGGAACTGTATTAAATTTAATTTATCGTTAACTTTCGATAGTGGTGGCACGTCACTATTGTTGAACTGCAAAAAACAGGCAACACAGGTAATGTCATTTTAGTATCCAACATGAAAAAATAGAGTTTAGGTAAAATTCTCATAATTCTGCATATGATCTAAGGAGATAATTAGTTTATGAAGTTTACTTATAGAGTGAGCCCAGATGACGTTCGGTTTTATACAAAACCCCTGTTTCGTTTACACGGCGGCGCAAAATGAGTTTGACTTCAGTATGCAGCAAAAATTAGTTCCTACGCGACTCACAACTTAAAAAAATTATGCTCGTCTGGCCTCACCATAATGCTTGTTAATATTTTCTCGCAATCGAAGTAAAAAGTATAGTCTCCATCCCAAGACTGACAGCCGTAACACTCGGATTTTATTAGCCGCCCTCTCTGAGGCGCAGGGGATAAGGATAACCACTTTGAGTTTATATTATAACGACTCTCCTTAGTCTTCCGATATAAAATCAACTATAAAAATCCTGTCTGTACCATCCAGACCTAACGACTCCTTGCTCATGACCCCACAGTAAGGATTCTCAGTAAAGATGCTATTGCAATAACTAATCATAAGATTCATAAGTAAGGACAATTTAGAAGTGCATTACGTCATTTAGATTTAAAGGCAAGCGAATGGCGACCTACACAAATTGATGATGTTTCAAATGACGCCTTAATAGGCTTAAACGTCTTGTCATATCTTTGCCATATCCATTTTCTTAGAATGTAAGCGAAGATCGCATATTTTAAATTAAATATGTATTGGACTCCTTGTTTGGCTACAAAACTGCAACGTGACGATAGATAGCACCTTACACCTTACCGAAACACAAATAACTATTAGGTGTACATTGAGTAGTTTTTATAAATATAAACTACTTATTGCTGTTGCCAGTGACTACGTCCACGTAGGATTAAATAAAGCCTACTTAGGTACACAGGGATAAGTAAGTAATGTACCTAGCATTTAATGGTGAAAGAGTTTTAAAGTCTGTCCAGTAGTTTTGACTTTATTCGATACAAACAAAAATTTTAAAATACAAATGATTACTCTTTTCCATATTAGTTAGTATAACTAGGTACCTATAGAAGTATAGATAAATTAGGTTGCACTATATACTAGGTAAATATATAATAAACACTAGACAGAAAAGAACATTATGTATATATGAGAAAAAGTACTCCGGGGAGTAGTGTAACAAGGGTGAACAAGACATATATTCAATAGTTTTTGGATTTTTTGTAGATCTGTTTGTTCACGCTACTTAGTTTTAAAAACTATTGAACGGATTTTCATGGTGCTTTCACGGTTAGATGAAACAGCTCTGATAATCATAAATAGGTTTGTAGTTTCATCAAAATCGAATGCCGGGAAAAAAAGTTAACCAAACTAAATCGTGGGCACCCGGCTAGTGATATAATACACAAAGGAGCAGAAATCGAGTGATGTAATGTTCCAAGAATTAAAAACTTTTAACTTTTGCTGACATCATTCGGTTACGGCTCCAACTGCAAAATCCATCTAAAGTTACACGAATCTTTGCATGTTAAAGTAATTGAATACGCCAACGACGTCACATATGTAGCAGTTAACATCGTGTAACGTACGGTGACATGATTTTTAAAGAGCTCGAAGGTTAAGGGGGCGCCGATGTACTTAATTTTGAAATAATTGCGTTGGTTTGATTCCATGCTGTCGTTATTACTGAAGATTTATTTATACATAGTTATGTACATTTCATCCGTAAGATATTTAAGGATTCACTCTATACACGATTACTTGTAGTTTCCTCGATAGTTTTTTATTTTTAAAGTTACCTCTAAAAAACAAAATAAACCCTTAGTATGTATGTATGTATGTATGTATAACTCTTTATTGTACATAAAACACATTAATTTTACAGATAATGAGACAAATAGATGTACAAAGGCGAACTTATCCCTTAAAGGGATCTCTTCCAGTTAACCTTCGAACGATTGACAGGACAACAGAAATCAGAGATGTCGTAAATACTGCATGGAAAGTCGTCAGATTTTTAAGAATAACATAACGAAATGTTGTTTATAACGTATACGTCTTACATTCACAGTAAATATTTGTTAATATCGTGAGATTAATTTACATCAAATGCCCAGTTCCAATCTTATACAGGCTAGTATGTACATGTACGTTTATATCTTAGTAATAGTATTTTTGAAAAAACTGCAATTAGGAGTGTAAGGGTGCGACCACACCGCTGCTTAAAAAACGGTGACGTTACGGAATCGCAACAAAATATATGAAGAAACGCTGAGAAAACGTGACGCATACGACACGTCACTGCGTTTACGCGGCGGTTTGGTCGCACCCTAACCCGGTCACTTAACTTATATATATATATATATATATATATATATATATATATATATATATTATATTTATGTGAATAGGAAGGCAAACGAGCAAGTGGGTCACCTGATGGCAAGCGATCACCACTGCCCATAGACACCCACAACCCCGGAGGGATTGCAGATGCGTTGCCAACCTAGAGGACTTAGATGAAATGCCTCTTGTGCCCGTAATTTCCCCGGCTGTCTTACTCTCCACACCGGAACACAGCAATTGGAATAGATACGGATATATAATTAAACTAGCTTCTGCCCGCGACCTCGTCTGCGTAGAATTATACGTATAAACCTTGCTCTTTCCGTTGCGTAGTTTTAAAGATATATAAGCACAACAAGCGACTTTGTTTTATACTATGTAGTGATGAAAAAAGCTATGAAATTATAGATCTAGATATTCTAGATTTTAATGCACAGATTTGATAACTTTATCTTAATAATTCGGTATTTATAAGGAAAGGCCCATTTGTAATGCTCATTCCGTATATAATCTTCATTTATGCCTGTTAAGTCTAGATTTATTATTTTTCAGGTAGTATGCAATCAAACGGCATGCGAGCGGGTTTGTATCGGTATAAAAGGCGACAGGGGACGCCCGGGCACCATAGGGCTTCCAGGTCCCCAGGGCAACTATGGTGACGACGGACCCGAGGGCCGGATGGGACCCCCGGGCGAATATGGCGAAAATGGTCAATTTGGTGACATGGGAGATAAAGGAGAGCGGGTACGTACCATTCATAATTTAACAATTTAATAAAGACAATGCAATCAAAGATACGAGCACGACTTATTTTAATTTAATTTCAGGGTTCGGATGGACCGTACGGACCGACGGGATTTGCTGGGCCAGAGGTAAGCAAATTAATCATTAACTTTCTGACCTTCACACTTCGGTCGTCAAATAAATAATATCGTTTTCAACATGAAACTACCGTGAGACTCAATCGTAATTACACAAACGGATAATAACTCACGTATAAAAGTCGAGTGATGCTAGACATGTTTCAGACTAGTTCGGAGTCCTTCCTCTTGGAGCGCTCGCCCCGGCGGCAGCGAAATTAACACAGACAAGAGGAAGGATTTCGAACTAGTCCGAAGCATCTCAAGCATCGCTCGACTTTTATACGTGAGTTATCTGTTTGTGTAATTATGAAAGAATGTCGTGTTTATCCTTCACCATCTCGTGCTACTACATAATGTATGTATGTATGTATATCTCTTTATTGTACATAAAACACATGAAAATAATATTTGTAATATGAAGCATTTTTTATTTGGCGGCCTAGGTGTGACAGGAAGTGCAAAGCTAAACTTATGTCTTATTAATGTTAATTAGGGACTCAGGGGGTTGGAAGGTATCGCTGGCTTACCTGGAATAGACGGTTGCAGCGGCCATGACGGTGTCCAGGGACCACCAGGATATCAAGGTTATCCTGGAGATAGGGGACCACCCGGGCCTTTTGGTGAGAAAGGCATGCGTGGTTTGGCTGGAGAAGGTGGCGTCAATTCGAGGGGTACGAAAGGAGACACAGGCGACACCGGCCTGCCTGGGGTACCTGGGCTACAAGGACCTGCAGGTTATGCAGGTGATCAAGGTCAACGAGGAGAAGAAGGTTACCAGGTATACATAATACTTATTATATTCATTAGTTTCATCATTTATATTTTAATGTCTTGTACGTTTACTGTGTAACAGTGTGTTCAAAATTTTATATATATCTGACTATCACTACAAGTTTCTAATAAAAGTTTTGTATTCTTTAGGGTCCAATGGGAGTAAATGGTGCACCTGGACCTAGAGGATCACCAGGTGACGACATCTTAGGGCCTCTTGGGGAAAAAGGAGAGAAAGGTTTAATTGGCGAACCTGGTACCACTACCAAAGTAGTGATCATCGAAAATTTTAGTGAAAACGTACCCATCGTATCGAAAGGAATCAAAGGGCCCAAAGGATTCCGCGGGGAAACAGGCGTTAAAGGAGCCAGGGGTGAAATAGGCTCAAGAGGATTACGCGTGAGTAAATTTGATTGTATTTTTATAAGCACACTTTAACTAGGCACAGAATCGGCACTGCTTCTACATGAAGCTCCTTAGTATTTTTAACCCCCAAACGCAAAAAGAGGAGTGTTATAATTTTCGTACAGTATAGTTTTCGTTATTATAAGTGTCAATATCTGTGGCATCGTAGCTCTCAAGCGGATGGACCAATTTGGATGCGGTTTTTCATTCGAAAGCCACTTTCCATGCGGTAGTTCGATAAAAATTGGTCCAGCAGTATAAAGAGTATCAGCTTTTTTCCAAATTGGTACATATAATGCATTTTTGGTATAAAATTATTGCGTGGGGGATTTTTAAATTTAATGTAATTTGTATTAAACATGTACTGCAACTTACACTACTTAATCGGCATTGGTACCCAGCCGTAAAACTACGCTTACACCTCGAAGGTGCCGTGGCGATTACATTACGAGCATGCGTTTGGTTGACGCCGGGTTGGCTTCTAGTAGATAAGGTGAAACGATGCCGATCCGGTACCGCTGATATGTTTGCTAACCTTTATGTCGGTTCCTGACTAAAAAGTCGACCGTGAATTGCTTGGTAGAAATTGCTCGGAAGCGATAGGGCCTATTGCTTAACTAATACGTTGTGCTTTTCTCCATGTACTGGTTTGTTATGTGATGTTTAAATTGAGAAAATAGTCTCACAGATGCTTTTTGTTCCACTCCAGGGGCCGGTTGGTATGCGTGGTAAACATGGTTACAAAGGTGATATAGGTGAACAAGGGCCCAGAGGAAAACAGGGACGCAGAGGGCAAGACGGTCCGGAAGGACCAAAAGGAGATAAGGGCGCTCCAGGCTACTTAGGAGAGAATGGAAATGATGGTTTAGACGGTGAACCAGGAGAAAATGCAAGAGATGGAAATCCGGGAGAGCAAGGGCCACAAGGAGATAAAGGATTTTATGACGAAACTCTAAACGAGCCGCTGAGACAAGGATCTCAAGGACCTCAAGGCTTGTTAGGTTTTCCTGGTCCTGTAGGTAATCCCGGAATAGATGGATCACGTGGTCCACCAGGAAATGTAGGCTTGACTGGCTTGCCTGGCCCTAAAGGTTTTCCAGGCCGCCAAGGTAATCCTGGAATTTCTCCTAAAGGTGAACCAGGTGACCGTGGATATCCAGGCGCGCTTGGTCCTCGAGGTATCTCGGGTAACCCCGGACTGCAAGGAGAAATGGGGCCTAAAGGTTTTATAGGCAATACTGTAAAAGGTGAACCAGGTGAAGATGGCACCCCAGGACAAAATGGTCTCCCTGGACAACGAGGGGATCAAGGTGCTACTGGATTTACGGGTCCGCCAGGATACCCAGGAACTGGAGTTCACGGCGCCGGACCGCCGGGAGACGACGGTCTACCTGGTTGGCCTGGATTGGTCGGCGATCCAGGTACCCCGGGATTCGCAGGGTACCCTGGACCGAAGGGAATACGTGGTGATGATTGCCCATACTGCCCCTCTGGTGAGTAATATTTTAAGCTCGAAAATTACCTAGGTACCAACAAATCTATTATATTTTTAACCGACTTCAAAAAAGGAGGAGGTTCTCAATTTGGTTGTATTTTTTATTTTTTACTTCCGAACTCCGTTGGTTATGGACCGATTTGTATTTTTATTTTGTTGGAATGGAAATACTTCCAGTTTGGTCCCATTAACACCTAATCCGGAACTGATGACGACATCTTGGAGAAACTGAAGGAACTCTCCAAGTCTTATAGGCATAGCGATAGCGATTTAGGTATATTTTAATGTAAATGCATTTTGTCTTCGGAAAGCACTATTTGATTAAATGGAACTGATTATAAAGATCACAGATAGTCATCGGATTCAATAAGTAATTCAGGAATTGCTGGATTACTGTAATATGCTTGTGAAACACGTCATAATCATAAAATAGATAAATTTTCCACATATACATATAATGTATGGTAAAGTGAGTCCGTACCTTTAAAGGAAAAAATAAACACTTATAAGATCTTTGTGGATCGTAACTTCGTTGTACGTCTGTCTATCTTTCCGTTGTTGGTCAGTCTGTCCGTAAAGACCCTTTTTCTCAGGAACGCGTAGAGATATAAAATTAAAATTGATACCAAATACTGAGGTCTGCAATCCCATGGAGCTGTGAAAAAATGAACCTTCCGAGTCAACTTAATAAAAAAAATACAGTCATTAGAAAAGGCGTTTCTATACAAATAGCCGAGCTTGAATAACCTATTGGGTACTTCCAGTTGTCCTAGAAATCAGAAATTTGATATGAAGGTATCTCTTATAGCACAACTAGGTAATGAAATAAGTAAATGAAAAAATCTGTTTTTTTTATGCATGTCTGTCTATGTAAGTAACCAATATAAAATGACCTCACACTGCATACATTTTGCTTAAGAGCAGGGCACTGCTAACATCGGATTTTATGTATATTAACTTTACAAATTTTATACTTGGCAAATTTAACGGAACTCTCGGTGTGCGAGTCCGACTTGCACTTTGCCGGTTTTTTTAATGCATTTGGATTTTTAAAACTAACTATGAAAAAAACACATAATGAGAGTTTTCGTGATTTATGAATGCTTATACTTTTTCAGGGTATCCTGGTCTTAAGGGTCAAAGAGGAGATCAGGGCTTTCCTGGTATGAGTGGTGAACCAGGCTTTGCAGGATTACCGGGCCCCCGTGGCCAGCCAGGACTGCGCGGGTTGGATGGTCGACCAGGTCGAAAGGGCATGCAAGGACCTAAAGGTTTAGAAGCGAGTCCTGGGCGCGAAGGTCCAAAAGGGGCGCCTGGAAGACTTATTGAACCACCATATGACCAAAAACGGGCTGACCCTGGACTTCCGGGTGACACAGGTAGGCTAATCATATCACTATTTATTTATACTATGTGGGAACGAGTACCTATCTTAAACCAAAATGAGTACTTACTTAACTTAAACAATCCGTGTATTGCTACGAATACAGCTCAAATTAAAATTTCGATTAGTTGGCAGGAAAAACTGTAATTTTTTTTCCTTTGCTTCACTCGAATTTAAAATCGAGCACTATTTTTGACCACTTTCCAGTAATGAGCTTTCAAAAATCAGGCTGATTTGTATATAGTACCTACCTATAGTCCATAGGTACACACAAAAAAGCGAGAAATAAACAAAGACACGATCGGAAACAACGAAGTTTATTCGATTAGGAACTTGTAACATTTTGAACGGTCATAATAAATATTCCGATATTCCATCAGGGTGGGTAAAAGCCCATCGAGAGAATGGGCGAAAATCTTAGGAATTATGTTATAGGAGGTGCGGCTAGCAACCCATCACTATATGATTCTCCTTTCCACCTATACGCCCACAATCATACTAAACGTAGCCTTTAGGTCTTGTTCCTTTGGGCTCTGTTTACCCCGTAAGTGATAAAGACGTGATTTGTGTATCTATGTATTCCTTCAGGATTTATGGGTGAAGCTGGGCCCATCGGCGACCCTGGATGGCCAGGATTGCGAGGACCGAACGGCCCGAAGGGAATGAAGGGGCCTATGGGCAGTTACGGATTATCAGGTCCACCGGGCTTGAACGGCACGAAAGGGCGGGATGGCTTTCCCGGGCGCCCCGGCGAGAACGCGTACGGTCCAATACAATTCTACCGAGGAGATAAAGGAGACGCTGGTCAAAAGTAATTACTTGTATTTTTTATTTATTTAGCTAATACAGTACAGTGCTTCTAGTCTTCTAGTCCTCTTAATGTCTCTGGGTAAACTTCGTGATTGTTCAGTTCAGACGTCTTCTTCTTGTATTTAAGAGCTGGGCTCTTGTCGATGGAGTAATCGCCACTCTGCTCGGTCCTCAGCCAGCCCCTTGACCTCCCGATACGACGCGGCACCCACTTTCTCCTTCTTCTGGTCAAAATAAGTCACCTCTGCCTCGTCTTCCTTCTACTTTTCCTTCCAGCAGGTTTAAAAAGAACTCGTCGCGTCGCAGTTCAGACGTCAGCCGCATGAAAAACGCAGATTGCCGAAAGACATTAACCCCCTTATTCATAAACGCACTATAGGCCTCTGTTAACTTAGTAATCGTTTGTCCTTATCTGTCACTTTGACATTTACCTTTCACAGATAAGGACAAACGATTACTAACTTAGCAGAGGCCTATAGTGCGTTTATGAATAAGGGGGTAAGAAACTAGTGAAGCACTGTACCTGAGCGACCAAACTTGGCTCGGTTTGCAAAATCTGAAAGACACATTTTTCCCACGGATAAGACCTAAGTTAAGATGGATCGATCGAAAAAGATTAATGCAGTTATCAATCTTTCAAAACGTATAAATATTTACATACGTGTACATAATATATGTTTAAAAATATATGTATGTTTATATTTATACACAGTCACATACATTACATTATAGCTCGCTTAAAAATGTAAAATGTTTGACGTGGAATTACGTGAAATGTGGGATTCGTTAAGTACATATAACTAAGCATTGTCAAGCGTGTTCGTGATATTCACTGAATTGTAACCTAATTTGACACTTGACTGTAAACGTATGCTTTGATAAACTACATTAGGTACTTACTAATTTCAGGGGAGTAGCAGGTGAACCTGGTGAGCCCGGGTTACGTGGGGAAAGTGGAGACGCTTTTAGTGAAGAATGGAACGTCAAGGGAGATAGAGGTCCTCGAGGATACATGGGTCTAAAAGGTATAGTCATACATATAGTGAACATAAATTTTTGTTTAGGGACCTTTAAAATCCCCCCTAATTTGCGGACATCATAAGTTAAAAATAAAATAAGAAAATTAATTAAGTAGTAAATTTTCATTTGTATTTCTTAGTCCGTCTGTCTGTCTCTCTGTCCGCGGCTTAGCTCAGAAAGTCTTAATTTTATTTTGGATTTTACATCCCCTACAGATAAAGTAGGGATGTTTTTCTCGATTTTCTTCATACTCGTAGTATGTGGGATGTCGTTGGAAAGGTCGTTCAAAAATATTGTGGGTATGGGAAAACTATGCAAAACGTAAACCAGTGAACATAAGAAGTTTGTAAAAAATATACCCTTGGCCATGGTATCTAAGGTCATATCATTCTTAACTGTCTTATTTGGTAAACAAAACTCTAACCCCAAAACGTCTCATTTTTGTTATTTTTTAACTATTTCATCGTAAATAAAGGAACTGGAGATAAAATATCAGCAAAATTATGTACAAAATATTGCCTCAGGTTTATTTGATAACATCTTATTCTTTACAAAAATTGTACATTGAGGTTAGATTTTTTTTTATTAATTAAATGTAACAGTACATTAATACGATACTATATCGCCAAACTGCAACACAGTTTGTTGGCGAAGCGAAAAGACCTTATATTCAACTACTTATTCCGAAAAAAAAAAACAATACATGTTTGAGTAATTCAGTAATCCAGCCTGAGCTCGGAGCCAGAGTCATCTGCATACACCACCCGCACATACGCACGCAAGCTGCGATCATTATTATACTCAAGATGTAACGTCAGCCACTCTAAAGTGAGCCGGCCGAACAGTTCTCTAATCAAATTTAAAA
Organism: Pandemis heparana; assembly: GCA_963854515.1. Classification (NCBI taxonomy): domain Eukaryota; kingdom Metazoa; phylum Arthropoda; class Insecta; order Lepidoptera; family Tortricidae; genus Pandemis; species Pandemis heparana. The sequence goes on along the minus strand of OY978008.1, from coordinate 9,394,704 downwards.
CTGTTTTCTCCAAAGTTGTGCATTGACCACCGGTACGAAATTATAATTATGTCTCAAAAGTGAAAAATAATAAAATTGCAGGCAATGTTGAATATTAATGATCGAAGCGGAAGACGGCGATATTTTTATTTAGCATCGCATTGAGCATCGCCGTAAAGTGTATAAATACCGTCTTTGTTACTTTTTAGGATTCCGTGGTAGAAAGGGTGAACAAGGTGATCAAGGTTACGCTGGATTTAATGGAGTGAGGGGTGACCAAGGCCCCCTTGGAATAGCTGTTCCAGGTCCAATGGGTATGAAAGGAATCGCTGGAGAAAAGGGCGTTTTAGGACCTTTTGGTGAGCCAGGTAGCCCAGGAAGAATGGGCCCAACAGGCTACGACGCAGGAAAAGGACAGAAAGGATCACGTGGTGAAGCTGGTTTGCCAAACATACCAGGAGAGAGAGGAATCGATGGTGCAAAAGGTGAAGCTGGTGATCTTGGAGAAAAAGGCTTTGCAGGAATATCGGGTCACCCTGGACCCATAGGTCCAAAGGGAATCCAAGGAATCCCTGGTGATATTGGTGCAGACGGCCTAATGGGCCTTCCAGTACGTATTATTGTCTTTATAACGTTTCTTAGACTTAGACTTTCTTGCTTTTCCACAATTAAACAACTTTTGTTTTTAAAACAAGTCACTTTTATTCGAATCCCGTGTGGTGTACAGGATGTTTCAAAATAGACTTAGAGCCCACGAGTGCCAGACCTTCGTTATTTTATTAAAGCTGCAAGTTTCTCTGTGTATAGCTCTAACACACGTAAGAACACCCCGCGACTATGGAATTTCCATTGTGGTTGCTTGGGCAGATATCAGGTAGTAAAGGTGTATAAACCCTGTTCATGAGGCTCCGTTTCCGTCCGTCCGTCTGAACATTTCATGAACCGTGATAGCTAGACAGTTGAAATTTTCACAGATGATGTATTTCTGTGGCCGCTATAACAACAAATACTAAAAACATAATAAAATTAATATTTAAGGGGGTCTCCCATACCACAAACGTGTTATTTTTTGCGTTTTTTGCTCCATATTAATAGTGGCAACAGGTAGACGCTTGAAATATTCACAGATGATTTATATTTCTGTTGCCGCTATAACAACAAATACTAAAAACTGGAATAATGTATGTATGTCTGTACAATATCACCAATATAAAGTGACCCCACACTGCGTACATTTTGCTTTGGAGCGGGGCTCTGCTTACACTGGTTTAAGATTTTGTCACAGTTTAGGGGTGTCTGGCAGGGGGAAGCAACCGCAGAAAGTGTCTGGCAAATGGATAACGTGATTTCGAAAGATGTTCTGAAGAACATATAAAAAAATTGACCTTAATAGGTACTTTAACGAAAGTAAGGTGCTATTTTATACAGTCACCTTTACTTTACTACCTGGTATCTGCCCAAGCAACCACAATGGAAACTCCATAGTCGCGGGGCGTTCTTACGTGTGTTAGAGCTATACACAGAGAAACTTTCAGCTTTAATAAAATAACGAAGGTCTGGCACTCGTGGGCTCTTGGGCTAAAAGCAAAGTTGAAAATACCAAATGTACAAATTAGTACGGGTTCTTAACTTAAAATACGGTCCCATCCTGAAGAAAGCATGAAACTTGGCATGAATGTAGCTGTCATATAATATGTGCTTCAATGTCGATATGGAAGCACGTCGAAAAATTATTTATTCCCCCCCCGGGGGAGGGGGCTCTTTTTATGTGAAAATCGTGTTTTTTATTATTTTTTATGAAAACGGGTACAGCTATCAGAAAAGTGTCAAAGATCAATATGTTCCTTATTAAATTAGCTACAAAATGACACTTATTTCATAGTCGTAGAAGCATTTCTTCTAGTCTGACTCAAGTACTCTTTTTTTTACCTTTTTACAATATCATCTTTCCGTATGCTGTTCAAGAGCACTGAGTGGTTTTGGGGTCCAGATGATATGCCTAGTAACATAAAAAAATTGGTGTTGGTTTCCGGAAGAAAAAAATTTTTTTTTTCGTAATTCCAGGCGCTACAGCGTTGTCAACTTTTTGACCATAACTTCGTCATTTTATATCCGAATTTCAAACTTTGATTTGTAATGTAAAGTTTAATAATTTATTTTCACTAACGTACCTAGTACATTATTTTATTCTGGAGTCTTTAGTTTTGGTGCAAGAAATAAAAGTCCGTAATATTTTTCCAAGATTATATTATTTCTATTAATAGCTCTTAAACGTTAACATTAATGCAATTACGGTTCAGAGCACAAATATAGTATATTTAACTAGCTTTCATTTGATACCCCACATGCATTCGTGCGTTGCATAAGTTGGATGTAATTTTAATTTTCAAAACGCGGCGGCGGGCAATTTGATGACGTCATAACTGGTGACCTTGACACCTCAGAAACTGTCTCCCGGCAGTTTTGGGGTCCAGGTGATATGCGCATACAAGGTCAGATTAGACTTACGTGCCGGCACTTATTAAAAGTTTGCATTTTTAATAAAACTTTTAAGTAACATGTACACACAGCAAAGCTATTCGGTAAGCAGGTTTAAAGCGGCGCGTGCATGCAAAGGTGCTTACCGAATAGTTTTGCTGTGTGTACATATTTTGTAAACTATAAGTTCTATCAACATACGTTCAAAGACAATATTGTAGCTAATTTAATAAGGAACATATTGATCTTTGATAGTTTTCTGATAACTGTACCCGTTTTCATAAAAAAAAATATAAAACACGATTTGGCACATAAAAAGGGGGGAATGGGGGGGAAAAATAATTTTTCGACGTGCTTCCATATCGACATTGAAGTACATATATGACAGCTACATTCATGCCAAGTTTCATGCTTTCTTCAGGATGGGACCATAAAACTGATTTTTGTTAGGACATGGAGCCGTGTTTTTAATGTTTGTTATGTTAAAAGAAATTAGGCCATATAAATATTATACAAATTGAAGTTAACTATATAAAAATAACGTTATATAATTTAAGCCTTATACGTTAAAAAATTATACTTTTTGCTGTTATAGCTAACGTTCATTATATCTTGTGAACGTTATTATTATGAAATTAGATATTTTGTAGTTATATCTCGTGGGACGCACCCCTTCTTTTGTCATACTCAACTTGGTGTTGGAGTGAGCACCCCTCTGTGAACAACCAGACGCGCCTTCTATGACACCTTCTCACTGCTCACAAAGGCGCGCAGCGCTCCATTTGACCATGTTTCTTGCATTCACTCTTCTTTCAATATCAATTTCACACTTTCCATCTTTCGTAAACGCCGAGCCCAGATATACGTTTACCTGTTCTACTTTCTCACCTTACCTGTTCTATTTTCGGTGCTAGTTTATTTCACTGGTAACTACTTACCAATGGTCTTTACATTAGGTACTTTTATTTCCCTTCTTCTGATAAATTATCTTTTTATGTTTACAGGGACGCAAAGGAAAACAAGGTTTAGTAGTAAATGGCGCCCCTGGAATGCCAGGACAACCAGGGCGGCCAGGTCTCATTGGAGAGATAGGAGACCAAGGACCACTAGGTATTCCCGGCATAGATGGTGATCTCGGTCCGAAAGGACCGAAGGGAGAAGCTGGCCGGCGAGGGTATCGAGGCCTTAGTGGCGAAGCTGGAATACCTGGATTACCAGGCTTTGCAGGAATGATCGGCAAACCTGGAGCACAGGGAGAACCAGGAGATCGAGGTGACACAGGAAGCCCTGGATATTTTGGACAATCAGGCAAGCCCGGTGTGCAAGGACCGCCAGGACCCAAAGGAATTCACGGCGATAATGGATGGATAGGTTCGGCTGGATTACCAGGCTTGGTTGGAATTAAGGGACAGAGAGGGGATAAAGGTTTTATAGGACAGCAAGGATTGCCTGGAGATGATGCTTTTAGCGGTAATAAAGGTGACTTCGGGGAACCAGGCGAAGCAGGTTTCCCAGGTAGACCAGGTTTCGATGGTTTACCAGGGCTTAAAGGTGATTATGGAGATTCGGGTCGAAACATGTACGGATGGCCTGGTATCAGAGGCGAAAAAGGTGAACCTGGAGCCTATGGACTGCCTGGAGTCCCCGGAAACAAAGGAGAACAAGGCAGTGAAGGTCAAGATGGCCCAGTCGGCATAATCGGAGATATAGGATTCGGCGGCCTGCCAGGCCTCAATGGCAAGCCTGGTTTCAAAGGTGCCAAAGGACGTCAAGGCGCAAGTGGATTTGCTGGTAATGTAGGAAAAAAGGGTGATAAAGGCATGTCCGGGTTTCCAGGGCGAATGGGCTTACCTGGTACTCCAGGGGAGCAAGGAATGCAAGGAGAAACAGGCACTTTGGGAGACATGGGTATTAAGGGAGAAAGAGGTGACCAAGGAATTACAATTCGTACGACAGGCACTAAGGGAGACATGGGTGACTTTGGAGCAGAAGGTTTCCCCGGTAGTCGTGGTTTTTCTGGAGAGGCTGGTTTCCCTGGGTTAAGAGGCTTAAAGGGTGAGAAAGGAGATAGAGGTTATCAAGGAAGTTACGGAGATCAGGGGTTGCCTGGTCTTAAAGGAATAGTTGGTGATGAAGGGCCACGGGGAGGTACAGGAGCTAATGGAAACAATGCAGAAAGTGGTGAAAGAGGTCGCCCTGGTTTAAATGGACTTAATGGCTGGCCTGGGCCGATGGGTCAAAAGGGTGCTCCTGGTGAATATGGATTAGACGGTCCAATTGGCTTGCCAGGTACGCCAGGTGTAGTTTTCATAGGTCCTAAAGGAATAAAGGGCAATATCGGCAGGAATGGTTACAGAGGACGACCAGGAGCTCCCGGACTTGTAGGAATGCCAGGTATTCCAGGTAAAACTGGTCCAAGAGGAGATTTAGGTGAAGCTGGACTTGCAATAAGCGCTAAAGGCATGCAGGGTCTTCCTGGTTGGGTTGGCGCCGATGGACTAAAAGGCAATAAAGGAGAACAAGGCGAAACTGGTCAAAATGGTTATCCTGGAAATCAAGGGCAGAGAGGCTTAAAAGGATTCTCGGGAGAAAGTGGACCAGACGGTCCTAAAGGTTATACGGGCATCAAAGGTATAAAAGGAGATGTGGGTGAGCTTATTTTAGCATCTGAAGTTGCACGGGGACCGCAAGGTTTTAAAGGTTTTGAAGGCACTCCAGGAAAGAATGGAGCTGACGGCTATCCTGGAGCGTTCGGTAGGAATGGTTTACCAGGGGCTAAGGGAGATCTGGGAGCAAGAGGCTTCGTTGGCTACGAGGGCCCATCTGGAGGTCAGGGGCGTGAGGGACGGAGAGGCTTGCGCGGTATGCGAGGCGACGAAGGACACCGCGGAGCCCCGGGAGCGCCCGGTTTGCCAGCGCCGCGGCCACCTGTGCCAAAATCAAGAGGATATTTCTTTGCTATGCATTCACAAAGCAGCATGATTCCACGATGCCCTGCTGGTACTGCACCGATGTGGGAAGGGTTCTCGTTCATGCATATCGTTGCGAACGGCAAAGCACATGGACAAGACTTAGGTATGTATTATTCATTTCCAAGCGCACTTTATTTAAGTACATACATAGGTATTTTCAAGACAACAAACGTGTTAGTTTCCAGGAAATAATGTTTTTTGTATTATCCTTATCTAATCTATCTCTTACCTGGGCTCCCGTCCCGTTATTAGATCCTGACTTGGTAACAATCAATGGAATCAACTCGCGGGAGCATACGGCTGTCGAACAAAAAATCCAATACGTTATAAAAATCCAAAAAATCCAATAAGTTTTCGGTTTTTTTTCTTTACTTAGGTACCACCTCTTACTTGTCTTGTGAATCCTTACTTCTTGCCAAATTACGTAATCCTCTGTCTATGGGAAGCACCCTTAACCTAGATTTAGATTTCCACGATTTTTTAATGAATGGTTGTATTTTTTGATCGCATTTATAGCCTGGCAACTTTCTATTTTTGGCCCTGAGATGGTGTTGCCACAAATAGCTTACATGCCTATCTATGGCAATAAAGTTGCTTTTTGGGATGTTAAACAATCCTTCGACCTTTTGTTGTAAATATTGTATAGTATTCAAAATATTTATAACTCTGGGAATCTTTTTTGAAATATTTGTGGTAAAATCGTTTATAATTGCGAAATATTTTCTTATCGTTTATATCGATGACATAACATTCGATGATTTTCAACGTCTGATCAAAAAGTTACTCGCTGCCATTGAAATAAATTAGTAGGGACCTACCACCGAAAATCTGCCACGTGGCGAGGGCCAGTTATTTCCTATCAAAGGCGAGGGCTAAGAAAGTTGTTAAGTAGGCTATATTAAAATTTAAAGATCACACCTCTACGATTGAGAAAAAGGGTCTTGACAGACCGACGGGCTGACGGACTGGAATACGAAGTAATCCTCTAAGCTTTCATTAAACTTAGATAAAGATGAACAGAGAACCTCTTTCTTTTTGGAAGTCAGTAGAGTCAGTGGAGTCGGTAGAGTTATTGTATTGTATTGTATTGTATTGTCAGTTAAAAAATGCCCATACATAATATAAAATATATGCATACGTTTCATAGTATGAAATTAACAATTCAAGTAAGTAGGTACGTATTATCTGAAGCCGTGTTAATTTTCTCCTCTTTGTATCGTAGTCCTTATTGCTTAAGGTCATGTCCTCTACGAATTATTTTTCGGTCAATCGCTCTCTAGTTTTTTTTAATCTTCGACAGCGTACTTAATCGCCTCGTGGACGTTTGTGGTGCAGGCATCTCATCCGTCTAGCGCAAGGTTGCATATTTGCTTAATGCAGCTATTTTGTAGCAAGAATTCGACATTTTAAGAAAATATGTGTGGTTGCAGGTGCCGCGGGAAGCTGCCTGCGTCGGTTCTCCACAATGCCCTACATGTTCTGTAACATAAATGAGGTGTGCGATTTTGCCCAACGTGAGGACTACAGTTTCTGGCTCTCAACTGCGGAACCCATGCCTATGGCAATGACACCTATCCAAGCTCGAAATGTTGGGCCATATATATCTCGGTAAGATTTAGAATTGCTCAGCTCTGAAACGTAAAATTGTTTACAAAATTGATCGCAATAAACTCAAAACTACTAAGTAATCAGAGATACAAGAGAGAGAGATTCAAGAACAAGGTTTGAGTATATACCTAATTTGATAAGGTTTTTCTGTAAATTGGTTGATATTTATAGCACCGTGTTAGTAGGTATAGGCGGTACTCCAGGAAGCAATACTTGAATAAAAAAGTTAAGAAGTTTTAATTACTTTTCCATCACATTTTCAGGTGCCAAGTTTGCGAAACACCAACAAAAGTGATCGCAATGCACAGTCAAGGTACCGACGTGCCGACCTGCCCTAACGGGTGGGACGAACTGTGGACCGGATACAGTTTCTTGATGGTAAGCTTTCATATTCACTTAACGTTTAGGCATTTAACGACTCTGAATCTTGGACTGGTTTAAAATATTGTAGGCATGCGAAACTGGCAATACCTACCGATGATACCCATATGTAGGTGTACACACATGTGCAGTTGCCATCAGATACAACGGAGCTGGTTAGGTGCTCAAAACATCGCGTATTCAGATGTTTTTCAACACCAGTCTATCCTAGTCTTATTCACAGTCATATTATTTACCCATTTCGTTGGATGACAAGCAAAAGTTAAAAGGACATATTGAACCTTATAATTTACCTCGAACCACAAAGTGATTATGACAACAACTATGTATACCTATTTCGTACTGTCATTCTGTGATGTACAATTGTATTATGGCTGGAAATAGTACGACTATGCAGAACTATGTTAATTTAATAAGCTCAGTTTGATTTGCAAGAAAAATCCTGTCCAGAAAATTCAAGTTTCATTTAGTACCTACATAGCCGTGCCGGGAAAAGTTAATATTTTATTTATATTTGCAGCACACAGCGGGGACGGACGCCGCAGGTCAAAGTTTAGTTTCTCCAGGATCATGTCTTAAGGAGTTCCGTACGAAACCATCTATCGAGTGCAATGGCTTAGGGCGCTGCAACTACTTTGCGATGGGAGTGTCGTTCTGGCTGTCTACAATCGAAGACAACTTCATGTTCTTGAAACCAGAGCAGCGAACAATTAAAAGAGACCAGGACCAATCATCCACTGTCAGCAGGTAAGCGTAGCTACAAACTTACAGAATTGTTATAAATTTCTATATAAACGTCACTGAAAATTAGAACACATGGAAAAATCCGAAAGTAACGCTATGGCCGGGAATCGAACCCTGGTCCTCGTCATTCCGTAACGCGTGCTATACCACACCACATACACACTACACCACCATAGCAGAATTGTTATAGGCAATCTGTGGTTGGCTCAGGGGCCCAATTTTTGAAAGCATAATAACTATCACAAATATTTGTGGAACGGAAACTAAAAAAACAGGCCAAGTGCGAGTCGGTGTCGCGCACTGAGGGTTCCATACAAATTGGGCAAGTTATTACAAAATCCAGTGTTAGCAGAGCCCTGCTCTAAGTGAAATGTATGCAGTGTAAGGTCATATTATTTTTTTAAATTCTTTCGCAGATGTAAAGGTTGATTTAGACGAGGACTATTTTCAGCCGCCTAAATTTCGGCGCCTAAAAAAGGCACCGTATAAACACTTTTGGCGCCATTTTTTCGGCGCCATATATACCACGAAAAAATGGCGCTGAAAGTGTTTATACGGTGCCTTTTTTAGGCGCCGAAATTTAGGCGGCTGAAAATAGTCCTCGTCTAAATCAACCTTAAAAGTCTATAAGTCGTTATGAAAGGGTCTGGCCGGAAGGTAATAGTAAAATCGCCCCTGGCTGAATTTGAAATATTGTTATGCACGTTTGTTTATTTTATTAAAAGATATAATTTTACTGAATATTAAGACTTAAATGCTTACGGTCAGCGAAAAAATAAAAAAAATAAAATTTCAGTTTTTATTTTTTTTAGCCAAACTACGTTACCGATTAATTTGCCCTTCGGATGTTTTGTACATAATATATATTTAAGATACATTTATAGAAAAAAAAAGCTCTAGCGTTTTTCAAAATACACAATTTTGGCTGTTTTAGTTTTTCTTTTTTTTTTCTTTTACTTGCAAGTTGGCGACACCTACCATATTTTGATATAATATACGCAATTTTATATTCTATTACATATATTATATACAAATAATAAAATAATTGATAATTAATTAATATACTGTATTCTTACAAATAATATGATTTTTTGAAAAAAAAAATCGTATCTGGTCAACTGAAATTGTAACGAATCAGAAATAAAAAGGGCTATATTATTATTATTATCAATTATTTTTGATTTTTCAAGGTAAGTAAAAAATTGCAACTACAATTTTTTTTTATATAATCAATTTAAATCTATTTATTTCTTCTTATCTGATTTATCCGTATTTTCTGTTTTTATTTCATGTTACTAACATAGCTAATAAGATAATTGTTACTAACACTAAGAACGAATGTTTGTACGATTGAACAATATGGAAGAACTTTTTTCCACCCTTTTAAACAAAAATCTTTTTTTCACTTTGTTGATCCAAATGAATAATTTTGAAAAAAATATATGTAATAGAATATAAAATTGCGTATATTATATCAAAATATGGTATGTGTCGCCAACTTGCAAGTAAAAAAAAAAAAACTAAAACAGCCAAAATTAAGTACTTTAAAAAACGCTATTTTTTTTCTATAAATGTATCTTAAATATATGTACAAAATATCCGAAGGGCAAGTTAATCGGTAACGTAGTTTGACTAAAAAAAAAATGAATTTTTATATTTTTTATTTTTTCGCTAACCGTAAGCATTTAAGTCTTAATATTCAGTAAAATTATATCTTATAATAAAACAAACAAAACGTGCATAACAATATTTCAAATTCAGCCAGGGGCGATTTTGCTATTACCTTCCGGCCAGACCCTTTGCAGTGAAAAGGTTCCATAGTGGTACTCGATTCAGTTTCTTTCACTGAACGAACTACGTAGGCCGCAAGCAAAACAAAGATATCTGTCTATTCCGAAATCATTACTTGTTTAACCGTTATTACAAAACAAACAGAACCAAATAAACCAAATAGAAATTTTACAATAACAGTGTTGGAATCGGTGTCTGGATCAGGACCACATAGACAAACAGAACATACAAACACACAACACTCACCTTTGCATTTTGACGATAGATATAACTTTTTCTTTCAGATGTACCGTATGCAGAAAACAGTGGCCCACCCAGAGTCAAAGCGCATACCAGAGACCTGATATCAGCTACGTGCCCAGCGAAGTGAGTCGACCACAGTACCCGCCGCGGTACCGGCCCGGGTACCGCAGAAGAGGGAACCGGCTCGCCCGCGGTCGCCGCCGCCCGTAAACGCGTCCTAGACCCTCAAGCTACAAGTTCTAACTCTACAGGCGTGACATATGGATTGTCAATAAGACGGGACAATGTGGGTTAAATAATACGCACGCAAATTTTATATCACATTCCCAATTTGTTTAGGTACCTACCCTAGCCTTTTTGGTAGGTATTACAGTTATACTTAAGTATTTCATTCCGCCTTCTCACATTTTGCAAACGTGTGAAGCCTGCATCAAAATCAACTTAATTTTTTTATCACTAGGCAAGATTTTTGAAATGACCAGACTCGAAAATACTTTTAGAAAGTTGTTAAAAAAAAGTGCTGAGTGAATTATAATAGATAAGAGTAGATACAAGAAAATTACAGCTCCAATTAATTTTGTCAAATTATCGAAGATTTAATTTGGGCTATCCTTTTGTTATAATAGGACTATGCCTACTTAAGTACTTACCCACATTGTTGCCATTTCCGAATAACGTGCCTTCAAAAACCGAGCCCCCGGAATGTAGTAATTTCATGGAGAATGATGATTCGCTCTAGTAGATTTGTAACTTTTTTGTAGCATCATGATGTAGGCCACCAACCGTGTGATAAATAAAAATAGTACACAAGGGAATTATGTACATGAATTAGGAAATAATTCTTGGTGGTGGTACATGCATTGACGAATATTTAAGTACCTCTAGTAATTACACATTATATTAAGTAACAATCAAAAGAAAGAGTATCACTGCCTCACTTAGCATATTAATTTAATTTTAATATAGTACTTATTGCCAGCATAAGTAGCCAGCTTTTTTATTGAAACCAATTACTTTTATTAACCAAACTTATAGGATTCATCTGGAATAAGTTACAATATTTCTAACCATTTAAATAATTAAGAACAATACTAAATTCTGAAATAGGAGGTTCCTGCCAACAACTTACAGCTAGTTAATCAAACTAGCGCTAGTAAAATTATAAATGCTGTAGTATTTTAAGCTAGTCGAATTCAAGCGATCAACAACACCAGCTTACGAATAAACAATGCCATGGCTTTAACATGTTATGAAATTTGCACTACACTTATTCCAGAATAAAGTCAAATACCTCCTTAATATCTAAGGCAGTTTTTAGTTTAATCAATGAGCACTGACATGGGTCAGTTATTTATGTAATAAACAAATAAATTGTTTTGTAAATATCATATTGTGATTGGACAATAAAAGTTATGTATAATAAAGAGATATATTAAAAGAATAATAAAGATACAAATATTTTATTTACAAAGTTAAAATTACAATTTTTAACAGTTTGCTCCATTGTTATGTATGACAAATGAAATAATATCACAAGAACACCATTTTATTCTATATGCTTAGATACAGAATCCAAATGTTTCAACTTATGATCATCAAGGTTGGGCCTTGCTTCATATGTGCATATAGTGACACCATGGCTGTGTCCTGGTGTCCATTCTCCTTTCAGACCGATGTAATAAATCTTTGTGTTGTCAGCACCAAAATTGCTCGGAAAGTGCATAGTCAAATGAGTTACAGAGGAAAATGTTACAATTCTGAAAAAAAAAGTTATTACAGTAACATTTTCATAAAGAACGAAATCATTTCGGTTATCGTTATTCACGAGGAACGGAATTTAAAATGTTCAGTGTAACTTCATTGAACTGGTAAATAAGATGACATACTTTGTCGATTAATTTACTTATCTATAATAGTCTCTTCAACCAGCAACTCCTATCACATGACGTTTAAACTCACGAAAATCAGTAGGGGTCAGTTAAGAAAATGCCATTATTCAATTTATTTAATTTTGGTGCGAGTAATTAACGATTGTTTGAAATCATGACTTCTTTATTTTAATTAATTAATGTATAATTAATTTTGGAGTCATGTCCAAATATCCACATTATTGCGAACAATGACGCAAATTTCTTCGATCACAGATTATTGCTTATATACTCAGGCAAACCATCTATTTTATATACAAATAATGAGAACAAAGAATTCACTGTATCTCTGTCGTAGAAAACTGGTTAATTTTGTTCAACAGAAACGAAACCTGCTAAATAACGGTTTTAGTTATTTATAAACCGTTTTAAAACCGGTAACCGAAACCAAGAGCGCCATTAATTTCGGTTTGGGGTGTAGAGCCAAAACCGGGTTGAATAAAAATACCGGTATCCGATTCCGATCCCTGCTCAAGCCATACTACTATTCAAAAATATCATACATATTTCAAAAGTTTGATCTAGATGTACAGTCAACGTCAAATAGTTCGTGTGTCACAAAGTTGGCAACACAACCTTATTTCAACTGTAACAAAGACGTGTTGCCAACTATTTGGCTACTTTGGGTGTCACAAACTATTTGACGCTGACTGTACACTATAACATACTTAATATCCAACAGTGCAACTTAAGGATGTACCTTCGTTCTTTTGTGGTACAGTCAGCATCAAAAGTAGCTGGGCACTTTTGTACTTTGCACATTAACACATTAAAATTTGACAATATGTGTATGTCAACATTTGTGATGTGTTAATGTGACAAAGTACAAAAGTGCCCAGCTACTTTTGATGCTGACCATACTCTAGAATAGTTTAATAGCTTTTATAACAGCAGAACTAACTTGGGGGAATACTCCAATACACCCTGGCTGTCAGTGTGAAGCTCAAACACTTGATCCGGTTCCACGGCTACATCATCAAATGTCATGTTTGGTTTATTTTTGAACCTAAAACAGAAAAAAACAACAATTTTGAAATAAGATCCCTTAGACTAGACCCCAATTAGTTTCATTGAGTATGACTGATTATATTTCATGTAAGTATGAAAACACAGATACTTAAAATGTAAATACAAAACTAAAACTGCTATTAAATTAAAATATCTAAATAAACTTTAAAATTAATTACAAAAGACAGGTGGGGCTCTTGGCAGTGAAAGATTAAAATTATGCACATTTTTTGTAACAAATCCTGTATTTCCGGCATCAGAAGCCAATTAACCAAATTAAATTTAGCTCTATCTTGAACATGTTTCCATAATATACATCGAAATAAACAGGTCACTCATGTAAGGGTACTAACAATCTCAATTTAGCAGGATGTGCATCCGAATCCTCTGATGATACTTTGATGCCTTTGAGCTTGATATTTCCAGTAAATGGAATATTAAATAATAGTTCTTCATCTGCATCACTTTCAACAAACTGAAACAAGAATTACTTTTTCTTAATATCCTTAAAAATAGCAGTAAAATGTTTATACCTAGAGGCATTCAAAGAAAACAAAAAGATAAATGATTCAGCTAAATTCATACTAATAAATGTAAATGTAACACTTGTGCCTGTATGTCTGTCACTTCTTCACTACTAAACCGCAGTACAGATTCTAGTGACATTTTGGCATGAATTTTAAATATTGAGGAAAAGAATAGGTAGGTACTTTTTATCACAGCAAAATGCCAACTTTCCATAGCTATATAAACTATTTGCAGACGAAGTTTGAACAACAGCTCATTACTAATTTAAGCTTATTTACTGATGGTACATTTGTTATTCAACCAACATATAGAAACCAATATTTAAGTCAATCTGAGCTTTGCAAGATTATATAGCTATAGTATATATAGCAGCTACACAAGGCAAAACAAGAAACTTGTAGTTAAAGTAGGTATTCTAGGTATTCACAACAAATCAAACCACTCAATTATTGGTTTATGGGATCTGAAGATGGGTTTTTATCTAATACTAACATGTACTCTATCAAGCCGCTTGTCCCATGGCTTAAATACTGTTCTACCTGATCCCTCAACGGATTCGTTTAAACACTGTAAATTATCTTTATCAATTTTTTCATAAAGGTTATATTGTATACCCAGTTCTTCAGAACTGGAGTGGTCGTGATCATGGCAACCATTGTGGCAGTGATTATGCGACATTTTACACGGGCAGGTTTTATTAAATGTTCACTTTATTCGACAAAATATATACTTTTTCACGTTCTTATTTTAATCAAACCACTATCATGTAGACATGGGGGTTAAATAACGTCACGGTGACAAAGTCACCGTGACTCGCCTTCAAAACGTGTCACTGTGACTTTTCACAAAATAACAACGTTACAAAATCACATACGTTCCTTACTGTTCCTTCCTAGCGCCTAGCGCAAGCAGTGACGAGACGCGATGCAGTGACAGTGACTGACTGTGACGTGACTCGGCTCTAATCGGGCTTAGTCGGGAGTGTTCGGATTCGGAACTTCGTGGCGAACATCGGATGATGCCTGCTGGCTGAGAGCGAGTGAGACAGCGATAAAATTATGAATGCTTGCACACTCATCCGTGTCAGAGTTGTTTTAATGAAGCATACTCGTAGAAAAGGATGTATGTTATGTATGTATGTATGTATAACTCTTTATTGTACCTACATAAAACACATGAAAAAGATGAACACCGTCCATAATGATGATGATGATGATGATGATGATGATGATGATGGTTATGACGATGGTGATGATGATTATGATGATGATAATGGCTATGTTGATGATGATGATGATGATTGTGATGATGATTATGATGATGATGATGACATGATGATGATTGTGATGATGATTATGATGATGATGATGGCTATGATGATGATTATGATGATGATGATGATGACATGATGATGATTGTGATGATTATGATGACTATAAACTAATTTCCCAAATGTATTTATTTTTACTTATAATGTGCGACAATTCTAAGCCTGTAAAAGTGTAAAGGTTATTTTGGATCAACTACTTGTGTGATAACGGTGTGACAAAATCACGTCATAATAGCACTGCGACAATATCATATGGTGATATGAGTAACCGGCGTGACAAAATCACGATGAAATAACAGTGTGACAAAAATAACGTTGACACAAATATCATGCAGTGACACGAGTAACAGGCGTGACAAAGTCACGGTGACTTTTCACGGTGACTTTTTTGGAACGGGATCGTCAGTCGCTGATATCAAAATGTAACGCTTTTCCCCATGTCTACTATCATGCACGAAAAAGTTTTGAGTTGACAATGACGACAATGTTGATATGACAGTTGTTTGTTTTTATTACAGGTTTTAGGCAAAGACTACGACAACTATACAGTCCCCATGTAATTTGGTATTTTGGTCTTTATTTCAATATTTTTAGTTGTCAATTTCTATTCTACGAAGCGAAGTCATTGGTACTCGGAGAAAAACTGAGTGTTTTTTCGTCTTGGCGGGGGCACCTACCGACCGGAGGGTGTTACCACATCAATCAATGCCATCGATCGATAGGTTTAGTAGATAGATCAATCGACGTCGACTGTTCCATTCTACTCTATTATCGATCGATGCCATCAATCACAGGCACACACACCTTTGTCCAAATCTTAGCGTCTTATCTGTGATCGGAATAAAAATATTTGTCCAAGTACTTCACATCATGTTTGGCAGAACATAATTTTCAGCGAGTGTTTCCAATAACATTTGCCGTAATAATTTACGTCATATAGGGAGTTATACATACATATGTCATATAGGAAGTTTGCACACAAGTGTGCAAACATCTATACAAAGTGCGAATATATGTGCACGTGTGAGTAACCGGGGTTACACGCACATCTTTGTCAATAACTAGCCATTGTTTTTGGGACCAACATAATGATAACTCGGAGTTTGACTACAATACATTAAGTGCTTTTAGTACACGCAATATAAAAAGAAAACATTAGAGTAACTTGTAAATTAAGTGATTTTTTTATTCTAGCATAATTTACTTTTTTTTGTGAAACTGGGTGAAGGGCTCTATACCAAAAATTGGCACAGTCACCATCCTTGATTGTGTATATTGCCATAAAAAAAAAAAAACAAAAAAAAATGTTTACCCTACCCCCTGTCCTATCTGTCACTTGGTGATTGGAGATTAGGGATGCAAATATCGAAAGCAAGAACATCGATGTTTCGATACATCGATGTTTCAGAACAAACATCGATGTTCAAAAAACATCGCCCGAAAAACATCGATGTATCGAAACATCGATGTTTTTTTAAATTTATTTTATTATCTATCTATTTAATAGTTAAATTGTATATTATCTATTATCTATAGCAATATTATCTATTGAATAGGAAAGTCTTTAGAATAAGGAAGGTGTAGAGTAGAGTATAGGAAATAAAATTACCTCTAAAACCTATTTCTGCTCTGCTAAAAGTACCAAACATTTCTAATAGATGACAGGCAAAAGAAAACATCATAATAATAAGAGCACTAAAAATTTCTAATAGATGACAGGCAAAACATCGATGTAAAAACATCGCATAAAACAACATCGATACATCGATGTTTTGCAATGGTGAACATCGATGGCAAACATCGATGTTTTTTTACTGAAACATCGATGTTTCAAAAACATCGATGCATCGTTTGCATCCCTATTGGAGATTGACGAATAATTTGCGGTGTTCAATGAGCTTGTGATTTCGAATTAAAAAAACTAAAATCTTCTATTTACTTTGTATTTGCAGCTTCTATCAAATTCGATATGTCTTTGTTAAATCACTCGCGTGTATCTATTAGTCTTGTTGCAATATTTACGTGTGCTTTATTATTGGCTGATAACCATGTTCAAGCAAGCGATAATGATGCAGAAAGCATTTCAAAAATTGGCCAAGGAGTAGGCCATATTATGAACATCTATTACTGGTAAGAAAATGCCAGGTAGCATTTTTCTATTCTTACGGCTATTTTTACATAAAAAAATATTTATCTGTTTAATTAACCTAATTATCTTAATCGTGACATTTCATTTCCAGTTACTCGTGTGGGTATAGAAAAGTATTTGAAGACTATGCCGGAATAATATCTCAAAAATATCCAGACATATCTGTTGTTGGAGCCAACTATGATCCTCCTGGCATGAACATGTACCTCTCCAGGATGATTGTAAGCTTTATTATTTATTTATGATTATGAGGTATTTCTTGGTAACATTTATACTACGCATCTCATAGTATGCAAAAACGGTTTGTTAAGCAGTTAAAAGAGGTATCTTTATAGCCATTTAACAACAGTGCTACATTTTTCAAACCACTTTAGTTGTTATCATCAATTGTTATCTAAGACACCAAGACAATGATTTGCTGAAGAACTCCTTTATCTTAAATAAAACTAAATAACTTTCTTCTTATCTTACAAAGATAAACATACTGGTATATTAATAAGACAATAACACAAGTAGTTATTTTGAACTGAGTAAGCAATCAATGATATATATTAGTCCTGTAATGGTATGATCTTATCTTAAATATTCTTAACTGTGCAAATATTATGAAAGTGGAAGAAATTTTTAATGTTTGAAAGGAAATTACTTAAGATACTTGAAAGTAGGGTTGTAACGAATTTTCGCCTCTGCCTCTGTTACTGCAGAAGTTCCGCAAGAAATCATACCTCCGCCTCTGCAATTATTTTGCAGAGTTGTAACGGAGGTTTATGTTCATAAATCTTATGGTCACAGAATAATAATAATGTGCGAGCATGGATGCTCGCCTCTGCTAAAATGGCCTCCGTTACAACCCTACTTGAAAGGTAAAGGAATAACCAGCTGCAAAGACCTCGGTCACTGTTACTGTACTCATTGACTTATGACATATTTTTGTTTCAGGGTTTTGGAAAGATGCTAGTGATCATGTGCATACTGAGTGGTGTCAACATATTTGCATGGCTCAACAAGCCGCAGCCGGCTTGGTGGAGCTGGTGTCTGGAGAACAAGCTCTATGCTTGCATGATGATGTTTTTCCTTGCCAACATGCTGGAAGGCCAACTGGTTTCCTCTGGAGCATTTGAGATATCTTTAGATAACATACCATTATGGTCTAAGTTAGAAACGGGACGGATCCCCCAACCACCAGAGCTATTTCAAATAATTGATAACACATTACAATTCTCTAAAATTGATATTCCAAATAGCAACTTTGCGCAATAGTAAACTAGGTCTACTTAGGGTAAATAATAAGAGGTACTGAAAATACCCTAATACACTTTTTGTTCATTTTATCTCCTTGTTCCATAATAATAATCAACTGGTTTATTATCAGATCAAACTGAAGTATTTTTTGAAATCTTTGAGACGGGGGCTGTTATAAGGTGTTCTTATAACTTGTCAAATAGAATATGTATTTGATTTAGATAATTATTCTCAGTATCAGTTACTTAGTACTAAAGAGTAAAATTTGCATTTGGTTTTAGTTTTAATTTTTTTATCTCACTATAGGTTTTTCAAAACATTATTAAAAAGCATAGTGTGCAGTACAAAATGTGTTTATTTGTTATTGAGACAAACCATATTTACAAAAAAAAATGTTATCTCTAGATTTCATTCTAACTACATATATTAATGATGTCTAGTCACACTAATATGATCTTCAATAACAGATTTAGTCTGAGAGCTGGCAAACATTTTAGAGTAGGTGGTTGATGCAGCATGATAACTTGTACTGTGACTTAGTCAGATGTTATCGATTTTTTTTTGTGTTTAGACAACATAAAAAAGCAAGCTTTCACAAGTTTTTATGCTACCTCAAATACCTACTCTAAAACGTCTACCAGATGTCGGAATAATTAAATTGTCTAACACATTTCTTTAAAACCATCAATAAAGAGATTTAGAACAATTAAAGTGCTTACCTACTTTTTGTGCATTTAAAATGCATGAAATCTAAACCCTATTCAAACAAACATGTTTTAAATACTTAATACAATTATATATTGGACGGAAACTTTTTTCTTTGACTAATAGTCATTTGAGTTACAGTACAGGTGACTTTTAACGAAACAGAACAACTAGTCTAATGCTGACAATGCGGCGGCAACAACTTATTTATTTGACGGTAATCGACTATTCCTGTTATCAATCCCGATCAGCAGATGACGATTACAACTTTTCATTCATCTGTAAATGCGTAACCTTATTGCTCGTCTAACACCGAAACAAATATAAATCCAAATTTCATACCCTGAGGCCATATTGAATTTTTCTAACGCACTCGAAAACAATATCATTCGCTATTTCTTTCCGTCATACAGTATAGGGTGAGGGGGGGGGGAGGGCCTGCTCGTTAAACACGGTTGTTGTTGTTGTTGTTTGTTGTGCATTATTTGTCTGTTTGCACTGTTTGCTAGACTGCCACAAAAAGTTAAGAAATTATATCTACGTATCTGGCAAGTTCCGAACTACAAAGTACAATACTTGAATGTGGCAACAATTTTCTGCTCACTCTGTTACCCTTATCAGTTTAGTTAGACTTACACAAGTAACATCAAATAAGTAGCACATGAATGAAGGCTTACATTTGCTGAGCAACATTGTTGCTGAGTTGCTGGCAACACAGCGTGTTGCACGGTTGATCACTGCACGTTGCCTTGTTGCCGCATGGTGAGCCTGAGCTTAGTTTAGCATCGGATATTGGCATGTGCGAAAATTTTTGCAACCTGTTTAGGTACATGGCCGTAATGTGACATAATGAAACCGATTGATTAACTTTTTCGAGCAACGATTTCGCGCAGATTGGCGTGTGGATAGGTTATGCTGTAATCAAAGTATCCAGCAACTTTGTGCTTGTTGATCAACAAGGGGTTTTAAAGTACATAAAATAGTGATCAGTTGTAGTTAAACACTGCAATGCAATTGATAAAGGTCTCTTTGGCTTTGATATGGGATGATGGGATGTGAAAAACTGAAATTGATCTAAGCGAGTTGAGCATGGCACATGGGGCACGAGTGACGCAGCACGAGCTCGTGCTGCAAAGCGCGCGCGCCGCACGTGCCGCACGTCCATGCCGCATGCGGCGACGCCAGCGCGCGCGCAGACACCACGCAGCCGGGGAACTGCGCGTCGCAGCCCGGACAAGTCGCGTACCTGACAACGACATACATTATTTTAAACACTTAAAAAAAGAAGAGTTTCTCAATGCGACTATATGTATAACTGTATTTTATGCATTTTTGTCGATATCTTCGCCGGCTCTTAAGCGACTTCTGTGACTCTTTTTTGATAGAATGTGTCTTAAAACTGGTCCATTTCAATAGTATTAAATATTTTTTCTGTAGTTCGTACTTACCACTCGGGCATGCCGACGTGACAGTTGGGGCAGTCAACTTTATTGCCTTTTGCATCCTTTGGTTTGTTTCTTGTAAATATTTCGATTGCCAAGTTTTCAAAAATTTCGGGCTGTAATAATGATACTCTAATTAAGTAGCTATAAAAAAGAAAAATATCCTACAAACATACACGGGAGCAAAACCCGGGCAAATCCCGTTCTTTGCTCCCGAGAGCATATTATAAATGCTAAAGTAACTCTGTCTGTCTGTTACGCTTTCACGCCTAAACCACTGAACCGATTTTAATGAGATTTAATACATAGATAGTTTCAGTCCCAGGGAAGGACATTTGATATTTTATCCCAGAAAATTGCGTAGTTCCCGCGGTATACTATAAGCGAATTCTGCGCAGACGGAGTCGCGGGCAACAGCTAGAAACTATATAAATACATATTTAGTCAAATATGTTTTGTTTTAGAAGAGCGAGGTCTCCTGACACAGGTACCATAAAGTACCTACTGGGAGGTCTCAACCTTATCCATTGTAAAAATATGTTTAAATCAATAAAGCATTATTATTATTATTATTATATTATATTTACGAATATTTAATTTTAATATGTGCATTTTCTTACATCAAGCGCTTCTAGCTTTATGAATGCTTTTGAGCACAGTTCAAAAGCTCTTGCTTCCACTGCTATTAATGCAACTGTACACCACACCTGAAATTAAACAGTGATTAGAAATATGAATTACTCGGCTCGACAAAAAGATTTAAGCAATTTTACTCTAGTTACAAGTGCTACAACGCGCCTGTTTATGTAGCGAGCTTGTAGCGTCGTTACCAACGGCTAACGCGTTCGCTTCCCATACACATTTCGACGCATACTGCCAGTTACGCAATTTACCTGATACTCAGATGACCATGATTATTTACGTGTCTTACCATTTACGCGGAATACCAGAATTTCATTTCGTAAATAACCGGATGCTCAAATTACTAGACCAAGCAATCTACGCATAGTGCCAGAAACTTTAAGTTGGGTACCTGATACGCATTTATTTACTGCTAATTTCTAGACACAGAAACCTACCAATGTTCTTGGTACACAAAAATGGAATGCATCTAGTCATATGCGACAGGGGATACACGAGTACTTCAAATATAAAACTATAAAAACAACCGAAATATAAGTTATCAAAGGCCATGACTCTGAACTGGCTGAGCGGTTTGAACTACAGGGACACTGAGAGTGCTTCGGGTTGTTGTTTAGTAGCTACAACACACATCCATATTTACACACACACACACATCATAGTTCGTCAAACCGACGACCTCGTTTACCTACCCTACCTTCATTTGTGCACTGTGAGCGTTGAAATTGATTCTCCTTCTTTTTATAGCCTTAGTTGTCTTTGTTTTTGTTTAAGTAAGTAAATAAATTGTATGAAAGTACCCCGAATCCGGTTGCCACGTGACAGGCCTACCCTAGTGTGGAACCATCAGTAAGCTCTTTCTTTTTTTGAATAAACTATTTTTATTTTTTTATTTTTAAAGATTTGTTTCTGTCTCTTTCTGGGTTTCTTTGTCATCTTTATTACAATATTTTGGAATTTATTAAGAAATCTGTTATATTTATTTAATGCATATTCCGTATGGCGGAGTATAAGTATAAGACCTGTTCGTGTTGCGCGCTGTGCAGGTCGTCGGCGACGGTGCAGAGCCGGGCGGCGGCCCGCAGCGCCGCGTCGCCGCGCATCGGCTGCGCCAGCGCGCGCTCGGCCGCCAGCTCCAGCCAGTGCTGCGCCAGCGCCAGCCTGTAGCACCGCGTCGCCTCGCGCCCCGTGCCACCCTCTATGGACGAGGGCTAGCTAGCTGGGGCCTTACCATGACTTCTTAATGCGATTCTAGGTTCGCTCGCTGTCAGATTCATACTAAAAGTGACAGCTAAAATTAAACTGCGTCGGAATTAGGACGTCATGGTAAGGCCCCTGCTAGCACAAGGCGGGCGTAGCGTGGCGATGGTGAGCCATGCAGGTGTCGCGTAAGTTATCGTTACACAGCGCCACGCCGCACCATGATAAGATAGACTAGGTCGATTGATCCCAAGATATGTATGTATTTAAGAATGGTCGGGTAATAAAACCTAGCACAGGTTTTAATATGAAGGGTCATTGGACATTAAGTGGTCTTTAAGTAGTGTGAAAGTATATTTTTCTGTAAAATTTTACGCGATTTTTAAACGCAATTTGCAGCGCTACTTACTGATATATGTATTTATTATTAATATTAACTTACCAACGGAATTCTGTGTATACATGTGCCCTGCTAATACGAAAAGCTTCTTGATTCGGGACGGCGACTGTTTTTGTGACGCTTCAATGTTAGCGAGCTGAAATGTGAGTGTTATTCAGATTAAATTTGAATTTGTTTAGTCATAATAGGATAAGCTATACGTACCTACCTATACATACATATAAACAAATAAATATAGACATTTTTAACATGAATTAACTTATTTATCACTATAGGCGCAGCAGGTACAAACCTGAAAAGCCATTGCCGCCGCCTGTAGCATCCTGCCTGTCTCTTTTAACTGGATAATCCCTTGTATTGACGGCGTTTCATTAATACTGTCGCTTATTTCATCCACGCTGGCTTTCATGGCTGGCTCCTGTAATAAATGTTAAAGTAACAGTGAATAAATAACAAATACACATCTTCTCAAAGATCAGTAGGCTTATTGTCTAACTCGCTCGCAATCGCCATCGTGTTCATTTTGACAGTTCTTGTATGAATGTGACAGCTAGCTGATTCCGATGCCAATTGTCAGCCCATACATGAACTGTCAGAATGAAGACGATGGCGATTGCGAGCGAGTTAGACAATAAGCCTACTGAAGTTAACAGAATGGGTGATGATTACCTTCCGCGGGTGTCTCGCTCACATTCCACTCGTGCGTCAAAAAAAAACAAAGCAAGCAAAGGGTTTGTAAAGCTATCAAATATCTGCATTCTGTGGTTTTCATTTATTTAACTGTGGTTTAGCCGCCCTGGAGATGAACGTAATGTAATGTACCTACCTATCTACTAATTCGAATCAAACAACAAAGAGATGGATTTAGTTAAATGTACGACTCGGATTTAGTGGTGGCAAAAACGGCTGTTTTGCAATAATGAATAACAGTGTTGTGTTATTCTTAAATAGCTGTTATTGTAAACTGTTGTCTGTTATTCTGTTATATTGCTGTTTTACAAAACGATAATGAACTTATTATTAAATAACTGTTATACTTATTTCGTCACGATCGCAGCGTAATAAAAACGTACGGGAACAAAAGCAAAACAAAGCTCTGTTACCTTGTTTGTTATTTTACTGACTGACATGAAACAGCAACAGCTAATAATGATACCAAAAGTCAGTTGTTTGAATTGCGATAGCGCTATCTCTCGCACACACCTACTTGATTTGTTGCGCACTCGCTTGCGCTTCTATGCCAAGTGCGGCAACAGTGCGCGTATGAACAACGTTGACAACAGACAACGAATAATGATAACAGGATAGTTGACGATTCGATAATGTGTTGTTCGTTGCGTGCAAATAATGCATTACGTTATCTGCTGTTGTAATAACGACCACCACTACTCGGATTGTAGTCTGAACAATGCAAGCCAAATAAGGGATAGACCACTTATTTAGCCGACCGTACTCCCATTGCGGCCTTTGCGGAAAACAGGGACCAACTGCAAAGAATAGTTCTAAAAATGGAAGAAACTTTCAATCTTTACGGGCTCAGAATAAACAGTGCTAAAACCAAGACGCTTCTCATTTCTAAACACGCAACGGACCGCATCCCAATCACTCTAAACAACAACATAATAGAACCAGTAGCAAAGTTTAAATATTTGGGCAGTATAATCACCAATGACTCCAGATGTACTGCCGATATAAAACAAAGAATACCGATGGCTAAAAGAGCTTTCAATAACAAGAAGCATCTACTTAAGGCTAAAATTTCCACAAAAGCTAAGAAACGCCTAATAAAAGTGTACATCTGGAGCATTGCTTTATATGGAAGTGAGACGTGGACCATGACTCAGCGTGATAGAGAGAGGTTGGAGGCCTTTGAGATGTGGTGTTGGGGGAGGATGGAAAGGATTAGCTGGACGGAGAGGAAAACCAACGAAGAGGTGCTTAACATAGTCGGAGAAAAGAGAAGGTTACTGGAGACTATAAGTACCAGAAGAGGGAAAATGGGACACCTGATGCGACGCGACGAATTCTTTCTAAGCCTGCTGGAAGGAAAAGTGGAAGGGAGACGAGGCAGAGGAAGGCCAAGATTAACAATAAAAATATATGAATGAATGAATGAACGTATTTTGACCAGGTGAAGGAGAGAGTGGGTGTCGCGTCGTATCGGGAGGTCAAGAGGCTGGCTGAGGACCGAGCGGAGTGGCGACTACTCCACCGACAAGAGCCTGGCTCTTAAATGCAAGAAGAAGACTCCCAATACTGGACAAAGTGATGATCCAAATATACATCTATGTAGACGACTTATCAGTATTATATTTTATGACATGCAAAGGGTTTATACATTAGGGTGGCAGACCACGTAGGTGGCCATACGTTACTGACTTCAGTAAGAGTTAACAGAGGGGCGTAGAATAACGTAGCTGTAAATACACTCATAGCAATGCTATCACTATGTATGACTCTCTAGCTCAAGGACCTACCGCGATAGCTCAAGTGTTCAAAGAAAGTTTATACCTTAGGTAGTCTCGGAGACCCAGTGAAGAGTTTAGACAAAGCTTCGTTGTCCTCTAGCGCCATGTAGCACTTCTTTAGGCCCTCCGTATTATTGCACAAAGTGTAGTATTCAAGAGCACCAGTCCTGTAAAGCAAAACACTTCGTCAATATTTATTCTACAAAAAATAAATGAGGTCAAAATTTATTATTCTTCCTTTTTATTTGTATTATTCTTGTAGTTTCGAGTACTTCCTTGGCACTCGCGCTACAGACCCAGAGTCTAGTGCGAAGGCCGCTGTTTCACTTACCGCATAAATGTCATCCACCCATCTCTATGTAACAACGTGTCCTTTGTAAAATGCACTTTGTAACTTTTGCAGTGAAATAAAGTTATTCTTATTCTTATTTGCTTTAAATCTTTTGTTCCATTATATTTATGCATTTACGTATTTTTTCCATACTAACCTTCAGGTTACAATTAATGTACGGTAACACTAATGTACGGTAGCGAAAGTTGGGTATGGCAAAAGAAGCATGAAAGTAGAATAAATGCAGTAGAAATGAGAGCGTTAAGAAGTATGGAAGGTGTATCACTGAAAGATAGAATAAGGAATAGTGTGATAAGGGAATGTGCTGGTGTGAAAGAAGATATAGTGACTAGGATAGAAAAAAGTATGCTTAGTTGGTTTGGTCACGTAGAGAGGATGGATGAAAGAAGATTAACTAAACAGATTTATATGGGGAGTGTGAATGGGTGCGTTGGGAGGGGAAGGCCTAGGCGGACGTTCCGTGATCAAATTGGGGACGTTTTGGAGAAAGGCCAGGTCAAGAGTACCCGAAACCGACGAGCATGTATGAAGAGATTGATGAATGTGGATGAAGCGAAAGAGGTATGTCAGGATCGTAGCAAGTGGAACAAAGTAGTCTCTGCCTACCCCTGTGGGAAAGAGGCGTGACGATATGTATGTATGTATGTATGTATGTACAATTAATGAGACTTGCAGATGCCGTTCATTTGCACCCGCTTGTTTTTCATCCTATTTCACAAATAAACTCATCATCTTCCTAGCGTTTTTCCCGGCATTTGCCACGGCTCAGTGAGCCTGGGGTCCGCTTTAACAACCTAATCCCAAGATTTGGCGTAGGCACTAGTTTTTACAGAAGCGACTGCCATCTGACCTTCCAACCCAGAAGCGTAACTGAGCCTTATCGGGATTGGTCCGGTTTCCCTCACGATGTTTTCCTTCACCGAAAAGCTCATGGTAAATTTCAAATGTAATTTCGCACATAAATTCCGAAAAACTCAGAGGTTGCTTGAGAGGCCACAGGTCAAAACCACTTTGCTACCACGGTTTTTTTATTTCACAAATAAACTGATTTTTGCAATTTCACCCACTCCTTCGCCCTTAGACACTTACCAGTTCTGGCGGTCGATGTAGTAGTCCCCGATGTTGCTGTAAGCCTGCTTGACTTGCGCGTCCGTCGTGCTCGGAGATTGCTTCAGCAGCTCTACTACGCGGAACCAGTGCCCCAGCCGCTTCCGGAGCGCGATCGCCAAGTCACTGGGCATACGTAAATAAATCACGTCTATATCACTTACGGGGTGGACAGAGCCTGTAACACCTGGTAACAAGACCTAAAGGCCACGTTTAGCATGATTTTGGCACTGGGCGACAGAGAATAAACGACTATATAAAGAATTAATAGGAAAATGGAATGAGCCTTAGTAAATCTCAGATTAATTTAATGAACTCAAGTCTGAAGTAGGGGAAGAATGCCTTTAGAATCTAGATATTATTATATGGACAATGTAACATACATACATACAGTCACGCTTCTTTCACATAGGAGTAGGCAGATACTACTTTGTTCCACTTCCTACGATTTTGACATACCTCTTTCGCTTCATCCACATTCATCAATCTCTTCATACATGCTCGCTCGTCGAAACTAAGATGTTCAAAAATTCGAACATAACCATCATACATATAATTGATTGACAACCCTAATTGATGCCTACAAAAGCTTAAAATTTGTTGGTAAAGTTGATATTACGCTAACTAACATGTTAACCTTACAAAGGTCATAGTTACTAAAACATCATCACACCCACCTTCTATCTTCATCATGATATATCTTTTCAGCTGCGTCGAAATCTTTGAAGTAAGCGAATATTTCCGCCTTTTTGAGCGCGGTAGAGTGTAGCGCGTTTAGTCGCGCAACAAATCGGATGCCGGCGTAATCGTTACGCCTCACGAAGGCAGCCTCTGCCGTTTCTAATGCAGAGTCAGTCTCAAAGTTTTTCAATGCAGCTTCCGCTAATAGCAACCTAAAAAGTTATTGTTGAATTTTTTTTTCAATAGTTGCACTCTTATTTATATACGCGGGACCAAAATACCCAAATTCAAAGTTTATTCTGCAAATAGGCCGCCAAGGGCTCTATCACATGTCTTTTTTTGAAACTACCAAACCCAAACTACGGTACCCGGATACTCGGTAGACAAAATGGTAAAAACGGAACCTTTATAGTTTCGTCATATCCAACTGTCCGTCCGTTTTTCTGTCCGTGGCGTCGCTCAACTCAAAGTCAAATATTTATTTGCCTCTTAGGGCCACTTGCACGGACCAGGGTTAACGACTTGACCGGGCTAATGCTAACCCGGGGCTAAGTAGTGTCAAAATGTATGGAACTGTCAAACTTAACCCCGTGTTAGATGTTGACCCGGGGCTAAGTAGTGTCAAAATGTATGGAACTGTCAAACCTAACCCCGTGTTAGATGTTAACCTGGGGCTAAGTAGTGTCAAAATGTATGGAACTGTCAAACCTAACCCCATGTTAAATGTTAACCCGGGGCTAAGTAGTGTCAAAATGTATGGAACTGTCAAACCTAACCCCGTGTTAGATGTTAACCCGGGGCTAAGTAGTGTCAAAATGTATGGAACTGTCAAACCTAACCCCGAGTTAGCGATTTAATCTTAGGGCATTAGCAGGTACTACTTATAATGCTTTATTTAGGCTGCAGTATACCACATTATTCACGCCAACAGTGTTTTTGTTCTAGAGTATTTAAATAGGTAATTCTCATCTATATCCCGTCCGTCGTATTCCGTCTAGTGCGAGGTGTCGTATAGACTTTCAATACATTCAACCTGCTATGTTAACGAAAACCATTTTCCGATTTAGGGATGTCTTAGGGTATATTGTTAGCGAGCGTCAAATATTGGTTAGCGTTAAGTAGTTATTTAGTTTAAAACATAAGTACCATAATTGTGGGTGCGGATTGTCCTTTATAAAATTCTCCGCTTCCTTCAGGCCAACTTTTTCTATGAGCTGTCGCGTGTCTCTTAAAGATTTCACTTCCACCCGCACAATGTGCTGCGGGGTACATTTGTCAGTGATGCCGTCTAATAATGCTGTAGTGATCTCTAATTCCTAAAACATAGAGGATACCACTATGAATAAATCTATTACAGCTTACGGCAAACTTCTTGAGCAAGAACGACGTGGAAGTGGTAAGTTCGCGCATGTACTTTTATACCAGAGACGCTAAATTCACTTCTGCATTCAAGGTCATGCTCAAGATGCCGGCAACTGTACTGGCACTCCACTTGGCGTATTTATCCAAGTATTTGCGTGAGTGAGTGAAGGGGATGCACTATATTGTTTCTAGCGTATGCGACGAAGATGCCAATAGCGCAACGCGAACACGCAACGCCAAGTGGAGTGCCAGGGTAAACATTCTAAGCATTACATTAATTTCTATCCTCCTGAGCTCCGAAAGTTTCCAACAGACGTAGACGTAGTACTTGAACCCTAGGCGAGAGTTACCAGTTAATTTATTCTTAGGTATTATTTCAACGAAGATAGAGGGAGGAAAAACGAGCAAACGGGTCACTTGATGGTAAGCGATCACCGCCACCCATGGGCACCAGCAACAGTTCTCTCTCATTTGCCCGAATTTCATATGCCATAAATGTACTGTTTGCCATAATGATCATTTGCCATAACTCTTTTTTCTCTTTAACTGTTAACTGTTCAGGATTGTTATGAAACAAACATAACCTAACCTATAGAGTTCTACAGGATTGCCATTTCAATGTTCCTGAAAAAATTATGGTTTCAGAGAAAAAAAGAGTTATGGCAAATGATCATTATGGCAAACATTACATTATGGCATATGAAATTCGGGCAAATGAAAGGCTCCGCACCAGGAACGCCGAGAGGTCCCTGCTGATCCGTCGTCCGCTTTTAACCTTTTTGCCGCCATTGACTTATATGAAGTCAGTTCAGTCATTGTAAAATGCACCTTCAAATGACAAAATAAAGTTGAAAGTTGCGACTGACAGTGTTGTCAGTTTTTGGCTAATATTAAATAGTGATGTGACTTAGTGAGTGAATGAAAGAATGAACGATGTCATGAAATTAATTAGCGTCATTTATGTTGAAATAGAGAATTATCAAAGCATATTTTGATAAAACGATTTGTTCAATAAGGTTTTTATATACATTTTTACCTGGGTTAATTTAAAATCTTTATTATTTCGCGCGACAATACAAAAATACATAATACTAAACTAGGAATGTGACATTCATAAAATATTTCTTTCGTTCTATAATCAAATCATACCTCAAGGGCCTGTCTCACCACTCCTTAACTGTAAGTGACCTTAGTCGTGCACTAGTGAAAAAAATGTGGTATCATTATTTCGTAAAATGACATTTCAAGGTGTCATTTGGCTGCAGTAATTTATCTGCCAGACAAGAGCTGCTTGGCGGCAAAAAGGTTAAGGACATAATAAACTCAAGTGACACTTTTATAGCCACTTACTTTTTTTTAATCTAACATTTTTACGAGGCTTAAGACACTTACCTTAAACGTGCACAAATAGCCCTGCATAGTGAGAGGCTCCTCCGGCTCGGTGTCCCGCATGACGTAGAGGCGCGCCTTCTCCGCCACCGCCAGCATCTGCGGGTTGTCGCTCGCCCACAGCGCGCTCCAGACGTCCTTGCGCAGCGCTTGCCCCACGCTTATGTTGTTGGCCATGTCCGTATCGAGTAGGTACAAAGAGCCGGGTTGGTCGATCACGTAGAATTTACTGAAACATGTCTCTTTTACAGGGGGTCTTACCCGGAACTAATTTATTTATTTCTGGCGAATTTTCGATAAATTCAGGGAACTGGTGGTTCATAATCTAATCTGTACATTATTTAAAAGGCAATCGTGACTGACTGATCGATCAACGTCCGGCTCAAGCCACTGAGCAGATTGCGCAGAAAGTTTGTGGTTTAAAGAGTTTTGCTACAAATTTTAATTATTTTAATTACCTACATTGAATTTACTCAAGCAACCATCTAATCTAACTAATATTATAAATGCGAAAGTATGGATCTATGGATGGATGGATTGATGTTTGTTTGTTACTCAATCACGCCAGAACGGCCCAACGGATCTGGATGAAATTCGGCACATAGATAGAGAAAAGTCTGGAATAGCACATAGGCTACTTTTTATTCCGGAAAATTGCGTAGTTCCCGCGGGATAGCGATAAACGAATTCTTTGCAGACGAAGTCGCTGGCAATAGCTAGTGTATCATAAATCATAAAGGCTAACCTGGAATTAGAATTCAATCCCAACTTGTATGGCCTCGAGTTCATATTAATTGAAGTGATTTTCTTTAAATTGACGAGTGAGAAAAACAATATCGTCCCTGAATCTCGTCCAACCAACAAGTGACTGTCGGAGCACGTGATGCAACATATCGTATCGTCCTGGAAACCAACATCTCCGGAAGTGACAGGAGACCCATCGGTACGGAATAGATGTTCAGTACTCCCTGTAATAAAGGTTTTGTTATAGGTAATGTAGCGGCCGTAGCGCCACCTAGTGGTCGATTACATAACTACTACAACGCACGAGTAGCTAGCGCCAGCAGCAAAATCTTTAGAGAATGACTAGTGACTAAATTATGTTTGTTTTAATCATATTATCTTTTGTCAAGCAAAACCTTTAGAATCGGAACTTAAATGTTAGAGTCTTACTAGGTCTTGCAGGTGTTGCGAACTTCCATATTAGGAATGACTCTTTAGAAGCAGCCACCACTGTTGCTTTGCTATTGATTGTCACATAAACCATAGGTATAGTGACCGCCTTGGCTGAAAGCAAAACAAAAGATTTTTTTTTATTGTCCTTCAAATCAGATACCTTAATTGATTTTGAAGTATAGCAGCGTGTCAATGCTCCGTCATTCTATTACATGTATTATAATATAACAGAGTACTTTTATTACTTCACAAAATTACAGAGTAGTTAGGTAACTTTTGAAAATCCATAAATAAATATAGTGATGTGTTTTTTCCTTTTATTTTAATACTTGTTTTTGTGTTTATGTTATGTATTTTTTGTTTAGTTTTGTTTGTATTTTGCCTTACTCAGTGCTTGATGAGATGATGAGTAAGTTTTTATGAATAAATAAATCAGTACCTCAGCGTATAAATACCATCCCCACCAACTATTGCCTACAACGTACAATGTAGGCCCTACATCCTACAGTACCCGGCCATAAAGATATCAGTCTTCACAGCTAATTACGGTTTCGTAGAGCGTTGTCTCGCTCCAACTTACGTGACGCCAATTGTCTCTTTCCAAAATCCGAAATGCAATCTTTATGGCCGGGTACTGTACCTACATGCTACGCGCTAAAATGAGTTTTAATGAGCGGTCGCGCAGTTGACATTTGACTGCTACTTTACTTACTTATATATGTATACCGCCTGCGGTAGGCCAGCCCAGCTCAGAGGTAAATAAAGGGTTGTAAAACACAAGCGTAGACTTTTTAAAGTATTAACAGTTATAATAATCTGTGGCCGCGTTTGATAATTTGTCACTTACCATCGCATTGAATTCCTTGTTGGTTTGAAATAATAAGAGTATTCAACGTAACTATAGCGCAGTACTCGTCCGTGCCACACATGTCTATTACATCTGGAATGTGATTCACCCACGACTGAAATATTTACAAACTTACATGTAACTTTACCTGTTATTAAATGTTAATTTATACTTTTTTAATTATCTTATAGCATACATGACGTATTTAGGATTATTTTCCGGGGGGGGGGGTCTGGATCCTGGACATGACCATTTTGCGTTGTTATTTAACTCTTCATCATATAACCCAACACTTTCAAGCCCAACAGGTTCAAGTCTCGTCAGCAGCTTTTCTCTTTGCGTTGCCAATGGATTTATCGTTTGAACGTACATATTACTAATTATTATCCTAATTTTACCTGCAACGTAACTGTATCCCAAAAAGTAACGGTTTCCGTGCCAGACACGTACGCTAGAGTGTTGCCATAGAACGCATATTTATGGTCAGGCTTCACGTTTGCAAAGTAGATGAACGAATCTATGGCTATGGCGAGGCGGAGTGAACGTTTCTCCCACGTTAAAGATCTCATCGAACCACCAGGCACGCGTAACGTCCGTATATGCTAGAAAAAAAAAACTGGACTAGATGTTGGTCAATTATTATTTCCTAACCCTAAAAAATAATATCCTTGTTCTAAAAATTAACTACACTGCGTCTCAATCGAGTAAATGCTTTATTTGACCTCACTATATCGCAGAGTAGCAAAGTAAACTTATCCATTTATTTTTTAAGTATAGATGTGTAAGTACTTAAATGATAAAGTATTAAGTAAATATGCAGCAGAATTAGACAGCCCAAATGTTACCTCTCCATACGCGCTGAAGAACTGAACTACATTAGTGGCGTCCGAGGTGCACCCGGCGGCCGCCAGCACTGTCCCATTGTGATTCCAGTGACAGTCAATTGCCATCATGTTCGTTTCGACCACTATGCTATCTGCAACAGGTTTCAATGGAATTATAAAAAATAGGTAATTGTTCTACAGTAAAAGTAGTAACAAATTTATAAAAGCGGAAACAAAATTGTACAAACAAAATTTGTTCCAGCAATTCACGTCTAAAATGCGTCGATAAAAAATGGCGCTACGGTTAAAATTTTCTACACCTTAGCCTCGGGAATTAAAAAAAAATCTTATCCCTTTCCTTCAATAGCTTAAAGGTGACCTCTAATTATAAACCTACTGATACTAAGGGAAAAGGTTATTTGTGGAAAATAATGAAACAGGAATATTTACCTTCCTCAACACAGTTCTTCATCAAAAGAATAAGGCCACTCTTGTAGCATATTGCAAGTATAGGCCTGTTAGGGGGAGCTTTACCGGCGTACCAATCCATTGATATCACTTCCAATGGTCCTGTTACACCATTTATTGCCACTGGCATCTAAACACAAAAACAATTATCATTTTAAACAAACATCTACTTTTATTTGAGAATTAAAGAGACACGAACCGAGACCGGGGAAAAGTCTATGCTCTATAGCAGGGGTGACCAACAGGTCGATCGCGACTGTTAGTCCAGTCGATCTTGGCAAGGAATAGTAGATTGATAAACAAGGGTTGAAATATACCAATTTCACCTGAGATATTTCTAGCACCCGAACGAAGTGAGGGCGCCAATAGTTCGAGGGTGAAATGGGTAATTTCATCCGAGTTGAACACTCTACTTTTCATTTCGAATATGAGGAAATTTAAAGAAAGTATTATGGCAAATTTCACTAACGTCGCACGGTCGCACTTAATATTTGTTACGTTTGTCATTCTCTTCCCGCTCTTTTTTCTATTACGCGATTTTCGCGCATTGCCATTGACTAACATTGTTGTTTATCTTATGTCAATGCGCATTGCGCAGTTCTTCTGCGCACCAATGGCTGCCGGCTAGTTTTTTTTTAAACTTGCAAAGACACGAGGGCGCTATCAATTAATTGTCGACTTAAATATTTCAAGCTAAAAAAATGACCGAACGTAATAATTTCTACTAATTCTCGTTGTATACGCTTGCATAATAAGCTTATATATAGCGGGAATTTTATTTTAAGATTATTTTGCCTTTTACAATTAATCAATATAAAACATAGATTACATGGCTGTATACATATTTCCATTGCTATGTACCTCATTTGGATTAGCTAGAAAAAAAAATTACTTTCAACCCAAGGGTCGCGATGAGTCACCTTCAACCCGTTATCCAGATAATCAATGACCTACTTTCAGAGTATGAGGGATGAAAAAAAATATTAATACGTAGACCAGACTGCGCAACGTGTTTCATTTAAGGTTTCATGAAGTATGTAATTGGTAGATCGCGCAGGGTTTTTTTAATAAACAAGAGATCTTGGGTCTAAGCAAGTTGGCCACCCCTGGGCTGCTGTATAGTTTCTACTGCCGCAGTCAGAAATACATTTTTTGGCTCTTAATCAGTGATAGGAATCAATTCCGAGCACCTGGGTGGTGCTGAGCTTAAATCTGTCATTATTTTGTAATGAATAAAAGACGGCGGATGACTCTTTTAGCGCAGAAAGTTTACATGGGCGAAGACGCGTGAATGTTACTCTTTTATGCAAAAGCTAATGAACAGATTTTAATGAAATGTAGCACACAGTTTATAATCTGGATTAACATACAAGATACATTTTGTACCGAAAACTTGCACAGTTTCCGCGAGATGGCGATAAACGAAATCTGCGCAGACCAAATAACGAGTAACAGCTAATTTGTAATAATAAGTAATCACTTACTTACCGTTAAGTTACCTTGATCGTCATACAACTGTAGTTCTCCATTGGCCAATGCAAATAACAGTTGAGAGTTATCTGGAGACCACTGCACGGCGGCAAGGCCCGGCCCTTTTAAGTCTTTACCCCAGACTCGAGAGCCATCCACGGAACCAACGATCACTGCGCCTGTTACAATAAAAAAATACAACATGAAAAGATTTCAATGGATACCTAATACCTTTGTCTATTAACTTTAATATTGTTTGTAAGTTAAAGCTATTATATTTGGTATAGCAATAAAATAAAATGCGTAGAGTAAGTAGAGGGCGCAAGTGGCGCTTCCTCTAGTGAATATTGATTTAGTTTGAAAGCTGCTTTGTTTCTTCAGTTATAAATAAAAATGTCGCTGAACGAGTCTCTTTCAATATGTTATGGGCCCAGCACTCTTTCACTGCGTTAGTAGTAGTATAATAAAGGATCTCTTACTAAAATGCCTTCGGATATAAACTCGCAAATTACATCTATTCACACAGTCTCAATCTAAATATTATCTAAAACTAAATTATTAACATGTTTCTAGTGTTTGCTCACCATCTTCATAGGCAATACATATCTTTTGCCCATCAGAGCCCCAAGCCATACTCGATACAGTAGATTTGTTTCTGTTATTTATCATTTCTTCATACCAGGAACCCTTAAATCAGAAATAGAATATATTATGTACATCATAAACATGATATTATAATAATCAATATAATAAATTAGGTAGGTACTACTCTATTATTAAAAAGCCTGTAACTAACCATTGTCAAATTTTCAAATGTACTTTACTAATTTCACTTTAAGGTTCAGTTTACTTTACTTACTAATTTTGCAACATCTCTATGTTTACACTACTCATGTTGAACAATAAAATATCTTTATCTTTTATCTTTATCTTTGAAAAATTTACAAAGTGTATATCTTCATCATTGTTTTCTCCATATTGAAAAGATGAAAAATCTTGAATGCTCTTTTTGTTGCTTTAGCTATGGATTCTCACAAACCTTGTACAGCATCCAAACAATGATAACTCCATGTTCGTCGCTAGTGGTCAATTTCTGGTAAACCTCATTCCACACAGCAACCTGCAGCTGACCAGTATGGCCTTCCAGACTCAGGTTCATGGAAAGATTCCCACCCCCACCTATAAAATTGAACTTAAGTAATTCCTGTTGACAGGTATGTAAGTATTAACCCTTTATAAGGCCCCATTTATTGGAGCATACTACCACAGATTCAAAAGCAGCTATTGAATGCATACATGACAAAGGATACATTTTCAAAGCTAGTTGTGTTTTCAATATTTACAATGGAAATTGTGACATATATTGAAATCAATAAGGTGGAAATTCCAACACAATGAATGTGGTCGCTAAATCTCCTCTGCATTATAAAGGGTTAACTAAAATTTGACTTTCTAGACATTGTAAATAAGGTGCAACATTGACTGCAACCTGTTTCAATCTTACAAAAATGTGTCATGTCTAAATACTAGCTTATGATCCTATGGCACCCACCACTAATGGAACATTATGTACACTTACATTGAAAAGTGACATGTAATTGGTTAACACATTCACTGCAAATTCATATAGACATATGTATATGTAGGTACTTTTACTTCAAATGCACATGTTTGTCCATGAGACTTGAAGTAGTCTCAGGTTTGACAGCCAGCAACAGATGTGCTAAATGTTACTATGTCTTTGAAAGTTTGGTTTTGATCTTTATAAACAAGTAGCTTTTGCCTATAGCCTATGTTCATCAGAGGTAATGTAGGATTCTAATGCTGAAAGAAATTTTCAAATTTGTCTAGAAGTTTCAGAGCCTCAATGCAAAAAACAAACAATCAAATCTATCCTCTTTATAATATTAGTGTAAAGTCATTGACTTACGATAAACAACTAGACTCCCAATCGCAAACAAAAGTGCCTCAAGAAACGTCCGAGCGGCGTTGTCTATGTATTGTGTGTGTCAACACATCAACTTACACAGATAACATTAAGATATTCGTTCAAATTAACACCTTATTTTGTGGCAGTAATGTTTAATGTCAATTGCATACGATCGTGAGAAGTAATAACATGACGCCACGCGCTGGAAACCTATCTGTCTCTTGTTCTCAAGCGTTTGAGATTACGGTGCGAAAGAGACATGTACATTGTTATCGAAGCGCGGTCGAAACACGACTGAACCAAAACTCTGCACAATAGACGCGTCGTGCAGACTTTTGCTTCCGACAGTTTTTGAGCGTGATTGCGAGTCTAGTTGTTTATCGTAATTCAATGTGTAAAGTGTAAATAAATTTGCCATATAAATATTCATGTGGGTGAGCTTCAGATGTTATCCTAAGACATTTACTGAATGAATTAAAATATGAAACATGACCTTTAGATCTTGTTACTCTAGGATCGTATGTGATGTGATTTATGTGTATGCATGTATGTATGTTATTAAAACATTTATGTGTACCAGATTCCAGTTTAAGAACTTTTAACATCCCCTCCTCTCCACCAACTGCAATGTAACCTGATGAATGGTTCCATGATATACAAGTTACATTGGACTGTTTGGGAATTGCAATCTGAAATTTAAAAAGATAATCATCAAAGGCGTAAGAAGTTATCACATAACATACATGATAAATTTTAGAACCATCAAGTCACCATGGTAACTCGAGGAATGACAAAGTTTTAATCACCTTCTTACTCATATAAATAAACATTTTTTGGAATTAGGAGCTTGTTCTCTCGCCCAACAAACGGTTGCAATAAATAATTATGCACATTCAGTGCACGTATAAAATATTATTTATTTATTTTCTTTTCTTTGTATCTTTGTTGTGCTTTTAACCATACTAAGCGTCTTCTACATTTAAAATAATTTCAATTCAATTTCTTGACGGGATTACTTTACCTACAAGAGATTTATTATTCTACTTTTAAAGTAAAACTTTGCTTGCATTATTTATTCACTTGCCGCAAAGCTCTACTCTTACTCTATCAAAGAAGACAAACAAACAGCTTTTTGTTCTTTATGTTGCCAACATGACAACATGTCAAAGTTTTGACAGTTATGGATGGTCCTGTTTTATCCCATTCCCATTCACTATCATTCATCATCGTGACCAAAATGTGCAAGTTCACTTCACAATGATTCATTATTATTTTATTATTAAATGCGCATTTCGTCAGTGTATGTAGTAAGTTACTTCGAAACTGCTACAAAATTGCTTTTATTTACATCAGATTTAATCCTGGTCATGAGCATTCTTACCCCGGTTGTACACACGTGCACATGAATACACACCTTGTATAGATGTTTGTACACATGTGTGCGAACATCTATACAAAGTGCGAATACATGTGCACGTGTGAGTACCCGGGGTTAGAAAATTTTGTCTGGGCAGCAAGTCGACACAAAAAACATCATTGACTTGGAGTGGTGAACTTGGCGAGGACTTGGCAACGACACTCCCGTGCTCACAAACTTTCTTGCATGTCAAAGAAAACCTATCGTTCCATTATTTCATTTTTAATTTAAGTCACTCCAAACCTCAAAACTTACAAAATTATTACAGCAATATTGCTTAATCGCGTTATATTATCTATAAATTTAAATAAATACATACATATTTACAATAATAACATTCGAAGGAAAGAAACTAAGCACGTTAAGTATTTTTTAATATATTTTAGGAAAATTGCTACTTATTCCCTAAAACGGGACGGGTTACGTCAGATCCGTCCGTCTCGTTATGAAGTATCTCTTATGTAGTCTGTGGTCTCATTTGCTGTATTGTGTTGTGTTGTATTTGATTTGAATTGAAATAAATCAATAAATCTGAGTTATATAGAAATCGAGATGTTAGTTTCCTCCGAATATATTG
Source organism: Pandemis heparana (assembly GCA_963854515.1). Taxonomy (NCBI): domain Eukaryota; kingdom Metazoa; phylum Arthropoda; class Insecta; order Lepidoptera; family Tortricidae; genus Pandemis; species Pandemis heparana. The sequence continues at coordinate 9,355,866 of OY978008.1, read as the reverse complement.
TTCTTGTAAGCTATCTAACATGTTCCAAATACTGGCAAAATTACTAGTCAATCCTTCAAAATTACGAGGTTCAAGATTCCCGAATTGTACATAAAATATTATCATAGTGCGACGCCTGGCGACAAGATGTTAGGCAGAAAACAAAGTCTTAAAGGGGAACCGGTCCTAGCAGACTACGGCCCTGAGGAATCCCTCAACGAGAGCGCTGATATCGAGTGGGTAAATAAGGTAAGAATGGCACTGCTTGCTCCTTACTATACTATTTACTATATTCTGTTTCTCCAACGTAATGATAATTACCACAGTACTTTTCGTGTTCTAGCTATGGGTCCGAAGAATTTTGAGACTTTGTGCTCTGATGAGCTTAGTATCGGTGTCACTTAACACCCCTAAATCTTTTGAGAAATATCCTTCACTTCAAACAATTACTTTTGCTGTTGATTGCTGTGTTACACTTTTCTTCACCGCTGAAATGATTGCCAAAATGCACATTCGAGGGATATTAAAGGTAAAAAAGCTAATAACACTGAATAAAATTAGTTTTAGTCTAGGTACCTACCAATATCTATGTGTGAACTTGTGAAGTTGGAAATTAATAAAGTTTCTTACTGCATGTAGTTACATTATCTTTCCTTTTAGATTTTCCTTTCTATGATAGTAAATAATTGTCTGTTATGTTATTAGATGTTTTATTTAATTTTTTATTTTAGGGTGATGTGGCTTATTTAAAGGATCATTGGTGCCAGTTTGATGCCTCCATGGTGTTTTTCTTGTGGGTATCGGTTCTTCTCCAGATGTTTGAGTTGACAGCAATTGTGCCAAGATACAGCTACTTGAGTATCCTGAGAGCCCCCAGACCACTCATTATGATAAGATTTTTGAGAGTATTCTTGAAATTTTCCATGCCAAAATCAAGAATCAACCAAATATTCAAGTAAGTATAGATTTCAAGAGATTTTTATAATCAATAAGGATTGTGATGTGATGAATGATTTAAAATATTAAAATACAGTTAAAAATTATAAGTAGGGATTGCAATTCGGATAATCCGAAATCCTAAATAACTGGTTAAATCCGGATTTTTGTCGCCTTTTATAAATTCGGATTTTTAGCATAAAAATCCGGTTTTTTTTCGGATTTCTATTACGGTTGACAAAGTTGACATTTAAGCAGAATTTCCTATTGAATTTAGTTTCATTTCATTCATTCATGCATTGGTTTCGTTTCCCGCCACGTAGCACTATCTATCCCTGTCCCCTCCGCGCTTTACTGGCTACCTCATACCTAGCTTTAGAACTAGCTAGTCGGCCGGTCCGGTAGTACTATACTGCAGACACAGCACTGGACTGATCAAACGCGGATTATATCAAGATTTTTGCAGTTTTATTTTATATATTCTTAGGGAAAATTTTAAAACAATAGAATTGAACACCATTAGGTTTCAAAAAACATGTAATTACATAAAAATTTCAAAATATTAATAAAAATCCGAAAAATCCGGATAATCCGGATTTGTACAAGTTGATAATTTGTAAATCCGGATTTGAGAAAAGAACCGGAATGTGCAATCCCTAATTATAAGGGATACAACTTTTTTCTTTTTTTTTTCAAGTATGCAATGTCTATTTTATGATGGCATAGAAACCTTCATGTGCAACTCTTGACTTACACTTGGCCTTTTTTTATTTCTGTACTTTTATTAAAACTTAATTGTTTTGCTTTGCAGGAGATCAAGTCAACAGATCTACAATGTGACATTGTTCTTCCTTTTCTTCATGTCACTTTACAGTTTGCTGGGAGTACAATTTTTTGGGGAGTTGACTCATCATTGTGTCAGAAACACTACTGATCCATAGTAAGTGAAAAATAAAATTTGTTTGTATATGATTTGACAATATGTTTTAATTCATACAAAAACAATAAAACAAATATTATTTTTTAGTGATATAACAATAAATTCCTTGGCCATACCTGATACTTTCTGTTCACCGGACCCTGGTTCTGGATATCAATGTCCAACAGGGATGAAGTGTATGAAACTTAATCTTTCCAAATATATTATGGGGTTCAACGGTTTTGAAGAGTTTGGTGAGTATGACCAGTTCCAAAATAATTTACTCCAAATCATTTCACCTTTTTTTTTTAGCTAAGGCAGTCAGCATCTACATTTAGCTGCCGTCATACATCTAACTTATCTTTTCAGTGACTTCTGAAAAATAACTAGTGTAAACAACTAATTCCACTGGTGAAATAAGAGAATTTTAGTTTTTTGCAGTTCAGTGCAGATAAAAGAACTTGAAAGTTTTTGATGAAGTAGTTTGGTGAAGTTGGTCCTTGATATATATGTATTTATTTATTTTGCAGTGACTAGCTTGTTTACAGTGTATCAGGCTTCTTCTCAGGAAGGTTGGGTCTTTATTATGTACCGGGCTATTGATTCCTTACCAACATGGAGATCAGCTCTCTATTTCAGGTAAGAGAATAATTTCTCACTTACTATCAAATTAATATTTTTTATTTTTATTTATTTCTTTATACCCATTACAAATAAAATTTCTAAATTATACTGAAAACTAGAACACAGAAAAATCCGATAAGTAAAGCTAGAACCGCGAGAACTATGCAATTTTCCGAGATAAAAAGTAGCCCATGTTTTAATCTAGGGTACCAGCTATCTTCGTTCCAAATTTAATCCAAATCCGTCCAGTCGTTTCAGCGTGAAGAAGAAACAAACATACACACTCACTCACTCACATCGTCACAAACTTTCGCATTTATAATATTAGTAGGATTAGTAGGATTTAAAAAATATTTAACCATTTTATAAAGGTCTTTTAAAAAGGTCAAACAAAGTATTTATGTGTACTAATGAACAATTTATTTCAGCACTATGATATTTTTCCTAGCTTGGTTGGTAAAGAATGTTTTCATAGCTGTAATAACAGAAACATTCAATGAAATAAGAGTTCAATTTCAACAAATGTGGGGGGTTAGAAACCCAATAACAAAGGGTAGCACTACTCAGTTCTTTACTGGAGATGACAATTGCTGGAAGTTGGTCACAATTGATGAAAACAAACACTCAGGTATGATTTTACCGTTATTATTATGAATGTGCTGTGATGATCATAAAACTTCTTTTAATTTTTTTTTTTAATGTGAATAGGAAGGGAAAACTTTACATATAGTTCATTGGCTTGACTTTTGTTTGGGTGGATTGAAATGGTATTACAATTTTTAAGTAGTTGTATAATTAACCTTAAATAAAGTGGACATGTTTGTATTTCAGGCACAGCACCGGAAATTTTTCACAAAATGTTACGGTCAGCGTATTTCCGACTTCTTGTTATGGGCGTTGTTTTAGCTAACGGCATAATCACAGCTACAATGAACTTCAAGCATGATGGCAATCCCAGGGAGTTTTTCTACGAAAAATATTACTATATTGAGGTATGCCTTAGCTAATGTTTTTTGTGGATTTTGATTCCCCTTTCCACCTATACGCTCACAATCATGCTAAACGTGGCCTTTAGGTCTTGTTACCTTAGGCTCTGTCTTCCCCTTAAGGGTTATAGACGTGATTTGTGTATACATGTATAAAAATAGGGTCTGTCAGTCATTTCACTTGCAAGATGTAATTTTTCTAAGCAGCCCATTCTTTCAGATCGCGTTCACAATTTTCTTGGACTTGGAAGCGTTGATAAAGATATGGTGTCTCGGTTGGAAAGGCTATTTTAAACACTCTGTGCATAAGTTTGAACTGCTCTTGGCTATCGGAACTACTATACACATTATACCTCAACTGTACATGTCAGGATTCACATACTTTCAGGTAAAGAGAATAAAGGTTATCGCACACATAACCGCTCCGCGCCGGCACGGCACCTGCTCAACCCTACCCGCTCAGTATTCTTTGTATGAAACTCCATACTGCAACGCACACGTATCGTCTTCGGAACGGCAACGCCTCTCCTCGGCATAAGCTAGCAGTGCGTGGGCAACTCGCCGTCACCGCGTTAACGTCGAGTCGCCGCCGCGGGGACGGCGCGCGGACCTCGGGTGGTTCTACTATCGATGTTGACCGCTAATCAGTCACCGGCCGGCCGCGGTAAGCGCGCTGTAGCCACGCGAACGCCTCGAAGGCACCGAGCCGCTTCCGTTACGTGCTTGCGTATGGTTGACGCCTGATTGACGGCGAGCCGATGAGGCGAGGCGCTGCCGTTCCGGTGCCGAGCGGTTATGTCTGCGACAACTTGAGATAAAAATATCTGATCACTGATCTGCAAGTGCAAAGTTTGTGGTTAGTATTATTACTATTAATGTTTTAGGTTCTAAGAATAGTAAGATTGATCAAAGCCTCGCCATTACTGGAAGGATTTGTGTACAAGATTTTCGGTCCTGGCAAAAAATTGGGAAGCCTCATCATTTTCACTATGTGCTTGTTAGTAATCAGTTCCTCGATATCAATGCAGCTGTTTTGTTTCTTGTGCGAGTTTACGAAATTCGAAGCGTTTCCTGAGGTAATAAAAAGATAAAATTATTGATTACCTAATATTTTTATAATCAATTGATTAATATTAACGATCTTCTCATTGCAGGCTTTTATGTCTATGTTTCAAATATTAACACAAGAAGCATGGGTCGAGGTGATGGATGAGACAATGGTTCGGACGAGTCAAACGCTGACACCACTAGTGGCGATTTACTTCATACTGTACCATCTCTTTGTCACTTTGGTAAGAAAAATATTTTTATGGTTCAGACTTTCTTATTAAAAAATACCGATAAGCTTGTGCATGACTTAGAACTAGATACGAGATATAACGGGATTGTTCGTGGATAGAAAAATAACAGAAAACTATGTGGGTAGTTCTGCTCAGTGTTGGTAACTGTTTTTGGTTAATTAATGCGAACCTCTGCAAAATAAGACCTAAAATAAAGAATTATTTAGTGGAATTCTGAAATAAAAATTATTTGTGTTCTTCCAGATCGTGCTATCGCTTTTCGTAGCTGTCATCTTAGATAACTTGGAGTTAGATGAGGATATAAAAAAATTAAAACAACTCCGGTACCGACAGCAGAGCGCAGAGATAAAGGAAAGCTTGCCGTTTCGTCTCAGAATTTTCGAGAAGTTCCCCGACAGTCCGCAAATGACAAAATTGCACAAAGTACCCGGAGACTTCAACTTGCCAAAGGTGAAAAAGTACTCTGTCTATAAATTAAATACCCTGACTAATCTTCCTTCCGTGTAACAGTAGACATGTCATGACGTTTGTCATATACATACACCGACGAGCAAAAATAACGGATTACTTTCCATAAATAAATAAATATCAGGGAACAATTCACACAAATTGACCTAGTTCCAAAGTAAGCGCCATAAATAGTTGTTTAAAAAAGCGACCCGTTATTTTACTCGTTAGTGTTGCTTTGCTTTACAGCTGAGGGACGAACTTTGCCGATGAACTTTAATTAAAAAAAATGTAGTATGGAGGAAGCTTACAATATAGATTTCCATTAAAAAAAATTGCTTTCTTGAGTCAATTTGATCTTAATCCTGTATGGAATGTAGTATAGAATTGTAGTTGTGTGTGTAGGTGCGCGAGTCGTTTATGCGTCAGTTTGTGTGCGAGGACGGCGAGGAAGAGGTGGGCGTTGTGGGGGCGAGTGCGCCGGCGCCGCGGGCTCTTCCCGCAGGTGACTCCTCGCGCCGCGCCTATGTCGGCCCTGACAAAATCGCGTTCCCCTATAGGTACGAATTAATCTTAGAACAAAGCTTAGTCATAGTACCTAAGGTCTTTTCAATCATAACTGTCATATTTGGTAAACAAAATTCTAACGTCAATGTACAATTTTTTGTAAAGAATAAGGGGTATTATGTTATCAAATAAACCTGTGGCAATATTTTGTATATAATTTTGCTGATATTTTATCTCCAGTTCCTTTATTTACGATGAAATAGTTAAAAAATAACAAAAATGAGATGTTTTGAGGTTAGAATTTTGTTTACCAAATAGGACAGTTAAGAATGAAAAGACCATACACTCGCTCGACTACTGCCATTAGTCAAGCACTATGGAACGCTGTCGTATTGATATCTATCCAATCTTTTAGGTGTTTATAAACACTAAAAAGCAATCGTTTCACTATGACAACATTCCATGTATACTCAACAATTTAAGTCCTCGAATGTACTGTATGCTACCTCTGTGTAACTGACATTCATCATCTCTTTTTATCACCAACTTATGAAATTTAACAGAGAGAACTGGCCCTTATTTCATTAATGTGATTGATGACAGTGTCTATTCAGTCAATGATTCGTAGCTATTTGAAGCTCGGTAGTATCAAAGAGGTTAGATTAGAAATAGAGAGTTTGAAGTAGCAACAGAGTAACTTCAGTTTAATATGTGTATCAAAGTTGAGTCTGACATGTTTCGGATTAGTCCGTAGGCCTCATGGAACGTTTTCATACGTTCGTGTTTTAAATCACTGTTACTCGATGGGAATTACACACTTTGAAACCTTGTATCATAAATAACAATTTCATCACTTTTAATGTTTTGTTCATACTTACAGGAAACGATGTCTAGTAAAAACACTTGTCATCGCGCCGCCATCGCAGCGTCCGAGTTCTGCTCTGAGAAGGGAAGTCGTCGCGTCTATAATAAAGTTAGTATACAATAATAACAACGGAACGGCTGGCACGCGCATCGTTTCGTCGCTTGTCGCTCTGTGTGTCCCTTCTCTATTGAATCGGTCAAAGAATTATTGTTATAGCAACTTGAATTTACGTATATTTTTATTTTTATTTACCGTCTTTTTGTTTTGTTTTTTTCAGCAATGGAGAGTATTGCTAAACAGGCACATAAAGGTTCCGTTCGTTTTTTTTTTTTACTTTACTTTTTTTAAGTTAGATACTTTTTTTTAGATACCTATTAACAATCCAAAGGTCTACTAATGTTTTATGTAAATTCAGCTGTGCGTTTTCTAAGATATTTAAATAAAAAAGCAAAGTTAATAGATGATATACATAGATGATTTTGGTGATAACCAACTATAAAACGATATTACAGAGACTCTAACAATCACCGTCTGGTTCTCGGAGACTCCGCAATGTTGGCCACGGGGGGTAAATCTGGTCTTAAGTCGCAGGGGACCATTTCTAGCGCCAAACAGTTGAGAGTGGATCAGAAAAAGTAAGTATATACCTATATCTAGCTTGTTAAATGAAGTTTTTCGTCATGTCACTGTTGCTAAACGTAAGCCTACAGGGTTGCAATTTGCTGTCGAAATTCTCAAGTTAATCCGAGCCCCTAAGTGGATATAAATTTGCTAGCTTTCTTAAAACGTTAAAACCATAATATTTTTGCACTTAAAGTCATTGTAACTTATTTTTTCTATATCCATATCATAACTTCCCTACAATCATCAGGAACAATTAGCAAATGGCCTACATTAAGAAATCTGTGTCTGTGGTTGTATTATAACGTTTACATTAGAGTATCAATATCGATACTCTAATTACATTCAAATTTCGAACATCTTAAATAACAAAATCTCTGTCTATTGTCTTAGAATTTAAGAAAAAAATATCATGGCAGTCGTTTTATCTCTATCGAACTTTCGTAGAACAGAAAATAATGTTACCTTCCGACGTATTTTAATGTGAAAATGTTTATTGCAGAAAATTTATGATATGAATGTAACAAACTCGTGTTTTAATGTCCTTCATTATAATATCCACACGAACTACTATTACAGATTCGGCTCTCGTTCTATTAGACGTTCAGTGCGCAGTGGCTCGATCAAGCTGAAGCAAACTTACGAGCATTTGCTAGAGAATGGGGACATAGGCGCCGCGTCGCGCGTCGTGCCCTCCTCGCGAGCTCGCCCTCCCTACCTCGACATAAGGCTGCTGCAGGCTAAGCGACAACAGGCCGAGATGAGAAGGTAAACCCTGAACCACAGTCGGAGCGTAGGTTTTGGGAACCCCCTTGAAATGTTCATAATGTTCCATTTGTTTCTTTATATTTTTCCAACATGAATATTATGATTTCTAAACGACACTGAAAATTAGAACACATAGAAAAATCCGAATATTATTGAATATTCGTCTCATGCATATTTTTGTAATTTTATTTTCTTGTACTTCCCCAATATGAAAACCTCGTCTGCAAGCAGTGACACCGAGCGCTGTGTTTGCTACAAAGTGTAGGTGGTATAAGTGCTGCCCCGTAAGTCTAATCTGACCTTGTATGCGCAGAAGTATAAAATACGGTATCCGTGGGTGCGCAGATCCCCTCCACGTGACTCGTCATCGTTAGACTTACGTGCCGGCACGTATAAGGACCTTGGTAATTCTACCGACAAAAAGCAGAGCTTGTACTGTTGTCTTTGGTGCGGAGAGTAATACAACCGGGAAGATGACGCATAGAAGACATTATTACACTTAGCCCTCTTGGTTGCTGACGTATGGTCCCTCTGTTATTTATCTACGGTAGCGGTGAACTTGCCTCCACTCGTCATATTTTTAGGAATCAGCGTGAAGAAGACCTTCGCGAAAACCATCCATTATTCGACACGCCGCTCCTTATAGTACCCAGAGAGTCGCGGTTCAGGAAAATATGCCGGGCCATTGTCGATGCGCGGTACGATGCGCGGCTGAGGGACCCCGTCACTGGCAACGAGCGAAAAGTGCACTACAAGAGTTTTCAGTGAGCAAACAAATTAGTTGTTACTACACTTTAATACTGCAGTTTTGAATGCATTAGAATTTATATTTATCTATATAAGTATGTATATCCGTTGCCTAGTGCCCATATCACAAGCTTTGCTTAGTTTGGGACTAGGTCAATTGGTGTCAATTGTCCCAAGATATTTATTTATTTATTAACAGAAATTAGTTTTTACTAAAGTTTACTATCTAGGCTTTGTAAAGTATTTTCCTTTTTAACTGTCCTATTTGGTAAACAAAATTCTAACCTCAAAACGTCTCATTTTTGTTATGTTTTAACTATTTCATCGTAAATAAAGGAGCTGGAGATAAAATATCAGCAAAATTATGTACAAAATATTGCCTCAGGTTTATTTGATAACATAATACACCTTATTGTTTACAAAAAATTGTACATTGAGGTTAGAATTCTGTTTACCAAATAAGACAGTTAAGAATGAAAAGCCCTTAAAATATTAATTACATTAATAAAATTATAATACTTACTGAAATGTATTTTATTTGTTTTACAGCAATTTTCTAGGCCTAGTAACGTATTTGGATTGGGTTATGATAATGGTTACTACTCTGTCCTGCTTGTCTATGATGTTTGAAACACCTACCTACAGGGTAATGGAGAATTTCGTCCTTCAAGTAAGTTTTAAGGCATACTGAAAAAGATTTCATTCAGTTATTGCCCATCTACAAGTAAAGCAGTGACAACGTGAAATGTTTTGTTTCAGATTGCTGAGTACGGCTTCGTTGTGTTCATGAGTTTGGAACTGGCGTTGAAAATTTTAGCAGATGGGTTGTTTTTCACGCCGAAAGCTTATCTCAAAGACGCCGCTGCTGTGCTGGATGTTTTCATTTATATTGTGAGTTATTTATTTAAAGGGTCTGGCCGTAATCCTATAGTGGAACTGCCCCTCTCTGAAATGTATAGCTTTCTTAAGTGCGTGTATTTGTCTTATTATAAAGATATCATTATACCAAATATCCAGCCTAGAATCCTCTTGGTTTGCATAAAAAAATAAAAATAAAAACTTTTTTTTTAGCTAATCTAAATTTGGATGTTACATGTACTTACCTATATTCTGTCAAAAAAGTAATGAAATTAAAAAGTGGCAATACTGTAGTGTCGTCCCTTCTTAATCTATAGGTATAAGAAAACGGGACGACACTACAATATTGCCACTTTTTAATTTCGTGACTTTTTTGACAGAATATACCTAATAGTAATTCATTAAAAAAAACAAGTCTACCTCATTCATAAAGGCTTAATTTTTTTTTTGTTTTTATTTTTTTTAATACTTAAGACATAGCGACAACCTCAATTTTTAGATTTAATGCAGAATATAATATTGCATAAAATATATATTTTTTAAATCCATTCGGGGCATCAAGGTAAAATGATGATGGTGATAATGATGACTCATTGTATTTTGTGGCGGTCAGGTATCGCTGACGTTCCTATGCTGGATGCCGCGGAGCGTGCCCCCCGGGTCGGCGGCTCAGATGCTTATGATCCTGCGTTGCGTGCGACCTCTGCGCATCTTCACACTCGTCCCGCACATGCGCAAAGTTGTCTACGAACTATGTCGAGGTTTCAAGGAAATACTCTTGGTAAGTAAATTTCTTTTTCTACCATCAAAGATTACAGCCTGGCAAAAAAGAGAAGAAATTAAAATGTGGCAATACTGTAGTGTCGTCTCTTTCTAATCTATAGGTATAAGAAAACAGGACGACACTACTGTATTGCCACTTTTTAATTTCTACTCTTTTTTGCCAGGCTGTAAGTAATACAAAGAGAGTTTCTGAAAAAAATTTTAATACCTGCTTTTTTTTTTACCTGCTATGGGTGGTGTAGGGGCACGCGTAACGGAATGACGAGGATCCGGGTTCGATTCCTGGCCATAGCTTTACTTTTCGGATTTTTCTGTGTTTTAATTTTAGTGTTGTTTATAGTCTGGCAGATAAACCACTGCAGCCAGATGACACTTTCAGTGTTGTCAGTTTTTGGCAAATATTAAATAGTGATGTGACTTAGTGAGTGAATGAAAGAATGAACGATGTAATGAAATTAATTTGCGTCATAAATGAGAATTTTCAAAGCGCATTTTAATAAAATGGTTTGTTCAATAAGGTTTTTTTGGATGTTTTCTAGTCAGTAGTAGTGTAAGAGCGCGATTTGGAAATGTGCGGAAGCATGTCAAATCAGTTACCAGTTTTCAACTCATTCCCCATTTTGCCATAAAACAACAATTATCACATTAATATTTTTTTCTACCTTTGTACTTTTACTTAAAAACTTAAATTATTCCGAATCAGTTTCACTGCCGCTGTCACTTTTTACGTGTATTACAAAGTCATCGCACATTTTATTTTATCTACTATGTTAATATAAACCTTGAATGCCTCAAAAGTATCGCGCTTATTTTGAAATATACTAAACTACGAATGTGACATTCATAAAATATTTCGTTCGTTCAATAATCAAATCATTCATTACGTGACCTTAGTCGAGCACTAGTGAAATAAATGTGGTATCATTATTTCGTAAAATGACATTTGGAAGTGTCATCTGGCTGCAGTGGTTTAGCTGCCAGACTATAGAAATTAAAATTTTAATGTTGCCGTCAGATCTTGTCGACATTTTTCACGTTGAATATGTGATTCGTTTCGGTCTAAATAATATATCTCATCATTTCTTATGAGTACAATTCTTTAAAAGGTAAAGAGATTTATCCACCGTCCAGTAAGAATGATGCCGAGTGGATAATATCTATAGACCCTTGTAGATGTAGATCTAGGAACCTTTAGACTGTGCACCAGTTTTTTGAATTGTTGATTTAATATACTTTGTTTTTGTTCTCAAGGTATCCACGCTTCTAATTCTGCTGATGTTCGTGTTTGCTAGTTACGGCGTGCAACTATATGGAGGAAGGTGATTTATTTGCTCTTTTGGCTTTATAATTGACCCACTTCACGTGTTTCGCACTAAATATATGGTATTGACATTTTCACCTGACCAAATGAAATGAAATAGGTACCGAAAACGCCATGTTGAACAAATGAAGTACTACCAACAAACTTACCCTATGTCACTATTTGAGTTTCTGCGTGACGACGTTTATGGAAAACCCACCTAGACAAAAGTTATTTGTTCATGGTGTGTTGTGGCAATACCTACAAGAAAATAAAAAACATTTTTAAATAAAATATATATATTTTTACATTTACGTAACTACTTAACACAATTACGATAAAAACACACACACTTAAATAATGGGACTCTTCCGAGCATTGACTTACGATAAACAACTAGACTCCCAATCACGCTCAAAAACTGTCGGAAGCAAAAGTCTGCACGACGCGTCTATTGTGCAGAGTTTTGGTTCAGTCGTGTTTCGACCGCGCTTCGATATCAATATCAATGTACGTCTATTTTGCAACGTAATCTCAAGCGCTTGAGAACAAGAGACAGACAGGTTTCCAGCGCGTGGCGTCGTGTTAACTTAACTTCCCACGATCGTATGCAATTGATATGTTAATGTTATCTGTGTAAGTTGATGTGTTGACACACACAATACATAGACAACGCCGCTCGGACGTTTCTTGAGGCACTTTTGTTTGCGATTGGGAGTCTAGTTGTTTATCGTAAGTCAATGCTTCCGAGCAAACAAGATGGCACTATACAATAGATGGCCTATACAATAGATTTGTATGTTTGATACAGGCTAGCGAGGTGCAACGACCCAACAATTTTGAACCGTGAAGATTGTGTTGGAGTGTTTATGAGACGAGTGTTCGTCACGAAGATGAAGATCAGGCCGGGCCCTAATGAGACTTTTCCCTCTATGCTGGTACCAAGAGTATGGTAAGCCTCTTTATTGTTAACTAGCGACCCGCCCCGGCTTCGCACGGTATACAGGGTGTTTGGTAGCCAGGTACAAAGCTTTAAGGGGGTGATAGCCGAGGTATTTTTGAACATTTTGAGCCATACATCTCTTAATTCCTAGCATTCCTAGCGAGTGCTCCCCGAGTTTGGTTTTTACTTTTTATCTCAGATTTTGCAAGCGATGTGAATGAGTGATACCTTAAAAGAAAGAGCAATTAAAAGGCATGTTTTTAAAAGTGTTTGAACATTTCCAGGATTTTTTTTATTTTTTTTTATGGCACTGAAAAATTACTCTGTTCCAAAATAAGACATTTTCAGTAATTTCGAATGCCTCCATTTTGTTTCTGTGGCAAGACAGACACTTCAAAATTGTTTCATTTGGTCCAATACACATTAAACTATCCGAAATAAAAGATTTTGTTTACAAATTAACGCTCATTGGCGCAATATTGAATCGTTTTTATCAAATTCTGGGTATTTTCGTAAAATTTCAAAATTTTCAATTTAAAAAAAAAAACAAATTTCGGCTAAGACATGTATGGCTCAAAATGTTCAAAAATACCTCGGCTATCACCCCCTTAAGGCTTTGCACCTGGCTACCAAACACCCTGTATTATGCATGTATTATACATATAAACTTTCCTCTTGATTCACTCTTGCGTAGTTTTAAAGATTTAAGCATATATAGGGACATAGGTACATAGGGACAGAGAAAGCGACTGTTTTATACTATGTAGTGACCAGTGGCGTGGCGTCAAGTATATCAGAAGGCAAGCCGAAGGGAACTTAACTAGCCTTTTCCTCTAATTCTGCACAATAAATTGCCCAACTGCCTAAAAATAGGCAAGCCGGTGGGAATCGAGTTCTATGGACGCCACGCCACTGGTAGTGACTCCTAAAAAAGTCAATAGACTTATAATTTTAATATCATGCAATTTTTGTTACAGGGCTAACCCAAAGCGATTTAACTTCGACAACATCGGTGATGCGCTACTAACGTTGTTCGAAGTGTTGTCTTTTAAAGGCTGGCTAGATGTTCGCGATGTGTTGATAAAAGCGCTTGGTCCCGTGAGTAAATGCATCATACAGAGATCAACTACTGGCCATATCTTTTTTTAATTTAAATGCCGGTATAATATACACTCGGGAGCAAAAAGAAACGGCTCTCTTCCGGTAGAAGATTGTATGAGAACTGACCCAGTTTTTTCGCTCCCGAGTATATTTAAAATATATGCTTTTCATTTTTCAGGTACATGCTATATACATCCATGTGTATATTTTCCTCGGATGCATGATAGGACTAACTCTGTTTGTCGGCGTTGTGATCGCAAACTATTCTGAAAACAAAGGAACAGCTCTCCTGACGGTCGATCAAAGAAGATGGTAAGTTGAACAGAAGTGTATACCAACACCTGATATAACATAATAGCTTAAGTCATTCATTTCATGATGGCAAAAATTAAAACGAATTAAAATATTTCAATAAATTATGATGTCCTTATTAGCATCTTCTTGAGCTGTTCGGTAATACTCAGTCATTCCCTATTACTTCTTACTTCCTTGCCGACACCAGTGTGACAACTGACTGTCGAACGCACTCGGAGTGTCTGTGGTCGCCATTTTGATGAAGTTGCTTTATAAATAATTATTTTGTTTATTGCCAGGTGTGATCTCAAAAAGAGATTGAAGATTGCACAACCTCTTCATTTACCCCCTCGACCGGACGGGAGGAAAGTACGCGCTTTCGCTTACGACGTTACCCAGCATATAACCTTTAAAAGAGTAATAGCGATCGTCGTTCTTATCAACAGCGGATTATTAGTTGTTACGGTAAGCTGATATGTTAAAATTTTGGTATAGTTAACCACGAAAGTGCTTTATAAGTTTTTATGACAGTTCCTTCATCAGACAAAAAGCAATATCGGATTTCAAACCAACTCGTCCGTTATGGCTTACTTACTGGTCTCTTCAGTAATGTACTATTCTTGGTCGACTATACCTACAAAATTTTATTAACTACCCATACATGTATTAAAAGTTAGTTATCTTGGAAAAGTCTAGGGAATGTGGGTACATCAATGTACTTTACTTCATTTTTACTGCATTTTCAGCTGATAGCTTAAGTTGGCATAGGAGTACTACAATAACAGTAAAGTTTTAGCCGATTGTCCGAAACGCAATGGCTTTGATCGCCGTACAAGTTGAGCCGGCTGACGGAGCCGGCGAGCACCCACTTGCCGCTGCCCTTACTCAACGTCGCTTCAAATATGCCACCACTCGGCTTAGCAAGCAATACAATAGTCAATTCCGGCCACTCCATTTCATCACCCGCGTTACCAGACACCATTGTTGTTACATTCAATAGTTCGCCGACCATGAGCGCAGCACACTGTGGGTAATCTTTAACCAGTTCGTTCATATGCGACACTACGTGTTCCGCAGCCTCCCTCGCCTCTGGACTCTCTGTCGACGACTTGATAATTCTATGGCAAGTACACCAATGATCATTTATTTGCGCCGATTTGCATGTTCTGTTCTCAGGTATCGGTAGAAATAAACTGATACTACGATATTCCGAGTAATGCTCGTCGCTTCGTAAGATAATTTTTTCATTATTGATTTTTTCAAGACTCACTAGATCCATCAGAGTGGCATGCATGTCGAAAGGCGTGGTTAAGCGATGACTGTTCAATTTTAGATTGTGGTAGGCCTCACTATAATTCACACGAAACGAAGGAGGCGTTAAAACGAACACAAAGGGCAATCTTTCCTCTAAATATCCTTGTTTTGTCGCTCGAAATTCACCCCATCTCAAGCCGTGATCACTGACTAAGAACAGAATCGTTTCATTCAGATAACCTGAAAGATGCCACTTGCTTAAAACTTCAACATAGCGATTGTCCATGGCCATTGGATAATTTAAAAAGTCGTGACTCATGGTTGTTTCCCAGAAGAAGCCAAACATTTTCGATTTTAACGTTGTAGTTAGGTTGTCCACATAGTCTAGTAATACTTCAAAAAAATATTTCTCGTTCATGCACAGTTTACAATTAAGCATTTTGTTGGTTCCAACTTGGTGTTCTGCCTCGTGCATGAAAGTGTGAATGTAGTAATCTGTGGGAGTGCCTTTGAAACCGTATAGGTTGTAGTTAAAGGTTCCCAGGCTAGCCGTGTCTTCGGCTAGCGCAGTCGCGAACCCCGCTTGTCTGTACCACTCCCACACGAATGGACAGTTGTCAAACGTCGACTGATGGTTAGGAGTGCATGTGTCCCGCAACTCGGCGTCTGTTTTACCCATTAACATAGGAATTAAATTCGGAAACGTATTGTCCCCAACTTTATTATAACCCAGCATTTCTATTGCACCTAATTCTTTCAAATAGTTCACTGTTTTTGGCATGGTTCTATGCAAGTTTAATCTAGAAACTGCGTCTATTCCCAACATCAGAATGTTGTAGGGTAAAATTTTATTTGAATTTCTATTCTGAAGTTTTTTTTCGAAGGCAAATAAAAGAAAAGTGTCGAAAATGGTTTGATCACGGCCACAAATTATTCTGACGAACTCATCGGTAGCTTTGATTACATCGGAAAAGTTTTTACATTCCCTGTATTTTACCCGATTGTCTATTGATGGCGATGCTATATCATCCACCTTTGCTGGACGAATGAATGATTTATAGCAACAAGTAAATTTTTGGTCTTCACTTATGTTATAAAAATGCATATTTTCCTTTTTAATCCAAATGTGAGTACCGTTCGACCCTACTAAGGGCTTAGTATGGCACGGTTTCAAGCTTTTTGGATATCCTATGAGATGCTTAAATGAAGATTCTATCGGTCTCATGAACGGTATTTGGCAGCCTTTCGTGTGGATCGTACTGGAATCGCCAGATCGATTCGGGTGTGTAGTATAAATATCGTCAGTGTTTGTTGTTATTAAGAAGGACTTGTTATTGACTCCTATGATGAAGAACAGGAGGAAACAGCCGCCGAGCATTTCGGCAAGCAGGAACAGTCGTTTAAAGCGAGCGACCGGCGCCGGCGCAGTTCCGGGCAACTGTACATATTGTACATGCATGCTGAAACACAATTAATCAAAAATCAGTCACTAACAATTTTATTATAATAGTTGCTTTAGAAGAAAACGGGGTTACTGTGCGAGTCAGACTAGGTATACAGTGAACGATAATATGTCCGATCATCAGACAAAATGAAATTAGCATAATTTTTATTTCACAATGCAATGACAATAGTAGATTGTACAACAAGAACATAAAACAAGCCATTTTACCCGAGACGTTCATATAGCCATCGTCGAGGGGAAAATGGGTTTTATGAACGAATTATACACTCTGCTTTTCACTTAGATTGCGAAGAAACAAAACAAAAACATTGCAAAAAACTTAATTAAAATTAAATGTGACATTGGAACAATAATTCGATATATTTAATGGTTTTTCCTGGCAAATTGACTGTGTTAGGAGTCAGTGTTATTTCCTCTTCACTTGACGAAATTATTGAATATTAATCGTAAAACAGTAACAAATTGCAACATAAATCCTACTAAGAGAAAATAGGAAGTTCCCGCCAATTAACTTTTTTTTTTCTTTTTTTTTAAACGTGATACTGCGGTAAGGTTTGAGTAGGCAGGTGTTGATTTATATTTTAAAAAGTTTTATTTTTCATGTAGGTACTTATTTGTTTCAATAATAACTTGTCAAATTATTGTTACCTAGTTTTAGGTACCTACTAATTAAACAGTTTCAGATTATAATAAAAAAAAAAAACAAAATATGCTGTAAAGTTTTAGTGATTGTTTGTGGCTGTTGGCACCCGATTGTCTTGGTCTTAGACGAAGATTTTACTTTATGCACAAGAGCATAAAATGCCATTTTATGCAGCCTATATCCAGCATAAAGTCGAACTTTTTGAGCATGAGACGTGAAAATGTAATTGAGAATAAAGAACTACTTGATTTTTTACCGCTATCCCCTAGCTACTGGAGTCGAATTACATAGTAAGTACCTACAAAGCCCGCAGAGTAGGAACAAGGTAAATTCATGACTAACTCATGGATTTTTTGAATCGGACACGTTCGTCTCATACAATTGGGAGTAGGTATGCATTGTTACTCACCATACTTTAACATTAATTTCGTGGATAATCACAATTTATCATTGTCAAATAAAGTATATTTGGACCTTAAATCTGGGCGCAGAGCCGGTCATAGAGTAGGCTGAAAGATACGGTTGTTCTCTATACGTGAGTCAGTTGCTAAGAGGGCTAAAAGTCATCCTCGCTATATCTACAGCTATTCTGATTAAGCTTAAAACCGGCGCTGGCTGGATGTTGCTTCTTTCGGTAACGTTATTAATTTTAATGCAGACAGTTGAATTAACAATTCAAAACACAAATATTATATTATGGTATTACCTAATAATTTTATTAGATACGCAGTGACGTTTAAGAACCCCTGTCGTGGAATTAAAAATAACAAAACACTTTTTAATGTACCTAATCTACGTCCAAGTTTTGCACTAAGTTAAAAAAATCACAACACAAATAAATAATCGGAAACGTACTTATTTCATGTTTGTACTACAAATAGGAAAATTATCACGTAACTTGTTTTTTTTTTGTAATAAATTCACTTAGCGACGCATTATGGTATGCACTAGATAAGTTTTTAGTTTCCACAATTCACATAAAGTTACAGTAGCAATAGGAATGTTTATTATAAATCATGAAACGCGGTACCTATGCCGCTGGTTTCATTATTATAATACATGACATTCGTATACACCGCTTGTTAAATCTTGACTAAAATAAGCACTCAAGTTCAACATTTCATCATTAGAAATAATGAATATGATAATGGGTATGAATTATGGATCATTTCCAGGACAGTAGCACCTCAGTGGCGTGAAAATAAGATTTTACGGGCTATAATAAATACAATAATAGAAGGTCAAACAATCATTCACGCTTACGCCACACGATAACGAATTAGATATTTACACTTTCCAGTTAAATGTTTAGGGATCTTCGTGTTGAAAAGAACCATTAGAAGCTATTGGAAATATTCCACTCACCACCAAATTATCTTGTATTGACAATTTGCCTAAAAATGTTCATATGAAAGACTTTTTCATTTTGATTCTATTTATTTTCGTTTAGCTTTATCCGCCATACCTACAACAATTTAGATTTTTGTGCTCATTTTAATTAATATAAGATTAGATTAGATTCGTTTATTTATATTACAATTAATTATATTAGTCAAAACGTAGGAAAGTCACAAAAAGATTGTCAATTGTAAATAAAATAAAAACATAATAAGGGACTTTAAAATTAAAAGTTGTATATTCACCTACCAACTCCTTATAAGTAATCCCTATTTCGTATCTTTTTTATTTTTTTTAGTTTGTAGATACTTTAGGGGGTTGTGGAGACGTAGTCTGTTCTTTTTCTTACTAGCCCCCTCAAGTGAGCCAAAAATTTAAAATTTTGTTATTTGTGCTTAAACATCTATGTTTCGGTTTATAGAATATTTATTTCTCATTAAAAACAATAAGTCATTTACATGAGAACTTAATATCTAAGGTAGTATTTGTAGTTTACAGTATAGTAGAGACAACAAGTAAGTAAGTAAGTATATAAAATTAAAGTTTTCCGTGATGATATGCAATATCTTTAAACAATAATACAAATGGTAATATGCAGAGTTATGTTTTTAACAAAACAAAATCTATCTAATCTAACTAATATTATAAATGCGAAAGTATGGATGGATGGATAGATGGATAGATGGATGGATGGATGAATGGATGGATGGATGGATGGATGGATGGATAGATGTTTGTTTGTTACTCAATAACGCCAGAACGGCCGAACGGATCTGGATGAAATTCGGCACATAGATAGAGAAAAGTCTGGAATAGCACATAGGCTACTTTTTATTCCGGAAAATTGCTTAGTTCCCGCGGGATAGCGATAAACGAATTCTTTGCAGACGAAGTCGCTGGCAACAGCTAGTGTTTATATATTTAGATTGAAAAGTCGCCCCCTGTCAACTAGTAAATATATATATAATGTAATATAAAACATTTAAACATTGAACATTGAAACGAAGCTAAAGCTGGTGATGTGTTTGGTTAATCTTGATTTAAATTCGGCAAAGTTTTTAGCATCTTTAATGTTTTTTGGCAAGTCGTTAATGTCGTTATAGTTTGGCACCTGTATACGTGAACATTCGTTTACTATATTTGGTTCTTGTTTTAGGCAATACAAGATGATTTGGTCGTCTGCTAAAATGTTTGAGTCACAGATATACATATTTGTAGCATAACTCAACTGAATCGGTTCTGTAATTCAAAGCAAATTGGCTGTAACAGACGAACAAACGGACACGCGAGTGGTCCCGCAAGAAGTTCCTTTTTTTAAGCTTTTTATTAACTTGCAATGTATTTATAGTGCCTGGCGTTACGTTCAAAAAGTCAATACACTAATATCTCGTAGTGGAATTCTGGTGGTCCGGCCAAGACCGTCTCCGCAGGAGGGAACTCTTCAACGATCCGATTGACTTGAAATTTGGTACACATATTATTATGTAGGACGGATGACAATGCAAGTGCAGTCCACAAAAAGTACAAGTAAAATGAAATTTTTAGGTTAGGTTATTCCTTCTTTGCCTCTTTGCCCGGAACTCTAAAAAAAAGTCGGATACACATCTCAATTAGAATATTTCAAAAGTTTCTTAAATGACAACCGATGAATGTCCGTCAAAAGATCTTTTCACTTCTCATGCTCAAAAAGTTCGTCTTTATGCGGGATGTAGGCTGCATAAAATGGCATTGTATGCTCTTGTGCATAACGTAAAATCTTCATCTAAGACCAAGACAATCGGGTGCCAACAGCCACAAACAATGACTAAAACTTTACGAAAGCATTTTTTTTTAAGTTTTTTTTTTTCATAAATATAGTCTGCGGTCTATTAAACTGCTTAATTAGTAAAACTATGAACCAATAATTTGACAAGTTATTATTGAAACAAACAAGTACATGAAAAATAAAACATTTTTAAAATATAACTTAACATTACGTGCCTATTCGAACCTTGCTCCAGTATCACGATTAAAAAAAAAATAAAAAAAAGTTAACTGGCGGGAACTTCCTATTTTTTCTTAGTAGGATTTATGTTGCAACTTGTTACTATTTTACGATTAATATTCAATAATGTCGTCAAGTGAGGAGGAAATAACACTGACTCCTAACCTAACACTTTAATGGAGCAGAATGCGAAAATGGTCGTTGAGGAGTAGGCTTATTGTCTAACTCGCTCGCGATCGCCATCGTGTTCATTTTGACAGTTCTTGTATGAATGTGACAGCTAGCTGATTCCGATGCCCATTGTCAGCCCATACATGAACTGTCAAAATGAAGATGATGGCGATTGCGAGCGAGTTAGACAATAAGCCTACAGATATTACCGCCAAAATCAATGCAAATTTATCTACGCGCGTATGAAAACTTCATGAGTTGGATGGTCGAGAAACAAGTGACTACGTTTTCGGAAAGCGTTTTGTTAAAGTATTTCGATGAATTATCGAAAAAATTGACCTACATTATGGAGTGTATATTCTATGCTCAAGGCTACGTTGCAGATGAAACATGACGTGAATATAAAATCCTACTTGAAACTGACATCTTTTTTGAAAAGGCTTTCCACTGGGCACAAAACCAAGAAGTCCAAAGTTCTCACTGCGAATCACGTGGAAACATTTTTAAATACCGCTCCCGACGTGAAATATTTGGCTACAAAGGTACATAAACCTCTCACTTCTTTTATGTTCTGTCTCATCATACATTACGTATCTATATAAATACTCACATGTGTAATTTATTAATTACTACGTTATAGTGCAACGTTGTAATTATAATTGCTATTTTTTTTGTAAGTAGCACTCATATTCGGTATTAGCGGTGCGTGTCGAGACATAGAACTTGCCAATACTACCGTGGACGACGTCAAAACAGGCAATAAACTTACCTAACACCAAAAACAACAAAAAGAGAACATTCGTCGTCAAAGGCGAATACTTAAATATAATTAGAAAATACCAAGCCTTACGCCCGGACAATGTATATAATAATAAATTTTTCCTCAACTATTAAAACGGCAAATGCACACGGCAAGATATATAGGACGCCACAAATTCGCTACAATGCCAAAAGAGATTGCAACATTTCTACAGTTAGATGATCCGGTAAATTATACAGGACATTGTTTTCGAAGAACTTCCGCCACTCTCTTAGCCGACTCAGGAGCAAACCTCACCACGTTGAAGCAACATGGCGGCTGAAGATCTGACCAGGTGGCAGAAGGCTACATCGAGGAGTCCGTGGAGCAAAAGTCCAAGATTTGTGATATTCTAACTGAAGGAATTAATTTAGTTCCGAACAATCCAGGCCCGTCTGGTGTTGATTACAAAGTGGAACAAACACAAATAAAAATACTATGACTACAAAAGAGTCTCAATCGACGTCATCACAAATACAAACTAACACAGTCAATTTGCCAGGAAAAACCATAACATTAAATATATTAAATTATTCCAATGTCACATTTAATTTTAATTAAAAAAAAATTGCAATGTTCCTGTTTTATTTTTTCGCAATCGAAGTGAAAAGCAGTGTATAACTCGTTCATAAAACCCATTTTACCCTCGACTTAACTCTACACCCTCGCCTGCGGCTCGGGTGCATATAACGTACGTCTCGGGTAAAATGGCTCGTTTTATGCACTTGTTGTACAATCTACTATTTCACTATGTCAAGTGAGTCAAGTTATTTAATAAGTTTAACCCATTGAGTGTGATGTGTTTTTGTTTTAGTGGTCACGAAATTCACAATCCACGGAGAAATTGGCGTTGACGTCTGCCATGCTGACGCTAGTGTTCGTGGTCGAAGTACTGCTTAAGACTGTCGCCTTCACGCCGCGAGGCTATTGGCAGAGTCGCCGCAACAGATACGACCTGCTTGTCACCGTGGGTGGATGCATTTGGATATTCATGCATTTTACGCTCAAGGTACGGATACAAAATAACCTTGAATCTTGAGTATTTATTGTTCATTAAATCTTGAACTTGTAAACGTGTTCGCTTCTGTCAATATCTCTATAATTCTAGCTCATTCACGGCCGGGCGTGTGCGAGCGAACACATACAGTATATTTATATGTAATATTTTTCGCTCAAAACGATGGGAACTGTCATCCGCCGTGCGCGAGCGCGTTATACTTACCGCCGCTAATAGATTAACTGCCTTAGCAACCAAGTATTTTCTACATTTTTTTTCTAGATTTATTAAAATTTGATATTTTATTTAAAGTTTGATAGTTTTCTCAGTCTCAAATAATACTTTCTTGTTTACGTTCTTATAGAATGATTAAAAATAATTAAAGAGTGTGCATCCCTACTGAGCTGGCAACGTCGCATTTTTGGTGATTTTTTGCGATTATTTCACAGAAATTGAATGAAAGTTTCAAATATCCGTCTGTAGTGCACTTGGTTTTTAGTGTATTAACGTGTCTAATGCAATAATTGATCGCGATGGTCTTTTATTTTCTTATTACACGAGATATAGTATTTTATCCCTTTAATACGAAAATAAAAGTCCATCACGATTAATCATTGCATTGGACACATTAATACACCAAAAACGAAGTGCAATACAGACGAACACTTGAAACACTCTTAAGACTTATTGAAAAAATGAAAAATAAAACAAACTATTCTTTAAGTATTTGAAAATCATTTGAAAGCGGTGGTCCAACTCTTAAAATATGACATGTCTCTCGACATGAATTCCTTTTATCTACTTTTAGTTACCGGAAACTGAGAGACGTCTTGTATTGAAGAACGAAATCAATTTTCGACATTAAGATTGTATTTTTCAGAACGACCTATCCTATTTCGTCGGATTCATGGTAGTTATCCTTCGTTTCTTCACAATTACGGGAAAACATACGACACTGAAAATGCTAATGCTCACAGTTGGCGTGAGCGTATGCAAAAGTTTCTTCATTATATTCGGCATGTTTCTACTGGTTTTCTTTTACGCGCTCGCCGGAACGATCGTATTTGGGAATGTAAAGTACGGCGAAGGCATTGGAAGGTAAGATATTGTAATGATTATTAATTTACACTTTCTCCTGTTTTGCCAGGTGAAAAGCCCGTCTGTACCTATAAGATAATCAAGGAGAGTGTAACTTTTTTAGTGTCATAAATAAAAAAAAATCGGCCCAATTATTTTTGTTATCGCTTAAATATAGAAAAGAAGTTTACCTACTTATTATACCAGTATAGATGTGAACGAAGTGTATTCATGTCTGTTTGTGATGGACAATAAATCGGTGAACAGCGATAGTATCTAACTCAAAATAATACGACCGGGCCCATTTACCCCCTTATTCATAAACACTCTATAGGCTTCTACTAACTTAGCAATCATAATGTCAAAGTGACGGATAAAGACAAACGATTGCTTAGTTAACAGAGGTCTATAGAGCGTTTATGAATAAGGTGGTAAATGTTTTAATATATTGTTTTCAGACGGGCCAATTTCAACTCTCCTATCCACAGCGTCGCAATGTTGTTTCGCATAGTGACTGGCGAGGATTGGAATAAGATAATGCACGACTGCATGGTCGCCCCGCCGTATTGCACGCCCGCAGACAACTACTGGGAAACCGACTGTGGCAATTTTACAGCCTCGCTTGCCTACTTCTGTACTTTTTACGTGATCATCACTTACATCGTGCTAAACTTGCTTGTGGGTATGTAGCTTAGTTAAAGCGCTTAATTAAGTAATTCCAAATAATAAAAGGGTAGTCAAAACTCAATTACTCGTCGAAAACGTATTGTGTGCATACAAGTAGTGGTGTAAAACCAGATATAAAAATGTTTTTATTCACTCATACATGTTTCTTTAGAGTAAAACGGATATCTGTAATTTTTTTGTTAGGTATCTTATTTTATAGCGGTTTTATAATGGAGCTAACATCACTAACATGAGCCTTAAGCTGTTAAATAATAAAAGCTAAACTATAACTAAGCTATAGTTAAGCTATAGCTGTTAAATGTTAAGTTTATGTAGGTAATAAAACATTTTTAAAACAAGATTTTTTTGCTGTCTATTCTTAAATTGTTATCCATCCTACATAGGGTACGTACATAGGTATACTAAATTTCAAGTTAATACGTCAACTAGTTTTTTTTTTGTTTTATGTTCTGATTGTACTTTTACAATTGCGAGTGTAAATAATATGAATGTTTATCTCTGCTTTAGCTATTATCATGGAGAATTTTTCATTATTTTACTCCAACGAAGAAGACGCCTTGCTGTCGTATGCTGACATAAGAAACTTTCAGAACACGTGGAATATTGTTGACGTTCATCAAAAAGGTGTAATACCAGTAAGAAAGGTAGGTCCACTCCACCCAGCAATATTGATAATAAGTATTTTTGTAAATACCTCTGTCTGTTTCCTCTGTCTGTCTGTATGTTTGCAAATGAATTACTTTGACTTTGAGTTTGTTTGGTATTTACAAAAATACTTATTATTTACGTGATTAAGTCCCGTTTTCTTATAATAATGTGTGAAAATCGCGAAAGTTTGAATCAATACATGTATTTTACTGAAAAGAACTTTTTAAAAATCGTTATCTGAAACATACAAAACCATAACAAAACTAATCACGACAATTCAGGTGTTTAAAATTGTTACTTGCTTTTATTTATTTTTAAAAAGTGATTTTAAATAGAAAGACATGTCAAGATTGTTTACTTTTACTTTACTTTTTTTATATTAAGAAGTTATACTACATTTTCAGATTCGCTTAAAATTTTGTATTGTGAACGCAGATCTGGGGCCTTACCATGACGTCCTAATGCCGACTCAGTTCAAGTTTTAGCAGTCACTTTTAGTATGAATCTGACAGCGAGCGAACCTAAACTGAATCGCATTAAGACGTCATGGTAAGGCCCCCGATAACGATAGAAGTATCAAATGCCAACAACTAGAACTTAATGTATTATGTACACATATATCAACAAAGTCTTATTCCAGGTAAAATTCATACTGAGGCTGCTTAAAGGTCGGCTCGAATGTGACACTCATAAAGAACGGCTGCTATTTAAATACATGTGTTACGAATTAGAGCGCCTCCATAATGGAGAGGACGTCACCTTTCACGATGTTATCAAGTAAGTTCGTTTTATTGTTAGGTACTTCAAATTATGGCATACACTAATAATATATTTTTCTCTTTAAAAAACCGAATACAATTAGCACTGTTAGCATTGTTATCACTGTTATCACTGTTATCACTGTTCATTGATTCCATTCATAAAATCGTAATGATATTAATATGCTAATTCATAAGGTTAGATAAAAAGATAATGTTGAACATAAGTACAGAAATATATAGTTGGACACTTTGTTTTTATTAAACAACTACAAAAAGAGGCGATAATGTGTGCGTAATTCTTCAGCTGTCCCTAGTTCAATACTCAGTGAAATTATTCTTTTTTGTTATTTTGTTTGAACACAAAAAAACGTTGAAACATTATTATCTATTAATAACGAATCAACTTTTCCTCCTATTTTATATTATTTTATCTTTTTCCGTCTATAAAACAAACTGGAGGTAGGTACTCACCAGTTAAATTAAGTAATCCTCTACCACACACAAAATAAACCACTACTCAGACCCTTCTTCAACGCACAAGAATTCCGAAAGTCGTAACGTTACACTTTAATAAATCGATTTATGTGTGTAAAATGTTGCAATAAAGCTTAATTCGTCACGAGTTTATCCTAAGAGTTATACAACTTACCTATATGAGTTCATTGACTTAAATTTACTTAAGTATTTATGCTAAATATATTTTGCTTTAATTAAGTTGAAAAAAAGTTGTTAAATGCTTTTCTGTTGATGAAAAGATGAATGCTTGCCATTTTAATCTTGTAAATTAAAAAGAAATTAGCTATGTGGTGGGCAATAAAGTATTTCGAATTTTATAAATCCATCAGATACAGATCAAGCCATTTTTAAAATCATACTACTACTGATTACTAGTTGTTTCATATGTGTCGAACTACACGCTCTTTTAACGGTAACGGTTAGGCGTAGCTATATAATATGCAATAAAAGTACTACTAATTTCCAGCATGCTATCGTATCGCACAGTCGACATTCGCAAGTCGTTGCAAATGGAAGAACTGCTGGCTAGGGAAGAATTCGAATTTCTAATAGAGGAAGAAGTCGCCAAGCAAACCATACGTACGTGGCTCGAGGGATGCTTGAAAAGAATACGTGCCAACAGTAGCGTAAGTTTAGACTTATATAATTTGAATGATTCCAGGTCCAAGTACAGTCAATAAGTAAATCTCAGTTTCTATACAGCCAGCTTCTAAAATGCAAATATGGACAAACGTCCTTATTGTCACAACTAATATTAGTTAGTTGTATAAGATATTGGAGTCATAGATTAAACAAGACAGTCAATAACTTAGTCCATCATCAGAGGAGAAAATAAAAATGTAATAGGGGATATTGAAACAGTTGTTGTGGATTTGCGTTTATATTTACAGAAGCAGCAAACAAGTTTAATAGCAGGACTAAGGAAAACCAACGAGCAGGTAGTGGATATGACTGAAAAATTGGAGAAAGAAAGGCTCGAAGCCGAGGCGCAGGTGACTATAAATTATTGCTCGATTAAATAAAAATAAGCTTTATTTTACTTGTTGAAAGTACTTTATATGGTTTTTGTTAATTACAGCAAGCAGCTGCCAATGCTGGCCGAACTGAAATCACGGAGTCTACGTCACAACCCGTTATGTCAAGTATGGAATTATATATTTTATCATTTTTGCAAGTAATGTGCACGACGGAATGTCGTAAGCGAATATAAATCAATACACCAGTATATAATGTAATATAGTATAAATAATGCACCAGGTTGCGAAAGTGTGAAAATACAATTGTGATGTATTATTAATTAATTAACAGACCCGGAAAACTTCGTTCCGGCTTTAAATCAATTTCTGTCATGTCATAAGAGATAGCGTTACATACGAAAAAAAAATTAGAAAAATAATTTTTCATATTTTTAATTAGCAGTTCTTCTACTATTCGAAGTGTAGCCTAATCTTACAAATTAAAGATCATAAAAATCCGTGTTACGACTTTATTTATATGGAATATTTTATTTTTAGACATTACCTCGTCATTTGACTCGCAACCAAAACGATCATCTACGAAACAGCCCTTCAAGAGACCCGGTCTTCCTTCTATTGCCATATTACCAAGGTAAATATTTTATCTACCTCTACATTAATTAAAAAATACAAAAAACGGTCTTGTGGAGACAAACACGATGATTGCATCTTCTGTTGTAGGCCGGAGAGTCCAGTAAAGAAGTATTTACAACCAACCTTGAGCGATCCACATCCATCTCTAAGCAAAAAGTCTTCGCGTAAGTATACGGTGCAAATGAGAAAGGCTACTCATATACATAGAGTTGTTTTCTTCTACTCTACTCCTATTATAAAGTCGCCGCAATTTTTCACCTCTCACGAATGGTACTTTCGATTGATGTTTTCATAAATCAGGCCCGTTGTGCCCTAGTAGTTGCAATACCAGCTATCAATTTCGACTTTGTCTCACGGCTATGATAAGCGGAGGTCGGAATATGTGTTCTTTTTTAAACGTTTATATGATACTAGCTGTTGCCAGCGACTATGTCTGCAAAGAATTCATTTATCGCTATCCCGCGGGAACTGCGCAATTTTCCGGAATAAAAAGTAGCCTATGTGCTATTCCACACTTTTCTCTATCTATGTGCCGAATTTCATCCCGATCCGTTGGGACGTTCTGGCGTGATTGAGTAACAAACAAACATCCATCCATCCATCCATACATACTTTCGCATTTATAATATTAGTAGGATGGACATACCCTGGTGTTTTTATATTATTTGCCTGTATTGCCTGAAAGCTGAGCCGTGAGAAAGCGATATATTAAGCTTTATCGCCGTTGAACGAACTGAACTGAACTAAATTTGACACTGAGGAATCGATTTCGCACAGCTGTTCCACTTGACTTATCTTCACTACGTTATCATTATTCCGTAACTGTCCCTATGACCTTCTCTGGGACTCAAATATTGACCTTGACCCCAATATTGTCTTGATATTTATTTATGAAGTATGTCTATTTTATATCTACACGTGACATCAATGACATAAGAATAGCACCACACACAGTCCGACCTCTGATGATAAGTTAACTTCAACTTCAAAAAGGTTGAAGACCCTTGCCCTAGTGCCTATTTAGACATAAAAAGTAATACAAACATCGCATGAAAAAGCCTAATTTTCGAGATATTAAATTGTTTCAATAAATCTCAAGGTTAACACGTCACTAGAAATTACTAAACAATGACAAACGACTGTCATCTAAAGTCAAGTTGAACAGCGCTACTCGTTTCTAAGGTTTCGTTCACAAGAAAGTATCATCGTTAATTGATTTTTTTGTTACAGAAATTAAGAAAGTTAATGTGACAGTTTTGAACCCATGTTGATATAACATTATTTACTCGTAATACCACCAGGAATCCATAGTTAAAATCTGTCGGGTTACTCATTCCCACCGTGTATAGTACATTACCAGTAGTTAGGAAATTGAAAACATCTTGTTTCGTGATCGTGTTGCAGCTGTCCTGAAGAGCAACCCGCGCGCGTCGCACAACAGCGGGGCGGCGGGCGGCGCCGGCGCAGCGCAGCCCGCGCTCAGCGACGTGCACTCGTGGTGGGGCGCGCAGCTGGCGCGGCATGCGCTGCTCGACTGCGACTAGAGGTCTAGTACTAGTGCCCTGCCGTGTCGTATGTAGGTACCAATCACGGGCTTAGCCAGGGGGAAGGTTTTGAGGGTTCGACCCTCCCGCGCCCCCGAAAAGTGAAAAGTTCAACCGTGGTACCAATAGTCCTTACTATTTCAACTGAGCTCATCTTCATCTCATTACTGAAATGCGAAGTCATGCATTGTATTTATACAGTACTGTTATCAACTTTTGCTCTGATATAAATGTAGCCAAGTTTTATAGTTTTTTATTTATTACATGAAAAAAAGGGTAATTTTCTCATTTACTTTTAAGTTATTGATATTGTGATTTGTAAATACAAATTGTACTGAACCTTAAGGTTCTTAAGGAATTCTTTAGTACTACGCACCCAAAAATAATGGCATATGAAATTTGGGTTTCGTTTCGGGCATATGAAATTTGGGCAAACGAAAGAGAACCCGTACAGATGATTAATTACAGAGCGAGTAATTGGTTACACCTATCCATGATGTTTACTTAGTTATTGGATTGAATGAGGCGTTACTCGCAAAGGCCTAGAATAAGTTCCATATCCACTAATTGTAATTGCAGTCACTGGTTTAAGTTGATTTAATTATTTATGTTTGATCTTTACAGCCGGATGAACCATCATATTGCTCATGGCGGCATAACATCGATCTCTGACAACATATTTATTATCATGGTGATACGATGTGGAACTAGAAATCGAAATCCACAGTTCATACTCCACTAGATGTCGTTAATGTGTCAATCGAAGATGTTGTACTTTCGTTGTTATTTATGTCGTAAAAGAAAACGTAACCTACTTAAAATGTAGACATATTTTGTAGAAACTTTTTTCTGTTAGTGAATTCCTATAGATTAAAATTGACGTTTGGGTTGGTTGATATGATATGTCAAAACATTAAAGCAACCGAAGATTGGTGACTAACTTGACTAGCCTCGCTGCTAGCCTGGTTTGCGTTGCTAGCCTCTTCGATTGGTTTAAAGTTAGGTTGGTCTACAAATGTGTGCCAAAATATAAACTGTTGATGTATATAAATTTATTTATAATCCGTAATGCATTTTCATTCAATATAAAAAATTATATATAGTGGCACATTCCCAGAGAAAACAAGGTGACGAGTGTGACTGTCAGTATGAGCCACAAATAGCGTCCAGCGATGGGGTAGTTGAACAACTTAGCGCGCAGTTTGAGGGTGGAGGCGTACAGGAGTACAGCGGAGATGTCTTCGTGGGGGGTGTCTTGATGCAGAAACGGACGCACGCATAGCTCGTGCCCCACGAATTGCGTCCGACGACACTCCTTTGACAGCCGTGCTGCCTGCAATAAAGCATTGTATTTTATTTATCGTTGAAAACAGCGCCATCTCTCGTCCTAGGTGAGCAATATTATGTTCTACGGGAGCTTCTGTCGGGCATAAACTTTTTAAGTAGATGGCGTTTTTTGACAAATTGCGCTTTATAATTTTGAATAACTGTCACGAGAACACATTGAAGAATTTCAGCCTACACTTGCCTGCTGTCGATAGTGTAAGGGTAAAACACGCACCAAGGATTACTGAACACCCCGGGTTCGATTCCTGACCATAGCTTTACCTTTAGGATTTAAAATAAAAATATGTAAAATCGGGAAGTAACATTTTCGAAACTGAACTGAACTGCTAACTGTATTAATTACCTGTACAAACGGTACTACGGCAGCCGATGTCCACAGCAATAAGTTGAGCATGCTAATCCCAGCTATTGGCTCTGTCTGCGTGTCCACCTTGTCCATACTGTACATCCACATAGCTCCAGACGCGACCCAGGATATGTTCACGATCGTGAACAGACACACTGCGGGCGCTAAGTCGTTGTTTAAGTATTTGAGAAGTTTCTGAAATTCGGCTATCTCCTGAAACATAATTATGAGCATTATAAAAAATGTTGAATCCTCCTGATCCAGATTTGTTATTGGTGTGGAATTGATAGGCCATTAACATTTCAATTAATTAAATTTTTTGATAGTTGAAGAAGCACAGCAAGTTTTACGCTGTCGTTGGGTCGAATAATGATAATGAATAATGGATTGAATATCTAATCTACCCCTGAAAAAGAGCTACCAAAAAGACCGTAAACACGACGTTTAACTTCTAACGTTCTGTTTCCAATTAACAAAAAGATAACCGTTTGGATGCTATGCATCCAACTATTAGGTCTACCTTTCAAAGTTGCTAATACCAAAGTGTTGCTTTTGACGCCAGCATCTCCCTTTTGCTCCCCAACTCGCTACTTCATTTAATTTAGGATGAGAAACCACAACAACATTATAATGCGGCTCGTGAACTGTAATCTCTTTACAATTTGTACTAGAGTAACAATTGACGACACGCAAATAAAGTTACATTAAAACAATTTTATTTTGCGGCTGCCAAACTATTGCACTGTACTATTTGCTAGGTAAGAAATAGTTGACCAGACGCAATATAATGTTATTGTGGTTTCTCATTCTAAATTAAATGAAGTATAGTGATAACTACGAGAACACTGACCCGCATCCAGTTGAGCGGCGTGACGGAGCGATTGAGCAGCCGCTCTTTGAGGTACATGAGGTGCGCTTGCAGCAGCTGCGCCTGCAGGCAGTAGCTGGTGATGATGGTGGCCTGCACCATGTCGTGGATCAGCGTGCACAGCACTAGCAGGATCTTGAGGACTGATGTTGTTTGGGGAGAACTGTAACATTAGTAACATTAGTATAGGTTTAAGGAGGGTTAATCCACATGATACCTACTATTATAGTGGATGGATATTATAGATCATGTCCGAAATGTATCTTTTATTATCCTACTAATATTATAAATGCGAAAGTTTGTGACGATGTGATGAGCGAGTGTGTGTTTGTTCCTTCTTCACGCTAAAACAACTGGACGAATTTGGATAAAATTTGGAACAAAGATAGCTGGTGCCCTACATAGACTACTTTTTATCCCGGAAAATTTCATAGTTCCCGCGGGATAGCGATAAACATGTCAAAGGTCCTAGCTGCCTAGAGTCGCGATGTTAATCAAATATATTTATGGTGACAAAAAATTTAAAAAAACTTACGTCGTTTCCAACCATCGGAACATGATTGTTCCTTCAGCCATCATTAGATTGACTGAGCAAAGAGACAAGCACATCCAAAGCACGCTCAATATTATGAAGAACCAGAGCAGGCGTAGCAGACGCTTTGGATTCGCAGACGGCATGCCTTGCGGTGCGTACGACGACAAAAGAAATACCTAGAAACAATCATGCCAATCTGTATTATAAGCACCATAGGAATCCAACCTTTGATAGTTTTTAAATCCCGTATGAACGAACACAATTTAAGTAAACACGATCTACACGATATGATATACATTTATAAGTATCGTTTGTTTTTGTAGTGCAAATAATTCCAAAAATCATTTACTATGCGTATCGACTCAATAGCTAACATACAATAATGTGTTGTTAAAAAATTCTTTTTTTTTCAACTATCGGTTAGCAGTTATTCTTTAGCTACGGCAATGAATGATCAAAATAAAATAATTTACACTTACGCGTTCCATGAGATTCTGTAGTTGCTCATTATCTGATATTCTAAACAGGTATAAAGCATAGAGAAAACCGAGAAAGTGTAGGATACTGGGAGCGATGTATGTAAGTGTTACGTTTCCGTAGCATACTTGTTTGTATGTTTCGTATTCTAAGGAAGACTCTAAGGCTAGCGGTACCAACTTGTAGCAGAAACCTCTGTCTCGCCTGAAACAAATTAAAGTGTTTAAATACGTACACTGCCCGAACACACACATTCTAATCTAGAGCGAGTCAGAGAATAAGTTAAGAAATGGATAGCGACACGAGTAAAAATTAACCCAGTAACAATAAGAGTTTCTGATATTAGCCTACACCTACACAATAGTCCATTCTTACAACATAGGCGAGGAGCAAGTGCTACGTATTCTTTTGGTATTTCAAAAAAATCAGCTCGAAATTTACAGTTCCTAGGGAACATGTTTACTTACCAAGTGAACTTGTTGTTTGTTCGAGTTCGAGCGTTAAAGACGGCGCCTTACCATGACGTCTTAATTCCGACTCAGTTCAGGTTTTAGCTGTCATTTTTAGTATGAATCTGACAACGAGCGAACCTAAACTGAATCGCATTAAGACGTCATAGTAACCCCCCAGGTACTATTTACAAACCGGTTGTAAAAATAGTAAATAGTGTAATTGGAGGAAAATATTAGCCATTGTGTAATGTAGAAGTGTAGATAACTTGTCTGTTTATCATCACTACATAGTATAAAACAAAGTCGCTTTCTCTGTCCCTGTCCCTATGTATGCTTAAATCTTTAAAACTACCCAACGGATTTTGATGCGGTTTTTTTTAATAGATAGAGTGAATCAAGAGGAAGGTTTATATGTATAAAACATGCATAATATACCGTGCGAAGCCGGGGCGGGTCGCTAGTATAATTATAGAATATTAGTATATAAGTAACTTAACTCTTACCTAAAACAGGCCATATATTGAAGGATGTACCCTAAAATCATAAAGACTGCCACCTGTGCTGAATGGAAGTGCGAGACACAAATAGCGCATTTTGAGGAATTCGACACGTCCACGACTGGTCGCAATCCCATTATAGTTAATAGCTTGAGGTAAGGAAGTAGTATCTAAAAACATAAAGCGAGCTGTTATAATATAATCCTGTAAACAACATTTTGGTATCGTGACTATTGCATTACGTAGGCACTCTGTCCAATCATCAGGTTATTGATCTCATCGAGCAACACAAAACCAAAACAAAATAACGAGTTACTCACATGGAGATACCTACTCAATTAAATAATTGCGATTTGAAATGAAATCTTAATTTGTACAGAGATGGTTTCTAGGTGTCCGAAAATTAGTTTTGAACTTACCTTAGATTTACAGTAGTGTAAAATTGCAGATGTACTCATATACTCTGTATCAGGAGATTCTGTTATTTCTCCTATCTGAAACATTATGATACCATCCATGTAGATCGGTATTCGCAACCTGTCGTCAACGCCCCGAAGTGCGCGACACAGAGATAATGTAATATACTGAGTTGAGGAACAACTGTAACTCTTTCAAGGGTCCAAGGTACTCACATCGACACTATTGGCGTCCAGACTGGACCTCACGGATCTCTCCATCGCAGGCGCCTCCAACTTGTCGTTCCCCAATACATGGCTGTCCAGTAGATCACTCGCTACGTAATCGTTTGAAAATTTCACATTATCCAGTTTATTGCCCATATCTACATTTTAATTACCATTGTGCACATTATGCGAAAAGATAAAAATATAATTAAAGGGTAGTCACTCATTTAAGATCGAGCACAGAGACTTGTGATTTTATAACATACCTACATGTAATGAAGGTATAACAACATTGAGCACTGTAACTCACCACTTCCATAAGATCCATTGTTGTTATGCATCTTTAAAATAATGCTTTTATAAAGTCTTCCTTGATACCGGTCATTAATTCACATAAAATATTGAATTATTAATATTATTATAGTGCAAGTAGCATTTTCTCTTTCGCACAAATGAAATTTGCTAATACTAAAAAAGGGATGCAATTTTCTCAGCGAAGAACAAAACAAATGTATCGTTTAATGAACATTTAGTATTAATTACTGATAGCTTGCAAAAATACTGCGGTCAAATACAGGGGCGGTAAACCTCATTCATATGTTAATATGTAAGTAATACCTAAATTAGAAATTTGGCGGATATAACCGTAAGTAATTTAGGTATAGTTGAATTGATTTATATAATATAGTGTATATTATATTATTATTTTATATAAATAAAAATGAATGTTGTTAAGGGTAAACAAAACTCGAGAACGGCTGGACTAATTCGGCTAATTTTTTTTTTCATATGAGCTGGAAGTTACACGGAATGTTTTTAATTTAATAAATTAGAAAAAAGGAACGTGGGCGAAACCGCGGGGAACAGCTAGTAAAAAATAAAAATAAATTGTACATAACAATTAACGAGATTGAAGTCAAACGTAAAGGTACAGTTACACATGCTAGTTAGTAGCATGCTTTTTAGTATGCTCATTAGCATACTTGTTTCGAGCATGCTCTGCACTTGTCTACATTTGCTAGATATAAACATGCTAGTTTTAAGTAAATACTAGCATGCTCAATAAGCAAACCTGTTCACACACGCTATAAGCACGCCCCCTTCCACCCGCGCTGCAGGTAGCATGCCCAAAAATCGCACGACCGTCGATTTTTGAGCAAACTCGAAACTAGCATGCTCATTATTAGCAATGTTTCGACACACGTACCACTAAGTAGCAATTGCTCAAAAGTAGCAATTGCTCAAAAGTAGCATGCTTTCGTGCTACTAACTAGCATGTGTAACTGTACCTTTAGCCTATTTTATGTAAAGAAAACCTTGAAACTCCATAAACTATTTAAATTTAAACAACATGGATACAATTTGAATAAATATGAAACATCAATCATTATAAGGAATGTGCTAGGTTCAGTTGTTTTTTATTTATTTTATTTTTATAAATATTTTTTGATTATATAACTACTTATGACATTTTGTAATGGTTTATTTTTCAGAATGTAATGAGTGTTGACTCAGTTAAGTTAGTGTGTTAAATAAATGAAACCAAAGGTTGAGCACGCCTTATGAACTTCGATAACCCTGAAAGTAGATAAAATAAGGAGAAAGAGTGCAATCAGTTTTTTTTATAGCTACATGATTCAAGTCTAAATTGAAAAGTGTGTTTTGATTTTAGAAAGTTATGTACCAGTTATTCTATCCTAGCCCTCTAGGCCAGCAACGCATCTGCAAACCTCTAGTGTTGCGGGTGTCCATGTGTGGTGGTGCTCGCTTACCATCAGGTGACCCACTTGCTCGTTTTCCTACTTTGTCGTATAAAAAAAACATTTTTCTTAAATTACGGCCAATGTTTATTTGGGTATGGCGACATAAGCTCATTCATACTTTATAATTTTCTTAAATTCTATGGCAAATAAAATTAAAGCCAAATGTAAAGTTTAACACTTTTAATACATTAACATATATTACTGATGATAACCATCACATTTTAGGAAGTTTCTTTTTCATTAAAAATCCTGTTCTCCTGACGATTTGTTTTCTCTCTTGATAATGCTTTTTCATTTTCTTTTGGTTTTCTGTTTCTGATTTCTTACCCCTCATTGTGAATTTCATTTCTCTGTTTCCGCCTGTTCCCGTGACCATCGTGAAGCTTTCCTTTGCTAAACGTTCGCCTAGACTAGCCTTGTTTACCCTTGTGATGGATTTAATGCTACCAGCTCTGGGCATCTGGTTGAACTCATACACTTTCTCTTTGTGCTCTGGTTCTTCATCTTGTTTCTTTCTGATTATTTTATGTTGCTTCTTCACTTCTTTCACCCAAGTGCGATCCTCGTCGGAACTTTCTTCACTTGATTGATACAGCTCCATATCCGAATCTTTGTCAGGCTCTTCCTCCTAAATTAAAATGCATTGATTAAATAACATTCAAATACTATTTGCATCCATTTCACAAAAAATAGATCTATTTTAAATACCCGCATAAAGTTATATTTAATCAATAAACATTAATTATCGATTTTAATATTCTATTACATACATATGTGCGCTTGATGAAAAAAATTACTTTGACAAAATGGTTTTTACATAAAAACATATGGTCTCGAATGTCTCTATACTATGTATATGACAGATCACGTTATAAAAAACATAATACTGACCTGTACTGTCGCAACTTCCATTTTGTTTGATTTAGATTTATCCTTATCCAACCTTGACAGCACTGGATTCAATAATCTAAACTCTTCGGCAGATTTGTCCACTTCAAAGTCAGGATTCTCGAACATAGCCTAAAATACATAAAAGGAATGGTAAAATAATTTTACCTTTTAGCTCAATCAAATTAGAATCCAATGTATGGGAAATTTGGCAAAATATATGGAGAACATTTATCTATGGGGATGGATACCTTATGGGGTGAAGTCAAAATTTATCAACTCTCCCCCCTCCTCCGAGGTGCGCGTCCCCCCCTCACGCCCCCCAAAGTGTCCCGAAACGCGGTTTTTTGAACTTTTTGAGAAAACTGTTCGAGATACAGAAAAAGTGTTTAAGAATGAAATAATGTACAATAAATTTACTATAAATCTACCATACACATGAAAGCGATATCTCTTATGGTTTTGACGCAAGAAGACGCTGAAAATCATAATTTTTTGTTTTTTTACGATACATTTTATTAAAATTTCAGTTTTCTCAGAAAATACTCATTTTACATCTAAAAAATGTATGATTAAAATAAACAATGGAATATTCCCTTTAAAAAGAGGTATCACTTATTTATATATTAGTTAAATTGACCATTTTATGCTAGGTTAAATATTTAATTTGTCATGAACAAAATTTTTTTTGAAGATTAAGTATGTTTAAATTTGTTTTATATAGTTTAGAGCTAATTATAAACCATGCTAGTATAATTTTGTTTATTTATTCTTAGTTATCCGCAAATAATTAGTGTGAATAAATTCATTCATTTCAAAAAAGGTAATATTTATGTACTACGGTGTTTATTTAATATAATCAACTATTTA
The DNA here is from genome assembly GCA_963854515.1 of Pandemis heparana. Taxonomy (NCBI): domain Eukaryota; kingdom Metazoa; phylum Arthropoda; class Insecta; order Lepidoptera; family Tortricidae; genus Pandemis; species Pandemis heparana. Next base: position 9,317,667 of record OY978008.1, on the reverse strand, counting down.
TTTAAGTATACACTTTTATTTAACTAACTTACATTGAAATAAACAATGTCAACACTCTTATTATCTGAGGGCACGGTAGTGCCCCGGCTAAGATAGCCAAGTGAAGCGCAAGAAGGGCACTAGTTACCTTTTCTCGAGCCGCTTTGTCGTTATTTTGTACCCTCATAATTTGGATTTGGATTGTACCAGGTAACTAAAATTCTCGGAATATGATGTGAATAGTGGACTTATTACAAGTGTAAAGTTTCAATTGCATAGCTCTTATATTTTAAATTTTATTGATATCTAATAAACTCTGATGTCGTCACTGACTCACTCACTGGTGATCAACAAATTTACGTCCTAGAAACTTTAAATTCGTTACTATACGAACTATTGTAATGATAATTACAATTATAACTACACAAACGAATAACTCACGTATAAAAGTCGAGTGATGCTCGACATTATACCAGACTAGTTCGTAGTCCTTATTCCTAGACCGCTCGCCCCGGCGGCAGCGAAACGATCACATATTATTTGTTGTCACATTATTGACTGAGTCTCACGGTAATTTCATGTTTAAAAAAAATAACTATTGTAATGAACAGGAAAGTAATGAACAGTGATTTTTTTCGTCTATATGACGGTAGCAAAACGGCCAAGCCACATTATTTTTACTAAGTTGTAGACTTCACAAACTCTAGTGTGTGGGGCTTGTAGAGTTAGAGCGTAAAAAGTTTGTAAGTTGTTGCTTTTGACAAGCGCCTTCAGAAAACACCACATTTGCACATGCTTAATTCCATCCCCTAATTCAGTTTAATTTACTCAAAATCCTGAAATATATAGTCTATTATTTATAACAACTCTCTTTATCAATTTTCAGACCACTGGCATCAAAATTTGCGAAGTTTCGTACAAATATCCATTCGCTAGTTTGACCGATTGAAGAGTTAAAGTTCCAAATTTTAGATTTTTGCTGTTGATTGTATACTAATCTAGCTTACAAAGCAAATTTGAGCTTTCTAGGACTTTAATATGATGATCACTAGTGACGATCACTAATTTTTTAGATACATATAAGAGCTATGCAATTGAAAGTTTACACTTGTAATAAGTCCACATCATATCCCGAGAATATTAGTTATCTGATACAATCCAAAACCAAGTTATGAGGGTACAACATAACGACAAAGCGATTCGAGAAAAGGTAACTAGTGCCCTTCTTGCGCTTCACTTTGCTATCTTAGCTGGGGCACTGCCGTGCCCCCAGATAATAAGAATGTTAACATTGTTTATTTCAGTGTAAGCTACTTAAATAAAAGTGTATACTTAAATAAATAGTTGATTATTTAAAAAAAACATAAATATTGCCTTTTTTGAAATGAATGAATATGCTTATTATTTTCGGATAACTGAAAAAAATAATAATCAAAACTAGCATTGTTTATAATTAACTCTAAACTATATAAAAAAAAATTAAACATACCTAATCTTCAAGTAAAAAAATTTGTTCATGATAAATTAAATATTTAAACTATCATAAAATGGTCAATTTAACTAATATATAAATAAATAATACCTCTTTTTAAAGGGAATATTCCATTGTTTATTTTAGTTTTACATTTTTTTAATGTAACATGAGTATTTTCTGAGAAAACTGAAGTTTTAGTAAAATATATTGTAAAAAAACAAAAATTTATGATTTTCAGCGTCTTCTTGCGTCAAAACCATGAAAAATATCGCTTTTATGTGTATGGTAGATTTATAGTAAATTTATTGAACATTATTTCATTCCTACACACTTTTTCTGTATCACGAACAGTTTTCTCAAAAAGTTCAAAAAACCGCGTTTCGGGACACTTTGGGGGGCGTGAGGGGGGGACGCGCACCCCGGAGGAGGGGGGAGAGTTGATAAATTTTGACTTCACCCCATAAGGTATCCATCCCCATAGATAAATGTTCTCCATATATTTTGCCACGTTTTGAGCTATTTTTACTGAATTATTTCACAGATAAGGACAAACGATTGCTAAGTTAGCAGAAGCCTATAGAGCGTTTATGAATAAGGAGATAAGTGTTAGAGCCCTTTAAGGTCAATCCGATTATTTTATGTCATTGCTCTTTATTATGTGCTTTAACTTACCTTAAAACGATTATCTTTGAGGAGGTTGGTAGCGTTCTTCTTCTTACGGCCATCATCATCCATAAGCCGGGATGCCAATTCCCTGTTGACTTTCGGCAAGTTATCCTCAACTTTGATCCTAGAAGGTCTTTCTTGCTCAATTTTTTCTCTAATTTTGCGTTTCTTGTACTCTTCAAAGGCAAACGGATCTGCTATCGATTTTGCTCTCTTGTACAGTCGAACATCAACAAAGTATCTGAAATGTCAACAAAACTATTAATAAAGTATACTTAGTACAGTATTTTTTTCTTATACATGGTAGGAAAACATTTTTATTGGTGGATTATTTTTGCACTAGCTTCTGCCCGCGACTTCGTCCGCGTAGAATTAGCAATAAACTGTAATTACCTGTATTTTTTTTTTAATAAAAAAAAAGTCAAGCGTGAGTCGGATTTAGGTGTTGACATGTCAAATTCATGTTTTACTGACTCGGTTGCGTTGATTTTTTTGTAAGTTGTTGTGTGTATGCTAAATATGATTCTAATAAAACGGTCAAGTGTGATAAGCGTTCGCTTTTCTAAATCCTCAGATGTCGATTTAGAAATCAATCGGGCCAATAAGTAAAGATTTCGAAATGGCGGTCATTTTTTTCATTTTTGATAACGGATTCATGCTTAGTGACCACCCGGACCCTCAGATATCAATTTTGAAAACAATCGGCCCACAAACTAAAGATTTCAAAATGGCGGCCACTTTTAAAATTTTTGACAACGGATTCATGCTTGAGGACCAGTCGGACCCTTAGATATCGATTTTGAAAGCAATCGATCGAAAAACTACTTATTAATGTACCTTTACCGCAGAAAGAAGAAGAGAGAAAGCAAAGGTTAACTTTCACACTCAGAAACGCCAATTAACATATTAAAGGACTATTTATTTCTTTGTATATGTATTTGGTTACGCAGGGATGATAAATTAAAACTTGAACTTGATCCCTTAACACGGTAAAACAGTTGTAAGTCTCCACCATCAGTTAATACAACCCCCAGGACAATTAAAGTTAACTTTCACACTCAGAGACGTCGATTAAGTTCTAATAATCATAATATTAACTGATTTCTCTGAGAACGGTACACGCAACAATTTATACGTTGCAACTCTAGGCAGCTATGACCTTTAACATGTTTATCGCTATCCCTCGGGAACTATGCAATTTTCCGGGTTAAAAAGTAGCCTATGTTTAATCTTGGGTACCAGCTAGCTTCGTTCCAAGTTTTATCCCAATCCATCCAATCGTTTTAGCGTGAAGAAGGAAAATACGCACTCACTCGCATCGTCACAAACTTTCGCATTTATATCCTACTAATGTAGGATATAAACCTTCCTCTTTAATCAGTCTATCTATAAAAAAAACCGAATGTAAATCCGTTGCGTAATTTAAAGATCAAAGCATACATAGGGACAGACAGATAGCGGAAAGCGAATTTGTTTATACTATGTATTGATAACAATTTGTAATCTTATTGTCACCCTGTTAGAAAGGAACACGCGCGTCCATACTATCTCGATCGGCTCGTTTTGCAGCTGCGAGTACTCGGTCCTGTTTAAATAGTAGGTACTTACGTCCATGAATTGAGTTTTCAAACATGACTGTCAAAATAAAATGTAATTTTAATCAAAATCACTAAGGCGTATTGATATCAACATCGAAGCAAATCACCCCCAGAACAACTGTAAGCTGCTGGGGTTCGTTCTTCAGTAAAAACACACCTTCGTAAAACGTATGCACAGTTTAAGATTAATTTACATAGAACCTTTTAATACTAAAATCAAATCAAACGTGACCTAGTCGCGAGATACGTGCAGACTGCCGGGGCACAGCCATCGGCCTCTAGCGCAAACTGAGAGAAATTTACCCTCAAAACTGAATATATCTTAAAACTAAAAGAAAAGGGTAGGTCCATGTGAGCACATCGTCAACAACAACTTTGCACCCCTTTTAAACCCCGTTAGGGTATGAATTTCAAGAAAATACGAAACACGTGTTCCATCAATTCTGTTGAAGAATGTTTATGCAAAATTCGAAGTAGATCGGATCAAGGAATCACGTCGCCCCATAAAAACTTTGGACCCCCATTTAACTCCTTTAGGGGTCGAATTTCCAAAAATCCTTCCTTAGTGGATGCCTACATTGTATAAGGTATCTGTGTGCAAAATTTCAAGTCTCTAGGTCTAGTGGTTTGGGCTGGGCGATGATCAATTAATGAGTGAGTCAGGACTTTGCCTTTTATATATATAGATTAATGTCTCGTCGTAAGCATTGATGCTTTGGATGATTGGACTCCTCCAGCACCAGCAGACCTCCTCTCATGAGAGGGCTTAGGCTCACGCGGGCCGTGCGTATTGGGAACTTCACACACACCATTGAATTGCTTCACAGGTGTATGCAGGTTTCCTCGCGATATTTTCCTTCACCGAAACTTCTCATGGAAAATTTAAAATTCGCACAAAACTATTCCGAAAAAACTATGATTATGATTCCGGGTCCAAATCTTCAACCCTTTGCTTGATTGGACTTAGCAACCAATTTGACGCGATAACGTCTTATAAATCGAACACCGGCTGCGCGCACGAGTGTCACGTTGTCGCGTTCCGCGCTTCGATCAAGAATACAACTAGATTTAAGGTCCCATACAAAATCAAAGCGAAAAAGTGGCCGTGTCGCTTATACTTATAGCTATATCTGTTTTACCTTCTAAATTAACTTAAAATGAACCTTAAGTCTAAGCAACAAAGATCCAAATAGATAAAACGAGACCACCCGAAGCGTTCGATAAACAAAAGAACTACCGTCGTTTTAAAAAGATGTAATTCTAGGAACAGGGTAACAATGGAGTCGCAATTATATACGACAGACATTTTTTTATTTGACAGAAATTTATAACACAATCAAATTTACAAATACAAATATTGATATGAAATGAAATGTACTTATAGACAATATTAAGCAAATTAAGTTAACTAAGTGATTAGTAAATATCAAAATTCAAAATTACCTACATTTAGCTTTGCTTAATTTGGGACTGGGTCAATTGGTGTAATTTGTCCCAAGATATTTATTTCTATGTATTTATTTATTTAATCAAATTGACAACATTTAAAATTTTTAACACTCACTATGCTATGAATGATCTGATTAAACCATTGTAAGTATTCCCTGTGAAAAGAGGTAGACGCCAATATTTGTGTATTTTAGCTAGGATTAATACTTACCTACTTATTTTATTGTTGGTATTGTTTAGACAAGACAAGACATTTATTAGCTTTGATACAAGATACCAGGATACAAGATCAAACCCTGTAGGGGCACTGCTAATATTATATTCGTGTTTGACGTGAATCTGCAATTAACGGCAATATTGTTGATCGAAGGCAGTGTTATAGCATTTTTTAGTTCTGGTAATATGATATAAAAAATTAAAATTCTTACTATAAAAATCTACTCCATGCATCTACTGTTCTGTTAAACATAAGTTGGCGCGTGCGTATTGGCCCAACCTTGGCCTAACACGCGCGTACTTTTCGTAGTGTACTTTTAGAATGGGTCATTTTGCTCGAATTTTCATATTATTTGTTGTTTTAAAGCTTAAAGTATGCATTATTCTGCCGAAAGTGTGACACGTCAAGATAAATTGCTTTTACGATAATTATTTTTGCAGTTTATGAACGCACACTGCGGCATTCTGAAAGGTGTTTACATTGGCGGTGTTTGGATGGGACTAAACAAAATAGAGGCTCACCCCACAAGTGAGGTGTTATTTTGTCGAGACGTAGTTTTTGCGTCGACCTAACAATAAAATAAGTAGGTAAGTATTAATCCTAGCTAAAATACATAAATATTGGCGTCTACCTCTTTTCACAGGGAATACTTACAATGGTTTAATCAGATCATTCATAGCATAGTGAGTTTTAAAATTTTTAAATGTTGTCAATTTGATTAAATAAATAAATACATAAAAATAAATATCTTGGGACAAATTAAACCAATTGACCCAGTCCCAAACTAAGCAAAGCTAAATGTAGGTAATTTTGAATTTTGATATTTACTAATCACTTACTTAACTTAATTTGCTTAATTGTCTATAAGTACATTTCATTTCATATCAATATTTGTATTTGTAAATTTGTTTGTGTTATAAATTTCTGTCAAATAAAAAAATGTCTGTCGTATATAATTGCGACTCCATTGTTACCCTGTTCCTAGAATTACATCTTTTTAAAACGACGGTAGTTCTTTTGTTTATCGAAAGCTTACGGTCGTCTCGTTTTATCTATTTGGATCTTTGTTGCTTAGACTTAAGGTTCATTTTAAGTTAATTTAGAAGGTAAAACAGATATAGCTATAAGTATAAGCGACACGGCCACTTTTTCGCTTTGATTTTGTATGGGACCTTAAATCTAGTTGTATTCTTGATCGAAGTTACAGACACTACAGGTTTTTTTAAATTCAAAATTATCAAACTCCATGTTTCGCTGTCTTGTGCTGCCTATTTTAGAATCGGTTAAGAAGGTTGTCATCTTATACTGACCCGTGCATGTACGCCCTCAAGAGGTTTGTTCCAAGAAGGTGATCCAATCCTAAAGACTCCAGATCCTGTTTTGTAACAAACTTGTAATCATCATACACTGTCTGTGCTGCTGAGCTTTCCAATTCTTCAGTCAAATTATCCAAGAAAGCACACCATCTAGGTGCTGGACCTGTTTAAAAAAATATTGCTATGAAATAATCTTCCAAATTTTTTTTATGGTACCGCAACTCAAAAGGAAAAACGGAACTCATCAGTATCATCTGTGGATTAACCCTCCAGATCTCTTTATTGTCTTTTTCTCAGGAATAACTGAATGTATAAAATTTAAATTAATATGAAACATTTGGCTGTGGTCTCATAAAAAAATCACAACCATTAAAGGTATGCGTATTTTATTTAAGGACCTAATTGTAGAAAGTTTGAAATCACTGGATGCAAAAACTTGTTTTTTTTTTAAAGATGTACTATGCAGAACAAACTTAATTTTGTTGGCTTTTAAATTTACATGGAATCCTCGGTGGACAAGTCAAACTCGCACTGGACCAGTTTTCTTACCTAATGAAGGGATGTAGTAAACTTGCATTTTCTGATCTTCTACTGCCATCATACTCAATCCTGTGTTTGGAATTACACAAAGATCATTGAAATCCACTGATGACTCAATGCTTGTATATTGTTTACCCTTGAAAGCAAAATATAAAGTAAAAAACGTGAAATAAACGGATCACTTAAATATCACAGTTGAGTAACACTCAAGATTTTACATAGTGATATGTAAATTTCATAATGTTTGGATCTCACACCAGTTAAAAGTATTTAAGTAATAGTAAAATAGCTTACAGTATTTTTGTCCCATATTTTTACCACTGTAGAATCCATTGAGTAAACATAATCCATACTTTTATGGAATTCAAGTTTCTTGATGGGTAGTCCGTTCATGTGGTCCTTTACTAACAGAGGCTTGCTCGATCTTATATCATACAGTATAACATGGCCTGTTGATGTCCCAACACCCATCCTAAGCGGTCCATCAAATTTGATAGAAGTGATTGCAGGCAATCCATCATTTCTGAAAAAAAAAAGTTTAAAGTCCTTAACTTTTAGTTTATGTGGTTTTTACCAGATCTCAATCTAATGTTTTTGACAACATTACACATAATTTTGCTAATTATGTAGTCTTGTTGTTAATAGTTATATTAATAAATCAAAATGTAACAAATGCATTACAAGATTTCCAAGAGTTACTCAACAAAAATTGTGTTCTTCTTTTAGAATTATTTTATTCTAGCTGTTGCCCGCGACTTCATCTGCAAAGAATTCGTTTATCGCTATCCCGCGGGAACTATGTACGCAATTTTCTGGGATAAAAAGTAGCCTATATGTTATTGCAGACCATAATCTATCTTGGTTCAAAATTTCTTCCAAATCCGTTCAGCCGTTCTGGCGTGAAAGAGTAACAAACATCCATATTCTCACAAATTTTCGCATTTATAATATTAAGTAGGAAGTAGGATTTACCTGTATTCCGAATCTGTGCAATGTAAGGCACAGTCCAAAATTCCTTGTCTGGATTTAGTCCGAGCGTCCCACGCCTCCACATGCCCACTCTCTGTACCCACAACAAGCAAACCATGTTCTTCATTGACAGCACAACAATTAATTTCATGTGCTTTTGTAACATATGGTGCCATGAATTGACCAACTTCTAAGTTCAATCTATAAATATCCTGAAAATACAACATAAAATAATTTTGTGTGTAACGTTTTAGATGCAAATTCATTGAATTGCATGGGCTATTAATTAATTATTAGTACATAAAAAGATTATTTTGGCCATATTCAACCCCCTCCCCCCACACAATTTTTCTCTGACCCTAAAATATTAAAACTCAAAGTTGTGTATAAGAAGTGAAACCTACATTCTTATTAGTGAAAATATGAGTATAACAAAAGAGTGATTTTGCTTTTTATTTTAACTTCCTCTCCACCATTTAAATGGCCCCTAAGTGATAAAATAACTATCCTACACTTACAGCTGAAGCTCCAACAACAAAGAGGTCACATGAAGGCTTATGATATGCGATGTCTCTGCCGAATTTCGGAACTCGCAACCGGTAGTGGCGACCATGCCCAACATGAAATTCCACATACCGATCACATTGCAGGAACACAATCTGAAACACATTATAAAAATTAGCAGCATAATAGCTACATTATTGCAGAATTAGCCAACAGTCTTATTCAAATATAGAACAGGTTATTTTATTGAATCTGGCATTACTTTGCGGAGGTCCACTTAAATGAACTTCTTCTATTTCTCTTAAATATTTTGTGTTCATAGAACAGGTTATAAAATTGTAATATAACAGAAGCAGCAGTACTCACTTTTGTATAATCATCACTCAGTATTTCAAATGTTACTACTTCCGAGTCGAGGCACCGCTCAAATTTTAGGGACAGATTGTTGACATCAAAGCATTTGATTCTTGGCTTATAAATGCCTGTTGCCATAATATATTGTCCATCTTTAGACGCCCTTAAGCTGGTACTGACGCCAGGCATATCAAACTCTTGAATGAGTTCGATTCGTCTTCTGAGGTCTACATTTTTTTTCAATAATGTTCTCTTTTTTCTTTCTGTTAACCACTGAAAATAGAAATATTAGAATGTAACTAAATAACAAATCCTATGACAAGAATAATAATGATAATATTTAGTATGCTCACATCTGGTAAGGATTTTCCTGCGCTAAGATTGTAAATCTTAACGTTATCTATTTCCAAAACTTGCATTTTTGCTAAATTATTTAATTCCTCCGAGGTTATAAAAGCATGTTGTTTATTGATGGATCTGCTGTGCTCCAACTGTGCTCCTTGCTCGGTGTCAACTGTCAGTCAACCACAACCAGACCAGGGGGGCAACTCCGAAATCCGATTTTCGAAGTTCGTATCACACCGTCCCTCTCACTCTCAAATTAATAACTATTAGTGAGAGCGGAACGGCACGAAACGAACTTCGAAAATCGGATTTCGGAGTATAAGGCCAGTACAACCACCAACAATACAGTGTCAGTGTCAATCAGTAAGTTTTTTTTAGTTCTGCTGTAACTAAAATAGAGGAGTTTAAGTCCCTGCAACCACTAATCCGAACAAATAACTGACGTTACCAAGTTACAGCATTCGTCTCTTTTGCACACATGTGTTGCCTAATAGAGACCGAGTATATGCGTTACACTCACGCGTCAGTTAACTGCAGTGTGGCAAGAGCTTTACTGAAATTTTGACTATGGGCTGAACGGCTTGGCAATAAAAAAAAGATTGTCTATGCTTATTCTATGGACCGAGCTGTCAATGTCGCAAAGCACGTTACGTACGGTACGTCAGTGTCAGTTTCAGTTTGTCACAAACTACTAAGAGATACTATCAGTGTCAGTGGAATACAGTGTTGCCGTTAGCGTACATTTTACACATTTGACGTACCTTTTTAGCCTCCAATGTGTAATGGGGTCCAGTTTACGTACCTTTTGTTCTCATCCAAAACTATGTGTAACATTTTATAAACTGCCGCCAAACAGTTGTGGCAAAACTGAGAGCGTTAGAAGCTGTGTTTAAGAGTTGAGTAAAATAAATGCTTATGTACCTTTTTATCCCAAAATGTACCTTTTCAGCGCTGTATATGTACCTTTTGGGAACTCAGTTGTGGCAACACTGGTGGAATATTTACCTTTACCAGCATGTGGTGATTTCAAGGGTGAATCTGTTTTTGTAATAATTAGTAAGGTACTGTGATTATAATATAATTACGGGGAGGACTGAAATGATTTTTTTGTTCAACCTGAACTGCTTATAAAAGAAAGACAAGTTCAGCGGTCGCAACATTTCATAATATTACCATTACAACAATCAACTCGACGACATGGACAGATCGAAGAAGAAACTACAATTACCGAAATCGGTATTAGACATGAAATTTATGAAAAAAACTAAAGAAAGAATTGAGAAGGAAATTGAAAATACTCATGACCATGAAAATTTATATGCAAATATTATCACTGACGAAATGCGTGCTGCGCCGGGTAATTTTATATTTGAATCCAGTTTCATATTTTGTGAGGATTTATTAGAAGGCAGGTTATCGTTCAAAGGTATGAATCCTGAAATTGAACGACTTATGCAAGCTGATGTTAAGGAAGATGCAACTAACACCGGAGAGATGGACAAAGATATTCCTGATGAGATATTAGCAAAGAAAATGGAAGCATTCCATAAGAGAAAGAGGGAGTCAAACAAACCTCATAGATTTGGGGGCAACAAAAGAAAGAAATTTGAAGCTTAAATCCAAAAGTATTTAGAGTTTATGTTGGATTGGTTGGTGCACGTGACTTGTTATGGACAACATTGAAGCCCTTAGATTTATTTATAGATAAATAAATAAATAAAGCTAGATGAAATTTTGATGAAGTCACACCATATTAGTATTTTGTTAACACCCTTAAAGTTCTGGCACTAAGTAATCCATTTTGCAGTGTATTGATAGATAGGGCTATACTATAATAATGTGCTAGCATTAGAGTTGCAGGTTCCTGCCAAATTATATTAATTTTATCTGTCTATATTCATTCCGCGAACCACCAAATGGCCCATTGTGAATTTGGTACTATGCGTAGAAAGGATGGATTACTTATGATTCATAGGTAACTGACATCTTCTATGGAATTGTTTCTCAACCTTGTCAACCATGGGAGGGTTGGGTGTCCACCAAGCGATTTGATGGGAAGGGGGTGGCTTTGCACACAAAGAGCAAATGTATTACATTGACATAGGTTTTGGTTGATGCGTCACAAGAGGTTGAGAAACAAAGCTTTATGGAGTGCCTATATAGAAATGAAAAAAAATTTTTTAACAGTTTAAAATTTTTCCAATGAAAGTCTTTTATGCCTTTAACTTTAAAGTGTCTTTTGTAATACCTGAGATATCTAATGATAAATAAATAAAAAAGCCTTTTATTTCTGGTAACATTTTCACTTACATGTTAATCATTTTAACTTTTTTAGTGATTGACAAAGAAATTAATAATATTATGATAGTACAAATATAATTTATTCCACACCAGAACCCTCCTATGAGGTGAAGGCCTCTTCCAGAGAAGTCCATGTAGTTCTCTCTTGGGCTCTTCAAGCCCAGTTTTTCCCTGCTGCCTCTGCAATTTCGTCAGCCCAGCGAGCCAGTGGGGGACCTCTCTTCCTTTTCGCCTCTGGACCCTTCCAGGCTGTTGTCTGGGATGTCCATCTCCCGTCGTGCCGTCTGGCGACATGGCCAGCCCATTTCCACTTAAGTTTTTTGGCCTGGCCAAGTGCATCTATGATCTTGGTTTTGTTTCTAATTTTTGAGTGGTTTATCTTCTGTATTTTTTTAATGTTCATCATGCTCCTCTCCATTCCTCTTTGGCACGTTGTTAGCAGCAAGGGCGTCGCCAGCCGATGGCGCAGGGGGGGGCAAGTTGACTTTACCTACTACAATTCAAATTTTTCTCATTCTCTATGATTGGCAACTTTTTTAGAATCTCTAGGGGGGGGCAGCTGCCCCTCCCTGCCCCCCCCCCTTGGCGACGCCCTTGGTTAGCAGTCTTTTGGCCTTATTTGAAAATTTCCAAGTTTGGCATGCGTATGTCAATGTGGGGAGAAGGCACGTGCCCATAACCTTATTTTTCAGCCGAGTAGGTAGGTTGCTTTTTAGAGTTTCTTTTAAGCTCCAGTACTTATTGCAGGTGTTTTTAATTCTCCTCTCTATTTCCTGTTCATTTGCTTTTGGGTTGAAGCTTATTTGTTTCCTGAGGTATATGTACTGGTCGACATACTCTATTTGTTCATTTTCTACCCTTATTATTTTCTTGTCGCTGTTTGTCATAGCTTTAGTTTTACTATAATTCATTTCGAGTCCCGCCTTTTTGCTTTCGGTGTTTAAAGAGTTCATCATTTGTTCGAGATTAGAGCTACTATTTGCAAAAAGATATCTTAATACTGGTACCTATATCTTTGAAATAAATAAAACATGTATAAATTATTATTGTTTTTATTTTTATTACAGTAGATTTCGCTTTATAATTTAAATGCTATTAGTTATGTATTTTTACATGATTATTCAGTCCATTTCATTATTTTCAAGGCCTATTTGATTCTTAATTTACAAAATAAAAATGACATGGTTACAAATGCTTGCAGAAGATCTATAAAAATTCAATAACTATAACAAATTCACCCTTAATTCATGAACACTCACTAAAACTATACTAACTAAAATGACTTGTCATTTGCATGTTCACTAGAAAAGACATTTTAGCTGTAGACCGACCGCTTAAATTCAGGGGCGCGGGGCGGGACGACCAGGCCACTACCCGCCCGCACCTCTATCGGTCCCCTTTGTCTGTTTGTAGGACTCATTTAAGCGGTCGATCTATAAGAGGTTTTTACGAACAAAGTGTCTACCACATGGCAATACCATCTGCCAAGCTACAAAGTGTGCATATGATATAGTCAGAAAAGGCTATCTGTTCCTGATTCTAAAATATACACTCTGTATAGTTGGCATGACCAAGTGGCAAACATACAAAATGAATCGGACAAAACGTCTAAACCAAATAATTGTTTATTTATATTTTCTCTAAAGGTGTTTTCAGCATTGTCTGAACTACTTAGTTAAGTATTTACAACTTCAATAGTCATATTAAACCATACAGCCTTAAGAGAGTTGTAAAAAGACCAAATGTGATTTTTTTTAATATAAAAACATCCAACCACCACCGCCACCCCAAAGGGAAGTAGGCTGAAGTTTTGGTTGCAGTTGAAGGAATCTATTAAGGATCGAAATTAGGAGACCTATTACTATTTAACTTACGAATGTTAATTTTAACGGTTATTTTAATGATCTCGTTAAATTTATACAGTTCTCACAACTTTATAAAAATTTTGCCAATCACTAACCAAATTTAATTCTTCAGCTTTTACTGCGCTTCAGCTATGGCCAAAAATCGACCTTTGGGAGGTCACTAATTCACGCATTTCTTATACTCCTCCATTACTGAGACTTTTGAATAGAAAATAAACAATTAAATTTTATCTTTTGTAGGAAATATACATATGATGGCATGCCTAAACAAATTTAGAGATAATTGAGTCAAGGTTGACCAGACCGTTGTTGGAAGGATTGGAAACAATATAAATAAGTTTGCATTAAATTTTAGTTAAATTAGGTCACCACATATTTTAAACAGTAAACATAAGAGGACGGATATAACTACATATTTTAATTATTGCTATAATATAACTCTAAAGACCCTCAAACATACTGAAAGTCAGACATTATTAAAATTTTAAATGTATTACTAATAATACTTTAGTCTTATAATGGGATCTTACTAAGAACGCTGTTAAGCGTTAAGTCACAGTTAATCATCGGAGGCTTTCAGAAGTTGATTCTCGAAAACAAATAGAATCCAATAATTATTAGCGATAAAAAGTACAAAGAGTACTTTATTTTACTTAATGAGTGGGACAAGCAATGTTTTACGCTGGATGTTACAATTGCAGAAAATAGAAGATCCAGCATAAACTTATTATTATGATGTTGTGAAATGTGTCCTATGGAACGTGAATGTGATTAAGTAGATTTTGTTGGGACAGTCACAAACTTCAGATGGAAATCATAGCATTTGGTAAACTGCACACAGAGGAGTCTTTGAGCATACTAATTATTTAAGTCCAAATTAACAAGTCCCACATTTGCTCTAACTGCATTATTAAAAGATTGATAATTAATTAGTAACAGATTGAATCAGATGTTACTTTTCGAAGGATATCGAGGTCTAAACCAAGAACTAAAACAAAGTACCAATTTAATTGGATTGTTCCATAATACAACGGTTTATACTACAACTATAATTACTAGAATTTGACATCTTACGATTAAGCTTAAAATTTCGGATTGTATGTTCTATTTGTATTATAGGGGGGAGCAATACTTGACTATATAACATAAAAATAAAAACTATTGGAGGCAAATCTTCTACATCTGCAGTTTGGCTTTTAGTTAATATATTTTATACTTATCATATTTAATATTAACACTTTTGATAGCCCTTTGGGTATGTGAGTAAACCGTTGGAGTTTCACTTCCAATAGTATTTAACTTTATGCTATTTATTTATATTAAAAGGTCACTTACAGATTTAACTTAAACGATAACTGCATAGTTGTTTGTGGTTTGTCAGTCGAGCCCTTGTTGCATGAGTGTGTGGAGATCGCGAAAGGCGGCGCCGAGGCGGCCCTGGAGTGTCTGCCGTTTAAGCAGGAAGGCTCGCACATCGAGCAGTAACCTGTGGATCTGAGCGCACTTCGCGTAGCGCTCCTCGCGAGGTATGTCCACGCCCAGCGTCCGCACTGGGGCCGAAACATTAGCGCGGACCACCGACGAAAAGTTCCGAACTATCAGTCGTAGCGCGTTGCACCCGCATTGCATGTAACTAGAAAGTTGAGCATAGTTTGAGTTTATGTTGCGCTCGAAAACATGATAAGGCCTTCATTGTTTACTACAAATGTATGAAGAGTTTGAGATACTTACGATTCGTATTTACTTTGTAATAATTCATATATTTTTGGAAGCATCAAAAGGCATATATCCAAATTCCAGAGAGATCTGAAAAAAATATTTCCCGTATAAAATTATGAAATATGTATTTCAAACCATTAAGAGTTTTAGTAATTTTTAATGAATAAGGGTGTTTACTTACGGTTTATGTGCCATAACATTGAGTATGTCCAGTATCACCGACGTATCTTCGAGGGCAATTACAGACTCCAAGGCGAACTTCAAATTTTTATTAATTCTTACAGAATGGAAAATCTGAAAATATTAATGAAATGTACGTATAAGATAGCTAATAACAACCAGGCCAAGTAAATTTCAAATAATTGTTAGCATTATTTTTTAATTTACTACAACCTTATAATAAAGTTTCAATGCTGCAAGCAAAATTTGTTCGTAGTAATTAGTAGTTTTAGTACCTGTAATGCTCGCTGCCTCGCGCTAAGCACAGCCATCATGGAGTCATGTCCGCGCATCATCACGCCAAGAACCTCCTGTTCGCTCGGCTCCGCCCCTGCCCCGCGCGCGCCGCGCCGCGCCCCACCGCCCGCTAGCGCCCGCTGCAAACGATAACAAAAACGTAACATTTAGTTACGTAAATGTTCAAATATACATAGATATATTTCCTTGTTCTTAAACCTATAAGCTTCCGTTAGCTTTACATTAGTATCTTGTATTTATTTCACTTTGACCATGATCATGATCATCTCCAGCCCCACTGCTGCTCCACTGCTGAGCAAAGGCCTCTTAGAATGGTTAGAGGGTTTTTTCCTGTAACGGTCTTTTAACTTTTTATATTAATCTAATCTAACTATCTAACTAATATTATAAATGCGAAAGTATGGATGGATGGATGGATGAATGGATGGATGGCTGGATGTTTGTTTGTTACTCAATCACGCCAGAACGGCCCGACGGATCTGGATGAAATTCGGCACATAGATAGTGAAAAGTCTGGAATAGCACATAGGCTATTTTTTATCCCGGAAAATTGCGTAGTTGCCGCGGGATAGCGATAAACGAATTTTTTGCAGACGAAGTCGCTGGCAACAGCTAGTGAGGAATATATTTTCCCTAAAGCCTGCTGTAGTTCTAGTTATTAGAGTAAACATGGTAGAACGATACAATAGGACTATCATTACTTTTCATTTTACGGGAGTTGCGTAGAATGGAGTTAATGAATGAACCAAATTATCGATGTATCAAAAGGTAACAGAAAATAGGTTTTTCTCAAACATGCAATGAAATATTGATGTTATATTCCTTATATTAGGCTAAGAAGTGTCGCGTTTTAGGTGCGACTAGACGAGAGGTCTATAATGGGATTTCATACCTACAACCTTGTAGGCCGAGGCCGGCAATGTGCTCTTTTTTAATTTCTGTTCTACACATATTTTTGATTTTGACACAGCATCTTGGCATTCAGACATTATAAAAAAAACAATAAGCAATATTTGCGTTCTGGCGTTATGAAAATCAGTAACTTTATTAAAAATAAAATAGACAATGTTTCTTATATTTTGCAGTTTTATTTTGTCTAGTTTACTTTTAGTTTCTCTAGAAATAAAACTTTAATATCTTGGAGTTTTTTAATTGATTTCATTGCATGTGAGAAAAGCACTATACATGCCTCGGCGGGAAAAGAGACTGCCAGCCCCAAATATCCAGCCTCGCTAACACTCGGCCGTCTATATGTTTTCGGCAGGCAACCTCTTACTTCCCGGGCTCTGTAGTAATGTACCTACTATTACACCAGTATTCTTGGTATCATGCAGGGAACAAGTAAGGTAATAAATAGTTTACATACAGGTAAGAACTCGTCTAGGTCCAGACCGACGGACCTGTCAGAGGCAAAGGGAACGAATTCGGGCTCCGTTTCCGCCGCTGCCTCCACCGCCCTCGCTACCACGGTCTCTCGCCGCACGCTGTCCACTCGCCTTCTACAAATGTTTAATCACAAATTTTAATCATTTAAATATTCATAAAACTAAATAATAATGGTGAAAAACTTATGATAGTAATTCGAATGTGTATTAGTGGTAATAGCATTTTACTGATGTCAAATGAAACTTATTATTCTTATTAGGACCAGCAAGCTTATTACGTAACTGGCTCGCGATCACCATCGTCTTCATTTTGACAGTTCATGTATGGGCTGACAATTGGCATCGGAGTCAGCTAGCTTTCACATTCATACAAGAACTGCCGAAATGAACACGATGGCGATTGCGAGCGAGTTACGTAAGAAGCCTGCCGAAAGTCTGAACTGTAGTGATGCCAAACTATCGAGACTCATGATATCATTAAAATTAAGCAGTACCATACCTTGAGTTTTCAGAAGACGTCCTCGTAAACGAAAGCGATCTAGGGCCCAAAGACGGCGGTCCTAGCGACATGTCACTACTACTTTGCCGTAGATTATTTCCTGTGGCTGCCAAAGATAATTAAAAAAATATTCTTAATCACTATTATTCACAAATAATAAGTAGCATGCTAACTATTTATTTTATTTAGAAGCCATAAATTGTATGTATAGGGTACATGCTGATGTCATGATAATTTTACCCAGTGGGTGTAGCTACATTGTTTCCTTAATGACTAACAACTAAAAACAGCATTAAGACACTTACATAAATCGGTGGTAGATTTAGTTTCTTTATATGAATTATGACGGTTAAGTGTGCTGGCTGTTTGAGGCATGACATAGTCTCTTGTAGCAGGCTTTGGAGCGGTGAATGTGTTATCCTCTTTAGCGTTGCTCTCCAGCGCCCCTAGGTTATGTAAGGATTTAAACAAGCATTTATATTAATAGAAATGAATGTGTAATATGATGATACGTGTAACGTTGGGTTTTGAAAAGTCAAAGTCAGCTGCAGAGATATACCACAATAGCGGTGGAACCATACCGAGGGAACCTTGTCTCCGCAACTGACTGTATCCACAATATCAGTAAGTTAATGCAGATGTAATAAATGATGATACGCCAATACGCCGATACGCAATATTTTTTTAAATACACATGTCATATCTGCAATATATACAATACACATATAACATTATAAAAAAGCAATAGCATAGTGCCCCATTACCATGGTTCATAATCTACTAGATAGACAAAGGAAAAAAGAATGGTTATCATCCCTATTGAACTTGTGAACTTTAAAAGACGTGTCAACGTGCTTATTTATGTGATCAACTTTTCAACTGTATTACTTTACTAGACATGGCCGATGTACCTACTTACAATACTGAAATGCTAACTAGTGCTAGTGCTGGTTTGCGTTGCTTTCTTTGACTGTAGTTGATCACATATTATTTATCATTAAACGCCAAGCTAAAGAAAATTGACGAAATACAACTATGCAAAACCTATTTTTTGTAGTTTGGCCTGTAGCAGGTACACCTAATTTTTATTCCTATTACGTCAACATTCATCATTAATTCTGAACACTTCGGAATAATATTTTCAAAAATCGATCCTATCTTTAAACAAAGGCTCAGGGATCCTATTTCCTAGTGTCATGATAAAATTACTTAAATTAAATTTATTTCACCGAAAGTACGTTACATAATACATATACGTAAATCACGTCTTTATCCTTTATGGGGTAGACAGAGCCAAAGGTAACAAGAGCTAAAGACATTTAGCATGATTGTGGGCGTATGGACGGAAAAGGGAATCAAAGGAAAGTAAGTTACAGTTAACGAAATATGAAAAAAAAACCGATATACAAGTATATTGTTAAAGTGAGTAACAGTTTATGTGTCGTATGCTTTATAATAACCCTAATTTAAAAATTGTCTGAAGTATTCTTCTTGGCAATGATGGTCTTTCCGAATGCGCTGGTAGATTCAAAAAAAAGACATGTAAAAGAGCCCTCGGCGGCCTATTTGCAAAATAAACTTTTGACTTTTTGACTTTTTGACTTTTTATGCTCTGGCAATAATATTGAACTATTTTTGACAGGGCAACACTTTCTTTTCTCTTTCGTGTGACCTCTGCCGCCCATGTCCGCTCTTTTTGTGTTTCTCTTTTATAAATCGATATATGTACTGCATGTGCTAAGATCTTGGTGCTTAACGTATATTTGTACAAAATATACTACAATTCAAGTATCAACAAAGTTTTATTTCGGCTCTCTCGCTGCCCACGCCACCAATACCACTGCGATCCACGTAGCACATCCTATCATATATGATCCATAGTTCCAATGTAGTCGACAAAAATAGTATTTAAATAAAATACTTATATTTACTGTTAACTTTTACAGTGCGATTTATGTTAGGTTTAACTCACGTGCGAAAGGCTCGAGTTTCTTTTCCACAGCATAATCCTTGGTCGAGGTCGGTATGCGCGAGTCCGGGCGCTGCCGCTGCGGCGGGGAGGGCTGCGGCGGCGGCCGCGGCGGCGCCTCGCGCGCCAGCTCCCGCAGCGACGTGCTCGCGCCCGCCCCCGCGCCGCCCATACACTCCTCAGCTGCGGCCAACCAGAAAGTTACGAAATCACTCCACGGGGTTTACAATGAGCAGAACCTGGAATTTTCGTAGCGCTTTCGAGCTATCATAGGGACTTCTCGCTTATCGACTTCCGATAGTGTTTTAATGTAGTTCCGATATCGATACATTATAGAGCACAAACACAAAATATCAAAGAAGATTAAAAGAAGATGTAAACAATGGGCGGTCTTATCGCTAAAGACCGATCTCTTTTTAGATAACTTTTGAGTGGCTGATAATGTTAAATATATATTTGTAATGAATGAAAAGTTTATACTAACCAATTTGACATTTAATTAGTTATTTATAAGAAACAATAAAATATTATTATTTTAATTTCTATTGAAAAATTTCCTAAAAGTTGGTACCCAAAGGTTATCTCGAAGACTGCGTGTTGTTTACTTCTACTCGTAATCATATTTTACATATTGTATTCTGTATTTATCGATATATATACATATGTGTAATCGGGAGTCGATAAACGAAGTCCCTATAACGCTAGTCGGGATAGCCATTATGTACTAAAGCGCTTACATTGAGCGTCAGGAAACTATAATCCTGTTTTCATGAAAGTGGTGGAAGTTAAGTGGAAGTGGAGTGTTTCAAGTATAAACCTTTCTTGTGCCGTTTGTTAATGTGTTGAGTTAAACGAAATTGATTAGTATCTGTAAATTTATAAAAGGGTTAAATTTTCAATTAAAAAAAATATCAAATTTCGGCTACGCCATGTATGGCTCAAAATGTTCAAAAATACCTCGGCTATCACCCCCTTAAAGCTTTGCACCTGGCTACCAAACACCCTGTATATAAAAGAAATTCGTGTTAGTTACACTATTTATAACTCGAGAGCGGCAAAACCGAATTGGCTGAAAATTTGGCGGGGAGGTAGCTGAGAACCAGGAATAGGTAATAGGATACTTTTTTAAATTTGTTTTTTTTTTTCATTATTGTTCTTCTATCAATATGGCTGCTATAGAGACCCGAAATTTGGGACAGAGGCAGTTTGTAGGTAGGGTACGTTAGTAAAGTAGTAGTAGTAGTAGTAGTTAGTAAAGCTTTGAGAAAAAAAAACTCACGGGGTAGAAAATAAGAGATTGGTAAATTAATTTTCCTTTAAAGTGGCTCTATCACTAGAACTCTTATAAAAACCCGTTATTGGATACATTTATACTCGAAAATTGCTTAATTAGGAAGAAGATAAATTAAGTCTACGCGGAGGGAGTTGCGGGTAAAAGCTAGTACTACATAAACTGAAAGCCAACGATCAAAACGAAAGTGCCAACTATGGGGTAGTTTACTCTACTGTTGATGTTAATTGCGTGCCTGTGGTAATGTAGTTAGTTATTTAACTGCTACGGTCAAAGTCAAAAATATGGATTCGCGCAGTTACAAAAATATGTAAACATCTACCTTAACGCCACTACAATAAGGTATGTATACATATTTTTGTCACTTTGGCGTTTATACATATTGGTGACCTTGACATGACACAATACTGACAGTCGTGTTAGAAGAGTGAGTATGCCCATTGTTATTTGCAGTAAAATATTAAAAGCAAGAAAGCTGACTGAATAGTATTGTGCATAATACTATGATCCAATTGTTTCTTACTTGGCAACGAGAAGTCTTCAGAGGACAAACTAGTAGTTGGTGGTGGCGTACGGTTCACTAAAATACATACACAACGATAAATGAAAAAACAAACACTCGTACTGACCAATCTACAGTGTACAATGCGACTACGACAAGAACGCACATAGAACTTACGCCATTTTTCGTATGTTTATAAAAATCTGAACTAAGCATAAGACCTCTAAAAATTGTGCTTTATGAACTTTATACGACAGAATACATAGACATTAGGATTATTATTACTAACTGCAGGATTGGTCCAGATTTTAACGAGGCGCTAATGGTGTCCTCAACGCGTCATAAGAGATTCGTCACACTTGGCTATGGCAGTTGCTATAACCAATCAGGGCCCTATTTTATAACGTTACAAGTTACAATTTACAGGCGGAAGTCTCTTTCTGACCCTATGTGTTAGATAGAGACTTCTGCTTGTAAATTGTACCTTGTAGTTTTATAAAATAGGGCCCAGTGAAAGACAAATCGCTTGCAGGAAGAGAAAGACCATGTAATAACTAATATGTTTGACGAAATCCTGCCTTTTTTTATGCACATTCTTTGGTTAGACGCACTGTACAGGACACATTACATGCAACATAAATTATCTACTCACATGCTCTAGAAGGTCGGAATATTTCTGTGTAGTCATTAATATTTGATATAACAGCACCTGAGTCTTCATCTGCTTCAGTTCCTGACGTGGACTCCTCTGCAGTCTTATCATCAAGAAGTGTTGGTTTATGCATTACTAAAAAAAACATGTAAATTACTGCCCAATCCTGGTACCTTTTAATGAATTCATTTGGCAAACATCACTTTCGCATTTAAACATTATGTAAATAATGATGTTGTACCTTCTTTCGGTGGTTTTTCTTTTGAGAAGCTTTTTCGGACAGAATGGCCCTTTTGAAATGGTGATAGATCTCTTACGACCATCGTTGCTACTGGAGGTGGGCCTCCAAAAGGATGCACCTTACTGAGATCAACCACCGATAGTACCACATATGTTGAGTGGAACGATCCTGCTATCTGTAAAATGGAAATGCATATTGCAAGTAACTTAAAAATAATAGGGTACTATCATTGGCTTAGAATCGTAAAAATTGGCAAGAAGCAAAATTTTACTGCACAAGTAGAGGCCGAAAATCATTATGATAAAAAAATTTACTTTTCTATTTTTGTTTTTATTTTTACTGTTTACCTTTTAAAAATTAGGTGAGTATATTAAACAATACTGAAAACGATCACAATGGAAATTTTTCGAACAGCTTTACTGTACTATAATACGTAATATACCGTATACAGGGTCAGGGATCGGAACCGGTTTACAAAAACCGGTTAATATCGTTCGAAAAACCGGTTAATTACGCTCATTGGATTAACCGGTTAATGGAGGGAACTAAATCAAAAAGTATTAAAATAAAACCGGTTACCGGTTAATACAAAGAACGAAATTTCAGAGCTCGCGCTCACCGATACGAAACCGGTTTAACTCAAAACAACTCCTCCCCCACCTCACCGCACGCGCTGAGTCACGCGGCGATGCTCTTTCCATCTCTTTCTTTCTTGCATGCGCTGGCTTCAGTGTTGTGTTAGAAATTGGAATTCGTATTATAATTTTATTGGACGCTTTCCGCTGTCTAGCCCTATGTATGCTTAGAACTTTAAAACTACGCAACGGATTTTGATGCGGTTTTTTTAAAATAGATAGTGATTAAAGGGGAAGCTGGTTTATATGTATAATACATGTTTAATATAGCAGAGAAATACTGATTGCACCCGTGCGAGCCGGGGCGGGTCGTTAGACGTTTGCCGTTCTCAAAAACATATGACACTAAAAATGTGGGTGTCGTTTTCGAGTAATTTGGTGGCTCTGAGCCCGATTTTTGCATAATTTTTGGATCCAAGATGGCGGATGACATTTTGAAACTATGACACAAAAAATATTTATGGGTGTCGTTTTCGAGTAATTTAGTGCTCCTGACCCTGATTTTGACATACTTTTTGGGATCCAAGATGGCGGATAACATTTTGACACTATGACACCAAACATGTTTATGGGTGTCGTTTTCGAGTAATTTGGTGGCTCTGAGCCCGATTTTGGCATAATTTTTTGGATCCAAGATGGCGGATGACATTTTGACACTGTGACACTAAAAATGTTTATGGGTGTCGTTTTCGAGTAATTTAGTGCTCCTGAGCCTGATTTTGACATACTTTTTTGGATCCAAGATGGCGGATAACATTTTGACACTATGACACTAAACATGTTTATGGGTGTCATTTTCGAGTAATTTGGTGGCTCTGAGCCCGATTTTGGCATAATTTTTTGGATCCAAGATGGCGGATGACATTTTGACACTATGACACTAAAAATGTTTATGGGTGTCGTTTTCGAGTAATTTAGTGCTCCTGAGCCTGATTTTGACATACTTTTTTGGATCCAAGATGGCGGATAACATTTTGACACTATGACACTAAACATGTTTATGGGTGTCGTTTTCGAGTAATTTGGTGGCTCTGAGCCCGATTTTGGCATAATTTTTTGGATCCAAGATGGCGGATGACATTTTGACACTATTACACTAAAAATGTTTATGGGTGTCATTTTCGAGTAATTTGATGGCTCTGAGTCCGATTTTGGCATAATTTTTTGGATCCAAGATGGCAGATGACATTTTGACACTACTGACTGACACAAAAAATGTTTATGGGTGTCGTTTTCGAGTAATTTGGTGGCTCTGAGCCTGATTTCGGCATAATTTTTTGGATCCAAGATGGCGGATGACATTTTGACACTATGACACTAAAAATGTTTATGGGTGTCGTTTTCGAGTAATTTTATGCTCCTGAGCCTGATTTTGACATACTTTTTTGGATCCAAGATGGCGGATGACATTTTGACAGTATGACACTAAACATGTTTATGGGTGTCATTTTCGAGTAATTTGATGGCTCTGAGCCCGATTTTGACATAATTTTTCGGATCCAAGATGGCAGATGACATTTTGACTAGGGCATGCACCCGGTTCTACCCGGTTCTGAAATACCCGGGTATACCCGGTTCTGTCAAGGTATGTGTAGAACCGGTTCTGTAAGGAGAATACCCGGTTCCCCCGGTTCTTAAAAAAATGTTTAATTTCAGATTTTAATGGCTAACAGGACTTGTGAACAAGGGCTTTAAGCAGGGTTTTAGTGGGAGACACGCCACCCAAACGGAGCAAACCTGCAAAGGACCTTCCTGATGGCCAACGGGACTTGTTAACAGGGGCTTTAAACAGTGTTCTAGTGGGAGACACGCCACCCAAAGGAGGCAAACCTGCAAAGGACCTTCCTGATGGCCAACGGAACTCTTGAACCCTTGCTTTAAGCAGGGTTTTAGTGGGAGACACGCCACCCAAACGGAGCAAACCTGCAAAGGACCTTCCTGATGGCCAACGGGACTTGTTAACAGGGGCTTTAAACAGTGTTCTAGTGGGAGACACGCCACCCAAAGGAGGCAAACCTGCAAAGGACCTTCCTGATGGCCAACGGAACTCTTGAACCCTTGCTTTAAGCAGGGTTTTAGTGGGAGACACGCCACCCAAACGGAGCAAACCTGCAAAGGACCTTCCTGATGGCCAACGGGACTTGTTAACAGGGGCTTTAAGCAGTGTTCTAGTGGGAGACACGCCACCCAAAGGAGGCAAACCTGCAAAGGACCTTCCTAATGGCCAACGGGACTTGTGAACAAGAGCTTGAAGCAGGGTTTTAGTGGGAGACACGGCACCCAAAGGAGGCAAACCTGCAAAAGACCTTCCTGATGGCCAACGGAACTCTTGAACCCTTGTTCAAAGCCCTTGCTTTAAGCAGGGTTTTAGTGGGAGACACGCCACCCAAACGGAGCAAACCTGCAAAGGACCTTCCTGATGGCCAACGGGACTTGTTAACAGGGGCTTTAAGCAGTGTTCTAGTGGGAGACACGCCACCCAAAGGAGGCAAACCTGCAAAGGACCTTCCTGATGGCCAACGGGACTTGTGAACAAGAGCTTGAAGCAGGGATTTAGTGGGAGACACGGCACCCAAAGGAGGCAAACCTGCAAAGGACCTTCCTGATGGCCAACGGAACTCTTGAACCCTTGTTCAAAGCCCTTGCTTTAAGCAGGGTTCTAGTGGGAGACACGCCACCCACAGGAGGCAAACCTGCAAAGGACCTTCCTGACGGCCAATGGAACTTGTGAACAAGGGCTTACAGCCATATTAATGATTAAATGAACTAAATCATTTTATTTTATATTTTTGGGATAATTGGCTAAGTAAAGTTTTTGGAAGAGGTGCAAATTATATTTTTATTCGACAGTCCACGTCTTAATAACCGAGGACCTGCAGCTCTTTTATTTTTATTCCCTCTTGTTAGTTAGAAATATTTTTTTAAGTGGTCGATTTGACATTTGTGAAATTTTATGGATGACCAGCTACGCGTGCCTAGAACTAGCTTGTAATAAAAAAAAAACTACACTACACTTACACTACACTTTTGACTCAAAAGTGACAGTTGACGTACGGTTGACGTAGTTTTTTGAGTTAAAAGTGACAGTTGACGTACGGTTGACGTAGTTTTTTCAGTCAAAAGTGACAGTTGACGTAGTTTTTTTTTTATTACAAGCTAGTTCTAGGCACGCGTAGCTGGTCATCCATTAAATTTCACAAATTTCAAATCGACCACTTAAAAAAATATTTCTAATTAACAAGAGGGAATAAAAATAAAAGAGCTGCAGGTCCTCGGTTATTAAGACGTGGACTGTCGAATAAAAATATAATTTGCACCTCTTCCAAAAACTTTATTAAGCCAATTATTCACCCCATCAAATTCTTTTCTATTCAAAAATCAAAAAAATCGAAATCAAAATCATTTATTTGCATTGAAGGGGTATTTTTTCTGATAATCAATAAAAAAATAACTGTATCAACTGGAACCGGGGGAACCGGTTCCCCCGGTTCTAATTACCTTCCAGAACCGGGTATCAAAAATCTGGAACCGGACCCGGTTCTGCATGCCCTAATTTTGACGTTTGACACTACAGACACAAAAAACAAAAAAGTGTAAAATGTTACTCGAAAACGACACCCATAAACATGTTTAGTGTCATAGTTTCAAAATACCATCATGCCAGATTGCTTTCAAAGTCGATATCCGAGGGTCCGCGAGTAGCTTTAAACATGAATCCGTTATCGTAAATGAAAAAACTGGCCGTCATTATGAAATCTTCAGATTTTGGACCGATTGCTTTTAAAATCGATATCTGAGCGTCAGCGTAGTCTCCAAACATGAATCCGTTATCAAAAACGGAAAAAGTAGCCACCATATATTGAAATTTTTAGTATTTCGACCGATTGATAGATAGATAGATAGATAGATAGATAGATATATCGTTTATTTGAATGCTACAATACACACAATCAAGTTAAAAAACAATACAAAACAAAAACAAAAAAAAAATTACACATTAGACTTAACTTAAGTATTTTGTTGTGTGCGTTGCAGCAGTGCAAAAGGGCCATGGCTCAGTGGTCAACATTGCTCGTAGGAGCAAAACACTGATTTTCTGCCACAACCCAAGGACCGAAAACGAATTGCCTTCAAAATCGATATCAATCTGAGCGTCCGAGTAGTCTCCGAGAATCAGTTATCAAAAACGGAAAAAGTAGCCACCATATATTGAAACTTTTAGTATTTCGACCGATTGCCTTCAAAATCGATATCTGAGCGTCCGAGTAGTCTCCAAACATGAATCCGTTATCAAAAATGGAAAAAGGGGCCGCCATATTGAAATTTTTAGTATTTCTACCGATTGCCTTCAAAATCGATATCTGAAGTGGTCACCAATATTGAATTTGTTGTCAGAATATGAAAAAATAGGCGTAAACTAGGGAATTTTAAGTTGAACGATTAATTTCTGTTTTGATAGCTGAAGATCTAGAAAAGCGAACGCCGAATGACACGACCGTTTTATTAGAATGATTATTTGGCATACATGTAACAGCTTACAAAAATTTCATCGCAATCAAGTCATTATAGTACCTACAGGAATTAGATTAGGCATTTCAACACTTAAACCATACTCGCACTTGACGTTCTTTTATCAAAAAATTACTTTCTTAGTCACTATACACACAACCAGCTCACGAAAATGAAGTAAATGTAACGCTATTCACGATATATTACTAACTTACGTTGAAAATTTTTAATTTATTGTTGAATATAGTTTAATAGTCGCATAGGGCAATGCAACAGAATAGATAAAAAGTAAACAAATTACTTATTCTACGCTGACGAAGTCGCGAACAAAAGCTAGTATATTATTTTTTATATTATATATTGCAAACGTAGGTTTTTTTTGAGTCACTGTAAACTGAGACGTATCTAGACTTATCTAGTTTCTGGTGCAACGGAATGTACGTAATGTTTGCATAAATAAAATTATTAAGGTGAAAGGTCACTTACTGACTAACGAACGAATCACTCACGACATCCTCGAAAACTATTGGAGCAACCAAAAATATCAAGATGAAATTTGGCAAAGCGGTAGCTTATCGTAGACCTGTTAGGAACGGATTTTGCGACAGGGACAGGGCCAGATATAAGTGGTTTAAACGGCTCTTGCAAGTTTGTATTTTTTCATATTCTGACTACACATTAAACATTTGGAGACCACTCCGACCCTCAGATATCGACTTTGAAAGCAATCGGTCCAAAAACTAATGATTTCAAAAAGGCGGTCAGTTTTTTCATTTTTGATAACGGATTCATGTTTGGGGACCACTAGGATCCTCAGATATCGATTTTGAAGGTAATCAGTCGAAAAACTAAAAATTTCCATATGGTGGCCATTTTTTCCATTTCTGATAACGGATTCATGTTTAGAGACCACTCGGACCTTCAGATTTCGATTTTCAAAACAATCAGTCCAAAAATTAAATATTTCAAAATGGCGGCCACTTTTTCCATTTCTGATAACGGATTCGTATTAAGAGACCACTCGGACTTTCAGATATCAATTTTGAAAACAATCGGTCCAAAAACTAAATATTTAAAATGGCGGCCACTTTTTCCATTTCTGATAACGGATTCATGTTCGGAGACCACTCGGACTCTCAGATTTCGATTTTGAAAACAATCGGTCCAAAAACTAAAGATTTCAAAATGGCGGCCACTTTTTCCATTTCTGATAACGGATTCATGTTCGGAGACCACTCGGACCCTCAGATTTCGATTTTGAAAACAATCGGTCGAAAAACCAAATATTTCAAAATGGCGGCCACTTTTTCCATTTCTAACAACGGATTCATGTTTAGAGACCACTCAGGCCCTCAGATATCAATTTTGAAAACAATCAGTCCAAAAATGAAATATTTCAAAATGGCGGCCACTTTTTCCATTTCTGACAACGGATTCATGTTCGGAGACCACTCGGACTCTCAGATTTCGATTTTGAAAACAATCGGTCCAAAAACTAAAGATTTCAAAATGGCGGCCACTTTTTCCATTTCTGATAACGGATTCATGTTCGGAGACCACTCGGACCCTCAGATTTCGATTTTGAAAACAATCGGTCCAAAAACTAAAGATTTCAAAATGGCGGCCACTTTTTCCATTTCTGATAACAGATTCATGTTCGTAGACCACTCGGACCCTCAGATTTCGATTTTGAAAACAATCGGTCCAAAAACTAAAGATTTCAAAATGGCGGCCACTTTTTCCATTTCTGATAACGGATTCATGTTTAGAGACCACTCGGGCCCTCAGATATCAATGTTGAAAACGATCAGTCATTAAACTAAATATTTCAAAATGGCGGCCACTTTTTCCATTTTTGATAACGTATTCGTGTTTAAAGACCACTCGGACCCTTAGATATCGATTTTGAAAATAATAGGTCGAAAAACTAAAATTTTAAAATGGCGGGGTTAACCGGTTAATTTCACTCAACAAAACCTGAATTGGTGCAAAAACCGGTTTATTTAATAACCGGTTAAAAAACCGGTAACCAAACCGTTAACCGCAATCCATTTCGGTTTCGGCCATTGACCCCAAACCGGTTAATTTCAAAAACCGGTTTCCGATCCCTGTACAGGGTGTTTGGTAGCCAGGTGCAAAGCTTTAAGGGGGTGATAGCCGAGGTATTTTTGAACATTTTGAGCCATACTTGTCTTAGCCGAAATTTGATAATTTTTTTTTAAATTGAAAATTTAGAAATTTTATGAAAATACCCAGAATTTGATAAAAACGAGTCAATATCGCGCCAATGAGCGTTAATTTGTAAACAAAATCTTTTATTTCGGATGGTTTAATGTGTATTGGACCAAATGAAACAATATTTAAGTGTCTGTCTTGCCACAGAAACAAAACGGAGGCATTCGAAATTACAAAAAATGTCTTATTTTGGAACGGAGTCATTTTTCAGTGGCATAAAAAAAATTAAAAAAAATACCTGGAAATGTTCAAACATTTTTAAAAACATGCCTGTTTATTGCTCTTTCTTTTAAGGTATGACTCATTCACATTGCATGCTAAATCTGAGATAAAAAGTAAAAACCAATCTCGGGGGAGCACTCGCTAAGAATGCAGTAGTATTAGTAGCAAATTAACGCTCATTGGCGCAATATTGGCTCGTTTTTATCAAATTCTGGGTATTTTCATAAAATTTCTAAATTTTCAATTTAAAAAAAAAATATCAAATTTCGGCTAAGACATGTATGGCTCAAAATGTTCAAAAATACCTCGGCTATCACCCCCTTAAAGCTTTGCATCTGGCTACCAAACACCCTGTATATTATAGTATGGAGGCATTTCATCTCACCCTTTAGATAAGTAACGCATCGGCATCTGGTACCAATGGTTGACCTACTTCATCTACCTTTCGTTTTTGTGTTTAGCATATGATCGAGAGCTTACAAGTTGTGTTTGAGCTACGGTGATGTCGTGCGTCTGCCCCCAGTGGCCGTGCACGGTGTCGAACACGCGCGCCGGCTCCCAGCCCACCACGTGGAGCCCGTCGTTGCCGCAGCCCAGGAGCGTCGTGCCGTCGTCGCTGAACACCATACATCTGAAAAAAATAAAAAAAAACACCGGGTAGTACTCCGGGAGTGCCGGCAAAAGTGAAAACTACACACACGCACACTCGCGCAAAAAGAAAAAGGAATAAAAACACTTTTTCTACACGAGATTCGAATTGCGGTCACTTGAGATAACGCACTGTTATTTCACACCTTTTACCACTAGGCCAAACTCACATACGTTAAAGCGACGAAATTAACGTCCACTCTAGCTTCATTCGTATTTCAAAATAAGCTTCTAGAGGATATCCTGGTACTTAAACTCTCCCTCCGTCTTACGGCTGACGCGAGTTTATCATTTTTTACCCATCCAAAAAATTGATATGAGAATAATATTTTGATTGTTGATTGGTTGGTTGTATTTAGGTTGTTCTCTTTTGCATCAGGGAATGCATGCATTTCCTGCTCTGCTCCTATCATAAGAGTTTTGCGTAGTAAAGTGTTATTACTTATAACATTGTCACTATTAACATAATATTTAAGTGACTTTAACCTTATTTATGCTTACCACCACATATCTCAAGGTATTTGAAGCTGCAAAATAAGCTTGGCTTTTTAAAGCTAGCAATAAACAATAAAATCAGCTAAGGGGTCCTCCATAAAGTACGTCACCCATTTAGAGGGGGGGGGGGGTCTGGAAATTCGTGACGTACAAACAAAATAATTGCAGTCTTCATAGTAAGCCATGTGACAAGGGGGGGGGCTCTATAAATCATGAAATTGGTGTGACAAACTTTATGGACAGCCCCTAATAACATTTTAATTTACCTAATAGATGTGTTCTCCTTTTCAAACTTAGACACCAATTGGAATTTCTCCATATCCCAGAAGTTGACAGTTTTGTCCATGCCACAGCTAGCAAGCAAGAACTCATGCGGGTGGAACTTGACACAAGTTACAGCCGAAGTGTGCTCCACAAACTCCTGCAGGACCTTTCCTACTCGCACATCCCAAACTTTCACGATGCCTAAAATAATAAATGTTGATATCTATAGCTAGCTATATAAAAAAAAAATTGCTAAGTTAGCAGAAGCTTATAAAGTGTTTATGAATAAGGCGGTAATTAAATTACTAATATTACCATATATTGTCTACAGTTGATTATAATTATTAATG
This sequence comes from Pandemis heparana, assembly GCA_963854515.1. NCBI lineage: Eukaryota > Metazoa > Arthropoda > Insecta > Lepidoptera > Tortricidae > Pandemis > Pandemis heparana. The sequence goes on along the minus strand of OY978008.1, from coordinate 9,285,997 downwards.
AAAACTTTACCATCTTCACAAGCAGAAGCAATCCATTGCCCATCAGGGCTGAATTGTAGGCTATTTACTGCTAGCCTATGCCCAGAATAAGTCACAATACATCCTCTTTTTCTTGTATCCCATAATTTAATATTACTGTCACAGGAGCCTGTGGTCAAATAGTCCCCATAAGGGTGGAAGTCCATGCACTTGATGGCCCCTTTGTGACCAGTAAATGTTCGGAGTAACTTGGCTGCTTCCAAGTCCCAGATTTTTAAGGCCCCAGTCTGAGAACCAGCACAGACCAGGTCTTCCGAGTGTCCAAAGCACACACATTCCACTGGTGTTGTATGTCCACTTAAACTCTGAAAGTGGAGATTAACAATAATTTAGTATCTTATCTTATTACAAGGGGCCATTGTATTTTTAAACTGCACCCTACAGTTTGTTGACCACTTCAGTAGTGACACCGGAAAACCACTACCCATAAAACACAGCTGCAATGAGTAATAAGACCAAAATATTATTTTTTTAGTAATTAATCTAATTAGAATTTTTTTATTATTTCTTAATCCAAACTACCCTTACATTTTTTTAAACCTAAACAACCACCAACATTTATCTCAAACTATGCATGTTTATATCAAGGATTGAAGATGTATTGTTTGCTTACTTGTACAAGAAGCTCTAAACACTTTTAATTTGAATGCATAAAGACTTAAACAGCTGATGAGTTACTTTGTATTTAAAAACACAATGAAAGCTCACCATCAAACAACTTTGCCTGCCAATGGCCCATAAGTTAACTTTCTTGTCATCGCCTCCAGTCGCCAGGACTTGGTTGGACTTGTGTCCCATGGCCAAACAGTTGACATTCGCCTTGTGGGCGACAAATTCTTCTGCAATTTTAAGCCATATTTAAATTGTCTTGCAATATAAGTAACCCAATCAATCTACTTAATTTAGCCTTATACGTACGTAATTTCCATGATCTTCTTATTGATTCCATTATTACTCGTAGATCTTAAACTGCCATTCCATTTATGGAGAAGTTAACCTTGCAAGGTGTATCGAAGAAAGTAAAATAGCACTAAACTACTATGGTAATGTAATATTACGAATTATTACAGAAACTTGAATTTGTTGTTGAAACTGGGACGATACTGTAATCACTTGAAATTTGGTCATGTATGTACTAATACTAAACAGTTGTTTTGACTAAACGCAATGAATGAGTTACGATTGATTATAATTTACGTACGATCTGACATTTATTTTTGACTGCAATGACATGTCGATGCTTTTTTCAGTGAAATGAAAGCTAAGGGAAGTAGCCTATACAGCCTTAAACACACTTGTCGGAGCTCGGAGCGGGTGAATCAAGTGGCAACGTCTGGCAACGGCTTTAAACGAACGCTGGCTAGCTTGCTACTAATCTTGTAATCTGTGACGCTGGCAGCCCCATATTAGACATGGGGAAAAGCGTTACATTTTGATATCAGTGACTGACGATCCCGTTCCAAAAAAGTCACCGTGAAAAGTCACCGTGACTTTGTCACGCCTGTTACTCGTGTCACTGCATGATATTTGTGTCACTTCAAGTTCCTGTAATGAACGTTATTTTTGTCACACTGTTATTTCATCGTGATTTTGTCACGCCGGTTACTCATATCACCATATGATATTGTCGCAGTGCTATTATGACGTGATTTTGTCACACCGATATCACACAAGTACCTAATTGATCCAAAATAACCTTTACACTTTTACAGGCTTAGGACTGTCGCACATCATAAGTAAAAAATAAATACATTTGGGAAATTAGTTCATAGTCATCATAATCATCACAATAATCATCATCTCATCATCATCACAATCATCATCATCTAATCATCATCATCATCATAATCATCATCGTCATAATCATCATAATGATCGTCATCATAACCATCATCATCATCATCATCATAATCATCATCATCATCATCATAATCATCATCATCATTATGGACGGTGTTCATCTTTTTCATGTGTTTTATGTACAATAAAGAGTTATACATACATACATACATCCTTTTCTACGAGTATGCTTCATTAAAACAACTCTTTGACACGGATGAGTGAGCAAGCATTCATAATTTTATCGCTTACTCACTCGCTCTCAGGCAGCAGGCATCATCCAATGTTCGCCACGAAGTTCCGAATCCGAACACTCCCGACTAAGCCCGATTAGAGCCGAGCAGAGCCGAGTTACGTCACAGTCAGTCACTGTCACTGCATCGCGTCGCGTCACCGCTTGCGCTAGGCGCTAGGAAGGAACAGTAGGAACGTAAGTGATTTTGTAACGTTGTTATTTTGTGAAAAGTCACAGTGACACGTTTTGAAGGCGAGTCACGGTGACTTTGTCACCGTGACGTTATTTAACCCCCATGTCTACCCCATATTTGACATTTATTTATGTACCTTTGCTTTGTCTTGCCTTGGCAAAGTTAATTTAATTTCAAAACATTTTGGTTTTACTTTTAAGTTATGAATACTATTCATTTAAGATTATTTCGGGTACCTATTTATACAGGTAACTTACCATACCAAATAAAGCACCAAAAGTGCTATCTACACTATGTACAAGGTCAAGAACCTGAACCAAAAATAAGAGAATATTTTTACTACATAGATCATCAAGGAATGGTACGATTTCTTAAATCTTTACTGATGCGATGCGACATATACTACTTGTATAAATAATATTTTAAAGATCTCAGCACTATGACTTATATTACAAACTAGCTGTTGCCAGCGACTTCGTCCGCAAAGAATTCGTTTATCGCTATCCCGCGGGAACTACGCAATCTTCCAGGATAAAAAGTAGCCTATGTGCTATTCCAGACTTTTCTCTATCTATGTGCCGAATTTCATCCAGATCCGTTGGGCCGTTCTGGCGTGATTGAGTAACAAACAAACAAACATCCATCCATCCATCCATCCATCCATCCATACTTTCGCATTTATAATATTAGTTAGACTAGTTAGATTAGTATGATTTTTTTAACTTTGTTCCAGCTGTTTTTAGATGATTCAAAAATGAAAAACTTCACATCCTGCTTCAAAGAAAAGAAATTTCTAGAATTCTTTTTCAAGAGGATTAGATTAAACAATACTGGACGATACTCTGAAGATTTCCCTTACTTATCTTTGTGTGGCAGAGAAAGAAATTTTATTAGATGTGATGATGTTCCCATAGTTTATACTCATATTATAACAAATGTGGCCAAAGATTTTATGACATTTGGATATGCAGGCGACCTGCTAAAAACACCTTTTATACCTGAGAAGATTTATATGCTGCCACTCAAAGGCAGGGTGTATCATCCTGCTGATGACAAATATGGAGGCATAGGATTGGTGCGGTCCCAGCTTTCCATCGAGTTGAGTAAACATTTTGAATTTCACAATGGTGATGCACACCCTCCTACACACTTCACATGGAAAAACGAAAAATATGAACTAAATCAACTGTGGTTTCAAGAGAAACTTGATGAACACAAAATAAAAATAAACACCAATCCTGATTCAACTTAATAAACATATTTATTTTCATAGGATAATAGAATAAATTGTACAAAACATAAAGTAGTTATCAAATTAATATGAGTCTTAGTCTAAGTATAGTAATTTAGAATAACATAAATAATTATGTCAACATAATAGTCAGTAAACCAAGCGGTGGTATTTGTGATGTTTTATGGGTTACTGTATGTTCCTGTGATGGTTTAATAAAGTTTTACATTATAGGTAATATTAGTTTTTATGATTGTGAACTTCTTCAAGACACTTATTAATAATAATCAATCCAATACTTTGCTATTAATACATGATTGCTTCCTTATCACAGGTATTAAATATGGCTATCTAGGTATTTTGTTGTACAATATTATGTGTCAATCTAAATTGTTTATGTTGCTTCTTCTTTTGAGAATGGTTGGTAAGTCCCAGGCTGTACCCATGATATGCCCTGGTTCATTCCCTCATTGGGTGAGAGGGGTTTGAGCATTTGATTCCTCGCAACTTCATGAATGTTAGAATCATAAGGTTTGAAGGTTATGTAGTGCTTATCTTCAGTTGGAGGATCATCATAAATGTGGTCAATACTAGCCACTACACATTCTTTAACTTTCTCAGTAAATATTTTCCTGTTTGATTTGTAACTGAAACAGATAAATATATAGCTCAGTTTCTTTTGTTACATATTATAAAACAAAATAAAAAACTTGCATTACTCACGCTACTGAAGCTTCTACATTTGCAGGTTGTTGTATATTTAAATTATGAAATATCAAGTGCAAATATTTCAGAATCTGCCATATGTGGTTTCTTATTCTATCCCATTTTGGGAAAACAATGCTTAGGTTTAGAACACCTGTATTGGCATCTACAGCTGGGTGATATAGATGTGAAGTGAATGATAGAACCTAGAAATTAAAAAGAAATAGGTATTTGATGATTATTTACTTAATCAAATAAAAAAGATAAGGTGTGGAAACAACTTTCTTTCTTTCTTTCTTAAAACCAGATTTTTTAAACATTTCACTTACTGGAACTTCATCATTCGGGAATTCATCTGGTAATGTCAAAGTAAATCTAAACACCCCTCCTTCATAAAATCCTCCTCTCACAAAAACAACTCCGAACCACACTGCAAAAAATTTGAAACACACTGAAAATGATTCTATATGCATATATGTAAAAGGAGTTCACAGCAGTATGATCAAAAGACAATACAAGATTTGTAAATATTACTTACGAAAGGAGTTCTCATATGATGGTATAACATATATTCCTTCCAAGTTTTCTGTTTGCAGCATACGGCTGAAAATAAAATACATTTTCCTTTCCTAAATATTTGCTTTCAATCTATGACTGATACATTGAAATTATACTTTGGATAGCAGAAATATTTTTTCTTAACTTTTGTTACAATGAAAGACTAAAGCAAAGCTTTTCTTTCGTTCGCCTATTATCTACACTGTAACTTACTATTCCGCCATAATTTTGTACTCCTGATTGGACAGCGAGTACAATTCTCTAATTTCCTTAACTTCATCACCCATCTTAAATTGAAGTTATAAATATAAATAGCCAAATTGTATCATCACAGTTTTCCAACGCCCCCAAATTAAACTAAAAATTCGTAAAAAATCAAAATCTTAAAATCTAAACAACACTACTGTGACATGACAGTGAATATATCTCTTTCTCTGTTGTCTTCTTGTCTTGTCATATTGACAGGTGGCTGTCTTAAATAGGTACAGATTATAGAAATGTGGGCTGCCTGTAAAGTATAAACCACTTCAACGTGGACGAATCCAAAACAGGGATGTTAGACGGCCACTCAGAAATCCTTGTGCCGAGCTGTCTGAAAGCTGGTATTGAGAACGAAAAACTAGTACCCCTGTGCTCCGCTGCGGCGCTGCTATAAACTGTGTCGGAAATTGCATCCTAGTGAAAAAATTTTATGATTTCACATTTATTGCGTTGAAAAAAAAAAACTAAGTACCTTGTGAGATAGGACCCTTAGAACGTGAGCGTTGCACGTTACCACCGCGCCACCTAGCATCTAGTAAGTCAATTCACGAAAAATGGTAAGCATTTATCGAGACTGCTGCTATAATAAAGTTTTATATCATAAAGGAAATCTGATTGGAATATTTTTTTTATTTGCATCTCTGAAATTTGTCGGTTTTCTGTATTATCGGTGTATTTTTGTCGGTCAACGGCCAATCTTGGTATTTTTGCATACAAGGACCGAGTAGTCTTGGTACATGGTACGTGACACTAAAAACTGGTATGTTTACCAAGAAGTTGGTACGTCTGACATCCCTGATCCAAAACCATATACATAAGTTCAGAGAGTATCAGTATAACCAACATCAGCAGGACAGGAGCTAATAGTGCTGACATCTGTTATATGTTTTACAAAGCCAATGGTTTTTAATTTACGTATGTGTGGAAACGTCATTAAACAGTTTTGCCAACTTAACGCTTTCGGCGCCAAGCTCGATACTTTTTAACCGATTTCAAAAAAAGGAGGAGGTTCTTAATTCGATTGTATTTTTTTATGTTTGTTATCTCAGAACTTCGTCATTTTGTGGACCGATTTGGATTTTTTTAATAGAAAGGGAATAATAACCTGCTTCAAAGGTTCCATTGACACCAAGTCAGGAGCTGACGACGAGATCTTGGAGAAATCGAAGGAATTTTTATAAGTAATTTAGATTTTGGTTACTTTTCACTTTTTGTCGGTTATTTTGAAGGCACTTTTATTATTTTATGTATTTATTTTGCTAAATACATCAGCGGCAGCGCCCTTATGACAATAAAACGTTTTGCAGAACCTAACCGCTTCTTCAAAGGTCGATTATCTGTCCACATATAGATAGGTATAGGTACAGTCAAGGGCATAAATATATATACATTCCCAAGGCGTCAAAGACAACTGTACAGTTGATTAGCCAGAAATATCTGTACAGTAATCAGGTCAATTATTATGTGATCATTTAATTAGTCAAAAAGATCTAGACATTTACATGGCCATAAATAAATGTACAATGCCAGTCAAATATATGTAGGCAAATTAGGAGGCCATAAATATCTATACACGCAACTCTCATTTATATAAGAACAAAACCCAACAATATCTATACAGTCAAGGGCAATAATATCTACACATATCTAACAGTCAAATATATCTATACAACAAACTAACAAGTTTTCTAATTTTGAATTATGACAATCACCGAAAAGAGTACCGTTCTGTCATGATCGCTTTGTCCTTTTCGTTTTGATCGTGACGTCATTGACGTGTCATTTGTTTTACCTTTCAGCCTATTATTTTAGATTCTGTTCCACAGCTATATATCTACCATACAAGATTTTCATGTGGCTTTTCTCGTAAATATTACGTTACCGTTTGTCCGATGCTGAATTTTGTTTGTAACATATTAAGAGCTACTAGAGGTAGTTTATAATAATAACGTTCTTTCGATTTCGCTAATTTATCTAATTGCGTAAAATCACACACGTGGTTAAAAATAACACTTAGATTTTTATTGAATAACTATCTTCTGCCCGCGACATCGTCTGCGTAGAATAGGCAATTAGTTAACAATTTATTTATTCTGTCACGTGAACCTATGTGACAATAGGGAATATTCATAAAAAACAAAATTGTGTTTAATATTTTTTTCTTGAATCTTTATTATCGATTATAATTAAAAGATATATTTTTTATTCAGTTATGTATTGAACCCATAAAAAATTGTATAAAAAATTAAAAATATGGTTGGGAAATTCAAACTTACGAAACGCGTCACCATTGGTCAAAACGAAGTGTGACGTCAGATGTCACAAATTGGATTTATCGGCGTTGATATTCGTACTGTTTGTGAGAAAATTGGTTTAAAAACTGTTTTCCTGAGGTGATTTCTAGTGAATCTATATTTGATGTATCTTCCTTTACCTGAAATTTATTTCAGATGATTAATCATCATCATCATCAATCATCAAAATTTCGTAAAATCTCAATATATGAATATGAAATGTTTTAAAGAAAGTTTTACCGAACTTAGGTTAGTTTTAAAGTGAATTTTGTACTGTTTAAAATCTGTGATCTGATTCTGTTTAGCAATTAAAACTGGACATGTGCACGTAGGAATGAAGAAGTAAACTAGCCGCCCGGCCTGGCTTCGCACGAGTAGATATTTAACAAAATATATATATCAAAAACTATATTTTTGTGTCGGGGCATACTAAAAAAACTGGCCAAGTACGAGTTTGACTCGCGCACCGAGGATTCCTTACAAATTCGGCTAGCTAATATAATATCCATTTTTAGCAGAGACCTGGTTCTAAGCAAAATGTACGCAGCGTGAGGTCATTTTATACTGGTTATTTATATAGTGACATTATAATTTTTTTTTTTTAATGAATAAAATATTTATTTAACAAAATTCCTAAAATACAACTTAAATATAAATAACAAAATAAACTAATTTAACTAAAACTAAAATAAATCTAAATTTAGATTTTGAAAAAGTAGTTATTGTGACGTAACTGTAATAGTTAAACATATAGTATAGCGGACTTTTTTGTAGACAATGATGTCTCCTATAAAACTGTAGTACATCACTTTGCTATATTGTCAACAGTTTCTGCAGCCGTACGCAATATAAGGATTATTTTGGATTTTTTTTCACACCTTGGGTGACATTATCGAAGTTTTCTTACGGATCCCTAACTTTTTGAAAATATTCTATAGCCTATGTTACTCGGGGATAATGTAGCATTCCAATGGTGAAAGAATTATTAAAATAGGTCCAGTAGTTTTTGAGTGAATCTATAACAAACATACAAAAATACAAAAAATACTCATTTTTCCTTAATAATATTAGCGTAGACAAACACGGGATATGACAAATAACATCAAAAGTGCGCGCTCAATGGCGGCGTTTTGAACGGCGCAAATTTATTCGATGTTTTAAATTTTTACTTTAAAAAATAATTTGAATATTTTCAAGCCTGTTTATATTTTTTTCTGTGTTATAGAGATGCAATTGATCATCATAAGTAATAAAAAATACATGAATATTCCCTATTAAACCAATATTCAACTATAAAGTAAAATTTTCAACGTAAGTTAGTAATGTATCGTGTTATACATACTTAATGAAGATTATTGTGAGCTGGTTGTGTGTAGGCTGAGAAAGCTTTTTTTGTCAAAAAACGTCAAGCGTGAGTCGGATTTAAGTGTTGAAATGTCTAATTCCTGTAGGTATGTACTATTGACTCGATTGTGATGATTTTTTTGTAAGCTGTTGTGTGTATGCCAAATATGATTCTAATAAAACGGTCAAGTGTAATTAGGCGTTCGCTTTTCTACATCCACAGAAAAATTCCAATTTAGAAATTAATCGTTGAAGTAGGTATATAGTATCTAAAAATTCTCTACTTTACGCCTATTTTTCCAAATTCTGACAACAAATTCAACTTTGGAGACCACTCCGATCCGACCCTCAGATATTGATTTTGAAAGCACTTCTGTCGTAAAACTAAACATAAAAATTGTGGCCCATTTCCATTTTTGATAACGGATTCGTGTTTGGGGCCCATGCAGACCCTCAGATATCGATTTTAAAGACAATCGGTCCAAAAACTGAAGATTCCAAAATGGCGACCAGCTTCAAAACGCCATAACATAATAAAGGACTCTGAGTGCGGCAGGGATGATTACTTCAAACTTGAACTTGGTCCGGAAACATGGTAAAACAGTTCTAAATTTCCAGTCAGTCAAAACAAACCGACAGGGTAATCAAAGTTAACTTTCACACTGAGAGAGGTCGATTAATTTTTAATAATCTCTGAGACGTCTCTGAGAACGGTTTTGTTATATTATTATTCTGCAATAATTATTTACGTTGCCACTCTAGGCAGCTACGACATTTGACATGTTTACCGCTATCCCTCGGAAACTATGCAATTTTCCGGGATAAAAAGTAGCCTATGTGTTAATCTAGGGTACCACGGTACCAGCTATCTCCGTTCCAAATTTTATCCAAATCCGTCCAGTCGTTTCAGCGTGAAGAAGGAACAAACATATACACTCACATCGTCACATCCATCCATCCTCACAAACTTTCGCATTTATAATATTAGTAGGATATAAAAGATCACGTTTTCAATTTTATGGGCTAGTATTTCCTAGGTCATAAAAACCACTATGTTATGAATTGTGGCTTCAGAAGCACAATAATTATGTTGGAGTCCTACCGACAGCTCGTCTCCTGGTCCACGTACGCCATTCGACATCTTTTTGACCCCATCGGCCATCGGTCCTGCGAGCAATGTGCCCCGCCCACTGCCACTTCAGTTTCGCAGTTCTTCGCGCTATGTCGGTAACCTTAGTTTTACTGCGGATATCATCATTTTTGATTCTATCCCGCAGAGAAAACCCAAGCATAGCCCTCTCCATAACCCTCTGAGTGACTTTGAGCTTCCTCATGAGGCCCATCGTTAGCGCCCATGTCTCAGATCCGTATGTCATCACTGGCAACACACACTAGTCAAAGATTTTTGACTTCAAACACTTCAGCCATTTGGACGAAAAGACACTGCAAAGTTTCCTGAACGCTGCCCAGCCGAGTCGGATTCGGCAAGTAATCTCTTTCTCGAAGTTGGACCTACCTAACTGGATCTAATGAATGCCCTTGACTGTATAGATATTTTTGGCTCGGGTTTTGTTCTCATGTAAGTGAGAGTTGCGTGTATAGATATGTTTGACTTGGGTTTTTGTTCTTATATAAATGAGAGTTGCGTGTATAGATATGTTTGACTTGGGTTTTGTTCTTATATAAATGAGAGTTGCGTGTATAGATATGTTTGGCTTGGGTTTTGTTCTCATATAAATGAGAGTTGCGTGTATAGATATTTATGGCCTCCTAATTTGCCTACATATATTTGACTGACATTGTACATTTATTTATGGCCATGTAAATGTCTAGATCTTTTTGACTAATTAAATGATTACATAATAATTGACCGGATTACTGTACAGATATTTCTGGCTAATCAACTGTACAGTTGTATTTGCTGCCTTGGGAATGTATATATATTTATGCCCTTGACTGTACTAGGCACTGAATTTACTCCCAAGTCCCAAGTCCCAAGTCTTGCAGGTGTCCATGGGCGATGGTGATTACTTTCCATCAGGTGACCCGTCTGCTCGTTTGCCCCCTCTTATATATAATAAATAATAATAAAATAAATAAATACCTACTTGTGGGCACAAATTAAAAAAAAAAAAACTTTCAAAACGGGCTTGATAATTCTCTCTCTTGATAAGTTTCCAATCGCAGGTCATCATGATAATATCCTAAACAATAAACATGAAGTGATTTAAATCTGGCGATTATCTTAATCTATTTTATTGTTAAATATTTTCCATGTCACCTTGCGAGGGAGACACGAAATCCACGGGCGACGGATCAGCGCTGCACGGGGATCACGACCCGGTTGCAATTAGCCTGGATTATCCCGCACGTGTCCCGGGATCATCAATTATAGCGTCTGGAGTACCTACTTACTCCACGACCTGCGATAACGAAATTTTATTGATATTTTGTGCGATCACTTGGATATAATATCATGGGTGGATGACGAAGACCAGATTATTAATAAATAAAATATCGTGTTAGTACTTTTTTGTACTTATAAATTCAAGGCATTATCACATAGGTAAACTGCAAATCTACTGTCAATTCAATCTGTTTTCATTTCAAATGGAATCATATAAAACTACGATTATTGAGCCCGCTAATCTGCAAACAATTGTGTGAGGAGACGTAATCGTAATACAAATGTAAAGAGCTTTCGAATTCGTCGGGATTTCGATTGAGGGCTGCGTGTTTGCAGAAGCTGTGCAATCTCACGGTTAATCTCCACATTTCGTGCAAGTTTGTGTAGGATCAGCCATTCTAGTTTTTAAAGCTGTAGGTAGCTAACTGCCCCATTCAGTGGTATTTCATAACGTGAACAAAACAATTTTTTTCAAAATAGGAAAAAACGAAAATGCCCGATTTGTTTCAACATCACACAAAAAAGTCAGTCTAACGATGACGATTTACGTGGAGGGGATCTGCGCACCCACGGATGCCGTATTTTAAACTATGCCTATGTAGTACCTACCTAATTGACCCGTGTATAGGTGAAAAACTTAAGTAATTGACCTGTTGTATGTAGTATAGTGTACAGAACTGATATGGGACTTAAGTCATTTTTCTAATTTGGAACGTCAATTTGTCTATTCGCACGCATTACTCACACCACACATACAACAGGTAAATTACTTAAGTTTTTCACGTAAGTATATCTTATTTCACAAGCTTTTATTGAATTTTATAGCATAATGTCTTTCTACGTTTTGAGATGTCTTTGAGTGAGGGCAGTACCTAAAATTGTTCTCTGCAGTGTCTGTAGTTCTGAATAAGGACTGAGGATGATTCAACCGGGAAAGTACAGTCAAATCAATAAAAATCGATAAGTCACGGAGATAGAAAAAGATTCCTGTCGGGTTTCGTTCCGCAAATTAAGTAATTGGTTGTGTATTGAACTATTGACAACGGTTTTTCTCACTATCGTTACAGGCAGCTTACTCATAGAGATTGAGATGGTTTTAAAACACATACCTAGATTATAGATTATTCAGAACACGTAATTTGTAGTTCCTATACATACTTATATAAGTAACTCAGAATAGTTTAAACGGATCGGGGTTTGTGTAATAACCCCGTTTGCCGGATGTCTTCGCTCTTTCCATTTTATTATAAACAAACAGTTTATATTGTTTTATGTAGTAATCTATACGTGTTTAACGACGGCCGTTTTCTTCACAGAAAACAGACGTTAATTCGAGGAAACATATGGATGAGATGGCGCTTCTCGCTTTCAAAGTGCCGCAGGCGCATTCGGGCCATAAAATTCAGTATTTGATGTACGCTCTGCAGCGTGTTATTTAGGACTCCTGAATAAACAAACAGCTTTATTTAACTTCTAACGTGGAATAATTAAAATGTAGATACCTAATTATGTGAAACAAGATGGTACCGCTCATTCATTTTGATGTTTCGGAATCGTTTTTTTTTCTTTCTTTTTTTTATATATGAATAGGAAGGCAAACGAGCAAGTGGGTCACCTGATGCGAAGCGATCACCACTGCCCATAGACACCCGCAACCCCGGAGGGATTGCAGATGCGTTGCCAACCTAGAGGGCTGAGATGAAATGCCTCTTGTGCCTGTAATTTCCCCGGATGTCTTACTCTCCACACCGGAACACAGTAGTGCAAGCACTGCTGCTTGGCGGCAGGATTAGCGAGTAAGATGGTGGTAGCGATCCGGACGGACCTTGCACAAGGTCCTACCACCGGTAAAAAGTTTACTTGTATGTTTGGATTCTTACGTTTTTTTGCTCCTCTATTAGTTGGCCTAGCTTTGCGATGTGCGTAGGGTAGTTTTTCATTTTCGGGTAGGTATTTTCGCGACAGATCGAAGGGCACTATCGTTTTTCTCGTGAGTAATATAGGACTATTACCAATTCACATTGGTAGAGCGCTTGCGATAATAGTAAAAAGAATGCAACCAACTTTATAATATCTTGATATTCTTGGCATTGCCTAAGTATTTACTACTTAATGTAAATGTATCATGTCGAAAAATAGGGATCAAAGTTATAGTTATTCCAACCACAAGAGGCGAAGCCTCACTCTGGAGTGCGCACTCAAGTGTGACACGAGCCGGTCGGTTCGCGTGTCTTCGGGAAGCCGTAGGAAGCCATCGCTGTGTTATGGTGTTACATATAAACTACTTTCTACTTCGTTTTAACTTAAACTTAACCCTACAGTTGACTTATCATGCGTGTAGAGTCGAATTTATAATTACGTAGGTAATTTAAGGTACTTACTGTTTTGTTTAATAACATTGACTTTTAATAAACTTATAGAAATGATTACACCTTCAATTCAATATGCATACGTAGGTTTTAGTATAAGGTCGGCGGTTAGTTTACGAGTTTTAGATTACCTACTTAGCTACTTACCAGAATAAATGTTCGTCTCTATAAGTTCTCAACGACAAATAAAGGAGTAAAAGGGAAGCAAATATTCAACTCTGAATGAAATTTATCATAAATATATTATCAACATTCACTTTTCTATCTAAACGAGATGTGTTACAATAAGTAACGTCTCGGATTCACGTTTTTCGTATGAAATTCTCTTGAGAATTCTTACGGAACAAGTGCTTTTACACTGTTGTCCGCGTATTATCGCAATGTCCATCTATCAGTGTACGCTTAGTGTACGAGTACAATGCTGTTGAAAAATTTATTGTCAGTTGTCAAAAAAGGCAGTATGAATACAGTTATAATATATATATGTTACCTTTTTTCACCAAGTCAGCATCTGTTGATTTTGCTTTATAAAACAAATAAAAGTAAATAAAAGTGTTAAAAATGTTGTAGATACCTATGTGACTTAACATATTTTTCCTACTCCTGTACTATTATCTGTGATTTATGTTATCACGAGCACCACTATAAGAACACTCATAATAAGACTTTGGCTAAGTCTATATTGTCTATTCCCTCTAAAAGCACTTGTTGGCTTATGGCTCTAAAAGTGCTCCATCGTTACTCTGCCAGCCATAGACTGCCAGATCTAGGTAAAACTTTTACAGGATCAACATTAAATTTACGATGAAAATGCATGGCTACCAACCTAACAAATTATTTCATTCGAATGGTTTTTTTTAGAACTAGAACTTTCTGAACGAAATGCGTAGATGACAACATAACAAACAAGATTTTTTAATAACGTCACTGGCAAGTTGGTAAACGTTTTGGCTAAATGCGCCAAGAATGCAAGGCTATAAAAAAAAAGTTAACGTTAATTAAAAACAAAGTTTACTATAAACAAACTTCCAATTTTTTCGTTAGTCGTTTTCATGTTTCCCGCTCTTGTCTTGTTTGTTACTAAGTATTTGTTATTATTTGATTGCAATAGTTTTAACAAAGTTTTGTAACGTATCATAAAAAAATATGGATGAAAACGAAATTAACTCAACACCGGAAGAAATATCCGCAGCGGCCCAGGAAGTGATGGAAAATTCGTTGCCTAGAAAATCTCGGCAATGATAAAACCTAGGTACGATAATTTCTGCGTGGAGACTGGAAAACTGGACTTCTTCATTTTTGGAGAAAGTATTACTCTAATTTAGTAAGTACCTAACTACTTAGTCGTAGAAAAAATATTGTATGCAACGTTGTATTAGCAAGTCAAAAAAAGCTCGTGGCGAATTTCTTACGATGTTCGCTACGCTCACATCGTAACCCACACCACTCGCCTTTTTTGACCCCTCTAATACAACTGTTGCATAAAATACTAATTTTGTATTTCGTTTTGAGATAATGATTAAATCAACTTAAGCGCTAACGCTAACCCTAAGTAGGAGGTAACGACTGTACAGTTGAGTTGATTTAATGAAAAAATATTAAGAAATCAAGAAAAATGTATTTAATAATAAGTACCTGCAAGTAATCTACGATTTTAATAATTTTTAACACAAATATAATTTATCATTATTTGCGCCGCGTTGTACGCGATAATCGGGAATCTCGTATGTAACATACTAAATCGTACTTACCTACTACCTATTAATTTTTCATGCAACCCTTTGTTATTGTATTTATATTTTTTCAATACGAATTAAATACCTACTGTCAAAATACCTATCAATCAATATCAAATTAGATCCTTTTAAAGACAAAGTAAGTAGATACCCGCAGAAGAAGCTGAATATTATGATTGATTACCGCTACCGACAATTTAGATTGGTAACAAGATGCCTACAACGAATCAGGAAAAACAGGTTTGTTATTGCCCAGTTAATTTGATAAGACTCGAGATTGTAGAAATAAATAAAAAATCTGAGACTTTGTTATACATATAAGTCATTAATTAATGGGCTTCTGCTGTTGGCCTTAGGTACTGTGTTTAAATAACCCTGCATAAAAAGCAATTTTGCTAAAAATCACAAGTTTCGGAAGCTTTTTTAGAATATGGCAGATTTTTAGAATATTTCGGTTTTTTTTTTGAAATATGAAGTTTAAAACCCCTGGTCTAGTCAACTTTCAGGACTATAAATGCAAACGTAGCCCACATTCGCATAATAAGTAGTAGCTGGTGGCTGCTAAGAAGGTAGCCTGGCCATGCTGACGTCTTAATGTTATTCAATTCCGAACAAAAGTTGGATCGATGGCTGTAAAATTGAATCGCATTAAGGCGAGTCCTGTTGGGCCCCAGATCTCGAATCCTGACAGAGTCGGGCATTTTGATGATGAATATCAATATTTGTTACCGAGTACCTACCGAGAGTATTAATGTGTAGGTATAAGTTTATTTATTACGGTTTTTTTCATTTGGGGTTAAGTTAAGTACATAGGTATAAGTGAATGTACAATGTGATATTTATTTATTAATGTCAGTTTCAAAAATAATCTCCTTAGTCATAAATGGTTAGAAAATGGACACTTGCTCACGTTAGTAGGTAAGTACTTGTAACATACGTACCTAGTAAAATGTTAGTGCGTACTGCAATATATAAAGAACGCGCAGGCGCGGCGCGTCGTTCCCACGCTTTGTAGGTACGCGGATTACACGAATTGCCCTTTTGGTGCTTCGCTGCGGCACTGACCTGCGCTTTTTGCACAAAAAGAATGCCCTGATAAATCACGGGTTCATTGTGAACGGGATCTGGATAGCGTTCGTTTCTGATTTCTCTTGTACAACCGTTTTTTGCGGGCATCGGTCGATCGTCAAAGATCATGTTGGGGCTACCTGCTCAATTTTGACGGTCAAGGTGCCGTCGTCGATCACAATAAACCCTCGATAGTATCTTTTTGGCGACGACTTATACTTCCGCATAAAATGTAATATGCCTAAGTTAGCGTTGCTCTTTAAATGCACCGAATGTGTGTGTAAATATTGCTCAACTGGGATCTGGGAGATTGATAAAAATATATGATTTACAATTCCTTATAGGTAGTTCCATATATGTACTACCTATTATTATTGCAATTATAGTTTTAAATTCTACTAATATAATAAATGCGAAAGTTTGGGAGGATGTGATGATGTGAGTGTGCATGTTTGATCCTTCTTCACGTTGATATTAAGCTAATTTGTGCTGTTAGTATTCTATTTCTGATCAGTAGTAATCTAATCTAGTAATATCAGGCAGGGTTCTGTTTCTGGTACGTATGAGATGAGTCTTCATTTTATTACGTAGGTAACAAAAAGTAGCACCGTATGTATACTAGGTACAGTAGGTAGGTATCTATCTATGTACTTATCTAGTACATAAATGTTTTCACACTATTATTTATAACTGTCTACTCATTTATGCATAGTTCTAACAGAACACGAAAATAAGCCTAACATTAAATTATTTAGTCATTTTATGCTCTAGGTATAACCTCTGAGAATATTCTAGAAGAGCTACTATAGTTGCAGGAATTAACGCTCGAAGGCGGCAGTTAATTTTACAGCATTTAGTGCAAGCAATCAGCTGTGAGTTGTTCATCGAGCATGAATATGAACGTTTCCGCGCCAGCTAAATTGCGTATAATGAGCGAGGGCGGGGTGGGGCGTCGAACAGGTGCGCCGCGCGTGCGACTGAGGGCCCGCTTCACAAAACTACCAATTTTTTTTAGGTTCTAAATTGTAGTGAGACACGAATAAACCAGCCAGTTGAAACAAAATGCCGCACTGACGTTAATTGTTTTTGCTAGTTGTACGTTGTGCAACAGGCCCGGCGCACCCCCTGCGCAAGCGCCGATGTCAGGACATGCGATGCCTAATTGCATTTAATTTGACTGGCGCGACGAGCACACAAGGGATCTCTGCCCCTAGCTTTTTTGCTCGAATGCACAAAGCCTTGTTAAGCATGGATACCTGTCGGAATCAACTAAAACTAATGGTAATTTGATCGCTGTTTCGTTGTAGCTTTCTGAATTCACTTGATGTGAATAATTTTATTAGAATACGCCTGTAATTATTAGCTTCGCAGGTTTTTTTCAAATAAGTGAAATAGTTAAGTGTAAAATTTATGAGAAATAGTTAGGTAACTTGCCGAACTATCTACATGTTACAAGAGAATAAAACTAGACTTTTTAAAAATATCACTAAGGTTTATTTACATTACTATCACAAAAATTGTATTATTTTCATTCGGAGTATGTATACAATCCACTTAAAAATAAATAACATAATATAACACAAAATAAACAAGAACAGACATTTTATCGATATCATTTCAAGTAGGTAGCAAATCTATAGACCTAGACCTATATAGAGGTACTTTCGTATCTAGTTAAATTTTACAGCTTTGACAATTGTAATATGTATACCTAAAATCCAATATAGAAAGGTTGCAAACCATATTGCTACGTGATTAGGTACATGATTGCTACATACATAGTAATAATAAAAGTTTTACAATTGTTAGTAATTATGATTAAAACATGAGAAATATTATTCTTTTGTGTCAGCAGTTACTTGACTCTATCAGTTTATTTTTCGGCGTTCCGGATCTTTATAATAAATGCTTGAGGTATAAAGTACATTAAAATTATATTATAAGTACTTATTATCTTCTATTCAGGTAGATATTTGGTGATAAAAAGGTAGATATATGTACGTAACCGATACATTTTTATAACGATATTTTCCGCAAAAGACAGTACTAGACGTTAGACATGAGCTGAGCATATAGGGTAGGTAGTTTTTTTTTCAAGTCAAAGTGTCTAGGTTTCCATGCCACATATTTGAGATACACAGCAAATATTTGAGATAAGTATGTGCTGTATAATTAGATCGTCATAAGGCTGATTTTTTAATCCTCAGATATGCACTCTTCATCTGACAGATACCCACAGAGTTATTCATCGAATAGAGCCTATATGACGATTAAAAAATCGGCGTTTATGCACATACAGGGTGTATCAGATATCCCCTAACAATAATCCACTGGGTTATATAACCATAGCTATAGAAGCTAAAAAAATATATTTTGAAAAAAATTGGAATATTTTTTTTCTACTGTAATACTGTAGGTAATAGATAATATAAAAAAAAATACCCCAATTATTTTTTTTACCCTCTATACCTATGGTACCTATGGTTATATACCCCAGTGGATTATTGTTAGGGGGTGTCTGATACACCCTGCAGAATGCGTGTGGACATAGCCTAGTTTTAAGTGGGAAAAATTAGCTCTGCTACTTCGTCTAAAACGGGTGTGTGCAAGTGCAACACGACAGTTGAATAATTGAAAAAATCGGCGCTTGACATTATACACTCATAGTTTAAAAGATCCATAGTTTAAGGACTTGACTGTTGCATTTGGCTAGCTGTTGAGATGAGAGCTTCTTATGTCTTGTACCTAGTAGCTTATGAGATAAGGGCACCCTGTGACTTCATGTGTACAGGGTGTGAGGGGTGTGGGTGCGGGTGCGTGGGGTGCGTCGGGTGCTGCGGCGCGCGCTGGTGGCAGCGCTGCGCGTGCGCGTGCGAGTGCGCGCGCAACTCGTCGCCGTGCTCGCGGTACGCGCGCTGCTTGTCCTCAAAGTCGCGCAGCCGCTGGTTGTACCTGTACCAAATAAATATCTTATAGGTATCATATGTATGGTGGGCGGTCACACAGAGAATTTAGACCGATACGATTAATCGCCTGCTTTAGTTTTGTTTTTCATATTTGTAGGTAGATATATCTATTGCTCGCACCTATGCAGGTGTTGATGGATGTAATGTTCGGGCGCAATGTTGCTCTAATAATCGATGGACCTCTTTCAAACCTGTATTGATTGGAATTCAGACGTACCTAATAGCTATACGAGTATATACTTATACGTCGTTTATCGAATACAACTAGGTAACTACAAAGGTTTGTTGCAATTTATTTTTTTTCACCTCAGCAGCTCAAATAGGCGGGTTTTGATCTTTTAGACAGTGAGCTAAAATCGATTTCGCTTCGAGCGTAAGATAAAGTAACTTTTTAATTATAATTTTTTAAATTTCGAGGTCAGTGCTGTGGGTCTATTCACAAAATTCGTAAGGTTTGAACTTCCCTTCCCTTCAATCTGTCACTTTCATGTCGATACCTACAAAAAAAGCAAGAAATAGAAACTAGTCATAGTGATAGTACCTGACTATGAAGCTTGAGGTCCCGGGTTCGATCCCCGGTCGGGGCAAATATTTGTATAAAAATACGAATGTTTGTTCTCGAGTCTTGGATGTTTAATATGTATTTAAGTATGTATTTATCTATATAAGTATGTTTATCCGTTGTCTAGTGCCCATATTACAAGCTTTGCTTAGTTTGGGGCTAGGTCAATTGGTGTCAATTGTCCCAAGATATTTATTTATTTATTTATAGTAAGCCCTAAAAAAACATTAAGTATTAAAACGTTCGGATACATTCACATTTAGCTGTAAATTTGCAACTCATTTGTTAGGGTTTTTAATGTATTTATTTTTTCAAATAATCGAATGATTATTGTTATGAAATAAAGAGCATTTTGTTAAACTTACAATTTGGTTAAAATTTCCTTGTTGTATTTTTTTCACATGAGACAAAATGTTCTCGCTGCTGAGGTGAAAAATTGTATGTGTCAACACAAGACCAAAGTTTTGAATCTGGTGTCTTTGAATCCCTTGCTGCACTCTGGATTCTAATCTAGAATCACTCGCTACGCTCGTGACTCAATTCTAGAATCCTTCACCTATTTGGGATTCAAAATCATCACTCGCACCAAAAATCAACTTTGCTCTCTTGTTGCACAATTGTTGTATTTACCTCTCGATCTGATCACGCAAGGCTGCATCTTCGATGCCAGCTCTTTCCTCGTCCAGCTCCAGACAACCAACGCCATCCAAACGTTCCAGGTCGATCCAGCCGCGCCACCGCACACACACTCCGTTCATTATGAACCTGGACACTATGTGGGCCTGGCGACAAAAAACATAAATTATCAGGCCAATGCTCGAAAAAACAGGCGCAAAAAATGACGCCGTTGGAGGCGGGTGACTCCGGCAAAGAAGGAAACGTTTATTTGTCACAATGCTGCAATGTGCAGAAACTGCCTCCGTAGGTTAAATATTATAAATATGAAATAAAAAATTAAGATGGCTTACTACGGCGACGAGTAGGTTTACCTATCCAAATTTATGCAAAGTCATAATATCCTAAAATAAGTTTGTCAAAGTAGAGAGTTCCTCATAAAAGAGTAGATAATTTAATTTGGCCGCCTCTTTCAACGTAAGTGTAAGTGCCATCTACCTATAATGTACCACCGTAGAACCCTATCGCAATAAGGTGACATATCATTTGAGTTGTCAATTCAGTCAGGGTTCGGGTGCGACCAAACCGCCGCGTATACGCAGTGACGTGTCGTATTGCGTCACGTTTTCTCACCGTTTCTTCATACATTTTGTTGCCATTCCGTAACGTCACCGTTTTTTAAGCGGCGGTGAGGTCGCACCCTTCTACGGTGGTACGTGAATACATTTCCCTCACTGTTACCTAGTATCTATGCTTTCCACAGTCATAATAACATTACTACCTATATCTATATTATCTGGAAGAGATCATACATAGTGCTAAATAACTTTACTACTAAAACTACAAAAGACATGTCGTGTGTCTAGAACTAGCAGTGTTATTATTTTAACATGTGAGAATACTGTATAGGCGTAAGGCAGTTTTATTATATCGAAATACGAGAGTGTCGTATGGGCAAGGGCATGGCAGCAGAAGGCAAGCGAGGAGTTACAAATTCCCGATCGCGTGCGGACTTTGTTCCGGCATCCGCTTCAAACAAACCTTTATTTTACTCGTAAAACTGTTATTGTGTTGTGGCAACACTCGTCAAGGATGCAATTATGATAATTACGCCTTTTCAAGTCTTTTAATTTTTGGAGCATACGCGTTTGAAGAAGCAAATTAGTGTCTCGCTTGCCGTATGGTATTGTAACAAAACTACCGGTTCCAAAGTATAATTTATGTTGGTATATGTATTTTGAAATGAATACTTCTTTCGCTTGCAAATTTGTGAGTTAAATACGTAGAAAGAGGATGCCTAGAATGCTGGATATCTTCTATTCACTCGCACAAGAAAAGGAGAAAAAATTACTAATTGCTAGTTACTAAAATTCGTATTTTTAATAGGTACCTACCTAATAGGTACAGACCGATATTTTTATAACAACGTTTCTGCTTATTTTCCGTGTTCTGTCAACAAAAAATCCATGAAAATTCTTTGCTGTTAACACAATAAATAGATACCCAATCGACTTCTTCTCTACCTAGGAACCTCTTATTCTGAAATATGCACCTAGGTAGATACTATAGTTACCAAGTACGGTACTTGGTAACTGCTAGCTTATTACGTAACTCGCTCGCAATCGCCATCGTCGTCGCCAGCTAGCTGATTCCGATGCCAATTGTCAGCCCATACATGAACTGTCAAAATGAAGACGATGGTGATCGCGAGCGAGTTACGTAATAAGCCTGCTGATGTTTTCTCGACATTTGACGACTCTTACTTTTGACGTCCGCGCCCATTTACTATAAGTTATTATGATTATGACAATCCCCAAAATTTTTATAAGGAGAATTATTCATAGCGTCAGCCTAGCTTCCCAAATTAAATTACGCGTGAGGAGGGTAAAATGGGCACGGCAGCCATGATGGAAGGCGGGCGGCGCGCGCCGCCTCCGCGCTCTCCAATGGCAACTGACGCTTTTCCACTATCGATTTTGAGGGGAAACATTTTCCTTGCACTGCATAGAACGTTTTTAAGAGCAGAACGACAACATAAAATACACGGTGATTTTGAATCACTTAGTAGGTATAAGTACAGAAACCAATTTATCCTACCGTCTGGGCAAAATAAAATTGGCTATCGAACTGAATACGGAATGTTTGTTTTACGAACTTATAATTAAAATATAGTAGCCATTGATTAGGTACTGAGTAAGAAAAAATGGTTCCTGTATACTTATTCAAAATTACCGTGTATAAACACATATTTTACGATATTAAGAGGGTGCATCCGTGCTGAGCTCGCAACGTCGCATTTTTGGTGATTTTTTGCGATTATTTCACAGAAATTGAATGAAAGTATCAAATATCCGTCTGTAGTGCACTTCGTTTTTAGTGTATTAATGTGTCTAATGCAATAATTCATCGCGTTGGACTTTTATTTTCATATTAAACGAGATATAGTATTTTATCTCTTTAATACGAAAATAAAAGTCCATCACCATTAATCATTGCATTGGACACATTAATACACTATAAACGAAGTGCACTACAGACGGATATTTGATACTTTCATTCAATTTCTGTGAAATAATCACAAAAAATCACCAAAAATGCGACGTTGCGAGCTCAGCACGGATGCACCCTCTTAAGTCCCGACTCTATACATTTTAGACTTTAGAATACATGAAACATAGGTACTACTTAAGTAAGTAAATGTTTTATTGTACAAATATAAAGAAACAGACACAAATCACAAAAAAAATACATTAAATATATGCACAAAGGCGAACTTATCCTTATAAGGGATCTCTGCCAGTTAACCTTTGAATAGATGAGATGAGCATTAAATACTGTATTTGTTTTTCGAACAGTTTTTTAAATACTCGGGGAAAATACGAACCTGTAAATATGAATTGTAGCAGCTGACAGTTTTAAATTAGTGCATTTGTTTTAAATTAGAATTGTGAAAATATTGCTTATGTATGTTCCTGTGTGTGTACACTAGCCATTAGATGTTTAGTGCTCAAAGTATTTAAATATACGACAGTAGGTATTGTCAGCCACGCCGCGATAAACATAACTAGCAAATACTTATCAAACAAATTCTGGGTAATCCACAACAAAATTTAATTTAATTTCGTGTAACGGACGATAGAGCGTTTCTTGATCCTGCTCAGTGACTGAGAAGTGAGAACTGAGAAATATTATGCCCATTAATAATGTTACATAATACGGGCTCATGCACGCATTGAAGCGCGTAGTTAAATGAACCGAATGTAAATAAATATAAGTAAGTGAGTTCGTACAGAAGCGCAGCGGGTGCTCGAAGGGGCTAAAAGTTCAAGTTATTGATGTTCGGTACCATATGTGTTCCAATTCAACAGCAAAAAATAATACAAACATATATGGACAACTTCACAATGAACTTTTTAAGTAGATTTAGCTTTAGTGTAAATAAAATATGCAAAATAAATCAAGTTCGAATTTCAGGCAGGTATACGCCACGGAATGTGGTTTTTACTAATCTAATCTAAAATAACATGCTGTTGGTACTTGTTGACTATTTAATTAGTAGGTAGGTGCTTAATAAGTGTAATATTCATATTCGCCATGATGAATAATAAATTTTAGTATGAATTTTGATTTTTAATTTAGTTATTAAAAAATGGGCACAGGTTATATACAGCCTTGTAATAAGTTTTAATGCTTATCTATCTATCCCTAGAACATAGCGCCAAATCCGTAAACGTGTCGGTACTATGTACTTTTTGATGTACTTTTTTAGTTATATGTTAGTGTGGATGTTAAGTTTATGAACAAGAACATCTTTTGTACGTGATATCAAAAACTCAGTACCTACAATAAGTTAGCTTGTTAGTTATTACTTCATGCTAGTTGCATGTAACTGGCGAATAAAATAATAAGTACCTAAATGTTACGCTTTCAAAGTATTTTCGACGCCATAAGGATAATATGTTTATTGGCAAGAAATTCGCAGAAACATGCGACCGTACGCATCTTATTCAAGAAAAGCTCAAACAAAGCACGTTCCTACCGTAAAACGGGGTGAATACTTAGGGACCTAAAGTTCAAATCTCGATAAAAAACATTGAAATATGTGGCATGTTGATTTTTAATATTTATAGATAAAAAATATTCGGGTCGTATGAATTTTAGTTTAATAATGGTTATCTGTCGTTTAGTTTCATAGTTTAAACAATAAACACTAAAATATAGGCAAATCCCAGCTCACCCTGTAGTGGGGTCAGAAAGAAAAAATTACGATAACAAATTACCAGAAAAAGGAGTTATAATAGATATGTCTAAAAATATAACTTAACTAATACTTTTAGAGCAAGCTGAGTCAGAAATTTTAAGCAGCAAGTGAAAACACTAAATATTAATTCTGTCCCTGCTGCCCTCGCCCGTCCGCTATCATTTTTCACCCCGTTTTACGGTATAGTAGGTAGATTACATAATAAAAACTCAATAAAAATACTAACTTAAATACTCTACAGCTACAGCCCTCAGTGATAAATGCATACGTCACAACATTCCTTTTTGTTCAAGATATGAGGAAAATTACTTCAACATTACTAGACATTATTTTAGATGTATTCTCAAACATGTTTCCTTACCAAAGTTGGGGACTGACTGGCCGTAGATGAGTTACGTGCATTGACATCGGTAGGTTAGTATACTTACTTACTTGGAGGACGAAAGAAACGCAGTTGGGCCAAAGCAAAATGACACGCATTATGCAGCTAATAACGATTTTGACATGGGCTTTCTTGGCCCAACCATGAGTACCTACTTCAATCCGGAGCGTGACCAACACGTTATCTGCGGTGTTACGGCTTTAGATTTCTTTCATTAGAGGTTTGAAAGGAATTTATGTCTTAATTTCGGTTATGAAAATGTATGCCGGAAGAGACTGGCCGCTGACGAATGATGCCATTAGCGCAGCCTGCTCCGGGATGAGTCACTATAAATCTACTTGATTGCTTTAATCAAAAGCACAACCTGCCTTGAAAAAGGATACCTTACAAAACATAACATGCCGAGAGTAAAATGTTATAAGTGGGGGCCATGATTTTCCAGCCTCTAGTAGAGGGTGGAGGTTCTAGGGTCCGAATTTTGAAAGCACATGTGTGAAAATACCACTCGAAAGTGGTGAAAAATTGTGCTGAATTTGAAATACGAGTAGCTTAGAAGACAATCACAGCTCTCTTGTGAACTAGTCAAAACTTTGATTTGGGCTGTAGTTTTGGAGATATAAGCTGATTTAAACCACTTTCGCAATCGAAATGATGTGCTTTCAAAAATCGAGCCCCTAAGCTTTCGATAAATTTACTGAAGTAACCAACGAAACGAAACAGGCTGCTTCTTGACATCAATGTTCAAAGAGATGATATTGCTTACCTACTCTATGCTTCGGAATTATGATCTCATATATGACACAGATCCTTTCCATTTTGATGTTAGTATGTAATAATAATAATTTTCATTTGTCATCAAGAGTCATACCTACCATACTTTGGCTTTAGGGATAATATTTTTCCTGCTTAAGTACCTACCATGAGTTATTTAGTTTCATAAATTATGTTTGAATATCCTCATATACTCCCATGACTGCAAGAATAATAAATTAATAGACAGAAGTTAAAGTGTCGACTAACGATGTCATTTAAGGCCGCTTGATTTTGCTTTTTTTTTTTTTAAATGAATAGGAAGGCATAGAGCATCTAATATCGGACGGTTCTTGTAATACCGGTATTTTTTCGATATCGAAAATTCAAATACCGGTATTCCGGTATTTCGATATTTTTTCGATATTCGTCATTAAAGTAAAATGGAACCAAAAAAAACTAATAAAAATAATAAAATATGAATATATGGTGTACAATGGTACCTTTACGCTTTACGGTACCAGCAACGTTAGCTACTCATGTTCGACTTTAAGTTGTTAATAATATTAATATTGGTTCGATCGATCGTTTGAAAGATTGAACCATGAATACAAAATTAATAAGGATGGATTAAGGATAGTAACGATTAAATGGCGAAATTAATATTTTCTATTAGCAAAGTAAAATGTGAAATAGACCCAAAATAATATTAATAATGTACACAATACGTGGGCACTTAACCACTTCGTCAGCCAATGCCAATACAAGTACAACACAACACACACATTAATTCACATTCTTAGTAGGCACTAAAGTAAATAAACACACTCAAATCAAAAACCTCAAATCTTTTATGACTTAATTGCTAACATTATTTACTTTAAATTTATGTTAAATCTTTTATATAATACTAGCTTCTGCTCGCGACTTCGTCTGCGTAGACGAATACACATAAATAAACCTTCCTCTTGAATCACTATCAATTTTAAAAAATCGCATCAAAATCCGTTGCGTAGTTTTAAAGATCTAAGCATACACAGGGACAGACAGACAGACAGACAGTGGAAAGCGACTTTGTTTTATACTATGTAGTGATTACAATTTATAAAGATAACGAACGAATGAAGGAAGGATACGAGAAAGTGGATGGCGAGGGTCACGTGGATGTCGCTCGCTCATGCTCAAGCCACATCGCTCAGCCAATCAGAATTGGCTATTCGCCTCGTTATTCTTCAAAATATCGTCTGCCGCTCGGTTAGTAGTTAGTACCTTGCTACTGAACAAGTTGTCTTAATTTAAAAATTGTAATATTATAAATAAGAGATTTAACATAAAAGTAAATAATGTTATCAATTAAGTAAGATATAGGTTCAGACCGTTGAGTTGAGGCTACTTGAGACTGGGTTTTCTATTTAGAAAGGAAAATTAATGTTATCAGGAATTCTGGAGGATAATATCGAAAATATCGAAATACCGGTATTACACGATTCAATATCGATTTTGCCAATATCGGAATTTTAGTCCGATATTCCGGTTTTTCGATATTATCGAATACCGGTATTCATGCTCTAGAAGGCAAACGAGCAAAGTGGACGAGGAAGTGGAGTGGTGGATTGAACTAGAACTACTTAAAATTATACCTAAGTATATATGTAAGAGAGGTCCCCCACGGCATAACAGACCCAAAGATTTCCTCACTGTATTTAAAGCAGCATTTCCTCGCTGTATTTAAATTGTGTATGACTCCTTAAAAAGCCTTGAAAGAAGACGGAGCGAAAGCAAAACCGCACGGCCTATGATCACTTTCCTAATTAGCTGCAAAATTATTATTGCCCACACAGTTCTTGTTTATAAATTCCGAAAGCTACGAGTATCACCTTTCCATTCTCCTTCTGGAAGTCGCAGCCACGGTTGTTGTAGGGCGAGTGGTCAAATACAAGTTGCAGGTTGGTTCCGGTGGCGGTGAAGGCGATTTCGGTGTGGCCCTCTCGACAGCCGCTCGTGAAACGCATCTGTCGCTCCTCTGGCGGCCGGTCGCGGTAGCCCGTGTAGCGGACCTGGACAACAATATTATAGTTATTTGTCACGCAAGGCTGCAAAGTTTTTGTTTGGCGCGAGTGCCTGTTTTAAAACCCGAGCAAGCAAAGGATTCTATGATATCTTGCCACTTTCTTACTAAAATTATAAAGGCGAAAGTTTATAAGTTTGGATGTTTGGATGTTTGTTGCTCTTTCATGGCAAAACGGCTAAACCGATTTCATTGAAATTTAGTAGAGTGATAGTTACGGTCCCGGGAAAGGACATAGGATAGTTTTTATTCCGGAATATCGCATAGTTCCCGCGGGATAGCGATAAGCGAATTCTGCGCGGACGGAGTCGCGGGAAACAGCTAGTATTGATATATAAGGCATTTTATATTTTATAGCCCAAGTCTAGTAAAACTAACTAAGTTTATCACACGATAGACATAAAGAAGTAGTCGACTATAGGGATGGGAAGTTAGGTACTGTGATTGAATGCCGTTTTATATTTATAAATAACTTGCTATTAATCAATAAATTGAGTATTAATTGTATATTAATAGTTGTGCTAGTTGTGTATAATGTTTTGCAGTTAGTTAGACAAAAATGCAAACTATCATCTTAAAAGTTGTCATAAAATTAAGAAAAATGTAGGACGAAATAATACAATGTGTTAGTAAAAGAATAGTTGCCCATTATAACAAGATAGAAAAGTCCTAAAGTCTTTAAAATATACGTAAAAAGTACAGTCGAACCAGTTGAATCGTGTTCACTTTGGAACCTTATCACTATAAATTTTATAGCTACTGCAATCGAAATGGCTGACAAGGAAAATCATTATTACATTTTTAGCAATTCAAAAGATTAAAATCGTTCGACTGTACAACTACGTGGGCATTCGATTGTGTCACACCATGTAAACCATGTTTCATTTAACAATCCTTTTGTTTTCCTGTTTAGTTAACAACTAAGTACGATTAGAGTACACCAGTAGTTGACTTATACCTTTAACACACCTACCTAATTTAATTAATAATATTAATTTATTTAAAAACTGAAACAGGATTATATTGCGCTAACATAATCGTAACATTTTATTTAAATACTTATTTAAAAGTATCGGTACACCATATTGCAACGCTCGTGGCCAAGAGTGAGTAAGTACCTAAAGCCCGTCAGTTTCTGTAGATAATGTATAATGTACATTGTATAATAATGAACATTTTTGAAATATTTGTTTGTATTGTACTGTACCTCACTTTCTCTGCTCAGTCTTTTGAAGAGATCATCAGATTCGAACTTAGCCTTCTGGTCGGGCACCACTCGAGGCATCTTGAAGATGAACCTCGGCTTAGGCTGCTCGTACAGTCCAATGGAGTCGAAGGGCAGCATGCCAGCTAAGCCGGATGGGTCGCCCATGGCGTGCATAACACTGTATCACAGGACGACACACTCTACCATCACTTTCCTACACGCACTGACTCAACACCGTTGATGATTCAAGATTTACTACGAAACGTGTTACGTGTATCTGTCACCGTAGCGGTTAATCGACTGGGGCACAGACGAACGGACAGTCGCGCGCGCATTGCTCGGGCTCGGGCTCCACCGAGGCGGAGTCTCCGCCAGGAGGGGAGACAGGGGCCCAATGAGCAACCCGAACGCCGCCGGCCGACGCCTTCCTCGCGCTTTCGGGAGCTTTCGAGCGAAAAGAGGGTTTCCCCCTCGTTTCAAAATAAATACTGTAAACGAAACACATGAATGTATAATGATGGTATTATCCTCTCAGGACGTTTCGAGTGTTTTATGTATTTGTATCAGAGCTTTTGTTCCTTTGTGACGAGATGAATGTTATATACGAGTGTTGTGAAAGGGGAGCGGGATCCCAGGATCCGATAAAACGCATGAAATGTGATACTGTCGTTGCATGGCAGTTGTGTTTATTGAATGCCTAATTGTAGATAGGTAAGTACTGTGTTGCATGAAAGGCATTACGAATATATGTACCTATACGGTTGTTGAAGTTCATTCATACCTATCCACAGTTTGGGCGTCGGTCCAGCTGCTTTGCGTACAGTTATCCGTTATACACTCATCAAAAATGTTAGGGATTCGAAATATTATAGACGGAATATGAAACTGTGATTACCTTTTTTGAGCTCCCGATATTTCGACGCAGTTGCATGCATCATGATCACGGGTAGACTCAAATTCAAAAGACATCAAATTTGTCTAGGGATAATGATTTTCCCAATGCTTTTTTGATGTGTACCTACCTATTTAGGTATGTTATCGCTATGTTAAACTGACCTTAATAATACGAGTAGGTATAGTTGATGGTGATTCCAAGAATAATGGTAAGAATATGATGTACGCTTTTCCGATCTTCTTTTGACTTTCTACCAGTAGGTACTAGGTAGGGTAGACCGGGGGCAATAGTAACACTTTGCAAATAACGGCGCATAGCACAGAAACTGAACATTTCTAAGAAAAACTACATCAATGCCAGGTTCATTGTTTATCCGTTTTTGATATTATTTTTTACTAGAACATAACAGTTTAGCGTATAATCGAGTTTTTGTTCAGTGATTCCCACTGCTACTATTGACCCCTACTACGGGTCATTTGTACCACAATTTCCGAAGTGAATAAAACATACATTTATATCAAAATCTTAACAATTTCAATATTTATTTCTTGAATTTAATCAGTCTGAACAGTTGTACCAGTATCAGCAATGAGGATCTACATTTTCAGTAAAAATATAATTACTCAAGTCTAAAAAATTTATATTCAAGTTATCTCAGTTTCTACAATTAAATTAATCGTTTTTATGAAATAAAATGGCTTCTAAATTTTCTAGGCATAATTTTCTGGCCTGTAAAACTACGTAAACCAATACAATTCAATACAAAACTAGTATCGCAAAATTGCATACAGTTACAATTGACCCCTGGTACAATGGACCCCATTTCTCGAATTTAACAATACTTTACAGTGTAAAATCACAATACTATAGCAACTTCAAAAGCAGCTCATAATATACGATAAAAATATAGAAAATGGAAGTAACTAATCAATGACTCAACCAATTTTAGTTAGTTAGGTATACAACATTAGATTCACCTTAAAACGTCAGCTAACTTTGATAAAATAAAAATATTATTTGGGGTCATTTGTACCACGGGGTCAAATGTAACGTTACAATTGACCCCGACTGTGCTGGTACTATTGCCCTCAAAGCATTTCAAATTACTTACATTCAAATATCTCAGCCGTTCTTATTACCTGATAACCAAACCATTACTTGATTCAAGCATTGATAACCGTAGCATCATAATTGAGTAAAAATATTAGACTAAGAGCTATATTGGGGAAACTATAAGCCAAAACAATCAACGGAATTATTTACTTTGGTAGTGCGAAAACAAAAATAGTTGTCTAGCATGTTCGTTCTGGTCGGGACACACTCAACGCACGTACGCACGCACACAGTTATGCTTAGAATGTTATAGGGTTAGAAATATCGACGATGGTACTATTGACCCGTGGTACTATTGCCCCCGGTCTACCCTAATACTCTTAAGTATTTAGGTAGGCACTTAAAATTACTTTAGTTAGCTAGTTAGGTTAAGTATTTTATTTTTTAATGTAAAATTATCGTTCGTTATTTTTTTTCGTATGTTGTGCTGAAAATGGTATGTATAACACAAAACTTTTCACCTCAATACAGCGAGGAAAATAAGAAAAAGGGTTTGTACTATCACTCATTTTTAATAACAAAATAACTATATTTAACGTTGACGGCTTAATTGAATAGTTTTGACTTAGTTTTTTTAAATTATTTGAAAGAAAGAAAACATTTATTCGTGATATAAATTACAGAAAAAAGAAGTAACAGCATATACTATCACGAAATGGTTCCACCTCAGCATAATGCTGGCCTTACAGCCAGCGCTGGTCTTCCATTGGAACCATCAAGTGCTACTGTCAGCGCAAACAGTGAACCGGCATTACAATCTATATTAATATGGCTGAATGGACAATAATTCCTTTGCCTCTCGTACAAGGGATGAATTTTATAAAAAAAAAATTTAGGATGAGTTTTGTTCGCATATTGACTTACTTGGACTGTCAGAACATTTTATCCGTTTTTACAACAAGAATGAAGGAACGCTAATTCGAACATAGTGATTCCAGTCCTGGCCCACTGTAGAACCCACAGTAAGACTTAAGTGTCAATAGTGATTTGATATTCTACTAGCTTTTGCCCGCGACTTCGACCGCGCAGGTAACGCCAAAGTGACATAGGTACCACCTTAACC
Source organism: Pandemis heparana (assembly GCA_963854515.1). Taxonomy (NCBI): domain Eukaryota; kingdom Metazoa; phylum Arthropoda; class Insecta; order Lepidoptera; family Tortricidae; genus Pandemis; species Pandemis heparana. The sequence continues at coordinate 9,253,836 of OY978008.1, read as the reverse complement.
TTAATCCAATCATTTCTTCAAATATTAAGTCACTATTTCCTATCTCGAGAGAAATTTGCAAAATCCCCTCTAAATGCTCCTTTTTGATCCTCAAGGAACATGTCGGCCAAATACCAAGGATCTAAATCATATAATGATCCTTTTTATTTCTTATCCCAGGGGAATTTTGCAAAATACAGAAATCAGTTTTTAAATATCATAATTACCTCTTGGTATGCCAAGTTTAAAGATTCTAGTAATACCTAATAGTTACGGAGATAGGACCATTTCAAAGTAAGAACATTAAATCCCTTTTACTCCCTAACCCGCGGGAAGTTCGGAAAATCCTGAATTTAATTTTTAACAGTTATGATTCCTCCTTGTGTGTCAAATTTTAAGACTCTAGTAATTTTAGTTACGGAGATAGGGTGGGGCTGCCTTTGCAGCGGATTTATAAACCCCATTTATTCCCTATCCCGAGTGAATTTCTAAAAATCGCATGACCTCTCTAGTTTAGAAACCTTCAAAATGCGGTACTAAGTAATATAATACGGTGACTTTCGAGACATCCCATCTTTAATAGTAGATTGTTCAACAAGGGAGGAAAAGAACCAATATCACACGAGGTAACTTGGCACCCGAGCATGCGAGGGTGCCAATATTTCGAGTGTGATATTGGTGTTTTTCCCGAGTTAAACACTCTACTTTTCATTTCGACTACAAGGAAAGTAAAAAAATATACATAAGTAAGTATATTATTATGAGAATAAATGTATTAAATAAAAAATTAACTAAAATTAATTCAGACATTTGTACAGTTCATAAAGGAAAACGTCACGTTTTTCCAGGAATATTTACTCATTTTTTATTTATATTTTTACGTAAAGTTTTACCAAATGAAGAATGCTTTCGCGCCAAATTCGAGCTCGGTTTTTCTAAACTAGTTGCATTGGCAGCAAATCAAGTTTTTTTTAAAACAGGTCAATGTGGTTATTGTCAATTATTTCAATATTTACCCATATACAACATTTAAAATGTTTTATATAATGATTAGAGAAAAACTGTAGATAAAGTAGGTATTTTAGTCAGTTGAACCACGAGTTAAGCGGAATAAAGATGGCTGTGTGGACATATATACCATTGTCATTTACAATGTATTTTTTTCTAAAACAGCATTAAATCTACATAATGTCTGTATAAAAATAAAGTAATGTAAATAAATTAATAAAATAATATTTGACTAAATAGCGTTATAAAATTTATAATCATTATTACCTACTTAATTAAGAAAAAAACATGAACATGCCGTAATGTTTGGCTGAATGCGTATGTGTTTCATTGACTGCCAATGCCTTTATTTTTTTAAATTCATATCTACCCTTGGGAAGAAAATAATAGTTATCCTCCCGTATGTCAGATATGATTTGCCTCACTTTCCGAGTATGAGAGATGAAAAGAGTATTTGCCTTGTAAAGGCTTTTATGTGAGTTCAACCTTTTCGTTTCCTTTTCGTTTCGTCAAAGATCGGATTGAGTTTTCAGTTGACTGTGTCAAAATAAAATGTAATTTAAATCAAAAGCACTAACAACTTCGAAGCAAATCACCCCCAAAACAACTTTCTACCCCTGTTAAACCTAGATAGAGGATGAATTTCAAGAAAATACGATACACGTCTTCCATCAATTCTGTTAAAGAATGTTTATGCAAGATTTGAAGTAGATCTGACTAAGGAATCACGTCGTCCCATACAAACTTTGCTCCCCTTTTTCACCCCTTTATAGGTAGAATTCAGGAAAATCCTTTCTTATAGGATGCCTACGTCATATAAAGAACACACCCTCCTAAGAAGTATGTACCTAACCTATAGGCACAACTTGACCACTACGAGTTAGTTAATATAACTTTACGAAACCTTAAAATTTCAACTGTTAAATTTGAAAACCAAAGCTAGCATCAATGAATTAATCAGATAAAGTCTTTTTGAAACATTTAGACAGAAGCCGTACGTTTGGATAATCACAGGGCCCGACGCGTCGTCCATCTCGGTTCACAAAAGCGGCTCTTAAACGTATCAAGTGTTGCTAAAGTATCATGAACGATCAAGATAACGTTAACTTATAGTGTTGGTATTGTTGTTACATTTTATACTTACGGAAGCTATTAAATGCTTAACGTTAGCGAAGAAAAGAAGGGTGCCTCCCAGTGACTGATTCTGATAGATAATGAGAACAATGTTACATATCTGGAACAAGAGCGATTCTGAATAGTAGGTAGGTACCTATTTGCAGTAGAAAAACTGAATCGTTAAGTCTATGTGGAACAGTTTCCCTCTTTTTTCAATTTTTTTCCTTTTTTCTCTTCTTAAACAAAGTAAATAGATAATTGTAAAAAAATATATTATCTTAGATATATGTATAAAAAAAAACCGGCTATGTTTATTTAAACTATAGGGTCAGAAAGAGACTTCCGCTTGTAAATTGTAATTTGTAGCTTTATAAAATAGGGCCCTGGATGATGGTAATTGAACTCTTGGTTACTTGAATTTTTTCGTTGTTATTTTTTCGTACTTAAATTAAAATACTTAATAACGACAGAAGATACGACTTTATTTTTTTGCTCTGCAGCTTCCTAACCCGGTCAAGTATAAGTATCGTAGAGCACTTTTCGGCCATTCTCAGAGCAGGCAATTTTTGGACGTCCGAGCAAATATCGTAGGTTTTCTTTGGCTTTTTAGACATTTTATTATTTTTCATAGTTAGTATGCGTCCCATTCTAGCTCGCACAATAAGTTTTTGCACGATAATATTGTTATAACTATTTAAAAAAAATACTAAAACCCCATTCTCCTAAGCTCCGTTTAGCGAGCGGACTCCAAAATTGAGAACAAAACCTTGTGTAACTTTGTAAAAACTGCCGGTAGCCAATGTTAGGTATTTTATTATCTAAGTCAATTAGTTGGACTACATATTAATTATAATTAACAGTAGCGGTAAGGTCTTACTCATATAATTGTGATTTTTTTACCGCGCGAGCGAACTTCCATCTAAACTCCATCAATGGATATAAAATCACAAATTACACCACTATTTGTAAGCTTACAAGCAACCCAATAGGGCTGTCCGCTAGTGTTCTGCCTGGTCCCCGTCGTCGCCTAGGTCTGGTGCCGGCATGGCGTTTAGGGCCAAAATTACGAACATATATATCTAAACTCCGTTTTGTGTTTCCCGTCTCTGCTAAACTCCGTTTAGTTGTTTCATTTTTTACTGGTATTCTTCTGTATCTATTTGACTTGCTATCATTATAGCTTGTTATTCTATGTTAACGACGTGTTTGCTGCTATTCCCTTAAATGCATCCATAACTAAATAAAAAATCGAAAATGGCTTTCTCCCTTAGCTCCGTAGACTAAACTCCATCGTATTTTAGGGTTTAGAAAATTAAACAAAATCTGATTGTTTTTGTACATAAAAATAGTTTATTATAGCACTCACTTTTGAGTAGGTACCGATGTTTTCGTGTTCAAGAAGTACACATTTTTGAAAATATTTATTTATGGTTTCTATTGACATGATCTTCATGTTCCAGTGAATTATGACACGGGGTTCGCGTTACATGCTGTATATCTTATTTTTCGATCATAATATTAGCTTTTTATTTAATTTAAACAAATAAGTAATATTTTATTCATATTTAATGAATATCGATGTCTCAACTCCGTCTTGATGAAAAATCAATGTGTTATAAATCATAAACTAATTGGTTTCTTTAATGGCCAAAAACACAGAAAAGCTTCTTGTAGCATAGATTTCCACATTTTACTTCAATTATATTCATAAATGTAAAACTAAAAATCAAGACGGAGTTTAGGCTGAGAACACGTTTTCCTGAGAATGACCGTTTTAATTGTTTAGACATAAATCTAAACTGTGTACCTACCTTCCTACATTGCTTTTATTTTTCAATTCAAAGCAACCGACTAGAAATCTTAATTTTGAATTTCAGCTGCATTCAGGTTTATTTTAAAGCTATAAAGCTGGTACTTACATACTTAGAGGTACTTATGGCGAAAATTTTAGTTAAGACTCGTTTTTAACCTTTCTTCGTATATTTTTAGTCCCTACTACACAAGATAAGTGATGCCTATGTGGTAAATTGGCTTTCGTACTGCCTACTTGTTTATAATAATATAAATATAACGTAGGTTATAGGTGTAAGTTAAATGTAGCACAGAATGACTTTGAAATTATAATTGAGCAGCAACCAACTACATATCGCACACAGAGAATATCTTTGAGACGAAATTTGTTCTCATAATAATCATCATATTATCATATTTTTCGGGTATCTACGCACGTGTCTTAGCTCATGCTATTTGATCTTGCGTACCCAGAACGAGCGCCGTCGACGGTCGCCACGTGCCATTTCCCGAGCAAATGGCTGCTAAGTGCTGCAATTGTTTCAAAATCACGCACGACTAAATATCAACAAAGAAAACTAAGAATTAATTTAAAAAAAAATGCTCCGAATTGTTATAAAAGAAAAGTGGTTTTTGCTCACAACTTCGTTGGCATCCCGCGAGAATATTACACCTTTTACAGGATTAACAGTTGCCTGATAGGTTAAACTGGGTAAGCGTAACTTTCTATCAGCAAAAGGTTTTTTGGAGTCAGTTCTGTTCTATAGTAAAATAGGTACCTATAAATAAATTATTATTAACAATATGTGCCTCTAATTAAGTACATTTAGTAGAAGTAGAAGTATCTCTACAAGCAGGTCTTGGGGCTATTATTTAAATCACCCCTTTATGTAGGTAACGTTATCTTAGAAAGGACATAATACGATACAACTATTTGGGTATTCCCTTGTTCGTAGATAAACGTGATCCATGAATAACCCACAGAACCTGGTCCCACGCCCACGGCTTCTGAAAAAAATGATAAAGTAATAATGTAAATTTTGTTTGATAGGTTGGTTACCTAATGAAATGATATTTCATAAACTTGTCAAGGTAGTTTTGGCTTTAATAATAAAAAAATATACCTATATGAATACATCGAGAACATAGTAGGTACGAGTACATACTAAGTAGCACTTCAATGCGTCATGTTAGTTAATAGTAGTTTTTCGTCGTCATCGTCACTCAAAAAGTGTTGCGGCAGAGAACCAGCGTTGCGACCCCCGTCGCAACATTATGCTGCAGGCTTATTACGTAACTTGCTCGCGATCGTAATCGTGTTCATTTTGACAGTTCATGTATGGGCTGACAGTTGGCATCGGAATTAGCTAGCTGTCACATTCATACAAGAATTCTCAAAATGAACACGATGGCGATTGCGAGCGAGTTACGTAATAAGCTAGCTGAGCTGCAACCTTTTTGACGTTGGACAGCGACACACTACATACCTAACTTAATTGTTATTTTTCCTTTTTTTGTATTGTTTAGGTATTTTTAGTTTGTGCTGTTGTTGTCCTATGCGTCAAATAAACGTATTTTCTTTCTTTCTTTACTTCTTTCAATGTTCAATAACTAAAGTGTCAATAAAAAACCGGCCAAGTGCGTGTCAACTGTCAGCCCTTGCGCGTTGGGTTTTCACACTTATAATTAACATTCGGCAAATAACATGCCTATGGTAGTTCTCGTTTTAAATTCGTTAACTGTCGACTACTGCCGTGATTTTTTAACGTCCAAAGCCAACCATTTTGCCTACGGAATCCTACAAACAGTCGAAAATGGCACAACTCAACTCGTATCTAGTATTTCCGATTCTCACGCATAATCACAACCAACTGATAAACGGCGCCGACCACTTCCTACCCGAGGCTGACGATAAGAGTCGACGTACCTAGTACTTATTCCAGTCGTGTCCCGAGTAACATTTATATAAATCTAGGGGCACGGCAGTGCCCCCGACAAGTCTAGCAGAACGCATGTACGTCACCATCCTTTTCTCGAAGCCATTCAGGCCATTTTCAACCTCCTGTAATTTTGTGCTGGCTAAAGTTAGAACCCTGAATTTTCTGAGACATATAGAGTCCAACATGAATTAAATAAATATTCTTAACTAGCTTCTGCCCACGTCTTCGTCCACGTAGAATTTAAGAACTGATGTTGATAGTATATTCCGCTATAATTATTTATGTCGCGACTCTAAGCAGCTAATACCTTTGACATGTTTATCGCTATCCCGCCGGAACTATGCAATTTTCCGGGATAAGAAGTAGCCTATGTTATACCTCTGTATGTTTTAGCAAAATAAACTCATTTCATTTCATTTCATTTCATAGTCTGGCTGGGGTACCAGCTACCCTTCGTTCCAAATTTTATTCAAATCCGACTAGTCGTTTCAGCGTGAAGAAGAAATAAACATACACACTTATTACATCTTCAAATCCTCACTTTGGCATTTAGGTATAATATATATAAGTAGGATAACATTCAATTTGAACTTGTTGTATTTTAAGAATCTGCACATCAAATTTCCTTACTTTTGTCACTAACACATTCTCACATTGACTATCATGTTCATCACCATTCTAAGGTATTTCTAGCACATTTAATTAGTTTTAAACCTATTAAGTCATGAAAAAGCTAAAAATATTTAATCGTATTCATAAATTATAAATTCGTTTATATAGGTACCGCTCACAAGTAAGACTTCGCAGAATGCTTAAATTTAAGAGGCTAAAAAAAACCAGCACTGTCTTGTAAACTTCCCATAGCTATACGTAACTAGCCGTATTTTATGTCGCCGTCAGGGTAGTAAAGCTCATTGTCCTTTTATGAAGAATGTCAAATGCATTGTTTAGAAAGTAAAATAGCAGACAAGCAAATGTAGTCCAAATTCACACCTTGGGCAAACCCTTTCATGTTAGGGCCAATAAATCAAAACATTTCTACTGTTTGTTACGTGCCGGTTCATTTCCATATTTGCTTAGTGACAATGACCGAGACACATTTAATTAATAGATTAATAAACCTTTTCATAGTTGTTAGTTGTATAAAGCAAAAACTAAGCATTGACCCCTAAACATAAAAACAATAAATGCTATTCATCAAGAAAGGGTTACAACGTGTTACCATTAACATGTATTTTAATGTGAGGCGCATTTTGGGCAGTCCAGTCATTTGTTAAAGCTCTTTTTATTTTCAGTCACCCTTTGAACAAATTAAACTTTTTTTACTTCGGATCGTACTGTTGTTTTTGTCCATATTCTGAAGCTAATGTCAGCTATACATAAGTACTGAGTAAATTTTATACTAACGGCTAAGAAAAATAAACTATACCTATTTAGAAAAACCTAGTATACTATCGTAATATACCGTAGAATGTAAAACGTACTATACCGTAGAATGAAACGACGAACGAAAGCCATCGTATTTAAAGTTAGTATAGTAAGTAAGGTGACTTCCATTTCGTTCCGGCCCGGACGCCAAAGAGATCCGCCGGTCGTAATCATAAACCGGCAAAGAAGCCGTCAAACATTGTTTATGCGAGTGATTCGGGCGCGCTTTGTCTTCGCCGCGTCCGCGCCTTCCAACGACACCCCAATAAAACGCCTAGCAAAAACTTCACTAATGGTCGCTGATCCCATTCTGAGGCAATAAAATGCAACAAAATTAGCTTTGTTAAATTTTGTAGGAACTGTAAACATTCTAACAGCAGTAACGGACCTTTAGTACCTATAGCCGAACAGCCATTAAACAATTGTTTTTTTTACACCCCGACCAACAGCTGTTATTGGAGGCACGGCTAATGAAAGCGCTAGTTACACACTATTACAATAATTTACTTAGAATGGAGAGCTTTTAAAAACTAAAAATGAATTACAGAACTGATGATACGACAGTTTAAAGCTATCTGTAAAATTGTTATGGCCTCAAAGCTATGTTATGTTATGGTATGGTCTCCAGCCAATACGTAACTGGCCATTCGTGTACCATATTAGGGACAACGTAACAAGAAGTATGAACGGTTTATTAAAAGTGTTGTTAACTCTTCTCATATAGCTCTCTACTACTTGCGAACCATTAATTGGTAGAGTTCCCATTGCAATCGATGCATACGTAGAAGTAATTGCCTTAAGTAGTGCTAGAAACTTTTAACTGAAACTTTGAACCTTTCAGGTGGGTCGATTCGCCTACTGTTTGCATTTTTTTAAAAGTTTAATTCCGATTATATGTTTGACAATTTAAATTGAAACTTAAGCTTTGATATTTTAAACCGACTCAATATTTTCATGCAGCCAAATTGAATAAGTGCTTAGTAGTAGTAAGTATACCATTTTCATTCTTACCTGTCCTATTTGGTAAACAAAATTCTAACCTCAAAACGTCTCATTTTTGTCATTCTTTAAATATTTCATCGTAAATAAAGGAACTAGAGATAAAATATCAGCAAAAATATGTACAAAATATTACCTCAGGTTTATTTGATAACATAATACATCTTATTCTTTACAAAAATTTGCACATTGAGGTTGGAATTTTGTTTACCAAATAGGACAGGTAAGAATGAAAATGGTATAGTAGTCCTACTAATATTATAAATGCGAAAGTTTGTGAGTGACGATGTGACGATGTGAGTGTGTATGTTTGTTCCTTCTTCACGCTAAAACGACTGGACGGATTTGGATAAAATTTGGAACGAAGATAGCTGGTACCCTAGATTAAAACATAGGCTACTTTTTATCCCGGAAAATTGCATAGTTCCCGCGGGATAGCGATAAACATGTCGATTGCTAATTCTACGCGGACGAAGTCGCGGGCAGAAGCTAGTTAAGTATAATCGAAAACACCGATGTTTATTTACTTAACCTTTCAGTTTCGTAGAATTTGGCACAATCCGGCTTGCACGACAGCGCACAATAGTCGCGTCGTGCGCGAGATACACTACCCGTCTCTTTTTAGAAAGAACAGTGAGAAAAATACGGGCAATCTATCTCACGCGCGACGCGACTGTTGTGCGCTGTCGTGCTAGACGTGCAGGGCAATGCCACTAAAATATTGACAGGTATTTTTCCAATCGTCTAAATCACACTAATCAGTAATCACTTACAGAGTAGAGTCAACAAAAAAACGGTTCGTAAAACGTTGCTATACCTATCGCTTATACGAGGAAAATTGGAATAAGTAATGCTTGGCTATACAAGACGTGTCAAAATCTACTTAAGCCGCATGTTTAGTAATTTCGTGAACAATTGTTAAAATCTGTTTTCAATATTATTATAGTATTAAATAAAATGAAAATGGTAATATTTTATTTCGTTTAAATGTTACATAGAAACATCAAGATTGGCCCCCTTATTCATAAACGCACTATAGGCCTCTGCTAAGTTAGTTATCGTTTGTCCTTATCTGTGAAAGGTAAATGTCAAAGTGACAGATAAGGACAAACGATTACTAAGTTAACAGAGGCCTATAGTGCGTTTATGAATAAGGGGGTACGACTCCAGGAGGTCTCGCTCTTCTATAACAACAAGTTGTTATGTAACAATAATGAAATAAAAATAAAACGAAAACTACTTCTGTACTAAAATAAATAAATTACTAAATAATATAATTGACAATATTTAAATTTTTTAAGAGCTACTTTTTATTGTCTGGCTGGAAAGAGCGCACAAATTTAAGACACCCATATTTTTTTATATTCATGAAAATCTTGTATTTTCGTGAAAAAATCCATTTAAATCGTTGCTCAAGCAGAAAGGACGTAAGTAACAAACGTCAAGTATTAGCGAAATGACGTCACTGCTTTGTTTCGAACACTTAAAAAAACATTGAAATAATTACATTAATTGACCGCCAAAACCTGTGCTTAAATACTTTGACAGTGAATGCAGTTGTCACTGTCGATGAACGTCAAAACGAGCTGACAAACTCAAACAGAATACTTCACAAAAAATATGTTTTTAAATGAAAACTTGCAAAAATATTATCATTATTGCCCGGCAAACAGTTATCTACTGTTCCCGATGGCAACAAAGCCGAGCGGTGTGCGAATGAATTAACCGTCAGCTGTCAGTAGTGTTTGTGTTGTGAAAGTTGTAAATGTCAAAGGAAAACCCGGAAGACAAGGTTTTTTATAATGGCAGTATTGGACCGGCCGCTGGACGTCATTTCCTTTTTTACATATTTTGCTCATTTTTCCAATAAATACTGTACGAAAAAATCCAAAAATATTTTTTTTGTGTTCTACAAGTGTTTCTCTCGAAATGGTTTTTGATTTATGAATATAAAGAAATTTGAAATATTGTCAATTAAATCTTTCAAAACTTTTTTTTTCTAGGGCTCGGTTTTTTTCTTTTTATAAAGAGAGCGCGTACCTAATAAATAAGTTAGGAAACCCTTGCTTTTAGTGGATCACACAATCTTAATAGACTTCATATATTATTTTTAATAGATAGGTGACTATTTTCACTGAAAGTGTTATTTTTCATTAAAAGTATTTTGTGAAAAATACGCCATCAACTTAACTACTACATCTTAACCCGATGCATGACATCACATCATCTCGGCAACGACTCTACGTGACTAGCGTAGACAGACTGGTTTCGATTGTTCCTTATTAAGTCTGTAGCAAATTTACGTCATCAAATTTACAATAGGTATATGTAGAACTGATACTTGTCCGATAAACTTGATTTTGAACACCTTTATGGCCTTGCAATACGGTTTGATTTGGTTATGAATGTGTTTTTCGCGTTGCAATGATTGTAATAGAATGACGTGAAGGAAACCACAGAATATATTAATGACGATGGGAAGAGCGTAAAAACCGGCACACAGATAAATACGAGTACATGTAGTTATTACATGTTAGCAGAAAAACTAGGAAGTTAAAATCAGTGTTGGACATATAAGATCAACCACGTTTAAACAGTTAGTAAGTTAATATTAAATGTGTCTGATCGCAAGAAATCTTTTTCAGATCCTTCACTGCGTAAAAAAGCCGTAGAGTATATGCAGCATAATGATATATTGATATGCTATTAATATTTTTGTAAACGACATTTAAAATTAAAACATCTACAAAAATCCGAAAAGTAAAGCTAGGGCCGGTAACCGAACCCGGATCCTCATAATTCCGTGATGCGTGCTATACCGCTACAACCTATAAAAAAAAACTACAATCAAATACAAAAAAAAAAAAAAAAAAGAAAATAATAATAATAAGAATGCACGACTGCCCAGCGGTGTCAACCATGGTTATGCGGTTGCGGCAGCATGCAGCCCCATCCAACGTCTCATCATCGGCAGCAGCAGCAGCAGGTGAATGGGTGAATCAACTATTATACCGACACTTTGCTGTCCGTCACTTGTACGGAATTTTATACTGTGAATTTGAGACATAATATTGAATACAATATGAATTAAATATCTCGAGACAAGTGGGCATTACTGCAGAAAAGCTGTATTGTACAAAAATTATTTAATTATATCTAATTCTGTGGTAACTCAGTACACGATTCATTTGCCTCATACAAAATATTCCTGTCCGAGGTCACTGAGAATACCTGTTATTCCATTCGGTTGAAAGAAAATCTAAGGAACTGTAGCGTAATTAAAAATAAGTGGCTAATATAACACAAGTACAATACATTTCGTAACTAAAATAAGCATTAAAATAATTTAATTCTTTACAAAAAAAAAGCAAAATATTGTCCGCCAAAAATTTCGTATGCTGCCGTCACCAGAGTTACTGCGAAAAACTTTTGAAGTAGATCGCTAGATGGCAGTACTCCGTGCGCGGCGTTTCAAAGAGTCGTTGTGTCCTTCGCGACGCGGCAGCGGACCCTTTGATAAACACCGACAAGCCGCCAGTCAGCGGCGAGCTCGGGAAGGGTGCGCGTGTGTTTATTCGCTGTGTACGGAGTTACCGCAATTCTCAGGTAATTATTTCGTCATTTAACTTATTTTTAATTGTACACTATGAGTGCGAATTAGGAGTTTGCATTAGTGTATTCAAAGATACTTCATGTCAAGCGTAATAAGTTTTAAAATAAAAATAAGGCCATATGTCTACGGAGTTACCAGTATACTGCGTTACTGTTGTGGTAACTCCAAAGACATTACTGGTTACTCTAAAGACGTTTTCAATAATAATATAGCTGGAAACTACATTTAAGTTTATTTTTATTTACTCTGAACTTTGCAACTTCTAATAAGTTATCTTAAGGCAATTTTCTTTAAAAATAATATTAAATATTTTACAATTACGTTAAATTTACTTCATGAACTCTCTTACCTACAAATATGCCTTGTAGCCGCAATTATCGACTTTTACACTGAAATTCCAATTGCAGATCTCATTATGCCATTAACGCCGGCTCAAAAACAAAAAAGATATAGGAGAAATTGAAGCAATATTCCGAAAAATATGAAGAAGCTAAAAGAAAACATCGCGAGCTTTACCATAAAACAAAACGCCTCGTAAAAGATTTAACTCCTAAAGAGAAAAAAAAACGCTAATGTCATTTGGAAACTAAGACAGAGATAATACCGCAAAAGACAGAAAAATTTACAAACAATATTAAATGTCACGCCACCAAGTTCACCTGTACCAGACTTATTCGAACTGAATGCAGAAATAAATCAGACGCCACCGCCTTCACCAGGGTTAGCAACACCTAAGGAGCGAGGTAGTAAAAAAATAAAAAGAAATAGAAGCAAACTGTATCGACAAAATAAAAAACTGAAAGAAGACGTAGAGATGTTAAAGAAAAAATGTGAGAAGTACAGGAAGCGATCTGTTCGAAACAAAATTACAAATAAAGAAAATGATAACGAAAATAGTAAATATAAACTTCTGGCAAATTCAATTAAAAACAAATATCAATCACTTTAAAGCCTCAAGCAGAAAACGTTACTGAAAAGTGTACTTGAAAATAGCCAAATACAGAAATCTCGAAACAAACAACAGCTGCTTGAAGAAGTATTTGGGATTAACAGAAACACAATAAAAAAAAACACTACCAGGAACGATTCCACAGTATTAAAAAACAAAATACAAAGATACTTTCTTCGTGACGACATTTCTAGAAATACTGCTGGAAAGAAAGAAACTAGTGCTATTTGGGCACATTTGGAACCCATCATGCAATGGATCAGAAAGGAGTATACGACTGTCGACACGATACATTTCTTCTCTGATGGCCCGTCTACTCAGTATCGCCAGAAGCAAAACTTTCATTTGCTGGGCACCAGATATTTCGATTTCGGCTTTGCAGCAGCAACTTGGTCTTTTTTTGAAGCAGGACACGGAAAGGGCCCAGCAGATAGGATAGGTGGATTTTTGAAGCGTACTGCTGACAAAATAATAGCTACAGGGCAAGATATTTCAAATGCTGAGCAGTTTTTAAAAAAATTGAAGCACACCAGCAAAATAAACCTGTTCTTAATAGAAGAACAACGAATAAAAGATATTCAAGATTCGTTACCAAAAACGATCCCAAGACTGATTGGAACTTTAAAAGTTCACCAAATATTTACAGAAAATCGTAATTATGTACTTTAAAGTATAGAAACCTGTCATGTTTCTGTGGATTAGTCAAAAACGGATTTTGTGACTGTCTTAATCCACAAACTTACCACACAAGTATCATGGAACCAACAAGGATACAAGACTCGTCAGATGACGATATGCCGCTTAGTTCTCACGCCATACTAAAAGAGGTTCAGAATATAATGCCAAGGACGAGTGTTTATAAAACAGTTTATGGATCATCTGATACTGACGGCGAAGAAGAACATGCTGAAAGTAACAACAAAGAAAATTGTGGGGAGATGATTCCTGTGAATACTGTATTTGACGAAACTGACAAGCCACAAGCTTCGACTAGCTCAAACCGAATTGCTGCGGGTGACTTTCTACATGTGAATGTATACACGGATGATTCCAGAAAAAAGAAGTATTCGTATGTTTGTAAAGCTCTGACTACTATTGAAGAAGATGGAGAGGTGAAAGTCATGTTTCTACGGGTTGTTGGCAAGAAAGATGCAAGGATATTCCGTCTTGATGAGCAAGATGTTAGTTACGTAGACTACCAATGATATAATTGAAATATTGCCAACACCTACTTTAGTGACAAAAGGTCGGCGAACTTATCATCACTTCAAGAAATCGATTAACATTTTTGAAAGATAGTGTAAATGTCTTATACAAATTGTAACTTTAGATGTGATTTTTGTTATTTTTTGTTTTTGTGTTGATTTTATTACGAAAAGTATGATTGTTGGTTAATTATGTAAGGAAAATATTTTCTGTTTGAGATTCATGTCTTAGGTGTTACCAAATTATGTCTCTGGAGTTACCTTTAAGTCCCAATTTGCTGAAGTTAGTAATCGACTATAACTCTTTTTAACCGACTTCGAAAAAAAAGGAGGAGGTTCTCAATTCGGTTGTATTTTTTTTTTTTTATGTTTGTTACTTCAGAACTTCGTCAGTTGTGGACCGATTTGGAAAATTCTTTTTTTGTTGGAAAGGGAATACTTTCAGTTTGGTTCCATCCCCACCAAATCAAGATTTGATAGTGGGATCCTGGAGAAATCGAGGGCAACCTTCAAATTTTATAAGCACACCTATAACGATTTTAACATTTTTGACACCAAATCAAGTATTTACATTCAGAAAGTATAATTTGGTGGACTGGACCTGATGAAGAAGACTGCTGATGGCCAACGGAACTCGTAAAAACTAAGTAATGCTCGCGCGGCTACAAGTGATCTCGATTTATATAGATAAGCAACTAAGAAGAAGAGGCTTTAAGCTGATGATTTTTTCGAACTGATCTGATGCTGAAGCCAACGGAACTCTGTTGTAAAACAATGTAACTAAGCCGTGTTTGGGCTTAATGGAATCGTTGTGAGATGCAGTTTGGCTACAACCACTAAAAAGTGAGAGATAAAGTGGGCACGTATACCGTGTTTTGCATATTTTTTAGAAACTTCTAACGGTTAGGAATATTTAGACGATACTTTTAAGTAATATTTAGTAAATAGTGATGAACAGATTGCATTAGAGCTTAGAGCGTATTAATCGTGGTCCCACTGTTTTAAAAATACTCACTAGAAATAATAAAATTAGGTTAGGTTCGTTAGGTATCTTCAAATGCCCAAAGGGCAAACCACATAGAAATAGGTTCCGTCGACCTTATGGTGGAGTGTAATTCGACATTTTTATAACAGTGGGACCACAAGTCCCTAGCGGGTATTAGGTGTTATACATAAATACATACATACATACATACCGTCACGCCTCTTTCCCACAGGGGTAGGCAGAGACTACTTTGTTCCACTTGTTACGATCCTGACATACCTCTTTCGCTTCATCTACATAAATTTTTGTTAAAAATTGGATAAATTACAAAACGATTCACTAAAAAGCGTGAAAAAAAAATTTAAAAATAAAAAATAGAACCGCCTTCAATTCGCTACTTTAAAAATGTCAAATTTAAATTATTTTTCGGTAAGTGCTACCTAATTATTTATATTGTGTGAAGTCGGTGCCTCAGCTCAAATAGTTCCAAGCCGAATATACTTATAGGTACCTACTATAATAGGCAGATAGATTAGGTCCACTTCTGCCACGCTTATCACACATAAATATAACAGTGGCGCGGACTGAGGCACCGACTTCAACATTTAAATAAGTAGGTAGCACGTACCGAAAAATAATTTTAATTTGACATTTTGAAAGTAGCGAATTGAAGGCGGTTCTATTTTTTATTTTAAAATTTTTAACTGTTAAAGTATAACTAATGTTTTTAATAATTCATACTGTTTTGAGATCTGTGCTTCGAGTCTAAACAGATTTTTGCATAATACATATCAAGTTTGCGGGTGGTAGGGCCTTGTGCAAGGTCCGTCCGGATCGCTACCACCATCTTACTCGCTAATCCTGCCGCTAAGCAGCAGTGCTTGCACTGCTGTGTTCCGGTGTGGAGAGTAAGACAGCCGGGGATATTACGGGCACAAGAGGCATTTCATCTAAGTCCTCTAGGTTGGCAACGCATCTGCGATCCCTCCGGGGTTGCGGGTGTCTGTGGGCAGTGGTGATCGCGTACCATCAGGTGACCCACTTGCTCGTTTGCCTTCCAATTCACATAAAAAAAGTTAATCTTTAAAAGAAAAAAACTGGTCTTATTATGTGTTATGGGTAACGCAATAGACAAATTTATACGTATTATTTCTAAAATATTAATATTCTATTAAGACTGATTATGCCAAAATATTTGATTATGCATGAGTATTTTATTAAAAGTAAAAAAACTTCGAAAGGTGGTTTTATTTCTTAAATTTTGAAAGCTTGATTCAAGTAACGCAATATACACTTTTTCCAGGTTAGTTTTGGTTTTTCGAAAAACATGATGAAAATATTTGATGGAGGTCGCGCCCCTTTTAATATGTATAACTAGGATATATTGTGTATAGTTTAACATTATAATGCAAACAATATTAACATATTTTAAAAAAAAATCGACATCGTTTTTTTTTCATAGTTCGGTAAAATAGTTGATCCGCTCAAATAATATTAATACTAAACTAACACCAACTTAAAAAAAATACTACTCAAGCAGACTTTACTGAGTTTTAGCCACCTGGATGTTGTCATCAAAAAATAAATACTTATATCTATCTAACTTCAAAAAGGAAACTCATAATAGGTCCTATGGTCAGTAACCTTGACTGAAATTTCAGGTTCTAGAAGCTATTTCCGTTGTTTTGCAGGCATTTGTATAATGTGAATACCAAAGTACCGTGATTTGATAGGTTACCTATAGCTTTGTCCTTCATCAAGCCTTCATCGGAAAGTTCTAAATCCTTAAATCATCATCGTCTGAACTATTGATCGGTTGGTAGTTTCGATCGTGAGAATCTTTACAATATCGTGAGCAAAAAACAACGTTACAATATATCTATGTGTGGAATATAATTGTACCTCGTATTCGACTAAGAATTGTTGGCAAGCGGAAAAAGCCTGGTTACTCAGCTTAGAGCACTTAGAATCGGGGAAAAACTGGTTTTCAATGGACTCACAAAAAGTACAGGGGCCTAACACAGATATGGGATTAAGATTGTCTAGACTAGACGCTCTCGCATCTTGCTAGACAGCGTCGTCGTTTTGTCAATTTAAATTAACAAACGCCTGTAGATTTATACGGGGATCTGTGTATTAAGAAAGGTTGTTTCTCGAGAACGCCTAAAGGTAGGTATAAGGTTGAAATAATACCAAATAGATCTGCGGTCCCTTAGAGCTGTAAAAAAAAACAATCAAATCAGTCCTCTAAATCAAGTCAATCACAAAATACAGTCATTTGAAAAGGTGTTTCTATACAAATTGCCGTGCTCCCATAAAATAGGGGGTCTTTCCAATTGTTCTAGAAATTTGAAATTTGGTAGAAAGATAGCTCTATTATAGCACAAGTAATGAAATCTAAAATTCTATTTTTTATATCTGTGAGTCTATGTAATGAACCAATATAAAATGACCTCACACTGTCTACATTTTGATTAGGAGCAGGGCTCTGCTATCACTGGATATTGTATTCACTTGCCGAATTTGTACGAATTTTGTTAGCTGATTTTACTTTTCATTGACTGCACTTGCATTGTGATCCCGCATATACTCGTATGTGTACCAAATTACAAGATAATTCGCAGGGCCGTCTTTAAACTATTTGAGGCCCTGGGCACATTAGGATCATGGGGCCCCTATGACCTAAATATCGGTTATCATTTGGTAATCTGGCAGGAACTAGGGGGCCCCATTCGATCGCGGGGCCCTAGGCACGTGCCCATAGTGCCCAGTGGAGAAGAGGGGCCTGATAATTCGACCACCAAAAAAGATCAAATATTCCTAAAAAAAGAACAAACTGATCAAGTTAATATAAAGTATACGTATGTAAACTCTTTATTGTGCAAAATAAACATAAAACAAATACAATGGACAAACACTGAGATAAATGCACAAAGGAGGACTTATCCCTTTAAGGGATCCCTCCCAGTCAACGTTTGAGTGGATGAGAGGAGTATTATAATAATAATAATTTATTTCAGATTAACAAGAAAAATCCATAATTTGTTACCCAGTAACAATTGGACTTAAAACTATGTTAGTAAATCCTAATTATACATATTAACATTACAAATACTGAGAGCTACAATACTTAACATTACCGAATATAATACATAAATGACCCACGTACCTACTGATAGGCTGGGAAGTTATTTATAGTAACTAACAACAGTCGATTTGACAGTTGAGTGTGGAATGCTAATTTCATTCTGCAATACGTTACCAAACTCAAACATTGACACATACACTACTACATCTAAATAAAATCAAATAAGGAAAACGTCGATTGATCGGCGGCGTGGTTTTTACGCGGTTCCAAGAAATAGGTAGGTATGTCACGTTTAAGACGCCGGTGCCACTCTCTTACTCTAAGGCATAAGAACCTCAGCACCACACTACTTTGTCAGAATTCACCATTAAATTAGAGGCTTTAAAAAAAACCGGTCAAGTGCGAGTCGGACTCGCGCACCGAGGGTTCCGTACCATTATCTATAAATTTATATTATTAACCAGTGTAAGCAGAGCCATGCTCCAAAGCAAAATGTACGCAGTCTGGGATCACTTTATATTGGTCACTGATATATACAGACATACATACATATTTTTTTTCGCAATTATCCCTTAATCTGTGCTATAAGACCTACCTTCATACCAAATTTCAAGATTATGCGTTCACGGGAAGTACCCTGTAGGTTTTGATTTCCTTGCGAGTTTCGAAAATTTGCGGCATAAACGGCTGTATTTTTTGATTGCGTTGCCTTAGAAGTTTGATTTTTCATAGCTCCAAGGGGCAGTAGACCTGAGTATTTGATATAAATATCAGCTTGATACCTTCACGCGTTCCTGAGAAAAAGGGTCTTGACAGACGGACGGACGGACGGACAACAAAGTGATCCTATAAGGGTTCCGTTTTTTCCTTTTGAGGTACGGAACCCTAAAAATATGTGCTACATTATAACCGCATTCACTGTAAACAGGGTCTCGGGAATAAAATTCGGAGGAGGCTCGCGGCAGTGTTCGGCAACATTATAGAGTCGTAAGATAGAGCGTAGGTTGTATTGGTCATGATTGCGTTACATCGGAAATACCTCGCTAGGCGCCGTCACCGTTTATTCCCAAGGCTTCGAATGCTTCGATGCTGGCGGGCGATAAGGCTGCGTCATAATCAACCACGTCACGGATTACAACAACGGTAACAGGAAAACTGGTAATTTGAAAGTTACATAATAGTAGATTGTACACCGAGGGGATAAAGCACTGTATTATGTCACGGGCGCGATATTGAATCCTGAGCGCAGCGAAGGATCCTAAATTTAACTCCCGAGCGAAGCGAGGGTGTTATGAGTTAATTCCTGAGCGTAGCGAGGAAATTAAGATGAGTCCTGAGAGGAGCGAAGAATTTAAGCGCACCCAAGACATAAACAGTTTTATCCCCGAGGAGTATACTCTACTTTTCTCACCTTTTGCGAGACAATAAAAACCAAGGCAACTAGAAAAAGAATTTAATTAAAACAACAGTAAAACATAATTAAAAGTAAAAAATTATATTTGAGACATTGGTCCAGTTGTGTAATGATAAGTAATATTTTTATTTGGAATCTTAGCAGTTCTAATGCGTACCTAACTGTAATTACAGCGTCAGCAAAGGCTCGCGGCTTTTGTTTTATTTGAAATTTGTTTCGGTGGTGGTGGCGCTGCGGCGGGTCGGGTGGCCTGGCCATCTCGATTTTCGGAGCCGTGCGATTTTTACGAAATTAGACTTTAAGTGTATAACAATAAGAACTAAGACAAGTGAGATTCATATTACTAACCGGCGGGTTATAATGAAATTCAGTACAATATTATTACCCGGCTAGAGCCAAGGGCTATAATGAGTTACTTTGAGTAAGGTTTACATGCTATATAATTAGCCATTGTCGAGCAAGTGGTGTGAAAAAATTATAACGTTGTCGGTTTGTTGAATTCTATGTAGGTACCACAAAAGTGTAATTTCTGGGACGTATCACGCAAAAGTGTTTTAAGTTTTTTTATATGATAAAATCCTGGAAACTACAGTAATTAGGTAAACGTGAAAACGAAAATATTAGGTATATCACGAAGTGTTCTCAGAGTAATGCTCAGATATATGCCAGAATCACGAAATCTAATCGTGTTTTCGAGTCATTTAGTTAAGCTAGAAAGTGATTTTTATTGTTTACCGGTACCTTGAACTTTTAAGTTTATTAAAAGTAAAAAAAATAAGGTTCAAAGTATTTTAATCAATAATGATTTGGTCTAAACTGCTATTTCACAAACCTAATCTGATTCAATCGAAAAGAGAAACTACCATTAATCAACGCTTTTTACAATGCACTCTCTAGCTACTGCATCGCTTACACGTCATTACAGAAAGCTTATTTTGTCGGGAGCGGACGGCACCGTTTATAAAGCGTTATCTTCAAATAAACACATTAACAAGTTTAATAATGGCCATGATTAATGTGCCTGCAGGATGACGCGCACTTCGCTCCGAGGGCTAAGGGAGGCGCGAACACAACAGGGGCACATTCTACCAAACTAACTGCGAAATTTACAAGCTTAAAATGGCAGGAGCGTTCAAACATGTCGGAGAAAAATTGTGAATGTTGCTACTTTGAGCTTGTGGAATGAAAAGTTGTAGTTTTGTGAAATAGGCACGTTACTGTTGTTGATGCAATTGGTAGGTAATTCAGACAAATAAGGAGTTTTGGAGTTGTATCTGTAGTATTATGGCATCGTTGCAAGAATAATTTTATTAATAAGTAGTTATTAATTACAATAACAACTGATTTCACTATGACATAGGTACATTGACGAGCAAAATTCCGTACAAATTTGTATGAAAAAGTGACCCCTTTATTTTATGATAGTCTTTAGTTCTTCGAACATCTAACATACAGTCGTAGCTTTATATGTACTAGGTAATTATAATACTTCAATGAATAATGAATTTCAAGTAATAAAATTACAAAATATAATAAGAAGAGAGATGAATTATTATAAGGTTCTACCACTTGGGCCCTATTTTATAAAGCTAAAAGTTACAATTTACAAGCGGAAGTCTCTTTCTGACCCTATGTGTAAGACAGAGACTTCCGCTTGTAAATTGTAACTTGTAGCTTTATAAAATAGGGCCTTGCTTGGCCGGACTATAACGTGCGCTAGACGAGCTAAGCGACGCGCAACGGCTGTGCCCGGCCCTAACCTGATCCAGTCGCGCCCGCCCCAAATGACCAGACATTATTTAATTGAAATGGAAGTGAAAGGGTGACAATTGTCATAGAAAACAAAAAAGGGTTCCTTTTTTGCGAGAACGCCGCGATGAAATATTGCGCCAGACGTGCAAGCAACAGTTGTTCTTTAGCACGTATGATAAATAGTTGTTATTAATAATATTCTTACAAAAGAAGTAGCAACGAACAACGGTACATTGGAAATTGTGTTTACATTTATTTCAACTTAAATAGCTCTAATTTAGTGAATAAATAAATTCGGGCCAAGTCACCTTCTAAATAAGGTAAAGCAAACAATCAGGTGAAATACAAATAAACGACGAGTGTTAAAAGGAACTATAAATCACGGCATAAGATGTTTACGAGTTTACCTTCTTGTAACGAATAGGTAAGGCGAAACTTCGAAAAGGATCGATAGAATTGGTCTGGCTGACATTCGCTAACTAATGATCCCGAGTCACAATGCGCCCGCGCCGCTCCCCGCCGTGTGACGTGGAACACTCATTGTTGTCCTGCATTTATAACACTTCAATGTTTGATTTGTGCGAATTTGCGACATTCAAAAAAATCGATTGACATGTCACGTTTTTATTACTGTTTGTATTGCTACCTGGATCTTTTATGTGAAGTGAGAAAAAATAAGGGAACCAGGATTGCATAGCACGTCGACAGATAGTCTTTCACGCCACTCGCCGGGAATATGACAGATTCATGAACGAGTCGTTGACTTCATTGTGCTCCCGGACGTATCGTGAAAGGCGAAATAATCGATGCTCTTCGGAGAACTTTACTCCATTTTTTCACTGATATGGCCAACTAAGAGAGCGTACAATATTGTAGCGTGCATGCACTCATCACCAGCTCAACTGTTTTGAAGTTGAATAACTCTCTTCAGACAAACTTGACGTTTGGGAGTACCTTATGCATTTTTTCCGTTCTAATCTAAGACCTAGAGGTATACGTTCCTTATAATTAAGTTATCTTATCAGCATAGGTACGATACGTATTTACTAAGTTAATACAAGAAAAAGCATTTTCCCAATGAAACGTTGTAATATAAAAAGAGCTAAGTACTTACTGGAATTTCCCTACTAGTTTTTTTTTTACTACTTAATCCCGAATATAATTTTACTTGTACCTTTACTTTAAAATAAAATACCGTCAGGCAAGATTATAAAGATAAAAAATATGTCCGCATGCAACACTTATTTTATTCATGGTACGAATTTGTTACTTACATACACGCATTGACTTAAAACAAAATGCGCGCCACAATATTTCAAGGGCGTGAGGCGTGAAATCAAATTGTCGACGCGAACTACGGTGACCATATTGATATTTTAATTAGATTTACAAAGTCTGAGCTCGCAGCGAGCGACACCCAACTCTTTGGGCCGCTCTAATGGCACCCCGCGGGCCTTATTCAAGGGTTGTCGGAGCCTGCTTTGTGCATACTCAATATTTACTCCCAAATGCATTACTGCAACAATGCTAACTTAGTTTTTTAAGTTTTTAACGCAGCTTCCGTGTTATCGTTTTCAATGGGTTTGGAAATGTCGCTCACGGTGTAATTATAGGGCAGCTCAGCAGGTCGCTTCAACCTAAAAGTAGCGACTGCGAACAAATCATAATTGCTTTTCTACGTTAATAAAAGATTGTAGAAGGTAAAAAAAACTGTTTTCTATGCGCCTTTGTCACAAGAATTTTAAAAGTTGCTCAAGAATAATTTCCTACTTGGGCTGGATAGTAATTATAAGACTTCGACAAAAACAAATACACACACATGTTGACACCTTTTCAAATTGTTAAAAGCACCTTGTTACCACAAAAGCGCTGTCTTTGAATATGTGTAGGTAGTTTATGCATGTCTGTTTCATAGAAAAAATTCACAATGAGATTATCTTAGACGTGTTAAATAGTTTTTTGAGGAAAATCCTCTTCTATTCAAAATGGCCTCTCTTGGTTTTACAAGTTAACGAGTTATGTCAACTAAAACTTAAAGTATGTAAGTACGTACGGCATGACACGTGTTTATGTTTCATTTATAAAATATGTAAAATTGGACTTATTAAATCTGGAAATTCTCGTAATTATTATCTACTCTTACTACTTGTTTATAGCGTAGCAAAACGCTTCCAGGTTGCAAATCTTACCGTGTGTTCGATAATAATAATAATAATAATAATAATAAAGCCTTTTATTTCCCATAAACCTTACTTACAATTCTTGTTTCACTTAACTTATTGTTAGTAAATACCTAATTTTAGTGTTATGTAATTTAAACTTAAAAACTATTAATTTATTTAATTCATAGGAACCCCTTGTGTTCGATATTGTTTATTATGTCCAAACAGAAACTGTTTTGCATACCTATTAGTATCTGCGAAATATATTTATTTACGCGCTTTTGTTGTAATTAAATGCGATTTTGTTGGCAGTAGGCAGCGGGCCGGGCCCGGCAGACATCGTTGCGTCCCGCAGCGCGCCGTCACCTCACGCTGCGCCGTCGGCATACAGAACTCTAATTGACACACTAAAAAACGTCACGAAGCATAAAAGCATTTATTATACCCTGCTCCACATTTTCGCAGAAATCATTTTGTTTAGCTGAAGTTTTGTCCTTCCATTTTGGCTAATGCGTGATTCCTATGCCAAGATTTTTTCTCGATAATTTTGAGGAAGTTACGAGTAACAACTACATAAAACATTTAACGAATGCTTTGTCTTTAAAACTTATAGAAACTGCGTAAGTGATAGTAAAATATACTGAAATATTAGATTATGGCGAACCGAACAACAAATTTGCAGAGATATCGTCTTCATCATCATAGCCCGTGTCAGTCCGCTGCCGAGATATATGGAATCCATACGGTACATAAGAAAATATGCATTAAAAAGTTGTATAATAATAGAAAATGAATGCTTATGAGTGGACAAATGGGCATTATTAGTTAGCAGTATGCAAGCCGGATGGGCTGGCGCCCTGCTGCCCGGGGGCAAGTATCTGCAGAATGCGTGTAATTATTTATTTGCCCTCCCAACCCTCGCTACGCAACTCCGACCTTTTCAATAGCCATACAAATAAATGAAGGCAGGGAGTACAATAGTACAACGAAAACCAAGGAATGTGCAATAAACGACTCTACTTTTATGCAACTGCAAAAAAGAAAAAAAAGACAGCGAGCACAGGTTTGATCATTCTTGTTGTTTCAATTTAAATTAAGCATATTGTTACAAGTAGGTACTATCCTCAAATACTAAAAAATCTTGGTATTATTTTAATACTTCACAGGAAGTTTCAGATTAAGTGCTACATAAAAAGGCAAATTTCTGTTGTTCAAAATCAGACAACATACAAACACGTCGCAGGTAAGTAGCCGTTTTTTAAAATGTTCAAAAGAACAAGCTTAAACGGTATCGTTTTTCGTAATAGAATAGAGGCAGCGACGCACAATGGCCTCTGATAAAGCCGGAGACAAATACCTCGCGATACGTCGCTACTATTTTGACATTTTAATTTCACCCCTTGCTCGGAGTCGGAATCCTTTTTGAATGGCGTCGGGGGCGCGACGAGCGTTGAGCTCCACTGATACATGTATCGCAGACGTGGAGCCTTGATTGACGTTTATCGCTCGGATTAAAATACAATTAAATTTATTTTTAAATCGAGCAAAAACATTTCAACTGTTAACCCTTTCACGCCTCGACGTTGCAGCAACACAGCGAGTTATTAAAATACGTAGGAACTTCTTAGCCAGTTATTATGAGGATTTCATGCATTCTTTGACATATTTGCCTAATAAATTCGACTGAAGCGTTAACAATAGATTAGAATTTATAGATTCGGAGATGTGTGTGTGTACGTAGTTCTCGATTAGAGGTAATTTGTGTCAATCACTTGCATTGTGCCGGCTGCGTCCGCCGGCCGGGCCATTTGCCCTAATTAAAATCCGAGCCCCCGTTTACAAAAGTCAATCTCGGGATTAATGTTTGACGTGAACGCGCCGATTTCAGACGAAGTTTTTGTGCACTCAAAAGGCCTGCTATTACGCCGTCAATCCATGAGAGATTAAACATTTTGGTGTAGCCTCAAGGAGTTTACTCGTACATACATGAATTTCAAAAAATAACATTATAGATACTAAATAAACAGAAGTTAAGTACTAGTTAGTGTGCTGCTATTATTGTGAATAAAAATAAAATTGCTAAACAGAAAAGTCACAAACTAACGTTATCGTCATTAACTTGTAATAAGTATCAATAATTCCTGGGAAAATTACGGTGTTATTGATTCCTAAAACCGAGGGAACAGTGGCGTGACATTTTCATTACAAATAATAACTTGTTTTATCGCCTACACAAAACCAATTCCGTGACTCAATTTGTTTGCATTTTCGATTTGCACAATTCTTGATTTGCGGTGAACATACGTGAAATAGAAACGTGTTGTCTTTTTCTAACGCAAGGCGAGAAGCAGTCGTTGGAAAGGGACTTCGTTAGTCAGAATCGAGGGGTCGCATGGTCGCACAGCGTAGAGGCAACCCTTTCCCTGCCCGGGACTGGTAAACGGTAATTTGATTTTACGCTCGTCTGATGATTAATGTCAGAGTCTTATCGCTCCATATTTTACCGATTTAGTTAAATATCCTTTTTTATTGTTATACATTACAACGTGTGACTACAACTTAATCCGGCCTGTAAACTGAGGTTGCGTGTACCTCACTAAGTAATGTACATTACATACTCGTAATATACGCGAGATATCGTTGTAATTAACTTGTAGTCTTTTGTTCCCTAACTCTTTTCGGAAGTAGAGTAGATACAACTTATGAGTAAACATGATGAAATATAAATCAAATCCTTGCACTCCGTTTATTATGCATTTACACGGTGATAATAATCACAACATGGTCTTTTGTTAATAATTAACTAGCGCCACGTGGCCTTAAGTGAGATATCATTTAGGAATTTACAAACGCTATCGTACATTCGCATCTCGTTTATGCTCTCATTATGACGATTTAGGTGAAGTTATGAATATTTAAATAAAATCAGTTGGTGCTAGTCTAAACAACCATAATGGTTTGGTTGTCAACTGAAATTACTGTATTAGATGGTTTTACATTTCTTGTGTGGTAGGCAGTCAATTTTGCGCCGCAAATAGGCCTGTCTGTCAAATAGTGTCAAAATTCAAGCAAATTAGGAGTCTTTTGTCTTAGCCTTAATTCCTGTAAAAATTCTGTTGTTACTGTGTAATGAGCTGATGATAATTAATAAAGCATGTACCTACCAATTAGGAGTCTTTATTTACTGTCGTTGTATATTAATTCATAAAATTAATCAAAATTTGTTAAATCTGTTTTGTTACTTTCAACATGAAATTACCGTGAGACTCAAACATAACACACACATTCTGTTTTGTTACGTTTGATTTTGAAAGAATTTGTCTTTTTAAGGAATAAAGTTACATATAATGTCAGTAAAAAGTGTCTGACAAACTTAGCTAAGTACCTATCTGTACACGGTAGGTACACCTCTTAATTTATCCGGTGGGAATTTTGGAAAATTCTGAAAACTATTTGTAACCGTTATAATTACTTACCTACCTACATGCATACCATAGTTAGTTGCCGAGATAGGGTCAGTTTAAAGCGAATAAATATAAAATTAATTATATATCTGTAACTTCCGCTTAGGTATTCCTAATCCCATAGATATTTAAAATACATCACTAGTGCACCTCGATAATGTTTAAAAATTATCATTTTCTTCGGCCTACAAACGTGTTGGGCACAGGCCTCTTCTCAGAATGAGAAAGATTGGCATACAGTTTCCAAGCAAGCTCAGTGTGGATTGGGAACTTCACATAGGTACCTGCACCATTGAATTATTTTGCAAAGTTTCCTCACAATATTTTGCTTCATCGACAAGCACTGCTCTAGGTACGTGGTAAGGTTCAAAAGTTTCCGGCCTAATAATGAAAATTAACGTTTAGGTTAAAAAATATGTTTTTATTTTTCAATGTAGTCTCCTCTTATTGTTATACATTTTTCAGATCGTTTGATTAACATTTCTATGCCTTTAAAATAATATTCGGAAGTTTTGTCTTCGAAATGCTCGAAAACTGCAGCAGCGACCTCATCATCGGACGAAAATTTTCTCCCCCTTAAGTCCGATTTAAGTTTAGAAAATAAAAAATAGTCGCTTGGGGCTAGATCAGGGCTGTAAGGTGGGTGACGGATTGTTTTAAATCCACATTTAGATATAGCCGCCTTTACAACTGCAGCCGTGTGGACAGGCGCATTGTCATGAAGAAGACGGACACCCCTGCTGAGTTTTCCTCGACGTTTAAGCTTTATTGCTTCTCGCAACTGGTCTATAAGGCAAGCATAGTAACTGCCGTTTACTGTCTGATTGCGTTCTTTGATATCTATAAGCAAAATCCCTTCGCAATCCCAAAATATTGTGGCCATTATCTTTTTGGTAGATTGGCACACCTTTGCCTTTCGAGGGGGTGCTTCCCCAGAACGACGCCACTCCATCGACTCTCTTTTCGAAAGAGGATCATAGTATAAGACCATAGTTTCGTCTCCGGTAACAATGGACTGGATAAATTCACTCTCACATGACTTGAACTCCTCTAAAAGTTCCTTGGAGCACGCCACTCGTTCAGCTCGCTGAGCACTCGAGAGAAGTTTCGGGACCCATCTTGCACTAACCTTATTCATGTTTAGATGGTCGTGTAGAATCCTAAGGACTGTTATTTTTGTAAGTCCCGTTCTTGACGCTATTTCCTTCGTCTTTAGTCTTCTGTCCTTCAGTACCTCTTGTTCGACTAAATCGACGTTATCTTGCGTAAGAACCTCAACAGGGCGGCCTGGTCGGGGTTCGTCATCGATGGACTCACGCCCTAAACGAAACTGCTTACACCAATCCTTAACAGTCGAAAACGAAGGGGAGGAATTCCCGTACACGTTATCTAACCTTTCTTTGATTATAGTTGGACTTATGCCTTCCTTTGTCAGAAATTGTATCACTGATCGATACTCCAATTTGAACATTGTACAAATTACACCGCTTTTTATATTTAAATCAAAGAAAATTTTATGAAAACGAAAGTTACAAACCACGAAATTATCCACACAATAGCTGAATAAATGACAAATAAAATGACATTCATTTGTTTCTTGTTTTCTTCTTTTAAATATATACGGCCAGGAACTTTTGAACCTTACTGGTACGTTTCGAGTCTCTAGCTTCAGTGGTTTAACCTGTGCGCTGTCCGTCATTCAGTCAGTCATGTTACTCTTTTATAGGTAGGTAAAAATAGATGCTAGCAGTACTTGATACCTACTTTGCGCTCATATGTCGTAGACAGCTGTATCGATCGTGGGGCTTGTCAAGCGCAGTGCGCAGGCGTGGCGTAGCCTGCCTACGCCACGCGCAGCCGTAACGTGAAACGTAGCTCTGCTACGACTTCTACAATGTACACAATGTAAATGCATAGGTATGTACAACTTTAGCATTTAGTATTTATAATTAGTGCCATGCTGCAAAGCATTGAAAACTAGTTGAAAGTCTTGAAGGGTTGAATTGACCAGACCCGTTTTCCATTGCATTCAATCGAGTGTGAATCAATACGAACATACAATTTAAGAACGCAGTCTTTCTTATTCTTAATTCATTTAGCTGCTCCGAAGAAATATACCTATGATATATCCTTATTATCCGTATTTCTCCGAATTTGTACTTATGTATTTAATTTTGTTTGTCATCTCATGATAATCTCACAGTATGATCAATAAATAATTGTATAATATTGTACTGTGCATTGCATCCGTAATTTTCGATGTTGATATACTTAACTGTTTTGTTATTTTTATTAGGCTCATCTTTTAAGTTTATTTATATGTACTGCTTTTGACACACCTAAATCCTCTTAACTGAGAAGGATCTTCTTTGTGTGAGGAGATCTCTGCAATGCTCCCATCTAAGGATATGTGTCTAAGTAATCAAATAACATTAATACCCATCCTAATCCTTAATGCCATTGTCCTCGAGTTTCATGCCCCGCTACGCCCCCACTCAAATATTTGTTTATCCACTATGTACGTATTTTTATCGCGATGGGCTTTTGTTGAAAGCTGGAAGACTTTTTTGTGCAAAACGTTGTTTTTTTTTTATCTAAAAAACATTCGATTTGCAAACACGTGGCGCGTGATTGATGACGGGTGTCCGTGAAAATAATATCGATAACATAGTCGGACTAAAAGAGGGTAAATTTATCAAATTTTGCTAGAAAGACAAAAACGGATACACTACACTTTATCTAGTTTTGTCATGCTGTAAGTATATGATGTCAAAATTGATTATTTAATTAAAAACCAAGGACGTTCTCCAGCCTACCTACATCAAGAAGAATATTGAAACATTAGAAAATAGAAGGAACGAAAATACTTATGAAAAGTTTATATAAGTCAGCCATATACAGCTGCGTTATTGGAAAGTTTAATAGAAAAAAGATATTCGAAATATGCCCATAAATATTCATAATCACTGCACGCTTTATTTTAAGCCTGCGATCAATATGCACGTTGCGCGTGATCCCTAAGTGCGAACATCTGTATTTGCGTATTGCGCTCCCACTCGTAGGTATACGCGTAAAGCCGTATTCAAATAACTTTAATCGGTTAAGTACACAAATCCATTCTCGCGACAAACGAATTATAATTATTCATACTCGGCAATCCTTTCGATCCATCGCGCAGTGTTTGCATAATGGTCATTTGATTTGTATCCAAACCGACATAAAACCATGTGGTTCAGAGTTTTTAAAACCTAGTCAAAGATTATGTATACCTAGTACCATAGAAAATATCTTTGTAAAGTAAAAAAAAGTCTTTTTATAAAATATACCTAACGGGATAGATTTAATTTGAATGCCCACCAGTGAATAATGACATTAAAATAAATTAAAGTATTCAACTTTTCTTTTATTCAATATTGTCGTTGGATTAAAGTAGGTATTAATTAATAATTCTTTTACAATATGGTTTATACTTTTAAAACTGTCATGTCAAAAATAATATTGCATGACGAAAGTATCAAAGAAAGGATAAACCGTCGAAGATTCCACTTCGCAGAGCAGAATTAGCGATTCAAATCGATCACCACCCTTTCCTTGTCTAGTTGACTTGTATAAAAGCTTCAATTAATTAAAATAATAAATAAAAGTGACAGTTACATGCAGTTTAACCCTATCATTTGTTTTTTATGGTCTCACTATACTGTCATATTTTTAAACTATAACAAAAACAGCGTTCGGTTATCAAAAATGGGCTCTACATCGATGCTTTTAGATCTTTCTGTGTGATATTTTATGGTAGTGGATCGAGGTGATCCATAACATTATCCGTGCCGGTGCGCGGACGCAGCGGAGCGCGCATGTATCGCGTCTGCATTTCGCGCGCGGCGGAGCGCGGCGCCGTGACGTGTTCCGACATCCATCATGTCACAGCGAGAGCAGCGTGACGTAAAATTAGTACCTACGAGGTATAACCTATCTTGTCAACAGTCACAGAACAAAGTTCCGTTTTTTTTGGTAGACTGGTAAGGAAACAGAACGAGATCTCAGTTGAGTCTGTAAATGAATGTCATAACTACTATTTTTTTTTTAACTTAATATAGGCAACGTCATAAAAGACGGGGCCCACTTGCCAGTATGGCAGTTAATACATTACGAACCTATATTCACGGATATTATTTCAATCTTTATTATTGCACGTCTGTAAAAAGCACTGAACCTGGATTTTCAAATAAGCTTACCCGTGAAGGTCACCATAACCATAGATGCGAGAGTGTTTATCTTTTCATCTAAATCGTTGTCCTAACTGGCTAAGCCAGTGTGTCTCGATTTAGATTATGTAATCGATCAAATCAATGAAAAAATATCTATTAAAACCTAAACAACAAAGGTTACATTTCTACCAGATGTGCGATAAACCTTATCAAGAGGGTTAACCGTGACCTCATAAAAAACTGGATTTATTACATCTCACGACCCTTGCTCCGAAACTAAGACAGCGGAGGAAATAATAGAAAAATATCGTAATTAAAATCCAACCCTTCCTATTGCGCCATTAATGGAGGGATAAAATTGGAGCGAGGCGCGCGTGACCGATGCGATGATATAGTGCGGGGCAAGTGTTCCCGAGAGCCGAGAGCGCGAGTCGGCCGACGGCAGGAGGCAAGCAAGGCCGCGCAAGGTGGAGCCACCAAAAGAGATATCCGGCATTTTAGGATTTCAAAATTATGTCATTTACAACTTGTTATTATTTTTACCTTGGTAGCTAGTAGAATAAAATATTTGGGTACAGCATTAGAGCATCACAGACATTTATTTTATTTATTTTGGACTAGCTGTTGCCCGCGACTTCGTCCGCGTGTGTTTTTTGTGATACTTTATAGCTATTCTCGATATCAAAATTATTATTATTATACCCTTGCAATAATATGTACTAATCCTGAAACAGGCACATTCAAATAGTTTACTCGAATAGGTACTATTATGTACATTCAGATTTTAAGTATTTGTGAAAATTTTGTAAGCAAGCCTACCTACCTTGAAGTGTTTAAGATACATGTAGCGCTAAGGCCCAGCAGCGCAGCGTTATATGTATATTCTTGGGCAGTGTGGTATTTAACCAAAACAATAAAAATCTTATATAAAGTCTGAGGACAGAAACTTTTACTGTTTCATTTACCAACTTTTTCACAATAAAATTCTGACATGTTCGTAGCGCAGGCGTAAACGCGCCGTTGGATTTTGCTTTTTTTAGGCAAAGGTACTGAGAGCATACAGCCAAGCGTTTCACGCCGCCCTCATAATAATATCAGCTTTTCAAATAAGAGTGCGTTCGAAAACCGAACGCGCTGTGAATAATAGCGCAATAAATAAAAACAAAATAACGGTATTTCATATTGAACTTTAGGTGTTAGGTAAAGAGCACAATTTAGGACGCCAATTTAGGTTTATTTAGGTTGGACAAAAATGTCTTCGTTGAAAAAATACCTGTGCAGAATGTAATTATTTTATTAATGTTTTTTCACAATTTACACACTTTTCCGGCTTTATGTCTTATGTACATTCGTATCTATCTATTTTCTTCGTAGTATTATTGTATTTGTAATTATTACCAACTACTTTACCGAGGAAAGCTGATTTTCTTGAGTTTTGCTATTTTTTGCGTAATCAACTCAAAAATCAATTTTCAAGAAAACTGAGAAATTATATTTACCTGTATTAGATTGGAAGTATATGTAGCAACTTTAAAAGGTTAAACTTCATTGGTTTTTATTTTATAGGTGTATGAAGTTCATTATTTTTTAACACAAAACCCTCTTTATTGCGTCTTTGGGTGAGATTAAAAAAAAATGCTAAAACAGGTGTTTCTTTATTTTTATTACTGAGTATATATTCTGAGTTTCATGATTCGAGAACAATCTAAATTTTTTTTTTCATACAAACTTTAACCCCCCTTTTCACCCCCTTTTTCTAATATTTTCCAAAATTTCTATAGCCTAGATCCTATTCTGAATGTATTTAAATAGATTTGTGAACATTTCAACAATATCCGTTCAGTAGTTTTTACGTGATGCTCAGTCAAACAAACAAACAAACAAAAATTTTAAAAATGGTTTTAATATGTTCAGTTACTTATTTTAAGTCACCCTGGTCGGTTTTTTTTTTTA
Organism: Pandemis heparana; assembly: GCA_963854515.1. Lineage (NCBI taxonomy): Eukaryota > Metazoa > Arthropoda > Insecta > Lepidoptera > Tortricidae > Pandemis > Pandemis heparana. Next base: position 9,220,782 of record OY978008.1, on the reverse strand, counting down.
AATATTCAATGTACAGATTTTTTGGTCTCAACGATTTTATTATATGTATAGATTTATTATCATTAAATCAAATATCATGGGACAATACAAAGGTATGCGAAATTATTATTTTTTACAACCTTCAAATGGTACTTTCGAGTGTTGTGCTTTCAAAAATCGGCCCCAGTGTAACCCCGCTGCGGGGGCGCTCCGTCACAATATGCTGCGCCCGCGTCGGGTTAAGCGATCTTTAATTATCCCATCAACTCGTTTACGTTATATGCTTCTAATTAAAGAACTCCATACGGTTAACATTCTATTTCCGGTACAACTTCAACTATCAATATTGTTAATTGCAGTGACTGTTCAACTATTACTTAATTTAATTTTACGATTGCTTTTGGTAATAATTCAAGTCAACATTTAATTTATGGTAACATTTAACGTATGAAACAAAGCGCTATACTTAAGGCATAGAGAAAAATACGGACAAAGGTAATGCTTGCAAACTATTAACCTAAAATAACGACTCTACTCTACGTAAATGTTAAAGTACCTACATAAGTAACACTTATTCTAAACAGGGAATTGTACATGAGAAGAAGAAACAAAGGAATTTATAGTGGATTGTTATTAAGATAATGTCGTGGGTCTGCCGGAAAATAACAGAAGCACCGGCTTCGGACGTGAGGAGGCGTCGGCGCAGCCAAGAAGCCCGCCGCAGACCGTCACGTTTTATATTGCCCAGAAGGTAAATAATATTACCTCTATGAAATTGAAGAATTTTACGGTACGCAGCAATTTAAGAAGTAAGGGTTCTGTTTCTGTGCGCAATTTTTTACATTGTTTTAAACATTCAACCTAGTAAAACGATAGGAATAGGGGAGTGCTGCTGCTTGACTTGACTTAGTGAGACCTACCTATTTGTATGTTGCGAACAAACTACCCTAGTCTTAGACATGTTGAGGTGACTATAGGTAGATACAATAGTATTACGCTAAAGTTTCTAATTCCAATTTAGCTATCCCTACTTATAAAATAAAATAAAAAAGCCTTTAAAAATAGCGAAACAGCTTGTGGCTATAGGTTTTTAGTAAACAAAAGGTAATCGTTGGAAACTTGGAACGTTTAATTGGTTAATTCTCAAATTTTCATGCTGTTCTGGCTGGGAGCAAAGAAAAAACATAGAATGTACCAGTTGTTTCTCTTCCCGCCCAGAGGTAAAAACCCACCGAGGGTATGGGCGAAAATCTTAGGAATCATGTTATAGACGATGCGGCTAGCAACGCATCACTATTTTGATTCCTCTTTGCAACTATAGCCTTTAGGTCTTGTTACCTTAGGCTTTGTCTTCCCCGTAAGGGTTACAGACATGACTTATGTATGTATGTATTACTTCCCAAAACGCTTAAGTAGTTGTATTTTACTGAAGGCGATCCACGTCACAGTAGTACCTAGTTACGAAAAATAAATACTTACTTAAGGGAATGCACGAGGTACTTAAAGGAACCCTGGATACCTGCAAGTCAATAAATAATCTAGAGTCACAGACAAAACCCTATTTTTTGTGTTCCAATCATGTTTGTTTTATTCTATTGTTGTTATAAATGGATTATAATGTAAGTATATGAGTATATAATCACTGGTCGAAATAAGTAGGTATATTGATAAATTATCAACCTAGAAATATTTTGTACTTGTTATCAATTCAATAGAGACAGGCAATTTCAACGATTATTGACTATATCAAACGAGTTATTGTAAATGGACATTACAGATTTAGGTAAGCATTTTTTTTGTGAAGCCACTACCTATTGGGATCCATGTTATAAATATTATAAGTATGTATATATGAACTACATTATATTTAGCATGTATATATGTATGTACATAATAATTACTATGTCCCCCGTGTGGCATCCTCCCTGCACTTGTGTGTTTAATGGGAAACACAATAAAACAAGACATTATTATGGTTGTACTCGTGCGGTACGTCCGTCCACTCCGACAGGTAGCGTCGTACTACTGGAAGCGGCCGGCCCACCGAGCACGTTTATTATGTACTCATTCGCTATACGTCACACCCCGAATTATTAAATAGTTTAATTATTAAACTCTGATGTACAATTTTCAAATAAAACAAATTTAACGAATTCAGAAACGGGGGAATTTAACAAAATAGGAATGAAACGAGATTAACGCAAATAAAAGAACATTTTTTCCATCAGAATCTCGTTTACACTCTGAAAGAACTCTTTGTGACTGTACGTATTCGGGTATGGATATTCTTTTATCGAATTACTAAACTAGAGCCAAACATTACAATAAAAGCTATCATAAAAACTTGAACGTGTACAAAAGATTAAGTAAGAATAACATTAGATAAGTTGTGTTATGATACGCCGCGTCTGTACTGGTGGTGTTACTTGTTTAATGTGAACCTTGTTTGGTGGTAACAAAGTTTATATTGTAGCTAAAGCGTTACCGGTCCAGTAGGTGCGATACACGAGTTGCATCGTTGTTTGTTGTAAGTTAAAGTATGCGTGAATAAGAGATCCTTAGACGAGTATTGATTGTTATTCAATACCATGGCATGAATGGTCGCTTGACAATACGGCTTCTCTACCTTGGATCGCAAACATTATGATCATTGTAACGTCCTAATAAGCCAGAAACTGAGTTATTGAGGCATTACGAGTAGATACATACTTCATTTGACTTTTGACACACATGGTGTACTTACTTCCACAAAAACGACTAAACAAAAACCGAATTACCATGTACTCGTACCTAATCCAAGAAAACTGCCCCCAAAAAGTTATAGTGAAACTTTCTAAACCCAAAAAAAATCAGTCAGATTGTGCTATAGAGGACTATTAGATGTTATTTAGGATATCTACCCACTACCCGTACACAATTCCGAATCTTTTGGAACAACATAGTTTTTAAGTGCCTGAGCGACCGAGTAAAGCTAAATACTTGCTAAGCTTTCTAAACTCAATTGGTATTTGCTAAAACTTACACTAAGCTTAATACTCGTAGGTACTGAGCCCTTACTTATATTCTAATATTTTTGTAGCTACCAACGTTTCAAACGTGCGTGTTGAATGTCAAACACTAGGAGATGATGTTCGAGACGTTTGTTGATTGGAAAAACTTACACTAGGGGCTCAAGAGGAAAGAATCAAGAGAGTAGGTACGAGGCACGCTCTTAACAGTGTCTATAGTAGATTGTTCAGAACGCAGCTTCGTCAAGCTTACATCTACACTACGTCAAAACTTTAACTTCACAGACTGGGATAGAAGGCGACAGGCAGTAAAAGCAAAGCCGAACCGGCATCTCCGCTGCGCTCCGTCGCGCAGCAAAGCGCCGCCTCCGCCGGTGGTCCCAGGCGCTAGCTACTCCAATACCATTCTCATCCATTTAAATCTCTCTTTGTAGAACTGAAGACTGAATGGAAATTCATTGCAAAATTGTTATCTCACTCTCAATCGAGTGTAATCTACCGTCGCTTTTGAGCTGGCAGACATTGCGACGACGCACAATCGCTACTTGGTGCATGCGCTTGAGCCCATCGCATGGTTGACCAGTTTTATTGAGTTACTTGTATCGATACAATGGAAAGAACTTTTAAAGTAAGTACACAGAGTACATAGGGCCTTTAAATGGACGTACAATAGAGTGACCATGAACAAACTATGTACTTTAATTTCGTTCTGTCGTTCTACCTTAGAAACGTTTAAAGAGAAAGTTAAATAGGTACACGATTAACTTTACCTCTATCTGAAATTAAATAATTAAAACAAAACAATTGTGGATGCCACTGTCCTGGGTCCAGTGTCCGGTTTAATAAACCTGGTAAAACAATGCCAGCCTACGTTGCCATTATGGTAATTGCACACGACCATTGCTTGTTGTCCTTTCATTGCGTTAATAATTTGGGAAAAACTTCTAGCACGAAGAACCTGTCTCTAAATTTTTAATAACTAAATTTCTATAGCAGTTCTGTTTTATTGACGTTATGTCAGCGGCAACTCAAAGAGAATCTATAGAAATTTGGTACCTACTAAAATAAAAATAAAAATAATTAATTAGAACGTCACAACTTATTGTTATTCCATTGAAATAGGTAATGGTGACACGGCGCGGATCCGGAAACAAAGGGCGTCTGCGCACGCGCCACTTGAGGCTCGTTAGCGCCGCGCCGCGCCGCGCTAAAACAATGCCAGCCTACGTTGCCATTATGGTAATTGCACACGACCATTGTTTGTTGTCCTTTCATTCCATTTACTTAGTCCTTTGAAAACATTGCCAATAGAAAGTTAGCAAATTAATCGAGACAGGACTGTGTTGACATTCACTGGCATTGTTCATTGATATAAGGACATGGTTTTACCGTTTAATGACCTACCCACCTTACTCATCAAACCGATTGTATGCTAATATAGGAAATAATTATGCTTACCTAAGAAAATATGACACGGCGTTATTGTCAAGAATTAAAAAAATACATCCTTTGTTTCATGTAAGAGCATTATAATGGCATGTCATTTTCTTTCCACTTTTATTAGGTCCAGGGCCCCGATTTTTGAAAGCACATCACTCGAAAGTGGTATAAATCTGTTTATATCTTCAAAATTTCGGCTGTAATCAAATTTTTGACTAGTCCATTAATGAGAGCCGTAAGTATCCTCTAAGCTACTCGTATTCCAAATTCAGCACAATTTTTCACCACTTTCGAATGGTATTTTCACACATGTGCTTTCAAAAATCGGGCCCCTGGTGGTATTAAAAATATTACAAAACAAGTAATAGATGTGGACATACTAATGTCTACAAAGATAGAAATTGTGAACTACACTGACGACCAAAAATAACGGGCTACTTTTCATACAAAGTTCTATGAAAACCGACCCGTGATTTTTTTCTCGAGAGTATAATATATTTTAAGAAATACTTTTGACAAAATGTATACAAATTTCAGTATGCCTAGGTATAGCACAACAAATGAATAAATATGATCCTACTAATATTATAAATGCGAAAGTTTGTGAGTGTGTGCGTGACGATGTGACGATGTGAGTGAGTGTGTATGTTTGTTCCTTCTTCACGCTAAAACGACTGGACGGATTTGGATATAATTTGGAACGAAGATAGCTGGTTGGTTCAGTGTAGCCTAGATTAAAACATAGGCTACTTTTTATCCCGAAAAATTGTATAGTTCCCGCGGGATAGCGATAAACATACCAATTGCTAATTCTACGCGGACGAAGTCGCGGGCAGAAGCTAGTAAGTAATAATAAGCGTAGGTATTAGAGTAGCAGTGTTTGGAGAGTTAGTGTGATAATTCGTGGAGATATATCAGCTAATGTTTAATGTTTGTTCAATAACAACTGAAAGGTATTTCAAAACCACACGATAGTAAAGCTAAAAGGGAATTTCTGAAAAATATAATTTAAGCACTATAATAGGTACATTATATCCATAGGTCACTAAGCTGGTTCATATCCGGCTCGTAGGACCAAACTTAATATTACCGCCGCACTCATGGATATAGCCGCGGGCCGCGGGCTCTTGTAATGCTGTAGACATTGAATTACGTAAGGTAACATTAAATAAATTATCGCTTATTAAACGTAAGTTAATTTTGACATTAACAACACACAATCCCCACAAATGAATTTAAGTCATGTAGGTAGTCGTGTGTCAAGTTATGTATACCTAGTAATAAGTAAGTAACAAGAACACATGAAAAAATCCGAAAAGTAAGGCTATGGCTAGGAATCGAACCCGGATCCGCATCAATCCGTTATGCGTGCATTTACCCCTACACCACCCATAGCAGGTATTCTTTGATAGAAGTTATATTAAGATCCGAAATCATCGTCATTGACAAATCAAAAGTAAAATAAGAGCAAAAACGTTAAAATACGATCAATTCGAGTTGGTCGTACTCTTAATGCCTCTCAAACCTTCCATTAAGCACGTATACCTACAGAACAGATGGACAATCGAACAGTAACAGCTCAATCTGTTTTCGAACCCCAAACCGAACAAACGACTGATCCACCGGGCAGCAAACAAGCGAGCGACAATAATGTCAGCAATTAAGGCGCAGGCGCAGTTCGCCGGCTAATGTGTCTATTAACGAATGTATTTGCCGTGTTCGGGCGGTCGTAAATTCCGAAACAACTGGAGCAGTTGGCTCTCGTCGTCACTATAGCGATATATCATCCAGCTTTAAATAGCCACTTATAGCAGTCTTATGTTTAATAGGAATTAGTGCTACTGACTGGCGTGGGAGAAGAGAACATTCTACACTAGAAATATAAATGTAGTAAACTGGGTAAGACCGAGACTTTATTATGAAACAATGGGGAAAAACTCGTCAAAAAACTGGGCAAGTGCGTGTCGGTCCACGCGCCGTGTAAGGAATCCTTACTAAGGATCCGTAGCTGCCTGTTACAATAGGCGGATATTATGAACATAGATACCTACTGAATTTTATTTTTCATTTATATTCTAGGTATACTATGAACAAATAATCACTTAACTCCAACGATAACTAGAACTTTGAAGCTTTATTTCGCAAAGGGATCCATTTTTTTTCCCGCACCCACAATATTTTTGAACCACCTTTCCAACAACATCCCATACCTACTATGGGAAAAAACGAGAAACGTTACGTATAGAGGAGGTAGGTAGGTATTCTATTTTTTTTATTTAAAATTTTATTTTACCACGGTCGGCGTAATTAACAATGTACGAGTACCTAACTATAACTATACAACCATGCCAAATTACAGCTTTCTAGTACTAAGAATCTCTGAGCTAAGCCGCGGACAAACAGACGGACGGACGGACATAGCGAAACTATCATGTCGACTATGGTTATGGAACCCAAAAAAGCACTTCCAGATAAGTTCATTTTACTAATTCGAATCTCGGATCGAATAAAAACTCAAGACGGAGAACGGCGAAGTGAGGCCGCTTTATGCAAATGCAAGGTCTTGTTTCATACGCCATTTTGTTTGTGGTACCTAGTTTTTTAAATCGTATCCTTCGTGCGTAACGCAGATATTATTTTAAAAACTAATAAACAGATCTAGGAACATCTTCAGGTGAATTTTTACGAATTTGGCTAAATATTGGAGCGGCATCGCTCCCGCGGATTTAGGCCTAAATCTGTTTATCGCGGCCCTTTTACTGTTGTGAAAGTTTCCCCAGTTTTCACTTCGTTCATCGTCATTTTTGGACATAGATAGGTCTACACAATGTTTTTTTTTTGAAAATTATTTAATAAATAAATTTTATACATTAAATAATTAGGTAGGTACACAATGTTAATTATTTACGATATGTAGTATAGGCATTTACTTAGTACCTAACTTGTTTCGTGCTGGTTCAAAGACTGAAACATGCCTTCACCTTAAAACTATATTATTCAAGGAAACGATTAGCTTCGAACCCGGAGTCACTTTAGGAGCGACATGTGAAGATTTTAAAACAACATTCTTTCGGAGCATCATCTGTCTCGAAGAGCAATTTATTAAGTGTCGGGGCCGCCACCCGCGCCGCGCGCTCCCTCCGTCCTAATAACTTAACCCCCTTTTGTTTTTCTACATAAAGCTCACTATTTATTTATGAGATCTCCTGATTATGTCTCGGCACGCGTCCCGGCTAACGTTGAGCGCTCAATTTAAACTGCCAGAGATGCAGCAGATACCTACACCAATTGAATATTTATTGTTCGTTTATGAGACTTTTATGAGATAATTAGACGATACCTAAGTTATAAAGTTATCCATATAAGGGTAACCGTAGGTGTATTGTACGTACTTAATAGTTGATCAAAGATTGTGACCTAACAACTTGACTGACATTTTTTTTAGAGACTTGCGTCATGCTTTTCACGCTTATTGGATACTAGCTTCTGCCCGCGACTTCGTCCGCGTAGAAATAGACTTACATTAGACAGCTCTGATCTTTCGCATGTTTATCGCTATCCCGCGGGAACTATGCAATTTTCCGGGATAAAAAGTAGCCTATGTGTTAATCTAAGATACCAGCTATCTCCTTTCCAAATTTCATCCAAATCCATCCAGTAGTTTCAGCGTGAAGAAGGAAAAAACATACACTCACATCGTCACATCCATCCATCCTCACAAGCTTTCACATTTATAATATTAGTATGATTGTTAAAATGCACGGTCCAACAACTAAAAAAAGTAGGTACTTTTTTGGTATTTTACTCGTAGTTTGACTGGTCGCTTAACGAAATTACTGATAAATAAAAATAGGTTACATAGGTACTAATATGATTGAGCAAACGATTTTGTCGGTCAAATTAAATTTCTTCGTACCTAAGCATTGATCGATGGCTATAACCCTTGAGCCTTATTGTATTTAGCAGCTCGCCCCTAAACTCAATATTTTGAAGTGTAAACACATGCGTTTGGAAACTTTTTAATTTAATTTTAGCGACCCCAGCGGTAATGAGATGCTGCATGTCGAGATTTGAAGAGGAGCTCATTGAATTGTCCAAAATATGCCTTTCACGTGTGAGTGTCGCGTTGCTCGTCATTTAAATAATACAAAGCAGGGTGACACATCGCGACAGGATATTGTCGATGTCAATACAATTGTGCTCCCCCGAGCTTCAATCAAGTCCGAGCCCCGCTATACTGTTTAATAAAATATCAAATCCGTGATTCGAAATTGGTTTCAGTTTCTTTTTTAGGGTTCCGTACCTCAAAAGGAAAAAAACGGAACCCTTATAGGATCACTTTGTTGTCCGTCTGTCCGTCCGTCCGTCTGTCAAGACCCTTTTTCTCAGGAACGCGTGAAGGTATCAAGCTTAAATTTATATCAAATACTCAGGTCTACTGCCCCTTGGAGCTGTGAAAAAATCAAACTTCTAAGCCAACGCAATCAAAAGATACAGCCGTTTATGCCGCAAATTTTCGACTCTCAAGGGAATCAAAACCTACAGGGTACTTCCCGTAAACGCAGAATCTTGAAATTTGGTATGAAGGTAGGTCTAGGCACAGATTAAGGAATAATTGCGAAAACCGGTAAATATGTATGTATGTCTGTATATATCAGTGACCAATATAAAGTGACCCCACACTGCGTACATTTTGCTTTGTAGCAGGCTCTCCTTACACTAGTTTATAGATATTTTTATATAATGGTACGGAACCCTCGGTGCGCGAGTCCGACTCGCACTTGGCCGGTTTTTTAACCTCTAAGGAGTAAAATGAGATTTGAATGATTTTTGAATATGTTGAGAGATGATGATGTAGAGCGTCTTGCACCACAACAATCAGGCTCGAAAAAAATTACACAGTGTACCAACCTAAACTCCATTAAGTTTCGTTATTATGCGGGACCGCAACGGAGAAAAGTTTGTGGTTTGTAGCAGTCATCGGCGATCGCTCGTAATTTCGCGGTTTGACTCAAACACGCGCAAACTTCCTTCGCCGATGTGGCTGTAAATCAAAAAACTCATTAGAATCTTGACCTCAATGACAAGAAATAAAAAAGCAAGAGAAACTAAAAAGAACTAGCTTGCTGTTTGTCGTTGGTTGCTTGATCGCGTTGACATTCTAACCCGAAGATGCCATGGCCCGCGTGGTGATTCTAGCTTTTTAAAATATCTAATTATTTCAGCATATCTTCTATTTGACTTCTAAATTATTTACCTACTCACTGGCTGTTGCTCGCGACTTCGTCTGCAAAGAATACGTTTACCTACTTATCAATATCCCGCGGAAACTACGCAATTTTCCGGGATAAAAAGTAGCCTTTGTCCAGACCATGATCTATCTTTGTTCCGAATTTCATCCAGATCCGTTAAGCCGTTCTGGCGTGAAAGAGTACAAACTTCCACACATTCTCACAAACTTTCGTATTTATAATATTAATTAGTAGGATTATTAAAATATGATTTGATTCAATTAGGTGCTTTACCAACATAGGTAGGTACACTGTTATTGAAATATATTACATTTAAAAATATATTTGATCTCGTAGACACTTTTTAGCAGTCCTTAGGCGTTAGCTGTTATACTTACCTACTAAGGCTACTAAATATTTACTGAAATCATCAACATTAACAGCATCATTTAAATAGGCACCTATAAATAAATAAAATAACTGAAGGCCGCCCACGAATTAATGTAACACTTAAATACCTTATGAAGGTTACAAATTAAATTTTTCACCGACTCCATCAATCAATTTATTAATAAAACAATCAAAGAATATTTAATCTAATCATAATGACTTACAGTGACACTAGATCAATGTAATCCGACTCGGCTCCCGGTCAGTCGAGATGTCTCGAGGCATGACACGGATGGATGCGTGATGGACCACACGTGTGCCTACTTCCGCTTGGCTGTCATCGGGTCCAGTTGATGGCACGGGGTCATCGTAACCAATATATCTAGCTTAAAAAACGCCACGCGAGTTTTTCTATCGATCCCGTGCCCGGATGAATATTTGAGCGTTTTGACCGTTCGGGTCAATCGTCAATATTATTGTCTCATGATTATTTACCACAACAAATTTTGGGTACGTATTAAAATCCATAAGGCTTAAAATGTATAATGGGTTAAAATACATAATGGTTCAAAATATATGTAATGCGATTTACTCAGAAAATTGCAAATTAACAGAATTGTTATAAATTAAACCTAACCTAACCTAAACCAATCTATAGATTACACTACAAAAAAAGTTTATCTATCTAATAGTTTCACAGAAAATGGCATTATATATTTTGAACTATTATGCATTTTAACTCATTATACATTTGAAACTTTATGTACTCATCCTGATCCGCGCCCCAAATTTTTAGTGCCTGCTTACCTACATTGAATATTAGGAACATCATGACTATGTGCATTTATTATTCTATTGTTGAATCTTAGATACCTTAAACATTAGATCAATCACTGGTATTTATTTAGGGCTTATTGTACTAGATAGAACTATTTCGGCAGACAAAAAATATGCATAACAAAGTTTATTTCTTACAATATTCGGCGTGAAATTTGTATGCGACAAAAGAATTAGGAATACCTACTTAAATAGGTACTTAACAAATTTGTGCCGCCATCGCCATAGTAGATCCGTCTTTTACTTTTTTATGTGGGAGTTGATTTGCCGAGATATAATGACGAAATAAAAAGTTGGCCAAGTGCGACCAAACTCGCGCACTGAGGGTTACATGCAAATTCAAAAGTTTTAGGTAGGTACTCTGATAATCCACCTAAAAATAACGCAAATTTCGACTAAAACTATTGATGGGAATCATTTACGTATTTTAAGCAACATAACTAATTTTAATATTCGGAACTGCCACGGATCCCTCTTAATTTATACAGTACATTGAAGTTATTTTTTTCTTCATAAAACCATAAAGCTTGAACGTTCAGACTCTGGAATGGAGGTCGATGCAGCCGCGGTTGCTGCAGGAAACCGCAAACTATCCATGTAAATAACTACACAGCGTGTCAGTTCTCCGGCCAGTTGATACTTAGGTACCTACCTACTTATACCCATCATACCATCAATCATCTTTTAGTAAGAAACGATGTAATTTAACGCTGCCTAATCGAACGCAAATGAATTCCGGGTACCTATATCGACAGGCCTCTTTCAAGCGCTCGATGTAGGTACTTACATTTTTTTATCTAATTCTATAGGTATAGGTAAAAAAGCCGTGATAGCCTAGTGGTTTGCCCTGTGGCCTCTCAAGCAGAGGGTAGTGGGTACGAATCCCGGGCTCGCACCTCTGAGTTTTTCGGAATTTATGTGCCGAATTGCATTTGAAATTTGCCATGAGATTTTCGGTGAAGAAAAAACATCGTGAGGAAACTAACTAGTACACATCTGCGAAGCAATTCAATGTCTCGTGTAATAAGAAAATATATGTAATCACGATTAATTATTGTATTGGATAATTAATCGTGATTGACTTTTATTTTCTTATTAGGTATACGAGATACATAATAAAATTCTTGTATTAGGTATGGGTATTGGAAGTGGTGATTTCGTAAACCACCCAACCCAAGTAACACATCAAAGCAGTATAACGGCCGACTTACAGCATTTCTGTATCGTTTTCGCATTTTGAGTTAGTTATATAATAGCATTACAAACGTTTATACGGCTACTGTAGTGCTTATTTGGGCACAAATTATACAGCTTTAGATCCTACATAGGTTGTATAATTGCATTACATCGCATTATATTAGCACTAGCTGTTGCCAGCGACTTCGTCCGCAAAAAATTCGTTTATCGCTATCATTAGGTGTCAATGGCATTAAAGAAGCATTATTACGATCAATGAAGTTGCCAAGTGCATTACAGAATCATTATACTAGCAATATTATTGATAATGAAGATGTTAATTGCATTACACAAGCATTAGACTAGCATTCGAATGTAGTAAAAGAATGATTAGAGCTATTGAAGTGTTCACAGTTAGAACTTAAATAAACCTTATATCATTGCAAAAACATCTCTAATACCAAACAGTACGTTATAATTTATTAACGTTGAATTTATAAACTACTTGCTTAGACGGTCAAAACTGAATGAAGTGACATAAAGGTTAGCGTCAAAGAAAATTGTATAATACTGCAAGGGTAATAAGTTTTTCACTCTTTAGTTATTTCATGCCTTCAATTATTACTGCGCAATGTAGTTTACTGTAAATGTCTATACAAGTTTCATTGAAAATTTTCACGCGCCTTCGATATTTTGTAGTTTTGATATAATATGGTAAGTAAATATATATGTGTGAAATAACCAAAACAATTGTGTATTCCTAGTATAGAACGAATTTTGCATAATTAACATAATAGTAGTGGTTGGACAGTATTCAGTTAAATTTTATAGTTATTATATAGGTCTATTTTTTGTTTTGTTGATCACATAATTATAATAACTTACGTAAGTTGCTTTTCTTAAATATGGCCGACAAATGGTTTTAATAATGCATTAAAATGAATGTATATACGGCTTTATCCAATACACTAACTCACGTGTATTTGATTAAAGAGCTGTTAGCTGCACAACAGAACTCAATTGATCTTTCGAATGCAAGCATTACATTGATTCACGTTTATGCTGTTCAGCAGTACCTACTAGGCTTTTACTTATGACGTAAAAGTGCTACTATACAACAAAGGGCATTAAAAACAGCTCAAGACTGTATATTTAAGCAGCATTAGGCAATATCTTACTACTTAAAAATGCTATTATAGACCCTAAGGCACTAAAAACTGCTGAAAGCTGTATAGCGGATTAACGTGGCATTATAATGGTTCATGTTTATGCTATTAAACAGCATTAGGCATTTATTTACTACTTAAAAATGCTATTATAGATCCAAATGCACTAAAAACAGCTGAAAGCTGTACAGCTGCGTTGTGTTTTGCTGCACTAAAACTAAAGGCTTTACAAAAGCATTTTGATATGCCATTATCTAACCGTTATACCTTCTAAAGCATCATAATGGTTTTGAAATGCCAATATAAAGCGTCAAGATGCTCGGTGAACTTATATAAGAGTTTATACGGACCTTAAGTTCTACATAAGTTTACTATTCGTTTGTTAAAATGCTTTGTGTTACTTGGGCAGTATGTACTGGGATGTGTGCCGTGCCTGGTGACAGCCACCTCTGTAACTGGCGTGACACATACCTAGCTGAGTGGCGACTATTTGGCTGGTTAGAATAAGTATCCATTTGTAATATTCTGTTTGTGTTTCCGTATCAGCTAATAAAGTTCTCTTATTCTTATTCTTAGATTATATTCTTATACATAACTATCTATCTTATATTGCACAACAGACGCACATTGCAAACTTTCATTTAATTAATTTCTGTGAATTGTTACTCTATGTTTAAAAGGTTTAGAAGTTTAGTTCTGTGCAGACAACAACTTGTTCTTTGTAAATTAATCAAAAAGGTGCTATCAGCGCCATCTGTTTCAATCTGTTGACTTGCTTTCAACAGATACACATTTTCAAGCACAGGTCTAAATCAGTTTCACCAATATTAGAGGAGCACTCTGAACCAGCCATTTCCTGCACGGATTTTTTAAGCCATCAAATATTTCGTTTTATCTGTGGGAAAGGTGTGTTTTCGTAAATAGTTAACTGGGAGTCCAAATTAAACATTATCAAGTATGAATTTCAGTCAACTGCGAAAATACTTTGAAAAAGTACGTTTTGATAAAAATAACTATGAACGAAACAAGACAAATTTTAAAATGCTTCTTGTGCATTTTATACTTAGTTCGCTAAGTTCTTAATTGAAAAAATACATTTCGCGAGTGTCAATGTCAATACGAAAGATTAGATTTAGATTTGTGATGTGAATGTTTATTACACGTATAACGTAGTGAACTATTTTGGAATTAGAGCATTGAAGAAAATTAAATAAAGTTATATTAATACAACTTACATCTCCTCAGTGCAAAAAATGGATATCAAGAAATATACAAAACCTAAATTACCTACTACTCATAACATTTTGGAAGATATAGCTAAAATAGATGACATAGGTCACGATTCGACTAGATTATCTTCGATCAACGAAATACTTAGCAATGCTTATATTTGTTATCACAGTTTTGAAGCGTTGCGGGATGATTTATCAAGGCGTAGTGAACTTAAAACAAAGTTAGAAGATTTGAACCAAGAGCTGGTCAAGAACATGCAGCGTTTAAAAACGTGAATGATTATCGACTTTTGATGTAAGGTAAATACAAAAATGCGATCAAATTTCTGGTTATTTTATTATACTGCCAAGTTGTATCAACTCATCTTCTGTTACTAAACCCAGAAAAAATAAGCAGACTAAAGCTGCACCCTGTTCTGCAAACTTTTTATTCTTTTCCCAAAATGTTGAAGTGTACTTTTTTCCATTGAAAGTAAGTATTGTCTGAAACAGTTTTGATACTTGTTGGGTGTTATAAACTGGTAACTCGTGACCATTCTTTCCACACCATGCATGAAGTCTGGCCTTGGGTAGATTTAAATCATTGAAATTCCCTCGGATAAAACAGGCCTGAAAGTCAAAATAAAATACACAAGTATTAAACCCAATGGATTGTTTAACTATAGAGCAAAACATTTCAGTTTACATTTATTAAAAAATATGATAAAATATCACATACTTTTAAGTGATTTACATCGTCAAGATCGGTATCAGTGAGTTTAGTTTTCTTATGAAGAGGTTCCAACTCATCTGGAGTTACCTGCCACCTGCCTTTTATTCCCATTTTTTGATACTCTGACTGTTTTTTCTGGCAGTATTCTCCGAGATCCCAAATTGAGCTGTCAATCAATAGTTTCTTTATGAATTTAAATACATTAAACACAGTTCTATATGAGAGTAAATTATGGCCATACATACATAAATAAATATAAAAATTAAAATAATAAAATCAAGACAAGACTCCCAAGTCCCTTTTTCATGAGCCTTAGATTTTACATACATACATAAATCACATTTTTATCCCTTACAGGGTAGACAGAGCCTAAGGTAACAAGATCCAAAGGCCACATTTAGCATGATTGTGGGTGTATAGGTGGAAAGGGGAATCAAAATAGTGATGGGTTGCTAGCCACATCACCTATAACATAATTACTATGATTTTCGCCAATTCCCTCAATGGGTTTTTACCAGGCAAGAGAAGCAACTGGTACATCCTATGTTTTTTATTGCTCTTAGACCAGCATGGCCTTAAAAATGTTGTATAAAACAAACCATATTTGTTCCAGTGTTTGACACTCCAAAAACTGTCTTCCCCTTGGTGTTTCCTGTAGGTCTCTCAGAATGTTTTGGACACAATACTTGGTATTTGAGGGTGAGTTATCATAATCAATAGCCAGTTGCAGATACTCCTTAATGACAGTATCCATAGGCAGTAGTCCTTCTTTCCTGAAGATGGAGCAGTTCCACTCGGCAGCCCTAGCTAGCATCACGCTGGTGCAACCCGTCATTTCTTTGAACTTGTAGATGTCACTATGTTTTTCTATTTCTTTTGATCCACCACTGTAAAAGTTTATTTTTTATTCCAATTGGTAAAAATTTAAATTTAAAAGAAAGGGCTAAAGAAAAATGCTCAAAATCAATATCAACTGATACACAACACAAGGGCCTGGAAAATGTAATTAATGCTGACTATTTCGATTAAATAAAGCTCTATAAAAATGCTCCAAAATTTACATTCAAATACAAATCTACAACTATCATGGTTTCGTTTGAAAGCTCACAATAGGGTAGATAATTTAAGCTACTTACTTGGCAATAACTGGTATAGATATTTTGTCAGCAACATGGTGAATTATATCTGTATGCACGGCATGTTGTGGTCTCTCATCTTTAGTCCTTCCATGGATGCCTATAGCTTTGATACCTGAACTTACTAGTTTATTAACAAGCTCTAATGTTGCTTCAGGAGTTGGCAGTATTCTTATTTTGCAACTAACTGGTATGGAAAGGTTAGTCACTAGAGTGTTTAGGATTTTCCACGCTTTGTCAGGTTGACCCATCAAAGCTACACCCATCCCACCTTTAATAGAAAATTCCTTTGGACAGCCCATGTTGATGTCTATAGCAGCTACATCATGTTCCCTTAAATGTACCAAATACCAACATTAAATCCAAAAGTTACTTGCATTTTCTGTAAATATTTTATGAAACTTTTATTCGTTAACCTACACCATTTTGGCCACTTTCAATGCTCTGGCAGCATCACATGTGCCCATTTGAAGAACAACCTTCTCCTTTTCTTTGGCACAAGTTCTGAATACAATAGTGCCATCTGTTTGGTCAACATAATCTATTGTTTGTAGTATATCTGAAAAACATCATGGTATTAGTTTATCTCCTTACTCAAAGGTACTCTGGATATTAAAACACAGCACACTGCTAATCGCATAATATAGGCTATGCTTGTGCTTATCATTTATTTAAGTAAAGATAAGAAGTTACCATTAATTCTACGCTTAGAACGTAGAAACTTCCAATCAATTAATTCTTCTGTATACACAATGTCAGCGCCATAACGCAGTGCCAATAGTCTCATTGGTAATGTTCCTATGCGAACCATAGGTGCAAGAATCAATTTATTTTCATAAGACAACATTTTATTTTAATTTGTAAATATTTACACTTTTAACTTAACCTCTGAAAATATGGATCCGCTGGCTGCACTGAACTGACTGAACCATGGACTTAATACAATAAGCAGGACTGAGTACTCTGAAAATTTGTATTTACGAAAATGAACACAAGTTACAAGGGAAGAAAGTGTCTTTTTATGTTGCGCCGTAGACAGAGGCTAATCTGCGCCGAGAGGGATAGCGACAAGGGAGGAGTGTCTCGTTCTTTCATCTTGCCAGCCTAAAAAAATGCTTTTGATCAAAAAGTTTGGCTTAGAAAAAACTACGTTGAAACACCATTAAAATATTATTTTCATGTTATTTTAACAGTTTTAAGTTAGTTTACTATAAATTCATTAATTTCGTTGTATTAAATAGATAATAAAAGATATTTTTTTGTCTAGTCTGCTTTTTATTTGTAATGGTAACTCTTCTAACAACTATGTTGACCATGAATTCGTGTATTGTGTCTCCTTACTGCTGTACAATATTTTTTTGTTGGTTTTACCTTTTTGTTAAATTTATGATATGTTAATTGGCGTTTCTGAGCGAATTCTCTTCTTCTTTCTGTGATAAAAGAACAGAACAAGTTTAACAAGTACTAGATGAAAACCCGGCTTCGCTCGGGTGAAATTTGAATCATAATACACTTGTAGGTACAAAATGTAGGTAGAATGTGTAGCCATTATTTCGAATCACTGTTTATTATTTTAATACAAAAATAGGTAGATGTGATAGCATTCACAATAACTGAAATTATCTGCAAGAATATATCCGTGCATGGCGTGAACAACTTGATGAGTCCAAAATGGCAATTTTACAGGGCGGCCATTTTAAAGTTTGAAAATCCGTTTTTATTTTGAATTGGGAATGCATGATTATTTTAAAAGTGTGTTTGGTGATTTTTCTATTGATACGAATAACCATCCTTAGCTACGGAAAAAAGTTTCAGATTTGACGACCTAGATAGGATAGCCCTGTGTGTAGAGGACCTGGATAGTCTAGTGGTTAGTGACCCTGACTATGAAGCTAGAGGTCCCGGGTTCGAATCCCGGTAGGGGCAGACATTTGTATGATGAATACGAATGTTTGTGCCCGAGTCATGGATGTTGTATGTATTTAAGCATGTATTTATCTAAATTATATAAGTATTCTTATCCGTTGCTTGGTACCCATAGCACAAAGCTTTGCTTAGTTGGGGACTGGGTCAGTTGGTGTAATTTGTCCTATGATATTTATTTGTTTATTATCATTTATTTTTCCGTCGAGCCATATATTTTATAAAAATAAAAACATTTTACTCAGTCACTCGGCGGCTTCTATACGGCTGATAAGCACTACGCCAATGACATATCATTTTTTTTTAAATTGCTGCTTGAATCTGTGATAAACGATGACATTTGTAGCTAAAAAAAGCAACGGCTAAGTGGCGCCGCCTGTAGATTGTTTGTGTTACTACCATACATGGGGAATTGACATTGTTAATTTTTTTTAGTATGCTGCAATTCGAAAACCATTTGGAGGAAAACCATCAAATAACCGATTTATCTTGTCCGATTTCAAAAATACTTTACGATTGCAGATATTTTTGTAAAAAAAGTACGTAGTAAGTTTTGACCTTTGTTTGATCTAACGACCGGGTTTTATGTTTTATGTAAGAATCGGCCATTAAATGTTTGCCACAAAAATGAAAAAAAAAAGTTTAGCTACGGTATCTGTCACGCTATCACTGTCACGTCTACATCATAACATTACATTCTGACTTAACATACAAACATTAGAAATAAAAGCAAATTCAAAGTATAAAACTGTAACAAACAATGGATATTTGTAAAAAAATGTTTTCTGCCGGGACGCAACAATGACTCGAACTATAGCCCCAACAAAGTCATTGTGAAAATCGAGAAGGTTTGCAGAAGAAATGGTGTACGCAAGCTAATGTGGAATATTTCAAAGTTTACACGATGCATTGTTGCGAAGACCATTTTAATGTAAGTAGAAGTCAGGAAAGATGTGCAGGGGTGAAACGAAAAAGCAAAAACAGCACGGAAAACAATAACAACGCCAACGAACGGAAATAATTTCGAACACGCGAACATTGTTGACATTAAACGTGAGTTTGCCGTTAAATTCACACACATCTACAGATCTATGACGTTGACATATAGACAAAACCTTTTTTTATATTTCTGTACGAAGGCGATTGGGATCCTGCCAAAATTAACAAATTATCAAACAGCGAAAAATATTTATATTTATTATTAATAAACAAAGATACGTAGAAGCATAATATTCAAGTTAGTTTCTTAAAAAAGTCCATTCTATCAAATAAAGGTGTTAAA
This sequence comes from Pandemis heparana, assembly GCA_963854515.1. Taxonomy (NCBI): domain Eukaryota; kingdom Metazoa; phylum Arthropoda; class Insecta; order Lepidoptera; family Tortricidae; genus Pandemis; species Pandemis heparana. The sequence continues at coordinate 9,201,270 of OY978008.1, read as the reverse complement.
AGCACAGCTTAAAAAAAATGAACAATGCCAATTTCAATAAAAATTACCATAGTGGTTTAGTAACACGAACCATCTACAGACGGCGCCACTTAGCCGTTGCTTCTTTTAGCTAGAAATGTGATGACATTTCTACTACAGATTCAAGCAGTTTTTTTTTTAATTTGATATGCATTGACGTACTGCTTAACTGCCGTATAAGGGCCGAGTAGTGATGTAACGAATATTCGCATTCGCATTCGCGAATATTCGCATATTTCTGGAATATTCGCATTCGCATTCCCATTCGCAAAATTACTGCGAATGTTTTGCGAATATAAAAAAAAATTGAGGGTATCTAGTAGTTGTTTAATTATATAATTTCCGCCGCCCGGTAAGGGAGATAGCCCCATTGGCTTGGCGCTAAATTAAATAGCCCATCTGGCAACATAGAGTGGAATGACATTTCAATCAGATGCGTTCGTTCGTCTCAACTCGGCTATTCTAGGAACAAAAAACAAACGGAACGTACTTCTTTTGTACGGGACTGCCACCAAAGTCACCAAGCCATAGACAAATGGTGCCAAATTTTAACAAAAACTGAATATTTGCATTCGCATTTGCATTCGCTAATGTCGAAAATATGACATTCATTACATCACTACCGCCGAGTGACTGAATAAAATGTTTTTATTTTTATAAAATATATGGCTCGACGGAAAAAATCGGAAACTTTTTTCCGTAGCTGAGGATGGTTATTCCTATCAAAAGAAAAATCACCAAGCACTTTTAAAATAATCATCCATTCCCAATCATTCTATTTTTTCTATGGTTATGTTGGCCAATCTCAGGTTTAAGAAAAATCGCACGGCGTATGTGCGCTAGCATGAAACGGAACGTTTGTCGTCCTCCGGTGTCAGTTTCGCGCTAGTCTGTGGTGTCCAATATGGCGACTGCGATTTGTCCATCAGCACCGTTAGAATTTTACAAAATACTCGACAATCCGAATTTTGCGGATACATGTTGTCGACTCGAAATTTTTATTTTTTCACGTTCTATCATCCAGGCAACGTTTCGATCGAGTCTACCGTAACCGGTCACGAAATTATTAATATAGACTAGATGAAAACCCGGCTTCGCTCGGGTGAAATTTGAATCATAATACACTTGTAGGTACAAAATGTAGGTAGAATGTGTAGCCATTATTTAGAATCACTGATTATTATTTTAATACAAAAATAGGTAGGTAAGTGATAGCATTCACAATAACTGAAATTATCTGCAACAATATATCCGTGCATGGCGTGAACAACTTGATAAGTCCAAATCCAAAATGGCAATTTTACAGGGCGGCCATTTTAAAGTTTGAAATTTTTTCCGAAATCCGTTTTTATTTCGAATTGGGAATGCATGATTATTTTAAAAGTGTGTTTGGTGATTTTTCTTTTGATACGAATAACCATCCTTAGCTACGGAAAAAAGTTTCAGATTTGACGACCGTATAGTCTAGTGGTTAGTGACCCTGACTATGAAGCTAGAGGTCCCGGGTTCGAATCCCGGTAGGGGCAGACATTTGTATGATGAATACGAATGTTTGTGCCCGAGTCATGGATGTTGTATGTAAGTATTTAAGTGTGTATTTATCTAAATTATATAAGTATGTTTATCCGTTGCTTGGCACCTATAGCACAAAGCTTTGCTTAGTTGGGGACTGGGTCAGTTGGTGTAATTTGTCCCATGATATATATTTGTTTATTATTATTTATTTTTCCGTCGAGCCATATATTTTATAAAAATAAAAACATTTTACTCAGTCACTCGGCGGCCTCTATACGGCTGATAAGCACTACGCCAATGACATATCAATTAAAAAAAAAATGCTGCTTGAATCTGTGGTAAACGATGACATTTGTAGCTAAAAGAAGCAACGGCTAAGTGGCGCCGCCTGTAGATTGTTTGTGTTACTACCATACATGGGGAATTGACATTGTTTATTAATTTTTGTATGCTCCAATTCGAAAACCATTTGGAGGAAAACCATCAAATAACCGATTTATCTTGTCCGATTTCAAAAATACTTTACAATTGCAGATATTTTTGTAAAAGTACGTAGTAAGTTTAAGAATCGGCCATTAAATGTTTGCCACAAAAATGAAAAAAAAAGTTTAGCTACGGTATCTGTCACGCTATCACTGTCACATTTACATCATAACATTACATTCTGACTTAACCTACAAACATTAGAAATAAAAGCAAATTCAAAGTATAAATCTGTAACTAACAATGGATATTTATAAAAAAATGTTTTCTGCCGGGATGCAACAATGACTCGAACTATAGCCCCAACAAAATCATTGTGAAAATCAGAGAAGGTTTGCAGAAGAAATAGTGTACGCAAGCTAATGTGGAATATTTCAAAGTTTACACGATGCATTGTTGCGAAGACCATTTTAATGTAAGTAGAAGTCAGGAAAGATGTGCAGGGGTGAAACGAAAACGCAAAAACAGCACAGAAAACAACAACATCACCAACGAACGGAAATAATTTCGAACACGTGAACATTGTTGACATTAAACGTGAGTTTGCCGTTAAATTCACACACATCTACAGATATATGACGTTGACATATAGACAAAACCTTTTTTTTATATTTCTGTACGAAGGCGATTGGAATCCTGCCAAAATTAACAAATTATCAAACAGCGAAAAATATTTATTATTAATAAACAAAGATACGTAGAAGCATAATATTCAAGTTAGTTTCTTAAAAAAGTCCATTCTATCAAATTAAGGTGTTAAAGGCACTGCTTAAAAAAAATGAACAATGCCAATTTCAATAAAAATTACCATAGTGGTTTAGTAACACGAACAATCTACAGACGGCGCCACTTAGCCGTTGCTTCTTTTAGCTACAAATATCATCGTGTACTACAGATTCAAGCAGTTTTTTTTTTATTTGATATGCATTGGCGTACTGCTTAACTGCCGTATGAGGGCCGCCGAGTAGTGATGTAACAAATATTCGCATTCGCATTCGCATTCGCGAATATTCGCATATTTCTAGCATATTCGCATTTGCATTCGCAAAATTACTGCGAATGTTATACGAATATATAAAAAAAAATTTAGGGTATCTTGTTATTTATTTAGGTTATCTAGTAGTTGTTTAATTATAAAATTTTCGCCGCCCGGTAAGGGAGATAGCCCCATTGGCTTGGCGCTAAATTAAATAGCCCATCTGGCAACATGGAATGACATTTCAATCAGATGCGTTCGTTCGTCTCAACTCGGATATTCTAGGAACAAAAAACAAACGGAACGTACTTCGTTTGTACGGGACTGCCACCAAAGTCACCAAGCCATAGACAAATGGTGCCAAATATAACAAAAACTGAATATTCGCATTCGCATTTGCATTCGCGAATGTCGAAAATATGTTACACCACTACCGCCGAGTGACTGAATAAAATGTTTTTATTTTTATAAAATATATGGCTCGACGGAAAAAAATCTGAAACTTTTTTCCGTAGCTGAGAATGGTTACTACTATCAAAAGAAAAATCACCAAGCACTTTTAAAATAATCATCCATTCCCAATTATTCAAATTTTTCTATGGTTATGTTGGCCAATCTCAGGTTTAAGAAAAATCGCACGGCGTATGTGCGCTGGCATGAAACGGAACGTTTGTCGTCCTCCGGTGTCAGTTTCGCGCTAGTCTGTGGTGTCCAATATGGCGACTGCGATTTGTCCGTCAGCACCGTTAGAATTTTACAAAATACTCGACAATCCGAATTTTGCGGATACATGTTGTCGACTCGAAATTTTTATTTTTTCACGTTCTATCATTCGGGCAACGTTTCGATCGAGTCTACCGTAGCCGGTCACGAAATTATTAATATAGATAGTTTCACAAACTTTCGCATTTATAATATTAGTAGGAAAGTAGGAAAGATTAGTAGGAGTAGGATTAGTAGGACTAGTAGGATTTATTTCCATAGCCAATGAAAAACTTCAGTGTTCATAGTAAACAATTAGCAGAATGATTGCAGGATCGAATTTTGTCCCACATAGCAAAAATCTTTTTGTCACCCTGTTAGAAAGGGACACACTCCTCCCTACCAACTATCTCACTCTGCTCGTTTTTCAGCTGCGAGTGCTCAGTCCCGTTTATTGTATTACGTCCATGGACTGAACGCAAACGCACTGCACATCTATTGACTTTTGACATTGACAGTTGACACTGACAGTGACATATATGATACAGAGCCGTAAATAGTCCTTGAATAAGATGAAAATGGTATGTCGTTTTATGACTGTATCAGTTTTGCCAACCTAATAAACTAGCCGTCTACTATGTGGCAGCTGCTTCATAGTCGTAGGGTACGAAAAATGAAAATACACCCGTAAACTGTCAAAGTAATTGTCATTGTCAAAACAAAACGCGTTTGCTGTTTTTTTTGTGAGCGGACGGAGAACAAAACAAAAAGAAAACTTCGTTTCTTCTAAGTGTTGTGTTTTTATATTGATCATTAAAAGCTAGTGGCTGGCATAATACATCAAAATATCTCAATACTTCATTCGTTTGAAAAACAACGTGCAAAGCCGTATCAATTATGAAGCCGACTGTAGCTGCTGATGAAATGTTTCCGGAAGGAGTTGGACCTTGGATGGATTTGGAAGAAGTGTGTTTTGAAATATTCTAGGTTTAAACGTTAAGTAGTTCGTTACGTTCCAAATAAATATTTAGAAGATTTGTCAGGCTAGGGACTTCAAAACCCAGTGGAGAGGTAGACGAGACGATTTTACGGCTCGGCCACCAGCAACCATCTACGGCTGAGGCCGGTGCCCTGACGTGCCCGAAGGTTCACCTTCACTGCCGAAATTGCTTAAGTCATCTCAAGGCGCATCAGCGCCGTAGCAATTAGGAGTCCAAGGGGTCGTAATTAGACTGATTCATCACATTTAACAATAAGTATAGAGTTAAATTTATGCTCTCTGGAGTTTTACAAAGGAATTATTTGTTACAGGCTGGGGGTCCTTCGAACCTTCTCATGGATTTAGCTGCTAATGAAAAGGCTGTTCATGCTGATTTTTTCAATGGTATTTTTTTCTTTTTGATAAATTGTGAGATGAGTATTGTTAATTACAAGTCAACTTAATTGCTGCAGTGAAGGTGATTAATTTCTCTCTTCTAACACATGTTGCATTCCATCAGGTGACCGCATATTTGTTTGCCCACTATCAACATGATAATAATTAAGTTTGATAGTATCATAGTCTTTTAGATTATTCTTGTTTTTGTTTCAGATTTTGAAGATCTTTTTGATGATGACGACTTGAAATGAGCTGCATTTACTATAAGTGGAGTTATATAATTATTTATTGTTACTATTTAATAGAAACTTCTCACTAAAATACAACAGTTTTTTATATCATCCATCATTCATGCTTTTAATTTTATTTTTCAACAAGCTGTTGCCAGCGACTTCGTCTGCAAAGAATTCGTTTATAGCTATCCCGCGGGAACTACGCAATTTTCTGGGATAATAAGTAGCCTATGTGCTATTCCACACTTTTCTCTATCTATGTGCCAAATTTCATCCAGATCCGTTGGGCCGTTCTGGCGTGATTGAGTAACAAACAAACATACGTCCATCCATACTTTCGCATTTATAATATTAGACTAGCTTCTGCCCGCGACTCCGTCCGCGTAGAATTAGCTCACTCTCATATTGTCACAAACTTTCGCATTTATAATATTAGTAGGATTGCCTAAATTGGCGACAACTAAGGTAGGCCATAGACTTATGCCACAGGCAAACTGCTTAGAGCTGTCGATACCAACGACACCAGAGCAGTCGTGTTGTGGTTGAAGTCAACTCCAAACCAACTGTTTTGAAATTTGTATTTAAACTGCAGGACACCGACCAGCGACAATTTATAGCTGACCGAAAAATTCCAGTAGTCTCCTCACCCATAGCAAATTATATCCTTAAATAAAACCCAGCATTGGAGTCCTACACTGCGGGGTCTGCGGGTTCCATACACATCTACAAGTTGGCAGAAAATTTATTAAGTAATTTTATTTGGGAATCACACTGAATTTCTTCAGTCCATTTGCCCTTACTGAAGATGTTGGTCTCGATCGATAGATATACTGACAAGTAAACCCTAAAAATACAGCTTTTAATCTATCTTCTATTTCTTTTACTTTACCACAGAGATATTTCATCGCATTGAGAGTTACAAAAAATGCTTGGCCTATGCGTAATTCTTCAGAATCATCAGTAACAAGATGGCTTTTTGGGCAAAACCAGGTAGAGCAAATTTAAAAAAACCACTCAAGTTCATGTGATCCATAAAATCGTTTATTTCCATTTCATTTTTGATATTCGACCATATACGTCAGCAACATATTGTTTGACCACTTCATTGTACAATAGTTGTATGTATAAAACGCAGCCTGACGGCCGACTGACATTATGATAAAACTGTATGAATATAAGTAAAGCCCGTGGTGATATAAGTGCGCGCGCGGCGCGGGCGTCGCTACACGTCCACGTCGCTGCTGTCGTCGCTGTACTCCGGCGCCTCCTCCTCCCCGCCCGCCGCCGCCGCCTCCTCCTCGCCCTCCCCCTCCCCCTCTCCCGCGTCGTCATCTTCTACTGTATCATCTAGCTCCTCCTCTTCAAGCATACTGGAAAGCTTGGAACTGACACCCCGGCCCATTTCTGTCAATTAAAATGCAATAAATTAGTTAGCCAATGGATGTAGTAGTAAGAACAATAATTTTAATAAGTAAATTAATTTCACATTTCGACGGTACTCTGCGGACTCGACCGCGTATATGAAATTTTATGGAATTGGAATAACCATTTTAGACCGTGCACTGAATGTCTGTTTCAATTTCAATTATTACGACAAAATAATTACAAAAGGGTCTAGCAAGCTAAGCTAACAAGAGTGGCCCCTGCAAGGGATTTGGTTGTAATTTGAGGTGCAGTAGTGGCAGGACCTAAGAACACTATGCGTACCTAATATCAGCCTTTGATCTTCTTTTGTTTCATACATAATCACGAAAATGTCAAAAAATCAAGGTAATTTTTGAAATTTTATTTTAGCTAAACCAAGCAAGCGAGAGTAACCAAATAAATTCAGAATTAAGGAGCATAAAAGGGGGTTCATAATGCATATTTTTATAGACGTTCATATCCTTTAAGGAGCTTTTACCAATATCACATATGATATATATGTCGACGTTCATAAATGAAAAGAGTAAAAAGAGTCATAGTTACTTACGTTCCACATAATACTCTAATGATTTCGGCACCATGCTCTTTACTCTTTCAATTTCTTCTTCTGAACATTCACCTTTATCTAAACCTGGAATAACACATTTGAAAGATGTTAATTTTTTTTGTGAAAGTACATACTTAAATGTAAATGAAAAATATGTCAAATTTCTAAACGACACTGAAAATTAGAACACATAGAAAAATCCGAAAAGTAAAGCTATGGCCGGGAATCGAACCCGGGTCCTCGTCATTCCGTGACGCGTGCTATACCCCTACACCACCCATAGCAGGTCAAAATAATAAAAAAATAATAATAAAAAATATGTCTACAATACTTTTATTTATACATGCATAATAGCGCCTTTTTCAAAAAACAATTACTATTTTAATAAACCCGATATGTTGTATGTATGGTAGAGATCGCTACTAAGCGATAAGATCGCCTATAATATTGTATACTTTGTTCTTTATTTCTGTATTGTTTTGTACTGATTTGTGGTGTTCAATAAAGAGTATTTGTATTGTATTGTATGTTAAGAATTTACAAAAGATACATTTGGACAAGAGGTAACTACATAAAGAAAAATGTTTTAAGGGTGGATAAAAACAAAGTTCTCAGCATTCTCAAAAATAAAAAATACACAACAGCAACACACTACTTGTGAAGTGCCAAAACGTGTCTCCATTACTTGTGGTAAACCTCTGACGTCATCATGGAAGGAAAAACATTTGAACTCTTATGTAGACAATCAATTCCATAAGAGAAATGAGATAATTAGGTAACAATTTTTCATTCTGGTATAAAGCACTTATGTACTATTATAATTTGGCAATATTTACCATATAAAAGGCCCATCCGCTTGAGTATGTCTATATCATCATGGATCTGGAACCTTTTGTTGAAATGAAACATATACTCTGTTCTGTAAGCAAAAAATATTACGATTAATAGGCAATTGGTGCACAGGTCGCAGTGATTATTAAGCTCACCAACACTTACTTGTCATTTGATATACTACAGTCTATCAGGGCTTTATCACTAGTATTCACAACTATGAACGGCAAATGAATGGCTGAGGATGGAGACGGTTTTAAACCTTTACTTTCTGCCTCCTTATTTCTTTCTATTAAACTTTTAAACGAAATGTGCTGAAATAAAAAGGATGCATTTAATTTAAAGTAACTTTTCATTTAAGTCAGAAATTTTAGCAGCAGTAGTAGCGGTTGCAATCCACAAAAAATACATCAACTATAGCTTGTTAAGTTTTGAAGATTTCAATCTTATATGTATGACTCTTTGACTGCTGCATTTGAGACCTCTTTGGGTTTTTATTTTTTTGTACCTTACCTGTAAAATAAGTTCTTGAAGTTGTTGAGTTTTTTTCTGAATCTTTTCCAATTTTGCTTGCTTCTCTTTCTCTAGTGATGTGCATTCCTGGACTGAATTCGTTGGAAGTCCAAGCCAACGTATTTCTTTTTTTTCTTTTGAAATTATATTCATTGCCATCAATACATTCAAGGCATCATATACTCTACGACGTATGTTCTTTTGATCATATTGCTGAAAGGTGAAGTTCTCTGAATTACATTTTTACTGTGTCATTCCCTATTGGAATATATAAACCATTTTATACTGGGAGTCCAGTAAAAAAGAAAAAAAAAAAATGAATTTCGACCGCCGCGATTTGGTTCGTATGTATAATTGTTGCGGATTTTGTTGGTATCATCGGTCGTAGATCCGGTAATTTCTTGTCTTTTACCTCAAAAGCATAAATTCCTTGCAGCGATTCACCGAATATCGGTGAATAATATAATGAATCGCTACAAGGAATTTATGCTTTTGAGGTAAAGTAGTAACAAATGCATCCGGTGGCCATCGAACATTTGCTATCAAGGCTTTTTTAGGATCCGGATTATCGCTTAATTTAGCTTTAAGAAAAGATTCTTAGAAAATACGTAGGTACAATTTTTTTAAATAAATCTGCATTAATAAACTTAAGTTATGTAGGTAGTAAAAGTAGTTTTTTTTTATTGGACAGCCTGCATTTTCTATAATAATCAAATGATTTGTCCTAAATAAGATGAGGTACGTACTTGACTGTCCGCCGAGCCATGCATACCAGCTGCAAATTCCAATACTAGCTCGTCGGCAACCTCGTTATATGACGTGAACCCCTTAGTTCTTACTTTTTCACAAACTTTCATAGAGAAATGTCGCAGACCTTTTCCTACTTTATCAGCATGCTTACGTCGTTTTGTAGTGCTGCAAATATAATTGAACAATTATTAAAATGGAAACGACCATCAATATTCTTCTGACCTATTGATAAATAGGGTAATCAAGAAAACGAATACATTCTTACTAGCGGTTGCTCGGGATGAATGAGCTTATCGCAATCCCGCGGGAACTATGCGTTTTCCGGGATAAAAACTATCCTATATCCTTCCCTGGGACTGAAACTATCTCTGCACTAAATTTCATTAAAATTGGTTCAGTGGTTTAGGCGTGAAAGCGTAACAGACAGACAGAGTTACATTCGCATTTATAATATTAAGTAGGGTTGACCCCCCTTTCAGAACGCCACTAAAAACATCATAAATTCACGAAAAAATATATGGATTACAAGTTATTTCTTCTAGTGAATTAAAGAGAGGTTTGCAATCAAAAGTAAGCCTGAACATGTTCAGTATACTTACTATTCCGCGGGAGGATCATTGTCTGAATCATGTCTCCGCCTGGAGGCACTGGACATGGTCGGCAAATAGTTGGTTTTAGAGTTTGTACTTGTGCTTGTTTCTGGCTTTACAGGCAATGTAGCTAAATTAGGAAGGGGCTCAATTATGTTTAGTTCAGCAAGTGCCTCAGCTTGTTGCTCCTGTAAAAATTAGGAAATATTGAGCTACACATTTGTTACACCTTCTGCTAATTGAATGCCAGTTGGACTCTGACCCATTTTTGAAGTGAACTTCTTTAGCGGCGTTGAACACTTTGAGATGGGTAAAAAATATTAAACTCGCGTCAGACGTAAGACGGAGGGAGAGTTTACGTACCAGGATATCAGAATCCCCTAAGAGCTTATTTTGAAAAACGAATAAAGCTCTAGAGTCGCGTTCGATTTTTGAAGTGTACGTTGATTTCGTCGCTTTAACGTATGCGTTTGGCCTAGTGGTATAAGGTGTGGAATAACAGTGCGTTCTCTCAAGTGACCGCAGTTCGAATCTCGTGTAGAAAAAGTATTTTTTTTCTTTTTGCGCGAGTGTGCGTGTGTGTAGTTTTCACTTCTGCCGGCAGTCCCGGAGTGCTAACCAGTGTTTTTTTAATACAACAAGGATAACAAAGAAACAACACCAGAGGATTGCAGATGCGACACTAGCCTAAAGCCCTCAGAAAATCATAGAATACCTTATGTGCCAGTAATTTTAGCGGCTATTTTACTCTTCACGCTATTACACAGCAGCTCAAGCACTGCTGCTTGCCGGTAGGATTAGCGATTAAGATGGTAGTAACGATCCAGACGGGATGTGCACGAGGTTCTACCATCTGCATGTATGATGAGTATGTTATTGTTTGCTCTTGAGTTTTCAGAGTTTGTGATAGTGGTAAAATGTGGGATGTAAGTGACCAATCGCAATCAATCCTAAAGCTAGGTTCACAATGGATACACAGCTCCATTATCCATATATCGTTCGAAGGTCAACTGGAAGAAATCCCTTTTAGGGATAAGTTCGCCTTTGTGCATTTGTTGTCCTGTATTCATCTTTTTCAGGTGTTTTATACATGTACAATTATACATTTTATAGTTATATGTTACATACATACATACATACATATATCAGCAATGTGTATTAGTTAGTAGCCACCAAAAAAGTGCAATACAGTGCTATCAGTATCTAGTGACAAAATATGGGTTTGATTTTTCTCCTTTAAAGTTTAAACTAATAAAAAAGACAGTTAATAAAATTACCGGGAGACAAGCTGTTGGTAGGCCTCCAACAAGATGGAGCGACCTGATCAGGATAGCGGTGGATGCGGAAGGCACAAAACCGGCCCGAGTGGAGTCTTGGCGGAGGCCTATGTCCAGCAGTGGACGTCTATCGGCTGACATGATGATGATAACAGAATTACTGATACTAAACACTTACTTTAACGGGTTCTTCTTCTGGTTCCACAGGCTCAGTTTTAGGGACAATCTTTTGCAAGCGCGCAAATGTTTCAATTGGCACGGACACCAATTCTGAAAACGGAAACATGTGAAGTGTTAATTTTACCTCATAGTTTTGTTACCGCTAAGCCTGCCAGTAATAAAAAAAAAACAAACATACAAAAAAAACAAAAAAAATATAAACACAATACAAATATGTGGCAATAGGCTCAGCTCAGCATTTATTACTAGCCATATGATACCTAAGTCCTCAAGGATCATAACACATTTACAATGACTACAATGCTATTGGAATTCACATTAAAATTAGTCACTGTAAGTTTAAGTAAACTTGTTTACCTTCCTTATTCTTTTTAATTAACTTTTATATGTCCAGCAATGTTAAACATGCATTTTCCACCAAATTATCATATATAAAGCTGAATTATTATATATTGTTAGATGATTCAGGTATATAGGTAGATTAATGGGAATCAATGACCATACCATAGTCCAAGTATTTATTGCGACCATGGTATTTAAAAAAAAGCCATGGTAGCCCAGTGGTTTGACCTGTGGCCTCTCAAGCAGGGGGTTGTGGGTTGGATTCCAAGGCCCGCATCTCTGAGTTGTTCGGAATTTATGTGCGTAACTACATTTGAAATTTGGCATGAGCTTTTTGGTGAAGGAAAAACATCGTGAGGAAACCTGCACACATCTGCAAAGCAATTCAATGGTGTGTGTGTGAAGTTCCCAATCCGCACTGGGCCCGCGTGGGAACTATAGCCCAAACCCTTCAATTCTACTGGAGGAGGCCTATGCCTCGAGGCACAACGAATTTTTTTTTTTTATATGAATAGGAAGGCAAACGAGCAAGTGGGTCACCTCACCTGGTGGAATTACGCAATTTAATAAAAAATAAAAAAATAAACAAAGTGAAGACATGAAACGAAAAAAAAAATGTACCTAAGTAGTTAATTCGGAATAAAATAGGCTATATATATATATATATATATATATATATATATATGTAAAAAATTATTAATGATGATGATGTATTAGGTATAATAAATTATTTATGATGATCTATGGTAAAACCATTTTTATAGTATTATAATGCGCCTAAGTCCATATTCAAGTTTTAGAAAGAAGTAGAAGCACATATATAGTTTTCACCAAGAAATTTTGTAAACTAATGGTAGTTTGTTTACTTACAACATTAATGTGACATGGTAGATACCAATAGTTCAATTTTGCCGAGTTTCTCCCTGACTCCTATGTGCCTTTTAGTACCTATACCCTGCCTTTTTTTTATGTGAATAGGAAGGCAAACAAGCAAGTGCACCTGATGTTAAGCGATCACCACTGCCCATAGACACCCACAACCCCAAGTGAGCCTGTAGCAATTTGCAACAGTGGTTTGCTGACAGGTAGGTGACGTGACAAGGTGACAACAGACTTGAATAATCTTCACTAAACTTTATTAATTAAGTACACTGATGTAAGCACACAACCCTAAGTTAAATTTCAAAGTTTTAGAGAAAATTAGGTGATTTTGTAATAACTGCATTGATGATGTCTGTTTCAGGAGATACAATACTAAGATTGACTTAGTTTGGGTCATTAGCAGCAAAAAAAAACATAATAAAATCATGGAATTTAGTTTAACAGTTTTATGTATTTCAAGTGTCATTGACACTGAAACTGAGCTTAAAACTAAAACTAGATTTTTTTGCTGCCTTGGAATTTAAACAGAGATAGTAAAACATGTTAATTTTACAAGATTGCTGTGATGCTGTGTTACTTGAAGTCAGAAATTGCTCCTACACATTACTTTACTAAAAGGTATGATTAAGTCCTGGGAGTGTTAGTCATTATAAGTGTAAATACAATACATAAATAAATACAACATTAAAACAATAATTAGTTACTATAAAGTCTTGTTATCCTAGCCCTAGGCTCTGTCTATCCCAAAAGGTGTATGTAATGTATTTAGATCAATCATACTTCACTCACATAACAACTGTAGCTACTACAAATTTTCCTAAACAATTAAGATCCCATATGTAGGACAAACACAAAAATATGTGGTGTTGAATTTGATAGTTCAAAGTGTTAAAACAATAGAAGATCAAAATCATATAAGGACAAATTTATTGTTTAATAAAGTAGCTTTTTAGTGCAAGCTGAGCATTAGAGACTTGATCAATCTTAGAAATACAAAATTAAGTAGGTATGTCACACTTATGAGCAAACTAGTGAAAACATAACTTACTTGATGCACATTTAATGCCAGCTAACTTTACAGTCCGATAAATTGGTGCCTGAAAAATAAAACTTGCTATGAAAATCACTAACACATTTTGGGGAACATTCCTCAGCAGCCTAATCCTTAAAAAGGTAACAATTCAATTACTTAAAAGGATATGAAATATGTTACTTATAAGCCAGTTCCCAATACCCTAAAAATATTTTATGCATTATTTTTCAACTTATAAGAAAACAATTAAATATAAGAAAACTATTACTTTTATTATTATAGCTCTAGATTTAAAATTAAAGCAGGTTCTCAAGTACCTATAACATATACTTTATGTATTTAGAAAATGGAAAATAAAAAAACCATGTGGTAAGTGATGTGGCTTGTACTTAATTGGAGCAATAGAATGAGCTACACAGTAAATACCATTAGGAATCTGATTTGAATTAATCAGTGCAGACAATTTTAACCTTTAGAGAATTGTAGTTATAGAATGAGCATAATTAAAATGTAGAGCTAAATGAAACAAGAAAATGGAAACAAGTTAAGTAACATTGGATTACCTGAGTATTGCCCTCTGTAGTGTTAGGCAGCTTAATAATCTTTACAGGATTTGGTTTTAGTTTTATTTGACCAACACTTTGATTTGGGTTCTGCACTACTTTAACCATTTGAGGCTGTCCTAAAACAAGTACATTTTTTATGCTTAGCAGGGGGTTACGAATTAGATTTCTTCGTCAAGCGAAGGCTCAATATCATTGCAATAATGAGAAAAAGACGTGATACTTGAGGTATGGTAATACTTATACAATTTAAAAGAATCGTTTTAAAGGTTATGCCACAGCCTGTTTACACACGAAAAGGAAATGCCGGGATAGTGCCTTTGGCGCTTCAGGCGCGATCTTTGTTTAAACAGCAACTAACGAAAGCATTATATTGATGAGCCCTAAAAAAGGGTTTTCCGGTGATGATAGAGTTAAAATATCAGTAAAATTTCAAACTATTAACACCCAGTAATAAAAATAAAGAGACTACGAAGGCCAGTATAATTACTAACCATTAGCATCACGGATAAGGAAATTTACTGTACTACTTTTCTGGGACATTTTCTTTGTACTCTTCGCAATTGCACATCCATTTACATTTCTCTCACAAGGACGGTCTAACAGAAATATGACTTTGTTGATGACCAAACAAATTAGTTTGATACTGTACGATCAAAATGGCGACATATAATTTTGGTACCAGTTTGATTGAAAGACACTAATCGTAAAGTCAAAATGTACGTTTTCCAAATCACATTTATGTCTCAGATCTCTTGTAAACATTTACGCAACATGATCACTATTTAAACAAATAAAAATACAAATATAAACGCGGCACTCTACAGTTAAAACTCATCGAACGGGCCCAAATACCAGCTGATTGGATTGGATGACGCTGTTCACGTGGTACCCGTATAATCCCACGCCCGGGAATTTTATGTCCGTTCCGGAAAAGGCGCGAAAGAAAAAGAGCCATCTCTTGATAGTTTTAAGAATGTCAGATCAAAGCGTCGTAAGATAGGCAATCCATTTTTGATGTTGGCCTTCTGGGTTACTATATATTTTTCACTCATTTGGTAGTGGTCAAAAGGCGTGTGCATGCTCTGTGGACACGAACTGTCAGTCAAGTGACATGAGATCACAGATCAGTGTGAGTGACATAACATAAAGCCTCTCAGCCTCTCACAGTAAACATAACCTTAACCTTTTGGCGCTTAGTGCTTAGTAAACTGTTGATTTACTTTAATTCTATGAATTGAACAAATATATATGAGTTTGTAATTCTTCACTGAAATTTAAAATGAAAAATACAAACATCAAAAGTATGTTGGTACTGTTGTTATTTTCTTGTTTGTTATTTGTTATAACTAACTCGATTGATATCAGTGATTTAAACGTACCAGCTGAACATGTTCCTTACGTATTTAATGCTTATCCAAAACTCGGGAAATATTGCATTAAAAATCCGAAATGCTCTTATAAGGCATTGGTTGATATAAAAGCATGTTGGGGATATGAGCTGAATTGTAATAATAGTAATTCATACCATGTTAGGCCTCGGTGTCCTGGGGATCATCGAGGCTGGGTGAAAACGAAGGAAGCACAGTATGATACCTTTTTTACCCAAGCAGACTTTGGTAAGTTAAGATTGTAACAATGTAGCATAAGTTTTAATTTAGTTTAGAAATTAATTTTTGAAATGACCTACTGTTTTTAATCCTTATCAAAAAAGTTTATTTTATTAATCTCATTTTAAAACCAGTTTTCTTTAGGACTTTGCTTCATTACTGCATTGTAACCAGACCTTGGGCAAAGTCCATCCCAATTGCTGCCACCAGCACACTCCATGTAAATGAAAGAAATTATAATTTATGTCACGAAACCGGCTAAAACCAATGAAAAGTGAACATTATTAGACCTCACGCGACACTAGCGCCTCTAGTGGCAAATTCACATGCGATAGCCCCCATTGTTGAACAGCAGTACTTGCACTGTTCTATAATATCCTTGATTTGAGTGATACTATAAATAACAAAGTGTTTTAGGGGTATAAAAATCTAAATTTGTTTCTTTTCTTTTTCCAGGATATGTTAAGGAGCAAATTAATGAATTAATGGTCATGTGCGAAGCCTCCTACCCTGATGATACTTCATTAGAATGCTCTAAATATTTAAGGTGATTTCACTGCATTGAATTTTTCATATCATATTTCTCATTTAGTTTGATTAAAGCTAACTAAAATTAACTTACTTTGATGGAATATTATAAACTCCAGTGTACATATATCTTTTATTGCTTGTGTTACAGATTTTGCAGAGGTCGTAACTTGATGATCAATTTCACAGGCCTGGTGGGTCGTGGTGACAACTTGCGCTATAAAACTGACATCCTTGGCCCTGGTCAAATAGGTACAGTTTTACTTAGAGTTATAACCAAAAAACAATATTAACAATGTAATTTGTTTTAATTCATTAATATGGATCTTGTCAAATTAAATCTTAAATGAATTTTAATTCTTAATTAATTGTCTACAACTAAGGTAATTTTGAATTATATTTCAGGAGGTTATTGCAAGTTCTACTCAGAAAGGCTGAAGAATGAGGCAGAGCATTTCAGTGCCTTGCAGTCTTGGGCGTCAGAATTAACACATTTTGTTAGAACACCTAGTAGACCTGCTACTGATGGATCATGTGATATAACAATCAGTAAACCAACTTATATCATGAAATTGGATGCAAGTGAGTTTTAATTTTAAATCATTGTGTTATTTTATTATAGTTTTAATCATATGTTTTGCACCGGGATGTGCCATGTTTATTAACTTTCTATCTGATCTGACCCTGATCCTGATCTGATACTTACCCTCGTATTCATAAAAGCTCTATAGGCTTCTGCCAACTTAGTAACCGTTTGTCCTTACCTGTGAAAGGTAAATGTCATAGTGACAGATAAGGACAAACAATTGCTAAGTTAGTAGAGGCCTATAGAGCGTTTATGAATAAGGGGGTTAGTATGAAGCTTCACTTGTAGCTCTCAGTCTCTACATTGGCAAAATTGTCCCATTGGATAGAGCCATCTACTTAAATAAATTATAATAAAAGTGTGGGGCTCTTACAGGCCCCTCTTCTCCACTGGGCACTATGGGCACGTGCCCAGGGCCCCGCGATAGAATGGGGCCCCCTAGTTCCTGCCAGATTACCAAATGATAACCGATATTTAGGTCATAGGGGCCCCATGATCCTAATGTGCCCAGGGCCTCAAATAGTTTAAAGACGGCCCTGGGCTCTTATTTAATTAAATCTTAATTCAAAATATGCAGTACCTTTATCCAAAATATATATAAGTAACTCTGTTCTTCGTATTCTGAATATTTAAAGGAAAAGAAGAAATAGAATAGAATAGAATAGAATAGAATGAATACATATTCTATTCTAAAAGAAGGTTAATATATTTTTTCTTAAATTCCAGCTGTGAACATGTACCACCATTTCTGTGACTTCTTCAATCTGTATGCCTCACTTCATATCAACTCTACACATGCAACTACATTCTCAAAGGACAATCATATTCTTATTTGGGAAACTTTCACATATGGTTCAGCATTTCAAGATACTTTTAAAGCATTCACCTCAAATCCTATTTGGGACTTGAAGAAGTTTAGAGGGAAAACTGTATGTTTTAAAAATGTTGTCTTCCCACTTTTGCCTCGAATGATTTTTGGATTATACTACAACACACCATTGGTAAGCTTAATTTATATTTTTATTTCTACCAAAAAAAGCTAGGCCTAAGCCCTACTTGAATATAACTATGCAGGTTATTTTGTATATTGCAAATGCTGCAGAGGACTGTTGGATCCTCTTATCACTTCTTTGATACTGTTTTTAATTAAGAAAGCTTACTATGATGTGAAAGATTTTTTAGGAGATACAATCCTCACTGGATTTATACTAGTAATGATATTTGTAAATAAAACTTTATTATTCGATAAATGATTATATACCTAACTAACATAAAGTACCTAATTTATTTTGAAACTGTATTTCTGTAATTTTGACATTTATTCTGTAATTTTGACATTATTTCTGTAATTTTGATATTGTATTTTTTTGTAAATGAGCATGCTGCATGCTATAATGCACGCTATTTGTATGACGACAGGCAAAGCATAGTGAAACAAATTAAGTTATACCTAAGATCTCTGTAAACCTATGTCTTGACAAATAAATAAATATTCATTCATTCATTCATTCACACAAATGGCCTGTATTGACTTTATTGCCAGCCATTTACTTGTTGCGGTCGCCAGGGGGCTAATTGTGTATGGCAGCTCTCTAATGTGATGTTTCATATTATGAAGTAAAACTTTAACAGTTTGTGTCTTCTTCCAGATATATGGCTGTGAAAGGAGCGGTTTGTTCCATGCATTTTCGAAACACATCCTACATTCTCTAAATATAAAGACACATATTCGAAAGAACGACAAAATAAGAGTAACTCTACTGTCCCGAGCGACAACGTATAGATCAATATTAAACGAGAAAGAAATAGTACAGGCCCTACTCAAAGTACAGGGATATTACGTAGAGAGAGTTGTTTATGATAAGACTGTGTCTTTTGCTAAGCAGCTGGAAATTACACAGAATACAGACGTTTTTATTGGTATGCATGGAGCAGGGCTCACACATCTTCTATTCTTGCCTGATTGGGCGGCTGTTTTCGAAGTGTAAGTGTTTTAAAAACTCTACCTCCTTATTAATTCTTACAGTTTTTATGCAAAAAAATGTTATGTCTATGTCCGGTAATGGCTACCTACTGTAAAATATAGGGACAAATGATGGTTAAGTGAACAGAAACTTAGCAAGCATTTATGTATATTATAATGGTGTTACCAAATATCTAATTTTATTAATAACTAGCTATACCTGTAACAATTTTTTTTGAGTGCTGTGTTTCATTTTATAATGACAAATGCCTATTATGTTGCTCTTAGATTAAACTTCCTCACGAAACGCCATGAAAATCCAACAAGTCGTAATAAATCATGTAAATACCATGGTTGCAATAAGTGATTGATTGATTGATTAAATCGTATAGTAAGGTCATTTTCTAGACGTTTGTTTCTACTGTTATAATTTATCCTCGATTTTTATCCAATAAAACTTAACGTTTATTACTTTCAGATACAACTGTGAAGATCCAAATTGTTACTCCGATCTTTCTCGGCTACGTGGGCTTAAATATGTGACATGGCAAGATAAAACAAAATTAGTGCAGCAAGATCAAGTAAGGAAAAATATGTTGTGGAAAAGTAATATGTGCAGTTGACAGCGAAAGTGTTAACTATGTCGGAAAAAGACGTGACAAGAGGGTATAAGAGCGTTTTCCGATATATTTGGCTACTTGATCGCTAAAAGATATCTTTCATGCACTGCTATATGTATACACAGAAAGCAATAATGTTCAAAAGTATTTGATTACCTACCTAATTAAATTTAATTGCGTTTTCTGTCCGTTATAAGTAATTTACTTAGTTGACCTACTCCTTTCAAAGACCGATAGGATATTGAAAAAAATTGTTACGTTTTTTTTCATATTGACAAAAATACTGACTGCTAGAAACTGGGTTAGCAGATATTAATAGTACATTACTGCAGAGGCCGGGAAAGAAAGGCTTGCAGGCTGAGTAATGTCTATAGACGGCTGAGCTTTGCGAGGCCGGATAGGAGTATGAAGCCTGCAAGTTCTTTCACGCCGAGGCTTGTATAGTGCTTTTCTCAAACATGCAATGAAATAAATAAAAAAAATCCTTACAATGTTGCCGCTAGCGCGTGCATTAGGCAGCGGACGAGCAGCGCAGCAAGTGCATATCCTCCACGTGCGTGTCCTCCAGCAGCGCGCCCCGCGCCCGCGCAACGGACGACGACGACGACCACAAAACAAAAGACGATCGCTTTGCAGGCCAAGGCCTGCCATTTTGTATGAAAATCCGTTACATACCACTTGTCTAACCGCGCCCGCAACGTGGTGGTCCCGGCCTATTATTTGGAACGTAAGGTTAACATTTCATTGCATCTTTGAGAAAATGCATTTACCTCCTCTCATTTCATTTTCAAAATTGTGTGCAGAATAGATAGAGAAGCAACTGGTACATTCTATGATTTTTCTTTACTCTCAGACCAGCAGAACACTAATCAATGATTCAACTATTATAATATCATCACTAATAATTAATTGGCAGCTCTGAGTAGAGTTATAATTGTTTTTCGAATAATGTATGTTTGTTACAGGGACACGGCCCTGGCGGTGGCTCGCATGCGAAATTTACAAACTATTCGTTCGACGTCGAAGAGTTTTTACGTCTAGTAGAAGAGTGCGCTGCACACGTGAGAAAGCGACCAGACTTTAAGAATTTTATAGAAGCTTCCGAAAAGAAACGAATGCATGAAGAACTTTAAATGGTGTTACAAGGTAAGGAGAGTAGTTATTTATAACGGAGGTTTCCGGTAGACTCAGCCCAGGTTCATACCCAAGCACCTCAAACCAAGGACCGGAACCGGTATTTTTAAAAACCCCCGATATTGAATTATTTTATGCTCTTTTGTAGGTCTCAATCATGTATTTAAGTAACAACTTCGTATTATAAAATTTTCCCATTAAAAATTAAATGATAAACCAAAGAACGAAATAGAACGCAATAAAACCCGGTATTTTTGTATGAAGAAATACCGGTATCCGGTCCCTGCCTCAAACTATTTTTGAAAGTGAAAATTACACCTAAAGTCACTGTCAATTGAAATTGCAAACAATGTAAACAAAACTTGTACCTATTTAAAATGTCTTTAATTTCCATTTCCCTCATCAAATACTGTTAAATCCGTGTGTTATTTAATCAATACTTACCACAACATTATCCTAAAGTTTAGGTTAGGACTTAAACCATTAAAACAATAAACAAGTGCTAGAATATATGGATATTCAATTAAATGGCTTATTTACATTATTCGCAATTTCAACTGACAGCGACTTTATTCATTTGCATATCGTTTTAAAACGACATAGGAAGAATGTAGTTAGTTGCGTTCAGAGGCTGCATTTTGTTAACAATTTTATAAAATAATAATAAGAGAGGTCACTCCATTGATCTGATTTATTGTTGTCGAAAGTGATATCAAGTGATATAAATGTTAGTAATATGAAGCTAGTGAGAAGTAAATGCATATTACCGTTCAGTTGCAATTTCAATTTCAACTGAAGATTTATTCTACATACAGTGTTTTTTTAATAGCTGTACGTGAGAACGTGAGTATACGAGTACTCTTTATACAACAAAATTCAAAAGGATGTAACTAAGTAACACATTAAACATTTCAAAATGTTTTATACGCATTTAACAAGTCCGATATAGCCTTAGTATTCATTTTTAGTATTACATAATGTTCGAACACATCTAAAGTCTAAATATTAAGGAACTTTAAAAAAATATCGTACACGTATTTTGCATGTAGTCTATACTTACTTACTCATTGTTTTGTGTTTATTTTAAGAGAAGACATTCTATAGGTACTTTTGTGATATTTTAGATGTAGCACATTATGCTGATGTTTGTGATGTTTTGTATTTTTTTTTAAGTAGGCAAGTACGATATTTGCCTATAATACACTCAAAAGATAATGAATCTTAATAATTTCAACAGGTCTCTCAACAGTCTTACGTAAATATTGCACTGCAGTGAATTACGTTTTTTTAAATCTTAACTAAACATAGGTAACTCATAGAGATACGTACGACTTAACGCATTCACTGCCACCGACGCATATATGCGCATATATGCGCTGTCATAATTTTACAGGTATTTGAACGCACATGTGCATCAGTGGCACCTGGAGAAGTCTCGGGTTTGGCAACTGGCAGCGAATGCGTTAGAATGTCCTTAATGGCAGAAACGAATTCTGGTGATTCTTAAAACTACTTTTAGGACAGTTCAGAATATTTGCTGACTTTAAATATTCTGCTTCATAGTTACAGGAAGTTTTTGTCTTTTGTACTTGGCGCCCAAGCTATTCCACTACGCATGACGCGTACCTACTTATTTTTAATCCATTAATATTTGCCAATGTTGGCTCATTTTTAATCTTGAATGGGTCGACTAATTTCCATTTCAATTAATAGTCTTAAGAGCTATGTCGCTAACTTTTGTTGTGCTCTCTCCCGTAGCTCTTACACATTGACTTAGAGCTTCTGACTTACATGTAATCACTGATTTAAGTCGTGGCTTAATTTATAAATTACTACTATCTATACCTAGTAATATTGCATAATATAATATTAATTAGTGCCCTGAGGTTAAGTTATATATGAATAAAGATCCTTGAAAAAAATGTTACACGTAATGTGATGAATTGATGATACTCGTATTACAGTTTCAGTATATAGACGATATTTATTACATCCTTTTACAAAACTTGTTTTGAACCAATACATAATCCTTTATCGAGATTTTTTTTACTATAGTTATCCATACGGTAAGGAAAGCGACCCAAATAAGCAGGTAGTTTATTACGTATTTGACAGTTTTATTTTAATAATTACTACGTATTTTTCAATTTATCTAACTAAACAAAAGTGTTATAAATAAAACCTTTAAAATCGTTAAAGTTGTAGTACACTAAAAGCATTACATAGGGGTCTTAACCATGTGAAAGTCCACTGCGTCTCATATTTCATGAAGGCATGTGTACTTATTGTTATTCTCGAAATCGGCAATGGATGTTGTTGATATTATCTTGCTTATTTATTATTTCGCGAGTACACCGCTAGTTTAATTGTAACAGCGCCAACGAATGTAAGTTCCATAATTACAGTCTGCGTTATTCAGATAAATCGCCGGCCAGATTGGACGAATGCGAGCTTCTCGTGCGTCCGCGATGAGTTATTGACGTGTACTGTTACACTTTATCATGGGGGTGATCCTGTTACTGATCAATATTTATTTAAGACGTTCCTTAATTTGAGCTTTAGTGCGACATTAATTTAAGTTTAGATTCAGGTCATCATCAGCAGTTGGATGCGTCCTTTAATTTGCAAAAGAAAAATTAATATAACCTAACCTAAACTAAAAACTTAATTTTAGATACAAGCTTATTTGCTGACTGTACTTTTTGTTGACTGTACTTACTTGCATTGTCATCCGTCTTACATATTTGTACCAAATTTCTAGTCAATCAGACAAACCGTTGAAGAGTTCCCTCCTGCGGAGACGGAGGCTGGACCATCAGAATTCTACTACCAGATTATTGTATTGTCATCTGATTTACATAAGTATGCAAAATTTCAGCTCAATCGGGTGAAGATATCAGCTTCAAAATTGAGTTGCAAGATTCCACCCGGACAAACATACTTACATACATACGTTGCAAGTTAAATAAAAGCTTGTAATAAAATAAGAATAAGAAAACTTTATTAGCTGATATATGTGGAAACACAAACAGGATATACAATATGTAAATGTATACCTGCATGGATACTTATTCTAACCAGCCAAGATCTAATGGCTAATGTGTTAATAGGTATCTACTTAAAATCCAATAATGTAAGCAGCTTCAATTTTTATATAAATAGGAAGAAATAATTCTCCTTAACATTTTTATTGTATATTTTAAAACTTTTTGTATTAATTGAGCAATATTATCGCAATCGTACTGATTGTTAGATATATGTACCTATGTTACTTAAACATAATTGTAAATAATTATTTTGAGCTGGAACATCGTGGAAATCCTCAGTATTAAAACTACTTATTCATAAAAATCAGAATAAAAACAGAAATGTATAATAATAAAACAATCGCATAATAAGCAAGCAATACTTACAAAGGGAAATTAATGTGAAGCGCGTGCGGCCGCGGGCTTCGCGCTCGTAACTTTTTGGCATAACCAGATTGTATCTCGAAGTAAAAATAAAACTGCTAATTGAAATAATCTCAACATGTTTGAGTATTACTTACCAGGATACAATTTAGGAAAATACTTGTTTTATCTTAAG
Organism: Pandemis heparana; assembly: GCA_963854515.1. Lineage (NCBI taxonomy): Eukaryota > Metazoa > Arthropoda > Insecta > Lepidoptera > Tortricidae > Pandemis > Pandemis heparana. Next base: position 9,177,006 of record OY978008.1, on the reverse strand, counting down.
AATCTTAATTTTTACATCTTATCTAATAGTAAACAGTTAACAGTTAATGATTGTTACACGGTGTAAAATGGAATTTAAATATGCTAAAAGGCTTTTAAGTCGGGTTTGGATTACTAATTCTGATTACTACTACTGATTCTACTACTGATTCTGATTTTATTTGAATTGTACCAATAGCGAGTTTGATATTTGCTAATTTAGGCTTAAATAAATTTGTACTTAAGTATATGATTATATGATAATAATTTATTATTGTGCGGTTTCGAAATGTCTCCGTTGTAATTCATTATGTATTTCGAAATTTCGATATTTATAATATAAGAATTAAATAATATTTATGTTTTAAGAACATGCTCAAAACAATTACTAAGATAATGAAAATTAATAACTTTTACATAATATTTTTTAACGAATGAAATAATAAATAAAACTATGAATTCATTAATTTCCCTTGTTTTTTTTTAAATATTTTTCTAGTGAGGACCGAAACTTAAATACTTATTACGAAAGTTACTGAAATTATTTAAGTAAATATTTAAAACTCGTAACGTCTTACAGTAGGTATATATTATATACAAATTATACAATATATATAGGCATAAGACAATCTCACTGTGGACGCTTAACTGGAGGTTGTAATGTTATGAGAAATTCTACGCTTTGTAAGCGAAACGGCGAGCTTTTCGCTGTGTTATATTCGAATCTTTCCTATCTGTGTCGTGTATTAGGGCATGCACATAGCTTGGACTACCTCAAAAATTCAAAATTCAAGAAATCCAAAACTTTATTTTGCAAATAGGCCAACGGCTCTTTTACATGTCTTTTTTTAAACTACCATTATAATGGTATAAATATGTACTACCTAAGTACCTAACTATCATATTATAGTTATAGTATTTTATGCAAAAGTTGTATTAAAGGGGTCAAAAAAGGCGAGTGGTGTTCGCTACGCTCACATCGTAACAAATGCGCCACGAGCTTTTTTTGACTTGCTAATATAACGTTGCATACAATATTTTTTCTACGACTAAGTAGATAGAGTCTGGCTAACAAAAGCTGAACCCACTAGTTATTTGATTGGCAACATTTTGTCTCTAAGTGTGTCTATCAGGGCCTCATTTCATAAACCTCGACAAGTTGACATTTTGACGACATATGTTGGATTGTCACTATATTCCCGTTTCATAAAACTTGACATTTTTAGTATTGTAGACAGGAACACAGTGGTAATTATCGCTTTTTCTTAGGGCATTTCATAAAACCTTTTTGTGACAAATTATTGCACTAAATTCTTGTCGGTGACAGATGAATCTTTGTCACAGTGGTCGTATTACAGGTAGGTATATCATTGTCGGTGATAGGTCAATTGAATAATTATTTTTAAATACCTAACTACATTGTACATCCAATGTAACGCACTTAACAGCTGCTGCGCAGCTTCAAGAGCTTGGCTTCTTTTTGTTGGTCCTCCAATGTTAGATAAAATATATTCCACCGCCGCTTTGCTAATCCGAAATATTTCGCTGAACCTAAACCTAAAGTCCGTTACTTATTTCTAAGGAAAAGTTTATACTTCGGTGAAATACTCACGGTCGCCTATTTTCTACTATTTATATAAAAATCATCACTTTCAATGCTATTATCACTGCTAGAATTTAACATCATGATTTGTTACGACTTTCTTCGTCACTCGACAGTTGACATCTATTTCGGACACAGGCTAAGGTCCCCTGTCAAGAACTTGCGACAATTCGACAGGTTTGTAATTTTAAATTGACAATATTGCGTTTCATAAAAGAAAATTGTCAGAAAATCTACGACAAATTGTCTAATTTTCATTATCACTAGTAATATTATATGAAACGCAAAATTGTCAACTTGTCGTGACAAATTGACAAACTTATCGATTTTTCCGATTACAAATATGTCAAGCCCAAAATTTTATGAAACATTCAATTGTCGAATTGTCGACTTGTCACCTATTACCTGTCACTGACAATTGTAAGTTATATGAAATAGGGCCCTGAGGTATCATGTTATATGTCAAATTGACATTTCTCTGAGCAAATTGCAGCTGCGTTAGTGATCCTGTGTTACCCTACCCTGTCATGATTTTTTGAAATTGTCGCGTTTTTACAGGTTCAGCTTTCGTTAGACAGACTCTACCTACTTACTAAATTAAAGTAATACGCTCTCCAAAAATGAGGAAGTCCAGTGTTCCTCGCCATGAAATTCTCGAAGGCTTTATCATTAGATTTTATTAGGCAACAAATTTTCCATCACTTCCTGGGCCGCCGCGGATATTTCTTCCGGTGTTAACTTAATTTCGTTTTCATCGATGCTTTTTTATGATACGTTACAAAGCTTTGTTAAAACTATTGCAAGCAAATAACAAACAAGACAAAATCAGAATCAGAATCATTTATTGTTTAACTGTGTGTGCAAGAGCGGGAAACTAGAAAACGACAAATGACAAAATTGGAAGTTTGTTTATAGTTAGTAAACTTTGTTTTTAATTAACGTTTACTTTTTTATAGCCTGGCCTTCTTGGCGCTTTTAGCCAAAACGTTTACCAACTTGCCAGTGACGTTATTAACATAAATATCTTGTTTGTTATGTTGGCAGCTATGCATTTAGTTCAGAAAGTTTTAGTTCCATAAAAAACCGTATGAATTAAATAATTTGTTAAGTTGGTAGCCATGCATTTTCATCGTAAATTTAATGTTGATCGTGTAAAAGTTTTACCTAGGTCTGGCACTTCTGGCAGTCTATGGCTGGCAGAGTAACGATGGAGCACTTTTAGAGTCAAAAGCCAACAAGTGCTTTTAGAGGGAATAGACAATATAGACTTATCCAAAGTCTTATTATGAGTGTTCTTATAGTGGTGCTCGTGATAACATAAATCACAGATAATAGTACAGGAGTAGGAAAAAATAATTTCGTACCCCTTTGGTATAGGTTATGTTATGGTGCATCTGTGGTAGTGTAAGGCGAGGGCTCGCGGGTGCGGGTGGTCGGGCCGGCGGCGGCGCGGGCGCGACGACGCTGATTCATGTCGCGATAGTGATCGCAGGCGCCGGCGCCCAGCGCTATTTTCTATATTTATCACCATTGGCACTGCACACTACTGGATAGAGGCATTTATATCGAATTAAGTCATTTCTTTTTCTTATCATTTGTTTTGCTGAGGGTACACTGGCAGGTTTGAACTTAGGAATATACGCTGAAGGCTATTATTAGTAGAGAAGTAAGTAATTTCAAACTTTAGAGTCGGAGAAAAGGAAATTATTCTCTGCCAATGAGATATATTCAACTAATCTTGAGACGTAATATTATTTAATCCCTTTATTCATACACGCTTCGTTCCGCTCACACTAATAGTAATTAATTTAACTGTGAGAGGGACGGTATGATACGAACTTCGAAAATCTAATTTCGGAGTAGCCCCCCTGAAGGTCTCACTTTAGTACCCTGGCAAAGAGGTAAACACCTATTGTGGGACGCAACATGTGTCAGTACGTTTGCAGCATCGCACCTGGGCCGCACGACGCGTGTGGCAGCAGCTGCTGCTGAATGGGCGTGCTCTCACACTACTTGTTTGTCCCTCTTGCCGTAGAGACCACGGGATGCTGGTGCTCCGAGGGAAAGTCTTTCCTTAGGGAAGTGGGGCGCCGCCTTCGGGAAAAAGGCCGCGACCCCCGCTCCGGGTCATTCTTATTGCAAAGGTTGTCCATCGCAATCCAACGCGGCAATGCGGCGAGTGTGATGGGCACCTTTGCACCGGGAGTTACGCGGGGTGGTTTATTTGGGTAGTTTTAATTCTTTTATTTTTCTGCCTTGTACGTATGTTTAATTTATTATTTCTGTTTTATAAGTTTCTGTCTCAATATAGATAAATACACACTTAAATACCTACATATTAAACATCCATGACTCGAGAACAATCATTCGTATTTTTCATACAAATATCTGCCCCGACCGGGGATCGAACCCGGAATAATGAGTTTCTATGTATAAAAACTCATAACGCCGTAATCACAGTAATCAGTTATCAAATCAGCCCTCTATTTCAAAAACACATTCTAACTTCAGTAATTGTCAACATAACGAGTGAAAAGGTGTGAGTTAAGCATGTTGATAGTAGCACCTGTTATGTTTATGAGGTGGGGTGCAGATTTAGTAACAACATGCGAGTTGAATCGGTGTATTTACAGTAAGGGAAATGTATTAATGTACCACCGTAGAACCCTACCACGATAAGGTGACATGTCACTCGAATTTAAGTGACGACGGCCTGTTAGTTGCGACAGGGTTCTAAATTTCCTTCACTATTCCTACCGCATAATTACACTCGACTAACGGGCAACGACGTTCCTTGTGTTTTCTGCCATCTTTTTACTAGCCTTTGGTTACTCCAAGACTAAACTATCGAAGAGTAAGTATCTATTGCTGAAGAGAACTTGCGGTAGACAAAAAAATAAGCCCTTAAGAGGGTGAATCCGTGCTGAGCTCGCAACGTCGCATTTTTGGTGATTTTTTGCGATTATTTCACAGAAATTGAATGAAAGTATCAAATATCCGTCTGTAGTGCACTTCGTTTTTAGTGTATTAATGTGTCTAATGCAATAATTCATCGTGATGTACTTTTATTTTTTTACTAAACGAAATATAGTATTTTATCGCTTTAATACGAAAATAAAAGTCCATCACCATTAATCATTGCATTGGACACATTAATACACTAAAAACGAAGTGCACTACAGACGAATATTTGATACTTTCATTCAATTTCAGTGAAATAATCGCAAAAAATCACCAAAAATGCGATGTTGCGAGCTCAGCACGGATGCACCCTCTTAAGTGATTAGCTGTAACTAAAAGCTCCTAGCGATTGCACAATGCTCTGCGTGATGTCAAGTGGATCAAGCACCTGAGAATACAAACTGTACTTCGAGAAAGAATGAATCTTCAAGTTGGGTAGTACAATAGCTGCTCGGATCGCAACAAACAGAAGGTAACAGAACGAAGACAAACATTCGTGGCTCTTTCAAAACCGTACAATAGTCGTCATCAATTACGGGCAATAGATCGCCCAACATCATTTGTCCGTCCGTCCGTTACTCGACTGGGGCATTCCCACGGCTCGGGACGATCGTGTTTGTTGTCGGAATATGTCCAACGATAAAATGTAATAGAAAATTGTTTCTGATTGCCCTCGCTCTCTTCCTAAGCGCCCTATTGAGATTTGCGTTCCCGTTTTTATTGTTTTCATCTTGCTCTGTTATTGATTTATTGTTTATTAACTTATATGGTTGGTACTTGGTACCTACCCTTTTACTTAATTTATAGCTTTCGTCTCTAAAGTTCTCTTAATGTTCTAACTTTGAGACAATCTATTACACCAAGATCCGCTCTACTAGTGCACCTTTTCTCTCATTTCAATATCACAGAGTAGCAGTTAAGCAGTTCTAATGACGTGATTTCCCACACAAATTTGAAAATAGGCTTCTGATGGCATGGGTTCTTAGAGGCATAATTATTATGTTGGTTATATACCAAGTATAATTATTTATTGTGCAGCGCATTCCTTTAATTCCTTTGGGCTGTTCAGCGCTTATATTTATGACACTGGCGGCACCTTCCTACACCGCGTTTGCAATATTCGACGCCACAGTAACGTAGGTATATGTTGCTTGGATTCACGGGATTTAATCCCGGGTTTATAATTATGCAGAACGATGCATACCGTTGTTCTCTTGATGTTATCAAGAACAAGACCGAAGAGAAATTGCTCCGATCAAAAGATAATCTCGCCGGAACCAAAATTGCTCATCGATAGCGCCCTGCCATCAGCCCACGCCCCGCGTCAAGGCTTAACTCTTTTTTAATTTTAAGAACTTTGTTCCTTAAAATTGGCAATTTATTTCGTTAACACCCTTAACGTGTCGCGAAATTTATGGACATATTTATTTGATATCGCAAGGCAATATTATTATGCTTGTACATTGGATTCAAACAACAACAACGAGCGACGTCTACAAAAAAATAAATATTAGATTTGCAAACAGGCTGAACACTATAAACCCTTTTAATGACGACGTATATAAGTCGTTGGACTCGACATTATTAACGCCATAAGTATTTCTCGCGCTCATGGTTCATCATTTAAGGTTTGCGTGATGTGAACGAATCGACTGGAAAAGGAACTTTTCTTCCCGTTTCTTGTACTCCGGCCCATTCTCCTCCTCGGGGATATATACATCATGAGTTGTCATGGAGTTACGTACTCAACTAATTGTTATTTGGTACTTAACCTACTCTTGTATTAAGGCTTATTTCCTTGTGCGGACAGTGAAACCCAATGACATGCTGTGCTTATTAGGGAAGTCATTGTGACATTTATTGAGAAAAGGTCTCGTGCTTGAGGGTCACAACGGTTCAACTGTAGTTGCTTCGCTAGTTTGTACCTAGTGGTATGTGTTCAAATATTCCATTTAGTATAATAGGCGGCTAATAAGTAAAACGTGGAGGGGATAAGCGCAGTATGAAAAACAACATCATTTTCATACTGCGCTTATCCCCTCCACGTTTTACTTATTTGCCGCCTACTATACCTAATAAATGGAATATTCACGGGTTCAATGGGTCACTTCCCATACAAAGATATATGAAAAGTGACCGTTATTTTTGCTCGTCAGTATAGTTTAAGATCTTTCCCTCTATGGGATAATATTATTGTATTGATGTCCAAAAATTCCAGAAGTTGGTGTTATCTAGCTGATTCTAGCTGAATGGTTTTAGTTTAGTTTAGTTAGAACTATACATACCTACATATCCACGCCTTACTTTGCTGTTGTTGGAGATGTTATTACTTATTACTATGAGCCATAATCTTATACCGGTGTGAAGTTAGCAGCCTAAAGTTAGCAGCCTAAGGTAACCCGACCAAATAAAGAAGTGTTGTTTTCTAAACGCCACAAAATCAAAAATTAATCGTTTATTTGGCCTAATATATCAAAAAAACATTACTTTAATGGCAAATAAAAGCTTTAATAATGTACAGCAGAGACGACAATGAAAATAAAATTTAATTATCAGGTAAGTCATACTTGTCCCATTTCAGCAAAACAGAAGCAAAGCCAGGAGTAACAGCTATACGTATCGTGTGCTATACGTAACAGAGGTCTAAGAACTGGTGACTCCTGAGTGATACCTAACTCGGTTTTGGATAGAGGAGCCGGCAAAAGTTAGCAGCCTAAATTTGTCGAACCAATAAAACCGTATTTCTGCCAAACAGAAGTAAAGCCAGGAGTAACTGCTATACGTGTCAAATAGCTTAGGTATATGAGTTTCAAACATGCTAAAGCCTGGAGTGATACCTACCTCCCATGAAACAAATCAGAGGAGGAAACTTAAAAAAAAACTCATTTTGCTTCGTTCCTCTGAATGTTATCCTTTTTCTGCAAAACAGAAGTTAAGCCAGGAGTAGTGATCATATAGACCGTGTGCCTACACTACTAAGTAAATAGAAACAGCCATGTCCTGAGTGATACCTAACTTGGTTTAGAAGAAACGGGAGTGTCAATTATGAATTCCGCAAAAATCTGCAGAAATTAAGAGGTAATGTCATATTTTAGCAAAACAGAAGTAAAGCCAGGAGCAATGGCTATATGTGCCGTATGACTACACTACCAGAGGTCTAAGAACCGGTGACTCCTGAGTGATACCTAACTCGGTTTTGGATAGAGGAGCCGGCAAAAGTTAGCAGCCTAAATTAATCGAATCATTAAAACCGTAATTCTGCCAAACAGAAGCAAAGCCAGGAGTCACTGCTATACGTGTCATATAGCTTAAAAACATGAGTTTCAAACATGCTAAAGCCTGGAGTGATACCTACCTCCATGAAACAAATCAGAGGAGGAAACTTAAAAAAAAACTCATTTTGCTTCGTTCCTCTGAATGGTATCCTTTTTCTGCAAAACAGAAGTTAAGCCAGGAGTAGCGATCATATAGACCGTGTGCCTACACTACTAAGTATATAGAAACAGCCATGTCCTGAGTGATACCTAACTTGGTTTAGAAGAAACGGGAGTGTCAATTATGAATTCCGCACAAATCTGCAGAAATTAAGAGGTAATGTCATATTTCAGCAAAACAGAAGTAAAGCCAGGAGCAACGGCTATATGTGCCGTATGGCTACACTACCAGAGGTCTAAGAACTGGTGACTCCTGAGTGATACCTAACTCGGTTTTGGATAGAGAAGCCGGCAAACGTTAGCAGCCTAAATTAGTCGAACCAATAAAACCATATTTCTGCCAAACAGAAGTAAAGCCAGGAGTAACTGCTATACGTGTCATATAGCTTAAAAACATGAGTTTCAAACATGCTAAAGCCTGGAGTGATACCTACCTTCCATGAACAAATCAGAGGAGGAAACTTAAAAAAACTCATTTTGCTTCGTTCCTCTGAATGGTATCCTTTTTCTGCAAAACAGAAGTTAAGCCAGGAGTAGTGATCATATAGACCGTGTGCCTACACTACTAAGTAAATAGAAACAGCCATGTCCTGAGTGATACCTAACTTGGTTTAGAAGAAACGGGAGTGTCAATTATGAATTCCGCAAAAATCTGCAGAAATTAAGGGGTAATGTCATATTTCAGCACAACAGAAGTAAAGCCAGGAGCAACGGCTATATGTGCCGTATGGCTACACTACCAGAGGTCTAAGAACTGGTGACTCCTGAGTGATACCTAACTCGGTTTTGGATAGAGGAGCAGGCAAAAGTTAGCAGCCTAAATTAGTCGAACCAATAAAACCGTATTTCTGCCAAACAGAAGTAAAGCCAGGAGTCACTGCTATACGTGTCCTATAGCTTAGATACATGAGTTTCAAACATGCTAAAGCCTGGAGTGATACCTACCTCCATGAAACAAATCAGAGGAGGAAACTTAAAAACAAAACTGATTTTGCTTCGTTCCTCTGAATGGTATCCTTTTTCTGCAAAACAGAAGTTAAGCCAGGAGTAGTGGTCATATGGACCGTGTGCCTACACTACTAAGTAAATAGAAACAGCCATGTCCTGAGTGATACCTAACTTGGTTTAGAAGAAACGGGAGTGTCAATTATGAATTCCGCAAAAATCTGCAGAAATTAAGGGGTAATGTCATATTTCAGCACAACAGAAGTAAAACCAGGAGCAACGGCTATATGTGCCGTATGGCTACACTACCAGAGGTCTAAGAACTGGTGACTCCTGAGTGATACCTAACTCGGTTTTGGATAGAGGAGCAGGCAAAAGTTAGCAGCTTAAATTAGTCGAACCAATAAAACCGTATTTCTGCAAAACAGAAGTAAAGCCAGGAGTCACTGCTATACGTGTCCTATAGCTTAGATACATGAGTTTCAAACATGCTAAAGCCTGGAGTGATACCTACCTCCATGAAACAAATCAGAGGAGGAAACTTAAAAAAAAAACTGATTTTGCTTCGTTCCTCTGAATGGTATCCTATTTCTGCAAAACAGAAGTTAAGCCAGGAGTAGTGGTCATATAGACCGTGTGCCTACACTACTAAGTAAATAGAAACAGCCATGTCCTGAGTGATACCTAACTTGGTTTAGAAGAAACGGGAGTGTCAATTATGAATTCCGCAAAAATCTGCAGAAATTAAGGGGTAATGTCATATTTCAGCACAACAGAAGTAAAGCCAGGAGCAACGGCTATATGTGCCGTATGGCTACACTACCAGAGGTCTAAGAACTGGTGACTCCTGAGTGATACCTAACTCGGTTTTGGATAGAGGAGCAGGCAAAAGTTAGCAGCCTAAATTAGTCGAACCAATAAAACCGTATTTCTGCCAAACAGAAGTAAAGCCAGGAGTCACTGCTATACGTGTCCTATAGCTTAGATACATGAGTTTCAAACATGCTAAAGCCTGGAGTGATACCTACCTCCATGAAACAAATCAGAGGAGGAAACTTAAAAACAAAACTGATTTTGCTTCGTTCCTCTGAATGGTATCCTTTTTCTGCAAAACAGAAGTTAAGCCAGGAGTAGTGGTCATATGGACCGTGTGCCTACACTACTAAGTAAATAGAAACAGCCATGTCCTGAGTGATACCTAACTTGGTTTAGAAGAAACGGGAGTGTCAATTATGAATTCCGCAAAAATCTGCAGAAATTAAGGGGTAATGTCATATTTCAGCACAACAGAAGTAACGCCAGGAGCAACGGCTATATGTGCCGTATGGCTACACTACCAGAGGTCTAAGAACTGGTGACTCCTGAGTGATACCTAACTCGGTTTTGGATAGAGGAGCAGGCAAAAGTTAGCAGCCTAAATTAGTCGAACCAATAAAACCGTATTTCTGCCAAACAGAAGTAAAGCCAGGAGTCACTGCTATACGTGTCCTATAGCTTAGATACATGAGTTTCAAACATGCTAAAGCCTGGAGTGATACCTACCTCCATGAAACAAATCAGAGGAGGAAACTAAAAAAAAAACTGATTTTGCTTCGTTCCTCTGAATGGTATCCTATTTCTGCAAAACAGAAGTTAAGCCAGGAGTAGTGGTCATATAGACCGTGTGTGTGCCTACACTACTAAGTATATAGAAACAGCCATGTCCTGAGTGATACCTAACTTGGTTTAGAAGAGACGGGAGTGTCAATTATGAATTCCGCAAAAATCTGCAGAAATTAAGAGGTAATGTCATATTTCAGCAAAACAGAAGTAAAGCCAGGAGCAATGGCTATATGTGCCGTATGGCTGCACTACCAGAGGTCTTAGAACCGGTGACTCCTGAGTGATACCTAACTCGGTTTTGGATAGAGGAGCCGGCAAAAGTTAGCAGCCTAAATTAGTCGAACCAATAAAACCGTATTTCTGCCAAACAGAAGTAAAACCAGGAGTAACTGCTATACGTGTCATAAAGGTTAAAAACATGAGTTTCAAACATGCTAAAGCCTGGAGTGATACCTACCTCCCATGAAACAAATCAGAGGAGGAAACTTAAAAACTCATTTTGCTTCGTTCCTCTGAATGGTATCCTTTTTCTGCAAAACAGAAGTTAAGCCAGGAGTAGTTGTCATATAGACCGTGTGCCTACACTACTAAGTAAATAGAAACAGCCATGTCCTGAGTGATACCTAACTTGGTTTAGAAGAAACGGGAGTGTCAATTATGAATTCCGCAAAAATCTGCAGAAATTAAGAGGTAATGTCATATTTCAGCAAAACAGAAGTAAAGCCAGGAGCAACGGCTATATGTGCCGTATGGCTACACTACCAGAGGTCTAAGAACTGGTGACTCCTGAGTGATACCTAACTCGGTTTTGAATAGAGAAGCCGGCAAACGTTAGCAGCCTAAATTAGTCGAACCAATAAAACCGTATTTCTGCCAAACAGAAGTAAAGCCAGGAGTCACTGCTATACGTGTCCTATAGCTTAGATACATGAGTTTCAAACATGCTAAAGCCTGGAGTGATACCTACCTCCATGAAACAAATCAGAGGAGGAAACTTAAAAAAAAAACTGATTTTGCTTCGTTCCTCTGAATGGTATCCTATTTCTGCAAAACAGAAGTTAAGCCAGGAGTAGTGGTCATATAGACCGTGTGCCTACACTACTAAGTAAATAGAAACAGCCATGTCCTGAGTGATACCTAACTTGGTTTAGAAGAAACGGGAGTGTCAATTATGAATTCCGCAAAAATCTGCAGAAATTAAGGGGTAATGTCATATTTCAGCACAACAGAAGTAAAGCCAGGAGCAACGGCTATATGTGCCGTATGGCTACACTACCAGAGGTCTAAGAACTGGTGACTCCTGAGTGATACCTAACTCGGTTTAGGATAGAGGAGCCGGCAAAAGTTAGCAGCCTAAATTAGTCGAACCAATAAAACCGTATTTCTGCCAAACAGAAGTAAAGCCAGGAGTAACTGCTATACGTGTCATATAGCTTAAAAACATGAGTTTCAAACATGCTAAAGCCTGGAGTGATACCTACCTCCATGAAACAAATCAGAGGAGGAAACTTAAAAAAACTCATTTTGCTTCGTTCCTCTGAATGGTATCCTATTTCTGCAAAACAGAAGTTAAGCCAGGAGTAGTGATCATATAGACCGTGTGCCTACACTACTAAGTAAATAGAAACAGCCATGTCCTGAGTGATACCTAACTTGGTTTAGAAGAAACGGGAGTGTCAATTATGAATTCCGCAAAAATCTGCAGAAATTAAGGGGTAATGTCATATTTCAGCACAACAGAAGTAAAGCCAGGAGCAACGGCTATATATGCCGTATGGCTACACTACCAGAGGTCTAAGAACTGGTGACTCCTGAGTGATACCTAACTCGGTTTTGGATAGAGGAGCAGGCAAAAGTTAGCAGCCTAAATTAGTCGAACCAATAAAACCGTATTTCTGCCAAACAGAAGTAAAGCCAGGAGTCACTGCTATACGTGTCCTATAGCTTAGATACATGAGTTTCAAACATGCTAAAGCCTGGAGTGATACCTACCTCCATGAAACAAATCAGAGGAGGAAACTTAAAAAAAAACTCATTTTGCTTCGTTCCTCTGAATGGTATCCTATTTCTGCAAAACAGAAGTTAAGCCAGGAGTAGTGGTCATATAGACCGTGTGCCTACACTACTAAGTAAATAGAAACAGCCATGTCCTGAGTGATACCTAACTTGGTTTAGAAGAAACGGGAGTGTCAATTATGAATTCCGCAAAAATCTGCAGAAATTAAGGGGTAATGTCATATTTCAGCACAACAGAAGTAAAGCCAGGAGCAACGGCTATATGTGCCGTATGGCTACACTATCAGAGGTCTAAGAACTGGTGACTCCTGAGTGATACCTAACTCGGTTTTGGATAGAGGAGCCGGCAAAAGTTAGCAGCCTAAATTAGTCGAACCAATAAAACCGTATTTCTGCCAAACAGAAGTAAAGCCAGGAGTAACTGCTATACGTGTCATATAGCTTAAAAACATGAGTTTCAAACATGCTAAAGCCTGGAGTGATACCTACCTCCATGAAACAAATCAGAGGAGGAAACTTAAAAAAACTCATTTTGCTTCGTTCCTCTGAATGGTATCCTATTTCTGCAAAACAGAAGTTAAGCCAGGAGTAGTGATCATATAGACCGTGTGCCTACACTACTAAGTAAATAGAAACAGCCATGTCCTGAGTGATACCTAACTTGGTTTAGAAGAAACGGGAGTGTCAATTATGAATTCCGCAAAAATCTGCAGAAATTAAGGGGTAATGTCATATTTCAGCACAACAGAAGTAAAGCCAGGAGCAACGGCTATATGTGCCGTATGGCTAAACTACCAGAGGTCTAAGAACTGGTGACTCCTGAGTGATACCTAACTCGGTTTTGGATAGAGGAGCCGGCAAAAGTTAGCAGCCTAAATTAGACGAACCAATAAAACCGTATTTCTGCCAAACAGAAGTAAAGCCAGGAGTAACTGCTATACGTGTCATATAGCTTAGATACATGAGTTTCAAACATGCTAAAGCCTGGAGTGATACCTACCTCCATGAAACAAATCAGAGTAGGAAACTTTAAAAAAAAACTGATTTTGCTTCGTTCCTCTGAATGGTATCCTATTTCTGCAAAACAGAAGTTAAGCCAGGAGTAGTGGTCATATAGACCGTGTGCCTACACTACTAAGTAAATAGAAACAGCCATGTCCTGAGTGATACCTAACTTGGTTTAGAAGAGACGGGAGTGTCAATTATGAATTCCGCAAAAATCTGCAGAAATTAATAGGTAATGTCATATTTCAGCAAAACAGAAGTAAAGCCAGGAGCAATGGCTATATGTGCCGTATGACTACACAACCAGAGGTCTAAGAACCGGTGACTCCTGAGTGATACCTAACTCGGTTTTGGATAGAGGAGCAGGCAAAAGTTAGCAGCCTAAATTAGTCGAACCAATAAAACCGTATTTCTGCCAAACAGAAGTAAAGCCAGGAGTTACTGCTATACGTGTCATAATAGCTTAGATACATGAGTTTCAAACATGCTAAAGCCTGGAGTGATACCTACCTCCATGAAACAAATCAGAGGAGGAAACTTAAAAAAAAAAACTGATTTTGCTTCGTTCCTCTGAATGGTATCCTATTTCTGCAAAACAGAAGTTAAGCCAGGAGTAGTGGTCATATAGACCGTGTGCCTACACTACTAAGTATATAGAAACAGCCATGTCCTGAGTGATACCTAACTTGGTTTAGAAGAGACGGGAGTGTCAATTATGAATTCCGCAAAAATCTGCAGAAATTAAGAGGTAATGTCATATTTCAGCAAAACAGAAGTAAAGCCAGGAGCAATGGCTATATGTGCCGTATGGCTGCACTACCAGAGGTCTTAGAACCGGTGACTCCTGAGTGATACCTAACTCGGTTTTGGATAGAGGAGCCGGCAAAAGTTAGCAGCCTAAATTAGTCGAACCAATAAAACCGTATTTCTGCCAAACAGAAGTAAAACCAGGAGTAACTGCTATACGTGTCATAAAGGTTAAAAACATGAGTTTCAAACATGCTAAAGCCTGGAGTGATACCTACCTCCCATGAAACAAATCAGAGGAGGAAACTTAAAAAACTCATTTTGCTTCGTTCCTCTGAATGGTATCCTTTTTCTGCAAAACAGAAGTTAAGCCAGGAGTAGTGATCATATAGACCGTGTGCCTACACTACTAAGTAAATAGAAACAGCCATGTCCTGAGTGATACCTAACTTGGTTTAGAAGAAACGGGAGTGTCAATTATGAATTCCGCAAAAATCTGCAGAAATTAAGAGGTAATGTCATATTTCACCAAAACAGAAGTAAAGCCAGGAGCAACGGCTATATGTGCCGTATGGCTACACTACCAGAGGTCTAAGAACTGGTGACTCCTGAGTGATACCTAACTCGGTTTTGGATAGAGGAGCAGGCAAAAGTTAGCAGCCTAAATTAGTCGAACCAATAAAACCGTATTTCTGCCAAACAGAAGTAAAGCCAGGAGTCACTGCTATACGTGTCATATAGCATAGGTACATGAGTTTCAAACATGCTAAAGCCTGGAGTGATACCTACCTCCATGAAACAAACCAGAGGAGGAAACTTAAAAAAAAACTCATTTTGCTTCGTTCCTCTGAATGGTATCCTTTTTCTGCAAAACAGAAGTTAAGCCAGGAGTAGTGGTCATATAGACCGTGTGCCTACACTACTAAGTATATAGAAACAGCCATGTCCTGAGTGATACCTAACTTGGTTTAGAAGAGATGGGAGTGTCAATTATGAATTCCGCAAAAATCTGCAGAAATTAAGTGGTAATGTCATATTTCAGCAAAACAGAAGTAAAGCCAGGAGCAACGGCTATATGTGCCGTATGGCTACACTACCAGAGGTCTAAGAACTGGTGACTCCTGAGTGATACCTAACTCGGTTTTGGATAGAGGAGCAGGCAAAAGTTAGCAGCCTAAATTAGTCGAACCAATAAAACCGTATTTCTGCCAAACAGAAGTAAAGCCAGGAGTCACTGCTATACGTGTCATATAGCATAGGTACATGAGTTTCAAACATGCTAAAGCCTGGAGTGATACCTACCTCCATGAAACAAATCAGAGGAGGAAACTTAAAAAAACTCATTTTGCTTCGTTCCTCTGAATGGTATCCTATTTCTGCAAAACAGAAGTTAAGCCAGGAGTAGTGATCATATAGACCGTGTGCCTACACTACTAAGTAAATAGAAACAGCCATGTCCTGAGTGATACCTAACTTGGTTTAGAAGAAACGGGAGTGTCAATTATGAATTCCGCAAAAATCTGCAGAAATTAAGGGGTAATGTCATATTTCAGCACAACAGAAGTAAAGCCAGGAGCAACGGCTATATGTGCCGTATGGCTAAACTACCAGAGGTCTAAGAACTGGTGACTCCTGAGTGATACCTAACTCGGTTTTGGATAGAGGAGCAGGCAAAAGTTAGCAGCCTAAATTAGTCGAACCAATAAAACCGTATTTCTGCCAAACAGAAGTAAAGCCAGGAGTCACTGCTATACGTGTCCTATAGCTTAGATACATGAGTTTCAAACATGCTAAAGCCTGGAGTGATACCTACCTCCATGAAACAAATCAGAGGAGGAAACTTAAAAAAACTCATTTTGCTTCGTTCCTCTGAATGGTATCCTATTTCTGCAAAACAGAAGTTAAGCCAGGAGTAGTGATCATATAGACCGTGTGCCTACACTACTAAGTAAATAGAAACAGCCATGTCCTGAGTGATACCTAACTTGGTTTAGAAGAAACGGGAGTGTCAATTATGAATTCCGCAAAAATCTGCAGAAATTAAGGGGTAATGTCATATTTCAGCACAACAGAAGTAACGCCAGGAGCAACGGCTATATGTGCCGTATGGCTACACTACCAGAGGTCTAAGAACTGGTGACTCCTGAGTGATACCTAACTCGGTTTTGGATAGAGGAGCAGGCAAAAGTTAGCAGCCTAAATTAGTCGAACCAATAAAACCGTATTTCTGCCAAACAGAAGTAAAGCCAGGAGTCACTGCTATACGTGTCCTATAGCTTAGATACATGAGTTTCAAACATGCTAAAGCCTGGAGTGATACCTACCTGCATGAAACAAATCAGAGGAGGAAACTTAAAAAAAAACTGATTTTGCTTCGTTCCTCTGAATGGTATCCTATTTCTGCAAAACAGAAGTTAAGCCAGGAGTAGTGGTCATATAGACCGTGTGCCTACACTACTAAGTATATAGAAACAGCCATGTCCTGAGTGATACCTAACTTGGTTTAGAAGAGACGGGAGTGTCAATTATGAATTCCGCAAAAATCTGCAGAAATTAATAGGTAATGTCATATTTCAGCACAACAGAAGTGAAGCCAGGAGCAACGGCTATATGTGCCGTATGGCTACACTACCAGAGGTCTAAGAACTGGTGACTCCTGAGTGATACCTAACTCGGTTTAGTATAGAGGAGCCGGCAAAAGTTAGCAGCCTAAATTATTCGAACCAATAAAACCGTATTTCTGCCAAACAGAAGTAAAGCCAGGAGTAACTGCTATACGTGTCATATAGCTTAGATACATGAGTTTCAAACATGCTAAAGCCTGGAGTGATACCTACCTCCATGAAACAAATCAGAGTAGGAAACTTTAAAAAAAAACTGATTTTGCTTCGTTCCTCTGAATGGTATCCTATTTCTGCAAAACAGAAGTTAAGCCAGGAGTAGTGGTCATATAGACCGTGTGCCTACACTACTAAGTAAATAGAAACAGCCATGTCCTGAGTGATACCTAACTTGGTTTAGAAGAGACGGGAGTGTCAATTATGAATTCCGCAAAAATCTGCAGAAATTAATAGGTAATGTCATATTTCAGCAAAACAGAAGTAAAGCCAGGAGCAATGGCTATATGTGCCGTATGACTACACAACCAGAGGTCTAAGAACCGGTGACTCCTGAGTGATACCTAACTCGGTTTTGGATAGAGGAGCAGGCAAAAGTTAGCAGCCTAAATTAGTCGAACCAATAAAACCGTATTTCTGCCAAACAGAAGTAAAGCCAGGAGTTACTGCTATACGTGTCATAATAGCTTAGATACATGAGTTTCAAACATGCTAAAGCCTGGAGTGATACCTACCTCCATGAAACAAATCAGAGGAGGAAACTTAAAAAAAAAAACTGATTTTGCTTCGTTCCTCTGAATGGTATCCTATTTCTGCAAAACAGAAGTTAAGCCAGGAGTAGTGGTCATATAGACCGTGTGCCTACACTACTAAGTATATAGAAACAGCCATGTCCTGAGTGATACCTAACTTGGTTTAGAAGAGACGGGAGTGTCAATTATGAATTCCGCAAAAATCTGCAGAAATTAAGAGGTAATGTCATATTTCAGCAAAACAGAAGTAAAGCCAGGAGCAATGGCTATATGTGCCGTATGGCTGCACTACCAGAGGTCTTAGAACCGGTGACTCCTGAGTGATACCTAACTCGGTTTTGGATAGAGGAGCCGGCAAAAGTTAGCAGCCTAAATTAGTCGAACCAATAAAACCGTATTTCTGCCAAACAGAAGTAAAACCAGGAGTAACTGCTATACGTGTCATAAAGGTTAAAAACATGAGTTTCAAACATGCTAAAGCCTGGAGTGATACCTACCTCCCATGAAACAAATCAGAGGAGGAAACTTAAAAAACTCATTTTGCTTCGTTCCTCTGAATGGTATCCTTTTTCTGCAAAACAGAAGTTAAGCCAGGAGTAGTGATCATATAGACCGTGTGCCTACACTACTAAGTAAATAGAAACAGCCATGTCCTGAGTGATACCTAACTTGGTTTAGAAGAAACGGGAGTGTCAATTATGAATTCCGCAAAAATCTGCAGAAATTAAGAGGTAATGTCATATTTCACCAAAACAGAAGTAAAGCCAGGAGCAACGGCTATATGTGCCGTATGGCTACACTACCAGAGGTCTAAGAACTGGTGACTCCTGAGTGATACCTAACTCGGTTTTGGATAGAGGAGCAGGCAAAAGTTAGCAGCCTAAATTAGTCGAACCAATAAAACCGTATTTCTGCCAAACAGAAGTAAAGCCAGGAGTCACTGCTATACGTGTCATATAGCATAGGTACATGAGTTTCAAACATGCTAAAGCCTGGAGTGATACCTACCTCCATGAAACAAACCAGAGGAGGAAACTTAAAAAAAAACTCATTTTGCTTCGTTCCTCTGAATGGTATCCTTTTTCTGCAAAACAGAAGTTAAGCCAGGAGTAGTGGTCATATAGACCGTGTGCCTACACTACTAAGTATATAGAAACAGCCATGTCCTGAGTGATACCTAACTTGGTTTAGAAGAGATGGGAGTGTCAATTATGAATTCCGCAAAAATCTGCAGAAATTAAGTGGTAATGTCATATTTCAGCAAAACAGAAGTAAAGCCAGGAGCAACGGCTATATGTGCCGTATGGCTACACTACCAGAGGTCTGAGAACTGGTGAGTCCTGAGTGATACCTAACTCGGTTTTGGATAGAGGAGCCGGCAAAAGTTAGCAGCCTAAATTAGTCGAACCAATAAAACCGCGATAACATGCAGCAACGTTGTTTGTTTTGCGGTAAAAGTAATAAAAAAATGCATGACAAACTTTTCGTTAAAGTAATGATCGACATAAAAATTAATTTAAGTACACTTTTTTTTTCATATAAGTTGCAGTGACATTTGTAAGAAAATGTATCGATCTCTTATACCCTATCTAGTGGAAAGTTTAAAAAAAAAACTTTCTCAGAACACCTCTGTGATTCTCAAGAAATAATTTTTATAAATATATGTATTATGAATTATGAGTAATCCCGTGGGAAATTTAAAAAAAGAATTCTTAGTGCTACTTTACTCAATGACTCTCACGGAATTTACGTCACCCTCTATATAATCATATAATCACTCTATATGACAAAGACAGCAGTTACTCCTGGCATGAATCATCATTGATCAGCCTTTACACTATTATAAATTTGCAATACACAAATCACATTTTCCATTGTATTTCTCTTTTTTCTTCAATATGTCTATATTTTGTTTTCTCTCGTCCATTGATATGTAGCAACTGTCATGAATAATTCTTCGACACAGGGTGCAGTTAAAACCATCTCTCGGCTTAACTTTTGTACCGCAAAACAAACAACGTTGCTGCATGTTATCGCTTTTTTGTATTAATAATTTTTTAAGCTGTTTTCGGTAAGTATTGTAATTTTTTTTCTTTATCTTATCTTTTCCTTCTACAATGTTTTTGAATGTGTCGACCAGTATGGGCCCGCAATTAAAGCTATCATTTTGGATGAAGTGATTTGTTTTAATACATTTTTCTATTTCGAAATTGATGCCTTTGAGCTTTAATAGTGCGTTAATTTTACTTTTGTACAGGTTTTCATATTGATCTTCATTGCCTTGAGGGTCAATTATTAGAAGCTCTTTATTTTTTATTGACAAAATGACCATTGTGTAATGATAGTGGCGGCATAGAGGAAAAACCGTATCTTTATCGTAATCAATGTTGATTGTGTCTAGGAAAGATTTGCTGACAGTGTTTTTTTCGAATATATAATAACATTTTTCTATTGAAATTAGGTGAAATTTAAATTTGTTAAAAATGTGAAGAACATGGTCAATGACGGAATCTACTACGTATTTCTGTCCGTCTAATGTCAGAAAGTCATCTATTAAAAGACTTTTATATGTTGTGTTTGTCATTCCTTCCATGTAATTGACTACATAACCCCTCCCAATCTCTTTGTAATACTTAACGTCTTCGATTAAGCCGTTACAAAGAATCGGCCCAATCAATCCCGTTTCTTGAGAAAATTGGCTTGTGGGTTCTTTCTTTGCAGTACCACTACAATGTTGGCAAACAAAATCTTTTTCAACAAAATCCGGTGAAGTGTAACCATCAATTTCTTTAGCGCATTTTTGGTGGATCCACATATCACAAGTGTCACATAGCACCCAATTCGTGTACTGTGAATTCTGCCATGCGCCACGACCACAGTACAGGCAATTAATTATGACTTCACTTTTTGTTTCTGCTTCTACAGGTGGGCACAAGTTTTTGAGAAACCGGCCTTCGAAGTGGCTAAAAGGTTTCTTTATTTTCTTATTCCAAGTCTCTTCCTCGACTTCCATTTTATTGCTAATCTGTTGAGACTCCGAGTACTCATTTTGCTTACATAAACCAGTCTTTGACAAATTTAGTGTATGCTCTTTGGCCAGTGCCAACACCTCGGAACGTAACATTCGGAGAAGTTGGGAACATTTCAGCTTGGTGCGGCCATTTAAAGTGTGTCCTTTTAACTGGCCGAAATAATTTTCAACGGGAGCGTTACTCAATCTGCTATCTTTTAACAAATTAGACCACATGGGTATGTACGGTAAATATTTTTTTAAAAGCTTTTCACATAATTCAATGCAAAAAAAATCATTCTTTCGCGTTTCCCCGTTTTCTTCACATGTTTTGATATCGTCATAAACGTTTTTAAAGTGGTCATAAAAGAGATTTTGTTTATAATTACAATTATAACTATCTTTACTTTGTCCAAATTTAGTAGGTTTAGCCTCTAATTTCATTAAAATTGGAATTTCTTCGCAATTTGTTTTACTTCCTAAAATTTGTTTTGCTTGGGCAACGTCATCGTTTAAGAACTTAGATTTAAATAGAATGAACATACTTTGAACGTGTAATGATATTTCTTCTAAATTATTTAAAATGAAACATTTTGCAATTATTTCTTTTGCAGTGATTTTAGTTATGTTGGGAAGAGTAGTCTGATCAACATCTGTGCATACACATTTCATTAAATGGGCAACACATAAATAAAGCGGAACGTATTCAAATTTATTTACATGACTTTCTGTCAAATGTATGAAGCAATAATTGAGGTATTCCAGCAAAGAGCTCTGATTAAATGCTTGACATGATGCATTTATCAACGCGAAACTGAAATCCGTAACTATTCCCGAGAAAGATGGCCAGCAATTTTGGTTGATACAGAATTTTTTAAAGTCATTTAACATTTTAAATATGCTATTTGTGTCATGTAATGCAGAAATCATATGGAAAACGGGGAAAAGACGGTGTGTGAATTCAAATTGAATAATGCCAGAATATAGCAATGTCCTCCTCGTTTTTTTCTTGTCCTGTGTGACATCGCGGACAACACTCCCAGTTGCGTCTAAATATAGTAAAGTGGGAGCTTCTCTTTTCAGACACGCTACTTGTTCTAGACTGTACGTTTTGATATTTAAAGGGAACGAAACTTCTTTGACATGTTCCATGTGGGCATCTTGATATGAAATCAAGTCTATTATATCGTTTTTGCTCCTGTCGTTAGTTGATAGTGCTTCCGATCTTATTTTCCTGAGAGTACAGTCCGATTTAATGCTTTTCAGGTCACGTGTCTCTGATAAACATTTTTCGCTAAATTTAAGTAGTTGATGTTTTTTGTACCCGAACGCTTTTTCACCAATCAGTTTCCTTTTTAAAATTGTTCTTCCGACTCCCCTTACCTGCATTGTCACATTTTCCAAGTGACAGTAGTTAATATTTTCACTAAAAACGCTTACCTGTCTATCTTTGTCCAAGTAAATTTTAAACTTTTTACAATTCCTATGGTTACACCACGCTTTTATTACGACTTTGCCGTCTTTTAAATATTTGGCGTATTTAAATATGACTTGACACGTATTGTTTATTTGGTCTCTTATTACGTTACGCAAAATGAATGGGTAATTCTTAGTTACAAGTTTCCCCTCTTTTATTATTTCGCTCCAGAGCCCTTCACTTATTATTGTTGTTCCCTCATTTACGTGAAATTTTGACCTATTATCTATGGACGGAACATTGATCGTGCCAATTGGTAGCAATAATCGGGATGATTCCTCGCTGGAACTTGACCGGTCGAGAGCCATTATGTTTTTTGGTACTTTTTCGGTGAGTGGGGAAACTTTTTGTGCAAATTGTGGCAATTCATTAAAGTCTCGACATTCTTGACACTCTTCTGGTTCTTCATAAAATGGACTTACAGCTGCAGTCATAGGCACCGGCGAAAGATTGCAATATTGCGTGGCCAGAGGATTATATTCACCTGCTTCCTCATAGACTGGACTTTCGGCAGCAGTCATAGGAACCGGAGAAAGATTACAATTATGCGTGGCCAGAGGATTATATTCGTCTGCTTCCTCATAGGCTGGACTTTCGGCAGCAGTCATAAGCACCGGAGAAAGATTGCAATTATGTGAGGCCAGAGGATGATATTTGCAAATTTCCAACCAGGTTTTGTAAATATTTAAGCGATTCCGCAAGTTATTAGTTTTATTTAACTTCTCACAAAGTATTTTATAGTATCGATCCGACTGTCTATAAGAAGTCGGTTTAGACGGATAAAAATCGTCTGATAAAATATCTTTTAATTTTATTAATTGGCCAGACGGATGAATCGCCAAAAAGTTTTGAAATTTTTTTGATGCAATTATTTTTTTAATAGCACTTTTATAAGCCCATTTAGATGGTTTAAGGGCTTTTATAATGCCATCAATGTCGTATTCACCACATTTTTTGTGATGAAGTATAATATTATAAATATGATTTTTCTTTCCCATTTTCAACTAAAATTAATGGAAAAGTATTAAACGGGTTAAAGCAAAAAATATTAGTTTGCCGCGTAGATTAGGAAACCTAAACCTGAACCTAATAACTGTACTTACTCAAGTCACTATTTATATTATATACAAAGTTAGAACAAGCTACCTGACTAACCTTAACAACCTAGTAAGCTAGGCTACTCTACGGTTTAATATCTAATGTAGGTACCTGATGGTACAGAGCTAAAGATAAATTGAAGCAGTTTTTAACTTACAGAAAAATAAAACACGACATGAACTGTCGCGTAGATTAGCGATCCTAGAACTAAACCTAATAACTATATAACTAACTATACTAAACACAAATAAAAGCAATATTTTAATCTACAGAAAAATAAAAAAAGACATTAATTGTCACGCAGATAAGCGAACCTAGATAAGAACTAAACCTAATTACTATAGCTACCTATACTAAAGCCAAATGAATGCAATATTTAAATCTGCAGAAAAATAAAAAAAAGACATTAATTGTCGCGTAGATTAGCGAACCTAGAACTAAACCTAATTAATATAGCTACCTATACTAAAGACAAATGAAAGCAATATTTAATCTGCAGAAAGAAAAGACATTAATTGTTGCGTAGATTAGCGAACCTAGAACTAAACCTAATTAATATAGCTACCTATACTAAAGACAAATGAAAGCAATATTTAATCTGCAGAAAGAAAAGACATTAATTGTCGCGTAGATTAGCGAACCTAGAACTAAACCGAATACCTATGTGTTATTTAAGACAAAAGACAAACAATAAGACAAATGAAAGAAATTTTTAACCATTTAACTTTAACAACCAATCTCCGTACAATAATTTCAAACGATAATCTCTAAGAAACAGCGTAAAAATCGCAATTCGCATGTGACAATAGAGAATGTAATCTTAAAATTTGCATCGCTAAGGTAAACTTTCGACAACAAAGTTAAAACCAAACGTTACCATGTAAATCGCATGTGACATCGCCGTCTAGCGCACCTACGTACAACTACGTACATTTTGCTTTATCGATAAGATGGCGTTACCTGTACTCTTTTTTGGCATGACAATTAATTATGTAATAGTAACGATACTCCAAAAAATGAGTGCATCTGGCGCCATCTAATGAACAAAGAAAGAGGTAAGTTTTGATGTAAGTTGTACGTAGGTGCGCTAGATGGCGATGTCACATGCGATTTACATGGTAACGTTTGGTTTTAACTTTGTTGTCGAAAGTTTACCTTAGCGATGCAAATTTTAAGATTACATTCTCTATTGTCACATGCGAATTGCGATTTTTACGCTGTTTCTTAGAGATTATCGTTTGAAATTATTGTACGGAGATTGGTTGTTAAAGTTAAATGGTTAAAAATTTCTTTCATTTGTCTTATTGTTTGTCTTTTGTCTTAAATAACACATAGGTATTCGGTTTAGTTCTAGGTTCGCTAATCTACGCGACAATTAATGTCTTTTCTTTCTGCAGATTAAATATTGCTTTCATTTGTCTTTAGTATAGGTAGCTATATTAATTAGGTTTAGTTCTAGGTTCGCTAATCTACGCGACAATTAATGTCTTTTCTTTCTGCAGATTAAATATTGCTTTCATTTGTCTTTAGTATAGGTAGCTATATTAATTAGGTTTAGTTCTAGGTTCGCTAATCTACGCGACAATTAATGTCTTTTTTTTATTTTTCTGCAGATTTAAATATTGCATTCATTTGGCTTTAGTATAGGTAGCTATAGTAATTAGGTTTAGTTCTTATCTAGGTTCGCTTATCTGCGTGACAATTAATGTCTTTTTTTATTTTTCTGTAGATTAAAATATTGCTTTTATTTGTGTTTAGTATAGTTAGTTATATAGTTATTAGGTTTAGTTCTAGGATCGCTAATCTACGCGACAGTTCATGTCGTGTTTTATTTTTCTGTAAGTTAAAAACTGCTTCAATTTATCTTTAGCTCTGTACCATCAGGTACCTACATTAGATATTAAACCGTAGAGTAGCCTAGCTTACTAGGTTGTTAAGGTTAGTCAGGTAGCTTGTTCTAACTTTGTATATAATATAAATAGTGACTTGAGTAAGTACAGTTATTAGGTTCAGGTTTAGGTTTCCTAATCTACGCGGCAAACTAATATTTTTTGCTTTAACCCGTTTAATACTTTTCCATTAATTTTAGTTGAAAATGGGAAAGAAAAATCATATTTATAATATTATACTTCATCACAAAAAATGTGGTGAATACGACATTGATGGCATTATAAAAGCCCTTAAACCATCTAAATGGGCTTATAAAAGTGCTATTAAAAAAATAATTGCATCAAAAAAATTTCAAAACTTTTTGGCGATTCATCCGTCTGGCCAATTAATAAAATTAAAAGATATTTTATCAGACGATTTTTATCCGTCTAAACCGACTTCTTATAGACAGTCGGATCGATACTATAAAATACTTTGTGAGAAGTTAAATAAAACTAATAACTTGCGGAATCGCTTAAATATTTACAAAACCTGGTTGGAAATTTGCAAATATCATCCTCTGGCCTCACATAATTGCAATCTTTCTCCGGTGCTTATGACTGCTGCCGAAAGTCCAGCCTATGAGGAAGCAGACGAATATAATCCTCTGGCCACGCATAATTGTGATCTTTCTCCGGTTCCTATGACTGCTGCCGAAAGTCCAGTCTATGAGGAAGCAGGTGAATATAATCCTCTGGCCACGCAATATTGCAATCTTTCGCCGGTGCCTATGACTGCAGCTGTAAGTCCATTTTATGAAGAACCAGAAGAGTGTCAAGAATGTCGAGACTTTAATGAATTGCCACAATTTGCACAAAAAGTTTCCCCACTCACCGAAAAAGTACCAAAAAACATAATGGCTCTCGACCGGTCAAGTTCCAGCGAGGAATCATCCCGATTATTGCTACCAATTGGCACGATCAATGTTCCGTCCATAGATAATAGGTCAAAATTTCACGTAAATGAGGGAACAACAATAATAAGTGAAGGGCTCTGGAGCGAAATAATAAAAGAGGGGAAACTTGTAACTAAGAATTACCCATTCATTTTGCGTAACGTAATAAGAGACCAAATAAACAATACGTGTCAAGTCATATTTAAATACGCCAAATATTTAAAAGACGGCAAAGTCGTAATAAAAGCGTGGTGTAACCATAGGAATTGTAAAAAGTTTAAAATTTACTTGGACAAAGATAGACAGGTAAGCGTTTTTAGTGAAAATATTAACTACTGTCACTTGGAAAATGTGACAATGCAGGTAAGGGGAGTCGGAAGAACAATTTTAAAAAGGAAACTGATTGGTGAAAAAGCGTTCGGGTACAAAAAACAT
Organism: Pandemis heparana; assembly: GCA_963854515.1. Classification (NCBI taxonomy): domain Eukaryota; kingdom Metazoa; phylum Arthropoda; class Insecta; order Lepidoptera; family Tortricidae; genus Pandemis; species Pandemis heparana. The sequence goes on along the minus strand of OY978008.1, from coordinate 9,150,501 downwards.
CAACTACTTAAATTTAGCGAAAAATGTTTATCAGAGACACGTGACCTGAAAAGCATTAAATCGGACTGTACTCTCAGGAAAATAAGATCGGAAGCACTATCAACTAACGACAGGAGCAAAAACGATATAATAGACTTGATTTCATATCAAGATGCCCACATGGAACATGTCAAAGAAGTTTCGTTCCCTTTAAATATCAAAACGTACAGTCTAGAACAAGTAGCGTGTCTGAAAAGAGAAGCTCCCACTTTACTATATTTAGACGCAACTGGGAGTGTTGTCCGCGATGTCACACAGGACAAGAAAAAAACGAGGAGGACATTGCTATATTCTGGCATTATTCAATTTGAATTCACACACCGTCTTTTCCCCGTTTTCCATATGATTTCTGCATTACATGACACAAATAGCATATTTAAAATGTTAAATGACTTTAAAAAATTCTGTATCAACCAAAATTGCTGGCCATCTTTCTCGGGAATAGTTACGGATTTCAGTTTCGCGTTGATAAATGCATCATGTCAAGCATTTAATCAGAGCTCTTTGCTGGAATACCTCAATTATTGCTTCATACATTTGACAGAAAGTCATGTAAATAAATTTGAATACGTTCCGCTTTATTTATGTGTTGCCCATTTAATGAAATGTGTATGCACAGATGTTGATCAGACTACTCTTCCCAACATAACTAAAATCACTGCAAAAGAAATAATTGCAAAATGTTTCATTTTAAATAATTTAGAAGAAATATCATTACACGTTCAAAGTATGTTCATTCTATTTAAATCTAAGTTCTTAAACGATGACGTTGCCCAAGCAAAACAAATTTTAGGAAGTAAAACAAATTGCGAAGAAATTCCAATTTTAATGAAATTAGAGGCTAAACCTACTAAATTTGGACAAAGTAAAGATAGTTATAATTGTAATTATAAACAAAATCTCTTTTATGACCACTTTAAAAACGTTTATGACGATATCAAAACATGTGAAGAAAACGGGGAAACGCGAAAGAATGATTTTTTTTGCATTGAATTATGTGAAAAGCTTTTAAAAAAATATTTACCGTACATACCCATGTGGTCTAATTTGTTAAAAGATAGCAGATTGAGTAACGCTCCCGTTGAAAATTATTTCGGCCAGTTAAAAGGACACACTTTAAATGGCCGCACCAAGCTGAAATGTTCCCAACTTCTCCGAATGTTACGTTCCGAGGTGTTGGCACTGGCCAAAGAGCATACACTAAATTTGTCAAAGACTGGTTTATGTAAGCAAAATGAGTACTCGGAGTCTCAACAGATTAGCAATAAAATGGAAGTCGAGGAAGAGACTTGGAATAAGAAAATAAAGAAACCTTTTAGCCACTTCGAAGGCCGGTTTCTCAAAAACTTGTGCCCACCTTTAGAAGCAGAAACAAAAAGTGAAGTCATAATTAATTGCCTGTACTGTGGTCGTGGCGCATGGCAGAATTCACAGTACACGAATTGGGTGCTATGTGACACTTGTGATATGTGGATCCACCAAAAATGCGCTAAAGAAATTGATGGTTACACTTCACCGGATTTTGTTGAAAAAGATTTTGTTTGCCAACATTGTAGTGGTACTGCAAAGAAAGAACCCACAAGCCAATTTTCTCAAGAAACGGGATTGATTGGGCCGATTCTTTGTAACGGCTTAATCGAAGACGTTAAGTATTACAAAGAGATTGGGAGGGGTTATGTAGTCAATTACATGGAAGGAATGACAAACACAACATATAAAAGTCTTTTAATAGATGACTTTCTGACATTAGACGGACAGAAATACGTAGTAGATTCCGTCATTGACCATGTTCTTCACATTTTTAACAAATTTAAATTTCACCTAATTTCAATAGAAAAATGTTATTATATATTCGAAAAAAACACTGTCAGCAAATCTTTCCTAGACACAATCAACATTGATTACGATAAAGATACGGTTTTTCCTCTATGCCGCCACTATCATTACACAATGGTCATTTTGACAATAAAAAATAAAGAGCTTCTAATAATTGACCCTCAAGGCAATGAAGATCAATATGAAAACCTGTACAAAAGTAAAATTAACGCACTATTAAAGCTCAAAGGCATCAATTTCGAAATAGAAAAATGTATTAAAACAAATCACTTCATCCAAAATGATAGCTTTAATTGCGGGCCCATACTGGTCGACACATTCAAAAACATTGTAGAAGGAAAAGATAAGATAAAGAAAAAAAATTACAATACTTACCGAAAACAGCTTAAAAAATTATTAATACAAAAAAGCGATAACATGCAGCAACGTTGTTTGTTTTGCGGTACAAAAGTTAAGCCGAGAGATGGTTTTAACTGCACCCTGTGTCGAAGAATTATTCATGACAGTTGCTACATATCAATGGACGAGAGAAAACAAAATATAGACATATTGAAGAAAAAAGAGAAATACAATGGAAAATGTGATTTGTGTATTGCAAATTTATAATAGTGTAAAGGCTGATCAATGATGATTCATGCCAGGAGTAACTGCTGTCTTTGTCATATAGAGTGATTATATGATTATATAGAGGGTGACGTAAATTCCGTGAGAGTCATTGAGTAAAGTAGCACTAAGAATTCTTTTTTTAAATTTCCCACGGGATTACTCATAATTCATAATACATATATTTATAAAAATTATTTCTTGAGAATCACAGAGGTGTTCTGAGAAAGTTTTTTTTTTAAACTTTCCACTAGATAGGGTATAAGAGATCGATACATTTTCTTACAAATGTCACTGCAACTTATATGAAAAAAAAAGTGTACTTAAATTAATTTTTATGTCGATCATTACTTTAACGAAAAGTTTGTCATGCATTTTTTTATTACTTTTACCGCAAAACAAACAACGTTGCTGCATGTTATCGCGGTTTTATTGGTTCGACTAATTTAGGCTGCTAACTTTTGCCGGCTCCTCTATCCAAAACCGAGTTAGGTATCACTCAGGACTCACCAGTTCTCAGACCTCTGGTAGTGTAGCCATACGCACATATAGCCGTTGCTCCTGGCTTTACTTCTGTTTTGCTGAAATATGACATTACCACTTAATTTCTGCAGATTTTTGCGGAATTCATAATTGACACTCCCGTCTCTTCTAAACCAAGTTAGGTATCACTCAGGACATGGCTGTTTCTATATACTTAGTAGTGTAGGCACACGGTCTATATGACCACTACTCCTGGCTTAACTTCTGTTTTGCAGAAAAAGGATACCATTCAGAGGAACGAAGCAAAATGAGTTTTTTTTTAAGTTTCCTCCTCTGGTTTGTTTCATGGAGGTAGGTATCACTCCAGGCTTTAGCATGTTTGAAACTCATGTACCTATGCTATATGACACGTATAGCAGTGACTCCTGGCTTTACTTCTGTTTGGCAGAAATACGGTTTTATTGGTTCGACTAATTTAGGCTGCTAACTTTTGCCTGCTCCTCTATCCAAAACCGAGTTAGGTATCACTCAGGAGTCACCAGTTCTTAGACCTCTGGTAGTGTAGCCATACGGCACATATAGCCGTTGCTCCTGGCTTTACTTCTGTTTTGGTGAAATATGACATTACCTCTTAATTTCTGCAGATTTTTGCGGAATTCATAATTGACACTCCCGTTTCTTCTAAACCAAGTTAGGTATCACTCAGGACATGGCTGTTTCTATTTACTTAGTAGTGTAGGCACACGGTCTATATGATCACTACTCCTGGCTTAACTTCTGTTTTGCAGAAAAAGGATACCATTCAGAGGAACGAAGCAAAATGAGTTTTTTAAGTTTCCTCCTCTGATTTGTTTCATGGGAGGTAGGTATCACTCCAGGCTTTAGCATGTTTGAAACTCATGTTTTTAACCTTTATGACACGTATAGCAGTTACTCCTGGTTTTACTTCTGTTTGGCAGAAATACGGTTTTATTGGTTCGACTAATTTAGGCTGCTAACTTTTGCCGGCTCCTCTATCCAAAACCGAGTTAGGTATCACTCAGGAGTCACCGGTTCTAAGACCTCTGGTAGTGCAGCCATACGGCACATATAGCCATTGCTCCTGGCTTTACTTCTGTTTTGCTGAAATATGACATTACCTCTTAATTTCTGCAGATTTTTGCGGAATTCATAATTGACACTCCCGTCTCTTCTAAACCAAGTTAGGTATCACTCAGGACATGGCTGTTTCTATATACTTAGTAGTGTAGGCACACGGTCTATATGACCACTACTCCTGGCTTAACTTCTGTTTTGCAGAAATAGGATACCATTCAGAGGAACGAAGCAAAATGAGTTTTTTTAAGTTTCCTCCTCTGATTTGTTTCATGGAGGTAGGTATCACTCCAGGCTTTAGCATGTTTGAAACTCATGTATCTAAGCTATTATGACACGTATAGCAGTAACTCCTGGCTTTACTTCTGTTTGGCAGAAATACGGTTTTATTGGTTCGACTAATTTAGGCTGCTAACTTTTGCCTGCTCCTCTATCCAAAACCGAGTTAGGTATCACTCAGGAGTCACCGGTTCTTAGACCTCTGGTTGTGTAGTCATACGGCACATATAGCCATTGCTCCTGGCTTTACTTCTGTTTTGCTGAAATATGACATTACCTATTAATTTCTGCAGATTTTTGCGGAATTCATAATTGACACTCCCGTCTCTTCTAAACCAAGTTAGGTATCACTCAGGACATGGCTGTTTCTATTTACTTAGTAGTGTAGGCACACGGTCTATATGACCACTACTCCTGGCTTAACTTCTGTTTTGCAGAAATAGGATACCATTCAGAGGAACGAAGCAAAATCAGTTTTTTTTTTAAGTTTCCTACTCTGATTTGTTTCATGCAGGTAGGTATCACTCCAGGCTTTAGCATGTTTGAAACTCATGTATCTAAGCTATAGGACACGTATAGCAGTGACTCCTGGCTTTACTTCTGTTTGGCAGAAATACGGTTTTATTGGTTCGACTAATTTAGGCTGCTAACTTTTGCCTGCTCCTCTATCCAAAACCGAGTTAGGTATCACTCAGGAGTCACCAGTTCTTAGACCTCTGGTAGTGTAGCCATACGGCACATATAGCCGTTGCTCCTGGCGTTACTTCTGTTGTGCTGAAATATGACATTACCCCTTAATTTCTGCAGATTTTTGCGGAATTCATAATTGACACTCCCGTTTCTTCTAAACCAAGTTAGGTATCACTCAGGACATGGCTGTTTCTATTTACTTAGTAGTGTAGGCACACGGTCTATATGATCACTACTCCTGGCTTAACTTCTGTTTTGCAGAAATAGGATACCATTCAGAGGAACGAAGCAAAATGAGTTTTTTTAAGTTTCCTCCTCTGATTTGTTTCATGGAGGTAGGTATCACTCCAGGCTTTAGCATGTTTGAAACTCATGTATCTAAGCTATAGGACACGTATAGCAGTGACTCCTGGCTTTACTTCTGTTTGGCAGAAATACGGTTTTATTGGTTCGACTAATTTAGGCTGCTAACTTTTGCCTGCTCCTCTATCCAAAACCGAGTTAGGTATCACTCAGGAGTCACCAGTTCTTAGACCTCTGGTAGTTTAGCCATACGGCACATATAGCCGTTGCTCCTGGCTTTACTTCTGTTGTGCTGAAATATGACATTACCCCTTAATTTCTGCAGATTTTTGCGGAATTCATAATTGACACTCCCGTTTCTTCTAAACCAAGTTAGGTATCACTCAGGACATGGCTGTTTCTATTTACTTAGTAGTGTAGGCACACGGTCTATATGATCACTACTCCTGGCTTAACTTCTGTTTTGCAGAAATAGGATACCATTCAGAGGAACGAAGCAAAATGAGTTTTTTTAAGTTTCCTCCTCTGATTTGTTTCATGGAGGTAGGTATCACTCCAGGCTTTAGCATGTTTGAAACTCATGTTTTTAAGCTATATGACACGTATAGCAGTTACTCCTGGCTTTACTTCTGTTTGGCAGAAATACGGTTTTATTGGTTCGACTAATTTAGGCTGCTAATTTTTGCCGGCTCCTCTATCCAAAACCGAGTTAGGTATCACTCAGGAGTAACCAGTTCTTAGACCTCTGGTAGTGTAGCCATACGGCACATATAGCCGTTGCTCCTGGCTTTACTTCTGTTGTGCTGAAATATGACATTACCCCTTAATTTCTGCAGATTTTTGCGGAATTCATAATTGACACTCCCGTTTCTTCTAAACCAAGTTAGGTATCACTCAGGACATGGCTGTTTCTATTTACTTAGTAGTGTAGGCACACGGTCTATATGACCACTAACTACTCCTGGCTTAACTTCTGTTTTGCAGAAATAGGATACCATTCAGAGGAACGAAGCAAAATGAGTTTTTTTTTAAGTTTCCTCCTCTGATTTGTTTCATGGAGGTAGGTATCACTCCAGGCTTTAGCATGTTTGAAACTCATGTATCTAAGCTATAGGACACGTATAGCAGTGACTCCTGGCTTTACTTCTGTTTGGCAGAAATACGGTTTTATTGGTTCGACTAATTTAGGCTGCTAACTTTTGCCTGCTCCTCTATCCAAAACCGAGTTAGGTATCACTCAGGAGTCACCAGTTCTTAGACCTCTGGTAGTGTAGCCATACGGCACATATAGCCGTTGCTCCTGGCTTTACTTCTGTTGTGCTGAAATATGACATTACCCCTTAATTTCTGCAGATTTTTGCGGAATTCATAATTGACACTCCCGTTTCTTCTAAACCAAGTTAGGTATCACTCAGGACATGGCTGTTTCTATTTACTTAGTAGTGTAGGCACACGGTCTATATGACCACTACTCCTGGCTTAACTTCTGTTTTGCAGAAATAGGATACCATTCAGAGGAACGAAGCAAAATGAGTTTTTTTTTAAGTTTCCTCCTCTGATTTGTTTCATGGAGGTAGGTATCACTCCAGGCTTTAGCATGTTTGAAACTCATGTATCTAAGCTATAGGACACGTATAGCAGTGACTCCTGGCTTTACTTCTGTTTGGCAGAAATACGGTTTTATTGGTTCGACTAATTTAGGCTGCTAACTTTTGCCTGCTCCTCTATCCAAAACCGAGTTAGGTATCACTCAGGAGTCACCAGTTCTTAGACCTCTGGTAGTGTAGCCATACGGCATATATAGCCGTTGCTCCTGGCTTTACTTCTGTTGTGCTGAAATATGACATTACCCCTTAATTTCTGCAGATTTTTGCGGAATTCATAATTGACACTCCCGTTTCTTCTAAACCAAGTTAGGTATCACTCAGGACATGGCTGTTTCTATTTACTTAGTAGTGTAGGCACACGGTCTATATGATCACTACTCCTGGCTTAACTTCTGTTTTGCAGAAATAGGATACCATTCAGAGGAACGAAGCAAAATGAGTTTTTTTAAGTTTCCTCCTCTGATTTTTTTCATGGAGGTAGGTATCACTCCAGGCTTTAGCATGTTTGAAACTCATGTTTTTAAGCTATATGACACGTATAGCAGTTACTCCTGGCTTTACTTCTGTTTGGCAGAAATACGGTTTTATTGGTTCGACTAATTTAGGCTGCTAACTTTTGCCGGCTCCTCTATCCTAAACCGAGTTAGGTATCACTCAGGAGTCACCAGTTCTTAGACCTCTGGTAGTGTAGCCATACGGCACATATAGCCGTTGCTCCTGGCTTTACTTCTGTTGTGCTGAAATATGACATTACCCCTTAATTTCTGCAGATTTTTGCGGAATTCATAATTGACACTCCCGTTTCTTCTAAACCAAGTTAGGTATCACTCAGGACATGGCTGTTTCTATTTACTTAGTAGTGTAGGCACACGGTCTATATGACCACTACTCCTGGCTTAACTTCTGTTTTGCAGAAATAGGATACCATTCAGAGGAACGAAGCAAAATGAGTTTTTTTTTAAGTTTCCTCCTCTGATTTGTTTCATGGAGGTAGGTATCACTCCAGGCTTTAGCATGTTTGAAACTCATGTATCTAAGCTATAGGACACGTATAGCAGTGACTCCTGGCTTTACTTCTGTTTGGCAGAAATACGGTTTTATTGGTTCGACTAATTTAGGCTGCTAACTTTTGCCTGCTCCTCTATCCAAAACCGAGTTAGGTATCACTCAGGAGTCACCAGTTCTTAGACCTCTGGTAGTGTAGCCATACGGCATATATAGCCGTTGCTCCTGGCTTTACTTCTGTTGTGCTGAAATATGACATTACCCCTTAATTTCTGCAGATTTTTGCGGAATTCATAATTGACACTCCCGTTTCTTCTAAACCAAGTTAGGTATCACTCAGGACATGGCTGTTTCTATTTACTTAGTAGTGTAGGCACACGGTCTATATGATCACTACTCCTGGCTTAACTTCTGTTTTGCAGAAATAGGATACCATTCAGAGGAACGAAGCAAAATGAGTTTTTTTAAGTTTCCTCCTCTGATTTGTTTCATGGAGGTAGGTATCACTCCAGGCTTTAGCATGTTTGAAACTCATGTTTTTAAGCTATATGACACGTATAGCAGTTACTCCTGGCTTTACTTCTGTTTGGCAGAAATACGGTTTTATTGGTTCGACTAATTTAGGCTGCTAACTTTTGCCGGCTCCTCTATCCTAAACCGAGTTAGGTATCACTCAGGAGTCACCAGTTCTTAGACCTCTGGTAGTGTAGCCATACGGCACATATAGCCGTTGCTCCTGGCTTTACTTCTGTTGTGCTGAAATATGACATTACCCCTTAATTTCTGCAGATTTTTGCGGAATTCATAATTGACACTCCCGTTTCTTCTAAACCAAGTTAGGTATCACTCAGGACATGGCTGTTTCTATTTACTTAGTAGTGTAGGCACACGGTCTATATGATCACTACTCCTGGCTTAACTTCTGTTTTGCAGAAATAGGATACCATTCAGAGGAACGAAGCAAAATGAGTTTTTTAAGTTTCCTCCTCTGATTTGTTTCATGGAGGTAGGTATCACTCCAGGCTTTAGCATGTTTGAAACTCATGTTTTTAAGCTATATGACACGTATAGCAGTTACTCCTGGCTTTACTTCTGTTTGGCAGAAATACGGTTTTATTGGTTCGACTAATTTAGGCTGCTAACTTTTGCCGGCTCCTCTATCCAAAACCGAGTTAGGTATCACTCAGGAGTCACCGGTTCTAAGACCTCTGGTAGTGCAGCCATACGGCACATATAGCCATTGCTCCTGGCTTTACTTCTGTTTTGCTGAAATATGACATTACCTCTTAATTTCTGCAGATTTTTGCGGAATTCATAATTGACACTCCCGTCTCTTCTAAACCAAGTTAGGTATCACTCAGGACATGGCTGTTTCTATATACTTAGTAGTGTAGGCACACACACGGTCTATATGACCACTACTCCTGGCTTAACTTCTGTTTTGCAGAAATAGGATACCATTCAGAGGAACGAAGCAAAATCAGTTTTTTTTTTAGTTTCCTCCTCTGATTTGTTTCATGGAGGTAGGTATCACTCCAGGCTTTAGCATGTTTGAAACTCATGTATCTAAGCTATAGGACACGTATAGCAGTGACTCCTGGCTTTACTTCTGTTTGGCAGAAATACGGTTTTATTGGTTCGACTAATTTAGGCTGCTAACTTTTGCCTGCTCCTCTATCCAAAACCGAGTTAGGTATCACTCAGGAGTCACCAGTTCTTAGACCTCTGGTAGTGTAGCCATACGGCACATATAGCCGTTGCTCCTGGCGTTACTTCTGTTGTGCTGAAATATGACATTACCCCTTAATTTCTGCAGATTTTTGCGGAATTCATAATTGACACTCCCGTTTCTTCTAAACCAAGTTAGGTATCACTCAGGACATGGCTGTTTCTATTTACTTAGTAGTGTAGGCACACTGTCCATATGACCACTACTCCTGGCTTAACTTCTGTTTTGCAGAAAAAGGATACCATTCAGAGGAACGAAGCAAAATGAGTTTTTTTTTAAGTTTCCTCCTCTGATTTGTTTCATGGAGGTAGGTATCACTCCAGGCTTTAGCATGTTTGAAACTCATGTATCTAAGCTATATGACACGTATAGCAGTGACTCCTGGCTTTACTTCTGTTTGGCAGAAATACGGTTTTATTGGTTCGACTAATTTAGGCTGCTAACTTTTGCCTGCTCCTCTATCCAAAACCGAGTTAGGTATCACTCAGGAGTCACCAGTTCTTAGACCTCTGGTAATGTAGCCATACGGCATACATAGCCGTTGCTCCTGGCTTTACTTCTGTTTTGCTGAAATATGACATTACCTCTTAATTTCTGCAGATTTTTGCGGAATTCATAATTGACACTCCCGTTTCTTCTAAACCAAGTTAGGTATCACTCAGGACATGGCTGTTTCTATTTACTTAGTAGTGTAGGCACACACACGGTCTATATGACCACTACTCCTGGCTTAACTTCTGTTTTGCAGAAATAGGATACCATTCAGAGGAACGAAGCAAAATCAGTTTTTTTTTTAGTTTCCTCCTCTGATTTGTTTCATGGAGGTAGGTATCACTCCAGGCTTTAGCATGTTTGAAACTCATGTATCTAAGCTATAGGACACGTATAGCAGTGACTCCTGGCTTTACTTCTGTTTGGCAGAAATACGGTTTTATTGGTTCGTCTAATTTAGGCTGCTAACTTTTGCCTGCTCCTCTATCCAAAACCGAGTAAGGTATCACTCAGGAGTCACCAGTTCTTAGACCTCTGGTAGTGTAGCCATACGGCACATATAGCCGTTGCTCCTGGCGTTACTTCTGTTGTGCTGAAATATGACATTACCCCTTAATTTCTGCAGATTTTTGCGGAATTCATAATTGACACTCCCGTTTCTTCTAAACCAAGTTAGGTATCACTCAGGACATGGCTGTTTCTATTTACTTAGTAGTGTAGGCACACGGTCTATATGACCACTACTCCTGGCTTAACTTCTGTTTTGCAGAAAAAGGATACCATTCAGAGGAACGAAGCAAAATGAGTTTTTTTTTAAGTTTCCTCCTCTGATTTGTTTCATGGAGGTAGGTATCACTCCAGGCTTTAGCATGTTTGAAACTCATGTACCTATGCTATATGACACGTATAGCAGTGACTCCTGGCTTTACTTCTGTTTGGCAGAAATACGGTTTTATTGGTTCGACTAATTTAGGCTGCTAACTTTTGCCTGCTCCTCTATCCAAAACCGAGTTAGGTATCACTCAGGAGTCACCAGTTCTTAGACCTCTGGTAATGTAGCCATACGGCATACATAGCCGTTGCTCCTGGCTTTACTTCTGTTTTGCTGAAATATGACATTACCTCTTAATTTCTGCAGATTTTTGCGGAATTCATAATTGACACTCCCGTTTCTTCTAAACCAAGTTAGGTATCACTCAGGACATGGCTGTTTCTATTTACTTAGTAGTGTAGGCACACGGTCTATATGACCACTACTCCTGGCTTAACTTCTGTTTTGCAGAAAAAGGATACCATTCAGAGGAACGAAGCAAAATGAGTTTTTTTAAGTTTCCTCCTCTGATTTGTTTCATGGAGGTAGGTATCACTCCAGGCTTTAGCATGTTTGAAACTCATGTTTTTAAGCTATATGACACGTATAGCAGTTACTCCTGGCTTTACTTCTGTTTGGCAGAAATACGGTTTTATTGGTTCGACTAATTTAGGCTGCCAACTTTTGCCGGCTCCTCTATCCAAAACCGAGTTAGGTATCACTCAGGAGTCACCAGTTCTTAGACCTCTGGTAGTGTAGCCATACGGCACATATAGCCGTTGCTCCTGGCTTTACTTCTGTTGTGCTGAAATATGACATTACCCCTTAATTTCTGCAGATTTTTGCGGAATTCATAATTGACACTCCCGTTTCTTCTAAACCAAGTTAGGTATCACTCAGGACATGGCTGTTTCTATTTACTTAGTAGTGTAGGCACACGGTCTATATGATCACTACTCCTGGCTTAACTTCTGTTTTGCAGAAATAGGATACCATTCAGAGGAACGAAGCAAAATGAGTCTTTTTAAGTTTCCTCCTCTGATTTGTTTCATGGAGGTAGGTATCACTCCAGGCTTTAGCATGTTTGAAACTCATGTTTTTAAGCTATATGACACGTATAGCAGTGACTCCTGGCTTTGCTTCTGTTTGGCAGAATTACGGTTTTAATGATTCGATTAATTTAGGCTGCTAACTTTTGCCGGCTCCTCTATCCAAAACCGAGTTAGGTATCACTCAGGAGTCACCGGTTCTTAGACCTCTGGTAGTGTAGTCATACGGCACATATAGCCGTTGCTCCTGGCTTTACTTCTGTTTTGCTGAAATATGACATTACCTCTTAATTTCTGCAGATTTTTGCGGAATTCATAATTGACACTCCCGTTTCTTCTAAACCAAGTTAGGTATCACTCAGGACATGGCTGTTTCTATTTACTTAGTAGTGTAGGCACACGGTCTATATGATCACTACTCCTGGCTTAACTTCTGTTTTGCAGAAAAAGGATAACATTCAGAGGAACGAAGCAAAATGAGTTTTTTTTTAAGTTTCCTCCTCTGATTTGTTTCATGGGAGGTAGGTATCACTCCAGGCTTTAGCATGTTTGAAACTCATATACCTAAGCTATTTGACACGTATAGCAGTTACTCCTGGCTTTACTTCTGTTTGGCAGAAATACGGTTTTATTGGTTCGACAAATTTAGGCTGCTAACTTTTGCCGGCTCCTCTATCCAAAACCGAGTTAGGTATCACTCAGGAGTCACCAGTTCTTAGACCTCTGTTACGTATAGCACACGATACGTATAGCTGTTACTCCTGGCTTTGCTTCTGTTTTGCTGAAATGGGACAAGTATGACTTACCTGATAATTAAATTTTATTTTCATTGTCGTCTCTGCTGTACATTATTAAAGCTTTTATTTGCCATTAAAGTAATGTTTTTTTGATATATTAGGCCAAATAAACGATTAATTTTTGATTTTGTGGCGTTTAGAAAACAACACTTCTTTATTTGGTCGGGTTACCTTAGGCTGCTAACTTTAGGCTGCTAACTTCACACCGGTTAATCTTATCCGCGTTTTGCGCGTAAATAGCTTTATGTAAGTAAAGTAAAGGATTACAAAAGTTATAAAATCAATAAATTTCTGGTTATCTTTTAAAAATCCGTGTGAATATAATATATCTAAAAGTAAACAGCCGTACAGTGGACTCTCAGTATAGAGTACAACCTTACCTCAGTAAGCCATTAAGGCACTCATTGAGGAAGTCACTGCAACGTCTATTGTGATAAGGTTGTATTACGGGTCGTTACATGTAGTAATGGCGCCATAATTGGGTTTTTTCTTAAACGAAAAACTAACAATATGATTTTATCTCAAAATATGATTGTCTGAACAGATTAAGCGCCGTGTCTATCAGTTCACGATTTATCAATGAGTCAAATAACAAGTTCTACAGATAATGATTCTCTCATACACATACATACCTACATACACACATCACGTCTATATCCCTTAGGGGGTAGACAGAGCCTAAGGTAACAAGACCTAAAGGCTGCGTTTAGCATGGTTGTGGGCGTATAGTTGGAAATAATCAAAATAGTTAGCCGCATCGCCTATAGCATGATTACTAAGACTTTCGCCCATTCCCTCGATAGGCTTTTACCATCTGCGCGGGAAGACAAGCAAGCTAGTACGTTCTATGTTTTGTCCTTGTGCTTCCAGACCAGCATCGAAATAATGGTACCCAATGGCAGTTATTCACCGGCAGGTTTTGGACGACACTGGTGAAGTTCAGTAGAGCAGCGCATTACATATATTATTATTAGTTCTAGATTTGGGTCGCCTCACATAGCCTCATTCGATCTCTCGGCCAATAAATATCAGATTAAAGTGCCGCTATTGTAGCCTTCACGCACAAACTAGTACCGTGGCTTTCAATAACGGTTCGCACTATGCAGATTATCACTGCGGCGATAACCGCGACGTGAAAGCGATACCGGCGACACGATCCGGAGCGGGTGCCGCGTCCCGGCGCCGGCGCAACTGTCGCCGAAACGTCAATCCGGTCCGTGACGTCACGCGAAGGTTTTCTCGAGGAGAGCACAGGGCACAGGTAAACTCCACCTTGAGTTGCCTTGTTGGAGAGGTAAGCTGTGAAACTGTAGGCTTATTGTCTAATTCGCTCGCAATCGCCATCGTGTTCATTTTGACAGTTCTTGTATGAATGTGACAGCCAGCTGATTCCGATGCCAATTGTCAGCCCATACATGAACTGTCAAAATGAACACGATGGCGATTGCGAGCGAGTTAGACGATAAGCCTACTGTTTCCTAAACACGCCGGATATCGTAGCGTAGACTAATGTTCTCTCTTTAAGTCCCTTTTCGCCGTGATAAAGACGTTTCGAAGTTTCGTTAATTTACAAAGATAATGCTTTATAGACACTAAAATGAACAATTGAGATTCAGAATCCATGCAATATAATACATTACATATATATACATCACGTCTTTATCCCTTACGGGGTAGACAGAGCCAAACGTTAGCATGATTGTGGGCGTAAAGGTGGAAAGGGGAATCAAAATAGTGATGTGATGCTAGCGGCATCGCCTATAACATGACTCCTAAGATTTTCGCCCATTCTCTCGATGGGCTATTACCATCTGCGGAGGAAGAGAAGAAACTTGTACGTTCTATGTTTTTTCTTTACTCCCAGACCAGCATGGAAGAAAAAAAAGGAAAGTATGAAGAAAAACAATAGGTTACATACCTATTGTTTTTCTTCACATTAATTTACATTTTATTAATAACTAGCTTTTGCCCGCAACTTCGTCCGCGCAGATAACGTCAAAGTGACACCACCTTCATTCACTAATTTTTTCAAATATTAGGTCATTATTTCCTATCCCGTCCTTTTATCCCGTGGAAAATTTGCAAAATCCCGTCTGAGTGCTGCTAATTGATCTTCAAGGAATATGTCTGCCAAATACCAAGGATCTGTATTAAGTAGCTAAAGCATATATAATGATTCTTTTTATTTGTTATCCCACGAGAATTTTGCAAGGTCCAAAAATCACTTTTCAGATATCATAATTACTATTGGTGTACAAAATTTAAAGATTCTAAAGAAAAAAAAAGTATCCTACGTCCGTCTCCTGGTTCTGTGCTATCGCCCTACCAATTTTCAGCCAAATCGGTTCAGCCGTTCTCGAGTTATAAATAGTGTAACTAACACGGCTTTCTTTTATATGTATAGATTAGGTACACACGTACAAACTGTCACGTACACCACCACCTCCTGTCCTCCTCTTTCGCTTCGACCACTTTCAACAATTTCTTCATAGGTACATGCTCGTCGGTTTCGGGCACTCCTGATCTGGCCTTATAGTCCGAAATTCGATTATCGAAGTTCGTGTAACGCCATTCCGGTCACACTAATAGGAATTAATTTGAGAGTGAGATGGGTGGTATGATACGAACTTCGAAAATCGAATTTCGGAGTAGCCCCTCTGACCTTTTGTCAAAACATCCGCAATTTGGTCGCAGAACGTTCGTCTAGGCCTTCCTCTTATTATAAGTACGAGTAGTTGCTCAAATATCTCAAACAATGTAGAGTCAAAATCTCGTATGATAGTTACAAGTAAATAAATGAACGTTAAGGTCAGAAAAGTATGACGAAAACTGATAATAGGATCCGAGTGAGTAACATCTACTCAAAACCCACCTAAAATATCGTGAGATTGACGTGTAGCCTAGAACTTGTCACCGAGTAGGTGATGGGTCCAAATGAGTTTCATTCAAAGCATAAGAGTCGAGGTGCGCTTGCGACAGTATTTCTTAATGCCGCCCGCGCGGTCACAGCGGCGCGTGCGCGGCAGGTCAACGAGGGACGGCCAATCGTAGTTCATTATCTATCTGTATTTCGTAGATAAGCTTTTACATTACTGTCTATAGCCCCACGAATGAACTCCTAACCAGCTTTGGTTTTCAACTTATTTTAGGTTCGGTCGGAAGTCAGAAAACAGGAAGATGTTTCGGCTCGTTTTTCACCCGAAATTAGTAAATTAATAGGTATTCAATGGTAAAACTTTTTAGCTCCTTTGTTTACTCTACGAAATTCGAAAAAAAAAACGGTTTTACTTAGTACAAATTTTGATTTGAATAACTTGTATTTTTTTCTACCTCATAGGTATTAGTAAAGGCGATTTAGATAACTATTATTATGTATTTAGTACCTATTACCATTGCATTCTCTTAAACACTCACTTTTGTAAAACGTAATATCACTAGTTGGCGAAATATGAACGTCGCTTTTCTTAGATATAGATATCTCGCGCACATTCTCAAAAGATCAAAGGTGGGCATTGATTTTGTGCCAGTCAGCTTAATCTCGAGTTATCTCCGTAGACAGGTACGTAAAAAGTGACTGAATGACTTAACGTGTCAAGGTATTGATATATTCCAATAAACGTCGGTGTGCAAGTAGCACTCAATTAAACGGCAAGGTCAGAGCCGTCAGATGTTTAGAAAGTATTTATCCGTAGATTGCAAGTGCCACGAGTTATTGTTGATACTCCAAATGACGCTTTTCAAAACTTGATGTGTGACCATCACACCTCAGCGAATGATAAATAACTAGCATTGAAAGTGAGAACAGTGGCGAATAAATTCATAGTTTAACAAGTCAAGCATTGGGCAATTTGTACTTGTACCTATTAATTAAATATCTTGAGTTACCACACCTGCATGGACAAACAGAATCAGTGCGTACCTACCTACTTTGGAATATATTCATTTGTTTTATTCAAAACATGTTAAATAGCAAAACATTTTGAATTGCAAAAACTTAACTGATAACGGTTAGGTTAGGTGAGGAGTACCTCACAATTTATTTAAAAACGTTATTTGCAATTCATAATTTATTGTGTACGAAAAATTAAAAACGTATTAAGTACCAGTAAATTTAACATTCAGTTTCTTCACATTTTCGACTGTTTGCAAGCTGCAGGATATACGAGTAGGTACCTATGTAATAATTAAGTCTGAAGATAATATCACATAATACATCCCTTCTTTATCATATTGATAAACAAAGGATCACGAATCTTAGAAAGTAACTCGGTAGTTCCGTATTCTATTTGAAATATTTAGTTTATCAGATAGTTATTATCGTTCACCTGCAATAATTGATTAAGTACCTATCTCAAAATGATTGATCAGGTGCGTTATTGTTTTTAGGGAGCTGTACCTCAGGGATTTGACAAACTATGCTCGCTTTCAATCATTGTGGAACACTGTTATTATTATTGATATGTTTGAAGTAGGCTAATTTAAATACGTTTATTTCCTGAGTACAAAGGCATAAAATGTTCTTGTTTTTATTTGTACTACAACAAACCTGATCAGACGCCACACTTGCGCCTCAATGGTGGGTGTCGTCTGTAAACAAGTAGGTGTGTGTCTACATTCTATGTCCAAGAATAATCCTTAGCTCTTGACCACGTGCGGGCAAGCGCAGCGTATTGTACAATTCCCGAGTGCTCTTTTTTCTACCGACCTGAAGTGTTATTCCAGCTTAAGTAAGTATTGTTGTGACAAGACCCTTTTATTTTGATGCGTGATACGTTTTATTACGAGACTTATTGTTCATTGTCAAGTGCTATCGGTTTAGTGACTCCGTCGAACTTTGTGCGCTTGAGACTTTCTCTCGACTTGATGAATCATTCTATTAAGGCAATGTTTGCGTCTAGTGCCGGTAGATTTCGAGTTAATAAATATGTTAAAGAAATTGTTCGTTACGATAAGAACTAAATACTTCACAGAACTATAAATGTTCCAAAGAAAGTAATGTTCTCTTCTTTGTCTTCAGTACACACTTGACAGTGTAACTGTGATTGTTATTGCAAGTAGGTACCTATAGCAACCCGCGTCGCAATTAATGTATCTAGTTAAGTAATCCTCAAATGATTTATAAAACTGCTGCCTGCAGCAGCTACTGTACTAAGAAAAAAATTACGTAACCTGGTTAAAAATAAATAATTAAAATAGTACTTATACTTAATATCATCTAGAGCGGAAATATAATATATATTGTTCTTATCAGTATGTACGTTTACCTCGCTAGCGATGCACGATGCACCCCACATCACTATGAAATATCGAAAGAGTATTTGTTTAAGTTTAAGGTTACGCGTGACTTGATCTGGTTATGCCCATTTTAAGCCCAGTTGTTTGAACTCCACCCTTGTCCATATTTCACTACTGTTACAATAGTTGGAAACGTGGCTTTCACCTAAGACCGAAATTTAGTACTTAATACTCATAAAAATAACTGCTCCTAAAACGTACTTAACTATAAGCGCCTAGTACATATCTAGGTAGGTATTCGATGGTGCCAAGGATATAGTTTCCTCTTGTTTGTTACGCCACTGCCTACCGGTATTTCTCTCGGCAATACCTATTTCCTCCAGTGAAATTCCACTCGAATTTCAAGGGACCCGAGACATTAATTTCGTTACGCAAACCGTTCATCGTCCTTATGATTGTTTGTCATGTAACTGGCGTCAGTCGTTATACAACTTTAATGCCGTTAAGACATTTATCCCGACTTAATGTTTTTTCATTTTGAATAATTATTTTAAGTGCGATTAATTCTGAATAATCTGAGGGATAATTGGTGAAGTTAAAGATCATTTTGCCTGTCACGCGTAAGGTTCTGTGCTGGGAGTGCTGAGACTCACTTTCTAAATTATAAATTTAATAGACTTCTTGTATTTTTTTTGGGTGACGAAACTATTTTGAATGAAGAACTCAAATGAATATATGTTCCTACCTATTATTTTATTTGTACTATTGAACATAAAATATATACCCTCTTAGGCACTTGTCTCACCGCCGGCGAGTAGCGAGAAGCGAGCGTTTTTTAGTATGGAAATTTTGTCGCTTTTGTCGCCGGGCGACAAAAGTTCCATACTAAAAAGCACTCGCTTCTCGCTACTCGCCGGCGGTGGGACAAGTGCCTTATTCATAATCGCTCTTATAGGTTTCTACTAACTTAGCAATCGTTTGTCCTTATCTGTGAAAGGTAAATGTCATTGTGACAAATAAGGACAAACGATTGTTAAGTTAGCAGAAGCCTTTAGAGATGAATAAGGAAGGGGGTTAGACTTTATTTTCTACATAACAGTAAACAAAAAAAACCGGCCATGTGCCTGGTGGGTCACGCGCAGTGAAGGGTCCCGTCCACAAATATTCAGAATTAGATTTTGGCGGACTAATCAATTACTCGTTAATTTGCCATGCCACCTTGCAAGTGGCCAATTTCCATTTAAATTCGTTAAATGTATACATATATTACCGTGAACGGTCTATTTTTTTGCTGGGAGTGGGGTCAGGTCAGGAACCCTAGAGTTTAAGGTCCGGCAAAGGCGGCTTTTTTCTCGGCTCGGTAGGAATTTTGGCCAATTTGACACCAACAAAAATGTATGCCTTAAAGCTTACCTAATATTTCGCAAACAAATCCTGAAAACGGAATGTGGTTTGTAACATTGTTGTGCTAAAAAGAGTTTTGTTATTTTGACTACGGAACCCTAATTATTGTTTGCCAGGGTACGAAGCTATTTGTTACCGATAAATATCTTCAAGATCGTCGCGTAACTTCGCGACCTTCACATCTCGATTTATAAAAAAAAAATGCTGTAGGTACATCAAGATGTGGTGGACAAGTCGGGTACAAAAGATAAGGCAGGGGGCAGCGCGTGTCCTGCGAAGCGCCTAATGGCCGACTCCGCCGCCGGCGCAACGTGTCTTACAGTTTAAATCGAACGTCAAGCTATCCATTTGCATAAATCACATTGTTACCATTTTCAATTATTTGAACGGCCACGTTGAGTTCTAGATTTAAAATTGCTTAAACAGGTGCCGAATAACAATATATAGAGTATGATTTTCATAAATGTAGCGTCCCGTTGGCCGAGGTCACTTTACAATAAATAACTTGGCAATGTCGTGTGTCTTCACAGAAAGTACTTATTGAGCTTACAAAATCATATTTAATACA
Organism: Pandemis heparana; assembly: GCA_963854515.1. Lineage (NCBI taxonomy): Eukaryota > Metazoa > Arthropoda > Insecta > Lepidoptera > Tortricidae > Pandemis > Pandemis heparana. Next base: position 9,130,476 of record OY978008.1, on the reverse strand, counting down.
TGTGACATGAGTATCAAGGGAAAGTTGACGATGTGAATAATTTTTTATTGCGTCGATTCATTTATTATTCGTGGGTCGACTTCCATAAATAATGGTTCTTTATTTTGACAATATTCGGTGTAAGTACCGTCTTTTAAGTAATACTTGATTTCAATTACACTCATGTTACACCATTTTTTTATGAAGATAAGATATTTTATATTAAGTACTATGTCATCAGATTTTGAAGGTGTTAACTTTTAGATAATTTGTTATTTTTACAATGATTGGAAAAAATATGAATCAGCCGAAAATGTATTAAAAGATAGAAGTATTTTCAAGAGCAGAGTTTGTTTAAAGCCATAATTTGATGTTTATTTAATTTTCTGTCATTAGTTAATTTAATAAAGACCAGCGAAGTGGTTATAAGTGCACGAGCTAAGTGTGGAATGAAACGTACAGTCGTCGTCAATTGTGAAGGAACAAAATAGTTTCGTGTAAAACCTCGCATAGTGTCGCCGTGTCTTTAGCCGTGACGCCGTGACACTGTTAACTAATATTAACCAACAGGGTGGCGACAGCTACCCTGGTTGAATAACACATTAACCTTATATCTACTAATTGCAAGTGAATGGTTACGACTCATACCTGTAAGCTTATGGTAAGCCCATCTGTGTTCAGCTCCGTGGCCTCGTGGTTGCCTTACTGCTTCGCTGTTTATTTCACCATCTGTAGAGTTAAATTACAGTATGACTCCTCTGCTTGGAGCCCTATAGATGTCTTAGGTTTACATGGTTATTTGAATAGTTATCAATCAGCTTAAGTATGTATATATGAAATATTATGCTTTCACTTTAGCGATGTAAGTGCTGGTGGGCACTATCAGAGCCTGTACTAGTATACACTCAGTGGGATCGCCGCAGGTCACCCTCTGCGCTCTTACTGCAAGCAGTCTGTCGAGCAGCTCCCCCCGAACAACCTCAGGGACCATGAAGATTTAGTCCATCATGGGAATCGCTTATATGGTTATATTTAGACCACAGTCATATGGGTCTAGGCGCCAGGTGGAAGAGCCACCTACTACTCATGTCATGGTTCAAAGCATTGGTAACACAGACCATCAGTAACGGACAATCATGTTATTGCAGTTTAATGTGGGTACATAAGTACGTAATAAATCTAAGACACCTAGATAACCAGTACACACGTTACATAGTATACTTAGCTTTCAAGCTGCATCGCCTGCGATGTGATGCACCACTAATCAAGATCATGACACTGATTCAAAGTTATAACTGAATATAAAACTTTAACTAAGCGTAAGTCACATTTTAGCGGTATTATAACAGGTTGACACAGGTATTGTCAGAAAGTATTCAACTTACCATAGAGTTTAAATGTTGCCACAGACAATATATACATTTCGCGGAAGTGTCGCGACACTCCCGCCGAGAAGAAATTAGTGTAAGTACATCATCAGATTGTGCGTCCATTCCCTTATCCTTTCAAGGGCTCGGACCGCAGCCTTTCGTGGTTGTCTAGGTTGTGGTTCAAGTTCGCTAGTGTCCTTTGTCTCAGACTCGTTGAGTATCGTTTCAGTGTCCTCCTTGGAATCGTCTTTATCTGTGCTCTCAATCTCTAATTCATCAATAGTAACATCAATAGGATAATTTGTCACATCCTTGTCCACATCCATTTCTATCTCATTAACCGGTAACGTTTCATTTCGTGTGTTTACTTCATTAACAGGAATTCTTATTGACTGTTCCGGTGTAGTTTCTGGTAATTTCACGTTTTCATCTGATATTTGTGGCGTTAGCTCTTGTTCATCATTGTCCTCTATCTCTAAAGGATACAAATGAGCTATAGAACGCGTGAAAATTGTGTCTCCTACTTTCACCTTTGCAACTCTCACTAAGCCATCTGAACCTCTTATCAAACTAATTATTTTCCCTACTCTCCAGCCTTCTCTGTTCTTGTCACCTTTGATTTGAACAATTTGGCCTTCTTTCGGAGTTTCTTTCGAAAGGATGCGAGGTTGCTTGTAAGAGTGACAGTATCGTTCACGCAGACTTGGCAAGTATTGATTAATAAACATCTCTTTAAATTCCTCTACCATTTTCCTTGCCTTTCGCCAACCGTGTATTAAAGTAGTCTTTGTCGATGTGCCCAATACTATAGGTTGATCCTTAGCAGTCTCTAGTGCGATACATTCGCCTACCTGAAGGAAATCAACTGGTTTTAGAATATGTCCAAGCTCAGTATCAACGCATGTCAATGGTCGTGAATTTATGACAGTTTCTATTTCCTTAATGACCGTTGATAACTGACTATCTCTCAAAAGTTGTTTTTGGAGTGTTCTTCGCATAGAGTGCTTTACCAACGCTACGAGCCGTTCATAAAAACCTCCATGCCATGGAGCCAGCTCTGGTATGAATCTCCATTTTATTTTATTCTCTACACAGTAAGCATTAGACACTATGTCGGCTATTAGCTTGAAATGTAGTGCGTTGTCTGAGGTTACAAGTGACGGTACTCCTCTAGCTGAAATCATTCGTCTTAGAGCAAGTAGACCTTCTTCTGCTGATAAGTCTTGTACCACTTCCAAGTGTACTGCTCTAACAGCTAGACATGTAAACAGACATATCCATCTTTTGCTTGTTCCCTTATCGGTTGTGACTAACACAGGTCCTAAGTAGTCCACTCCAGTAAATGTAAACGGTTTGCTGTAATTAACTCGTTCATGAGGTAATGCAGGTGTGTTTGGTAATTTAAATGGTCCACCTTTATGCTTTACGCAACGTGGGCATTTGTTCAAAATCTTCTGAACATAGCGTTTGCCTTGTGGTATCCAATACGATTGACGGATTAAACTCAGTGTATGGTTTGCACCAACATGATAGTTTTTCTCGTGCGTGTCTTTAATGAGTTTAATGGTAAAATCGGATTCTTTCGGTATGATCATCGGATACCTTTTGTCGAATGACCATTCAGCATATTTTAGCCTTCCCTTACACCGCAAAATTCCATCAATGTCTTTAAATAGACCTAAATTCCGACTAAGATTCGTTTCTTTTCCGTCTACTTCTTCTTTGAAGTATTCTGCCTGTATTCTCTTAATTTCTTTCAATGTACTATCTTGTGGTTCAATCACCTCTCCTCTCTCAGACTGTTTGTTCTGATCTTCTATTACTTCAGGAAGATCTAAAGCTTCTTCAGTCTTCGATAGACACTCCCCAACCAAAAGAGTTTGTTGTCTAGCCGTTCTCACAGGCCAGTAACTAGACTTCTGGAGTAAGAAGTCTGGTCCTATTAACCATCTTTGCCTATCTTCTTTCAAATTGGTCGGTCTGGTAGCGGCATCGGCAGGATTCAATTCTGAGGGAACATATCTGACAATCAAGTCTTTATTCCTCTTAATCTCCTCGATCCTTCTCGCTACAAACGGAGTCAATAATTTGGTTGAATTGATCCAGTCGATCACGATCTGGCTGTCCGTCCAGAGTACTTGTTGGGTTATTTTCAAGTGAATGAATTTAGTTACGTATTTTATCAAACGACTTCCAATTAGTACACCTAAAAGTTCCAGTCTGGGTATCTTCAGATTCTCCTGGTCTTTTATTGGTACAAGTCGTGACTTTCCTATAACAAAACTCTTTTCATCGTTTCCAACTATGTAGACTACAGCAGAATATGCTCTTGTCGAAGCGTCTGAGAAACAATGAATCTGACACTCGTCTTGGGAATTTTTTAGGTAGCGTCTGGCTACACTTACATCTTTAACTTCTTTTAAGTTTCCTTGAATGTCATTCCAACGATCAACGATATGTTTGGGTAATGGGTTATCCCATTTTAATTTTAATTTCCATAAGTCCTGTAGCAGTAGTTTAGCAGATAGCAACGTGGGTACCGTATATCCACACGGATCATAGATAGATGCAATGCTTTTCAAAATACCTCTTTTGGTATTAGCATTGTTAACTACCTTAGTCCTTAGGTGAAGTGTATCATCTTCCAGTTGCCAGTTCAAGCCTAATATTTTAACAACTTTATCAAGAGAAGCATCGGGAATACTGTTCATCAAGTCTTCAGAGTTAGAGCTCCAGTCCCTCAAATTCATCGATATTTGACTAAATGCCTCCTTGGAATTCCGGTATAAATCCAACGCTTCCTGTGTATCATTAGCTCCAGTCACGATGTTGTCGACATATATATCGTTAGCTAATTTTCTGACGCTTTCGTTTTCAGCCTTCAACAAGTGATGTTTTATAGTAGCGTTTAACATGAATGGACTTGATATGATTCCAAATGGAACCCTTGTAAATCTTAGGTGTACAAGGTTGTCTTTATCTACTGCTTCATTGATATTCTTGAGCCATAGAAACCTTGTTACATCTCTGTCTTGTTCCTTGAGTCCGATTTGTAAAAACGCCTTTTCAACGTCAGCGGTAATCCCAATGGAATAGCATCTAAATTTTAAAATTAATCCTGTTAAATCTTCCAGTAACATTGGGCCGCAATAAAGATGTTCATTTAAACACTTGTTGTCTTTGGTTTTTGCTGACGCGTCGTATACTATGCGTAGGGATTTACCAGGTGCCGAAACTCCGTGATGAGGTATGTAGTGAATTGGGTTGCTCTCTTTATTTGCTTGTGAGGTAGGTACTATTTCTATAATTTCCTTTTCCAATTGGTCCTTTAATGTTTCATCATATTTCTGCAGAGTATCAGCATCTAACCTCTTGACTAAATTGACCAAGCGTCCGAACGCCAATCCAAAGTTTGATGGCAGATGTGGTGGATAGTCATTCCACGGCCAACTAACATAATATCTACCGTCTCTGTTTTCTGTGGTTTCATTAAATTGTTTGATGGCCTCTTCATCTCGATCCAACTTGGGTGAGTCTGTGATCCCAATTGACTCTAAGTCCCACAAACACTTTAAGTTTCCGTTGTCTATCGGCGCGTCTGGTCGGTTTAGTCTAGTGTCACAGGATGCTTGGAAATATGTAACCACTGACAAGTCATTGCAGGGTTTATTTGCTGTCGTTCCAGAAATTCCTGAAAGTATCCATCCTAACTCGGATTCGACTAAGTACAAGTTTTCCTTTATTTGTATTTTTTCGGTAGACATGAGTGAATAATAATAGTCATTTCCGATTAGGATATCGACTCTATCTGATAACGAACCGTCATCAGCAGGATATTTTCCCATATAGTTCCAGTCTTCTAGATTAAAATCCATGCAAGGAACACTGTGAGATATGGATGGAACAACATTGGCAAACAATGTTCGTATTTTATCGGTGCGCGTTTCAATATTCAGCTTTACAATCGGGCTATCTAGTTCTTGAGGTGCCTTGGATCCAAAGGTAAAGATAGAAAGATGATTCTCCTCTTCCGTTTTTAGCTGCAGGTCCTTAGCAGTACTTTGAGTCACGTAACTCCGCTGGCTTCCGGAGGCGAATAAAATGCGACACTTTTTTGACTTTCCATTTTCACTTCTAACCATAACCACAGCCGTTTGAAGTACAGTGGATCCCTTCATGCCTACGTGCATCACGTTGGTACTTGTGGATGCCCTTTCGCTTGTGGATGCCTTTTCTGTTTCCTGTTTCATCGGAATGTTGTTAGGGCATAATGCTTTATGGTGTCGAGTTTGAACTCCCTTCGAAGAGCATTTGTAGCAATTTTTTTTTCTTTCGCATTGTTTGACTGTGTGTCCTTCCTTAAAGCAGTTAAAGCACCTATTTTTGAGTTTCAATTTTCTCTCTTCAATGGTTTTAACCCTTTCACAATGGACATTAAAATGGTTCCCTTCACAAAAGATGCATGGCCACCTTTTTCTCTTCTGACCATGAAACTTTCGAAACTCAAATCTCCTTTTCATCGTTGTATTACTGGGCCTTGAGTTCCAATGGCTAGCTCCAGGCTTGTTAAATTGGTTTCGTTGATGATGATGATTCATGTTATAATTTTTGTTATTCCTAAAATCTCTTCGCTGTGTGTTCTCTTTAACATGTAAGGTTTCCACTGTATATTGTGTCGTCTCATTTGTGTTCTTCTCCTGTGCCATCCTCTGTGATTCCTCCCTAGTTGAGATAATCATAGACAGTTGCTTTCGGATATCATCAACAGTTTCGGTTCCATTAGAACCCAGTCTCATTTTTGCCTCATATATTATTTCGCTAGGGAATTTTTCCATAATCAGGAATTGCACATGATTGGAACTGGTGTCCTCTCCCATTGATTGGAGTACTCTCAAATGTCTTTCGATTTCATCGAAAGTGCGTCGGCAATCTTCTATCTTCTCTGCTTGTTTGACATTTTTCAACGCTTTGTGATGTGCATATATGATCTCTTTCTCCTTACCATATCGTGCCTTTAATATGTTGACAGCTATTTGATAACTTTTATTAGAAGTATCCAATCCGTCCACAAGTCTTGCTGCGTCTCCTTTAAGGGAACTCTTGAGGTACAGCAGCTTGTCGACGTCATTCAGCTTTCTCCGGCTGATGTTGGATGTAAACTGGTCCCAAAATTGGTACCATTCAAGCAAATTGCCACTAAACTCCGGCAAACTCAGATCTGGTAGCTTGCTGTAAGTTGATGGTTCGCTTTCTTTTCTGGGCGTTGTACTTTCTTCGGACTTCATCTTTATTTTTGCTTCAAGTTCAGCCAGCATTTCCTCCCCTTGCAACTGATCATCAGTAAAGTCTGATATAGTGTCTGGATTCGGGTTCTGGCATAATTTAAAATAATTGTTAAGTTCAGACGTGAAACGAGATAGAATAGATTTTAATTTGGCAGTTACCACTTTGGCTTCATCTAAATTTTCATTATTTAATGTCTTATTGAGATTGAGAGCTTGTTCTGACAAAGATTTAATTTGTTTGACAAATGTGGACAAGCGACTTATAAGTATTTCATCCATTATTGTAAGTAAGTATGCTGAAATGAAATGTAACACTATAATGACATGCAAACATACACAATAAATCAATAATAAAACGAATATGGCTTGCTAGCTGGTGTCTTACTAGTCCTTTGTAGTTAAAATAATTTGGCATTATATTTAAAATCTCCTCCTACATAATGTACCTAAATACAGTAAATTAAAGCAAATTGTCAAAGGCTTATTTGAAAATAAGCAAAATAAATTTCATGAACCATTTTATTTTTATTATGGCAACACATGTTAGCTTGTATGGCTTGTTATCATAAATTCAAATATTCGTTCCTCTGTGTCACAAATAATATTCGAACACGTTATAAGCTAAATTTGATTTTAATTTATTTTATTAGTCATGCTATACATACATACATTGCTACTCGTCGCATCGCATAGACATGTCGAGTATCACTGCATTTTCAATTGACTACCTACTGAATTATAAAATTGCAGTGCAAATAGGACTTTCGTGAGCCGTCTATTTTGGCTGTCTATAAATAGAACGTACGCATTTTGAAACATCATGACCGTATTATTCATACCTTTGTATGAAACTTTCAACTTGAGTCTGCACACACAATGAATAAATAAGCAAGTACCTAGGTACGCATGATCGAAGACAAATTAAGAAAAGACGCTAATTTGTTAATGCATCCAGTAAAATAAACAAAACACATACATAACTATCGTTATTCACTTGTTACAGATCGAGTCGAACGATCATGAAATCGTATTTGTGGCTTTTCTTTATATACAACGCCATGTACAATATGCACGTTTAGTCAATTTGGGTTTGAACTTAGTAAAATGATTTGTGAGACTCACCTGAGTATATTCAACACTCTCAAAGTTTAATTTCACAATTTCAACCACTTTTATCACGAAATTCAGCTTTATATATATAGTAAAAGCAACTTTTCCCAGGAGCGCGAATTCATCAAACCAGACAAGAAAAAGAATGGCCGCTCGTAGATACCTTCGATTCGGTAGTTTAAAATTAAACTTTTTAATTTCACGGATTCGACTTTTTAATGTCGTATAAATTAAGTATTTATTTTTTAATTGCAGGATTGCATATTATTTTCATAGTTGACTTATACATTCAAATCTATTAATGATAATTAAAAATGTGATTGATAGGAATCCTTCGCATAAAGGTACGCCATTGGTGTTCGTACTTATTTCCGGTTTCACTTCACATCAAACATAGACAAACCAACTTCATGTTACGCCGGTCACTCACATGTGAGCAAACACTCACATGTTGCAATGTGTGGGAGCCTACTCACAGGTTTAAGGTTCATGTCCTTTGATGTGCGTCAAGAAACGACACATGTGGGATCGCATTATGTGCACAATGTGAGAGCCTATTTTTAAAGAGATTACTCACTATCTTGTGACCGGTACAACTCAAATCGTGCATTAGACAAAGTTACAAATTAGGTACTTAAAATTAATGCAAGTAAAATAATAAAGTATTCTGAAATTGAGTAATCACGATTACTTTTCTAAAGTTGTAGGTCGGTTAGTGTGCTAACCTAATCTAAGCAGCTAACCAGCAAGCAAGTCATTCTCGTCTTTAAATATGAATTTAATCATTTTCTTGAGATTATAATTTGCATGTTTCATAGTTCACAATCCATAATTTTGTTATTATTAATTACATATGTACTTATAATTAATCGCTAGGCAATGTTTATTTTTCAAAACCATTTTAAAAAATTGCATATTCTACGCAACATAAATTCTGTACATACATTTACATATACATTAATGTTACCACTAGTTTCGGAAATGAACAACAGATGTCGCTATGAGTCGCAACTTGCAATGATCTTTTATTTAGAATTAAAATATCATTTTTGTTAATGCATTATTCAACTTACAAAGTTAAATCAACATGAGTATTAATATCCCAGCACTGCTTCACCATTTGTCGCCGTGTCTTTAGCCGTGACGCCGTGACACTGTTAACTAATATTAACCAACAGGGTGGCGACAGCTACCCTGGTTGAATAACACATTAACCTTATATCTACTAATTGCAAGTGAATGGTTACGACTCATACCTGTAAGCTTATGGTAAGCCCATCTGTGTTCAGCTCCGTGGCCTCGTGGTTGCCTTACTGCTTCGCTGTTTATTTCACCATCTGTAGAGTTAAATTACAGTATGACTCCTCTGCTTGGAGCCCTATAGATGTCTTAGGTTTACATGGTTATTTGAATAGTTATCAATCAGCTTAAGTATGTATATATGAAATATTATGCTTTCACTTTAGCGATGTAAGTGCTGGTGGGCACTATCAGAGCCTGTACTAGTATACACTCAGTGGGATCGCCGCAGGTCACCCTCTGCGCTCTTACTGCAAGCAGTCTGTCGAGCAGCTCCCCCCGAACAACCTCAGGGACCATGAAGATTTAGTCCATCATGGGAATCGCTTATATGGTTATATTTAGACCACAGTCATATGGGTCTAGGCGCCAGGTGGAAGAGCCACCTACTACTCATGTCATGGTTCAAAGCATTGGTAACACAGACCATCAGTAACGGACAATCATGTTATTGCAGTTTAATGTGGGTACATAAGTACGTAATAAATCTAAGACACCTAGATAACCAGTACACACGTTACATAGTATACTTAGCTTTCAAGCTGCATCGCCTGCGATGTGATGCACCACTAATCAAGATCATGACACTGATTCAAAGTTATAACTGAATATAAAACTTTAACTAAGCGTAAGTCACATTTTAGCGGTATTATAACAGGTTGACACAGGTATTGTCAGAAAGTATTCAACTTACCATAGAGTTTAAATGTTGCCACAGACAATATATACATTTCGCGGAAGTGTCGCGACACATAGCTTATGGCCGTTAGAGAAGAAACGTTCATAAATGATAATTTTGAATACCAAGACTGTTTTCACACAAAAATAGATCATTTAATGTGTATACATTTGTGAAGTGACAATGGAAACGCTCCTGGCAAACACAGTCCGCGAGAGAGAGACCCTAGGTTTAGCAGATTCTGCGTTGATCTGTGATGAGGATTGAGGAAAGCTTATTTTTACTTGTGATTACAATTTGGACTGAGATTTTGTTGTAATTTATTATCTCTGTACTGACTTAGGTGGTCAAAGGCATCGCCAGAACAAACTGTTTGGAATTAAATAAATAATATAATATCATGGGACAAATTAAACCAATTGTCCCAATCCCAAACTAAGCAGAGCTTGCGCTAGGGGTACCAGGCAACGGATAAACATACTTATATAATGTAGATAAATACATACTTAAATACATACAACATCCATGACTCGGGCACAAACATTCGTATTCATCATACAAATGCCTGCCCCTACCGGGATTCGAACCCGGGACCTCTAGCTTCATAGTTAGGGTCGCTAACCACTAGGCCATCCGGTCGTCAATTTCATTGTCCTCACTATTTTCACATGCGCTTATAGTCCTCAATAAACAAAGGAAACTGTGGTTATGATGACCTAGTTTTCTGATTTTTTTTATATCATAAAGTGCCTATGTTCATTTTTTCACTCCACTAGTCCAAACCTTAATGACCGAAGTTTGTAAGTTAAGTTCATCGCGTGTTGGTTCCAAACCTACACAATGAACATAATTTGAACGCATGTAACGACTTGTGATGTTGTTGACTGTACTATTAGCGTTGCGCCCGCGCCGCTCCGCAGCCACGCCCGCCGCTTTCCGCGAACAACTCGTCGACTACGATAAACGTGTTATTCATTCAATTAAATATTTATGTATGCGTCTGTTCGGGCCTCGTCACATCGATGAATGATAACATAATTAAGACGCAGACGGTACTCCTTATGATAATCGCACAGTTTACGTTTGCAGCGTTCATCGCGTTCGATTAATAGTCTTATGAGCATAACTAATTTTCTTTGTGCTGCACAATCGGCTTCAAAGGTTAAAAGAAAGTTCCATTTTTAACACAACCCTTTTTTTAAAAGAACAATATTATCAGTTAGAGCTTAAATTCCAGCTATTCTATCTGGTTTTGATTCGTTGCAAACTAGCAAATAGGTGAGTATAACATAAGCGTTTTAGAAATTCCAAAAATAACAAATGATATGCAATGAAATAAAACAGGGTGCAGGTTGATAGTGCTAAAGGATACGAGAGAAGTTCTTTCCTTAGAAATAGTCTACGTATGAGTTGTGCGTTATTTACTTTCTGCTGCACAATGTCGAAGAAAATGTACTGTAATAATGCTTAATTAAAATATTCTAAGTTGACGAGAAAATAGAGGTTAGAAAACTTTACTTTGTTCAGTTTACAAAGATGATAGTGTTAACACTATTGAATACACTTATTTTGCATTTAGCGACCTACATTATGTTGTTTTCATTTATGTGTTGTTATTTTGATGCGTACTAAATATACACTGAAGAGCAAAAAAAAAACGGGGTCACTTTTCGTACAAAGCTCTATGAAAAGTTACCCGTTTTTTTGCTCTACTTACATTAACTTTTGCATTACTTACACTATTACAAGTATACCGTATACATATGTACCCGAAAAAAAATTTAATTTAATAAGATTAGTACCTAGTTAAGATCTCTGCAAATTCGACCCAACTGAACAATATAACCCCTTATGAAGCTAAAAGGTAGATAGCAAGGAAAATAAAATAAATCAACCTCTATTTCAATTTATCTAGTGATAGGTTAAAAATATTGGGAATTAAGTCAAATTCATAATAAAGCTGTGCTACAGTCACTTCATTAGAGAATAGAATAGAGCGACGCTGAAATGTTTATGGAGGTAGAGCCATATTTAATTGACTCATTAAGTTTTACGATCTTTTCCGTCCTTGATTATTTCCTTATTCGCGGATTACTTTTATTCACTTGGGAGGTATAAAGGACAGTAGTTAAATAAAATAAAGTCGGCGTGTAAAATAAAGTAAGAGCCAAGAGCGTGTGCTGAGTTTTTCATAAATATTTTTGGGGCGTATTTGACAACCGTTACTTAGTTCCTTTTTCCTGTTTTATTCTACTTAGAAATATAAAATCAAAAAAGTCATTTCTTTGCTTACCGTCAAGCGTAATTGTGGTTAAACATAAGCTTATTTTGCATAAAAAGCATTGAGAAACAGATTGCCAAAATAAAACCTTTCCAGCGCAGAACTCATAGGTATAATTACAGAAACAGTTCAGTAAACGGTGTGTGCATCCCTACCGCAAAATAGCCATTCTCTACTCGTTACGGTGGAGACCTGTCGCATTCTCGTTTAATCTGATGCGATTAGCGTACTTGGAAAATTAACTTAGAAGTATGCTCGCTGACTGACCGTAGCACCAGGAGACTGCAATTAAAGCAATCATAATTTAAACAAAACAAGAGTAAGCTCTACTTAACGCTAAATACCCCTTTTAAGTGTCATTATATTACCATACGAAGACATTTCCGTAAATACTGCAAGTGCTTCGCTCGCTTTAGATCTAAGATTGTTATTTCTGTTCCGTGGGCCATATTGTAGTATGACTTACTAATAATGTGTGCCATACGTTGCACACATAACTACATGTGCATGCGCATTGTGTTTCGTTGCTTCGTGCCATTTATCCAGGAATGTCTATTAAATACACTTGGATATCTTACATACATGCTCTTTAATATTTTTATTTATTTGTATGTAAAATTTAAGTACGTATTTTTCAAATCCAAAACGCCGTAAACATCACATTTTTCACCCGTCGTTGTTAGTTTTATTAACCACCTTCAAAATATCGTCAATACCTAACCATTTGATTGAGAACGACATATCCTTGCCGGCTGTACATCAATAAAAAACTATAAATACAGTAGGTAATGAAATGAAATGAATGAAATGAAATATTTTATTGCCAGACTTACGTCCATATTATAACAAAATATTTAAAAAGAAAGAAACATTAAATGTCGTGAAATAATTGAATTGAATTTGCTCAAATTAAATTAAACTAAACTATATAAAATTAAATTAAATCAATCAAATTAAATTTAATTACACTTTACACAAAATTAAAGTAAACGTAGTACCTAAAGTAGATTTAGTATTAAATTAATCTGTATATATGTAGGTATATATGCCCAATAGACAGACGGAAATTTCCTTTGCACCCTGACGCAAAATGTATTTTTTATATTTGACTGCTATCGACTTTACGAGTACGAGTACCTACCTATACATCCCGCTTATACCTACCTATGTATTATTATACGTCCCGTATACCTAAATAATTGGATAAGTATGCTTCTGTCTGTGGGTATTCAAAACGCTGGTTTAGCACTTGTTTGTTTATTTAAAACATGATTATGATTTAAATCACCATTAAGGCCGTGTAGTCCCGGTTGCACTGTCTATTGTTTGTAAGACATTATGCCCCAAATACGGAGCGCACACCTGTTAACGCTATCCTATTCTGATACCTTTGCTACTATAATTTAAACTACTTTATTGAGTCAATCGTTTACTTAGAGGTCCATCCCTGTGAGTACATTTATAATCATTAGTTTCTTATCTCTCTTATTTAAAGAAATACAAAATGATCATTAAATAAAACAAAAACTACAAAGTCACGAATACTTAATGCTGATTAAAAAAATACTTACACACTTATCCACACTGTCATACTGTATAAGGTACTAGCATAAGGCATACCTTGTAAGTACGTGGATTATAGCAACTAACAAATAGTAGAAAGCAAAGTTTCTATCCGTATCGTGCGTTTAATTTTCTATACCAGTGCTAACACAGCACTTTGTCGTATAGAGAAATAGTTACGTCCAGAAAAGGATCGGCAACACTTGTGGCAATGCTCTTAAATTGGATGTGCGTGAGAAGTAAAATCTGAGTGTTGTAGGGTTGTCCGTTTGGGTGCCGTTACAGTGTCGTGTTATGTTGTGTTGGGCCGGTGTTCGGCGGTAGAACGGCGGCGACCAAGGTGCGACAAGGGCGTGCGACGGACCGTTCCAATTTACGGGTCACGAGCGGACCACTCGCGCGCCGACCTATCTGCTTTTCCACCATAATTGAATCCAATGGCGTGGGAGACTCGACACGGCTAAATAAAATATTCCATATCTGCGCAATTGTTAAATCTTATTGTGTTGTGACAGCAATATCTTTGTTGCTTGTAATAAATTGTGAACTACTCTGACATTTGCTTACCTATATGTTAGATTACGTGTATTCAAATCGAAAGCTACGAAATATTGTAAACGCGATCGGGAAATCATAAATCTGTGGGAAGAACTATCTTAATGGAAAAGCATATCATTTATTACAGCCGATTATAACATGTTAATAAATACCTAGTCATTATCGATAGCTTTCTTTAAACACGGTGCGCGATGTTAAATATTAATCTTATTGTTGCTGAATGTAAGTATAACCTGATTAAAAATGCCCGGCACTAAATGGATTGTTTCCTTACTGAGCCACGTAAGCCTTTTTGGAAAGTGCGTCGGCGTCGGCGCCGGCGCAGGTGCGCACGATTGGCGCGGGTTGAGTTTCGATACTACTATTTAAAGCATTTAATGTAAATAAGTTCAAATCGTGCACATTCTCGCCTTACCTGTCGTAGAACTTTTACTAAGTATTTACTAGTGGCTTCTTACTGATAATATAATAATATGTAGCTGGTAGAGTTATTTTGTCGCTCTATCTAAGCATGAGAGGTAGCAGTATTTGTCAAATGCATTTGGTATCCTGTATGTACCGATACCTTCACGTATGCTTTTGTTGCAACCAACCCAAGCTTGGTATCTAGAATTTATGTGATTTGGCAAATCTAAATAACGACACGAGTAGGTACATAATTTTTTACGACATCATACAAAAAACAATCATCTATACGTTTTCGTGTATTTCTTGTAAATCGATTTTGTAAATATAAAAAAAGTTGGCGTAAAAGGTAAAATTGAGCATATACAAATATGTTTATAGAAGCACCTACAACCTGCCCCGCAAGGAGTGCAGGTCCAAGAAAGCGAACATTTTTACTTAATTGTGTTGTGGTAGCATTTGCTCCAAATTTAGACAAACGGCCAGCCGTATAAGACGGTGTGGAGAGCGCATTATAAGGCGCATAAACCGCGATACGGCCGCTCGAAAGGTTAAGGGCACAAGCAAGACACCAACCACGTGGGAGGTGCCAGTTTAAGAAACCCGAGATTCTGTCTTGTTCACAAATGGCGTCCATTTTCACTGCAACTTTGTTCTGCAAATATATTAAACAGGTACCATACTTTTATATAAACTACAGTTAACAAGTTCGACCTGTCAAGGTTGGAAGATTTCCAACTAATGGTGATGGTAAACCAAGGAATTACCAGCCAATGGTCCAACGATTGGATGGCGGCGGTTGTTTTCAATCAGGGGACCCATATGCTCGTTTGTTTCCTATCGCTTAAAAAAATATTGTTTAGGGATAAAAATCATAGCTACAGTAGATATTATGCAACTACTCATCTTCCAGGCTCCTAGGTTAATTTATGTCCAAACTAAAAGCATACTGCGTGAGCAAGAGTGTTATCGGAAACGTTGGTGTTTAATTTTAATTGGAAATCTATTTTATATCTAGTTTAGAAACGTAACTGTTAAAGCAACGTAATCGAATCCTATTTAACTTTGCTTCGTTACATAACAAAAGCTCGTTATCAGCTAAATAAACGTCGCGGTTTTTTAAATTCTATTCTTCCTAAGCTTGAGCAGATGTCAATAAATTAAATAAGTTGTATGGAAGCACGAATCAATCGTAAAGTAAGTGCTTCCAAGGTAACGTTCACACAGTCAAATATTATAAGAGGGTGGTTTTATATGGCAACGAGTGAGTGTGGCACGACTCGGCGAGGCCAGGATAGTGCATTACGTGTGAGTGCGCAAGCGCAGCGCAGTCGTGCACACGAGTCGGTTCATTATCGCCCGTGATGCATTTGCCGCCACTGCCTCCCGCATCCCGGCGTGTTAAGTTAGCTCACCAACAGAATTAAATCTTTATTGAGTTAATCAGTATTGAAAGTATGCTTAGAGCGGCCTGTGTTATCGGTATAGCTTATTTGCGAATAATAGGTATATTTATATTTATTTACTTTCTGTGTAATGTTCCTGTTTACTATAGCTTTTGATTTAATTGAAACACGATTATTAAGAACATCCGAATACGTCAGAAATGTCAGCAGCATTAAAATTAAACCAACAAAACTTCAAAACATGGTAGGTACGAATGTGTTCGTTTCCTGAATTAATAATTCATGACATATACAGAGCAAAATAAGCAACTGGAACTAACTTACATATTGTTTTCAAGCAACAGGTTAACAGCACCTACGTAGGTGTTGTTTGGGAGACATCTTCAGCTTGCTCTGATTTCCAATGCTAAGTGAGGTTGATGTTAATCCATGAGGAAAACTCTGAAATAAACACTAGAACTCAGAGTTACACGTGTGCTGCAAAATCCTTAGGCTGCGGCCACAAGACCTGTTCTATTAAAGACTTCGTCAGCAATCCTCCGGCAGCGAATTCAGCGTGGTCTTAATTCCGAACGATGATTTACAACTTGTTAATAATACCGCAAGTTAAACCACATGCCGTAAATCAAGATCAGGAGTGTAGCTTAAAACGAAAATATTGATTATAATGCCGGTTTACGTGGTTTGCAATTTATATGTAACAGATTTTTGTAAGATTTCTTTAGGCCTTAATACTTTACATACCTACAGGTAGTATGATGATATAGCACCTAAGTAAACTTGCAAGCATTTTCGAAAATCTCGATGTTTGTGTTATGTGTGTGTGTACGTGTAAGTTTTTATTATACACAAAATACAGGAAAAACAGATGTACAAAGGCAAAGTTATAACTTTTACACGCGTACCAAAAGTATGTATGTAGTCGAGTATGTACTTTGATACATAAATACCCACACAGTCACATGAGGGTTTCTCACCAGAGGAGTGGTAGTGAATGCACCATGCATGCATCTTTTACCACACAGGGATAATTTTAACATAGGAGTGTTATGTTCTGAAATTAAACCTTCCCTATTAATTAATGGTATTTATAAGAGACAATTGACAGAATACTGTTTAGGTCGCCATATTGGCTGATAGAGAGAGACAAACGTGGACTCAAAATCTTGAAATTTGGTACGAAGCAACGTCTCATAACACTGATAAAGGAAAATTTGCGAAAGCCGTAAATATGCATGTATGTTTGTGACCAATATAAAGTGACCCCACACTGCGTACATTTTGCTTTGGAGCAGGGCTCTGCTTACACTGGTTTATTGATATTTACAGATAATGGTACGGAACCCTTCGTGCGCGAGTCTGACTCGCACTTGGCAGGTTATTTTTATTCATAAGACGATGAAAAGAACCAGCAGGCTTATTACGTAACTCGCTCGCAATCGCCATCGTGTTCATTTTGACAGTTCATGTATGGGCTGACAATTGGCATCGGAATCAGCTAGCTGTCACGTTCATACAAGAACTGTCAAAATGAACACGATGGCGATTGCGAGCGAGTTACATAATAAGCCTGCAGGTCTAACCATAGAGTAGATAGTTGTAAGTACCTAAATGTGCCCATTTCTATAACAATAACTGCGCAGTCTTTAGAGCCTTCCTCCAAAGGTGCTTGATGGTAAGCCTTTTTGAGGTCCAGTTTTATTCCCCATTATTTAGTGACTGAAAAATTTCTTCAATGTGGGCTAGGGGGAAGTGATCCACCTCTAGGTGGGGAACGCCACCTTAATTTATAGTCTCCACATAATTTAACAAAACCGTCTCCTTTTAGTATTGGTACCACTGGTGTTCCCCATTGGCTGGTTTGTACTGGCTCAATTCTACCATTTTGTAGGTAATAATCTAGAAATTCAGCTTTTACCATATCTTGCAGCGAAAATGGAACGTACTGATAAACTTTTTGGTTTAGCATCTGCTCTCAGCTTGAGGATTAACCTCACCCTTAAAATTTCCCCATCCTGGCTGGACCGAAGATTTCTGCGAACCTTTGCTTTATTGCTGCTCTGGCTTCTGAAACATTATTTACCGAATTACTTACTGTAAACACATAATTTGTTATCATAAGCTTAGGTGGCTACAACATTAAATCTTTTAACCAATCTTTTCCAGTAATACAGTTGTTTGTCCCAAAAATATTCAAGTGCTTAGTGACACCATTAAGATTAACAGTTAAATTTTCTAAAATACCTAAAGGCTGTGTACATTTTGATCAAAATATCGAAATGTAACATTACATTTTTAATGTCTCTAGCGGGTAATATAATATTTTTCTGTTTTAAGGGAATGACGGTAACATAATAATAACCTGTACCTATCGAATTGAAATTTTACATGTTTACCCTCTATACTTAGTTCTAACACGTGTGGTGGCACTTTAAGTACTTACATTAACGGCATACATTTGATACTCATTAGCATTTGGTTCCGGTGGTGAAACTTCACTCTCGTGGTTTCTCTCTGTGTTTTCCTCTTCTTCCATTTATAAGCAATTTATTCTTCGTATATTTCTTTTGGGACATAATTATAAAGGTGACCCTGTTGCCCACACTCCGAACAAAACTTTTTCTGCAGTCTACACTCCGAGCGGATACCTATGGTTATTATTTCCACAACAAAAACATGTTGTTGGTTTTGAAACAAAGAATTTTCCTCTGAATGTTTTATTCTTCACCGTGTTTACTTCCATTTCTATTACTTCCATTTTGTTGCCGATTAAAATAAATCAGATGTTTCTGGACCTTCTTTTAAACTGCTTTCCCGTAAGACTGATGCTTCTTACTGTCTTGGCCAGTGTTAAAGTTTCTTGCAAAGTTTTGTTTGTGTCTGTTTTAAGTAACTCAGATTTTACAAGTTTAGAATTAACACCGTCAATAATTTTTTCTTTAATTTGGTCTTCCGTATCTTTGAAAGCACATTTCCCTGCTAACTTCCTTAATTCCGGCACATAGTTTTCAATTTTTTTACTTGTGTAACTGATTGTGACTACGGAAAGCCGCGCGTTCTAGAACCTTGTTGATTGTTTTTGTACATATTTTTTCTGGCTGGCTTACTTGGTGAACACAAACTAGTAACCGTTTTGAAAAGTTGCGGTGATAATTTTGTGAGCAATTATGGCACTTTTTATCGTCCGTAATATCGTTTAAAGTCAAGCAACATTCGAACTGTTGTTCGAAACATTCCTATTTATTTCCATCTAACAGGTTATAGGTTAATATTCGCCATGTTGTTTTTTGTTTTGACATCCGTTTTCGTTTTGATTTTCTTTTGCGTCTTGCAATGTTGTACTAACAAGTTTCGTAATTCGTCAACTGTATTCTGATCATCATATAATAATTTTAGTCTTGCCTATGGTTGTTGCAGCTGCACTTTAGATAGTTTGTAAATCCAACCAGTTTGGTCCCAATTTACGTTAGTAAAACTATCTGTAGATTTTTCACTCTCTCAAGATGTCGAACAGTTGCCGTCCGGATTCAGCATTTAATTTAATGTGTTTATCCATTACTTATTACACTGGGTTCTTCAATCGTCACCAAATTATTATGTCTTGAAATAATACCTTCCCAATTAATTAATAGTGTTTATTATTATAAGAGACAATTTACAGGATACTGTTTAGGTCGCCATATTGGCTGAGAGAGAGAGAGACAAGCGTAGGTGGAAGCGGGACCACTAATATAAAGCTATCTATACACTATCACAAGGAGGTACATATATTTTTGAATATAGTTTTATTTACGAGTATGAAAGTTACTAATCTGCTATAGGTAAATGTATATTTTATATGTGTCCGGCAAAAGGAAATGCCAAATTGATAGATAAAGAGAAGCGAATAATAAGTTAGCATAATCTTAACAAGCGCTCTCCTCTATACATACATACATACATATCGTCACGCCTCTTATAAATGCAAAATAACGTTTAGTTTTTATATACCTATCTATATACAATTATTTCGTTTTAGGTTTGCCACAGGTAAGTATATTTAGTTAAAATTTGCTGCCGCCTGCGACTTCATCCGCGCAGTTTTAAATTTGTATTCCTGGGGCCTTACCATGACGTCCTAATTCCGACTCAGTTCAAGTTGTAGCTGGGGGTGCGTGTCGGGTTACCTCCACGTGTGGTCAGGAGCTGCTGTTCGTTTCTGGATCCGTCCGGGGGGAAGAGCAGTGCTTGGTCCGGTGCACCCTGGGCAACGGCTAATAATTTCCTGGCAGTATCTGAGGGATATCATTGACCGTTGGCTAAGAGCCCGACAGGGGGGGAGGGGGGTCTCTGACCATATTACCGTACAACGTTGCCGACATTTTGTTGATTTTGTCACAAGATTTTATAATAAAATTTTACCCTGACATTGGCGAAGTTGTCGTCGCTATAACGACTTGTAACGCCACAAACAAAAGAAGAAGAAGAAGTTGTAGCTGTCACTTTTAGCATGAATCTGACAGCGAGCGAACCTAAACTGAATCCCTATAATGTATTCCCTATTACAATAATAGAAGAAGGAATAATATGAGCTGAAAATAATGATGATGCTGATAAGGGAATTTTCATTTTTTGTCTAGGCATGGTAATGACGTAATAGGAAGTCTCGTTCTCCTTAATAAATCCTTAAATAAACAAATCAACATCATCATCTAGAGCTCATATACGTCCCACTGCTGCAGCTGGGCACAGGCCTTAACTCAGAATGAGAGAGCTAAATAAATAAATATTATAAATAAATGAAAATTGAAGTGAGAACGATCTATACCTAACTACTTATCTATCTATGCAAGTTCCAACAAACTAAAAAGTACGATTAATTTTGTGAGTAATAAACACATGAAGTAAATCAGTCATTTAAATCCTAATAAATTGTATGCTTGATGCTTCTGCTTTTTTGAGTAGGTAATCACATTATTTGGACGGCACTCGCTCGCTGAGAAATCAGGAAAATGTTAATATCCGATTCTCACGTGATTAATTGACGTTTTAGGGTTCCGCTTTGCTTCCTTGGCTATCAAGAAACGACGTACCTATCTACATTATAGCGTACAGTTTTCACTGAGAAGCTGAAAAGAGCCCTTTTTTCCGTGATTTAAATATGAATTGAATTTATGATATTCAGGTATGATAATTATGTCTAAGACTTAATATTAATACTTAATTATTTGAAAGAATGTATTACTTAATGAAAAATATCACTTCCGTATAATTTGTTTTCTGGCAATTCCGGGTAAACAGGGCTCATTTGTTTCGTATTGATATGAACATTATTCCGTCACGTATATAGATACCAATACAATTGCACAAATTATATTGATGGATACCTATTGGAATCTTGTAGATTTTGTGGTTTTTATTTAGTTCAAAACCGGTCACAACAATATTATGATCAGAGAGTCACGAGCTGCTTGTTGCTATGTAAATAGAACGAATTGAAATTCATATTTTTGAAAATGTTACCTGTTTGTTTGCTTCAATACACATCACATTAAAACAGCTAAAGGCACGAGTTTGCTTTTTATAACTTGATGTTTTATACTATGTAGTGATAAACAAGGGAATAAAACAGTTTTATTATGGGGAAACTTCTACTACACTACTGCATTATATATTCTGTGCTACTGCACTTGTATCGGATAAAGAAACCAGAAAAAAATATCTATACGCTCTCGAATATGTGTATTCTATACATACAAAATGGAAGTGGGTGTCAATGCGAGAAACGGGTTTATTTCGTTAAGGTAGGTAGTACGAAATCCTTCGTGCTAAAGTACGACTCGCATTTGGCTGGTTTTTGTACATTTTCGATGGGAGAGAGGAAGAAGTTTTAGCGCAAATTTAGATTCTGCGCGGACGAAGTCGCGGGCAAAAGCTAGTAACGTAATAAAATAAACAAATAAATAAATAACATAGTTGCAAAGGAACCCTTCTTTATCCAGCGTATACAGACTCCGACGTAAAAGTTTTCGGGCGATCATTAAGACGGTGTTTCTCAAACAGACTAATTGATTCGAGATGTTTGATGCGCCGGGCAGGTTTCATGCGCGGGAGTCATTACCGAGGTGACAGATGCGAGTAATAAATACTATTTTAACACGGTTAGGAGAAAGAATGAAGTCCTGTTCTTACAGATACTACCGTGAGAAGACCGAATTAGCGCTCACATTATTCAGCTCCAATTCTGTTAACTGACTGTTCAAGCACCTTTTTTCACGCAAATGTTCAGTTTAGAACGTTGGCGACATGTTCGCAATTTTTTTCAAACATTAATACTTAAACCATAAATCTCAATTTTTCAAAGTCAAACTTATTGGTAACGTAATCACTATAAAAAACTGGCTTTGGTATATTGTGTTTAATTGTTTAGTCATTTCAAAATATCGTTTGGACGCAGGTATCTCACTGCAAACGTCCAATCGCAGTTAGATGTAACTACGATTGGACGTCAGTGGATACTCGCTAGTTTCGGACAGAGAACGTATTGATTCGACCAAGCTTCAGGTGGTCACGTGCGCTTCACAGTCGTACTACTTGGAACAGGACCAATTCGAGAAGATATATCCGCGTCCGGCGTAATTAGTAACGCAGGTGTAATTTGTGTAGAGTTGGGCGTTCTGCCTTATTGGTGTTTCTAATTATGAAAGTTAATTTAACCGCTTCATATCGCGCCTGCGCTCGACTCTCGCGCACTATCTTTAATCGGATTGCCCGAGTCAATAGGTTCCATTTTGTATTATCATAAGTGGTTCAGATTTATATGAATTGAGTTTCCCTAGTGATTTAAATTACGTAGGTATAAAATGATATAATTGCCTCGATCGTAAATAGGTACCTTCACTATTGAGACTCGAGACATGCTACCTCCCGGCTACCTCAATTAGAGTTTTATGCAACTGTTTGCTTTAACCATTTATACCTAGTTAAAAATTAAAAACACAACTTAATCAAATACTAATTCAACTATAATTAAGTGCCATAAAGGAAGAGTAAAATAGAGCAGAGTTTTTTATTTTATTTTTACATTTTTATTCACATAAAAAAAGTGCGCGTACAATATTTATGCGAAGTAAATTTAAACCTAACATCGTTCCTTCGTTCCTTTTCATTTAAAATTACGACAAAACGCGTGTAAAGACAGCACTACAAATTTATTACGCTATTAGCGTAGATTTACGCTACACTATGAACCTGTCAACTTGATACCCAATTACCTGTGCTCGTCATTGGAAGGTGGAACAATGAGGTGTATGCGCGAGGATATGCGCCCGCGCAGCGCGCGGTGCTGTGCGGTGCCGAGGTGAGCTTCGGGGTCACTGCTCTGACCTGCGCGTGGGCGCGCCCGTTTCCGCCCGCGAAACCGAATCACTGCGCTCTGCACTCCTAATCTCTTGAGATATAGCGCTCGATTTACGCTTGTCAACAATTCACCAAGCTCGCGTTTCCTTAGGAAGCTGGCAGGATGAAGCTTCTGATTTGAACTCGATACTTACGACAGTGGTAAGTGTTATAAAGTTACAATCCTAAGATAGTATAGCATTCAGTGTTGCCGTTAGCGTACATTTTACACATTTGACGTACCTTTTTAGCCTCCAATGTGTTATGTGTAATGGGGTCCAGTTTACGTACCTTTTGTTCAAATCTAAAACTATGTGTAACATTTTATAAACCGCCGCCAAACAGTTGTGGCAAAACTGAGAGCGATAGAACCTGTGTTAAGAGTTGAGTAAAAAAATGCTTAATGTACCATTTTATCCCAAAATGTACCTTTTCAGCGCTGTGTATGTACCTTTTGGGAACTCAGTTGTGGCAACACTGATAGCATTATTATTTTCCATAAGTGTTAAATTGATTTGTTTGCTATTCTATTATAAATTGTTCCGTTACAGCTACGTAGTTACGATATTGATAATACAATAAATATTTTGGAGGTATTTTTTGAGAAAAAGAAATGACGGTAGTTTGAACTTGACAAACGTTCGAGTCTTCATTCGCTCGTTTGCAATACTTCCTAGTTCGTGAGGCGAAACGCATTGCAGCGATGTATTAAGTGATGGTGGTTATGCTTTCATGTGTTAATGACAAGTGTGTTTTCAACAATAATATCCATTTTTACATGGTCGTGGAGCATCCAGGTAAGTGATTTTTGTTACAAAAAATTAAACACTAAATCAAGCTGATGTTATTAAACAACCGCTCGAAGTAAATTTTAGAATGGTTGACACATTATCTACAACCTACTCTAGATGCTCTGATTTTGTATTCAATACAATTATTTATCACTTTTAAGTGTACTTAAATTATTTTCACAGAATGATTTAAAAAATTACTTCTGTTTAAATTTCTAAACGATACTGAAAACTAGAACACAGAAAAATACGAATATGGGTGTTGTAGGGGTAAAATCATGCAACGGAAGGATGAGGATCCGAGTTCGATTCCCGACCACAGCTTTACTTGTCGGATTTTTCTGTCTTCTAGGTTTCAGTATAATTTAAAAAATTAATTTCAATGGGTAAAACAGTAATAATAAATATAAAAAATTAAGAAATATTTTTTTAATTCATATAATGACATGAAATAACTATAATTATTAGGTACCTATGAATAAATGACTATGAGTATGAGTATGATAGTAGGTAGGTACTTCTGTTTGTTTATAATTAAAATCAAAATTATACTCGGCGGTCAACAATGATCTATATATACCTACTCGTACGCTCACAATTCGGTACAGTACCTTAAAATTCGTCGTAACGAAAGTTAACAAAACCGCGTGGGTATGAATATTTAGCTCCAATGTAACGGGCATACATCATCGCTGAATACAAAAGAAAAGAGGACGACATTAACTCAGTGTCTATATTATAATAACAGGTGTCTACAGAGAGCCTCACGTGGCTATAATTTATTGGATGTTAAAACGTTTTAAGAGGTCACGATGCCTTACATTAGTGCAAAAGATTTTTTCCGGTTTCATTGTTAGTTAGCTCGTGCATTGTTCGTTCACGGCACTATCGGTACAATTAATAGTTTAAAACAATCACTTTTACAATGGGGAAAAGCTCCGTTAGTTCACTTCATCTGCGTCAAGAGCCGGTGCCGAAATATGTTTATCGGCCATCTCCAGATCGAACACTAAGTCCTCGGACACCGCGCACCGGCGCTAAGCTAAGAAGGAGGCGGCTTGTGTTTATTCTGTTTTATTGAGATTTTACTACGCACGGGACTGAGAAACATTGAACATTATTTAAATACCTGAATTGTAATGAGCATTTAGCTAATACTCTTGTATGCATGTATGTAAACCTCTTTATTGCACATAAAATAATAAAAATAAAATAACGCAACACCAAACAGAAAGAAGTACAACGTCGAACTTATCCCTAAAGAGGGATTTCTTCCAAGTAACCAAATACTGAAAAGACAGATTTACAAATAAATATAGGCAAGCACACAAAAAAACGTCTTCTAACTAAAAGTTAACAACAAAAATCAAAAGCAATATACTTATTTAATTAATATAAGACCCTGCCGCCCTGATGACGATATTTTTTTTTTCCATATTTTAGTAGTGCCGAACGATGAAACCAATCATGAGTAACAATTAATAAACTATTGACCAGAATATATTGTCGTTACGTATATACTTAGATGTAGTTAGTGTTATGTTTCGGTATCCAATTAAGTCCTTAAAGGTTACCGAAACTTTTTAATCGCAAACACAATACACCGATTACAACGATGACATTTTAGCACAGCCTTTTATGATTATAGTTAGCAAGACGTTTCGCCATTGATTATTCTCTTATTGTATCCTTTTCCTTTAATTAACATAGCTATTCTATTTAAGTCTTGAGCACGTGGGTGGATCGTTTGCTTTTCATCTTCTGCCATAAATCAGTTTCCATATTGTTTTATCTGTGCCAAGCATAAAAACCACATTTGCATACACATGTAGACAACCACAATGGTCGATTTAATTACGGTTCATTTTTTGTATGAATTAATAGCAGGTCTAAATATGAGAGAGAGAGCCTTGTTTAAAATTGTGTAAGTGGCGTACATGTGCCCTTTATCGCTTGTGTATTTTTTGGAGTGTTGTAGTTTTCTTTTTTTACTTTTGGTTAATGATAATGGTAGTTGTAGTCGATACTTCACGCTGAATTACTGATAGTTGAACACCTACTTATTTATTCTTCTCATGGATTTTTGCTATATATCCGGAACGAATCATTTAAAACACATAGATATACATAATATACCTAGTGCTTACTACCCATTTATAATTTATTTGTACGATTGATTATTTTAATAAATTATTTGATTTGATTTGATTTGAAAACTCATTTCACTTCTAAAATTATATCCTACGCATAACAAAATACCTAATGTCGTGACACCAAAAAGCTCGAGTGATAATATCAGTTATTTTTCTGTCGCATCGGCATAAAGCTTAGAGTAGAGAACTTTCATAAATATGTTCGTGGTAAGCGTTTACACTCCAATATTTTTTGGCACCAGCCCATTGTATGCAAATGAAGAAATGAATGTTTTCACTGTAACAAAACAGAGTAACGGTTCTCTTAAGTGAAGATTTGTCGGCCAATAATAATTATCACCGACTCGTAATAAATACTTAATGCAAGTAGATATTTAGGTACTGTTAGAACACGTAGGTTGAGGCTTTCTTAGTAATACTAATAACATTGTAAAAAAACAATGATTTAAGAAAGTAAATAGGTACGTAAACTTGTAAAAACGTTTCTAAATAGGTTATGTACCTATATTATTATACGGAAAAAACTCCATAAATAAAGTTTGGTTTTGTTTATTTCTGTTATATTTAAAAGCAAAGCGTTGCATTTTAAATATGCTATTTGATACAATTGAGAACTATTATAATACATAATCGAGTCGAAATGGATCGATAATACGAGGGAATTAGTAATTATAAAATTGTCATCTCTATTCACCTTCACACAATGCCTGATGCTGGGCTCGAACTACTAGTAGCTACGCTCCTCGGCTCGGTATCTCCGTTTCATCAGAGATTCCTCGGAATCTGACGATGCGATAACGGAGAAGAAATCATAATTTCGTCAACTGAAAGTGATATGCAGGCTGCGTGCCAGTGGCTGTGACTAGAGACTGATTCAATTAGTGATTGTGCGCGATCACTTGTCGCCGACCGCGGCCCGGCCGGGCCGTGACGAGCACTCCGCACCACTCTCTGCTTGATGCGATGATACGATCTACTTTTCATCGAGACAATGTCGTGATGTTTTAAGCTATGATCTAGAAAGTAAATGGCTAGTGATTTCGGGTTTCCATTAGTCAACCTTACGGCGGATTCCTACCCATAAATGAGATGAACTTTTCCAGAAGTTAACACGAATTAGATGCCATGTTTTGGTATGAAATATAGATCGATAGAAAATTACCTATTTAATTTTTTATACAAAAAAGTTATACACTATAACACTATACAGGTAGGTTTAAGCTATTGCGTTAATAGTTAATAGGATAGTATTACTTAATAGGTTTTTCTTGATAAGGAACCATTGCGATTAATTTTGCTTCTCCGATATACTTTTTTAAACCAAGACAGCGAGATATCTTTTAAGCTATTATTATTTTAAAATGCTGAGAATATCTGTAACGGTTCTGAGATTATTATCTGTCATCATTATCCGATTAAATGCTCACTCTAATTGATGGAGTCAACCGTGGAGTAAAGAATGTTATATTAAAGCGCTCTACGTTACATTTTAATCTTTTGTACCTACTTTAGTATACGTATGCATATACTCGTAGATTAATAAATTGTTTAACGGGTGGTCGTTGAAGTGTTTTCTAAAACCAAAATATATATAGATTTATAATTCTTTAAAGTTTGGTAAGTAAAACGTTTTGTCTAATCCCCACATATATTTTTTTTAATAATAAAGTTTACTTGACAAATGGATTCATAGCTTCTGAGTCCATCTAATACTTAAGTTAGTAGTTGAATTGTTTGTCTTTGATCAGAGTAAACGTAAATTTGTCTCAAGAGATATACGGGGGGCGTCGCGAGATAGTTCAGGGCAGTTCAGTGCAATTATTGTCTTGTCACTCCACTGGAGTTACGCGCACCATCCGCCCGGAACATTTGCTTTATGTGAGATTACCAATCCTGGGAATCGATGCATGCGCAGCGAGTGCATAATGTATGTCACTGTTTAGACTTCAAACGGTTTATTTATTCTAACATACAAATGTAATTAATCGTTCATTATGACGATATTTTATACAATGTAGAATGTTAAAGTTTTTCTCGCCTAAGTACTTGAAGTTATTAAACAACGTGAGCTATGTTTTTTCAAAATAAACATTAAAATTCTTAAACGTACTAACATGAAAACCATTTGAAAACTTACCAAATAAAATAATATAATACTTAGTACCTATGGGTAGGTAAATTGGTATTTTTACAGAAATCGTAAAGTATTAAATATATAGGCGCCGCACAAAACAATCCCTGTGAAGACGGCTGTACCTAATTGCAAATACCTAAATAAATGTTACAATTACAAAACTTATAATAAAGATGGTAGTCGCGGTGCAGACCTCTAAATTTGGTGCCGTAATTGACTTTTGTGAGCAGGTTGTCAGGAATGACGTCACACTTCGTGAGAGCACTCGTGGGCGGGACCATTTTGACTTTTGGTAATTACATTCGGACACCTTAGACGGACAGTTAGATGAAATAGGCAATTATGTTTCATCATAATGTACTATCCTAACTAGAGGCTTGTTTCTTTCTCAGTGTCTAATGAGGACGAGTGTGGTGGCAATGAGCGTTAAAACTCCAAAATCGTCTGAAATGGTAATTTACAGACGCAAACGTTATATAACAATACACTATTAAATATTCCTTGTTTTGTAAGTCGTTACTGAGTCGAAACTGCTCTACCTCTAGTTTAAATGCATAACGGAACCTCAAAAGGTCAGCATGCTCTAATATTTTTGACACGTTATGATCTCTGTCGTCGCAAATCGTAAGCTTTCAAATTATTTCGGTCAGGTGAAAAATAAAAAACTTTAGCAATCTTTTAAAGTACCTATTAGTTAAGTACAATACCTATAAATATTATTACGTTATTTTTGACCTCTTTATTCATAAAAAGATACAGGTCGATTATCTTATCACTAAATAAGGTTTTGTCTGCATCCGACAAAGGAAAATAAATATCAAAGTGACATATAAAGAAGAACGATTTTTAAACTAATTAGAAATTTAACAACGTGCGCATAAGAGAGTTAAACTTGAATTAGCAAAATATTTCAATATATCATTACAATTCGTACTAAATAAGTTTACTTCTATGAAGTTAGCTAGAGTCTGTCTAATGAATCCTGGCAATCGCCTTTTTTCCAAATTCTTCATATGGCAACTATTGTATTCTGTCAACCTGTCGTCAAACTTCTTGAACATTGCATCTCATCTCAGTCGTCTCAGCTCAGTGTATGGTTTACGGAAGATATTTTTAACATGTTATATAGGTAGGACCTAATGGCGAAACATAATCAATGTTGAAAATAAATACAAAATAAAAGACAGTAAGTACCTATTACTGACAGTACTGACACCAAGTTGGCATCATTTATTATTCAGCTTCATGAAAGTGATGATTGAAACGTACGAGTAAGAGAACACTAACTTTGGAAATAACAATTTTATTACCCTTTTTCTGAATGGCGTAAAGAACATAGACAAAACTTATTTTTTAAAATATTTAAAAATAAAAACAAAACATAAGTAAATAGGTACATATAAAAGGTATTAAAGGTCGGTCGGCAACAATGATGATGATGAAAGTGATGATTTTTTATCGGTTGTTGAATTTCTAGAATCTGACTTTGATGATGACTCGTAAATGGAACCTGGTAAAACAGGATAGCTAGTAATACATATAGATTGAGATTAAAACTATACATTCTCTCTATACAAACTATACCTATTTTCATTAATCTTACCAGTTCCCCAACCTCTCATGTTGGTCTTGCCCTTATGCCTCTAGAGGGTAGGGTACCTAATGTTACTTAGGTAATATGATCTTTAATTTATTTTTTTTATTGAACTAACTTCTACACGTTCATAAAATACCTATGTACCTATTTTTTTAGTGCCACTATTGACTAGACAGGCTCTAGTAGCAGCGTCGCAGTAAACGTTGTGATGTGTCAAAAGGCAGGAGATCGCACAGGAACCTGCGCTGAACGCGCTTGAGGCAAACTCCACTGACGCAAATCTATTTGAGCGAAGTCGTAATTCACAACAATTAACATTGCAAAACTCATTTCATTTCATTTGTAAATATACTTACGAAAATAGTATACTTAATTATACGTTTAATGATTAAGACTTGGCTGAAAAAATACGTCTTAACTTACAAAGAGACAAACAAACATAGATTGTGTGCACCTTACGTGACTAGGTACTATCAAGCTCGTATATTGAAGAGGTATTATTAAGTTATCACAGCGTCGCTAATGTCTAATTCATTAAAAAGAAAACATAATAATACTATAATTAAGGTGTTAAATAACAGAACCGTTGAGCAGAAAAATGAACTTCGAAGAAGCTCGAGCGTAGATATTATCACATAGGTAATTTATGGTCCAAATGAGGGAACGTCGTGCGTTCACAGAACGAGATGGTTGAAATATTAAAGCATAAATTATTGCGTTAGAAATCACTAATTGCGTCGTTATATCGATCTCCTTTGTTTCACAACGAACAATAGGAAAGGTCAGTGTGAAATCGTCTTAACGTCTCCCTGTACATAAAATGCGCTTTCTCTAGTAAAATACGATTTACAATATGTACGTTAGAGTGAGGTTACATTTATTTTTGACAACTGGATTGACTAATAGGGTAATTTTAAAGTACTTACCTATAAAGGTACAAAAATACTCATGTAAGTAATATATCTACTTACCTAACATTTGAAATACTATACTTACTATACACGTTTTGGAATATCTACTTACTACTTTATTGATCAATGGTTTCTAACCGGGATGATGATTTTAGTGAAACTGAAAATAGTTATATAACCTACCTAATCAAAGTTATTCATATGCTAAAGTTCCAAAGGTTGTCTTTGACACAATGTGCTGCGTTGATCCTGTTTATATTTCGAAGTATAAAGTAGATGTGAGTCGTGTTTATACATCGTATACATTGTTTGGTGTGTATTTGGTTGTCGCTGGCGGCTGTGTGGGTCGTGCGCGTGCGCTCGTGGAGCGATGATCATGCCCCGCAGCCTCCCGACCGCTGACACACGATCTATTTCCAATCGATCTACAATTCACCTCATTTGCATGCTTATTTCGTTACCAGTTCTTTTGTGCGGAATTTTAAGCACAGACTTAGAATCCGTTTTGGAGTACCCGTACCCCGGTTTTCTAGGCATACGAAAGACTCACTTGATATATCTACCCAGATTGTGTACGTCAATTAGGAACTGTCCTCCATCACCCAGCACAACTGTCTCATGGTTTACTCCAAGAAAATAAAACAAGTTAATCATAAATTTCTTAAGGAATCACATGAATAAAAATAACTCCGAAGCTTTTAATTTTCATTAATGTAGCCAGCAGATCAGGTAAAATCGCTTTTAAGCGATAAGACCGCCTATTGTCCGATCTTTTTATTTTTGTGTTCTCAAAATATGATTTAAAAGTCATAGCCATATTTTATTCGTCGTCGTCTCCAGCTGACTGTTTTGACTAATGTGTAAATTTAGTAATGGACCCTTTCTTTTATTAAGGATGTAATTAAATTTCAATTTCAATTACGAAAAGAATAGATTTAAATGAATCCTACGTCCCTCACAAAATATTTCATAAAAATATTCTTGTGTATGTGAAAATAAATACTCCAGGTAAGCTTTTCAATATTGAGCTTAAATATTTCGTAACATCATTAACAATATTAATGATCGCAAAATTGTACGGCTAGCCTTTGTTTCTACGCCTTTGTAACGGTTGAAATATATTGGAAGAATAAAACTTGTGGCATTTGATTTTGGAATAGCATGTGGATTTTATGGTTCCGAGAATTAAAACAAAGAGTCTGGCTTCGTATAACTACGGTAGCCTACATTCGCCGACGTCGCGCGTTCTCGATCTTGGTGATACCTACTTAAATCTGAAGGTATAAAAATGTGGCACACATTTCTTTTATTTTGTTGCAAATAATGATCTGAGTACATACCATATTTAAGTAAATTTGGTGCCTTAAAGTTTTTCATGATATTTTCAGGATTTTTTAGGAGTAAAAGATGTGGAAACAATTTTAGGCGTTTATAGCATTCAATTTGCATCATAATGAGTTGTCATCATAATCATCATATCAGCCGAAAGACGTCCACTGCTGGACATAGGCCTCCCCCAAGGCTCTCCACTCGGGCCGGTCCTGTGCCTTCCGCATCCACCGCGATGTAATGAGTTGTACTAATGTTTAATTCATCATCATCATCATCATCATCATCTCTAGCCTATATACTTAAATACTTCCCACTGCTGGCCACTGGATAATTAGTGTAAAAAATGGAAATTACACTTTTTAAATCTTTAAGTTTTCAAAAATATAAATTAATTATAGTTATTTGTTGTACAACTTCCCCCCTTGTATAACAAATAACTATAATTAATTTATATTTTTGAAAACTTACACGAGGCGTAAAATAACTTTTCACCCGTGTATAACACAAAACTTTTTACCTCACTACAGCGAGGAAAATGAGAAAAAGGGTTTGTACTATCACTCATTTTTAATAACAAAATAACTAGAAAAACATGCGAATATTTAACGTTGACGGCTTAATTGAATAGTTTTGACTTAATTTTTTTTTAATTATTTGAAAGAAAGAAAACATTTATTCGTGATATAAATTAACTACAGAAAAAAAAGAAGTAACAGCATATACGTGGTAAGGTTCAAAAGTTTCCGGCCTAATAATGAAAATTAACGTTTAGGTTAAAAAATATATTTTTATTTTTCAATGTAGTCTCCTCCTATTGTTATACATTTTTCAGATCGTTTGATTAACATTTCTATGCCTTTAAAAAAATATTCGGAAGTTTTGTCTTCGAAATGCTCGAAAACTGCAGCAGCGACCTCATCATTGGACGAAAATTTTCTCCCCCTTAAGTCCGATTTAAGTTTAGAAAATAAAAAATAGTCGCTTGGGGCTAGATCAGGGCTGTAAGGTGGGTGACGGATTGTTTTAAATCCACATTTAGATATAGCCGCCTTTACAACTCCAGCCGTGTGGACAGGCGCATTGTCATGAAGAAGACGGACACCCCTGCTGAGTTTTCCTCGAGGTTTAAGCTTAATTGCTTCTCGCAACTGGTCTATAAGGCAAGCATAGTAACTGTCGTTTACTGTCTGATTGCGTTCTTTGATATCTATAAGCAATATCCCTTCGCAATCCCAAAATATTGTGACCATTATCTTTTTGGTAGATTGGCACACCTTTGCCTTTCGAGGGGGTGCTTCCCCAGAACGACGCCACTCCATCGACTCTCTTTTTGAAAGAGGATCATAGTATAAGACCATAGTTTCGTCTCCGGTAACAATGGACTGGATAAAATCACTCTCACATGACTTGAACTCCTCCAGAAGTTCCTTGGAGCACGCCACTCGTTCAGCTCGCTTAGCACTCGAGAGAAGTTTCGGGACCCATCTTGCACTAACTTTATTCATGTTTAGGTGGTCGTTTAGAATCCTAAGGTCTGTTATTTTCATAAGTCCCGTTCTTGACGCTATTTCCTTCGTCTTTAGTCTTCTGTCCTTCAGTACCTCTTGTTCGACTAAATCGACGTTATCTTGCGTAAGAACCTCAACAGGGCGGCCTGGTCGGGGTTCGTCATCGATGGACTCACGCCCTAAACGAAACTGCTTACACCAATCCTTAACAGTCGAAAACGAAGGGGAGGAATTCCCGTACACTTTATCTAACCTTTCATTGATTATAGTTGGACTTATGCCTTCCTTTGTCAGAAATTTTATCACTGATCGATACTCCAATTTGAACATTGTACAAATTACACCGCTTTTTATATTTAAATCACAGAAAATTTGATGAAAACGAAAGTTACAACCCACGAAATAATCCACACAATAGCTGAATAAATGACAAACAAAATGACATTCATTTGTTTCTTGTTTTCTTCTTTTAAATATATACGGCCAGGAACTTTTGGACCTTACTGGTACCTACAATCACGAAATGGTTCCACCTCAGCATAATGCTGGCCTTACAGCCAGCGCTGGTCTTCCGTTGGGACCATCAAGTGCTACTGTCAGCAAAAACAGTGAAGCGGCATTAGGTACAATCTTTAATATGGCTGAATGGACAATAATTCCTTTACCTATCCCACAAGGGATGAATTTTATAAAAATATAATATATTTCGGATGCGTTTTGTTCGCATATTTACTTACTTGGACTGTCAGAATATTTTATCCGTTTTTACAACTAGAATGAAGGTTAATGTTGAATGCTGATATTTATGAATTAAAATAAAGTTGTGAGACTGTATTGAGTGTTTTTTACTCGATGCAATTCATTAATTGTGATATTAAAAATTCAGCACTTTTAACGTTTTACGTCTTGTTAGCTGTCAAATATCACTTAAGCTTCCTTCAAATGTCAAAACCCTGTACTATATCTTTCTAATCTGAGGTCAAAACTATTTCTCCACATGTGGATAAAAAGCGATTTTCTCAATAGGTGTCAAACAAACAAAAAGTGCTTACCGAGCTAGTGAGGTGAAAAATATTAAATAGTTGCAGTGATGGTTTTAGTCTATGTTTTGATTCACTTTTGGGATTGTTAGTTTATTTATCCATTATGAATTTAATATTACTTGCTATTAGCAACATGCCACACTGAAAATATTAGACCTTACATATTTTTTAACACAAGGAAATTCTTATTGGTGTCAATTTCCAAATGTCTTCTTGTTACGTACATATAGTTACCATATCAGGTGCACGAGCTCAGTTAAGTGAGACGTTCGATCGGTGCGCACACGCCGCGCCGCTAACTATGTAGATCTTCCCACGATTTATGCCCAACCACCTTCGATTTTTTCTAGTACGGACCGCCGTCAATGTGGGAAATATAACAGCAAAGTCGAGTGGTCTTGTATTTTTTCTTATAAATTTACAATTAATATTCGCTTACTTACATAATTATTCAGGCTAATTGCTATGGTACTAGGCATACTGTTTATTAGCAGGAATTCCAAAGCTTCAATATAGAGGTAATGTAAATTTAACATAAGTGGATAGGCAACATAGGCTATCAGAGATCTACCTATACCCAAGGATATGTATCAAAAGGGCCAACATAAAGTGCTAGTAGGAACTCACACCAAAAAAACATCATTTATTAAATTAAAAATTAAATAAATCGGACTGGAATCAATAGAGTTATGGATACAGAAATCCATACATATCTACATACCGTCACGCCTCTTTCCCACAGAAGTAGGCAGAGACTAGGTACTATGTTCCACTTGCGACGAACAAAATCCAGAAATCCATAATACACGTACGTATGCTTCAATGTATCAATAAGAGATTTACCTAAGTATACGAGAAGCTAATTGTAGCTACTCACACAAAAACATAATTAACGTAAATATGAAGCCTGCCGTGCCCCCAGATGATAGGAATTTAACTGTATTCAATGGAGTTATGTCTATAAAAATGCATATATTATAATATTATGTATTTATAAACTTAGAGTTTTACGGATACTCAAATTTTTATTGTAGATTAGATTAGATTAATGTAACAAGCTAATCATAAATTTTATAATTGTATTCAAAAAAATATTATAGTAAATTAAATGCTTATTTTATTAAATAAAGTTTCGTTATAATTAAATAGAGACTCCATGCATCTATGTTCTTATTCTATCAGGTTGTAATAGCTCACTAATCTCACTATCTAACTGTAATCAAATAATGGTCTCATAACGATTCCGGTGCAAACAAAAAAGTTGCTAGTCTGGTCAACAACGTAGGGACTCGGGAAAAAATGCAATGCACAATGTACCTAAGTGAGTAGGTTAATGTTTTATTATTATGTTAGGTATCGTTACAACTTTTTGAGTAGGTACATGCTTTATTAATTATCATCAGCTCATCACACAGAAACAACAGAATTTTTACAGGAATTAAGGCTAAGACAATAGTGTAACACACACATAAAAATGATCAGTCTATATGGGGCAGGACGGCACCGTCGTCAAAACCGCGCCATCTTGCCACAGGTTTAAATTTATGGCGTGTGTAGGTTAATTGATTATTAGTCAACGAAATAGATATATTTTCTAAAATAAGCGACAATACGGAAAACGTTTAATAGTTAGTTGTTATGCAAGGCTGCATGTTTATTTGTACTGAATCCCGAGCAAGCGAAACATAATTTTTCACCTCACTACAGCGATAAAAATGGTGGATGGAAGAAAAACAGTTGAACTAATAGTAAATCAGTTTTTTATTTATCAACGAACGTTAGCAAATCTTAAAAATAACTTAGGAATTAACGGATTTTAGATTAAATTAATAATGGATAACGGATCGCGTTGAACGTGACATTATGTTTTTTTTAAAATTGAATTAAAAAGTTAGGGGGCCTGATAACAAGTTCTACATTTGAAGTTCGTTATTCTGTCTCTCTCACTCACCTAATTAAGTACTATTCGTGTAAGCGGGACGGCAACATACTAAGTTCAAATTTCTTATTTCTGAGTATATGAGTAGGTGGACAATCAAATGTTGGTGGTCATCGTCATATTCGAATTTTAAAAACCTTTTCCACCCAAAGGGGGAAAAAGCACTTTTGCACGCAGATTTTGAAGGAGAAAGACAGCCTTTTCGAGCAAGTGAGGTGAAAAAATTTTAGTTGATAGCTGTCGCTTGACAGTGACAACGTGCTATCTATGCTTAACATTTTTATTGGGCGACTGTAATTCTGTCTTGGATGGTATGGTAGTCAACGTCTGTGCATCCGATAATACACGCAGGTATTCCTTGTGATCCGATTGTTTGGTACTTACGTAATTTTTGCGATGCCAAGTCGATAAAGTTAAACGTGACTTAGCCAACTCGGCTCGTTACTTAACGGCCACCAATTCGGCATTAATACAAAAGACGGTACAGATAATCTTAAAGTCATTTGTATCATTAATTTTAAAATATGCATCAGTGAAAATTAACATATAATGAATTGCCTTTGTGTGAACTTGCGCAATCACATTCATTATGGTATAAGTTAGTTATATCGTTAAATAGATACGAATAACCTTCTTAATTGTATTATGTATTATATCAAGGACAGTTTTAAGTAAGCTCCTCGGTTTTATACAGTGATTATAAAAAATATCCATCGGTTTTGGAAGTTATTTTGTAAAAAAAATTAGTAAAAAGCAATCTTTTTTATGCTCTCGAAAAAATCTCATCGCCATCCGCTTATTATGCATACCAAAATTTCAAGTCTATCAGACCCCTTCGAGTAGGTACCTAGGTGAATTCGGCATGCAAGTTTGACATTAAACGATCTAACAAACACATTGCAAATAAGTTAATGAATAAAAATCTTTTAGTCAAAACTCGTAATTAAAAACAAAGATTAGTCGGACTTACTTACCTACTCTTTTTGTTTCATTTATTTTATTTCTCAGGACTTTAGTGAATTAGAGCATTGCGTTGCATATTTATTACATTACAATACAAGGACCTCTACTCCACATACTACAAGGCTCTATCACAGATTCTATATCACAGATTCTATATCTATTCATCACAGATTTAAAGCATGTAGCTCGTTCACAGTAGCTGGTTAGATAGGAATTTGTGTTTTCTGTTAATAAACGCTAGCGTGTTACGCCTCTATTCGTTACTCCTTTTATTTCCAATAAATCTGGCGCAGGCTTTAGCGATTTCTCGTTTTCCTGATCGCCGCAGGTAACCGTTGCAGGCTGCGGTCGTCGCTAGTTCCCGACACCCTATACTAATTAGATAAGCACCAACACGTGTCAGGTTCGCGGCTATATGCACTGCTTTCTCCCGGTGACATGTGAGTACGCAGTGAAATGCACTGAAACATTGTTGCTGCTGACCTTACCGCATATTTTCGTTTTATCGTTTTATAATTTAATCGTTTTCGTCGAATTTAAACTGAATTGTAACCACCCGAAACGATATAGTAATAAAAATGGTATTATCGTGTGTTTTTAACGTGTGGATATTATGCGTTACGCATATTCCGTGATCAGGGCAACAGGTATTACGAATGTGGGGCTCTCTCAAGATGGGCATGCCCGCTAAAAACCACTTGTGTTCTCTCTTGGCCATTTTAGCACGTCGTTACCTACCTCAACGCCCACTGGCCGCCCACCGGGAAGGAGTCCCTTAGTTCACCACAGGAAAGCATAAGGATCATACGGATCATAGCAACGCCGTGCAATGCGGACTTAAGAGCCCTTGTTCTCCTCTACTAACGTTGCATCTGGTTTTACAGAAAGGTTTACTTATCACTGCTCCCGTCTTGACAACCACTCTCTTTCCGGGCCCTTGACCTTGAGCCTTAAGGGTCCAGGGTTACTGGGGTGAAATCGGATGGATCTCTAACACACAACCGACACAGGTATTTTAACACAATCTCACCACCATTTTAGTTCATCTCCAATCCATTTTAAACTCACAGCAGGACACGATGGCGAGTACGACCTTAGAGAGCTTAAATTTGTGAAAGACGAGTTAAAACATGTTCAAGGCGTTTTCATATTACTCTTGACCAAGGTTTTTACGATACTGCCAAAAAGTCGAGGTAATTTAATGTTTAGTTTTGAGAGATAGGCTGTTACTGAACCAGTGAGCTACATCTTCGGCCTCACCTGCACTTACCATCAGATGTGATAGAGGTCAATCGCTGGTCAGTTTCTTCTCGAGAAGGATCTTGATGTCCTTCGAAACGGGAGCATGCGTTTTCTTCAGATCCTGCACAGATTCATGCCAGTTGCCAACTCGGAGATAAAGCAGATCCGGTACAAACAAGCTATACCACCATTTCTGTGGGCATCCAGCCAGCTGGATTCAGTTGATTGACTGATAAATATTATTTTGACCTCTGGACTTTTTCCGTAATTTGTTATTTGCCTGTGATTGTTTTTTTCAGTCTGGCTGAGCGAGAAAAACACCAAAAAAAAAAATAAGTCTAGGAAATTAAAATTGTTCGAAATTCTAAGCCCTTGCCTTCAAAAATTTGCATTCAAATGGCGTAGCTTCTAAACTTAATGCCTTAAGGCTTTCACTGTCACTCAACTTTGCGAGTGATAACAACGAGCTTTCAAATTGCAAATTCAAATTGACATCAAACGAAAATATAATCGTCTTATCAATATTGGTAAGAGTGTTTGCTTTCTTTATAGGCGATAATGACTTGCTACGTGGACGATTTCTCATGGGCAGGCTGCGCCCGCGCCGCGATCGCGTCGCCGCGCTAATGGCGGCTGATCTCGATGTACGGCTCGATAAACATCGCGGCCGCACACCTTAATGCCTTTTGACCGACACAAAAATCATCCCTCTATCATTTTAATGGTGACTCTCTTATCTATTCGCTTTGTGAAAGCCTATATTTAGCCCTAGCTTGCTTTAGCCATAGTCGAAGCCGGCCTATAACTAACTGCGACAGTCATTACTATTGCTACACAACTGATGTAATAACGCTACAACTCTCCATTGGATATGTTTTAAAAATAGACTCTGACATTATAAATTCTACTTGATGCAATACAATGCAAATATTTATTGCGCGCTACATTAAAAATGCAACTAAGAATGGGAACGGAGAATAATATCTTTAACTGTATTCTCCTCGACACAATGCATGCATGAAAAAGAATTTTACTTCGGGTTAAAAAAAATCTGTGGTAAGTGCCAACTTCAACTCTGTATATTAAAATCTGGGAGCACTGCTGCTCCCGCCAAGACGAGCGCAACGCCAACCAACTGACTTGCCATTCTTTTCCGAAAGCACTTATAGCTAATCTAGAC
Source organism: Pandemis heparana (assembly GCA_963854515.1). Classification (NCBI taxonomy): domain Eukaryota; kingdom Metazoa; phylum Arthropoda; class Insecta; order Lepidoptera; family Tortricidae; genus Pandemis; species Pandemis heparana. The sequence continues at coordinate 9,090,371 of OY978008.1, read as the reverse complement.
CTTCTTATTCTCTGTTTGTTGAAGTTGCATACCTACTTGAGTGCGATAATAAAGAGTTTAAGGGTGCGACCAAACCGCCGCGTATACGCAGTGACGTCTCGTATGCGTCACGTTTTCTCACCGTTTCTTCATACATTTTGTTGCGATTCCGTAACGTCACCGTTTTTTAAGCGGCGGTGTGGTCGCACCCTTAAACGGTTAAAAACAAACTAAAATATTTTATACAAAACAATTGACATATTTCTATATTTTTATAATCCAGAATAAACAGGCTATCCATGCATATTTTTTTCATAGACTTTTAACTGGCACATTTTGTATTATAAAAGATTTTTGAAAGAAAAGAGAAACCTTATTTTCATGTTTTAAAAAATCTCGTTTTTTATATAACAAGATATAATTATCATATCAAAAATGAATTCAGCATACTTAAGTTATCCGAAAATGATACCAAACACGATACAGTTACATACTTTATTTACGAAGAAATTGAGCTTAGAGTGGAGCGCGGCGGAGCCACTGTTCCTCCACCTCCCCCGGGCCCCTGCACGATGGCTGCTCCTCGCTCCAGGTCAGAATTGACTTAGTTTACCTGGGCGAAGTGGCTTTAAAAAGTGCAGGGTCCAAGCTCTAAGAGACTCCAGTAACTTAAAGAAATGTTTATTTTTTTATTGTCCAGCTTCTTCCATCCATATCTCATGAAATATTGATCCCACAGAAAAAATATATAGAATATTTTTTATAGAAAATTTTATGCAGATTAATTACATCTCAGATCATTTTCTGCTATGGGCCACCGTTTACGGGTTATTTATGAAAAACTAAAAAAAGGGACCTTTGGAACCGTTAGCTCCACCCCTACCCATCAGTACTTCTAGTATAGTTTATTCCCCTGAGAGTTTTTAATGATTCACGGTTAAGTTCATTCGAAATATTATAAACGGGATGTGAACAACGACAGAGTCTACCCGTGATCATTATACATGCAACTGTATCGAAATATCGGGAGCTCAATAAAGGTAATCGCGGTTCACATCCCGTTTATTATATTTCGAATATTCCCCTGAGATTCCTTCGTTGGGTGGGCTATTAAGCGCTGTCATCAAAATTCGAGTTACGGAGAAATTAGCGCCCTCATCTATTTTTTTTCTTATATCCTACTACTGTAGGCATCCTTAGGCACCCCTAGGTAGGTATCCTTAGTTAGGTACTCCGAGTATATGTCGATCAATGCAGCTGAATTTCTAAGCAAATGGCAATAATAGCTCACGCGCGGCCACCGACTGTAACCTGCAGGCTTATTATGTAACTCGCTCGCAATCACCATCGTCTTCATTTTTGACAGTTGATGGCGAGATTGGTTTAAAAATGAAAACAATCGTTTCACGTAACTCAATCGGCTTGACATCGCACTCGAAAGCGATTGCGAGCCATTTTTGAAACCAATTGAACGAATGATTTGCCAAAAAGTCGTTTCACGTAACAAAAATGACAACTCGGAATCGATTTGAAGCCGATGGCGAGCCGTCAAACGAAAGCGGGGACGACTTTGTCCCCGTCTTGAGAGAATGGAGTCAACTTGAGTTCGATTTTTTCGATAGTTTATAAGTTATCAATATAATAATTCACTTACAAAGGCATCTTGCTAATTGCTAGGTAAATTAAATATGTTGTAGTGATGTTTTCCTTTGAAAGGCGATCGAAACTATAAAAATGGCAAGACGTAAAGTAAGATAAGCCCGCCTTTGTATATGTATCTTAATTTTGTGAATTGTGTTTGTTTATTTTTATTTTGTACAGTGTTTACTTATATACAACTACATAAACAAAAATAGGGATATTGAAAGAAGAGTGAATGCAGGAAACATGGTCAATGGAGCGCTGCGCGCCTTTGTGAGCAGTGAGAAGGTGTCAAAGAAGGCGCGTCTGGCTGTTCACAGAGGGGTGCTCGTTCCAACACTAATGTACGGTAGCGAAAGTTGGGTATGGCAAAAGAAGCATGAAAGTAGAATAAATGCAGTACAAATGACAGCGTTAAGAAGTGTGGAAGGTGTATCACTGAAAGATAGAATAAGGAATAGTGTGATAAGGGAATGTGCTGGTGTGAAAGAAGATATAGTGACTAGGATAGAAAAAAATATGCTTAGTTGGTTTGGTCACGTAGAGAGGATGGATGAAAGAAGATGAACTAAACATATTTATATGGGGAGTGTGAATGGGTGCGTTGGGAGGGGAAGGCCTAGGCGGACGTTCCATGCTCAAATTGGGGACGTTTTGGAGAAAGGACAGGTCAAGAGTACCCGAAACCGACGAGCATGTATGAAGAGATTGATGAATGTGGATGAAGCGAAAGAGGTATGTCAGGATCGTAGCAAGTGGAACATAGTCTCTGCCTACCCCTGTGGGAAAGAGGCGTGACGATATGTATGTATGTATGTAAACAAAAATAAATCATCATGGGGGTGTTGTACCTATTCATTCGAAGAGGAATAAAATAAAAATGAACTTCGTATTTGTAATGTTTTATTCGCTTTAATTTCAAAAATAACTATAAATTTCCTAACAATTAGGTAATTCTTAATCTTACTTCTTAGTAATATTATAAAGGCGAAAGTTTTTAAGTTTTACCGATTTTATTGAAATTTAGTACAAAGACAATTACAGTCCCGGGGAAGAACATAGGATAGTTTTTACCCCGGAGTCCCGGAAAATAGCATAGTTCCTGCGAGATAACGATAAGCGAATCCATTCAGACGGAATCACGGGCAACAGCTAGTACCTAATACTAATATGATACTAATCATCATATCCAGCCTATACCTATAGTAGACTGCAAATAAGTAAAACTTGGAGGGGATAAGGGTCAGTGCGGATTAAAAACTTCACACACACCATTGAATTGTCTCGCCGGTGTACACAGGTTTCCTTGTTTTCTTTCGCCCAAAGGCTTATGACAAAATATGATTTCTGAAAATGAGATTTCTCGAACATAAATTGCGCAAAACACGGATGTTCGAGCTTGCGTTCGAACCCACGACCCTCTGCTTGAGAGACCATAATGTCATGCGCATAATGCAGCACCACAATAAACAATGCCCCAGAAATACGTACCTAGTCATGTACTAATTTTACAAATAATACTAATAAATCAACTTTATTGAGGCTTTACTACATTTTTTTTAATAACAAAAACAAGTAAGTACGAGTATAACAAAATCTGTATTGCTGGAATAATGGATTCAAAAGAGGTAGATAACAAAATAACCTGGATATTTTTTTAGTTATTTATTCCGCATAGAATTAGCAATTGACACATTTATCGCTATATTATATTATCAGTCATTTCAGCGTGGAGAAGGAACAAACATACTCACTCACTCACTCACATCCTCATATTTTCACAAAAATTCGCCTTATATTAGTAGGATTGATTTTAAATTATTAATATTATAAATATAGGCTAATATTTGATTCTATGCGGACGAAGTCGCGGGCAAGAGCCAGTAAGTAACATGATTTAAGCATAATCTAGACAGCCATTTAAACCCTTTTAAACAACTCGCTCTTCAATTTAGTAAAGGGAAAATCTTTCATTTCAAAGTAAGTAAATAGTAGGTAGGTTTGTCCTTTTTTCACGCAGCAAAGAACTACGGAAACTGATCGATGCGATTTTTTATATCGAATAGTTTAGCGAATAGTTGTCTTCACTTTTTTTTGTGTTCCGCTAAATATGCCGCTGAGTGTATTTTGCTATTTATTGAAATTTATTGCTATCCCACTACTATTTAATTTTTCGGAATTAAAATTATTCTAAAGTATGTACACGATAAAATCTGTCCATCAATGTTATGGTAGTTACAGTCAGCGTCACATAGTATAAAACATCCAAGATGACCAAATACTTCGACACACCATACTATTTCTATGGTGTACGTCTACCGAACTCTTTGACCGACTTGGATGCTTCAAACTATATGAGGATGACTGTATATAACAATGAACGATATTTTCAAGCAGCACATTTTTAAATGATCAGTGGTTATAATAAGAATAAGAATAAGAGAACTTTATTAGCTGATACGGAAACACAAACAGAATATTACAAATGGATACTTATGAAACTAGGCACATAGTAAAATACGATCTTATTATTGAAACGTTAAAGACATAGATGCCCACAGATCTGTGAGTTTATTAGCTTTATATGTTTTATATTACTGTGCCTAAATTACCTTGAACAGCGGTTTTTGATAATCCTCACTCGTTTCCAATTTTAATGCTACAATTGTATTTTTATTTTTTTCACTCGTCAAGATATTGTATTTCCAAAAGAAATCATGATAACCGTTTTCTACTTGGGGAAGTCGGGAACACTTTCAGCCAAGCACCAAAAGTAGTTTTATATGGAAGGCATTTCTCTGTCAAAAAGGCCAAATTATCAAAGTTGACACACCTCCACACTCCCTCAATCTGAAGTCAATTAAAAAAATGTTAGCTAGGTATTGTTAAGAGACAATGTAATCATCACTACATAATATAAAACAAAGTCGCTTTCTGCCGCCTGTCTGTCTGTCTGTCCCTATGTATGCTTAAATCATTAAAATTACGCAACGGATTTTGATGCGGTTTTTTTTAATAGATAGAGTGATTCAAGAGGAAGGTTCAATATGTATTTCTACGCAGACGAAGTCGCGGGCAGAAGCTCGTAAAGTATAAAGTGGGTAGTCCAATTTAAAAATATATGTATTTTTAACAGAAAATCTAGTAGACTGTCAAGAAACGCTGTTCAAAGTAATTTAGGCACACTAAAATAACTTAAGCTAAAACTCACAGACACCCTAGCATTTTATTATGTTTGTATTTTTATTATGTAGTGTTTTATCGTGTATATAAATTTTATGTTCTTATCTCCATACCAAATCTCATAAAAATCGGTGTGCGAAGAGGTAATAGGTAATAGACACAATTTCAAATGAGAAGAATAGGAATATCTGTCTAGGATTAATACGATCAGTGGGGCGGCTCCCGGGCCCGGCCGCCGCGCTGGTGCCGAGCTCGCGGCAGCGCGCGCGCCTGCTGAGACACTGGACACACAGCTGGTGCTGAGCCCACTCTGCTATACTGTGCTCTGAAAATAATACAAACAACTATAAAACAACACTTTCCTTGTTCCTCGAAATGAAAATAAAGTTTTATATGTAGATCCATATTCATCTCTGACTGTAGCCAATAAAATGGTAGGTATGGTCATCCTCAGAAGTAGGTAACCTGAAATATTATATTTACAACTTTACAACACACTTTAAATCAACTTTCCTAGTTTTTTTGTTCTTTATTGTTATTTAATTTTAGTTTTAATAGTTTGTATTTTAATAAATGTAATTTTAATCAATTTACAAGGTACATTGGAAACTTAACCATATAGTTGGTTATTGCCACAAAGTATTTAAGTGTTCTACTTCCGAGTGCTGTCAAACCTCGAGGAGACAAATATACAAAAAAAGTGTTTTATAATTTTCCATCGAGTCGAACTCAAGTGTTCACTGTGTTATACTCCTTAAGGTATCCATGCAAATTTACAGGCTACTGTACTTATTTAGCTAAGAAATCTAGCATTAATAGATACTTTTAGAAAGAAAATATAACATCCTTCTTTTTTAAGGGGGATAAACTTAATATTTGTGAATTTATTTTGAGGCAAAAACAATTATTTTGTATTTCAAACTTTAGTTCAAATATTTAAATAATGATACTTTACACTTTATACTGTTTTCTCATCCTACAAAAATAGTGACTTCATGACCGAATCCGTGACTGAAAGGTTCTCGAGAGGAGACTACAGATCGGCAAGCGCACCAAAGGACGTTCAACTGAGGCAACTGGAGGTCTATGGGGGAGGCCTATGACCAACAGTGGATGTCCTATGGCAGATATGATGATGATTGGCAGATTGATTAACTGGAAGAGATCCCTTTAAGGGATAAGTTCGCCTTTGTACATCTATTTGTTTCATTATCTGTAAAATTAATGTGTTTTATGTACAATAAAGAGTTATACATACATACATACATACATACATGATGATGATGAAGTAACCACATACAGTCACTTAAAATTAAGTCAACTTCCAAAGAGCTTACAAGGGCCGGCAACGCACTGGCATCGCGTAAAGCGCTGCTGGTGTCTATGGACGTGGTGATCATGAGAGGCCTTTGCTCAGTAAACTTTAATATGGTGAGAAAAAAAAGCAACATACATCTTCATATATCTCAGGCAGCTCCTTCAGGCGCTCCACAAGTTCCCGCTTGATACGGTCACCCTGGATACCAAGTTGGCGACACTGTGCAAGAAACTCCAACTTCATAGATGCCTCATTCTTTAGATAACTCTAGTTTTCTTTTCATATTCCTGGAAGTAGAGATTTCATATTTCAGAACACCAATAATTAAATAAACACCTGTGTTGATATATTAACAAGAATCTTAAGTAGATCTATCTATCTAATCAGCCCACGTCCACCAACTGCTTGGCAAAGGCCTCTTCAAAAAAAAATTATATAAATTAGTTCCCCTTTACAGTTGTTACCAGTCTTCCTTTATGTAATACAGAAATTATGATAAAGACTACACACAATACATCACAAATGTTGAAAAAAAATCACTTGCTAGTTTTGAAGCAAACAAGAAAAAATTATAGTGAAGTCAAATCAATGCTTTTAAAAGTAAAGGATATGCCAGAGAATCTGGTAGTGGGCAGGGGGAGTATTTGATGAATCTGACCCGAGAGACATCCAATGAGGCTGGCATAGCCACACAGGTGCACTTAAGCCTCGTAAAAATTTTAGATTAAAAAAAAAACCATCAACCTTCCATCAAGCGAGATAAGGTCAAATGTAAGCCTATTTAATGTAAAGAAAAAATCTATTTGACCCATGAAAATCTAACTATATTAAAAATATCTCGGTTCCTCGGTTTGGAGTATTACTTGCTATTACAAAATATTATGTTTAATTTAAATAAATCTATCATAATTTACCACTTAAGTCAGTGGCCGCTCATCTAAAAAATGACAACACTTTTACCTAAAACCCTTTCATACATAATTCTTTAGAGTGAATGCTGCCAAATGAAAATATCCAACAACGTTTGATCAATTCACTAATGAATTCATTCTGCACTTTCCTTTCACTTGGTGTTCAGACGTGTCACTTTGAGTGAAAGATGCAAAATGAAATAAGAAAATTAACAAAAAATTTATCGTCTGATATCACCTGATAAAGGTGATTTATATATGAATTCAATGTTTTCGCGTTTACTTTAAAATGCTCAAACTCAACAAGGACAACTATTCAAAAACTTTTTAATAGCATTTGGTGCCGGCCTCTGTAGTATTAGTATTTATTACCTGTGCGGCGTGCAGCACGCGCCTGCGCCGCGGCCACTCCGGCATCGGGGTCTCGGGGTGAGGCCGGCGTGGGCCGCCACCGCCACAGAGCTGCTGCCCATGTCCGGCGACGTCTACAATGTTAATCATTCTAATATACCAAAATTCGATATTCGTAGTTCGTTCGTTGTCTTGAGGGGAAAGGCTGTTGTGAAAATTGTATACTGCTGTTTTCGTTGTATACCCATACTTATCGTTCGTGAGGGAAAATGTTTTTGTGATACAACAAACAAGTTGGAAACTTTACGGAACTTTTCATACCAGATGCACTGGGTGCTTTTATATACCACTGGAAGCACTACACATCGTATATCAAATGCACTGGGTGTTCATACGCCACTAAAAATACAACAAATCGTACTATAAGTTTAAAAAACTAAAGTTTATTTCGAACAAACATTTCCGGCACGATGTGTTCAATGCTAATCTATTTTCGTGTTGAATACTATTCTTACGGGACTATAATCACTCTAGAGTAAATTTTTTATTGTATTTTATCAATTTACCTATAATACCTTGCTTAAAACACACAGGAAAGCAATAAAACAATAAATTTAAAATAGTAAACTAAACTTACTTTGTTGATTGTTGTGAAGACAAGACACTGACCACTGACAAGTTTTTTTTTTTTTTAATTAAGTTTGCGTTTAGTTTCATTCACACTGTATTTTAGGTTTTTGGTTATTAATGATAATTGTTGTTATGTAGATCGTAATTTTTTGATAAACTAAAATAACATACTAAATTCCATTATTTAAGTGAATAAAAACGCGAGAATTAGGGTCAATTGACTTAATAAAAATCATACGTCACTGAAGCTATTTGCAAAAACAAAACTTTTCGGTCCATTCACTCGCTTTCGTGATTGAAAGCGATTGCGATGGTAATCGGAATCATTTTTTTACGTAATACCAATGTTTCAAGGCGCTCGGAATCGTAATCACAATCGACTTCGACGACGATTACGATCGCGAGCGAGTTACGTAATAAGCCTGCTGGTCTAACATTTTTGAATAACTAACAAATATTCCAATATCAAATGAAGCCATCAACAGAAACTAACGAACTCCTAACTTCCAGAGGCCGCCAAGCAATTGTTGTGGCATTCCGCGAACTGCACTTGAGCTCTCGTTTCTTACCTTAAAACGTATATTTTAAATGCGCAATAACTACAGCACTTGAATATTTTATTTTACGTAAGATACGTCGATCGATCACAATTTGCTACATTGTCATTAAGGGAAATGAGGGAAAAAATATGTGCATGAATTTGGATTCGTGGAAGCGAAAAAAAAGTGTTTTTTTCCGTGTTGTACGTTAACCTTTTACATCTTACCTTGATTACGTATGACTATTTTGCAACTTCGTATTTAATGAGAAGTTTGTGATAGAAGCAGAAACGTTTATATTACTTCCTTAATTGATTTAAATAAATCATTTTTAAAATTGGCAATTTGTTTATTCCGATTGTTTGTATACCTACTTAGTTCTTCAATCTTTCCTTTTTTCACTGGTCTGAACACTTCGAGGTTATAATTTTGCGTATACGTAATAGAACTTAGGTATATCAACTAGCCGGCGTATGTACTATCGATCGGCGTATAGTAGTTGATACTTCTCTGGTCATTCTCATGCAGGTAAGCAATTTATAGAAGTTTGTTATTAATTACCAATACTTTATTTTTTTTACTTTTATTCCCTAAACTCGATGCGACAAAAGGTAAGAAGGGTGCTATTCACCCGTCATAGGTTACAGTTTTAGTACTAAGAAGAGGCTTACTCACATTTTTTCACGACGACCGAATGGCCTAGTGGTTAGAGAACCTGACTATGAAGCTGGAGGTCCCGGGTTCGATCCCCGGTCGGGGTAGATATTTGTATGAAAAATACGAATGTTTGTTCTCGAGTCTTGGATGTTTCTTATGTATTTAAGTATGTTTATCCATTGTCTAGTGCCCATATCACAAGCTTTGCTTAGTTTGGGACTAGGTCAATTGGTGTCAATTGTCCCAAGATATATATATAGATATATATATATATATATATATTCATCATCAACATCATACACAGCAAATAATTGTACTGAATATTTGGACTGGGGTATATTCTCGAGAGGGCAAAGCCATACTTAATTACCATGTACAGTCACCAGCATAAATAAGTGATCATTTTTGTACCTTGTCGCTTTCAGTCGTTACATGATTTCGTATGGTTTTTCAAACATGACTTTAAAGTGACAAGGTACAAAAGTGATCACTTATTTATGCTGGTGACTGTACAGTTAACCAGTAGTTGGTACTCGTTCTGTGTTTTTTTTTTTTTGTTTTAATAAAGTTTTTATTTTTATTATTTTCATACGTATGGAATATCATATAATATATTTTTAATGTTAAGCAAAAGTATCAGTATTTATACAGTAGTTCCCATAAGTGTTTTCATTACAAAATTCATAAATCAAAACGTTAATTACTAACATCAAGGATCCTTACACAACGCTCTAGAACAGAAAATTACAAAGTTAAAGGCGTAATAAAGTAGCTTGTTTTATTTAGTAAACTGGTTGGCTCTATTAATTACGTAGCGAACTAAATTAGTTAACACGCGGTTGAAAGTTTGGACGTTTAAAATTGATGACATCGTATAAAAGTGTTGCACAGTTTACCGCGGCCCGAGCCGACGTCTCGTGCCGCGCGCCCCATAACTTCTCGCTCTCCTACAATGTTCAAATTAAGGCATGTGGTCGTTGCTTGCTTTGCGGTTTGCACTCTATCAAATTAATACCAAGTATTTCATTCGCCACAACCGTCACGCCTCATTGCAATTTTATATCGTCAATTTTCTGGTCAGGTTTAGTTTATTTGTGTTTGTTGTTAACTTGGCAATTACTTCGAATACGCGGACGTTATCTTGGAAATAGTGATGCAGATTTAGATTCAGATTAATTTGTTCTTCAATTTTATATTCCGTTCCGTAGACTGAGATCTGATTACACTGAGTTCGTCAAAAAATAAATAACTCACTGAATCACCGAGCACAACCGTCCCACTATAAAATCATCAACATACCAACTAGTAAACATTCGAATGAACCCTAAACTACCCTCATTAGTTTAATCACGACTGAAACCAATAGTTTTTAAAGAACACCTTTTTATTTTTTATTTATTTCTGTCTGAAAAGTTCTGAAATCTAAAGCTGACTGCGGCAAAACCAAAGAGTAGGCGAACAGTCGTGTTTTTAGAGATCGGTCGGAGGGTAAGATGTTCATGGTAGCTACTGAGACTGAGACCAATGACGCTAGTCTTTCCGATATCGGAACATAATTACATAATTATGTATCATTACCTAATCGTTTAAAATTGTATGATGTAGGTACCTACCTCACGACGATCAATTTGGCCTATTGGATTACAACTTATATAATTAACAAGATTTTTCACGTCTCCACTCCCCGCTTCAATCGTAATGCATCTTTATACATGTAGCCACATAAGCTACACGACCGTAGCGTAGGCAGGTAACATCATGTGATATAATAGGTACGCATTACACGCGTTTACGGTAAACTACACAAAAAATCGGTACGAAATAGTGTTTTCCCCATAAATCATGGTCATAAATATTGTCTTCGTCGTAGATGTATTACCTACTCATGTTCGTTTTACTTGAGATAATAAAGATAAGATTTTTTATGTTATTGAAGAGAACACGTGCCACCCGTGATTTAACGATATTCTTATAACTTATATTGATCAAGTTTTAGTGTACGTCCGTAGCTGTGAGTGCTATTATGGGTTAGTGTTATCTTCCGGTCAGTGACACTGAAATTAATAGACTACAAATCACGGGTGGATTCAGTAAATCACAGTGTTTATGAGTCATTCAAGTCGCCGGTGTGAGGCCGACCGACCTCCGCACTGATTTGCAATCTCGATTCGACGCCGTAGCTCTTCAATATGTGCATCAAAGTAATGGTTGCACAAAGGCAAACCTTCTTTAATATTGATAAAAAATAAGGGATTAAATTTAATAAAAAAAAAACAAGATTTTCTGTCTGCGTATAGATCAGTTGAATTTTCTAAATTAAACAACTCTTATTGCTGGAGCCCGATTTTTGATTTATGTGATAATACCACTCAAAAGTGGAGAAAAATCGTGCTGAATTTTAATTACAAGGAGCTTAGAAGAAAATTACAGCTCTCATTAATCTTGTGAACTAGTAAAAAATTTGATTCTAGCTGTACTTAGTTTCAAAAATCTGGCACCTGCACCGCTTTTTAGCTAAAATGCACCACTGAAAATTATACAGATTAAAAACTTTGGGAGTTAAATTAACACTTTTTTTTTACTTGTGCTAAATATAAATACGCTCTGACCGTAGACCAGCGGTAGCATTTTATTGATAGAACCTGTAGCAGGCCATTAAGAAGCAGTTGTATCTGTCTACGCACGCGTAGGCATTTTGTTGGATGTGAAACGAGCCCTTTTGTAGAAAGTGTTCTATGTGCGTTGACGTAGAGCTTCCAGTTTTGGGAGCGAGCACGCACGCGATGACTGGCTTCATGAATATTTAGATGAGCAGTGCTTCATTAGCGCAGTCACTTGTTCGTCGAAGGAAGCGGGCGTGTCGGGATTGTGTTCTCCCTGTAAGCCTGTGCGTCTGAGCACCTCGGCGTTGCGGGTTCATTGAACGCTATGATTTATTTAAACCCATAATCTCACTTTATATGAAGTCTTTGAATGTCTCTATTTAATTCACAGAAGAGTGTGAAGAAGAAGTGGTAATTTACAGCCACAGATTCGGAGTAGGTAGTTTGCTACTGATACGATTAACTGATTTGTAAAATGGAATAACTTTGTCGTTTATGTCATCGAACTTGAACATAGATAATAATGTTTGTTCTCGAGTCTTGGATGTTTAATATGTATTTAAGTATTTATATTTATCTATATAAGTATGTTTATCCGTTGTCTAGTGCCCATCTCACAAGCTTTGCTTAGTTTGGGACTAGGTCAATTGGTGTAAATTGTCCCAAGATATTTATTTATTTATTTATTTATTTATTTATAGATTAGGTAAGAGTCGGAAATTAAAATATAATATGATGATATATGTATTAGAATGGAAACGACGTAAATACGTATTGACGACCAAACGCCTAGATAATTATCGTACGTTTTTTCTCTACAACAACATAGGGCTTATCTAGGCAATTATTTAAGTAAGTCTCATAAAGCTTTTTAACGTACACAACTGACTCTACAAAAACCTTGCTGGATCTAGCAGGATAACTACAAGAGGAAAAAACTTCGACAATAGTAGCATCATTCCAGCTGCTGGCTAGAAGATGCCAATAAGTGTATATGATTGAGTAGATATTAAGTTTAGTTCTTCAGTCCTCTGAACTTTCATCCTATTAATATTCATCGTTTCCACTGTTAAATAGCTAACCAATCGCGAATCATCGCCATTGTTCCGACAGCAAAATGAAAGTTCTTTATATGCATATTACATTTTTGAGTCTGCAGATTATCACGTTAAACATAATAGGTATGTAGGCAGCTCGTATGAATTCATTGTTAACAATAACTCAATAAATATTGTTGTCTGACTCTAGAGTCTTATAAAACTCTACACTATTGCATACTTATCTACTTACAGGGTAGGTACATATATATTACTAGCTGTTGCCAGCGACTTCGTCTGCAAAGAATTCGTTTATCGCTATCCCGCGGGAACTACACAATTTTCCGGGATAAAAAGTAGCCTATGTGCTATTCCAGACTTTTCTCTATCTGTGTGCCGAATTTCATCCCGATCCGTTGGGCAGTTCTGGCGTGATTGAGTAACAAACAAACATCCATCCATCCATCCATACTTTCGCATTTATAATATTAGTTAGATAAACACTGGTATTCATTTCGAATAAACCGCGTTAGTTTGAATGCGACATTACTTAAAGCTTTTTCATCGTTTCACTAATTTGTGTGTGTCAAATTCGTAGCTTATTGGCATTTTAAACTGTAGCTATTTGAGTTATAATTATAAGCTATATAAGTTTCATTACATACAAGATCATAAAGTTTTTATGCGTACGATAAATTTCAGTCATTATATTGGATTTTAAAAATACTTTACCTACTGTAATTTTAGTGAGCTATAATATAATAATAATAAATACATATAGTATGCTCTTTATCATTTTTTAAAAAACATGTGCGTTAAAATCCCACTTCAATATTTATTATGTCATTTTATTAACAGCATACTTTTTACAGGCAGAATATTAATCATGAAATGCATTTTACTCGAATACCTACCTACACCCCATCACATCAGTATGAAAAAAAAACCGGCCAAGAGTGTGTCGGGCCACGCGTAGTGTAGGGTTCCCTAGTTGCATGTCACAATAGGCGGATATTATGAACATAATTATTATTTTTCATTTTTATTCTATACTACCATGAACATAGTTCACAGGTTCAAGTGCATTTTATAAGTTGGTCGACTATTACTCCATACCCACATCTGCAATATTATTGAATGACCTTTCCAACGACACCTCACACCATAGTGTGAAAAACGAGAAAAAAATAATCATCCCCACCTTACGTGTAGGGGAGGTACCTACCTTAAAAAAAAATTCAAGATTTTATTTTACCACTTTGTCGGCGTAGTTAATATGTACACTAGAGATGGGCCGACTACTTGCCGACTAGTCGGGGAAACTGACTATTCGGCAGTTTTTGTAGTCAGCGACTATTCGGCAAAAAATGACGACTAGTCGGTTGTTTTTTTTAAACAAAATGGGCGCATAAATAAAACCACGACGAAAAATTAAATGTCTTAGTTAAATACCTAGCAATAATTGTAAACAAGTTAAAAAAAGAACCGGTCAGTGCCAGTCGGACTCGCGCACCGAGGGTTCCGTACAAATTCGGTAAGTGAATACTAAATCCAGTGTTAGCAGAACCTGGGCTCAAAATTTTAAGCAAAATTGAGGCAGTATGAGGCCATTTTATATTGCTTACTTACGTAGACAGACAGACATAAAAAAAATAGATTTTTTGGATTGGTTAATAGTTGTCATTTAATTAAAATAATATAAGTACAACAAACTCTATCCTTTAACAATTAAACATTGCTTCTGAAAAGTCATTTGAAAATATAAATAATAATTAATATATTATGGTGTTGTTTTTAAACAAGACAAATCAATTATTTTGGGGTTTTATTATAGCTAAAATACAAACAAGTAACCTTAGGCAAAGGTCTATAAAGTTACACACTTTTTATGGTAAGAGTTTAAAATAAAAACGAAGTGAATCGGCCGACTATCCGGCATTTTTGGAACCGACTAGTCGGGTAGTCGGGTAGTCGGCAAAAGCCGTAGTCGGCCCATCACTAATGTACACCCATGCTAAATTACAGCTTTCTAGTACTAAGAATCACTGAGCTAAGCCGCGGAACAGACGGACGGACGGACGGACATACCGAAACTATAAGGGTTCCTTGTTGACTACGCAACCCAAAAACACAACCACATAAACCATCTATTATTACACTACTAAAGTACTTTATTTAATGCAATTTTAAAAAGCTATTTGTGGATTGCTGATTTCCTCATCTCTAATGAAATTTTCATTTTGTTCAACAAACCAATTATTCCGTTAACACAAAATGTAATTTTAAATGAGCGAACTCAGACGCGTGCGCTGTTGAACATGATGAGTTCTTGACGTTGGCTTATTACAATTGTGAAAGTAAGATATTTAAGCGGTTGAGCTCTGTCCCGTTGACAGGGACAAGCGCTGGGACGGGCGCGTGGGCGCGCGGCTCCCGTACCGCCCCGACAATACTGCGCCCGCGTCGCCGCCGCGAAAACTACAAACCATTGTGCTGTACCCTACTGTACCCCAGCCGTGAGCTTTCATTAAAACTCGACTTGCGGCATAGTTTTGTATTATAATTTGATGATAAACAGAAGCCGGAGCAAACGGTAGCGGTTAAATATATTGGAACTGGTACTATGAGGCAGTGTTTTCTAATACATTTATTATTCAATCATTATACATATTTACAAAAAACAAATGAAACTATGATTAAATTAAAAACTAAACTTAAATTAACTATAAAAAGTTATAAGTTATAAAAAGAAAGTTATTTCTAATTATCCAAATGACAACGACAGCATCAACAACTAAATAACAGCATTATTATTGGAAAATAGCATGTTTATTCCTTTTTATTAAAACTAATAAAGAATAAGCGAAGATAAAATAAGTATGAAAAAAATAATCTGCCAATTTTTTTTATTTAAAATCAACTTTCTGTTGTAATTTATAAAGTCGTCATTTTAATGAGCCATTTCATATTTCCGTTCATTTTAAACTGTAGGAATATGCATTTGAGGGCACAATAGAATACAATGGCTTTTTCAAAAGTTGTGCTTCTAAGGAGATCGGGACACTTGCAAAAATACCAACTATACTCAAGAGCAAACGTAACAAGTTACTTTTCGTAGAACCTTGTATGAAAAGTGACCCGTTATTTTTGCTCGTCAGTGTATAACACAACGCATCACCATGCAGTTAAAACGTTATGGAGACGAGTTTGCTTACATTGGCAAGGTAAGTAGGTAGATACTGCGGCGCTTTATGGTATTAAGTAAAATAGACTGAAACACGTTACAAATTGATGTAAGTACTTAGCGCACAGTTTTCTCGTAAATTTGCGTATAGATATTTGTGTTTATTTTATAGTTAGCACACTGTATGCTCACAGATCCTCATGAATTTCACCAGAATACTTAAATTTTATGAACACCAGACAACAGTAGCAGAACTCTTTCGGTCAAAGAAATAACATGGAAATAACCTACGTCGGGCCGCGTGCAACAATCGTATTCGAACAGCCATAACAAGAAGTATAAGACGATGTTCATCAGACTCAAGATCATAAAACGAGCCCTAAAATGTTAAACGACTGCTCAAAATTGGTGGTAAGAAGAAATTACAAAATAAAAGGACGAGATTACGGTACTTTGAATGAATTTTGGAGAGAGTCCGTCTTAACCTATATTTCAGTTTATGGGTGAACGATTTTTACAACCTACACGATCGACAGTCCAAATGGCGTCGTGTCTGTAGAAAGTTTTCTGAAATTAATTATATTGATACGAATGACTCTTCTTTTCCCCGTGGTGCAAAATTATACTCTCTACATACAGCATTACCTGAAGTTTAACTACTTTTAGAAGCTACTTTGAAAACTGTTTTGGCAGCACACTTTCGAGTGACTGATGTTATCGATGGTCACACTGAACAGCGTTCATATTAAGAAGTGTTTGTAAGGTTTTTTCTGCGCTAACCTAAAAAAAACGCAATTACTTTTCATCCCAAATAAATACTGCAGTTTGCATTTGGTGTTTGCTTGGAACACTAAAGTTTTGTTTTATTGTTGAAGCCCGTAAAGTAAAAGAACAGCGACTCTTGGATTATAAGAAAACTAGCTTCTGCCCGCGACTTCGTCTGCGTAGAATTAGCAATTGACATGTTTATCTCTATCCCGCGGAAACTTCGAAATTTTCCAGGATATAAAGTAGCATGTGTGTTAATCTAGGGTACCAGCTATCTCCGTTCCAAATTTTATCCAAATCCGTCCGGTCATTTCAGCTTGAAGAAGGAACAAACACACACACTCACATCGTCATATTCATCCATACATCCTCACAAACTTTCGCATTTATAATATCAGTAGGATAAAGAGTAAATACCGAACAGCAAAAACATGAACAAAATATGTACATCACATCATCAGAATGAATTGCCTTCCTATTCATATAAAAAAAAATACGTTAGTAGCAGCCTTTATTCACACAAATATCTCGATGAAATAAAAGTTAATCACCAACAGAATTTTATTTATATTTTTAAGCAAATCGAGGTGAGTCTCATAATTAATGAAATAAATAAAACAAAAATAAAATATTTACTAGGTACCCATAAAATTACAATGCGCAATAATAAACGAATTCAAAGTAAGTATCATAGCAAAATGCCACAATGCTTGTGCCTTGAGAAATATGTAGCTAGTGACAGAAAAAACAAAAGCCAAACAATTTTATTTACTTGGAAATTTATACATCTTTTTTTTAAGCGACCTGTTACGCGCCATCGCCATGAAGTTTAGGTAGGTACGATATAACAAAATAAGTACAAACGAGTAAAAAACATTTATTTTTTTCTTAAAGATCTTAATAGAGTCGCATTTTTTATATACGGAAATAAAAGAAACTGATAAATATTTATTTTTTCCCTATTTTATCAAACCTGTTAGTTTGAATGAACACAATAAGTACTTGCTAAATCTTATCTTGTAAACACATTTGACTCATAAAGACATAGATAATCTTCTCGAGTCGTGTTTCGTGATCAGTTTTATTTGGAAAAGGTGTAGTACTCATATCTTTTCTATTTAGGTACTCACGCCTGTCACTCACTTGCTTAGTGGAAGTAGATTTCAGAAATAACAAATCGGCAAAGTTTTGTGACAAAGGCATGCGCGACCGCAGCGTGTCGCGAAGCGGTGGGGCCTTATTCACAAAGCTACAAGTGTGTCTAAATTGGTGGTATTAGACAATTTCGTGTGACATATTTGAGCATGTCAGCTCTGTAAAGTTGTGGCTGGTAGCTTCGTGCGATGGGCCCGGAGCGGCACTGTCGCACGGCTTTTATGACAACGCCTCGCGATGACTGATTGTCCGTCGGCCGCTCCGCACTCGCTCTCTTTGTACTCTCAAATAATCCGCCGCGTCGTGATCTGGGGTCTAACGGTGCAGGTCCGCGAGCCTATTGAGCTCACATTCAGTAATAGGCACAATTTTTCAAGCTTTCACATAAGACTCTACTAATACTTGTTAAGCCAAACATCCATGAAATGATTTATTATATTTGTCTGCGGTAAATACACTAAATCACTTTACTAATTAGTTACAAAGTAACTGACGAAATTGCGCGTAACTTGTCTTGTATCGAAACTATCGTTGAATCAACAAGTAGCCTCCAGTTTAACGCTTATAGGTACGCCAAACAAAGAGGAATTAATCAAGAGAGTGCGGAGAGATGCGGGCTCGATATACCTAATTCTGCTACACATCAGTGATTTGTCACTAAACTAACATCATGCTAGCACTAGATTTTCGCGATAGTTTTTCCCGTATCCCCTTTATAGGCCAAACCCATTTTAGTAACATATTAGAATAAAGTTTAAGTATTTGCTTTTATTTAGGTACTAAAATAAAATAGGTACTTAACTTTGTTTGACTAAACGTGGCTAAATATTAGGTAATATCAATATAACATGTAATATCTGTTTGGCCAACTCGCTTGCCAATCAGGATGCGGGAATCACCGCAGTGGTTTGGCGAATCTTTGTTTCAATACAAATTGTTTGACAATTGCACTCTATTGGATTATCCTCTATAACGCCATAACAACTTGCTTACAATCGCAAGGGTAAATCAAATTACACAAGCACACCTGAGACTTGTGAAATGAATCACAAGCGAAAATGCATGTCCGTGACAGAGCTGCGCCTGCGTCTATACAGACCTACCGAGTTGTGCAGTAAATGCAAATTGGTTTGTTTATTGATAACACAAATAATAGCAGTAGGTTTACTTTTCAATTCTGTAAGTTACTATGCTATATTGGGTTTGAATAATTTTGGTATGGAGTTTCAATTGTTTTATTAATTTACTTCACATTGAAATAGAGCTTTGCAATATCAGCATTTAAGTATGTATTTTAACTTCATGGTTCTTTAGCGTTATAGCACGACAAAGTTTCATAATTGAACAGTTGAATCACCCATCATCAATATCATCATTATAGTCTGCCACGGGACAGAGACATAATCACTGAAGTACTTAGCCACTGTTTCACATATCTCGACTTGACCGACGTAATAAAATTGCAATAAATTAATCTATTTTTGTATTTACGAGTAACTTAGACCACAACAATCCGTGAAAAATTATTTGTTGTTACACAAACATATTCCATTATTTTAAATTAAGTAATTAAAATTATGGCAATTCGTGTGAGTCGCATTGATTGAATTGAGGCCTACCTGGCTTTGTTTTGAAGTTCCTGGCTACGTTTGAAAAAAGAGAGTTGTGTACTTATAAGTTTTCTTTCTTTATTTCAATCGGCTATAATGTTCTACCGTTCGTCGGAGATACGTTTCTGTGAAACAAAATTTGCATATGCAATAAAAATTCGTAGAAATAAGGAATTTGATTAAAGGTTAACTTGTTGGCATGACTTTTCACGCTGAGGTTAACCCGATATGTGTTAAAATCTCAGGTCTCACCTGCATTCAGCCCGCCACCTGTTAACTGCAACTCTGCAATACAAAAAAGAAAAGGAGCGAGCGCCAGCCAGTGCAAAAAACGAGAATCCAAGACGACACGTTTGGAAAATAAAAAAAGTTCTCGCCCACCAGATGGTCGACGCGCCGAGAAACCCGCTTCGAGCAGGTTGTGATTGTGACTTACCACGCATATTCATTTGCGCTTTTGAATGTGGTGAAAATTGAATAACAACGACGATAGAAATGTTTGCCCTAAGATAATCTAGTCCTTATTTTTTGCATTGTAACTTGACAAGTTAACAAAGTTGTTAACAAGTAAGACCAATAGACATACTCAAAAAACTTGGCCAAGTGCGAGTCGGACTGGTATACGAAGGGTCCATAACACTTACCTACAACTGCTATGTAAGAACCAAATACTTACACACATTCGATAGGTACAATAGATATAATTATACATACATACATACATATCATCACGCCTCTTTCCCACAGGGGTAGGCAGAGACTACAAATAATAATGACAGGGATATAATTATAATGAGAAGAAATACAATATACTTAAGAATAGTACCGATATGGTGTAAAATGGGCCCTCTCAGCAAAATGTTGCGGCAAGCCGCAACGCTGTTTTTCAGTATAAGAATACTTACCTCAAAAGACTGGGCAGGACAGATTTTGGTTCGCACCACTGTCATGTCAGCCGAGCTATCGCTGTTACACCGGTTTAGATGCAAGCTAGAACCTGTGGCATTGGGACAGACAGACACACGACAATCAACAGCTCCATCCATGGGTCCACCCATTGGGTAAAGAACCTTAAAAAGTAAATACCAGGATGACCTGAACGCGCCTGTGTTGCTGGGAGCGTACTATCTTCAACAGGAACGAATTTGTCGTTGCAGAGCCAATGATATACCATGAACAATTTCGGTTAGCAATTTCTTTAAAACATGAAATTTACCAACTTGTAATTTGAGACAGTGACTTTTTATTTAATTGAGGGCCTATTTTAATCTAATTTACATAAAAATGCTAAGTTTGACTTTCAGCAAGTTCGTATTTTCGTTTTGACCTCTAAATATATTTTTTGATTAATTGCTGTGCAGTGTTTGATTTATAAAACACTATGCCATCAAATTATTGATCAAACACTAGGTAGACTTAGGTACTAGTTCCATTTGAACAAATACAACTGTTTACAATTTGATATAACATTCTCGATGCATTGGATTCGTAGCTTCTATAGCGATATGGTTAATAAAATAACTAAGATAATATGTAGTACATCGATCTGTCAAATAAATAAGCTAGATGCCTAAACAAGTGAGGCTCTACGCTATAAAATAAACGTACAGTTTATTGATAAATCTTGTCTTGGGAAAGGTCATATCAGTATTGTCACTTTATGAGCCAGCCCGAGTGTGTTATTAAGTTTTACAGTCGGCAGTTAGCTCGCTGCTGTTATCTTCGTTCACTACAACGAGTACATTATAAATTAGATCATACATTATTCCCCTTTAACAGGAGTTATGTGCGCGTCTAATAGCAAAGTCTATCACTTTAGTGCCTTCGTAACCTTTTATTATGTTTGAGGAATTAGTTCCAACTGTGTCCGATTAGCGGGTCGCGCAGAAATTAATTGGCCATATGTTTTCGTTACGTTGTTCATTAAAACAGACTCTTTCAAAAGACAAGACCCCATATGGTGCAATATTTTTTTGACTGCAAAAACATGTTGAAAATGTTTAACCGACAAAACAATCAAATAACAACCTGGTTAAAAAAATCGGACGTTCCAACCTGTTTTAAATTTAAATAATGTGTCAAGTCATCTCATCGCCTTAGTTCCTGGTCCTTTTCTTTTGTGTTTTAACTGTTTTATAAATTAGACTCGATCACGGCTTCACGTGGAGCGAATATATGAAGGTGTTAACGTATGGCGTTATTTTTTTGTGTCCCAGATAATTTCAACATACATTTCAAATAGTATTTTGAAACAAAACAATCTTCAACCTATTGGTAGTTAGTTATACTGGACTTCACCGCTTGTTACTGACTAAAACAATAATTACCTACCACTTGTTTTCGAGTTGTAAAGAGAGTAGATTTTTTTACTTGTCACGAACCAAAATGATGACGGTGATTCGTCAAGAAACCGCGTTGGGACCGAGACTGCCTTAATTGTCCTCAGTAAGCAACATTACTTAAGATTTGGTGTATTAATTGCTTCAGCACTAGCTGGGAAATCGGAACGCCTTCGCAATTACTTCCCAGCTTACTAATGCCCGTGTAACTTATGGCCGACGATAGCAGCCGTCGCATGTCGCTCATTAATGGATAGTATCCATTACTAATACACTTCAAACAAGATTACACATTCTAATTTAAGAGGTAATTATCTCATTCGACTAAAGATTACCTAATCCAGATCCTTCCAATCCTGGAGCGAAAACTATGGTATAACTTTGGCATGTTTATTTATGTTATTTTGTTTACGGACGAGAGATAATGGGGACCAGAACTTTAGATTTTAATCATAGATCTCGTAACACCCAGAGCGTAAACTGTTAATCAGAAACAGCTGTTAAACCTATTAGTTTTTATGGATATCTTTTAGTTTTAGCAATGTTGGTCACTGCGCGGGACACAGGTGGACGTTAGAAATATCCCAGTGGGATGGCATAGGGGCTCTACCTGCCGAGAGTCGCGTGCGCACCTGTGCCCGCATGCCCTCTTATGGCCTGTGGATTAATAAATACTAAACACGCTCCCACTGTCAATCTGCTGCATATCCCACATACTATCAGAATTCCATTTAATGCATTCTAATAAAAAAAAAGCACAAACCGGTCGAGACCCATATAAGCGCGAACGTGATACCGAGTATGACAATTAGTTCGTTATGGTAGCTCCATAAAAAGCACGACGGCGGCTTGTGACAATCCTACACTATCGTGACTTGTTCAAATAACAACAGTCAAATAGTCAACCACATAAATTCCGAAAGTATAAACTTAAGGTACCAGATATGAAAAGGATGTCGACAAATATAGATGTTCCAGAAATAAATAAATACATTTATTGATGAAATGTCAGAACTTTATTCGCATTAAGCTGATCCAAAAACAAGATCCAATCGTACAATAAAATAATAAATGATCCCACTCCGACACATCAACACTTAAGTCGTTAAGGGCACTTCACATAATACTGCGCACGCGCTGCTAACACGCACTTACGTATCGCGGTGGATTGAAATATCTCGAATTTAAATGCTTAGCCGCAGGTTTTAACAGGGTTCAATGGGATTGTATAAGAAATATTTTTGGTTTTTCGGCTTGATGATAATTTAATTGCCATTAAGTTGAATGCTCTTGGCATGAGTGAACAGGCTACGGTTTATTAGGATGAAGACGTCTCGCAGGTCAGGCTTGTGCCAGCAGCCAACCGGCCGCGGGCGCGGGCCCCGGGGGGTGCGGCGAGCCTGCGTCGGATCTTATCGCATTTATCTGCTATATTGATTGCGCCCGTGTCGAAAGCCTCGTCTGGCCAAAAGCGGCGCAAACGCAGATTGAAACCTGAATGTTCAAAATGATTGATTACAACGTAATGGACACTGACACTTGGTGGCTCACAAAAATATCCCATGCGACACTGTTGCACGTATGGATATGGTGTTGTGCATTTATTTATTTAAGCGGCCACGATGGAATCTACAAACATGACGCCTGCTATCTTAAGCATATATACACTGACGAGCAAAAATAACGGGCCACTTCCCATACAAAGTTGTATGAAAACTGAGCCGTTTTTTTTGCTAGTCAGTATAGTCAGACATGCGAATCTATTTATCGAAAGAAATAACTTTTAGAGATTTAGGTACATGTTAATTTCAATATTTGTGAGTTTTTCCACAGGAAGGTACTTGCTGTTACAAGAAGTGCACACATTTTTGTCTTAAAAATTATCCCGCCGCATTACCAATTGCGAAAATTTCACGCTCCTTCGACCCATAACGGTGATGTAATGAGTTTTAAAAAGCTTTTTTGAGCCCGCGGAATTCAAAATCTCTGCAAACAGGGCAGGATCTTAATCTCCAGATTGAAGATGCTCGGATATTTTACTTAACTTTTTAATGTTCCATATTTTCTCTCCGCAAATTTTCTTCGAAGCATTCTCTTGACGTTGAATGTGATTTATGATCGTATTCTGAAAATCAGATACGTTTAATGCCAGAAAGGGACACTTTAAATTCATTTATCGTGTGTCCAGTTCTCGTTTAGTATGAGACGGTAACATAATTAAAAAGAGCTTGCGAATTTTGATGAGGCTAATGCGTTGTCGCGGTCCGGTATGTTATTAAGAATAATAACGGGTGATAAAGCTGTAAATTGCGAGTGCGTGAGGTCGTAGCACCCGCCAGTCGTGGCTCCCGGACTGAGTGTCCACCGACGATTGATGGATATTACCTGCCATCGAGTCGCCGAAAAAATCGAGGCAAATGCACTTGTCAAGAGAGGTCACGATTGATCTGATTCACTTCTGGGATATTTAAGAGTCAACGTTTTAAAGTATTAAGTACTTATCTTAAGTACTTAACGGCCATATAAATATGTCTATTGTGTAGAGAAATCGTGGAAGAGAAATGAAAAAAAGGACCAGCAACAATTTGCATGATAGGCGTGATGTAAAGAATTGGCTAATGCTGACTTCGTACGATGCTGATAACGCATTAATCTAACTAATATTATAAATGCGAAAGTATGGATGGATGGATGGATGGATGGATGTTTGTTTGTTTGTTACTCAATCACGCCAGAACGGCCCAACGGATCTGGATGAAATTTGGCACATAGATAGAGAAAAGTCTGGAATAGCACATATAGGCTACTTTTTATCCCGGAAAATCGCGTAGTTCCCGCAGGATAGCGATAAACGAATTTTTTGCGGACGAAGTCGCTGGCAACAGCTAGTTTAAGATATATTAGATTTGCCTTTGACCTTAGTCTACTCTCGGATAATGAAGCCTGACCTTCTTCTTCCCGATTTTCCGTAGCTGCTTGTCGTTGGCTAGCGACTATTTCACATTATTAAAACTAAACATAATTGAAGTGTACATCACCGGCATTCGTAATAGTTAGGATGTAACGGCGCGTAACATCCACCTGTCGTGTGCGAGGCGCGTGCGCGGGCAACTGCCAACGGCGTGCTCACTACCGTGGCCGCACTTGCAGCGGCGCGGGCGCTGGCCGCCGCCGTCACCCACCGTGGCAACGCACCTGACGTCCAATGTGTCACACTCCTCGTTTCTATGACGACTGCCGACAAAGTGGAAAGGTGTTGACTGTTGACCCTTGCAAGAAAAGGTGCTGCAAATGAGTTTACAGTGAAGATTCACTTTAATGTTTCATGCGCGCTTGACGTAAAAAAAGTTGCTTGCAAGATTTTAAGACCTGTGCAATTCAAAAGTCTCGCTTGCGCGTTGGCGATGCCGATAAGCATCTCTAGTTATCATTTCAGTAGGCATATCAATATCATTTATTTTATTGCATCCCGTTGGTTTGATTGCTTCTCAAGAAGAGGATGATGGATTCGAACTTGGGCAAGCATATTGGAGTTTTTCGGAATTTATATACGATATTTCATATAATATCGAAGCGTTGGCAGACCCAGAAAAAGGTGGCGGGATGACTTGGACGCATATCAAGTAGAGTGGCAGGAGTATGCCCTCAACCGGGACGAGTGGCGGAAAAAAGGGGAGGCCTTTGCCCAGCAGTGGGACACTCAATTAGGCTAATATAATAATAATAATAATTTCATATAAACTTTACATGAGCTTTTTAGTTTAGGAAACATTGTGAGGAAACCTGCACTCACTTATGAAGCAGTTCATAGGTGTATGTTAAGTTGCTCATCCGCACTGGGTCTGCGTGAGACGTTAATAGACTGGAGACCAACGTGAAACGTCAGATAGTCATAAACTTTCAAAAATATTCGAAACTTCCTTATAAATAACAGCGTACGCATCAAATTTATAAACACACACAATGCTGTTTTAATTTTTAAAATAACTCACTCATTTAATTTGCCAATGAAACACCGTCATATCACAGGACATTACTTATTAAGTTAACTGCTGTTTACCGTCATTGTTCATGCTTTAGTTAAGTATTACTTACATATGAGACAATAAGACATTTATACAGCTCGAGAGTGAATATCAGTAAGTCGAAGAGCACAGTGGGAGATACGAAAATATTAAGGATGTAAGGTAATAACGCCGCACTGGGTGGCCGCGGCGGGCAGGCAACTAGATCGCCTACGCTTCGCAGCCAAAGGTTATCGGAGACCAAGCACAAGAGATTTCGCAACTTACAGGTGTATTGCGGACTGGTGATTTTAATATCAAAAGAATGGGAGCTTAACATCAGTGAATCCTGTTTTCACTGGATTGCGAAATTATATATTTATTAAAGGCTTTAAGCACGTGTGGTTGATATTTTATAAAAAAATGTGACGCTGAAAATGATCAGAAGGAGTTAGGGTTCTATTTGACAGCAGCGAAGTCAAAGGAGAGTCATTGTGTTATATCCCGTAACGAACAGTATTTTCGCTTGTAAGTAGGTACACTTTGAGGCTATAGGACCATTGATTGCACTTTTCAGTAAATCTCCACGTTTGTCCGGGGTGCAATAACGAATGTATTCATTAATTTATTGGCATTACAGGCACTTCTATTCGACTTCAAAAAAGTTGATTCTTGATTCGATTGGTTTCTTTTTAATTCATTTTCTGCACTTAATAATAATTCGCTGGATGTGAGACAACTTCATCGTCGCGCAGTCTAAACTAAATGTGTTAAATAAAAACTTGTCCATAATTAATTGAGAAAACTTTGACTTACCGTATGTAATATCATAGCTTCCATTAACTTTCATTGCCAGGAATAAAAGTGTGTTAACAATTCAGCATTTATATTAGGCGCGTGCCGGACGCACGCCGGGCTGCCACGCTCCGCCGCGCCCCACCCTCTACCCCTATCCTCGTGACATTACCACTTTTTACAACATACATACATTCTTCTAACCGTCATGTGCACGACAGTTGGTATTAGACATAGATAACAGTTGAATCCAGTAATTAACATGACCATCCTTAATTAATTCGACCGGCTGGCCGCTGGCCTAGTGGTCACACTGTTTGAGTGTCACGCTGGTGATCGTAAGCTCGATTTGTAACATGAATGTTTGAATGATTCGTACAATGCTCATAAATTAAGTAATAGAGATGAAAAGCGTGTGGAATTCTGTAACTTATCGTTGTTTTTGTGTGTGATTTTTTATTAAAACAAATTGCCATGTCTAAACGAATGATAACTTTTCACGTCAGCGAATGCAGTTGAGCTCTCACTTATATGGTAATCCTGTCCATTTGGGTGGCGTCTCTTAAGCATAAAACTTCCAAATTTTATTATAACTTTCACAACTTGCTTCTTCATATAAACCCGAATGATGCAGTAACGAGACAATGCGTTTCGTTGGCGGTTTCATAAATAATTGTATTATGTTACAGTTATATACGCGCATATCTATAAATAAGTGTATAGTAATGGAGATTGCATCATAAAAGTGGTACGAGGGATATAAAATGCGTCTGACTGCGTTCCGATTGCAGGGAGAAGGCGCGGTGCACCATTTGGTGCCGAGACCAGGAAAAGTCGCTCGACGCAGGTCTGTAATCGAAGAATATGGGAATAGAGTCATCCTAAAATTTTAGACACAAATTAGGTCGGCTTTATGGCTTGTTATGCTGTTTTATTAGCACGCATAGGAAGGACACTCTTAAATATTAAGAAATCGTGACGGAATTAAGATTCATGAAACGATTTGATATACAGGTTTCGTTAAAAACTCAACTGGGAGTAAGTATTCTGGAACTATTAATTCCCATTACCTAGTAAAATACGTAGTGTGTAACGTTAGTGAAGCAGTTAAGGGTACGGTGCAGGCGCGGCGACGCGGATGCGGGCGCGGCGCGGGCGCCGACGGTGCGCGCGCGTATTTGCCGTATTTTATTTATAATTACGTACGACCCGAGACCCGGACCTGTTGCGATTTCACCTGCTAATATTGCCATTTTATTCATTGTTATCGCGTTTATTACGATACTTGTTACAGATTTTACTGTAGGTTTTAACGAATGTGCTTAATGATGAGGGTATAATGCTGATTTCTCCTTATAAACACGCATATGTAACGATCATCCCGGTGAACGGCGTCGGTTTAATTGATATGATTAAGTTTTAATGTTTTTCTTGATATACACGTAAAATGAAAGTATAATAATTGCCATTTATGGTCCACTTTTTACGTAGGTAGGTACAATAAACGTTCGTGATCTCTGATCGTGATTGTTTTTATTTTAGGGTTTTTTGAGTTACAATTTGAGCCCAATCGATCTCGCCCGCAGCGACACCGGCGAGCGATGTTTTTTATTGCTATTATTGGAAGAAGTAATAGCTCAGGTGGGAGTGACCTCGCCGGCGTTTACGGGGCCGAGGACCGAGCGATTATAATAAAACATTATCCATTAACCATTCCTAGAAACGATAACATTTGACAGGAGCCACAGAAGTATACGTAACTATGTAGCATCTGGGCGAACGATTTGATTTAGATAAGATTATCAGTTCAGTATAGCACTTTATTTTAATCTAAGTAGAAATTAACATAAATTGTAAAGGATAAATACGTATACCTCTTCATTCAACAGACCAATACAGCTGTGTACCTATCCAGGCTTGTGAGTAAATTGAGACCGCTCGTAGTCATAATTGTTTGAATAGGGTTGTACATTTCTTTGCGGTCTGAACGTGGTTTAAGCGTACCAGTACCACACATTTATTTTTTTCTGTTAACAACACCATATACAAACGAGATTTTGTTGCAATTTACATTTTTAGTTACTTTGGTTTGTCACTCCATCTACATATCTATACCCATTTAAACCACCACTGCTGCTGCAGCTGGGGCCCGATTTTTGAAAGCTATGTATGATAATACCATTCGAAAGCTGTGAAAAATTGTGCTGACTTTGAAATACGAGTAGATTGGTAGAAAACTACTGCTCTAATTAATCTAGTCAACTAAGTGAAAAAAATAATTGGAGCTGTAGTTTAGCAGCAATGCAAAAGATTTATACCACTTTCGAGTCGTGTGCTTTTAAAAAATTGGACCCCTAGGTGAAATTTGGCTAAAACCAACAAACGACCATTATATTAGGTCAAATAAAAGTTACAAATAGTTAGAACTCACTGGTCACTCCAGCTGGATGACTGAGCCGTAAAGTTACAAGTAGGTACCCTGAGCGTGCATTTTATGTCGCAACAAATGTCTTGATCGCATTAGTGTTCAAATGGCAGCTTCCCTATAGTGATTGAGACGTTAATCCTAAAGCGTTTGAGATTTTGGAGGTAAAGGAGATCGATACCTGATAGTAAAGTGATCATCGCGTTTTTTTTTACAGTGCTTCTATTTTATTAAATGTCTCCCGACAAACTTCGTGTTTCTTCAGTTCCGACGTCAGTCAAATGAAAAAAGAAGATCGCCGAGGCATATTAAGAAAATTTAAACACTACCTTGTAATAACTACCAGACAATAGCTTATACAGATCAAACAATTTAAAGCTGAAACTAAGTAAATGAATGGGTCGCGAATGTGACGTAACAGCAGGTCGGAGGTGAGAGCCTGCGCGGGCGCCCACGCGCGGTACCGTTACTGCTTCGTTTTTAACTAGTGTAGGTATGCGTCACTGTAGTAGTATGGAGTTATGGGTGCAAGAAATAAATACTATTTATAATTCTTTTGCCATGTTATTCGTTATTTGTAATTTCTGAGACACTTTTGGTCGGTCCCTAATTAAATTTTATATACTCTCATCCACTCAAAGGTTGACTGTTATCTCTACAAGGATCTCTCCTTTAAAGGTATAAGTTCGCCTTTGTACATGTATCTTAATGTTTATCAGTAGTGTTTTTTTATTAATCTTGTTCAATACAACGTTTATATACATACTGTTACGTACAGTTTTATTTTCACAAATGAAACATTTCGATAATGTACTTTTTGACAAACGTATATAAAACTCTTTAAAACTTCATCGATCACACCACTTATTTAGTCATTATAATAAAATACATGTATACAACATTAGTAGTAGTCACAGTAGTTATGACCAAAAATCGAGAAGAAAAGTTTTGTCAACAGTTTATATTTTCGGTTACATGTTATCATTCTAAGTATGTACATAATATTATGTAAGGTAGTTTTTGAGTTTAATAATAGCTACTGCTTAGTGGTAAAATTTACAATGGTATGTTATACTACAAGCGGTAATCTACAGCGTGCTCTCATAACGACTCGCGCTGCGTTTTCTTCGGCATAGCATTAGTGGTGACAGATTGCCACGATTATTATTCCATGCTAATGATCGCGTCGGCGCAAGCGCTGCTACGAGGCGTTCCGTCAGGATTTCTACTCGACACCGGCACCGTCCAAGTCCAAGTCATAACGCAGCGGCGCGCGAGTGAGATTCACTTTCTTACTATCGCACTCATCTTTAGCCCATTTATTTCCTAAATGACCTTGTACTCGTAAAATAAATAAATAAATAATTACCTTGGGACAAATTACACCAATTGACCCAGTCCCAAACTAAGCAGAGCTTGTGCTATGGGTACCAGGCAACTGATAAACATACTTATATAATGTACTTAAATACATACAACATCCATGACTCGAGTACAAACATTCGTATTCATCATACAAATGTCTGCCTCTACCGGGATTCGAACCCGGGACCTCTAGCTTCATATTAGTCAGTGGCACAAACCACTGGGCTATCCGGTCGTCAAACACGGAAACACATTTGTTTCATGAGCGTGGACTCTTTATTTATGGGTTTTTCTGAATCAGAATCACCAGCACTAATTTAAAGTTTTGTCAATTTTGTGGATATCTTTTCCTACGATTTATATGTAACGTCAAAACTGACACAAATAAATTTCTATAGAAAATTGGGGGCCCATTTTGACAAAAATTGAAGTGCTTCAGAAAAACCCAAAATTATTTCATTTTGGAAAAAAAATGTACCCTAAAATATCTAAGACTGACTTGTGATTGACTAATTACGTCTGATTGTGAACTTTACATTTGAAAAGAGTCAGCTGTTAAGAAAACCTCTACCGCAAATTGATTACTTCGCTCGAGGAGACGACTATGTATAACTTGACCTATTCAACCTCAGGCATCACAGACACAGAGTCAAAAGACTACAAAAAATTACTTCTTGCTTTGTTTCATTACCTAGTATAGTTATTAACCAATAGTATTAAAAAATAATAATAATGAAGATGTAACGAAGCAGTAATAAAACATTATGCACTGCGCTACAAACGACGCGTTGAAGTCTTTTCTATGAGCGGCGCTATCTACGAAAGATTAACAATTATTGTTCTCTAGCTTTCACCCGTGGCTTCGCTCGCATGAACCATCAGATCTCGCGTTTGAAATTACAGGATTTTACTGAATACCAAGGGTGTTTACAAAAAGTTCATAGGAATTCCCAAAATCTGACTGTAGTTCGTTAATGTTGCACAGAAAACTTTCGTGCAGTATTTAATATCACTAGACTTAACCGATGCCATTTCTGGATTTGCATGCATAAACTCCGATTCCTTGGATAAGAAAGATCTAACTGTCTTCATACCAAATTCCATCTAAATCGTAAAAAACTTTAAAACTTACAGACAGATATCCTTATGAACATTCTCAAATGGTGTTATGTATTTAGCAAACACATACCCTAGATTAGGATGTTTGTTCGGCGTTTCGAGCATTTGATTTCGTTGGCCAACCTATTGAGAATATAATAACGACTGGCAATTTATGAATGTCAATAAGCATCAGGGCTCAAAAAGCGCAGATAAGTTTCCATTAAAAACGAATTCTAGACAGTGGATGTTGCAGACAAAGGCTACTGGTGAATAATCTGTGTTGTATGCGCCCACGCGTGGGCACTGAGTCTCGTCGCAGTATTGGCACTGGATCGCGCGATTTATCGCTGCGCGCGCGACGCCGGCGGGGCGACAGCCTGTGGCCACACTGGCATCGATTATGTTGCAATGTCATTATGTCACATTTTAAGGTAAGGTGTGATGTTTCAATAATCTCGGTTTTTCTAATTTCAATTTCTTATATTGAAAATAAACATGACATATAAGAAACACTTATTTTAAGTGATTATTTTTCAGACGACAATCAAGTCAAGTGAGTTTTTAAGTAAAGAAGTTTTTAATTCACTAAACTAAAGAAATATTTAAGAAGATTTTTTGTGTAATATATCAAAGACAATAAAAAATTGAAAAGTATGCTGTTGAATTAGATATTATAACTGAAAAGAATTAAATCAATGACTAGTGCAAGTGCATAGAAACATATATGCTATAAAAAACTTCAAAATATTTTAGAAATAGTCCTTTAATACTGTTCTTATCCGAGTAAAAAATTTATTATGAATAAAAAAAAATATTACTCCAGACGTTTCGAACAAAACATTGTTACATGATATAGGTACGTAAATGATCAAGCGCCTATCAATCAATTCTAATTAGTAACAAAAATTGGTTGCCTGTAAAGTCGGTATACGGGCGAAAGTTTTACGTGACAACGACTTTGAGTGGTAAAATAATTTTAATGTGAATATTCATTCGTATAGTAGGAAGAAGGACGTGTAAACTTGTATGCAGGCGCCTAAGCGAAATAGAAGCGCAAGACATGAACCGGTGTGTATGCCTATCTCTCTCACTCTCTCTCTCTCGCTCTGTCTCTCTCGCTCTTAGGCGGGCTAACTGTGCTCGAGTGGAAGGGACGCGTGCCTTTCACTTTTTATGTCTGTCTCTCTCGCTCTTAGGCGGGCTAACCATGCCCGCGTGCCTCTCACTCGCTCTCATTGTGAGCGCATAACGTGAGCGGAGCGTAACGCAGTTTCTTGAAGTGTCACCCGGCAAACCAATTTATAAGACGTTGTCACGTCAAAATGGGAAAAAAAAACATAAAAAAACTTAAATACAGGGCAAATATTTACCACAGTCTAACTCACTGCCACTGCCAAACCGAAACCACTTTTTTTTAAGACGGTGATCTATAAGCCGCGTAGCACTTCCGGCTCGTTTTGAGGTCGCCGCAGCATTAAAGGCCCCAGCCTTATCAACACACGTGCCGTGACATTCGCACCTTCACCATTGTGCGCCAACAATATGCTTTATCAGCGCTATGTGCCGTACTATATAATTATATAGCAACACACCCACCATAACGTTAGAATGTTCTGCGCAGGCACAGTCGCCGGTGTAACCAAATCCCGGAAGATATAAATATTGATTAGCAAAAATCCGATAACTTCTTATAAAAATATCACACAATAAGACATCTTCATAAAAAAATAATATCTTACTGTATGTCCTTCACATTCGTTTGTTTCTATCTGTCACTGTGTTATTTATTAGACCCAAAAAAAGCATTTTGTTACAACAGTTTACCAACCAACTTCACTACATAGTATAAAACAGCAAAGTCGCTTCCCGCTGTCTGTCTGTCCCTATATATGTATGCTTACATCTGATATGGTTTTTTTTAATAGATAGAGCGATTCAAGAGAAAGGTTTATAATTATGTATGTATAAATAAAAAATTAACTAAAATTAATTCAGACATTTGTACAGTTCATAAAGGAAAACGTCACGTTTTTCCAGGAATATTTACTCATTTTTTATGTATATTTTTTTGTAAAGTTTTACCAAATGAAGAATGCTTTCGCGCCAAATTCGAGCTCGCTTTTTCTAAACTAGTTGCATTGGCAGCAAATCAAGTTCTTTTTTAAACATAGGTCAATGTGGTTATAGTCAAATATTTCAATATTTACCCATAAACAACATTTAAAATGTTTTATATTTATAATGATTAGAGACAAACTGTAGATAAAGTAGGTATTTTAATCAGTTGAACCACGAGTTAAGCGGAATAAAGATGGCCATATATACCATAGAAGTGTGGACATATATACCATTGTCATTTACAATGTAATTTTTTCTTATTTTTTTTTCTAAAACAGCATTAAATCTACGTATGTATAAAAAAAAAAGTAATGTAAATAAATTAATAAAAATAATATTTGACTAAATAGCATTATAAAATTTATAATTATTTACTTAATTAAGAAAAAAACATGGATATGCCGTAATGCTTGGCTGAATGCGTATGTGTTCCATTGACAGCCAATGCCTTTATTTTTTTTTAATTCATATCTACCCTTGGGAAGAAAATAATAGTTATCCTCCCGTATGTCAGATATGATTTGCCTCACTTTCCGAGTATGAGAGATGAAAAAGTCATTTTCATCACACTTGCTCGTAAAGAGTGTTATAACACGCGTGCTTATAGAGCCGTAGTAGCTGATTTAGTACCTCCCGCGGGAATTTCAAATATTTTACTCCCGAGGGAGTTATATTTGTATGGATTTTCATAATTCCCTCGGGAGGAAAAGTTTAGTTTTAAAATTATGAGTTCATTGTACGTCATTTCAGACTAAGGATGTTTCAGATCAGCCAGATTTATTTAATATAAAAAAAATACGAACCAATTTTATAAAACTTTCAATTAGACATTACTGATTACGATCCAAGATGGCGGATGACATTTTGACACTAAAACATTGATGGCGGGTGTCATTTTCGAGTAATTTGATGGCTCTGAGCCCGATTTTGGCATAATTTTTTGGATCCAAGATGGCGGATGACATTTTGACACTAAAATGTTGATGGGTGTCATTTTCGAGTAATTTCGTGACTGAGCCTGATTTTATTTTAGCATAATTTTTTGGATCCAAGATGGCGGATGACATTTTGACACTATTGACACTAAAATGATGATGGGTGTCATTTTCGAGTAATTTGGTGATTCTGAGACCGATTTTGGCATATTTTTTTGGTTCTAAGATGGCGGATGACATTTTGACACTATTGACACTAAAATGTTGATGGGTGTCTTTTTCGAGTAATATGGTGATTCTGAGACCGATTTTGGCATAAGTTTTTGGATCCAAGATGGCGGATGACACTATTGACACTAAAATGTTGATGGGTTCGTTTTTGAGTAATGTGGTGGTTCTGAGCCCAATTTTAGCATAATTTTTTTGGATCCAAAATGGCGGACGATATTTTTACACTATTGGTAGGTACATAAATGTTGATGAGTGTCGTTTGCAGTAATTTTGTGATTCTGAGTTTATTTTTTTGATATTTTTTTTTATTTCCTCGCAATGTGATGAAAAACATTGTGTGTATCACGGGCAGTAAGGGGATTACAACCTCGAGTCATTAAAAGCCCTCCGCCTTCGGCGTCGGGCTTCTAATAGACTCTCGTTAGCAATCCCCTTCTTACCGCCCTCGGTGCACAATGTACTATTTTCTAATTTGCACACATAAGAACAGGTCATTTATTTTTCGGCTAATTACAGTCTTATTATTGAGATGATAATTTCGTTGATGTCTTTCTTATTAGAATATAACCTTACTCTTCAGATTATTTTATAAAACTTATTAAAAATAGAAAAATTAATAACATATGCGTACAAAATTTTCATGAACATTCGCGATTAATTGTGATATTATCCCACTCAGAGACGTCTGTTCACTGGCTAACGTCCGCGACTTCGTCCGCTGAAATCCAATTTAGGAAAGTGGCGAATGTAAAATCTACGAGTCAATTAATGATCACCTAAACCTGGGCTGTGGATTTGTTTTACGTGTATTGTGTTTCCTTTTTTATAGTAATAATAAAAGTTCAGTGAATATAACAAAAAAAGAAAAAAATACTTACCTAAGTCAGGCCTTATACTCCGAAATTCGATTTTCGAAGTTCGATTCGTGCCGTTCCGCTCTCACTAATAGTTAGGTATTAATTTGAGAGTGAGATGGACGGTGTGATACGAACTTCGAAAATCGACCCAGGATTCAATTGTCGATCTTGTAAGATATATTAGTATTATTTTGGTGGAAGTTTACAAACATGTCTGAGTCACTTCCAACATGAAACTGCCGTGAGACTCTATCATAATTACAAAAACGGATAAATCACGTATAAAAGTCGAGAAATGCGCGACACGC
Organism: Pandemis heparana; assembly: GCA_963854515.1. NCBI lineage: Eukaryota > Metazoa > Arthropoda > Insecta > Lepidoptera > Tortricidae > Pandemis > Pandemis heparana. The sequence goes on along the minus strand of OY978008.1, from coordinate 9,054,327 downwards.
TCCATGAGGAAGGACTACGAATTAGTCCGACATATGTCGAGCATTTCTCGACTTTTATACGTGAGTTATCCGTTTTTGTAATTCTGTCTGAGTCACGTCTATGAGACAAGCTCACTCGCCTTTATAGAGCATGTTAACAGCCGCGTATAACTTTTAATTAGCATTAAAGACATTGTCGGTTTCGCAACAACATTTTAATGGGTGGGTACTTATTAGATTTGTTAGATACAAACAGTTATGTGCGCCGTTTAATAGCGGGCTTAATTGAGGTTTAATTTAATTCAACTCTGTACTAATTTAATGAATGGTAGTGTTTTTATTCTGTACAAGGTCATTTGAGATTTGACGGCCGAATAAGTTAGATATAGAGGTTAGAGAATCTAACTATAAAGCTTGAGGTCCCGGATTCGATACCCGGTTGGATATTATTACGTATGTCAAATACAAATTTAACCCCCTGAATGAAATTTGTCCCTGGTGAGCAGTAGATGTTCCACGGGAGTTTGTAATTGTGTCGTACAGACACATCATTCAAACAGCATGCTTAGCGACAAATATTGGCATAGTAACAAGGTCACGTGTCAGTTGGTAACAGATAGAAAAATTGGCTTACTCACCTGCTATGGGTGGTGTAGGGGTATACACGCGTCACGGAATAACGAGGACCCGGGTTCGGTTTCGGATTTTTCTGTGTTCAAATTTTCAGTGTCGTTTAGAAATTACTTGCTTTCGAATGAAGAATATGAGTGTAATTATAATTGTCAAGTTGCCAGCGACTTCGTCTGCAAAGAATTCCTTTATCGCTATCCCGCGGGAACTACGCAATTTTCCGGGATAAAAAGTAGCCTATGTGCTATTCCAGACTTTTCTCTATCTATCTATGTGCCAAATTTCATCCAGACCCGTTGGGCCGTTCTGGCGTGATTGAGTAACAAACAAACATCCATCCATCCATCCATACATCTATCCATCCATACTTTCGCATTTATAATATTAGTTAGATAGATTAGATATAAACTGTTAAATCAGTTTATGTAAATTTACCCAAGTACCGGATATAGCACCTGTCACAAATGTCACATATAGTTAACCAAACACCGATGTCGTACCAAAACGAAAATGGTGGATGTTATAAATCGTACCAGCGTCATATCACGTGGGTAAGATAATTTATCGAGAGGTGCGCTTTGAGATCGCGGACCTATATTTGTGCGCACGCGCCGCGTCGACGCGCGACGTCGCAAATCAAGCTTATCGGCGCGAGTCTCCCATTGCCGCCGCCCTAAATCTAGACTAGGACTTCTTAGCTGCATGAGGGACTGCGATTTGCTTTGTCGATCAGGGGCCCGATTTTTGAGAGCACATGTGTGAAAGTTACCACACGAAAGTGGTGAACAATTGTGCTGAATTTGAAATACGAGTAGCTTAGAAGATACTTACGGCTCTCGTTAATCATGTGGTCTAGTCAAAAATTTGATTAGAGCCGTAGTTTTGAAGATATAAACAGATTTATACCACTTTGGAATGGTACTTTCGAGTGATGTGCTTTCAAAAATCGGGGCCCTGTACTTCACACACACACAGTATACACAGTTTACACAGTATGGAGCGCATATACCTACTTCCAAACTATTCTGAATTTTGCCTACACATAGAAAAAAAAAACGAAAATGCTAATTACGTCTCTGAATCTGTTATACCTATTAACATAGGTAAGCCCCGTGGTTACTCCATACACCACGCATAACAGGTAGCAGGGTTAACCGTAAAAACAAAAAAAATCGGGAATCAAAAATTTCTATACAACAAAATTATCATAGTTCATAGGAAGCGAAATCATAAAAGACAATCACTGCGCCCTCTGTGGTGGGATGATAATAATATATTCCTCAAAACAAAAAAACAAGACAAACAAACAGGTATGTTTTCTACATAACTTAATTTTTGCTAATACGGCGAAATATTGAATAAAGTTGCTTTTTAGTCCGGCCGGGGCCACACGATACAAGGAGGTTTGCAAACCCTGATCTAGACCGATGTGATGTCGATTCACTCAAAGCCTGCGATTGCGTTTCAACTCAATACAGATCATCTTACATAACCTAGGAACCGATTAGAACTCTAACGCTTATCGCTTCAAGTGCTACAAACAATAAAACAGATACAAATATAAATATGCGAGTATAGTTCTTCACAAACGAGGTCGAACTGTGTCGAAATTCATTCGTGTTATCTGTAAGGCGATCGTTTTTAACTAATAGAAAAGTTCAAAGTTCTATTAGGCTATTAGGTGTGAACTCTAATTGGTACGGCATATCGACGGCCGATCTGAGATTAGATAATCACGATGCAAATAGGAACAGAATTAATTAATGGGAATGCGTCGGATTGGCGGCGACGCGCGTGCCGCGCGGCGCGGGCGCCGGCCAATCGCGGCACATCACTACGCCGCTAATTAGCACTCTAGTGACTGGCGATGCACTGATGCATTCCTTATTTTTTTAAACACAAGTATCTAGGTGACCTAACTAAACCTAACTAACTAAGAAGCAAATTTCATTGAAATCATTAGAGCTGTTCTAGATCTCAAAACATTAATCATACATAGATACGCAAATATTGCAGCAAGTGCAGTATAAAATTTAATTCAGAAAGTAAAGAAAGTCGCGGCAATTTTTATATTGATAATTCCGTCAAATTTAATATTGCTAATGGATAAACAAATCGCAACTAAATTAGAAAATAGGTGTCAACTCTGCTTTTTAAGATCAGTAGACACTCTACTGCTAAGCGGTACTACCCGTACCTACCCCACCACGTCGTCTGTATGATTAAGTAAGTAAAGACAGTCCGCGATTACTCATTTATCTGGCTTGAAGTGGAGTAGAAAGAGATGGAGTGGAGAGTGGAGTAGATTTATCATATGTTTTTGGATATTTTTCCATAAGATATGTAGGTAGTGATATTAAAATTTAATCCTTCTAATTAAAATTTAAAATCAGTAGTCATTCATTCTTAGGTGTGCCGACAAATCGTTCGTTGAGCCAACCCAACAAAGAGCGTCCTTTCGCCTACGTTTTATAAGCTTATTTAATAATTACGCAACGAATCGTTAAAACAAATAGATAAATATCATAACTCCAAATATTTCCTCAGAAAAGTTCCAATATCTAAATGTTTGAGAAACGTGCTTTGCTTGACAGGGTCAGAGGTTAACTGCGGAGATTGTGATCTCATTGGACAACTTTCTTATTGGCAAGCGACACGATAATGACATTACATTCTGATTAGGAATAAAAAAGACAATGGAAAAAAGAGCAGGCCGCATTATCCTGTTTTCAATTCTCTTCTATACAAGGGGTAAGTAAATGCTTTATTGTACAAAATCAAAGTAGCGAGCACAATGGACAAAAAGTAAGGCACATGTACAAAGGCAAAATTATAACTATAAGCGATCTCTACCGGTTAAACTTTGGTTGGGTAGATGAGAGGAGCATTTAAACACGGGCCGACAAAGAGTGTATCGCACTTTTCTTCTTAATCTTTAATCCGGAGATAATGATAATTTTGATGATGATGATGATGATGATATTGTTATACAAAAATATTAATGAGTTCCAGTATCAAAGTTGTTTTATCTCGAAGCCTGTTTCCCTACATCTAATTAAATCCTATATCACTTTTATTTCTGGATGTGTGTGTAAAATAGCGATTATCTATAAAATATATCTTATGAATATGCCGATACGATAAGTGACTACCTGTTTCTACGGATTCGATTTCATTTGCTTACGAGTTTATGAGAGCATAATCTTCCTTACGTATGTATCAGAGGCACTAGATAAGACAGATCTTGATATAGGTATATGTATGACTCAGATATGAGTTGATTTACATAATTAGGTAGGTACCTGATTCATTTATCTGCTTTGATGTATTGATCTTAATTACGTGCCCTTAGTTGTGTTATATGCCATCAAACAAAACACCTACGTGACAATCAGCCTGATGTTGCATTTTATTAAATGAATGAAAATACGTAGCTGGCTGACGTATTATCAAATAATCACGGAAACATTATTAATATTATGTAATATTAATAATGTTTCCGTGATTACAAGAAACAAATGGGATACAAAAACAGTAGCAATTCGATACTAAGAATAGCTATTGATAATTGTGGTAGAATTTTTTTTTTAATTATAGGTAAACTCCTACTTTAATTATTGGTTTTAAAGCTTTTCTGCATAACCCTACCGCTACTAATAGCGATGATGTGGTGGAGTGAGAGTACAAAAATTAAGGGTCCATAAAAGCATAAGCATAAGAGGCTTAGAGGTAAGCGGGAGCACGCCCGGTGACCTCGTGCCCGGGTGACCGCCGGCGCGGCGCCCACTGTCTAATGCCTCAGCCTCTTGCTCCGACCTACATCCGCTCGCTAACCGCCAACCTATTGTCTCCGATTAACTCGCTGCGGCTATAAATGATTACAAGCTTTGTTTACGATAAAGTAATGCTGCAACACACAGTGTTTTAATTGTATTTGCTAGAGCGGCGCTGTAGGCGCACGCGGTTTTATTTCACGTGGATTCTTATTGGAAAAAATATCTTATTGAATGTTGGTACATAAATAGTAATTTAGTTAGAGTACCTAAGGCTGAATTTTAAAAATTGTGATACGATTAATGGAATTTCTGTAGTATTTTTATCTTTCTTATTTTCGATCGAGCTTCCGCAGAGAACTGCGTTATTATTTATTAACTTTTATTTGTTTGGAGTAAATTCCAAACAAATAAAACTAATCAAATAACACTCAGTGGTGCTCATTGTTTTTAGAAAGTTTTGATATTTCTTCTGCTGTGAAATAAAAATAAAAGTTGTCTTATTAGGTAGGTAAATAGGAGCCATCGACACTACCTAATGGGCAAATGCAACGTTAATACATAATATTAAACTATACCTAGTTTCATAATGTGCCATATTTGTTTATTGATAGATTGGATAACACAATTTCAATATCTAGCCAATTTACTGATAGGTAAGTAGTTCTTTGTGAGATCAGATGATTACCTAACTCACCTTCTCATTTATGCTGAGCTAAGCACGTAATTTGAAACATTCGAATCAATTTTGAGCGATTGCTGTCGTTGGCGTGTGAGTATTGCAAACACAGCGTGGAACCCTATACCCGATGCACGCGGGGGCAGAGGGTCCCAGCATTATCCCCGAACTTTCATTGTTTGCTTTGGCATAGAACTTTCCCACGATCCCAATGAGTGGGAATTGAAGCATGAGGGTTATAATAGAAAACAATTTATTTATTTTCAATGTATACTTTATTTTTCTGTGATATGGAGGTAACAGAAAGGAACGCAATTCGGCAGTCGGCTTAAATATAGCCTCATGAGTAGGTGTCTTAATTTAATAAAACATTTAATTTAAATACTGTCTTAGGACATACTGCTATAATTTTCATGAAATATATTATTGTATTATAATTAAGGCACTTTGTACATGGCTTAGGATATGAATATATTAAACAAGTGTATGACACTCGGCAAATGCCACATGACTAGCGAAGCCGCGGGCGGCGGCGAGATATCTCGGCGATATCGAACTTACTCTATATAACTTACAGCTACTATCGTACGCGATATATATTGGCCCCTCAGAACACTCGTAACAAATTCTTACAAATACTATTTACAAAATAATCTATGCACACATTTCGTTCTTATTAAAACATTTACAATAATAATTTATCAAAGTTTAAATAAGTACCTAGAAATAATTTAGGATAGTTTTAGATTCTTAAAGGTGATAACAACGAGTGATAATAGTTTGAATTCGAGATCGAAACTCCTACGGATAGGTACGGCTGTAGTCAGTCTTAATAGGCGTGAACTGTCTGTGTCGGCGGCAGCGGCTGGTGCGGGTAGTCGAAGGGCGGGCTGCCGGGGCTGGGGCTGCCGCAGCCGCTCTCCAGGTGCTTGCTAAGCAGCGACATGCGCGAGAACGTCTTGCCGCACCCCGAGCACGAGTACTTCTTCACGTCGGAGTGCGTCTGCAGGTGCGCTCGCAAGTTGGACCTGTCCGCGAACGCCCGCCTGCAGTGGTGACATGAGAACGGTTTCTCTCCGGTGTGAGTCCGGATGTGCCCTTGCAGCAACCACGGTCGAGAGAAGGCCTTGCCGCACAAGTGGCACTTGCAGGGCAGTGTGTGAGTTCGGATGTGCATCTTGAGGGCACCGAGCGACGTGTACACTTTAGCGCAGTACTTGCAACTGAAAGATTTTCGAGCAAGACTGCCCTCGGCCGCGGCGCAGTGGTACTGCTGGTGTTTCGAGAGGCCGGAATACGTGGAATACGACTTAGCGCAGTCGGGACACTGGTATCGGGGACGTCTTGGGCCAGAAACTGAGACGCCGGAGTCTGATGACACTGAGCCGGGGGATCGGAGATCTTCAGGGCAGGGCGGGGGAGAGATAGAAGATGGTGGTGACGCCGGAGAATAGCGTGAATATAGATGAGGGTGGGCCGGTGGGGACAGAGCTGGCGCGGTTGGGTAGACTTCTTCCATCGGGTAGGGGGCGTAGAGTGTTGGGAGATAGGCGTACTGCGGCGTGGGGCGGGCGAGCTCCATGGGCACGGGAGCGGGCTCCAGGCGAGCCCGACAAGCGGTCAGGTAGTCCAGCTGGTGCTGGGGCCACTCTCGCGGCTCTACCTTTACGGCAGCAGTAGCCAGTGGTGAGGTCGCCTTGCTCGGGTAGTTGCCTGTTTTCGACAAGTCTTCAGGTTTTGTGCTTAGATTTTCTGGTTCATCATTTTCCGTAACACCTTTGAACAAAAGAAAAAAATCATTAATATTTTACTATGGTAAAATAACTCAAGATCGTGGCATAATTCTATACTGGATATTTAAAAGTTTCAAGGTTATACTTGGCAATTTAGATGGTCGTGAGACCTAAATAATCGTCAAACAAATAAACCGTGTTTGCTGAAATTATTTCTTCTGTTATATCGTGTGTGATTGTGTTGTGTTTCTGTTATAAAGAGGAAAATATTAAGTGTAACACCATTTTTTAACCGACTTCAAGTTTGGTTCAATAATTAAATATAAACTAAGTATTTCGTCCATAATTTTATCAAATACTTACAGTGATAATCGTAGTAAAGTGTTGTAGCAAGGTGGGCGGGGTGAGGCGGCGTGGTGGGCGGCGTCGCAGGCCGCTCCTCCCGAACCAACACCGGCCGCTTCTTCAGCGGACAGTGCGCATACTTTTTCGTAATCATAGCGCGAGAATTTTGAGAATCCTCAACGAGCATCTTCACTTTTTCACAAGCACTTAACAAATAAAGTTTTATAATGTCCAATTTAAATCGTATCACAATCACAAAACGTAGCAGTCCCAACGAACGTATTGCGCCGGAGTCGTGCGAGCGGTGTCGGGGACGCGAGTGGCGTGCGCACTCGTCGGTGTCTGGAGCTCGGGTGTGGTGCGGCGAGGGAAGGCCGGCGCTTATAAGCGCTCCCCGTCAGCGGCCAGGTGGCGGCGGGTAGGCTCGCACGTGCGCCGTGCCCAATCGGCGGCGGGCGCGGGCGCCGGCCAATGGTGGAGCGCGGCGGCGCGGGGCGGCGGCGGCACCTGCGCCTCCGCACCCGGCCACCTCTGTGCGATATGCCCAGCTTCACAGCCTCAGCACTGGTGCCAACTCTCAGCCAGAACGTTTTTTGCTTATCTTGAGGTTAACCACCCTTAGACTGAAGTCGTGATCGTTAATGCGTATCATATTTCCTAACGAACTTTTTATAATAAATCAGTATAAATACTGACACTTACATATTGACGCTTTTAACATTTGAATAAAAGTAAGTTCATAAGAATATATTTTGCTCTTCTTGATTACGTAGTCCTTGGACTGAGTTACACAATTCCAAGCTAAAGTTTGGCTCTACATAAATACATATTTAGCTCTACATATTTAGCTAATTCCATTAAATTGTTAAAGCATATATTATTGTACCTAACAATCAACTAAACATACTAACTTTCAAATTTATTATAGGTGTTAGTAGGATTACACCGGAAATACTAATCTTTAAACTAAAACAGTACATAATAGTACCTACTTAATTCAAACTTCAAAGATAGTATATAGCATTAGCAAAAAAGCATAGTCTTAGAATACTTCATTTAATATATTTACCTGATAATGCAGTAATTACTTAATTTCTTTGCTATTTATAATTCACTAGCTTCTGCCCGCGACTTCGTCTGCGTAGAATTATACAAAACGTTCCTTTTGAATAACTATCTATTAAAAAAACCGCATCAAAATCCGTTGCGTGGTTTTAAAGATCTAAACATACTACATAGGGACAGACAGATAACGGAAAGCGACTTTATTTTGTACTATGTAGTAATTAGGTACATAAATCACCAGTTGAACTTATTCCTCTTTTTAATAGTTTGGACATTAACGTCAATAAACTTTGGCAAACACAAACAAAATTAGCTTAACAGCATTACATAATTAACCTGACTCAGCTTTAATGATAGCAAATAAAACATCTAACTAAGTATAGTGTGGTGATGGTTGGTTGAAGTAACATTTTTTTATGGCGAAGCGGTTTTGTGTGTGCGAATTTTTACAATGTTACAGTTAGAAATGGACGTCCACATAGTAGGTAATGGCCGATACACTAAATTATTAGGTACCAACCAATGCTTATCATCGAGATACTTAGGTATAGGTACGTGTGTATTGTAATAACGCTGATCAGCTAAAATGGTCAGCGATCTGACACCACGATGACACATGGACATGAGCAAGCGCCTCGTACATAAAAGTTCTTTGTGATATAGGACAGACGTATCGTGTTGTTTGACCTTGTCCTACTTCCTGTGTTATTTCTATGTTGTTTTCAAAGAGCCTGTAAAAGCATGGATTGGATTACCTACCTACAAATTAATGTAAGCCATCTAGTAAACACGCATGACACATTTCTGACGAAAGCATCGTAAAGAAGCACTGAGTAATTGCTTTTATTATTTTTATTTCATAAGTTCTAATCACATTATCTATGGCATAAATAAATATGAGCAATCAATAGATAGAAAATAATAAATTACCTAAATGAATAAACTCAGATTCAAATCGATACGAAAGCTCAATCATAATGGTTGACTGACTTAGTGATGAAGCCAATTTATTATATTAAGTATCGCAGATAACTGCAGTGAGGGAGGCCATAAGTCTGTGGGAAAACTTTATTAATGGTCGTTGGTAATCGTAATTAATCTGATCATGGCGAGGATACGAATGTAAATGCGTCGCTGCCGCGAACTGTTTTCACTGAGTCGATAGGAGTCCATCCACACAGCAACAACGATAACAATAATAACGTGTGTATTTGTGTAACCGGAAATACTAGGAACCAGTTTTTGCGACCAAACGATAACAAAGGTACCTACTTCCTTATGTATTAAATCAAACAAGATACGTCGCAACCCCTTCGGAACGCGGAACTGTAACGACCATAAGTTCTTTGTTGTGTTTTTTGCAACCCTACGTATTCTCACAGGTCAAAGTTACACAGGAACCCTGGTTAAATTAGGAATTCTCACAGTACCAGAAGCCTCTTTGCAAAGAATGACATAATGGGAACAATGGCTGGTCCGGTTGCGATAGAAAATGGCAGCGGTATTTATGCTTAGATTGCTAAAACATCAATGGTTAAACGTTTGTATTATACCTACCCTAAATCCTCTTATCTCATGACACATTGCTGGTTAGTAGAAACGTAGTCCAGATCAAAGTGCTGACTCTGCAAGGCAGGTCAATGTTCACTGATCATAATCGCATCAATGACGAGAGCTCACTACGTATGGAGAAATCTGCAGGGTGACTCAGCCGGTAATATGTGTCAAGGGATCGACTTGCGATGGACATCAATTGCTCGATTATGCAGCACCGCCCGTGACTAATCACGATGCGCGGCGATCAACGTAAACCTAACTCAGACTGCAATTATTATAAAAATCTGACCTGATTGTCGCGATATCTTTCGAAGTATTCATTCTTTTGGTGTTTATCTGGGTTAATTTTGAGAAACTCGTTTGCCCAAAAATCGCTTTTGTCAGTAAAATGCGGATATTACATTTGTTACAGAAAAAGGAAAGGGCTCTGTATATTCCACTGTAATTAGGTAATTTCAAACAAAAGTATTCTGTCTCGTATCACTATACAAAACAAATACCTATGCGATGTTACTCGCAAACAATAAGAATGTCGTTCATTCATTAGTGTGTAATTAGTTTAAGACTGAGAATGATTCTTGAATCGTTATCTCCATTTACGCTTGGGAAACGTAAACACATTGACGAAAGACGCTTGATGGTAAACACCTTATTATTAAGTAAACAACACAGTGAAATTACTACAAAACACATAATAGATTAGTGAGAATTTGATCGTTTAGGAAGTCTCTTGAGTATGTACTTAAGTACCTTCTTGAAAACCAACATGTGAGTATCTAATCAGTACAAGTAGGACCTATCGTACTTAGAATAGATGACATCTAATTTTGTTTTCAGTTGTAGGTACCTATCTGTACAAACGGGATTATCAAAGATTTGACCATGGTTAACGATTATAAATAACAAGTACTTATGAAAGCGTATCTAGTTAAATAAAATATTTTATTCAGAACTAGCTATTCCCCACGGCTTCGTCCCCGTGCTAGTTTTTAACATTTTTATTTTTTTCATACCTAGTACCTACCTAAACATTCCGTGGAACGTATAAATAGCCGAATTTGTCCAGCCGTTCTCGAGTTTTGCGCTTAGCCACATTCATTTTTATTTATTACTTTTGGAACACTAAAACTTTATGTAACTCCCTACTACCATATTGATATCTATTTTTCGCTGATACCTCGACTTTTTTATGTTGATACATTGATAGGGTACCCGTCATCATAACAACAAATGTAGGTAACTTGTTGCAACATGTTATCAACCACACTCACGTTCCTAAGCTAAGGAAAAAACAAATTGCATCAAATATCGAAATTCTTAGTACTTAAGTACTTATTTATGTCTAAGTCGCTGGTCTTGCGCATACATGTTAGATTCAGTTATCATCTGATAGAAGTGAGTCGGGGCGGAGCGGTGGGGCGGAGAGGCGAGAGGCGGCGGCTGCGTCGGCCAGGTGCTATGTCGCGTGCGTAACGGTCGGGCACGAGCTGCGCCGGCGCAGGGGGCCGTGCGCTATGGCGGAAATAGCGATGGACAGGGGCGCCGCGGGCAGGTGGTGCGCGATACCAGCCAGCTCTCAATGTCGCACAATTGGCGGTTAATTCCTCGCATACATTACTATTCAAATTATTTTAGTGTCATATTCCACTGTAATATGCTTTTGCTTTCTACCTATTGCTATCAAAGCTAGTCAGTATCTAGGTGACAAATAATCAGAAGTAACATTATTTATTTTATGTTAGGTAAGTACTTACCAAGTGTATTAAATGTGCAAGAAAGAGTTTACCTATATGACTATTAAAAACAGTATAAATGTAATACATAAATTAAATATGTACTTAATAAAAAAAATACCTTGTAAAATCAAAGCACACCAAAAAAAAAATATTCCTAGGCCACCTAATTTACGTGATTCGATGAGCATTATTATAGACATTTTTTTACTGTCAAAAACTTCTGTAGTGGCCCAGGAATTAAAGTGCTTGACTGGACTCGTACCTATTCCGTTTCGCTTTAACAATTTACGAAAACACATCCGGAGATTGACGGTGTTTAGTCCTACTTATGAGCTGTTTCATTACTTATTTGTCTACTACCTATGTTGGTATAGACACTATAGACCTATTTATCACGTTTTATTCTTTCAATTATTGTTATTAAAAATATGTAATAATAGCGAATGGCACACCTGAGCGGCATCCTACCCACTTTGTAAATGTGTGCGTATTTGTATCATTGTTTGCAGCGTACATACATTGGTTGCTATACAAAGCGAGGCACCCACTAGTGGAGCCTGACCCTGCATTGAATCAGTGCACAGCTATGCTAGCAGCTGGCTGCGTGTGCGCAGAATCACATGCCTGTACCCGAATCGCACATCTGCACTGAGCCACAGCCAAGACTTAAAATACTCATAGCTATAATACATTCTGGCTGCGAGGCAAACGATTAGGGTCTCCCTCATTCATTGTTCCAAATTTAACCGCCGTAAGGTCGTAACTCCGAAGCTCTGATTCAGGTGTCGGTGTCGTTTCATCAGGGGAATTCTCCGATATTTCGGTTACACTGCACGGCTCTACATTGGGAAAAACTAACCTTAAAGCGTTCACAATAAGGTCGAGGTTTGTGTCCCCACAATTGGAAAGTATGGTTTTATGGTCGCTTTCGGTTTACAGAAATAAAATATTATACGACATTTTGAAATATCGTGCCCGCGCTTGCAGGTAGATGAGTAGTTTAATTTTGAATAATGGCATAGCTGTGGAGTATTCTATATAAAGCACACAGGGGCCATTCAACGCTTTTATAAACACTTTTAACACAGATGGGTCGAATACGTGACACAGGGTGTTCATCTATGCATAAAATGGTCACAATATATTTTTAAAAGTGAGCATGTACTTGTTTATAGCGCTTTTCTAATTATTCTACTATATTATAGTTATCCCATACAGATATGTATATAAATTCGAAATCAGTTTCAAAGCATCATCATACCCTATCTAGTTTGTCATCCTAAAATTAAGGCACGTTCTAAGCATTCATTTTAAGAAGATTGGTATCTTCGTATTGGTAAGATTGGTATGATGGTTCATTACTCGAAAATGGTACTGTAATACATACTTTAGAAATATAAACCTCTTCATATTCAATCAGAGTTCGTATGTATCATGAAACTTGTATTAATTACTTAAGAACTATACACGACCGACCACAATTTTAAATAAAATGCTCTAGAAACATCAGCCTGTAGGCGCAAGCGGCAACAGCTGAGATTTCGGCACACGCTTGGCTCGGCCGGTGCGCCGCCACCTTTCACCCTCGCGATCTGCGTCCAGGCAGCCTCCTGCATACGCAAACAGAAGCGACGCAAATAACTACGGTAAGTATTTATTTTGTACACACATTACGCATTCACTCTGTAAGTTTATTCAGCGAGTTAATTTATGCGTTTTTGTGCTCTTTGATTTAGTTTACTCTCAATTTAATGCTATAAAGAAGAATGAATTTGTGGTATTTTTTCTGATGACAATTATTTTATGAAGAACGACGAAACTTAACGCTGTTCGTTTGCCTTCCTATTCATATAAAAAAAAAAAGTTTTATACGTCTCCTTAAATATTAAACATCCTTTTGTACAATTTTATATTATTTACCTCGACGTTCAGTTCCTTCGAGACAGTAGACGTCTCAGCATGTCCGAAAGGTCGAGGTAAATAATAAAACGTGTACTGATTGAGTTCCGCTTAGTTAAAATAATAAAATGAGTGCAAATCGGGAAAGTTGCAAACAGTTAAGAAAGTTCCGGTTACAGTAATAATCTAAGGGCCTGTTTCAGTTCAATTCAATTTCCCCCTTAATGGCGGCCGTAAGGCTTGGGCCAATGTCAGTTTAAAGGGCCTGTTTTACCACTCTCTGTTAAGTTCCAGTTCTCTTAACTGTCAGTTATCTATGATTTCGTCTCTATTTATTACTACGAAACAGACAGAGATGTCATCATAAATAACTGACAGTTAAGATAACTGGAACTTATCAAAGAGTGGTGAAACAGGCCCTAAAAATAGGTAGGGGAAAGTGGTCACCATTTTGACATAATAGTTTCGGACTTATTTATAACAAAATGGTAACAAACTACGATATATTTGTTACACTTTACACTTAGGTACATAAACTAGCTAAATCTGTCAATTAAATAAAAAATTAAATATGAAATCTAAAAAGTGTACGAATATGGTGACCACTTTCCCATACCTCTGACTCTGACCAATAAATTTAAACTCTACCTCCAAACTTCAACGAAAAATGCCAATAGTCATGAAAGCCCCAAAATACCTGTATGAGTGTACAAAGTAAAAACTGACGACGTCATTCCGTTTCCTTTTCTTAAAATATGCATATTTTCGAAAAGAAAGACCCGTACTCGTGCTCGTGTCATAATTATCGCAGTATTTCATTATTTTATCTCGCGCGCTTTAATCGTGGCATCCGTCACACGATACCCCGTCACCGGACCTTTTCTTATGTCCCCGTTTTGACATTCGAAGGAACGTCGCAGAACTAACCTCTTTCTTTGCACGACTTCTCGAAATATCGACGGTCGACACGTTTCTGAATTAACCCGCTGTGTATGCCTTGGTGTTATTTTATGTCTCGCACGGGGAATCGGATTTACGACACCAATTGTTTGAGGAAACTAAGGCCATAAAAATATATAGGTACGTTGATGCTTTTTGAACGATTTCACGCTGGTAAATTTAGAGGCACACGAAGGCGGCCTCATACTCTGAAGTTACAAATTCAACAAAGTTTGTGGTCCTGGCTGACTGATTCATCAACGCCCAGTCCCAACTTTCGGACCAGGCCGATTTTTGAAGCCTTATCACTTGACAGTGTCAATTGAAAGTGGTGAAAAATAGAGTTGAAATACGGGAAGAGTAGAAGAAAGTTTCAGCTCAAATGATTCTTCTCAACTAGTTATTTTTCATTATTTGAGCTGTAATTGTGTAATGTGTGCAGATTTGGAAATACAAACTTAGCTTTCTCAAGCTAGTGGTGTGCAAATTAATGTTTCACTCTTTACATTGCAAAAAAATGTAAGTCTTTGGATCATCACAATCGCCGACAGAAAACGCATTTATATAGGGGTAAAGATACTATGTATTTCAATACAAGGGAGTAGGTATACTCGTTACGCAAACTCAGGGAATCAAAATCCATCAGTTTCCCACATTTTTAGTTTTTTTTTTAATATTGCACCGTTAAGATTTTTTTTCTTTTCTTAACAACAAAATGGTATTTATAGTGGTAATGGGGGACAGAGCTGGGGTCGCAAGGGCAGCTGCGCCGGCGCAGGAGCACTAGCGATCGCGCAGCACGGATTAACACGGGCTATATGACGGGTAACGGTTACATCGTTATATTCAACTTTTTTGTATTGATTATGTACTTTCTTTTAATTAAGGCTTCTTAATAGACTTGAGTTCTACCAATTCGTTTTATCTGTGCATTTCAGATGAAGTTAAATGGAAGAGGGATTAATGTGCTTATTTCGTACAAACTGTAGGTTTCATATAGCTTTGATTGATGCCTCTGTTTTGACCTGGTCGATGCACGCTAGGAAAAACGGACTAAATAAAGGACTCATTTAAATGGATGCGGAAATTGTTAAAAATATTATACGACATTCAAGATAAAGAATAAAATAATATTGTCGCTTTTAAAACAATTTTGAAATCATACTTTGTTACTTACCTATGCATTACTATATCTATTCAGGTTATGTTTTATTTTTATGGCAATTTGACAACTAATACTGGATCCCTGTCCAATATTTGTGTCACCACCTAGTATTATATTTTAGAATTAATATTTTTAGTTTTAAAAAGAAAGGACTAGTTGCTGGGTACCAATTTGGAAGTGCTAGGCTCAAATCAAAATTCGAATGCTAATAGGTACTGTAAGAACTCCTTCACAGTACCTATTAGATTGGGAGTAATTACTTATAGCAAAAGGCGAACACACCCGTTCCGGGTCACATTTTCATTTAATCAAAACTTGTTTGCACACCCAACAAACGGTGTTTTGTTCGCGGAGGGCGAGCGATCTGCGCCGGCCGGAGCGCTGCATAGTTGCACCCGAACACCGGTTTATTTACCGGTTTTGATAGATCCTTTTTTATATGTATTGAAATTTATTAAAATCACAGTGAGGGTGCGCGTGCGCGGCGACAACTGCCGAGATTGTTGCACCTGGCCGCGCTCTATGCGCCGCGCGGCATCGCTCCGCACATGATGATGATACGTTGCACCCCATTGTTGTTTGATTTATGCGTGTTCCTGGCACAATGTATCTATTTAATTGAAGCGTAGCCTCTGCTCCGTATAATTATAGCTAAACGCTTTTACCTAATTTCGGTCCGCAGCGTATGATCTATTAGCTAACGAGAGATGATGATATTTGAAAGGCATTGAAGCTTTTAAGTTTGAAATGAAATTGTTTATGCGTCAAAACTGGCGTTTGAACTGAAAATAAATCTACAACGATGATATTTTATGTTATACTAAGTAAATAAATTACAATGTTGCCTTACAACTACGAACGATCGCTTTGTTAAAATATCAGTAGCTGTAAGGTGCGGTTATCGATAGCGTGGTTGGGACCACACGGCCGGCTGTGCCTAGCGGAGGCTGTAAACATCAAGGATATTCTGTTAGAAGTCGATCGCGTGCGTGAAGCGGTGCGCGAGACTGTGGTCCTGCGCAACTTAATGCTGATACGCGTCACACAAGCGACCGCCCAGCGCGCCGTACCCGCAGCTAGACTAGAACTAACTTGCAACAATTATAATTCATTGGCAAAAGTCCTTCGAGCTCTGTGTGATGATCTGTTTCCTCTGAGCTGATATTAAGTACATGAAGAGTAACTGTAAAATTATAAAATTGTTATTCCATTACGGTTTAAGCCCATCAGTTTACCACAAGTCATTAATAAAGAAAGTTTCACGAAAGCCCAAGACCACTTAAAAGAAAGTTGATGTCTTAAGTCCAAGCTATACTGGTAACAATACATTAAATCGTCCAATTTTGCGGCTATGTACGCATTTATTTACAACTTCATCTTCCCGGACATAAAACGCAGACGTGAGCTGGGTTGCGGTACGAGATCGCACTTGCATAATAAAATGTGGTTACCGGCCATACTCGGTTACAGCGAAAAGAAACTTCACTCTGCATAAGCTAATAGTGTTATCACGAAATCACATAAAACAGCTTAAAGAATATTCCGAGGGTGTTTCTCATGATTATGAGTATGCTGTGAGTGCGCGACCGCGAAAAGGAAATTACGAGTTCACCGATCGAACCCATTCTAAGAAACGACAGAATGTCAGAAGAGGTCGGCCCGGGTACGTCGCAGTGGGCTGTTGCAATGGGCGCCTTTGTCCGCGAGGCATCAATGTCGTCCTCGATGTCGGCGGCATAATGCGGAAACAATGCGGAGCACATTCGTGCTTACGACCGCGCGCCCGCGACCTGCGAGCAGGCCGCGTCGTGTCGGCCGCGGCCCGATGTTTGCCCATAAAGTGTCATTATGGTAACAGTACCTCATTGTTGTTTTCGGCGATGGCCGGGTCCCTATTTTCTTCGGTCGCCGTGTAAAAGCTCGACGCGTCACGGCGAGTTAAAACCAAAATGGGTTACGACTTACGACCGTCTCTTGCAAAACTTTTACGGGCCATCGTCTCCGACGAAATCTCGTTCGGTTTAATGGCCTTCGAATTTTAACTGCCAAAGAAAGGTAAATCACATTGACGCGACATGAACTCAATAGCATGATTTGGTGAGGAGTCAAACTTTAAAGCCGCCCCTTCCAAATTATAGTCCGAGAGCTGGCATCAATTTTTGGGTAGGTATTTGATGTAAGCTGAAAACTTGTCATATTGATAGCTCTACTATTATGTATACCCCAACACGAAACTGCAGACCTGGCTGTTGAGTAGCGGGGCTTAATCAAAGCCTATTTTTTTTTCCAAAAATATGTTTGCGGTTTCTTTTTTAATGTTTAAAGAATAATAAAAAGCCAGACGATTTATTCAGGGTTTTAGCATTGCCAGACGCGTGTAAAAATATTTTGGATAATTTGTTAGGTCACCTGGCAGGTAGAATAGAAAATACCATCAAAATTATCTGTCTTTTTGAGAATCTTATTTTTTAGTTATAAATAATACCCTATTAAAATTTCAAGTGGCCTTAAATACATTTTTTTTTAATTTTTTGCAAAATATTTTTGTACGCATCTGGCAATTGCAATTCCGTGTTAGGGTATAATAGGAGACCTATATGACAAGTTTTCAGCTTGCCTCAAATACCTACCCAAAAATTGGTGCCAGCTCTCGCACTATTAACTTTTCTTTGGAAATGTAATAAAAATTAATCAATAACATATAAAGTTTCGTATAATTACGAAGAATACACAACGAATATAATGGAAAATGCGTTTACGGTTTTATCTTGTTACCTATACCTAAGTGTTAGTGCTATTTGAATGCATTGTGCAAGATGACCGTTTGTTTACTGTTACATAACGTACCTTCGCAGTTGCCATTGACCTGCAAGTTATACTGAATCAGGGATTTTATTTAAAAGCAATGAGCGGAGTCAGAACGTACAATTGATGCCAAACTTGTGCGACAGTAATATTCGGTATCCTATGTCTGCGAATATTACATAATTGATTAAATGTTGAATGGCATTTTTTTTTAATAGGTACCTACACTATACCGGTAGGTAGCCGCTCCTATGAAATGTTATGCAACTGTAAATATATGTACTTATGTCTAACTTACGCATGTCTGAAATCTAATGACATCTTTTGACTTCATTCGAGTTCATGTGAATATCAAATTAATTGTGTACAGCAAAAATAATGGGTCACCCTCAATACAAATTTCCATGAAAAGCGACCTGTTATTTTTGCTCGACACAATAAATTTGGCAGAGTGGGGATGGAATGAGCATTCGCTCGTTTGGTCTAAATCCGCCTTTATAGAACAAAACATTCGCTCATTCATAACTCATCGACTATCTTACCTAGGTGTATAGATACGCGTACCTACTTAGGGGCACGTTCCGAGTTCATGTTTATTTAGGTCTTGAAAACAATGGAAACCAAATGATACCTCACTTTCTATCTTCTACCTACGTATTTTCGGTATCATTTTCGATTCTCTTAAACAAATTACAAAGAGGTGTTCATTATTAACTTTGTGATTACAGCTATTGTCTGCGTATCATAAAACAATGATTATTTAAAATCTTTATGAAGATGTCAGCCACCGATCAAAGTTATTATAAACAAGCGATAAAAACACGCTTCAACAAGCAAATATAATGGCCTTAATAATATGGACTTGGAAGACAATGGCGGCGACTCAGGGGCGCGGGCGCAGTCGCCGACAGCACTCACCCAAACCACCAAAGTGGAACGTTCACTAAACCTGCCAATCTCATGTAAACGTGATAATTGGAGCCAGCTCCTCAGCTGGATAAGACGATCGATCCAAAAACATAGACTTTTCGTAACGTATTGAAATAGACAGGCTTTAATTTGAATGAAACACGTGAACGGTAATATCTCGTGGACTGTTTTTTAACTGAGATCAAATAGCAAACCGTCTATTAAACAAGATGAACAAACGGCTCTCAACAAATTTCATTCCACACAGTTTCAGTTTCAGTTTATTTAATGTCACAAATTAATGCAGGAACCTTGTACTCCACATTAGCACACATTGGTCCTACAAAGACAAATAACTAAAGGCATGTTCATTTCCGCAATACCGCTTGTTTAATTTATTGGCCTATTCATAGAACTCGCTAATTTCACATTGGTAGCAAAGTTTCCTTCTAAACAAATATTTTGTAAGAACAACAATTTTGTTAATGCCTCCATCTAGACAAGGGCTAGCGTGTCAAGCAAAAGTTAAAGTTATTAGTTATTTTGTTAACAAATAATAATGAACAAAAATAAACTAATTTCGGTTTTGAAACGTCTGGTTAAGCACATCATTTCCAAACGTTAGTCATTTCTCAGAAATATCTGCAATCGCTACTTTCAAAACTCATTTAACCGAAAAATATTTTTTAGGGTTTTAAACCTTGTCAAGGAAAAACGGAAGCCATAGAGATCCATGCTGTTGTCTGTCCGTTTGTCTGTCACAAAAGTAACCCCTACTTATTCTTCACGTAACACGAACATGTACGGGCCACAGAAATGCGTGACGTTCAAATTTTAGCTCAATCCGATTGAATCGGTTCGTCGGAACCCTCAGTGCGCCAGTCCGACACTCACTTGACTGGTTTTTGACAGTAAGGCCTATTTATTAAGATAAGAAAACTCCTAAAAATGTATGGCCATAAATTTAAATGACGTCACGTGAGACCATGTCCATGCGATCGGAAAAACAGAAACTATCATTTTTTCAATAATTATTTAGATAGTAATAGATAGAATCCTAATTATATTCGAGTGGAAGCGGATTTCTAACGAGAACCCTAAAAATTTTGTTCGAAATTTTTGTGATGAGATGAATAAAAAATCGTTTTAGTTTAATTTCGTAGCATATGTCACACAATACTACAAGAAAACCGTATGTAGCTGAAATGGGAACAGGTTGGCCAGGTAAGGTACGGTACGGACACGGACTACGGAGTGATGTTGAATGGAGGTGCAATCAGCGCTATTGATTCGGCGTCGCCACCTGCAGAACTTGTTATATTGTTACCCATTCTTGCTGCGCCCGCGGCGGGCTGAATGACGCGC
Source organism: Pandemis heparana (assembly GCA_963854515.1). Classification (NCBI taxonomy): domain Eukaryota; kingdom Metazoa; phylum Arthropoda; class Insecta; order Lepidoptera; family Tortricidae; genus Pandemis; species Pandemis heparana. The sequence continues at coordinate 9,033,748 of OY978008.1, read as the reverse complement.
CCCGGGCCGCCTGGGTGCTGCGCTGAGGGTTGCCAACTCTGTCACTACATGGTAGATATACTTAGTGCTCGGGTATATAGAATTGTCGCAGTTTGAAATGCTACTAGCAATGTCGGTTACAAGGTCGATACTTGTATGGGAGGTGACAACGCTGTCGTGTTTATTATTTCTCTCACATACTTTGATAATAAAATAAAAATTAAAAAAGAAATATTACGGAACAATCCACACAAATTAAATCGTGTACTAAATAGGTTTTAGCTTAGTCTGTATAAGAATCATGATCCAATTATTCGCAACTTTACTTCTTTTCACGTGGGTACTTAATATCTCTGAGTGTAAATAGTTTTTGAAAATCTGAATTAAAATTAACTACAGTGAATTTGCTACGGCATAGGAAATATATTTGTTTTTTTGTTATACTAATCTCTTGGATAATTTATTGTAAGGCATACTCAAGGAAAGACTAGGTACTAGGTTCGATTCCCAACTCCAGCTATATTTATTTGTTGTTTTCTGTGTATTCTCCTCGTTTCAGCAGAAGTTTAAAACTCGGACTTATTCTAGCCAAAAGGTGTAACCCTGGCAGCGTTTTCTTGTCGAACGCGTGAAAACCAAGTATACAACAATCACTCGCTTCACTGGTCGGCCAACTGTACCTACTGATGTTAGAAGTGATAAGATTTGTTCCGTTATATATTTAGGTAATGATCTAGGTGAGGAAATTTAAATGCCTGTTCTATTTTAATTCGTTTCCCAGTGAGTCCAGTGACGTATGGTCTGTCCTCTCCGAATTAAGTTCTAAGTTCTAACCTAGCGTTTAGAAGGGTTTCAATGTGACAACTGACTCAATCGCGTAAGAGTGTAAGCCGATATTTTTGAGCACCTAGCTAGACAGCTCCGATTTAAGTATCTAATGGTGGCTGTACACAGCACAGCTAAGTAAGAGGTTGGTATGCAGATGTCTGATTTTATCCCATGTTCCACTTAAAATACTCTAAAGCGTTGAAAGTAAACACATTAAATAAATAATGCTCATTACATAATCTGCTATCTACCTACAGCCTACTGCAAACTGCAGCAGAAGGTCACTAAACGCCACGGGTCAACATTTTACGGTTCGTAGTACTCATTGCAATTTGTTCCGCAATAGGTACGTACTTGCATTTATTATAATTTGTGTATACAAGCACTCGGCATTACGTTGATCTATTAAAATAGCTCCAATTAATGTTTACCTGCATCAGTTGTTTTGTGAAGTCAATGATCGGTCACTATGAAGGACAAGACATTCATTGGGAGTAGTACATATCAATAAACCAAAGACATATGTACCTATTTTGGTTGAAAACTTTAATGATGAATCTTACCTTGGAAAGTTTATGAATATAAAAACAGCCTTTGTCAATAACTTCGTCGATCAATCGCTTCATAAATCTGAGAACTAGTTGCGCAAACCGGATATGGAGACCCCTGACCGGAAACACTTGTTTGAACGAATTGCAGGTACGTTAAAGGCACAATGCGTACATACATTCGGTGCTGAGAAAAGTCCCGAGGGACCCTTTTGAGTAACACGTGCAGGGGCTACATTATGTAGGCAAGTACTCGCGGCGGCCCCTCCGTCGCCAAGATCCGGACTTTAATGCGTCGTTCATTTGAATGTTAACAATTTAGTCTTCATGTACCAACCAACCAAGTGAACTAAGTGATATATGTATAGCTGTGCTTATGTACAATACCTACTATATAACATGTTCCATAGCAGACATTTCGTAGGTATGTCATTTGTTTTTTTTCTGGACCAATGGTTATTATAATATTCATCTTTAAATCGGAGGTGAATGCTGGGCATTTGCCAGGAAAGCGTGCCCTATCTTAAAATACATCTTCGCTTACAATCTGACGTGATTGTGGTCAAACACATGCCTATTATTCATAGAAAACATATTTTTCATCAAGAACTGCACATAAATATTGTTTATTTTATTGTTTTTAGTGTAATAATAGATAGTAATAATAGTTTGGAAAACAATATGAATTCCGTCCGTGCAGCAATTTGTCAGCAAGATACTAGATAAGAGTGTAGCCAAAACGAACGTGAGTTATTCAGCTGCAACAAGTAACGTTCATAGTTGAATGGTTTAGAATAATTGAAGAAGTTATTTATAAGTTTCCTTTAAGAAGCAAATCGTGTGCGCGATCGTCGCCGGATGCCGCCACCCTTCGGAGAGCATGCCTTTACAAAGGCATTTAGTCTATTTAAAGACATCCTGCTTAGTGCGGGGGCCCGGGTCCACTCGCACGTGCGTCAAGTGTCCTGGTCTTGCCGACCTGTCAATTACTGTCACCTTCGCCTCACCCATCTCTGCGCCTGCGGCTGTCTGTACTCGCTCCACCAACTAGTATTCAGTCAATACGAAATCTTATCACCACTTCGACAGCTATGACTTGGCCTCCTGTCTTCGGTCCTTGATTATAGCCTTAATATCAGTAATCAGATCTCTGTTAATTTCAGTCAATATTTTCAAAATGTGATTGTGCTGGCGTTTCACGATTTACGGCAGATAGGTGCGGCGTTAGACGGTAAGCGCACGCATAATGATATGAACTCCTCAGGAAATTGAGTACCTTTAGTGTTCCGCTCGACCAGGCAAGATTGCTCAACAACTAAATTTATCGAAGAAGCATATCTGACAATATAATGGAGTCGAATACAATGAGAACCGATTATAAAGAGCAGTGAAGCAAAGATTATGGCGTTCGTATGAGACATAGGAAGGCGCGGCCAGCGGCGCGGCCGCGGTCGACCGCGGCAGACGATGCTTCGGTAGAGCACTTGTGGTCCGAAATCTACCTGCGGTGAGAACTGTATGGCTTACGTCTGAATAAAATATGAAAAAATTAGAAACGTCTTCTAAAATTCTACAGAATATAAATTGATTATTTCGTTTAATCGCTTAATTCGCTTTCTTTTGGTACCTACAGCTCGCGCACGATTACCTGTTTACCTACTAAGTCTAACTTAGGTTTCCCAATATGAACTACCTAATTATTAGGAGCGCGTTAGAGATATTGAGACAGAATAAACTGCATCGGGATTAATGTTTCTTAGCCCACAGAGAGACTGCGATCCATAAAGTAATCGATAAGTGCTATTCGGAGATATTGTACGATAATATCGCAGACATAGTTGCCTGCAATGGTGTTAAGTTTTAGTGTATGCCTCACAGTCTCAGGTCATCAGGTGTAAACAGCATCAGTCTGCAAATCAACAATGAAAGTAATCATAAGTTTATTACCAAACTACGTCAAAATTACTTAACCATTTTAGCAGAAAATTGCAATCAATTACTTATTGCAGCTGATAATTGCATAATGAAGTAGTTCTATTTCTACAAGTTAGATACAAGCGACAAAACTAATTTTAGGCAAGTCGCAAGTAAAATTTACTGCCGTCTACTTGCCATCCCCTCACCTGCGCCAGCCGGGGTGCGCGGGCGCGGCCCTCCTTTCATATCTCACGTACGATATTCTACGACAACCCTCTTTTCGTCAAACAGAGCAATGACCTCGGCGCCGCATGCTCCCCTAACGAATTTCTAAAATATCGGAACCACATGTTCTTGACCTTCCTCGTACTTTTTCTGTCACTTTCCTACTGAAATAGGAAGGGAAGCGACCTTATTTTAGATTTGTATAACAGGAAACTATTTCTTTTGAGTTTAAGCAATCCCTAAGTCCACCTAATCTGGAAATAAAAACGGTTCTAGTTCACAATCAAATAAATCTTCCGTATTAGTGTAAAATTTCATTATTGTTTTCAGTTTATATTTATAAACAAAATTTGATCAAAAATAAATTTGGTACATAAGTACTTACCAGTTTTAAACCGTCGCACGAAATTAAGATTTATCGTTACGAACCATTCGCTTAATCAACAAATTATAGCGCGGTGACGTTTTAATTCTAATCTATGGCCATTTTCAAACAATGAAGATCCATTGGCAGATATCGCGCAACGTTATAATTAAATAGGATATTATATGACGAATCATACAAATTATTAGAACACGCTTATTATATAATTTCATTATTGCTGTTGATGTTTTTACTCGGGTGTCACTTGGAAATTCTAGATACCTACATATAAAAATGCGAGTATTAGGTGCTTTTCAAATTTACCTATAATATAAAATGGAACCACTTGGAATAGAATTACATTTTACACTAATAACTTATGCTCGTAGGTACAGGTGTGTTTTATTTATGTAGGTTATTATTATTTGGGTTTATTTGGTTACAAGGTTATTCAGTTTCTGACTACAAAAGATGAGGAAAATTGTACACCAGTTTAAATCTTGCGATCAACGAACTCTTAAATACTTAATCGTACCTTTACCCAGTGACATAGTTTCCGCCAAGGATTACGTCAGACAATCAATCGGGCTCTAATATCGCACAGGCCATCTGCTCATTTTCTAATCGATTCACTTGCATAATTGAACCGATTTGCACAGTGGCCTCATCGGACGTCGAGTCGAGAGTGGGTAGTTGTGCAACTAGACAATTATCGATGCTCTGCCAGATGAAACGCGAAATCGATGTTTCACAGCAAATTGTATCGTTGAAATTTCGCCTGATGCCTATGAAATTGCTGCTTGTTTTGATCGTGGAACCAAGGTAACGTTATAATGAACGTCTCAATTATTACTTCAGTTTCTTTAACTTTATTTTCTCCGACACAAATGCTAGTGCAAATTTAAAATGTTATTTACGTACTTTCTTGTGCGAAAGAAACCTTGAATTTGCATAACCCGGAAGTTGTTCCTGAATTATTTAGAAGTACTAGCTTAGCTACTGCATCGAGTATATACCTAACCATACAAGCGCGCCCTCGGGAGCTAGGCGGCCTCTGCGGCGTCGTTTCTCATGATTTAATTGCCCACAAACATTGACCGACCGCTGGCTACTCTCGATCACTACATGATTTCACGCTGCCTACTAAATAGTGTTTATTCTATACGAATGTGTCTACTATTTTCGTGTCACATTCAATCAATTCAGTGAACAGCTCGCCGCTTGATCGTCGATAATACTACGCTATTAAGGGTAATTAGATTAGTATCTAGAAAAGGCAAGTCATTCATTATGTATGCAAACTAGAGACATTGATAAACCTATTAATACGCTTTACGACTAGCATAAACCAAATATAGTGCCTACCAAACCTATCTAACTAGGTATTTACGTAGAATCGTAATACCTAATTTCTGAGAACTTAATGTCAGAAATTAGGAAACAGATTATACTCGTTAGGTAGATGAGACGATTTTTATTTCATCCTAATAATAAACTCATTGTTTTGAAATAATTCATCTATTTAAATTTACTTTAATTGTAAAATTTACGTAATTTACCACAACATGCGAGAACAGATTATTAGTTGCACGTAATTGCAAACTTCTTGTAGGAGCGCAATAAAGAATTAATCCTTGAACCACACGCACATCTTTTCCAGTAGGAAGCAGAGAGAACTAATTGAGACACCGCTACAATATTCTCTCAGTGTTTATGACTCCTATAGAGCAAGCTATCAAATAAATTCCAAACATGGAGGATATACGGCTTCGCGTGTAGCGATTATAAGAGCCTTATTTTGTTATCTCAGCATCATCCAATCATAATGTAACATTACACCAACACACTGATCTCTGAACACTATGCGAAGCAACATGCAGCTACGTGTGGTGTCTACATGCCCGGTAGTTCTGCAAAGGCTAGCATGAGTGCATGCAAAGCGTGTCATATACCTAGTTTCTAGATAGGAGTATTGCTCAGTGCACAGACAGTGGGTAGGTAGGTATCTTATTAGGGTTGCTTCGCAGATTGCGTGAATGCGTTCACGGCCGCTGCCTTTGTTGGGCTGCCGCGCTGGGTGGGCCGCTCCGTCGCATGCTCCACCTCGCGAGACGTGCAGGTACTCCGCCACCACACACCACGAACTCACCCAACAGACAATGCATCTTGTGCAATTTATCTCGCATTCTTAATTCTGTTTGCTTAAAGCGTTACACACTATAATCACACACCCTATTCCATCTAGAAAATTTTGTTAAGCTCTGCTAACTGCGGCTCTACCTGCGAAGCATAAAAGCCGCATTTTCAAACTGTCCATGTCCATCATCGATCAAGCACAATATGTAAGAATTGCTCTCTATAATACAGATCTCTGAGGTTCCTTGTTCATTCTCTACGTAGGACTAATTATGAATCAGCAGTAATTAATTTCATATTGCAGTACAGTGATAGCTTGGTAAATCATTTTAGAATTATGCTATCGTAGCTACATGGCATTTGTCTGTGAAACAAACTAGACAAAGATAATTTCTGTTGTCTTTATAGCCAACCGGTATTGAGTATGAGTCAGCCGTGATTGTTTAATTCAGTGCTACTAAACGTGTCGTGGCGCATGCGCCAGCAACAACAAGCTTGATTCATGCTGCCACTTCGTTAATCTCCTGTTACATCAGTCAGACTTGATCTAGTTTGTGAAATATGGGTAAGTTGGGAACTTCGTGGTGTGTAATCAAAATTGTACCCATAGAAACGAAATATGTAAGACATTATATTAGCAATTTGTATTTCAATTATTTATTTGTATCCATTAGAATGTATGGCAATCGTCTCAGCTATTAGGTATCTGTCAAAATAATGATCCGTAAACGGTGGTATCGAATTACCGTACGGTACAACCATCGTGCTTAGACCCCGTGAGCACAGAACATTTTATAAATAAAACTAATGTAAAGCCAAAGACGTGAAAAGCAGCAACCACACGTCACCTAATCTAGTAGATGATCGCAGGGGCATGTACCTGTTGCGTTGCGCGCTCCTTTCATGGAATATTCTTCTTGTTATAGAGCACACGACACAAAGCGGGTTTATCTGGACGCATTATGAGGAGCATCTCCGCTCCCAGATCGCGCGATAATGCTCGTCGAGTCACAAAAGTGTATTCCGAGGCTCGCCGCCTCACGAGCGACGCGGGCGCAGCGGCGGCGGCGGGCGCGCGGGCGGCTGAGCAATGTAAGGTGATCTCGAACCGCGTTGACCTTTGTGCACCACGTTCAACCGCAGTCGATCTTCTTTGTGTCGCAGCGCGCTTGTCAGCGTCTCAAGAAGGAACCTTGTTGTCTTTCTCAAAAAGAAAGTAGGTAGAGATATCGATGTAAGCATTGTTCCGCCATCAAGTTAATTCAATATAGTGGTGCTGCTGTCTATCGAACGCTATTTTTGTTTAACATTTGAATAGGCCTCTTTGTGCTCGCTGTTTGGAACTCTGAATGGTGAGCAGGTGTCTTGTGAGGCTTTAAGGCCGCAATGATGTCTTGTCTGTACGTACTCTTTCATGATAAAAAATGTATAGCAGGTATACACCATCTAACTTAAATGGAACATTATTTTTATTGCACAGTATCTATGAAATTAATATTTTTATTATGCAAATTAGTTAACAATCGTAATTTGCAAAATGCATATTAATCAGTACTACCTAGTATGTATGAACAGAAAAATCGTGTGAGTAACGGTATGCAACAAAGGTATCCAACCACAATGGTCACAGGTATTTAGAGCTATAAAATTTCGACGCGCACATAAAGTTACAGCAGGTACTCGCACCTACCTTGCTGATACCTGAGAATGTAACGCGAGAATTACATGTATATAATACAGGTAGGTAGGTACCACGAAAGACTGACGACTCATCAGGCTTATTGGGACTTATGCTTACGAAAGAAATTAGATTAGGTGCTTACACGTTATTAAATTATAGTAAATTTGTTTGGACTTCTTAGTAACACAATAGAAAGTCGTTTGGTGAAGGCTGCATAGAAACGAAGTTATCGAGCTATTGTGAAATTATAAAACGATAAAATACCACAAGGGATTACGGTGTGTGTTATGGTCACCCTTTTGAAATAAATGATGAAGAGTTGATGTGTCACAGGAATTCACTATAAGGCGACATGTTTATCAAACGCCGAGGCTTTTGTGGCATCGTGAGAGCGGCGCGGCGCGATGCGTGGACGCGCATTCAGAAATAGGCTTATTATATTCACTTTTATTCATATGTTTATGAGCAAATCTATTCTCTCATCGCAAGGCTCTTTACAACTTTAAATAGTCACTGAATTTTTTTACTCCATTCATTAACAGCTAAAACAATCGAAATAATCCTGAAAATTAGGTATTAAACAGAAACAATGACGTATCCATCGCAGATGACGCCACAGATCCCGGACAGTCAGAATCCCGTTCTATTCTAACAGATGCGCCAATTTGGTCCGTGTCACCTCGTTCGGCCTTTCCGTTAGTAATTATAAAAATTAAGTAGGAAACGGTCAGCTGGCATTTTTTTTCATGTATTCTGGCGTTTGTAGATATACGTCTGTTGACCCATATGTCTCATGTTTGTTCGTTTCATTTTAGAGGCTCACCACTCCGCGCCTCATAGGTAATGTGTTGGGGCAAAGTTAGATAACAAATAATTAAATCAAAAGGTATGGATAGCCATTCCTTAATGTACGTTGATGGATTAGTTAACACTTTGTATGTAGATAAAGATGGTTCAAACTTCAAAGTAGCAAGCATTTCTAGTGGGTATGACTCTATCAAAGTTTTCCTTACTTATGTATTTTAAATACTACTGTTTTTCCTTAATTTCCATTCACCCATACTTTGCAAAGATTGGTAGCTCTTGCGACAGCACAATATATATTTGTGAGAGGGACTTCGTAAAGTATTCCATGAATGTGTAATCAGAGAGTTTATTGATCGCCGCAAGATTAACACCGGTCCGCATTGTCTGAGTTGGCACGTCTTAAATTTTCCTTTTTTGTGCCAATAACTTAAGGAAATCAAGAATTAATTTTTTTCTTCGCCCATGTGAATGTCGCCATATATCACGCTGGGAAAGAATTATTCCTCCGTATGCTGAGCTTTCGTAACACACTTTTTAATTGTTTCAACTACTAGTCATAGGAATGTTTTGTTACTTTTAGTTTGTTTTATGGTTTATCGAGGGTTGTGTGATACATTACAATATCAAAACTATTGAAATTGATAATTAACTCACTGCAATAGCCAAATCAACGTTTGGCTTGAGACTTGTTTCGGTTTAATTGGTTTAATGCGATTAAACTGATCGAGTGTTGCCATACGTATACTTCCGTATATTTGTCAGCTTATTTGTGATTTGTGATAGGGACAAACAGACAGACAGACAGCGGAAAGCGACTTTGTTTTATACTATGTACCTACCTAGTGATATTATCTGCATACATATTGGTAATATTAAAGCTAGGTACAAGCTTAAAAGCGTGGTATGACTACTCCTTTAACCCAAATATATAGCTGCGTATGCTAACCGTCAAATTTGGTACCTATGTGTTATACTTTATTATCTGCTATTATAAGTGCTATTATAAGTGTTTTTGCCTCGAACTGTACAATAAGGAAAAATTACCGTTACGATCAAAACTGGTTGTCTCTTCAGTATGATTTAATGATTTATATTATTAAGCGAAATCGAAGGGCGTCCTCGGCGCATATGCAGTGCACATCCTGCGCCCGCGCACGTGCCCGCCACGCGGCCGGAAGTGCCGCCATCGGCCCACTTATAGCGACCTTCGCGATATTTATATACTCAATCCCTTACGTTATATAAACAAACTTTCGCCACTCAAGTAGAGCACGAAGATACAGTAAGTGCGAACGCAGGTCGGCGCGTGGTCACTCGTAACCCGCCGCCAATGTCATTGTCAATACCTGCCTCCGAGAACGACAACTGCCATAAACAAACAGCGGCGATTAATTAACTGAATGTTTGCGTCCCATCTAAACCAAGATGAAATCCAATAATTTGAATGTAGAACATTATAATGAGTATGTGAGTATGAGTTTTTCTTTTTACTTCCTAACGCTAAAACAGCTGGACGGGTTTTTATCAAATTCGGAATGGTGATAAGGTTTTATGTCCTAAGATTAGGTAACGTATTTAAAAAAAAAACAAATGACCCTGAATGAAACAAATCAATGCGGATGAAGTCGCGGGCAGGCACTAGTGGTTGATAAAATTGCTGTACGGCTATTTCGCGTATCATTATTTCTTATCGTATCGAAGTAGCTTCGGATTGCAGATCGTGTTCACACCTTCGCCAGCATGCTCGCCCGTCCCTGGGAGAGTTTCGAGTTCGATTCGAGTAAGTGTAACTTATACACAGAGGAATTAAGCAATAGAAATGCCATTTCATTTGTTCGAAAAAAAACCCAAACCACACATCGGACAGGGATGGCAGCTATCTTCTTCTTTCTTTTTACATAGTAAAATGCTTTGTCCTGAATGACTGACTGACTGACGGCGTCAATGCACAGCTTAAATTTCTGATCGTAGAGACCTGAAACTTGAAGGGTGTGTTCTTTGTATGACGTAGGCATCCGACAAGAAAGGATTTTCCGAAATTTTACCTCTGAGGGGGTGAAAAAGGGGGGCTAAGTTTGTATGGGACAACGTGATTCCTTGGCCCCATCTACCTCAAATTTTCCATAAACATTATTTAACAGAATTTATGGAAGACGTGCTTTGTATTTTCTTGAAATTCATCCCCTAATGGGATTAAAAAGGGGTAGACATTTGTTCACTTGTTTAAGTTTCCTCGATATTTCTTCTCATATGCTGCTCATATGATGACTATATATATTTTCGAACTATGAAAACACAAATGACAAACGATACTTCCATCACTTAAATTATGAAGCAGTGGATGTAGAGTGCAGCATTAACTTTGTCCAATTGCTCTGCGATATAGTTCATGTTATTTTCGTAGCCTTATTTGCATAGGTACTATTGACAGAGTATATAAAGTGATAAAGGCGGACAGGTTAAGGTGGCTTATCTTGTATGGTAGACATCCGCACGTTATACGGACGTGCGCTATCCGAGTAACACACTTTTGAATATCGCACCCCTGGCCCTGATCGATCACGATCGGATTCGCGTATCGGCCACCACGTGATAAAATGCTAGTCCCGCGAGTCATTATATATTATACACAGATCTTTAGTTGCCTCTTATTATTCTCCTTAATTCTTAAAGTTAAGTATTCAAATGTAATAAATAAACAAATAATGACGAAATGGCAATAACCCAAGTTATTTCATCTATGTAAGTACAATGAAAGTCCTAAAACACATGAAATAAAGAGTTTAAAGGGCAACAGATATACGAAGGCAAACTCTTCCAGTTAACCTTCGAGCGATACAAAGACATTAATGCTACATTTCAAATTTAACCCTACTTTGTCATCATCATTTTTACTGGCAGTCAACTATTTATTTGGACCATAATGATATACATATATAATCAATTTTAATGTACTTGCACTGAAACTTAATATTAAGATTAATTTAAATAGTATTAAAATATTTTTTTGTATTGTGTAGAAATTTGTATGTCATATAGTTAGTGACAGAACATGTGAAACTCTCTTTCCTTGATACCACAATATTATGTACCATGTTTTATGCAAATAAATGATGATTATGATTATGATTATGATTCAAGGTTAGCGAATACTTATTTTTTACAGTTACAATACCCGTAAACTAAATAACCTAACTTAACCTAACCTTGAATATGTGTAGATCAAAATCCGATTCCGATTCTTTAGGAAATTAAATAGAATTCCACCTGTTCTTATTTCTTTTGACTGATGCCAGTAAGTCAAGTAAGTACTTCGTGGTGTTCAAAAACGACACGTTTTTAAAAACGTGCGGTTTTGTCACATCTGCCTATGATTTTGCTTAGTTTAGCTTGGTGATTCAGCAGCTGGCGAGACGACGCAGAATAAGGTGGATTTATTGCACAACACACACGTGATACATTTTGAGTTCACGCGGACTATGACCCCAGGGCACTATTTACTGAACCAAATCTGTCTTCGAAATCTCCAAAGATAATTGAAGGATGTCTTAAAGTTGAAGCGTCTTTGTTTGTAAAGAGAATGACGGGCCCATATTTAAAACTATTTAGAAAATTTTGTAAAAATGCCGTGGTAGCCCAGTGGTTTGACCCATGGCCTCTCAAGCAGAGGGGCCGTGTGTTCGATTACCGGGCTCGCACATCTGAGTTTTTCGAAATGTATGTGCGATATCATTTGAAATTTACCGTGAGCTTTTCGGTGAAGGAAAACATCGCGAGGAAAGCTACACACAACTGCGAAGCAATTCAATGGTGTGGGTGAAGTTCCCAATCCGCACTGAGCCCACGTGGAGCCCAAGCCCTCTCCTTGCTGGGCAAGCAGTGGGACGTAAATAGGCTGGATCCAAGATAATTTAGTTATGCGCGTAAACTGAAAATATCTATGTGAAAATTACATTACAATGTATTACAATTACATTTTATAACCTATACGCCTACAATCATGCTAAACGTGGCATTTAGGTCTTGTTACCTTAGGCTACCCAGTAAGGAATATAGGTGTGATTTTATAACCACTGTCTTTCGCTCTCGATTTTTGAATGCAACAATAATAAAGGGAACGTTTATACAAAATTGCAGCTTTCTAGGGCTGGGAGTTGATGAATCAGTATCTAGAAGATGTAGATTTTTGATACTGAATGTTAGTCAAACTACTAGTACAAGCAGTGCAGTGCTTGGATTATCTATGCAATTCAACGCGGCGTATAACAATAAGCAAATCCACAGGTAAACAGCGCAGTTCGTCTCGGTTAACTGGAAACACAACATTGGCATTGTTCCTCTTTAAAGCCTGAACAATAACCTGTTCGAGAGCGGCAACGGATTTTTTCCAAAAATCTTTTATTCGCATTCAAAAAGCTTAATGGAATTTCGCATTGCGCCGGAGCATTGTACAACGGCGCGGAATGTGGATAAAATCAACAAGGCACTAAATCACACATACCCGATTATTCAATAGAGGTGTAAAAAATGCGAATCTTATTGTGTAAATGTAAGTAAATCACACGCAAAATCGTTTTTTTTTTTTTCGAAAGTTACGGTGAGATTATAGCTTCAACTGAGAGCAGGTAGAGCAGTTAAATACTAAACTTGCCAAAGTGGATAATTGTATATGTATAGGTAGGTATTTTATTAACTTCTACAACTCTAGCTACATTTCCATAAAATGTTTTATCAGGAAAATCATCATGTTTAGGTAAACTTAACCATTAGAGATGATTTATATGTTTATAATATTGTAGAGGTAGAAATGAAATCGAACATCAAGTATCGGAGATTTTATCTGTGTAACAAGTGTGACGAACAAAAATACTGCACAAGTTTTGCTCTTCAGTAGGTATTCTGGGCTGTCCCATAAGTAAAGAGACAAGTTTGAAATGAAAATATTTAATGAAAAAATATAATAAAGTGCTAACATTTACATTAAGTCCAATCAAGAATAAAATCATATTTGTTATTTTATATTAAATTTGCTTGTGCAATGCCTTTATAGCCAATTTTTCTGAGGTTTATTGCTGCTCGCCTCATTACAGCTTTTCCTGACCTAGTTGCCACAATTTTAGCCAAACTAGTCCATCGATGTTTAAATGCAGCCAATGATTTGGGTTTTTCCGTTTCTTTTTTATATTCTCGTTTGCATAAAGACCAAAAAGTTTCAATACCACGAGTTTGGGGAACATTTGGGGCGCTATTATGTTTTCGTATAAAATCTATCCCCGCAGCCTCTAAATGTTGGGTGACTTCGGTGGTGTAGTGGCATGACGCCATATCCGGCCAGAATATAATTTCTTCCCTATGGTAATATTTATAAATGATGGGAATCAATCGCTTTATTATACATTCTCTCAGGTAAATGCGTGCGTTCATAGAGCCTGTGCAAATATATGGTTCAGACGTATTACCACTCTGGGCTATGGCTTGCCAAACTAGGTATTTATTGAAAAATTTGGCCTTTGGTATGATTTTTTGTGAATAATCTACTGCGTCGCGATTGTTTGCGTGGTAGTATTGCTTTTCAGGAACATCCATTGGGTCCACGGGCACGTAGGTCTCGTCATCAATTATAAGAACTTTTTTCAGTGTTTTTTCATACACTCTTCGGCATCCTCTTTTAGCTCGCACTTCCTGGTTTTTAATATATTTAGGAGCAGATAATTTTGCAAACGCTTTAAGCTGTAGGTCGTGTGTTTTCATTCGAGCTATACTTACTTGACTTCGATATTTTCAATTTATCCGCAACAACTCTAACAAACATCGAGGGATTCCGTTTATAAACTTTTTTTACCTTATTTATATTCTTAGGTGACGAAACAGTACGTTTTCTTCCAGGAATGTTTTTATAAATATCTCCATGCGTTTCTCAAAACGCTTTATAATTCGATACAAAGTAGTTCTTCTCACTCCCTCTGGAGAAAAATGACTTATCGTGTCCGTTTTTCCATGACATTTATAAAATTGAATAACTCTTTTTGCTAATACTTCGTGTTCAGCTCTCTTCATAATTAAAACTTTAAAAATACTTTCGAAATTCCCGCTTAATCTGACAGATATAATGCCTACGGCGGCCATGACAGTTATTTTTCTTAAAAAAATAAAAATCTTTTCATGTAGTTTGAAATTTGAAATTTGTCTCTTTACTTCTGGGACAGCCTTTATTCAATTAGTACCAAATAATTTATTCATGAGAATACCCATTAAATACATTACACATTATAATATGAATACCAAAGGAGTTTAAAAACAAAATCATTTTATATCGTATCATGTCTCGTATCCATCATACAGAAATCTCTATTCTTTGTAAACATACCTGCTTTGAGACGCCACGTCTGCTCATACATAACTGAAACTCAAAATGTAAGGGAACAGAATCATAATAATTTAACTTTAATGATCTTCAGTTTCAATGGTATATTATATGGCATAGAAGAAGTGAATATAAATCGCTGAGTAGCGCGAGCAGTGAGTGGCCGAGCTCGATGTTGACGCCTACGGGCGCTGCGTCTGCGCAGGCTGCCTATCTGCACGTTCTTAGCATATCTGCATCTGTCTACACGCGCACCACCGCCTGCCAGATATGGGCAAAAATTGAAACACGAAACGTAGACATTATGTGAGTGGCCTTCCTACACACGAATGTTTCGTGCTTTCTTTATGTTGAGGGAGAAAACATGCAATCCACGGTACCTGGGACGCTTACTGAATCGTTTTAATCGTAAAACTACCTACACGGTGTTTTGTTTTTTATTATTTAATTTTTATGTTTTTAGTACACATTTACGCAATAAATTATGATTATCTATATATATAAGACCCACATTTAAACAATTCAGGTTTACAACTTAGGATGGACAATGAAAGCCTGAATTGACTAACCATTTGGTAGACGAAAGGGAAATCTTAATAACTAATTCTTATGTTATGACTTACCGTTTTAATGTCATCCAATCTATCTATTATTCATTATTATGTACATATGTACTTAATACAACCTGAATTAACGATCGAGCCATATGTACCCACTTCGATGTTACCAGAACAATTGAGAATTTAAGCACTACGATCTTTATACGTCATTTTTGCATGTGCTCTGCCGCATATTATTTTGCCAAGTGTCCCACGGCCTCGGCGCCTCAGCAGGTGCGCACCTGAAGGCAAACGCACTTTTTCATTATGAACGTACCCAAACAAAACCACCGACATGCTTCGATTCATTCATCTTTCGACGAGGAATGCTTTTATGTAGACGAACTGAATCTCATTTTTATTGTCTTGATCCAACTTTGCATTCACGACAGGTTTATGCGTCAAGCACCAACATGGTATGTTTATTGCCGTATTTGGATTTTAGAAACCTTTGAAGATTGCTGTACATGTAGAAAATTTAATAACTTAATCGTGTATAGACTTGCTTACTCCAAACAATTTGTTATTTGTTATTATATAGGTAGATTAGACGTAAACGTCTATAAAATAAAAGTATATTCTATTTTTATTTTACTGCGTTTCAAAGTTGGCATGTAACATAAAGGTGCAGAATTACTGCAATAAGCACTACATTCGATACTTTAATTGATTATGACATCGATTTCATATCAATACATTTGCAATATATCATATGTTTAGCCTAAAATCTTCGAAGTCGGCACACGTGACTTAGGCCGCAGGCGAGGCTGTGCGCAAGCGCAAATGTATTAATATAATTATTGTGTTTGTCACGTGTCTTCTTGTATCGCGGCGGTAGACAGATTCCACTCGGGGCAGACCGGAGCCGCATACCGATGGCCCATTTAAATTTGACACTTACACGCGACACCGCGTAAGCTCTGTTAAATCTTACTTATTCGGCTGCGATGCAACCTACTTCTTTTTCTTTTGCATAAATTCGGCAAATAACATTTTTATATGCTACATAAAATTTCTTTACGGCAGTACTCCTACGTAGGTCTGTGTATCAGCGTATCTTTTCGGAAGTAGGTTTATTTAGTCAAATCCACGAATTGAAACCGGTAATCGATGAGAGGGACCGGCGACCTTGCCAAAGTGGTCTCTTAGACTGGGTATTGGGTATGTAACCGCTGAAAAAGGAGATAAAAAGTGTTTTTACTCTAACTAATAGGGACCTACCTACTTGCTCATCTTTAAAGTGTACTTAATAGAGTGTAAAGATACTGATTGCAAACCACAGTCCTCAAGAAAGTTACGGGCGGCTGCGATTCCATGAACAGAGATGTAGTGAAAATTATGCTAATGATCGTATAGATACACGCACAAGTATTTAATATTTTGTGATTTTACTTTAGTTAGATAGTTTAGTAGGTGGAAATTAATTTTTGATGTTAATTTTCAAAGATATAATTTTTTATGGGGTAACTTATACTTATAAACGGTTGTTGACAAACAATTTAGGTTCTTAAATTGCCAACACTTAATTGGTACCTTTATCAAATCCATCGCTATCAATAACTCGACTTTGGGACTTATTCATTAAACTAATTGCAATACACAACAGTTCCAACATCAAAACATAAAATATACGTACCAACAAGAAAGCAGCAAATCATTGCGTCGTAGTATCGAGGAAAGATTATAAATACGCGATCGTAAAATGTGAAATTGGACGTCAAGAAGGTAACCTTGACAAGTTTGGAGGAGATATAGGTGACAATATTTGTATTTGTACTAGTTATTTACATATGCATAGGCGTATCTGGGAAATATCTTGAATAAACACACCAACAAGTCGCACTATTAGCTTTATACCATTTTATCGATAAATTTGTTCTTGATTTACTGTAGCCCACAAAATGAATGCAGCCGTAACCTTGATCTACACTTAGTCATATAAAAATGTAAATAAAGGTGGGATGGTTAAAAAAAACCTTGAAATGTGGAATATCTATGCTTTTCATATCGCTCGCGTCTTGATAATGTTACCCTTCGTACCTACTGATTCACACGAGTAAATCGATACAGACGTAATAGATGAAAGAATTTCTTTACCTGAGTCAGCTGATTTCTCCGCTCCCAAGCGCAGACAATTGCCGACAATGTCGTCTGGGCCTCTTTGCACACAAGTGGAAGGATTTGCAGGTGCTCTTAACAAAGTGTTTCTTATTCTGGACACGTGAATTGCGTGAAAGTGGTCCATCCGTCAAACAAACCTTATTTGCCACATTTTATTATGTTTTTCTCGTGAGAAAGCTGCATTTAACCTTCGCCGGTTGCTGTCAATAATTATTTCTGTAATACCCATACCGAAGTTAGACTATTTTGAATGTGTTTTCTAAAGAAGGTACACGTTTGTATATCTATACACGAGTCAATGGATTAATTTCGAAACCGTTTTGAATTGTTATATAGGATTCCTATTTGTAAGGCTTATATATGTAAAAGTACATAGGTACTTTAGATGTAAGCACTATAGTGGCTGATTACTAAGTATTCATTATAGTTAGCCACTAACGACTTTTCAATTCATCCCAAAAAGATCAGCAATGAATGCATTCTACAGGTATTAACGTTTTATATTAACTTATAAATTATGGCTATTAAATACTAATTCCCGAGATAGTGGCTCTTTTTATCATTCTGTACCTATACAAAATGCTTTAATTTATTTAAGCAATTAAAACTGGTGCGTAGGTTGATTTAGGCGCGCATTGTGGTGTCTGCGCCGGTTGCGCGGACGCCGCGGCGCACCGCCTGCGCCGTGCCGTACTGGAGAAAATTATACAGCAACGAAGAATGCTAACACACAACGTAATAAGTACTGTCATTACAGCATTTTCATTCGGCTTTAGTCAGTCTTTGCTTGTCTAATAACATCAAAGTAAGCACTTGTTACAACGACCTAAAACAGCGACCGCGAAGTAGAAAGATTTCAGTTTATACAGGGTGTATCAGATAGCCCCTAACAATAATCAACTGGGGTATATAACCATAGCTATAGAAGCTAAAAAAAATTGGAGTAATTTTTTTTTATGTTTTCTATAGGAATGATTGCAGACTGCAGTTAGTTAATAGGTACTATTCCTATAGAAAATATAAAAAAAATGCTCCAATTTTTTTTAATATTTATTTTAGCTTCTGTAGCTATGGTTATATACCCCAGTTGATTATTGTTAGGGGCTATCTGATACACCCTGTAGATATGGACCTCCATATAGTAAGGCTTAATTCAATAAATTACTCATTACAGAGTCGCAAAAACGAATAAAAAAAATAAACCGCATTCTCGAAAAGTCGCCTGCGTGATAACTGCTAGTTGAATTATAGTATTTTATGCAACAGTTGTATTAGAGGGGTCAAAAAAGGCGAGTGGTGTGGGTTACGATGTGAGCGTAGCGAACATCGTAAGAAATACGCCACGAGGTTTTTTTGACTTGCTAATACAACGTTGCATACAATATTTTTTCTACGACTAAGTAGGTACTTACTAAATTAGAGTAATACGTTCTCCAAAAATGAAGAAGTCCAGTGTTCCAGTCTCCACGCAGAAATTCTCGTACCTAGGTTTTATCATTGCCGAGATTTTCTAGGCAACAAAATTTTCCATCACTTCCTGGGCCGCTGCGGATATTTCTTCCGGTGTTGAGTTAATTTCGTTTTCATCCATGTTTTTTTATGATACGTTACAAAACTTTGTTAAAACTATTGCAATCAAATAATAACAAATAACAAACAAGACAAGAGCGGGAAACATGAAAACGGCTAACGAAAAAATTGGAAGTTTATTTATTGTAAACTTTGTTTTTAATTAACGTTAACTTTTTTTTATAGCCTTGCATTCTTGGCGCATTTAGCCAAAACGTTTACCAACTTGCCAGTGACGTTATTAAAAAATCTTGTTTGCTATGTTGGCAGCTACGCATTTCGTTCAGAAAGTTCTAGTTCTATAAAAAACCATACGAATGAAATAATTTGTTAAGTTGGTAGCCATGCATTTTCATCGTAAAGGGTCTGGCCGGAAGGTAATAGTAAAATCGCCCCTGGCTGTATTTGAAATATTGTTATGCACGTTTGTTTGTTTTATTATAAGATATAATTTTACTGAATATTAAGACTTAAATGCTTACGGTTAGCGAAAAAATAAAAAAAATAAAAAATCAGTTTTTATTTTTTTTTAGCCAAACTACGATACCGATTAACTTGCCGTTTGGATATTTTGTACACATATTTAAGATACATTTATGGAATAAAAATAAAAGTTCTAGCGTTTTTTAAAGTACACAATTTTGGCTGTTTTAGTTTTTTTTTTTTTTTTACTTGCAAGTTAGCGACACCTACCATATTTTGATATAATATGCACAATTTTATATTCTATTACATATATTTTTCAAAATTATTCATTTGGATCAACAAAGTGAAAAATTTTTTTTTGTTTAAAAGGGTGGAAAAAAGTTCTTCCATAATTGTTCAATCGTTCAAACATTCGTTCATAGTGTTAGTAACAATTATCTTATTAGCTATGTTAGTAACATGAAATAAGAACAGAAAATACGGATAAATCAGAAAAAAATTTATTTAAATTGATTATTTAAAAAAATATATTTTGTAGTTGCAATTTTTTACTTACTTTGAAAAATCAAAAATAATTCATAACAATAATAATAATAATTTATTTTGGATTCACTACAATTTCAGTAGACCAGGTAAGTATTTTTTTTTCAAAAATTCAAATTATTTTTTTGTACAATTTTTTTTTTATATATTTTTTTTAGCTTCTATAGCTATGGTTATATACCCCAGTGGATTATTGTTAGGGGGTGTCTTATACACGCTGTATATACTGTATTGTTACAAAAAAATAATTTGAATTTTTGAAAAAAAAAAATACTTACCCGGTCTACTGAAATTGTAGTGAATCCGAAATAAAAAGGGCTATATTATTATTATTATTGTTATGAATTATTTTTGATTTTTCAAAATAAGTAAAAAATTGCAACTACAAAACAAAATCCGATTGCTTGCATGACTCTCCTTAGCGTCCAAAGTCCGAGGTCGGCTCAATAGGAGCACCCTTTGGCAGCTAAGTAAAACTACCCTTTTGCTGAGCTGCCCGTCTGGCAGCTCGCCCTCTCTCCGGTAAGCTGTAAAAGCCGTCTGAGGCTAACAGCAAAGTCCATTTGAAAAAAAAAAGAAGAAAAAAAAACTACAAAATATATTTTTTTAAATAATCTATTTAAATCTATTTTTTTTCTGATTTATCCGTATTTTCTGTTTTTATTTCATGTTACTAACATAGCTAATAAGATAATTATTACTAACACTATGAACGAATGTTTGAACGATTGAACAATATGGAAGAACTTTTTTCCACCCTTTTAAACAAAAAAATTTTTTTCACTTTGTTGATCCAAATGAATAATTTTGAAAAAAATATATGTAATAGAATATAAAATTGCGCATATTATAACTTTTATTTTTTTTTCATAAATGTATCTTAAATATATGTACAAAATATCCAAAGGGCAAGTTAATCGATAACGTAGTTTGGCTAAAAAAAAAAAACTGAATTTTTATTTTTTTTATTTTTTCGCTAACCGTAAGCATTTAAGTCTTAATATTCAGTAAAATTATATCTTATAATAAAACAAACAAACGTGCATAACAATATTTCAAATACAGCCAGGGGCGATTTTACTATTACCTTCCGGCCAGACCCTTTAATGTTGATCCTGTAAAATATTTTGTGTGCCTAGGCTTAGAGAGCATTAGTATGGGGGTACAGGTAGACCTACTGTAACTTGAGACCAACTAACAACGCTATCGATGTCGGCCGATCGCGTCGTGTTAATTACTTTCATTAAGGGCAATTGTCCTGCTCGATCGAGCTGATCAGTCAGTTTGCCGCCACTCGATATTGCCAGTACCAGTGCGGCTAGTGCCATTAGGCCGCCGCATTTAGATGATCAAATAATAAATGTATTTGCGTAGAATCAGCACTTATGAAGAGTCACAGGTATGGAGTGGGCTACTCCGAATGCTTCAATTTGGAATACTAACTGATTTTGAAGTAGGTACTTAATAGTATAAAGACAATCCAAATATACCAACCGAACATTTTTTTGTTAAATATTTAGAACAAAATTTGTGAAAGACATTTTAATTATTAAACCATTTGTTACATTTACAGCTCCATCTTCTTTTAGTGGATTAAAATATTGAGATAGGTTTTAATATGCCCATATTCAAATAAAAAAGAATAAGTAATTCTGTGTCAAATTGATTGTTATTGGTTATTGTGTTGGAATGTCACTTCTATTTTGTATTCCTTCTTATACAGTTGCTTTGATACAATAAACGGTGTTTAAACAAACCAAAGTTTTTCTCACGTTGAGATAGCTGTCCCCACAATGGTTATGGGCCCAGGAAGGACAAACTGAGGATTTGTGGATATTGAGGATATTGAAAATTGAAATATCGAAATGTCAACCGTGAAAATTGAACAACTCGCGCAAGATAACTATGAGACGTGGAAAATCCAAGTGGAAGCGATTCTTATAAAGAACGATGCCTGGGGCTATGTGAATGGCAACCTCGTAAGACCAGCAGAACCAGCTACGGCCATCGAATGGGAAAAAGGTGACGCGAAGGCAAAGTCAGACCTAGTCCTATCGATCAGTCCGAGTGAACTGAGGCACCTGCGAGGATGCAAAACATCGCGAGAAGTATGGTTGAAACTTGAAAGCATACATGCATCAAAAGGACCTGCGAAAAAGGCGACATTGTTGAAAGAATTATTGCTTCATAAAATGTTGGATGGTGATGACATTAGAGAACATGTCATGAAATTTTTTGATGTCAGATGTAAATTAGCTGACATGGGAATAGAAATGAATGACGAGTTAATTTCAGTCATGCTGCTGTACAGTTTATCATCCAGTTTCGAGAACTTTAGATGTGCTATAGAGTCTAGAGATTCGTTGCCGGATCCAGAAACGCTCAAGGTAAAGATTTTGGAAGAAGGATGTTCCCGACATCAAAAAGAAAATGTAGATAAAGCATTTCTTGTAAAAGGGAAGAAATCTTTTAAACCAAAGAGTGGTACAGTTGAAGCGGATTCGAAATTCAAATACAAATGTTTTAAATGTCATCAGCACGGTCATAGGGCTTCTGAATGTAAGATGAAGAAAAATAAGAGTCAATGCCAAGAAACTTCTAAGTTCGTATCAGCAAATAGTACTGCCAGTGATATTTGTGATTCCGATTTTATAACTTTTAATTGTTTTTCAGATGATAAGGCTGCAAGCAACGAGAGTGGAGATTGGATCATTGATAGTGGGTGTACGTCACATTTGTGTAACGACGCGAGTAAATTTGGTGATACGATGTTACCCATGTCGTTAAAGCTGAATTTGGCAACAAATATAAGTACAAACGTACGAGGCAAAGGTACTGTAAGATTGTTTACATGTAATAATGGTTCTAAAACTGTGGTCCAATTGCCCAATACACTTTATGTTCCGGATTTGCGATGTAACCTGATTTCTGTAGCAAAAATTACGGATCAAGGCTATAGTGTCACGTTTGAAGATAGAGTAGTTAGTGTGAAAGATATCCATGGTGACACTAAGCTTATCGCAAATCGTAAAAGTAATTTATATTATGTTAGGGAACATCATCGTGAAACAGTATCGGCGATTTCGGGAAGAGAGGTCGATTTGTGGTTGTGGCATGAACGGTTAGGGCATTTGAATGCAAAAGATCTTGTTAAACTTTTAAATAAATCTGGCATGGATGTCAAGATGTCAGATGCTTTAAAGTTGTACGATTGCAATGTTTGTATGAGTGGGAAAATGAGTGCCTTACCATTTTCGAGATCAGAAGGCCCCTGTGATGAGAAACTAAAGATAATTTATTCAGATGTTGTTGGACCGATGCAACATGAAGCTATAAGTGGCGCCAAATACTTTGTCACATTCATCGACGATCATACAAGATGGTGTGAAGTATATTTATTAAGCAAGAAAAGTGAAGTTTTTAATGTATTTAAAATATACAAAAATTATGTCGAGAATCTGACTGGTAAGAAAATTAAATATCTTCAGACAGATGGAGGTGGCGAATATTGTAACCGTGATTTCGACGAGTTCTTGAAGAATGAAGGCATATCACGAAGATTGATCTGTCCTCGAACCCCAGAACAAAACGGAATTGCAGAAAGAAAAAATCGTACGTTAGTGGAAATGGCGAGATGCATGCTCATTTCGTCGGGACTTTCGTCAGGTTTCTGGGCTGATGCTGTCGTGACGGCATGCCACGTCAGAAATCGATGTCCAACACGGAGTCTTGGAGGAGACATACCTTTTGAGAGATGGTTCGAACGACCTGCTAAGATAAATTATTTAGAGAGGTTTGGATCGAAGGTGCACGTATTGGATAAAGAACAGAGTAAAGATAAGTTTGCTCCACGTAGTACTGAAGGTATCTTTGTGGGATATCCAAGAGATCGAAAGGGTTACAGAATATGGTTGCCACAGCAACGGAAGATAATAATGTCACGAGACGTCAAATTTCACGGAGTGAAGAGTGAAAGAAATGAAGATAATAGCTTGAAGATAGATCCCTTTGTGGTGAAAGCGGAAGAACTGGATACCAACGTGAATCGGTCGAATACAGTTGAAATAGAATTTCATTCAAAACAGACACATGGGCATATCCATCAGCCAATTCCAGAACCCGAGATCGTCGCAGAGCCATCACATCATGATCATCAGGAAGGCGATGTTCACGATGATGAAAGGGGGGGAATGAAGAGAGGTCCAGGTCGACCACGAATAGAAAGAGGTCATGTTGGACGCCCAAGAAAATTTTACCGAATGGTACCAGACGTACCACCGGAGTCAACTACAACCATAGAAGATAGTAGTGAATCCATGGAAGAATTTACAGACTGTCAAGACTTTGCTGGAGTCGCGGAAGTGACAATAAAGCAAGCCTTGTCAGGCAATGAAAGTAAAGGATGGAAGGATGCTATTTTATCGGAAGTAAGGAGCCTAGTGAAGAATGACACGTGGGAAGTAGTTAACAAACCCATGAACCGTGACGTCGTAGGCTGCCGCTATGTTTTAACAACCAAGCTGAATGTCGATAAAACTGAGAAGAAAAAGGCGAGACTTGTAGCGAGAGGCTTTAGCCAGCGATATGGTATAGATTATCATAATACCTTCGCTCCTGTCGTCAGGCTTGATACAGTAAGACTGTTAGCTGCACTTGCAGTTGAGCTGGACCTAGAGATTCATCAGTTGGATATTAATACGGCATACTT
Organism: Pandemis heparana; assembly: GCA_963854515.1. NCBI lineage: Eukaryota > Metazoa > Arthropoda > Insecta > Lepidoptera > Tortricidae > Pandemis > Pandemis heparana. The sequence goes on along the minus strand of OY978008.1, from coordinate 9,008,933 downwards.
GAATGGTCTGTTAGAAGAAACTATATATATGAAGGTGCCAGAACTTTTAGAAGAATGTTTAGTAAAGTTAATAGAGACAGAACCAGAAGGTTCTGAAATTCATGAACGAGCTAAGACAATGTTGAACGATTTAAAGGCTGGAGGTGATGTATGCCGATTGAAAAGGTCGCTATATGGACTCAAACAAGCCGGTCGTCAGTGGAACATACGACTCGATGAACAATTGAAACGTATGGGATTGCGACAATCGTTGAATGAGCCGTGTCTTTATTTTAAAGACATAGATTCTGATATAAAACTTTTTGTTTTGGTGTATGTTGATGACATCCAAATAGCTTGTCAAAAAGGAGAATTTATTGAAGAATTTAAAAAGATACTGGCCACCGAGTTTGAATTAAAAGATTACGGAGTTGTCAAATACATGTTGGGAATAGAGTATGAAAAATGTGACAGTGGCATTAGATTGTCACAGCGAAAATACATTTCAGATTTGTTGACAAAATATGGAATGAATAACTGTAAATATTCCGTTTCCACGCCAATGGAAGTGAAAAATAAGTTTGTTGTAAACGAAAACACATGTGATAAAAATGAACAGTATCCATATAGAGAAATTATAGGATCTTTGATGTACCTATCATCAGGGACAAGACCTGATATCACGAACAGTGTTGCAAAATTGGCACAATTTTTAAATTGTCCAAACGAAGAATGTTGGAAGGCCGCAAAACGTGTGCTGCGATATTTGAGAAGAACTATAGAATACGGACTTGTGTTTATAAAAACAGGCAAGTCATTACAGGGGTATTCTGATTCGGATTGGGGAGGATGTTTATTAGATAGACGTTCTTATTCTGGTTATGCTTTCATGTTAGGTGGCGCGTGCATTTCGTGGAAGTCGCAGAAGCAAAAGTGTGTGGCGACGTCCACATGTGAGGCCGAGTATGTGAGCTTATCGTCAGCTATGAAAGAGGCAGTATACTTAAATAGCTTGTTAAGTGAAATTGGACTTGGTAAGTTGGCACAGTTAACCCTACATGTAGACAATCAGGGGGCAATTTGTCTTGCTAATGATCCGATGTTCCACTCTCGAAGCAAGCACATAGATATAAGGCACCATTTTATAAGAAATGTTTTAAAGAACAATAGGAGTATAGAATTGTCGTACTTATCTACCGATTCTATGCTTGCCGATATTTTGACGAAAGCTTTAGATAAAGCCAAGCACTACAAGTGCATGTATGGCTTAGGGATTAATATGAATATGCATATTAAGGGGGCGTATTGAGATAGGTTTTAATATGCCCACATTCAAATAAAAAAGAATAAGTAATTCTGTGTCAAATTGATTGTTATTGGTTATTGTGTTGGAATGTCACTTCTATTTTGTATTCCTTCTTATACAGTTGCTTTGATACAATAAACGGTGTTTAAACAAACCAAAGTTTTTCTCACGTTGAGATAGCTGTCCCCACATAAAAGCACTTACGAAATATCGTACAAGTAAAATTACTTAGGTCAATTCACATTTATATTATAACTTTACTAAGAGATCTATTGCAACAGCAAGCTTATCGAATCACTACATAGTTTCTAAACGACACTGAAAATTAGAACACATAGAAAAATCCGAAAAGTAAAGCTATGGCCGGGGTAGCTTTACTTTTCGGATTTTTCTATGTGTTCTAATTTTCAGTGTCGTTTAAAAATTAAATTTCTAACGGTAAAACCGTAAAAGTAAACATAAAAATTAAGAAATAAAAATTTCTTGATTCATTTGATATTTCCTATCACTACATAGTATAAAACAAAGTCGCTTTCCGCTGTCTGTCTGTCCCTTTTGTATGCTTAGATCTTTAAAACTACGCAGCAGATTTTGAGCGGTTTTTTTTTTAATAGATAGATTCAAGAGGAAGGTTTATATGTATAATTCTACGCAGACGACGTCGCGGACAGAAGCTAGTAAACCTATAAAACATCAAAGGCGTTCAATACTTAGTAGTGTTACAGGATCAATGAAATCCAAAAAAAAGTTGATCATTGCCGGTTTTTTTTTTATATTTCACCGCTACTCTTCCAAAACGAATTCGATTCCAGTTTAAAGCATAAAGCAAGTAGAACTATGAAACTGCTTGTTTGCCTACTTTTTCGGGATGAAATCAAAGTTGTTTTTCGTTAGACCGCATGACTGTTAGCTTACTACGTATCCATTTCTATCACATACAAACGATTGTATCGCTCTGTGATTACTTTACACTAACCGCTACAATAAAAGTTCATAATCTTCACAATTTCTGCTCTTGCGCCGCCCAACGACGCAACTACTTACGATTAGCTGCAAGAGTTGCACTGCCTGTTTATCTCGGACATAATTGAGGCCTAGGCTTATTTTATGACTTTGTGGGGAATTTCTAAGCTGTCAAAGCAGGTGAATGGTTCGGTGCGTTTATACTTTTACAAATACACAAATGTACCTATGCAGTTAATGTAAATAGGTCTTGATACACTATATTAATAATGTTATACAATAATTCAAAAATAAACTAGCGTCGAGGAAAATCTTGGATTGATTTTTGTTATTTTCACCTAAAACTAATAAATAAATAAATATCTTGGGACAAATTACACCAATTGACCCAGTCCCAAACTAAACAGAGCTTGTGCTTTGGGCAACGGATACACATACTTATATAATGTAGGTAAATACAACTTATATTTTTATCTGAGTAAGTACTTATTCTATATTTTTTAATGTGATGTAAGTTTTTTTATGTGTTTAATTGAATTACTTACTTAAACAACGAATATAATAATTTTCTTACTGAATCTTTATTTGAATTGAACTATGATTTTAATTGATATTCGAAGGGATCGGAAGGGCAGGCGGCGACCGCGCCTGCGCAGCGCCAGTGGCAGTAGTAGCTGTTCAGCAGTACACATATTGCAAACAGTAGGTCATAATTATACTACGACTAAGTAAAAGTTTTCAGTATTTATTGTGCATGTAATATTTAACAAACTATTTTCAAGCACCAGCCGACGACACAAATTTATAAGTAGGTAAGTTCTAAAATACTCTTTCAGTTCCACATGAACATCGGCGGATTATCAGGTTAAAGTCAAAGTCGTGGAAGAAAGCGGGAAACCCAAAGGAGGGTTATGATTTTGACAAGCTATGTATGTATGTATACATACGTATGTTCATCTGTTCCCTCATAGCTCCTAAACTACATAACAGAACTGGACAAATGAGGCATCGTTAGACGTGTTACTAAATCTAATGTGGCGCCCTCCAGCGGGCATGAAGTACCGTATTATTAAAAAAAATATGAGATATATATATACTGTGTTTGGTATCACTGGAACTTGTACATTTTAAAAACATAATTATACATTACTAGCATTTGCTTGCGATTTTGTCCGTATTCATTCGATAATTTACGAGTTGTTATTTTCCAAACTTAAAGACTTACCTAACTATGAAGTAGGTACATATAAGTAAGTAATAATTTTTATACATACCTAATGATTAATTGAACGGCTCTCGCTATGACATTAATGCGTATATTTTTTCTTACAATATGGTATCCGATAGGAGCTGTTATACCTACAGCGTGTAAATTTTATACGGGCATTATTTTAACAACTGATAATATACACACTAATTAACGTAAAAAGTGTAAAAACATGTGTAACGGCAACATTAGTTGACTTTTATCTTGTATACTAATTAATGTTATACAAATTAATTTAGCAAGCAATGTATCACACAATGAGTAGATTAAATTAACGTACCTGCCTTCGTAATCATCATAACATTTAGTTATGTCGAATGTTTTACATTGCTCCTAAGACAGTATTTTAAAAAATAATTACGCTTCAATAATAAAAGTTACTAATAAAATATCATTCTCAAGTGATTTGTATGATCGCTAATTACATCTGGATAAAATATATGCCCGTATGAAATTTACACACTGTATATATACTCTGTGTACTGCGGGACAGGTAGGGAGCGGAACAATAAACTATATTTCTCGATAGGCGATTAACATAATCATTTCGCTGAGCACTAATCGAATGGCCGCGAGCTGCGCGCGCGCCACGTGCGCAGGGTTACCTAATTTTTTGATGTAGATATATTTTATTTTATTTTTTTAAATGTAAGAAGGCAAGAAAGATAAAGGCACTAAGATAGAATTTTAATATTTATGCACACTTTTATTTATTTAAACAAAGTTATTGGTATATATTAAAGTAAAAAATATGCTGATTAAATAGCTATTGTAGAGCTGCCTTGAGGAGGCACTTGTTACGAGGTTCGATATAGATTTCCTAACCACACTTGTGTAGTAGAGGGCTGTACATTAATAAGGCAATTTAAACTTAATGCTTTGGTCGTTGTGTATGTGTTTGTTGTTTGATTCAATTATTAGAAATGCAACGATTACATAATACGGGATGTGTGGTTTTGTTGATTAGTCTGAGGCCCGATGGAGGCCCGTCTCCGTGTTCTTGAAAAACAATCAAGCGTCAAATCGAACTAACTTCGTTCGATTTAAATGACCTTCGAGAGTAGCCTCTTACCAGCCTGCACGAGAACCTATACTACCTAGCTCTACACTACTTACTTTTATTACGTAGGTATTTGAAAAATATTACTTATTAAATATATCGTATCTCGTCTCGATAGGAACTTCGTGGTGGTTACGCCTTTTTCCATAGGATTATTTTTTGACAATAGCTTCTACATAAGACTTGAGTTATTCAAACCAATTTTAGTTAATTAGTACTACTACATAGGCCGGGAAGTAAAGGGTTGCCGGATGAAAACATAGAAGGCCGAACGCGAGTGAGGCTGGATATTTAAGCCTGACAACCCCGCCGAGGTATGTAGGTATAGTGTTTTTCTCAAACAATGAAATAAACTACCTCCATAAAATTATAGTTTTATTTCAAGAGAAACTAAAAGTAAACTAAACAAATTAAAACTGCACTCTCGCTTATTGTTTTTTTTAAAATAACTATCCTTGTCCTAACGTAAGAAAGCAAATATTGCTTATAGTTTTTTTATGCTGTGTCACAAATATGTGTGGAACGGAAATTAAAAAGAGCCCATTGCCGGCCTTGGCCTGCAATGCTGTACGAAATCTCATTAAAGCCCTCTCATCTAGTCGCACCTGAAATGTGACACATCGCAGCCTAATAGGTATAAGGAAAATAACATCAATATTTCATTGCAAATTTTAGAAAAAATATTTATTACGCACCACCTTAGATTAGGTATATAATTTATAGAGTCAATTTTTCGATTAGAACACTTCTCGCCAATTTACGTAACTTGTCATTTTTGCCACTTTTGTAACACGTCAATAATGTGAAAACACTTGCCCAACATCAGTTTAGTTTTTTCATATTTTTGGTAAATATAAAAGCAACTTAGGTATTCTTATAGTTTCCGAGTAAAATACCTGTTATATGCCTACCAACAGACTGATGGACAGAAAGATATTATAAGATTTATAAGTGGTCCGTTTTTACCATTTAGGCTACGGAACCTTGAAAAGGTTTTTTTACAGCAAATCAATTTTTATTATTTTTCCTACAGCTGGTAACCCTACATAGCTTTCCTCTCCCAGTTATTACAAGTTCACTGATAATGATAATAGTATGTTTTAGAAATAATACGTCCAGCATTTGAAGATAACAATACGTTATATCTACGATTATTTAATGAAACGGTTTAGTTTTAATGTTATAAAATGTGAGTTATACTTAATTGTTGTATCGCATTGAACATAGAACTGAGACGCATTGGTTACTCCTACAAAACAAAGTCTAAATTAAATACCTAGGATAATAGATGAAGACTCTGTTATTCTCAGAAAGTAACCTAAAATTTGCAAAATAATAATCAGTAGTTTTTACCGTCTGGTAGGCCAATGAAAAAAGCATAATGCAACAATATCACGAAAATTCAATTAAGTACTTATATTCTACTCATCTAATAACTTATACTGCAATAGAATAATAACTTATATCTACTTTAAGTTATCTTAATGACACAAAAGTGCCACATAAACCTATCTGATCTATTAGACAGCGACTGTGACTCAGTTAATTTAGTTTTATTTCTACTAGATAACAATCTTGTAACTAACATATCTTAATTAGTTAATAACATCTTAAGTTGTACAAATACCATTACATTGCTAGTCTAAAACACGTACCTGAACGTTTAAGGTAATATAATTTACATAATTTGAACTAACACCATCGAACACGCTATTTAGTGACGACGTTCATTGATACCGAAGGGGACAGCGCGGGTTGAGGGCAGGGAGGAAACCCGTAGAAGGTATACTGTAATTTCGAGAGTCCGCTCGTCGCTCCAGTGGCGCAATTGGTTAGCGCACGGTACTTATAAGACAGTGCTCGTGAGTAATGCCGGGGTTGTGAGTTCGAGCCTCACCTGGAGCATTGTTTTTGATAGATCCTTTTTTTTTATTATATCCTTATGATTGAATGCTAAACATTTTATACGTAATATTAAATCGAAAATATCCCACACAAGAACTTGTGTTAATTTTTCTTCTAATAATTTACAATTATACATTACCTACTTAATGTAAATTAACGAAAACCAAACCTTCTAACCCCTTAACAGCCAAGTTGAGTATAATACTATACAGCAGTTCTTGTTAAAAAACAAACATATTTAAAATTAGTTAACTACATACCTATAGGATGATATCAAAATTCTGTTATGAGCGACTTACGGATAAAGTGTGTAAAAAAACAATTATTATTATTTATTATTAATAACAAACTGTTGTGTAGTACTAATCTCGATTTGGCCGTTAACGGGCTTAAAGGTATGGTTTTAGTTAGTCTACATACTGTATTATTGGGTTTGTCATTGTCGTACTCGTGCGAACAGGGCGTCATGTTCTAATTTAGGTATGCATATTTATTTGTAACACATGTAACATCTTCATTGCAATGTACACGACTTTGCAATGATTAAATGAAATTAAATAGGTAAATGAATAAAATAATTAATAGATTTAATAACTATCTTGTAATGCATGACATCAAATTTTATTGTATTTTGACATTGATAAATAATATTTCAGACATTTAGTGATAAATTATTATTGTGTGCCCTTGCAGGGCGTCATGTACTTACCTACTAATCTCGTATTTATAACATCTTTTGACCATGTACTTGACATTACAATGAATAAATGAAATGAAATGAAATGAAATAAACCGAATAATTATAAAAAAATACACGCGTCGAATTGAGATCCTACTCCGTTATTTTCGTCGGCTGAAAATACAAAACTGTGCGTAAGTAAAATTCACAAGCTTCCGCACTTTTATTTCCGTCATTACTTATGTACTTGTATATGTAATTAATATTTTACTGGGTAGGTACGTCCCTACCTCAACAAACAAAATTTTTTTCGGTATAGAACAAAGTGATTAAGTAAATGTACTTTTTTCCACACCGATTTTTTTTTTACAATATTCAAAAATCTAATATACCACATATAATTTCGATGGATGCTCCTAGTAATATGCCGAAGTTATCGTAAATAAAAAAAATCATGTGTAAAGAACAAAAAGGATGATAAATCTATACATATAAATCCTTATTTATTTTTTATTTATTTATTATCCTTATATAAAATACAAAATAAATGAGCATTTTTCTACAACACTTGGTCTTTAAAATTAAAAGTAATTTACGTTAAGATAAGACGCACGCACAGACGGTCAACGAAATGACCCACAACGGTTATAGGGTTTCGTTTTTCATTTTGAGGTATGGAACTCTCAAAACGCCATAAGAAATGAATCAAAAAGGAATTCCATATATTTTCGGTTCACTTTTTTACGCTGGTCAATCAATTCCACCAATCGACCCGACCCGACACTCGACACGCCGACCCCGAGTCCCCGAGTCGTGAGGAATGTAAATGCGTTGACCGTGCGCGAACAACCCCGTACAATGTTACCCTTTGGATTTTTTCTAATCAGCCTACGCACTGTACGAGGAAGCATTTGGGTCAGCAGGGCGCGGGTCGGAACTAATGTGGGCACGTAGCGTCCAGACTAAACCTCGCTTGTTAGTAGTTATCTAAGGTGGCCATACCAAACCCCGTAGTGTGTATCCTACAGCTATATGTATTTGTGCCCCAGTCCCAGTAGCTATTTTGTGTGAACTTCAAGAAATATGCGTACCTACAAAAACATTTGTGAACAAGTATTTAACTTATACTTATCTATTGTACTGGCTTGCACTTACAAATAGTTGTTTCAATCGGCAATTCCATGAAGTATGTTTTCACGAGAGAAATAGTATTTGGTTTCGGTTCCTTAATAATATTTGTGTTCAATAATAATTTGGATTTCAGATAAAAGGCAAGCACTGAACAAACAGAGAAAGACAATAAAGATAAAATTAATGGTGGGATATCATATCTTTAGCAATAATCTACCTAGTTTTACATGGCAGTGAGATACTTTGGCAATACGCATCTTGATGCTGCAAGCAATAAACTGTGGGGAATATGGTGTTTATTGTTAAACTTAGAAATCGTTTTAATTTAATTCTAGCCTTAGTTGTCTTTGTTTTTATTTAGGTAAGTAAATTAATTGTATCAAAGTACCCCGAATCCGGTTGCCACGTGACAGGCCTACCCTAGTGTGGAACCATCAGGAAGTTCTTTTTTTGTAAACATTTCTTTTTTTGAATAAACTATTTTTAATTTTATTTATATTTTTTAATTTGTATTTTGTAGTTCTTTATTGATAAACTAAGTTAAAAAAAATCTAACTACCAAACTTCCGCGAAAACTGTCTGTGCTTCATAGAAAATAATAAATGCAATAATGGGGGCTAGGTTAATTGGCGCCGCATCGCGCGAAATTTTTACCGCTAGTGCAGCTACTACTCCTATATAATGTTACAAAATTGCGAGAAAAAAATTAAGTGGTGTGAGATATCGCAGTGCGGTCGAGGCCTAAGACTTGCCGTCTGTATTGACATTCTGGCACAGAATAAGGACGACGTAAAAATTCGCTCAATACCGCAAATTACTTCACAAGAACCTGCCTTTGTAATTAATTTGTTTACATTTTATATTTTGAACGGTAATTATATTTATTAATAATGCCTAGTCGACGAATAAATACACTCCTCTACACCTTTAGTGCTATTATTTATTCTGTGACTACACTGCTACTTTCATTATCGAGAACTCCAAATACAAAGTACCTACCTAGTCGGTGTGCTCGATAGACTCATAGCATATGTAGGTAGGTGGATAACTGAACTGGTTAAACAGTAATTAATTATTTTCTTTTTTGAACACAGTTCTTAGCTGTCACAATAGAGCGCAGCGCTGACAGACGGGCGGCGCGCCACGGCAGATCATATCTGTCAAACAGGAGCGTTTGTTTGTGACACGCCGCTACCGGCGGCGCGCGCGCAACCGGCATGCCGACCTCCATACTCCACGCTCCCCCAGCCTGCACTAAGCTAAGGTACCCATCACTTGTCCGTCACCACCATGAACTTACGTTTTTACTATTCCCATTGCAACTTTCTAATAGTCGACTTGCACGCGCAAACATTTGCATAAATATTTAGGCAAATAATTATTCGCGTCTTAGATTTATCTTCGATTGTTTGGCGACAGTTGACAATAGAGTAAGTCGATCAATGATTGACAATTGTCGCGAATCATTCGTGCACGTCAGATTACCTTTTAATCTAACCCAAAATGCTAGAAAGTTGTTTGATCAGAATATGATGCAAAGTGGGTGGTCTGATTGGGAGCTATCTTGGTGTGGTTTTTGACTGCGTAGGCAAGACTTAATTGTACATATAGTGTACCTATAGGTGCACTAAGTATTTCAAAGCTAGTTGGAATCATATTTAAAAAAAATACATCAACGTACATAAATAATAAGTACATACTTACGAGGCATTGCAAAGGGACTAATATTGAATTTACGATCCGTAAACCCCATTGTGATTAATGTTGAGTTTAACGATGCCCGAGTCCAGCCTAGGCACCGGAGATGCGTCGCGAATTGGACTAATACTCGAAGTGTTTGCCTTAAGCGATTTATCAGTATACGGTCAGCACGAGCCACGTGTATTTCACGAGCCGGACAAAGAATTGAATCATAAATATTAATCAAGTTCGCAATAAAATCGGTGTGCCCCATATACCTGCGCCGGCGCGGAGATCAAGCGCCGACCACTTACGTTCACTTGTTCGGGCCATCATAAATTATTTTTCCAAGAGCACCCATATCCTAAACCTAATAAGGTACACAAAGAACTGCGAAAGTTTTAATAGTGACAAATGATAGACGAGAGTCACACGCGTAGAAATAAATGAATAGATGCAATCTGACATTTACAAAACTTAGGCGTGGGTGAGTTGTTGTTATTGCTGTAGCTAGTAAACTTGCATCGTACTGAGTGAGCGATATATGGTGATGGAGTAACCTATACACTTCATAATCATTCTTATTGTGCTATATTTACAACCTTTTACACTGACATAAATATTAAAAGATATATTCTTCATATCAAATGTAAACTGTTCTATTTTCATTCCTATGAATGAGAGAGACTTTACGACTTTACAAAGATACATACTGGCTTTCAACATGAAACTACCGTGAGACACACATAATTACAACACAACGGATAACTCACGTATAAAAGCCGTGTAAAGGTGTGTGTTCGTTTCGCTGCCGCCGGGGCGAGCGCTCCCTGATGAAGGGCTTCGAAATAGTCCGAAACAATTGTCGGAGCAATCCTTCGGCTTTTATACGTGAGTTATCCGTTGTGTTGTAATTATACATACTGGCCATTAATAATTCCCAATATATTATGTAACCAACGTTTTTTTTTAGAATAGAAAACAAGAAAGGCAAACTGCGACATAAACTTACTCTATCTTTCTTATCTTATACAGATAATTGTCATGTGTGTATGTAAGTCGTCCCGCGCGAGCTTATTCCGACTGATAATCGAACTTTCATAAGATTTGCAAGAGCAAATTTTCATACATGCAAGTGCACGACAAAGGCTCTTGTTAATTGTTAACTGTTATGAAACTACGACACGATCAGTTGTCATATCTTAATTTTATTAGTAACGGCACATTGCGGCTCGAACCACAACCAAAGCCAAAGACGACGACGACATTACACTAGACGTCCCATTGACTAATGTCCGTAATGAGCTATTAACATGTACCTATCTTTAATAAGCTTCAACAATGTTTTGTGAACAACCAACTCATCTGTCAAACGGTTTGTAGTCATTTAGATACTGTTAAATAGGTAGTTAAGTATAAGTTGAGTTTTCAATACGAGCGTTTAACATTATAGACAGCCTGGAGATAGTGTTAGGTATCGTAGTGTAACATAGATAAAGCAAAATAATTATCAATTTATTACAACAGTTGGCAATGTTCGCAGGTAGTTTGTATGCGTAATAGCCACAACATTCGAGCGGTGTTGCTTCGTAGACTGGAAGTAAATCAACGCTGACATTTATCGCTAAACAGTAAGTTCAAAGACAATGCGTTGGCAGATCGTTTGGGCATAATGTTGGTGATAGTACCTCTACAGGGGTACGAAACAAGAATCCATGGGCATGAGTCAGGCTCACGGCGCGCCGACGCCGGCGACGTCGCAGGCGACGGGCCGGCGACGAGTGGCGCAAGCGCAGCCGCCGCGCGCTCCCGCCCCGTCACCTCCGTGCCAATAACCATATTTCACATCATATCATAGCTACATAGTAGCTGTTGTAGCAAGCATATAGAACCAACCATCAGGTCAAATTCCATTGCGGACCCGCATCTCGAACCCTGGGTTTTGGTTCCAAGCAGTGTTTCTTTTGTGCATGTTTTCCAGTTCAGATTTTTCTTAATGAACTATTTTATTGCTATTTTATTTTATTTTTATTGCATGCTGGTCTGGGAGAAAAAAAAAACATAGAATGTACCAGTTGCTTCTTTTCCCGCGCAGATGGTAAAAAGCCTATCGGCGAAAATAGTATAATAATGACTGTTAGAGACGATGCGGCTCACTATTTTGATTCCTATTTTCACCTATAATTAATTAGGTTTATGGCCTAAAATAGAAAGTTACGTTGAGTGGGCATACATACATACATACCGTCACGCCTCTTACAGGGGTAGGCAGAGACTACTTTGTTCCACTTGCTACGATCCTGACATACCTCTTCCGCTTCATCCACATGAAGTTAAAGAGCATGAGTGGGCATAATTAAATATAATTGGGGATCATTTCAAAGCTCTTTACATTTTTACACAAGATGACTGAAATTGTAGCTAAGTAGTCAAATATACCATACAAGTTGGATGAGAATAAGAAGAGATGATAAATTGGGCGAATTCATAGATAAAACCTACTAATAAATGAATAATGGCAACCGTGGTAAGTGGTAAGGCTCTATGTTGCAGCGCCATGGTGATCCAACGAGCACTAATAAAGAGGCTTGTTCTCATGACCAGCCGAGCGTAATATGATATTTATTGATTTCTGTCGGAGCGTCGCTTAATGAATGCGGAGCACATTTCACGATTTCTCACGATAGGTTTGGGAACGAGTTTTTTTCTCGTTTCATTTCTCTCGGCAAACAATAGATCACCGAGTACGGATGGAGGGTTGTGGAAGTGCGTCGCCGCATGCGCACGTCATGACAGCGAGAATTGGCTCATTTTGATAAATGTAACGCGATTTAAATTAAGGATTAATTCTCTTACATAAATAAAATTGAAGATTCATGAACTCGTAATTTCATTTTATTAAAAAAAAACCTTTATTCGATTTTGAAAGGTAATACACTAGATTGCTTAAAATAAATACCATAGAGTATTTAAAAAAATATATGAGGTCCGATTTAATGTTTGCTGAGCAACCATTTAAAAGTTATCTAATAACATCGACTACTCAGGTAGGTATATTTGTTTCATACATTCAGTAATTTACTTATACATATATTTGTATTTTCATATATTCAAAGCGGACCCCAGGATCACTGAGTCGTGGCAAATGCCGGGAAAAACTCTAGGAAGATGATGATGCTGATTCAGTAATTTACTATTTTATGGAACCGTAACTAAAGTGTACAATTATATATATTATGTTGTTATTATTATATTAAATACATTCAAGCATAGTAACAGTGTACTCTTCAAAAAGTCAAGTACAAATCAAAAAGTACGCCAATTTCCATGAGCAGGAGTGTAGTACAGTCGAACGCACGGGGCAGGGACCACAGCAACCAGTTCCTGAGCGAACCTGTCAAATTGCTTCCTGAATTACGAATGCTAAAATAATTCACTCGCAAACTAAAGTATACATATATTAGAATCATAAAAGACACCTTTGCAAAACTTGAGTAATTTTATGTATATATTAAGCACGTTATGAATTTTTTTACCGCCCATATTATCATATTTTTTGGAGTAAGTTTCAAAGCGGAAGAAAGGGGTTAGTGATTTCTTGCCACTGTCAAGTGGGCTGGATACGGTAGACCTTCTACCTGACGATACAGTACACACTACACAACACACATTGTAATAATTATTAATCCGAAATCTATTTGTAGTACAGGATACAGCGGAAGAAACTACCTGTCCCACGAGAAACTGACAGCGGATGTTGCGAAAGGTGCCCTGTTTTTTGACGCTTGTTATTCAATTCAATGAGTACCCGTGTTTGAGGGTCATTGTGTCATCAAACAAGCCTCTGTGATTGGAGTCTCAGAAAGGTAGTTGAAAAATCTGGGCGCTTTTCCTATATTTGGATCTCGCTTTTATTTGAATGCATTTATTAACTAGGATTTTTTTATTTTAACAATGATTAAATAAATTAAATATATATATTTTTTTAATTTATTCTGATTCGAAGTGCTTTATTTTCGCTTAGACGGTTGGCGCCGCCAAATAGATGTTTTTCGTCTTATTAGCTGAAAATTGAGCGCGGCTGTCCATGGGTAGTAATATTCACTCACCACCATGAGAATGAGACGCACTAGCTCGCTTTCCACCTTCACATATAAAAAAAACCAAATGTGGTCCTTTACTTTAAATTATTAATTATATGATAGGTACTTGGATATAGGTACAAATGGTACAACACTTAAAGGGGCTGGTTTAAATCTCCTTTAGTGACATTTAAAAATTAATGTAACGTACCCGTGTGAAATCTTAGTTCTCTACACCTGCTACTGGTTACAGCCGAAAAAATGAAGGCAAAAAACAAACGAAGGAAGAGAAACATAATCGCTACCGGTATGACTACGCGCATACAGCATAAAAACTGCGTAAGTAAAAAACATACACTTGTTCCGTGGGTGTTTCGTTCTCACAACAATTTATCATGCATGCCCAACTACTTTCGTACATTTATTCGGTAAGTATTAAGCTCGACTTGGCGGGGGCACTACCGTGCCACCAGAAAAGTAAGTACCTACCCACTACCAGCTAACATAACTGTTTCAATTCTTCTCTTAAATCGAACGAAAGTTCACTAACCTTGATGTTGTTATCTGTATCATAATAAGGCATTAACAGCATAAAAGCAATCTATCATTTGAAATTAATATGATCAGTGATCGGCGCGGTGCGACAGTGCGGCGCGGCGCGGCGGCCGATATCTGCATAGCTCACGGGCGGAATGGCGGTTAATCAGGTGGCCCGTTACATTACATTGTGCTCGCCGTGAGTTCGAGCCCGACCGAACAGGTTGCCCCAATGACAAAGGAGCAGATTCCATCGTCCGCGCCGCGGTCCGGGTCTGCGAGACCCACATTATAAATAGTCCGTCGAAATAATCCGTTGTTGCGTGTCACTACGGCGCCCACCAACGTCGGCCACCGCACGTCTGCTATGCTCAATACGTATCGGCTACAAAAACAATTCATTAAAAACTGCTAAGAGTGAACATTCTGATTCCGCGTACAGCTTTGACCTCCCGGTGATTGATGGTCCACGATTTATTAATAAATATCTAGGCAGCAATAGTCGCCGGTGCGCCTGCGCCGCCGGTGCTCTCGTCGGAGAGAACAATGTTAGGTATAGGTGGTACTATGCCATCTTCATAATTTACTATTTTGATCTTACGATGAACTTTCATAAGTGATTACTTAGGAATAAATAATTATTTTACGTGTCTACCTATTTTTTTATACCAAGTAGAGCCCTGTTCCAAAAGTCACAAAATTAAACCAAAACAGCAGACAAAGGCATAAAAATGTAAACAACAAGTTTTCCCACCGACAATTTAGAAATGAGCTTTTACTAATAACCGTAAAATAAGGAACAATCGAATTTGGTGAAACAACGTAAATCTGCGCGCCACCTGCGCCGGCGCAGCGCTTTACTACGCCGAAACAATGGCCCAAACACCAACTGTTGGTAAATTTGTTATTCAAAACACCCGTAGCCAGTATAGTGAGCACCTATAAGGATCGCTTGCACCATCTGATTTAAATTACTTTACAAGCAACAAGTGCGGTTTCTATGGGACAATGCTTCTAGACTGCAGGATGCTACGCGCCAACTCTGCCAATGGTCTAATTATTAAAGTCACTATAAACTAAATTTACAAAACTTTTCCTACTCTTTAGGCAAAATAATAAGAGCCACTTTGCTTCTACACAAGTATCATAAGCTTTATGATTCCTCGTAAAAGTCCGTTATGAATTAACAACCTTGGTAATTTTACAATGGTTTTGTGAGCAATCCGTTCAGCTTGGTATAGTGCTCGTATTTATCAAATTTACACGGTCCTTAATATTTTAGATGACGAACGAAAATGAGATCGAACGGGGACCCAGCTGGCGGGAGCAGCCCGCGGCCCGGCCGAGATCTACAACCGATTACACACTAATATAAAATCATAAATGCCTGTAACGCCCCGGCTAAAGGGGTTAACCCATGCGCCGGAAATTGATTTAAATTACAGTTTTAACAATATTAATATGATCAGGCTACCAATTTTTTTGTTAAAAGAGCAGTTTTTGTTTGGTTATCTCAAGTAACGGCTATGATACACATGTATTTAATTATATGTTATAAATATATTTATTGATTTTCATTTCACATTTATTAGTTTACTTTATTTCTTGTTTACTTAACCTCATGAGATTTAATCATTTTAATCTAAAAACTATCATAGTAGAGCCGAATTTAAAATAGAGCACGGCTAGTCTTATTTTATATAATGTATACTCGTAGGTAGGTACCAAAAATTACAAAACAGTGTAACCCTACTATCGACACTACGTATTTACGACTAATAGGTATGTATTTCAATTTTGGGCCACTTGCCCACCGTTGATTTTATAGTACTAACTATGCGAATAAAAATACACTAAATCCAAAGTCAATGTTCTACTTTAACCCACTTTTAGTAGAGAGTCGCAAAGATGTTTGTTGTGTTCTGTCTCAATAATCATACTGACTTAATTGACTCTCAAGGCTCGTTTAAAAGGTTTATTATTGATCTAATATTGACCCACTAGTAAAATTTTACAATGAAAAAAAGTTTATTAGGAAATAGTGTGTCGGCGGTCAATTACTGACCCAGCAGGCGTTATCCCGATTGTGGTTTAACAGATGGTTGTTTTTTGTATCGGCCGGTGATGGGGCGCTGAGTGAGCGCGGGGGTGCGCCCTATAACCGTATAATTACACGTTGTAGTTGCGCGCGCGCCGCCGCTGGCACGCACAATTGGCTTAAACGAGTGTTTGCTTTGAAGTGCCGCCGACCACGGCGGTTATCCACGTGCGGTCGCCCTAACCCGTTCTCGTAAAGCTTATTAAGCAGAGGCTACTCGTTTTATGGTTGTTTACACTAAGAAAAAAACATTCCTACACCTCGCAATTTCAAAACCTCTACGTGCCACACTAATACTGGTAGTTATATTTAACATTGCGAGTGTAGCTATATTATGGCACAGCACTGCAGAGAGGTCGCGCACTCCGCCGTGTAACGCGAGTAGTGTTCGCGAGATTAAATCAATTTTACATGTGTCAATTCAACAACTCCCTAACTATGTGTGTCATCTATTTGTTATAAAGAGTACAGTTATATCGCACAAATGCCAAGGGCTACATCGATCAATCCAGTGTTGTCGCAAGTGATTCTTAATCGACGGCCGCAGTCGAAAGTTGAGTAGCGACATCGTGATGCCGAACTTAGCCTCCTTTTTCGCACCGGTATCGGTATCGGTATCGGTCCGCCCGCGGTGCGCCTGCGCGGGACCCACTCGCGTGTTGTGAAAACGCCCCGTCCCGTCCGTCTAAGTCTCACTACTCTCGATAATCGCGGCGACATCGCATAAACAAATTATTAATCTCCTGCTCGTGACTAGCTTTTTCGATAAATCGTTTGCTAAGTCGAGCGGCAGTTGAATGTCCGGTCTGATAGAAATTTAATGGGGTGCAAATTATAAGATTTAATCACTTAATAGTCGTCGTGTATATATTCTATACATACATGCTTATATTTGCTATAAATCTACTAAAGGGTTCGTAGGAGTTTAATAAGGATAATGGCCACCAGCATAGAGCTACTAACCTACTTTTAATAAGACGTCATCCTGACAGCACAGTTAACACCTGTTATTTAACATGGTTATGATTTGCCAATTTCGCAGTCGCAGTACACCATCAAAACATGTCGTCGTGTCTGCGTATTCGCGAAGAGCCGACACAACGCGGTGCCTAATTCCGTAAGAACTTTCAAACAATTACTCAGATGACCACAGTAGCTAAGCATTGCGGCACATTTTAATTTCGCAAGTTCTCTGTACCATGCGCACGCGCCGGTCACGGAGGACGACCGCCCGCGCCCCTAGTACTGACCAACACACAGCTACTATACATGGGCGATGTTGCGACATATTTGAACCGCTTAAATTAAATAGGGGTTTTAAATGAAACTAATGCGATCGTTAAAGTTCTAATTCATTTTAAAGAACTGATTTCTGTAAAATAAATTAACAATAATACAGCCTACCCATATGGATACTCACCCAGACTCAATATTTATATCGAAATTGGGCCACTAAAAAAATGTTATAAAAGGTGATGAATTCATATTTTGATGCGATGATTCGATGAATAGGCTTAATCGAACATGTTCTATTGGGTGTCGATGGCAGGTGCTGTAGTGGTCTGCGATCGATAACACATGATAGGTGCCTCGTGGCCGAAAACGCCGGTGATTCTACTTAACACCTTGATGGATCGCTCTGACGGTAAAGATAGTTTACAACGCTAATGAAACATAATAACTGTCGATAAGTATCGTGAGGTGAACTTAATGGAATTAATCATGGACCGTAAACGCTTAGCTCCGACAAGTGGGTAAGTATCTCCAATCTGTCGGTGATTTATTTTCACCTGCTGCGGAACTGGTTCAGCCACTGGATCTGAGCCATAAATTGTTTAAGCGATACGGACCACGTAGAGCCGTTAAAAAATCGCTCAATCAGGCTGAAAGCGGAGTCCGTGACAATCACATATATTAACACATCGATATCTACGAGCGTGTTTGTGCGTTTAAAATCGATTGATTATACATTTTTGGAATAAAGAAGCCGAAGCTACTGTTAAATTAAATGTTAATGTTTCGGAATTGCGATATATGGCGCTACGAACTACTTATAGGTATACGTGCGATGACTGGTGTGTCTTACGCAGAATGAATCGGCGAGTTAAGAAATTAATAAGAATGATTTCTGAATAATATAACATGACTCCTTGATGCAGAGAAAAATCAAAATTTTTTGTCAACACAATCATAAGATTTAGACATTAGAAAAGGCGTTTCCATACAAATAGCCAGGGTATCAAAACCAATGTGTTACGAACTCTTTACCTTTTGTATGTCATTTTTCAACACAGTTGCTCGTAAATTGATTCTTATTGCACCGAATTTAAGCTCATAATTCAGCTTATTACGCACAAGTGCCGTGATAATATTACCGCACGAGTGCGGTAATATAAACTTTTTTTTATTCTCAGCAAATAGTTCAGTTATGCATAGAACAAGGAATATTTTCGTGAATATTAAACTATTTTAGGTTAAAGATGATAAATAAACATTTAATTTCGACAAAATATTCATTTTTATTTAAAAAGTGACCATAATTTGCATACTTAAGACATAGATTAATTTATTTATTATAATTTTAATATTAGACTGTCTATCAGTGTTGTCAGTGCCTTGTCGCGCGCGTGCAAAGCGCACAGCGCGCATGCGCGAGTGCTGCGAGCAGATTGGCGCGGAGAAATGATATCTGCCGCCATCTTTCACACACAGATTTTGTTGATTATTTTACCTTGTTATTCGTTTAAAAATTAAGAGTTGAAATTATAAAGAAAAACTAAATGTAAATAGTGTCCGTCGCCGGAAATACTTAAATATGTTCGGACAGGTTATGTCAGTAAGAAATACAAGGTGTTAATTGCCAAATGACAAAGAGAAGTTCTAATGCCTCCAGTTAAGCAATGTTTGGCAACAAAGGTAGAGTAGTTCTTTTATACTTACTTATTAATAATTTATTTATTTTCCCTCGCAAATTTGTTGAAAAACGTCGTATGAAACGCGTGTGCATTGATCATTACCAAACTCGGCACCATTAACGCGCTCGCTCCGCTCGCGCGTAAAATCATGCCTCGTGTGTAATGATCAACATAGCACACTTGTATCATAATGTACTATTATGTATTTTTTCTAATTTTGATATGTCCTTTTCGTTTTTACTAGTCAGTGTCAATATAAAGTTCTTGAGCTGAGGAGCTGATTTTCATTGCGATATATTCAAAACTATACAGTCCACTTATTATTATCCGTTTCACAATGGGATACTTCCAGTTGTTCTAGAAATTTAAAATTTTTGTACGAAGGCTTTATACCACACGACTAATGAAACAAAAAAAATACATCTATCTGTCTATGTAAATAAATTAAATACCAATATAACCCCATTACCCCATATTGCCTAAATTTGGCTTACTCGTAGTAACTTGGCTCTGCTAACGAAAGATTTAGTGGTTTGACCTGCCTCTCAAGCAGAAGAGTCATGGGTTCAAATCCCAGGCTCACACCTCTGAGTTTTTCTGAATTTATGTGCGAAATTACATTTGAAATTTGCTATGAGCTTTTCGGTGAAGGGAAACATCATGAGGAAAGCTGCACACATCTGCGAAGCAATTCAATGATGTGTTTTAAGTTCCCAATCCGCACTGGGCCCGCGTGGGAACTATAGCCCAAACCCTCCAATACATGGCAAGCATTACTTACGTATGGAGGAGGCCTATGCCATGAGGCACGCCGAATTACGCAATAATTAACAAACAAAAAACAGAGAGAGAGACAACATGTACATTACTGAAATTGTAGTGAATCCGGAATAAAAAGGGCTATATTATATTATTATTATTACACGTAGTTTGTATTTCCTGTTAAATAAAGTTTCATTTGTACTTATTCATAAATATCGCTATGTAATCTTAGTGAAATCAAAACAATTAATAAAATGATGCTCATTGGTAAAGTGTAATCAAACCACGTCAACTTTGTAGCAACACCAAGTCCTAGGAGCCTTTGTAAGTAGGAACGACGCGGAAAATGTTCAATGAAAGCGAACAAAGCAGAAGCCGACACCGATTATGTAGTCGTTCTACCGGGGCAAGCAGACATAAATTAATTAATTAGGTCGTTTGTTAGATGATTTCTAATCGAGAGTAATAATATAAATTCGTTCTATGACAGATATTGTTATTATAACCGCCCGACTTTTAGACGTTCGCCAACTGATTTATGCATTCCCCGCAATGGATCAAGCGCATATTCTGCTAACCGTACATTTGTTATAGGGACAATACACATTAGTCTGTAATGTAACCACGACACGTTACAAAACTTATTAATCCGGTTCAACGCGAGCGTCGGGCATTCGCTTTATTAAAAGCGTATTGTTTTATATTTCGTGTTGCTACACACGTTATAGAATACGTCTGTATCTAGGCTAGCGAGATAATGATAGATAATACGGCACAATGAAGCACGCGCCGCACCGGTTCGTTAGTGTAACTGTTGAGTCACGGATCCAAAGATCACCTGACGGGGTGCCTGTGGCAGCTCTAGATGCGTGCGCGCAGCCGCGCGCTACCCGCCCCCGAGCAGCGCTCGCTGTGCCTTACCATAAGTTAAGTCCTATTATGATGTCTCGCAGGACCAACTAACGAGTAAAAATACTAAATTGGCTGTCAATTAGGTACAGCAGATTCTTTGGTAGGTAAGGTTAGGATTCAACTTTCTAGAATTTGCCTTTGAATTCCATAGATTTTTTTTAAGATTAATTAACTATGAAATGTATTAATAATAACTAAATTTAGTCGGTCAAGTATAAACGTTACCTATTTTACAAAATAACATGATATGTGTTAATGTAATAAAAAGTGCGCATAATCGTATTCAAATTATTCGTAATGAAATAAAACGTATAAAAAATATAATCACCTAATTATTATGGACGCTGTATGTATGTATGTATAACTTTATTGTACATAAAACACTGGAAAATATAATTACCTAGGTACAGAACAAAACAGATGTACAATACAAAGGCGAAATTATCCCTAAAAGGGATTTCTTCCAGTCAACCTTTGATCGGTTGACAGGCCATATTAAGCATTATCAGTAGGTATATTTCCAATTCAATCGACGTTTGGAATACCTAGCTAAATAAATCTTATATTTTCATAATATTTAATACGGCACGGTAGATATATAGAGGCACTTATTAGAACGCTAAACAGAAATAAAAGAATTAATGGAATCATGAATCTTGCACTAATCGTGTTCAAAGTCTTGCGAGGTGTCTGGAATTAAATCCATGGAAGTTTTGCAACGTCGGTTTTGACGGGAGCATTTGATCAACCTTTCTCCCCTACAATAATAGACTCCGCGCCGACCTTCGATGGCGTGCCGCGACTTCACGACTCTACACAAAGACTGTCAAGAATAATTAAAGTAATTACTGTTTATAGTAATTAATGACCCACATAACGTGATATGGTTTGATTGATCTCGGACCTGTGACGAGATAATTACGGCCTGGTGAGGCGCTATTGCCACACGCGGTATTGCAGTTGGTTTTCAATTAATGAATACGTACAGCGCACTTTAGCACAATAGTTTACCTATCACCGTGTTGTGAAACACACAGTCAAGCTTGCCAACGCTCTTTTATTTCATTATCTCCTTAGCAATACTTTTTAATTGGTTTATTTTCATGTAACGAAATTCTGTAGGTAGTGAATTTCATAACCTTGGAAGACCATAGACTAGTAGTATACTTAAATATTGGCATTATTATGTAGTTAGCAAGTGGAAGTAACAGTCAGATAATCACCTCAGTACATTCCAAGGTGACTACTTCTATTTACAGGAGCTACTCAAAAAATAAGCGTAAAGCTATTCACATTAACATTCGGATCGCTTAACCAAGATGTTGAAGCAAAACCATTCCAACATGCCCTCGTGTATATAAATTGTCTCTGATTAGTAAGCCTTTTAAATGAGTCCTTTTAACCAACGTCAATAAGGATTATCGATTGCAATTCCGTGTGAGTAGCGCAGGCGCGACGCGGCGATAGCCGCCGGCGCAGCTATCCGCGGACACCGACACTGCATTAGGCTCCTACACAAGCCTAAGGCGGTTCCTTTGCTTCGACCATAAGCGCATTTAACATATAATCACGCTTGCATTTCTCTTTTGTCTGTACAAAACAGAAATAAAAGAAAACCTTAGATTGTTAATTATTTTCTACGGACTTGCTATGGTAAAGCCGCGTTGTTCTATCTAAGGCTGTACTTAATCTGAGGTATATAGCAAGAAGTTGAAGAGGGCAGAATATTGAATATCAAGTGCTTTTAATTATTCCGTACTTTAACAAAATCACGTATCTACCTGGAAATATAGGAACATATATAAAACTACTTATACCTACTCTTAATTTTTTGGTTATAACTTGTAATCAAATCATCCTAAATAAAATTGGTGAACAAGTGAACAAAAATCTACCATTAAAGAACCAATTAAGAACCTCCTCCGTTTTTCGAAGTCGGTAAAATATATAAAGTTTAAAATTTTAATTTTATTAATAAAATGCGTAGGTACTTAATTAAGTAAATAGTCATTTTCCAGTGACTAGGAAAGGCCAGGAAAACCGTCTTTGTATTAACAAAGGAGTAAAAAGGCTCGCTTCGAGCGTGGGCGCGATTGACTCGTCAGCGGCTATCGGGTCACTTAGCGCTGCGCATACGCACGCGCTTATCGGGGCGCCGGCGCCGCCCGCGCATCGTCTCCAAGATTCGCTTAACTTGATTCACGGGCATGCGGCTCTTTAAAACCTTTAGACAATAATACGACTGCTTAACTGGATATACAGGTACTGTGCTATTCCTCAGACGAGATATTTAACTTACGCTTGGCTTGTACGCATCTCTAAATAAAGGACCAAGAAGGAGGAGGCAGATTATTATTGTTTTATATAAAAATAAAAAATAACTATATCCTTTATTTAGAGAGAAATAGATTTGGATTAGGTTATAGAGAAGGTTACATGTTTGCGATGACACGACCAGCAATGAAACTCATTGGTGGTGACCTTAGTCTCACCATTTCTCGCCACCAGGCCAAATACTCCGAAATCGAAGTTTGTTTCACACTAATTGACAATACTTTGAGAGATATTTTGATCTCCCCTTTCCATCTATACGCCCACAATCACGCTAAACGTGGTCTTTTCACCTTAGGATCTGTCTACCTCGTACGGGATAAAGACATGATTTAATATGTATGTAAGTAACTATGTACATATTTGAGAGAGGGACGGAGGCGGTATGGTAATACGAACTTGGAATTTTGGAGTAGCCCAGCCAGGGCTTTCGTCACCGTAGAAAACTGGCAGGTCTTTCGATTTTTTTACAGACTAAAAGGAGAGTTGTTGTTCGGAACTGTACCACTTTATTCGACTAGCTCCTTTCTTTCACAAGGCGTCCAGAAGTAGTCAAAATTTTACCTTTATTTTAGCAGCTCAGACCTCTAATTTTTTTTTTTACAAACTTTCACCTTGACTTATTCTATTTTCAACGATACTAAATCATGCTGTTAAAATAACGATTAGTTCTACGTATAGAACACTATGTACCGTGTAAGTAAAACCCTAAGTTAGTAAAACAACAGAACGAAGGAAATAGCTCTTTTCTATCTATTTAGGTTACTTCGAAGTAGTCGACTCGACAGTACTAAATTGATTCTAATTGAACATTGGCAGGCAGAACGCGGTATCGCGTACAGCACAGGAGCTCTTTCCAATTCATTCCTAATCCAGTGATAGAGCTACTTCTGTCTTTTATTTACTGTCGCGCAGCTCACCCCCTTTTATTAGGTATCTGGAGCGCTTGACAACTAAAATATAGGTATCTAATATAATTGTACTGTGAGGCACTGTGTTAGTCGCGAGTGCCTTATTCTAACACGTTATATTTAATCAATCTTTTCGTATAATGTTGATATAACTAGTTAAAAATGGAATTAAGTAATTTTACAGTGTGTCTGACAGACTCAGGGGACTTATGTTTTTACTTTGTTATTATTTTAAAGACTACTTTCTAAAAATCGGTTAAAAGTTAAAAGAAAAAAAATAATTTACATTGTAAAGACTGGTGAGGAATAAGGATGACTGTTAAAAGATATCCAATGGTCTTATACGACCTTCGCCGTTTCGTGCAAATAACACATCATTCCCGAGGAACAAAGAACACGAAATGCATTCAACTCGCCAAATAATACGTTGTTGGCGCTATTCTGACAATTTACTATTATTGTGCAGTGTACAGAAGGCGTCAATCGCTCTAATAACGAGTTATAATAAACCAGGGTACAGTGGCAAGAAATCTAATATCGTTATGATACTCGAATGCTACCTGACTCCAAAGAAGAGAGTAAAATCCGAATTCATTAAAATGGTTTTACTTTACTTAAAAAGTGCCAAAAAAGTAAAAAAAAATTGTTTTAGCTCCGTAAGGGTTACTCACAATAACTTTGTTAGTTAAAATTATAATTTTGTAACTCACCTTCTGGACCCCAAGATACAGGCCTAGCCTAGTTTGGGATTCGCCAGATATTTTCCTTGTTTGTTTTCACTTTCATATTTATTATTGGATATGATTTGATAACAATTCTGTACATCTTTGTTGTCAATAACTAAACCGTTATTTCTCTACTTTACTTTATCTATGGGATTTTTCGTTCAATATACATAATATATGTACCTATATTCTTCAGTCGTCGAAAACTCACTCGTGGTTACCCAATATTAGTTTATTTAAAGACTGGCGGGATAACGTGAGAAGTGGCAATTACTTCACCGACTACTCTTAAATAGTGATTTTGGTCTAACTAAACTAAATTATCACAAAATTAATAAAAAAAAAAAATTCAATTTTATCCAACTTTGTGATATTTTATACACCCGGTTCCTGGTCTATTTATTAACATAACACTCATAATGCACAATCACAATAATAACGGGTGTAATCGGGTTGAGTTGATCTCTAATCGCTCTCCCCTGTGAACAAGAAATAAACAGAAACCGATGCGTTCATGAGAAATTTTATTTTTTATTATTCATCTCATTACTAATGAGAGGGATCAAACTATGTAATAACAGGTTACGTTTCACTCGGTTTATGTGAACAAATAGTTCAACCGTTTTCTATGTAGTTATATTAAAGAAAGGGTGACTTTTAATCATAACGGTAACAGCAATAACGACTAATAATGGGATCAATATAAAAGCAATTCATGCATAAAAAACCTCTACCCACCTATTACCTACGTTACGTTTTTGTACGTCAATACGTCCCTAATCCAATGCCTAATCTTTAAGTTACAAGGAAGTGTACTATTATTGATTGAAATTGAATACAAATTATGTGAACAATTTTGTAAAATATACTAATTTTATTTTTTGCTTAAAAATCTTATTAATTACAACTTTGTTATAAGTAATTAAAGCGAATGAAATAGAGAAGAATCATCATTTAATCATTAGTGGATGTAAATGAGGATTGGTTAATGAAAATTAATGGAAACGTTCGCGGGCCACTGAGCAGCAGTAAGGGGTGGTCGGCAGCAGTGACGTGATGAGCGAGCCTAATGCGCCCGCGCAGGTTAATCTACCTCACACATGCGCCTGCCCACGCACTTATTACCAATCCATTATGGTTGAAATTCTTACGATGCATAAGTTAGGAGTTATATATATAAACCACACATGCTCCATTACAAAGCTCTTTGCTACGCCTGTAATTTATTAAAGGGATTGATTAAATTGAGCTTTGGGTTGTGACAGTTTATTGGAATGGAAAGTAGGTACAATTACGTTGTCAATTCAATACTATTCGCGATCGACGTGGTAATTATTACTGTAGAGTGCCTACGTAATACATTAACAGAATACCCGTTCATACTCGTAGAAGGACCGTAAGGAACGGATGTAGGAACATGGAACTAAAAAAAACACACCAAAACGTTATAGTTGCAAAGATAGTGACGCCCTCTAATTTATTATCTTTTTAGTCGTACTCTACATGATTCAACAAAATTTGGTACTATTAAAAATAATATATAAAAACTGCGTTCCAACTTTGAAAGATCAGGGGCCTTACAATGACGTCTTAATGCGATTCAGTTTAGGGTCGCTCGCTGTCAGATTCATACTACAGCTAAAACTTGAACTGAGTCGGAATTAGGATGTCATGGTAAGGCCCCAGGTGGTTTTTTTCTCAAGCCGTCAAAAGCTGTGAATTTAGTCTTATTCCTTTCTCTACCATAATATCTATGTACACATCATGCAACTTTGTAGCATCGCCTTTTTCAAAAATTAAGTGTTTTTATTTTTATGTGTTTGTACGTGTGTGTGTGTGCAAACTATGGTGTGCTTTCGCAACAGAGACGGCGTTAGGCGGAGCTGTGCGCCTGCGTCGTCCAGATGCACACGTGCGCGCGCAGGTGAGGGCGCGGCTTTTTTACTACGATCCAAGGCATTGTGTACACTTAAACGCTTTGACTGTAACGGTCCCGAACAGCTGGCTGACCCTCGGTGAGCAAATCTGAACACCGATACAGCACCTACCTGAAATTCTTCAAAGAGACTAATAAACTATGCGAAACGAAATAAAAACTTTGTAATTCTGTTTAAATATGACAAAGAATAACGCGATGAACTTAATTGAGACGACTGTTTTTAATAGATACACAATTATTATTATTTTTCATTACTTTAGTGTACTTTTAACCCCGGACACAAAAAGAGGGGAGTTATAAGGCTAACGTCGTGTCTCTCTGTGAGTATGCGTCGTAGCTTTCAAACGGATAGAATGATTTGTATGTTTTTTTTTAATTCGAAAGACAGTTTTTTGTGTTTTTCGCGGGGTTCTAAGCAATGTTTGGTAAAAATCGGTCCAGCAGTTCGAAGTGTCAGCTCTTTTCCAAAATCTTTAACTTTATTATTTATTATTTCACTACATCAGAAGAAGGTTATGTTATCATTGATTGTAATATAAGTAGGTAGGTACAGGTGAAATTTGACTATAGCAAGGTTTTACCAAAACACACAAACAAATTACATGCGTACCTATAAACAGATGAAATTAATGCTTGTAAAAGAAAGAAAATCTTCACAATTTCACAATGTCGGAGTAAAGGTTCCTTGTTTTGGAATAAAATCCAGCCCCTCAAATTATGACAACAGAAGTTAGCGTAGTACATCTCTCATAATCATCAAGCATTATATGATTTACATTCTAACTAAAGTAATAAAATAGTTACGTAGGTATCCCACTCGTAAATGTATTCGCGTCCATGTCTAGATGTCGAGGCACATATAAAAGCATTATACGCAAATTTACTAGTCAATTAAACTCTACTACTAATAATTCAGCAACAAATTCTTACGAGCGCTTGTTTACTTGGGTTTGGTTCGCGTGACAGTGTAGATCCAGTTGCGCTAAGGGCCGGTGTTTACGGCCACATTGCGTTTGCGCATGTCTGTTCAGGAGGTTAGGGGATAAAGGGCTGTATTGTGATAGTGGTAGGTTGTTGAAGGTTGTTGGTGTGGGATTTGTATAAACAAATGAGTGTGTAGCGGTGGCGGGCTTACTCACAGGTCGCAGGCGCACGTGCGGCGGCCGGCGGCTGCTAATCGCCCAGAGATTACTGCCTGCACTAACAATCATGTCGATAACTATAAGTACTCGCACTGCAATTGACAAGTGACAATTGAAGTGCATTGTGATAAAATGAGCGGTCATTACTTGTTAAAGGTTTCAGCGGCGTCGAGCTTTTAATTAGGTCTAAGTCGATTTTAAAAACAGGCTAAGTGAGAGCCGGCATCGTGCACTGGCGGATCTTACAAACCAGCAAAAGAGAAATATTAGGTAATTAAAACAAAATGTTTTCTGGGATCAGAGATGTTTAATCCATTTCATTTAGGTACATTTTGTCTGAAACCTTTCTTGTCGAACATTATAAAGCTATAATTAAATACCTATGTACTTATCTTAATCCTATTGTTTGATACCTACCCAGGATTTTTGTATAAAAAGGCAATCGTTGAAAATATTGTTTATAGTAGGTATTTTATATTACTTACTGTATATTTACTTTAGTTTACTTGTAAGTTTTTTTTTATGCGAATAGGAAGGCAAACCAGCAAGTGGTTCACTGCTGAAGTACTTAATTGTCGTATTTTAATTAAAAAAAAAAATTGAAATTTTTATTTGAAGCTGACGATTTCAATATAAATTCTTTGACATTTAATTTTAAGTGATAATGTAATTTCGTATTGAATGATCAAATAAATATATTATAAACAGTCACTACATATATCCTGGAAACTTCTATATATATTCTGGATGCATGATACACGTGTTTCTGTGCAAAACAATCACGACAGACGTCTGACACACAAACGCACAAGGAATTAATCTTATAAGGATTCCTTTCGGGCCGACGGAACTATGTAGGTACCTACTCAAAAACGAAAGGAGCCACTTCCTTAATTTATATTAACGGATTTAATTAGCATTATTTCCTTACCCAATACCTTATTTATTTTCTAAATTCGGTAAACTTTCCTTTGAAAGCGGTACCTATCTTATGTATATCAACTTACTACACATACGTGATAAGGTTCAAAAGTTTCCGGCCTAATAATGAAAATTAACGTTTAGGTTAAAAAAAATATTTTTATTTTTCAATGTAGTCTCCTCCTATTGTTATACATTTTTCAGATCGTTTGATTAACATTTCTATGCCTTTAAAATAATATTCGGAAGTTTTGTCTTCGAAATGCTCGAAAACTGCAGCAGCGACCTCATCATCGGACGAAAATTTTCTCCCCCTTAAGTCCGATTTAAGTTTAGAAAATAAAAAATAGTCGCTTGGGGCTAGATCAGGGCTGTAAGGTGGGTGACGGATTGTTTTAAATCCACATTTAGATATAGCCGCGTTTACAACTGCAGCCGTGTGGACAGGCGCATTGTCATGAAGAAGACGGACACCCCTGCTGAGTTTTCCTCGACGTTTAAGCTTTATTGCTTCTCGCAACTGGTCTATAAGGCAAGCATAGTAACTGCCGTTTACTGTCTGATTGCGTTCTTTGATATCTATAAGCAATATCCCTTCGCAATCCCAAAATATTGTGGCCATTATCTTTTTGGTAGATTGGCACACCTTTGCCTTTCGAGGGGGTGCTTCCCCAGAACGACGCCACTCCATCGACTCTCTTTTCGAAAGAGGATCATAGTATAAGACCATAGTTTCGTCTCCGGTAACAATGGACTGGATAAATTCACTCTCACATGACTTGAACTCCTCTAAAAGTTCCTTGGAGCACGCCACTCGTTCAGCTCGCTGAGCACTCGAGAGAAGTTTCGGGACCCATCTTGCACTAACCTTATTCATGTTTAGATGGTCGTGTAGAATCCTAAGGACTGTTATTTTCGCAAGTCCCGTTCTTGACGCTATTTCCTTCGTCTTTAGTCTTCTGTCCTTCAGTACCTCTTGTTCGACTAAATCGACGTAATCTTGCGTAAGAACCTCAACAGGGCGGCCTGGTCGGGGTTCGTCATCGATGGACTCACGCCCTAAACGAAACTGCTTACACCAATCCTTAACAGTCGAAAACGAAGGGGAGGAATTCCCGTACACGTTATCTAACCTTTCTTTGATTATAGTTGGACTTATGCCTTCCTTTGTCAGAAATTTTATCACTGATCGATACTCCAATTTGAACATTGTACAAATTACACCGCTTTTTATATTTAAATCAAAGAAAATTTTATGAAAACGAAAGTTACAAACCACGAAATTATCCACACAATAGCTGAATAAATGACAAATAAAATGACATTCATTTGTTTCTTGTTTTCTTCTTTTAAATATATACGGCCAGGAACTTTTGAACCTTACGGTATATACACTCAGGGACATATTTAGCGAAACACAAAAAAGTGTACGTAACTATTTTTTTTTTCTGGCCAAGCATTAAGTAGGTATGCGTTTTGGTAACTTTTTTATATTCCGCTAAATATGTTCCTGAGTGCTAAATATGTACCTATTTTCCTTCGGATAAAGCATATCATACATCGATAGATCAAGTCTCGCTAATTCTCCAGGCTGTAGCGCCAGTGTCTCGTAAATATCGGACATTTAACACACAGTGGTCTCGGCCCGATTATAAATAGATTGTTGCGATACTCGCGATACGGACGACGTGTTTACAGGCCGTTTGTCGACTCCGACCGGCCGCTACGTCGGCCAATTAACTTCACGGATTCGACTCTAAGTCCCGACAAATGAGCCGCGATTCTGATTGAATGAAACATTCCAAGTATTAGTCATGTCTACAAGCGTATTAAAGCATATTATTTTTTTCGATGGCGCTTGTAGGTACTTTACTGAATTAATTATTTTTGACGAGTACCTACCTGAAGACTTTTGGACAAGGCAGGGTCTCAATTCGAGAATGGCACGCGAGCGATCACACCGAGCATTAGCGAAGGAAGCCTAAGTGATGCTCGAGATTAATAATTTAATATGTTGCTCGGCGTCGCTAAAAGTGACAGCTCCCTGAATGTGCCTAACGGATCAAAACGTCTTAGTGTACTTTTCGGGGCGCTAGTCATTATACAGGTTGTCGATTTTCAAGTGGTCTAGATGAAAACCATCGATGGCTCAGCGAAAAATAGTTTTTGAGAAAATTAAATTTTTCGAGTTTTTTGTTAGTAAGTACCCAAAATTTATACATTTTCTACGCCCAACGATAGAATTATAAAATGTTTGTTGTTTATTGTTAATGGATTTACAAAATAAAAAAATAACTTGTTAAACTTAAATAAGCAACATATTGACACTTCTTAACCCTGGGTTACCGGAGTTATACACCTGTCTTACTTAGGCGCCTTTTTTGAAGTCAGTTAATATAGCAAAAAGGTCAAATCTTTCTAATTATTTGCGAATAGGTACCTACACATAATTCTATTTGATTTTTCGAACAGCCATATCAATAATTTCACGAATTAAATATTCTTCACGATAGAATATTTACAAGCAACCCATTGGGAATTATATTAAGAAACACATTATTTTTGATAAGTATCAATCAATAGTTTTGATCTAGATCAATGAAGGTCGCTCTTATGCAGAATCTCAGACCATATAATTTACAATCACTTAAGCGAACGAAGTTTGATTTACATAAAAATTACTAAGTATTGAAAAAAAAAACTTGGCGTGACAGGTGAAAAAATAATAAGACATGAACGTTATTTTTCGCTTTAGAGCAAAAACAAGAAAGTGTCACTTAACATCTTCAGTGAGCCAGCTTGGCTGTCAGCAACTAGAAATAATGATGTAAGTGTATGAAGGCATTGCGTGTTGGAAACGAATTGTAAGCAATACTGTGGGGCTTTGGGCTTGGTACAAGTAAAAGGTAGACTAGTTACGAATTAAAATTAATCCGGAATACTTAAGTAGGTGGTTGGATTAATTTAAGTGAATGTTTTTCAGGACTATTTTCATTGTTGTTGACAAACGTTAAACATATAATATTTGGTCCATGTTCAAAGTACGCCCGTATGGCATCAAGGGGCGACTTAATATTATATCAAGAATTACGATGAAAAACTGTTAGCTGTTAAGAGTGTTCCATCAAAGAAATCCAACCACCCTGCTCAAATATTCCAGAATAGTTTTTAACATCTTGTCAACTAGGTACACAACATGCTTCTTTATTAAAAAAATACTTAGGTATGTAAGTTAAGTAGTATACATTTATTTCGATTCGGCTATTTCGGATAAACATTTGAAAACTTTTGGTATTTTTTTTAATAATTTGATTTACTTTCTGACAGCAAAAAAAAAAATCTTTTGCTATTATAGTACAGGTATACATAGAACTATACAGTGTGAAAATTCAATTCGGGCATATATTTTATCCAGATGTATTTAACGATCAGACAAATCATGTGAGAATTATATTTTGTTAGTAACTATTATTATTGAAGCGTAATTATTTTTTTAAAGTTTTTTTTTTTTATTATAAACTGACCAGCGATTGACCTCTATCTCATCTGATGGTAAGTGCAGATGAGGCTGAAGATGTAGCTCACTGGTTCAGTAACAGCCTGTTAAAAAGTTTATCTGAGGAGCAATGTAACACGTACAATTTCGTTTGACATAGGTAACTGTTACATATAGCTATGTCGTTTAGGTGAATTTACTCGGATATTTGTTACACTCTGTAGGTATTTGATAGTCAATGAACCCGCTGAATACGCTAATCAGATTTTGTAGACAGATTATGCCATTAAGCCTTAGGTAATTGTTAAAACTAAAATAAGACGAGCATCGTAAATATTACGATGCAAATTATGATAATCTCATCAAAAAAATGAATGTAAAAAATCACCTCGCATAAAGCAATAAACAATAGAATAGACGCTGACCTTTTCTATCTTGTAGCACCAGCAATAGTCGAGATCGAATCTCGCGGGCGCCGGTCGTCGATTGTTCTACTGTCCGCGTCGCACGCGCAGACTGCCGCCTAACTAACCGCGCGTTCATCAAACACGGAGAGGTTTCCATTATGCCTGTCAGCTACCACGGTCGACAGCTTTAATCACATTACACTGAAGTTTAGAAAATATGCTATCTGTATCTTTCCTCTGAATTTAAATATGTTAACAAATATTTAGTTATATATCAAGGTAAATCAATGATAATATTAATTATCTTTCAGCTTCTGCCTTAGACCTCCTTTTTGTTCGAACTTCGAATAGTTTAAAGATTATTTGCGTTTTAAATACATATTGCCATGTTCAAGGTATTATGTAAAAATATTTATGCCATGACTACCAAGTGACAAGCTTCAAAATGCTATTTAAATATTTGTAGTGTTAATAAAAAAAAACATACATGCATACGTACTGCAAGGCTCTGAGGGCGTAGCCAGGTCTACTCTAACTTGCTAAGACTCCTGGGTTTAACGGAGAGTACGGGTTCTTGCGCTCTGAACATCAATAAAACATTAAAAGCTTTGCCGTGTATGTTATGTTATGTTATGTTGTAACGGGCTAATTTCCGCAACTCGACGTCTAAGAACTGCGCCTATTTTGCGTGGTGGGCTGTCGCGCTATTCGTGCCAGCCCAGCTCCTGTAGGAAGCCTAGCAGACCCTTTATGTTGCCGACGACTTCCTGGAGCGTCCTCGGTGAACCGAGGTGTTGCGCCCTGTAGCTCGCCACTCCGGAACATTCCAGTAGGATGTGTGTGGCTGTTTCTTCCGCCTCCATGCACGCTCTGCAAAGGGGGCTGTCTGTAACACCTAGATTGTGCAAGTGCTTGTTTAGTAAGGCATGTCCGGTCAGAGCTCCGATTAGTAGTCGGAGCTGGGGTCTCCCATACCCGCGAAGTTTGCGGGACAATCCGGGGTTGATCGTCGGGAGCGCCTCTCTGGTTTGCCTGCAGGTGTCCAAGCTTGACCATTGCTGTTGGTGCATTACCTTGGTGTTATGTCGCAGCCTACCACGCAGCCACCCGAACGGCAGAGGTATGATGGGTTCAGGTCCTATGGCGTTCGCCTCTGAGCCCCCTCTCGCTAGTCGGTCGGCTGCGTCGTTCCCTCGCGATCCGCTGTGACCTTTGATCCATTGTAAGGTTACTGCGCTGTATTCACTTACCCTCGTCAGAGCTTCATGACATTCGTAGATTAGTCCTGAAGTCATTGTGTCGCTCTGCAGGGCTTGTAGGACCGATCTGCTGTCGGATAGTATACGGATGGGATAGTTTACCTGTCTGGTGTCTATCGCTGTTGCTGCCGCTATGATGCCCATACATTCCGCCTGAAAGACAGTGTTGTGGGCCCCAAGCGGTGTTGAGATGTTGATACTCAGGTCTTCGGAATGTGCTCCAGAGCCAGTACCTGTTGCTGTTTTTGACCCATCCGTGAAGATCCTCAGTTCCTTCAGGTTAAGTCCCTCACCTGGGTCTTCATACAGCTGTATCCTGTATTTTTTGTCGAACACGAACTGCTTGGCTATCCTGTCGGTGACCGCCTCCATGAGTGGTTCCCTTCTTACCAGATCGTCAAGTATCCGTGTGTGATTGACTTTCGCGTTTTTCCATAGCTTAAGCTTCTTGAGCCTGATCGCCGCCGCTCCCGCCTCCTGTTGGATGAACAAGTGCAGCGGCGGCAGGCTCAGCAGAGCTTCCAGAGCCGCAGTTGGAGTAGTCCTCATGCAGCCCGTGGTCGCCATGCAAGCTAGTCTTTGGAGTCGTTGTAGCTTAGCCTCTACGGTGGTAAGTTTGGTGCGTGGCCACCACACCACCGCGCCATAGCTGATAATTGGCCTGATGACTGCCTGATATAGCCATAAGGTGATTTTTGGGGTCAGTCCCCATTGTTTACCTAACATTCTGCGACACTGCCAGAAGGCCACCGTGGCTTTGTCGATTTTGTTGTTGAGGTGGTTGCTCCAGTTCAGTTTACTGTCCAGTATTACTCCTAGATACTTTACCTCAGTACCAAACTGTAGCTCCGTGTTGAACAGCCTAGGAGGGTTGTGATTGCCTAGAATCCGTTTGTTTGTGAACATTACCTGTTCCGTTTTGTTAGGGTTGACAGTTAGTTCGTTTTCGATGCACCAACGCTCCACGATTCTCAGCGCCTGTTGCGTGACATCGCACACTGTGCTGTTTACTCTACCACTTATCAGTATGGCGATGTCATCAGCGTAGCCAATCGCGTAATAGTGGTGCCTGTTTAGCCTGGTAATGAGTTCGTTTACCACCATGTTCCACAAGAGCGGCGATAGCACTCCTCCCTGCGGACATCCTCTGGCTACCAGTGCTTGTTGTTTCTCAGTCGAGTTGAGTTTAATCACTCTTTTACTGAGCATGTTGCCTATCCAGTCAACCATGACCGAGTTTACCCCGTGTCTTACCAGTGCTGACGTGATACTGTTGAAATTGGTCTTGTCAAAGGCTCCTTCGATGTCTATGAAGGTGCCGAGGCACATTGATTTGCTCTCGATGGCCTCTTCTATTTTGCAGACCACTGCGTGTAGAGCTGACTCTGTTGACTTACCTTGACTGTACGCATGTTGGTATGGATGAAGGCGTACTTTGTCCAGGGCGTTTGTTCTCAGATCTCGATCGCACAGTCTCTCCAGGGCTTTCAACAGGAACGAGGTGAGGCTGATTGGTCTGTGTGATTTTGGTTCCGAGTAGTCGCTTTTGCCTGGTTTCGGATGAACATTACCTTAACTTCCCTCCACCGCTTTGGCACGTACCTATATGCTAGGCATGCTGTAAAAACGGTGTTAAGCCTCTGGATCAGTCTGTCTCCACCCCACTTCAGCAGTGCTGGGAAGACGCCGTCCGGCCCAGGAGACTTGAAGGATTTGAAGCTGTTGATGGCCCATTTTATTTTGGGTGTGTTTACTACCTCGAGTGCTAGTCTCCAGTGCTCCTCTGTAGCGTCTATCTCTTCTTCATTCCAGTTGACCGGTTCCATGATTTGGCAACCAGGGAAGTGTGTCTCTATCAGTACACGCTCAGCTTCCTCAGGTGTGCTGGTGAAGGTGTTATCTGGCTTTTTAAGGGAAACTCCAACCTGGTTGGGTTGGTTGGATAGAAGTTTTCTTACCCTGTTGGCCTGTGCGCAGGTCTCTATGCTGCTGCAGAATTTGCGCCACGTGTTAGTACTTCTGTACCTGATACGTTTCTTGTATTTGGACTTGGCTTCTTTGTATCTGTCCCAGTCCAAATCGTCGCATGTATTCATCGCTCTGTTCAGTAGTCGTCTTACCTTTATCCTGAGCCTGTCCAGTTCAGGTCCCCAAGCTAGTTTTGTTGGTGTCGTTAGTAGGTGGGGTCGATAAGGGACATGCAGCATGGTAGGAGTCTATGATTGTATTGGTCAGTATACCTACCTGTTCTTCTATCAGTCCCGTACCCGTAAGTCTTTCTGGGCATGTCTTCTCACTGAGAAGTCTGTCCAAGTTGGTGGTGTATAGCACCTGATCAGTCTTACGTGGGTTACGCCGGGGGGGCAGCGGGGCTGTGTTTACCTGCATATCGAAGCGGATCCATCTGTGGTCAGAGCATGACGCTTCTCTTGACACATGCCAGTTGGAGATGGTTTTCGATACCGCTTCCGTAGCTAGTGTTAGGTCTATGATCGTTCTACTTCTCCTGTTCACGAATGTGGGTTCTGAGCCCCTGTTCATGATATTCAGGTCCGTAGACATCAGGTATTCAACCAGGAGCTTACCTCTCTCGTTCGTTGTTTGCATTCCCCATAGGATGTGGTGTGCGTTGGAGTCGGTGGCAATGATGAGCTGCAGACCGGCCTCCTCGCAGTATGTTATCAGCCGCGTCATGTTATGTGGTGGTGGTTCGTCGCCCTCCGGCATGTAGACCGAGGCGACGACCATCTCCGGCAGGCTGCTGTTGGGCGCACCTTGCACCTTTATGGCGCACAGGTCTCTAGAACAGAAGCTTGTTAGAGCATGCGCCTGTATGTTCTTGGTAGTGTATATGCAGGCCCTCGGAGTTTCGGGGCCCGTATATGTGATGAGCTTACCTCCTATGTTCCGGAGCCCGCAGATGTTGCCACCCCTGACCCACGGCTCCTGGATCAGTGCGATGGCCGTTTGTTTCACCTCCAGCCATTTCCGCGCTTGAGCCGTTGCGGTTACGCTGTGGTGGAGGTTTGCTTGGAGGACCTCACAGATGGTTGGAGCTGGAAGGTTCGCCATCTTCGGATAGCACCTCCATCTCTTCCCAATCCGGCCCCCCTAAGGCTAGGTTGCCCGAGCCCGCTGTACTAGCACCCTCCCCCGAGCCACGAAGCAATTCCTCCTCATCCATTGCCTCGTTAGCTGGGGGCGTGGGACTTGACCGCGCTAAAGGGGGGGGCTCAGGTGCTTCCCGGGTTTCCTCGGGTTGCTCCTTCGCCTGTCCTGCCTCGGTGACGGTTTCCGGGTGAACCACTTCTTGCTCCTTTGGCAGGTGCTCGGTAAATTTACCTCTCGGTCCCTGGAATTTCACATACACCGACCCCAGCAAGTAGCAGAGTCGGCGCCCGCGATTCATCAGGGACTGCACCACATCCTCCGGAGCAGAGAAGACCAGGAACGTGTTGTCGTCCTGTCTGTCCACCCTGTGCAGAACCCAGCGTTCCACGCTCGCCCATGGGTTCTGGTGTCGCATTACGCGTCCCACTATCCAGATATCGTACTGGGTACCCGGTAGTAGGACTCCACAGCGAACCATCCGGACTAGGTCGCACTGGCGTTTGACCATAAGTCCAGTTCCCGAGAGCGAGGTGTGTCCTTCGACTGTCTTGGCGAGCCACTCCACCGACTCTTGGTCTTCGCACCACAGTCTCAGGACGCCACTGGTGTACGTAGGTCTGCCCCTAAAGCCTGGACACCCCAGTGCATGAGTCCCCTCTATCGCCTCGTCTACAAGACGCTGGTTTATCAGGGACTCGATGCTCTGGGCACCCTGCGCTGTCAGGGGGCTTCCGTCCACGGTTGTCACCGCTACTAAGAAGTCCGACCGTACTGCCTCTGCGTACGGGGCCTGGTTTCCTTCCCCAATTCGCGGCTTCTTGGTCTCCATCCTAGGCGACTGTGTGTCGTCTGGACGAGTCCGTTTGGCCGTTCCTTGGGTCGTACTACCAGCCCCCGCTCTTCCCTTTGCCTGCGCCTTGTTGCGTTGGGATTGGCCAGCTGCTGGGTTTCCCCGGCTACCAGCCGCCCCCTTCGTGAACTTAGCGGACCCCTTTTTGGGTTCTTTGGCTCGGGGAGTCTGCGCTCGCTTAGCAGCTTCCGCCGCCTGCTCACGCTCGCGTTGACGTTGGCGCTGCTTCTTGCACTTACGCTTGGGTGCAGGACCACTCCCTGATTGGGAAGTTCCCGCCCCACTAGCGTCGCCCGCTCCCGCGCAGGGTTTCCCCTTGCCTCGTCGGCGGTCGATGAGAGTCCACGCCTCGTCTAAGCGTTCGAGGACGGCCGCCTCCTCCGCAGTCGACCTGCTGGTTCCAGCTTTCGCCGGACCCACGGTGACGTTGGTGGAAGTGCCCGCCTTTGTCCCGGCACCACCCGAGGGCGGCGCTGGGCCAGTGTGGGAACCCGCAGCCGACGTAGACGGTATCGGTTCAGCCTGTTTCCAGGCCTTCCCTTTACCACCCTTGCCGGACTTGCGGTGGTGTTTTGTGTGTGGTGGTGCCGCCGTAGCAGCCCCACCCCCGTGTGTGTGTGTGCTTGCGGAGGCCCCGATCGTAAACGCTATCCTGGCCCCGCGTGTGAAGGAGGGCAGTTGTGCTTTCGCATCGCTGCCCCCCTGTTGTGCCTGTGGTGTAGGTTCTTGCGCGCGCGGTGCTTGCGCAGACCCTGAGTGTCCGGCAGACAGACCCGCTTTCGCGGTTCCGGCCACCTGTTGGGTACCGTCCAGTTTCCCTTCTGGTCCCCTGTCGGGTTTGACTTTAGTAAGGTCCATTCCCGGTGATCAAACTTCATCCGCCACGCTCCCTACCCTCCATGGAGCCCGCACCTGGGGATGTCGTGGTATTGACATCGGGGCTACGCAGCGGATATAGAAGGTGCAGGTTGGGTTCCTAGCGCGACATCTGGGACTCAGACGTACGGCTGACACCGGCAAACCCACCGGCATCAGGTGTTCCGCCGCCCTTATCCCGTCAGCATGGCCGGACCCAGCCCTCCCAGAGGGCCCTGCCCCTTCTTGCCAGCGTAAAGCACCCGGCTCATCCGTGCAGTTACGCGTGTCCATTACCCTACAGTGGCTAGTTGCAGGGCTACCGTTTAGCCTGAAATCCGGACCAAAGGGGGCGTGTTGTCTCCCGGAATAACTATACCCCGACCCCGTTCGACTCAACCCCCCAGGACTCCTTCATCCCTGCGTACGGCGATCAACTGCGCAGGACAAAAGCAGGTAGGCAGTTGTAGTTGTGTATCCACCGGGTCACCTACTACACCCGGCAGATGGCCAGTCATACTTAGCTACTTTGGTCCGGGGTGGATGGTATTATGCGACGCCCGTTTCCGACCGCAGTATTTCCAGGGTGTGCGACCCACTCTACAAGAGATTTCGGAGTGGGTTCGCCCCCGGGCCCGTATGTCGGCGGTCCCGAGGGCGACGTGGACGCGCATGACCGACTTGACAGGGCAAGCCAATAGCCCAGCGTCGCATACCTAGGCGTACTCACCCCGCCCTACACCCCTCCGCTTTGCCGTGTATTAATATTTCAAACTCTTAGACTAATATATCAGTTATGCCTTCGTAGGCAGCTGTCCAGGTAATGCCCAAGAATGACTTTGTTTTCATTCAGTTTTTTAATAAATTCTAACTTTAAATTATAAATATTGGCATTACCTGCCAGTGAATAGATTTGTATATACCAACTTTTGTACATACAAACAAGTTATCACAGTACTCACAACTTAATTTTATACTTACCTGGCGACTCTAATAATAGTACCTAGTGAAACATATTTCTTAGTAAAAGTTAAAATACCAGTCCGTTTAAATTATTAACGACAAACAGATGAAAAAAAAATTTAAACGAACACATATTGTCTTTGATGAGGGATGAGCCAACCAAGGAGGAGGAATAAAACGTCGCTTTTTTTCATTCAGATTTAAGCTCACTCCTCTAAAACTTAAAAAAATATTTATTGTATTTTATACTTTAAAAAAAAACCTGCGGAATAAAATAATTTTGAAAATTTTATATACACTAATTATAGGATCAATAAATATTTTAGAAGGTATAAAGTGGGTTAAATGTGTCTACATATGAGACATTTGGCATATAACTGCTTGCCTTACATTATAAATGTCACCCAAATACATATATATCCTTAAAAAATTTCAAGATGCGCAAAAATAACAAAGAGAACCTTTACCCCATTTATTTTAATTTAAATTTACTTAAAGATATAATATATTCAATCAATATACATATTTACAAAACAAATTAAACTATGATTAAATTAAAAACTAAATTTAAACTATGAGAAAAAAAGAAAACCTATAAGTATTTTTACAAATTAAACATTACAAAAAAAGTTATAAAAAGAACACCCGTCTAACCCTACTGGCTATCTGTGGCAGGGTTCCCAGGACGCAGCGACATTACACCATTATTAATTTACTTAAATAGGTACTATGTTTATATAAGTATATTTATTTTTCTGATCTCACGCCATCAGCTAAACTGAATATATGTAGGTACTGAATGATTAAAAAGTTTAACGATCCAATAAGAAGCGTACTACCTAATAAAATGAAGAAACTAATACAACATTAATTTAATTAAGTTGCTGTTATCATATCAGAAATAATAGGTGAACTACCGAGATGAATGTGCCGATGAAAAAGTGACACACGCCAAACCAGTCCTGCGCCGACGCAGCGCACGCGCTAATAACTGCTTAGTTGTAAATTGTTAAGCGCTGTTCAATCAGATGCGACAGCAACGCGAAGTACTCCAATCGTTTTTTCCATGATGGTCATTTCATGGCGAATTAGTCGTATACCTGTAATGCCACATAAATATATTTTTTTGTCAGTAAACCTAAAAAAATAAATTGTCGCGTCGGCTCGAAAATTTACTCATTTGAATGCTTATTTGTCAAGTATGTATTTAGGTTACGTATAGTAACTAACTACCGATAACGATAGGGTGCGACCACACCGCTTAAAAAACGGTGACGTTACGGAATCGCAACAAAATGTATGAAGAAACGGTGAGAAAACGTGACGCATACGACACGTCACTGCGTTTACGCGGCGGTTTGGTCGCACCCTTATTAAACTAAGTTAGATTGCAGATGCGTCGCTAGCCTACTAGTACTTGTATAGGATATCTTGTGCCAGTAATTTTACCGGTTGTCTTACTCTCCAGGCTGGAACACAGCAGTCATCTCATTCCGATACTTCTATTTGATCATTCGTTGATAAATCCCTGGTATTATACCTACCCATATTAACTAGCGACCCGCCCCACCTTTACACAGGTTGTTAAATTATACTTGATTCATTATATCTATTGGTGAAATATACATGTATCCGTATTTATCCCTTACGAGATAGACAGAGCCTAAGAACAAGGCCTAAAGGCTACGTTTAGCATAATTGTGGGCGTATAGGTGAAAAAGGGAATCAAAATAGTGATGGGTTAAAATTGCTAGCCGCATCGCCTATAACATGATTCCTGCGATTTTCGCCCATTCCCTCGACCATCTGCGCGGGAAGAGAAGCGACTTGTACATTCTATGTTTTTTCTTTGCTCCCAGACCAGCATTGAAGTATTGGTGAAAACCGTAATAAATTTCGTTGCGTAGTTTAAAAGAATTTACCTACAGACGGATAAACAGGGACCTATCACAGAGATGAGATTTGTCACATATCAAACCGAACTTAACCAAGAGTGGTGATAGAGTCCAAAAGAGATAGATGCTTCGCTCTAGGTAGGCTTGTGCATATCAAGAATGTTGCAAAGTTAATGCAAATTAATTAGGACGCTTTGCGGTCGAATCTGTTGAAATAGGGTTGTAAGTGACTTGCGCGCCACCGCCACCGCCCTGCCACTTGTTCCATTGTTTGCAATCACAACAAAATTGCGGAAACAGTATCCAGCTGCTGACACACCGCTGCACTGCCCACTTAACTACTACAATTATATTGTTATGAAAGCAATAGATTTGATCTACGTCGTACTCTAACTATAATAATGGAGTTCCACAAAACTAAAGTAAAACCAAACTAAACCGGAAGAAAACAGAATTCAGCTGCTTTACATAAATCAAAACCTACATACACTTATGTATGTAGCAGTAGATACGCGTAACCACCTACGCTGAGCTTTTGCGAAATATCCAATGAAATGACAATGAAAATGACGTGATTGGAGAGTAAAATCACTACCGGTAAGGTAATTGTAGCAGGATCGGTATCTACACGAATGTGAATTTCGTAAGTCGATTGTGAGGTGGTCAAATTGATCGATGATGTGAAGCGTGCGCGAGCGCCGGTTGTCAATTAGGTTAGCCGGGTTCAGGGCCTGGGCCCCAGTCGCTCTTATCTGCGTTCAGCTATCTCGCTTTGCGCAACCAACGTTAACAAGAGGAAAGCTATGCATCTCGACGAAAACTAATCGGCTACGGCTACGAGTAGTGGTTATTTACGTAAAGACGTCATTACAGTTGCGCCATCGTCGTCGATCAATAGCCATCAGTTGTTGGTCAATTCTCAGCTAGAGCTGTTGTTTTTGGATGGCCAACGGTAGTCGCAGGTGTATCTAACCAATTGTATGTATTAAGCAAAATTAAATGCGGTAAGTTTAGTTTAGTCAAGCAAGCTGTAATCCGAACTCTCTACTGATCAATATTATAATGTCATGTTCTAATTAGATTTGCAACAAAAGAAATTAAGAACAATCTTCTGACTAAAAAAGGGATATAAAATTTCTGCGCAGGTAGCTTTACATACACAATGAAATTATATATTTTTGGGGACAAAATAACAAAGACTTCTTTTTACACAAAGCTCCCGAACGCAAAAAATTACGACCTTCATTCATCTTTCACGATCCATCCTTTTGTGTTATCTCAATGAAAATAACTATCGCAGCGCAGAACATTATGAAACTATTTTTGTCTCGTTTCGACATGAGGCTTTTTTATGGAGCGAATGAGATATCCGCGTCAACTAAAGCACCAGCTTGTGATCTAGCTTTTTGCTCCGGAGATGATCAAATCGTGACAAGTGAACCATGGAAAGCAGTAGGTACTGAATGATTCTAAGAAAAATCAATAATAGATTGGACTCATCATGATCGACTTCTGGCACAACTGTTACTCAAAAACTGTATTTTTCCAATAAAAACTGTTAAAGTATAATTTTCTAACCTGTAGAGTAGAGATTGATACCTAAAGTTGTAGCGGGAAGCGGGAATAATAATTAAACAAAAAAATATATCCGTGTAACTATATGACGCACCTTGTATCAGGAATAAAATGAACCCCAATATTATGAATTTCAAGAAACATTTTACGAAAGAAGAGTATATTTTAGACACTCTATATTTTAAATTTCGATCAGTAAGTATTTATTTTACAAATGATGTCTATAAAATTTTGAGCAACGCTAACGCATACCGACAAAAAATGGCATATCAACACGAGCACAATGCAATTCGCTGTAATCTCGGAGGTCGCGTACCGTGCGCTTGAGCAGGCCGGCAGCTGCGCCGGCGGACAATAGATCCTTGCAGGTTGCTGCATGCCGAGACGGTCTCACTTTCAAAGAAATTCACCTTTCGACGGCGGCGCAACATCAGCTGAGCGAGGCGCGACGAACCCGAAACTGGAAGTTGGCAAACTTTAAAGCGAAAAAAAAACGAAATATTCTGAGAATGAAATCCATCAAATTGAAACTGATGAAATAAGACCTAAACAAATCATACCTAGGGAGGTACCTACTACTTCAGCAAAATTAACTTCTGATGTTTTAAGATTCTTAAGCCTTTAGCGACTATCTGAATTAGGTACATACATATATATATATATATCTGCCTGGTGGAATTGTAATACTGGGTATATCTACCGTTATATCACAGTTAATTAGTACCGTGCTTCTAGGCTTCTAGTTCTAGTTTCTTAATTTATTTGACAGTTGTCGTGTTCTGAATAAACATGAATGAGAAATAACAAAAGATCGAGAGCAAGTGCAACAG
Source organism: Pandemis heparana (assembly GCA_963854515.1). Taxonomy (NCBI): domain Eukaryota; kingdom Metazoa; phylum Arthropoda; class Insecta; order Lepidoptera; family Tortricidae; genus Pandemis; species Pandemis heparana. The sequence continues at coordinate 8,964,447 of OY978008.1, read as the reverse complement.
TTGCTATGCATCGAGCATCACTTTGTCCGAACTACTCAGTCTCATCCCCAATAATTTACTGTTTTATTCCTGTTTATTCGAGACACGGCAACTACTACATCTTAAATTGTAACAAAAAATAAGTTTCTGTTTAATATTCAATTTTAATACAAACTTTTTTCGTTGTATTGTTGTATTGCTTATTGTTGTATAGGGATACCAAATTTCAAGTCACTCCGATTATAGAATTGGGACAAATTTTACTTCGAACCAGTAATAAAATAATGTACCTAATTAAACAATTTCTTGTGTCAAAAGTTACAATATAGTAAAGTGGGCTGGCTTTTTGATCACGTTCATTAATGGAATGTCACAACATAAAATTAGCGCGCCAAAGGTGTCAGGCGCACATGTGACGTCGGCATAATAAAAATCAGTTGCTATGAAACGACAGAAATAAACGTTGCGCAAGTTAGGCAGGCGTGGTTTATTTTTTTTTTTTTTTTTTTTTTTTTTTTTTTATGTGAATAGGAAGGCAAACGAGCAAGTGGTTCACCTGATGGTAAGCGAGCACCACTGCCCATAGACACCCGCAACCCCGGAGGGATTGCAGATGCGTTGCCAACCTAGAGGACTTAGATGAAATGCCTTAATGTTACTCTTGTGGAAACAGCTGTAGGAAAGCTCCCCCTTTACCTGGCGTCCATGTACGCACGTGTTGTATGTGCTCTCGTCTTGGGTAAATATACGGCTCATATTTAAAGTCCTTACATCCGGAGGCCGGCGACAGCGCTCTGGTGACTATTTGGTGCCGGCACATTTATTTGCATAATAATAATGTCGTAAGGTCAACCATAAATCACAACATTTCGTTCATTTAGAAGTGCAAGCAAACTAACGACACGCTATTTATCCTAAATAGCTTTGCAGAAAGGCCTAAATTTAACATATTAAAAAAACTTTACTCTATAACCATACAAGAGCTATCTTGTATGGTTATAGAGTAAAGTTTTCGGAAGTCTTTCGCAGGTGTGTTTATTCGATATCCCAGAGCTTGAACGGATTTTAGGGACATATTTAATGATGCGAGCTAAAGCCACAAGTAATTGTCATAAATTTAAAAACCAAAAAGTATTGTATAAGCTATTATACAATACTTTTTGGTTTTTAAATTTATGACAATTACTTGTGGCTTTAGCTCGCATCATTAAATATGTCCCTAAAATCCGTTCAAGCTCTGGGATATCGAATAAACACACCTGCGAAAGACTTCCGATTCTTTATTGACTCTGCAATATGATCTGTGTGATGTCCATAGCACGATGTTACGTTAATAAAACTCAATGTTAAGTCATACGAGCTTAGAGTATACAATATTACAACTGTAATTGTATCCTCTAAGCATTCGAGCATTTCTACTCTAAATACAATTTCAATATTTTAAAATATTTTGAGACATCTTTTTGCATCGATGGTTCACGAGAGACTGCACAGAAAACAGCTCTCAATGCGACTTTGAGAACAGATTTGCCAGCATGTTTACTTGTGAGCAGTTGATGGTATATCTTAAGTAAGTTTTAGTTACATGAAATTACGGCAAGTACCCACGGAGACCAATAACTCAACGTCACATTATTATTTATCGTGACCGTGTATGTTAAATTTCTACTTAATTATAATATTATCCGAACATCGAACCAGTATTATTGTTTACTAAAGTAATGATTGTGCGAGCTGAGAACCCAACTGGTCCCCATTCAAAGTCAGAATAAGCGATCGGAAGCCGGGGCAGGTGGGCCAAGCAGTTCCCATGATCATATTAAGTAGTGCACCAAAAATACGTTACACGATTAAAGTACTGGATAGATGCATTAGTTACAATATGCGATGACTATATCGAGCAGTAATAAATATTCATTAGTATTATGTTGAGTTCGAAACGTGAGAATACATTATTTCAGTGCTGTATTATTTAATAAATCAATAGACATACCGTGCGTCGCATCTTCTATACCTACAACAAGATAATTTGTCCCAGTTTTATTTAAGAATTTTTCTCTTCTCATGCTCTTAAAATGTTAATTAATTAAGTCTCTGCATATCGTGTCTCTATGGATTGAAGTTTTTTTTTTTTAAGTGACAACTTCTTTAGCGGCGTTGGGCACTTTTTTTGATGGGTAATTTTTTTTTAACTCAGGTTAGACGTAAGACGCAGGGAGAGTTTAAGTACCAGGATATCAGGATACTCTAAGAGCTTATTTTGAAATACGAATGAAGCTAGAGTCGCGTTCGATTTTTGAAGTGTACGTTAATTACGTCGTTTTAACGTATGTGCGTTCGGCCTAGTGTTAGGTATTAGGTGTGGAATAACAGTGCGTTCTCTGAAGCGACCGCAGTTCGAATCACGTGTAAAAAAAATTTTTTTTTTTCTTTTTGCGCGAGTGTGCGTGTGTGTAGTTTTCACTTCTGCCGGCACTCCCGGAGTGCCACCCGGTGTTTTTTTTGCCATTTGAATATTGTGCAAGTATTTTGGATAGTATAATATTTTTTAGTTTCAATCTTTTTGGCAGTTGATGTAGGTAACAGTGTTTGGTGTAAATACAACATCGTTGGTCGAAGCCGGCTTCCTCTAGGTTTGTGGCTCTGAAATTGATTGCAGACTCTACTCGTCCATCGAAGGTTTTATCACTTTTATCACAAATACAAATATTATGTCCAATACTCGTACCTATTGAGCGTACATTGTAAAAAAATAATATTAGACCAAATACTGTAATTGTGCAACTTCAGCTTTATTACATGTACAGAGGTAGATAGATGTACAGATATAGTCGATATTATTCAGACGAATATCCAGGGTCACTGAACTGTATATAATTAAAATGTTTTTATTAGACGGGAAACGTATGGCCCCTTCTGGATGCTCATTCAACATTATCCTGTTCTTAGTCCGGAACGAAGAGCGTTAAGATTTTTATGAACATCGTAAGTCATCGGATAATGTCGCCTAAAATCGATTATTAGATTTAAATAAATCACTGCAGCTAAGCAGCTACGCCCGATTTAGTTATTGTTTTAAATGACTGTCTTCAGAGAGAGAGTTATTCTTATAAGAATAAAATCTATCAAATAGGATGGCAAGCAGAGTCAACGATACTTTCAAATCAACTTATAATTTGTTCGCCCGGTTTAACTGCATGTTACAAAAAACCGGCCAAGTGCGACTCGGACTCGCGCACGAAGGGTTCCGTACCAGAAATAAAAATACAACATCTGTGAAAATGTTAACCTCCTTGCTTTTACGGTTCATGAGATACAGCAAAAAACGCCAACAACTACTCTGTTGTATTATTATTATTTAGATTTTTGTATTTGTTGTTGTAGCCACAGTAAAAATACATAATCTGTGCAAATTTCAACTGTCTAGCTATTATGGTTCTTGAGATACAGCCTGGTGACAGACGGACGGACGGACGGACGGCCGGACAGCGAAGCCTTAGTAATAGGGTCCCGTTTTTACCCTTTGGGTACGGAACCCTAAAAATTAAACGTTTTAGACGATAGGTAGGTACTATACTTTATCGTAAGCATTGCATAGCATTGCTGTTTGTGAAATATGACCATCTCAATCATGTGAACTAATTACACTGACGACCCTCCCCTCCCTTATCTAATCTGCCCAGAAAACTGGTGTAAATGTGAATGCTAGCGCACATGTGGTTGCGCCAGCGCACGTGTTCATTCACGTCTAAGAAGGGATCCATACTACGACGGAGATAGCATTGAGCAAACCAAAAGTAAACAGCCAACAGTGCTCATGTGTGTCAATCCCTTGATAATATTTACAATGAGAACCCTTATTCTGCTGATACGTAATCGGGAATTTACATTACCTAGTTAGTTAATAGCGTGGAATATTTTACCATTTCGTAGGGAACCTGTAAGTACCTACCTACTGTAGCCACCGACAGCATTATACAACTTTTATATATACATACTTCGTTTAATGCTGATGACTCTGATGAGAGATACCTACAGTAGTTCCAATTATTTGAAATAAACGTGATTGGTAATTTGATATCGTTGTTTAATAGCGTAATTCGTTTTCGTTCCAGGGTGCATCATGCAGGTAACAATTAAGGTAATTTATTCGTTAACTGTGGGGTCAGGCCAACAACAACATACGAAATTTGTAATTGTTGGTCATCCCCATCAATATGGCACGTCGCAACAGTCGTTAATTTCATTAAGAGCTTATTAAGTGCGCACGCGACGGCTGACAGTTGCGCCGACACGCGTGCGATGTAATCGAAAAACTTATGGTCCGGAACCCCATGCTGCACGCTTTATTTACAATATCGTTTGTTACATCTTCTAATGAAAACAATATTTTACGAAAAGTATTTGCGTATGAGCATCAAAGTCTTTTACATAGTTTTACATCGTTTTGACAGATATCACTTAAATCTAGAATATCTACTGGTAGCCTAGATAAACAGACAGCTTAGACTGACAGATTCAGAATTCTGTAGTAGAACTTTAAAACCTTAGAATCAATGAGAAATTGAATTAAATCACCACTTTCTCATTTATTTCAATTCGAATTCAGTCTTCAAACAGTAAATAGGAACCTAAGACTCAGTAACAACACAGAATGTGGTAAAACGGAATACCTATTCTGTATTTTTTTATACTACAAGGACCTTCCGAAACGAGCAAGTGGGTCACCTGATGGTAAGCGAGCACCACCACCCATGGACACCCGCAACAATAGAGGATTGGAGATGCGACGCCAGCCTAGACGGCTAGGATGGGACCTAATACCGTCTTTGTTTATTCCTTCAAAACAAAAAGAAACGGTATCATATATATTTGACCCTTAAAATGTCAGCAGAACTTTACAGAAAGTGACGGAACAAGCCATTATAGGTGAGGTGTTGCTGAACGAATCACTAAAAGTATAAATTGACTTGAGTTATTTCAGTGAGACCTATTTGATCTTAGGTTTTGCAAACGAATACGTGAGATTTACATCAACTATCAAAATTATCACAAATGTGTCTTGAGTATCACAGGATAATACTTTAATATCTGTATTTACAGTTAAGTACAAAACGTGCAAAAGCATATTCGTGTTTAGTTCCTAAAAAAGTTTAAATGTGTTAAAAGGGGTAGTAAATGATGGCACCAGCAGAATACGATAATACGATGCGATAATATCGGTGCGTGCCGACTGCGGTCAGGTCGGAGCCGACGATACGGCGTCAGGTGGCCGCCGCACCCTCGCAGCACCCAGCGCCCCATCACACCATGATTCATGCACAAACTTATTCTATTAAAAAAATTACAAGCATTTGATTTTTTTTTTGATCATTCAGCATAAAATTAGTACATCATCACTTAAAATTAAATGGCAAAGAATTTATATTGAAATCGTCAGCTCAAAATAAAAATTAAGTTTAGATTAAGTTGACTGAGAGGGTTCATTTTTTCAAGGGACCGCAGACCTCATTATTCTACGAGTTATATCAATGCGTTCCTGAGAAAAAGGGTCTTGACGGACAGACAGACAGACGGACAACGAAGTGATCTTATTAGGGTTCCTTTTTCCATTGGTAAATTAGAATTTATACATCTTACTTTGTGTCAATTAGGTTTTATACCAGACTGATAATGGAATAAAAAGTGTAGAGAATTTTACGCTCTACAATATTATAACTGACAAAATATACTAAACTCGTTACTTATACTTTGGCTTGAATTGAATATCTTAAGACGCGAAGCAATATTATATTTGACATTTTTGTTACAACTTTTAGATTAGGAAAATAAAGTTTTATGCAAGTTTTCAGCGTAGGTACTTACCTATTTTATCTCTAACTAGCTTTTGCCCGCGACTTCGTCCGCGTAGACTTAATTTATCGGCAATCAACTAAGCAATTTCCAAATATAAAAGTATATAAGTTATATTACAAAGTAATTAAATAATAAGCTCTCGACGCAGTAAGAAATTTACCCTTTTTTGATAAAATTTACAGAGAATGTACCGATCTCTATTTCCCTATCCCGTTGGAAGTTAAAAAAAATCTTTCTCAGAGCACCTCTGTGATCTTCGAGTATTTTATAAATATTTAGTATTTATGTTATCCCGTGGGAAAGGGTCTGGCCGGAAGGTAATAGTAAAATCGCCCCTGGCTGAATTTGAAATATTGTTATGCACGTTTGTTTGTTTTATTAAAAGATATAATTTTACTGAATATTAAGACTTAAATGCTTACGGTTAGCGAAAAAATTTAAAAAATTAAAATTCAGTTTTTATTTTTTTTCAGCCAAACTACGTTACCGATTAATTTGCCCTTCGGATTTTTTGTACATATATTTAAGATACATTTATAGAAAAAAAAAAAATAGTTCTAGCGTTTTTCAAAATACACAATTTTGGCTGCTTTAGTTTTTCTTTTTTTTTTTTTTTACTTTCAAGTTGGCGACACCTACCATATTTTGATATAATATACGCAATTTTATATTCTATTACATATATTTTTTTCAAAATTATTCATTTGGATCAACAAAGTGAAAAAAAGATTTTTGTTTAAAAGGGTGGTAAAAAGTTCTTCCATATTGTTCAATCGTTCAAACATTCGTTCATAGTGTTAGTAACAATTATCTTATTAGCAATGTTAGTAACATGACATAAAAACAGAAAATACGGATAAATCAGAAGAAAAAATAGATTTAAATTGATTATTTAAAAAAAATATTTTGTAGTTGCAATTTTTTACTTATTTTGAAAAATTAAAAATAATTGATAACAACAATAATATAGCTCTTTTTATTTCGGATTCACTACAATTTCAGTAAACCAGGTAAGTTTTTTTTTTTTCAAAAATTCAAATGATTTATTTGTAAGAATACAGTATATTAATTAATTATCAATTATTTTATTATTTGTGTAACATTCATATTTATTGAACTCGCGTCGTTGTTGTTATTCCGTATTGATTATGTCCACCACGGCTCCATAGATGGCGCTAGTGGTACTCATGAAGCTGGACAAAATATCGATATGTCCTATTTAGTGCCCGCAACGATACTATTTCATACATTCCATATTTATTAAAGTGTAACAAGTTATATTTGTTAACTTTAAACCTATTCAAACCATTAGTGTCAATGAAATTGCATTAAAGTAGCTTCACTCTGTAAGAACTAGATGGCGTTAGTTCCGCACTATTTTAAAACAAAACACCAACGTATCATGTTATTTAGCTAACGTAGAAAATAGTATTAATGTGTACAAAGATGTTTAAGACTACTGCAACCTATTTTCATTACCTACCTTCGAAATGTATGACTTTTGTTAACATCCAAATTTAGTTCAGTCAAGCGCCACAGATGGCGTTAGTTTTCTGTTTAGATGCAAACAAATATCATGATATTGTTCTATTTAGGTAACGTAAAAGCTATTATGTGAATGTTTTACGTTCCTTAGTATCACTGTAACCCATTTCAACAACTTTCCGTTGTAATCTACACCTTTCATTTTGTATCGACCTACAAGATAAAATATAATAAAAGTTAATACTGGCAAGCGCCACCAGATGGCGCTGACAGTAGGTTCAAACTAAGTAACGAGGTGATAACTTAGAAAACAATAAAGACTGTTAAAGCATTTTGTAAAATTGAGCTTAGTTAGGAGAGTACTCTGCGTACGACATACATCCTCTTCTGGATTGTGCACGGACCTGTTTACTCACGTTAGCTTAGGAAAGTAGTTAGCGTACGTCACACGCCCTCCTCTGGACTGTGCACGGACCTGCCTACTCAGTTTAGTGTTTGCTTTTACGTATTGTTATTGTCTGTATTATCCGTGTCTGTCTCGCAATAAACGCCTTCACGCTGTTCGACTGCCTTGTCACTCTCACCGTGTCCTGCCAGCGCACCCGCACACCCCAACTACCACCTAGACCTGCTACACTGGCGCACAACGTTCGGGCCTTGGATTTGGACGCCGCGGTGAAGAGGGAGAGGGAGCCGATTGTCACGCGTTCAAAGGCAGCACGACTGAAGACGGAAGCAATGTCGATTAACATGACGGATATGCAGTTTCAACAACTTCTCCAATTCATAGGTGCAAACGCTGCACCTCGATCTGAAGAACGTCGAGCGACATTCGCGACTGCTGCATTCTCGTACGACGGAACACGAGATCGCGCTCAAGTCGAAGCATTCATCACCTCCGCTTCGGTTTTCAGGAACGTAGAAAGAATAACAGAAGCCGATGCCCTCCATAGTCTGCCATTGATACTGAGGGACGACGCGGCGATATGGTGGAACGGCATCAAGGATGTTGTCGTTACGTGGGAAGACTTCGAGCGGCGCGTACGACGAGCTTTCGCCCCGAAGCGCCCAGCACATATTCTGTTTCAAGAAATAATAAGTGGACAGCAACCTAGGGACATGCTCACGGAAACCTTTGTTGCATTGAAACGCGACTTGCTGGCGCAGCTACCACCGCCAGCCATCGCCGAGTCTCACCAATTGGACATGGTGTACGGTCAGCTACACCAGCGCATTAAAGAGAAGGTGCCACGAGAGTCTGTGACTTCGTTCGACACTCTTTTATCAGCCGCGTTAAGTGCCGAGCAGCTCTTTGTCGACAATGGCGACGCTCCTCAAACAATTAAAGAAAAGAAGGCAGATAAACCGAGATGCCTCCACTGCCGTCTGTTTGGGCACACAAGTGATGTGTGCAGACGTCGGGAGAAATCCCAGAATACACTCAGTACTCTACAACAACCGGTGAAGAATGAACAAGTTCCGGCCGCTACACAGGCGCCTTCACCGTCGCAACCATCCTTCAGCTGTTACGGTTGCGGTGCCCCCGGCGTGGTACGAAGTCGTTGTCCTACGTGTTCCAACAATAGACGATCCAGTACCGACACTCTCAGCTTTTGCGCCGTCAACGTCACGACTGACGCTCGTCCCCGGCCGATTGTGGGAATCGGTATAGATGACATCGCGGGCACTGCATACGTCGACTCCTGCGCAAAATCTAGTGTCGCATCATACGGCTTATATCAATGCCTACTGAGCCGCGGGTATAAGTTCAACAGCAGGAATGTGCAGCTTACTTTGGCTGATGGGATTAAGAAGAAGCAAGACATATTAACGGTCAAAGTCTTAGTAAAGATATGTGGACGGACAATTCCCACTACTTTCATCGTCTTGCCTCATGCCAACGAAAACCGAACACTACTAGGTGTCGGGTTCATTCAAGATGCCAAGATGGTCTTGAATTTGCCGCAGTTGACGTGGCACTTTGAAGATCAACCTTCTCAGGTTTACGACCTTCGGGAAGAAGATGCCGACGGAGTCTCAATGGCACATGTAGAAGCAGCCTTAACGGAATTAGATTCTGCTGAAAACGGAAAGCCTAAACCGATCCCGCCATTGAAAACAAGCTCTCCAATGCAACGGGCCCTGCCCTTTGATGATCTAGATCCGTTTACTGAGGCGCCTGCTAACAGCTACAAACTCATACCAATACAGGTTGATTCGCCTCCATCGAAACGTACGAGAGCAAGACTATTTGACTACGCACCGGCTTTTGATTTCATGATGAGGGACGCTGAGCTGAGCCTTCAGATGGCAGAAGCAGAGCTTTCACCGCGCTCGCGAGCCTTGTTCCCTGATCCAGAGAATATCGACCTCAGCTCTTTGGCTATTGATGCAGTCAACTCCGATCTCTTGGAAGAAGACCGGAAGGAACAACCGGTGAAGATGTGGGATAAGAACAAGGAAGTGTTCCAGTTCAGCCCTGTCCTCCGACAGGCCGACGAGATTAAGCCCCATACGCTCAAAACCGATGCCAGCGGCTACGCTCTCGGAGCAGCTCTCGTCCAGGGGGAGGGTGAAGAAGAGCCCCAGTTGTTACCCGACAACGCGGGCGACCCCGTAAGAAGATTCCACCTCGCGTAGAGTAAGAAATAGTTTTATATTCTGTTAACTGTTCTGTTGATTCTTAGCAGTATTTTTATTAATTGTGCTGTTAACTGTTTGTTAACCTTTTATAAACTTTCATTTCATGATTACAACTCCTGACTTACTGTTCTGTAACCTCATCGGGACGCTTTCGGTTCCAGAGGGGGAGGATGTAACATTCATATTTATTGAACTCGCGTCGTTGTTGTTATTCCGTATTGATTATGTCCACCACGGCTCCATAGATGGCGCTAGTGGTACTCATGAAGCTGGACAAAATATCGATATGTCCTATTTAGTGCCCGCAACGATACTATTTCATACATTCCATATTTATTAAAGTGTAACAAGTTATATTTGTTAACTTTAAACCTATTCAAACCATTAGTGTCAATGAAATTGCATTAAAGTAGCTTCACTCTGTAAGAACTAGATGGCGTTAGTTCCGCACTATTTTAAAACAAAACACCAACGTATCATGTTATTTAGCTAACGTAGAAAATAGTATTAATGTGTACAAAGATGTTTAAGACTACTGCAACCTATTTTCATTACCTACCTTCGAAATGTATGACTTTTGTTAACATCCAAATTTAGTTCAGTCAAGCGCCACAGATGGCGTTAGTTTTCTGTTTAGATGCAAACAAATATCATGATATTGTTCTATTTAGGTAACGTAAAAGCTATTATGTGAATGTTTTACGTTCCTTAGTATCACTGTAACCCATTTCAACAACTTTCCGTTGTAATCTACACCTTTCATTTTGTATCGACCTACAAGATAAAATATAATAAAAGTTAATACTGGCAAGCGCCACCAGATGGCGCTGACAGTAGGTTCAAACTAAGTAACGAGGTGATAACTTAGAAAACAATAAAGACTGTTAAAGCATTTTGTAAAATTGAGCTTAGTTAGGAGAGTACTCTGCGTACGACATACATCCTCTTCTGGATTGTGCACGGACCTGTTTACTCACGTTAGCTTAGGAAAGTAGTTAGCGTACGTCACACGCCCTCCTCTGGACTGTGCACGGACCTGCCTACTCAGTTTAGTGTTTGCTTTTACGTATTGTTATTGTCTGTATTATCCGTGTCTGTCTCGCAATAAACGCCTTCACGCTGTTCGACTGCCTTGTCACTCTCACCGTGTCCTGCCAGCGCACCCGCACACCCCAACTACCACCTAGACCTGCTACATTTGTATATATTTAAATATACAGGATGTATCAGATACCCCCTAACAATAATTCACTGGGGTATATAACCATAGGCTATAGAAGCTAAAAAAATATTTAGAAAAAAATTGGAGTAATTTTTTTTTAATATTTTCTATAGGAGTGGTAGTATTAACTGTAATCATTCCAATAGAAAAAAAAATTACTCCAATTTTTTTCTAAATATTTTTTTAGCTTCTATAGCTATGGTTATATACCCCAGTGGATTATTGTTAGGGGGTATCTGATACATCCTGTATATTTAATTATATACAAATAATAAAATAATTGATAATTAATTAATATACTGTATTCTTACAAATAAATCATTTGAATTTTTGAAAAAAAAAAAAACTTGCCTGGTCTACTGTAATTGTAGTGAATCCGAAATAAAAAGAGCTATACTATTATTGTTATAAATTATTTTTAATTTTTCAAAATAAGTAAAAAATTGCAACTACAAAATATATTTTTTTAAATAATCAATTTAAATCTATTTTTTCTTCTGATTTATCCGTATTTTCTGTTTTTATGTCATGTTACTAACATTGCTAATAAGATAATTGTTAATAACACTATGAACGAATGTTTGAACGATTGAACAATATGGAAGAACTTTTTACCACCCTTTTAAACAAAAATCTTTTTTTCACTTTGTTGATCCAAATGAATAATTTTGAAAAAAATATATGTAATAGAATATAAAATTGCGTATATTATATCAAAATATGGTAGGTGTCGCCAACTTGCAAGTAAAAAAAAAAAAAAAAAAAAAAAACTAAAACAGCCAAAATTGTGTATTTTGAAAAACGCTAGAACTTTAATTTTTTTTTATAAATGTATCTTAAATATATGTACAAAATATTCGAAGGGCAAATTAATCGGTAACGTAGTTTGGCTAAAAAAAAATAAAAACTGAATTTTTATTTTTTTAATTTATTCGCTAACCGTAAGCATTTAAGTCTTAATATTCAGTAAAATTATATCTTTTAATAAAACAAACAAACGTGCATAACAATATTTCAAATTCAGCCAGGGGCGATTTTACTATTACCTTCCGGCCAGACCCTTTAAGAATCCATTCCGTTGAATATCAAGAATCAATATTATCGAGTCACTTTAGCACAACCCGTTCATAATCATAACTGGTATCCTGTTCGTGCGAGATCCAACATTGCGGTTGCAGTTGCTTTTTCTGGAATAGCAGCCACATTGTTAGGACAATAGTGCCAAAAAAAAGTATCCTATGTCCGTCTCCTGGTTTTAAGCTACCTCCCCACCAATTTTCAGCCAAATCTGTGCAGACGACCTTGGGCTATAAATAGTGTAACTAACACGACTTTCTTTTATACATATATACATACTTATAGATGTGAGGTGAAATACCTATCTCACTGGGGGTTCGTGCTAAGGCACAAGGCTTCAAACTGATCAGAAGTAGAGCCGCATATAATACCTACCTATAAACTCGGAAGAACCTACCAACTTCATTTGATGCCTTTTATATTTTTTTTTGTCAATTTGATAGAAACAGAGTTTCCCAGGCTCGAAAAGAAAATTGCAGTTGAACAGTAACCAGCATTATGCACACTATCCCTTGCTTCCGGTCAGTGTGCATCTATTCAGCATTCGCCCATTATGCCACCCCACACTCGAACATGGTTTGTTTAGATTTATAAAGCGATTTCGCGAATGATATTATTAACATAAAGGTTCCCAGTTCCCACAGCTTCCAGAGGGGTGACGGACCTGCCATGGTTGCTCGTTGATTTGTGTGTTATTGTGTTGGGTTGTGCGATCAGTTTCCGGACGCACTCCCACGACGGGCGGCAGATGCCGTGCCGGGTGCCGGTGCGGGTGCCGGCACTGCCGCAGCTCGGCCCCACCATTATCTCACGAGTGACCCTCGTGGAGTCTCTCGGCGGTCGCTGTGTGAATTGATTGCGCCTCTGGGAACACCATCCCCCTCACAATATTGCACAACTCATCATTATCCACCTGAACAATGAATTATCATGGATCGGTACTTAATGTAAGTGAGATTTAATGTTCCCAATTTATTTATTAATGTGGAAACAGCACGTTGAAAATTATTTAAAGAGCAAACTACTAGGTAGGTATAGGTAGGTACTGTAGCGCACTGGCTACTTAGAAGCATTTCAAATTTGAATGGTTCGAAGAGGGATTTGAATAATTGTCAGTCTGCTGGACAGTCAGAGTGTAAACGTGTACCTATCAAGAAATACAATCTAAAAAATACTCAAGAAACAGTTTTATTCGTCGCAAGACCTTACAGTACTTAAATACTTATTTAACTTTAAAATTATCCGGAAAAACCAATATGTATGTTCTTATGGTGTATATAATAGTGATACAACAAACAGACACTTGACCCGTCAAAACAGCGCATTATTCAGTGAGTGTCGGATTTACATCGATTTGGCTGCGACAGCCGTCCGAGGCGACATTGCATATGCGCCCGCGCACCGCGCGCGCGCCGCCGCCCCGCCGCCACCACGATGCTCCATTAATATTTTATATCGCATACATTAGGCACAATTTGTAGTCCGGTTGCTACACCATCAAACTTTTCATCCGCACATCTGTCTGCTGAAACATGGTAATTTATCAACTATGAAACATTCACAAGAATATATATTCATAAATCCACCGAAATGTATGTAATTCCACAAAATCTAGACACGAGTGAATAAAATTGAACACATCGTCTGTCTAGAGAAGGATAACAGTTATAAATAATTTACAATCGACTCATAAAGCATGGCAACGTGTACTTAACATACCCATCGCTGTTTGTCTCGACGTGGACCTGTGATTGCTTAGCCGCTTTTAGAGTTAGGTGGGGGCGGTTCATCACAAACAAGTAAGTACAGTCAGCTTTCGTGTGAACAACAGTACCTACTTACAAAGCAGTAGTCTCTGGGCGCTTACTATACCAGAATATTGTAAGACACGAGCTGGTGGCATGGCATGGTAAGTGTACTTTTTTTATTAAATAAGAGTGGCAGCGAGTGGGTCACCTACTTAATAACCTAAGTGATGTAAGTGAGCACCATCAAGTCTGCGGTCGGGTCCTCAAAGTAAGTGAGCAATACTATCTCCCCGTGTACCAAGTAATAGTCTCTGAGCTAAGCCGCGCACAGACATAGATACGGAGAAGCGAGAGTACATCACTTAACATCCTTGCACCCTGAGCAATCCAGGAGTTCCTTAAGTAGGTACCACTTCAATAGTTCTGATCTATGGAGGTACACCCCGAGTCTACGAGCTTGGGCTAAATAGATAGAAACATCGATAAAGACTTAGGGTGCGACCAAACCACCGCGTATACGCAGTGACGTGTCGTATGCGTCACGTTTTCTCGCCGTTTCTCCATACATTTTGTTGCGATTCCGTAACGTCACCGTTTTTTAAGCGGCGGTGTGGTCGCACCCTTATCCTACGCAATACGAAACTAGCTAGGAGGTATGTACAGTAGCCTGCAAATTTGCATGGATACCTTAAGGACTATAACGCTGTGAACACTCGAGTTCGCGTTCGAAAAAAAAAACTAGATGGCGTTGTTGACGCAACTCATTGATGTGGCAAATTTGTGTAGTGTGTAATAGAATCTAAAATTCACCATAGATTTCACAAGGTGCGCTGGCTCATTGGATAAGCGTCTGACTTATGACTGTATGCGCTCGTGATAGTCCTACGTTCTAATCCGAGAATGGCGCTTACTTTTTCATTTTTTACTGTGGTAATTAATAATTATAGCGCCATCTAGTGGCTCAGCTAGGCAGCAGTTGACAGACTGTCAAATCAAATTAGACATAAGTGACGGTTTTGTTGCGCGCTCTCGCCGCGCGCGCCAAATTCGCGCGCCTACGCGCCACCCAATAGGATAAGTTTTTCCTTTCCCCTCCCCTCTCTCTTGCTTCAGCCATCTTTGTTCTGATTAGACGCATAATTTCGGTACCTCATGTGAATCTGTTAAAAATCTGACTTAATCTGTAAAAATCTAGTAAATCTGTCGTGTAAATGTATCAAGTTATAACACCAATTAAAAGACTTTGTAGTTTATGAAGAAAACGCATTTTAATTTGAGTTCCGTTCGACCGCACCGCTACATAATTTTATTGTGTTTCATAGTAAATAAACCATTATTTATTAATTATGAATTCTTAAAATAATATAATTGCTATATTACTTTGAACACAAATGAAACAACTTGTAATTGTTAAAATAATAATATATCTATATTTTTACATAATGAAACAGTCAGGTTATTACAATGATTTTTATGTTCGTCGATTTGTTGGATTTTTCTCCACCCCAAATAACAGAATAAATATTAGAAAATATGAAAAATTTACGAATAAAAAGAAATATTTTGTATGCAACGCCATTTCTGTGAAGCCAGGTCAGCTAATTCGTAAAATAGATTGCCTTTTAGTTTATTTTAAACATTTGTGACAGTAAAACAATTACCCTAACTTTATTGAGATCATGGCTTAAGTATTCGTTTTTGAAATCGAAAAGATGATTGAAGCTTGATCACAACAAAAATAAAACTATTATAGCAAAATTTTTCTCAACTGAAGACTACGGGTCAATACACATGACATAGTTTCATAATGTTCCTTAAGGCACAAGGAATGTTACTATGGAGGAGACTTTCTAGATGTGACTAGATAAATGTGTTTCGTTTGACATAATTATAGTTACATAAAATAAGTAGTAGTAGTAGTTAATAATAATAATAGTATTTTACTGTCACACATGTTTTCATTCCGTTCTAAACACTAACGAACTAACACATGTTTAGGTTTACCCCCACTCTGATTATTACAACTTGCACACGATAACACAGAAAAGTCGATAAGTAACATGATCTGCAGCACCGGACCGGAATCCATATTGGGCACTATGTGATTGCTATTATATCGCGTATTATTTCGACGCCACAATCAAAACGGCCGCGTTGGGTGGAATTAAGTCTTCACCAGTAAAGATGACATGACTCCAGTCGATATTTTCTCTGTCAGCAAGGGTTCAACAGCATGTTCAACATACTGCAGACTTTCACTATGAAGAACACGACGAATAGTAACCACGCTTGTGTCAAATAAACCAGCGTAGTGATTTTGTCTGTATGAATCCATTTTCGTCATACTCTCTCACTGTAGATCGCTGTGCTGTGTCAATAAGACGAGGTCTAATCGATATGACCGTGTTACAATATAACCCCTACCCTACTCTTCAAAACGTCGTAGGTATCCACAAAACTGCTTATCCCTGTAACAAAAACAAACATAATTAGTAGGCAGAACAATTAAAAAGAAAACAAAATATTTTTTATAGAAACCTAGAAAAGTAAAAAAATAATTACGTTTACATCGGTCTTTCTAGCATTTTCTGCCAAATTTTTCCCTTCATTTTATAAAGCAATTATATTTGATCGTGTGACCAAATCGATAATACAACAAGAACTTATTCTTGTCAAAATGAAACAACGCAACGGTTGATACTTATCAAAACCCTGGATGGGTTGGGTTGGTGAAACATCAATCGAATAAGAAATACCGAATAAACGAACAGGTGTAAGATTCAGTAAAAAGCAATCTGATATTTAATTAATCTTACCCTAAATATTTCTGAGTATAAAGACCCTACCCTCTCATGTTATAATTCTAAATATTTATTAAATTAGTATACAAAACCGCATAAATTGAAACTTGAACTTTGTTGTACCGTTATAAGGTTTAAAAAAGAAATTGAGTTGTTTATCCCTTTGATGCGTAAACTGTTGATTAGTTTCAACCACTCTGTATAAGAACGTTTGGCCAAGTGGTGCGTGCGATGCTTATTGATCCAGAGTTCCCAGGTTCAAACCCACGTTGCTCATGAAGTTTTTGCAAAAAAGAGTTTTCGAGACGCTCAGTCGAACTTCAAAATTAACAACAACCATCGTAATTGGGAATTATAGTCTCCCATGATCCAAATTAATAACACCGAGAAATAATAATACCAATCTTACAATAGGAAAAAAAATAGAAAAAGATAGCCGGGATCCATTCGGCATACAAATTTGTCCTTGTTTACAAAATTATTTTTTTTCCATCTTGTTAACAGCGCCATCTAGCGAGATCTTATTAAACCAACGAAGTTTAAAGTTGACTGTTTGTCATCGAACGGATAGTTGCATCTCATAGCATTATTTTACTGAACTGGCCATGCAGTTTTGCAGCCGGCTGTACGTACGGGCTAGTAATTAATTCCCCTCTCTATTGGAGAACTATTGTATAATCTGTGCTATTGGTACAAAACAGTAGCACTACCTATGCTGAGCATCCATGTCGTCGATTTTCAGTTTAGTTGAGTTATTTTCTGTATTGATGTCAATTCTCGTGATACTTTTAGTGACTTTGTTGTTGAAAAAACTATTCCATTTACCTATACATCTAGTCTGTGTTCGATCAATCAATATGTACCTATATTAGAGTCATCCGTTCTGAATTAAGCAAACTCGTCGTTGAACTTTCATGCATTCGTACTGTATACCTAATATAACATGAAGCGTCAGTATAAATCACGATAACAGTTCAGCTTATCGGATGATAATATCTTCAATAACAAATGCTTTGTTTTTGCAACAAAGAACTGAGATTGATGTGCAGCAATTACGGGAAGCTCCTGGACGATACATCCAAAATGTGTTGCATCAACAACTAGCTTTTTTGTAGTCTGCTATGCTAATATGCAAACGGAAATAAATCGGCTGGAATAGAACCATTCATCGTCCCAATGTGTATTTTATCACTTGGTTGATATACGACTTGCGTTATAGAAAATAATTTGTAAGATAAGACGCTTTTGTATACTATCCCGTGTAATAATAGTCTTGGTTTAAGTAGTTATCACTGTGACTATCTGCACACGACCGCGACTGGTAGTGCTAATTTTGTGAGCTATGGGGCTCTACCAAACGAGCGTATTTTTTGACACAACTCGAAAAAATTCCTATACTTACCTAATTGTTTATTTTTTACTTGCGATTGAATTCATACTTAAGTCCTGTTTGGTTCATATCAAACGGCGAAGCAAAATGGTTTGATTGTTTTTACCCGACTACGGCAAAGCCAAAGGAGGGTTATGATTTTGTATAAAACTAAATTACACTAAGGTACTCACAATTTAAAAATTACGCTAGTTTAGTCATCATCATCATCATCATCATCATCATCAGCCTGAAGACGTCCACTGCTGAACAAAGGCCTCCCCCTTAGCACACCATAATGAACGACAAGTCGCCACCTGCATCCACCGGTTTCCCACAACTTTTACGATGTCGTCAGTCCACCCTAGTGGGAGGCCTTCCAACACTACGTCTTCCGGATCACGGTCGCCACTCGAGAACTTTTCTCCCCCAACGGTTGTCTGTTCTACGAGCGATGTGGCCTGCCCATTGCCACTTCAACGTACATACTTTTCGAGCTATGTCGGTTACTCTAGTTCTTCGGCGAATCTCCGTATTTCGGATTCTGTCGCGCAAAGAAACTCCGAGCATAGCTCTCTCCATAGCTCGTTGAGCGACTCTGAGCCTTTCCAATAGGCCAGCAGTCAAAGACCACGTCTCAGAGCCATAAGTCATCACTGGCAACACGCACTGATTATAGACTCTCGTCTTCAGGCACTGCTGGATTACCGGGCGACCTCTTTGTCAAAGTTGGACCTGCCTAACTGGACAATCTGTCCAAAGTAAACTAGCTAGTTTAGTGCTCTACCTTTTCTTTTCAGCAAGGATATAATAATAAAATTTAGTCTTATTTTGACAGCAATCACATTCACATTAGTATGACTGTGAAATATGATACGGGTAGGCAGATAAGTCGGTATGAGAAGCAATACGACATAGCTCGCGAGGCACAATCGTTCCTATTAGGTGTCGTATCGTGCGCTTTCATCTGCGACGCAGGCGCAGGCGGCAGGACTGACGCGTCGAAGTTAAAATCGATTACGCCTCCGCCTCAAAGCTATGAATATTTTAACTGATCCATATGATTGACTCATTGTTGAAGTTCCGTGTCATAAAAAGTAAAGAATTCGATCCGGAAAGAAAGTAACCTATAATTCAATGGGCTAGGTAGGAAACTTATCGGATTGGATGGTATGAATTCGATCTACCTACCATTTATGTATGTCTTTAGTACTATTATTTATTCTGTGGTCTGGCTGACTATGTAGATGAGAATATACTTCATGCACATGAGTCAAAACACGGCCAATATTATACTTGGCCATTAGCTCAATTAGGTCCGCGTCCGCCTCATGTCATCTCATTTCCAGCCTATGTACATGTACATACGATCCACTGCTAGACACACTCCTCTCACACTGAGAGGGAGTGGGCTGTAGTTTCCACTACTAATGCTGATTGAGAACTTAATACACACACAACTGATTCACCAAAAAGTTCACGGTAAAGTTCAAATGTAATTTCGCGCATGAAATCCGAAAAAGTCAGTGCTGGGGATTGCACTCCCTCTCTGTTTGTCTGTTTGAGAGGCCATAGGTTAAACTACTGGGCTAGGCTTTTTAAGGTCCGCCTGTTGTCCGCAGTATCTATATCATACATCAGCTTGACTGTTATTAAATAATCTTTACCTGTACGTCTAGCACGAGAGCGCACAAGAGTCGCGTCGCGCGCGAGATAGATTGCCCGTCTTTTTCTTACCTACTGTTGGTTCTGGGCAAGTAATCTCGCTCGCTCTCGTGCTAGCCGGGCTGCAGATTAAATCCTACTAATATTATAAATGCGAAAGTTTGTATCGATGTGAGTGAGTGAGTGTGTATGTTTGTTCCTTCTTCACGCTAAAACGACTGGACAGATTTTGATAAATTGAATCATAGGCTACTTTTTATCTCCCGAAGGATAGCGATAAACATGTCAATTGCTAATTCTACGCGGACGAAGTCGCGGGCAGAAGCTAGTTATCAATAGTTTGTTTATGTGCCTATGCCTATCTCCTGACTAACTTAGGCCCGGGAAAGTGCAAAGTTCCCGCGAAACGCAGGCAGATGAAAATTGGCGGGCAACAGCTTAATTTCAATACAATTTAATTTACAATTTTACAATAGCAATTTTATCATTGTGTACTCGTAGTAAGTTAAGTATTGATTTAATTTGGAAGACTATTTAGGCATAAAGTCACGACTACAGTGAAAAGCAGATGCAGGTAAATGAAATGGAACCGCCAGAGCCCTAAAGCAGGTACCTATTGTCGTTTTTATTTCGATCCACCTCATCAAAAATGGGTGTTGAAGTTGTACGCGGAAGTATGTGGAGGTCGAGGATCGTCGGGGCCCGTCTTGCCGTGTCAAGTGTCACGGACAGGGCTACAGGGCTACAGCACGACCCGCCATTGTCCGGAGACGCACGACGAGACGAATCGCGACGCAGGCTTCTTGACCCACGTAAATGCGGTCACGAAATCATTTTAATCCGATTCTTTCTCTGACACCGACCAATACTACTGCCAAAAACCTGACTCCATCTATTCCCACGATTTGTAACAATGCCACTGTGAAATTAGAGAGGGATAGCAATCTCTACTGTGACATTAACGTAAGAATGTACACAATAGGACAATACCCCCTATGTATTTTATGTATCAGTCTGGTAAACGTAATTGACACAAAGTAAGATGTATAAAATCTAATCTAACAAAGGAAAAAAGGGAACCTTATAAGATCAGTTCGTTGTCCGTGTGTCTGTCTGTAGAGACATAAAATTGAAATTGATACCAAATACTGAGGTCTGCGGTTCCTTAAAGCCGTGAAAAAATGAAGCCTTTATAAGTAATTATACGCAATCAAAAGATAATACATTCGCAAAGGGACGAAATACTTAGTAGATTGATCGTTCGAGCGCCAATAGTTCTAGGGTGAAATGGGTAATTTCACCCGAGTTGAACACTACTTTTCATTTCGAATATGAGGAAAAGTATTAACATATGACAAATTTCACTAACGTCGCACGTTCGCACGTTTGTCTTTCTTTTCCCGCTCTTTTTTCTATTGCGCGAATTGCGTGCATTGCGCATTTCTTCTGGGGACCGCTTTTTGAAAGCACATCACTCAAAAGTGGTATAAATCTGTTTATATCTTCAAAACTACGGCTCTAATCAAATTTTTGACTAGTCCACATGATTAATGAGGGCCGTAAGTATCTTCTAAGCTACTCGTATTTCAAATTCAGCACAATTTTTCACCACTTTCGAGTGGTATTTTCACACATTATGTGCTTTCAAAAATCGGGCCCCTGCACACCAATGGCTGCCGGCTAGTTTTTTTTAAACTTGCAGACACGGAGGTCGCTATCAATTAATTGTCGACTTATATTTCAAGCTAAAAAAAATTAGGTACCGAACGTACTAATTCCTAATTCTCGTTGTAGGCATACGCTTGCATAATAGCGTCAATGTTTTTTTCAAAAAATATTATTTAGCCTTTTACAATTAAAAAGGAACTATTTGTATATGATTATATAAAGCTTACATTACATGGCTTTATACGTATTTCCAATGCTATGTAGGTACCTCATTTGGATTAGCTAGGAAGGGTGTTACTTTTTTCAAATTACTTTCATCAACCCAAGGGCTGCGATGAGTCACTTTCAACCCGCTATTCACATAATCAATGACCTAGGTACTTAGAGTATGAGAGATGAAAAATTTTAGGGGTACTTCCATTCGTCCCAGAAATTTGGTAGGTATGAAGATAGCTTTGGGCTGACTCTGGGCCTGGTTGCGCCTATTGGTTTTAATAAACACTAGTTGTCGCAGATTCAGTTTAATATTAATTACGCCTTATACCTACCTATTCGCGCAGCAGCCGGCGCACCACCCGGAGACAGGCCGTGGTATATGAGTTGAATTTAAATACGGCACCGTTATTGGAATCGCAACGAATGCATTATTCTTATTTATGAGCAGCTGGGTTATCCACTCGAAAACTGAAATTTTAAGCGCTAAATTCCAGTTTATACTCACTTTTAGTAGTTTAATAAGGAGGAGGACTTGTGTTGTGGCTCGGTTTTATCGTGTTTCGGCTTAGTTAATAATAATAATAATAATAATGTTGAGTCTTACATCATTTTTTACCATTTTACCCGACTAGTTCAGAAGCTTCTGAGATGGATGGATTGGATGACGTGGTTATAGTCGCGGGTTCACGATGGATGCAAGCCGCTTCCAACCGAAGCAACAAGATGATGATGATGATGATGACTATCAGAAGTAGTTTTGTTTTTCGAGTTTAAATTTAATATGCACTTATATAAGGTCTTTTCTTTCTTAACTGTCCTATTTGGTAAACAAAATTCTAACCTCAATGTACAAATTTTTGTAAAGAATAAGGTGTATTATGTTATCAAATAAACCTGAGGCAGTATTTTGTACATAATGTTGCTGATATTATTTTATCTCCAGTTCCTTTATTTACGATGAAATAGTTAAAAAAATAACAAAAATGAGACGTTTTGAGGTTAGAATTTGGTTTACCAAATAGGACTGTTATAGTACATTATGATACAAGTGTGCTATGTTGATCATTACACACGAGGCACGATTGTACGCGCGAGCGGAGCGAGCGCGTTAATGGGCCGAGTGTGGTAATGATCAATGCACACGCGTTTCATACGACGTTTTTCAACACATTTGCGAGGAAAAACAAAAAGAAATTCTTAATAAGTAAGTATAAAAAAACTTTACTTTACCTTTGTTGCCAAACATTGCTTAACTGGAGGCTTTAGAACTTTTCTTTGTCATTTGGCAACACCTTGGATTTCTTACTGACATAACCTGCCCGAACATATTTTAGAATTTCAGACGACGGACACTATTTACATTTAGTTTTTCTTTATTATTTCAACTAGTAATTTTTAAACTAATAACAAGGTAAAATAATCAACAAAATCTGTGAGTGTGAAAGATGGCGGCAGACATCATTTGTCCGCGCCAATCCGCGCGCAGCACTCACGCATGCGCGCTGTGCACTTTGCACGCGGGCGACGAGGCACTGACAAGACTGCTAAACAGCCTAATATTAAAATAGTAATAAAATAATTAATCATTGTCTTAAATATGCAAATTAAGGTCACTTTTCAGATAAAAATTAATACTTTGTCGAAATTAACTGTTTATTAACCTAAAATAGTTTAATATTCACGAAAATATTCCTTGTTCCTATACATAACTGAACTATTTGCTGAGATTAAAAAAAAGTTTACATTACCGCACTCGTGCGGTAATAATATTACGGCACTTGTGCGTAATAAGCTGAATTATGAGCTTAAATGCCGTGCAATAAGACTCAATTTACGAGCAACGGTGTTGAAAAGAATGAAAAGACCTTACTTACATACATATCTACAAATTGTGTTTCGTGTTTTTCTGTCAGTTGCAATAAAGTCAAGCACATCGAACGCTCTCCATAGATGCGGAGTTACATTATAGTCAAGCAAACGCTACTAAATGCAAAAAAGAGAAAATTCAACCATGTTTAAAGCTCAATAAGGTTAATTATGGACCTTACTCGTACTAGCCTTTGCCGGTATAAAATTATCCAAAGTAGATAAAACATACATCATATTCATCTCGACATACCTAATACCAAAGTAAGTTACAGTCTTTTTCAATAAAAGTTACAGTGATTACCTACTTGAATACTAGCTGTTGCCAGCGACTTCGTCTGCAAAGAATTCGTTTATCGTTATCCCGCGGGAACTACGTAATTTTCCGGGATAAAAAGTAGCCTATGTGCTATTCCAGACTTTTCTCTAGGTATCTATGTGCCGTTCTGGCGTGATTGAGTAACAAACAAACATCCATCCATCCATCCATCCATCCATCCATCCATCCATACTTTCGCATTTATAATGTTAGTTAGATTTATTTTCGACTTTATGCTCGATCCCGCGGAAAATTCAAAAATCCACTCTTAAGAGTTTTTAATGATTCACGGTTAAGTTCATTCGAAATATTATAAACGGGATGTGAACCGCGATTACCTTTATTGAGCTCCCGATATTTCGATACAGTTGCATGTATCATATAGAATAACCCGCAATTTCTTCAGTCTACCCGTGATCATGATACATGCAACTGTATCGAAATATCGGGAGCTCAATAAAGGTAATCGCGGTTCACATCCCGTTTATAATATTTCGAATCCACTCTTATGTTATGGGACCGACAAGAGACTTGAGTAATAGTTATTTTCATCTCTCATACTCGGAAAGTGAGGCAAATCATATCTGACATACGGGAGGATAACTATTATTTTCTTCCCAAGGGTAGATATGAATTAAAAAAAATAAAGGCATTGGCTGTCAGTGGAACACATACGCATTCAGCCAAGCATTACGGCATAATTATCCATGTTTTTTTCTTAATTAAGTAGGTAACAATAATTATAAATTTTATAATGCTATTTAGTCAAATATTATTTTTATTAATTTATTTACATTACTTTATTTTTATACATACGTAGTTTTGATGTTTTAGAAAAAAATAATAAGAAAAAATTACATTGTAAATGACAATGGTATATATGTCCACACAGCCATCTTTATTTCGCTTAACTCGTGGTTCAACTGACTAAAATACGTACTTTATCTACAGTTTTTCTCTAACCACTATATAAAACATTTTAAATGTTGTTTATGGGTAAATATTGAAATATTTGACAATAAACACATTGACCTATGTTTTAAAAAAACTTGATTTGCTGCCAATGCAACTAGTTTAGAAAAAGCGAGATCGAATTTGGCGCGAAAGCATTCTTCATTTGGTAAAACTTTACATAAAAATATAAATAAAAAATGAGTAAATATTCCTAGAAAAACGTGACGTTTTCCTTTATGAACTGTACAAATGTCTGAATTAATTTTAGTTAATTTTTTATTTAATACATTTTTCTCATATACTTACTTATGTATATTTTTTTACTTTCCTTGTAGCCGAAATGAAAAGTAGAGTGTTGAACTCGGGAAAAACACCAATATCACACTCGAAATATTGGCACCCTCGCATGCTCGGGCGCCAAGTTACCTCGTGTGATATTGGTTCTTTTCCTCCCTTGTTGAACAATCTACTATTGCTCTTGGGAAATGTCAAGACCATACCATACAAACGGAGGACCAAGAAAAAAGATCAATTGTATTTATTACAGTACGATTACTTGGAGTTAACACTTGACATATGGGCGTGCCTTCACCCGATTTTCAACTTTAACGTCATACAAATAAAATAGTTTTTACATAATCTGTCAGTCAAGTGTTAATTCAAATTAATCAAACTGTACACAGTGGGACCTTTCCATAGAAAATGTCAAAGTGAAATCGCGTTGCTTCACAAGGAAAAATCATTGCCACGTACCTACTGTGAGAAAATTCTACAGTGGGTCAAGTCAAGAATAAAATGATTTGACTGTACTTTCGCACTGAAATAAAACACTTACGTAAAAACATGTATCTATTAATTGGATAATAATTATGTCTAGAACAGTGCAAATTAACATGTAACATTGATTTAAAAATCATTCTCTAAATCTAAATTACACACACAATTACAACAGATATGAGTGGCTGTGTTATTGCTAGTCACTACCGAAAATGCCTGTGTAACAGTAGAACATGGAAATACTACGTAGCCTCTATGCTACTGTGTACGTGCCGGCACGAAAGTCTAGCGCTGACGTTTCACGTGGAGGGGATCTCCGCACCCACGGATACCACGGATACCGTATTTTATACTTCTGCGCATACGAGGTCATCGCTAGACTTACGTGCCGGCACTTGTACCACTGCTGCACATTTTATTTTTTAAGTATTTCTTCCTTCAAATTGCGACCTTCTATTTTAATATAGTTTACTTTTCAGAAAAGTTTCGTATTGATATTTTCGGCAATGTAAAGTTTAATTGATACCACAATCCTGTAACTAAACAAGCTCTTATAATAATGTTTCTTTATATATAAGTTACGTAAATCAGGAAGCGATTAGCCTGTGTAACAGTAGAACATGGAAATACTACGTAGCCTCTATGCTACTGTGTAGTTACGTGCCGACACGAAAGTCTAGCGCTGACGTTTCTCGTGGAGGGGATCTCCGCTCCCACGGATACCGTATTTTATACTTCTGCGCATACAAGGTCATCGCTAGACTTACGTGCCGGCACTTGTACCACTGCTGCACATTTTATTTTTGAAGTATTTCTTCCTTCAAATTGCGACCTTCTCGTTTAATATAGTTTACTTTTCAGAAAAGATTCGTGTTGCTATTTTCGGCAATGTAAAGTTTAATAGATACCATAATCCTGTAACTAAACAAGCTCTTTTAATAATAGTTCTTTATATGTATATACGTTATGTAAATTAGGAAGTGATTAGGTACTATTAAAATGCATAGAAGTACAGAATGTTTGCTATCTGGTGCAAAGCTTTGTGGGGATGATAGACGCGGTATATTTATATTTCAATTTTTTTGTCATATATTATGTCGTAGACAAAATTTAATATTTTTGTCTGAAAAATTAAGCATTTTAGAAAAAATATATATACATACCTACATAAATCACGTTTTTATCCCTTACGGATAAGGAAGGGATAAGCATAAGGTAAAGGCCACGTTTAGCATGATTGTAGGCGTATAGATGGAAAGGAATCAAAATTGTGATGGGTTGCTAGCCGCATCGTCTATACCATGATTCCTAAGATGTTCGCCCATTCCCTCGATGGACTTTTACCATCTGTGCGGGAAGAGAAGCATCTGATACATTCTATGTTTTTTCTTTACTTCCAGACCGGCATGGAAAACCGCAAGAAAAACACTTAGAATTCAATAATTATGTGTAAACATTATATTTTGTTTCCGATAATTTAATGCGTATCGAGCCAAATGACGCCATTTTAAAGCACTTTTGTTAACATAAAAATAAAATAGATGCATTCAAAATTATTAAAAATATCAGTAAGTTGGAAAGAACATTTCTATGCAATAAAAAAGTCCTTGTTGTTCTTTTACGAACATGTCTATTTATTTTTCTTTCTTTAAAGATATCAGTCATTCGCATCGCTTGCCATTTGCACACATAACTATCAAATTCTAGGTGTTTTTTTTTTCTAAAATTATTACAGTTCATCTATAAAATCAAATCGTCAAAGACAATTTTTTTTTTTCAAAATACATTGTCTATGACCACCTTAAAGATTTGCATCTAGCTACCAAACATCCTGTATATCTCTTGCAACAATTTTTAACAAAAAACGAAACAAGTAGAAATTTTACGTTATCAGGTATGTGAAATCAATAATATACTCAACACTAATCAATATAAGCCTAACAATAAAATGGTAAAATCAGATAATGAAAAATTACTTGGGCCTTCTAGATTATTATTTATCACCTTATATTTTGTAAATCATTAGTTTAAACTTACCATTGCCCCTGCCAAATAAAATTAATACTTATTGACTGCCTGTATTTAATAATATATTTTTTTTACTTTAAAGTTAAATCATACATTTTAAATGAAATATAAATGAATAGTTACGTATAATTTCTATATATTAATTTCTAGGGTTTTTTTTTATTCAGACTTATTTTTTACAGTATATAAAATTTGGTTAGTCTGGTGGATCAAGTATAGAGCGCTCACAAAAACAGCATTTGCCCTGAAAATAAAAAGAAAAACATTTAAAGCATTTTTCAACACACTTGCTCGTAAAGGGTGTTATAACACGCGTGCTTATAGAGCCGTAGTGGCTGATTTACCTCCCGCGGGAATTTCAAATATTTTACTCCCGAGGGAGTTATATTTGTATGGATTTTCATAATTCCCACGGGAGGAAAAGTTTAGTTTTAAAATTAAGAGTTCATTGTACGTCATTTCAGACTAAGGAGGTTTCAGTTCAGCCAGATTTATTTAATATTAAAAAAAAAAAACTACGAACCAACCGAACCAAACCGAAACCGAAACCGAGCCAGCGAAGTGTGCTACATGTCGCAAATTTAAGAAACCGCACAATCATCCTACCGGCGATCGTGATTGTCCCGCCAAGAAAATTGCCGAAAAAAGATACATAAACTCTGTAGATTATGAAGCCACCTAGGATAATTTTTATGTGTATTTTTAGATTTTTTTTTCTTTTTTTATATTATTATGATTCACTAATTGATTTTCTAACCTCGATAGTAAGTATTTTTGTGGGCTATAAAGTAGATTACGCAGTGTTGACCCAGTTTTGTATTGTGATGACGCGAATACCCAGTTAGTCGTTAGGTAGGTAAAAATGCTGAGTACGATTGTATGACTGTTCAATGC
The DNA here is from genome assembly GCA_963854515.1 of Pandemis heparana. NCBI lineage: Eukaryota > Metazoa > Arthropoda > Insecta > Lepidoptera > Tortricidae > Pandemis > Pandemis heparana. Next base: position 8,935,880 of record OY978008.1, on the reverse strand, counting down.
TAAGTGGATCTGTAGGTACTTTAATAATTATTTAAGTTTATTTTTAAGTTTTTTATCCCTAATTGTTAAATTTGTTATATACCAATTCGAATCAAATATATTTTGCATGTGATTATTTAAATTAGTTTTTAAGTCCTGATACACCTGAGACACAGGAACATTAAGTATCCTAGTTCAGGTATTTACATTATTTTCTCTTTTGCTATGTTTAGCCTGTAAGTTTGTTATATGTGACAATTATTGTGTAAAATAAATAAATATTTTTTATTTATTATTTATTTATTATTTATTTATATGTCCACCCTTACAGCTATTTTTACAGGAACTAAGCCTAAGACAATAGCGTAACTATTTGCACTCCATGTAACGGAGCCTACTACTATTCTATTCTATTCTATTCTATTCTATTCTAATTTTATTAAAACTTTCAATTAGACATTACTAATTACGATCCAAGATGGCGGATGACATTTTGACACTAAAATATTGATGGCGGGTGTCATTTTCGAGTAATTTGATGGCTCTGAGCCCGATTTTGGCATAATTTTTTGGATCCAAGATGGCGGATGACATATTGACACTAAAATGTTGATGGGTGTCTTTTTCGAGTAATTTGGTGATTCAGAGACCGATTTTGGCATAATTTTTTGGATCCAAAATGGCGGATGACATTTTGACACTAAAATGTTGATGGGTGTCATTTTCGAGTAATTTGGCGACTCTTTTTTGATATTTTTTTTTATTTCCTCGCAAATGTGATGAAAAACATTGTGTGTATCACGGGCAGTAAGGGGATTACAAACTCGAGTCATTAAAAGCCCTCCGCCTTCGGCGTCGGGCTTCTAATAGACTCTCGTTAGCAATCCCCTTCTTACCGCCCTCGGTGCACAATGTACTATTTCAACATCAATAAATAAGTAAGTAGTAAATGTTTAACTCTACAAAAAAAAAGAAACAAATACAATTGCCAAAAAAAATTAGATATATGCACAAAGGTGAACTTATCCGTATAAGGGAACTACCAGTTAACCTTCGAGCAGACAAGAAAAAAATCTTGGAAATATAAAAACTTGGAATTATTTGCAACCTAATCCAATTCTTGATCTAAGATTTAATAGCTATACATAATACGGTGTGGCACATTTATACAAAACAGCAAGGGCAGATTAGTAACCAGAAGATGTACCAAGATCTGCTGTTTGGAACTCAGTCATCAATTTTAGTGAAAAAATGCATACATAAATTTAATAAAAAACTTGTACTCAGTTCGGGAATCGAACCTGGTCATATTGGATAATAAAACCTACATTATTTCTATTTGGATGTGGATTATGTAGCTTTCAACATGAAACTACCGTGAAACTCACTCATAATTACAACACAACGGATAACTCATGTAAACAACACAACAATTGTCAATTGTCACAACAATTGTGTGTTGTTTTGTAACAATTGTCGGAGCAATTCTTCGGCTTTTATACGTGAGTTATCCGTTGTGTTGTAATTATGGATTATGTAGCCTTAAGGAGTAAAAGTTACTATGAAACATGACAGCTAAAATGTATAAAATGCATTATATTTCTTATGCAAGTTAACTTGTCACTAAAATCGATGACATAGTTCCTGACACAAAACCTTTGTAAGTCTTATGGTCACAGACTTGCTCATACTGACCGATCAAAATGTGCCACCCTGTATAGCAATGCAGAATTAAACAAACAAATATTTTAATTTACTATGAAGTGCTATACTTACTGTCCTTCCTTGAAATACTCCTTCAATGTATTGGAAAACCTCTTGGAATATTTAACAAATTCCCTCTTCCTTTGCTCCAGCACTTGCTTTCCTGGTCCTGGAGTATATGTTGACACCTCATTCACAGCATCCAACAGTTTCTTTATAGCCGATGCAATTTCTCTGTAAATTGTTACAAATGGGATCACTCTAGATCCAATCAGTAGATCCATGGTCGATCTGGATGGAATCATGGTTGTCTTTGTTCTTTGTTTCTGTATTGTTTTGTACTGATTTGTGGTGTTTAATAAAGAGTATTTGTATTGTATTGTATTGTTGTAGATCTAAGGAGATATTTTTCTCATTAGATTCAATTTTGTTTCAATAATGATACTTTTTTTTACCAGTAGATCCATTTAGAATAATAGATAAATTTAGTAATCAAAACAAATCTCACAATATCCATTTTCGAAGTGATGTATCCACCAGGAATATTTTTTCTTAGTAGATCTAATTACAATAAAAGATAGATCCAGTATGGATACACTGATAAGGAACAATTTCAAATAGTGTAACACCCCTCCAGACCCACCACACCCCTGGCACTACCCACTGGCTTGCACGGTGTCACACCAGTACTACTTATGATTATGATTTCCACCTTTAAACTGTAATGTGACTTGCAATAAATGATTCTATTCTATTCTACCCCTGGGGGTAGGGAGCGACTGAACCACAGCACCATAGTAGTGCTGGGATTTGACAAATTGAAAAAAAATCAATAGAGTTGTGCTACTATTCCAGGGTGGTTTGCCCTTCAGGCATAAGTGAGCTACCTAACTAACCTCATACCCATAGCTTACTACAGCACTGATGGTATGGTTTAGGCCCACCCTACCCCCAGGGGTATGGCCAGGGACAAAATGGTCTCAAGCCGGTCTGACTCCTATTACCTGTCCACTGTTATAAAAAAATTCAATGCCGGAAGGGCAAACAAAATAGAAATAGGAACCCCATTAAGCTATATCTATAGATTCACACATACTTGATAGTTTCAAGGAATGTTTTTCTGTCTGTAATTTCATCAGGAATGCGACTTAAGATTTTCTTCAACGCTGTGGACTTCTTGTTCAACTCTTGAAATGCTTCCTCTGACCTGTTCAACCTCAGATCAGCACCTGTAATCATAAAATTAGTAATTAATTTTAATAATTTATAATAATAATTAATAATAGGTATATAATTTCTAAACAACACTGAAAATTAGAACACATAGAAAAATCCGAAAAGTAAAGCTATGGCCGGTAATCGAACCCGGGTCCTCGTCATTCCGTGACGCGTGCTATACCACTACACCACCCATAGCAGGTGAGTAAGCCTCCGAATTTTTCTATCTGTTACCAACTGTCACGTGACGTGATAATAGGTATAACCATAATTTTGGTTTTACTCATTTGAGTAATTAATTAATAATTAATTGATATTTACTGCTGCATGGCCTGCTTATAAAGTCATCAACATGAACACCTTGTTGTGAACATTCACTTACATTCTGCTTCTGTTAAGGCACCCTGCAAACGCAGCAAGCTTTCATTCATGTTGACAGGTATATCAGCTCTACGCATTATCCCGGCCACCAAATCGTAATTAAGCCCTGGAACTGCAGCCTCAGCTTTTGTGAGGGCTGCCCGCAATGTTTGAGATGCCCCCAAGTCATATTTCTCTAACTGAAATGACACAAAATATGAGTTTCGTATGACATATTCATTTAAATAGCCTTGAAGCTTATCAAGTGTGATTCGTGATTAACACTATCATAGATGAATTGTTGGAATAATGATATCACACACTTGTACAAACCTGAGTTAATACAGGACGAATAAGAACAGGCAAAACCAAAGAAGTGACAGGCAGTTCATCGCCCATTGTCATTGTGGCAAAATTTCTGAAAATAAGATGGGCGAAGACGATCGATGGAGTTTTAATGAGCTCCTGTTTGTTTAATAAAGCGCGAATCGACCAAATTTGTCAGGAGTAATTGGACAAAGGAATCCTAGCAAGATATAATTATTTTAGAACACAATTATCGTTTATTTTACACCACACAAGACAATTTCACAACTTATTTTGACAACAATTGACAACATGACAACCAAACCAACCAAATGACAACAGACAGTTTTTTTTAAAGATATTATGGTCTGGCTTCAGAGTCCTTTATCCCTCAACTTTTTTCTTTCTATATACACTGAGACAGATAAAACAGAATTGCTAATATTGCTATAACCCCGATCCCGCAAATGTGAGCATATATACGAATATATGCTCACATGTGCGGGATCCAAACAATGTTTGTACAATGTACGAACATTGTACAAATGTTTGCACACATGTGAGTGACGACCAAAAATTTATTTGGAAACCCAGTGTGTAAATGAGTTCGCATTTGTTTGCATACCCATAGCGAACCTATTTGCGCTTTCCTCACACACTTTTTTACGAATATGTGACGAATGTCTTCAGTCTTGCTGGAGATTTTGTAAAACATGTACAATGAGGATGATTCCATTTGTGCAGTTTATTACTATAATTATTATTACTTATTATTACTATACACAACTTTTTTTTTGTATTTTTACTTTGAGCAGATAATGTTGCCAGGCAAACTTATCCTAAACAGAACTTTCAAATGGACTCCAAGCCAATATCGATATTGACTAGTTATGTGATTCGTGCGTTCGATAATCAATATATTTTTACCATTTTGTGTAATCCTGACATTATGAAAACAAAATAAACATTCATTACATATTTTTCATTCTTTTTTGTATTAACTAATTTTACACTTATTGAATCAGAACCGATAACTCTAGACTAGACCCACGGTCGAGTCGGCCTAGTTTGTCTCTTTATATACATACACATACCGTCACGCCTCTTTCCCACAGGGGTAGGCAGAGACTACCTTTTTTCCACTTGTTACGATTCTGCAATACCTCTTTCGCTTCATCCACATCTATATATAATAAGATTGATGAATCTGGATGTAGCGAAAGAGGTATGTCAGAATCGTAGCAAATGAAACAAAGTAGTCTCTGCCTACTCTTATGGGAAAGAGGCGTGCCTGTGTGTATGTATGTAATTAAAAAATCATGCAAATAAGGGTTAACCCTAAGCTTACTTTGTCAACAGAATAGGAAACGCGATACATTTCTTTACATACTGATAAACCCCAAAGTGACTTCTTACACGAGGCTTATTGACACTTTGGTATTACTGAGCACCTGTCAACAGTTTCTTTTGAAGTCTTTTAACAGCGCCAAAACGGAAAAAACTGGAACCAATCCAAATCTATTGTTCCATCTGCAACTAGCTATATTGTAGGATTATCAATCTGTGCCCTCAAATGTGACGTGACGTGAGGTTGACGTGTATTGTGGGTTGGGTTTATCAACAAATTTCAGGTATAATTTTGTTCTTTAAATTTTATGTAATAAAAATAAAGTTTTAAAAGTGATTTTGTGTGATTCATAACAACAAAATGGCTAAAAATACATCAAGCTCTGCTTTTCGTAAGATAGACATCGATCAGTATAATGAAGACAACTTTAGGGAAGATGAGGCTGAACTAGCAATGCCCACCGGGCCTGACGAGGGGGAGGTCTGCGCATTATTGAACCAATATCCTTTTTAATACTAATACTACACAAAACGATTTGATTGAATTAGGCGTTACCAACTTAGTAGTTGCGGATTCGAATAGCAAGACACAATAATTTAACTATAAAAAATCATTCACCTTGCCACTAATAAGGACCTCTGCAGAGTAATTCCTGATTCAATCAATTATTTAAACCGCTATTAGTTCACAAAACTAGTTCATGGAGATTTTGGGATATTGGGATCAAAATTCTCAAATTAAATCTTTACATAATCTGTACTAATATTATAAAGAGGAAAGATTTGTATTTTTGTGTGTATGTTCGTAATGAATAAACTCAAAAACTAATGTGCCGATTTCAAAAATTCTTTCACCATTGGAAAGCTACATTCACCCTGACATAGGCTATACCAGGGGTGGCCAACAGGTCGATCGCGACTGTTAGTCCAGTCGATCGTGGCAAAGCAAAAAATATTAATACGTAGACCAGACTGCGCAACGTGTTTAATTTAAGATTTCATGAAGTATGTAATTGGTAGATCGCGCAGGGTTTTGTTAATAAACAGGAGATATTGGGTCTAATCAAGCTGGCCACCCCTGGGCTATACATAATATATTAATAGTAGAGAAACGCTGATTACAACCATGCAAAGCCGGGGCGGGTCGCTAGTTTCAAATAAAATGACTATTGTTTCTTAACTCCAAAAATACAGGCAGATATAATGAAGCCCTCAAGAATGTTCTGGGTAATGCTCCAATAGGGTCTTCAAATCAACAAGTTAAGGTGAGTTCAAACTTTTCAGCACTTGATACTTGCAATATTGAGAGATGCATCTCCGGCCTATATACGTTCCCCTTCTATGCACAGGCCGCCTCTCAGATTAAGAGGGCTTGGGCTATAGTTCTCACGCGGGCCCAGTGTGGACTGGGAACTGCACATGCACCATTGAATTGCTTTACAGACGTGTGCAGGTTACGTTGTGATATTTTCCATCAACAATATGTCTCTTGCATTTGACGTGGTGGCGAAAAGGTAACATCAGTAACATTTTTAGACTGGGCACAATAAAATTAGAACACTAAAAAAATCATCTAACCTGAATTAAGATTTAGTGTCATTAATTCCACTCTTGGTTATGAACAATCTATATTTCGCCATTTTAGTTCTTAAATCTTAAAAAAAAAAACATTTCAGACTAATCCAACCATCTGCTGAAACATTCCAGATTTGTTTCTTTAAGACACAGTAGGTATATATCTAAGACCTTTAAACGAGCAATTCTTGGATATATATATATATATATATATATTATATACACCTTGCAAAAAAATCGGGTACCTATGGTTTTTCAGATTCTTAGGCATTAAAGCTTAGAAACTAAGCTTTTATGCACATAACATTCAAAAACCATGGGTGCCTTTTTTTTGCAAGGGGGTATATACATATATAATCTGGATCTCGGAAACTTCTCCAACGATTTTCATGAAATTTGGTATGCAGGGGGTTTCGGGGACGATAAATCGATCTGGCTAGGTTTCATTTTTAGAAAATGTACCAAAAAAAAAACAGCAAAATTCGGTCATCCGGGTACTTATTTTAATGACATCACTAAACTTTATTTGTTTTCAGGACAATGCTCTAACCTTAACACTGAAAGTGCTGCTTGCCATTAAATCGGCACAAATAGAAGATGCCGTGGCAAACCTTTCCCAGGATGATATTGACATTTTGATGAAGTATATCTATAGAGGCTTTGAGTACCCATCGGAAGGATCCAGTGGGCATCTGCTCTTGTGGCACGAAAAAGTCTATAATGTTGGCGGTACAGGCTCCATAGTAAGAGTGCTCTCAGATAGAATGAGAGTCTAATTTCAGAGTCTATATTTTATTATATATTAAGTCACTTGTACTCCCTTTAATTCTAATAAATTGTAATTTAAGAAATGTTTGCATTTAATTATACATATTTATTAAATCCCCTGAAATATAATTACAGGATATCAAAATCATAAAAGTAAAAATCTAACGGTAGCGTGGTAGTGTGAGCCAACTCATGGTCTTGAACGAGCAGCGCCATCTAACGGTCGATAGCGGAACTAACAGTGAATAGGAAATGTTTAGTAGGTACATATTTGAAAGCTTCAAAAATACCCATTACCGTGAACAATACTCAGCTGGAATATGTACAGGAATATATTTATTTAGGCAAACAGATATATTTTAATAAATCGCATAGACGAACTAAAAAGACGAATCAAGGTGGAAACACATTATTAACACGCGACGCGACCCGACGTAACGAATGTATGCGCATGGCGTCGCGTCGGATGTTCAATAGTGTGGTTCTGGTCATAGAAAATAATACAATTTGATTCGACTCAACACGCGTCGCGTTGCATCGGGTCGCGTCGCGTGTTAATAATGTGTTTCCACCTTACCTATCATGGAATAAATTTTGGAGCTATAAAGAAGTACTGAAATCAAACCTACCTGTCAAACTCAAGAAAAAAGTCCTATAGTGTATTTTTTCGGCCCGCGGAATTCTGACATTTCTCGGTATTACCAGTCATATAAACGTTCCTTAAATCCGTGGTAAGAAAAGGAAAAAAAATAAAAATGTAGAACATTATGTTGAAGTTGAAATACTTAAACTAAAAATCATTTTTACATATTAGTAATTAACAGATATTTGGTTTAATTTTAAATTGCATAATTTAGACATAATTAATAATCTTTTCTTTTTTTTGGGAGAATATAAATTGTTTGGGGTATCACTTTGAGTATTGTCATATATTACAAACCTTCGGTCTACGATTATAATATATTGATTTATTTCGTAATATTTAATAAAAAGAATGAACAGAACGTAAAACTTCAGCAGTCAGCTGTCATTCTTCCGGCAAAATATAGGAAAATATTTTAATTGCTCCTCCCCCAATATCAAAATTACATTAAACCGAACAATCTCCTCACGTGTGTAATGTTATGTCACTACGTCGACATGGCAAAATATGCCTTGCTAAAATAAAGACGTGATTTATGTATGTACGTATGTATGCGATAATAAGGATGACTTTGATTGATGATGATTGGCCAATTGTCGTTAAAATAAAAGCTGCCATTAATTTTTAAATCCATTATTTGAGTACCTAATGTTAGAACGTCACCGTATTTTATTATTTTTATTTGTTAGTTAAAATAACGAAAGCTTAGTGTGACAATTTATTTGTTCAGCAGAAAAAAATGTTGGTGACCCCTGAAACGTCTAATTCTGACAGCTGTCAGAATTCCACGGGCCAAAAAAACACTATAAGTATAAAAAGATTACATAACTCAATAATACGGAGTGTCTTGGATTATGGGACATTTCTACTGCATCCCAGTTATGCTAAAATTTAAAAAAAATTAGATAACATTCAGGCGAAAGCTTTAAGACTAATAACTGGTGCCATGAAATCCAGTCCCATTAATTGCTTGCAGGTTGAATGTTGCGAACCACCATTTAGTTTAAGACAGCAATATTTAAGTGATAGGTTCTTCTTTCGTAGCCTTCAGTTAAAGCACCATCCTCTATATCCTAAAATTTGTAGTCTAGCTCAGGAGGTAGATACTTCTGCCTACTGGGCTCATAAAGACGCGCCATGTCTTGTAAAAAGTTTTAAAAAGTACAAGAATATCACAGCATCTACACATCAAAGTTTTCTGCTGCCTTTGTATCAATATAATTATACTGCACTGCTTAAAACTCCACAAGTAGAATATAATCTGGATATTCACAAAACTAAAATTTGTCAAAACGTTAAATTTAATAGTATAGTTAGTGAAAAATGGTCTAATTGGCATTACATTTTTACAGATGCTTCTAAACACTCAGATACAACTTGTGTGGGTGTTGGGGTTTACCATTCACAAAATAAAGTAATACAAAAAATTAAACTACCACCAGAATCTTCTGTATTCACAGGAGAATGTTATGGTCTCTTAAAAGCAGTTGAATACATAATTCTAGCAAAGTTACAAAATACTGTAATTTTCTGTGATTCTCTTAGTTCCTTACAGTCTTTAGAAAAGTTTCCTTTCAAATGTCACAAACAGTCTCAGATTATCTTCAGCATAAGAGATCGTTTACTTGAATGCTCCAACAAGGGTCTTGTTATAGTCTTTGCATGGATTCCAAGCCATGTAGGAATTTCAGGCAACGAAAGAGCCGACCAACTGGCAAACGAGGCTATCGTTGACGGAGATATATTCCCTTTTAAAAATTACTGCCATGACCTAGCCAATTTGCCCAAATCATTTTTATACGAAAAATGGAATAGACTCTGGCTTAACAACTTATCAAAAGGAAAATATTACCGCCTTGTGCAAGATTTTATTCCATATAAACCTTGGTTCCATAAGGTAATTTTATCCAAAAGGACCACTTCTGTTCTTTGCAGGATCCGTTTGGGTCACGTGTGTACTCCAGCACATTTAAACAAGTTTAGAATAATAGATGACCCAACGTGCACCTGCGGAGAATATGGAGATTTAAACCATATCTTTTTTTCCTGTCCGCTTTACGATCACTCCGATCTTTTCTCTCAACTCCAGTCCATTTCGATTCCTTTTCCCACCTCCATTATCTGTTTACTATATCTCAATACTCGCGACGTATATAACATATTAGCATCTTACATAGAAAATAACAATATTAAAGTATAATCTTCATGTTACTATATATTTTTACTACATTTAAGTATATATTTAACTCCAACTCCAATCCTTTCCTACCCTAAATTTAACCCGTTAACCGTTAACCTGACAACCTCCTATCATATTAAATAACAGTTTCCCTAACTTAACTTTGACATTGGCTAAAAGTCCTCATAGCCAGTTAAAAAAAAAAAAAAAAAAAAAAAAAAAAAGTATAAAAAGGAATAGACGCATTGGAACATTGTAAGAAAATGAAATGGAAATGGCTGGCCATGTGGCGCGTATGAATCAAAATAAATGGACGTACAAGGTAACAACATGGACAGGAAAGCGCAACAAACGAAAAAGAGGAAGACCAAGAGAAAGATGGATAGACGAAATAAATAAAATAGCAGGCAAAGATTGGATTACGAAAGCAAACGATAGAGATACATGGATAAATATGGAGGAGGCCTTTACTCGTAGAGAGGTCCTTAATAAAGATTAAACACGAAGATAATTATTTATTATTTTATAGGAATGTTTAAATTAAATTAATAAAGATTAAACACGAAGATAATTATTTTTTATTTTATAGGAATGTTTAAATTAAATTAATAGTTATGCATGTTAAATGAAATCGATATTGTAAACAAATTTTTATTAAGGAAATAAATGAGGCTTATTATTATTATTATTATTATTTGAAAACTTGAATAATGGATTGTCACTATGGCTAGAGTATACTTCGTATGTGATTTATTGAATCAGGCATTACTTTGCCATATTGATGAACAAAAAAGCTTGACCTTGCTACTCCTCTACCACACATGCAAAACAGCCAAGCCTGCGCGAAATATATGTTTTTACTTTTTACATGTAAACACGCTCCAACCCTCCTCTGCTTCCCCATAAAACACTAACGCGCTTCGGATCCTCTACGGGTCCATCTTCAAGGTATGAGTACGCTGAGCACAACTTCAAGCATGCAAACCAATGGATGGGTTAGTAAGAAACGATCTTGCTCCCCTGAGAGAAACAGACTTACTGTACTGACCAACTGGTCCTAAACAAGATGCTTACAAGAGCACACGGCGGCCACGACGTACAAAATCCGCGTTCCGAAATGAACACAGGCACGACGTCGTCTGTACACGCGTCAATGTGTGCGTAAGATACACAGGGCTGTCTATTGCAAAAACCTAGTACTATAAGTACTGCCAATGACATAAACATAGGTACTTATAATGAAGATATGGCTTAGATGTGCGCAAATAAATGTACTTAATCGTTATCTATTCATTTAAACTTACTTAAAATGTGTCCCTCTGTGTATTTAAGCATTATTATTTTCAATTACAATAGATGTACGTCAACAAACTTAAGCGAATGATTCTGTAGTTATTTCATGTATTAATCGCGATAATTTCAGAGAGCATTAATTTTCTAATGCTTTATAAAATGAAGTAGGTAGGATAGGTTCCCGAACTTGTGACGTGCGGCCGACATACATCGCGTCGCGAGCCCTACTATAGTTAGTTGCCAGCAGCTTTCCGGCAGACTGCGCTTGAGGGGTGGGGTAACTCGAATCGGTGCGGGGCGGAGCGTGGCCATTCTGTACGTTAGTACTATTATATATTCTGTGACAAGAGTAAGGGTGCGCGCTTCCATAAAGTGTCAGAATCGACCGAACATATGTTGAAATCCACATCACATTGATACAAGACAGCGGGTGGGAATTGGATTTCAACTACTTAATGAAATTGTACTAATTCTGCACATCACACTATCTATACTGCGTCCAAAACTAGCACTCCACTTGGCGTATTTATCCAAATATTTGCGTGAGTGAAGGGGATGCCGTATATTGTTTCTAGCGTGTGCGACGAAGATGCAAATAGCGCAACGCGAACACGCAACGCCAAGTCAAGTGCCTGTACAAGATAACGAGTTAACGCTTTATTTGGCAAATGAACGCATTAACAATAATATTACTTAAATGTTACAAACAAACGGCATGTAAAGTAAACCTGCCCTAGCATTGAAGTGCAATTATTTACGCCCACCGACCTTCCTTTGTCCCTTTCATTTGCATTATGATAGTGCAACAGAAGAACGCTATATTAAGAGGGTGCATCCGTGCTGAGCTCGCAACGTCGCATTTTTGGTGATTTTTTGCGATTATTTCACAGAAATTGAATGAAAGTATCAAATATCCGTCTGTAGTGCACTTCGTTTTTAGTGTATTAATGTGTCTAATGCAATAATTCATCGTGATGGACTTTATTTTCTTACTAGCTGTTGCCAGCGACTTCGTCTGCAAATAATTCGTTTATCGCTATCCCGCGGGAGCTACGCCATTTTCCGGGATAAAAAGTAGCCTATGTGCTATTCCAGACTTTTCTCTATCTATGTGCCGAATTTCATCCAGATCCGTTGGGCCGTTCTGGCGTGATTGAGTAACAAACAAACATCCATCCATCCATCCATCCATCCATCCATCCATACTTTCGCATTTATAATATTAGTTAGATTAAACGAGATATAGTATTTTATCCCTTTAAAACGAAAATAAAAGTCCATCACCATTAATCATTGCATTGGACACATTAATACACTACAAACGAAGTGCACTACAGACGGATATTTGAAACTTTCATTCCATTTCTGTGAAATAATCGGAAAAAATCACCAAAAATGCGACGTTGCGAGCTCAGCACGGATGCATCCTCTTAACTCGTTATCTTGGACGCAGCATAGTCAGCTGTCCACTTCTGTGCGCACCCCAAAAACCGTGTAAGCTTTTTAAACAGTGTGCAGGTACCAATTTACTTAGTATTTTGCCCTTGGCGTTAAGCTACTGAGGCCCAGTTGCGTAATAAATAAAATCATAGTTATCATATTGTATTCATAGTATTCAAATTCAGTAAAACCTAGGTAAGTTTAACCTAAATGCTGATATTTTACTAGCTGTTGCCAGAAACTTTGCAAAGAATTCGTTTATCGCTATCCCGCGGGAATTTTCCGGGATAAAAAGTACCTAGCCTAATGTAATATTCCAGACATCTATGTGCCGAATTTCACCCAGATTCGTTGGGTCGTTCTGGCGTTATTGAGTAACAAACAAACATCCATCCATCCATCCAAACTTTCGCATTTATAATACTAGCTTCTGCCCGCGACTCGGGAACTATGCAATTTTCCGGAATAAAAAGTAGTCTCTGTTTAATCTAAGGTACCAGCTATCTCCGTTCCAAATTTTATCCAAATCCGACCATCCGTTGAAGCGTGAAGAAGGAACAAACATACACACTCACTCACATCGTCACAAACTTTCGCATTTATAATATTAGTAGGATTAGGTACTAGCCGTTGCCAGCGACTTCGTCTTCAAAGTATTCTTTGTCGCTATCCTGCGGGAACTACGCATTTTCCGGGATAAAAAGTAGCCTATGTGCTATTCCAGACTTTTCTGTATCTATGCGCCGAATTTCATCCAGATTCGTTGAGCCCTTCTGGCGTGATATTGAGTAACAAACAACATCCATCCACCCATCCATACTTTCGCATTTATAATATTAATTACATAGTTAGATTTTTTGTTTGCCCAGGCGTTTTGCGTACCTACGGGCACTCCATCGGTTTAAGTTAGTAGAGTAGGTCTAACCCAGAGGTTCCCAAACTCTTTTGTTCCATAGACCACTTTCAAAATTTTGCTGGATCCGGTGGACCCCCTGCAGCTACATTACCACTAATTTCTAAACTAAATCTCGAAAAAAAAATTAAGATTAGCTCTATAATCTATGGAAACTTGCGTTGTTGCTGAGTTTCATCGATAAATTAACAGTTTTCGAAAAAATTGGTTAGAATTTATTGCTTATTATTATTGAAAATAAAGTCGACTAAACAAATTTTCAATTAAATTATATTTTTGTGCTGCGAGTGACTCCATCCTACTTTACTTTCTTGAAATCTACAATGACTCACAGCACAAGAACCAATCAATTCTCACAAATTTTATTCAATTTTCATGCACCCCCGCTTGCGATTGTGGACCCCCATTTTTGGTCACGCCCAACGTAGACCCCCGTCGAGTCTTCCGTGGACCCCTGGGGGTCCACCTGGACCACTTTGGGAACTACTGGTCTAACCTATCTAGCCTAGCGCATCCTGTAGCTGCCAGCTAGTCGCAGTTTTGGTCCCGCTGACACAGATAGTAGACATGCACAAAACATCATGTTTACATACATAATCAGGATCGCATGGGGTATATACGTAGTATACATATGAGTAAGTATATCATCCATGTCTTCGTCCGCTTTCGGTTTCTCAATAGCATCATCCGGTTGCCTATGTTCCAGCCATATAAATGCAAGAACGTCACAAATCAATTACGTCCAGAGAAACAGCGTCATAAGTAAAGGGCTTGCAGCAACCGGCGTACGTACGTCACTATCGCGTGTTACGAAAAATTTTCGTCAGGAATTTCAACAACTCACGTGCGACAAGTCGGTCATTCTCAGCAAAACGTGTTCTCAGCCTAAACTCCCGTCTTGATTTTGAATTTTATGTTTATGATATAGGTAATTGATCATTGAAGTAAAACGTGAAAATCTATGCTACAATAAGTGTTTCTGTGCTTTTGGCCATCAAATAAATTTGTTTGTTTTATAATATTATAACACATTGATTTTGAGTTGAGCCATCGATAGACATTAAATATGAATAAAATGTTAAACTTATTTGTTTAAATGAAATAAAAAGCAAATAGGTATAGGTATGATCGAAAAATAAGATATACATATACAGCGTGTAACGCAAGCCCCGTGTCATAATTCACTGGAGTTTAAAGACATGTCAAGTCAATAGAAACCAAAAATTAATATTTTTCAAAAATGTGTACTTCTTGAACACGAAAACATCGGTATTCAAAATTGTTTATGTTATTTTTTCCAAACTATTATCTAAAATACGATGGAGTTTACGGAGCTTAGGGAGCCACAGCCCTATTAGGTTGCGCGTAAGCTTACAAATAGTGGTGTTATTTGTGATTTTATATCCATTGACGGAGTTTAGATGTAAGTTCGCTCACGCGGTAAAAAAATCACAATTATATATGTAAGACCATACCGCTATTGTTAATAATAATTAATGTGTACCTAGTCCAACTAGTTGACTTAAAGGATCCAACCCCTATTTCTACTAGCTATTTACTTATTATCTTAAAAAGTTATGTGTTTGTTATTTCTGTGTTTGGCAAAGGTAACCTAATTATTGATTTGGCAGAATATTTATAAATCATTTCGACTGTGATGTCGCGCCATTGCATATTAGCGGTTAAAATTATTTACCTATTGTCTATTTAAATAACTAATGTAAATGGTACATATTTACCTCAAAATTAAACTAATAAACATAGGTATACATATATGTATAAGTAGGTAGGTACTCTACTAAATTAAAATGGTCTATCAACTGAACAAATTAACTACTTACACACTCAAACCCTCTATATGAACTAACCTTCCGACTTTTTTTATATGATATGGGGAAAACGAGCAAGCGGGTCACCTGGTGGAAAGTCTGCACCGCTGCCCATAGACAACTCAGCGTTAAAAGCGTGTTGCCAACCCTATAAGAAAAGAATAGGCTCGTTTTTAGAGTTCCGTATCCAAAGGGTAAAAACGGAAACCCTATTCACGAGACTTCGCTGTCCGTCCGTTTGTCACCAGGCTCTATCTCACTAACCGCTAGCTACGCGATAGCTAGGCAGTTGAAATTTTCAGAGATGATGTATTTTCTGTTGGCGCTATAACAACAAATACTAAAAACCAGAATAATGTATGTATGTCACAGGAACCAATATAAAGTGACCATACACTGCGTATATTTTGCTTTGGAGCAGCGCTCTGCTTACACTGGTTTATTGATATTTATAGATAATGGTGCGGAACCCTTCGTGCGCTAGTCCGCACTTGGCCGGTTTTTGAAGATCCCTAAGTCGTATACATGTCCGGGAAAATTGGAACCGCTAGCTGATTCCAGAGTTTTTTTAACCGTGCGTGGACTCCATCGAAAGTAGGCACAGAAATACTTAATTAGCAAAGGCAAAGTACCTAGTGCTAAATAGAAATAGGACAAACAAAATCAATAAATACCTATAGTTACATCACAAATTGAGAAAGATATGAATTGCGTGCGGTTACGGTAACAATAGAATAGAGTGCACTGTGGTGCGTCGGAGTCTCGGAGTGCCGAGCCGGGCGCTGACGGGCGGCGCGCAACCATCGGCGACCGCTAAAGAAAGTAATCTGCTGCAGGGATTGTCCAATATATAAGGCAACCATTGCTCTCGTTGTCACTTTGTAGTTTAGTAAGAGCTAAGTGGACGTACGTGAGCAGCTATCGAAATGACGGTTAGTAATTTCCTTTCCGTTTTATTCAGATCCTAAATATGATCCTACCAAGGTAGTCATTGATTAATAGGTAGCTACATATAATAATTATATAATGTAGTCGTACTAACTACATATTTTTTTATTCTTGTTTTTCTAGGAATGTCCTAATTTAATATACTATCTAATACCTTTAAACGAGCAATTCTTGTATAGGTATCTCTACATACCTAGTATAAAATAAAGTCGCTTTCCGCTGTCTGTCTGTCTGTCTCTATGTAGGTATGCTTAGATCTTTAAAACTGTGAAACGGATTTTGATGCAGTTTTTTTTATAGATAGTAATTCAAGAGTACCTAAGGTTTATATGTTCGTACCTATAACTATACGCAGACGAAGTCGCGGACAGAAGCTAGTATACAGTATGTAAATTAACGAAAATCAAACCTTCAAACCCCTTAACTCAGTACTATACCGATAGCAGTTCTTGTTAAAAAAAAACCATTTAAAAAAAATATGATGTTAACAAAATTCTGTTGAGCGACTTACGGATAAAGTGCGTAAAAAATCAATATTAATTATTAATAACAAACTGTTGTGTAGTTCTACCTAATCTCGACTTGGCCGTTAACTGGTTTAAAGTTAAAGGTATGGTTTTAGTTAGTTTACATACTGTATATTATAATCTGAATCTCGGAAACTGCTCCAACGTATTTTAATGAAATTTGGTATCCAGGAGGTTTCAGGGGCGATAAATCGATCTAGCTAGGTTTCATTTTTAGAAAACGTAGTTACCAAAAAAAATACCGAGCTAAGCTCGGTCATCCGGGTATAATATACTTACTTAGTACCTAGGTACTTAGACACCTACCTACGCGCCTGCCCAGAAATTTAATGTGAAAAAGTTCCTCCTATAGGTACTTTACGGTTAGATAACTAGTAGGTCGATAGTATATACACGCTGTATTGTTTTACAGTGCTTCTTTTTTCTTAATGTTTCTCGGCAATCTTCGTTTTTCATAATCATATGACGATGTCTGAACTGAAGAAACATGAAGTTGAGAGATATTAAGAAACTAGAATCATACTGTATTTTTGGACTTTTGTTCTCATTTCGGACCCTATAATACTTAATAGTTTCAAATGACGAACATACCTGCAGTCACCGAGTTTGTAAAATCGTGTCCCATCCATAACCGCGGTGCAGATTATAACTATTATAAGACTATAGGTATTATTGATTGCTGAATAATTGGTCTCGGCTTAGTAGAACTACATATTATTATTTCACGAGGTAGATGAAGCTGTTATTTCGTCAAGCCATATTGATCTTATAACTATTGAAAGAGACTGGAATGTGATCACTGCGACTGCGCAACAAAACCATTAGATAATAATCCGGAAGCTGAGCTGAGTCAGTGGTGAATGTAATTGTAATGTCTTTTTATATTGATTACATGACTACTTTACTGAACTATATGTACGGTCAAGTGCAAAAATAAGTATCAATACGAACTTCTCAAAAATATGTCCCACGACCTTATTACGCCGGGCCAGTGTAAGAGCGTATGGTATGGTACTTATATTTGAAACTTTGACTACATACTTATTATGCACTTGACTGTACCTAACCTACCTATATGTACAATAAGAACTTCAATGTCCCTATTATAGCTAGTACGTGGTGTATTTTATTTTAGTGTACGAAACATACCCACTTAGATGTTTCGCACAATAGCATTCATTAGTTTCATACAATACAGGCTTATGTACCTAACTACGCTCGATTGATGTCCGCGACAAAAGCTGTGTTACGCAGCTCTTAACCAGTTTCAATTAAGTAGCAAAGACATGGCCGATATACCTAAATTATTTTCACCTCAGCACCTCAAACGGGCGGGTTTTGTTCATTCCAGAGAGTGAGCAAAACTCGATTTTGGTTCGAGCGAGCGTGAAAGCAAAGTAACTTTTTAATTATTTTTTTAATTTGCCTTGTTGTATTTTTTTCACTTAAGACAAAATGTTCTCGCTGCTGAGCCCAAAGTTTTTTGAATCCCTTGCTGCACTCAGGCAGGATTCTAAACTAGACTCCTTCGCTTACTGAGATTCAAAATCAACCTTGCTCTCTTGTTGAACAAATAACTATTGTTCCGCAAGGTAACGCGTTTCAATAAATTATATGTAAGTATTTTGTTTCTTTTTTTGCAGAAATTCCTGATTTTACTTTTTTGCACATACACTCTCGCTTCAGAACACTCCCATGTCATCCCAGTGGAGCATTATGAGACAGAGCTTCAAGACTTAGGCCAACACGTCGAACAACACGAGACACCTGTTAAAGTAATAAAAATCACTAAAACAATCGCAGTCAAAATTCCAGTGCCATACCCAGTGAAGGTGATCGAAAAAGTCCCGTACCCTGTGCACGTGTCAAAACCGTATCCCGTCCACGTGCCGCATATTGTACAACTACCGGCAGCGAAAAAGGTCGAGTTCAAACCCAGCCACGAAAGCGGGCACCCAAACGCCGGCGTTCACCACGACACAGTAGAGACCCAGGACGACTCTTATAAGGTTCAGGAAGGTCCATCATACGGCTCATCCGCTGGCGGAGAACACTCATTCTCTCCGTACCCTGAACATACACATGTAGGATCGAACAACGCAAACAATCAGCATTTGGAAAGTCATGGAAGCGATTATTATCCAGGCAACTCCTATGACGCTCCTGTCAGCGGCCATTATGGGTACGCCGGAGATGAAGAACAAAATAACTACGGCGAATCAAAAATATATGACGCCATCAAAAGCTTTTTATAAAAGAAACCTAGAATTATTGAACAATAACTGTTCTCCGAGAAAAGTTTTTATACAATTGAGCTATAATGTGTCATGAGTGATGTGTGTGTTGTTTTTTGTTGAGGTTGCTATTTAATTCTGTTGTTTGTTACTAGGTATATAAGAAATATAACTCTATTTTCGTCATTTTTACAATGGAAGGGAGACTGTAGAATGTCGAAATAAAACTAGTTTAAGGTTTTAAAAGAAATTATTTACTTAGTGCCCACCCATACATACTCTTAAGCTAATAAAAATAAAATCATTTACAGCAGATTTCCATACCTACCATTTAAACGCAGAACACTATTAGTTAAGTAGTTAAGATAAAGGCAAACCTCGCCTACTTCGGTTAGTTAATCTGTTGAAAAAATACTGATTTTATGTACCTACAAAATGAAATTTTTTAGCGTAGCGAACCCAAATTACCGGTTCGCCACCCTGCCTGTATCTTTCTCTGGCCTCTAGATTTACAGAACTTTTTTTTGTTTCTTTTAAGTACCTAATGTAATGATACTAATGATGCATACTACACTACACTGAAGAGCAAAAATAACGGGTCGCTTACCATACAAATAGTAACTATATTACTACCAGTTATTACTAGTCTTAATCTTACTCTTACAATTACATATAATAAAGATGTATGAATGTCTGTTACTCTTTCACAAGATAACTACTTAACGGATTTAGATGAAATAGATTTTCCTGTACTATCATCATCATCAGCATCATCATATCGGAAATAGGACGTCCACTGTCGGACATAAGCCTCCCCCAGGACTTCTGTACTATATACAAACAAAAATGGTTATATTTGATGACTTTCGAAAAAAAAAACAATTCTCAACAAACTTATCTGCCAGCCTTGTCGGTTTTTAACTTACAAAGCAAAGGTTTCATTTGGGGAACTTATGATTATGAATTATGAATAATACATTTAAGCATCAAATTGGGTGTGAGCCATAGTGCCAATCACAGTCCAACTCTAGATTTAAGCAAAAATGAAGAGACGGGCAAGTGTTGATTGAGCCCCTGCTAATGCTTCCGAAATGGAAAAATATGTATATGAGATTTTAAACATACATTAGCTTGCTTTAGCATCCTGTCCTGGTCGACCTGATTGAATCGCTAATAATTAAATAACAAAGACGCCATGACTGATGGGCTGATTTAGTTCAAATAAATATATCAAATTATCAGGAAATCAAAGAAAAGGCCCTGGAAAGGACCACATGGAAGATACTCCACCGACAAGATTCAAAATGACTTACAACTGTATTAGAATAAGTTTGCATGTGTGAAGTTAGCTAATAGCGTTGCAGTAAACGTTTATAGTTGTTAAAGTGCGCGGAAATTTGCGCCGCACACCCTTAACACTAGCTTGACTGATCAAATACTAACTTATTTTAGCTTCGCTTCGGTTTGCCAGCTTTTCAATTCGAGAATCCCTAGATACCTACTTAGTCGCTGTCAATTGAAATTGCGAGCAATGTAAATAAACCATTTAATGAAATATCCATATTCTAGCACTTGTTGTTGTTTTATTTTTAATGGTTCAGGATAATGTTATGGTAAGTATTGATTAAATAACACACGGATTTAGCAATATTTGATGAGGGAAATGGAAATTAAAGACATTTTAATTTTTTTTTTGTTTACATTGTCTGCAATGTCAGTTGACTGACAGTTTACATACATATTTTTTCGAAACAAAAATTTTGCTTTCTACTAAATCCAAAACACATGCAAAATTAACCATAAGATGCCACCATCTTTCACTGATTTGGCATATGCAAGTAGTGGGATATTTTATACTAGAATTCCAAATAGTCTAAAATGCAAAACATCAATTACTTAATACTAGGTAATTCAATATTAAAAATGTATAAATAAACTATACACTGCAACACGTAGTAAATACAAGTGACTTAACTTACCTATATTATAAACTAAAATTACACCACCGATTACCAAAATATGTATGTATGTATATAAACTCTTTATTGTTCCAAATAAACAAGACAAATACAATACAAACACAAATATAATGATATTAACTATATTTTATAATTGTATTTATTACATCTATTCTATACTAGGTAAATGTCATAATTACGTAATGGCTGATCGATCACCAACGAGTTGGAAAATTGCAATTCTTTAGTGCATCATTGGGATCTTTATATTAAAACTTAAAAAATAAGATCCCAACTGCACCGAGAATTGGTCAACAGCCTAAGTCATCGGAATCTAGGGGAACAGGTCCATCGGTGGCTGGCTCATCTTGCCCCTGGGCCGAGGCGGCAATTGAGATTTTTCATCCTCGTCCGACACGTACATTCTTGTTAGATCCGAAGCGACCGAAGCTGTATCGCAGACGCTAAAAATATTACATAATTTAAAACAGGGTTCGATAACATTTATTTACTAAGTACTTTTTGAATTAGAAGGAATTGTTTATTAGCCGATATTTAGAATACACATAGTCATTCCCGCATTTAGGCAGCAATCGGAGGTAGCTTAGAAGTCCTAGAACTACGAGGCGGACAAAGGATACTTTTTTTTCTCATTATTGTCACAGGATAAGAGGACGGTATAAAAAATAATATAGACTTTGTATATATCTAGTAGACTAGTAGACATGTTGTTTGAAGATTACGTAAACGTCATAAGATGAGATTTTTCGACTTTCCCACAGAACAAAAGGATGGGATAAAAAATAATAGAAGTGGCCATGCAAGAAACGGGTTAATTTCGTTGAGGTAGGTAGTACGAAATCCTTTGTGCTAAAGTACGGCTCGCATTTTGCGGGTTTTGTACATTTTCGATAGGAGAGAGGAAGAAGATTTAGCGCAAATATTGATTCTGCGCGGACGAAGTCGCGGGCAAAACCATAACCATATAAGTGTAGACTATTTCGGTCCTTATTGGTTTTGACGACCGCATGGCCTAGTGGTTAGAGAACCTGACTATGAAGCTTGAGGTCCTGGGTTCGATCCCCGGTCGGGGCAGATATTTGTATGAAAAATACGAATGTTTGTTCTCGAGTCTTGGATGTTTAATATGTATTTAAGTATGTATTTATCTATATAAGTATGTTTATCCGTTGTCTAGTGCCCATATCACAAGCTTTGCTTAGTTTGGGGCTAGGTCAATTGGTGTCAATTGTCCCAAGATATTTATTTATTTATTTATTTTATGTGAGGCTCTGAGCAGGTATTGAACTGAGTTATTTACCTATCGTCGTCGTCGGTATCAGAAAGATCTGCATCCAAGATATTATCATCTCTAGGAGGCGGCATAGATTCGGCAACATCCTCTGGCGGCGGTGTCTTTGTTGTAGCATTATCGGCGAGACCATCCTCGGTCAAAACTATAGGTTCAACGGGGGCGCTGAAACCAAAAGAAATCAAATATTCGCGATCCTGTTATGGAATTTTTTATCATGTTTGATACAACCGTAAAAGGGTCTGGCCGGAAGGTAATAGTAAAATCGCCCCTGGCTGTATTTGAAATATTGTTATGCTCGATTGTTTGTTTTATTATAAGATATAATTTTACTGAATATTAAGACTTAAATGCTTACGGTTAGCGAAAAAATAAAATAAATAAAAATTCAGTTTTTATTTTTTTTTAGCCAAACTACGGTACCGATTAACTTGCCGTTTGGATATTTTGTACACATATTTAAGATACATTTATGGAAAAAAAATAAAAGTTATAGCGTTTTTTAAAGTACACAATTTTGGCTGTTTTAGTTTTTCTTTTTTTTTTTTTACTTGCAAGTTAGCGACACCTACCATATTTTGATTTAATATGCGCAATTTTATATTCTATTACATATATTTTTTTCAAAATTATTCATTTGGATCAACAAAGTGAAAAAAATTTTTTTGTTTAAAAGGGTGGAAAAAAGTTCTTCCATATTGTTCAATCGTTCAAACATTTGTTCATAGTGTTAGTAACAATTATCTTATTAGCTATGTTAGTAACACGAAATAAAAACAGAAAATACGGATAAATCAGAAAAAAAATATTTAAATTGATTATAAAAAAAAAAAATTGTAGTTGCAATTTTTTACTTATTTTGAAAAATCAAAAATAATTCATAACAATAATAATAATAATTTATTTTGGATTCACTACAATTTCAGTAGACCAGGTAAGTATTTTTTTTTTCAAAAATTCAAATTATTTTTTTGTAAAATTTTTTTTTAAATATTTTTTTTAGCTTCTATAGCTATGGTTATATACCCCAGTGGATTATTGCTAGGGGGTGTCTTATACACCCTGTATATGTATACTGTATTGTTACAAAAAAATAATTTGAATTTTTGAAAAAAAAATACTTACCTGGTCTACTGAAATTGTAGGGAATCCGAAATAAAAAGGGCAATATTATTATTATTATTGATATGAATTATTTTTGATTTTTCAAAATAAGTAAAAAATTGCAACTACAAAACTAAATCCGATTGCTTGCATGACTCTCCTTAGCGTCCAAAGTCCGAGGTCGGCTCAATAGGAGCACCCTTTGGCAGCTAAGTAAAACTACCCTTTTGCTGAGCTGCCCATCCGGCAGCTCGCCCTCTCTCCGGTAAGCTGTAAAAGCCGTCTAAGGCTAACAGCAAAGTCCATTCGAAAAAAAAAAAAAAACTACAAAAATATATTTTTTTTAATAATAAATTTAAATCTATTTTTTTTCTGATTTATCCGTATTTTCTGTTTTTATTTCATGTTACTAACATAGCTAATAAGATAATTATTACTAACACTATGAACGAATGTTTGAACGATTGAACAATATGGAAGAACTTTTTTCCACCCTTTTAAACAAAAAAAATTTTTTCACTTTGTTGATCCAAATGAATAATTTTGAAAAAAATATGTGTAATAGAATATAAAATTGCGCATATTATATCAAAATATGGTAGGTGTCGCTAACTTGCAAGTAAAAAAGAAAAAAAAAAGAAAAACTAAAACAGCCAAAATTGTGTACTTTATAAAACGCTAGAACTTTTATTTTTTTTCCATAAATGTATCTTAAATATATGTACAAAATGTCCAAAGGGCAAGTTAATCGGTAACGTAGTTAGGCTAAAAAAAAAAAAAAACTGAATTTTTATTTTTTTTATTTTTTCGCTAACCGTAAGCATTTAAGTCTTAATATTCAGTAAGATTATATCTTATAATAAAACAAACAAACGTGCATAACAATATTTCAAATACAGCCAGGGGCGATTTTACTATTACCTTCCGGCCAGACCCTTTCAAGAGGGATCCAGCTATTTTTTATACAGTCTCAGCTATGCCACGCCGAGAGAAAATGCCTACCATAAATAATGTAAGTAGGATATTTTGCACTATGGAGTCATCATTTTTTTTTATAAGTTTCACTGCATTTAACGATTTTTAAGGACAAAATGTGAAGAAAATATATTCCACTGTCTGTTCGCTCGTTCGTTCATTTTACAGCACACATATACAACAAAATATAGTCTATCTATACTTGTAACATTTGAAGTATTGTTATCTCCTTTCTCTGGGTGCCGCATAGCCGTGGGACAGCCGGTGCGCAGCTTGATAAGCTTTATTCTAATAATAAACACGCCTTTCTTTCTAGGCTTCTGGGCCTTCAAAAGAAAGATTGTTTGTTGCTAAACAAGGTTTTTACATTTTTGCTGAGACAAACAAAA
Organism: Pandemis heparana; assembly: GCA_963854515.1. Taxonomy (NCBI): domain Eukaryota; kingdom Metazoa; phylum Arthropoda; class Insecta; order Lepidoptera; family Tortricidae; genus Pandemis; species Pandemis heparana. The sequence continues at coordinate 8,910,879 of OY978008.1, read as the reverse complement.
CAAATATACGAAGTTAGCAAAAAGCTTGTAAAAACAGAAACCTTGAAAAGCAGCATAAAGAGAGATCGGAATGTTTTGTAAAACTTTTAATAATAAAAGAGATTTCAAAATTATCGGCTTCCAACTATCTATAATAATTGGCATAGTTCATTTTTAGGGTTCCGTACCCAAAGGGTAAAAACGGGACCCTATTACTAAGACTTCGCTGTCTGTCCGTCCGTCGGTCCGTCCGTCCGTCCGTCTGTCACCAGGCTGTATCTCAAGCACCGTAATGGGTAGACAGTTGAAATTTGCACAGATTATGTATTTTTATTGTGGCTACAACAACGAATACTAAAATCAAAATAATAATAATAATTAAGGGGGGCTCCCATACAACAGAGTATTTCTGGTACGGAACCCTTTGTGCGCGAGTCCGACTCGCACTTGGCCGGTTTAATTTTTTTAGGCTTGTATCGATTCGAACTTCTCAAAAATATGTCCCACGTCGGTGTAAGAGCGTATGGTACTTATTTTTGAAACCTTGACTAGACACATTAATATTACACAGTGTGTAGTACAAGTGACAAGTTAGCTTGTAAGATCCAATGTACACATGAAAGCGACGAATAAATGACTTATGACTTGAGTGTGCGACCAAACCGCCGCTTAAAAAACGGTGACGTTACGGAATCGCAACAAAATGTATGAAGAAACGGTGAGAAAACGTGACGGATACAACACGTCACTGCGTATACGCGGCGGTTTGGTCGCACCCTGACAGTAAGTATTTACATTTTGCGAATGTACTTTTTGCTTCGTGTACGTTTCGCGTGTTTCACAATATGCGTGGGGTGCATTGTGCGAATTGTACATTTTGCTACTGGTTACATTTGGCGTGTAGTGTACATTTTGATTTTTGTGCATTTTGCTCCGAAGGGGTTTTTTTAATAGATAGAGTCATTTAAGGGGAAGGTTAGATACTAGTCACCTATAATACTCGCATGTATTGAATCAGTGTAAGTAGTTACACAATTTGTCGTTCTGTAGTTGTCCCAAAAAACTAGCACAAAACTAAAACGATCGCTTTTTGTTGTGCAAGTTTTTTGGGACGTTATTAGTTAATTTATAAAAGTGGTAGGTATTTTAATGAAAAAAAATCTTACCTCCCGAAGGAGCATGATAGCTCTAACTCTCGCGCTTGCTGCACCACCTCTAGCCAGCAATGTGCCTTAATCTCGTCGGTGCGTACACACTCTGAGTCGAACGAGGTACCCGGCCTGTAATCATACTAATATTATCCAACTAAATCCGAAAGTTTGTGAGGATGGATGGATGGATGTGATGCACTCGCAAATATACAGATAAACAGAAAAAAAATCTAAAAACTGTTGGTACATGTTCTGTTATCGATTCTCTGTATCCCCAGCCAATTTTTTTTATATCTTCCATGTACTTACAGACTTTCGACCCTCTTCAGCTTTATTATAATGAAAAGCAAAGCTACTCTGATTTTACTTGTAATATCATGCTGTGTTGTCTTACATGGGAATGAAGGTCACCATCGTGGTGAGATGCCTCTGTTTGTGTATTTGGTAGTAGTTCTCCAGTGGGTGCCCAGAGGTGTCAGACTGCACGGGATAAATGGTTACGTCGGTCAAGTCATCCATGGAGAACTTAAGTTTGGCTAAAATAAAGAAGACATTATTTTATTGTACTATAACACGAATAAAATATAAATAGGATGATCCTCAATTCTTAGTCTGTAATAAAACTAATAAATACATATGCGAAAAGGATTTTTTTCGTCGAGGGGTTTTCAGGGAAATACCTTTTGTTTCATCACAAAACTTTTGGCAAATTATCACTTCCCAGACAGTTTTTCGTATAATTTCGTTTGCTAAATTATTATTCTCTCTTCGCATATAATTGTAACGCAAATTCAATCTCTGGCAAGTAAATGTTTAAAAAATGTCTCGTTCATCTAATTACATGTACCTATTATATATTATAAACAAATGTTTTTGTCGGCATAACAATAACATAGGTATGTTACGCAAAACAAAATAAGGCAAAAGATTTGTCATTTATCTTACGTCGTCGCGATTTTTTGAGCTGTTATAAAAAAAAACCTTGAGGCAAAGGCGGGAGCTCGCTGTGCTTCCCCGTCTTAGCATTCTAGCCTGACCTATCAGAATCAGAGTCGGTTTTGCCGCGATGGATTTAGTTCACTCCCTCCGCGCGCTCACCCGCTGACTATATATTATTTTGTCATAACATTTCATTTGAATGAACAAAAAGCAATTACCTTGCTACTTCGCTACTTATGATTTTCAGGTTTAGTAAATTTCTGTTGTAATATTCTGCTGTGTGAGATAACATTGGCAAAAAAGGTGGGTAAAAGTTTGGGTAATGAAATTTGACCAAAATAATTTTGGCAAAACGGTAGAGTAGAATACTGTCTTTCACCTATTTTAAGTTGCAACTCACTCGTGTCAATATCGCCTACTCTCCCAGCCAGTTCATATAAGATTTCAGACGGCCAGATATGGGGTATCCTTATAAAAACTTTTCCAGTATCAACTGGCATTTGGAAACCCAATTTGTGAAGCAGTTGCAAAAACTTCAAATCTTTGCACATAAAAGCTTGTTCACAATTCCACGGAACCAGCGGCACGGATTGATTCAGTACTGTAACCAAAAATAATAATTGTTCAACCTACAGATACACTTTTTTCCTTTTCAGCTAGACATTTTTCGTATTTTGGCTCGAGTGTTACATCTTTATTGTAAAATTATTTTTTCCTACATATTGTGTTTCATTTGAAATTAAATAATAGCAAATGTTGTCTCTATGCAATCATTTGATTGATTTTTAAACTAGTGCATGACCCTTGTTTCGATACAATTCCATAAATAAAAGAAGTATCATATATTTTTGTGTATTTGAAGCCGGTAAACTAAAACATAAAGTATTTCAGGAACGGTAGAAAAAACCGGGCATGTGCGGTTCCGTACAAATTTGTAGGTTTACAAAGTGTTAACTGAGCCCGGCTACTAAGCAAAATAGAGGTTATTTCATATTGGTTACTTACATACATATATATATATATATACATACATTATACACCGTGTCCAATAAATTCGATAAACTTTTTCCAAGGGATAGCAGACCTGCGTATTTTATATTAATTTCGGCTTGATACCTCTACGCATTCCTGAGAAAAAGGGTCCTGTCTTGACCGACTAACGGACTGACGGACAACAAATTAATACTTTAAGGGTTTCGTTTTTGCCGAATAATGTATGGAACCCAAACAAAGGCGTACTTACGGAGTGAGTGATAAGACACTGGTGACAAGACTGGCAACTCATGAATTTCTTGGTTGAAGAATTTGAACTGTAGAATATCCAAGCCTTCCACTTTCAATACGTTGTCCTCAGAACACTTCACTATTTTTTTCTCTAAATAAAGCTTAGCATGACACGCTTTGAGTAAAACTGTTTGGACCCAATCAAAACACTTGTATTTTCCGTCTTGCCTAAGTTGTTCACATAGTTTTCCAATCTCCACATCTCTGATTTCTTTGTTAATCTTTTTCATTTTAGTATGCCTGTCGCATTCTTTCTTAGACAACTTATCAAATTCTGTCTTATTAATAATATTTTGTTTATGCAGTGCCTTAATCACTGAAATCCTGGATTTGATGATGCCATCGTCCTTGAAACATTTTACAATTTCCCCCACCACGTCTTGTTGGGTGTTGCATTGCATATAGTGCCAACTTAAAGACGACAGCTCGTCTTCCGTCCACCTGTTTCATAAACATAAAAGTAATATCAAATAAGTACTTATTAAATTTCAACAATTGCACATATGTCATGCAATTTCACAAAACTCAAAAGTTTTGAGGTTTTTGGTTCACACAAAAGATTGAATATCCCTACTATGCCTACTAGGTAATATTATAAATGCGAAAGTAACTCTGTCTATATATCTGTCTATCTATTTGTCTGTCTGTTACGCTTTCACACGTTCGGCGCAGTTTTTGTATCGTTTTTCGCAATATTGGTGTATGTAAGACGCGAAATACGCGAATGCGAAACATACAGTGAAATGGCACCTGCCGTTGTACATTGTTGTTTATTTTAATAATGGCAGAACATTTAGAACCGAGGGTGGTAAAAAGGGGATTTATTAACTTTTAAATAGTGACTCATGTCGGTAATCACCTTAATGCCCGTGATACATGCAAGGTTTTGCGCGGAAATGAATAAAAAAAAATACTTTGGCACAAGCTAAAAGATATTATCAATTTTTACAGTATATGTATTTAATTATAATCAAAATATCTAATTTAATAAAATTATTAAATATATCGTAATTATGCTTTATATGCAGTAAAATTGGTTCGTAGCCTAGTTTGAAGATAAAATTAAAAATTATTTCAGAACTCCCTGGCTGGGGAGTCAAATATCTAACCGCGGGGCGGGAGGTAAATAGGCTACAACTGTTCTATTACGCCTGCGTGTAATAATCACACCCTTCATGAGCAAGTGTGATGAAAATAATATTGATACATAGTTCAAACAAAGTTTACTTTTTCTTAGAACCATTGCTCTCGCTGCTATGGGTAGATTTTTTCTTTTCCACATCGGGTGCCAGGTTTTCCTCTTTGTCAGGGGTGCTCAAAGTAGTAGGTTTGTTTTCCATGTCCCCTTCGAAATCTTCAGTTTCCATTCTTATAGTATCTGAAATATGCAGCGACTGAGGCTTCTTCACAAACGTGTTAATTACGTATTCAATAAGATCAGTCCAATCCTGAAAACAATAGGCTTTTTAAAAGAAACAAATTCATTGAACATTACGTGGATGAACAAATAAAATGTTTGTGCTTACGTCACATATCTCATAATCGGATTCCCATATAGAAGTGAATACTTTCAGAATGTTCGGTTGGAATAAGCAAATCAAACTGTCGAGCTCCCCTCCCACATGGTGCATCATAGTGAAAACACAGTCGTTGACAAACTCTCCGTTCTCCATGTAATCCTCCAGAAGCAGTCCGTATTGGTACATTATTTCAGGGGAAGCAAACCTGCGTTAAATTTGCAAGAAGTTAATTTTCGTTGCAACGAGTGATTAAATAAATTATGCTTTTATGCGGCCATGCGCAAGCGCAGTGCCTCCCTGGTACGCCGGGTGCGCGCCAGCCCCAACTCCATCTTAAGAATGATCGCGGGCAGGATGGATTGTGCCTATTATATGACTCATTGTGGGGAACTACATGCCCCCACCAGTGTCATAATATGGTAATACTTTGCTGTGCCCCCATCTTGCGTTTATTGTACGTGTTATGTGTAATTGTGTATGTAAGTAATTGTAACTAACCCTTTAGTGTAAGTAGTACTAACAACATCTTAGTCTACGAAATAAATGGATTTTATTTATTTTATTTATTTATCAAAATAGATGTTGAGTAGGTACTAATTTAAGAGAAAAAGACGGAACCTACGATTTCAATCAGTTTACTAGCCTAATTTACATCTAAGTACTACTATTATTTTAATAGTAAACTAGTCACGTTAAAGACCGGGTGTCATAGTAACAAAGTGCTAACGACAGCATTATACTTCCCGGCATCGCAGGTTCTTAACACACCCATACAATTGCATACAATACAATAAAGTCACGCGGCAATTCACGCGCCGTTAAAACTCACTCACTTATCGTCGCAAGTAGTCACTACTTAAGTATCACAATAATATATGTTTTCATATCATATATACGTACTGCTGGATGTGGTTCAACATAAGAGAGTAATCACCATCTGGAGTCCTCATACCAATGTCCAAGAACAACAACAGTAAATGATTCGTAACAATGAGATCCTGCAAAAAGTCATACAAAGGAAGTCAGATAGCTAATTTATTAGATTTTATTTGTTTAGATAAGAATTTCATAAATTGGCGAGTAAAACCGTAATAGATATAAAATGTAAGGTTATATTGACAGAATCACTTAAAATTAATTCAAACAAAATCTTATTACTTAATGAATTTTTTTACCTGCAAGTACGCCTTAGAGTGATATTTTGGATTATAAGTACGCAAAAGCAACACCAATAGTGAACGCAATTCATCCAATTCGCACATTTTAGTACGCAAGGTATCAAGCCTTTCCTGATCCTCCGGGTTTAAATGTGGTAATTTTTTGTACACATCAATAGCTTGGACAAATTCCCGAATAGCAGTAATGACCTAAAAAAATACGATATTGTCAATACATTTATTTTTTTTGTTTTTAAGCCAGGCTACAGATATAATGAATAATGATGAAACCCAGCATTCATATCAAACATATAAATTGATAAATAATATTATGACACTGCGTAAATATACGATGCAAAATCATTAATTCATTATTATTCTCTATCTTTTTTTTTATGAAAAGGCCCGCTGGCAACGTCGCATTTTTGGTGATTTTTTACGATTTTTTCACAAAAATTGAATACACTAAAAACGAAGTGCACTAAGTACAGACGCACATTTGAAACTTTCATTCAATTTCCGTGAAATAATCGTAAAAAATCAACAAAAATGCGACGTTGCGAGCTCAGTAGGAATACACCCTTTTAAAGGCGCGACCACACCGCCGCTTAAAAAATGATGACGTTACAGAATCGCAATAAAATGTATGAAGAAACGGTGAGAAAACGTGACGCCTACGACACGTCACGGCCCGACCACACCGTCACGTAGACACGTATACGCGGCGGTGTGGTCGGACGTTTACGAAGCAACAAGTCGTGAAAGACGAAGTTGATGTATTTACTTCTTTAGATTTAAGTGTCTAGAAATGTTTTTTTTTTAATATGACTTTGTCCATTGAACAATTTTGCTAAGATTAAAGATATTCAAACGTGAATGACAAAGTAGCTAGAGTCGTATAAGGCTTAATTAGGTGTGGTAAATGATAACTTAATAGTTAATTACTCACAAGATGAAGTCTTCGTATGCTTGGCTTCAGATCATTTCCATCAAGCTTGAGAGCCAATTCGAACTGTTCGCATAAGTTTACTCCTTCGGCAGTCAAATATGACACCATTTCAAATGAAAGTACTGAGCTTATCAACTCCAAATCCAATTCAATTTGAGCCGCCAACTTTAGAAAATATGTAATTAGCCAGAAAAAATGCGACGTATCAATCTCAAGTTTTACATTAGTAAGGATCTGGCTATGGAGTGTTCGTATCAAAGAATTATAGCCTTTCAGTAAGAAGTCAACTGTAAATTCTTTTATGACATTTGCTATGTCATTATCAGATGGTGTTTTGTGTGTTAGTCCTTGAACGTTAATGCTGAAAAGAAAAAATATGTTTTTGTTAAGGTTTTACGAGATCGGTCCAAAATTCGGCTGCTACGGAGCAACAACATTATGTAATGGATATTATTCCTCAAGTATAAGCATATCCTTTCGTAAGGGATAAAGACGTTACTTATGTTTATTTATAAGAGTAATATTCCGTTTGAAAATACATAATTATAATTAACTGACTGAAGAGTGTCTCTCAATAACCTAACCTAAAAAAAACATTTTAGATACAAGCTTTTTTGCTGACTGTCCTTTTTGTTGACTGTACTTGCAGTGTAATCCGTCCTACGTATGTGAACCAAATTTCAAGTCAATCCGACCAACCGTTGAAGAGTTCCCTCCTGCGGAGACAGTCCTAGCTGGACCACCAGGATCCTACTATCAGATTATTGTATTGTCATCTGACTTAGACAAGTATACAAAGTTTCAGCTCAATCGAATGAAGATATCTGCTTCAAAATTGAGTCCAAGATTCATCCAGACAAACATATACATACATACATACATACGTTGCAAGTTAAAATAAAGCTTGTAATAAAATAATAATAAAAATGCTTATTTTTCTGCAGAGTAATTTGAAATAATTTACTTATAATCTTGTGTGTAAAATATAAGTTTATCATCAAAATTAAAGTAAGCAATAATACTCCTCCATTTTTATTTTACTTACATATTAGCTTTGGCTCTCTTAACGAGCTTCTTACGTTTTCGATCTTGGAGAGTAGTCGCAGTAGGCACTTTGTTTTTTGCTATTTGTTTTGAATTACGTGGTTTCTGATGCACAGGTTTCTTTGTATCAGTTACATCATCATTGCTGGACGTTGAAACAGACTCCTGATTTTCTATTTGAGTTTCATGTCCACTGTCGGAATACTCAGACTTTAATTTTTTCTTGTCAGTTTTAGCAGGTTGCTGTTGTGTATTGGCAACTTCAGATTGAGTGTCAGTTGACATATTTTTTTCATCCTAGAATAAGAAATAAATTGATGCTTGTATTTCAGTAAGCAAGCGCGATTCATAGAGTATATATAAACATAATTTAATAATGTAAATGTATGCCCTACTTCAACAGACTTCTTTTCGGTGTTTTCAAACGTTTTATTTTCACTCCTGTCTCTCATAGTGACGTCATTATCGTTGTCAGCTTGTTGCTGACACGGCGGACTGCCATTCTCACTAGTATTGTTCTCAGAAAAGCCGCCCCATGTATTATTTTCAGAATTCGGGTCTTCATTATTTTTTCCGCTCGCACCCGTATCCGAAGAATCCGATGTTGGGTCTGATGTCAGCATTGGAGAAGAGTCCTCACTCCCTGCAAATTCAATTTTTTTTTACTTTACCAAACCACTTGGTTTCTACTTAAGTGTGACTAGTACCATAAGAAAGGTCACAATACTTCTGTTTGGTGGGGTGGTGTTACTCTCATTGTCTTCAGAGCTGTCGGAGAGACTTGTCTCGACCCAGACATTAAGAAGTTTATGCAATGTGCTAGCATGCTGATCTTTATATAACAATGCAATCAATTGCACCAATGGTACTCCCCAAATACTCTGAAAGGCAAAAAAAATACAAAACACATATCTTATATCATTCAACATTACGCCCAATAAAGGAGGAAACAATGTTGATATGTTTATACATATAATTATCTCGGTTCGTTCACGTTTATGTGGTATGCAAATCTCTTAATGGTAAACATATAATCAGTGTACATAATTGGTAAAAAGAAAACCAGGATTCCATCAGGAAAATAATCCATTGTAGTAACAGACACGATTTTTGTATGAAAACCATCGTACAAACCAAAAGGGGTTGCGAACAGGCGAGTAGCGCGGCGCTAGGGACAGGATCGCAGGACGCTCGCAGCGTGGCTCCTCCATCCCAAACGATATCTGCTTTGTGCCACAAAGCGCGAGGCGGAAACCTAGACTCTGTCACGGATCACTTCGAAAGTCACCACGTTGGAAATTTGGAGTCAATAATTCTAAATATTTTATTGAATCAGGCGTTACTTTGCGGAGGTCCATTTTAATGAACATAAAATATTACCTTGCTACTCCGCTACTCACGTGCAAGATAACCAAGCCTGACCGAAACACATATATGTATGTATATGAAAAACATATATATTTCGCACAGGCTTGGTTATCTTGCACGTGAGTAGCGGAGTAGCAAGGTAAATATTTTATGTTCATTTTAATAATTCTAGACAATTTACTGGATTAACTTTTTATGTATAAAATCATAAAATCAGACAATTGCTGTTTTTAAAGGTTCTCAACGGGACCCTATCACTAAGCTAAGCCTCCAGTGGAGGCTCCACTACCTATCTGTCTGTTCTGTCGGTTTGTCTGTCCATTCTTCCGTCACAGGAATGTATCTTTTGAACTGTAACAGGAAGACTCCTGACATTTTTAAAATGTGTAATACCATGGTCACTATAACAACAAAGAACAAAAATAAAATAAAATAATAAATTAAGAGGAATGTGCTTTTTTCCGTATGGTAGTAGGTACGGAAACCTTGCTATGCGAATCCAACTCGCACTTGACCGGTTTTTTAAACCAAAATAAACTAATTAAACAAACCTTATTGTATGATTCGGTTGATATGAATTAAATCTGAAAATTGATAAAAAGCTGTTGAGTAAGCAAAAAGGTTGGCGGCCACTTACCGCTTCTGGTAAAGTCATAAGCTTTATAAGTATTTTATCAAAGCTTTGGCTAAAAATGTTCCACAGGATCTGATTCTGCACGGCATGTATAGATCCGTTGTGGCCCGGGCTTTGGCTATTAGTGTCCTCTGGTATGTGCAGTAAATTTCGAAATAACAAAAGACAGTTGCTTATGTTTGTACATTGACCTAAGGTCATTTTTGTTTGCTGATTGAAATATGCGTTTTTCTTAAAGAAGTCCATAATCACTTTAGTTGCCCGGTCGTCCGTGAAGGCTTTTTTAGTGGATGCCAGCAAATTGTTTAATTCATATAGTGTGTGTCTTCCAAAATCTGATTGTGACATAAGTTCGACCGATAGCAAACATTCTACTGGAGTTGTTAAATTCACCAGTATTCTGATTATCAATTCAATTGTCTCATCCTCCTTTGCTTTCAACAAAAGAGGTATAAAATCTTTCTGTACGTGTTGCCCAAAGTTAATAGTTCTTCGGTATGGCCGAAGATATTGATCCTCGGATAAGATATTGTGCAGAATGCTCTCCAGCGCCGCTGCAACAATAATTTGATGTTTTAAGTAAAATTAAATCTGATATGTCGTTACTGCTCCCAAAAACGGTTTCAAAACCACGGACGATTTACGTTATCAGTGCAGCGAAATCACAAGGCATTGAAGCTTATTTTGTTTGTGTAAAGTTTCTACTTAGTACTAGTCAACTCACCATTGCAATTTTCATTAATATGGTATCCATCACCATCAGCATGCGGAAACCCAAGGTTGCTGAATGTACTATGGGTCTGTGGACTCCGAAGGACCCACTCCATCTAAAACAAAGCACCGCAACCGGTAGGTACTAATAATTGACATTAGCTATACCAGCCATGGTATGCCAGAGGTATTGTTAGTAAGACCATTTTTTTAAACAATCGATGGATGAATGAGATTAATGTTAATTGTTGATTATATAATTTGTTTACACTAATCTCGAGGAAAACAAGACACGGCCGTACCATCCTTTTCTCGAAGCCATTCAGAGCCATTCAGGCTAAACTGGAACCCTGAATTTTAACTCTCATGTAGGGCCCAATATTCTTTAAAAAAAAATTAATAAAAAATAAAACCGCCTTCAAAAAAGTAACCGCTAAAAAGTGAAAAATAACCGTAGAAATTTAATATCAAAAAATACATTTCGGTGCGTGCCTACGCTACCTACTGACACAGTATACAGGGTTATTGGTAATTCGACGTGAATTCTTTAGGAGGTGATAGGGGTGACTATTTGCGATAATTTTAACCCCCGTATAAGTTAACCATTTTTGAGTTATCATGTTTTTTAGTTTTTTCAAAATGTCAAAAATGCAACATTAATAATTTATTTTAAAAAAAGTAACAGTTTAAATCTCATTTTTTCTTCTAATTTATAAAAACGATTAAACACTGGTTATTTGTCAATATTCAAACCACAATTATCGGGCCAAATAAAACAATGCGAGGTAAAAAACGATATTTAAAAAAATATATGAGATTTTTTTCCACTAAAAATGCCTTAAAACAAAAAAAAACGTTATGAAACTTGGCTGGCAGATTATTTTAAAAACATAACCGTTTTCTTAGCTCTTCAAAAATGCGTAACAACTAGGAACTTACTTCAAAGAAACAGAAAAAAAATGATCACAAAGGAAGCGGGCGGGAATTTTTACTAGAACTAAACTAAGGTCGTCCTAAGGAGTTCTAAGGAAATTCTTATTCGAACTAAATTAATTAAAAACAATACTCAATGTAAATAACACAAAAAATACTTATTTTACATCCGTGTTTTTTGTGTTTACAGAGTTATTGGTAAATCGACGTATATTCTTTAGGAGGTGATAGGGCTGACTATTTGCGATAATTTTATCCCCTATATGTATTATGCAAAAGTTAACCATTTTTGAGTTATCATGTTTTTTAGTTTTTTTTTTTCAAAATAAGTCAAAAATGCAACATTAAAAATTTATTTTAAAAAAGTATTAGTTTAAATCTCATTTTTTCTTCTGATTTATAAAAACGATTAAACACTGGTTATTTATCAATATTAAAACCACAATTATCGGGCCAAAATAAAAAAAAAAAACAGGTAAAAAACGATATTATTTCAATATTTTTTTGAGATTTTTTTCCTCTAAAATGCCTTAAAACAAAAAAAAAACGTTATGGAAATTGGCGTGCAGATTATTTTAAAAACAACCGTTTTCTTAGGTCTTCAAAAATGTATAACAACTAGGAACTTACTTCAAAGAAACAGAAAAAAAAAATATCACAAAGGAAGCGGGCGGGAATTTTTACTTGAACTAAACTAAATTCGTCCTAAGGAGTTCTAAGGAAATTCTTATTCGAACTAAATTAATTAAAAACAATACTCAATGTAAATAACACAAAAAATACAAACGTAAAATAAGATTTTTTTTGTGTCATGCATGTTCCTTGTACTCATCATGCAAGGGAAAATCCAGGGAAAGCGACCACCCGGAAGAAGGCGTACTTCGTGGCTTAAGAATCTCCGGACATGGTTCACCCTTAGCACAGGCTCACAGTTCCGAGCTGCTGTGTCAAAAGTAAAGCTAGCGCTGATGATAGCCGACCTCCGGTAGGAGATGGCACCTCAAGAAGAAGAAGAAGATGTTCCTTGAGGATCAAAAGAAGCATTTAGAATGGATTATGCAAATTTTTCACGAGATAAAAAGACGGTATAATAATAATGACTTAATACACATAAAAAATACACATACAAATATATATACATACATACAATACAAACATACATACATACATAAAGGGCAAAGAGAACCCTCCTTTTAGGCTTCGCCACAGCTGACTGGAGGGTTCTTTTACCTGAGTAAAAAGGTTTACACATCAAACATGACTCATCTTATCACGACGGACGGACAGAAGACATGACATAACGTAAATGATATCTAAGTAGTGTTTAGTAGGCCAAAGTGAACAGACACCTTCTAGGCAAATGTACAATCTTAGGCCTCATCTTCGCCTTTCATCAAGCGAGATTGAAGTCAAATGTAAGCCTATTTAATGTAAAAAAAAAAAAAAAGATGTAAATTTTCAATCTTTATAAACTTTTTAGACTTCGAGAACTCTTTCCTTTCTAAGCGCAAGTTTACTTGAACTTGAGCCACAGAACAATCTCGTCTCAACTGATTTCAAAAACAACCCTAAAGCCCCCGAACCCGTGTTTCGTAGAACAAAACGCGTAATAAACTTTGGACACGTGACTCCCCCTCCCCCCTCCCGGCCGCCAGCAGTAGGCCGCGAAGCGAGTCGCGTGGACCGCACACGTGCCCTCAGATGCCTATTCGCCGTTCACAGCTCCACAATCAATGAGCGAAACGTGCAGATGTTACGTATCCTATCCTCTACGCCAGAGACGCTCGATTTACGACTAAACTTAGAAACTTTTTTGAATCATTGAGCGCATTAGCTGCTTTATTTCCACACGCCTAATTCAACATACTTAACAATACTTTTACTCATACTCACACAGCTCACACACTAGGTTTTGCCCGCGTACAGATTAATCAGATTATTAATTGGCATTTACTTAATCAATTTCCTGATATAAAAGTATTCAATGTGTATAAAAAAGTATGAACCTACTTGGCTATACTTCTCGACAGTGTTAAGTAATTTCCTTTTGTTTTGTTATAATATAAGTTACAGTGATAACGCCAACTAAACAGAATGTACCTATAGGTAATTAGTTAATTCCTATCTCGTGGGAAATTTGAAATATTTCTTCTCAGAACACCTCTATAATTCTCAAGAAATAGGTAGGTATGTTTTACAATTATTTAGCATTTACGCTCGATCCCGTGGGAAATTTAAAATACATTCATGGTGCCCCCTATGATCCTCAAGGAATAGTTAAATGTATGCCCGTTATCAAGGATCTACTAGGTAGGTAGGTATGTTATCAAGTCAATTAGTACCCTGACGCGAAATCCCCTCACAACTGACATATTCTACTCATAAAACTTAACTCGACGACAAATTTCATGTTTTTAGTACTTACAAATAACCACGGATTTTTATACAAACTTGCGAAAATCCTTAGAATACGTTGATCTGATCCTGATACAAAATTGTCGCTTTGTCATGGGTGTACATATTAAATTGTTGCTCGTAAATAGTTGTCTAATTAGAGAGCTACTAAGTGCAAGTGCCATATTTAATAATATTATTATTACTGTTATGTTGTTAAGTTGTTATGCTGTAACGGGCTAATTTCCGCAACTCGACGTCTATAAACTGCGCCTATTTTGCGTGGTGGGCTGCAGCACTGTTCGTACCAGCCCTATTATTACTGTTATTATAAGAATAAGTTTTAGTTTTAAGATAATTTTATAATAAGTTGCTGTGCCCTGACATGGTAAATGTTTGGAACTTTATACATTTTAACATCTTTGTCACAACATTTTTATGCAATAAAGAGTTTGAGTTTGAGAGTTTGAGTATTAACTACGCCGACAAAGTGGTAAAACAAAATCTTGAATATTTTTTTAGGGTTCCTCCCCTACACGTGTACAGTGTGGGTGTTTTTTTTCTCGTTTTTCCCCAGTGTGGGGTGTCGTTAGAAAGGTCGTTCAAAAATATTGAGAATTACTTGAAACCGTGAACTATGTTCATATTTAGTAAGATCGAATAAAAATGAAAAATAATAATTATGTTCATATCATATTTAAAGTATCATTGTCGGGACTTAACCGCGTAAAAAAAATTCTAATTACCTCGACGTTTCGGCCACAGCCCAGTATTATAGTTTTCGAGATATGATAATTCGTGATTAGTCAGTAAGTGAGTGAATGAGTATTATTTCGCTTTTATTCAATTTTACACTACACTCATCCAAAATGTCTAGGAATATTTTTTATCCCTAGACGATTTTGAAAATTTCAATATAGGCATATTACTACATCTACTACAGCCTCGATCATAATTCCTTACTTACCACTCTTAATACACAATGTACTATTTTAAAATCGGAAACTGCTTCGTTAGTTGCCGATAAATTAAATATACGCGGACGCAGAAACTGACTGACTGATCGATCAACGCACAGCTCATTCATACCACTGGGACAGATTGCGCTGAAATAGGGCACGCAGATAAGATAGATATAGATCTAAGAAAGGATTCTGCGACAGAGCTTGATTAAAGTGGTATAACGGCATTCGCAAGTTTATAATTATGATGAAACTCCTTGGTTTTTTGAACTACTGAAATTGGAGCAGGAAAAATTTTATAAGTAATTCATGTGATTTAAGAAACAATATTTTTCCACAGGGCTGGATTTAGGTGGTTTTAAGGCATTGGCAAGTTTGTCTGAACTGAAGTTACTTAGTTTTAAGGAACTAAAGAATTAAAATTTGGAAAGAATGTAGGTAATTTATAGGTATGATTTATCAGTTAAGAAACAATTTTTGCACAGGTCCAGATTAAGGTGGTTTAAGGGCTTCCGCAACCTTGTATGAAGGCTATTCGGTTTTTTAACTAGAGACCTGAAATTTGAGCAGGAGGTAGTTTATAGGTAGGACACGTCAGTTAAGAGATTTTTCCACAGGGCCGGATTAAGGTGGTTTTAGGGCTTTCGCAAGTTTATATGGGTCCTTGGTTTTATTTTTAACTGGTGCCTTGAATTCTAGAAGGAAGGTAGTTTACTTATAGTTTTTCCACAAGGCCAGGTTAAAGTGGTTTCAGGGCTTTCACGCGTTTGTATGAAGGTTCTTAGTTTTTTGTACAAGAGATCTGAAATTTTTAAAGGATTTAATTTGCAGGTAGGAGGCATCATTTAATAGTATGTTTCAGAGTAGTTACTGTTCTTGCAATTTGTTTTTCTCGATATAACCAATCAACCAGGTAGTCAGTTAAGAAATTAAATAACAATAACCACCTAGACTAAACTGGTGGTTATAATAAAATTTACTAACTGTCGAACAAGGTGGACAGACTGGTTTTTCAGTTGATAATTTAGACAAAAAGGTAAGAATAAATGAACTCTCTGTGTTATTTACTCTTTAGTTTTACTAAAATAGGGCTGTACTTCATTGATATACCTATCACTACATAATATAAAACAAAGCCGTTTTACACTGTCTGTCTGTCTGTCTGTCCCTATGTATGCTTAAATCTTTAAAACTAAGCAATGGCGAAGTCGCGGGCAGAAGCTAGTCACAGAATAAAATTGTGGCTATGCTTACACCAGCGGTTTTCAAAATTTTTTGGTGACGGAATCCTTTTAGAAAGCGAAATACTTGACGGAACCCTAAAACCAGAATGAGAGGTGTTTTGAATTATTTCGAAATTATTGCGGAGCCCCCACAACGGCTTCATGGAACCTCTAAGAGGGCTTCGTGGAAACCCTAGGGTTCCACGGAACCCACTTTGAGTATGGCTGGCTTACACAGTACATCCAGCCATTAGTATAACACTGCAGCCTTCAAACAACTTGTAACTTGTTAACCTGCAGCCCCCTGGAGCAAATGTTGCTGCATGGCATGATTTTACTGGCACCTTACTGGTACCTACTAGCAATGTAAACAAAACCTGGTACAAAAAGCCAGTGCAATAATAAAAAGTAGAAATTCGAGGACAGCTTTTTTACTGTCAGACAAACTGAAAATATCCATTAATAAACTGGATATTCTAATTAGAAGCCCATTTGTAATGGGAAAAAAATCTGTTGCATGCTGTACATTACATATTAATTTCGAAAGATTTTTAGTAATTGTTCATAAAATAAAATTACCTTTAGATTTTCAACCAACGACCTGTTATCAGTAGGTAAGGTCTCTTCCTCGACACTTGACTCTTTGATAGTAACGAAAATTTAATTAGCGATTTACAATATCGAATGTCATTTTTACTTAGATAACGTCCTTGAGGAAGTACTTTTGAGTATCACACACAACACATCATAATGAACTGGAAAAATAATTGATTGAACACCATTCAAGTAACATATAAGCTTGCACTCAGAAAAGTCAGAAATAATTTATTTAGAACACGAGATATTATTCAAAAATAGAAAGTGCGCAGTTAACCGTACATCCTTCCTACTCGGAGACCGAGATACATCTAATCTAAGTCTGGTAAAGTACAGGACTGTTATGACTTATCTTATGTTATGACTTGGCCTGCCTTGCTTGTCTTGGCCCAGCTGACGCACATGACAAGATGACGTATTGGCTATAAAAAAAGAAGGTTGACATTTGACAATGCACGTCCCAGATATTGGAAGAAAACTATTTTGTATAAATGTTCACGCAAAACTTAAAAGTGTCTTCCAGTATTATGTGCAAAAATGTTGGTGGAAAGCCAAAAAAGGCTTTCCACTAGGCCTATGAAGAAAGCAATAAAAGTGACCCGTGACCCGTATATTTTATTAGTTATACCCGTTTCTCACAGTATTTTATATAGAAGAAGCTCACACAAAACTGTTTGAAGTGTAACAAACATGAAATTCGGAATAGAAAATGTTGAAAACGTCAGTTCCATGCTTTTTCCATAATCTATATCCATTTTTCTGAGTCTGTCTAACCAAAGCTGAACCTGTAAAAGCGCGGCAATTTCAAAAAATCATGACGGTAACACAGGATCACTCACCAGCTGCAATTTTCTTAGAGAAATGTCAATTTGACATACAACATGACACCTCAGATAGACACACTTAAAGACAAAATGTTGCCAATCAAATAACGTTCAGCTCAGCTCAGTGGGTTCAGCTTTGGTTAGATAGACTCTAATCCATAATTTGACTTTGTGAACAGAGTGAAAAATCCACTAATGGTTTAGAAGTTTACATTGGCTTCAAAATCACATCCTACAACTATAAATGTTTAATCTCTTCGTCCTACAAGGACATCTACATCTCCTGACATGCTTTCTACGCCTACATGTGAATTTTTGACACTTCTAGCACAGAATATATAATAGTACTAATGTACAGAATGGCCACGCTCCGCCCCGCACCTATTCGAGTTACCCCACCCCTCAAGCGCAGTCTGCCGGAAAGCTGCTGGCAACTAGTAGGGCTCGCGACGCGATGTATGTCGGCCGCACGTCACAAGTTCGGGAACCTATCCTACCTACTTCATTTTATAAAACATTACAAAATTAATGCTTTCTGAAATTATCGCGATTAATACATGACATAACTACAGAATCATTCGCTTAAGTTAGTTGTCGTACATCTATTGTAATTGAAAATAATAATGCTTAAATACACAGACAGACACATTTTAAGTAAGTTTAAATAAATAGATAACGATTAAGTACATTTATTTGCACACATCTAAGCCATATCTTTAGTATATTTATGTCATTGGTAGTACTTATAGTACTAGGTTTTTGCGATAGGCAGCCCTGTGTATCTTACGCACACATTGACGCGTGTACAGACGACGTCGTGTCTGTGTTCATTTCAGAACGCGGATTTTGTACGTCGTCACATGGCGGCCACGACGTACAAAATCCGCGTTCTGAAATGAACACAGGCACGACGTCGTCTATACACGCGTCAATGTGTGCGTAAGATACACAGGACTGTCTATCGCAAAAACCTAGTACTATAAGTACTACCAATGACATAAATATACTAAAGATATGGCTTAGATGTGTGCAAATAAATGTACTTAATCGTTATCTATTTATTTAAACTTACTTAAAATGTGTCTGTCTGTGTATTTAAGCATTATTATTTTCAATTACAATAGATGTACGACAACAAACTTAAGCGAATGATTCTGTAGTTATTTCATGTATTAATCGCGATAATATCAGAAAGCATTAATTTTCTAATGTTTTAAAAAATGAAGTAGGTAGGATAGGTTCCCGAACTTGTGACGTGCGGCCGACATACATCGCGTTGCGAGCCCTACTAGTTGCCAGCAGCTTTCCGGCAGACTGCGCTTGAGGGGTGGGGTAACTCGAATAGGTGCGGGGCGGAGCGTGGCCATTCTGTACGTTAGTACTATTATATATTCTGTGACGTCGTGGCCGCCGTGTGCTTCTAGTCTAGCACACCGTGTCGACTCCGTGAGAGGCCGTATGTGGTGGTATGGACGGTCATTTCTTTGCCTTTCTCGAATAGGTACCTAAAATTTAAAACCAATAATTCAAATCAATCAAATAGGGATGTGACTTTCTACGTAAAAAATCGATTTTTAATTAATCGATTATTTTTTTCGCATTAAAAACCGATTAATAAATAATCGATTTTTCTTAAAAAAATAATCGATTTTTATAATAATCGATTTTTTCCTAATTTTTTAACGAATTTCAAAATAAACGCTATAAATATTTTATTTATCATGGTTTTATTAAATAAAACTGTTTCAAAAGCACAGAAGAGCTGCCATCGTAGACGTTCAGATGGCGTTAATGCGTAATAATATCATCTCCATGGAGATGGTATTCTTTGATAGTTCGCGGTCCGGGTTATAAAAGACCAGACTTAATATCGGGGGTGGTAGATAAAAAATCGACTATGCTTGATTTTTGATTAAAAAAAAAATCGATTATTAATCGATTATTTGTAATAAAAAAATCGCGTATAAAAATCGATTTTTACTTTAAAAAAATCGATTTTTAATCGATTATTTCCATAATCGATTATTTTTTCACATCCCTAATCAAAATAAAATAGCTCCGCTGTCTGAATGTGAATTTTTACATCGAAGTTTAATTTTTCTGTGACTGCTTAATTGTACTTTTACATAATGACAATAGAGTTCCGGGGATTCGAAAAGAATTCCTCAGATGAAAGTGACAGCGACTCCAGTGAAGAATTTGATGAAGAAAATGAATTGGACGTGGATAATGGTGAACCTCGTTGAAATAACCTAACCTCGCAATCATAGTATATTATTAATATAAGTTATACATAATTATTACTAGCAGACTGTGACAGAAGTCTGCGCAGACTTGAAGATAATTAGTAGATTTGTATTATTCTTAATATTGACCAAATTAAAGTATCTGTTTTATAAGATTGTCAGCATAGGGTCTCAGGGTCAGTTAGGCTTCTCCCTAGATTTGGATTGGCACAAGTAAAATGTCTACTGATTTTGATCAGTGAGCATGTTTGCATGCTCAAATTTTTATATGTATTCTATCTTGATGATGTCGTACCTGCAAGTTGATTCTTGTGGCCTTTGATAAGACAGGTGGAATGCATAAATGCTATACAACTGTAGGGGAAATTTTATCCCTCTATCATGCATTAGTGCAACAAAATTTTTCTCATGTTGTGGGGCTTTATTGGTTCAGATATCATGTCTAAACCTGTTACCCAACACTCAGTTTGGGGGCAAACTTAAATAGTGATGTTGCTTCACATAATTACTTATGTTTGTCTGTTTATCTGTATATTTGCGAGTGTATCACATAAAAATGGTGAACGGATTTTGATGCAAGCTTTTCTAATCTGTTGAGAAAATCACCAGCCAGGTTATAGGCTACTTTTTATCTCGGAAAATTGCATAGTTCCCGTGAGATAGCAATAAACATGTCAATTGTCGCGGGCTAGAAGCTAGTAATAATTTAAAAAAAAAAAATCTTTCATTTTATAATTATTTACAAAATCACTATTGCAGAGCTCTGTTAGTATGACTCAAATTTTTTTATATTTTAGTGAGTGAGTAAATCGACTGAATTTTTTTTATTGAGTCAGATTATTTATTTATTTAATGCAATTCACATGTCATAGGTACAACAAAATGATGGCAATATACACATAAAAAAATATGAAACCCTGTTGGGCGCAGCATTTTAGAGAGGGAGACATAGGCCGAAGTTACATAAAAGAAATGAGTTGAATATATATTATGTGAAACTAGACTTACAATAATATAAATATTCAAACTGCCCAATCACTTAACCCCAAACTGAGCGTTAGATAATGGGGTTTAATCATGTCTACAGGCACAATAGGCCAGGGCTTCCCAAACTGTGCATCGCGATTGCGACATTGTCCCAGAGAAGTCACGTGTCAGTGCGACCGAGTAGAGTGAGCGCCATATAAGAAACACTATTTAGTAAATAGCGTTTTCCTGATAACCTGTTACTAGGCTAGTACTAAATTTGGTAAGTATTTTTGGGGTATTTTAGCAAAAACCTTAGGAATCATGTCATAGGGGATGCGCCTAGCAACCCATCACTTTTGATTCCCCCTTTCCACCTATACGCCCAAAATCATGCTGAATGTGGCCTTTAGGTCTTGTTAACTTAGGCTCTGTCTACCCCGTAAGTAAGTATGTATGTATGTATGTTGTATGAATTTTTGGTGGCTGGATTGAGTGGCGTCGTAAAAAAATGGCAATGTCCCACAAGGGCGTCACAGTACAAATAAGCTTGGGAAGCCCTGTTATAGGCATTAAATTTTGTAGTTCATAAAATAAAGTAATAAACCAGATCTTCAAACTTTAGTAGCAATAGCAATGTTTACTTGATTTTGAAGTAGGGGTCTTTTATTTCCTATTTTAATTTAATTCCAGATAGCACAGGAAACAACGACCAAGACATGAGTGGTGACGATGAGGTTGAACCTGAAGGTGAAGGTGATGATGAGGATGAGGATGAAGTTGTGAAAGCAATAAAAGCTGAGAAAAACAAACCCAGAGATCATCCTCCAACTATAACTTGTGAAGATTTCATTGTTGACATTTCATTCAATCCTGCCAGAAATTTAATAGCCTTAGCTAACATTATGGGAGATGTTTTATTGTATGAGTATGATGATAATGAAACAAAACTTGTTAACACGCTGGAATTACATGTAAAAGCTTGTAGAGATGTGGAATTTGATGCAGATGGAACTACCATGTACACAACTGCAAAGGTTTGTATTTAAGTTCAAAACAAATTTTATGATAAGAGTTTTCAATGATTCATGGTTAAGTTCATTCAAAATACTATAAACGGGATATGAACCGCGATTACCTTTATTGAGCACCCAATACCTACCTACCCAGGTAGAACCCGCCCCCCCGTGTCGCCACCTTGTCGTGGTGGGTGGGCTTATGTGCTGATGATCCCCAAGAGCCATGCCGGATAGGGCTACCCATACCGGACGGGTCTGGGGGGAGGCTAGACTAAGCGCAACACACCCGGCGGGGCCCGCGAGGGCCTGCCAGGCGGGGTGCGCCCTTTTCAGGGCACACTGACAGGAGAGCTCACTCCCGTAAAAAGAAACGACGATGTGGAGCATTGGCGCAAAAAAAATGGCAGATCATCCAAGCGTATTACCCCAGGAGGGTACCGGTTTCACCGGAGAATCCCTCGGCGTCGCTACGGCGGCGTCCAGCCCCTCGTACTCTGGGGGGGGGCAATGACTGCCTCGTAGATCGGCAAGGTGCCGACCTTCGTGAACACGACCAAGCAAACTCACAACGGATCACCGATGAGGTCGTGTCTTGCTGTGACTCTCCACCGTCGACTGCCGAGTCGAAGTGTGAGAGCTGCAGGAACGACCTCCAGCCAAAATTCAAGGTACCTCGGGTACCGGTAAGGCCCGACGACCCAATG
This sequence comes from Pandemis heparana, assembly GCA_963854515.1. Lineage (NCBI taxonomy): Eukaryota > Metazoa > Arthropoda > Insecta > Lepidoptera > Tortricidae > Pandemis > Pandemis heparana. The sequence continues at coordinate 8,888,275 of OY978008.1, read as the reverse complement.
CATGCAACTGCGTCGAAATATCGGGTGCTCAATAAATATAATCGCGGTTCATATCCCGTTTATAATATTTCGAACAAATTTTATGATTGAAAATACTTCATCTGGTAGGAACATCATTGTGTTACTCATTTGATATTCTCTGATGTGTTTCCAGGATAAGGCTATAATGGCTACTGATGTTGAAACAGGAAAACTAAAGAATTGCATTGAAAATGCTCACGAAGAACCTGTCTATAAACTGTTATGTTTAGACACTAACAAAATTGTAACAGGTATTATTTTTATTAAATACATACCTATAATAGGGGAGTCCACAATGCTAAATGTGCATTTACTCGAGCATTGTTGGGACCATGCTCAAGAATGTCAGAGGTTTTTTTTTGCAAGTTGTTAGTTAATCGTTACGTCATTGAAATATACCTACACTTTTTTACTAATAAATACCTAAGTATTTACAACTATTAAATACACCAACAAATTAATTGACTCTTCTTATTTGGTGTTTAAAATTTTAGTAAGGTATTGTTATTTCATTTAAGTGATCACTATGTTTGATTTAATTTTCAGGAGATGATATGGGCACTGTAAAATTATGGGATGTAAGGAAACCTGACCCTATATTTACCATAAAAATTGGCGAAGAACATGTGGCAGACATGATCACAACAGATGCAAGGAAATATTTAGTTTGTGCTGGTGGTGATGGAGCACTGACGTCTATTGATTTAAAGGCAAGGTATATATCATACCATTACCTATTAACATTATAAATGTGAAATTTTTTGAGTGTGTATGTGTGTACATACTTAAACCGTTTTTTAGAATAAAAACGGATCACTCAAATATCACAGTCGATTCTGCGCTACATGTTTCGGACTAGTCAGAAGTGGAATAACACTATGTTAGAAGCTGACGGTAGATTTATGTCAAAAGGACTTGTGACACAATTTTAATCTTAGTGGTTATTGCAAATGAGCTGATCATTCTTTTGTAGCTTCAATGACATTGACACTAAAAATACAAAAGTAATTAGTCCATTTACCAAAAACTTAATTTTGTTACAGCAAAATCTATTCCACATCTGAAGATTATGACTCTGAGTTGACCTGCATGGGATTGTTTCGCTCAGACACTAAGTTATTGGTGGGCTCTTCAAAAGGCAAACTATATCTGTTTAATTGGAAAGAATTTGGTTTGCATAGTGATGAATATATTGGTCAAAAGCACTCAATTTCATGCATGATACCAATAACACAGAACATTGTAGTGACATCTGGTGAGGATGGAATACTGCGTGCGGGACATATGTTTCCACAACGACAACTAGGCATTGTCGGTCAACACAGCCTACCAGTTGAATGCCTGGACATAAGCCACGATGGCTGCTATATTGCTTCATGCTCACATAACAATGACGTCAAATTTTGGAATATATCTTATTTCGAAACTGTTGACTCCATCATCGACGTGAATCAGAAACAAAATAAGAAGAAAGACATGAGTAATAATTTGCCTTCGAGCAGTGTTAAAAATGCATCAGATTTTTTTTCTGGGCTGGCTTGATGTACCGAGAAAATAAATTAAAATTATATTTATTTAAATAAGACAAAAAATTAATGTAAAACTTGCCTAATGTTTTAAAATTCCCATGCCTTCTTTTGCCCTTTAATAGTAGTTTGTGACTATCATAACGAAAGGAGTTTTCATAATAGCATCACACATGTGATTCTGATTTAACAAATCAAATACAAGAGACGTCACCATACGCCAGACTTCATTATTGTGATGCCTTAAGTTGAACTTAACCCTAATTGAACGAAAGTTGCTTATGCATTAAAGTAATAACGTTTATATAGGTCGTTGGCGTTGAACTTGCGGTGCTGATTTGTAGTTGCTTGGCGTCGAAAAGGTTAATTATGTAGTTACCCTATATACATTGCTTTGTCTACACCCGTATTAAAGGCTTTCTATGACGTGCTCAATGTACCGCATGTTATAGGTGTAGTGCAAAATGATGTTCCATGACATCCGTTAAATTTTATCCGGTTTTCAACTTTAGTGCCATGTTATTAAAGTCTTGTATACAATGCAGCTGTCAGATTAAATTGTTTTATAAATAAGAACCTTATTGAAATGTTGTTAAAGTTGAAAACCGCAAGGGATTCATCGAAATGTCCTGGAAAATCATTTCGCACTATATCTATATGCTCAGCATTTGATCTCTGAGGTTTATATTCACGCTGTTGTACCTATAAATATCCTCCTTCTCTCGGTTAATTTTTATCATCCTAGGCTACGTTCAGTAACTAAAGTGTCAGTGTGATTATCGTCCGCTCATTATCACACTCACTGAACGAGTTGGGGCGTTCTTTTGTCAAAAGTGTCAATTCCAATAATCAAATCAAAACTTAGTGAAGAATTCAGAATCGAAATTTAAATTTCAAATTTCATTTAAATTCACATTAAATTTAAATGTCGATGGCATGCGAGTTCGTTTTCGTAATAATAAGTTTATTATAAAGTAAGTAAAAAAGTAAAGTGTAATATTTAAGACAACTGTCAAAGTGACGTCTGGGCGTTTTTTACCCATCGATTTTGCGGGGTGACCGGTGCGATCGCCCGACGACGCCCGACGATGTCACTGAACGATTTGATCGCACTGAGTTACTGAACGGGCCAGTGCGTCGTCGGGCGTCCGAACTGAACGCACCCCTGAGAAAAAAAAATCGTAAATAAAATATTCCTTGGCTGTATGGTCCTAAACCTCTTTGTCTTTTCTGTAAAGACGGAAAAAGAAAAAACCGGCCAAGTGCAAGTGCAGCAGTGTTGCAAAAGTTACCGATTTATCGGGAGATCTACCGATTTCGCCTCTTCCCTCCCGATATCCCGATTTAGCGACCCCGTCTCCCGAATTTCTACATTTTGAACTAAAGTAACAATTAAAACAGTATTTTTAAGACGACAACACCAAAAGTAAAATATCTGTTCTTTTGTTTTCAACATTCTGACCTTACCACACTCATCTGCCAACGTTGAAAGAATATTTTCATCAATTAATTTGATGAAAACTAAACAGCGTAACAAACTTTCAACTGAATCAATTATAGGTCTTCTCCACACAAGAGATATAGGTATCGGAGAAAACAACCAAACGTGCTGCAATTTCAACATAGATAAAAAAAAACTAGCAAAAAATGGTATAAACATGAATGATAATCACTAAACCTATGTATATACAATAATTTAATATGTAAATAAAAGTGCTTAATAAGTGTAAAATACAGTTGTTTTATTTTAACTAAAATCTCCCGATTTCTCCCGATTTTTAGCTGGAAAATTCAACGATTTTTAAATTTTCACTTTTGCAACACTGAAGTGCAGTGCGACGCGGACGCGGATTCGCTCGCCGCGCATAGTGTACCGTATAAATTGAGCAAGTTATTTTATTATAAAACCCAGCGAATTCCCGACATGAAAGTACCGGCCTGATAATCGGAAGCCACTATTACTTACTGCTGTCTGCTCTGCAGTGCAGGCTGGCCGACTAGGTCGAGTGCGATAACCACGAGATAACTCGTAAGCTCGTAACAATGTTGATACTTTCGGTGTTATTTATATTTACAATTAAATCAGTAAGTTCAAATAATCATGAATTGAATGGTTATGTTACATACTGTCCTTGCATGGGTAAGCCGATTTTCTATTAATTATTTGTTTTTTCTCCAAATCTACTATGTACTGCCTACGGTTGTCAAGTCAACCGGCATTTGTTTTAGTTAATGTTGTTTATTTACATCTCGAAATATTAACAGGATTAAAGACTAGATTTAAGACAACTTCGCCATTTATTTTCTTTTTTTTTATAATATTAAAAGTTAGAAAATAAATGCTTAGGGTGCTATAATTTTAGTAATGTGTTACAATTTGTTTACAGGCAGGTTTGGCAACCAAGCCGACCATTTTTTAGGTGTTCTAGCATTTAGCAAAGCCTTAAATAGAACATTGGTTTTACCTCCGTGGGTTGAGTACCGATACGGGGAACCCAAGTCTGTCCAGGTTCCTTTTGATACATACTTCAAAACTGAAAGATTAGCTCAATATCATAAGGTAATAACAATGGAATATTTTATGTCTACTATTGCTCCAAGTATTTGGCCAGAAGAGAAAAGGCTTGCATTTTGCTACACTCAAAGAGGAGGAGAAGAGGAAAATAGTTGCAATGCTAAATCTGGTAATCCATTTGGTCCCTTTTGGGATACTTTTAACATTGATTTTGCTGGCTCTGAGTTCTATGGACCATTAAACTATGATGCAACCAATACTGTTATGGTCGATAAATGGAAGCAGAAATACCCACCAATACAATGGCCTGTCTTGGCTTTTACAGGTAGGTAACATTGATTAGGTGTTTGTATGAGGAAAAAATAATCTTCAATAAAGTCCCTTCAAGCAATATTATGCTGCAGAATCACGAGGTTAGGTTAGTTATCTACAGTTGTCTGAAGGGCAATATACCCAGAAAAAGGAGCCCCATCGAAAACTAGTTGGACTGCGGGTCAAGAGTGTAAATATGTTCCAAACAAAAAAAAGCTTATTAAAATAAGCAACAGATTTTTTCCAACCTCGTGATTTGGCAGCATAATGTTGCTTGAAGGGACCTGGGTATGTTTATTCCCCGTGGTCCCTGCTGACAATGAAGTAGCTGATATACATCCCATTGTGGGGCAAAGGTCTAGTCTAGCCTTGACCTTAGTCCCCACACAAACTCCATGTCATTATGGCAACATTGGCAACTGATGTAAATTTACCTGTCTAAGAGCAATACCCTAAAACAAATCCCTAGAAATCATGAAGATATTTTGATTTTGCCAGGTGCTCCAGCCAGTTTTCCAGTACAAATCGAAAATAGACATTTGCATAAATATATGAAATGGAGTGACCACATTGCAACAAATGCCAGACAATTTGTAAAGAAAAATATGAGTGGTGGTGGTTTTCTTGGTATTCATCTGAGAAATGGACAGGACTGGGTTAGAGCTTGTCAACATGTCAATGACAGTCCTATGTTATTTGCTGCCCCACAGTGTGTGGGATACAAAAATGAAAGAGGACCACTGACGGCATCTATGTGCCTACCACAAAAGACTGAAATCATTAAGTAAGAATATGTTGCTAAAATTTTATTAACTATGTTCAGATTCTTTATTTTTCTAAGCAAACTAATAATTGCTTTTTTTTTCAGACAAATAAAGAGAGTACTAAAAAGACTTGATGATATAAAGTATGTCTTTGTTGCATCTGATTCCAATCACATGATAAATGAACTTTCCAATGCTCTACAAAGATTAGATGTGTCAATTGTAAGACTGCAGCCACCCAATCCCCATATAGAACTTTCAATTCTCGGACAAGCAAATTATTTTATAGGAAACTGTGTTTCATCGTTTACTGCTTTTGTCAAAAGGGAGAGGGATGTTAGAGGACTAGGTTCTGAATTCTGGTCATTTCCACACCGCAAAAAACAAAAACATGAAGAACTTTAGTTAAAAATGTACATCACATTTCGTTGGAGTTTCCAGTACATATCATGCTATGGTTTTTGAGTGTCTAAATGTAAAATAAATATCCAGATTGATTTAAGTGTTTTTATTAAGCTTTAACAGCATACACCCTTGGTGGGAACAGAGACTTCTTTCTGATCTCTTTCCTTGTTTTAAGTTTGGCCTCATGTGGTGTAAGAGCCTTGCGCATGGCACGGGTCTTCTTAGGCCTCAGGTCCAAAGGCTTGTACTTCTTGTTTTTGTAGTGGTTACGCAGATTAACCTTCATCTTCTGGTGATAGACAATGTAAACTCGGGCGATAGCTTTCCTTACAACCCGGCTGAAACAATATAAATTAGTTTATAACTACTATTTTAAAGGTCTGTTAGATGTGTACAAGTGCCGGCACGTAAGTCTAGCGATGACCGTTGATGCAAATAAAGTTGATACTGCACGTAGTCGAAAATGCAAATTCCACACTCAACTTTATATTTGTTGTGGATACTACTTATACTAAAACATAAGTGGCCAAAAAGATGAAATGCCCACTATATTGAATGTTAAGTGGGTCAAAAATTTTACATTTATTAACAGTGTGATTTTATACTACCCTGGGCTACGTTCAGTTCGGACGCCCGACGACGCACTGGCCCGTTCAGTAACTCGGTGCGATCGCCGGGCGATCACACCAAGTCGTTCAGTAACATCGTCGGGCTCGGGCGTCGTCGGGCGATCGCACCGGTCACCCCGTAAAATAGATGGGAAAAAAACGCCCAGACGTCACTTTGACAGTTGTCTTAAGTATTACACTTCACATGTACTTTACTTTTTTACTTACTTTATAATAAACTTATTATTACGAAAACGAACTCGCATGCCATCGACATTTAAATTTAATGTGAATTTAAATTAAATTTGAAATTTAAATTTCGATTCTGAATTCTTCACTAAGTTTTGATTTGAATATTGGAATTGACACTTTTGACAGAAGAACGCCCCAACTCGTTCAGTCAGTGTGAAAATGATCGGAAGATTTTCACCCGACGATAATCACACTGACACTTTAGTTACTGAACGTAGCCCTGTCAAGAAAGTACCACGAAAAGGTCAATAATTCACAACAGTCAATAATGGTTGATTTAGACGAGGACTATTTTCAGGCGTCTAAATTTCGGCGCCTAAAAAAGGCACAGTCACATCCTCAGACCGTTTACACAACGACTATTTTCAGGCGCCTAAATTTCGCCGCCAGTGAACCGCTAACCGTTTACACGGTGCCTTTTTAGTGCCAGTCGTTAGCACGCCGCCACAACCGACGGTCCTTGTTTACGCGCCAGTCTTTCTATGCTAAGGTCACCATCATTTAAAATGAATTCAGGACTTCTGAAGTTAAAAAGGCAATGTATAACCAAACTATCCGCGTTATTACGAGAGGAGCTGATTAATATGTTGGAGGAAGAATGCAATGAAATTCTTCGAACCAACTTGCCCTCGGCTTATAAACATTTCCTCCAGTACCCGATCTTGTCGATTTCTAAATTTTATTCACTTCTAAATAGTACGTACTCCTGATAGTTTTAATTTTCGCCTTTATTTCATTGATATTCAATCCTTCTACAGGGTGACATGAAACCCTTTAACGTTTCTTCACAGAATGGTCAGTTAAGTCTATCTGAACACCCTTGCAAAGTTTGACGCTCGTGGTTAATTAATTGACCCTTTAATTAACGAATCTTAAGATGCATTTCAGTACTATGCTCCCAGTGTACCTTTTCAGTCATAAGTTACGTGAGTAGCGCTACTTAAAACGTTATTGTTTGTACCTAAAACTTCACTCGCACTTACTTTCAAACTAACTACCATAAAACTTTGACCGGATTTCCTTATCGGTAAATGATCATTTTTAATTATTCAAGATTCATTTTAGAAAATCCACAGTAGGTACGACCTGGCAAACGTTAGTGTGTGTGAAGCGAATTGGGAAACAATTGTAATCTACTTAATTGCAATTCTTTGTATGCTTTAAACAAGTACCTGGAGACGATTTTAAAAGGATTATGTGTTAGGAGATACAATAAAATGGATCTGTAATTGTTGCTTATGATTATACTTACATTATTCTGTATCAATACAAAATCACGTAAAAAACTTTAAAGCCACAACTATTTAACACTTTCTCACACACACATTAATTATTGAGTGGATATCTGCAAAAAATTCACGGTTTTATTTGAAATTATTTCTCTTTTTTACGTAAAAGAAATGAAAATTGGACTCTACATCGAAAATGACAAACACGATGTTTTGACAAATGTTTTTTGACTTCATATTTGAGTGAATACCACGTGATTGCCCGCGCCTTCTAAAAGAGGTTAACATGTTTGTTTGTGGTATCACTCGCAAGCTGTGAGACGGTGGGACGTCAATAACTAAGCATGAATGTGAGTGTGGGATGGCTTTTTAGTCTCTTATTTAATTGTTTATTTATTCATACACATTTTCACGCGTAAACGCCTGGGGGCCGATTTTTGAAAGCACGTATGTGAAAATACAACACGAAAGTGGTAAAAAGTTGTGCTGAATTTGAAATACGTGCAGCATAGCAGCCAATTACAGCTCTCATAATAGTGTGAACTAGTAAAAAAAATTGATTAGAGCTGTAGTTTTGAAGATATAAACAGATAAACCACTTTCGAGGGGTAAAAATAAAATTAGTCGGAACGAGTGGGCAGGCATATTACATGCCATTGTGCTTTTTTTTTTACCAACTCAATGGAAGCTCGCTTTCCTCACCACCCAGCTGGAGGACATGCTAGACGGAGTCCTACTAACCGACATAAGAGATTTGTATTAACAACAAGACGGCGCACCGGCACATTACAGGGCTGGATCGGTCGCAACGAACCTATAGCTTGGCCGATCTTGCCTACATGGTTTTTTTTTGCGGGCTAAAATCAAACCAGCCCGACGTCAGCAGTCCTGAAGAGCTCGAAGAACGCATTAGAAATGTGTTCGACGCGTTGAAGAGCGACACTGAAAACCTGCGTAGAGTACGACAGCACACTACTCCGCAGCAGAGTGCTGTATCGCCCAACATGGCGGCCATGTCGAGTCTTTCATTATTCACCGATCACTCGAAGACGCTTGAACCGATTTGGAATTATTTCAAAGGTTGCAAGGCTTCCCAGGGGGGTCCCATGTAAATTTTATCAAAACAGGTCAAGTTTCGAACTGGCGCACCGAGAGTTCCGTTCAAAATTGTAGGTTTGTAAAGTTTAGTATCATTTCAGTCTAATTAGCAAGCTTTAAAAATCCACTTAAAATAATATTATAAATGCGAAAGTAACTCTGTCTGTTTGTCTGTCTGTTACGCTTTCATGTTTAAAACACTGAACCAATTTCAATGAAATTTGGCAAAGAGATACTTTCAGCTCCGGGGCCTTCCCATAGGATAGTGATTATCCTGGAAAATCAAATAGTTCCCGCGGGATAGCGATAACCGAATTCTGCGCAGCCGGAGTCGCAGGCAACCGCTAAATAGTATTAAACAAGAAACGCTGCGAGATGAAACCGAAAGGTAGGAAGTGGAACTCCATAGCGAAACGTTGTATCATAGTCGTGTTTGCACTTGTTATAAAGGTCTTGTGACGGACTTTGAACATATTTAACAAGGTTTTAAGGTCTGATCAATACTAAAAGTATAAAATACGAATAATTATTTTAATAATTATTTGATGATGCAAATAAATTATATGAAATGAATAAATTAGTTTAAGAAACACTATTTTATGCATACACAAACATACAATACATAAATTACGTCTTTATCCCTTACGGGGTAGACAGAGCCTAAGCTGCGCTGCGTTACACAGCGACATCAATGCGGCTGAGTGGAGTGTTGCAAACCGGCTGCCTTTTAATGAAGCAAATTTCAAGGTCATAACCTTCTTACGTAACCACTTTTAACCGATTACGGCCTGGGAGATGCTTGCTTGGAAAGAGTCAACGAAATCGGGGACTTAGGTTTAGTTTTAGATACTAAACTTGCTTATCAACTGGGGTGACTTTGGTAATTTTGAGGCTACTTTGATCGTTTTAAAATTGCTATAAAATCGATATTATCCATATCTGGTGAATGTTTGGCATGTAAACGCAAAGGCGATCGACGAAGACATTTATTGGAAGCAGTAAACGCAAATAAAAAATAATGGTTTTGTCAAACTATTTTTTAAAGTCACCCCAGTTGACTGTAATCTCTATTGGTGGAAAGAGTACAACGTAAATTCGCCCGCTGGTTGTACTGCAAGGCTACGGGTATTTCCCATACCTATACCCTTCACTGTTTGTCTCCGGGATGGTTGAGCTAGACACGCTTCGGGTGATGATGATGTGGAGGCGTATAGGTGGAAAGGGGAATCAAAATAGTGATGGGTTGCTAGCCGCATCGCCTATAAATGATTCCTATGCCCATGTTCCCTCGATGGGCTTCTACCATCTGCGCGGGAAGAGAAGCAACTGGTACATTAGGTATAATGTTGCGCTGGCGTATCTATGGCGTAGTTTTATCGGCCTCACTTAGTTGTTCACAGACGTCTATGTTGGTATGTTGTTTCATTTACTGAAAACAGCAATTCGTTTACCTACTAAGCATCTGTTTATTGCTAGTCGCTGTCGTCACTAAATCAAATATTTTGCTAATGGTGGTAAATCAGGGAAAGCATGAAGAGTTGATAGGACATGACTAGGATGGACCGAAACGACTCTGACTTCGACAGGACTTGACAAAAACCTATTACATCAGACATGGCTGTGTGGGCTTTAAACCCTATGCCTTTCCTGAGTGGAAAAGATAATAAAACAAAATGAAACTGACGGCCGTCAGTTGATATTGAGTGGCAATGTAATGATTATTTTTTGTAACTAATTTAAATAATTCTATTAAAATAGTAAAGCGAAATGATGTTTGAGTGTGTGCCGTGTGTGATTTTGTGATTTGATTACGGTGTACTTCACGTTGTGTGATTGAGTAAAACGGACACAATAACTGAGAAGGTCTGTAATCAATACCTAAGTACCTACTTCATAAGATTAGCAAGAAATACAAAATATGCGAGTGCTCTACAACTTCAGATTTCTGGCTTGTACCTACTTCTAAATTTTTACGGCAAAAGTTTAATTTTCCCGGTATAAAATTAGTTACGCTAACCGACATTGTGTGTCGCTTATGTTGCGAAAGATTGATAGCTAGCAAGCTGATTGGTTGATTTTGAACTAATTTAATTAGGCTCATTGGCTGATTAACGAAACTACTGTATGCCGAAGTAGTCACGAACAATAGTTTGACGTGTAGTACTATGAGTAAACACCGCGTAGTATAGTGAGTAGCATAAGCATGTGGCACACCAAGCGCAGCTATTAAATTATTATTTATATATTTTTTTTTTAGTTTTAATTAGGGTCTCATACTTTGCAGGGGTGTTCAAACCAATATACTGAACAAGTTCGTGAATAAACGTTAAAGGGTTTTGTGTCACCCTGTATATAGACATTCCTAATGTAATTGTTTACAACGCTGTTAGGCGCTTTTCCTTGTTTCGATAGTCGAAGCATCTATTGTCACAAAGACATTCTTGTTCTCTATACAGTTGAACAAGCTTTAATATTTCGTTTTCACTGAGTTTCGGCGCCATTTTACCCGAAGAATGTACACCCTATTTACTTTACGGCACGGAGCCGTGCCTGCGACTGGCAGCGACGTGTTTACACGAGGCGGAAAAATAGTCGCGGGGGTAGCGAGAGACGCGGGCGGAGGTCACTGGCGTCGAAAAATAGACTCGTGTTCTATTCCGTGCCAGCGCTGGCATGCCGCGAAAAAATGGCGCCGAAAGTGTTTACACGGTGCCTTTTCCAGGCGCCGTGATTTAGGCGCCTGGATAAGGCACCGTGTAAGGTCTGAGGATGTGACTGTGCCTTTTTTAGGCGCCGAAATTTAGACGCCTGAAAATAGTCCTCGTCTAAATCAACCATAAGGTCAACACACTCAAATGCTATTCTTACAAATATACTGCATCACTTTCAAAAAACTTCCAAAAAACTTCAGTTGTCACAGTCTCTTATATCTTCTATAGGGGCAACTCAATGTGGTAATTTGAGTTTTGGAAAGAGAATAAGTTGGCAAGAACCATATCTAGTGATTATGGTGGTTCTATGACTGTATTTTATGAAATTTTTGTAGAAAAAAAAACAATAAAATCAAGGTCTGTCGGAAATAGTCAAGTGGCAATGAGTTTAATGTCCAAGCGATCATTTAAATAAAATTGTAAGAATCAATCATTAGCCGCGTATTCACTGAGCGAGCCGCCTCGCGCGGCAGCTTCGTGAGGCAAATCCTCGACCTGTCAGGACGTGCCTCGCCTCGGGCGAGCGTGCCTCGACCCGAGCCGCGCGGTGTCGGTTTTTGTCCATGCTCAAAGGCGCCTCAGCACGTTTGCCGCGCTCACTCAGGACGGTTGTGTTTTGCCTCGCTTGTTCGTCGCGTGTTAGCGTCATGGATAAAGAGCGGTGTCTTAAATTAATACAACTATATGGTGAATATAGACGATTATGGGATGCGCAATGTCCCGATTATACAAATAGAGGACTAAAAGAAGATGCGTGGAGAAATATTAGCAAGCAATGCTGCCTCAGCCTCACCGAGGCTCGGCTTTGCCGCGCGAGGCAGCCTCGATCAGTACGATTTCTTGCATGAGGCTGCCTCGCGCGGCAAACGTCCGAGGCGGCTCGCTCGGTGAATACACGGCTAATGGCACATGTTTGGACAAAGTTGAGTCACATTAAAGCTTTCTGTAAAATTTACAGTGGCTTGGAACATAACATTTCAAGTTCTTTGTTCAATGTCTGTATCCATTATAAAAATTGTTAAACACACATGAGATAAACTAACAAAACAAGCAGTGTAAACAAAGTAAATGACATATGTGGTTCAAATTTCTCTCTGATATAGTGCCAAATTAAAGAAGAGATATAATTGTTTCATTGATTTATCAATTCCCAGTACTTTTTTACAGAATGTACAATGAAATAAGAATATAGAGACACTTACATTTTGGACAGCTTGGATGCTGCACCTCCAGTAACTTTGGATACTCGAAGGTGTGTCAATTCAGTTTTTAGCTCCTCCAATTGTTTGAAGAGCTCCTTCTTATCCTTCGTACGCAGTTCCGAGCACTTAACCTTACCCTGAAATAATTCAAGATAGTAAATTAATAAGCGTCTAGTGTGCACAAATGATCACGAACTTGACGTAAATCCATTAGTATAAAAGTCTTGATTGTAATCCCATGATACATAAACGAAGTTGATCTTGCAGCATTTTCATTCATAAGTTAGAGATGTCAAATACCTAACCCCAGTGGCACTGAATTTCGTTTTAGGTTAGAGCAATCATAATAGTAACAAATCGAATAAGGCGTTTAATCTGAATTAAAGTATTAAGAAATATTATGGCCCGGAAGAGTTAACTAAACAAAGAATATTTATAAAAAACCCAGTGACGAAGAGCACTAAATACACGATACTACCGCTGAAAATACATATTCCTAAAACTTATCTATTACACAAATTACATAGTATATTGATAGAAAGGATAATTAAGAATAAGATGTTGGAAATTATGAACGATTTAACGTTAATTCACGCACCATTTTAACTTTTTTCACAATTCCGTCCCTCTGTCACCATACAAGTTGACGTAAAGAACGTTTACGCCGGTGTTGCCATGCCATGCCACTGTTCTCATTTTTTTTTTACTGAGCAGTGGCTACGAATACGAGGGCCATTTTAAAAACCACAATTTTTTAATAACGTGCTTCAAATACTATACTCGTTACATGACGAGACGTGTGGGAGGGTTTTAGTATTTCTACAAACATTTATTCTAAATTCTCTAAATATTTATTCATACTGTATGTATATAATATGCTAGTTTGGGAGTATAGAGAAAACATAGAATGTATCAGTTGCTTCTCTTCCCGCGCAGATGGTAAATGACCATCGAGGGAATTGGCGAAAACCTTAGGTAGGAATCATGTTATACTAGGCTAGCAACCATCACTATTCCTATTGATTCCCCCTTTCCACCTATACGCCCACAAGCATGCTAAACGTGGCCTTTTTGTCTTGTTACTTAAGTACTTGGTACTTAAGTAACAAGACCAAAGGGGCAACTCCGAAATCCGATTTTCGAAGTTCGTATCACACCGTCCCTCTCACTCTCAAATTAATAACTATTAGTGAGAGCGGAACGGCACGAAACGAACTTCGAAAATCGGATTTCGGAGTATAAGGCCAAAAGGCCACATTCGTAAGCGTAAACTCTGTGTACCCCGTAAGGGATAAAGACGTGATTTATGCATGTATGTGCATATAATTTAGATGAACGTTTGTGCGGCTTCTTTCAAGTATCTGGTACCAAGAAAATATATAACTTGCTCCAAATGAGTTATTAATATTATAGAAAGAAACTAGAATTCTAAACTTGGCTGTATGAGCTTCAAATCTTTGACCTTTCCTCTATGGAAGAAGACAAAAAGTGCCATTGACACCATTGACATGATAATGACATTTGACAGTTACAGTGATGTGATATTCTTAGTTCTGTTCTGTCATTATATTATATCCTCACCCATTGGTTGGTGTGAGCCAGCTATACAATACAACAGAAATAAAACAACTGTGATTAGATTAGTGATTGTACATTCACGCTGTGAGCCTATCATCATTATTTCAATAATCGTCATAATACTTACTATTTTGAGCATTATGATTATCATTGTTATACTTATTACCGCTTAGAAGCCGTCTGGAAGCCGTTGTTCATAACCTGAGTTAAACCTAGCCTGCCATTTCCTCGAAATAAAAGAGAAGAGAAGATGACCAGCATGACTACAGAAGATATTTGCTATGAGAAAGCTTTAGAATATTGGTCAGAAATTCCAGCAACTGTTGATGGTGTACTTGGTGGCTTTGGTTTTATTTCAGATATTGATATAGAAGGATCTAAGCTTTTTTTGCAGTCGATTCTGTCACTGCCAAAAGCACCATCTACTAACTTAGTTTTAGATTGTGGTGCCGGTATTGGGCGAATTACCAAGTATTTATTAATACCTCAATTTGAGACTGTGGATATTGTTGAACCAGATGAAAAATTTATCAACTCCATTCAAGAGTATGTTGGCAATGATGCCCCTAAATTAGGAAACTTGTATAAAGTAAGCTTACAAGAATTTCGACCAGACAAAAATTACGATGTTATTTGGAACCAGTGGGTTTTAGGATATTTGAAAGATGAAGACTTGGTTATGTTTTTAACCTTGTGCAGGTAATATTTTTACTGAAATTTACACATTGAGTTACCTTCAAGTTGTCTTTGTACTGTATCTCTGCACACATTTAAAAATTTGTTATATTTATTGGACATTTTGCAGAGGTCCATTTAGATGAACAAAAAACATTTAAGTATGTTGCTTATCCACTACTTATGGGCAAGACAGCCAAGCCTCTGCAAATTATGATATGTTTAACATGCAAGCCCACCCTCCTCTACTGCCACATAAATCCCACAAACCTAACTGTTCCTACACAACACAAAGCACTGACAGTACCGAAACGCGTCAATGTTTTGTGGCAGCAGAGGAGGGTGGGCTTGCATGTTAAAACATACATATTTTGCTCAGGCTTGGCTGTCATGCACATGAATAGCAGAGTAGCAAGCTTAATGTTTTTTTGTTCTTTGTTATTTTTGTACAAATACATACTAAAACAAAAGGTTACAGTGAGGATTTTTATAACAGTGGAACCATGAGAACTAACCTTAACAAAACTGTAACACTAATGTATGTATATCAAGAATGCAAAGTGAATAAGTTGTATGCTCATTGTTAGTCATATTTTGCAGAGGGCAAGATGCACATCATCAAGTATTTTGTGGAAATAGATTATTAAAACATTGGCATTGATTCAATTAACCTTAATTTGAAATTATGCATTCATAGTACAAAATTCAAACAGTAATGTGTGAGCGAATGCGGTATGAAAAAACTAAAATAAAATGGATCATTTTATTTATACAGAAATAACATCGACTTACATTATGTCAAAAATAAATTGTTTTACTTAGTCAATAGTGAGACGGTTTTAAAAATCCACAAAAATCTTTCTTATCATTTCATCAAGAAAAAAAAATTAATTGTGAATAATCTTGCATATCTATATTATTTCAGAAATTCCCTGTCCAAAAATGGAGTAATAATTGTGAAAGAAAATGTGACATCTTCAGGGAAGACAGAGAAAGATGAAGCAGACTCATCGGTCACAAGACCTTTAAAAGAATTCATAAAGATCTTTAGTAAAGCTAAATTGAAGAGAATCAA
This sequence comes from Pandemis heparana, assembly GCA_963854515.1. NCBI lineage: Eukaryota > Metazoa > Arthropoda > Insecta > Lepidoptera > Tortricidae > Pandemis > Pandemis heparana. Next base: position 8,872,304 of record OY978008.1, on the reverse strand, counting down.
ACAGTGTAAACAAACAAATTTTCCTAATGGTATATATCCTGTGTATATGTTTGCCCTTGTGCCTGATACCTCTCCAGCTGATGTGTAAAACAAGGACAATACAATATCCTGCCAAATAGTTGAAACTTTTAAAATCTCTTGGTCCTTTTGCATTGGGATAGTAAACTCAGTCCAGAAAAAGTTGTAAATTATTTACTTGTTTGTACATGTGACTATGTTGCATGGTATTTATTTATAATTATAATGAGAGTCTAATTAGCCAGGCCTACTATCTACCTAAGACATCTTTATCTATGTTCCTATACTGCATAAGACTGCATTTTCTGGGATAACAAGTATCTCATGACAATCTCAGGGCCATAATAACATATGGTCTGTTTATGCAATATACAGTAAAGGTGTAATATAAGTATACATCTATCTATCTGTCTAATACCTTTAAACAAACAATTTTTGTATACAGGCTGCTAGAAAATCAGATGAGGATATTTCGAGGATCGATTGTTTGCAGACTTTGCAGTTATTAGTCAGTTTAAAGCATACTTAATTAAAAAGTTTCTAATGCAAGGATGATTTTCTTTGGAGGGGTAATGGTAATTGTCTGTCAAGTCAATCGCGGCACTAAAAATAAGGCGCCAAATTCAAAAAATCGCTGTCTGGTAACAGAACTTATTACAGAAAACAAAAATTTATACTCGGTATTAAATTGTTTTTTAATCATATTTTATGAAAGTACTAGCTTTTTCCCGCGACTTCGTCCGCGTAGACTTCATTTATTGACAAATAGCTTTTGGCCACGGCTTCGCTTGTTTGTACCAGGAGTATTTCAATCCCGTTTTTTTCCCGATCCCGTAAGAATTTTGTAAATTGCTCTCTTAATGCTTCTTTATACTCAAACCTAAATGCCGAATTTCAGCGTTCTACAACCAGTAAAACGAAAAGTTCCGTTTTCCCGTTCTCGTGGGAATTTTAAAAAATGATCTTTTATAGCTTCTCTACACTCTTCAAGCTACCTACATGCCAAGTTTCAGCTTTCTACGACCAATAAAGCGAAAAATCCCGTTTTTTCCCGTTCCCGTGGGAATTTTGGAAAGTCCTCTCTTAATACTTCTCTACACTCCCCAAGCAACCTACATTTCGAATTTCAGCTTTCTACAACCAATAAAACGAAAAGTCCCGTTTTTCCCGTTCCCGTGGGAATTTCAGGAAATTGTCTCTTAGTGCTTCCCAACACTCATCAATCAACCTACATGCAAAGTTTCAATTTTCTACGACCAGTAAAACGAAAAATCCCGTTATTCCCGTTCCCGTGGGAATTTTGCAAAGTCCTCTCTAAATGCTTCTCTACACTCCCCAAGCAACCTACATGTTGAATTTCAGCTTTCTACAACCTGCACTGCAGTATAACAAAAAACCCCTTTTTTCCCGTTCATTTCCGTCAGAATTTTGGGAAATCCTTTCGTAGTGCTCCCCTATACTCCTCAAGGAACCTGAAGGCCAAATTTCAGTTTTCTACGATCATTAAAACGAAAATTCAATCCCGTAGAACTGAATATAAATCTCGTTTTTTCCTTATCCTGTTGGAATTTTCGAAAATCCTTAAAACTGTTTTTTACTATTATAATCACCTACTTCTATGCCAAATTTGAAGTCTAGTAATTATAGTTCATACGATTTCGTTGAACTGAATATATAAATCCCGTTTTTTCCTTATCCCGTGAGAATTTCCAAACATCCTGAAATTATTTTCTTAGTTTTGTAATCATCTACTTGTGTACGAAATTTGAAGTCTATATTTATCAAGTATAGTTACTGAGATAGGGTCACTCGGAATCGAATATAATAAATCCCGTTTGTTCCCGTTCCCGTGGAAATTTGTGTGTGTGTGTGTGTGTGTGTGTGTGTGTGTGTGTGTGTGTGTGTGTGTGTGTGTGTGTGTGTGTGTGTGTGTGTCAGGTAGGTATGTGTGTTGTTGTTTTCGTAATCAGCGACCCGATAAACCGTACAAACAATACTACCCACTATAATATAATAATAATAATACCCACGTTGATTTTCAGACTTTGTCACCCCCTATCCCCTTTTAGGGGTTGAATTTTCAAAAAGCCTGAAACAGATATTTACTCATTTATCGTTAGGATTACTCCTGTGAAGTTTCGAATAAAATAGTCTAACTAATCTTGTTTTCCCATACAAACTTTGGACCCCAATTTAACCCTTTTAGAGGTCGAATTTTGAAAAATCCTTTCTTAGTGCACCCCTAGACCTTATAAGGCACCTACGTGCCAAATTTGGAATCTCTAGAACCAGCGGTTTGGGCTGTGCGTTGATATGTCAGTCAGTCAGTCAGTCAGTTTCTTCTTTTATATATTTAGACAAAGTTAGTTTAAAAGTATTAATTAATTAAAAATCATATAAAGTGACATTACCTGGTCCTCTCTAGAGGTTGAAAGGCAGGACAAACATGTCTAGAGGATGCAGAACTAGCAAAATAAATGAAAATAGATACTCAAGAATGTATAGTTTTAATCTCAACCTTATACGTATTACTAGCTATCCTGATGGTACCATTTGGGAGTCATCAGTCAGATTCTAGAAATTCAACACCCGACAAAGAATCATCACTATCACCATCGTCATCACTTTCACATCATATTTAAATTGGTTGATATTGTTCATTGGTTGTAATCGCGTGAGGGCCTGTGGGCCAAAATATGAAGTATCTAAATAACAGTGGCGTGGCGTCAAGTATATCAGAAGGCAAGCCGAAGGGAACTTAACTAGCCTTTTCCTCTAATTCTGCATAATAAATTGCCCAACTGCCTTAAAATAGGCAAGCCGGTGGGAATCGAGTTCTATGGACGCCACGCCACTGCTAAATAAATTGAAACTTGAAAGAACGATACAAATATTATCATTAATTATTTAGTATTTATTATTATTTAAATTATTTTTATCTTTATTATTGGATAATCTGCAGCATTACTTACGTACTACACGACTCTTAGAGAGATATTCGTTTGTTTAATGTCCACAGCAAAACTTATCGTTCTAGGTGTTGAGCTAGGACAAGGCTGCCCAACCTTTTTAACAGTCGGGCCAAACGGTGGATTCAGACGCTTACGACGAGCCACTGACGATTCCTATTCAGTTACTCTCAGGATATTTCAATTTGGTGCGTATTTCAAAACTTAATTGCGCGGCCTGGGGTTGGGCACTGGGCTAGGACATCCGCTGGTTTATAACAAGGTTTGGTTTGCATGTACGATTGTACATACTATGAGACGTCATGAACATCATATCTTCGTACGGTATCAATATTTAAATTATTAATTTTATTGTAATTCCTAATGTACTCGCGATCAGTATCTGTCAGTAAAGTCCAGCTTTCCAACTCTAACAGTACTTCTAAACTCATGCAACTCTGAATTATCCTTTCTACTGATATCATAGTTAAAAAATCGGACTGCATAATTCGGAATTCTTTGACATGAATCAAAGGATTTTTGTCTAAAAGTTTAAAAATAAATTCGTCAGTAACATTAACAGCTGTACCTAAATGAATATAATCGACGTTTAAACAATTAGTAAGTATAAAAAATAACTGATCGTCGGTACAAGTAGCTACACAAGTAAACTTTTTCAAATTTCGGAAAGGCAATATCTCTAATTTTTTCGTGTATAATGATGTGTGATGTATCAAAGTGCAGTTATAAAGAGTGAAACTTTCCAAAAGAGGACACATTTGACTGATGTACATAAGGGCATTCAAATCAATTTGATCCACATGCTCGAGATGTAAGTGCGTGATATTACAGCCTTTAACTTGCAGTATTTGCTTGACTTGATCAGCGTAAAAGTCGCATGATAGTAATTTTAGCTCACATAAATCTTTAAGACTTATCAACATCATCAAATCACCATGTACATTATGATGGAAAATAGTCATACTTCTTATATCTGGACACATGTCGACGGCTAGTTGCAAGTGGTTGGCCGGTGCATATCGACTAACGTATATTTTCAATTTAAATGGCGGTGCGGAAGAGTCAGTCAAATCTATAAATTCTAAAACTCGACCGATTTCGTCACACCGTCCTATATCTTCCAGATTGTGACAATTTATCAGCAATTTAGCAAACCCTTCTAATGATACAGACGTTCTGTATAACTGTATGCTTCTCAAAAATATTAATTTGATCAAAATATTTACACTTTCGTTTGTCACGCACTTAGAACTAGAGACGTCTAACTTTTCAATCTTTTTGCAGTTTTTACTTATACAAAGTAAAATGTTATCAGTGCAGTCGTAATTGATTATTAAATATTTTAAATTGTGAAGCTCCTTTAAGGCTTCTATTACAGATCCCTCCATATCTGCTGTTTTCCATCCTCCAGAAAGTGAACCTAGGTTTAAATAAACTAATCCAGAAAGCATATGTAATTTCGAATAGAAAACGGAGCGCATCATTTTAGGAACATTATCAATAGAAACAACAGTCAAATTCTTTGTAAACAATACCTCGGTCATTCTTACAATCACATTCATTTGACTGACGAATTTCCCAGGCATTGATCCACGGAACCCTAGTGACTGTTTTGTTTTCTCCAAAAGAGAGGACAATGCTCGTATAGCTTCTGTACTTAATAAATCATGCAACATCCAAGGAACGTTAAAGTCTAAGTATGAACGAATACTGTTGACGTGGCGTGACAGCAACATGTGAGCCTTAGTAGTATCTCTTTGGGCTTCAGCGGCGATCGGAAACATCAATAGCTCCGCTTGTTTGGCTATCCAATCTCCGAGCTTGGTCAGAGCTACACTCTCGAGCTTTCTAGGTTGTTTGTATCTGGACATTCTTGGAATTTGTATCACCTGGAAATATCAACAAAATGAGTAGGGAAGAATTAGTAACTAAAAAGAAAGCTTTCTAAGGGAACGAAGGATTTTTATACTCCTAAATATTACGGTTGTCTTGCAAATCTTGCAACCTCAAAACCTGCAAAATCATTTAACTGAAAATAAGAAAAACTAGCCCTGAAACTCAGGCTAATAGTACCTACTAACGTACCTACAAAAGGCTCTCTCTCTGGAGTCGATTAAATAAATAACAACTCTAGCCACCTACACATAAAGCACAATCTAGCTCGCTCCTGACATATTATTTAGGCAACAGAATTTCCTTTAAATTAAATACAGCTGGCAGGGCAAACGTAAATCACAAATCACACCAAAAAAATGTCCCTTGCTGTTTTTAATTGAAAGGAAATTCTGTTGTCAGTTTTCAGTCGGGTTTTTTGTTTTAAATTTTTTTTCTACATTAATGTTGTGTTTTAATTTCGTTTGTAAAGACCACCTAGGTACCTACTTAGTCAAGACTTATTCTAATGTCGTTTCATTTATCAAAATCGGTTTAGCCATTGAGACACAACCATACGCGGTAAACACATAACCCTCTTTTGGGCTTGGTTTGGCCGCAGTCAGGTAATAATATTAAACGCATTTAATCAGAATGGCTCTTAATGTATGGTTAGCGAAAAATCGTTTCGATTCCAACATGTAGCCAGGTATAGGTACACTTACCTCGATTTAAAATTCGTGTAGTAAGTTGGGTCGTATTTAACACACTTGCAGCAGGAAAATAATATGTATCGGAAACCATTGGACGAAAACACGGATCGGCATAACACGGAGATATATTTTTAGAAATACGGTGGAGCACCCACTGGCGATCTTATTTCCGTTACCTACGTAGATACGTTCTATATATAGGTACCTAAGTATTACCATACTGTTATTGTCCTCCAAAAATACAAAATATTATCAACAATTATGTTAACTTACCTTGACAAACTACGTAAGTAAAAGAGACATTACCTACCTATATTGGAATAACTACTTTCAAATTAGGTTTTTTTTTTTCGTTTGACTCATTTTTATTATTCTATTATTAAAAACTCATGAATTCATAATAGTACATCACTGCCGAGGTCTGGAAAGTTGGAAATTGCCTGATGAGGTGGTTTGCAAGCCGAGCAACGCGAGGCTTGTGAAGAGACGAGTCAGGCAATTCATATTTCCGTGGAGGAATGTATAGTCAAACAATACGAGGAAATAAAAATATTAATATAAATTAGTAAATTATAATACATTATTAAATTGGTTGTAAACTCGATTAAATATACCTGTCCCTTGATTTTGCAGGAAGCAAGTTTTCTATAACTATGTTGGCTTCTGCTTTCGAATTAGGTGCCGTTTATCTCTAAGTACTTAGCTCTCATCACTTGAACTCATTTTTAAAATCCAATCAAATAATAAAATAAAACAGGATCGAATCACGTAAACAATTTTACGTGAATTTTACCGCCTTATAAAAACTTTTTTCAAATCATAGACATTATAAACAAAATTAAAAAAAAACTTATACATGCACTGCGATGAAAACCGTGCGGTTGGCATGGCTGTATGGAATTATTCTATCGTCCTCTCAATTTTACATACAAATGTTTGAAGTTAACGAAGCGGGAAAAGTGAATTTTAGTCATTTTTAGTACATTTCATTATTCTCTTTCTATGTTTCATTTACTCCTACGATAATGACTATAGTGTGAGCGGATTGACATGAAACGAACTGAACTGCTAATTTCTGAAAACGTGTAACGTATTTAATTCAAATTTGGCGCCATTCAAGTTTGATATTTTTTTAATGTAAGGAACGGGTAACGGCTGAGGCTATGCAACTAGCGGCAGATTTTTTTTATCACGTCATTCGAAAATACCTTAAGAAATTGGGAAAAACTATATTTTTTTCGATTATTAGGCAAGATTAATTAATTAAAGGTAAAGCATTAATGTATAACTGAGTTTGCTTCGAGGTTAATACAAATATGTACACAAATGTTTTCTTCCAGTGTATGGGACTGGCGTTTCGTAGTCAGTGGCGTTGACAGTTGTGGAATTCTGAGACTATCTGTGCTTCTCTTGACTTTGTTTGACTGTTTGTTGGTAGCTAAGGTTGGTAGTATGCTTGGGCGCTTGCTGTATATTTTGTCAAATTTTGTCATCTCGGTCATCCGGTCGGTCGTGACTTGTGAGTGATTGCAGTATCACAATTATTTATAGTGAAATATACGCATAGGTAGTAGTAAGAACACTGATAACGTGATATATAATGTGTAATAACAAGTACAGTAAGGGGTAAGAAAGATATTGTCATTTATTTTAATTTGTGTGACCTGTCTCTGAAACTAAAAAGAGCAATGGCTCTACCGTTACCTATTCCACCTTGCTCCAAACGGGATTGTCTAAATGGGCTAAGCTGTGAGCGTTTCGATTATGCGAGCACTGTGGCTACAACGTTATTAGCCCCAGTAAAAACTGAGCGACAGATCCTGGAGCATTCTATGTCAGAAGATGACCCTAACGCCAATACACAGCTGTCCAGTGACGTAGGGAAACAACCGCGATGGGGCCCGCGTCACCGAGGAGCGCAAGAACTTGCTGAGCTCTACAGTCCAGGTAAGTCATGAAACAAATCTTATTCACTTTACTTACCATGATTATCAAAATCTAACAAAAGTTGCCAATCATTAAGTGATCCCAGAGTAAACTGCACTCGGAGGTATTGTAGAATTATTATTTTTAAAACAAAATCTTAAGTCTTCTGAAGGTTGAAAACTATTGAATTTTATGAAAGTTGAAAATAATCACTGAAGATACATGTTGGTGATTTGGATGCCCTTTAAGATGCTCTACATCTGGACTTTCGCTTGACTCTACTTCCTAGGACATATTGTATACCAACAGTCGGCAACAGGCGGACCGTGAAAAGTCGATTCTCGGACCGCCAAATATTGTAATGTATTGTATACCATACCAAGTATCATTTAATATATGGGTAAGGTATACTTGTTTTTTTCTGGATCTCATTAAAATTTTCTCAGTGTCCAGACCCCACCTAAAACTACTTGCTGGCCCCTACTGTATACTTTCATGCTGGTCTGGGAGCAAATAAAAACCTATGGCTTCTCTTCCTTGTACAAATCAAAAAGCCTAGTGAGGGAATGGCTGTAAATTTTAGGAATCATGTTATAGACATGTGTACAGCCAGCAACCCATCACTTTTTGATTCCCCTTTCCACCTACCTATATGCCGCCAATCATGCTAAACATGGTGTTTAAGTCTAGAAACCTTGGGCTCTTGTTTGAAAAAACTACAATCATATTGCGAAACTTTTTATTGTATTCCTTATTTGAGACAACAGTTTATAGTGGGATCATTTAAAGATAAGTTCCCTTAACTAAGGCATAATGTGGTAGTGCATGAGCTAAATATAATAACTTTTGTTTTGACAGGCAAGAGACTACAGGAATGGGTGTGCGTGGTGGTTTGTTGCACATTGTGCGTGTGTGCAGGCCTCCTGATGGCCCGGCACATTCGCGCAGATGCCTCTCTATTATTAGCAGCAATTGCTGGTGTTCTAACAGCCGATTTTGCTTCGGGTTTTGTGCACTGGGCAGCAGACACATGGGGAGCGGTTGACCTACCTGTTATAGGCAAAGTAATGAAATATAATTTCATGTTAATGCGCTTTCTGCATATTTTATAATCCATACTAAAAAATATTTTTGATTTTGATCTTCATTTCATTCTGTATCTAACTTATACAATTTATTTTTCTATCTATATATTATCTTATCACCATAATTGTAACATGAGTCCCTCAAAAGTTTCTATATTCTTTATCTGTTTATCAATCTTGCTGGTGTAATTCCTAGGGTAGCTTGCATGGCATTATTGGCGTAAATGTTGAATAAACTAGATCTAAGTAGATTTTAGTCCACACTTATTTTTTTCCCTTGCTAACTTGAGAAAAGCTTACATATTATAGGTAATATAAATACATATAAAAATCGTGGAACTACCAAGTAGGTACCAACCAACACTGTAAGCCGCTGTAGACAGTGTGGAGACACGTAAAAAAACCGGCCAAGAGCGTGTCGGGCCACGCGCAGTGTAGGGTTCCGTAGTTGCCTGTCACAATATGTGGATATTATGAACTTAATTAATACAACTTACGGCAAACTTCTTGAGCAAGAACGACGTGGAAGGGGTAAGTTCGTGCATGTACTTTTATACCAAAGAGATGCTAAATTCACTTCTGCGCATTCAAGGTCATGCTCAAGATGTTTGCCTGCAACTGTATTTATCATTTTTATTCGTTACTACCTAATGAACATAGTTCACAGTTTCAAGTACATTTTTTAAGTTGGTTTACTATTACTCGTTAAATTGGCTAAGTAAAGTTTTTGGAAGAGGTGCAAATTATATTTTTATTCGACAGTCCACGTCTTAATAATCGAGGAACTGCAGCTCTTTTATTTTTATTCCCTCTTGTTAGTTAGAAATATTTTTTTAAGTGGTCGATTTGACATTTGTGAAATTTAATGGATGACCAGCTACGCGTGCCTAGAACTAGCTTGTAATAAAAAAAAACTACGTCAACCGTACGTCAACTGTCACTTTTGAGTCAAAAGTGACAGTTGACGTACGGTTGACGTAGTTTTTTGAGTCAAAAGTGACAGTTGACGTACGGTTGACGTAGTTTTTTCAGTCAAAAGTGACAGTTGACGTACGGTTGACGTAGTTTTTTTTTATTACAAGCTAGTTCTAGGCACGCGTAGCTGGTCATCCATTAAATTTCACAAATGTCAAATCGACCACTTAAAAAAATATTTCTAATTAACAAGAGGGAATAAAAATAAAAGAGCTGCAGGTCCTCGGTTATTAAGACGTGGACTGTCGAATAAAAATATAATTTGCACCTCTTCCAAAAACTTTACTTAGCCAATTGCAAAGCCAACCTAGATCTAGCTGTGATAGTTTTCCTTAAAACCTACCATAATTTGTTTCACCTATCCAAACCAAATACAACCGTTTAGCTGGCAAGCGGGAGGGGACACTTGATTCTAGTACTAATCACTGGGAACAGACAGACAGACGGACTTGACTACGGAACCCTAAAAATTGTTGTACACTGTACAAAGAGATACTTGTGTCATATGACATGTTTATTAAGCATGCGACATGAAGTGAAATTATGCGCGAGGGGGTTGAACATTTTATTTATTCAGGCGTAAAGCGGAAAATGGCGCTCCCTGTACTGTATTTGTAATAGGACTTCGACGATATTTTTACTATTTTAAGCCTGCATGCTTGGCGTGAGTTGAACCAAGTTACTTTAACTATAAATTTAAATATAACCGACGATTTTGACATGTATATGACAAAATTTTATAAAATTCTCATCAATAAATGCGTTTCTTCTTCAAACAATGTTTCTTCTTTTGCGGGTGGTAGGGCCTTGTGCAAGGCCCGTCCGGATCGCTACCACCATCTTACTCGCTAATCCTGCCGCTAAGCAGCAGTGCTTGCACTGCTGTGTTCCGGTGTGGAGAGTAAGACAGCCGGGGAAATTACGTTCACAAGAGGCATTTCATCTTAGCCCACTAGGTTGGCAACGCATCTGCGATCCCTCCGGGGTTGCGGGTGTGTATGGGCAGTGATGATCACTTACCATTAGGTGACCCACTTGCTCGTTTTCCTTCCTATTCACAATAAAAAAGAAACAAAAAAAAAAAACGCGCTTTGTGTAAGTTTTCGGTTATAAAAAAAATAGGTACGCCTCGAACTGAACGCTTTACCTATGCATTAATTAAAATGTGAAATACTATGTTTGTTGCCGTTTCGTTCCGTAAGTGGGGCGCTGCTAATTTAAAATGTTAGGTAAAGCGAACGCGTGCAAGATGATTTTCGTGTCTAAAATTTAATAAACGTTGAAGTCACAATTCGATAAAAAAGTAGCGATGTTCATAGCTGAAACTGCCAGATAACATGGAGTTGTACCTATAGCATAATTCGCTGGAAGTAAATTTTCCGAAGCTTAGGCCAAGTTTAGTCAGTATGTATCAAACAGAATCAGAAGTCGCTCCGGAAGAGCCTTATTGTAACTTACGACTGCGACAGTCTCAATTGAGCCACTTGCCGCTAATTCTATCAATAATGACAACAGTGGGAAAAACCGCATGTATACTACCTAATATAATAAATTCCGTATAAATTCGGCTCGTCTTCATACCAAATTTGAAATTTCAAAGCACAGTAATTTATGTAAACATCTTCTCTAATGTAATGTATTGTTTGCTTGATTAGATGCTTGATTTTCTCACAGCTCGGAGACCGCAAACCTTAGGATTTGGTATTTTCAACTTTATATCTCTACGCCTTCGGTTCTTGAGAAAAAGGGTCTTGACGGACAGACGGATGGACGACAACAAAGTGATCCTATAAGGCAGGGGTCGGCTAGTAGTTTTAGGCGGGGTCCGGATACTATGAGAAAATTTTAAGGAGATCTAGAAAAAAAACAAACATACCTTATCTATGTATTAATTGATAACTTGACTTGTTGGTATACAATACATACAATATTTGGCGGTCCGTGTTTCGACCTGTCGCGGTCCGCCTGTTGGCGACCGTTGCTATGGGTGCGTAACGATGGGTATAGTTTAACAACATTTGCTATAATATTAGTCGCTATAACGCTCATTTGATATAATTATTGAATCATATAACAACGTTTAACATACTTAAATATAATATAATTATCATTTTCTATAACCATCATTTAATCTAAAAATATTTCATATGCCATACATTTAGTATAATACAAATTTTCTATAATAAACTTGTGATATAAAGTTGATTTCATATAAAGTACAGTTAGCATAACAATTTTTGATAATTATAATGTATTGTATTGTATATATATGTAATTCCAACTTTACTACCCCACAAAACTTACTTAGACAGAAGGGCAAAGAAGGGACGAAGCCCCCGCATTAAAAAAACTGCCTACACTGACTCGTACAACCACTTGGGTAGGTTCGTTAGTTACCTTGTGACCCTCAGAGCAGAAACAGGGGGCTTCGTTGACTCGCTCTTGAACCCCTTGTGCGTGCACAAAACTAAGTGCTACCAGAAATGTAGGTTAGGTTAGGTGTTACAATATTACGTGGTACTTTTAAAAATATACCACATGATAGTTATACAATATGAGTTTTATATGAAATCACAATTAGTTATGCCAAAAGATTATTGTATGAAATCAATGTTATACGAAATGATTGTTGTATGAAATAAAAATAGATATTTTAACGTTTATTATATGAAATGAGCGATTAAATCATTTGAAATTATATCAAATGTTTTTATATTGAATGAAAATATATCAATTCCCAGGAAAATGCGATATTCCAACGAAACACGAACTTAAAAATTAGTAATCATTCGTACATCCCTAAATGCGTTCATCCTCACAAACACAAACATTCGCATTTATAACATAAGTAGGGTCAAAGTTGCATAGGTTACTTACATAAATATACAGTACCTGGATGACCGAGCTTTTTTTGGTGCTTAATGCTTGTAGAAATCTCGTTTTAGTCTCATTTTATTTATTAAAGCGTCATAAAAGTATAAATTTATGTATGTAGCGTATAGCGTAAACATTCAGACCATTTACTCACAGCAACTGAAGCAAGTTCTTAAAAGTTATCCAAATAGCCTACTAAACTATCCTGTACAATGTACTATATATACATCGACATTCATTTAGGTAGGTACAGGTACCTATATTCCTATACTTATATTTATGTCCCTATGCTTGATTATATTTTAGCCTTGCCCCCCTTCACCCTACACTATACAGCACACAAGTACTCCGATTATTCCAACTGTTTGTGTTCTCACGGTTGAGTTGTCTGCCATATGCTATGTTTCAGTTTTCAATTTATCATTTCTTAAACATGTTGAAATTACTAACTCCAAACTAACTCTTATAATTTAATTGAAGATCAAATTTATTCATAGGTACTTTTACCTACTGTTTTATAAATTTCACTTTTCTATGGCGGTATTTCTGTAGTGCTAAATGATAATGTATATTATATAGTATCTATCTATATACACATACATACACACACACACACAAACACACTACTTTCTAGCTATTTCTTTTCTTCTCTTTTATTATTTGTATTATTCTTGTATTTTGTGTACTTCCTTGGCACTCGCGATACAGACCCAGAGTCTAGTGCGAGCGCCGCCGTTTCACTTAGGTACAGCATAAAAATATCACCTACCCATCTCTGTAACAATGTGTGCTTTGTAAAATATTATGCATTTGTAACTTCTGTGGTGAAAATAAAGTTATTATTATTATTATTATTATTATATATCTATCTATATGAATATACGTATAATAGTAGGTACAGTCAGCATTGAAAGTGGTCAAACAAACTTACGTTACAAAATTTAGTAGACACATTGATAGTAAATACCTACTTACTGTAGTTAATGAACTTATTGAACAGAGAAAGAAACTATGGGAAAGCATTAAAGAAGTGTGTAATATCTCCAAGCCTCAAAATAATTCTTCCAAATTAATAAACTCCAAGAATCCTATTGATGCACTGAATAAGTGCAATCAATACTTTTCTAGCGTTGGTAAAACACTAGCCGATGAGACACTCACTAAATTAAATAAATCCGAAGGCGATCTCGTAGCCGAATACACAACAAATTCTGGACCGATCAACTCTTTCTTCTTAGGTCCTACTGATGTGGCCGAAGTTTCAGATTTTATTAAACAACTCAAAGTAGGTAGTGCCCCAGGTCTAGATGGTTATACGCCACTCTTAATCAAATTAATTGAACCATCAATAGTAGAACCGTTAACTCACATTTTCAATCTAAGCCTTGCTTCTGGTATATTTCCAAACGAGTGGAAGCTAGGAGTTATATCCCCCATCCACAAAGACGGTGATAAAACGTTGCCTTCCAATTACAGACCTATTACTCTACTAAGTGTATTTTCTAAATTACTGGAAAAAGTTGTAAATACTCGCCTAGTAAAGTATCTTGAACGTCATGCCCTCATCTCTGGGTCTCAATTTGGATTTAGGCAGAAGAAATCAACTGAAGATGCCGTTGTGCTTTTAACATCATTAGTTGCTAAATATTTGGACACGAATAAATATGGCCTCGGTGTCTTTTTAGATCTAGCTAAAGCTTTTGATACTGTCTCAGTTCCTTTATTAATGAAAAAGTATGGGCATTAGAGGTGTTTCCTACGTTTGGTTTCATAGTTATCTAACTGATCGTCGTCATTGTGTCAGGGTGGGTTCTTCTTTAAGTGAACATCTTCCAGTGCTCTATGGAGTTCCGCAGGGCAGTATACTGGGCCCCACCTTATTTTTAATCTACATTAATGATATCCTTAATGTGCCCCTTCTGGGAGCTGACATAATTTGTTACGCAGATGACACGGTTGTTCTTTTCCATGGCAATTCCTGGGACGATGCATTCAATACAGCCGAAATAGGTTTGACTAAATTGTCAAACTGGTTGACTGAAAATCTTTTAACTTTAAACAAAAACAAAACAAAGTATGTAACGTTTCACAAAACACTTGCAACAAGACCCAGTGTTACTCGTAAACTCACCATCCATTCCTGTTCGCCTGTTCTATCAGACCAATCTAATCAACTATCTTGTAAGTGCTCTCCTATAGATCAAACTGACACAATTAAATACTTAGGTATTCTGTTTGACAAAAATCTCTCATTCAAGGAACACGTCTCTAACCTATCAAAAAAGATAAGAAAAACGATCTTTTTAATGAAGTCTTTAAGAAATTCTGCACCTAAACATATTTTAATACTGGTCTATAAAGCATTATGTCAATCAGCACTATTGTATTGTATATCAGCCTGGGGTGGTATTGTAAAATCTAATATCAAGAGCTTAGAAATTGCCCAACGTGCTGTACTTAAAGTTATGCTTAGCAAGCCATATAGGTTTCCCACTGACAATCTTTATAAAGAATCAATGGTATTAAGGGTCAGACAATTGTACATTACAAAAGTAGCCGTAGCCACCCATCGAAAAGTAATCTGTAGTCAGGATTTTCCTAGCCTTGCCGCTCGACGTGTATATAGCATCCCTCTGCCATCCATTAGGTCTACTTTTGCCAAACATATGCCTCCCTATTCCCATTTAAACGCTTACAACAAAATATGCAAAACTGTAAACAACACAAAAGATATGTCTGCTGCTAAATTAAAAAATGCTATCGAAATATGTCTAGCAAATATAAACTATCAAGATACTGAGGATCTCCTTATAAGCTCTTACTAATGGTAAAGTGTAGCCACACATACGCACACACACACACACACACACATACACACGTTCACATACACACACACACACACACACACACACACACGAACACACTCCTTTCTAGCTATTTCTTTTCTTCTCTTTTATTATTTGTATTATTCCTGTATTTTGTGTACTTCCTTGGCACTCGCGATACAGACCCAGAGTCTAGTGCGAGCGCCGCCGTTTCACTTACAGCATAAAATGTCATCTACCCATCCTATGTATCAATGTGTGCTTTGTAAAATGTTATGCATTTGTAACTTCTGTGGTGAAAATAAAGTTATTATTATTATTATTATTATAGTTAGGGCGTTTGTGCACTACAAGGATTTTTACTGTCCGGAGTCCGATTTTTTACGGAATAATAAGTACAAATTTATATGGCAGTTTCGGATGAGTGAAATAATCAGAGTTGTGACATATTTGAAATACTTATATAGATTTTGTACTTAAGTACTTTTTTTTAAAAAGTATTTTGTATTTTATTTGAAATACTATTCGAGACGTATTTTGTATTTGTAAAATGGTTTGTAAAATACAAAATACTTTTTTATTCTTAGCTTCATTTTTCTAAAGCATTCCGCGATTCAGTAAAAACAAAAAATGGCCACTAGTGGCGCAGCAGCTTTGAAAGTCTATGCACAAAATGACAGATGAAACAAAACGCATATAAAACCTGACAAATAATATGTGAGGGATCCCTCTTGACAATCCTCAAAGTCACTGTTACGTTTTGCAGTGGTGGCAGCTATTTCATTATTTCTGTGTTGTTCGCTCGAAATGTCTTTAAAAAAATGCCAAAAGAAATTGTATTTAAACAATATGCCGTGTAGGCAATAATACGTTATTTTAATGATTCGTATTTAAGTGATTATGAATGTATAAATGACAAATAAAAATACAGAAATAGAAAAATATATTTATAAAAAACCGGTACGTAAACAGCACTACAAAAAAAAATGACACTGTGGGCATTGTGGCAAGATGCTCTTTTTGAAGAGCTTGTGATTTTAAAATCTTTAATAAATAAAGAAAACCAGTAATTTTACCATAAAGTATTTTATTTCAATAAAGTATTTTGAAAATACATATTTTGTATTTAGTATTTAAATACAAAAGGCAAAAGTATTTTGTATCTTGCATTTGAAATACTATATTAAAAAAGTATTTGCATTTTGTATTTTAATACTTTTCGAAAAGTATTTTGTACATCTCTGGAAATAATGTACCTATGGTAGTAGTAGTAGTAGTTTAAAGTAAAACTATCACAGTTAGGTTGGCTTTGCAATTTAACGAGTAATAGTCGACCAACTTATAAAATGTACTTGGGACAGTGAACTAAATATGTTCATAGTACATATTAAATAAAAATGAAAAAAAAAATTAATAATATCCGCCTTATGTGAGAGGCACAGGCAACTACGAAACCCTACACTGTGAGGTTTTTTTGTCTCAATTCAGTTTGGTTTTTCAACACGTGAAAGCTGGGCAAGTTCACAAACCTTTTTAAAAATTGTAAATACCTATTCTATTTTTTATGCATTCAGATTAATATATTGTAGCTCGTCATGTTCAGCACGTTTTGGTTTTTACACATATCATTATTTTACAGACCTCGGTGTGAAACGGGGTCTATATATTTTCGGCCGGCACGGCAACCCCTTCCCGGTCTCTACATTTACATATCAGGCTAATTATATAATTAAACGTGTTCACCAACTTTAGAAAAAACAATGTTGTAATTACATCAAGATTCGTTATTTGTTATTTGTAACTTAACAGACTGCAGGTGTTTTGAGAATTTGCACTATTTCATGGACTTTCGTTGCTGACTGTGCTTAATCACTACATAGTATAAAACAAAGTCGCTTTGCACTGTCTGTCCGTCCCTATGTAGGTATGCTTATATCTTTAAAACTACGCAACGTATTTTGATGCGGTTTTTTTAATAAATAGAGTGATTCGAGAGGAAATGTTTATATTTATAATACGCAGACGAAGTCGCGGGCAGAAGCTAGTAATAAATAAAAATAACAAGTTAATTTTCATGTGTTAGTACCTCTTTGCTATCAGAACTGTATTACTAATATAGGTATAGTTTTGTCAAAATATAAGTATTATTTACCGTTATCAAACTTATCAACATTCACATCATATTTCCCGAAATTCTAATGCAGAACTTTAACATATATATATACATACCTATTCGTGTAGGAAATTTATGATATCATCCATAACCTTGACAAACCCGTCCTTTTTTTCAATGGCTGTCAGCGAGCCCACAATTACGTAGTACCGACCTGTTTTGTTTACCTACGATATTAAACTCCATTCCATCATTTGGGCTTTATGTGTAGCCTGTCTGTATAAACACCTAAAAAACATTTAATGTAAAATTGGCTCGTAACGCTTTTGCTGTTAAAAAATATCAGATTCAAGGAAAAGCTAAGCTAATCCCCTTTAACCCTGGCCTTACTAACCCTACACCTTGGTTTTATAGTGTAACCTGGCAGGGTCATAGCTCTATTGCATGTGATAAAATTGAAGATCTGTGACATTATTCTACCGTTTGTAGGCACATAAGTAAATCAGACCGTCTGGCCGATTTTGCAAGAAATTAAGATTAATTTTATCACAATATTGAAGATAAGCTTTACAGATGGTTAAATGTGTGTAATATTGTTGCCACATACAAAATTTCAGATCAAATACAGTTTAAACAATATCGTGTTCCTTCCTACCGAACTAAATAAAACTTACTAATACTCTACATAAAAGCGTAATATAAAGGAATTGAAACAAGTTTTATGCTCGGTGATAGTCGAAATCTTGTGTGATTTCTAACGTTTTCAACTACTTTATTTATAATAACACCGATAATAAATTACTGTTTCAGAATTTTCTCAGACCGTTTCGTGAACATCACATTGACCCTACTTCAATCACGCGCCATGACTTCGTGGAAACAAACGGCGATAACTTTGCCATCACCATACCGGTGTTGGGGCGCATCGTTTGGCAGCTACTGACTTATGATAATCCAAGTATTGAGAAGGAATTTCATTGGATAGCGTATTGGTACCTGTGCTGCATTTTTGTAGCAATGACTAATCAGGTGAGATGATCAATGAATTTCCGATAGTCTATATGCTTTCGCGGGTATCGACGTTAATTCGAGGTTAACGGCATCGTCATTGTAAAATGTTGTAGATACACAAATGGTCGCACACGTACTTCGGCTTGCCTGCGTGGGTGGTATTGCTGCAGGAGTGGCGTGTGGTGCTGCCGCGGCGCCACCACCGCATCCACCACGTGGCGCCGCACGAGACTTACTTCTGCATCACCACGGGCTGGCTCAACTGGCCACTCGAAAAACTCCGTTTCTGGTCCACCCTCGAAACCATTATTGAAGCCTTATCCGGATGTAAACCGCGTGCCGATGACCTGAAATGGGCCCAAAAACGTTCCTAGAACACTGTTTCAGTACAGAGGTAAACTATTTAATGACACGTCCACGACTACCAAATCAATTAATATTAAATATAAGTAAGTATTAACACTGCTGGAATCAACTTTTTCAGCTGTAATGTGAATTTGAATGCCGTTGTGAAAGCTTTACATGGGTTATGATGTTGCCTCGGAGTTCTTTACAAACCAAGCAGCTGCAGAGTTTTAATTAATAACTAAAGAGGAACTGAAACTATTTCATGGATTATTCGAAGATATAGTTCCATTGAATGTATGATCGACCAATAAATTCCTTTACCACTTTAATGTCATTTGTTTGAACATAACTTAATGTCACGTGTCGCGTGTACCTACTGATTGAACATCAAATACCATTTTCAATTAAAAGTTAATGTGGCAGTCAGCGTTTTTTTTTGCCTGACGTAGTAGAATGACAGAAAAAATAGTATTTAAAGCAATTTCTTGATCGATGACAGTACATACTTTACGTATTATGAGAATCATTCGTGCCTATTTGAAACTATACATTAAAAATAAATTACACTGTTGTGCTTACAGTGCTAATTTTAAAAGTTTAATTCGGCGCCAAATATTTGGGATTATAGTTATCTAATCGTGTTTTCGTAATCACATAGGTGCCTAGTATATATTATGTAAAAGATTCAGTTTCACGTATAGATAAATCAGTGTAGGAAATCATGCCTGGACGTATTTAAATTTGCATGACTTATTACTCATTGAACTCATAGAATATTTTATCGTTATTATACCTTTAAAGTTGTTTAAGTTGTGTAATTGTGAATTATGATACAATACAACTTCCAGGCATTATTATCTGTACTGTATCTACCTGATGACTCAACGCAAACTCCTTTGTGGGATTTATCTATACCTACTTTTTGTAACGTATATTGTTCTTGCACTAAAGCCCCGCTATATTAAATTGTGATTAGATTAGATATTTAAGGTGTAGGATAAAATTACTTATTTTTTGTTCGCTCAATAAGCCATGAAACGTGGCGTAGCAATATATTAAGAAAATTTGAGTAACATAACAAATTTCATAATGGAACAAAAAAACTATATATATTTAGTATTTTGTGATACTCGTAACAGCAAGTCTTACTTAACACTCTTAACATGCTTTAGACAAATGGTAACGTAAGTTTCAGCGTACAGTTGCTTATCTAGATACATATAAATAACTAGCTGTTGCCCGCGACTCCGTCTGCGCAGAATTCGTTTATTGCAATCCCGCTGGAACTTTGCGATTTTCCAGGATAAAAATGATCCTATGTCCTTCTCGGGGACTGAAACTTGAAATTTGGTATAGAGATCTATACCAAATTTCAACTGAATCGGTTCAGTGGTTTAGGCGTGAAAGCGTAACAGACAGACTGACAGAGTTACTTTCGCATCTATATTAATAATTTCGTGACCGGTTACGGTAGACTCGATCGAAACGTTGCCTGAATGATAGAACGTGAAAAAATAATGATTTCGAGTCGACAACATGTATCCGCAAAATTCGGATTGTCGAGTATTTTGTAAAATTCTAACGGTGCTGATGGACAAATCGCAGTCGCCATATTGGACACCACAGACTAGCGCGAAACTGACACCGGAGGAAGACAAACGTTCCGTTTCATGCTAGCGCACATACGCCGTGTGATTTTTCTTAAACGTGAGATTGGCCAACATAACCATAGAAAAATTAGAATAATTGGGAATGGATGATTATTTTAAAAGTGCTTGGTGATTTTTCTTTTGATAGGAGTAACCATTCTCAGCTACGGAAAAAAGTTTCAGATTTTTTTCCGTCGAGCCATATATTTTATAAAAATAAAAACAGTTTATTCAGTCACTCGGCGGTAGTGATGTAACGAATGTCATATTTTCGACATTCGCTAATGCAAATGCGAATGCGAATATTCAGTTTTTGTTATATTTGGCACCATTTGGGTGGATTTTTGACGTTGTAATTTGTGTGCAATGCGTGTAGCATGGCACACAAATTACAACGTCAAAAATCCACCCATTTGTCTATGGCTTGGTGACTTTGGTGGCAGTCCCGTACAAACGAAGTACGTTCCGTTTGTTTTTTGTTCCTAGAATAGCCGAGTTGAGACGAACGAACGCATCTGAGTGAAATGTCATTCCATGTTGCCAGATGGGCTATTTAATTTAGCGCCTATTTAATTTATTTAATTTCAGAAATATGCGAATATTCGCGAATGCGAATGCGAATGCGAATATTCGTTACATCACTACTCGGCGGCCCTCATACGGCAGTTAAGCAGTACGCCAATGCATATCAAATTAAAAAAAAACTGCTTGAAAATGTAGTACACGATGATATTTGTAGCTAAAAGAAGCAACGGCTAAGTGGCGCCGTCTGTAGATTGTTCGTGTTACTAAACCACTATGGTAATTTTTATTGAAATTGGCATTGTTCATTTTTTTTTAAGCTGTGCTTTTAACACCTTTATTTGATAGAATGGACTTTTTTAAGAAACTAACTTGAATATTATGCTTCTACGTATCTTTGTTTATTAATAATAAATATAAATATTTTTCGCTGTTTGATAATTTGTTAATTTTGGCAGGATCCCAATCGCCTTCGTACAGAAATATAAAAAAAGGTTTTGTCTATATGTCAACGTCATAGATCTGTAGATGTGTGTGAATTTTACGGCAAACTCACGTTTAATGTCAACAATGTTCGCGTGTTCGAAATTATTTCCGTTCGTTGGCGTTGTTATTGTTTTCCGTGCTGTTTTTGCTTTTTCGTTTCACCCCTGCACATCTTTCCTGACTTCTACTTACATTAAAATGGTCTTCGCAACAATGCATCGTGTAAACTTTGAAATATTCCACATTAGCTTGCGTACACCATTTCTTCTGCAAACCTTCTCTGATTTTCACAATGATTTTGTTGGGGCTATAGTTCGAGTCATTGTTGCATCCCGGCAGAAAACATTTTTTTATAAATATCCATTGTTAGTTACAGATTTATACTTTGAATTTGCTTTTATTTCTAATGTTTGTAGGTTAAGTCAGAATGTAATGTTATGATGTAGATGTGACAGTGATAGCGTGACAGATACCGTAGCAAAATTTTTTTTTTTCGTTTTTGTGGCAAACATTTAATGGCCGATTCTTAAACTTACTACGTACTTTTACAAAAATATCTGCAATCATAAAGTATTTTTGAAATCGGACAAGATAAATCGGTTATTTGATGGTTTTCCTCCAAATGGTTTTCGAATTGGAGCATACTAAAAAAAAATTAACTATGTCAATTCCCCATGTATGGTAGTAACACAAACAATCTACAGGCGGCGCCACTTAGCCGTTGCTTCTTTTAGCTACAAATGTCATCGTTTACCACAGATTCAAGCAGCAATTTTTTTTTAAATTGATATGTCATTGGCGTAGTGCTTATCAGCCGAATAGAGGCCGCCGAGTGACTGAGTAAAATGTTTTTATTTTTATAAAATATATGGCTCGACGGAAAAATAAATAATAATAAACAAATATATATCATGGGACAAATTACACCAACTGACCCAGCCCCCAACTAAGCAAAGCTTTGTGCTATGGGTGCCAAGCAACGGATAAACATACTTATATAATTTAGATAAATACATACAACATCCATGACTCGGGCACAAACATTCGTATTCATCATACAAATGTCTGCCCCTACCGGGATTCGAACCCGGGACCTCTAGCTTCATAGTCAGGGTCACTAACCACTAGACTATACGGTCGTCAAATCTGAAACTTTTTTCCGTAGCTAAGGATGGTTATTCGTATCAAAAGAAAAATCACCAAACACACTTTTAAAATAATCATGCATTCCCAATTCAAAATAAAAACGGATTTCGGAAAAAATTTCAAACTTTAAAATGGCCGCCCTGTAAAATTGCCATTTTGGATTTGGACTTATCAAGTTGTTCACGCCATGCACGGATATATTCTTGCAGATAATTTCAGTTATTGTGAATGCTATCACTTACCTACCTATTTTTGTATTAAAATAATAATCAGTGATTCGAAATAATGGCTACACATTCTACTTACATTTTGTACCTACAAGTGTATTATGATTCAAATTTCACCCGAGCGAAGCCGGGTTTTCATCTAGTTTATAATAATACTAGCGACCCGCCCCGGCTTCGCACGGTATATTATGCATGTATTATACATATAAACCTTCCTCTTGATTCACTCATCTATTAAAAAAACCGCATCAAAATCCGTTGCGTAGTTTTAAAGATTTAAGCATACATAGGGATATAGGGACAGAGAAAGCGACTTTGTTTTATACTATGTAGTGATTAGTAGGGATTGAATCTATAGCCATCTATAACAAATTCCGTATTCACCCCGGTGTGTAATGATCGGTATAAAAACAATATATTTTCATTCGATATAACAACATTTGATATAATTTCAAATGATATAATCACTCATCCGTCCGGCGGTCCGTCCGTCCGTCTGTCACCAGGGTGTATCTCATGAACCGTGATAGCTAGACAGTTGAAATTTTCACAGATGATGTATTTCTGTTACCGCTATAACAACAAATACTAAAAACCAGAATAATGTACGTATGTCTGTATATATCAGTGACCAATATAAAGTGACCCCACTGCGTAGGTACATTTTGCTTTGAAGCAGCTTACACTGGTTTATTGATATTTTTGTAGATAATGGTATGGAACCCTTCGTGCGCGAGTCCGACTCGCAGCTGGCCGGTTTTTGAAAACTTTGACAATATAATTTTGAAGAATTAAATAATAGCGAATTAAAGCAAAAAAGAACTGAGTGTTATTTTACTTTGTTAAGAAGAGAAGGGTAATTAAATTAGAATTACAATAAATTAAGAAAAATACCTACTTAAATCATTTTCCTTTTCATGAGAACCGTAAAACCACTACAAATGTAATTCCACGCTATCGCTAATTCATCTATAACCACAGTACTCTGAGACGTCAATTAACTTTAGTAATGTAAGCTTTACATTTTGCATTTTTTATTGCAAATCGTCGGTGATAGACGACTGAATATTGGTCGTTATGTATGCTAGGTACTTGCTATGTCTTAAGTGCATGGCCTATAAGCGGCCAAGAGCATACATATAAGTATAATATACTTGGTAAGTAAATAGCTACTCGAGGAGGCATAGAACGAAATTGTCGAAGAAGGTACTAGTATTTGTAATTTTCCTATGGATTTGGCTGGGGGCGACGGAATATAAATAAAAAGCGTGATCATACGAATTATTTGAAAAGTGTCACTAAGTGTACGCTTAGCGACCGCAAACTGGTCGGATTTTTTATGAGATTCCCTTCTATACATGCGGTATTATTGGTGGTAACCAATGCTTAAGAAGAAATCGGGAAGCCTACGGCTTTTCCAGCTTGAATATGTGTGTCTCTACCATGTCTCTACACAATCATTATCTGATTATTGTGTACTTACTATAGTATCAACTTGCTTCGTACTTTTTCAGCGTTGCTTTTTGACGAAGTTGGGTATTTAGTTTTCTACTATTTTTATTATTTAAACTGTTTTGGTGTTTCAATGTAGGTACTGCGATGCTAGTAATGTATATATTTTTGAAATGTACAAGCAACGCCCGATACCAAACACGGCATATTTATCTCATTTTTTTTTTAATTTACAGAGTACTTCATGCCCGATACAGGGCGCTACATTAGATTTAGAGCCACGGCATATAGCCTATAACTAGCGGACGATCAAGACGCTTCTAACGATACCTCATTAAAATTTGTCTAGTTCTGATTAGTAGCTTACGAGCTATGAGGGAACAGATGAACATACATACATACATAGCCTGTCAAAATCATAACCCTCCTTTGGCTTTACCATAGTCGGGTAAAAATAGGGGACCACGAAAGGTTTCTTCGTCAGTTTTCTGTAGGTTGGTATTTTTACACCGGGCTGTAGTTGTCCCTTTCATGCTCTTCCTAGAGGGATATTAGATGGAGGGAACGGCGATACTTCATTTTCTGTGACCCAATTACGTCTCAAGCTGTTGATGTTAAGGACATTTCATTCTAGTTTCACTTTTCATTTAGTTTAGTTTATCACGCTGGTATGGGAAATATGGGATTTTTTTACGTTTACTTAGGTACTTACTCACTTCCACATTTCCAGACAAATCGATACCTACTTAAAAATCGATAGTTGATGTGATGTCGATTTCACAGAAATGAAAATTCGCCAATTAAACTTTATTTCTCTAATTTAAAAAGCAGTTGTGTTTATTTTTTGGTAACTGGTGAATGGAAAGTTCTATATTATTATGTATATTTTAGGATTTGAAGGTGGCAGAGAATTCTTTTAATGATCAGTTTTTTATTCGGAAGTATTTCATACGTACCTACCCAATATCGTTTGCTGTGAAAAAGATGTACCTTTATTTATTTGTCCGTCTGATTATCCTGTTAAATTGGCAGCAAATAGGTATACAATACACTACACGTACAATAGTAAGAAAATGACAATAAGCACAAACGTACTATTACGGAACTCGGTGCCCGATTTTTGAAAGCACATCACTCGAAAGTGGTATAAATGTTTATATCTTTAAAACTACAGCTCTAATCAAATTTTTGACTAGTTCACAAGATTAATGAGAAATGAAATGAAATTGTTTACTAATATTTTCACATAATGTGCTTTCAAAATTCGGGCCCCTGGATTTTTGAATCGGACTCGCTTTAACGATTTTTGTGTTGAAAATTTTCATACACTGTTTGCACATGAAAACTTGCCATATTTTTGACTATAGTAAGAAGTTAATTATATTTTTTAACAGAAAATAATCCGAGTATGATTCTTTATGGTAAGGGGTATGGGGCCTTATAGAGCTAAGGATGCTGCTTATGAAACAAATAATGTTTTTATACACATAGTATACTTACTGCAACGTTGGACGATAATATTGTGTCACGCCTTAAGTGTGTTGTGTTGTCAGATATCTATACAGGGTGTATCAGATAGCCCCTAACAATAATCAACGGGTATATAACCATAGCTATAGAAGCTAAAAAAAATTGGGAGTAATTTTTTTTTATGTTTTCTATAGGAATGATTGCAGTTAATACTACCATTCCTATAGAAAATATAAAAAAAAAATTACTCCAATTTTTTTTTAAATATTTTTTTTTAGCTTCTGTAGCTATGGTTATATACCCCAGTTCATTATTGTTAGGGGCTATCTGATACACCCTGTATTATAGTTATAAATATCCCACGAGTGATATAACGACAAAGATATTAGTTGATTATATTACGTTAGATTTATTAGTTTATAGGAAACTTGTAGTCCACACATTTTAGTTCTGATGGTCTTGTTTCAAAAATTAAATAAAAAATAATGTTTGTCTATGTTATGAGCTACAGAAGTATATTTTTTTGCATATTTAATATGAACTAAAATAAAGCAATTAAATTAGATAAATGTAACGCAATGCTTTAATAATTTTATTTTATATTTTACACAAATAAATGTTATGTTGATACAACAAAACAAATATTGGTTTGATTTCACTGTTTTCAGTAGGTACCTATTTCTTTTCCCGCTGGGAAAATGCGTTACGCATACGCAAACGGGGACGGCGCGGAAGTTATGTTATGTGCACACACGACAAGAAACAGAAGAGCGAGTGACTTTGTCAGTAACAAAAACATAACCCCCTTATTAATAAACGCACTATAGGCCTCTGCTAAGTTAGTAATCGTTTGTCCTTACCTGTGAAAGGTAAATGTCAAAGTGACAGATAAGGACAAACGATTACTAAGTTAACAGAGGCCTATAGTGCGTTTATGAATAAGGGGGTAAATGTACAGCTAGCTTATTACGTAACTCGCTCGTAATCGTAATCGTGTTCATTTTGACAGTTCATGTATGGGCTGACAATTGGCATTGGAATCAACTAGCTGTCATATTCATACAAGAACTGTCAAAATGAACACGATGGCGATTGCGAGCGAGTTACGTAATAAGCTAGCTGGTTTATAACTATAGTGTGTTTTTTTGGCCCGTGGAATTCTGACAGCTGTCAGAATTAGACGTTTCAGGGGTCACCAACATTTTTTTCTGCTGAACAAATAAATTGTCACACTAAGCTTTCGTTATTTTAACTAACAAATAAAAATAATAAAATACGGTGACGTTCTAACATTAGGTACTCAAATAATGGATTTAAAAATTAATGGCAGCTTTTATTTTAACGACAATTGGCCAATTAGAGTACAGAAGATCTAAGTTGAAAACTTTAAAAGTCATCCTTATTATCACATACATACGTACATACATTATGCATTATTATTTCATGATGCATGTTTTTATGTTTTTTTTTGCTCCTTTTTTTCTTTTGTCTGTAATGTTATCATGAATAAATGTTTTCTTTCTTTCTTTCTTTCTTTCATACATAAATCACGTCTTTATTTTAGCAAGGCATATTTTGCCATGTCGACGTAGTGACATAACATTACACACGTGAGGAGATTGTTCGGTTTAATGTAATTTTGACATTGGGGGAGGAGTAATTAAAATATTTTCCTATATTTTGCCGGAAGAATGACAGCTGACTGCTGAAGTTTTACGTTCTGTTCATTCTTTTTATTAAATATTACGAAATAAATCAATATTATTATAATCGTAGACCGAAGGTTTGTAATATATGACAATACTCAAAGTGATACCCCAAACAATTTATATTCTCCCAAAAAAAAGAAAAGATTATTAATTATGTCTAAATTATGCAATTTAAAATTAAACCAAATATCTGTTAATTACTAATACGTAAAAATGATTTTTAGTTTAAGTATTTCAACTTCAACATAATGTTCTACCTTTTTATTTTTTTTTCCTTTTCTTACCACGGATTTAAGGAACGTTTATATGACTGGTAATACCGAGAAATGTCAGAATTCCGCGGGCCGAAAAAATACACTATAAGTTATATACAGTACAAAAAGTTCTAACAGTCTCACTTACCCGTATGTGCTTGATACTTGAATCGGCCGACGCATAGGTAGGCTGGAGATGATGATAGTGATGAATAAAACTAAATGATTAGTTTTGAGTTAGTTTTCATTCATTCATAGTTGACTCTTATATGTACTATATCAGTGACATCTATCGGTGGTAGTCTGAACTAATTTTCTTCTGTCTAGATTACAAGGAGGCACAGAAACTTGCCAAAACCGATTGAAAGCTACCATAGAAACCAAGCTTTCACCCTTGTTTTAGTTTTTTAGCAAGGCGTATTTCGCCAATGTCAATGTAGTGATATTACACACAACAAACATGTGAACCAGCCTTTAAGTTTCTGAAACCTGTACTGTCACTGTCATGTGTCAATGTCATTCCACTCAGTCAGTGGGCTGTCAAAGTCATCGTTCGCCTCTAGATCCTATTTTTTCAATATCTGATTAGCTTAGCCCGATGTCTGTAGAGAATTGTCTGGTTTCACCCTTTGAAACTTTTCTATTTCGTGAATTATATAACTCACCATGAAGGAGAGAAAAATGTCGGGAACCTGTGTTACGCCGTCTTCTGAATATGCGGACGCCTTCAGTTCTATTAATGAACGACCAGTGGATGACATATCCATAGAATTTTTCTACAAACCACATACTATAACCCTCTTGGCAGTCTCTATCGCTTCAGTTATTTACACTGCATTTGTAAGGTATTGTTTATTACTTTTTATTAAATTATAATACATCGTACAACAGTGCCTTATATTGTATAATATTAATTTGTCTGATGTAACTAGCAGAAATAATTATCTTGGAGTATTAACTTGCAACCTCCAAACCACCCTGGAATATTTGTCTTCTATCATGCATCTGCTGGTCTACACCGCCAACGATTAAGTATAACAATAAAATTATTAGAAGACCATTAGTGACATGAGTACAACATGGTTTATTATTATTATTATTGCATGTATCCATGAACCTACAGGTTCATCCATTATCACTAGAATTTTTCTATCTATAACATTGAGTTCTTGAAATGATGTAGTTGTGATTAACACACAATTCTAACAGAATTGCACTATTTTGGTAATTTTGTGAAGTTAAATTCATTTTTGGAATGACTATTATTAATTGTGAAGTGTGTAACAATTTATGTTTGTACAATTGAATACCTGGGAATACACAGTACTGAGTAAGTATTTTGCAAACTGAGCAGTCAAGGAATAAAATAATATTAATCTCTAGATATTTATTAAAACAAAGTCTTCCACTGCATATGTCTGTTTGCGATTAACTCAAAACTAATAAATGGATTTTCACATGGTTTTCACCAATGGATAGATTCATTTCACAAGAAATGTTTAGGTTTATAATTTCACAAGGTTTTGTGTTAATAGGTTGAAATGAGTTGAGCAGTCAAGCTGCCTCAGATACAAACTTTAATTCTGCTTGCTCAAAGTCATGGGGAACAGCTACTATCGTAATTCGAAGGCCAAACAAAGTTTGCCAGGTCAACAAATAATTAAATTGATTTGATTCAAAACTATTTTATGTTATAAATGATAATAAAACTCATTTTGTGTTATTTTTGTTACAACTGTTTTTGCATGGTTTTCATTTTTAAGTAATCATAATGAAGACATTACTTTGTTTCCCTTTACAGAGATGAATCAAGCATTCAAGAAAACATATGGTCTGGCATCTGCTGTGTTGTATTTTTTTTCCTGATAATATCAGTCCTCACATTTCCTAATGGACCATTCACGAGGCCTCACCCTGCCTTGTGGAGGATGGTGTTTGGAATGTCTGTGCTGTATCTGCTTGCACTGCTGTTTTTGCTGTTCCAAAGCTATTCTACGGTGTATGAGATAATGTACTGGATTGACCCTAATCTTCGAAATTTTCACATTGACATGGACAAGGTAACTCATTTAAATATTGAAAAGTATAATGGTTGTGTGTAACACCTTAATATATTAATATTTTGCAACCTTCTTTTCAGGAATATGCAGTGAATTGTTCAGATATTAGTGTAGCCAAGTTTTGGTCCCATGTTGATGTATTTGCATGGGGTCATTTTTTAGGATGGATGTTTAAAGCCATACTCTTTCGACATGCAGGCTTGTTGTGGGCAATTTCTATAATGTGGGAAATCACTGAAATTGCTTTTGCTCATTTGCTGCCAAACTTCCTTGAATGTTGGTGGGACTCTGTCATACTGGATGTGCTAGTCTGCAATGGTTTGGGTATTTGGTGTGGTCTTAAGATATGTAAAGCTTTAGAAATGAGAGAATACAAATGGGTTAGCATAAGGTAAGCAAATTCTTATTAATTTATTGTCTCATTGAGATTACAAACATGTAATCAAATCACAAACAGTACCTAGTTAAAATTAAAATAACAATGCTGATGAAATGTTACAGTCTTTTGCATTAATAATTTATTTTATATTATTAACTAGGTTCTGCCCGCAACTTTGTTTGCGTATTATACATATAATAACCAATTAGTGTGGTAATAAGGGCTATAAAATGCTGGCAATACATCTGACTTTTTGTCATATACTCTAGGTACCAACACTTATTTTTCGCGATTGTTTTTCTTTTATTTTCTACATGGTACCTCATTGAAGTAATTATAACTTTCATTACCTATATGTATATACTTTTTACCAATATTAATCGAGTTTCACTCACTATGCCACACACAACTAATCACTATCCATATTGATCATAATAGCTGCTTGCTCAACTCTAGTGACCTGTTTGACCTTCGGCTAGCCAATCAGAATGCAGTAATCGCCAATTTCGACTTGGCTTAATTTTATTTCATATAAATTACATGGCATGGCGCTTTCGCTTAAAACCACTAAATTTCATAATACCTTATTCACTAATTTTCAAATTACCATGGGCTCATAATGCCTAAACTGTCCAATTGTCTCTTGTAACAATTTGACATTTTAGGTACCTATGTTTAGGTATTATGTATGAGCCCATGGTAATTTGAAAATAAGGGGTATTATTAGTGAATAAGGTATTATGAAATTTAGTGGTTTTAAGCCCAAAGCATTTCATCCCTATTACGTTGTCTACTCTATGCCTCATAAGTACTGAAGAACATGATGAATAAGTATGTACTTACTTACAATATACTTTCCCATGATTCCCATTCCATTTCATCTCTTTTGTTCGTTATTACTATCACTATGGTAATTGAGCTTTTTAATTTCAGGGATATATCTTCCACAACGGGCAAGATTAAAAGGGCTATTCTCCAATTCACACCAGTCCAGTGGACTCCCGTGCGATGGCTGGATCCAACTTGCACATACATGAGGTTCTTTGCGCTGGGTCAGCTTGTTGTGTTCTGGCAAATATCTGAATTGAACACATTCTTTCTAAAACATATTTTCGAAATGCCCCCATCTCATCCTCTGGTCATAGCCCGTCTTTGTTTGATCGGTGTTATCGTGGCTCCATCCGTGAGGTGAGATTTAATAATGGTGTTTGTTTGAATGTTACTTGTTGTCCAATTTCCACCAATTAATGTCACATCTTCAATCTTTTGAGATGGATATGTGCGTTAATTTTATTTGCGGCACCTCAGGCACCTGAAATAGTTTTTCGGCAACAAGATCGACAGCGAATACACGTGACTCAACTGATCTAAGTCCTCTGCACCTCAAATTGGGTTAAACGCAAGTCGTCTACGGCATCAACGGCTAAAAAATTCGGTATGGAACAAAGTGTATAAAAGTACTTTGTTCCATACAGTTTTTTTTTGTAATATTATAAATCTAATCTACCACTTAGTTTCTATGGATGCACCTAGTAATATGCCGAAGTTATCGTAAATCAAAAAAACACGTAGTATATTGGGTCTGATTTTAATTTTCTTTTTCAGACAATATTATATTTACGTAACAGACCCAAACTGCAAGAGAGTCGGAACCCAGTGCTGGGTGTATGGGGCAATCATGGTCACAGAATCAATGCTATGCATTAAAAACGGCAAAGAGCTGTTTGGCCAGGCTCAAGTCTGTAATGTGATTGTTTGGCTAATTATTCAAATTCTAGTCTCAATAGGATGCGTCTACGGCGTTGTGCTTTACCATCAATATTTCGCGGTATGTTTTATTTATAATAATTTAAGTACCAAGTTTAGCTCTAACAAGCAACATGCAGTTTTTATAATTGAAAATTTAAAGTAATAATAGTGTTTATTTTTATTTTGCAGCCACGAAGAGATTCTATCTCAGAGGTATCAAAGAAGGATGATTAAATGGTTTTAATTGAGGTAAGTAGGTGTATGATAGTTTAGCCCGTAAAATATCTTTGCCTGTAGAAAAAAGACGTTCTACTGCAGGAATAGATGGGATAGCGTATATTTTGTATAAAGACTAATGTAACGGACTAAAGTTAACGGAAGTTTAATTTAACAGAAGTTAATAAGATCGTTAACATTTTTTGACGTTAACTTAAAAGTTTGGGTACATTCACCAAATAACGTTCGCAACTCATGTTCGAAAATTTCTAATTTTACGTTACACGTTGGCTGGGTTGGCTTTTAAGAGTAAGATACTTAGGTAGATAGGTATATCAAACAAACATATCATAGTTTCGATCAATTTGTGAATTTGATGTTACCCATCTGCAGCTAAACAAGACGACTTACGACATACCTATGATGTGTCATTAAGGCTCGGTATTCCTGCGAAAATAGGCATTTAGCGCTGTCCCGGCCGTGCGCGCGATAGTTCGCGCGGACTCAGATTTTGTGAACTCGCATGACCTCGCCAGCGTCACAGTATAGAAAATAAATAGTATGACTTTAGAAATGCAATTATTGTGATCAAACTTAAATAAGTATACCTACTTACTATGAATTTGAATAGATAAATAGGTGATAAAAAATAATAAATAGTCAATCGTTTCATTCTTCGTCATCGTGTTAAATATACCCGATATATTCGGGTTCTTTATTTCAAAGACCTTTTGGCAAAAAAGACAAATAAACAGGTAAGGTAATAAATAAAACTATGAATTAAAAATATAATTAAGGCAACGGCAGGTATTACCGTGGTACTTAAGTAAGTTTTCAAAAGAGTCCATATAATTACGGGTATCAAAGCTTCTTAACGACCAAGTATTTTTTTTATTGAAAAGCGTTTATTGAACTTTCAGCCTCGTAAGTTTTTGGACTCATTTTACTTCTTATTATTTGGTAAAATTATTATTGAAACTGAAATGTGCATTTCTTCTGATACCGTGGTAATGTACAGTCTGTGACTCTTTTACCGCGAATTGAACTTTCATTTCCAAGGGTATAAAAATCAGGAATTTTTTACCATCGGTAATAGAAACCATATTCACGATTTGGAACCTAATACCGAAAGTTAAGAAACATAATTATGGCTTGGGTTCTGTATATTATTTTTTCTTTCGTCCATGCTGGTCTTGGAGTATAGAATAAAACATAGAATGTACCAGTTACTTCTCTTCCCGCGCAGATGGTAAAAGCCCAACGAAGGAATGTGCGTAAATCTTAAGAATCATGTTATAGGCGATGAGGCTAGCAACCCATCACTATTTTGATTCCCCTTTCCATCTATACACCCACAATCATGCTAAACGTGGTCTTGTTACCTTAGACTCTATCTACTTACCCTGTAAGGGATAAAGACGTGATTTGTGTATGTATATGTACGTATATTATTTTTGTACCTGCATCAATTTTTTTAAGTAGTTTAGTATAAACGGAAGCATTTCCAATTGATAAGTAAAAGTCTAAATTTTATAAAAAAGTATACACAAGTATACAGTACCATAAATGTTCATATTTTAATAGAAAATTAAAATGTCACTCGGTAATAGATACTTCTTTAAGAACCTATAACCGAGCCGAACAAATATTGAATGGGTCGGTAATAGTCCCATACATAATATTTAAAAAAAAATTGGAGTATTTTTTTTATATTTTCTATAAGAATGATTACAGTTATTAATATATTTTTTTTATATTTTTGTTAGCTTCTATAGCTATGGTTATATACCCCAGTGGATTATTGTAAGGGGGTGTTTGATACACCCTGTATAATGACTATAAAAAATAACTTTAAAAATAGGATCTTAACATTCAAAATGAACTACAAGTATCAACTTGGTCGATTCCTACTAACAAGTTAAATTTGCCACTCGCTTATAATTTAAGATTGCGTTAGGGATCCTTCACTTTCTTCACAAATTTGGTTGTAAACATTGAACACAATATAATAATAATAATAATAATAATAATAACAATATTTATTTCTAAAAAACATCATTTACAAGGTATCTTTCACTAGAACTCTGCTCCCTAAATAGGTAAAAACCTGTGCTATAGGATAAACAGCGCTCCTCCCCCTAAAAATGCATGATGTTTTAAAGTTTATTAAGAACTGAATACATAATACAAGCAAGGCAACATGCGCATGCATGTGTTGTGTGTGTGTATGTGTGTGTGTGTGTGTGTGTGTGTGTGTGTGTGTGTGTTTAACTTATTGCTTTTAGAAAGGCTTCCGTTTCGTCATAACTTTTATTTAGTAGCCAAGTAGTAACAGCTTTCTTACATTCGATTTTAGACATCGGGTTTTCGCGATTGTGCGCGGAGAGGTTTCTTCGACATTTTTACTATAATAACATTGAAATTTTATTAAAACAGTCGAGCAGCAAGTCGTTATGACAATGAACGTACTGATATTAGACAGTGACAGTTTGACATTGCCATATCAAAAACTCTTTTTTTTTTCTATGCCATGACATTCTGGTAGACCTATATAAATTCAGTACTGAAGTTTTTGCTAAAAATTAAGGGTTTGTTGAATACTTTCCATACCACGGAAATAGTTCTTTAATAGCGTGAATAGATCAAGATTGAAATAACTTTAAGAAAGCATATAACCGATCATACTCGTATATACCAAAAATAAAAGTTAAAAGTTTATTTTGCAAATAGGCCGCCAAGGGCTCTTTTACATGTCTATTTTTTAATCTACCAGCGCATTCGGAAAGATCATCATTGCCAAGAAGAATGCGCCGCAAGAAACTTGGCAGAAAGTCATTTTTTCAGAATAAAATATGTCCTTGTAAACATTAATAATTATAAAATAAAAATATTACTAAAGTAATAAATTAGAAACTAATTAACATATCTAGGTACAGCCTGGCAAAAAAGAAAGAAGAAAGAAAGAAAGAAAGAAAATACGTTTATTTGACGCATAGGACAACAGCACAAACCAAAAATAAACAATACAAAAAATAAAAAATAAAAATAAAGTAAAAATAACAATTAGGTAGTGTGTCGCTGTCCAACGTCAAAAAGGTTGCAGCTCAGCATAATGCTGCGACGGGGGCCGCAGCGCTAGTTTTCTGCCAAAAGAGCAAAAAGAGCATAAAGAACCAAAATAACCACTTAAACTATTATCGCGGCACACCAGGGAAGTAAGATACACAGCAAAAAATAAGTCCTATCAACGCCGTATTTTATTTTCCATTTTTAACGCAATTCGAGCTCAAAAAAACATATAAAGAATATTTTAAGGTTGTGCAGAAAACTATAAACAACCACTTAAAAACCATATTATTAGTTCGATTGTCTGAACCATTACGTAAAGCACTACATAAGATTAGAGTTCTCTTACATGTGATGTGGCGTCACGCGTTAGTATGGTACACCTCTTCCCGCGCCCCCGTCGCGGAAACTGACGAATTGTGAGCTCTATATTCCAATTCACACACACTAGCGCTAATAGATCCGTTGGTCAATTAAATAAGTTTCGTTTGTGTATAATTCATTTTTTAGGAAATCGATCGGTTTGATTATAAAATGCGTATTTGAAAATACCGCGGTAAATGACACTGATTTTGATACCCTCGGTAATACCCGCCGTTACCTTATAATCTCGAGATTCTTCGTAATTTATTTGTCGTGTGCTTATATCTGTACCTAGCCGCAAACATGATGATGATTTAGAAACCTAATTTAGTAAAGTGTAATCCCGTTTAGGAAGTAAGGATCCTAAACATATTTATATAATTTGGTTTACAACATATTGAAATTAAATAAGATAAGTTAGATTTCATTTTATTTGAAGATATTGATGAATGTGGATGAAGTGAAAGAGGTATGTCAGGATCGTAGCAAGTGGGTCAAAGTAGTCTCTGCCTACCCCTGTGGGAAAGAGGCGTGACGGTATGTATGTATGTATGTCATTTTATTTCCATTTTTAATTGGTACGTAATTTATAAAATTATTATTCGTAAAATTTCGGTCAAAGTGCCATAGTATAAAACTATCAGTATAACAACTGAAAATAGCTACAATTTTTGATAATCCATATTTTGTCTATATCGGTCGGTACCGGTACCTCTGCCTCCCGCTTGCAAAATGTACCTTACTCCATTTACTTGTTATTGTAGGTCAACAGGGCAGCCTCAGAAAACAGACAATGACATTGCTACTGTAATAAATCTGTTTGTTTAGTGCACGGACCCGTCGCGGATAAAACTGACACAGGTCCGTCGTCCGTAAGCGCCAGCGCGCGACTGATCAGGCCTATCGAGGCTCCGCGCTCGCACATTTTGTAGGTATTTAAACATAGTAATTAAGACAATCATTTTATCTATTCAAACTCTGCGAATTTGTCTATAAATATTTAATAGCTTTAGTTGAGTACAAAAATTTAATTTAAAATATCAATAGTTTAGTCATAATATTGAAAAAACTTTACAAAAAGGAGTAACTTTGGATTTTTTTTCTATCGAGGGAAGTTTATTGGATCGTGTAACTGAATGCGATTTTGACTAGACTAGATCCTTAAGTAAGACATAACTTTTTTTCAGATTTTTAAACCCTATTTTCTACGTCTGAGATGGTTTTTAAAAAGTCTAAAAGGCGGCCTCTTTGAGCCTACCTCGCCTTAAATTCATCATATTTTTTTATATTACGATACGAGCATCAGACGTGGAAGTGGCATTCATAGGATATAATATTTCAGTCATAACAAGTGACATGAATGGCTGGAGGCTGAAAACGAATACTTATTTACGTTTATTGTAGATCGAGTTTTGCTAGTATAATTTATTGTCATTTTTCTAAGATAACTGTAACACTATCATATTGTTTCAGGTTCAGTTTACCAACGGAAGAAACTTGCTTTGTGTAGAAGCACCGTCTGCATGAGTGAATAAGTTATTGTAAATAAGTAGCTGAAATTATATTATAAAATTAAAGAAATGCCATCATCAGGCTTAATCCGAATAACGGAATACAAGCTGTGAACTATTGAAGTCTGATCTAAATGCTCACGTATTGCATTAAAAAGTGTTTTTCCATATATTTTCATTGCATTGTGAATAATAGATAGATGTTCATAAATATAAATTGTTCATCTCGTGTGCTTTGTTCCAGTAGCTTGTCTATATTGAATGTCGTAGTAATATGACAAATGTAATCCGCAAATTCACATGCGGTCATTTTCTTTGTTAAATGAATATTAGATTTAGCGTGAACTCTTGTGGATTACGATGTGGATGGTTTAATACCAATTCGAACCACATTTACTACCGTCTGTGTTAGGTGGCGATGTGGCAGTCACATGACAACGCCAGGCTTTCCTTAGAAGCTAATATTATTATGTTATAGAAAGTTAAGGTTAGGTTACAAATATTATGTTGGTTAACAAGTTTCCTGATTAGTAGGGTACATTGGATTCGTAAACTTAAACTACCGATTCAATTATGGAATGGTGGTCAAATAAGATACTTAATGCTTGGGATTAAGCGAGAATTAAGCTGTAAATAAAAAGAGCATTAATGAATCTTATTGTGTGGCAGGGAACTTTGTTAAGTGATAAAATAGAAAACCGCGATTTATCCATTGGTTTGTCATAAAGGCGGGTACTATAAATATAATGAAGTAAAAACTCGGTCATGTGCGAGTCGGACTAACGCACCGAGGGCTCCGTATAAATTTGCAGGTGTGAACCATCTTTTTTAATTTTGGTTAAATAAATAGTATGTATGTCCTGAAAGAAAATTGAGTCTCCATCTTTAACATTTCTGTAAAAAACACGTAGTAAATAGTTAACCAAAATGAAAAAAAGATGGTATTATAAAGTTCAATACTTTTTGAGAAAAGTAATATTTCATGAATTCGGATTTTATTTTTTTCCGGCTGAACTAATGGGAATTTTTCAACAAAACTGCACAATTGTACTACTAGATGTGGGTAACTATAGAAAAAAAAACCAGCTCTTAATCATAAATGGGCATTTTTTCTTCCCTTATCCTGCTACGGCCTTTCTAGGACGGCTGGATCTACGCCCCATAGGTTTTGATACACTGGCAATTAGTATGGGAACAAACATCTTTTTTAATGGCTGTCTTGTGCTTAACTACATTGACTTGGAAGTTTTTTTAATGCTGCAAGGGGTATTTGATGTATTAATTTCAACTTGTTGCCTCGATACGCGCCTTCCTGAGAAGCAGGATTTTGACAGACAGACGAACACAGGGACGACGAAATTATCCTATAAAGATTCCGATTGAAGGACGGAACGGACCCCTAAAAATGGAGAAATGGAATTCTTAAACAATCCAATTTGAATATCTATAAAGTCAGTAAAATATATTCTTTGACATCCATCATAGTTAATCATAATGATATCACGGTTTTTTGTTTTTATATCTATCCGAATAAAGTCATTTATTCTATAGTTTATGAAAGAGAATATGTAGCTAAAAACAATACCAAAAACTACTAGTTGCTCATTATGATTTCTGTTTTAAGGTGTTGTGATAGGGAAGGATATTGTGATATTGTTACCTATTATGTTAACTGTATGCTCGATGCTCCGAATATCGTGTTAATTTAATTTGGATTAGGTACATTTTATTGCATTGTACTACTATTTTCAATAGCGGACTAATTCGGGGGCCTAGAGCGGTCCGTGGTTGTGGCGTGGCGTCCCGGCACGGATTCTGATTTAAATGATTTCTAAATTATAAATATATTATAGTATGATGAAGAATTATAGATTAAAAAAATGGATTTTGAAAAGAGGCTCGCGGGGTCGATAGCCCCTTCCCCCGAGTCCGCTACTGATTATATTTATTATTTAAGGAAAAATATGCTCTGCGTAGGAATGTGACGTATGTTAAAATGAAAAACCGCTCGGGGATTGGTGTGAACTATGTCTATGTCTACTTCAGTCACGTGACTATTAATTTTGGATCATGCCACTCTTATGTATATAGCAGAGGAACGATGTAGGTAGGTCTGGCCTGCACCGCATCAGCACATGCTGCACATCTGCCGTCCTAATTAAAAAGGACGTATATGCGTTTCATACGACACACATATACGTCCTTTTTAATTAGGAGGGCAGAATGTATAAAATATATATAAAACAACAAGTATTATTAGGATTATCATTTGAATCTTATCTCCACTACGTAATGCAGGTACATTTTTTTATGTCAGTGACGAATATAAACGGGTGGGCGGGTGTCACATTATTATGTAGGTATGGATATATTATAATATATGTAATTTATAGTTACTTCAGTATCTAAAGACATGCTGACCATGTTGTATTGGCTTCCACAAACTTTATCCCAAGTTTTATTTAGTTTGTTAGTAGGTATTCAAAAAAGTTGTGACAAGGCAAGGCAGAGAATCTTGATCTTGGGATCTTGTTGTCTGAAAATACATAAATTTTAGATAGTAAGTAGTTACCCAAATGCTAATAATAATAATAAATGGATGAATAATGAAAAGATAATAAATTCTGAATTTAAAACATAAATAAATATCATTTAAAAAGAAAATATAAGTAGGTAAATTAAAAAAATATATAATTTAAAACAAATATCATTTAAAAAAATAAAAGTAAATTAAAAAAAATGCTTTATTTTTGTTAATTGGGTACATTTTGTTTACCTACCACACGTCATTAGTGCTCTAAAATGCGTTCAGGGCCCCGATTTTTGAAAGCACATCACTTGAAAGTGGTATAAATCTGTTTATATCTTCAAAACTACGGCTCTAATCGAATTTTTGACTAGTCCACATGATTAATGAGAGCCGTAAGTATCTTCTAAGCTACTCGTATTTCAAATTCAGCGAAATGTTTCACCACTTTCGAGTGGTATTTTCACACGTGCGTTCAAAAATCGGGCCCCTGACACCGTAGGAAATTACCAGCAATATTACACCCTTAAAGAATCTATACTGTAATAACCTTACGGGGAAGACAAGACCTAGTATAATTGGTTGTAATAATGCTGGTTATTTCCCTATTACTTCTGAACCCATCTTAGAGTACTTGGGTCGTTCCGTGGTTTCGTGCCATTTTGAGACATTCCGCGGAATAAAAAAAAGTTTGTATTTAGATGAAGATTTTTTATAATCTTGATAAGGTATCTAAATACTACATATTTTTAAGAAAGGCACCTCAACCAATTTTCCGGTTTCCCCGTAAAGTCAAAGATGGTAATGCTGCTCAGGATGGTAAGGAAATTTGACAAGATGGTAATGAATATATCTAAAGAAGGTCACCTGATGTTAATCAAGAAGGCTCATTTATTATTAATCAAAACGGAACTTAATCGCATTATAATTACCTCAAACGTGGGGGGTAATCAGGTTTGTTTATTTCTTGTTACGACTAATAAAAACTTGTTTCTACCTACTTAAAAATTTTCATAAAACGTCTATTCTACTCTTATTTACCGTTTTTATTTGAGGTGATATACCTACATCCATATTAAATACTAAGTATTTAACTACTTTATAATAACTTTACTGAAAAAATATGTAATGTTTCGTAATTTGTTCATTACCATCCAACGGTTTTGATACAAATGTGGAAGGAATGGACGGTAATGCAAAGGAGAGGAATGAAAAATAGATACTATTTCATTAATTATTCTTAAACCAGATGTCCTTGAAGTTTTAAATTAAAACTGTAAATAAACCCGCCCAAAAGGCATACATTTTTAATGTATAAAAAAAATCAAAACCATTAATTACTTGTGAAATGTCCGGAAGGTAAATATAAACTTACTGTACCAAACGTCTTCGTCGTCGCGGAGATCGCAAATATTTCTTTTAAATTTCACGTACGTCCACCCCGCTCGAACCGTGCCGGTAGAATGATTATTGCGTCATGCGATGGAGCGATATAAAGTTACCAGGGACGATTTTAGGAGGTGTAATTAGTTGTAACGTATGGTTCGAAGTGAATGAATTTTTTTGCTTGACAAATATTTAGTTACGAAATTTTACTGTAAAACTGTATTCAAAAAAATTTATACCAATACATAAGGAGTATTTAAGGATTCTACTGACATAAACAAGTTTGGCTTTCTTGTGATGAGATTGTAGAAAAAAAATATTCCAACTATGAACTTGTGTTGGAACATAGGAGAGGAATGAATTATTTGCAAGTTTTCGTGTCTTTATACATTAAAATAATGTAATAATAGTGTATTAGTTAAATGCACTATATTAAGGTTCTAAATACATATCGTTTTGCATTAACAGACTTTACGTTGCATTGATTTTTTTCATCGAAAAGTACAAGAACATGTGATTGGCACGAAATGGCGGAACGACCCACTTATGATAATGTGTAGATGAAGTAATGTATGTAACCGTAATAATAATAGGTGACTATGCTATGCCTATTCATTACTTTACATTAGGGGAAAGTGGTCACCATTCGTACACTTTTTAGATTTCATCTTTTATTTTTTATTAAATTGTCAAATTTAGCTAGTTTATGTACCTAAGTGTAGTGTAACAAATATATTGCAGTTTGTTACAAATAAGTCCGAAATTATTGTCAAAATGTTAAAGGGTTATAGCAATTTTTCAATGATAAGGTATGTGTACGAATGATGACCACTTTCCCCTACTTACTTATCTTTATTAATTAGAACATAGAAATTTGTATTGGTCTAAAATGAAAGAACATTCTCTAATCTAAAATGCAAACAAAACCAAATGATCGGTAAAAAGTCGATGTAGTCTCCTAATACATTTTCCTTAATCTCTTTGTGTATGTATTTAGACTGAATTTTGTGCGTAGGTAGTAAGTATACCTATCCTACTTAGTTCGATAGATAATTCGCTGCAGTAGGATGACAGTTTTGGTGTTATCAGTTTTAGGTGAATTTTAAATAAGTACCTACCTACTTAGGGATTTAACTTAGGTTAACTTAGAAGAATGAAAGAAAATGAAATTAATTTGTGTCGTTTATGCTTCAATAGCGATTTTTCAAGCTGTGTTTTAGTAAAAAGATTGTTCAATGGGGGCTATCGCGTGTGAATTTGCCACTAGAGGCGCTAGTGTCGCGTGAGGTCCGATAACATTTACTTTTCACTGGTTTTGGCGGGTTTCGTGACATAAATTACAATTTCTTTCATTTACCTGTTGAAAAGTGATCTCCTTCGTAAAATTATCGCAAATATCGATTATTTGGCGATTAATGTGAACGCTTTGAACATAGCTACTCTATATGATGATAGTTATTTATAATTAATAATCAGATTCAAGTTTTAAAACGTTACGTATACCTCTGGACCTTAGTCAACAGTGGCGCCAACTGGTGAGCAAAAAACGATAGTCCCCATTAAGGCCAATGTGGACTACGTAATCCTAAGTGCCAAACTCGTCGGGTGGGTTGGTCCCTCGGAGGAATAAGGCTAAGCGCGCACTGCGGTGCGGTTGGTTGCGGTTTGCTCCCACGAAAAACTGCGATGTATGAACCACAGTGGAGGTTCGCACACTGCGGTTCCGGTTGTTCAACCGCATGCGGGTAAATAGCCTGTGATTTGCTACAGATTTGTTGCGGTACAAACCGCTACCGCGACTCGCCGCACCGCAGTGCGCGCTTAGGCTA
Source organism: Pandemis heparana (assembly GCA_963854515.1). NCBI lineage: Eukaryota > Metazoa > Arthropoda > Insecta > Lepidoptera > Tortricidae > Pandemis > Pandemis heparana. Next base: position 8,829,574 of record OY978008.1, on the reverse strand, counting down.
AGACGTTGGCCCTAGCGCTGATTACATTCGACTACAGGTGTAGTGCAAAATGATTTTCCATGACATTTAGTTAAATTTCATCCGGTTTTCAACTATAGTGACATGTTATTAAAGTCGTGTATACAATGCAGCTGTCAGATTGTTATATTATATTATATTTTTAAATGAGAACCTTATTCCAATGTTGTTAAAGTTGAAAACCGCACGTGGTCCAAAGAAATGTCATGGAAAATCATTTCGCACTACATCTGTAGCTATTGGGTTTCAAAAGTTGCCAAATACGCCAAGTTCTCGAATTTACGTTTGGTTGCGGAGTAGTTGTTGTTATTGTTCATTAATATGTATCTAAAAAAATATAACGCCTGATTCAATCACTTTATCTTAAAGTTCTTTCATCAAATCGATAAAAGTTCGTTACCTACGTGATGTGAATCAAGCACTAGTGAAATAAATACGGTGTATCATTATTTCATAAATTGTCATTTGGACATGTCATTCTACTGCAGTGAATTGGTTACTGTACTGTACGAAGAATTAAGAGTCGGTATTATCCGTGTCGATAGGTTGGTATCTATGTAGGTATTTTATAAGTATAATCAACTTACTTAAGTAACCTAAAGTAGGTAGGTACTTAATACGTGTTGTGTTGATGCAGTTTGGCAGTTAGCCCCTGTGTGTTGTTCCTGAATAAATCAGTGTACCTATAAATTATTGCTTATGTTCATTGTGTTTCGTATAAGTGCCGGAACGTAAGTCTAATCTGACCTTGTATGCGCAGAAGTATAAAATACGGTATCCGTGGGTGCGCGATCTCCTCCACGTGACTCGTCATCGTTAGACTTACGTGCCGGCACGTATAGAAAAATATGTTTTTATATTGACGTCAATATATAGATACGATCGATTACGAAGCCATTACGAAGTAAATTTCATCGAAATCGAACTCGAGACCCCCGAAATAAATAAGTGTACAAGATTTGCCCGTTTCTAGTAACCCCTTTTCCAGGTCTAGTGCCTATAGGTACAGGCAAGGGCATAAATATACATACCTAAACCATAAGGTCCGTGACATATTTGACGTGTTTGGCTGTATCGATATTTATGCCCTATACCGTACGTTTCGTTTCATCGACCAACGTAGTGAACGAAACGAACGAACGAAACGAAAACGTAGTGAATCATGTATTTATGTAGGTATATCCTCAATGAAAGGAGTTTTGTCATGGCTTTCAAGAGAAATACGTGTAGTTATATCTTATTTATCGACCTTGAAAATGGCCAAAACCGTGACGTGACCCAAGCTCGGCTATGCATATAATATTCATTTAAACTCTGACTAGCCATACTTTCTGTCACCGTCGGCACAGTAAATAAATAGAGCAGTATGCTTAGTGTAAGTTTTCGGTCACAGAGCACGTCTCGAACACATGCACACGGCGGCCACGACGTACTAAATCCTCGTTCTTGAATCAACACAGGCACGACGTCGTCTGTACACGCGTCAATGTTTGCGTAAGATACACAGGGCTGTCTATCGCAAAACCTAGTACTATAAGTACTACCAATGGCATAAATATAGGTACTTATATGAAGATATGGCTTAGATGTGTGCAAATAAATGAACTTAATCGTTATCTATTTATTGAAACTTACTTAAAATGTGTCTGTCTGTGTATTTAAGCATTATTATTTTCAATTACAATAGATATAGGTACGACAGCAAACTTTTAGCGAATGATTCTGTAGTTATTTCATGTATTAATCGCGATAATTTCAGAAAGCATTAATTTACTAATATTTTATAAATTGAAGTAGGTAGGGTAGGTTCCCGAACTTAGTGCCGTGCGGCCGACATTCATCGTGTTGCGCACCCTACTTGTTTCCAGCAGCTTTCCGGCAGCCTACGCTTGAGGGGTGGGGTACATTCTGTACTATGTAAGTATTATTTATATATTCTGTGCTATAGGAACAGTTTGTTTCCGTTTCGATCCGCAAGTGGCGCTGCCAATTTTTCCATAGTAATTGATACATTTAAATACGTGAACGCGTTCGAGACGTTTGTTCGTGTGAAAACTTCTTAGTGTAGGTTTTCCGTCACAAAATACGTCTAGAACGCGTTCGCGTTAAAATGTCAAATACTATGAAAACAATTTGTTGCCGTTTCGATCCGCTAGTGGCGCTGCCAATTTTTCCATAGTAATTGAGACGTTTACGTGAACGCGTTCGAGACGTTTGTTCATGTGAAAACTTACACTAGAGGCTCAGTATGCTGGTATGCTTAGCTTAGTGTAAGTTTTCGGTCATAAAATAGTCTCGAACGCGTTTGCGTTAAAATGTCAAATACTATGAAAACAGTTTGTTGCCGTTTCGATCCGCAAGTGGCGCTGCCAATTATTCCACAGTAATTGAGACGTTTACGTGAACGCGTTCGAGACGTTTTTATGTGCAAAAACTTACACTAGAGGCTCTGTATGGAAACTGGGCTTACTTTTTGAAATATCTACGCCCAATAAAGCGTTAGGGTTGTCGACTTAATTTTTGTAAAATTTAAAAGTTTTTTGTTTCGTTAGCGCTATAATTTCAGCTGGTAAGGCCTGTTTTAGAGTAACTAGCTACACTTAGTTAAAAGAGTATTAGGGTTGGCACCCATTATTTGTATAAAAACGAAACAAATGTTTATAATGTAATGTTTGTTCTATAATAATTAAATAATCGAATGAATTAACTAGTTTATAAATAAAATAGGGTACTTATTTAAAAAAAAACTTCAACAGTTAAAGATTTTTTATTTGTCGCTAGGTAAATATTATATATTACTAACTGAAAAATACTTTCGTCTGCTACAACACGTTCGGAAAGCTCTGTTATTAAATTTTATTGTATAAAAAATTCTCATCCGAATGAATAGCTTTCTTAAATAAACTATTGGGAAACATGGACACGGCACTATAAAACTGTTTTTTTCTAGTTCTTTGTAAATTAATAAAGCTACTTTGCAATTTATGTGTTGTCTCTGAAAACAACATCGAAAAGTTTCGTCCATTTTTTCGACATACTGAACAAAATCATCCGGTGGTACAACAAGTAAACTACCGTTGGAATCTTTGCTGTATTCTCTGTATCTCGTGTACCGATTTTCTGAACTAAAGTTGTGGGCGGTTTGATTTGGTATCATATATGATTTCAAAATTTGACAATCACTGTGGCGTTCAGCACATTTCTTTAGAAGATAGCCACAAACATAAAAAAGCGAGTTTTTTTCCGGAATATTTAGTTGGTTATAATCTGAGCTTACAACTTCAACGTGGTTATATGGTTCTTCATCGTTTGTAGCGGGGATTTCGGTTTCCTCATTTCTTATTGCTTCTTCATTTTGTTGACTTAACGCGCTGGTCTGAATGAGAAGTTTTCCCAAATCGTCTTCACAATTACCTGCTTTTGGAGGTTTTATGATATCCAAAAAAAATTGCTTTTGAAACGCTGACATAAACTGTCGGCTTGTGGGTTCTGTAGCCAGGCCGTTTTTAGTTCGTATTTGTCCAAAAAAAAATTCAAGAACATCCTGATTGAGTTTCCTAGTAAGTAAAAACTTGCATCCTTCTGACTGCAAATCTTCAAAAAGTTGCATAATAGAGGTAATAGTTACCTGAAAGCCAAGTATAAACTTAACTTTTGATGTAACATCTTTACCATTTTTCGGATTGATTAATTTTAAATGCTGAAAAAAGTTTAACATTTCGTTGAAAAAAGTTATTTGCGATTGTTTTCCACAAAACGCTCTTCTATATTCGTAATTATCCTTTAAATTTGATGAGTTTAATGCATCAAATAAGTTATTCATCATTTTTACAAATTCAGCAGTGTCCCTCCCGGATTCTTGAATGATATTTAAGTCTACGTAAGTCGATACGCCAACGGCAACAGAATTACTTAAAAGTTGTGTAGCATAGCGAACTTTCATTTTTTCAAAATTTGTCGGATGGATGTGGCTGTTCGTCAATTTGTGGGCAAGCTTAAAGCTCTTTTGTTTATCATTTTCGTAAAATTTAACGATGTGCTCATATTTAGCTACACGATCCTGGAAATGAAAGTCGTAAGAAATCAAGTTGTTGCGAACCAGTTTTATGAGATGGGGTGCATCAAAAAGATAGTAAATTTTTTTTTCATTGACAAAAAAATAAGGCCGATCTACGGTAACACATCTCTTTTTTGCTGCGTTAAATAGATCAGATTCCATGTCGGAGACAAATAGTCTAATGTTAAGTCCTATCTCAAATAGCTTTTCCAAAAGTTTGTCAATCCATTTAGCTATTTCATCGTAGTTCCTACATTCAGAGAGCAATGCAAATCCAACGGGTTGCTTCCAGTTATTAAATATCCCACGAACCATCAGAACCAATGCATTTTTTGCAGGTTCCGGTGACTGTACGCCATCGATCTCATGAAAGCCAATAATTTTATCTTGCTTTAAGATATAAAACAATTTAGCCTTTAAACTCATTGTGTCAATGACAACTGAGCAGTTCTTTTCCATATCAGACATGGTACCAACTTTAATTTTTAGAATTGACATAAGTCTGTCATTTATTTCAGATGTTACTGGTATTCCGTGTTTATTTAATGTTTTTCGACTTGGGAGACATAAAGCACTTTGTAATACCCGGTAAGCTTGTGGACTGGTGTAATATAAACTCAAGCAAAACATTTTGTAACTTTGGCTACATCTATTTCCAGGATAATTAACTTTTAAGTGAGTTTGTGCTATTACCAACTCAGCTAGCTGTTTTGTCAGAAATCTGTTACACAATTTGTGGAAAATATCTCTTTTACATTCTTCCGTTTTATTTTCAATTTCGTGTAATTTTGTGTTCTTTTTAGCTTCTTTTAGATCTGATTTTAGTTTTTTATTCCGAGGTGTGTCTGATGACAGGGATCTAGAAGTTTGAGTACCGTCACTTGATAATAGTGTCATATTTTCTTCCGTCTGTGTAGATATTTCAAGCAACGTCGCAACTTCGGTTGTCGCTTGTACATCTTTTTTTTGAACATCTGGTAGATGAAGAGATGGTAATGAACTAGTCTTAAGCTTTTTGCGATGCGTTCCCGGTAAAATATCCACAGCGTCAAAATGTTCTTCACAAATGGTATAGTTTTGTGGCGGCTTGTCCAACAAATCTTCTCGAGATATTAAGTGAAGCCATTTAGAACGTCTGAAAAAGATGAAAAAAAAAATTACTGTCATTATTATAGTATTTAGTTAAAGGTGGCGGATGAGAAAAAGTAGCCGCCATCTTGAACCTCTTAGTTCTTCGAAAGAGTACTTAGCCCTACTCTTTTTTCACTGTTAACGGATTCGATGTCGGAGACCATCCGGATACCCAGCCAGATATCGATTTTGAAAGCAATCGGTCAAATAAATAAAAAGTTCAAAATGGCGGCTACTTTTTCTCATTCTGTTAACGGATTCGATGTCGAAAACCATCCGGGTACCTAGATATCGATTTTGAAAGCAATCGGTCAAATAATTAAAAAGTTCAAAATGGCGGCTACTTTTTCTCATTCTGCTAACGGATTCGATGGCGGTGACTATCCGGATACCTAGATATCGATTTTGAAAGCAATGTCCAAAAATTAAAAATTCAAAATGGCGGCTACTTTTTCTCATTCCGTTAACGGATTCGATGGCGGAGACCATCCGGATACCCAGATATCGATTTTAAAACCAATCGTTCCAATAATTAATAAGTTCAAAATGGCGGCTACTTTTTCTCATTCTGTTAACGGATTCGATGTGGGAGACCATCCGGATACCCAGATAACGATTTTGAAAACAATCGGACGAATAACTAAAAAGTTCGATGGCGGCTATATTTTTCAACTCGGTAGGTATATAACGTAGGGCAAACCTTGGCAAATCGGTGATAGTTACTTTATGGTTTAAGGGTGCGACTGCGACCACACCGCCGCTTAAAAAACGGTGACGTTACGGAATCACAGCAAAATGTATGAAGAAACGGTGAGAAAACGTGACGCCTACGACGCGTCACTGCATATACGCGGCGGTGTGGTCGCACCCTAATAGCGGAAATAGGTACTCGATATCTTTACGGCTTGTAACAATTTCCAGTAGGTGGCGGCACTGTCATTCAATATGCTATCATGCAGCAAGTATCCGAACGCATCCGTCAAAATTAAGAAAAAAAACTTATGTCATATTGGCATGTATGTGTATGTATTATTACCTCATTATACAGATTAACCAAGGTTACCTATAGGTAATTGACAAGTTATCCTTCAAAGTGTAGTTCTATAGATGCAAGATGATAACAATGAAAGTACAACGTTGCCGACATTTTTATGTCACAAGATTTTTGAATACTGTATTTTTTACTTCGACATTGGCGAAATCATCGCATCGATCGATGGGGCCATATTATTAAAAGAAGAAGAAGAAGAAAGTCCGTAGTAAAATGTTTCACTAAAAACGTGGTCTATAATATACGGCAACTACTTACTTATCATCTAAACAGCCAAACGTTTTATTTAACAGAAAAAGCATTTTATTTAATAATAATGTATCATTCTTACCTTTCAACATCAGCAGGGAGTTTAAAAAACGAAAGCTCCGGTTTTGAAGAAGCCGAGTTCAAGCAGCCGTACACTGCGCAATACGCTCTTGGCATGTTTAAAGCAGACTGCCGCTCGTCTCAATGCGTCACTCGCGACTGACGGCACCGCGAGCTCCGCTTAGCGATGCCCAATACGTATCGATTTTTTAATGTATCGATACAACGGAAGGCAATATCACTACATTTTGTATTTTAACTCCAATCCTTTCCTACCTTAAATTTAACCCGTTAACCGTTAACCTGACAACCTCCTATCATATCAACTAAACTAACTTTCCCTAACTTTGACATTGGCTAAAAGTCCACATAGCCAGATATAAAAAAAATTGTATCGATACACGTCAATACGATATTTACCACCTTATACTCAGGCCTTATACTCCGAAATCCGATTTTCGAAGTTCGTTTCGTGCCGTTCCGTTCTCACTAATTGTTATTAATTTGAGAGTGAGAGGAACGGTGTGATACGAACTTCGAAAATCGGATTTCAGAGTTGCCCCCCTGAAATTCGATTTTCGAAGTTCGTTTCGTGCCGTTCCGTTTTCATTAATAGGTAATAATTCAAGAGTGAGAGAGACGGCGTGATAGGAACTTCGAAAATCGAATTTCGGAGTAGTCCCCCTGTATCGTATCGCTTCGCCGCAATATCGGATCAAAAATATCGAATACTGGGGGGCTAGCACGGTAACTTTTATCTACAAATTACAGCTCATTTGTAGATAAAATGGGTAGATAAACGGTACCGTGCTAGGGGGGGCTGCTTGGCCAAATTTTAGTGCTTTAGCTCTCAAATATGTATCTGTAGTTGCAACATCAGTACCGTCAGTGTTCATTTTCTTCCGCAAATAATACGCTCACAGAAAATCGGAATAGACTAGACCCACGTTTATCCAAATTGCTATTTCTTAAGTGTTTAGATTTTAAATATTGGATTTTGTAATAATATTCATATTCGATATAAATATAATCATGAATTTTATTTAATAAAATCTATGCGATACTTTCGATACGATATTTGCAATATCGATACAAGGGCTTACGATTTTAAAGGGGTATCGATTCAAGTAGTTGCGATACATTACGATACAAGGCTACATAGCGGGCATCCCTAGAGCCGCTTAGCCGTGTAGAAGCGCGCGTCTATGTGTGCGTTCGTTTCGACCGTTTTGTTCGTAGTTTCCTTACTGCTTTAGCTTATATGATAGTAGGCGGCAAATAAGTAAAACTTGGAGGGGATAAGCGCAGTATGAAAATGATGTTGTTTTTCATACTGCGCTTATCCCCTCCAAGTTTTACTTATTTGCCGCCTACTTATACTGTGCCGTCGGCTTAACTGACCCAGGCTTTATACTCCGAAATCCGATTTTCGAAGTTCGTTTCGTGCTGTTCCGCTCTCACTAATAGTCATTCATTTTAGAGTGAGAGGGACGGTGTGATACGAATTTCGAAAATTGAATTTCGGAGTAGCCTCCGTGTGTTACAAAGCTGCCTGCATGTGTGTGTGTCTCCGACATCTGAAGTGGGATATTGGTATTGACTTTTCTCTGTATAAGTTTTTTGTGACTTCATAATAAACTTTGTTGCCGTTTCGATCCGCAAATGGCGCTGCCGATTTTTCCATAGTAGATGAGACGTGAACGCGTTCGTGAAGTTTTTTTGTGAACACTCGAGGCTCAGTTTGTTGCCGTTCCGATCCGCTAGTGGCGCTGCCAATTTTTCCATACTGAAGGTGGTCGCACACGTATAAGTGCCGGCACGTAAATGTAGCGATGACCTTGTATGCGTTGAAGTATAAAATACGGTATCCGTGGGTGCGCAGATCCCCTCCACGTGACTCGTCATAACTCGACTTACGTGCCGGCATGTATAACCGCTCGGCACCGGATCCGCGCCGCCTCACCTCATCTCATCGGCTCGCCGTCAACCACGCGTCAACCATACGCAAGCACGTAACCATCCTTGTCAGTGCCTGGATTTCGTATTCAATAGAACCGAGCTTTTAACTCTTCAATAATATATTGTTATTCAAAATTAATGATTACAAACAATGATTAAAAAGATTATTATATTTATTATATAATAAGGTATACACTATCGTATTTTGCACAGCTTAGTCTTCGCCAGATGAATGAATAAATGAAGTGCACTACGAACAGCGGGCCCCACTTTTTATTTTTATAAACGAAAATTTATTTCGGTAGATCTTTTCATTGGGAATCTACTACCCGTGATCATGAATGCATACAACTACAACTCATGAAGAGTTGCTTCTCTTCCCGCGCAGATGGTAAAAGCCCATCGAGAGAATGGGTGAAAATCGTAGGAATTAAGGGTCCTTACAAGCTCAACGCGCGTATTTCGCTAAATTCTTAATTTTTCTTCAAAGACTATGGCGTATGTGTTCATAATTTCAGTAATATTATTAATGTACAAGATAGTTCACTTCTTAAACTAAGATACTGCTGCGCTAAATTATTGATTTTTTGGCGTGAAATCTAAAAATAGGTGTTTCCTTGGGAGGGCTTTTAAAATTTTGCTCTAAAAGGTGAAGTTTCATTCTCAATTTCGAAGTGAAACGGAATCTCATTCTCGCCTAAAGTGAACTCAATTCAATTCAGTATATCTTGAACTAAAAAGTCATCGTGAAAAACTTGAAGATTCATCTTAATTAATAGATAGAATAGCTACTCAATGTTAGCTAGTTTTTTGATGAAAAAGAGGGTTACATTTTATTTGATTCTCGAAAACAGTGTTGATATTCTGCTCTAAAAATAATTATTTAGCAATGCTCAACTCTATTTTGACTCAGAAAAAAAAAAAACATTAGTATCGGTCTTGAATTAAATTCAGTATAAATTTTTAAATATCACCTATATATCACGGCGGACTGACGCCGCACCCTAATTCAGCGCCGATTACAGCAGTATCGTAGTTTAAGAAGTGAACTATCTTGTACAGTCGCCATCAGATATATCGTAGCGGGCGAGGTCCTCAAATAATTCGGAGCAGCCTTAAACTTCAATAAATTCGTTACACTCTAAGGTTAATAACATCAGAACACGCAATTAGTCATAAATAAAGTAGCAGCGACTTTTCAATAAAATCGGGACGTCAAAGGTATCGATGCAGACAGGCTGACCATAAAGATCGGAACATTTTTTGAAAATATACCTTAACTTTGTGACAAACAGTTTAAATTACAGTGTGTTTATAATGAAATTAGTTTTATAAAATAGAACTACATGCTTTGACTTATAACAGCAGAAGAAGAGAAATTTTATTCGTAAAAAAGTATTTGGCAATTTAGTGGCCAGTAACAATTTACACATTATACAATAAAAAAGGTTTTATGTTACTAACACAGTGAATTATGCATGCAGTCGCGTACACTATATAGGTGACATATATTTCAATATGGCATGACGTTTGAGCCTTATTTGTATTTTGTTTGAAATTCGAATCTATTATTATATACGTAAGGTTTATTTTCCACATATGTTCCGATATTTGTGGTCAGCCTGACTGTTTCGATACCTTTGACGATATGTGCTTCCTGATATTTTTAGCTCATTGAACGTCCCGAATTTATTGAAAAGTCGCTGTTCTTATATTTATGACGGATTGCGTGTTCCGATGTTATTAACCATATCTAGTGTAACGAATTTATTGAAATTTAATGCTGCTCCGAAATATTTGAGGACCTCGCCCGCTACGATATATCTGATGGCGACTGTACATTAATAATATTACTGACATTATGAACACATACGCCATAGTCTTTGAAGAAAAATTAAGAATTTAGCTAAATTCGCTCTTTGAGCTTGTAAGGAGCCTTAAGTTATAGGCGATGCGGCTAGCAACCCATCACTATTTTGAAACCCCTTTCTATACGCCCACAATCATGCTAAACGCGGCCTTTAGGTCTTGTTACTTAGGCTCTACCTACCCCTTACGGGAAAAAGACGTGACTTATGTATGTATGTAACTCTATGTAAAATTACAGGAGGTTGAAAATGGCCTGAATATGTTCGAGAAAAGGATGGTACGTCCGTGCCTTTGTTTTGCTCGACTTATCAAGCACAAGACAGGAGTGGTTTCTTAGATTTCGATTAGCTACTCCTAATTTTACAATTAAATATTATCTCTACTAATATTATAAATGCGAAAGTAGCTCTGTCTGTCTGTTACGCTTTCACGCCTAAGCCACTGGACCAATTTTAATGAAATTTGTATGTTTCAATCCCGGGGAAGGAGATCTTATTTAGCTTTTGTACTTTTTCTTCTGTTATTTATTAGTTTAAATAACGAAAGCTTAGTCAGACAATTATTTGTCCAGCAGAAAAAAAAATGGTTTCCCCTGAAACGTTTAATTATGACAGCTGTCAGAATTCCACGGAATGAAGAATCAAGCTGATGTGGCGAGTTGTCGTTCATTATGGTGTGCTAAGGGGGAGGCCTTTGTTCAACAGTGGACGTCTTCAGGCTGATGATGATGATGATAACTAACCTTTTATGTAATTCCCCATGTGCCCCGATTTTTGAAAGAACTATTCGTGATAATACGAGTAGCTTGTGTGTACATCCCTATTTTTTTCTAGATGAAAATCAATCACCGCCATTATACTATTCAAACGCAATAAGAGGCACGACGTATGCATGAGCCGTTTCTATAATTGACTGTGGTCAGCATAAATACTTCAGTTCCACTGAATTAAGATTTATTTACGTTGACTCTTAGAACTGTCACAGTACCCATCTTATGTAAAAAATATGATATATATATACAATAGATCGTAGTCTTGTAAATTTTCCTGCCCGTTACATATAAAATATGCTACAATTCAAGTCAATATTTCAGCGCTGTTTGCAGACAAAGAATGCTATTAAATATTTATGGAATTATTATGGCTCTTAATATCACCATATAGGCAATTAATTATGTATCCTCGTGAGTCCTAGCGTACGTTATAGATAACAAATCAATAATAAGAATAACTGTCGAATCTACTACATGAAGTACAGATTGTTCAATGAATATAGACCTTTAAACATGCTGAAATAAGTCCCGAAATTACAATACTCTCGTCTACTACATCTGTTAAAAAACGTCAGGACTCAGGAGGGTATTCTGAATAATATTTTAATCTCTTAATCACACATCAATGAGTTGACCAGAACAGCAACTGCAGGGGTAAAAATTATTTAGGTCTAGCGTTATCTTTTTAGGATCAATCAGTGCATTACGTTTCAAATTCGTAAGCAAGTCCATGACCTTTGCCATATCAGCCTGCTTTGCTTCATCTTTAAAATATGACAATAGTTTCGGGTCTTCAGCAAATCGCAATAATATCGCACCTAGTTCTTCCAGCTGTTTTCGGAGTTGATCACATTCAGCTTGGAATATTTTTATCTGAGCACTTCTCTCCTCATCCCTCTTTTTCAACAAACTACGTTGCTGTTGATACAATGCCACATATTCGCAAATTGTATCAGTTTCATTTTGTAACTGTAAAATAATGTGTTCAAGTCTGTGTTTTTCATCTGACAAATCTGCCACCTCTCCCATTATTTTGAGGAATCTTTCTTGTAATTTAAACATAGCATGTTCTTGAGGAATGTTTGAGTCATTAGAAATGTCTGATGAAAGTCCACCCGAGTGATCAGATTCCTTTATTTCGATTTCAGGATTATTTTCATGCTTAAAATTTATATTATTTTCATGTGTATGAGTACATGATATTTCAGCATTATTCTCTTGATGTGTTGGCTGCTCGTCACCATCAACAACACTAGAGCCTTTTGTCAACTGCTCCAACTGCTTTTCTATTTCACGACTGTTTGTTTGCAATCTTATCATTTCTTCATCTTTTGCTTTTAACTTGATACTCATGTCTTTTGCCTTTTCTTCAATTTCGGCCAACTTAATTGTTAGCTCTCTATTTAAATATTTTTCTGCAGTTAATTTTTCAACCAATTCTAATTTATCCTGACTCTGTAATTAATCACAATAAGGTTCATTATTTTTATTATTCCTTATACTGCTTTAAATATCCAAATGTGTTTGATTTATCAACTAGATCACTCAAGTTTTAGGGAAACTCGCTGACTTTCATTGTTGAGCCACATTAGAACCTTGTCGCAAAATATCAATGCCAAAATACTATTGAAATGTTTATTGACATGGCATTACTTAACTATGGACAGGGTTGTATGGTCATGGTGGCTCAACAACCTAGTACCTGCCTAGTACATTTAGTTAGCTAATAAGTGCAATTAAAAGCATTAAAAACTATTATAATAACTAGATGAAAACCCGGCTTCGCTCGGGTGAAATTTGAATCATAATACACTTCACTTTGACCAGTAGAGACTTTATACATCTCTACTATAGACCAATGTAATTTAAGGTACGGACTTAACTTAGGGACCTTTTACATCCCTTTTATAAAATGTATTAATTGTATTAGGTAAGTTAAGTAGAATTTAAGTACTATTGTAAATCTATTTTATTTTGAATAAATGACTTTCTGCCAAGTTTCTTGCGGCGCATTCTTCTTGGCAATGATGGTCTTTCCGAATGCGCTGGTAGATTCAAAAAAAGACATGTAAAAGAGCCCTCGGCGGCCTATTTGCAAAATAAACTTTTGACTTTTGACTTTTGACTTGTAGGTACAAAATGTAGGTAGAATGTGTAGCCATTATTTCGAATCACTGTTTATTATTTTAATACAAAAATAGGTAGATGTGATAGCATTCACAATAACTGAAATTATCTGCAAGAATATATCCGTGCATGGCGTGAACAACTTGATGAGTCCAAAATGGCAATTTTACAGGGCGGCCATTTTAAAGTTTGAAAATCCGTTTTTATTTTGAATTGGGAATGCATGATTATTTTAAAAGTGTGTTTGGTGATTTTTCTATTGATACGAATAACCATCCTTAGCTACGGAAAAAAGTTTCAGATTTGACGACCGGATAGTCTAGTGGTTAGTGACCCTGACTATGAAGCTAGAGGTCCCGGGTTCGAATCCCGGTAGGGGCAGACATTTGTATGATGAATACGAATGTTTGTGCCCGAGTCATGGATGTTGTATGTATTTAAGCATGTATTTATCTAAATTATATAAGTATTCTTATCCGTTGCTTGGTACCCATAGCACAAAGCTTTGCTTAGTTGGGGACTGGGTCAGTTGGTGTAATTTGTCCCATGATATTTATTTGTTTATTATTATTTATTTTTCCGTCGAGCCATATATTTTATAAAAATAAAAACATTTTACTCAGTCACTCGGCGGCCTCTATACGGCTGATAAGCACTACGCCAATGACATATCATTTTTTTTAAATTGCTGCTTGAATCTGTGGTAAACGATGATATTTGTAGCTAAAAAAAGCAACGGCTAAGTGGCGCCGCCTGTAGATTGTTTGTGTTACTACCATACATGGGGAATTGACATTGTTCATTTTTTTTAGTATGCTCCAATTCGAAAACCATTTGGAGGAAAACCATCAAATAACCGATTTATCTTGTCCGATTTCAAAAATACTTTATGATTGCAGATATTTTTGTAAAAGTACGTAGTAAGTTTTGACCTTTGTTTGATCTAACGACCGGGTTTTATGTTTTATGTAAGAATCGGCCATTAAATGTTTGCCACAAAAATGAAAAAAAAAAAGTTTAGCTACGGTATCTGTCACGCTATCACTGTCACGTCTACATCATAACATTACATTCTGACTTAACCTACAAACATTAGAAATAAAAGCAAATTCAAAGTATAAAACTGTAACAAACAATGGATATTTATAAAAAAATGTTTTCTGCCGGGATGCAACAATGACTCGAACTATAGCCCCAACAAAATCATTGTGAAAATCAGAGAAGGTTTGCAGAAGAAATGGTGTACGCAAGCTAATATGGAATATTTCAAAGTTTACACGATGCATTGTTGCGAAGACCATTTTAATGTAAGTAGAAGTCAGGAAAGATGTGCAGGGGTGAAACGAAAAAGCAAAAACAGCACGGAAAACAATAACAACGCCAACGAACGGAAATAATTTCGAACACGCGAACATTGTTGACATTAAACGTGAGTTTGCCGTTAAATTCACACACATCTACAGATCTATGACGTTGACATATAGACAAAACCTTTTTTTATATTTCTGTACGAAGGCGATTGGGATCCTGCCAAAATTAACAAATTATCAAACAGCGAAAAATGTTTATATTTATTATTAATAAACAAAGATACGTAGAAGCATAATATTCAAGTTAGTTTCTTAAAAAAGTCCATTCTATCAATAAAGGTGTTAAAAGCACAGCTAAAAAAAATGAACAATGCCAATTTCAATAAAAATTACCATAGTGGTTTAGTAACACGAACAATCTACAGACGGCGCCACTTAGCCGTTGCTTCTTTTAGCTAGAAATGTGATGACATTTTTACTACAGATTCAAGCAGTTTTTTTTAATTTGATATGCATTGGCGTACTGCTTAACTGCCGTGTAAGGGCCGAGTAGTGATGTAACGAATATTCGCATTCGCGAATATTCGCATATTTCTAGAATATTCGCATTCGCATTCCTATTCGCAAAATTACTGCGAATGTTATGCGAATATAAAAAAAATTGAGGGTATCTAGTAGTTGTTTAATTATATAATTTTCGCCGCCCGGTAAGGGAGATAGCCCCATTGGCTTGGCGCTAAATTAAATAGCCCATCTGGCAACATAGAGTGGAATGACATTTCAATCAGATGCGTTCGTTCGTCTCAACTCGGCTATTCTAGGAACAAAAAACAAACGGAACGTACTTCGTTTGTACGGGACTGCCACCAAAGTCACCAAGCCATAGACAAATGGTGCCAAATTTTAACAAAAACTGAATATTCGCATTCGCATTTGCATTCGCTAATGTCGAAAATATGACATTCATTACATCACTACCGCCGAGTGACTGAATAAAATGTTTTTATTTTTATAAAATATATGGCTCGACGGAAAAAATCGGAAACTTTTTTCCGTACCTGAGGATGGTTATTCCTATCAAAAGAAAAATCACCAAGCACTTTTAAAATAATCATCCATTCCCAATTATTCTATTTTTTCTATGGTTATGTTGGCCAATCTCAGGTTTAAGAAAAATCGCACGGCGTATGTGCGCTAGCATGAAACGGAACGTTTGTCGTCCTCAGGTGTCAGTTTCGCGCTAGTCTGTGGTGTCCAATATGGCGACTGCGATTTGTCCATCAGCACCGTTAGAATTTTACAAAATACTCGACAATCCGAATTTTGCGGATACATGTTGTCGACTCGAAATTTTTATTTTTTCACGTTCTATCATTCAGGCAACGTTTCGATCGAGTCTACCGTAACCGGTCACGAAATTATTAATATAGACTAGATGAAAACCCGGCTTCGCTCGGGTGAAATTTGAATCATAATACACTTGTAGGTACAAAATGTAGGTAGAATGTGTAGCCATTATTTCGAATCACTGATTATTATTTTAATACAAAAATAGGTAGGTAAGTGATAGCATTCACAATAATTTAAATTATCTGCAAGAATATATCCGTGCATGGCGTGAACAACTTGATAAGTCCAAAATGGCAATTTTTCAGGGCGGCCATTTTAAAGTTTGAACTTTTCTCCAAAATCCGTTTTTATTTTGAATTGGGAATGCATGATTATTTTAAAAGTGTTTGGTGATTTTTCTATTGATACGAATAACCATCCTTAGCTACGGAAAAAAGTTTCAGATTTGACGACCGGATAGTCTAGTGGTTAGTGACCCTGACTATGAAGCTAGAGGTCCCGGGTTCGAATCCCGGTAGGGGCAGACATTTGTATGATGAATACGAATGTTTGTGCCCGAGTCATGGATGTTGTATGTATTTAAGCATGTATTTATCTAAATTATATAAGTATGTTTATCCGTTGCTTGGTACCCATAGCACAAAGCTTTGCTTAGTTGGGGACTGGGTCAGTTGGTGTAATTTGTCCCATGACATTTATTTGTTTATTATTATTTATTTTTCCGTCGAGCCATATATTTTATAAAAATAAAAACATTTTACTCAGTCACTCGGCGGCCTCTATACGGCTGATATGCACTACGCCAATAACATATCAATAAAAAAAAAATTGCTGCTTGAATCTGTGGAAACGATGACATTTGTAGCTAAAAGACGCAACGGCTAAGTGGCGCCGCCTGTAGATTGTTTGTGTTACTACCATACATGGGGAATTGACATTGTTCATTTTTTTTAGTTTGCTCCAATTCGATAACCGATTTATCTTGTCCGATTTCAAAAATACTTTACGATTGCAGATATTTTTGTAAAAGTACGTAGTAAGTTTTGACCTTTGTTTGATCTAACGACCGGGTTTTATGTAAGAATCGGCCATTAAATGTTTGCCACAAAAATGAAAAAAAAAGTTTAGCTACGGTATCTGTCACGCTATCACTGTCACATCTACATCATAACATTACATTCTGACTTAACCTACAAACATTAGAAATAAAAGCAAATTCAAAGTATAAAACTAACAAACAATGGATATTTATAAAAAAAAAATTTCTGCCGGGATGCAACAATGACTCGAACTATAGCCCCAACAAAATCATTGTGAAAATCAGAGGTTTGCAGAGGAAATGGTGTACGCTTGCTTGCTAATGTGGAATATTTCAAAGTTTACACGATGCATTGTTGCGAAGACCATTTTAATGTAAGTAGAAGTCAGGAAAGATGTGCAGGGGTGAAACGAAAAAGCAAAAACAGCACGGAAAACAATAACAACACCAACGAACGAAAATAATTTCGAACACGCGAACATTATTGACATTAAACGTGAGTTTGCCGTTAAATTCACACACATCTACAGATCTATGACGTTGACATATAGACAAAACCTTTTTTTTATATTTCTGTACGAAGGCGATTGGGATACTGCCAAAATTAACAAATTATCAACAGCGAAAAATATTTATTATTAATAAACAAAGATACGTAGAAACATAATATTCAAGTTGATTTCTTAAAAAAGTCCATTCTATCAAATAAAGGTGTTAAAAGCACAGCTTAAAAAAAATGAACAATGCCAATTTCAATAAAAATTACCATAGTGGTTTAGTAACACGAACAATCTACAGACGGCGCCACTTAGCCGTTGCTTCTTTTAGCTACAAAATGTCATCGTGTACCACAGATTCAAGCAGTTTTTTTTTTAATTTAATATGCATTGGCGTACTGCTTAAAAGCCGTGTAAGGGCCGCCGAGTAGTCATGTAACGAATATTCGCATTCGAATTCGCGAATATTCGCATATTTCTGGCATATTCGCATTCGCATTCGCAAAATTACTGCGAATGTTATGCGAATATAAAAAAAAAATTGAGGGTATCTAGTAGTTGTTTAACTATATAATTTTAGCCGCCCGGTAAGGGAGATAGCCCCATTGGCTTGGCGCTAAATTAAATAGCCCATCTGGCAACATAGAGTGGAATGACATTTCAATCAGATGCGTTCGTTGGTCTCAACTCGGCTATTCTAGGAACAAAAAACAAACGGAACGTACTTCGTTTGTACGGGACTGCCACCAAAGTCACCAAGCCATAGACAAATGGTGCCAAATTTTAACAATAACTGAATATCCGCATTCGCATTTACATTCGTGAATGTCGAAAATATGACATTCGTTACATCACTACCGCCGAGTGACTGCGACGGAAAAAATCGGAAACTTTTTTCCGTAGCTAGGATGGTTATTCCTATCGAAAGAAAAATCACCAAGCACTTTTAAAATAATCATCCATTCCCAATTATTCTATTTTTTCTATGGTTATGTTGGCCAATCTCAGGTTTAAGAAAAATCGCACGGCGTATGTGCGCTAGCATGAAACGGAACGTTTGTCATCCTCCGGTGTCAGTTTCGCGCTAGTCTGTGGTGTCCAATATGGCGACTGCGATTTGTCCATCAGCACCGTTAGAATTTTACAAAATACTCGACAATCCGAATTTTGCGGATATATGTTGTCGACTCGAAATTTTTATTTTTTTACGTTCTATCATTCAGGCAACGTTTCGATCGAGTCTACCGTAACCGGTCACGAAATTATTAATATAAAGATATGATTATAATTACTGTGCCCTTACAGGGTAAACATTGAAACTACACACATATCTTTATTACAACTTTTTACATAATAAAGAGTTTGGTTGAGTGTGAGTAACCATTACAATTTTAAATAATGGATCTGAAAACTTTGGGGTCATGTTCATTCCAATTTCAAAAGTTTCTTACCAATTTCACAAAAGCTGCTTCTAGTTCCTGAACATCTGTCTTCAGCTTCTTATTTTGCTCTGTTGCTCTCTGTGCAGCTATTTTATCACTGGTTATGTCAGCAGATAGTTTAGTGATACTTATTTCATCATGAGTGCATTCTGGTTCCCTTACTTGACTTAACTCTCTCACCTTTCCTTCACTTTCTGCAAACGCTTTCTGAAGCATCTCATATTTATTGCCTAATTCTTTAAGCATATCCTGTAAAAAAAATACTCAAATTATTTAATATAAAATGGAAAATTTAATTATAATTAAGTCCTATTAAAATAAGCCAATTACCGTAGTCTGTGAGTAATTCTGTTGTAATTCATTGATATTGGCATTGGTTATGGCTTTACTGTCCACAGATTCTTTAAATTTGTGAAATTTCTGCAATCGAATTTCCATATCACCCATTTGCTCAATAAGACCAATCTCTCGATTTGACAAATTTTGAACCTCTCTTGTTAATTCTTCATTTTTAATCAAAGCAGACTTGAGCTGATTATTCAAGTCACCAACATAATGTTCATAGTGTGAGCTTATTTGATCGCGCTCTTTCTGCAAAACCTTGAGCTGTTGTTCAAGAGTCAATATTTTTTGTTGCAAAGCAACAGTCAAATGTCCATCCTGGGTTTCGCTGGGTGTTATACAGTCAGCTGTCCCATTGGTTATTTGCTGTAAATGTAATTGTGTTGCATCAAGTTGTTCTTGAAGTTTACACAGTTGGCTGTGAAGTGAATCATTCTCAGTTTCTTTTGCTGTGAGCACAGTTTTTGTGAACTCAAGTTGATCTTGCAAATTATTGTTTTCATCTAACAATGAAGATTTCTGTGTGTGGAGGTTCTTTATGATTGCATCTTTCGACTCAAGCTCCTCAGCCATAGCCATATATTTATTGTTTATATTTTTAAGATTCTTCTCTAGGTTGATTATTTGTTGTTTGGCCAAGTTTTGGCTGTGTAGAGTTGCAGCGTAATCACTTTCTACTTGCGATAATTTTAATTGCAACTGATTGACTGTTAACTCAAGGTTTCTTTTACTAGAAACAAGGAGTTCTGTAACATTAACTTCTGGAATCAGTGGCTGACAGTTGTTGTTGTTTTGAGTTTGGGCAGTGAAATCCATAGTTTGCTTAACAATGTTACCATGATCAGCACTAGTGGATGTATCTGTTGCTTTACCATTTTCATAAGCCTGTGTATCTTGTGTGCCTTGTGCATCCTCTTCATAGCATTCATTAGAATTTGCTTCTTTAAGAACACCTTTTTTGACTTGATGATCTTTAAGCTTAAAATAAAAATTGTCCTATTAATTAATTGTAATTCTTAATAGTTTTATGTGGTATCTTTGAGAAAAACAAGAGTTTGGTGGTACATTTCAATTATGTACAGTAAAATAGATGTGAAGGACAAACAATGGTACTGTACCGACTAAAGACAAAACCAAGAAATGGTTTTTGCTGATAAGAAGTCAGATCCAATAATAAATAAACAAACAGGTGAAACAGGGTCTAGGTAAGGTGTACAGAGGGTGTTCCCAAACTGTTTTAGTTCATTTAGCACCTTATAGGTACACAATACCTACATACCCATACTGTATATCACTATTATAACCATAAACAACAGCAAAATTAGCATATTATTCTAGAAAATGGCTTCTCTATGAAAGTTGTTGACTAGTCTAATAGAAAAGTTAAAAATAATATTTAGATAATAAATATAAACAGAGATTGGATACTTGTGAGCTTATTTAGATTGTTTGCAATATTCCAAAAAAAAAATACGAAAATGTGGAGTGGGCCTGTAAATGGATAATTATTTAACAATTTGATTAACATTAATACATACACATATTAATCACATCTTTATCCCTTACTAAGTAGACAGATCCTAGGGTAACAATAACTAATGTATGTAATGCCCATGTTTACCATGATTGTGGACAATGGACATATAGGAGATAGTTTTGTTTATAGTGCCCAATGAATGGAGAGAGCAAAACACTCCTATATTATTTTTGTACCTTTTTCCGAGCTGACGCTAATTTAGCTGCTCTTGTATCCATTTCAGCAACTTTTTGCCTTGTTATTGTAGTATTTTAGTTGGTGCTACACCTTTATTATTGATGCCAAGATGCCTTGTATTTTCAATAACTTTAGTACCGTCTTATCATCACTTTTAGGTTCACACAGTAGTATTAGATGCAACGCTTGCTTTAGCCATTATTAAAAGTAATTTTTTGAGTTGCTAAATTACGAAAACTTTCTACAGCAATAAAATTTACGTTACGTTACGTTTACTATTTCTGTCAAATGTCCACGTCAATGTCAGTTTTTTTTTGTTTCCGTCCATGTATGAAAGGCAATGAAAACTAAGCTCATACAGCAGCGACTCGGATAAATATAAAATGCTCACTTTACCCGCTTATCTTAAAGAATTTAGATATTTATCTGTCGCTTGTCGCCACACATAAAAAATGTTGAAAGTAAAGTTCAACGTTTTACCCCGGTTACTCACACGTGCACATATATTCGCACTTTGTATAGATGTTTGCACAGATGTGTGCAAACTTCTATACAAATTGCGAATATATGTGCACGTGTGAGTGCCCGGGGTTACTCGTGAAACTTTGTGTGGGAGGTGTCTTTTTAAATATTTGTTGTGTCCTTTGATGCTACGCCAAAAAAAATAGAAATATGGAACTTTTGTCACCCGGCGACAAAATTTCCATAACGTTCGCTGCTCGCTACTTGCCGACGGTGGGACAAGTGCCTTGCTTCTATACAATGTGCGTATGTGCACGAGTGACCGGGGTTACACGAGAATACGATTTGCTTACAATACTGTAAATACAGCCTTACAATAGGCCAGGGGGTCTGAAACGTTTAATGAAACTAGTGGTATCAGTTTCATATTTATTTATGATTTGTCACATAATTTCTATATTACAATTCATCAATACAGCAATGCAAAATAAAAAGAATACAATGTAATAAATTATTTTATCACATCCAGTGTTGCACTTACTAGAAAACGACATCATAGCTTGATACGTATCTCACAAATCATATTAATAACTAAGTATATAAAATAAAATGATTGCAGTGCATCGCCAAGTCCAACTTATAGAGTCCATAATATTGTAAAAAATACATTAGGTATTAAGGAAACCAATCTAATGACGACTACGAATTTAATCTAAAATGTGTTGCTTTTTTGCAAGAGATCTTCTTGATATTTTACAACAAAAATATCATTATACAGCAGTATTTAATGCATTTCGCTTAAAAATGCTGACAGAGAAATTTTCTATAAAAAGGTTCAACTAACTGAATATAATTGCAGCATAATTTAGATAAAATATATTTTTTTACTTGATTAAGTCTACCTGCGACAAGAACATATTACAAACTATTTTTATAAAAAGTACTTTATGATTATAAATTAATAAATACAATAAAACGTACCTACTTTCTTATGAAAAGATTTATGAATTATGTAGCATAACTGCAATAGTACGTGGAGTATCCAGTCTTCTAAAAAGTTATTATAACTAACGAATGTCGCAAGAAAATAGTATTAATGTTATGTATGTTTTATTTCCGTTAAAAACTCAGAATTAATAACTGAAATGTTGTAAATAAACGTCAATAACGACTTTCTTATCATACAGTCACATTTTATTTTGTTCTTGGTTTTATAGGTAGGTCTGATGATGATTCATCTCATCATCTCCAGCCTATATACGTCCCACTTCTGGGCACAGGTCTCCTCTCAGAATAAGACGGATTGGGCTATAGTTCCCACGCGGGGCCAGTGCGGATTGGAAACTTCAGGTATAGGTAGGCATTTAAAGAAGTAGTTAAAATTACTAATTTCAAGCGACATACATTGCATTATAACAAGAAAAGTATTCTTACATCTAACCTAAACATAATATTTATGTGTGTCAGAATATCTTGTGAATAAGAAATGAGAATGTTCAGAGTACTTTTTCCACATATAACCGAAATAACATTATAAACAGAGCTGCAACTTAACACATCTAGATCATACTTTGCAGACAAGCCTCATGGCTGCCCATTAATAAATAATGTGATGTTTGATGCAATGATAATTATGATTTCCAGTCGAGATGGTATCTCAAATCTCAGTGATTTGTGTTTGACTCTGTTGATGACCGCCCAGCACTCGAACGCAACTCGCGTCGAGGGCCTGTAGTAGCTGCTTCCTCTGACGATTTACGGCCTTTTTTTCGATTGCCTCGTCGGGTGCCATCGTTAGGCGACGTATCATCAACACCGCTGGACTCATCTGCCGCGCCACTCTCCTTGTTTTCTTCTTGCACCGTACTATTGCCACCTTCCGCGCCAAGTACGTTTTCGACGCCTCTCTGCATAATAGATTCGTCATGATACGGAATAGATTTAGATGGAGATGTCTCATTTTTGTCAATATTAGTTGGACATTCCATTGTCGGTTTAGAAATATTCTTCTCAAAGTCACTTGCTTTGACACCTGTTTTGATGACAGTCGAAGGTGCTATCAGATCTTCTAGATCCATTTCCCCAGTAGAATGATCCTGTTGTTTGTCAATAGCAGACAAGCATTCTGTGGGAATGGTCTCTTTTAATTTTTTTGCATTATTTATTTCGGTAGTCTGTAGTGCCAAATTTTCGGGTTCATTACTCATTTCATCGTGTGTTCTTTTCATCGATAATGGTACAGCAGACTCCTCAGAAGACAAAGCTCTTGCGAGATATTCAGATGAACTTTTGCTAAGCTTTTCATACGCATCTTTTTCCATTTCTTTAACTTTCTTGGCATCAGCTGAACTGACTAGACTAGCGCTCAGCGCACCAGAAGCCATTTGTTCTAGTAACATTTTACTTATGTCAATGTCTTTTTTATCGCCCTTTAATAACTTTTCTTGCACCGCAGCAAACTCCGGTGGCATTTGCGACCTCAATGTATCGTAGGGAAGTTTCTTTTTATCCGTTTTAGATAAGTCAGTCGCCATTTGTTCGTGGCTTTCGCTTTCCCTGGCCCTTTTATCTGCTTTAAGCATAGCGTCATAACTTAATGACTGTTTTGAGAGTGACTCTAATAAGTATGGATCTGGTGGCAAAAGTATTTGCGGCAACTGACTTGATTGCTGGCGATCTGAAACTTTTTGCTGACGCGATGTCGAGGAACTCGTTACTACAGTTGATGATCTAGGTGTGGTAGTTTTTGTTGAACTGCCTCGTCCTGAACCGTGGCTGGAGCTATGCATTGTGGAAGATCCAGAACTCGCTGCCAAATTATTACTTAACAATCCGAGCGCGTCGTAAGCAGACGATATGCCAGAATGCATACCAAAGGGATTCAAACCACTCAATCCCAGTTGTGGATATAACATATTGGGATTAGGGAAAACGAAAGGGAACTGTGAATTAGTATTTTTCGAACCAGATGTACTTCCTCCATCTGCCGACTTTCGTGATTTAGATTTAGTATCGCCTCCAGCAGCTGCAGCCGCACCTGCGAGACTGTTCATATCTAGGGAAGAAAATCCAGGCAGTCCCAATCCAGCCAAATTAGCAAAAATGTTTCCACCAGTAATGTTGCCCAATAAATTTGGCATGCTACCGAAAGAGCTCAACAATGGATTGTTCTTGGGATCAAAACTGCTCAAACTCGACAATAATTTAGGATCAAAGGTATTTAGTAGCTTGGGGTCGAACCCTGTTAAGTTTGAAAGCGTAGCAGCAAGGGTTTTAGGGTCGAACGCACTCAAGCTTGATAAACTAGCTAGGAGAGCCGGATTAAGACCAGCTACATTTTGATTAAGATGAGATCCAGTCGACAAGACATTCGCCGTAGAAGAATCCAGAGTCGGCGGTCTGCCTTTTTTCCGTTCGGTCATCGAACTACCTGGTTGCATAGGAGAATGTCTCTGTGTGCGCACATCCTGCGGTAGTTTAACATGTTCTTTGATGCCCTCTGTCCACTTAGAGTCGATGTCGTACATAGGGTTCTCTGCGATCCATTGCGCGAGATGTTTGAGCTGCGGCGCCTTGTGGCCGACGATGCGCTTGCCTGTGACGCGATGCACAACCGGTACGTGTTCGTCGGGCGCCAGCCGCGGCGCCGCACTACTCGTACCACGTCTGCGGGGCTCTACGCTCGCTTGCTCTGCGAGCCATTTGTTCACCTTCGCTTCGTGAGAATAGGCTTTCATCGTCGCCGAAGACGATGGAACTTTTTGGCTTTTACTATTGTGCTCCAGAGATTGTTGTAAAAATGAGGATAAATCTTTAGAGCTCGTTTGAGGCGACGGAACATTGGTGACAGTGACCGAGAACGGTTTCTGGGAAGGAGGCGTAGCGGAAGAAGGCGGAGCGGCCGGCGTGACGGTAACGTCGGGCAAAATGGACGAGCCGCGTCCGCGCGCTAGCGGTTCTGTCGACGAACCACTCGGACTCTTGACCTTGGCAGCGGACAAACCTAAAACTATTTCGTCGAGTTTCTTCCTCTTCTTTTCTTTTCCAACAATTTGCTCGGGCGCAGGCTGCAAAAGAAATGAGTAAATTTAATAAGAAATCTTTCACATACCACAGTAAAGGAGTTTTTCGATGTCATGAAAATTCATAAAGAGTAAACTAAACACTCACGACATTCTTTCTCTTCATCAATTTGGTGAGCGTGTCGTCGAGCCTGCTCCTGGAGGAGGAGGGCGCGGGCTCGGCGAGCGGCGTGCGGCGGCCGAGGCTGAAGTCGTGCGCCTCGCTGAGGTCCAGCGGCGCCGAGAGGTCCACGGGCGCGGCGGCGGGCGGCGCGGGGGACGGCGCCACGCGCTGGTGCGCCGGCGGCGGCGCGGGCGTGGAGCGCCGCGAGCCCGAGTCGCTGGACGCGTCGTCGCGCTCGCGCGGCTGCTCGCGCCCGCCCGAGTGCGCGGCCTGCGGCGACGAGAGCAGCGCGTGCAGCTTCGCGCGGTCGGTCTCCACGTCGATGGCGATGTGCCGCTTCTGCGCGTGCTTGCGGTCGTCCTGCGGCTCGGGCTTGGCGGGCGCGGAGGGCCACTCGCAGTTCTGCACGGCGTGCGCGATGTGGTGCAGGCGGGTCTCGAGCGCGCGCTCCGTGAACCACATGTCGGGCGAGAGCGCCTCGTCGACGCGGCCGAGCTTGGCGAGCGTCTCCAGCTCGGAGAGCGCGTCGGTGTCGTCGTCCTCGCGCTCGCACGGGGCGGACGTGCGCTTGCTGCGCCGGAGCGACATCCGCGTCTCGCAGCCGGAACCCTCCGAGTTGTGCTCCTCCTCGTCCGACGACATTTTTTGTGCATCCTCGGTCTTCTTCGTTCCGCTCTTGCTACTATTATACCACTTACTGGCGCAATCGGCGAATGGCAACTTTGGGTCACAGAAGAGTTTGTGGTATGTGTCACCCAACCCGTGCCTGTAAATAATGGCAATATATTTACATAGTATAAAATTAAGTCTCTCCAAGCCATCTGTATACATGTATAGGTATGTATGTATGTATGTATGTACACTATAGTCTGGCAGCTAAACCACTGCAGCCAGATGACACTTCCAAATGTCATTTTACGAAATAATGATACCACATTTATTTCACTAGTGCTCGACTAAGGTCACGTAATGAATGATTTGATTATTGAACGAACGAAATATTTTATGAATGTCACATTCGTAGTTTAGTACATTAGCGATACTTTTGAGGCATTCAAGGTTCATATTAACATAGTAGATAAAATGTGCGATGACTTTGTAATACACGTAAATAGTGACAGCAGCAGTGAAACTGATTCGGAATAATTTAAGTTTTTAAGTAAAAGTACAAAGGTAGAAAAAAATATTAATGTGATAAAATTGTTGTTTTATTTATGGCTAAATGGGGAATGAGTTGAAAACTGGTAACTGATTTGACATGCTTCCGCACATTTCCAAATCGCGCTCTTACACTACTAACTAGAAAACATCCAAAAAAACCTTATTGAACAAACCATTTTATTAAAATAAGCTTTGAAAATACTCATTTATGACGCAAATTAATTTCATTACATCGTTCATTCTTTCATTCACTCACTAAGTCACATCACTATTTAATATTTGCCAAAAACTGACAACACTGAAAGTGTAATCTGGCTGCAGTGGTTTATCTGTCAGACTATAGCATTTTAAACTACGCAACGGGTTTTAATGCGGTTTTCATAATATTGATTGTAAAAAGATTTATAAGTATATGTAGTTAATAACAAATAACCTGCGCGAATCCGAGGCGGGACGCCATTTATAGAATGATTACTTCGTCCACACAGAATTAAATATAGCCTACGACACTCACCAAATAATGTGGCTTTCTATTGGTAAAAAGTCAGTTCAATACATCCAGCGATTACCCCCTACAACGTCACAAACTTTACTTCTTTATAATCTAATTTTCACAAATATTTTTATTTGTATTAAAATAAATCCCACAGTTATAGCTGAGCCGCGCGGCTACCTATCTTACAGACGTGCACGCCCAACTCCTGTATTTCAGTGCCCCCTCCACCCCGCCCGCCGCGATGCCCGGCGCGCTTTTCAGACTGCATCGCAAACAACGGCCACGGCGCTATGGCGGTTTTGTTTACTGTTTGAATTTTTTAATTCGTAATATCTTTTGAATGGAAAGTCCAATTTAAATAATTTAAAAACTATTTTATAGGTAGTTAAATGGTCTTGACCATAAATTAATTTATTTGGATAAGGATTAATATAAACACATAAATAGCATGGTTTGAATTTGGTTAGCATTTTCATTAATGTTTAAAATGAAAAAAGTTGTTGTAGTGAGTTGCGGAGTTTTTTGTAGACATTATGATGTTCTTCAATATTGTTGTACATTATTTTGTTCTATCGCTAATAGTTTCGGCAGCGCATTCGACGAAAGACATTTTAAGACTCATTTTTCTACACCTTCGGTTACATTGTTCAAATTTTACCAAGGATCCCTAATTTTTTTCAAAATGAAATGTAGCCTATGTCAAATTGGAAGAATGTAGCATTCTATTGGTGAAAGAATTTTTTAAATCGGCCCAGTACTTTTTGAGCCTATTCATTACAAACATACAAAAATAGGTACAAATCTTTCCTCTTTATAATATTAGTGTAGATTAATGATGGATGGATGGATGGATGGATGGATGGACGTTTGTTTGTTACTCAATCAAGCCAGAACGGCCAAACGAATCTGGATGAAATTCGGCACATAGATAGAGAAAAGTCTGGAATAGCACATAGGCTACTTTTTATCCCGGAAAATTCGCGTATCCCGCGATAAACGAATTCTTTGCAGACGAAGTCGCGGGCAACAGCTAGTATTAATATTGGTAGGAAATCAGACATCTTTCAGCAGTCAAGAGGGCGAACAATGAATATATGTATAAACTAGCTGTTGCCAGCGACTTCGTCTGCAAAGAATTCGTTTATCGCTATCCCGCGGGAACTACGCAATTTTCCGGGATAAAAAGTAGCCTATGTGCTATTCCAGGCTTTTCTCTACCTATGCGCCGAATTTCATCCAGATCCGTTGAGCCGTTCTGGCGTGATTGAGTAACAAACAAACATACATCCATCCATCCATCCATCTATCCATCCATCCATACTTTCGCATTTATAATATTAGTAGGATGAATATAAATAGTATCGTATCAGTATCTATTGTATCAGCTATCAGTATTGGTGGATGTGTGTACTGACTTGCAGACGCCGAGCACGAGCAGCTTGTCGTGCCTGGCGGGCTGCCACCAGGGCGGCGCGTCGGGCGAGCGCTCGCACAGCGCCAGCCGCGCGTCCAGCGCGCCGTGCGGGGCCACCTCCTCGCGCAGCACGCGCAGCAAGTCGATCCTGACAAGATACCACATTATTGTCTAGGCCTAGATAGGCGACTGCCGGGTGACCAGCGTTTTAAACGGACGAGCTTGCGATTCAAATGCAAGAATGTTTGCGCGGTCATGACTCGTCCATGGATGTTGTACGTATTTAAGTATACATTTTACACACTACATTATTTTTCAGATTTTTAGGCATTGAAGCTTAGAAAGTGAGCTCATATAAAATACCCTCAGTATAAGCTTTAATTAGTTTGGGACTAGGTCGACAAATCGTCCGATAATATTTATTTTCTGTCGCCCTTTTTCAAGACAAAAAACTTAGACGGCTACTCAGCACTTAGTACTTGACACGCTACAGATATGTCCCTAATCGACAAATACTAAGCCCATGTAAGTCTAGTCATGTAAGTGTAGGCATGACAGGACCATTAACGAGATAATCAAGAAAAGCTACCTTTCGAGCGTGGCAATAGCGCGCTCCTCGCCGATGGGCTCGGCCTTGAGGTCCGCGCGCGTGGGCAGCTCAGCCTCGCCGACAGAGAGACCGCACTGGCGCTTGCACATAGCCATGAACGCCTTGAGATAGTCCGTGAGCGCGTCGTCGCCCTTCGCGTCGAGGCGAGCGAGCGCGCGGAAGCGGCCCCAGCGCAGGCTCTTGGTGGCGGGGTCGAACTCTACGCCGTAGGACGCCACGGTGCGCCGGAAAGCTTCCTCGTCCGCGCGGGACCAGCGCCACGCGGACACCTCGTCCCGCGCCAGCTGCTCCATGCGCTCGCGACGCTCCATCTGAACACACAACACATTACGCATCTAATTCTGCAAAGGCGACGAAATTACATACATGGAATAAAGTACATTGTAGAGGCTAGAAAGTAAGCGATAGATGGACGAGTTAGTACGATTTACTTCACTTTCGGCCGAGGCTTAACACAGTGCTTTTCACGACTACTGCGAGGAAATAAAAATCAATTCTTATAGTAAATTTTCTTCAATTAAACGAGATATTAATAGGAGAGTTTTATCCCCTAGTAGCCGCTTGCCGCTCGTCATGGCTCGCCATAAAGTACACTATATCGCTTTACAGAAGGCATGAGCTGAGAGGACATGACTAGGACGTTCTGACGACTCTGACCGTGACAGAAACTATATTTCAGATAATTAAAAACAGACATACATATGGCTGCATGGAATCTGATTCCTTTGCCTATCCGCGAAGGTATGAATATTATGTATTAGAAAATAAAACGACTTCTCATTGGCCAATTTAATTTCATATGTAGCACATGTCGTTTTTTGATCGGTCGAATCAGCGATCAGCGGACTCATGTGACGGAACAGGCCAACAATGTTATCGTTGTCCACTTTAAATTCATAAAAGGCCTGCTCATTCAATGTACAACTATTGATCGTTTCGGGGACTAAGAAAAGAACAGACCATCTTTCGCCACATTTCCAAGCAGTGGCGTGAAAATAATTATTTCACCAATGAAAATCTCGCATTGACTGGTGAATAGAGATAAAAAGGCCACAGTGTTATCGGTGGCGGTCACCTTAGCCTTCTGCTGCATCTTGAGCTCCTCGCGCTTGTAGTTGCGCTGGTAGGCGGTGATGAGCCGGCGCAGGCGCGTGTTGAGGTCCTGCATGGACGGCCACTGGTGGCCCGCGCCCTCGTCCTCGGGCCGCGGCGAGGCGGCCGGCGACGTGGCGCCCGCGCCGCTAGATACCTCGTCCGTGCAATCCTCGTCGCCTACGGCGCTGCCACGCACCTTTCTTTCTTCGCTTCTGAACAAATATAACATATACAGCGAAACTGCTATCGTATCGACATCGACTGTAGCTTTTGTGGTTTAGGCTGTGCGTGGTCTGCCAGTCAGTCAGTCGTGTAAGGGTGCGACCAAATCGCTGCGTTTACGCAGTGACGTGTCGTGTGCGTCACGTTTTCTCACCGTTTCTTCATACATTTTGTTGTAATTCCGTAACGTCACCGTTTTGTAAGCGGCGGTGTGGTCGCACTATAACTCTTTTATAGGTATAGTTTACTTAACTTCATTATATAATTATTTTTCTAAGAAAGCTACCGTGTTTGGATTGTCGATTTGAACCGATCACTTAATCATACAGAGTAACATCTCGAAAACAATAAAATGTATTATAAAATTGTAAATAAAAATTATGATAGCGAAAAAAAAAAACCACCATGATTCTTATTAGAATGCAATAAATGTGTTGATTAATTTCAATGGTATGAAAATTTGTATTTATTTCGTAGTCAAATTTTTCGTTAACGCTAACAGTTACGTCATATGGATCTGTCTGCCATATGTTCGTATTTTATTTAAGAAAGACTAAGTACACATTACACACGTCATTGAAATTCCGAACTAGACTCGAAACTATTTTAAACTGTAGCTCGAAATATATGTATGTATGTAATGTACAAAAAACCTAAAAAATGTCGGCTACAGGCTTGGAATGTGTTAAGGTAGGTATATAATGTGTGGGGTGCGACGTCGGAAACCTCCTCGAGAGCTCTAGTGTTACAGTTCCCTTCTAACAGAGGTTCTTGGCCTCACGGGGGGGGAAGGGTAACGCTTAGGCCGGTGCACCCTGGGCAACAACGGTTAATTAATTTATTTAGTAAGTTAGTTAACTGTTGGCTAATATCCGACTGGGGGGGAGGGGTCAACACGCAACCCGGCTCATAGGGTCGGAACGTGGGCCGCTTGTCTTTTTCAAGACAAGGGGCCGTGAGGAGTAAACCTCTATAAAAAATCCAGAGGGTCGCACCCGCAGGTGCTTTTGGTGACGGACGAGATCATGCCTTCGGTACCGCTCTGCTTTCAGAGTAGTACATGAGTGTGAGAGCTGACGTGAGGGTCGGCGGGCATAAGCCTGCCGTCGGAGCGGTGCGCCCCGTAAGGGACGCGATCGCGGAGCGGCGTGGCTCTGGCCACTGTCGGTCAACACGTAACCCCGGCCCGCAGGCGCCGGGAACGTGGGCCGCTGTCTTTTTCAAGACGGGGGCCACGAGGAGACAACCTCTATA
Source organism: Pandemis heparana (assembly GCA_963854515.1). NCBI lineage: Eukaryota > Metazoa > Arthropoda > Insecta > Lepidoptera > Tortricidae > Pandemis > Pandemis heparana. The sequence goes on along the minus strand of OY978008.1, from coordinate 8,797,688 downwards.
AAAAATCCAAGCGGCACCAGTGGGGGAGGGCGGGAATTCCCAAACCTGCATTGCACAGGTGCCGCGAGGAGGGAACCCCATCCCGGGGTGGTCGTGGGGCGTTTGCGGTGGCACCTTGTTCTCCCGCAACGTCTCACATTCGACCGAAGAGGGAATCCGTGTGGTTTTTAGTGGGTATGCCTGCCGTCGCGGGAGAGCCCCACATACCCCCGGTAACCCCGTACTGGGCGGATGCATAAGGCGCATTTTCCACACCATAAAAAAAAAAAAAAAAAAAAAGGTATATAATGTGTACTAACTTGATGTCGGTGCACTCAGCGTCGTCGGGCGGGCCGAGCTTGTCGACGTAGCAGAGCTGCGGGTCGGAGCGCATGGCGAGGTAGTTCTCGTAGCCGTGCACGTAGGTGCCCACCAGCAGCGACACGTCGCACTCCGCGTCCCACCACACGCGCGGCGGCGCGCTGTCCACGCCACGAGGCACGCGCATGCCCAGACCGCTGCGTACAACATCACATCACAACATCGCATCAGTATGCTTAGGGCCTGTTTCACCACTCTTTAATTTTCAGTTATCTATCTGTTTCGTACGTCTCTGTCTGTTTCGTAGTAAAAAATAGAGACGGAATCATAGTTAACTGACGGTTAAGGAGTGGTGAGACAGGCCCTTAGTGTAGGTTTTCGGTCACAAAATACGCCTCGAACGCGTTTGCGTTAAAATGTCAAATACTATGAGAACAGTTAGTTACCGTTTCGATCCGCAAGTGGCGCTGCCTATTTTTCCATAGTAAGTGAGACGTTTACGTGAACGCGTTCGAGACGTTTTTATAGGCGAAAACTTGTTCTAGAATCTAGATTCTCAGCACTCTCGTCGACTATAGACTACGCCTCTAGTTCTAATCTACTCTGTTGACCTCTCACGTCATACATTCAGCAAAAGGCTTATGTGAAAAGACTGTTTAGCCATAAACTTGTTAGTTTATTGAAAAAACTAGCTTCTGCCCGCGACTTCGTCCGCGTAGAATTCGATTTAAAAACTGATGTTGATAGTTATATTCTGAAATAATTATTTACGTTGCGAGTCTGGGCAGCTACGACCTCTGACATGTTGATCACTATCCCGCCGGAACCATGGAATTTTCCCGGATAAAAAGTAGCATATTAACCTGGCCGGTGATTTTCTCAACAGATTAGCAATTTACCTTGCATGTACTCCAGCGTCGATTTGGGTAGCATAGTCGCCGATAACTTCATGTTTAATGTAATACATCATGCGAACCCTCAGCAGCACTCTGAAAAAGTTTGCTATTATTTTTAATCTGTTCATTCAATTTGGCGTGAATAGTAGGGGAATTATGTGAAAAACCTTACTTTTTTTGATAAAAGTATGAAACTTGGCACAGTTATTCCTTATGTCAAAATAAGCCGATTAAGATCGGTAGCCCTCGGGAGCCCCCCCTCCGGGGCCGGGGAGGGGGGGTTAAAGTCCCGCTCTGCCCGGCTTCATTCTAAAAATTCTAACCGTCCATGGCTAGCTAATAGGTCGTGTTTGGTATCAATTTCGAATAAATCGATAACGTAGAATTCATTTCTGATATAAAAAAATGTAATTTGTTAAACAATTAAGAAGATAGAACAATAATCAAAATTCTCAATTTTTATTTTTTTATTTTGAGCCTTCGTAAATATTAAACAGCCAGTATTTTTTATATATAAAAAATATTAAATAAAAGCAAATTTAATATAGATTTGAAAAAACACAATTTTTAGTACCTTTGCTACTAACAAATTTGTTAGTAGCAAAGGTACTAAAAATTGTGTTTTAGTACGGCGCGCGACGTTTAATTTTTTTTTTACAATTGTAAAAAAAAATTAAACGTCGCGCGCCGTCACTCAATAATCAAAATTCTCAATTTTTATTTTTTATTTTGAGCCTTCGTAAATATTAAACAGCCAGTATTTTTTATATATAAAAATAGTAAATAAAAGGAAATTTAATAAAGATTTAAAAAAATACAACTTTTAGTACCTTTGCTAGTTCATAACAAAAAAATTAAACGTCGCGCGCCGTCACTTTATTTTTACCGCCTACATTCGAAGTGTACATACTTGAACCCGACTGACTATGCTATTAATTCTTAAATAATTATCGTTTTCTACAAAAAACTTACTTACTACAATTCAGTATTTCACCAAACCACATAATACTTATTAAGATTTCCACGATCTAATGCGTTGGTTACTACAGAAATACCAAAATCACTATTTACGTGTCTAATACATTTGAGGAGCTCCCTCAATCCCGCATGGATCATGGGAACTGAATTTTGGTAACAATAAAATGGCTCTGGAAGTATGTACTTTCAAATAAAAAAGTAATTGTACAAATCGGTTCATAAATTATGGAGCAATCCTGAAACAAAAGTAGCTTCTATAAGAAATGGTACCTAATGTGATAACTTGAGTTTGTATGTACAAACGTTTGTATATACAAATCTACTCGCTGGCAGGTAATGCAAATATTTATAATTTGAATTTAGAAATTGATTTAAAATGAAAGAAACAAAGTGTTTCTTTGGCATTACCTGGACAGCTGCCTCCGAAGGCATGACTGATGTATCTTAGTTCGAGAGTTTGAAATTAATTCACGGATGAAAGCTTTTTAATGTTTTATTGATGCTTAAATATAAAGTCGGCTCAGAGCGCAAGAACCCGTACTCTCCGCTTAAACCCAGGAGTCTTAAATAAGTTAAAGTAGACCCGGCTACGACCCTCAGAGCCTTGCACTACCTTAGAAGATTGGTCCTTCCTTACCTCGCGAAGCATCGCGTTAGTAGAAAAGAGCGTCACTGTAAACGTCAACCATTCTAAAACCCCTTTCTCAAAGACTTTATGAGCGGAAAAATTAACAATATTACGAACAATTTAACCTAAGCGTTTTGAGACTCATCGCAGTTTCCTCCACAGAGACATAACTGAGTACATTTTAAATGCCTCTCCATGCAATTGCATCGCGTTTTGCAACCAGCTTTGCATTTGCATCTTGTCGACTCCAGGCAGATGCTGGCCACAGCAGGTTTGTCAGACCAGTGTGGGATCCATTGGCCAGCATCTTGCTTTGCTTCCATCCCCAACGCGATGCAATTGCATGGAGAGGCATTTAAAATGTACTCAGTTATGTCTCTGTGGAGGAAACTGCGATGAGTCTCGAAACGCTTAGGTTAAATTGTTCGTAATATTGTTAATTTTTCTGCTCATTAAGTCTTTGAGAAAGGGGTTTTAGAATGATTGACGTTTACAGTGATGCTCTTTTCTACAAACGCGATGCTTCGCGAGGTAAGGAAGGGCCAATCTTCTAAGGTACCTTTTCTCATAGAAGCTGCTTTTGTTTCAGGATTGCTCCATCATTTATGAACCGATTTGTACAATTACTTTTGTATTTGAAAGGACATATCCATTTTATTGTTACCAAAATTCAGTTCCCATGATCCATGCGGGATTGAGGGAGCTCCTCAAATGTATTAGACACGTAAATAGTGATTTTGGTATTTCTATAGTAACCAGCGCATTAGATCGTGGAAATCTTAATAAGTATATGTGGTTTGGTGAAATACTGAATTGTAGTAAGTTTTTTCTAAAAAACGATCATTATTTAAGAATTAATAGCAGTCAGTCGGGTTCAAGTATTTACACTTCGAATGTAGGCGGTAAAAATAAAGAGACGGCGCGCGACGTTTAATTTTTTTTTTACAATTTGTTGTTAGCAAAGGTAGCTAAAAGTTGTATTTTTTTAAATCTTTATTAAATTTCCTTTTATTTAATATTTTTATATATAAAAAATACTGGCTGTTTAATATTTACGAAGGCTCAAAAAAAAAAAAAATATTGAGAATTTTGATTATTGTTCTTTCTTCTTAATTGTTTAACAAATTACATTTTTTTATATCAGAAATGAATTCTACGTTATCGATTTATTCGAAATTGATACCAAACACGACCTATTAGCTAGCCATGGACGGTTAGAATTTTTAGAATGAAGCCGGGCAGAGCGGGACTTTAACCCCCCCTCCCCGGCCCCGGAGGGGGGGCTCCCGAGGGCTACCGATCTTAATCGGCTTATTTTGACATAAGGAATAACTGTGCCAAGTTTCATACTTTTATCAAAAAAAGTAAGGTTAGGCCATTTTATGTCGATAAAGATCCCTACTAGAAAGAATAACAAACATATACAGGGTGTATCAGATAACCCCTAACAATAATCAACTGGGGTATACAGGGTGTATCAGATAGCCCCTAACAATAATCAACTGGGGTATATAACCATAGCTACAGAAGCTAAAAAAAATATTTTAATAAAAATTGGAGTATATTTTTTTTTGTTTTCTATAGGAATGGTTACAGTTAATACTACCATTCCTATAGAAAATATAATTTATTTTTTTTACTCCAATTTTTATTTTAATATTTTTTGACGTGACAACGTCTTCTAAATTGGTTTGCCGGGTGACACTTCAAGAAACTGCGTTACGCTCCGCTCACGTTATGCGCTCACAATGAGAGCGAGTGAGAGGCACGCGGGCATGGTTACCACTCAAAGTCGTTGTCACGTAAAACTTTCGCCCGTATACCGACTTTACAGGCAACCAATTTTTTATCAAATCAGCCTTTTTACCAGCCATCGATGCATGTCTCCTTCAAAGCTCAGCTTGAAGTTCACGCACAGTCATAACTGAGTACATTTTGCCAGTTAAATCGCAGAAATAACTCAGAAAATCGCAACCAGACATTTGACATGAAACGTAAACATCTGCCTCAAGCTTCTAGTTTGCCTCCTCATTCACACAAAGCACTTTTTTTAGCTTCTGTAGCTTTGGTTATATACCCCAGTTGATTATTGTTAGGGGGTATCTGATACACCCTGTATATACTACGAACTTACGTACTTAAATAGTAGAAGTTTGAGATTTGAGTACAATTGAGATTATAATTATGAGAATAGGATATACGCTCAGCAAAGTGAAATGCGCCTCAACAATAATATTGTCGATCTCGTGTAACGAGAAATGGTGAGGTTAAAAACGAGAACAAGAAGATGACTGAGGATACTTACTTATTAGCATGTCTGAATAAGTGTTTCTTGTAACTTGATTCTAGATATGCTTCACAGTCGTACTTTTCAACTGAACTCCAATGGTTAGGGTCTTCCCACCTTGGAATGTCATTGGGTTTTGGTAAATCCTTTGGTCTATTTTTCTTTTTCGCATTTCTACCTCGCGGCACCGGGTTATGTAGACCACTGTGGTTACGAGAAATCGTTACTTCGCCATTTTCACATGGTTCAATTAAATCCCATATAAAATTTCTTATTTTCTCGTCTCCTTTATAATGTCTTAAGCAGTACAGCACCTATAAATGAAAACTAGTTTAATAGAGCTCCGTATTTTATATACATACATTAAAGATCTTAAATGTGTGTCAGAAGTGCATATTGAACTCAGCGAAAGTCTAAAACTTCCTCGGTATTAGCATGGCAAGTCATCATTTTTGATCAGCGTGATAATCGAGACATAATCCATTAATGAATATAACTTACAATTATACGGGCACAATCTTCTATTACAGGGAGAGTCCAACCTTTTCGAAATTGATTTTTGTCAATAGTTTCGTCCCACCGGGCCCATCTGTAAAGCAATTCATATTTTTTTAATTTACTCAGTTCACAGTAAAGTAATAAAATACCATTAAAAAAAAAAATTAAACATACCCGAATGTGAGTAAGCCTCTCTCTATCTTGAAACATTCAGATCTCGTCCATGACCCATAATTAACCTCTTCATCAACAGGCAAACCTTCATGTCGAGGTATGTAATCGTCACTCGCATACCTTCTACCCTTTCTGCCGAGTTTTTCTTTTTTTCTTTTACTCCTTAAACTTATACCTTAGAAAAGACAAATAAAATTAAAATATTAATGGGAAATATCAGTCATTTACAATTACAATACTTTATACCGATTTAATACTGATAATGCAAAATGCATCCGTGAGAGAAAATCGTAAACATAACATGTACATGTCCGCTCACTTATTTAACCTTTTCACCGCCAAGCCTCTTGTGTCACTTGCAACTGTCAACTGTATATTTACTAATGAGAATGCTATGCTAAGTGACTAAAAAAGAACAGAGCTTCTCATTTTTTTTCCTTATCGCGTGTCGGAATATTTCTTGTTTAGCCATTTGAAAAGCTAAACAAACTCAGTTCAGGGTTCGAGAGTTTTAGTTATTTTTTTGCGAGGAATTTAAACCAGATGAAAACAAATTTAAAATGAGGCGGTACAGTTTCTTGGGGTGTAAAAGCAACGACGAAAATTTCATTCGTAAGTAAAGTAATCAAACATTTTGGTTGTTTTTGTTACTAGAAACTCAATGGTGTGTGTTAAGTTCCCAATCCGCACTGGGCGCGCGTGGGAACTATAGCCCAAACCCTCCAATACACGGAGGAGGCCTATGCCATGAGGCACGCCGAATTACGCGACAATTTAATAAAAAAAAAACTAATAAAAAAAACCAACAACATGTACTTTCTGAAATTGTAGCGAATTGACAACATTTCATTTTTATAACACCTGAAAATGTATATATGGTTCGAAAGCATTTTGCCTCCTGATCATTGCAATATGTTTATATAATTTAAATATAGCTTATTATAAAAAATAAAAAATAATTAAAAATATGTCCTAATTTTACCAATACTACCACAGGATACGTGAAACGCCTTTGCTTTTTTCACGAGAAAAAATAAGTTCAGATCGTTAGGTCTGGGTGGCACAGGCATAAGCTGAGCTGCAACCCATTTCAATAGTTTGTAGCTTTTTATTGTTTACATGTATACCTAAATGTAATTGCAAACTGTTGAATAAATATCTTTTATTATTATTATTATTATTATTATTATCATAATTTTGTATTTTTGACAACTTCAAAGTACAAGGGGGGCAACTATGAAATTCTATTTTCGAAGTTCGTTGCATACCTTCTCTCTCACTCTCAAGATAATGACTATTAGTATGAGCGGAACAGCACGAAGCGAACCTCGAAAATCGAATATTGGGGAATAGGACTTGACATTGACAATTTGAAATTAACGTCAGTTTTTATTTCTATAGAGAAAAGACAAAGGGATAATAAGTGTGTATTCTGTGATAGTACCGGAGTTACGCCCTTTTAGAATAGGCACAAATTAATAAATTAATTATAAATTAAATAAAAGCCCTAGCGAAAAAATTAAACTGTCAGCATGTTCATCTTTTCAAACAAAATACAGAGAACCATTAAAATTATAGGCTCAGAAATATGAAATGTTGTCAAGTCGGAATAAAAAGGCTATAAAAAAAATGTAACTTAACCTCAAAACTCAGTGTTGCCACTTATTAACTGTGAATATTACCCTGTTTGCGGGGTAAGTAGATTATATTACTTATTTAGGACTAGTAGTAATAGTAAAGTATGATATAATAATGAATCTTAATACCTACATATTATTTTCTTTTTTCTGGTTATGTTATGTTATTTATCGAAATGATACAAAAATACGGGCTGTTGAAATTGACCCAGTAATAAATAGACGCGGCATCATAGATATCTAACACTAAAGCAATCAGGAACATACTGTAAGCGTTTGTTTGTTTTGTTATTAGTACCTACCTATAACCACAGAATATATAATAGTACTAACGTACAGAATGGCCACGCTCCGCCCCGCACCTATTCGAGTTACCCCACCCCTCAAGCGCAGTCTGCCGGAAAGCTGCTGGCAACTAGTAGGGCTCGCGACGCGATGTATGTCGGCCGCACGTCACAAGTTCGGGAACCTATCCTACCTACTTCATTTTATAAAACATTAGAAAATTAATGCTTTCTGAAATTATCGCGATTAATACATGAAATAACTACAGAATCATTCGCTTAAGTTTGTTGTCGTACATCTATTGTAATTGAAAATAATAATGCTTAAATACACAGACAGACACATTTTAAGTAAGTTTAAATAAATAGATAACGATTAAGTACATTTATTTGCACACATCTAAGCCATATCTTTAGTATATTTATGTCATTGGTAGTACTTATAGTACTAGGTTTTTGCGATAGACAGCCCTGTGTATCTTACGCACACATTGACGCGTGTACAGACAACGTCGTGCCTGTGTTCATTTCAGAACGCGGATTTTGTACGTCGTGGCCGCCGTGTGCTATAACCTATGACTGTGATTAAAAAATGTTTGATCTCAATCACGCCTGACCCCCGTTTTATAAAGCTACAAGTTACAATTTACAAGCGGAAGTCTCTTTCTGACCCTAAAATCGCCTCTTAGAACACTCCCTCTCTCGAAATTTCATAGAAGTCTTAGAATGTTGCACATAACATGAGGTAAAATCATTAGAGGGTAACCCTGAGTATTCAAGTACCAGTAAGTGTAAGTAAGTTTCGGTGACACGCGGAGCCACCGTCTTTCTATTCTACGTCTATGTGCATTATACACTGCATGTATTGACTTCATATCAAGAAAATGGCGGCGAAAAGGTTAAAAATATAGTATTTAATAGACATATTTCAGACTGACACACGGAAACATATCGGACCAACTCCAAATATGCGAGTAATGTGTTTATTTTAGGTAGGTAAGTAAAGTTTAATTCTCAATTTATGTACGGAAAAATAAAAGAGCAGAAAACGGATGAAAGCAAATTATTCCTCGGCAATTTGAAATAAAAAAATTACCCATTATATAGACAAAGGCGCTCTCATCTAATTTCTACTCTTTTATGTAGAAATCTATATCGGAGCGGACATTGTTTTGAAAACCTTGCCACGTCCAATATGTTGGCGACTAGTGACTACACATATATAAGTTCGTAACGGCTTACCTTCTTCATCTTCTTCCGAATCTGGCGTTACTTCCATGTCTGACATTTCCATTGGACCATCATCGTGTCCATATCTTTTAATAACTGTTCGTTTTCTCGGTTCTGTAACTATCAAATCTTCATCTTCTTTTTTCTCAGTTGTATCGATTTCCGCTTTTTTAGCCCATTTATTCCAAAAGTCGGGATCCCTAATGTCAATGTCAGATCGTTGATCATTAGCTGCAAAACTAGCTTTGGAAAACGTGGATCCTTTCTCGGATTCCATTTGAATGACTTGCGTTCTACGCGCTAAAATCATTTCAATGTCTTCTTCACAGAACTTATCTCCAGCATTGTCTTCGTCCATTACTGCACCATAAGCTCCTTTCTTAAGAAGATCCTCTATTTCCTTCTTTGACAGTTGCTTCAAGCCTGTTTCTTTTCCTTGCGTAGTATTCATACTTTGTAAAATGGCTCTATCCAATCCAAGTTTCATAGATGCTTTATCGAACATCTCCCTCTCATACGTATTACGGCAAAGCAATCTATAAATCTTTACCATTTTCTGCTGTCCGATGCGATGGCAACGAGCCTGAGCTTGTAAATCGTTTTGTGGATTCCAATCGCTATCATAAATAATCACGGTATCAGCTGCTGTCAAGTTGATACCAAGCCCTCCAGCTTTTGTACAAAGCAAAAACACAAATCTATCGGAATCCGGCTTTGAGAACCGATCAATAGCTTCTTGCCGTAAATTTCCGCGGATTCTTCCATCAATTCGCTCATAAGGATAACGTCTGAAGACAAGGTAGTCTTCTAATATGTTAAGACATCTCACCATTTGACTGAAAATCAGTACACGATGGCCGCCTGCCTTCAATTTTGGAAGTAATTTGTCAACTAAAACCATTTTACCTGACGACTGAATAAGTGCTTTGTAATAAGCTTCGTCATCTTCTCCATAGGTTTGCTTATAATCGAATTGTATTTGATCTTCAGCGCCATTTAATAAATACGGATGAATGCAGCATTTTCTAAGTTCCATCATTGTATTCATTAAATTCGGAATATTTGCCGCAGAAGCGGTACCTTTTTGCAAGAAACTGAAATTTCTCTCCAAAATAGCCCGGTAGTATTTTTTCTGTATATTCGTCAATTCTACTTCGATTATAGTTTCTTCTTTAGGAGCAAGTGTTTTTTCAACATCTTCTTTTAATCTTCGAAGCATCATAGGCTTTAAAAGGGCTTGTAATTTTAATACTTCAGATTCAGATTTCAGCTGACCAAATTCGTTTAAAAACGCATCATTACTTGCGAATTGCGAAGGTTCCAAGAAATTTAGAAGAGAAAACAATTCATTGACGTTATTCTGTAATGGTGTACCCGATAATAAAACCCTGTGTTCTAAATGCAGTTGTCTTAACCCCTCCAACAGTTTACAGTTCCTATTTTTTAATCTATGAGCTTCATCTATGACACATATTCTCCAATTGAAATTTTTTAGTTCTTGGAAATCTGTGACTATTATTTCAAATGTGGTGATTAAAACATTAAACTTTGTTATTTCTGTTATTGGTTCACCTTTCTCATTTTTATAGTAATACTCATACTCTTGCAACATACTTTTGCTATGTTGAGATCCATGATAAACGACAACGTTCATATCCGTCCAGCCTTCAAATTCTCTTTGCCAGTTTGGAATGGTAGATAATGGAGCAATAATTAGAAAAGGTCCTCTTATTCCGTATTCCCAAACGGAATTGACGAAAGTTAAACTCTGAATAGTTTTTCCCAGACCCATTTCATCCGCCAAAATACAATTACGATTATTGTGCCACGAAAATAATAACCAATTGAGACCTTCAAGTTGGTAATTTCTCAAAGTATTACCTCCTTTATACAGAGGAGATTCTTTTAACTGAACCCAATTATCAGCAGACGGTCTCTTCTTAAACTTCCATTTTTCTTTAGGAGGAATTTCACTGAAAATTTTATATTGTTTTATCTTATCGACATCGACATCTTCTTCCAGTTCCCAAGTGCTATCTTCATACTGTAAACTTTTCCACTTTACTAAGTAATGTTTCATGACTGTATTATTTCCAGGATCGTGGCTCTCAGTCATATCCAAAATCCTTTCAACCTCAACATAATCTGGGTTAAAAGGTTCATCGTCGAGAAGCTCAAATATATTCAGTTGCTGTGCTTGTTTTTGCTTAAATCGTTTTATTTTAGAAAATATTCGTTTATCGCCTTTGTACAATTCTTCTTCTGTTTTCCATTCACAATGTAAGTATGAGAAATTCCTGTACTTAACAAAGTATTCTTCAACATCAACCAATATGGGTTTTCCATTCTTTGTTTCAATAACTTCTTTATGTGTTTCTGGTTTTGGAACATCTGGTTTTGGATCATCTGGAACTCTTTCAGGCTCAGTAACATTTTCTTCTTTCGATTCTTCAGAATTCTTTTGAGATTCTGCCACCTCAGGTTCGTCCTTAACTTTTGGATCCTCCTTACTCTCGTTTGTTTCCTTTTCTGCCGGTAATTCATTTTCAGTCGTAATGTCTTTATGATCAGGTTCTTGTTTAAGTGTAGTTTCAACCGTAGGCGTTGGCGGCGGAGGTTCATTTTTCATTTCCCTTTTTCCCATGCGACAAGCAAGCACATGTTGAACAATCATAGCATCTTCCTCAGTTGTATTCACATACATAAAATTCGGCTTAGGCGTACCGTCTGGCCTGCTACTATCTTTGGTATCAGCGTTCAATTCTTCTGATTTAAGTTCCTTATCTTGCTTGGGATTTGGGATTAGTATACATTCATCATCAGACAAACGTAGCATAACATCGTCAGTGTATTTTTTCCGCTGTGTGTTTCTTGCAGATCTACGTTTCAAGCTATCATCACCTTCAGGTGGAGGGGATGGAGGAGGTGTTGACATTAAATCATCAGGCTCGCCATCAGAATCAGGTATCAATCCACCTCTTTTCTTTCGTCTTCCTCCAGGAGTTCTTTTAAGGGCAATCTTTTTACAACTTCCACTGGCGGAAGGGCGTTTCTTACTTGATCGCTTTTTGGGATTAAATGCATCTGGATCATCATCTTTATCAGCTAAATCTCGCTTCGCTTCGGCTTCTTCTAGCAAGTCTTTAATAGCAATTTTTGAGACTGGTATATCGTCAAAATCAGTGACATTACTATCATCAACATTTGATAACTCAGGTAATACTTGTGGAGTTTTAAGAGAGTCCACGCTCATAAAACTCTGGCTCATCGATGCGTCCATCGATTTACTATCATTAGGATCTTTGTCCAACAACTCGTAGTTAGTAGTTGTGTCAGCTAGAATTTCTGAACCATCTTTTTTAGCATTTCTACGTCTTTTGGGAGCATTAGGATCCTTAGGTTGCCGTTTTTTGCGCTCTTTCTGTGGTTTTTCACCCATTTCAGGTTTGGGCTCTTTAGGAGCTCGCGGTTTTCTTTCTTTATTTTTACGTGGTCCTCTCTGCTTCTTTACTTTTGCACCGTTAATATCATCAAGTGAAATTGCACTGCTATCTAAATTAGTAACATCTTCATTTAAATCAATGTCCAACTCAGAATTATTTTTTAGTCCAGTACCAGCTGTTACACAGTCTTCAGACACCGGTAGTTGATCTAGGGGTTGAGTAATTAGTTTTTCTTTTTTTGCTCTGGGTTTTCTTGGTTTTGCCGGTCCTTTACCTCTTCCTCTACCAGTTGTGCTGGTGACTTGAGGGCTTTCGACCATTTTCGACCCATATACGGGATTTTGTATACTGCAATTTGGACCACCGTTGCATTTATCATTTGTCTCATGCTGCTGCAAAAAGGCCAATCTTTCCTGCAGGCATCTCACTTTTTCTTGATTTTCACCTGAAGGAGGCAAACAGTATATTTCTTGTATTTGTTGCTGCAGTGAAGCACGTTCTTGATTGTGGGTAGATGGGTACAACCCAGGTAAATTGTGAGGAGGCATGGGATTACCTCCCAACATCATCATATTTGGATTAACACCATGGGGCATGTTGGCCATCATGTTAGGTTGATTGGGTTGTTGCATATTTGGTCCTAGGTTCTGACTCATACTCGGATGCATATTTTGGACTCCCATCGGTAAACCTACTTGGACATTGGGAATATTCGGGGGTGCGTTTGGTGGAACGTTAGGGATATTATTGGGAGCACCTTGCATGTTTTGTTGTACATTTCCTGGCATACTTGTATGAGCTGGTGGCATACAAGGCAAATTAGCCGAAGTATTATGGGGCGGCAAGCTAGGTGACATAGTATTTGACGTCAAGTTAATATGTTGCATTGAATGATTTGTTGTAACACTGCTTTGTGCATTGGATGGTGTTGGTTGCCCAGGTAATGCAGGTAATGTAGGCCTACTTTGATAGTTGGTAGGAATATTATGGGATGCATTACTTTGTAAGCTAGTAGCTCCGCTCGCGGGTATATTAGGTGGAATACCTTGTGGCAATATACTTGGTAAAGTGCCCGTAACATTCTGAAGATTGCTTGCTGGAAATCCTTGTGATCTACTAATGTTAAGCGGCTGTAGATTTTCATACTGGTTGGTAGAAGTTGTCAAATTAGGAGGATGGCTTAGGACATTTGACAGGCTAGTTGGTTGTGAAGGTATCTGTTGGTGTTCAGCAGGTTTACTGCTCATACTTGTGACAGGAGATCGCAATGACGTATTTTGATTCATCAATTGCTCATTACTTTTCTTCGTGTTACTTTCCAATGATTTTGGACTTGCTTCCAATTTCAATTCCTTATCAAATGAAGTTGGAAGGTCTTGCTTCTCTTCTTGTTTTGCAGCTGTCACGGGTTCTGCTTTATCAACGGTAGACTGATGAACAAGTGGCTGTTTTTCATGTGACTCTGGTGTTTCAGACACACAAGGTGGGTTCACAATTTTAGGAGGTAGGTTGTTTCCGCTGTTTGAAGTGTTTACTGGAGTATTTTCTTTAGTGACGTTTAGCGGTGTCATAAATATATGTGAAGAATTATCACCTTCTGTAGCATTTTGAGTAAGAACAGTTTTCTTTTCCAAATCATTATTTTCCATAATACCAACAGTTTTAGGTACATTTTTAGACAATTCCGTTATAATTGGTGGCTGTGTTGGCAGTGAATCACCAGATTTGACTGGTTGATCTCCGCTTTCGAGCGGCACTACGTTATTTATAGATTGCGGCATCTTACTCTGATTCCATTGTGACGGAGATGAAACTACATGAGGGACAGCGGGTGAAGATGGGTTTCGTTGATATGTGTACTCTGAACCAGCAGGTAGGACCATTTGCTCTAGAGCTTGAAGTGTATTTTGAGATGTAAAAGAAGCTGATGTTGGTGGATTCCCAGCTGAACTTGGTGAATGGACCAAGTTTCTAGAGCTGTGAGGCGACGCGCTCGGGCCCTTGACTGGAGACATTACGGGACGTGGAGATAGTTGAGGTTGTTGTTGTTGCCGTGGAGACATTTGTGCTCTTGGTGACATTTGTGGGGACAATTGAGGAAAGGGAGGCCGGTACTGAGGTCCGCCCGACTCCATGCCTGGAGGAGGTTTAGGCGGATTGTACTGATTAGTAACATTAACATCAAGGGGATGCTGTGCCTGGTGTGATTGGTAATTCATAGATATGGAATGATGGGGAGAAGCATATGGCATTTGTGACGGCACAGGGTGAGATGGCGCCGCGGAGGATGGTGGTCCTGGGGGTTGGCGCGCCACGTGATGCAGAGGTGGCGCCCCGCCATGGTGAAGATGGACATTCGGGTGGCCTTGAATGCCTGGAGCTATCCCACTCGAGTGACTGGACATGTTCTGATGAGGTTGATGTTGCGGTACCGCTCCATGATTTTGTTGGCTAAGTGGCAGTCCATACTGATGAGGATTTACCTCCATTTGCTGATGATAAGAAGGGTGCTGACTTATTCTAGATGCTGATGGTGGATGCATCTGCGTGTAGTTTGGGTAATTCTGTAACATGAAACAAATGGCTTCATAGGTATTATTAGTATTATTACACACACCAGAAATTCAATAAAAAAAAAACAAAGTGCATATCTACTGATGTAATTGCATATTCATCATTTATACAAACAGAAAATCGATGAATCAATTAAGTAATCATTGTCCTAGAAAAATTTAAGTCGATTTGACCACTAGTTGATAATCACTACATACTATAAAACAAAGTCGCTTTCCGCTTCCGCTGCCTGTCTGTCCCTAAGTATGCTTAGATCTTTAAAACTACGCCAACGGATTTTGATGCTGTTTTCTTTAATAGATAGAGTGATGAAAGAGGAAGGTTTATATGTATAATAAATACATGAATAATATAGTAAAGAAACACTGATTGCACCTGTGCGAAGCCGGGGCGGGTCGCTAGTGACATCGTAATCATAACAATTAACTAGTATTTTTTAGATGCCATACTCAAAAGAAAATAGTTAAATTAAAATCTAACACATAAAAGCGAAAAACCAGAACGGGATTAAAACAACGAGACAGATCGAGATGGTGCTCTAAAACACCATTTTGACTCGTTTCTCCTAAACAACGCATTATTTCTCTGGAATTTTATAGTAATTAGATTCTTTGACCTTGCGAATTGCGAAAAAATTGAAAAAATATGATATTAGGTGTGTAAATTTTGTACATTAAGCGAAATGAAATCGCAAGAGCGAATTTCGAGCCAAAAGCCAACGATCTATTATCTATGCCAGTGTTGCCGTTCTAGGAAAAAAGAAATCCATTCATTATCCTGCATTGCAGTCCGCCGTGCTGAATTTTTGAAATTTGACACAAAAATCATAACTGCAAAATAATTAATTTCTGTAAGTTTCGCGGGTTAGGGAGTATAAGGGATTTATATTCTTACTTTGTAATGGTCCTATCTCCGCAACCATTATTACTAGAATCTTTGAACTTGGCATACCTAGAGTAATTATGATATGTGAAAACTGGTTTCTGTATTTTTCAAAATTCCCCTGGGATAAGAAATAAAAAGGATCAGTATATGATTTAGGTCCTTGGTATTTGGCCGACATGTTCCTTGAGGATCAAAAAGGAGCATTTGAAGAGATTTTAACCTGCGCGGACGAAGTCGCGGGCAAAAGCTAGTAATAAAATAATTTCACTACCGCATCATACTCATTAAACTAGGAGAAGATCTGAGAACTGAAAATTATTGACGTTACATAAGAAGTATAGCTGTAATCATGTATCGGTTATATTAGCCCCGGCGTTCTAGATCTAGATGGCGCTAGCGAATCGTTAAAGTGAAAGTCAAAGCTTCTGCCACCATGTTGGCTCGCGGCTATTAAAAATATATTTTGATGCATTTGTTTACTTGTTAAATCTTATGAAAGCCATCGTTAAGGTTTTTAAAACTTAACTTAAGACATTTATTGCTGTTTAATTTTATGTCATATATCTATATTTAACTGTGGAGAAAACTAGATGGCGTACTATATTAGACATAGACTACTACTAGAAAACTACATCACTATCACGTAGGGAATGCAAACCGGTTATAACCGTAACCGTATAACCGGTTATAACCGCCGATTTTACCAAAATTTTATAACCGGGTATGAAATGGATAACCGAAACCGGTTTCGGTTATTTTTATTTACGATTTATACATACATTTTTACGTTTAATGATTAATTTTTATGCCAAAAAAGGTGTTTAACTTCTAATTTTTAGTGTACTCAAAAGGGTTTAATCTGCAGGGCGTTCCATACAAACTTCGAAATTATAAATCTTAAAAGTCAATGTACCAATTTAATCAGAACTCTTTGTACACATAAGCACAGTATGATAGTTCGTCTTCGTTATCGTATAAAAGTAATTTATCGTATTTTTGAAAGAAAGCGCAGATACGAGATACGTTATACGAGTATCTCCAGTTAAATAACTATACGTAATTGAATTACAATACTTGATACCCAACCAACTAATTGAAAAAAATGAACCTAAAACTGTACTCTGGCAGTCTGGCAGATATAACACTGCAGTAAAATGACAGTTTCAGTGTTGTCAGTTTTTGGCGAATATTAAACAGGTAGTGATGTGACTTAGTGAGTGAATGAACGATGTTTTGTAATGAAATGAGTTTGCGTCATTTATGTTGAAATAGAGACTTTTCAAAGCGTATTTTAATAAAATGATTTGTTCAATGAAGTTTTTTATGTTTTCTAGTTAATAGTAGTGTAAGAACGCGATCAGGAAATGTGCGGAAGCATGTCAAATCAGTTACCAGTTTTCCGCTCATTCCCCATTTTCCCATAAATAAAACAATAATTAGGTACACATTATTATTTTTCCTACTTCTGTACTTTACTTAGAAACTTAAATTATTACGAATCAGTTTCACGGCTGCTGTTATTCATAAAATATTTCGTTCATTCTATAATCAAATCATTCATTACGTGACCTTAGTCGAGCACTAGTCAAATAAATGTGGTATCATTATTTCGTAAAATGACATTTGGAAATGTCATCTGGCTGCAGTGGTTTATCTGCCAGACTATATTCAAGATCTCGTAAAATTATTCCGGAATAATACAGCACGTGGTTGGGTTAGTTTCACTTAACACCAGTGGAATTTTTTAAAAAATTTTATTTTTTGAGGTGTGGTTGACAAATTGGTAAAATATTCTTCCTCACAAACTCTTTTATAATAGTAGTATAGACATTATGTATACAAATTATTCATGTTTACGTAATATTTTCCTCATCTTCTTTAAAAATTTGAATTTTCGGTGATAACCGGATATAACCGGTTATAACCGAAATTTTAAAAATAACCGACAGAATAACCGGTTATAAAATTTCGCCGGTTATTGCATTCCCTACTATCACGTGATGGTGATTCGGAAGTGACATGAAATGAAGTAATGAATATAAGTATTATCTCTAGATGGTTCTTTCTTTATATACGTCTGATAAATATTTTATTATTATTGCTGTAGAGAACTGCATTCAACTCGACTCACGCTTAACTAAAATTTTATCCATACAATGATCGAGCGTGGAACAGACACACACGCGGGTATTCCTTAGAAGCACATAAGCAGTGCGTTATAACCATACGTACATTACATACTACTATTATGTTCATATTTCATTATTATTATTTTTTACTAACTAAACTTATAAAATATTTTTTTATTACTAACCAAATTTATTATAAAACTTCAATCTTTCTTACGGTACCCTGAGCGCTCGAATTTTGCCATACCGATGGACGACACGATACTACTTCACTTCACTCTTTTGCTTATAAAAGCAGCGAACCGACTTGCCTGCAAAAATGCACACATGTCCACAGCGTGCATATGTAAATATCGTCCGTGAACTACGTCCAGACAAGACTAACCTACAGTTGTGTGTGGCTACGCACACAAAGATAGCCTTCAGCGTTCGGGTTCATAGAATTCCAAGTCAGACCGCCTGACTCCCCAGTGATGCCAGGTCCATCAAACAGTCGCCAAAATATTTTAGTTAAAAGTTACTAATTTCATCTATATGCCCTAAAACCCAAAATAAACGTTTTTTTATTATTTATTCAATCATATATACACGAGATTATACTGAGACTTTGTTTTATTAATAAATTATAAACTTTTATACTTACGTTTTTAGTTTGTATTGGAGTAAAATATTTATTTAAAAATAGCAATTAAAAGAAATACCACACTGAATTATTGATTTTCCCTCAACTTTTCTGTACCTGTAACTTTCCCGGTAAAATTCAGAACGAAATATTAGTCGACAAATAAAAATATCACAACCCAAAATATCGCCATATTTAGCTGCCAAAACACTAAAATGGCAGCACTGCGGACGCTTGAACTAAGCATGCAAGGTGGCGCTATGATGTTTCGCGCCAATCACCATGAAGCGTTTAAACGCATGCGCGAAAAGACCTCGTTTTATTGGGTAAAATTAGGCAGATTTGTGATTTCATTTGCTAAAACTCGTAATGTTCGGGCTCTCTGATTTGTTGTTTTTTGATGTTTTCCTTCATGATCATAATAAAAACATTAATGATGTTATTTTAATTGTGTAATTCTGTGAAGGCTTATTAAGTTATTTGTTTAGTTCTACATAGTTAAACGTGAACTAACTTATGGGATGGCCTTGGTCTTGTGTTGTGAGTGTTGTGAAAGTTAATTCGCGACGAAAGTGATATAGTAAAACGACAAAAGTACCTAACTAATTATAAGTACCGGTACGTAACTTTTACTTGGCTTAAACAAAAGGCAACTCAACAATTTCACGTTACACTTAGTTAAATATTCATAATGTTTTACTGCCAACTTGATTTGATTTGTCCTTCCTTTGCACGTATACATATTTTATTGTTACAACGCACAACTAACAGACCCGCTTTGGCTGAATATTAAAAAAAATCATTGGTGAGTGCTTAAATTGTTTTACTTTAACGGTTGTGTTGTTTTACATAATAATAGGTATAATCACATTTGTGAACTTATGGTCGGTTAGTTGAAGGTTAGTTGTATAGCAAAATTTCACATCATTAGCTATCTAACGCCGTAGCTCGACGGTTCTGGAGTCGCCTGTCAAGCTTGGAACCTGAGTTCGAATCCTAAGTTTACCAGACTTTTTCCTTTTTTGTTTTAATTTATTTACAACAGAACAGTAGTTAACATAAACTGTGGAGTTCATGTTATAGTTTAAACTAGCGACTCGCCCCGGCTTCGCACGGCTGTAATGTGAATTTATACTAATGTGTGTGGTGTGGTGTGTTTTGTGGATAGTTTTAATCTTACCATATTTCATAGGTAATTAATGTAAATTGTGTGATGTATTAGGTAATTGTGGTCATCATTTAACTAATTAATGCAAAACAAATATAATTATTAAACTATAAGTACCTCTTGTACCTATCGCTCTATTTATTGACGAAAACCCTTGAAAAACGCATTAAAATCCATTGTGTACTTTAAAAGATCTAAGGGAACATACCCATTTGTATATAGAAGATCCATGATTATATTATGCCCGACACGTTTCGTACCAATACGGGTTTTGTTGTCAATATGCCTACCCTCTGTCAGAAACCACTGCACGCCCCTGAACAGACAACCCTAGAGGATGTGTCAGGACAAGATTTACTTCTTAGAGGCGGGGCACTATACTTATCTAAAATTAGGTATGTTTTTGTAAAAGGTTACAAAGTTAAATCGTGAAATGGAATTACATAACAATACCTATATTGGCCAAGGCTACCAATGACCCAGGTGGTAACCGGAGTCATCTATGAATGTTTAACTTCGTGTTTTCATTTTTAAGAAGTAATGTGAATATTACAGGGTTTGTTTGAGAAAACAATATTTACTTAGCGTGTATTAGGTATATCATATTACTAAAACACACATACTTTACCTATTTTTATTTTTCACATGAAACTGTTTGTTTGTACTTTACTTTCTTTTGAGTAGTATATATTATACAGTATACATACAAGTCAAGTTAATATATGGGTGTTAGAAGTCGTTAAACTGATGCCAAACTTGAAAGCAACAAAGAAAATAATGAATCAAGTTTACACGACAGAAAAAGACGCTAATACTGCACAATTTACCTACAGATGTACAAGTTGCGGAAAGTTTCCAAAAAATTGGAAAAGTTCTTGGAACTGGAAATTTTCATATGGGAAATGAAAAAAAAAAAATCCTATACTTTGCCAATTTTCTGACTTTTTTTACATTAACTTTTCTGATAATTTCGCTATTTTGAAAACTTTCCATTGGCACATTAGATTTACCAAATAAAAAAAACTCTCTGACTCACAGAATTCAAATGGAAAGAAGGTTTCACCTGCTGTTGTCCATAAACTTGTTGTGATGTAGATTGTGAAAAATGAGGTTGCCTCGGTAAGTAAGCGCCATTCTGGGCTTGTATTCCTCCTATACCGGAAGCCTGTTAAAAATATGTATTAAAGGCGATTGTTAATTACATCATATAAAGTTGGATTATTAAAAAAACAGGATAAAAAAAGTTACTTTAATTTACCTGTTGTGGAGAGTACTGGTGCATTTTTTGCTGATGTTCATAGGAATGTCTATAGGCTGGCGTAATTGGCGCGTATCTGTTGGGACCTGGTGCACTCGACCAAACTCCCATGTCTCCGATTCCTACGAAAAATAGCAAAATATGATAAGTAAACTAGAAATCTTTTCAAATAAGGGTAACCTTGCCGATAATTCTAACATCAAAATTAAACAGGTAGTGTGTATATCAGACCTGGATGCTCGGGCATGCCATAGATAGGGTCAGGCCCAGGGTGGTAACCTGGGTATGAGTGTGACGGGTGCACATGGTGAGTTGGGTGCAGCGATGCGTGAGGCGGCTGCGGCATGCGCGGACGCGGAGGATAGCCTCCATAGTCATGGTACTCTGGAGCAGGAGGCGCTGCACCAGGATTTGGTACTGGCTGTGCACTGCTGCTGAGCCCCCCACCACTTCCTCCACCAAATGAAGCCAGTTTCTGGATTGAACTCTCCTGACCTACACTCCCTTGACTATATGGTTGCCTGTAACTAAAAAAAGTATTATTCGGTTATTAATATAGTTGCACTATCAAGAAAAAATTAAATCACACTTATTTCTCCAATCTGTTATAATTTTTACCTGTTTTCTGCAGAATCCTTATTATCTCCTGTTACACCAGATGTTGAGCTACCAGCAAAGCTGTCTGTTCCACCAAGATCAGTAAGTCCTTCCAACATACCGCTTCCATCGTCACCAAATAAATTGTATGAGTCCATCACTCTTTTAAGAGTGAATTAGAATAATTTGACTTTGAAGAGTACTATCATTATCTGATGTGCCCATTTTAGTCTGAAAAAGAAATTAAAACTGAAACCAAATTATTCCTAAACATTAATATGTTCTTTAAGTACTGAGGCAAAAAAATCACAAATGTATCATTTAAAATGACTATTCCCTGTTGATACTAAATTATGTAGTTAATGATATCAAATACAAAACAAATCCAAAAACAATAAGAAAAGTGTGATGGGCGAATCAGGTAGGTATATTGTCAGTGTTATTTTTAATTTCTGTACTGCTGTGAGTAGAGTTAAATAAATTTACTTATTAAGGCGACTAGTGCTTTCAAAATGTTGTCTTTGTCATTTTCTTTATGTGTGAGGAGTAAAGAAAATCACACACTGCAAATTTTCGGTGTTTTTATTGTTAAGTATTTGTGATGAGAAAGTCTATTGATTTACAAATTGATTGATTGATTGATTTTTTGATTTTTTTGTGTTTAAAGTACATCAAATTCTTTCTTTTTTAACATTTAAAATTTTGCATAAGTTGTTACCGTTTAGGAGCAGTAGGGAATGCAATCCAAAAAACACCATTGGGTGAACTTTATTTAAATACCGAACTTTTGATGATACCTAAACGACCTACGTTGCAAATGTTGTACAAGAGTTGATAATTTTGTTTTTCAAATTTTTTGGCTCTACCGTTTAAGAGCCTTTACACAGTACCTAATTTACTGCATTTGAATTTTAAGGCACTAGTCGCCTTAAGATGTTTTAAATCACTTTCCATTTCTAGTTGTTTCAGGATAATAATTAGTCCTGATGATATTTTTATTTATACTTGTGAAGCTCTTCCTGTGACACCTGGGGAGGTACCAGAAGAGAAAGGTGACTAAAATTAACTTAACTACTTATCTTATTTTTACATTGCTGATTTTTATGTACAGGTCTGGGTGACCAATCTAAATGGGTTAGTTGGGACAAGTCAAAAACTATAAGAGATAGGTGAATCTGTTCTTAGGAACCATGCCATCAGTTTTAGATTTCATAAAAATTACATTCAATTTTAATAAAAAAATCTTGATCAAAATAATAGCATTTGCTCAAATAAAATAATTATTGAATTTTAATTATTTAACAATACTCCATTTAGGAATGTGTTCCTTGCGACTGAATAATAAGTAAAACCATCAACAATAACAATGAAAAACTTGCAGAACCAATTTATGTCATTGTTCGCAGAAATTTTGGATGTTAGTATGAAAAAATAAGTATGATTAAATAAAAATCAATGCCATTTTTAATAAATCTTAAATTGATGGCATGGTTCCTAGAACAGATTCCCTTATCTCTGATAGTTTTTGACTGCTCCCTACCGACCCATTTGGATCATCCTGTATATATTTGTAGAGTATTATTCTTCACACTTAAACAGCTACACCAATTTAGTACAGAGATAGTTTGTCCCACATAGGATAGTTTTTACTCTAGAAAATTGTACCCATGGGATAGCTATAAACGAATTCTGCACAGAGTCACAGGCAACAACTAATAATGTCACAAATCACTAATGCATTCCAGAGCCAGACAGCCCATTTTTAATTTTTTTTAATTCTTCTATGAATACTACTGTTGCATGCGGCTTCACCTATGTTCCAGTTTTTTTTTCTACTTTTTCCAAAATATTCTTTTATAAGAACCTTCTCCCAACAGTAACAACACAACAAAAAAAGAATTAGCAAAATTGGTACAGCCGTTCAAGCATGATGCTGTGACCAAGGGAAATAGATTAAATATAAACTGCACATTACTAGGATTAGGCAGGTAAAACATATGGTAGAAGTAGAAAGGTAAATTTAACAGATAGATACAAATATTTTACTATTTTTTATTCCATACTGATTTGTATTTCATATTTTAGGCATCCTGTTTTTCCACCACACCAATCCACAAAATACCTAATCATTTATTGAATAAACCTGTATTTAATTATGATGTATGTATATTTTGTGAATTTATCTGAATGTAAAAATAATTTATCTGTAAATCTGTATGTAAGTAAGTAGGTATATTAGTAAGTAATTATTACATTAGTATTTCTCTTCATAATATTAATTATGATGAGGTAAGATTTGTATGTTTGTAATGAATAAAGTCAAAACTACTGCACCATACCCATTTAAAAAAATTTTTTCACCATTAGAAAACTACATTATTCCTTACGTAAATTAACAGGTTACAACAAAATAGGCATAATAAATATTAAATATTTTTTAATTATTTTTATTTTTATCTACTAAAATCCTTAAAATTAAGATGAAATTACTTAATATGGGGAAAAAGCTGATGTCATTAGGATGATAGAGCTCAAATCATAGAGTTGCAATCTCATTGACAAAATATAAATTGTATGGTTGTGAATTAGACCATTGATGTCTACCTAGTATGTCTAAACTTACAAAAAAATGCAGATAACATAAGAATTCATTTGGAATACTTTTATGTTAACAGCAATAAAACAGGATGTTAAACATAAGGGTAATACAAAATATCCATTAACAAAAGAAAAATAAATTATTAAGTTGAACTTTGAATACATGTTACACAATTTGGAAAAACTTACTTACTAGGTAATTACTCTTTTTTTGTTTTTCTAACCAAAAGCCCCTCTACTACTGATTTACTAAGCTGTCATAAAATAATGACTTAAGTTGAAATACTAAGAGGTAAAATATGCATTATCCAGGCATTTCTTCTTCCAATCTTGGTTTGTTAGGTAGATCTTGAGTTCTTCAATACTGGCTTCTGCTTATTTGACTAAGGGGAAAAGCTATACGCTTATGAATAAAATCAACATACAGCGATATAACTTTTTCCTTCAGGCAGATAGCGTGATCTCATGCTGATGAACTGCATGTTTTGTCCCATGGAGAAAATATATATTATCAAATTTTATAAGTACATAAAAACTAATTAGAACACAAAAAAAAATGTTACACCGATAATTAGTGATAAAATAGTTGTAATTTACTGTTGTCTTCATTTAAATGATGGACTCCAATTAACTGATATAGCAGTTTAAAATGTGTAAATAAACATTTTTTATTAAGGAGATTTTTTTATTAAATTAAAATTAACAATTTATGAAAATATGCAAATGGTATCGAAACATTATCACCGAATTGATTTACTTATGTATTTTCTAGTATTCTTCTAAGATATACACATTCAATTTACATAAGTCCCGAAATGAGTGCATTAGAAAGGTAACAAAGGTAAGGAAAGCTGTAGTTTATACGTAGATAGTAAGATGTACACCGAGCAGTTTCAGTTTCTTGCAACTGAAATCCTTATAATAATATACGGTAGCCAAGACAATCATTAATACACGAAACCAGTAAATTTTGATATAATATTATAGTTTACGCAGCTATTACTTACCGAAAACGCCACACAACAAGGTTGATCAGTGATCACAAAATGGATACCATATTCTAAGAAACGGGGATCAATTAAAATGCCTATATTATATTGTCAGCTACTATGTTATACTATAACGGCAACGCCTGTAATAGTTTTTAACGTATTGAATGAGATTCGACTCGTAAAACCGTAGTAATACTTGCACCACTATGTAACAATTACGAACGCCATTACACTCCGTCCATTTTGATTCCCAAATGTTTTTTTTCCTTGAGTGCCCGGAATGAACTACATCCTTCGGCCACCGCCATATTGATAAAATAAGTTACAAAGACAAAGTTCGATTAAATTAAGATTGCGCTGTTGGCTATTCTGAATTCTATGGTAAAAATACCTCATGTGGTGCTAAAACGCTGGCTTTAATGTTATTTTTTTTATCTGTCGCAATGCTCTATGGTCTTCACAACACAAGTGTCAATCAAAAAAATGGTGTGCTGCTTGTTGCAAAGATGCTACTAGAATTATATTGAAATCTCAAAACACAATTTTAACAGAATCATTCGTGTTGATTACTACTTTTTAAAGAAGTTTCTTTATTCCGAATGATGATGAAATTAGTTGACCAAGTTGTTCGGAGTTTTAAGGTCGCCAAGGTGTTCAGGGAAAATACAGACAAAATAAACAGTATAGATTTTTCACCGAGCGGAGAGACGTTAATATCATGTAGTGAAGATGACCAGATCGTTATATACGACTGTGAAAAAGGCACCCAGGTGATAACAGTAAACAGTAAAAAATATGGTGTTGACCTAATACACTTCACACATGCTAAAAATACTGCAATCCACAGTTCAACTAAAATTGACGATACAATCAGGTACCTCTCTCTTCACGATAATAAATACATCAGGTACTTCCCAGGGCATACAAAGAAGGTTGTGACACTATGTTTGTCACCAGTGGAAGATACATTTTTATCAGGATCCCTAGACAAAACACTGCGTTTGTGGGACCTCCGCTCACCAAACTGCCAAGGATTAATGCATTTGTCTGGGCGACCTGTAGCTGCATATGACCCTGAAGGCTTGATATTTGCAGCTGGAGTTAACTCAGAGAGCATTAAACTGTATGATCTACGATCATTTGACAAGGGTCCATTTGTGACATTCAAATTAAATCAAGAAAAAGAATGTGACTGGACAGGATTAAAATTCTCACGTGATGGAAAAACTATGTTGATTAGCACAAATGGATCAATAATTAGATTAGTAGATGCATACCATGGCACTCCATTACAAACTTTCACAGGACATCTTAATAACAAAGGAATACCAATTGAGGCATCTTTCAGTCCCGACTCACAGTACATATTCAGCGGCTCCACTGATGGAAGGGTTCACGTCTGGAATGCGGACACTGGATATAAAGTTTGTGTCCTCAGTGGTGATCATCCGGGTCCTATACAGTGTGTTCAATTTAATCCAAAGTTTATGATGTTAGCATCTGCGTGTACTAATATGGCATTCTGGCTTCCCACTATAGATGATGTTTGAATAGATGTATTTCAATGTCAATTATATAATTACTGTGTAGTTTATGAGATTGAGCAAGTTTACATCTTAGTCTTTTTAAGGATTAAGGATTTTTAACAAAAAAATCGTAAATATAAGCTATTTGCATTACTTCAACATTTCAAAGACAACTGTACTATGTGAAAAGGAAAATTTTGTACATACAACTACTTAGTAGTAGGTACATGCATTTAGTTTTCATTCCATGTAAGCATAATTTGTATTTTTATTATAACGTAATGTAAGTTATATATATTTTACCTGGCTACTCACTGAAAGGATAAACTGAATTGAAAACACCTAAATTTCTCTTTTATATAAATACAGTTTCAACACAAGCCTGTAATTTCATTTATTCAACTGCATTATTATTTTATTTTTATTTAAATTCAGACAGGTGAAGTCACAGAATAAAGGGTGAAGTAATTTTATTCACATATATCAAAGCACATATATTATGCAGACTACAAACTGCATCAAATTATGCACCTGGCTGGTTTTCAGGCAGCTGGTTGATCAGGCATCAGGCACCTAAAATGTTTTTCTTTTCTTAGCCTGTATTAAGAATACCCACTCCTGCTGAACAAGAATCTGAGAAAGAGCTGAATTTTAGATCTCCCTATCCTACTCACAGCTGTATTCAACCCTTCGCTTAGTTTTATTTCGACTTTAGTTAACATTAACGACAATTTTGTATTTTAAATCTAGTTAAAATATTGTTAGTCTTATCTCTGAGAAAACATGTTTTGAAAAATTTAGGTTTGCTCGGTCGTCCAGCCCAGGTACTATGGTGCAATTTCACCAGTGTACGGCACTGCTGCACATTGTACCTATGGCATATTTTGATGTGATGATGTGATGTAAATACTTGGATTCACGCGCGCGCGTAAACGTGAACAAAATGCGCGGCAACGTTCGCGCACAACCACGAACTCGTGTTTGCGCAGTCGCGCACTTTTGGGTCTTTGGTTATAACCTCTTTGCATTGAATTTTGGAGTGTAAGAGAGTGTAAAGTAAGGCTTGATTCTAGTAATAGGTTCACACGCTGTCGCTGTTCACGTATTCAGTTGTTGTAGTAATGTAATGATGGGCGACTTTGAATAATACTAATTCGATTAGTTGATTATTGTAATCATTCGACTTAGTCGACTAATTCGAAAATCAAATCATTCGAATATTAGTAGTACTCAAAATCCTCTCCATCCAGCCCAGTCGAGTTGACGTTGATTGATACAACTAACAAGCTAACAACTAACGCGAGCACCGCGCCGAGTCGACACGAAGATTCCCGATTCGGCTCGAGCAGTCGTCCAGCCGCCGATTAGTTACTAATATTAGTAGTCTATGATATTAGTAATGAATAATCATTCTTCTTCCTGGCTTTTATCCCATTTTTGGTCGTTCTTTATATTGTCTGTGTCCAGCATGCTTATTACGTAACTCGCTCGCGATCACCATCATCTTCATTTTGACAGTTCATGTATGGGCTGACAATTGGCATCGGAATCAGCTAGCTGTCACATTCATACAAGAACTGTCAAAATGAACACGATGGCGATTGCGAGCGAGTTACGTAATAAGCTAGCTGGTCATAGGTGGTCGTCCTCGGCCTCGCTTTCCCTCTTCCATGGCGAGTACTCGTTTCGTCATGTGGTCATCCTCGCGTCTCATGACATGTCCGTACCAACGCAACCTGGCCTCCCTCATTTTGTCGGCGATACAGGCAACCTTAAAAGTTCCGCGGATGTGTTCATTTCTTATTTTGTCAACACGCGTTACTCCTCCCGCCCATCGAGGCATCTTCATTTCGGTGGTGTGCATTTTCTGTTCATCCACCATGCGTATTGGCCAACACTCAGATCCGTATATAAGAGCGGGCCTTATACTCCGAAATCCGATTTTCGAAGTTCGTTTCGTGCCGTTCCGCTCTCACTAATCGTTATTAATTTGAGAGTGAGAGGGACGGTGTGATACGATTTTCGAAAATCGGATTTCGGAGTTGCCGCCCGGGTCTTACGGCTTTCTTGAATAATCATTCGAATCAGCAAATTAGTCGAAGTCGCCCATCACTATGTTGTAGTTGCGGTTGTTTTTCCGCTGTTGCCGGTTGCCGGAGCGAAAGCATTTATTTATTTGATCACGAATATTTTTATTGACTTAAAAAGACCAAGACCAGGTACATATTGCGTCATGGATTGGATGAATTCTAAAATCATAGAACGAGGGCAGAAAAGTTTCGAGGTGAACATGTTCGTGTATAAAATTACTAGCTGTTGCTCGAGACTCCATCTGCGATGAATTCGCTTATCGCTGTCCCGCGGGAACTATGGTATTTTCCGGGATAAAACTATCCTATGTTCTTCCCCGGAACTGTGAATATCTTTGTACCAAATCTCAATAAGATCGATTTAGCCGTTTTGCCATGAAAGAACAACAAATTTACAAACTTTCGCCTTTATGATATTGGTAGGATTATTAGGTATTATGAACATCTGCAGATTCGTGCCTCCCCCCACAACCGAGAACTTATTAAATGGATAGCTAGCCACATATTATGTATATAAAAAGTACTGTGTTACTAATCTTGTAATCTGTGACGGATAACTACCCGTAACGTGGTGAAGGCCAAATAGAAGTTGAGGAAATAGAAGCCACTATAGTTTTCCACAAAAATTTGTACAGTACTTCTTCATCTTCTTCATGTATCTGGGAAGCGAGTAACCCTAAGATCTTAAGGCATGTTCAGGGGCGAGCCGAGTATAGAGTGAATGATTGCGATTCGATTCGACTCGACTCAGCGAGCCCAGTGAAGTGAGTGGACGCCAGTCCCACCCAGGGTTGCCAGATGTCAGCTAACTCAATTCGCCTAATTTTGACTACCGAGTAGCCTAAATCGCCTTATATGTTTTTTTTTTTCAAGTAGCCTAATTCGCCTAACATTTTGAGCTAAGCAGCCTAGCCAGGTAAAGAAGAAACGTAAAAAAATACAAGGTAATGCAATCAATCAAAAAGATTCTGTGAAAGCAAGAATGCAAAAAATTTCGTATCCAAAAAAAGTCGTAACTTTTCTATATTTTTGCTGGTTTGTTGTCTTTAAAATTCATTCCGCAAGGGAATTAGCGAAGGTTTTGCACCATACAGCCATTTTATTTTATATGCATAATTACGTTTCGTTACAAGCATTTTTGGAATTATGAAGGAATGATTCTATAAATTTGGGTAATCCTGAAATAGCCTAAATCGCCCATAAATGTTTTCCTAGGTAGCCTAAATGGCTACTGGTAGCCGATCGAATTTTTTGGTCGCCATTTGACCCCCTAAGGTAGCCTAAATGGCGATAAGTCGCCTAATCTGGCACCACTGGTCCCACCCGCATGACCCGCACCAAGCCGGCACGGCAACCGCTTCCGCTCTACGCTGCGGCAGCGTCGCTGCCTGCGCTGCGCTGTCAAGTGTCAAATCAAATGAATGTTATTATGTCAGACAGACAGAAACAAAACAAGTTTTATTTGAAAGTTATATTCTACAATCTACATTCTCATTCTTGAATTACGTGCAGTGCAACCCACGTCCAGTGGCAAAACTTTAGATTGCCACATAAGCATTTTATTTTTATTTAATTTAAATAATAACTGTTAGTAGATTTCTCATTTAATTAGAAAGGCTTATTTATAATGCCGATTTATACCTTGATTATTTTTGCTTAAAATAAGCCAACGAGTTGTTTAAAGTTTAAAAATCATTCAAATTAAAAACGATATCATTTCTCTTATACCTAGATAACGACGATTTTAGGATCATAATCTTGTTTTCTTTTTGGTTGTATATACATAGAAAGGGTTATCAATTGCACAGTATAAAGTCCACTTCACATAAATGTTATGCCCTGATACAAAGGTGTAGTTTTAGATTTCGCTTAAAGAGTGTGCTTGTTGTTATAGATAGTAGCAGATCTACGTAATGATTCGTGGAGTTCATAAAGTTGTAAGTAGATCCTCATTGAATTTATATTTTAGAAACATTTTCTTTCTACCTTTGGTTACAAGATCATAATCACACACAAGCAAGTTTTATGAAACAACTTTTAATAAGTTTTATTGTTCTCAGTGTGGCCACAATGGTTTCCTTTTGGAGCCTTACATCACCTCATTGCAACTCTCTTGCCATTATACTTCTGCTAAGACAGTCTCCAGCACTCAAAATCTTCCAAGGTTGCCAGTACCAAAGCTGAGTGACACTCTGAATAAATATCTGAAGACTGTTAAACCCCATTTGAATAATGAGGAATTTGCAGTAACCTGCAATCTTGCCAAAGAGTTTGCCTCAGTTGATGGAGTTGGACAAAAGTTACAGGTACTTAACTGATTTTTTTTTTACATTTAACTTCCATTCAACAAATAGCAACTTGAATATAATAGTGAACTAATAGTTTTAATAAAATTTCAGGGTTTGTTAGAGAAAAGAGCACAGCAACATTCAAATTGGCTTGAAGATTGGTGGCTGAACACGGCTTATTTGGAGTACAGGGACCCTGTTGTAGTGTACTCTAGTCCAGGACTAGTCTTTCCGTTTCAAAAATTCAATACTCAGGTTGATCAGTTGAAGTATGCAGCAAAAACTTTGCTTGCTGCTCTTGACTACAAGTCCTTAATAGACAAGTAAGAGATATTTTTGTTATTACATTTGAAATTTGCCATGAGCTTTTTGGTGAAGGAAAACATTGTGAGGAAACCTGCACATATCTGTGAAGAAGTTCAATGGTGTATGTTAAGTTCCCAGTCCACACTGGGTGCTCGTGGGACCTATAGCCCAAACCCTCCAATACACAGAGGAGGCCTATGCCATGAGGTACGCCGAATTACGTGATAATTTAATAAAAAGAAACAACATGTCCTTATTGAAATTGTAGCAAATTCGGAATAAAAAGGCTATATTAAAAAATATTAAAAGACATATTTTGTATTATGACGTAGTATTATTCATATTCCAGACTTTTAATATGTCATTGGTATGGATAAGCTCCTTATGATAAACATGGAGGCTCTCTAGTTGAGTCGATGCATAGGTATATTTTATGTTTTTATAGAGTAGTCTGATTTTGTTGGAAAGGGAGAACATCTAAATTGGTTTTATTTTTTGAAATAACTAGATGTGAAATCTAAAGATGCCATAAGTTTGTTTTTTACCCATATAAAAATGCTAGTCTCTAGCCGCGTATTCACTGAGCGACCCGCCTCGCGCGGCAGCTTCGTGAGGCAAATCCTCAGTCTGTCAGGACGTGCCTCGCCCGAGGCAAACGCACGTTTTGCCTCGGGCGAGCGTGCCTCGACCCGAGCCGCGCGTTGTCGGTTTTTGTCCATGCTCAAAGGCGCCTCAGCACGTTTGCCGCGCTCACTCAAGACGGTTGTGTTTTGCCTCGCTTGTTCGTCGCGTATTATTAGCGTCATGGATAAAGAGCGGTGTCTTAAATTAATACAACTATATGGTGAATATAGACGATTATGGGATGCGCTATGTCCCGATTATACAAATAGAGGACTAAGAGAAGATGCGTGGAGAATTATTAGCGTGCAATGCTGCCTCAGCCTCACCGTGGCTCGGCTTTGCCGCGCGAGGCAGCATCGATCAGTAGGATTTCTTGCACGAGGCTGCCTCGCGCGGCAATCGTTGCGCGGCAAACGTCCGAGGCTGCCTCGCGAGGCGGCTCGCTCAGTGAATACGCGGCTACTTCCTTTTTTTAATGATTCAAATGTTTTGTATTTCCTTGCTGAGATAATAACTTGATAAATCATTTTCAGTGACAAAATTCCAGTTGAAATGATGGGAAAAAATCCTTTAGATATGCAGCAGTATAAGAAAATTTTTGGAACTTGTAGAATTCCAGGGGATAAGAGGGATAAGTTATCATACAACTGTACTAGCAAACATGTTTCTATCATCCATAATAACCATGTAAGTAAGATAATGAAAAGTTATAATTATTACAATTAAAATTTTAATATAGCCCCTTGCAAAAAAATCGGGTAACTGGGTGGATTTTTGACGTTGTAATTTGTGTGCCATGCTAAACGTATTGCTCACAAATTACAACGTCAAAAATCCACCCAACTATGGTTTTTCAGATTTTTAGGCATTAAAGCTTAGATAATAAGCTTTTATGCACATAAAATACAAAAACCATGGGTGCTCGTTTTTTTTGCAAGGGGGTGTATTAAAATATAAGTATTCTTGTCACTTCATAACACACAAAATATTTTTATTTGACTTCTGATGACAAATACACAAGATGTTTTAGAATTTTTCTGGAATGTTTAAGCAGGGGAAGGGGAAGGGTTTGTTTGATTGAGCACTCCTGCAAGTAATAGTTTTTCAACATAATTTATGATATAAAATTAAGTCACTCCTTTGATGCCATAAACTTTAAAAACTAAAACTTGAAAATTTTAATGTCTTATCTGCTACACAACATTCTGAATTGCTCATACTTTTACATAAAGGTCTTGCCTTACAGATTTTCCATGTCGATCTTTGGGGCGACGATAATGTAATCCTAAATGAAGATCAAATTGTACAGCAGCTGCAAAAAGTGGTAGACATGTCCAAAATTCCAGCTCAGGCAGGCATTGGTATCCTTACATCTGAAAACAGAGATGCTTGGGCGAAAGCTTACGACCTGCTAATTAAAGGTATGACTAAAATGTATGCTGCCGTCCTAATTCAAAAGGATGCATGTCCCAAAAAACGGATTTAGTTTCTTTGGGATCTCATCATCTGCTAAAAAACTTTTCACAAATGCATTATTTCACAAACTCGTCGTTGATAAACCGTAAACTTTTTAAAAATCGAAAACCTTTGGGCATGGCTCACATTAGGTAAGATTATTTAGGTTTGTTTTATAAGTTTTCCAAATGATGAGTTTGTGAAATAATGCATTTGTGAAAAGTTGTTTAGCAAATGATGGTAAACCCTAAGGACACATATCTGTTTCATGGGTTTTGAGAAAATTATGATAGATTGATGTCTAACCTGTCGTAAAATGTAAAAACAACATGCATCCTTTTGAATCAGGACAGCAGTATGGTGGAGGTAACCATTATGTATACACAACAAAATCGCAAAAATATTTTATCTACATCCATATCATAACTTCCCTACAATAATGTTAAGGAACGATAAGCAAATGGCCTACACTACATTAAGATTTAAGAAACTTGTATCTGTGGTTGTAAGTAAGGGTGCGACCAAACCGCCGCGTATACGCAGTGACGTGTCGTATCCTTCACGTTTTCTCATCGTTTCTTCATACATTTTGTTGCGTTTCCGTAAGGTCACCGTTTTTTAAGCGGCGGTGTGGTCGCACCTTAAGTAAGTAAGTAAATGCTTTATTGTACAAATATAAAGAAACAGACACAAATCACAAAAAAAACATTAAATATATGCACAAAGGCGAACTTATTCCTATAAGGAATCTCTACCAGTTAACCTTTGGATAGATGAGACTCCTCTCATATTTTAAGCGCGGGACCGACAAAAAATGGGTTTAAAATATTAATATAGGGAAAGCCACAATAGAGTGTACATCTCAAAATATAACAAACAATTCATAAATAAACTACTAAATATCATTATAATGTTATATAATGGTTGTATTATAATATAACGTTTACTTTTGAGTATCAATTTTTATTTATGATTATTAAGCCTTTATTCAGATACAATTTAATTACATTTATATTAATTAATTATATGCATAGATTTTATTTGCCTTTAATCCCAAGCATACAGAACTGATTTAAATATTGAATGTTGGGATTTTTCCAGACAATCAGAATAAAGAGTTGTTATCTGATGTGCAGTCGAGTCTAGTAGTGCTATGCTTAGACGCGCCTGTTGGATTATGGAAGGCAGCTGATAAAAATGGCCGCCAGAACATAGCTGCCGCTCAGACTATCCATGGAGGTGGCTCAAATTGCAATGGAGGAAATCGCTGGTTCGACAAGACAGTACAGGTAAGCTTTGCGTTCTATAGACAAATTAAATGTGTTATTAAGTAATCGTGCAGATAATAAGCCCCCTAACAGTGGGTGGCGGTGCCGCCGTCTATGCAAAATTTTAGAGCTTATGAACTATACCAGTTCCATTTTTTAAAATCTTTTTGAAAATTTTAAAAGCAATAAATACTGCTATACTTAGTCTATTTGCGTCAGAAAATAGTGACTCATCGTTGTCTCTCCTTTTGGCCACGACCCTTGACCGATTAGATCAGGGGTTCCCTAACAGCGCGGCGCGTTTCACTTGGGGGGGGGCTTAGGGTAATCTAAAGGGGGCCGCGACGAGCGTCTTAAGTATTTATTAAAATTTATAAATTAATTAATAAAGTGCAAGCACAATATTGATACGGAATTTTCATACAGGTTCCGTGCGGAATAACGTCAGCGAACGGGACATCGCTATATAAAGAAACGGGACAGGGCTACGAATTGACGTCTTTCCGTACGGAAACCGTATGAAAACTTTGTATGTTTGTGGCCGGCCTTAAAGTGACATTCCTTATTCCAGTTCATTGTTGGCGCGGACGGCGTGACTGGGTTGACTTACGAGCACTCCCCTGCGGAAGGGCAGCCAATAGCCGTGTTGACAGATTTCCTCATTAATTTCATGTATGTTTATATAGACTCATAAGTTTGTTTGTAGGTTTATTTACTCAATCCATGAATATCTACTTTTATGTCTGCCTACCCCTGTGGGAAAGAGGCGTGACGATATGTATGTATGTATGTATGTCACCAGTAAATGTAACTGTTATCCAATGGGTGGAATTTTCATGGTAAAAATCAAACATAGAGTTGGAACGTTTAATTTTATCGACTATCGATAAGTTATTTTACGACGCTTGAGTTTTGCCATTAAAATTCCGTCCTCTTGTTATATATTATCCAGCGTACTAATTATCCGCACTGGGTCCGCGTGGGAACTATAGCCCAAGCCCTCTCATTCTGAGAGGAGGCCTGTGCCCAGCAGTGGGACGGTATATAGGCTGGAAATGATGATGATGATGTACTAATTATCAACAGTGTACTATCTAACAGAGCAGTTTAATCATATATTATATACGTGTTTCGACTTTTAATTTTAGAAAACAAGATAAAGCCGCAGGAAGAAGCCCTTCCTCCAGTCCTAAACCGCCGAAACTATTAAATTTCAATGTAAACACTGAAGTAGCTGCCATGATCAAAACTGCCAAGGGAAGTTTGGATAAGTAAGTCGACAATTATAGTTTACTAGCTTTTCCCCGCGACTTCGCCAGAGTAGACGTATTTTATCGGCAGTTAACTAAGCAATTTCCGAGTATAAAAGTATGCAGTTTATAAAAAAACCGGCCAAGTGCGAGTCGCACTCCCGCACGAAGGGTTCCGTACCATTATCTATAAATATCTAAAAGCCAGTGTAAGCATAGCCCTGCTCCAAAGCAAAATGTACGCAGTGTGGGGTCACATATATTATTCTGGTTTTTAGTATTTTTTGTTATAGCGGCAACAGAAATACATCATCTGTGAAAATTTCAACTGTCTAGCTATCACGGTTCTTGAGATACAACCTGGTGACAAACCAACGGACGGACAGCGGAGCCACATGAATAGAGTTTCCGTTTTTAGCCTTTGGGTACGGAACCCTAAAAAGTAATTAGAGATAGTTTTCGACGTAGTCAGTAATGTACAGTTTTTTTTTTGTTAAAAAATCCATTGATAGAGTCTGTCTTTCAGTTGTTTGAATGATGAAACATGTGCATTCGCAGTAGCGTTGCCCCAAGATCGATAGCTTCTCTATCGATAGTTTTAATCGAAAAAATCTCTTATTTTAAAGCAATACTATCGATACTATTGATACTATTGATACAACTGAAATAAGGATACTTAACAATGAAAACTATCGAAAGTATCAATAGTTAATGTAATATTGAAAAGCAATTGTATCGATACTATCGATAGTATTGTAGTCTACCAGAAGTATCGATACTATCGATGCTATTGTCTTTGCACGAATTATCTATAGGTAGTCTGTCGAACGAAACACTATCATTAGTCTATCGACCGGCAAAACTAATTTGCAGGTATTTAAAAAAAACATGCTGGTTTGAGATCCATGCGGACGAATTCGCCGGCCAAAGCTAATTATTTTTTATTTTTTCAGATTAGTTCAAAATCTTGAATTAAACTGCTTCACTTTCGAGAGATATGGGAAGAATTTCATTAAGTCACAGAAGTTAAGCCCAGATAGTTACTTGCAGATGGCCATGCAGTATGCGTTTTACAGGTTAGTACTCATACCCATACTTTTATGAGTTAAGAAGTCCTTAAGTAGGTAAGTCAATTAATGATCGAGGAAGACAATTGGAACTAATAAGACTTAAACATTGCCCCCCTTATTCATATACGCTATGTAGGATTCTGCTAACTTAGCAATCGTTTGTCCTTATCTGTCACATTGACATTTACCTTTCACTGACAAGGACGAACGATTACTAAGTTAGCAGAAGCCTATAGAGCGTTTATGAATTCATAAGGGGGTATCTCCCACAGTACTTGCTTGCTTAGTTTGGAGTTTTCTTCAGCAATTTCAAGTTTTAATTTTTTTAAGATTACATAAGACACCTGGAGCACACTACGAATCGGCAGCAACGCGCATGTACGCCGGCGGGCGCACCGAAACTATAAGGTCATGCTCCGTAGAGTCCATAGACTTTGCTAAGGCTATGTTGGACTCGCAAACCACACCCAAAGAGAAAAAGGCTGCCATGCAAAAAGCAATAAATGCACACAAGGATTATACTGTGCAAGTATGTGAAATATTTTTATGGTTTTCTTTTATATTCAGTTACAAGTTTTGTTTAGGGTTCCGTACCCCTAAAGGAAAAAAGGAAGTTAGTTGTCCGTTTCTCTGTCTTTCCGTCCGTCCGTCGAGACCCATTTTCTCAGGAACGCGTGGATATAAAATTTAAATTGATGTCAAATACTGAGGTCTGCGGTCCTTTGAAAGCTGTGAAAAAATCAAGCCTTTAAGTTTACGCAATCAAAAGATACATATAGTCATTAGAAAAGGTGTTTCCATACAAATTGCCAAGCTTGAAAAAGAAATAAATCTAATAATCTGATTTTTTAATGTCTGTCTGTCTATGTAAGCAATGAATATAAAATGACCTCACACTGCCGACATTTTATTATCCATACCTACTTTCTTTTTTACAGGCACTTCAAGGTCTCGGTGTTGACCGCCATCTTCTCGGATTAAAGTTGGTAGCGTTGGAGAACGGTATTGACATACATAAATTGTATAAAGATCCTGGTTACGTTAGAAGTGCGCACATGCGGCTTTCAACCAGTCAGGTATGTAACATAGTACATAGTGCAAGTGTCAAATCATTTATGTGTTTTGCAGAGGTACCACTCTACTGGTTAATTCTTTGTACCTTACCCCACAGTTACCCTGCCCACCCTACGGTTCATATTTGAGTTGTGGTTTATATTTTACTTCGTCTGCATTGACTTACGATAAACAACTAGACCCAAACACGCTCAAAAACTGTCGGAAGCAAAAGTCTGCACGACGCGTCTATCTATTGTGCAGAGTTTTGGTTCAGTCGTGTTTCGACCGCGCTTCGATAAAAATGTACATGTCTCTTTCGCACCGTAATCTTAAACGCTCGAGAACAAGAGACAACCAGTAGGCTTATTGTCTAACTCGCTCGCAATCGCCATCGTGTTCATTCTGACAGTTCATGTATGGGCTGACAATTGGCATCGGAATCAACTAGCTGTCACATTCATACAAGAACTGTCAAAATGAACACGATAGCGATTGCGAGCGAGTTAGACAATAAGCCTACAGGTTTCCAGCGCGTGGCGTCGTGTCATTACTTCTCACGATCGTATGCAATTGAAATTAAACATTACTGCCACGAAATAAGGTGTTAATTTGAACGAATATGTTAATATTATGTGTAAGTTGATGTGTTGACACACAATACAAAGACAACGCCGCTCGGACGTTTCTTGAGGCACTTTTGTTTGCGATTGGGAGTCTATTGTTTATTGTAAGTCAATGTTCGTCTGCAAATAATTCGTTTATCGCTATCCCGCGCAAATTTGATCCAAATCCGTCCTGTTATTTCAGCTCGAAAAAGGAACAAACATACACTCACTAAATCACATCCTCACATACTCACTCACAAACTTCGCATTTATAATATTAATCGGATGATGACGTGGCGTGCTTGCGACAAATTTTCTGCGTTCAAAAGACAACGTGGATGCTGTCAGCCCTCGCCCGCGACGTCCATCCCCCTTATTCATAAACGCTCTATAGGCTGCTGCTAACTTAACAATCGTTTGTCCTTCCTTATCTGTGAAAGGTAAATGCCAAAGTGACCGATAAGGACAAACGATTGCTCATTGCTAAGTTAGCAGAAGCCTACGGAGCGTTTACGAATAAGGGGGTATTTTATTTATTTATTTATTGACAAAAAAAATTACATGGCATTACAGGCTTACAACTAATGCACCATGAAAAATTATATAACCAACTACAAATTAAACAATAACAATTTACAATAAATCAAATAGTAACATTTCGAATAAAATTACACAATAACATTTTCAATAAAAAACAATAAGACTTTCAGATTGGAACACTTGATATATACACTTGGCATATATGTTTTCGTAGATGTTGCACACGAAGGGCTAGAATGACCGCTCCAGAACATTTACAAGCGCAGCATATAGACGCGGCGGGCGACGGGCCCGCCATTATGGCGGGTGAGAACAACCCAGAGGTTTTTTTTTTTTTTTTTTTTCAATAATTGTGGCATATTATTTTAGGTGGCTTGCAAATGCGACGGATTCATGTGTTACGGGCCACTAGTCCCCAATGGCTATGCGACGTGCTACAATCCTCGGGACGATGATGTAAACTTTGCCACTTCAGCGTTCCAAGAACACCCCGATACTAGCTGTGACAAGTATCGCGCGGCCTTGGAACAAGCCTTGCAAGACATGCACGACGTGCTACTAAAGACTACTCAGGCCAAACTGTAATTTGTTACCCTGAAGATGGGGTTTACGGATATAAAAGAATATCCTACAGGGGGAAGAAGAAAGAAGATATAATTGTTTTTGTAACCTGTTAAAACTATTTTTATTGTTAAACAATTGTGATTTACCTACATTGGGGCCCAAATGTTAAAAATATTTGTCTAAATTTTGGCATGTGGTATTTAAATAAAAAAAACTGATACCCTTCTAATATAAATAACTTAAGGTTAAGCTAACATAGGTTTAAGTACGAAGTGAGTACTCTGCCTACATAATATTTCTATGGTGCTGGATTTTCTATA
Organism: Pandemis heparana; assembly: GCA_963854515.1. Classification (NCBI taxonomy): domain Eukaryota; kingdom Metazoa; phylum Arthropoda; class Insecta; order Lepidoptera; family Tortricidae; genus Pandemis; species Pandemis heparana. Next base: position 8,757,548 of record OY978008.1, on the reverse strand, counting down.
AAATAGTATAACTATGCAAGTATTATTTAGTTGTATTTTACAATGTTTTGTTTTTATTCCTTTGTAACTTTATTTTTAATGAAATATGTTTAAAATCTCATTGCATTTTTACTGATTAAATAGTTCGCAGAAACGATAAATACGCGGACGAATCCAAAAACGAACCGCAGCTCTTAATCACATGCGGAGGTAACCCGCCTCGCACCCCAACGTGTAATAAGTAAATGTGTTTGTGAAGTTGGCATATTGGCACAAACAAACAAACTTTTATGTGACCGGCAATGGTATATCTGTTGGTTATTGTAATAGATATGTGTATAATAACTAGGTATCGATCTCTTTGCATTACTGATCTATTACCATCTCTGAAAGTAACTGTCTATCTGTTACGTTTTCACTCATAAACCGCTGAACCAATTTGAATGAAATTTGGTACAGAGATAGTCAGTCCCGGGGAAGGACAGGATCCTGGAAAATAGCATAGTTCCCGCGGGATAGCGAAAAGCAAATTCTACGCAGACCGAATCCCGAGCAATAGTAAAGTATACTCTATGGTTAGTGTAGTACTGCCGCTGTAAATAGGGCAAATTAGGCAATATTTTTACCCGATGGAAATAATTATTTAGGTACCTACTGTACGTTGACATTGACAATAGTAGTAGCAGCTGTTCCTTTCAGATCACTGCATCAACGAAAACTTAAACTGTAATATTACACACGGTACTGCTCGCCAGTTCTGTTAGCTTGGTTAGCTTGAACTTTGGCTAGACACGCTACAGCGTCTGGATTTTTCTCTGCGATAAAAAGTGATGCAAGTATTTGATGGAGGAGTAGGTATGACCAAAATCATGACGTTCGATTCAGACAGAGTAACTTTAACATAGATAATAAGGATATCAATAAGAAATCTTAACTCGTAAATCTCAGTCTTTCACACCTAATAGGATCAGTAGGAACAAGTAGGAACAAGTGACAAGTTTAAATATTTGCCAAAAATAAAAAGTGAAGATGATGTGTTGGACTGTTCTGTGCTTCTACTTCAAAGTCCTAATTGAATTTAGTGAAAGTGACAACCCACAATGATAGCATATCTACAAGAAAAAAAACCACTCAAATCTACACTGTACAAATAATATTTATTTAACTTGTTAGTTACACATAATATGCAATACCTATACTACTTCTTTATCAATTAAAAAAAAAACAATTGATTATAACATTTTGGTGTAAAGAATACAAGTGTAGATTATAATATAGTATAGAGAACAAATAAACCTGAATAAATCTTAAGCCTTCCCATTTTAAAATTATTCCTTGCCCTTTAGCTTTTATTTGCAACATACTGTCTTTAAACCTTGGCCCTACTATCTTTCACATCTACAGCTTAGCAGCTTATCTCTCAGCACATACAGAGATACCTATACAAATCAATCGAGTTGCGAGGAGCTAGAACACTGAACTAGGCATTATACATATATATAATTTTTGTTTTGGCGATTTTAAGTATTTGCTCACCATATTTTTATTATTTGCTAAATTTACTAAAATCCATTTTGTGAAATATTAATCCTTTTCTTAGCAGATACAATAAATTCCACTTGCTTTGTTCATTTGAAAATCTTATCTGTTATTGAAATTGGGTGACTAAGTAGTATCAAACAATAGATAAAGCAGTACTTACTAAATTCACTCTATATAAAATGAAAGCAAACCTTATTTACACTCAATGAGACACACAGACAAGGGGCAGGTTTAATAGCAGACTTTTGTGAATGTACAATCTCTATAATACTTATAGACGCAACAATGGTAGGTCTCATGTTAAAAAAATAAAAAAAAACTGCCCCTACACTAACCCAGGTCACCAGAAAAAAAATACGTGTTAGGATCAGATAAAATATATATAAATACAACCAATAATTGTGTCAACAATAAGGTAGATCCAAAACGTAAATGTATAAATTCTATGTGTGACTATTATAATTATCTTAAATCTGTCCATGGTCCATGGGTAAGCTAAATAAATTAATACAGAATGCTAAAACACAATATTTTTATAAAATGGCTGTAATTATAATTTGCTGCGGTATTATTTTATCAATATCAAACCACATCCTTCTAACGCTCATAATAGAGAAAAATGTGAAACCTTTTGTTACATAATTAATGCACCATAACCCAGTGTTTTAAGTGGAATGTAAGGTAAGTCAAAAACAGAAAAAAGACTCAGTAATATTCTTACTTAAGATCTTAAATATATTATTATATTAAATATTCTAGTAAACTTATTGATTGAAGTATGATATCCCAAAAACATTAGTGCATACTAATGTGTGTGGAGAGGTCCGCAGGCACCTGTCAGCCGTTTTCATGTCACCAGTTGATGTTGACAGGTAGGTTAGCAAGCGCAATTGTCGTGCGCGGCGGGCGGCGACGCCAGGGGGCGGCCTGGTGAGGCAGGCTTGTGCTGTACTCCCGATTCTGCAGCATTTAAATCCAGCCTGCCATCCTGAATACTTTGATATATCTTCTTAGCTGTTTCCAGAAATGCTTCCTCCACATTTTGGCCACTAAAAGAACCACAACATCTTGTTATTAACTATCATGGATATTCAATTATTTAGTGGTATTTTTTGTTATATTAGATGCCTATGTAAATATATCAATTCTAAAGCCCCATCCAACAATTTTTGTACTAGCCATAACGGAACATGTTGTTATTTTATCATTTTTATAAATTATTTTTAAAAATGAATCACCAAAATGTATACACACATAATTTCCGATCAAGGTTTGTATAAAACAAAGAAAAAACTGGAACAGGGGACAAGCTGCAGACAAGTTAACTAGAGCTAGGTAATATGTATAGTAAAAAATAACTAAATATTACATACGTTTTGGCACTTGCTTCAACAAACATTAATCCATTTTCATCAGCAAATTGTTTAGCTTCTTCATATGTTACATCTCGTTGACCATCCAAGTCAGACTTGTTGCCAATTAGGAATATCACAGTGCTGGGATTTGTCAAGTTACGAGTGTCTGTAAGCCAGCTGCTTAAATGATTATAAGTGGATCTGAAACAGATTGTTTTTGTATCAAAAGCAGAATGTATAGTAAAAGTCAGATATTTGTATACGGGCAGAATATCAATACCTTTAACCTTTAAGTCAAAATGTGTATATATATTATCAATAAATTTCTTACCTTCTAGTTATATCATATACCATCAGTGCTCCTGCAGCACCTCTGTAGTATGACCGTGTGACTGCTCGGAATCTTTCTTGACCAGCAGTGTCCCATATTTGCAACTTAATCTTCTGTCCTGCTACTTCTATTATTCGAGTTCCGAACTCTACACCAATAGTATGAGGACAGTCAGCCATGACTAAAATAACAAAGATATTAATGAAGTTGTTCAAGTAGATCAGAGGTCTCAACAAAAAAAAACTTACATTTTTTTTCAGTAAACTGATGCAGCAAGCATGATTTGCCAACTCCCATATCACCAATGATTATATATTTAAATATGTAAGAGTAATTATAAGGTCCTGATGTCATCTTGCTGCAAAATAAAGAATAGTGCACTAGCTTAATACAATGGGAAACGCTTAATCAGAAAGGTGGATGTGTCAAAAAATAATTTGCAGATGAACGGGGAGACTATTATGTATAGACTAGTCTAGCTATGTAAATCAAAGTTAAATTTCATCTGCAGGAGTATTTAATAGCCGTGTACTCCGACTCGATAGTACTATTTTCAACAGTAAACAAAAATTTATAAGACTGAGTTGAAAATAATGACACAATAGAAGTACAATAAGGCGTATACAAGGCTTGTCACAATGATTGATTTAGTAAAACAAACACAATTACTAGAGTTACACTTAAAAAACTTAACATGAAGGGTAAAGATGAACTTACATTGTTGAATAATTAACAGAAGATGACAATAATTAAAAACAAAGGTCTGATTTACTGGTAGTATTTTCTATTTTATATAAATCGATGTTTTTACTGCTTCAAAGAAACGTCATCACCAATACACTTGTCACTTATGTATATACAGATAACGTAGCCTAGCCATTACGTTGGATAACAGAAACAACAATGATAAATATTAACATTAGTCTGATCGCTATGTTGCCTATTGTACATTTCAATTTTATTTTAACTGGAATGAGATTATTGAATTATATAGAATCCAGTACATTCTCAATTGATTTCGTGAATACTGTTTGTCCTTGTTTTTTTCCATTCCGTGGACTGCCTTTTTAACTTAAGGATTGAAAGATAGATAATCTGAAATAATACTGCTCTGCCCGATAAACTTTAAGATTGAGAACCGTAGGGTATTTAGTCTGGTAATAGTCTTTTTCTATTTTCAGCGTAGCTAGGCTGTATGTATCGTCCAAACCTGCCTTTAAAACACACATTATAGTGTCTATGATTAGTCACTTGATAAGACCTCTATCTTGTTTATTAATTTTGACAGCACATCTGCGTCGTAGCGATCTGTTTTCTTTCAGCTTTGTGTTAAATATTAATTGAATGGTTTAAATTGGAACATAATACAATTTCAATTATGGCTGGCCAAGATAACACCAAACCTAATCAAGAAAAAAGTGATACTGATTCAGAAATTATTTCTGAAGAAAGTACTGATGAAAATATAATTGAAGGTGAAGTTTCTTCATGTTTCTATTCTAGTTTTTATAATGTTTTAGTACTGAATGGGAAATGTCTAGAATCAAGTACGAAGAATGATTTCATCCAGTAAATCATTTCGTTACTTACTTTATTGTAATTGATACGATTATCTTAAGGCTACTAAGGTACTTTATTTAACAGTAAATCACGTTTCAATAACTTGATTATTGTATTCTTGTTTATTTATTATTGTAATCTTCGTCTTGGAGATCTTGCTTCTCTACATGTATGTCTGCCCATATACAAACATTGCTCCTTCAAGCATTATAAAGTTATTAACAAGACATAACCGTTGTTCATGAACAATTTTATTGCCATTAGATGATATAAGATTGCTTTGGGAGTAAAATATTCAATTGAGGTCTCATGTCTGGGAAATCTCATTTTTCTCCAAGTTTTGCAAATGAAAGGCTTTGCTTGGTCATCCAGATAACCGTTCAGGAAGTTAACTTAACATTGCTTGTTTATGTATTTCAGAATATGATATGCTGGATTCAAAATTGGACGAGTTAAATACAGCATTGGATTTTCTAGAACAGAAAAATGATGACATTCATCAGAAGTTAAAGGAATTACTTCAGTCAAATATTGATATCAGACAGCAACTCCAAAATGAGAATTTGGCATCTACTAACAAATAATGTGACAAAATTAATATTTTTGGCTTACTGTATTCATAGCTGTTAGTGATATTGGTTATTATGTTATGTTACAGTATGTTAATGGAAACCCTAAAAAGTATTAGCCACCATCTCTTTGTTCTGTTAGCTGCAACAAGAAAATTATTGTCTTGCATTATGTTGTTATTCCAGAAGTTTTTAAGTAATAAGTTGTATAATTGAAATGTTTGGTGAGAATTTTTATTTCATAGAATTACTTGCAAGGAACAATAGTGTCAAGTATAGTTTCAGTTAAAGTGCAGTCAGTGACATGTAGGTCTCGGTCTAACCATCTAAAGCTAAATATAAACAATATCTGTGATATTCAAAATTATAACAAGCCAACAGTTGCTACCAGTCAGGTTATCAGTCCTTTGCATAGTCAGGTTACACCATCGCATAGCTTTAACCTCTGGTATGCACATAATATTTATGGATCCATATCAAATGGCTATTTTTTTCTATTTTTATTGTTATCAGTAAGATTGGTATTATTTGCGACATACACAACCTGAATGCCTTTTTTTCACTTCCACATAGAGGGTTAATTTAGTAGTGATGAAATGTAACTGAAATACCTGGTTGTGTAAATAAATTTATTTATTCCACCCTACTGTTTTGATTTAAAATAACAAAATAGCTAGACACTAAAGATGAGAAATAACAGTTTCTGTGTAATTTTTTATCATTTGACATTTGCAATTTTTAATGGCCACTTATTTTTTCAAAACGCAGACCACAATAACCACAGGAGTGATTACCTGGCTTGTCCTGAAAAATTAAGAAAAAAAAATCAGTACACATAATATAATGTAAATTGTAAAAAATAGGTGGTCGGATAGTACTAATACCTGCAAAGGATTGCTTTTATTTTTTCCTATCAGATTCAGAAAATATTGAAACCATCTTTGGGGCGCTTTTTACAAGCTTATATTAACTTGTATGTAAGTTACAAGCTTTTATGTAAGTATGTTTGTCCAGGTGGTTGGAATCTTGCAACTCAATTTTGAAGCAGATATCTTCTGATTGAGCTGAAATTTTGCATACTTGTGTAAGGTTGCGACCACACTGCCGCTTAAAAAACTTATGAAGAAATGGTGAGAAAACGTGATGCCTATGATACGTCACTGCATATAAGCGGTGGTGTGGTCGGACCTTAAGTCTAAGAGTCAAGAGGCAATACAATAATCTGGTAGTAAAATTCTGGTGGTCCAGCCAGAACCGTCTGCGTTGGAGGGAACTCCTTAACAGTTGGTCTAATTGACTTGATATTTGGTTCACATGTGTAGGACAGATGACAATGCAAGTGCAGTCAACAAAAAAGCTAGTACCTAAAATGAAATCATTACATCCAAATACTCACCAAATTGATGTAAACCCTCGGGTGTCCCTCAGGGCCACTGCCTCCATCACACCACACTACTCTTTTAGTCACTTGCTTCGGCGGAATCGAGGCTATCAGATTTACAGCCCAGCTGGGGTTCACTTGTTTTGGGGCATTGGTGAATCTCACCATCCTGTAGTCATCAGAGTCCCATTTCTGTAAAATTTACTTCAGCGCTTGTAGTAAATACAAAAAGATTAAGGTGAAAAAATTATAGATGTAGTCGGCTATGCTCTGAAAACTTCCCAGTAAAAGCTTGTTATATAACAGATCATTAGTGATAGACGTGATGTAATTTTAGGAATTGTAGCACATAAAGCTATAACGGATTGTTGCGAAATTAACATTATTTTGTAATCAATGAGTAAATTCTATTACTTGTCCTGTGTGAGTTGGTGTGTCTTCCGTCTTATTATTGGAAACGAAGCGGCATATCGCCGGATTCACGCTTTTTGATGGGATTCTTTTAAGTAAAGGCGACAAGATGGTATTCAGACTCATTGTATTTTGATAACTTTAAACTGAATTTATATTATCTAATTATTGTTTAGAGAATCAGAACGAATCTTAGATATTTTTCAATTTTACTTTACTTTGCAATGACATTACATTGACATTGACATATGGTTTGAGCACGACTGTTGTTTTTAAAATTCATTCTGCAAGACGAAGGTTTTGCACCATACAGCCAAGTTTCATTATGATATTTCTCTTCATACATTCAATATAGTAGTTTTTTGTAAGGCCAAGGCCAAGTCTTAAGTCAGCGAAGTGTTCAAATTCGAAATTTTAAAGGCTTTTTAGCCTCGTATTTAGTGGTAAAATCCGAATTGTCAATTCAGGGTATGGTATAAAGTACAAATCCGAGTACTGTAACCCCGGTTAAACACATGTGCATATATATTCGCACCTTGTATAGATGTTTGTACACATGTGTGCAAACATCTATACAAAGTGCGAATGTATGTGCACGTATTTTACCAAATTAATATCGGTTCAGTGGAGAAAACGTGACAGACAGAGTTACTTTCGTATTTATAATATTAGTAGGTACTGTCCATATCGAGTAGGTATTCTCGAGATGTCGAGTGATTACCTCGTGTTGAACACGGTCTAAGGCTTTCTTGTACTCAATGAAGCAAAGGCACGTACATGCATATCCCTACACTTTTGAATAAGGCCATTAATGTATTTAGAGGGATGGATGGATGGATGGATGGATTTGGATGGGCATTTATGGATTTTTTATCTGCAATAAATGAATTGTTATTATTTTATTATTATTAAAAGCAAACTGTGACTTTCTCCTCTCGTACCCATGCCGGTTCGGATCCTAAATTGACTTTCACCTAACCGCTCTTCGCATATTTTGGCTCTTAGGGTGCGACCAAACCGCCGCGTATACGCAGTGACGTGTCGTATGCGTCACGTTTTCTCACCGTTTCTTCATACATTTTGTTGCGATTCCGTAACGTCACCGTTTTTTAAGCGGCGGAGTGGTCGCACCTTTATGCCTTCAATAAAATCAAACGCTAATTTCATCTAAAGTGATTTTAATAGTTATATGCAGTTAATTAGGCGTTTACAATTTTTAAAGGATTATTAATAAGGTAGAGAAACCTTCGGCGCTATAAATGCAGATAACGCGCGCTATTATATTTCGCCGTATACGGGCACGGCGCAACTGCCATGGCTGCCATACAGACAAGTAAACTGATATTAACTTTCCCCGCATGTATAGATCTGGTTTTGCATTGCATGGCGAATATTTACCTAAATAGCACTCTTTGTTCTCTGTGAATTGCTTTTTCATAATGATAACTCATTTAAAATAAAAAGTCTTACATATATTGGCCATAAAATTCTCTTTTTTTAACGTCAAACGGAATAACGCCGAAGACACGGTCTGTGCTTGGTAATAGAAGCGAATTCTCTAGCCGATACATTTAAATACTACTACATACCTTAGCAAAAATACATTTTTTAATGAAAAACAAAATTGCGTTAAAAAAATTAAAATATCACATAAATATAACATGTGGGAGCTAACTTTTCAGTCACTGAATATTTTTATTTCTATCTCTTGCCACACGACATAAAGCAGTGTTGCCAACGATTTAAAAAAAAAATGCATTTTGTTCATTGTATTCGTTCAAACGCTCAGTTTAATTGAGTCTTATTTTAACATTCTACCTATTAAAGATGTCAAAGAATCTTAGCGGCTGACTCGTAAATAGTGTTTATCGTGATTTGGTCGGATTATCGCATTTGTCGTGATTGACGGCTTGGTTTACCCCCGGGCCACATTAGCGGGCGAAGGTTCGTGTCGCGTTGTCGCGATAAAAAGTTCGAGTACGTATCACCATGAACTACGTGGCCACACTTAGACCAAATTATCGCGATAAAAACTTCGGGCGAACTATGTCGCGATGTCTGAATTTGGCGGGAAAATGAACCAAGAGCGCAAATAAACAAAGAAATAGAGGAAGCGTTTGCTTTGTATTTTACGTCTGAAAATAATTATTCAAATGTCACTTGTCAAAATTGACATACATTTCAGAAAAATCAAAGTACGAAGTGTAGACACTTGCACGAACACGAACTCTGTCGCGACAAAATCCTTTGATCTGCGCTAGATACCGACAGGAGCGCGAACACAGTTCGAGTTCGCCCGAATGATTCGCGATAAAGCGAACTGTCTGTCTACACATGCCGCGATAGGGCGAACCTTCGCCGAATCCCGCTAATGTGGCCGTAGCATAAGGCATGTCACATATGAGTGGTGGTGGTTATTTTTTTTTTATGTTTGCCGGACAAGTAGGTTAGATGGTCTACTTACGGCTTAGTTAGTTTCCAGCCTCTACAGTAATGTATTATTGATTACAATAGCACAATAATTGAACAAAACATAAAATTAAACATCATTTCACACAGTTCATTCAAATCAAAACAATTCATGATTTAATTCTAGTTTATCATATTTTTCTTTTGTAACTGTATATGCGTCGGAAATCACTGAGCCCACCGCAGCACGTTTGGGCACAAACAGAGGTTACGATTCTCGCCTTTTGTATGATTAATATCGACATAACTGCCTCTTTTTAAATTTATAATATCATTGGCCATAGTATTAAATTTGTCGCAGTCCTCAAGCCACGTACATAAATTTATCCCAACTAACTGTCAAAAGGGTATTAATTATATCTACATTTGGATTACTGTGTTAGAGCAATAGACAAATTGTCTACTCAGTCGTCAAGTGTGGATAAAATACCGCGACATAATTTAGCGTGCTAGTCACCGCGACAAAATATCGCTCATTTGTAGACAAAATGGGTAGATAAACGTTACCGTGCTAGCCAGGCAGCTGCTATAGGAATTTTGTAAACATATATAGATAAAAACAACTTAAGAAAATACTTTGAGATCATTTGTGTACATTGCGTCGTTTTCGGTAGCGTTCTCCGTCAATGATTCCGTAGTTCCATACAGCTCGTCCGTTCCTTTATCTGCCGTATTTCTGCAAAAAATACAATGTTTCAGTTCATAATTAATATATTTGTTAGGAAGATTAACAGGAGTCGCCAGTGAGCTTCGTTTAAGATTACATGTGTCTGACTAAACACAGGGTGTTTGGTAGCGGGTAGCTGGTTGCAAAGCTTTAAAGGGGGGGTTATAGACGAGGTATTTTTTGAACATTTTTAGCCAGATATATAATCAATTTATTGATTTATTTGGACATATGGCGTCCTGATCAGGTGCAAATGAAGAAGTCCCACGCAAATTGGGACACCTTGAAACACTATCCCCCTTATTCATAAACGCTCTATAGGCTTCTACTAACTTAGCAATCGTTTGTCCTTATCTGTGAAAGGTAAATGTCTATGTGACAGATAAGGACAAACGATTGCTAAGTTAGTAGAAGCCTATAGAGCGTTTATGAGTAAGGGGGTATACATAATTATAACCGAGCACGATACTACAAGCGTTAATTTGTTACGGCATTACATTTATGCATTTGACGACATATGTTACCCTAAATTAAATAATATCAAGCTCATACAGGCTATTGGGCTACTGACCTGCCATCAGCGCGATGGATCTCCACTTCACCCGACAAACTATCCGAATCATCGTTAAGTGATAACTGGGAGTCTGAAAAATAAGATAATCTTTTATTATAGTACCTAAAGGGGCAATTGCACTAAGTCGATCACCGCATAAAAAATGCGGTGACCCAGTGTAATAGTAGGGGAGGCCAAGATACTAAATGTGCAGTTACTAAAGCGTGGTGGACCTGGATTGTGAAGATTGTATGCTAAAAAGAAAAAAAACAGTCACATTGAAATACTCAAGCACGTCAGACATTAATAGCGTAAACGCCCTACGTCTTTCCGATAACGGAAAAATACTAATCTGCCGGTTTGGTAGGGGCGGGTAGCTGTATGAAGGGGTTTTTTTTTTTTTTGTGTTATCATCTTGATCTTGCAATCAGTCCCTAGACTATAAGCAGATGAGTTGAAGTAAGGTTGACTTGTCGTAGAGGATACCCATTGGAATCCTCAGCTCCATTAACATTCACGCTTTAGCTGTCATTACGAGTTGCCAAATCCATTATAGCTGGTCTCTTCAGACGTTTTTTATGCGCTGTGTGGGCTAGACTGGTGGCCAGATGATTTGGGTGCCTTTGCAGTCTGTGCTTGTAGCGAATGGCAAATGAGGCTACTTCCTCTTGTACTGTTTCAATTTTGAGTTGCTCATGTACCTCCGAGTTTTTTATGAACCACGGTGCATTTGAAATTGTTTTTAGAATGGCATTTTGCATTCTCTGCAGGATGTTTATGTTAGATGTGGCAGCAGAGCCCCACAATTGTATGCCGTAAGTCCATACCGGCTTTAAGATTGTCTTGTACACCAGTAATTTATTGTCAGTGCTAAGTACAGAGCATCTCCCCAGAAGCCACTGCAGTTTTCTCATTTTTATGTTCACATGATCTCTTTTAGATTGTATGTGGTGTCTCCAAGTTAGTTTCCGATCGAGATGCATGCCTAGATACTTTACAGTGTCTTTGTGGGGCAGTTCTTCTTCACCCAGCTTAATGGGTGGGCAATTGCCCTGTCGAAGGGTGAATGTGACCTGTACGGATTTGGTTGTACTAACATTTATTCTCCACTTGTTCAGCCAACTCTGTATCTCGTTTAGATTGGCTTGTGCCATTGCAGAGGCCATATAAGGGTTGCTGTGGTATGAAGGGGTAGAATAGAAAATGAAAGTTTTCGAGCGTGTCAGATCATCAATAGGAATGTTAAGTGAGACCCTTAAAGATGTCCTATTCAAAAGACTGACGATTTGGACGAGGCTATAAAAGTTGTGAACGATTTTTGAAAATGTCAAGAAAGTGTGACCTTGGAATATCCAAACGCGTCAGATTTTTATACAGACGGTTCAGCTTGATTTCCTTGTTGCCCTGACCTATAATCTAAAAATATATAACTGAGAATATTGGAGGCATTTTCTTAATCTGTCAGTTTGAAAAAAAAAATGTATTACATGTACACTTTTCTGCATGTAATTAACTTCCCTTGTCTTACTTAATCTGACGCGCTCGAGTTTTTCTAAGGATCATTTTTATTTACTAATCTGACCGGCTGCCCAGGACGCTCGCCCTTATATTACGGGTTCATATGTGGAGGGGTACATAAGAGGGGTACAAAGGTTTCGTCCCTTATGCTATTCTGACGCGCTTGAGTTACTTTAAAAATCACCGCTTGGGCTCCCCTACTATAAAGAACACGGTAGTCGGCCGCATTTGGCGAGCGATGGCTGCAACTGTCTAATCAGGTGAATGAAGCAGGCGGATAGACATTTTGTTGAACATTTACGTTGATGATGTTCGATGCACACGTAGAGTAACAATTACAGTGGTATTGTTACTCTATGGTTGCACATTTTAAATGTAAATAGGTAATTACTGTCCCGATTTGGATAAAATATATGAAGCCAAATTTTGAGACTATTCTACCGAATTAAAGAAATATTATTGAAATCGTTGCTCCGTGGACGAAGATATCGACACACATGTTAGTGAAAAATGAAAATACAAGCGGTATATAGGTACCGGAGGTGGCGAGGCGGTGCGTGGTGAGGTACTCGGCGGAGAGGTACGGCGGCAGGTCATCGGGCGCGTCCCCCGCGCCGCCCGCGCCCTCCGCGCCCAGGCTCTCCACCACCGACAGCCACTGCCCGTTGTGGCAGCGGAAACGCTCCACCTTCACGGGACAAACCACGCGTTAACCTCAGTCCGAATAAAACTCTACACGCGCACGCACAGGAATATTTATCAGTTTCTGGATCTAAATACTAAAGCGCAAAAAAGATGGATGAGATTTATTTATTTACATGTGTAATTTAAAAGTTTAGAGTAGATACCGAAGCGCCTATGATGCTAATTAGTATATGTACTAATCTAGCATTACCAAAATAAGATAAGGTCGAGTACTACATACTAATACTTCTCAGAAATAACTAGGCCCGAAATATGATTTCACGAAATATAAAAGTTTGTGTTCTTGCGTATTAATTTTTGACAAGAAAGCCAAACGAACGAGCGAACACTACCCAGAGACACCCATTACGGCTAATAGAGATCTCAGATGATATATTGGAAAAATTGGTGTTGTTTGGAAAAAATATTATCTTTCTAGAGTTATGATATTTATAATACTACGAGGTCGAGTAGGGTAGAACGTTACCTTGATTCTGGCCGCCCAGTCGTTCGGCATTTGTGATATAATGTCGAGGCATGCGTCGCACATCTTCCGAATCTCAACGTTCTTATCTTGCATAAGATCGATGAGATACGCTGGAGCTTCTGTAAAATAAGAGTAATATAGGTTAAATTTCATCGTTCTCACACTGCTACCAGTATTAGGCCCAAAATTTAGCAACACGTAGGTAGTACCCACTACCCAGTACAAGTTTAAACTTTTACAGTGAGTTCACTGATGATTTTGACGCAGACATAATATTTCATAGATTTTCTGCCAAATATTATACATTTACAATTATGTCCAAATCCCTGGTTACGGTCATAGTTATCGCTAAAGTAACTCGGTGCAACCCACGCTTAGCGTATGCGGTCGAAAGGAGAAACATCTCCCGCGGTCCTGAAATAATGCAGTAGCACGACGTGCGGTCGCGTCGTACCCGTGCGCTGCACCAGGTAGTCGGCGGTGGCGGGGTGCGTCAGCAGCTGGCGGAAGGCGACCACGGTCTGCAGCACGTGCTCGTCGTCGGCCTGGCGCTGGCGCAGCGCGGCCACCAGCGCGTCGGGCGCGGCGGCGCGCGCCAGCCCCGCGGCAGCGCGCGGCTCCCCGGCCAGCGCGCCCGCCAGCACCACGCCCTCCAGCACCAGCTCCGGGTCCTTGTTGCTTTCTGCACGAACAGTAGTACATTACCAGATTACAACAGAGGCTGGGAAGTGAGGGGTTGCCGGCCGAAAACAGTATAGACGGCCGAGCGTGAGCGGGACTAGATATTTGAAGCTAGCCTTTTTCCCGTCCAGGTATGTATTAGTAGGGGAGCCCACGATGCTAAATCGGGATTTACTCGAGCGTCATAGAGATCTATTAGGTTGCGAAGCTTAGATGATGGAAAGAAAAAAATGTCATATACATCGTTTGTAAACCTTACCATACCTTTTCATCGGTAAGGGGAGCGACTATAGATTTTCAAAAATATTAAAAAAAACTGTTGCATAGACATACTAGAGCGCGTCAGATATTGATAGCATCCATGTCCTACATATACGTAAAAATGTACGTATGTTAATTTGATTGTTTCCATGATGGTTGAAAATGAAAAAAAAAAAATCGAGCGCGTCAGATTTTCTAAGGGAATGTTAAGTGAGTTCAAAAAATTTCACCATTTCGAAATACTCAAGCGCGTCAGATTAAGATGGTTCATCTTTATGCCCTAGACGTGCTGTCTCATAATCTGACTGGTTATCTGCCTGGCTAGCACGGTAACGTTTATCTACCCATTTTATCTGCAAATGAGCGACAAACGATATTTTGTCGCGGTGACTAGCACGCTAAATTATGTCGCTGTATTTTATCCACACTTGACGACTGAGTAGACAATTTGTCTATTGCTCTAACACGGTAATGCAAATGTAGATATAATTAATACCCTTTTGACAGTTAGTTGGGATAAATTTATGTACGTGGGTTGAGGACTGCGACAAATTTAATACTATGGCCAATGATATTAAAATATTAAAAAGAGGCAGTTATGTCGATATTAATCGTACAAAAGGCGAGAATCGTAACCTCTGTTTGTGCCCAAACGTGCTGCGGTGGACTCAGTGATTCATATACAGTTCCAAAGGAAATCTAACTAGTCTAACTAATATAAAAAATGCGAAAGTATGGATGGATGGATGGATGTATGTATGTTTCTTTGTTACTCAATCACGCCAGAACGGCCCAACGGATCTGGATGAAATTCGGCACATACATAGAGAAAAGTCTGGAATAGCACATACCATAGGCTACTTTTTATCCCGGAAAATTGCGTAGTTCCCGCGGGATAGCGATAAACGAATTCTTTGCAGACGAAGTAGCAACAGCTAGTAATATAATAAACTAGAAATAAATACTTAATGAATTGTTTTGTTTTGAATGAACTGTGTGAAATTATGTTTGATTTTATGTTTTGTTTAATTATTGTGCTATTGTAATCAATAGTACATTACTATAGAGGTTGCAAACTAACTAAGCCGTAAGTAGGCCATCTAACCTACTTTTCCGGCAAACATTAAAAAAAATGAACCACCACCACTCATAATATATGTGACATTCCTAAACCAAGCCGCCAATCACGACAAATGCGATAATCCGACCAAATCACGATAATAGTTATTTCTTATGCAAGGCTGCAAAGTTTTTGTTTGGCGCCAGTGCCTGTATTGAAACCCGAGCAAGCGAAGGATTCTATGATTGAACCACGAGCGAAGCGAGTGGTTCAAAAGAAGAATCCTGAGCGTCGCGAGGGTTTCAAGGCACGAGACACTAAACAAACTTTGCTGCCGAGCGAAACACAATTTTTCACCTCACTACAGCGAGAAAAATAGTGGATGGAAGAATTTCAAATTTCTAATTACTTGAGTATATGAGTAGGCGGTGAGGTGGTGGTGATCGTGGTGCAATGGGAGTCTGCGCGGCGTTCGAATTTCAAAAACCTTTTCCACCCAAGAGGGGAAAAAGCACTTTTCCACGCAGATTTTTAAGGAGAAAGACAGCCTTTTCGAGCAAGTGAGGTGAAAACACTATTTACGAGTCAGCCGCTAAGATTCTTTGACATCTTTAATAGGTAGAATATTGAAATAAGACTCATTTAAACTGAGAGTTTGAACGAATACAATGAACAAAATGCATTTTTTAAAAACGTTGGCAACACTGCTTTATGTCGTGTGATAAAATTTAAACCTAGGGTTAATTTTATGTTTCGTCCATAGCATGTTAGAACCGGCGATAAAAAATGTCGTGACAGAATATTTTATCCACAGACATATATTTGTCTACATTTTAGCGTGCCAGGGAGGCTGGAGGGATTCGCCTAATCTGACAGTTTAAACAAACAATTTTTTTTCAAATCATTGAACATAATCTATATTAATAATTTCGTGACCGGTTACGGTAGACTCGATCGAAACGTTGCCCGAATGATAGAACGTGAAAAAATAAAGATTTCGAGTCGACAACATGTATCCGCAAAATTCGGATTGTAGAGTATTTTGTAAAATTCTAACGGTGCTGATGGACAAATCGCAGTCGCCATATTGGACACCACAGACTAGCGCGCGAAACTGACACCGGAGGACGACAAACGTTCCGTTTCATGCTAGCGCACATACGCCGTGCGATTTTTCTTAAACCTGAGATTGGCCAACATAAAAATAAACATAGAAAAAATAGAATAATTGGGAATGGATGCTTATTTTAAAAGTGCATGGTGCTTTTTTTTTTGATAGGAATAACCATCCTCAGCAACGGAAAAAAGTATCAGGCCTTATACTCCGAAATTCGATTTTCGAAGTTCGTTTCGTGCCGTTCCGCTCTCACTAATAGTTATTAATTTTAGAGTGAGAGGGACGGCGTGATACGAACTTCGAAAATCGGATTTCGGAGTTGCCCCCCAGATTTTTCCGTCGAGCCATATATTTTATAAAAATAAAAACATTTTATTCAGTCACTCGGCGGTAGTGATGTAACGAATGTCATATTTTCGACATTCGCGAATGCAAATGCGAATGCGAATATTCAGTTTTTGTTAAAATTTGGCACCATTTGTCTATGGCTTGGTGACTTTGGTGGCAGTCCTGTACAAACGAAGTACGTTCCGTTTGTTTTTTGTTCCTAGAATAGCCGAGTTGAGACGAACGAAATGCATCTGATTGAAATGTCATTCCACTTTATGTTGCCAGATGGGCTATTTAATTTAGCGCCAAGCTATCTCCCTTACCGGGCGGCGAAAATTATATAATTAAACAACTACTAGATAAAAATAAAATTTCTAAACGACACTGAAAATTAGAACACATAGAAAAATCCGAAAAGTAAAGCTATGGCCGGGAATCGAACCCGGGTCCTCGTCATTCCGTGACGCGTGCTATACCCCTACACCACCCATAGCAGGTGAGTAAACTACTAGATACCCTCAATTTTTTTTTTATTCGCATAACATTCGCAGTAATTTTGCGAATGCGAATGCGAATGCGAATATTCGTTACATCACTACTCGGCGGCCCTTATACGGCATTTAAGCAGTACGCCAATGCATATCAAATTAAAAAAAAAACTGCTTGAATCTGTAGTACACGATGACATTTGTAGCTAAAAGAAGCAACGGCTAAGTGACGCCGTCTGTAGATTGTTCGTGTTACTAAACCACTATGGTAATTTTTATTGAAATTGGCATTGTTCATTTTTTTTAAGCTGTGCTTTTAACACCTTTATTTGATAGAATGGACTTTTTTAAGAAACTAACTTGAATATTATGCTTCTACGTATCTTTGTTTATTAATAATAAATATAAATATTTTTCGCTGTTTGATAATTTGTTAATTTTGGCAGGATCCCAATCGCCTTCGTACAGAAATATAAAAAAAGGTTTTGTCTATATGTCAACGTCATAGATCTGTAGATGTGTGTGAATTTAACGGCAAACTCACGTTTAATGTCAACAATGTTCGCGTGTTCGAAATTATTTCCGTTCGTTGGCGTTGTTATTGTTTTCCGTGCTGTTTTTGCTTTTTCGTTTCACCCCTGCACATCTTTCCTGACTTCTACTTACATTAAAATGGTCTTCGCAACAATGCATCGTGTAAACTTTGAAATATTCCACATTAGCTTGCGTACACCATTTCTTCTGCAAACCTTCTCTGATTTTCACAATGATTTTGTTGGGGCTATAGTTCGAGTCATTGTTGCATCCCGGCAGAAAACATTTTTTTATAAATATCCATTGTTTGTTACAGTTTTATACTTTGAATTTGCTTTTATTTCTAATGTTTGTAGGTTAAGTCAGAATGTAATGTTATGATGTAGATGTGACAGTGATAGCGTGACAGATACCGTAGCTAAACTTTTTTTATCCATTTTTGCGGCAAACATTCAATGCCCGATTCTTACATAAAACCCGGTCGTTAGATCAAACAAAGGTCAAAACTTACTACATACTTTTATAAAAATATCTGCAACCGTAAAGTATTTTTGAAATCGGACAAGATAAATCGGTTATTTGATGGTTTTCTTCCAAATGGTTTTCGAATTGGAGCATACAAAAAAAATGAACAATGTCAATTCCCCATGTATGGTAGTAACACAAACAATCTACAGGCGGCGCCACTTAGCCGTTGCTTCTTTTAGCTACAAATGTCATCGTTTACCACAGATTCAAGCAGCAATTTAAAAAAAAAATGATATGTCATTGGCGTAGTGCTTATCAGCCGTATCAGCCGTAAAATGTTTTTATTTTTATAAAATACACATGGCTCGACGGAAAAATAAATAATAATAAACAAATAAATTTTATTTATTTATTTATTTATAAGCCTTTTTATTCCGAATTCGCTACAATTTCAGTAAGTACATGTTGTTGTTGTTATTGTCGTTTTTTTTTTTTTTTTTTGTTAAATTGTCGCGTAATTCGGCGTGCCTCATGGCATAGGCCTCCTCCGGGTAGTGGAGGGTTTGGGCTATAGTTCCGACGCGCGCCCAGTGCGGATTGGGAACTTAACACACACCATTGAATTTCTTCGCAGATATGTGCAGGTTTCCTCACGATGTTTTCCTTCACCGAAAAGCTCATGGCAAATTACAAATGTAATTTTCGCACATAAATTCCGATAAACTCAGAGGTGCGAGCCCGGGATTTGAACCCACGACGCTCTGCTTGAGAGGCCACAGGTCATACCACTAGGCTACCACGGCTTTTTTAAACAAATAAATATCATGGGACAAATTACACCAACTGACCCAGTCCCCAACTAAGCAAAGCTTTGTTCTATGGGTACCAAGCAACGGATAAACATACTTATATAATTTAGATAAATACATGATTAAATACATACAACATCCATGACTCGGGCACAAACATTCGTATTCATCATACAAATGTCTGCCCCTACCGGGATTCGAACCCGGGACCTCTAGCTTCATAGTCAGGGTCATTAACCACTAGACTATCCGGTCGTCAAATCTGAAACTTTTTCCGTAGCTAAGGATGGTTATTCGTATCAATAGAAAAATCACCAAACACACTTTTAAACTAATCATGCATTCCCAATTCAAAATAAAAACGGATTTCGAAGAATGTTTCAAACTTTAAAATGGCCGCCCTGTAAAATTGCCATTTTGGACTTATCAAGTTGTTCACGCCATGCACGGATATATTCTTGCAGATAATTTCAGTTATTGTGAATGCTATCACTAGCTACCTATTTTTGTATTAAAATAATAATCAGTGATTCGAAATAATGGCTACACATTCTACCTACATTTTGTACCTACAAGTGTATTATGATTCAAATTTCACCCGAGCGAAGCCGGGTTTTCATCTAGTTAATTGAAATAGCATGCAAATAAAAAATTGTATGCTTTTTTTTTAATTATCATCTTTATTGGTCTAATTATGACAGCTGTCAGAATTCCAGAGAATGACAATTTGAGTATAGCTGCACGCATTAAACTTTCTCGATGAATTTTTGTTTGTTTTTTTTTTAAACTTTGTAGCCCTCCCCCTTTTTACGTCACTTGAATTGCCAGATTAGTGGAATATACACGTTTTAGCATGCAACTAACTCACCCCACCTTAATCTGACGCGCTCGAGAATTTCAGATTTTTTTTTATTGACCTAGTCCCAAACCAAACTAAGCAAAGCTTGTATTATGGGTACTAGACTTTATCTTTATCTTTGATAGGCGGCCATATATATGGGGCTCATATTTGTTGGAAGTAGTTATCCGGGTCGGGTACAAGTATCCCCCTGTATATTAATCTGCCTTGCTTTATTTAGTAAATCCCGAAATCCCCGCTTGGGCTCCCCTACTATATAGTGCTTTTCTCAAACATATGATTAACTTTTTTTATGAGATAAGATTAAATCTTAATTAAACAAAAAATGTGTTATCTAAATAGAAATTTAAGATTTATTAGCGTAAATTTATGTACATAAAAAAGTACGTAAAATAAAATATTTATTTTGTAACTTGGCATTAAGGATCTCTGACTATAGTCAAACATCACAACCGAAAAAAAAAACAAGACTAATTTTGTGGCGCGAAACTGCGAAACTAATTATTTGGCAAAACTAGCCGACTTTGTTGTGGTGTGGTTGAAAATTTGTCAAATTAATCGACATTATAACATAACTACGAGCTCGTTTTATTTCCTTGCAATCGAAGTGAAAAGCTGAGAGTAAAACTCGAGCATTAAACCCATTTTCCCCTCGACGTGTCTATCCACCCTCGCCGCACCGGCTCGGGTGGCTATATGAATGTCTCGGGGAAAATGCCTTATTTTATGCTCTTGTTGTATAAGGTACTAATAAGACGCTCTTACCAGGATCCAATATGTTCATGATGCACGGTATAAGGTTGTACCGCTCTACGACGGCGTATATGTCGATGCTGGTGTTAAAATCGAGGATATTGCTCAACGTCCCGATGCACTCTATCACAAACTCTTCGGCCGCGTCGTTGCTGGTCACCGCCCCCGCTATGTCCCCCACAAATTCCTGAAAAACATAGCACTTACATAAAGAGAGAGAAATTCGTAGTCCTTCCTCTTGGAGTGCTCGCCCCGCTGGCAGCGAAACGGACACTGCGCGCCAGCGCTCAGTATGCTTAGTGTAGGTTTTCGGTCACAAAATACGTCTCGAACGCGTTTGCGTTAAAATGTCAAATACTATGAGAACAGTTTGTTGCCGTTTCGATCCGCAGGTGGCGCTGCCAATTATTCCATAGTATTTGAGACGTTTACGTGAACGCGTTCGAGACGTTTTTATATGCGCCAACTTACACTAGAGCCTCTGCTCGCGCGGCTACTCGACGCAACTGACAGCGGCGCACGAGTACCCTCGTTTTCATCGTCATTTTTATTATTGTCAACTGCCGCCGGGGCGAGCGCTCCAAGAGGAAGGACTACGAACTAGTGGTTTCCTGTGTTGCAAATCCCATATTTAATTGTGGCAACATTATTTCTTCATGTAAATTTGCCTATGGCAACTTTCGGTCTCTTGTCTGCCTATTTATATAAATAAAGAACCACGCAGTATCAGACCCCAAACCAGTGATTTATTCATCCTGTTCCGCCTTAATTTTAAATACTACCCTAATTCCTTTTCACGTAGCTTATAAACAACTGGAAATTTCACTTACAACAAACAAGGGTTTGTTGATGGCGTGGTGCGACAGGTTCCGGACTAGTTTCATGAGCATGGTGTTCCTGTGCCTGAAGGCGCGCGTGAGCAGCTCGCGCAGGCGGCCCTCGCCGGCCATCTGCTGCGCCGCGCGCTCGCACCACGCCAGGTTCACGCACAGCGCCAGCAGCACGTCGGTCGTGCTCGCGCCGCCGGCACCGAACTCGCTCTCACTGCTCACGTTTAGCAGAAGCATGTCTGTCAACTGGAATACCAATTAAAACTCATTAATAATAAAGAATACTCTGTTGTTTCCTTATCCTCGCAGATAACCAAGTTAGCTAACCAGCAGCCAAGAAGAAATTTTCTTTCCAGGTAACTGGTTTTTTAAAGGGAAAGATTTTTTTCCTGCACGATAAGCAAGTTACATAACCGGCACTGGTAAAACCAATGTAGGATGATTAATTTGGATTAATTTAGGTTTAGGTGCTAAGCCGCGAACATTTAATCAATCATTTATTTATTGCAACCATGTTATTTACAGGGTGTTCATATTATTCTAGCCAGTACAAACGTAGCAAAACCTAAAAATAAGTAACGTTATACGTATAATCTGTATGTCTAGGTAACATATACTTAAACATTTATTATCCAACAGATCAGTTTTATCCTAAATATTAATATTAATTAGCACTTTTAATTTCTAAACGACACTGAAAATTAGAACACATAGAAAAATCCGAAAAGTAAAGCTATGGCCGGGAATCGAACCCGGGTCCTCATCATTCCGTGACGCGTGCTATACCCCTACACCAGCCATAGCAGGTAAAAGTAAAGCTATGGCCGGGAATCGAACCCGGGTCCTCGTCATTCCGTGACGCGTGCTATACCCCTACACCAGCCATAGCAGGTAAAAGTAAAGCTATGGCCGGGAATCGAACCCGGGTCCTCGTCATTCCGTGACGCGTGCTATACCCCTACACCACCCATAGCAGGTGAGTAAACCTCCGAATTTTTCTATCTGTTACCAACTGTCACGTGACCTTGTTGCTATGCGAATATTTGTCGCTAAGCGTCCTCTGTTTGAATGATGTGTCTGTACGACACAATTACAAACTCCCGTGGAACATGTACTGCTCACCAGGGACGAGAGAAGGCGCTGGTTTTCAAATGATAGGAAATATCAAATGAATCAAGAAATTTTACTTCTTGATTTTAATGTTTACTTTTTACGTTTTACCGTTAGAAATTTAATTTCTAAACGACACTGAAAATTAGAACACATAGAAAAATCCGAAAAGTAAAGCTATGGCCGGGAATCGAACCCGGGTCCTCATCATTCCGTGACGCGTGCTATACCCCTACACCAGCCATAGCAGGTAAAAGTAAAGCTATGGCCGGGAATCGAACCCGGGTCCTCGTCATTCCGTGACTCCGTGACGCGTGCTATACCCCTACACCACCCATAGCAGGTGAGTAAGCCTCCGAATTTCTATCTGTTACCAACTGTCACGTGACCTTGTTACTATGCGATAATTTTTTACTTTTCGGATTTTTCTATGTGTTCTAATTTTCAGTGTCGTTTAGAAATTAAAAAAACGGTAAAACGTAAAAAGTAAACATTAAAATCAAGAAGTAAAATTTCTTGATTCATTTGATATTTTAATTAGCACTGTTTGGTATTCTATTTTTATTTTTATCACAACGTATTTATTTATATATCTTCTTTATTCCATAAACTCCCGTGTTTGTTTTAATTTAGAAATAGTCTTTATTTTACTTTAGAATATCCTGGTTATGTAAAATAGTTATGTAGGTACAGGGAACAAACCTTTCCCGTTAAAACAACAGTTATCTGGGAAGAAAATTTCTTCCTTCTTGGCTGCTAGTTAGCTAACTTGGTTATCAGCGAGGAACAAAGAGCTGTTTCTCACTATATAGAACCAGCGATTCGCTTTATTGAGCAGGTTTTTCTAGTTACAGGAGGTTCGGATAAGGTGATAATAACGTGACCATTTAGTTTTTTTGCTAGAATGGCACATCTGCGGAACTATACAATAAAAAAAAGGCTTTCGTGTTTTACAAGCCTTTTCTTACAGAAATTAGAATAACACAAAATCAATCAAGGCACTAAACACAAAATAGTTAAGTAGGCAAGTCACGGCTTACTAAGCCCCAGTGGTGGCGTGACCTCTAAGTCTTATTTTTGTACATGTCGACTGAACAAATTTGTTTCGAAATATCGGCGCTGAACCACGCATTTCGAGCGGGAAAAGTACATTTTAAATTATCGTTTGGTCTATTTGAAAAAGCGGGACTACGTCAGCCTCACAGGGGATACCGGGACAGACTGCCTGCAAGCGGGACTGTCCCACCCAAAGCGGGACGTATGGTCACATCATGTAACTATTTATACTTTTTAGGCTCACAGTATGTTCGAAGGAAAGAGAACAAATTCAGTCACTCACCAATTTGACACAGTCAGATTGCGTGAACATTAACTTGACTCTGTCATCCACACTCAGATGATAAAGGATTTTCATTGCCAAGTTGATGTGCTTATCATCGCCTGCAACATTAATATACAGTTAAGTTTAAAGCTTATACAGTTTTAACTTTACTATGTTTTATCATAAAGATAACTCACTTGTGAAGTTAATGAACTTTTGCAGCAAGCCCATTTTAATGATTTTGTTGCGCAGTTTTGTATCAAACGTAAGATTAAACAATAGTTTCAATGTGACATTCACCAAATCAGCATTAGGGGATTCGAGCAGGGGTGCTAATTTTTCAATGATGCCCTTTGATGCCATGCTATTTTTATTTTCAACAAAGATAGAGAGCTTCTGCAGGAACGACACAATGAGAATTAGTAGATCGATATTGGAATGCCTTTCCATTGCTCCAATGAGGAGTCCTACAATATCTTTCTTGTGCATCTTTTCCTCCACTTTGACATTATCTGCAACATTGAGAAGCATGTAGAACGCTACCCTGAGCAGCTGTTCCTGGCGTTTTGAAAGAGTCTTTAGTTTTCTCTTCATTTGTTCCTCATCGTTTTTAGAAAGGCACTCGTCAGACGCATTACACAAGTCTTCATGGTAACTGGACACCAGAGAGCGACTTTTTTGTATGTTGACGTCGGCCACTGCCCAGGTCCCAGACTTGGGGCGTCGCTTTGGCTCAGGGATGCGGCTTTTTGGTGGTTCACTCTGTAAACAATACATAGTGGTTTTAAAAGTAGATACATATTAGGGTACAAAATGTTGGTGTGGCAATATTTATGCAAATCACCAAACTGATTATAATGTTTTAAACTTCCACGATTTTCACTCCTATTTATTTAAAGTATTTCGGGACTTAACTGCGTAAAAATCACTATTAATTACCTCGACGCTTCGGCCACGATGCAGTGGCCGTGGTCACGAGCAGACCAATGACCCGAAATACATACCCAAACCGAAAACCGAAACGAAAACCAACCCAACCAATCCGACCCGACCTAAATACTTTAAATAAATGAACACAAAATTTTTACCTTGCTACTCTGCTACTACTTACGTGCAAGATAACAAAGCCTGTGCGAAATATATGCGTTTTGTGTGGCAGTAGTGGTGGGAGGGCTTGCATGCAAAACATATATATTTCGCACAGGCTTGGTTATCTTGCACATAAGTAGCAGAGTAGCAAGGTAAATATTTTGTGTTCATTGAAATGGACCTCCGCAAAGTAACGCCTGATTCAATAAAATAATTTGAATAAATATGATGTTAAATATGATATTTTTTTATTAATGTTTTTTAAACTCTTATTTTAAAATTGTCACTTACTTTATCAGGAGTAAGCACTTGCTTCTTGCCCTCAACTTTTTCCTTCCACTGGTCATATCTCTTGAGTTCATAGTCTATTACATCCATGCAGAGAGACCCGATTTTGTATTGAATTATTATTGGGTGAAAGTCATTGTAAGTAGAAAAGCAGAAAAATGAATAAACAATATTAGTGCTCAGCTCTATGCTCCTCTTCCACTCCTCTCTCAGCACCCTCGACAATGCACTCAACAAGGCTTCTGAAATTGGAGTAGCAATATTTAATGATAATGAGAAGTCATAGAAAAAACCATTGTGATGGTAATTGCAGCATGATAATAATAATAATAATAATAATAATAATAAAATTTATTGATGATTGATTTATTTATGATGATACCAGAATACAATTATGAAGCAATTCAATGTCATGTGTTAAAACTCAACACACACCATTAGCCGCGTATTCACTGAGCGAGCCGCCTCGCGCGGCAGCTTCGTGAGGCAAATCCTCCGTCATGAAATGCTTTGCAGATTGTGTATAGGTTTTCTCATGAAATTTTCCTTCACCAAACAGTTCATAGTAAATTTCGATTGTAATTTAGCACATAAATTCCAAAACTAAAGGAGGTAGATTTGATATTAGATTATTAAATCCAATATTTTCATTTCAAATACTCTTCATTTCAATGAAACATATTTTAAATAAAATTTGTTCAAATGGTAGACTGTTATCTTTTGAAAAAACTGTTCTTTAAAACTACAACTATTAAAAACATAAACATAACAGTGTTTACATACCATTCCTGGCTAATTCTATGAGGTTGTCAGGATTTCTAGCAAGTTGTAATATTAATGCTGATCCCTTGATTTTCTCTGGAATATCATCATACAGTAATTCGACATAGTCATCTATGCTGTTTAGGACTGCTACTGGCACACTTTCCACAGGACTCATAGTAGTCTGGAAAACAGAATTAAACCTGAAACATAAAGGATTCTAATAGAGACATATCTAAGATTTGTAAATAATTAAAATAGGATTCTACTAATTAGTTAAATATGTTACTTAATTCTGTATTTGGCCAAGCATAACAAGGTCATGGTTTCAATGAGAACACGCTTACTTTCATGAAATTAATCTTGAAAAGAATGGTTCTAGTATTTCGAGCAGTTATTTTGATAAGAACTTCGCAAGAAAAGAATTGGAAAGCTCATAGTTGACACATACACGCCTACGTAACCTTGATACTGTAGTCCTGCGCAGTATCTTGAACATGTTGTGACTAATTTAACTTAAAATTATTAAATATGAACGAAAGAGCTATCATAATGTAACGTATTCAGGACATATATCTTTATTTTGCTGATCAGCTGTTAGGACAGAAAAAGCAGCTAGAAACAATGTAACTCACGCGCGTGTCCTGGTTGGTAGGATTATTATTCGTAACTTTTCAGTCAAAACAACACTTTGATACGAAAAAAGAGAGCGAGGATTATTTTATATTCAGTTACATAAACAATTGTATCAAATCAACATCGATTTTACAAGCAATGTATTTTTGTTGTATTGTGCTTGACTGCTTGTGTGTGCCACAATTTTGACAGTGACAGGTACTGGTACTGCTTTATTTACTTTTTTTTTTGATTTTGCCATAGTAAAGGTAACATTTGGACACAAGAGTTACAAAAATAAATACTTGGTAATAACTGACAGCAGTGTTGGCTAAACTGATTCACTATGTGAGCTTATTTGATATTATACAGGCTCTTGAGGAAAAAGTTTAAATAACTTGGTTTATCTTTACCCATAGACACGAATCTTTATCGTTAACTTGACAGGCATTGTGATTTTTCTACTCAGCTCACCATTTTTAACCAACTTCAAAAAAGGAGGATGTTCTATGTTCGGCATGGCAAAAAGGGCCGGTCGGGAGTACCCGAAACCGGCGAGCATTTATGAAAAGGTTGATGAATGTGGATGAAGCGAAAAAGGTAAGGCAAGTGGAACAAAGTAGTCTCTGCCTACCCCTATGGGAAAGAGGCGTGACTGATATGTATTCTATGTTTGACTATGTTTTTTTTTATCAATGTCTTTTCATTTTATCATTGTCAATTTTCATGTCATTCCTAATTTCCTACTTACCCTACCTACAAACGGGGGTGGGAGTCGTGTTATCTCCGCGTGTGGTCAAGATCTGCGGTTCGTTTTTGAATCCGTCCGGGGGGAAGAGCAGTGCCTGGTCCGGTGCATCAGTTAATGATTTCCTGGCAGATTCTGAGGGATATCATTATCTATGCTCTCACTATATCGATACCGTCGATAACTGATTCAATTAAATTTTTGGTAATATAGCTCCATCGACACTATCGATGATTCCGCCAATGTCAAAGTTGAAGAAGCCACTTTTAGTTTTTTTTTTAATCAGCCGTTGTTCGGTAGCTTCGGCGTGCGGTACTCGGATGAGAATCTAAAACGTCGATAACTGTCGACTTTTCATTACAACACTACTTGTCATCGTGACATTTTCTCACTT
Organism: Pandemis heparana; assembly: GCA_963854515.1. Taxonomy (NCBI): domain Eukaryota; kingdom Metazoa; phylum Arthropoda; class Insecta; order Lepidoptera; family Tortricidae; genus Pandemis; species Pandemis heparana. The sequence goes on along the minus strand of OY978008.1, from coordinate 8,729,525 downwards.
ATCTAATCTGTGCAGTTCGTTCCTCGATGTTGGTGGTTTTAGTTATATAGCTTCATACTAAGACTGTCTACAACTTTCTGTATCGGGCTTCCGACTCTTAAAACGTAGTGATTATAATATCCTCTCCTCATTGCTTACCGTCAACTCACTTTTCTTTCTGTTTATCTGTGCAATAGCAATCTCCATCAACTTGACTGACTAGTTTTCTGCAGAAGTATTTATTTAGAATTCGTAAATAATTATTGAATATTGTAAGTGATTTGTATTTTTATTAAGATGTGTTAGTTAATGTATGTGGCTAAACATTCGTCGATAATGATTAAATTAGTGTGTTTCGATGAATCAGTTTAATGTCGATTTCTTGTCTTACAGTGCGATAAGGAAAGGAACAATGATAATAGTAAGCTAATCTAAAGGAGTTTGAAACCAAACACCGTACCAAGGTAATGAATTTAAGTTGTTTTTGTTTGTCTTCCTCTCGCCATCATTCTATTGTGACTAATGTTCTAGGTGCACACAGAGTGCAATTCAATTTTTGCTGTCTCAGGCACTGTTACTGTCACTGATGGAATTGCCCAAGTATTTCTCACGAATCCTTTCTACGTGTAGATATGATTAGATAAAAGTGGTTTTTTCTAGAATAAAATAATTATAAGTATATAAATCGCAAAATAGTTACAAAAGTGCAAATGTGATGTACCTACCAGATCTGTGGCCTTCAAGTAGGCTGTAGATTTAAAATCTTTATATTCAAAAGATGAAATGAATCATACTCTGTTATTGGACATTGCTCAAGGGAGAAGTTTTAAATACAAGAATAAGTAAAACAAAACTTAGTCTATTTTAATAATAATGAGTTGCTTATAATTATATTCATAAGGCTTAGTTCTGTATCAGGACTAAACATTTAGACAGTGATGAGATCAAGTGCAAAACCAAACATTCATGAAGGTAAATTGCTTCAGCTGAATTCATAATTTCAAAAACTCATTCAATTTAATTTTATTGTAGATGTGTCATAAGGATAAATAGCAGTAATTAATAGCCCAACAACATAGTTTAGGTATTGAAAAATACACATAAAACCACATGATTACTTCACAGTGCAAAATATTGTTACTCTGGTTAGTGTTCTGGGCAGTGTTACAATTACTTATACGAGTACTATAGTAGTTTCTAATCTGCTAACATGTACCATATATGTATTTGCATGTTACTTTATTGCCTCTGATGTAGTTGGCTTAAGTATTTTTATCATAGGTAAAACTTACTTTTCTTGACTTAACCCGTTGTATGCTTAAGACACAGATCTGTGCTCAATTTAAGGCTATCTTTTTGTATTTTTAATTAAATCAGCAGAATTCGTTTGTATTGAAATAGATGAGGCTAGAATGCAGTACTTTTTTGAGCTACCGCATACAAGGGGTTAAACAGGCAATCATTTGTTTTGGAATTTAATGAAATGTATGCCACCTTACAGCACTGTACTCATGCATTTTAGTGATTTCTGCTTTATGTAGTTAATAATTTGGTTAAGGAAAATCTTATGTTCATTGAGTTTGAATGATGTTATGTCTACAAAAGAAAAACAAAAAACAAAGACTGTTGTTAAGTTACTTCTCTTGCCAATATGGTCAGGATAACATCACAAAATGTTGTTTATCAAACAAATTATGAAGAGGATATTGATTTTTCAGTACCTATTTAGTTACTGTTAGATTGAATATAATTAATGAAAAATGTTTCATCTAATTGTAAAAATAAATCATGTTCTTATAATTTTTTAGGGTTCAGTAGTTCAAAAGGAATAACATTCATCAGTAGCTATCCTAAACTAAAATTTTTATTTCTGATGAAAGTTTTTTGGCTGACTGTACTTGCATTGCCATGTGTCCTACATATGTGCACCATATTTCAAGCCTATAGGACCAACCATTGAAGAGTTTGCACTTGCGGAGACTGTATTGACCGGGCCACCAGAATTCTACTATCAGATTATTGTATTGTCATCTGACATCCAATGCAAAATTTCAGGTCAATTGGTTGAAGATATCTGCTTCAAAATGAGTTGCAACATTCCAATCGGACAAACATACATACATACATATACATACACAAATAATAATTTTAAATTATTTTTTCTCTTCTACAGGTGGCAATTGAAATCTAATGATGTAGAGCATACAACAAGAATTCAAAATGACTGAAGGCATACCATCACTGACTACTCCCATTTCCTTATCAACATATCATCAGCTCAGCCTTACAGGTACTGATAACATAATGATTATAACTGATTATGCAAATTATGATTTTATTTATTTCACTGATAACTTTGAATGTTCCATAATTTTCAGTTGAAACAGCAACAATAAGGAATTCAGGACTTTTCAAACCAAATCCGTACTTGCAAGTGATTGTAGATGATAAAATTTCTAGAAGAACTGAGGTCATAAAAAACACATTGCATCCAAAATGGAAGGAGGAATTCACGGTGCTGGTGACTCCCCAGTCGCAACTCCTGTTCCGGCTCGCAGACCACCATAGCTTTAGGAAAGATAACGTTATTGGAGAGAAAAAAATAAACCTTCTTAAAATTCTCCTTTACTTCAATGGGAAATTAGAAAATGTGGAGCTGACCATGGGTAATGATTAAATACGTCTAAATAAAGCTATAGTTGTAAGATAATATACACTGTTATTCTATAAATATTTTTAATTTTAGATTTGATGAAAGCGGTTTCTCAAGAAAACGCTTCAAATGCGAACGGGGAAGTGAAATCTGCAGATTTAGTGATATATCTTGATGGTTTGAGGATTGATGCTTCTGTCTTAAGCCAGTGTCAAGACCTTTTAGGAGATACGAGCAGCGCCAACTCGCGCACTCCCCTTAACGATGGCGTGCGAGGCAGAATAAAAATACGAAACAATCCAGAAACATCCAGGACTGGGGCACGAAATCCATCGCTAAGGGTGAGTTCTTCTAAGTACCGTAGTTGTTATCTAGTCTGTATAGAATATACTAGTCGATTCATAACAGAACTAACCTTTTGGCGTTAGTCGCCCTTGAAATTATGTTGAAGGTCAAACATTAGCGTTCAATAAATTACTGATAAATACGACGCGAGACCACTTTGTAGATATTTCACAGCTACATTTATTAACAAAATTTTTCAAATATAGCTAAATCGATACTATCAATGATTCCGCCAAAATTTAGTTTGAAGAGACTCGGTTTTTATTTATAGACCGACCGCTTAACTGAGTCCACGCCCGTGCGGCACAGGGGTGCGGGGTAGGCGACAAAGGGGGCTGAAAGAGGTGCGGGCGGCAGGCGCACTACCCGCCCGCACCGCTCTCGGTCCCCTATGTCGTCCTTGCGCCCTTGTACCCGCGTGGGCGAGGACTCAGTTAAGCCACAGTACATATAAGCACAAGCAGTAGGGAATCTACGAACAAATCGGTCGAAACGAACGCACACATAGACACGCGCTTTTACACGGCCCCTAAGCAGATCTCGCGGTGCCGTCAGTCGCGCGTGGCGCATTGAGACGAGCGGCCGTGTTCGTTTTAAACATGCCAAGAGCGTATTGCGCAATGTACGGCTGCTTGAACTCTGCTTCTTCAAAACCGGAGCTTTCGTTTTTTAAACTCCCTGCTGAATTGCTAATGTTGAAAGGTACTATATTATTATGAAATAAAATGTATATATTATTTTTATAACGAGAAATGTCAGATGTCACTTCTCCGACAAATGCTTTTTCTGTTAAATAAAACGTTTGGCTGTTTAGATGATAAGTAAGTAGTTGCCGTATATTATAGACCGTGTTTTTGGTGAAAAAAAAATCTACGGACTTTCATTGTTATCATCTTGGATCTATAGTATATGTACTAATATATTATAGAAAACTACACTTGAAGGATAACTTGTCAAATACCTATAGGTAGGGCAAACCTTGGTTAAAAAAAACTATTCAATTTAACAAAAATTAAATCGACAACCCTAACGCTTTATTGGAGCGTAGGTACTTATTTCAAAAAGTAGGCCTATCTTCCCTACTGCTTTAGCTTATATATATACTGTGGTTAAGCGGTCGGATCTATAGTTGATGATCGGTAGCTTTTAAGGCCAGGTATAAGAACGTCGGTATCTTGCACATTTTTGTACAAGTATCTTGCGCTCTCGTGTCATATTTATATGCAGTGGCAAAGACAATATAACCACTAGACTACTCATGCGGGGGAATCCGTACCGCCAAACATTAGCTCTGACAGAGCTAAAGCAGGCTCGCCCCGCTCAAATCTTCGTTAGTTCAAATTCAGTACTACGCTAGGAACGATCTCTGGAAAATAATTAAAAAAATATATAAATATGCCGTTCTGCGCCATCAAGTGGTGTGGTAAAAATAGTAAAACATCCAACTATTCCACGGATTGTGTTACATTCCAAAGGTATGTACATTTTCATGCACTCTGTCTCTGTCACTCCCAGGCGCGCATCTAAAGACCTATGTATTAAACGTTATAGAACTACCCTACTTTAATAACACAGTAACCATCAGTGACCAGATAGATCTTAAATATTTGTTATCGCTAAAGACAGCGTAAAACTGATGTTTGCCGATTGTTGTTACAATCGTATTGTTGTTAGGCCGTAGACGCGTTTGGCAAACATTGGCTAACACACAGGACGCTGTCAGCTGTCATACGTTAGAGTAAGCATAGATATTCCTGTGTTATTCTTTGATATGAGTGCGTCCTGCGGCTTTGACGGTTTTTAGCAAACGTGTGGAGCCGGTATTAAGAGCGTTTATCCCTACTGAGCTGGCAACGTCGCATTTTTGGTGATTTTTTTGCAATTATTTCACATAAATTGAATGAAAGTTTCAAATGTGCGTTTGTAGTGCACTTCGTTTTTTTAGGGTTCCGTAGCCAAATGGCAAAAACGGAACCCTTATAGATTCGTCATGTCTGTCTGTCTGTCAGTCTGTCCGTCCCTATGTCACAGCCACTTTTTTCTGAAACTATAAGAGCTACTAGATACTGTTAAAACTTGGTAAAAAATAGAAAAAAAAACGAATAATTTTGGGGTTCCTCATACTTAGAACTGAAACTCAATAGTTATTTGTGATACAAGGTTGGTAAGTAAGGTTTTACAAATGAGCTGACCAGTTGATAAACCCGAACCGTCAGGCGAGGGTTTTCATCGTCACGAATTTGTAAAACCTTGCCAACCGTGTATCATACGACGTTTTTCAATACATTTGTGAGAAAATAGGCACTTATACACTTAAGACATTAATAACACAAAATTGAAGAATAAATACCTTTCCCGAGATGTTGATGGGATAAGACTATTTTGCGCGATTTGCGCCTTACTTAAAATATCGGGCGGAGTTAACTCCATGTTATTGTTGACTTTATCACTTGAAGAACTCATTTTGTTTGGTTTTTGTACACTATAATCAACAACACAAAACAACGCAAAGTTTTACAAAAATGGCGCGTCCGTGTACCGTAATGCGCATGCGTAAGTTTTGTTTTAATTAGGTTAACTAAAATTATCAGGCAAAGGTTCGACGCGTTCAGCCACTGCGATTTTTTCGAATAAATAAAAGGTGGAAATCATTAAAATCTGAGGTAATTTAATTACAGTTTATACTAATTACAGTAAATTTAGCAAATTCATTACTTAGTTTTGTATATTTATACATTTTTCTGCGTATAAGTCGATATTTTTTATTTTTGTCATTTAATACTCTTTGCTTGTAAACTTTTAAAATGGAAAATTAAAAAAAACTGTAAAAAAATCGCACTAGTGCAGTAAAATTAACTTACGAGCCATGTATACATCCTTTGAAAGTGAATTTTTCGAGCAAATGTATTGAAAAAATATATAATGCAAACCATGCAAACTTCCACCCAAAATTGGTTTGAACGAGATCTGGTGAGTAGTTTTTTTTAAATTTTATATTTGTCTATATATCTATGTAAAAACCAATATAAAATGACCTCAGACTGCCTACATTTTGCTTAAGAGCAGGGCTCTGGTAAGACTGGATTTTTATAATAACTTGGCGAATTTGTTAGTGTATTAATGTGTCTGATGCAATAATTGATCGTGACGGACTTTTATTTTCTTATCAAACGAGATATATTATTTTATCCCTCTATTGCGAAAATAAAAGTCCATCACGATTAAAAACGAAGCGCACTACAGACTCACATTTGAAACTTTCATTCAATTTCTGTGAAATAATCGTAAAAAATCAGCAAGTTGCCAGCTCAGTAGGTATGCGCCCTCTTAAGCAGCGTCGTTTGCAGCCGCCGCCCGGGCCCCCGCCGCTGAGCAACGGCGCGGGCGCGGGCGCGGCGGCGGCCGACAGCGCGGGGCCCTCGCGCGCCGAGCCCGCCGCCGCCGACGCCGCGCCCGCCTCCACCAGCGCCGGCGAGGAGCCGCTGCCCGGCGGCTGGGAGATGAGATTCGACGTCTACGGGAGAAGGTAACGCTGAATTGACATCGCTGAGGTTGCATGCGTGGGAGCTGTGTTTTGGTTCTTGTGAGCCAATTCTAGACGACATCATCTGGTACCTCCGGGTGGACACGATTCTAAATTGAATTGAACGTTGTGTTACGAGTATTAAGTCGGCGCGGTGATGTCTGCCGCAGCACGCGGTGTTTGGCTTTGATTCTGGACACAGTTGTCACGGTACGCGGCTTCTGGACTATTTTATATTCCGAGATCGATATAGGATATTTTTAAACCGGGCATATGCAATGTTGCCGAGAGACGCCTATGATGCTGGCGGCCGCTAGTATTAAAAGTAATCTAAGCGCACGCCTAACAGCCGCAAAGATGTATGCGACGCATTCGTGTGACGGCAGATACTACGTGGACCACAACACGCGTTCGACGTCGTGGGAGCGGCCGCAGCCGCTGCCGCCGGGCTGGGAGGTGCGGCGCGACGCGCGCGGCCGCGTGTACTACGTGGACCACAACACGCGCACCACCACGTGGCAGCGGCCCGACACCGAGCGGCTGGCGCGCTTCCAGCACTGGCGCGGCGAGCGCCGCCACGTGGTCGCGCAGGGCAACCAGCGCTTCCTCTACCCGCACCCGCCGCACCAGCCCGAGCCGGACCACGAGCCGCCGCCTGCAGGTACTGACACCGAGCGGCTGGCGCGCTTCCAGCACTGGCGCGGCGAGCGCCGCCACGTGGTCGCGCAGGGCAACCAGCGCTTCCTCTACCCGCACCCGCCGCACCAGCCCGAGCCGGACCACGAGCCGCCGCCTGCAGGTACTGACACCGAGCGGCTGGCGCGCTTCCAGCACTGGCGCGGCGAGCGCCGCCACGTGGTCGCGCAGGGCAACCAGCGCTTCCTCTACCCGCACCCGCCGCACCAGCCCGAGCCGGACCACGAGCCGCCGCCTGCAGGTACTGACACCGAGCGGCTGGCGCGCTTCCAGCACTGGCGCGGCGAGCGCCGCCACGTGGTCGCGCAGGGCAACCAGCGCTTCCTCTACCCGCACCCGCCGCACCAGCCCGAGCCGGACCACGAGCCGCCGCCTGCAGGTACTGACACCGAGCGGCTGGCGCGCTTCCAGCACTGGCGCGGCGAGCGCCGCCACGTGGTCGCGCAGGGCAACCAGCGCTTCCTCTACCCGCACCCGCCGCACCAGCCCGAGCCGGACCACGAGCCGCCGCCTGCAGGTACTGACACCGAGCGGCTGGCGCGCTTCCAGCACTGGCGCGGCGAGCGCCGCCACGTGGTCGCGCAGGGCAACCAGCGCTTCCTCTACCCGCACCCGCCGCACCAGCCCGAGCCGGACCACGAGCCGCCGCCTGCAGGTACTGACACCGAGCGGCTGGCGCGCTTCCAGCACTGGCGCGGCGAGCGCCGCCACGTGGTCGCGCAGGGCAACCAGCGCTTCCTCTACCCGCACCCGCCGCACCAGCCCGAGCCGGACCACGAGCCGCCGCCTGCAGGTACTGACACCGAGCGGCTGGCGCGCTTCCAGCACTGGCGCGGCGAGCGAGCACCCGCAGCACAGATATACGTTACAGTACAGGGTGTTTGGTAGCTACGTGCAAAGTTTTAAGGGGGGTATTTTTGAACATTCTTAAAGGTTATCGCAGACATAACCGCTCGGCACCGGAACGGCAGCGCCTCGCCTCATCGGCTCGCCTTCAACCAGGCGTCAACCATGCGCAAGCACATAACGAAAGCGGCTCGGTGCCATCGAGGCGTCCGAGGGTCTACAGCGCACTTACCGCAAGCCGGCGACCGGTTGGCGGCTAGCGATCAACGTTCGCGGGAGAACCACCCGAGGTCCGCGCGCCGTCCCCGCGGCGGCGACGAGACGTAAGCGCGGTGACGGCGAGTTGCCACGCACTGCTAGCTTATGCTGAGACGAGGCGCTGCCGTTCCGAAGTCGATAAGTGTGCGTTGCAGTATGGAGTTTCATACAAAAAATACTGAGCGGGTCGGGTTGAGCAGGTGCCGTGCCGGCGCGGACGGTTATGTGTGCGATAACTTTTAGCCATATACATATGTTTTAGGCGAAATTTGATAAGAAAAAATTAAATGAAAATTTAGAAATTTTAGGAAAATACCCAGAATTTGATAGTCTTCAGTCAATATTGCCCCAATGAGCGTTAATTTGTAAACAAAAACTTTTACTTCCGATGTGTATTGGACCAAATGAAATAATTTTTAAGTGTCTTGTTTGCCATAGAATAAAATGGAGGCATTCGAAATTACTAAAAATGACATAAAAAATATAAAAAATCCTTGAAATGTTCAAATATTTTTAAATACATGCCTGTTTATTGTTCTTTTAAGGTATCACTCATTCACATTGCTTGCTAAATCTGAGATAAAAAGTAAAAACCAAACTCAGGGAGCACTAGCTAAGAATGAAATTTAAAATAAATAGTCTTGAAATTTCACGTTAAAGGTAGTTAAGTAGTAAATTACATAAAAAAGGTAAAAAATGAAATAATTTACTATTCAAATTAAAACAAACTCAAAAATTAATGTTTTATTTTTCCTTTTTTTCATGTAATTTACTAGTTGAGTACCTTTAACGTGAAATTTCAAGACTAGTGTGTTCTTAGCGAGTGTTCCCTGTGTTACATATAGTTATGTATATACATTGCAAGTTAGTAAAAAGCTTGTAAAAAATAACGCACCGCGTGAAGTGTACAAATTGTGCCGCATGATTTGCGTCATAAACTCTCAACTTCGAATTATTTTTGCGCTATCTAATATGAAATAATCTTATCTAGCACTGTACTATTTGTACGCGTGGCGTGGGTTTTTAATTTTAATTTGCGTACAGCTATACACGTGTAAATCATATCATATACGTTCAGGGACTAAGGTGCTAAAGTTTGATTATACCTAAATATTTTATCGTCGTCACGTGGAGCGGCTCGAACTGACAAAACATGTTAAAACAGTAGATTAATCATTGACACCATTTGAAACATTCGGTCTCTTGACCTTTCTGACTGACGTTTATGGCCTCGGAATGAAAAACATATACTGCCACTGTACCTAGTATAAATAGATGAAAATGAAAATGTAATTCGCAGGAAGCGGGAACGCCGCTAGGGCAGTCCTACCGGGGCCGCCGGCTGAATCGGCTTCGACAGCGGCAGCCGCGCCGGCGTTGCGTATACCTGGGCCACCGGAAGGGCCTCCGGCGGCGGCGCCGGCGATCCGATTACCCGGGCCGGCGGACGGGCCGCCGGGCGCGGCGGCGGCGCTGCGCCTGCCGGGCCCGGCGGCGGGGCCCGTGCCGGCGCCGGACGACGGGCTGGGCGCGCTGCCGTCCGGCTGGGAGCGCCGCGTGCAGCCCGACGGCCGCGTGTACTACGTCAACCACAAGAACCGCACCACCCAGTGGGAGGACCCCCGCACCCAGGTACCTATTGCGCTCGAGGTGATATCGGACGGTTCACTCGAGTGAATGCTGTCGAATGAAAATATCCAACACCGTTTGATCAATTCACTAATGAATTCATCCAACACCGTTTGATCAATTCACTAATGAATTCATCCAACACCGTTTGATCAATTCACTAATGAATTCATTCGGCACTTTTCTTTCACTTTGCGTTCAGACGTGTCGCTTTGAGTGAAAGATGCAAAATGAAATGAGAAAATGAACAAAAAATTAACCGTCTGATATCACATTTATCGACATTATTATTGTAGCCTTTTTATTCCAAATTCGCTACAATTTCAGTAAGTACATGTTGTTGTTGTTTTACTATTATAAAATTGTCGCGTAATTCGGCGTGCCTCATGGCATAGGCCTCCTCCGTGTATTGGAAGAGATTTATCGACATTATCACGTTTCTAATACAGTGACATCATTTATTTGCGTCCGCGGTACTTCGACACTGAGGACCAGCTTCACCACTCTATTATCTTAACTGTCAGTTATCTATGATTCCCTCTCTATTTATTACTACGAAACAGACAGAGACGTCATCATAGATAACTGACACTTGAGATAACTGGAGCTTAACAGAGTGGTGAAACAGGACCTATATATGATGTATTGACAGGGTCAGGAGGTGAGCGCGCTAGAAGAGGCGCTGCCGCCGGGCTGGGAGATCCGCTTCACTGAGGAGGGCACTCGCTACTTCGTGGACCACAACACGCGCACCACCACATTCCAGGACCCGAGGCCCGGCGCGCCCAAGGGCCCCCAGGGGGCCTACGGGGTCCCTCGCGCCTACGAACGATCATTCCGATGGAAACTTAGTCAATTTAGATACCTCTGTCAGAGCAACGCGCTACCCAGTCACATTAAAATAACGCTGTCCCGGCAGACGCTCTTCGAGGATTCCTATCATCAGGTCAGATTTTTTTTTTAGAAAATTATTGCTTCCTCTAAAGAATAGCATCCATTAACAACTCGAGATTGGCTTGATAAATAATTAACATTATAAGGGCCACTTGCACGGACCAGGGTTAACGACTTAACCCCGTGTTAGATGCTAACCCGTAACCCTAGTAGTGTCAAATTCTATGGAACTGTCAAACCTAACCTCGAGTTAGCGATTTAATTTTTTAACTCTGGACTGTGCAAGTGGGCGTAACTAATCTTGTAACTAGCGTCTTAAAAGACAAATTGTTTGGTAATGGTGATGTTTATTATGTATGTTAACAGATAATGAGGCTACCAGCATACGAGCTGAGGCGGCGGCTTTACATAATATTCCGCGGCGAGGAGGGCCTGGACTACGGCGGCGTGAGTCGCGAGTGGTTCTTCCTGCTGTCGCACGAGGTGCTCAACCCCATGTACTGCCTGTTCGAGTACGCCAACAAGAACAACTACAGCCTACAGATCAACCCTGCTAGCTACGTCAACCCAGACCATCTGCTCTACTTCAAGTTCATAGGCCGATTCATAGCCATGGCTCTATACCATGGTAGATTTATCTACTCGGGCTTCACTATGCCTTTCTACAAGAGAATGTTAAACAAGAAACTGACTATGAAAGACATCGAATCCATCGATCCCGAGTTCTACAATTCGTTAGTCTGGATAAAGGATAATAATATTGACGAATGCGGCCTCGAAATGTGGTTCAGCGTGGACTTCGAAGTCTTGGGCCAAGTGATACACCACGAGCTCAAGCCGAGCGGAGACAAAGATCGCGTTACGGAAGTGAGCGTCCCCTTTCTTTTCTGCTGTTTACTTATTTTTCATCACACTTGCTCGTAAACGGTATCAAAACATACAGGTTAACTTGGCCGCAACGCCCCATATAAAACCCTCGGGCTTTTTTTATTACCATGAAACCCTCGGGCGGTAACTAATTTTTTTTTTAATTTCTTGCACTTCCTTACAATTCAGTTTCAAGTACAACCAAAGAGGTGCATTAGCTCGAAATTAAAACTTTATCTAAAAAAAAATATCTAAACAGGAATTTAATTGAAATCTCGCTAGATAAATACAATACTAATATTTATGATAAAAATTTGAATACTTTTTTGTATAAAACGTTGAATTTTCTTTTATTATATGCCATGGTTGTAAACGTCTTGGCTTTTAACTTAACGTTCTTGAACGCAACATTTGTATTATCTGTGGCTGAAAGCGCGCCATCCGCTTAAAAAAAAACATTCCCGAACTTGTACAAATTGTTGTGTTGACTTGTTGAGTTATTAAATACCTAATTAAAGTAATTAAAAATGTCGTCGTCGTCTGAAGAGTGCGATTTAAATGCAACACCACTGGATATTATCCAAGCAGCAAAAACCATTAACGAAAATCTTTTACCGGCGAAATCTAAGGAGCGGTATTTAGCTGCGTACGACCAATTTATACAATGGAAACGCGAAAAGAAAACAAGTTCGTTTTCTGAAAATGTTTTCCTGGCATATTTTGGTGAATTGGCGAATAAATACAAACCATCATCATTGTGGAGCACTTACTCTATGTTGAAAACCACTCTCCAATCTAACGATTGTGTCAACATAAAAGAATACAATACGTGAAGTTGACGGCATTTTTAAAAAGGCAATGTATGCCTTAATTTTAATAATTGTACAGTCACTATAAATTTTGATAAATAAGTTTTTTCTGCCCTTTCATTTTATTTATTTACTCGCAAATGTGATGAAAAACATTGTATGTTTCACGGGCGGTACGGGAATTACGAACCTCGACTCAAAAAGCCCTCAGTCTTCGACTTCGGGCTTATACTAGAGCCTCGATCGTAATTCCTTACTTACCGCCCTTAATACACAATGTACTATTGTAATTCTGGGTCCTATTTTATAAAGCTACAAGTTCCAATTTACAAGCGGAAGTCTCTATATAACACATAGGGTCAGAAAGAGACTTCCACTTGTAAATTGTAACTTGTAACGTTATAAAATAGGGCCCTGGAATCAGACAACTTAAAGTAATCATCGATTTACAGGCGAACAAAGAGCAATATCTGCAGCTGGTGACACAGTGGCGCATGACGCGAGGCATCGAAGAACAAACATCCGCTTTCCTTGACGGCTTCAACGAGGTATGCTTTGCTTACATTTTACTTTTGTATTGTTTGTAAAACACTTATTATGGGATTTCATGATACTGATTTTGATGAAGTAGTTGGGTGTTTTGTATAGAGTATGTAATCGTGTGTCAGGTGGTGCCGCTGGAGTGGCTGAAGTACTTCGATGAGCGCGAGCTGGAGCTGATGCTGTGCGGCATGCAGGAGGTGGACGTGGACGACTGGCAGCGGAACACCATCTACCGGCACTACACGCGCACCAGCAAGCAGGTCGTCTGGTTCTGGCAGGTCAGTGCGAGCCCACCATCGACGCGAACAGTGGCGTAACTATAACGCATGGGGCCCGTGGCAAATTCATCAGATGGGGGGCCTCAATATAAAGAAGTGCATCATCGTCCCTCAGTGCTCTAAACCAAGCCAGTTCGGGGCCCCGTAGAGCTTGGGGACCCTGACATGTTGCCAGTCCTGCCACCTTATAGTTACGCCACGTTATATAGTTACCTAAGCTGTCTTGCAGCAAAATGTTACACTGATTATAAGGTTAAACTCTGTTTAGTAGTGTCAAAACGTATACAACTGTAGAACTAAAATCAGATTGAATGCTGCAAGTGGCCCCCTAGCTATTAGGTACCGATAAAGGATACTGGGCCAGTGGCGGCGGCTACAGATACACCTGAGCACATGATACCACTCCAAAGAAAATAGGATCCATTTGAGGTAAATCAGTATTTGATACGATACGTTTCGGTAAAAGCTCCAACTTATTTTTGTATATTTATTGTATCAATGTGGCTCCTATTTTCTTTCGAGTAGTATAATTGGTGTAGTCGTCTAAGTAAGTGCTTTGCCAGTTCCTACATCAGAAAAAATACAATAAGGCTTATTGATACACTGATTTTTCAACTGATGTTATCTTTGGCCGATTAAACAAAGTGAGCGTTCAAGTGACTGCGAGAGTACTTACACTCGATCATAGTCAATACAGCACCTAGTTATTATTGATGGAGACTGGCCTAATTTGCATCGTGTGCACCAGTTCTAAGAAGTTTCAGCTGTCACAAAAAGAAGGCAAATTTTATTTAACTTCACTGTATATTTCTTTGCTTCGATACATTATGATAATGACACTTCCAGTTAGTGATTGATCAAGTATTTATAGTTTTTTTTTTTGGGAAAACGACTTATTTTCTCGTTCATTTGCTTGTAACCATTTTTATTTAATAATTTATGTTTCTTTTCTAGTTTGTACGTCAAATGGATAACGAAAAGAGGGCAAGACTGCTTCAGTTTGTTACTGGCACATGCAGAGTCCCGGTGGGAGGATTTGCCGAACTAATGGGATCTAATGGACCGCAACGGTTTTGTATAGAAAAGGTTTGTATTTGGATCTCATAATTATAAGTTTTATTATACCGAGTGTCGCAAAATCCTCTATTGGGTACCGTTGGTTGCGTCCGCTGAAACAATTCAAGGTCTATTTTGTTTTACGTATCTGTACGTAGCTACATATTATACAGGTAAAGTTTGTGTGTGAGGTTGTTGGGGGTAATCTCTGGATATACATAATCGATTTTGAAAATTCTTTTACCACTAGAAAACCACATTTTTTGTGAGTACTATGTTTAATTCTGCGCGGACGAAATCGCGGGCAACAGTTGTCCTTCAATCATGGACTGAATCCTGTCGTTCATCTTACGTACATGTTTAAGGTGCGACCACACCGCCGCTTAAAAAACGGTGACGTTACGGAATCGCAACAAAGTGTATGAAGAAACGGTGAGAAAACGTGATGCCTACGACACGTCACTGCGTATACGCGGCGGTTTGGTCGCACCCTTATTCGTGTCATGTGTTTTTTACGTCCAGATGTATATAACACACAAGGTTACAAGAGAGATGTTTCATTTCCAGGTTGGAAAAGATACATGGCTGCCACGATCCCATACATGCTTTAACAGGCTTGACCTGCCGCCCTACAAGAGTTACGAACAACTATGCGAAAAGTTAAATTACGCTATTGAGGAAACTGAAGGTTTTGGACAGGAATAAAAGAAAAACTGTGATCCTAGCCACCCAGGAATTGTAGTGGCGGGGGATATATTTGTCCCAGTGTTTACTATTAGTGAAATAATGTAAATTATAAAATATTACCACAATAATATTATTGCACCGCCCCAGTGAAAGGGATTTTTATTCACCAATGGAATTGGTGCCTAATTTCACAAAAAGACCAACCAAATACTTGTATGAATATTTTGTTTAAACATTAATTATGTATTATGTAGATATCGTTAGTATATTATGTCAGTTATGTAAGAATATTTTGTTTGAACTATACCTAGCAAAGTTCGTCTATGAAGTTAATTAAATAATTTTGAAACCACTTGCTTACTTTTATTTATATTTATTTATATATTATTTATACATAAGAAATCGCCGTGTAGTATGTACATTTTTGAAATTTAGGTGTGTATACATATCGGTGACCTGCCCCCCTAGCACGGGAACGTTTATCTACCCATTTTATCTACAAATGAGCCGTAATTTGTAGATAAAATGGGTAGATAAACGTTACCGTGCTAGCCCCCCTGGACTACTCTACTCACAATTACGTATTCAGTTATAGCAGTTTAGGCCTAACAAGTCTACCGCTCTGCTTTCAGAGCAGGACATGAGTGCGTGAGAGCCAACATTGGGGGCGGCAGACGTAAGCTTGCCTTCGGAATCCAAAAGCTGATCGATTACGTACTTGACTTGACACGAAATGTATAATTTCATATTTGACGACCGGATAGCCTAGTGGTTAGTGGCCCTGACTATAAAGCTAGTGGTCCCGGGCCCGGGTTCGAAGGCAGGGTTGGCAGGCATTTGTATGATGATGTTTGTATTTATCTACATTGACGACCGAATGGCCTAGTGGTTAGAGAACCTGACTATGAAGCTTGAGGTCCCGGGTTCGATCCCCGGTCGGGGCAGATATTTGTATGAAAAATACGAATGTTTGTTCTTGAGTCTTGGATGTTTAATATGTATTTAAGCATGTATTTATCTATATAAGTATGTTTATCCGTTGTCTAGTGCCCATATTACAAGCTTTGCTTAGTTTGGGACTAGGTCAATTGGTGCCAATTGTCCCAAGATATTTATTTATTTATATATGTGCCGGCACGTAAGTCTTGCGATGACGAGTCACGTGGAGGGGATCTGCGCACCCACGGATACCGTATTTTATACTGCGCATACAAGGTTATCGCTAGACTTACGTGCCGGCATTTATACATATAAGTATGTTTATCCGTTGTCTGGTACCCATAGCACTATTTAGGTGTATGTACCTGTACCTAAACTATTACATCTGTAGGTGCAAAAACTGGAGCATGGCTGAAAATTTTAGTTTTTTACATGTTACGCAGTTATCAAAGCTCTTTTTGATTGCAAAACGTAGTTTCCACACTTTCCCTGATGGGGTCCAATATTAGCATACCCCAAAAGCAGCTTTACGTCGCGTTTTGCGATTTTAATGTGGTCGGTATACGTAGATACACACGAACACACGGTGTGTGTGAGCATCGCGAGAGGTTTTAACAGTATATTCCTGAGGTCATGCCTATGGAGAAATAATAAATATATGAACATTAAGTGAACATTGGTCGAATTATGCGTTTTTAAATTTCATTTGTGTACGGACACGGTAGACTCCGAGGGTAGACTTTATGTGAAGCGTGCCTATACAAAATTAATTTTAAAAACCGCATAATACGACCAAAGGTATACCTGTGTATTTGAAAAAACATAGTAAACCACAAAGTAAGTACGTAAGTAGTGTATACCTTTTTCTGTTTTGATTGTTATATGTAGTGTTCAATAAAGAGTTATTGTATTGTATTGTAAAAAAACAAATTAAACTATAATTAAGTTAAAAACGAAACAAATTGAAAAATCGACCTAGGTTTATCAGCGTTTTTCAAAAAAACGTGTACCCTTGACTTTTTTTTCCAACATAAAGACATTTTGGGTTTTTCTGAATCAGAATTATTAGCACTATTCATTTTTGCAAAGAAAAAAAGTGTCCTTCGGTTTTTTGTCAGTTTTGTGACAATATTTTCATACGATTTATATGGGTCGTCACAAAACTGACACGAAAATGTTGTATGGGAAATTAAGGTCATTTTGGTGGAAAATGGGTACACGCTTTTTTGAAAATGCCGATATAACTGCTAAAATCGCGCAATGCTCACGCATAGTATTTAATTGAGGTAAGTAAGTAGTAGGTAAATGACTGCCATAAGATAAGTAGGTATTCAAATAAAAAGGTCTATATCAAATTATATTGTTTATTGCATCTTACAAAGAACTTGAAAATAGTAAAAATAAAAATGCAAATTCTTCATGTAATAAGTAGCACTAGTAAAAAAGCTACGAATAATAATTAATATAACTTAGAAGTTGCAAATTCTTTCGCAATTTTCAATGCATCTTTAAGGGCTTGTGGTTTATTTCCAGAAGCTTGAGCAGACTCCGCCTTTCCGCCGCCCTTCCCGCCCATAATATCCACCACAGATTGCACCCATTCGGATGCTAGCAACCCTTTTGCATTGGCGGTTTTAGGCACAGCAGCCAAGCAATAAATCTTATTAGCATCTTCGTCAACTGTGAAGAATATTGCAGAAGCAGTTGGGCGCAACTGCTTTACTTGTTTCAAAGCACCATCTAAAGCTTTTGTGTTTCCTTGGGCATTAAGTTCAGCAACAATGATGTCTGTCGTTTTATCATCAAGGCACATTTCTTTCGCTTTTTCAGTTACTTGGGTTATTATCAGAGCTTTTGCTGCTCTCTCTTTGTCATCAAGTTGTTTTTTCAAGTTTTTAAGCAAGTTTCTCAATTCATCCTTTTTCCAGTAGGATATTTGAGCATGTGATATATCATTTGTAAGATCTACAATTCTTTTAAGGACGTCTTTTTGGTTAAAATCTTCTTCCTTAATCAAGTTAGTCAGATTGTTAACTTCGTTTTCCAAGACACTTAATTTAGTGACAGCTTTAATAGCTTCAGGGCCAGTTAATGCAACAATTCTTCGAATACCTTTAGCAATGCCTTCTTCACTGACAATGACGTATTCCCCAATGTGACCAGTTTGGTGAAGATGTGAACCACCACAAAATTCCACAGAAGTCTGAAAGCCATCTGGTCCATCGGGATTTTTCTCTAATTCTTCAACAGATATTCCAACTGATACGACACGTACAGGGTCTGGATAATGTTCATCGAACATAGCTCTCAAGCCCTTAATTTTCTTCGCATCACTTAAAGCTGTATGTTTAGCAAATACAGTTTTATTTTCTTGAATAATGGTTTTAATTTGATCTTCAGCATCTTTAATTTGTTTTGTGGTCATGGGACCTTTGTTAGTGAAATCAAATCTTAGACGATCTGGCATAACAAGTGATCCTCGTTGATCTGAATCATTTCCAAGAACTTTCCTCAGTACATTATTCAAAATATGCGTTCCCGTGTGATTATTCATTACGAGTCGCCGTCTTTCAGTATCGATGTGAAGAGACACTGTCTCACCAACTTTAAATACTCCTTCAACTTTTCCAACGTGCAGAACGTAGCCTCCCTTCACCTGAACATTCTTCACGGAGAATTCATTAGTGTCGTCATCCACTTTCTGCATGAATCCTTCGTCAAATATTTGACCTCCTTGTTCTGCATAGAAATTTGTCTTATCTAATATTATACCACATTCTTGTCCAGATGTTACCTCATTTACAAATTGCTTGTCTCGTCTTAAAGCCACTATTTTCGCAGTGCATGGTGAAAAATTGTACACGGCATCTCTGTTGGTTGATGAAGGGACATAATTGTATTTTGGTGAATCATCGGTGACCGGCACTCCAGTATCTTGTAAGTAACTAATAGCATGTATGTCCAAAGCTAACAGGTCATCTTGACCTGCGGCTTTACCTTGAGATGCTAGGAGCGATTCTTTTTTCGCTTTCTCGTAGGCATCCATGTCGATGTTAAGCCCTTTTTCTTCACACATCAATTGCGTAAGGTCAATCGGGAAGCCGTAGGTGTCATACAGACGCCAAGCAACTTCTCCAGGCACCGTTTTAGAGTCTCCGAGTTTCTCAATAGTTCTGTTCAAAAGATTTCTACCGCGTGTTAACGTTTTCAAGAATTGAACTTCTTCTTCATTGATTGTTTGTATGATAGATTCTGGGTCTTTTTTTATTTCAGGGAACACATCGCCAAGTATTTCTACAACTGTGTGTACTAAAGACGCAAAGAATCCAGGTTTAGCATTGAGTTTTTCAGATGCATATCGCACGGCCCTTCTTAAAATTCGTCGGAGCACATAACCTCTGCCAGTGTTATCTGGGCACCCTCCATCAGATAAAGCAATTGTAAGAGTTCTTGCATGGTCAGCTAGCACTCGGTAAGCCATATCAACACCATCAACATCTTCATCCCCTACTTTGCCTGAGTAAGGTCTAGTACCAGTTCCAACCTCAATAGCTTTGAATATTGGGACAAAAAAATCAGTATCATAATTTGCCCGTTTATTTTGAATCACTGATACCAATCTCTCAAGACCCAGGCCACAATCAATGTGTTTTTTGGGCAATGGTCTCAATGATCCATCTGTCTCTCTGTTGAATTGTATGAAAACCAAGTTCCAAATTTCTAAAACATCAGGATCATCCATATTCACAAGATGAGCAGCATTGCGACCCCCAATTCTATCATAATGCAACTCCGAGCATGGACCACATGGTCCAGTTTCTCCCATTTCCCAGAAGTTGTCTTTCATGCTTCCAGGCAGTATATGGGATTCAGGAACTCCCAGTTTCAACCAAATATTTTTACATTCTAAATCTGGCTCTAGTCCAGATGCAGGATCTCCACCAAAGTAAGAGACATAGAGTCTGTCTCCAGACAATTTAAACACCTCAGTAAGAAGTTCCCAAGCCCAAGCACAAATTTCCTTTTTAAAATAATCCCCAAATGACCAATTTCCCATCATTTCAAAGAAGGTGTGGTGATAAACATCTTTGCCTACATCATCTAAATCATTGTGCTTCCCTCCTGCTCTAATACATTTCTGTGTGTTAACTGTTCGAACATAGGTAGCCATCTCAGAATTGGGATCAACTGAGCCCAAAAATATTGGCTTAAACTGGTTCATGCCAGCATTGGCAAACAGAAGAGTTGGGTCATCAAATGGTATAGTAGAGGAAGAGTGCACATACTTATGGCCTTTGTCTATAAAGAAGTCCAAAAATGCCTTCCGGATTTGACTTCCGGTCATTGTAGTGTCCATCTTAGCGTACTATCTGAAATAAGAATTGATAAGTGAATTAACATTTGCAGGTAAGTATAGACTTTGGTTTATTGCCAAATTTATAAAATAAATTAAAAAGAAAATGCTAGTAGATATTATTATCCGGTTATTGTTATCCAGTGTGTTGTAATTATGTGTGTCTCACGGTAGTTTCATGTTGAAAGCTAGTAGATATTGTATGCGATTCTACGTGCACATCGCCTAAATAGCCTAAAACTAAATTTTCTAATTTTAAAATTGGTGTTATCATTCGATTATGACAGCCGCTCATAGAATAGCAAAGGGATTTAGCGACGCCTAAATAAAATTAGGAATTTTAGCGACTGCTGTAGAATCGGCTCCATTACACACTTTTATTAGCTTCATTTGTTACAGTACTATTCTTAAAAGTAAATTTGAATTTGCTTCTAAGTGTATGACCTGAGCAGATGCTCGAGTGGCGGGACGGGTCGGTTGGCTTTGATTTTGGATACTTAGCTTAGATTAGAGTGTCTACTTAAGCCATACACTTAGAAGTAGATTTATTATACAGGGTTATTGGTAATTCGACGTATATTCTTTAGGAGGTGATAGGGGTGACTATTTGCGATAATTTTAACCCCTATACGTATTATGCAAAAGTTAACCATTTTTGAGTTATCATGTTTTTTTTTTTTTTTCAAAATAAGTCAAAAATGCAACATTAAAAATTTATTTCAAAAAAAGTATCAGTTTAAATCTCATTTTTTCTTCTGATTTATAAAAACGATTAAACACTGGTTATTTATCAATATTAAAACCACAATTATCGGGCCAAATTAAAAAATGCGAGTTAAAAAAAAACCACTAAAATGGCTTAAAACAAAAAAACGTTATGAATCTTGGCTTGCAGATTATTTTAAAAACATAACCGTTTTGTTAGCTTTTCAAAAATGCATAACAACTAGGAACTTACTTCAAAGAAACAGAAGAAAAAAACGATCACAAAGGAATAGGGCGGGAATTTTTATTTGAACTAAACTAAGGTCGTCCTAAGGAGTTCTAAGGAAATTCTTATTTGAACTAAATTATTTAAAAACAATTCTCAATGTAAATAACACAAAAAATACAAATGTAAAATAAGTTCCTAGTTGTTATGCATTTTTGAAGAGCTAAGGAAACGGTTATGGTTTTAAAATAATCTGCAAGCCAGGTTCCATAATTTTTTTTTTGTTTTAAGTCATTTTAGTGGAAAAATAATCTCAATTTTTTTTGAAACATTATCGTTTTTTACCTTGCATTTTTTAATTTGTCCCGATTATTGTGGTTTTAATATTGTTTAATAACCAGTATTTAATCGTTTTTATAAATCAGAAGAAAAAATTAGATTTAAACTGATACTTTTTTTTTAAATAAATTTTTAATGTTGCATTTTTGACTTATTTTGAAAAAAACTAAAAAACATGATAACTGAAAAATGGTTAACTTTTGCATAATACATATAGGGGTTAAAATTATCGCAAATAGTCACCCCTATCACCTCCTAAAGAATATACGTTGAATTACCAATAAACCTGTATAATAATGTGTGAAAATCACGAAAGTTAGAATCAATACAAGTAGATTTAAATACAAATTTACACATAGATGTACTGTCAAATGAAATTAAACTTTGAGCATATTAGATAACAATGATATTAATATCACTGAGTTTGGATGGCAATATCATGGAGTCAGGAAGGAGGGGTCAGCTTTTCAGTAAGTAGATAGCTTAAACCCTTTTGAGTTTGGGCTTTTTTTTAACAAGTCAAATTCTTCAGTGGCTACTTAGTATTCCAGTGTTATTGCTGCAAATCTTGAAATATACCTACTACATATTGTTTAATATCCACTAATTTAGGCAACTTTAAATGTTTCTATACTAGTGATAAATTTGTTTTGGCACACAGACTTTATCTTGGGTATTATTATTTATTATGAGTAAAGTTGTGATTATTACAGCTACTTTGACATATTTTACAATCAATTCAAGCATAATATGCACACATAATAATACAATACCGCGGTGCAAAATAAGGTAACAGACGGTGATATTGCATCAGGTAATGCTAGCAGGTATTGAATAGGTACATTATGTCCAGATGTTGAGATTACTTCAGAAGAATTCCATGAAAATCATAAGTATAATTTAACTATACTTATTTTAAATTCATACCATATGCTCGAACCATATGGTCATAGCCTTATACCCGTTTATATTAAGTATCGATTCAGAAAATGTGCAGTTCATTTGTTCTAAATTAGGTTCAGCCGGGTTTTAGAATAAAAACATGTAGAGTAGAGGATAAACATAAATATAATTTTACCTTTTTACTGCCACTCAGCAAAAATTACACCAGTGAAAGTAATTCCGACAGTGCGGTACGCGGTACAGTAACCTGGTCAGTGCCAGCAAGTCAGAAACCAGGTAGAACCGTGGAGACTGCACTGCAGACGAGAAGTACGTAGGTGACGTGACGGGGTGAATAGCTGTCACTGCTGTCAGTGTCAGACAAAAGTAGGTCCAAAGTCCAATACAAAGTTTTTTGTTACATTACAACGTCGTATCTCGCTCTCAAACTAAGTCTCCGAATGAGACAGAACTATTTAACCCTATTTAACCAATAGGACGATTTAGACACCATCGTTAGGTCAATCTGTGTACAAATGTGTAATATTTACTCATATGCGAACCTATTTGCTCTTTCGTCTCACGAATACGAATATGTGACGAATGTCTTCAATCTTGCTTGAGATTTTTCCAGTTAGGATGTGTTCAGTGTGTGATGTGTGTCAGTGCCCAGTGAGGATGATTCTATTTGTGCAGTTGATCTGTTTTACTTGTGTACTTAGGCCGGCTACTCACACGTGCACATATATTCGCACATGGTATGGAAGTTCTTACACATCTGCACAGATATGTGCGAACTTCTATACAATGTGCAAATATATGTGCACGTTTGAGTAACCGGAGTTATACAAGACAACGACGAAGACACTACTGTATTGCCACTTTTTAATGTACAACTGACAGTAAAAAATAATATGCAATATTTACTATCGTATTATTTATTTTTTATTTACTATCGTATCGAGTCTATCAATTGCTCCTCGTCGGTTCGGTTATATTAAGATTTTTACTAGCAAAGCAACCATCAAGCAACACAACGAACACCTTGACAGTGAAGTGACAGATGACAGAACTGATAGTGATTGCTCTGGGCTCTGGATGTGACTAAAGAAAACAGAAGCCTAAAAAATAATTTAAATGTACCTGGTACCTATTAAAGAAAAGTCGTATTCAAGGAGTGTCCATTAAGTCCTTGTATAAAGTGTAAAAAATCCTCGCGATGTTTTCACGAGTATTGCAGAAAATCTCATTTTCTCGTCACGTTTGCCAATTTCTACAAAATAAAAACTCATGTAGTTTAGTACAAAAAACACCACAATACAAGGTGTCGAATGATACCGGAAGAGAAACAGAAGCAAATTCTCTACAAAAAGCAAACGAAGACTTGTCTGGACTTACTCCATATTATCCTAAGTCCTTTAATTTGGCAGGTTATGTTAATACCTCGGACACACTACAAAAGTTAATTCAACTGAATGTCAACTTAAGCCAGATTGAGAAGAAACCACACCTTGCTGAAAAGATTCTAAAATTAGATTTTGAAAGAAATATAAAAGATCACATATTATTCCTTAAAGATTATGTGGATATTGAGGAATTAGGAAGCTTCATAACGAAAAATCCTCTCATTCTGACTGAATTACTAGATGACCTCAGAGTAAGAATAAACTATTTAGAATCAAAATGTTTCTCAAAGACCCAAATAAAACGTATCATTTCAAAAAATCCCTTTTGGCTCATGTTTAGGTATGTATCTGCACACACACAACACACATCACACACATCTCAAAATAATATGTATTAGAAAAATTAAAGTAACATAGTTTTTCTATGTAACAAACCAATTTGAAAAATGTAACAGTTTATTGTATAGTTATAGTGATATACCTACCAAAACTCTTGTTAAATTGTTAGTGTTACAAAATCTTTTTACTTAATCCCTCTATTTTTCCCCAATTTTTCCAGCACTACAAGGATAGATAGAAGATTAGGTTTTTATCAAGAAAAGTTTAATTTGAAAGGCAATGAAGTCAGACTTCTCTCCACCAAGCAGCCCAAACTAATAACAAATAATCTTCATCATGTTAACACTAACATATTTGCATTGAAAGAGGAAATAGGATTTAATCAAGAGGAACTAAAACAGTTGGTTTTAAAAAAACCGAAACTTTATATGCTGAGTAAGTATTGGAACTTTACAGGGGCTGTGATCTCTGCTTTTAGTTTGATTCTGTTGTATAGAACAATTTTCCTTCAATTTCAGGTCAAAAGGCTTTATTGGAAAGATTCAACTATGTGCACAATGTAATGCAAATATCTCATGATAGAATTTTGGAAGACCCTGAAGTGTTGCTGAGCAGGAATTTTAGAATAAAGCAACGCCATTTGTTTTTAAGTAGGCTTGGAAGAGCTCAATATGACCCAAAGAAGGAAAATTATGTGCCAATTAAAAGCCTAGTGGAAGGAACCGATATAGAGTTTTGTAAACAGTACGCAAAATGCAATGTTATTGATTATAATTTATTTCTTAAAACATTATGAGTTATTATAATAAAATGTTTAACCAGTTTTTCCAAGTAATATTTTGTTTTGAAATGCATTAACTGAATGATATAAAAGAGAATCAAATATTCCTGCTACTGTAAAGACTCCTCCAACAATTGCACAGATGTTAGTTGCAAAGTGACCAATAGATCTGAAAGAAAAAAAAAATAGATTCAAGTGTAGCCAGACTTCACGATTGTATATGTATTAAGTTATTCTGAATTTCTGAAGAGTTTTTTAATGATATATTAATTACCTTTCCTTTTCCGTATATTTGACCATCAATGGTGATAGTTCATAACTAAAAAACGCACCAGGCATTCCAGATTCCGAATTTATGTTGGAAACTGACTTTTGATGTCTGGTTACAGAAAACTGATTAGTGTATAGAACTGTATTGTCAAGTTTTACATAAACTGTTGGTACAATCTTTATATAGTACTGAAACATAACAGCACCTGCAACAAAATTTTGTAATGTATCATAATACATAGTAAATAGGTTTCATGTAAGGTTTTTTCATTCTTAACTGTCCTATTTGGTAAACAAAATTCTAACCTCAAAATGTCTCATTTTTGTTATTTTTTAAGTATTTCGTCATAAATAAAGGAACTGGAGATAAAATATCAGCAAAATTATGTACAAAATATTGTCTCAGGTTTACATAATACACCTTATTCTTTACAAAAATTTGTACATTGAGGTTAGAATTTTGTTTACCAAATAGGAGTTAAGAATGAAAATGGCTTATAATGTATTAATGTATTTTCACTACTTAGGTTTAGGTATACATATTAATATACATATATTCTAAATTGCACCACCTGCTCAGATCTGTTCTTTTCTCCATTCCATTATGGTTGCCTGGTAGAGATCGCTCTGTAGCGATAAGACCGCATATTGTTACCTTGTAATATTCTGTATAGGTATAGGTACCTTTTTTCTGTTTTGGTTGTTATACTCGTGTGTGGTGTTCAATAAAGAGTTATTGTATTGTATTATAATATTTTGTCAAGAAGTGAAATGTAAGGTTTAGGCAACGTGAGATACTGTAGGATTCTGTCATTTTAGGAAGTGTTCTAGGATTTGGATGCTTTGAAATGCGGATCTTCTAGGGTTCTGATATTTTAGAAAATGGATCTTCTAGGATTTGAATGTTGTAGAAAATGGATCTTTTAAGAATTTAATGTTTTAAGAAACGGATCTTTCGTGCATAAACGAAATATAAGCTGATAATGTGCACATCTAACTGTCTGGGTCAGATACCTTTACCGTTGAATTGGTAAATAAGAGTGACAGCGTCACAGTCACAGCACTGTCAGTCAGCTGTCATGGAAGTGTCATCCATTTTATGAAAAAAGCAAAAATTATTATAAGACGAGTTTCATTTTATTCGTGATTTTGGTAAATCAACTTCTATCACAATGCCTGTACCTGGGGGCATGTACCAAAACCAAGGGCCTACTTGTTTTGACAAGATGAAGATGGGCTTCATGATAGGATTCTGTGTTGGAATGGCCAGTGGCGGACTTTTTGGTGGCTTTACTGCTTTGAGGTTAGTTGTATTTACATAATTGTTTATTATAGGCATTATAGCATTTAATCCATTTGTTCTGGCTGTATATTAATATAAAAAAAAACAATAACTTTAGCCTTCTAACATTAAGTTACTATAAATTATTTTTTATAATGATCTAAATTGTTTGGTTGCAGGTATGGGGCAAGAGGTCGTGAATTAGTACACTCAGTTGGCAAAGTAATGCTTCAAGGTGGTGGAACATTCGGGACTTTTATGGCAATTGGCACTGGAATACGCTGTTAAACTAGACAAATACATTTTGTATATATTACCTAGTAGTTACATTTATTGTTGCATTCATTTTAATACATTATTATTATTAGGATTAGAAGTGTTTAAATTTATTATTTGTGAGAATACAGTCTGAGCAGACTCAGCAGGAACACTGCTGCCCCAAAAAAAATCAAATATACCACCGTGCAAAAAAAACGGGCACCTAAAATATGAAAAACCATAGGTGCCCGTTTTTTTTTGTAAAGGGGTGTAGTTGTCTTGTTTTTTTTAATACTAAGTTGTTGCATTTTAATTTTGATGTTTTTTGAGTAGGGCTTATTGTACCTAATTCACTTAGTTTCAAATTGAAAAGGGCTCATAATACCTAAATATCAAATTGTTTTGTCCCTAAAATGAACAAATATCATAATGACTTTGATCTAATATGTCTCATGTCCGAAATGCCTACATATAGAAATGTTCATTTCCTAAAAATACCGAATCACAGATACAACAAAATTTCAAAATATCTTAAAGCGAAAACTCCAGAACGGCAAAATGTCACAGGTTAAAATGCCAAAATTTTGCTGAATTTTGCCGGACATTAATTCATACTTAATTTTTTTAATATTGGAACTTCAATGTAAGAGGCCAGCATGAAAGAAGGTATTTAGTAAAGCAAATTTGGTATTCTGGCACCTGGTTGTTTTGAACATGCAATGTTCTGTGATAAAAGTGTTGTGTAGTTTGTCAATTATGAGACTAAGTCATTTTAAAATTCAGCCATATTATGTAGTGTTATGTTCTAGGAGTATTGGTAAAAAGGTTAAATGAAATTGAGACAATGAGCCCGACTCGTTTTTTTCATTACATAAATTAAATAATACTATTGCCATCAGATATATTGTAGCAGGCAAGGTCCTTAAATATTTCGGAGCAGAGACTTCAATAAATATGGAATGTAAGGTATATTTTCCACACATGTTCAGGTCTTTATTATCAGCCGGACTGTGTCGATACCCGCTATGATATATCTGATGGCGACTGTACTTGTACTTTACAAATACAAACAAAAGTAGGCTTATTTACAAACTTATCACAAGTGTAGAGCTTTTTTTTAGTAAGTTGAGACTTTACTTTTAGTAGCTGGTGACCATATGAAGGATTATAGCCACTATGTACTGAAATAGAATAAAATAAATAGGTTCCATAATACACTGTTTTTTGGTATAGATTTGAGTAAGACTTAGGGCCTGTTCCACCACTCTCTGTTAAGTTCTTGGTTCCTTAAGTGTCAGTTATCTATGATTCTGTAGCGACACTAGCGCCACCTAGTTGACAGCTACATAATTACTGCGACGCACGGGTAGCTAGCGCCAGCTGTCACATTGTTCTACATCGCGCTAACGAAGTTTCTCAACACGGATGCATAAATACAACTTCCAACTATCTTCCTTCGGACTTCGGTCCCCTGGCATAACATCTGCCTGGAGAGAGATCTCTCTTGTGGCCTCCCCACCAAAATTCCATCTCTATTTGTTACTATGAAACAGACAGAGACGTCATCATAGATAACTGGCACTTAATATAACTGGAACTTAACAGAGAGTGGCGAAACAGCCCCTAAGAGTAGTAAATAAAAACTTGTACTATGCCTTGTTGTTCTTACCTTCCTTTGCTAAGCCCTTGACTCCATCTAATGGTGCAGTGTTGGCACTTTTGATATCTGTTCCAAAAGACAAATGTTGAATGACATGTGTTGTGTTGAATACTGATGAAGAGTAGGGTTGCACATCATGTACATGAACATGGTTGATAGTGAAGCTCTTGCCCGGTGCTATGTGAAAACTACCACCAACCTAAAAAAGTAAACCAATGTCATTACATCCATTTTTGAAGAATTTCAAGGAAATTAAAGTAGGTACTACAATTTTATAAACTGCCATCTACAATATTAATGGTATTCATCATAGTATTGAGCCAGCCAACCAGCTCACGACCCCCGCCAAAAACCGATTTTACCTCCCAGGGGGCAATTACCCCCAGGTTTGGTTATGACATTAAGTAAAATACAATATATAATGACAATAATTGCAAACACACCCGGTTAACTTCCATATAGCCATATATTTGGCAACCTTCTTTGAGAGCATTATTTGCTTTTTCAACAGATTCATCATCTTTACATTGCTCAATAGTAGCTAAATCAGGGAGAGCCCATCGTCTTAGTTTGTATGCTTCTTTTACATCATCACAGGTGTTACAGCATCTAGAAAATAAAAATAAAAAGAATTATGAGTATAGACAGGACATTGTCTACCTAAACGTTTTGCACATTGGAAGTCTAAATATATTCTGTATTTCAAAGGAACAAAGGGATCTTTATAGGATTTTTCCTTGTCTGTCCATCTGTCCGAAATATCAAGTCGAAATTAATATCAAATACTTAGGGCTATGGCCTTTTGCAACCATAATAAAATGAAGTTCATGTGATCATAAATGAGTTTTTGTTCATCTATCCAAACTTAAAGTGTCATTCTATGGAACTTGCTAACTATGTAAACAAACCGCCGTATTGAAATTGTCTCTGAAAAGAGGTCCACGCCGCAGCCAAAAAACCCGGCGGCGGCGCGCTGGGTTTTGAACCCGGCGCGGCGCGGCGTCGCCGGCGTGGGTACATTTTTTAGGAGGAATAAGTAACTAAAGAAAACACATGTTAAGCATGAATAAAAATCCGCGCCAATCCTGCAAGCCAAGGAAACATTTTTTTATTTTGTTCCCAATACTACAGAAGTCAGTCAAGTCCTGGCAATTCTATTCACAAAGTGCATCCTGGAAGGTAAAGTACCTACATCATGGCATAATGCAGTAATCACCCTAATCCACAAAAAAAGGGGACATCAAAAGGCTGGAAAACTACAGACCTATCAGTCTACTGTCGCATGTCTACAAGCTCTTCTCTCGGGTTCTAGTTAACAGACTTGACAGGAAGCTGGAATTCTTTCAACCCAGAGAATAGGCGGGCTTTCGCTCAGGCTTCAGCACCAACGGGTGGCATATAGAGCAAGCTCTAGTTTCATGCCGTATCGATTAAAGTTACATACAGATCCTCAACCACCTCCACCAGAACGCAACTGCCTGTGTCTCCCTGCACAAGAAAACCAACAAATTCCATCTAGAGAGAGGTGTCAGTTAGGGGGGCACAATATCACCGAAGCTGTTTACTCTAGCACTGGAATGTATATTCCAACAAATGCAATGGGCAGGGAAGGGGCTGATGATTGATGGAGAGAGATTGTCCAATCTGAGGTTTGTTAATGACCTGGACCTGGGTCTTGTCTCGGAGAGCATTGAGGAGATGATGACGTTGCTGGGGGATTTGAGAGTGGAATCCGAGAAGACGGGTCTTAAAATGAACATGGGAAAAACCAAGACTATGACCAACATTCCTAAGTCATAGACTACCTACCAGCTTCCAGTGGATAGAGTAACCTGATACATATATTTGGGGCATAAGGTTACACTGGGCTTTGAAAACCAGCTAGCGGAAGTGAAAAGACGGATCGCTCAGGCTTGGGCGGCGTTCGGTGCCAATTGCCAATAAGGTGCTCACCTACGGTACAGAGACCATGACCCTTACACAAAAGTCCGCTGAGAAGTTCGGAGTCGCGCAGAGGGGTATGGAGAGAGCGATGTTCAGGATCACCCTTCGTGACCGGAAACGTAACAAATGGCCCCGAAATAAGACCAAGGTGAAAGACGTCATGGCCATGGCTGTCATAGCAAGGAAAAAGTGGACATGGGCAGGAACATTGCGAGAATGGACGAGAGTCGCTGGATAAGGCGAGTCCTTGAATGGAGACCCAGAGCGGATACTCGAGGGCGTGGCAGACCACCCCAGCGCTGGATGGACGACATTCGACGGCACGGGGGTCGAGACTGGATGAGACGGGCACAAGATCGCCAAGAGTGGAAGAAGAGGGAAGAGGCCAACATCCAAGATTGGGTCACCAAAAGGCCATGATGATGATGGTGATGACTTCAGAATATCATTATTTAAGCTTTTACATATCAGCATGGCGACAGCGCATTGTTGTTTTGTTCGGTTTGGTCATAGGTAAAATATTTATTACAAGTCGGCGCCAAATTTTTACCGCCCCGGCGGCGGCGGCGGCGCGCTGAGGTTGCTTGGCGGCGGCGCGTCGGCGCGGCGTGGACCTCTACTCTGTATGATGAATTGACTAGTGAAGTGTTTTGCTAAATGCCCACAGGATAGGAAGTTCTGCAAAGATGGCAAATCTGAGGGTGTAAGCAAGTTTGGGGCCTAACAGAACGAATGAACTGAGGTCTGAGTTGATAGAATCTTTGGTGAAATGAAATTAGGAAAACACTTACTGAGATTCATTCAAAGCAGCTCCATAGCAACTGCCACAGGTAAATGCAGCCACTTCTGAAGTATTTTTCTTTACCTATGTTATATTACAATTTACAATAATCAATAAAATAATTCAATAAATTAAACGGGATAAAAACACAATCAAAGAGCTTGGTTGCAAAGGAATATTGCGTAATATCCTTCTAATGTCAAAGTAAGTCAGTTTTTTATGATGTATTGCAGTGTTTCCCAACCTGTGGTGTACAGACCCCCGGGGGTCCGCGAGTATATGTATGGGGGTCCGCAATGTCATCTCTGGACCTAAAATAAATACCTAATCCGATTTTTTTTGCTGTTTTGTTTATTAAGGGGGTCCGTGAAAACTGTGCTTGATTTCCTAGGGGTCCATGGCTGAAAAAGGTTGGGAAACGCTGATCTATTGCATTACAGTTCTGTTTGTTACCATTCAATACATTAGAGTAACATAGATGTCCTTACAGTAAGTATGTAAAATGTGAATATTATTGAGTGTTAATTATGAAGGATTCCATGATCAGCAGGAAATATTTACAATTATGTATGATCACATGTCCACCTGTCTGTTCCCTCCATAATTTATTTCACAGATACTTATTACTAGAAAGCTATAATTTGGCATGGCTAGGCTACACATTTAAAAATACACCTTACAAAATTTAACCTTAAAAATATTTTTTTCAGGGTGCCTCCCATTTATGTTAAGTGGGGATGACACTTTGTTCTCTTCTATACTTCATTTAATTTAGGATGAGAAACCACAACAACAATATATTGCGGCACGTGAACTGTAATCTCTTTACAATTTGTACTAGAGTAACAATTGACAACATGCAAGTAAAGTGACATTAAAACAATTTTATTTTGTGGCTGCCAAACTATTGCGCTGTAGTATTTGCTAGGTAAGAAATATTTGACCAGACGCAATATAATGTTATTGTGGTTTCTCATTCTAAATTAAATGAAGTATATATCCTATGTCATTTAGATAGACCACTGTAAAATCTATGTCTAATATATGTTAAAATCAACAAGGTGTAGTAAAGCTTACAGCACTGGTAGATGATATAAATTCTTCTTTTTGTGGCTCCTCTATAGGTGTTCCAGTTAAATCTAACCTTCTTTTGTGTATATTGTGGTCCATTTGTAGATGTTGCTCCCCAGAAGAGTCCATAGCATCAAGTACGAGATCTAAACAACATTAGGATTGTCATCTTCACAAAATTATACTGTGGAATTTTGCAAGCACATTGCTTTTTTGCACAATGTTTGAGAATGTATTTGAAGCTCACTTTTATATTTATTTTCATGTTTATGGTCTTAAACCTTATATGTAAATAAGTAACAAGTAACAAACAATGGAATTAAATACTGCAAATTAAATTGTTACCTACTTCTAATGGTTTGGTTAACTTGAAATTTGGTATGTGTATACAGCTTTGATAACAAGTACTTAAGCATTTTTTCTTGAAAACTTATTGCCCTATTTAATAAATAATACTAGCTGCACAGAATTTGTGTATCGCTACTAGGGCTTCCAATACCGGGATCCCGGTATTGGCTAATACCGGGATCCCGGAAAATTTTCGCCATTTTTCAATACCGGTATTAAAAAGTTTAATACCGGGATCCCGGTATTAGTGATTTTATGATTTTTATGTTATTTATTACACTATTACAGGTATAAAATTGACTACAAATAGCAATTTAAAGTAATTATTCACATTTTAATGCACTTCATAAGTATTATTTCAAATACAAATAGGTTACCTTACCTAACCAACCTACCTACCTATTCAGTTTTAAGTTTAATAAACCTATATTTTAATATTCTTAGTTCTTTGGCATCACTTGCCGTCGCCGTACATCGTTCATGTAGGTAAAATAACAAACAACCTACATTTAATTAAGATTGTGATTATTTGTGATAAAAAATGTGATTTTAGTTTCATACATAATAATGCTATTCTATTCCAACGAGACGAGAGGTGAGGTAATGCTATGTTTGTATTTGTAATTTGTTACATAAAACTAATGATGCTTAGTTATGTTGGTTATCTTGTTTTAATTTTTTGTACACAGTACTTTCAAAATAATAAAAGCATGCTGTTGCAGACTCCTTGCACCGCTCTCATTTTGCCTTATGTTTTTCTTGTTGATTTTTGACATGCTGTTGTCACGCGATTAAACGAATGAACCTAGGTAAAGAAATACGTTTTTTACTTATTATTTCAACGGAAATAAAATCCCGTGTCCGCCTAGCGGACACATGCTTCTTACCATACAGATTAATATTATTGATTATGTTTTTAAAGCATGGTAAAAAAGCTTTTGGTATAAGACTGCTTATGATTAGGATTACTCTACGGAGTTTTGTTAAAATTAAAATATGTTGTAATTTAATGTGTTTTTTAACTAAAAACAGTTCTTTTGATTGATTTTTTTCATCGAAAAGATTGAGAAAAATTGATAATTGATTGTATTGAAAAAAAAAACTTGACACCCACTTCAATACCGGGATCCCGGAATCCCGGTATTGAAAAAATAAAATCCGGTATTAATACCGGTATTGAAAAAGTCCGGTATTTGGAAGCCCTAATCGCTACGCTATCCAGTGGGAACTATGTGATTTTACGGGATAAAGACTATCCTGTCCTTCTCCGGGACTGAGACTATTTCTGCACAAAATTTCATTAAAATCGGTTCAGTGGTTTAGGCGTAAACAGATAGACAGATACTTTCGAATTTATAATATTAAGTAAGGATTACTTACAATTACATGAGATAGTAGGAACGATGATATCCAAGTTTATTCTTAACTTATGCCCCCTTGACGTGTCGACAAATAATTCCTCGGATACATTCGGCGACAAGTACGTGTGGAGCTCGGACAGGAAGAGTAGAATCATGATAGCGGCGCCAGTAACAGTTACTACGAACGAGAACAATGATATATTTTCGGCAATAAAAACCAGTGTTATTATAATAAATATATATTTACAAAATTACTTGCGGCTCCGGTTGCAGTTTTTACTCTGAAGTCTTCTAAAGTTTTTGCATAAGCATCAAGTTGTTTAAACCTGTCTATTAGTGGAGTTGACATCTTTATCCTTAATTAAATAATTAATTTGATTATGTATATTGCTTAAATGTAAGTATTTTGAAAAACTTATCCAAAATAAATTAATAACAATTCATCAGGTTTTACTGACGTTGACTTGACGTGACCAAACAGTGACAGTACCATACCATACAGTTCGATTTTTTAGTTTTAAATTCTAAAAAATCAAAGGAAACTGTACCCATACAGCTATTTTTAGTTATGTCAGTCCCGGACACGACATAAATGACTGTGTGGATGGATTGGAGATGTCAAGCCAACTTAAAAAAATCTGGGTTTTTCTAGGATTTTTCGGAATGAAAATATCCACTATTAATTTCTATGTCGCGCAACTGTGAATTTGGCGGGAAAATGAACCAAGAGCGCAAAGAAAGAAAAAAAAAATCCGAGAAAAAAAATAGAGGAAGCGTTTGCTTTGTATTGTGTCTGTAAATAATTATTGAAATGTCACTTGTCAAAATTGACGTACATTTCAGAAATTTCAAAGTACGAAGTGTAGGTACACTTGTACACTGGCACGAACACGAACTCTGTCGCGATAAAATCCTTTGATATGCGCTAGATACCGATAGGAGCCCGAACACAGTTCGAGTTCGCACGAATGATTCGCGATAAAGCGAACTGACTGTCCACACATGACGCGATTAAGGCGAACCTTCGCCAAATCCCGCTAATGTGGCCGTAGCATTAGGATTAGGAGACTTTTACTAACTTTTGAGTGGTGAAAAAGTTTTCTTTGGTTTGTTTGTTCTAGTACTCTCACTTTTAATCCTTGATAGCTTGGGACCGATTGGCATAAAAAAAAATCAAATCTGTCGATTTTCTCGCTGACTGTACATTTTATCAAAAATATAAACGAAGTAGTCTAGGGTGTTCGTTAGTTAGGATTTATCTTGGATTTATCATAGTTTTTCCACAATAGCATATTATTTAAAATTCTTCAGAAGAAATGCTATTATAATATTAAGGATTATTTTTGTGATGTTGACATGATTTCATAATGATAATAAAATATTAATTATTTACGTAGATTTGTGATGGAATGTAATTTTTTTCTTCTATGACAATGTACTTGTTTTAATGATGCCTGTTTAAATTTTGATGATATTATTATGTGACTAATGTTCCCTAAAACTTGGAACGCCAAACGGCAAATCATAGCTGTACTATTCTAATAATTCCTATGATCTTGTATATCCTACCTATGATTACGAAATAAATGTATTTGTATTTGTAATAATTACAATAAACTTTACACAACCTGTACATCGTCAGTTAACTATGGGTATGGGCTATATTATTTAGGGATTTTCGTCATTAAAATTAAGCATCAACTTTCCACCCTGTATACACCATTTTAACGCATATTATAACTTAACTCAAAAGCTTTTAATTTTTTCGGAGTTCCGCTACCGTACAGCAAAGCCACCGAACAACGGTTAAATAAATAACGACACTGTCTTCTTCAACCTCGACATTGGCGGAATCATCGACAGTATCGATGGCGCTATTTCTTTTTTAAAAATTAAATTGAATTGAATTAATTTTTTCGATTCTTTTTATTAAACGATGATCGTTCTTTTGTTGGATTGTCAATGGACCGAAATGTTGAAAACAAAAGAAAATAAATAATTATTTCTGTTATTCAACTAACCTACTAAATCTGATTTTTACTCATCTCCAGCCTATATACGTCCCACTGCTGGGCACCGGCCTCCACTTAGAATGAGAGGACTTGAGCTATACCTAGTTCTCACGCGGGCCTATTGCGGATTGGAACTTCACGCATGCCTACCATTGAATTGCAGGTTTTCACACGATGTTTTTCCTTGACCGAAAAGCTCATGGTAATTAATTTCAAATGGTATTGTAGGTATTTGGGTACATTTTAAATAGCATTTATAAATGCGAAAGTTTGTGAATGTAGGCATCTGTCTGTCTGTTTCTCTTTCACGTTAAAACGACTTTATGAATTTGGATGTCAATTGTTAGCAGTGGCTTAACTATAACGTCTGGGACCAGTGGCAAATTCGTCACATGGGACTCCTTCTTCAAAGAAGTCCATCATCGCCCGTGTTCGTGCTTTAGACGACGCGGTTGGCCTAGTTGGTAGTGACCCTGCCTGCGAAGCAAGCGTCCTGGGTTCGAATCCTGGTAAGGGCATATATTTGTGTGATGAGCACGAATATTTGTTCCTGAGTTATGGATGTTTGTATCCATATAAGTATGTATATCGTTGTCTATTACCCATAACACAAGCCTTATTTGCGCTTACTTTGGGACTAGGTCAATTTGTGTGAATTGTTCCCAAATATTTATTTATTTATTTATTTAGACCAAGCCAGGTCAGGGCCCCGTAGATCTAGGGGCCCGTGGTATTTTGCCAGTCCCGTCACCCTATAGTTACGCCACTGCTATGTAGGTAATTAGATGTCGAGAATAATACAAATGTTGCAGAATAAAAACGAGATCTAGATTTACGCTTGTAACTTGGTCTTGCCAGAGCATGGAATTTTGCATGAATGTTCTTCATATACATAGGTGAAGACATAAGTGAAGACCAGTAAGCTTATTGTCTAACTGGCTCGCAATCGCCATCGTCTTCATTTTGACAGTTCATGTATGGGCTGACAATTGGCATCGGAATCAACTAACTGTCACATTCATACAAGAACTATCAAAATGAACACTATGGCGATTGCGAGCGAGTTAGGGTGCGACCAAACCGCCGCGTATACGCAGTGACGTGTCGTATGCGTCACGTTTTCTCACCGTTTCTTCATACATTTTGTTGCGATTCCGTAACGTCACCGTTTTTTAAGCGGCGGTGTGGTCGCACCCTTAGACAATAAGCCAATAAGGTTTGGGTTTAAAAATAAATAAGTAGGTACCTACAGTAAGGCGGTGTTTTATTTAATATCAAAATTAAGAGAGGGATTTATAAATAAAAATGAAAATTTCCAATTTACATCTTTTATTTTTTTGTAATATAAGTAAGTCTTAATTACTTATCGGAACACCTATCTGTCCTCGCAGAGAAAAGTGTAAGGCAATGTTCTATCAAGTCATCAACTTAAAGTAAATATACAATAAACCGTCAAAGAGTATTTTTGCCAAAACTGGCACGTACTTACAGTACTGTCTATTATTAGATTTCCAACAATAAGTCGAAGAAAAGTAAATAATATAAAATGATTTGTTGCTGTCGGGCCTTTCACACATTCGTAATAAAATGTAATTATTATTAACATTAAGTTGAGTATTATTTACATTATGTGTACAGTCTTTTTAATTTATTTTAAGAGATCACTTCTTAACATTGAAACCTTCTCCCGTTGGATCTAATATCCAGGGGTAGTTGTTAGGGCACTCCAGGCAAGTGAACAAACGAAGTGTCTCACCAGGAAGCTCCCTGGTTGTCAAAGGACAGGCATTAGGCAAGGAACAGAAGGGTTGTCCCTTCACGTCACATTTATCTTGTTTCCATTCTTGGAAGTCCCTGAGAGATGACAATTCTGTGGGGTTTTGCATCCATTGAATAACCTGTATCAGGGAAGTGAAGTAGACATCATTCTTTTCTAACATCTCTTCAATGAACTTAATCAACTCGTCTCTGAATTCCTTTTTGGACTTGAGCCATGAGGCATGGAAGTGGAAGCCAAGAGGGGCACGGTTGGTACTGTAGTGGCGGTTGAAGTTGTGTCTGAGGAGACGTGCGAATTGGTCACCGGTTTGAATGTTAGAGCAGGAGTCCACTACATGACAACCAGGCAGAGATTCGTCGAAGGTGGGGTCATCTCGTCGGTCCAACTCGTTCATAACCATTTCCCAAACTGGGTGGCTTCTGGATGGGCAATTGTGTGCATTACCATTACATTTGTGGGGCATACGGAAATACAATGTGTAAGGCCAGATTGGAACACGGCCAAGGGGTGCAGTGATCGAGGCATCATAGACGAAGTATTGGTCAGCCATCATTTCGAATTGCTTGTTGCCACCAACTCGTAGGTATGGTGCACGAACGCCAATGATGGATGCATCGGTGATGTTGGCAAATCGTTCGATGATAAGACGTGCGCCAGCCATTTCGGCGAGCCAGTCATCGTAGCTGCCGCTAGTCCAGTACTGGGGATCATCCTTATGGGTAATTGAGAATACGGAGATTTCGTGTCCTTTGCGATGCAATTCCTGAATAGCTGCGTAATTGGAGTATTTGTGGGAGACGAAGAAAGTACCACGAATCTGACAACCATTAGGATTATGACGGTTGCCGTTGAAAATTTGCTCGTACAGGTCAATGTTGTCAACGTTTACGGCTCCATTGAA
This sequence comes from Pandemis heparana, assembly GCA_963854515.1. Classification (NCBI taxonomy): domain Eukaryota; kingdom Metazoa; phylum Arthropoda; class Insecta; order Lepidoptera; family Tortricidae; genus Pandemis; species Pandemis heparana. The sequence continues at coordinate 8,690,823 of OY978008.1, read as the reverse complement.
AGTAATCGTGATCATCTGAGGGACTTGGTTGGGCTCAATACCACCCGGGATGCGCGTGCCGTCGGCCGAGCAGAAGCAGTCGGGCAGCGTGCACTGATTGGGGTCGCAGTCGGGAGCTCGGTTGGGGTCTACATCCACAGCTGCAATAGGAAAAAAAATTAAGTAACTAATAGATACGAACTCTGTCACTCGACATTGCGTTATTTTTTATGATACTACTTACTGCAGGCATTCTCATCGGACTCGTCCTTGCAGTCAGGTTTGCCGTTACAGAACAATTCCTTTTCTATACAGTCTCCGCTTCCACAGGCCAATTTTCCTTCCGGACATATGGGTTCGTCTGTTTTTAAGATGGGTAAAATTTTTCTAGGCTCTGAAATATAAAATAAGAATTTTAGCCGAATATCGAGGTGTTTTTTAAGGGCGCTTGGTTTTTGTATGCCTTTTTGGTGTGATTTTCATGGAGAGTTATTTGGACAACAAGGGACCAAGTACAGATGATCTGTTCAAATTGTTACCAAAGCCGGTCGCCGCCAAAAAACGGCAGTCTCATTCAAAAATGTGGGCGTTGAAACGAGACGGCTGTACTTTGTGTGGGCTCCCCGCAAGGCAACTATTTGAACGGATGAACTGACAGAAAGATGGAGAGAATTGGCAAAGCATTACAGAATGTCCAGTAGGTAAAGGTAGGTAGGGACGTAATGACCACGAGAAGAATAATTAAATAAGATACATTTTATTTCTAAGAATTTGAGGCTTTGTGCCTACTTAAGGATATTATGTTAATTATATTTATTAATTATTAAATAAGAGAAAATGTGTGGAATGATTTCAACTTGTAAGAAGAAAAGGAGAATGAACTTATGAGTAGGTGGGTAGGTTGTAGAAATTGACAATGCTATAGATACCTACTTTGTATATGAATTACAAAAATGGCAGAGTAACTTAGTGCAAAAATTCCAATGTAAGAAAAAAATGTTTTAAACAAGGGGGAAGACAATTTTAATTTATATTATTAAGTACCTACATAAGTTTTCGTAGGTAGCTACAGCGTTTGAAAAGCGTGTATAATACATATCAGTGCCAAATTCCTTAATTTATGTTAGTATAGACCCACCCATCGTTATTGTTAGGTAATATAATACTTTTGTATATTAGTACAATGCAGAAAATTTGAAAAGAAATGATTAACTGTCATGAAGCTTAAGCATAGTGTTAGTTCCAGAAAGAAACACGTGGAAGAGGTCGAGGGAGTGTCGCGCGTGTCCGCCGAGCGCGCGCGCGCGCAGGCTGTCCATTATTATAAACTGCCAAGGTGGTTTTGAAAGTTAGTCCTATTAATTTATCGTTACTCAATCACTTCACTATTTTAATTCTAAATTTATTATTTCATAAAAGTTTATTTGTGCATCAACATAACCTCATATTGTGATAAAAGGTGACAATGTGCAATTATAGTTACAAATTCATTAATTAATTTGCATTTTACTCAATAGCTGTGGTGGAGATATATATTGTGAATAGATAATCGACATTATGAGAAATGTTAATGCGTAACTGTGTGTCGTTCCTCCGGGCCCGGCCCTCCGTCCAGGGCCTCATGCAGTATTCCTAATCTACAGTGCAGCGCGGCCCTCTACCCAAGCCCGATTGCTCGCTACGCGCGAATAGCATCTGTTTCGGCACTTACTCTCGAGCTTGTCACAGTTGGTCACTTTACCCTTCCAGTCGCAGGTTTGTTTTTCGAGATCGAATGCCAGTCCGGATGGGCAAGTGATCTGTTTAAGACCTGACCTAGTGCACCTGCGTTGACAAGAAATTCGCCATTAAAAACAACATAGGTTAGCAGGAAGTGGAAATACGGAAGGCTAACATGTCCGCTTACGTCGTGTACTACCCGGATTTCATTCGATACCGTAGCGGAAGCCTAGCCCTCCGCAAGACCACTTCCTTTTTTCATGAGACTTACTTTCTAATTTGTCACAATTCTTAACATGTGTTTTCCAGTCACAGGTTTGGCGGTCGATATCGAAGGCGAGTCCCCCGGGGCAGCGCACTGAGGCGAGCCTGGTGACGCCATTCTCGCCGCCCTTGTCGCACCTGCACACAGCCACTCTCTTAGTCCTGCCACCCTGGCACCGGCTTCTCAAGCCCCAACTCTAGCGTATTCCGTGATCTCAAGCCATGCCTCGTGTATGCCATTGTGAATCGAGATTAGAGACTCTAGAGTTGACACTATTGAGAGACCGTCAAATTTATGACTTGGTACCTGGCATAGCTATATAATTATTAGGCTTGATACTATTGACAGATGGTAAATATATATAAGTTAGTAACTGTACCTATCGTAGTTAACTTTTTTGTGAATAAGTAGTTACTAGTTACACGTAGTGTAAAATGGAAAACAGCAAAATTGTGATGCGTCCCATAATGTCAGTTAGAGAATTTAAAGAATTTCAGATAGGTAGGTAATTAAAGTGCGTACCCATAACAGTTAACGTTATAGTCTAAACGATACAAGGTATAACTTATAACTTATATACCTACTTACATAGCGTATAGGTATTTAGGTGTACGCTACTACGGTCAACAAAAACGAGGTCTATTGTGACGTGGAAATAAATTGGATTTTTAAGCCAGTACCTTTGTATTTTATATGTACAGGTAGATAAATGACTAATATTCAAGTCAAGACACGTTGGTAGGAGACTGCTCCGCTCACAAGCCTCTTGTATCAAGGCCTTGCATACTAAAAAGTGCACATAAATAAATCAAGTCGTGAGCGACAATAAACGACATTCTAATAGGAATTCTAAAGTCACAGAAGGCATTTACTTCTTTAAATAGCGGAATTTACAAACTTGATTTTTAAATAAATTAGGTAAATAGGGCCAAATCTTGCAAGTAGGTAGTGATTAATCCGGTACCGGTTTTTATTAAGTATTAAGTAGGTACCTACCAATCAATGAAACTTGTTTCTTCCTGGACAAGTTTTCTCTTCTATTTATGTATAGGATTACAAATGAGCAAAGAGGTACGATAACATCGTACATAATAGAATAATTGAAAAGAATGAATCTTTGAAGAACTTCAAGTAGGTACTGTTTATTTTATGGTATTTAACTACAGTCACTTGACTTCATTTTTTTATGGTATTAGGTACAAGTAGAAATGAGCGTACCTATATATATCAATTTTATATACTTATATAGATATAATCCATTACTTTTTAATTGGTAAATACATAGAATCAGTCAGTTAAGTTAGCGTAGGTATTTAATTTGATTTGATTGCATAAACCCCATATCCATCGCAGGTTGGTAGAGCTCGACTGAATCCCGTGCCATAAAATGTTTACGAGACCACTTCAAGTACCAATGTAGTGGCATTGATTGAAGGAAGATAATAATATGGATGTATACTTATACTTAGTTACCGGGAGGTAACATTATCCCGCTCAAAGTGAATCGCAGGCGAAGGTGATAAGATGAAGATGATCTATTGACTGTAGGTTACATAATTAGTCAGAAATGACTTTATAATTATATCCTGAAGGCTGGCTCGGCGTCTGGGGAATATACTATGTTACACTGACCTAACGACGTCGCGGCAGTCTCCTTCGATGCTGAGTCGGAAGTACTCGTCGGCTGGCCGGCCGTCACACAGCTGCTCCGCGTTCACATCGTCAGTTGGATTGTCTTCCTCCTGACGTTTAACGCGGTTCTCACCGCTGCCTGTAAATACATCGATTGATTACACTTATATACTTTTTTAAAATACCATTTAGGTAGAAAACCGGTATGCGGCTCATCTAATGTATGATTGGCAGTAGCCCCTTCGTGGACCCAGGATAACCAAGTCAGGGTCTTTTTTGCAACTCCATAATTGCAAATATGAATGACTGTATGATATAGATATGCCAAATAGAAAAAATAGTTGTAAGATTTGATTTCATTTTAGCACTTCTTTTCATTGAGCTACCTTCTTATCTTTAAAAAAAAAAACACCATAGTTCGTGAGCCAACGTCATTCATAGAAGTTTAAAATAAACAATTATATTCTACGGTTTAGTTTAATACATTATAGATCTATATAGTTTTATTTGGATGCCTAATCCTTACTTTTGATTCAATGAGAACAGTTTTCACTACTAGCTTCCGCTTAACCAAGCTGCTATACATACAGTTAACCGGAAATCATAATTTGGGGCCAGTTGATTATTGAATCCATAATCAGGTAGGTAGGTATGTTGAAAAAATCATGCCCATTTTTACGCTGGATATTTTATAATGGAGTATGTTGTCATTTGCCTCAGTGACCGCTTCGAAACGAGAAACACTGCAAGTTATGGCTGTTGCAGTGTTTTACATGCTCATTAGGTAACGCAGCTCAGCGTAAGCTGCGATTACAACACGACGGTGAAGGAATGTAGGCACCGTTTCGCTGCAGTGTTGTGTTGTCGATACGACTAGTTACTCAAATTTAAACTTGTTCGAAGGTATTCAGTTGCTTTGGCAATGCAACCAGCGGCGTGTAACGTAAACAAGATATTGAAAGTGGTTCTGATTTCCACCGTTTAAGGAAACCTGGTATTGGTACTGAGTAATTTGTTAATAACCATGAAATATTTGAGTAAGTCCACGAATTGCACCTCCACTCCATGAGTAGCTTGATGTGGCTATTGAAAGTTGAAACGAAAAGAAATCGAGGTCAGCGCGAGCTACGAGCCACGTCGGAGAATACTGACTGCTTGACGAACTTTATCATACTAATATTTAAATTTCATGTTCCATTACTAAACTGAAAATTCTGGAAACTAAAGAAATATGTACTAAATCGAATAGATAATCCGGTAGGTTGAGCCGTTGAAAATCTTTTAAAATTACCCTCACTACACAATATATTTTATATTGTTAAATATCTTAAATTTAATAGGATGCAAATAAATATGAAAGAGCACAATCTCATTCATTATAAAAAAAACTTAATTAGGTACTTAATGTAATTCAAGAATAGACTTAATTAACTTTTTGTGAGGATGATCGTGTCGTGTCGTGTAATAATTTCGAAAGGGCTATAAAATTTATAATGATGCATCGTAGGAATAAAATGTTAACTTATAAATATGTAAAAGTACTTACCGAGGCAAGCAAGCAACAAAAGCCCGAGATACAAGTACGCGTGTCGAGCCATGACGCTCGCCGTTGACTGGCCGCCGAGCCGCGCGCCTCGCTCAGGAAAGTGCAAGAGCTCTCCGCTGCCCCTCTTCACCTATTTATATAACCTTAGGCTCGAGCCTTTACACTTTACTCCGAGCTGATAGACCCCGCGCCCGTCCTAGGCGTGCTACGTCTCCCAACAATGTAAACTCTTGCATCGCGATGCAAGCTTTAATAAGCACACGGTGCACAGTCCTGCTGCGCTGTGACGCTGTTGGAGACAAGGCACTGATTGAATGATTTTATTACTTTTAATTAATCACCACTGACTTTCTGTGTTGCATCAAGGAAAGTAGTTGAACAAACAGTGACAATAAAGTCGAAAAAGACTTAAACTTAACCAGATCACGTCTCAGTGGACACACTTTTAGATGGAAGATCACGTATGTTGTTGAAAAAGTTCGCAATTATCAATCCTACTTACTTACTACTTAACAGCATAATAATGGCGAACCACTCAACTTATATCAACACGTTGAGAGATTTTTCATTAATTACTACTGACCGATGACCGAGCTTTGCTCGGTATTTTTAGATACGTTTTCTAAAAATTAAACCTAGCTAGATCGATTTATTGACCCCGATACCCCCTTGCATACCAAATATCATGAAAATCGTTGGAGCCGATTCCGATATTCAGAGAGATTATATTATAACTTAGATTTATCACTATTATGCAATATCTAAAATTGTATATATATTCAACCAAGTAAAATGCTTTACCATTTTTATGACTTAACTAGCGACCCGCCCCGGCTTCGCACAGTATATTATGCATGTATTATACATATAAACCTTCCTCTTGATTCACTCTATCTATTAAAAAAACCGCATCAAAATCCGTTGCGTAGTTTAAAAGATTTAAGCATACATAGGGACATAGGGACATAGGGACAGAGAAAGCGACTTTGTTTTATACTATGTAGTGATAGTGATGATGATATAAAAACCGGCCATGTGAGAGTTGGAATCGCGCACCGTGGGTTCCATACATACGTGCCAATTAGCAGAGCCCTGCTCCCAAACAAAGAGTAGGCAGTGTGAAGTCATTTCATACAGGATACTTGCATATAAGTACAGACAAACAAAAAAAAAAGCACAACTAATGAAATCATTGAACCTTGAGATGGTAAAGGAATTCTTTGCTCAGATCAACTAACCAGTCTTTGTCTTTGATATATTTTTTTAATGTAGTAGTAGATACAGTGCGTCTACTCTATTCTCTCAATGTCCATCGTCAAACATCGTATGTCGACTGATGTCAGGGCGTTGCACTAGTTGCTAGTGACCACATAATATAAGAACATGGCACGGAACAAAATTGTATAATTTTCTGACTGATGAAGTGAACCCTGTAACGGTTCAGGCTTGTTTCAATCATGAACTCGCCAGTTCACGAATATATTTTCATACATTGAGAGATAGCATAGATTATAACGCCATCTTACGGAAAATCAGTAGCAACTAGAAGCCTTTAGGCCAGCTAATTTATTTTGGGTAATGAAGCTAGCTTCATAGTTCTCAGTAGTTCAAATTTATGATATGAGATGTCGCTAGTAAATTAATATTTGGTATTTAAATTAATTTTTCGTTAATTATTGAATAATGAGGCGTGGGAATGATTTAAATAATTAACTAAGTATGTAGTATAAGTTTCAGGAATTTTCAGCAAGTAAAATTGACGAAAATGTAGAGAAACAATGTATGTAGCAGAAATAGTAATATTACTAGAAAAAAACTCAAAATGCAAGGAAAATGCTTATTGAAATAAGATGTTAGACTCATAAGTTGTATACAGTTCAAATTTTATCAACTTTGGTGTAGTAAATAAGTTACTATGTGATTATAAAGTTATTTCGGAGTTGCTTATGTCAAACGTATGAGAAAGTATAAGTTTTCTATTATTACAAGATTAATGATTAAAATGCAAGGAATTAGCCTTTATCACAAGAAACCTTAAGTTATAAGTAACCGTTTGACTAAATTTCATCAGATTCTGGTTAGCAGTTCAGTAGAAAAGAGTAACTAAAATTAGCAAGGGAGAATTTATTTCATACAAAATGGCGATAGAAATTTCATTGAAGGAAATTAAAGCTTTTTAATTACGCGTTTATAAATTAAAGGAAAATTATCTTTTAGTGTTAAATTTAAGGATATGTTTGGATATATTCTTAGAAATATTAAATAAGCTATCTAAGAATTAAATAAAATTAATAGTTATTGAGTTGTATGTTTTTTGATGTAGCAGTTAAAGCGGATATAGCAGATGTGGCTGTTAACGCCAGTAAGGCTGATGCGGCAGATGAGGACGGTCGCGCCATTGTAGCACCAGCTATAAAAGCAGAGGGAATTCGTAAATGAGGGCTTTTTGACTTACGTCAGTGGACTTGATCGGATCTCATATTATTTTGTTTTTGGGTTTGTTAAGTACTTATACTTGTTAAAATTGACGTGTCGTTTTCCGGCTTTGCTTATTCTAGTGTTCATAATACTAGGATGATCATTGTTTGGGAAATTATGCTTTAATTTGCCCGAAGTTGAGTGTTGAGAACTGTATCAAGTTTCAGCTAGTGAAAGCTGATATTTGAGGATTGATACCCGGGTCACCTAACGGTGTTTCACAACTGACAGGGTAGCTTTCCTTCGATACACTTTAATTAATAAAATAACCACATATGGAGTACGTGTGGGGTCTTGTATTATACCTGAAGAGACAGACCAGATTTCTCCCAGAATTGTGAAGGGTTTGTTATGCCTACTGGTGTTTCAAATTCATCATCGTTCTGTCACCTTTATCTATCTATTTATATATACATTCGGATTATTCGTCAGGTGGTACTCGACGAACCCAGTCCAAACTGTCTTTACCACCAAGCACACGAGTCTTATGGCTAAGTTCTTAGAGACTGACTCACTCACTTAGGGGTAATTTAGATCAGGACCCATTCATCGTATACGAGTGGGAACGCGAGTAATTTAAATGTGAAAACCGGGTTTTTCTAGCTTGTTGAAACGTGTATAGTAGATGTTAGAGCAGCTAGGATTTAATAGGATTTAATAGGATTAATAGGTTTTAACTTTAAATTCATTGATAGATAATGGGGTAGTAGATAGTAGGTAGCAATATAGTAATTAATTGAATACAGATGAAGTTCTAATCTGAAGTGAATTATTATAAAAAGTCCTTCATTTTTAAGCATATATTTAATGATCAAATCTTAATATTTATAATTAAAGAAATTACTTTAAGACTAGCATTCAATATAAAAAGAATGAGATTTAAGGAGGTTTACCGAGTAAAACCATGCTCGTCAACTATCCTAAGAAAACGGGATAAGCGACGGTAACACCAACCTTTTATACCATTCAACAATTAAATAAATAAAATTGTTCTTTGTCTTGCTAGATCTATCTGCTTTCCTAAATATAAGGATATTTGACTCATAAATAGAGTGCTTGTATTGTTTCCTAAAGATTGGAGCAATCTGTGTTCATGAAATGTAGCAGTAGTCTAAAAATGTTGACTATAAGTAATGAAAGTTAGACTTTGTATTTGTACTAAAGATCTTTTAACAGCATCGAAGTTAATGCTTAATTTTTCTAACTATATGCAACTTTAAGGAGATGTTTATAGTTATAGGCTGGTGTAGTTGTTGGAATCGGAGGGGATGGTGGTAGCGATTCCCCCCCCATAAGGGGGTTACCTCATCTGAAGTACAATTACAAATCTACTTAGAATCTTTATTCTGTCTTCGGACCCACTTTTATCAATATCTCCTAGAGAATTATGATACAGCAGACTCTTACTAAAAGTCTCTACGTTATGTTTAAGTAGCTAAGTTTTAATTAGGTATACATTAGATTTATATTAAAGTTCCATTCTTATTTTTCATGCAAAGAATCTCAGGTTATTACAACGTTCACAGTGTAGGTTCATCAGCCATTAGACGAATCACGCAGCCACTATTATTACTTATTTTAGGTAGGATTTGTTTGTTTTAAGACAGGTCTAAGAATCACTAAGTCATTTAATTAGGGAGGTCAATGAACGCTTAGTTAACTACAGGTTAACAGCTAGGTAGAGTAAGTAAGTAGTTAATGTATGAGTTAGGTAGTTTAGAGGTGTATATCTTTATTTAAAATACGTTTAGGGTAGGTAGACCGTTACATTTTGGGTGCCGTCGAGTCAGGATTCTAGATTTTGGGTTTACTACGGGTTTTTCTTATTATTATTATGTGATCAAAGCTCTCTGATTCTGTGAGGAGGCCTGTGTCCGGTAGTGTGACGTAATGTAGGTTGTTGAAGATGACGTTTATGTCATTCGGTTATGTTATGTTCGCTTGGCTTTATTATTTAAAGCAATTAGGTAATTTATTGTTTCATTTCAGTATAATATAGTGTAGTGTTCATTATTCATTTACATAATTAAATTTAAGATACTTACTTGAGCAACAAATTTACATGATAGGATAGTCTGAATTATAGGTCTATTCTTAGGTCATTGACTTGCTATTCTTAGGTATATTATGTGACTATTTGTTTACAAATTAGTCACATTTTGCTGTCTGTGTAATGGACGTGAAAAATAAGAACTGGATTTATATTTTGCATTGCTAGAAGGAGTAGGATAGGATAGGAAAAATAACGTTAAAGCAATAAATTGTCGAGACATTTTAATGTTACATTAATGAAAACATTACAGTGTGTTGCTAGAAAAGATGTCGTAGGTAGATAGTTGGCTATATAACAGGCACTTTTCACTGATAACACTCAAAGATTTCTATTTTCCATCTGTAAAACAAGCATTTTTCTGTTGAACTAATAGTTTTCATAAGTTGTGTTCGAATCACAACGAATTTGTTCATTTGAATTGTAGTAGCGGTAAATGTTACTATTATTCAGGTTTCCACTTCACACAGAGTCATTTATGAGTTATATTTAAAGTAACTGAGGATTTTAAACAATCAAAAATGATTAATACATAAAACGGGCTAGTAGCCATGTTTAATATTCAAGACGCACTGCACTGACGTAGTGTTTGTTTGAGGTTAGTTAGAGAGAGAGAGAGAGACAAAAAAAAGTGAAAGAGAAAGAAACGTCAGTCTGTTTTAATATCAGAAATTTAGTAGTTATAAAAGGAAATTATTACCATTAATAAATAGGGAGGTTATTTAAAATTAAGGCATAAGTAGAACTAACAATAATAATTAGAAATAGCTAAAATTAGGTAGCTGAATTTTCCCGAGCTATCTACTAAGGATAATTTTAAACTTAAGAGTTTGGGGGACGGAATTTAAGTTTGCTAATTAAATAAAGTGTGCCGAGTAAAAATAATAAATTCATACTCTAAAGTATACAGTGGGAAGTACTTGCCTAGTATAGTTGAATAATTACTAGCTTTCTGCTAGGTAGCATTGTAATATATAAAGGAAAATATTTCAATGAGCAACATTGGCATACAATGATAGATTCAGTAGTACATTATGTATGTGTTATCATTTACTTTATGTAAAGAGATTGAGTGATGGGAAGAGTAAAATATGAAGATAACCCATAGCTATTTCATAGTAATTGTGAGTTAGTTAAGCAGAACCAAGTTCTCAAGTTTCAACTTTAAAAGGGTACTTATTCAAGAAATTTAGAATAAATAGCAGAATAATTTATGTACCTATTTGCCATCCGGATACATAGCATGCAGAGTTTGAATTTACTGGAATATTATTATTAAAGTATTTATTAGTATATAGGAAGGAAAAATTAGTAATCATCGTTGGGAAACCTGTATAAAAGAAAACCATTCAAATCAGTTTATTCGTTTGAGAGCTGTGATATCTTAGATATACAAACAGACATGCATAGCTGATAAATTCATAGCGTTACATTTATGTAAAGAGTTAGTGAAATTAAGATAGGTATATATTATTTGAGTTTGTCAGCATTTTGAGGGTTAAGTGTGAAGTATGGATAAACATTGAGAATGTTTGAAGACAAATAATAAGTAAAGCAGCAGATTATATTTAAAGTGGTATTGAGAAAAAGAGTATTTAAAAATATTAGCCGCTATCATTTAGGAAAACTTAGATAGTATGAAGACAATGTTGTTTGAAAGTTTCAAAGGTTTGGGGACGGATCTTTAGAGGTTTATAACCCTTATTAGAACAAGTATGTATGTAGTTTGCCTAGATGAGGAGAAAACATAAAAAAAAAAACAAAAAAAAACAACAATAAGTATGTCAGCGAGTACTTTGATAAATAAAACAATAAGGAAATAGCTTTTATTAGGTTCTAGTAAGATTGAGCTTTATTTTTAGTCATAAAAGCACTGTTGAATATAACAGAAAGTTAAATTTGATTCTTTAGGAGTAAATGATTGCATAACATGCATAGCGGTAAAAAAAGTTTTATCAGATAAGTTTTACGAGGAAACTCTGATGGAAGTACTGTAGTTGCAACAGGAACTGGATTTTTCATTCTTGAAGGCTTCACACTTGTAATTAAGTTCAGTTAGTCTCAGCGGTGTTCATGCTATAGTGAAGTACTATAATAGGCTAATTTTGAGGTGATATTCTTGGTGAATGCTTCAAACATCTTTTAGCTTGTGAAGATTGATAACTTGATGTCAGATCTGTAAATACAGTAAACACAAATTAGCTAAGAAAGCGTTCAAACTAGTAAATTGATATTGAGATAGTTAGCCGATAATAGTTGAATTATTGAAACATGATTACTAGAACTATTAGGATAAATTAATAAATAAGTCAGATTTGCTCGCTAATGTAAGACAAAGACTGTTGCGTTACTACTTTTACATTAAGTATGTACAAAGTTTTAAATGAGAAAATTTTATAGTGAGATAAAAAATAGTTCGGCGAGTTAATTATTTGAGAGTTATTTTAAAGAAGTGTGTATTTATGATTGTTTGAGCATTCATGCAGAATAAATAGCTAAAAACTTACCGAATGTTTTCCCTAGGTAGTTATTGCATGTATATAGAATGAATCTGCATTTCTGTATAAGTTGAGAGTGATCTTTGTACATATCCAATTCGAGTGGTTATTAAATTACTTGGTCAGATTTGGATCTTCAATATAGCTTGAGATTTGAATATAAATACCAGTAACTGAAAAAGATGAACAGTTTTATTAGAAGTTACATTCAGACACTAAGAAAATTAAGTTAATCGCATTATAGTTCATTAAAGAGACAGAACGTTAAGTAGGCATTATAAAAGATTTTTAGGGAGGCTTGTTTGATTAAGTATTAGTAGCTTTAATAACGAAAAATACAATACCTGTATAATCATTTGTTGAGAGCAATTTCGGTTCACTAACACTAAGTGAGCATTGTTGAGTGCTTGTTGTTGTTCCGTGATAGGTTAACGAAAGATTTTAAGTCAAAGCTGGTTTATATACACAGTTTCATAGAATATTATTTAGCAATTTGAAGTCGAAAGCGGTTCAAAATCTCGATTCATAAACAATTTTACACGAATACGAGGTTTCTTTTTAAAGTTTGACAACATGACTTTTATGTGAGTGCAAAGGAAATAATTTCATGCAGCATTATAATATGCAGATGAGTAAAAAAAATATTAAATAAATCAAAATTAATATGTTGATGGTGTTTACGTAACCGTCGGAGCTTTATATAAATGCCAGATTTCAAGTCAGTAAATGATTATTTCTTTTATATAAAAAAGGAAAAGTACAATGATACGAATCTTTTGACAAGTCATACATTCATCACAAAATCGATTTCTGAACGAAGCTCGGCGCGTTTCGTTCCGGCAACATGCTGTGTTCTCGAATTAATATTGAATTAATTTTGTAAAGATTAACGGTGACAAAGTTTACTATACAATTTTGACAACGGTTAAGGAGACCAAAATAATCCTATTTCTATTGAGATAAATTTAAATAAACTCAACTGATAAATTAAACAAACGATTAGAAATGAGTAATCGTTCATAAATTAGTAATGTTCGACTGCAAAGTGTTGAACTAAACGCACTAAACGTCACTTTTTGTCAAACGTAAATATAAGTTAACTTAGTAAACGGGAAAGTTTGAAATTGCATTTTAACTGAGTGATGTAGTTAAATAATGAAAAATAGTGAATGATTGAAGTTTTAAAAAAAGAATGGAACTTTAAAATTTTGAGGAGTTAAAGTGATATTAACTGTTAAACTGGAAGTTCTTGGTGAGGGGTTGCTTTGTTATATGCAGTTGAAGAATTTTGGTAGTTACTATTTTCAATGCTTACGTACAGTTTAGTTTACGCTTTTAGTTAGTGAATGTATGTTAAACTTAGTTATTAGTAGCAAAGGTTAAATAAGGGTATGGGGACGTTTACTGAACAAATGAAAATGTAAGGATTATACATTTTTTGTAATGGAATTAATATTAATGGGTGATAAGTTATAATTATTAAAGTCATAATTAAGGGTGATTATACGTTGGCTGCCGGTGTGGTTTTAGCTGGCATCATAGAATTATTCTATACGAAGTAGATTTAAGATAAATTAAAATAATACTGTGTAGATTAACTTTTTGATAAAGTTTAGTGCTGAATTAAACTTTAAAATTTAATAATTCAAATAGGTTCATGATTTCATTATTAAAAGATGTTTGCCAAACTTGAAGGAGTTGGTGCATAATTTAGGTAGTGTAAGGTAAAAAAAAAAAAAAAAAAAAAAAAAAGAGTGTTATGTTTTAATCAAGTAGATGAATGTGAAGTTTTGCTTATGAAAGAGGACTGAAAGGGTACTTAATTGGTATTTTGCAAAGTAAAGATTTTTATTTTTAAAGTCAAAAGGGCTTGATCTAAAGGTTACATCAACTTTAAGTTAAGGCAAACCATTTATCGATAGTTGCCCAAGATACAGCACACTATACAAAATGAACAGTTAGTGGTGATGCTTAGGATTAGGCAAGAAATTCTAAGTGCAAGCTTAGAATTTAGCAAGTTCAATTTAATTGTTGCGATCTAATGGTTCATTTACTCTACTAGTAGGAACAAATTATTCGTCCCACACTGCACATGGTCCAGTATTTTGTTTATTGTTGTGTGAGAAAAGAACTCTAAACTAGATGGAGATTTAATGATGAATTAACATTGTAGCTACCATGAATAAAAACACATACAAAGAACTTTATGCATTCACGGAAAGGTACTTCAAAGGGTTTGTGTTGCGCCAAACACTGACGGTGACAGCAGATTCTTTATACAGCTCTTACAGCAACGTTTGTCTCACAAACGAACGCTTTTGTTGAGTGCAAATTGTTTGGCAATGATGGAAATTATTTCATTACATGATTCATTGAAAGGTTCAGAGGTTTTGTCTTGCATAATTAATGATTTAAATCTGGTTTAAAAACACACCACACAATATAGTCTGTCAAAATTTTATTTGATCCTGAAATAGTGTCAATACAACAATGGATATAATGGCATTAATGTGCATAATAAAATGTCATGTCAATATAAAGTGACTTGATTTAATGTTAATATATATATTAAAACAAAACATTGTTTTCAAAGAATTAAAGTTAACATGTTTAGCTTTATAACAATTACTTTCATCACAATCTGATTTATATAAACAAATATTCTTCAGATTCGGATTTCAATGAAGTTCGATGTCTGATGTCAAATAGTATTTCTTGCCAGTAAAAATATAATAAAACTACTGGAAATACACAATATAGTGAAGGCCAAATAAAGTTGGGTCAGACTTACACATCGAAGGCAAATATTGATAAACAAAATATATTCATGAATTTTATGATGTTGGTTCTAATTGTATCGGTAGCTAATTTGATATAATTACCCACCTTAACAATTAGAGGGGACGATTGTAACGGTTCAGGCTTGTTTCAATCATGAACTCGCCAGTTCACGAATATATTTTCATACATTGAGAGATAGCATAGATTATAACGCCATCTTACGGAAAATCAGTAGCAACTAGAAGCCTTTAGGCCAGCTAATTTATTTTGGGTAATGAAGCTAGCTTCATAGTTCTCAGTAGTTCAAATTTATGATATGAGATGTCGCTAGTAAATTAATATTTGGTATTTAAATTAATTTTTCGTTAATTATTGAATAATGAGGCGTGGGAATGATTTAAATAATTAACTAAGTATGTAGTATAAGTTTCAGGAATTTTCAGCAAGTAAAATTGACGAAAATGTAGAGAAACAATGTATGTAGCAGAAATAGTAATATTACTAGAAAAAAACTCAAAATGCAAGGAAAATGCTTATTGAAATAAGATGTTAGACTCATAAGTTGTATACAGTTCAAATTTTATCAACTTTGGTGTAGTAAATAAGTTACTATGTGATTATAAAGTTATTTCGGAGTTGCTTATGTCAAACGTATGAGAAAGTATAAGTTTTCTATTATTACAAGATTAATGATTAAAATGCAAGGAATTAGCCTTTATCACAAGAAACCTTAAGTTATAAGTAACCGTTTGACTAAATTTCATCAGATTCTGGTTAGCAGTTCAGTAGAAAAGAGTAACTAAAATTAGCAAGGGAGAATTTATTTCATACAAAATGGCGATAGAAATTTCATTGAAGGAAATTAAAGCTTTTTAATTACGCGTTTATAAATTAAAGGAAAATTATCTTTTAGTGTTAAATTTAAGGATATGTTTGGATATATTCTTAGAAATATTAAATAAGCTATCTAAGAATTAAATAAAATTAATAGTTATTGAGTTGTATGTTTTTTGATGTAGCAGTTAAAGCGGATATAGCAGATGTGGCTGTTAACGCCAGTAAGGCTGATGCGGCAGATGAGGACGGTCGCGCCATTGTAGCACCAGCTATAAAAGCAGAGGGAATTCGTAAATGAGGGCTTTTTGACTTACGTCAGTGGACTTGATCGGATCTCATATTATTTTGTTTTTGGGTTTGTTAAGTACTTATACTTGTTAAAATTGACGTGTCGTTTTCCGGCTTTGCTTATTCTAGTGTTCATAATACTAGGATGATCATTGTTTGGGAAATTATGCTTTAATTTGCCCGAAGTTGAGTGTTGAGAACTGTATCAAGTTTCAGCTAGTGAAAGCTGATATTTGAGGATTGATACCCGGGTCACCTAACGGTGTTTCACAACTGACAGGGTAGCTTTCCTTCGATACACTTTAATTAATAAAATAACCACATATGGAGTACGTGTGGGGTCTTGTATTATACCTGAAGAGACAGACCAGATTTCTCCCAGAATTGTGAAGGGTTTGTTATGCCTACTGGTGTTTCAAATTCATCATCGTTCTGTCACCTTTATCTATCTATTTATATATACATTCGGATTATTCGTCAGGTGGTACTCGACGAACCCAGTCCAAACTGTCTTTACCACCAAGCACACGAGTCTTATGGCTAAGTTCTTAGAGACTGACTCACTCACTTAGGGGTAATTTAGATCAGGACCCATTCATCGTATACGAGTGGGAACGCGAGTAATTTAAATGTGAAAACCGGGTTTTTCTAGCTTGTTGAAACGTGTATAGTAGATGTTAGAGCAGCTAGGATTTAATAGGATTTAATAGGATTAATAGGTTTTAACTTTAAATTCATTGATAGATAATGGGGTAGTAGATAGTAGGTAGCAATATAGTAATTAATTGAATACAGATGAAGTTCTAATCTGAAGTGAATTATTATAAAAAGTCCTTCATTTTTAAGCATATATTTAATGATCAAATCTTAATATTTATAATTAAAGAAATTACTTTAAGACTAGCATTCAATATAAAAAGAATGAGATTTAAGGAGGTTTACCGAGTAAAACCATGCTCGTCAACTATCCTAAGAAAACGGGATAAGCGACGGTAACACCAACCTTTTATACCATTCAACAATTAAATAAATAAAATTGTTCTTTGTCTTGCTAGATCTATCTGCTTTCCTAAATATAAGGATATTTGACTCATAAATAGAGTGCTTGTATTGTTTCCTAAAGATTGGAGCAATCTGTGTTCATGAAATGTAGCAGTAGTCTAAAAATGTTGACTATAAGTAATGAAAGTTAGACTTTGTATTTGTACTAAAGATCTTTTAACAGCATCGAAGTTAATGCTTAATTTTTCTAACTATATGCAACTTTAAGGAGATGTTTATAGTTATAGGCTGGTGTAGTTGTTGGAATCGGAGGGGATGGTGGTAGCGATTCCCCCCCCATAAGGGGGTTACCTCATCTGAAGTACAATTACAAATCTACTTAGAATCTTTATTCTGTCTTCGGACCCACTTTTATCAATATCTCCTAGAGAATTATGATACAGCAGACTCTTACTAAAAGTCTCTACGTTATGTTTAAGTAGCTAAGTTTTAATTAGGTATACATTAGATTTATATTAAAGTTCCATTCTTATTTTTCATGCAAAGAATCTCAGGTTATTACAACGTTCACAGTGTAGGTTCATCAGCCATTAGACGAATCACGCAGCCACTATTATTACTTATTTTAGGTAGGATTTGTTTGTTTTAAGACAGGTCTAAGAATCACTAAGTCATTTAATTAGGGAGGTCAATGAACGCTTAGTTAACTACAGGTTAACAGCTAGGTAGAGTAAGTAAGTAGTTAATGTATGAGTTAGGTAGTTTAGAGGTGTATATCTTTATTTAAAATACGTTTAGGGTAGGTAGACCGTTACAACCCGCAACTTTTTGCTGTTTTTGCGCAACATATGTGAAGTCCTAACTATACAACAAATACTGTTTTAATAGAACTGTATCCGTAATTTACATACACATACATAATTCACGTCTTTGTCCCTTACGGGGTAGACAGAGCCTAGTAATAAGACTCAAAGGTCACGTTTAGCATGATTGATCCGTAATGTAACACCTGGTATTTAGTTAAATACCGGTCAGAGGTCGGAGATACACTAAATAAGATAAGGTAAATGTCCCAATCATCGACACAGCCCAATGTCTCACATAAGTGCCGTTTTTGGAAAATAAGAAAACGATCATTGACATGTATTTCATGTACCTACAGTCGGTTCCCTGACACTAGTATCCAATTTTCTAAGCAGTCAGTATGGACCGTACCTACTACTGTAAGACTGTAACATCTAGACTCTAGATTCTAGAGAACCCTTTTTTAACTGTTCATTAATTTATTTACTTACGTTTGCGATTATTTCTCGATTTTTTCACATCCCCACCCCCACAAATTACCCCACATAAATTGTAACCAGAGTAAAATTCAAAAATGATGAGATAAATAAATCTTACTAATATCCTACTAATCCTGCTAATATTATAAATGCGAAAGTATGGATGGATGGAGGGATGGATGGATAGATGGATGGATGTTTGTTTGTTACTCAATCACGCCAGAACGGCCCAACGGATCTGGATGAAATTCGGCATATAGATAGAGAAAAGTCTGGAATAGCACATACTTCTTTATCCCGGAAAATTCCTGCAGGATAGCGATAAACGAATTCTTTGCAGACGAAGTCGCTGGCAACAGCTAGTAATATTATAAATGCGAAAATTTGTGAGGATGGATGTATGGATGGGTGTGACGATTTGAGTGTGTATGTTTGTTCCTTCTTCACGCTGAAACGACTGGACGAATTGGGATCAAATTTAGAACGGAGGTAGCTGGTACCCTTTATAGGTAGTTTCCGCGGAATAGCGATACAATTGTGAAAGGTCGTAGCTGCCTAGAGTCGCAACGTAAATATTTATTGCAGAATATACTATCAACATTAGTTCTTAAGTCTAATACGCGGACCAAGTCGCGGGGAGTAGCTAGTTCGATATAAATAAACGAAGACTACTAAATGCTGGTTGGAGGATGGGTGGCCTTGCGGCAACATCCGGGTGTGTTGGTTATGTAACGCATGTACGAAGAATGAGGCTCGCAGACCGCGGCCGGGCGGACGGGCGGGCCGGGGGCCGCGGTGCCGGCGACCGGTGCCCGGGCCGTTCCGGCGCCGCGGGGTCGAGGGGTACCCGCCAACTTACCGACCGCTACTGCGTGACCTTACGGTTTTAATTTAGACTACACAATAACATCCATAAATCGAGATTAACTGAATAATAATTTAAAGGTCTCTGACGGACCAACCGTGACGGATTCGCTTCATATTATTTTTTGTGCGTTCTTACCCACCTAATGGTCCTCCATACGAATATCACTTCTAATAAATTGTATATGGATTTCGGACGAGGACCATCATATAATATGAGTGTAAATATCATTGACGGGTCAGACGGATGATCATTCAAAGTTTAACGTCCTAGACTTTTATTGTGACACGTGTAAATTTAAAGATATACAGATATAAGTGGTACTTATTTTACTTGCAAATTACTTTCCGTAGGAAGATCAGTTTTCACCAAATACATTTGGTTTATAGGTACTTATGTGCATTTTTGTTTGCCTCTATCGATACCTATACTTACCTACTACTTCGACGAGCATGTATGTTTAGTCAGGTTATGCGCTATAAAAGTAGGTTAATATTTTCTTTTTTCGTTAAATTTTGTTGTCACATTGGATTTAGAATTGAGGAACTATCGCAGACTGTTGTGCAACATATAGCTACGTGTTTGGTAATGGAGGGTCAGAATTGCATCGGGCCGGGCCGGGCGCATCGCGGCATTTAAAATGATGTTTGTCATTGTAATTTATCATGTAAACGAAAATTTGTGCCTAGGTACTGTTAATAAACGGTTGACCGCAGTGAGGAGGTTGTTAATAAACAGTGAGGTTTACTTAGGTCAATTGCAATGCAATGCTGGCGCTCAGTTCGGAAAAAAGGCGTCTTTCCTGTGGACTTGAGTCTTGAACTACTCTGAGGTTAGGGGGCAATTTTTTAAGCCACATCCGCGAATATACTACTCGAAATGAAATGTTACTCGAATGTGTTGAATTTGCAAACCTTTTGATCTGTATTCAAGTTAGAAAAATGATGAAAAAATAAAAATGTTCTTCAAAACAGCATTGCCTAAAATGCTCATAAATAAAACTGGAAAAAGCCACTTCGAAATACGTAAGCAAGTGAAGAGAAGTTTACTCAACTGCGTTCACTAAGTTCAAATTATTTGAGCTTTGAGTACCTATCTTGTAAGCCAGATGATGCCATTTAAACTTTCGCAAGTTACTATCGTGTTATGTACGTACTTATACATATGACAGTAGATACCTAGGTCTTACCTAGGTACGTAATGCAGTCTATAGATTAGGTTAAGTAAGTACCGTTTCCGATAAATCTTTGTTTTTCGACAGAATAATGAAAATAATTATGTATAATAATAGTAGGTAGGTAGGTATTTAATGTCGTGAGTATGAGTTTAAATAGGCATGTCTTTTTAAAGTGATTTTTATTTACTACTATTTACTTTCATTTGAAGTTCGTCGATGTTACTTTTTTAAGAAAAGTTTCAAGTATTTGGTAAGTATTAAATAATTTCAACTATACACAGCTGTAATTTTGTAACTAACCTACTCAAGTCGATATTGCAAGAAATGTCGTCAACAAAAAAAAAAAACTTCACTTGGTAGAAATTAACAGAATTCTGGTTTTGAGATAAAATACTGTTTTGTTTATATCTCTAGCACCGTTCATGCACGGTACGTTCACCTTAAAAATATGAATAATAGTCGACCAAGAAAGTCCGTTACAACCCTAAGGTTCAATGTTATTTGCACGGCTAAAGGGTGCGACCAAACCGCCGCGTATACGCAGTAACGTGTCGTATGCGTCACGTTTTCTCACCGTTTCTTCATACATTTTGTTGCGATTCCGTAACGTCACCGTTTTTTAAGCGGCGGTGTGGACGCACCCTAAAACATCAATCCCTCACATTAAATGGAAACATTATTTTTTGTGGGGTTATTTTATCGTGATTATGTAAACCTAGGTACTTATATATGATGACTATGAACTTGGAAAGTATCTACAACTTGATTTACATAATGTATATAACCTATCATTCAAATAGTTAAAGCATTTTCCGAAAAACTGTTGCTTGATTAAAGTAATATTATTAAAAGTATAAAAAATAACTTGGCCTGAATTTAATAGCGGGTAACTAACTAAAATTAGATTTTATAAATCTCGTTTGGCTGGGTGCATCGATGAACTTTGAATCTACCGTGTTTTTTACTCGATAAAAAGTGTAGGATATCGTAACTTGAATTCCAATAAGTTGTACCCGGATACGTAATGCGAGGACATGCAACAAATTAAAATTATCTGTTCACTGTAACCATTTATGGACACACTTCTCATGTTTAATCACTAGTACTAGGAACTCAAATAATAAGCCACAATTCGTTCTCTGAAGTTTGAGAAATGAAGAGGCAAAACATGATATTAGCAAAATGAAGTCATCGAATGTCAACACCATGTCTCGTTAGAGCTGTTTGATAGACACTTAAACGGTGTCAAGCTTATATATTATTTATTCATACCATACAGCGAAACACAGTATAATAGAATAGCCGCGAACTTTCTGAAGCGCGCTGGAGGCTCACGTCGGTCGTCGATGCATACCGACGCGGCGCGCGGCGCGGCCGGCGGGCGCGCACCGCGCACGAGTCAAGGATCCTTTACGATATTTCCTTTCACCAGCGTCGGCGACACTGCATATAAATTTAATAGGTACCTATGCGTAAAATGAATCAACACCTTGCTATCTTGTAAAAACTATTTGGAATGCACTCTTTGTTAGAAAACACATAATTCCTAAGTAGGTACCTACGAACTAACTTTTAAAGTAAGATTTTTAAACAAGTACCTATGTTGTATACTTATATGCCGCCTACTGTACCTACCTTCAAAAATCTAACCTTACAATCTAAATCTTACCTGCAGTTACCTTACAAGCGCAATATTTGACAAATATGTAATTATATCCTTAGCTACCTCCACTGCAGAAAATTGTATGTTACGAAGTTTTTAGTTACAGTCAGCAGCAAAATGTAGGATAATTTTGATATATCCACGAGCTCCTAAGTACCTATCTATCTCCAGCCTATATACGTCCCACTGTTGGGCACAGGCCTCCTCTCAGGATGAGAGGGCTTGGGCTATAGTTCCCACGCGGGCCCAGTGCGGATTGGGAACTTCACACACACCATTGACTTGCTTCGCAGTTGTGTGCAGGTTTCCTAGGTTGTGTGTAGGTTTAAGTACCTATGGAAAAACCAAATAATTAAGAACACAGGTAAACACGTGAGATGCCTTTTCAAGGTTTTTGTCCAGCCATGAGACAGACAGGAAAAATGCTTTAATTAAGTAAGCAAGTATTTTCGGCTGACCTTGTACCTAAGTTGTCGTTGTACCTTAAGGCAAATTAGCTAACGCAGCTTGCATTGTATTTTGATAGTAAATTAAGTAAACAACACTCTTTATATTTTTTTAAAAACGGTTGCAATCGCTAATGAAAAGTAATGTTCCTTCACGCGCCGAGGAATATTTGTTCTTACGTTTTAGATCTTCGATGTACCTACCTACCTGAAGGGGAGCGAAAAATCAGTCTAGCTAAATCTCATCCGTGGAAAAACAAAGGGTAGATAGAGGTATTTGCGAGGTCTACAATCAATAAACAACGCTTGTGGTTTTAGTGGACTTGCTTAAATAGCTACTCCTTAATCTTCCATTACCCAATACCTAAGGTACACCACATTTTTGTTTCTGTTGTTATTTAAGTTGAAGATACCTACAATAGAAACTGCGCTGAACTATGTACATACCATACCTAACGGTTTAGAAATTGTGCACTATAGGTAGAACAGCATCTCCATCCAATTATGACAAGAGTGGCCTCACTACATATTATGTATAAATTTAGTTAGCTAATTAAAGCGACCAAATTCGAGGCATCAAATTTCATTTTTTACGACTTCCAGTTCACGTCACCTGCGACATGTGTTTTCGTGATGTTTTAAGGTGATTCATAACTGTTTATTAACTTTATACCTAGTGCTAGAAAAAGCTTTAAGTAACGATATTTCATGTTCCTACCAGGATAGCAGGTTTAAATACCTCCCCATACTTTGTAGGGGTTCAGAACGAGTACCTAACCGAGTTTGTTGTAAGTTTCGGTTGTCGGTGATATGAAGATTTTATGTATGCATTTATGTGTGTGATTGTCGAGAGATATTAAGAAAATAAAAGCAATGTGAGTATATCGTTAATTCTTGTATAAGTATTAATTATTTTAATCCTTTTGTGACATCCCGTGTACCGCTGTTATTATGTTGCAGGTACAGCCAACGAGAACACATGGATCACGTATCCTGTAACATTAATCAAGATAGCTCGATGTAACGTGTGATAAGTTCATAGTTCAGCTTGGTCAAATTTATGAAGCCACCAATTGTCTAGAGATGTTAACAAGGAAAGCCGCGGCTGCGGCTGCGCTGCGCAAACGCACTGCGGCTGGAGATGACTTTCACTGCTTTCACTCTCAGCGGAGACGCAGCCTGCATAGCACTCACCAAATGCCGCTTCATTGCAGAAATTGGTTTTAGCTCTCTATTTATTTAGAGCCGCTAACAATTCTGATATCGCCAGTTGTCCTTCTTCATTGGATATTTACAGCGTGGTTGCAAAACAAAATGGAAAGTTTGTCAGGGCCTGACGATAGGTGTACAGATGGTTGTGATGGGATGATGTGCAACGGCCGCCCACGCCGTTTCAAGTCTTACCAATGGAGTGTTGGTGGCGCCCGCGACTATTGTCTGCGGCGGGCTTGTCATGCGTGTCATTGTAATGCGTCAGACAACAAATACTATTTATAAAAATAATTAATTATGAACTGTTCATTATTAAGCAAAATACATTGCATTTTATAGTTATGTTGCATAATGAGGATACAGGTCTGAGATTACACATCGATGAATCGCGAAACGCACACATGCCAGGACCCCGGTCGTACCTGCGATATCTTGCATTCATGAAAAGTTATTTTAGTCCTTCAATTGATCATACAAATGTGGTTTTATTTCGAGGTAAATATGACATAAGCTACAAAAGCAGATTCATTCTTATACCGGTTTCGTATAACCTGGAAATGTAGGTAGGTATCCTGATACCCACAAACATTTCTTATGGTCATTACCCTTTAAAAGACAAATTTATTTTCCTCCTCGCAAACATTTGTATCTATACAAAGTACGTTAGTACATTATATCTCAATGTACAAAGTACGTATCTACAGCTGCAAGTTGAGAAGTTTTGCTTGTTTGTCTTAATAAGGATACTAAAGAAGGTAGATGTAAGTTGCGGAGCGGAGTCCTTAACGTACGATATTTAAAAGAAAATGTTATAGTCCTTTTTTTATATTTTACTGTATGTTTACTCCAGAACCGGTAAAAAAAACATCGCATGGTGTGGGAACAAAAAAACTTTACGGAGTTAGTCGTAGTTTTTATATTTTTATCGCTTTTGTTTTAAGTTTGCGTACTTAAAATGTAGTTCTGATTTCAAGAGTTCAATTACTAGTTTAAGAACATGAGGCTTATACCCTTCTCTTATTATTTTTAGGTCGAGTTTCTCATTCCACCATTTTCATTCCAGTGTTTCCGGTGTAGTAAAGTGTTGGTGATTCTAATTTAGAAAAAAAAAACACTAACTTCAATCATTTTGGAAAAAGTGAAAAATACACTTTTTTGAAAACTTTTAACCAGAAAGAAATACTTTGATATATACATTCCATATGTTTCCTAACAAACAGGCGGCAAAATCTTTAATTACCGTTATTTTTATAGGAACTTGGTGCAACTGACACTTATTACTAAGTACCTACCTACTCAATAGGTAATAATTGTAAGGTGGAACGAAACGTATTGCGTGAAAGAGACAGAATGAGAGTTAGACTGAGGGATGAGCGGGATGCAAGATAGTTGACTTTGAAGGATGAATGAAAGGGATAGAAATAGGGTTTTAGTATGTAAGAGCGAGATGAAAAATAAAAGACATTATGGCGGAATCTGAGTTTAATTTCTTACATAATTGTAAATGTGTGATTGGTTCCTAGGTTCCTACAGCAGCAGATAATCGGAAGTTAGTTAGAGCAGCAAATAATCATACTATCTTCACAGTCAGTCAGTTTGTGTATGTATATGTGTGTCTGTGTGTGTGTGTGTGTGTGTGTGTGTGTGTGTGTGTGTGTGTGTGTGTGTGTGTGTGTGTGTGTGTGTGTGTGTGTGTGTGTGTGTGTGTGTGTGTGTGTGTGTGTGTGTGTGTGTGTGTGTGTGTGTGTGTGTGTGTGTGTGTGTGTGTGTGTGTGTGTGTGTGTGTGTGTCTGTGTGTGTATGTTTCTTACTACTTCACGCGTAAAAAATAAAAGTTTTGACTATGGAACCCTATTTTGTACTTTCATTCCAGTGGTCTACATTTCAATCCAGTGGGCTGGTACTATAATCCCAGTGTATATTTATCATTCCGATGTGACTTATCTTTCATTCCGGAGTACATTTTTCACTCCGTTGTGTGTTCTAAAGTATCTTTTGACATTTAAAAATCTAAAAAAAACCGGTATTGTTGAAATTGACCTTTATATAAAACTGAATGCGTTCCGATACAATTGGGTAAACCAGCTTCTCTGGACAGTCAATAAAAGCAGGAAAACACTTATTATCATCCGAAGGCGCGGGCAAAAGCTAGTTTTAACAAACATGCCGTAGTACCTACACATTAGACATTTCAAATTTATGTTATGTTTATCTAACTGTCAGAACTTAGTTGAGCGGTGCTAGAAATTCTTGACCAATATGTAACCTACACGTGCTGTACAGTTAACCACAATTACTAATTTGACAACAAAAAAATCCGCAAATTCGACTTTGTTGTTGAGTGTAGGTAGGTACCTAATCAAAAACCGCTAAGCGCTAAAACTCTTCATTCGACTCATTTCTGTTTTATCGGCCGCTGAATCTTACAGTGACCACTTTCCTGTGACTGTGAAAATAACTACTAATTTAAAAAGCTTTTAGCCACCAACTGTTCCTCTATCTACTATGAGATTAGCTTGGAGATCGTCCCACTTCTTGTAACTCTTGTAAACTCTTACCGCCAAAGAGTAACTGTACTACAGAAAAATATACTGTTGTTAGCCTATTTAAACGTTATATTAGGTTGATTTGGTAACGTTCATGAATATTATTAAAAAACTAATAGGGTGCATGAATAGAGTGTTTACTCTTACATAATTATACTTTAATCGTAGTATAAACTGTTTCACAGGCGGCGGTGACCTCAGTAGGAGACTTGGGGTCAATTGAAACGTGGGTCATTTGGAACAAGTCGCTCCGTGACGAATAGTTTCAGCGGCAGGGGTCTGAGGGGGGAAAGGACCGACGAACCAACCTAATGCTCCACCAAGGAAAAAGAAAAAGTCTGCCATCTACACGCACGCGCAAGAACATCAGGAGGCAAAGTAAACAGAAAAATCGTAAAAATTAGGCTTTGGTGGAGCAATCGGGGGTGGCCTGGTCGATTCCGGCGAAAAATATTTGACTGACTTGTTGATAGTTTATCATAATAAATTTGGCAATTGACAGAATTCGAATATAGTATGATTATTAATGTTAGATAATTGAAAAGCGTCACATTTGTATGAGAAACTTTTATTAATTCAGGGAGCTGATATCTCACTGTTAAAATAATTCAGTTCTAAATAATAAGTTAAGATGAATAGAATAATTATGTGAAATTAGAAGACTAGCTTTGATGATATGATTTTAAAGTTAAATAGTGTCAAGCAATAATTATAATAATAAATAAATACTTTTTTCTTGCTGTTTCATCTATTCCCTACCTTTATTTCATTCGATCCACGCCTGGGGACATCTGAAACATTTTCTGAGGTTTCCTAAAAAGCCTCATCAGTAGTTTATGAAGCCAAATAGAACTTTTCGCCATAGGTATATATCAAAATGACTTCACTAGGACTGAAACCATTCAAGAAACTAATTCAGTAGAAAACGAAGCTACAATAATCAGTTTTGTCAAAACGTTCCAATTGACCCCTGTCTCCCCTAAATAAGGCCTCCTTTGCAGTAGTTGAACTTCTGTCATTGTCAATTTGGACATTCTACATTCTACATAATTTTTTTCGTGTATTGAATTGAATTGTAGAGACTTACCCCCTTATTCATAAACGCGCTATAGGCCTCTGCTAAGTTAGTAATCGTTTGTCCTTATCTGTGAAAGGTAAATGTCAAAATGACAGATAAGGACAAACGATTACTAAGTTAACAGAGGCCTATAGTGCGTTTATGAATAAGGGGGTTAGTATGAATGATTTATTTAAGTCAAATTCTAGATTATCTCTTTATAAAATTTCAGTAAATTGTTAATTTTGAGTGAAATAAAAGTAAGTGATGATCGATGATTATGTAGATACGTAGATGGGTGTAACTCTGGGAAGGTTAAATGAGTAAAATGTACGGGATTAAATCAACAACAAAGTTTTATTTTGTATTTTATATTTTAAAATTTTATCAAACAGACTTACATAAGTAAATCACATAAAATATTAAAGGTCCTATGAAACATTTATGTGAGCTATTACATTATATTTAGGTAGGTACACTTACACTACGAACGGGATTATGACCCGGTACACTTCGACTTTGCATGAAAACATACTCAAAGGTAAAAAAAAATTGAATACCATTTTGCGAAGGTAAAATTGTCATTTTGGCTCTGACTTAGAATACGTTATCCATGCAATCTTCACTCTCAATTTAATATGAACTAATTAGAGCGCGCCGGCTCGAGATCTGATCAACCTAGTAATGGCCGTCTCCCGTGGGGTCGTTGAGCCAAGGGTAGTTGGCGGGGCAGCGCAGGCACGTCTGCAGGTTAATGGTCTCGCCGGGCACCTCCTTCGAGGTGAGCTTGCAAGAGTGCGGAACCCAGCACGAGGGGTTGCCTTCCACCGCGCAACGCTCCCTCCAGGGCTCAAAGTTTTTAGCCTCAGTCACAGTGCGAGGATTCTGGATCCATTGAATGACTTGAGTCATCGTCACGAAATATACGTCATTATGGCTGGACAGAACTTCGTCGATCCAGTACAGGAAAGCCTCTAAGAATTCAGGGTTGTTCTTTAACCACGCAGCATGGAAATAGAGACCCAACGGGGCACGGTTCTGATCGTAATGGCGGTCGAAATTATGGTTGAGGAAGTTGTAGAACTGATCACCGGTGAGGATGTTGGAGCATGAATCTACCATAGCGCATCCTGGCAGGTATTCGTCATTGGTGGGATCCTCACGGCGGTCCAGCTCGTTCATGACCATCTCCCACACGGCGTGGCTCCTCGTGGGGCAGCTCTGCAGGTTGCCGTGGCAACGATGGGGCATGCGGAAGTACATGGTGTAAGGCCATAGAGGAGGGTTAGAGAGCGGAGCGGTGATTGTGCTGTCGTACAGGAAGGCCTGTTCCTCCATCATGGTGAACTGGTTGTTGCCGCCGACTCGCAGGTACGGCGCGCGCACGCCCACCACGCTGTTGTCCGTCACATTTGCGTACTTCTCGATAATGACTCTCATGCCGGCCATTTCCTTGCCCCAATCGTCAACTGTGGCGTTGCTCCAGAAGCGCTCGTCATCGTTGTGACTAAGACGGTAAAGAACAAAAATTAAATAAATCTCGTTAAGTTCGTAACACAATATACTTAAAGATTTTAAATGTTGTAGAGACTGGAAATCGCATAATAGTTGTTACGCAAATATATCAGCTTACGCAAATTATTGGGTCATTAACGTCGGATTATAGATACACAGGACTTATAAAATTGTAAAATAATATTTCAACTCACGTGATGGAATGCACAGCGATCTCGTGACCCTTGCGGTGCGTCTCCTGCACGGCGGAGTAGTTGGTGTACTTGTGGGAGACAAAGTACGTTGCTTTGATGTCGCAGCCGTTGGGGTTCTTGCGTTTCCCGTTGAATATTTCCTTGTAGAGTTCGATGTTGTTGTTGTTGATGGCGTCGTCGAAGGTGATTGTGATCATCTGCGGCACGTCGCGCGCCGGCAGGTCGCCGGGGATGGTGGTGCCGTCCTCCGAGCAGAAGCAATCCGGCAGCACGCACTGCGTCGAGTCACAAGGCGGCGCCCTGTTGGGATCGTTGTCGATGTCTGCAACAAAATTCAACTATCGTAAATGTCGCAATTCTAGCCACTTTACTCACTTTATTTGAATCTCGATACGACTATCACTTTGCAACTCTGAATATCAAACCTTAGAATATAAAACCGGTTTATTATACAAGATCATATTTTACAAGTTTTAATTGACTAAAGAATAGATTATAATTATAGCATAATGTTCAAATTTATCCTCAGAGTACTGTCAAAGAGTAATATGCAGATAAGAATAAGTAATAATAATTTCTGAAAAATATTTTGCTCGTTTTGTATACTGTACCATAACCATCCACTAGTTTTAACTATATTAGTGCTTCTGTCGGAGACGGTAGTACTCATTTGCATCATTAATAATTCGTAGCCTACTCCGATTCCCAATGTCATTAAACTGCTAAATAATTTAAATTAAATGTCAACCTTAATGTAATCAAATTATTGGCCATATTTCATGGCGTAGACGATTTAAATACATTAAGAGACGTCACGTTTGGCATCCATGGGCATGGGTGTAGCGACGCGATGACGCGCGCGAGAGCCGGAACCAGTATGGGTACTTTCGCTTGCTCAAATCACTCGCTACAGCTGATACACGATTGGATTTCACTTTTCGATCCAGTGATACAACATTTAAATACATTCACCTAAATTTTTATTCTATACTAAACTTGTAGATAGGTTATCCAAAAATTGTAAAGTAGGTATATGCACAAATAAGTGGTTAGCAATCTCAAGGTGGTGTAAATATTTATTGATTTCACGTTTTTATTGTACTGCTCCGCCAGGGTCATCGCTACTGGCGAATATAATTGTTTACCCTCCTTTTGTACTTTAAATACCTACAGCTCGTAGTTGGCGAGCTTCATTTAAATTTCAAGTCACAATTAGGTACCGATTGTAAAACGTGTTCAGAATCAGAACGACAAAACCATGCCTGTTGACAAGAAGAAACGTACCTATAATGCGAATTTTAGTTTATTTTAACACTGATTCAAGAAAAGTATGAACTTTTCTATGAATCATTTGTTCACAAAAGAAAGAGATTGCGTGAACTAGTTCGACACCGCAACCTTGGAGTTCGAAAAGAGTCAGCGCTTTGTGATGTAAGCGCTTTTAGTAGAACCTGCTTTTCCCAGAACCGAGCCCGCATTAAAATGTATCGCGGTCAAGCTAAAGTAAAGGATAATCATCTGAACACCTCTCGGGGTGAAAACATATATTATAATGAAATGTTGGCAGCTGTTATTAGCATATCCATTATCCAATGCAAATAAAAAAGAATAACACCCCATTTGATTAAGTTAAGGTATAGGTTACGACATAACATTGAAATGTTTTTTTAGGCCAAGAGATTGGCATATCAGGCAGGTCGTTCGTCACGCTTTAAGTGATAGTTCTGATTTAAAAAACTCGTTCAAGTTCAGTTGCCTATTTATGCTGTTAATGCTTGCAGTAGAACCTATTAATTGATGAAAACTTCATACTAAGTGTATTGATTTCTATCAGTTACTCAGTCTGAGTTCATAGCTGCAAATCATTTAAGAGCAAATTACGATACACAAATGCAGCAGGATATAAATCTTCTGAGTTATACGGCATATGAGTACAGTCATTTATAATTATCTTGTGAGTAATCAGTAATCATCGAACAATACTAGATATTCTAATAAAAAAAAAACCGCCAAGAGCGTGTGGGACCACGCGCCGTGTAGTGTAGTGTAGGGTTCTGTAGTTGCCTGTCACAATAATTATGTCGATATTACCTATGATCATAGGTAATTATTATTTTTCCTTTTTATTCGGTACTACTATGAACATAGTTCACGGTTTCAAGTACATTTTATAAGTTGGTCGACTATTACTCGTTATATTGTAAAGCCAACCTAGCTGTGATAGTTTCCCTTTAAACTTCGTTATATACCTACAGGATCAATCCAAATGGGTCAGTAGGGAGAAGTCAAAAACTATATGAGTTAAGGCAATCTGTTCTTCCCTCTTTAGGAACCATGGCATCGATTTTAGATAGCCCATACCTACTCTCTCATTGTTAGAGAAGGCTTGTGCCCAGCGGTGGGACATATAAAGGCTGTCGATGATGGCATCATCTGATGACGATCATCAGATGATGATGATGATGATGAAATTTTTTCACAAACCGTTTAGCCGGCAAGGGAGGACACTTGACTCTAACGATAATTAGAACTTTAAAGCTTAATTTTTCGCAAACGGATCTTTGAATCGAAAAATGGTTTTCCCACACTCACAATATTTTTGAACGGCCTTTCCAACGACACCCCACACCATGGGGAAAAACGTGAAGAAAAATTCATCCCCACTACGAGTAGGGGACCTTAGGTGAGGAAAGGGAGCGGGAGCGTGAGAACGACCCCCTCGCGCCCCCACTCCGGCGCAGACGGACGGGGAGGAGAAGGCGGCAGTTTGCCGCCCTCCCCTCCCCCCCTAAAGGTGCCTGCTGGCGGGGGATGGGGATCCCTCGCTAGCCCTCAAAGGCCCACGAGTCTAGGGGGGGACCAGGTATTCCCGGCCTCCCCCTCTTGGCGCAGGAGCCCCGGCACATAGGCTGGGGCGGCCGGTGGGGCGTACGCGGTAGACAATGTAATATGCTCCCGCTGCGCCCCCCCAAATGGCAGAGTGGTTTTTAGTGGGTATACCTCCCCCGCCTCCCCCCGCCCGGGAGGGGCCGGGAGGAGAATCCCACATAACCTCCGCGCAGTCCCGACGGCGCGGTCGTAAAAAAAAAAGGGGACCTTAGGTAGGTACCTACACCCATGCCAAATTACAGACTTCTAGTATTAAGAATCTTTGAGCTAAGCCGCGGAGGCGCGGACAGACAGATGGACGGACGGACGGACATAGTGAAACTATAAGGGATTATTGTGAACTATATCGCGAGGACAGTAGTTGTGGTGTAACATTTTATTTATTGTATCAAACTCAAATCTTTATTATTTTGAGACCTTAGGAGATTCGTAAGTAATTTGAGAGGAAGGTCTCGAAATCTCTGACGGGCGGTTCCTATGTCACGCTAAAGACAAGCAATACCAGGAAATGCCGACGTGAGGCCATCACGATTATTTTAATTCTTATAAGGATATACTACTCGCAGCCATATCCACGTAACAAGTCCATTAATATAATATACTGTTGTTAATTTCAAGAGAAATTATGAATGAATGTTGCTAAGCGCAAAACTCGAGAGCGGCTGGGCTAATTCATTTTTTTTTCTTTCTGAAATTGCATTGAATGTTCTTATGGAGAAAAAAAAACATAAAAATTAAAAAAAAGGCGCGAAGCCGCGGGGAACAGCTAGTACTCGTATACAATAAGAACGTGCTCTGTCTGTTTAATCTGTTAGAATATTTAAAGGCCCTCCTTGAAATCCATCCATCTATGAATTAATAAAATTAACTTCTTTTAACTAAGAATGATTGAGATTTTGTACTTGTAAAATTACGATAAACCATGCAACCCCGACGAGAAAAAGTGATCATCAGAAATAAAAGAATGATGGACAAATTGGCCCATATAAGTAGAGTGATTCAAGAGGAAGGTTTACCTATATGCATAATGCTTGCTTAATATACTAGAGAAACACTGATTGCACCCGTGCGAAGCCGGGGCGGGTCGCTATGTTCATCATAAAATATCTCTATTTTCCCAGCCGTTACGGTCTAGTAGTCATAATAACAATTACAGCAAATAGT
The DNA here is from genome assembly GCA_963854515.1 of Pandemis heparana. NCBI lineage: Eukaryota > Metazoa > Arthropoda > Insecta > Lepidoptera > Tortricidae > Pandemis > Pandemis heparana. The sequence goes on along the minus strand of OY978008.1, from coordinate 8,657,737 downwards.
GGGATCAATAAGCCTACATACGTTATTTAAATTCTATTGGTGATTGGGCTGGGTACAGTCACCAGCATAAATAAGTGATCACTTTTGTACCTTGTCACTTTAAAGTCATGTTTGAAAAACCATACGAAGTCAGTAACGACTGAAAGCGACAAGGTCCAAAAATGATCACTTATTTATGCTGGTGACTGTACCATACATATTTGCCCATCATTCTTTATCAATTTTCAAAATCTTGTATTTAGGATGGGTTGGGCATTCATCATTATCTTCTTAGCAGCCTATATACGTCCCACTGCTAGGCTCGACCTGCTCTCAGAATGGGGGTGGGCTATAGTTCTCACGCGGGCCTAGTGCGGATTGGGCATTATTTCAATAGAATGACTATATCCGGTACACCTTATTGTTGCAAAAAAAAAAAAAACAACACTTACCGCAAGAATTTTCATCAGAGCCATCGGCACAGTCCTTTTCGCCGTTGCAGAAGAGACCGCGCTCGATACAGTTGGAGTCCCCACAAGCGAGGTACCCGTCCTGGCACAGGGGTTCCTCTGTGTACAGCAGAGGCTTGACCTTACGCTCTTTGTTCTTCAGTTTGCAGTTCTTTACGGCATCCTTCCAGTCACAGGTCTGCTTCTCGATGTCGAAATACAAGCCGGCGGGACACCGAATGGCTTGGATACCCTACGATTAAAAATGATTAACCATATTATAAAGCTGTGCTATTAGTTCTTACGGGTAAACGCAAAGTGAGTCAACAGCGAGTAAATAGCTCAATATACTTATTATAAGCTGCAGGAATGTGAGTGGATACGTGAATATGAATATTACTCGCGGCAAGGACAAAGGCATACAAACATGTCAGACGATTGATTTCTCATTGAATATTTTTAAGACTGGTTTCACAAAAACTTGGGAATAATAATGTAATGATCTGATAAAGGTCGCCATCGTACACAAGCGCGTGCGTAAAAGTAGTATTGAGTGTTTAAGGCAGGCGCTAACCGAGGCGGTGCACTGGATGACGTCGCGGCAGTTGTCGCCCTCGCCGGCCACCAGCCGGAACCACTCGCCGGCGTCCTTGTCCTTGCATAGCTCTAGCTCCAGGCTGTCCTCTTTCTTGGCTGTGTCGTCTGCCTGCCGTTTCCATCGGTGCCCATCGGCAAGCGCTGCATAAACAAAACAAAGTTCATTAGATTAAATCAGAAATCATTTCGTAAAGGTCGAACAAAACATGACTTCAATGAGAATAGATTTCACTGACTAATGAGCTCAAATAAGTGGATTCATTCTGTTGTTACGTTAAGTTTGTAATATTTATTGACATAACACTACCAAAATCGATTGAATATTGTTAAATTACGTAGATAATAATCAATTTGTTCCAGTTTTGCATCAACAATGATCGCGTAGCGTGATGCTGCCGTGCATGCATGTTATGCGCATTGGTCACAATTACAAAACACTTCCTAACACACTTACATTGCAGCGCAAACGATTATGAATTACAGCATGCAGCCTCAACAAAGCATTTACTGACATTTCATTAACCGTTTTTATTCGTTTTAGAAGTAAAATGTCGCTTGGAAGCGTAAAATGCCAAAGGTAGTGAGCGTACAGCGCGTGACCTTTGACTGCATCTAAATGTCAGCGCTTGGGCAAGCAACAAGGACGACTCTTTCTTATTAGTTCTTCTAGGATTATGTCTGACATTTCGATGCCTTTGTGTGCGGTGCGGCTGACGAAATTATTCGATTGCTATTCAGAAAGTCAATAGATTTCCTTGGGACTCTTAATTTTAGGTCTTCCTAAATGATCAATTCGGAGTTTCTGTTACTTGTCGAACTAAAACCACTCAATATCATTATATTTTTTTGTTTAGCTTTGTGTTTTATACTACCTATAATTATGCTTTGCATACGGGCTATAAAGAACATGTTCCGCGTACTGTTGCGTTTAATTACATCGTATTATCGATATTGTTCCCACATTCCATTTCATCTTGACAAGCACAATATTTTCAGTTTTTGTCAATTAAAACTCGCAGAGGTGATAGGCATTTGCTAATAGGCAATAAGAAAATAGACGCGGGTTGGGCGTGCGAGCACGTAACACGAGGAAACCTCTCGCAATATTATCTAACTGTCTCGCTTGCGAGATCGTTGCGCCCAGTGCACGCGCACTGTTGCGGCTGCCACGATGCCACGAACCGCATTGCATTCGCGAACTGCATTTTCTTTCGTCCTTTATTAACCGGACAGCTGCGAAGTGGAATTTCTTGCCTGCTTTTGTGCTCCCTGAACGCTAGAATCTGGGAGTCTTCAAATCAGTTCACATGTGCCTAAGTTATCGATGCACCCACAAAGAAACAATACAGAAACAAAGAACAAGGTAGACAATAGGCCTCCCCCCAGAACTACCCTCCTTTTTAGAAGTCAGTTCAGAAGAAAGAACCATAAAAATCTCCCGCCTTACTTTCTATAGCTACTTAATGTGTTTGTTGCATCTCAGTATTGTAGAATTTGTAGATTACCCCAGAAACACGTTGCGTATAAAAATAAGAAACGATACAGTTACAGTTTGAATTTGAACATACCGACAGCAGGCCCATACATTATTCGACCATGTCATTAGAATATTACAAAATGCGTATTTCACGGTTGATAATCCCGCCATTAAAACATGTCGACCTGCACCGTTACTTGTAAAATTTGATAATAGCCCATTGTTTGCTGTGTGAAATTAAGCGAAGTTAAGTCTATGCACATCTTCATTACTGAACCAAAGGTATACGCGCAAATGCAAAAATGACTACATTTTTGTTTGTCAAACACATATTGATGATAAATCGGAGGCGGTTACTTTAATGCTTTTAGTAGGTTACTAAGTAGGGTACATCTAACTTTTTCGTTTGAATTAATGGGTAGATTTTTAGTATACGAAGCGGTGGAAATACTTTATTTAACACACTTTTGTAGAAGTACTTTTTTTACACTAGTCCAACCCTTATTCTTAGACTTTTGTTAAGTTTTGCAAATGAAGCTTGGGTATAAGCCAGTAGGTGTTATCTGTGGGCCCAGGCGGGTCGCTGTTGCTACACGCGATTAGTACACGCGCTAGGCCTCATGCAAGCATGCTTAATAACTCTTTGTTCCTCAATCTATTGCTTTTTGATGTCGCAATGTAAGTACACGACACGAGCGCTTTTTGCACTCGTGATTGTAACCTATTCACATTAAATTTATTCTGTCAAAATTTTAAATATTCCTATAGTGAAACCAAAAGTGAGTTATTAACACGTTTAGAAAAAAATATCCTAGTTTGACGTAGGTACATACTAATAGTTGGCTATTGTATAATAAATGTATTCAAAGAATATCTTTATGAATATTTGAATATAGAATCATCAAAGTGATCAAAATTTCGACACATAAAAATGCATAATTTGTCACCGTCCGAAATGATAAATAAGAACTCGTTTTCTTTGACCCGGATCTACCACGTGCTTAGCCGGTTGATTTATCGATCGCGAGCGCGTGACATTAACCCTTTAATATTAATAGCTGATGAATATTTCTTTATATATCAAGTGCGCTTTCGCTAAAAAAATAAGTGAAAACTCGAACTTCACGTGTAAACGCGTTGATGTCTTTTGTATGCGGGCGACCGGCGGCTGAAGTTATGCACGGTTACGTAAGCGGTTGAGGCTGACTATGTGTCTTAATATCGGATTTCAGTTAGTTGGGTCTTGCAGTTTTGGTATATAATTTATTTACAAGTAAAATAATAAGTTATGCGCATCTTCTGATAAGTCAACCACCTCAAGCTGAGGGGAGGGTTACGATCCTTAACAAAGCAGAGCTTTCTGATGTCTCTGTTCAATCGAGAATTGACGAGTAAAAGCAATTAAAAAAGAAGCCAGAAAAAATATAATTATTAATTATTTTAAAGTTTTACCTTACGGCTAAGGCTTTACCTACATGAGGCTTTGTGTTCAAGGTAGGATGAGTCACGTTCTACAAAACGGTGTCGTGAAACTGCTCAAGGGGAAAAAGTGCATAATTATATAGGTGTAGTGACTATCTCGATTGTGTCACGCAACCAGTGATAAGTGGGACATAAAAGCGAGGGGGTTAGGTGTCGCGGAGAGCGGCTCCCACGCATGCGCACGCAGCCACTTCTCGATCTATTAATCCCTAGAATATTGTACCTAATACATAATTAAATCGTTTTTTTTTCTGAGCAATTTGTTTATGTGTCAGTATTAGTCATTTGGAAGGCTTTTTTAAACAGTAATTGTTACTTTTTTTTCATTATTAAAATTTGAAACGCCGTTTGTTCTTAACTCCGAACTATTAGTTCGTTGAATAATTATATCACGTATAAAATATTATTAAAAAGGGATAATTTAGCCCTTCAAAGGCCAGTGGCTGAATTGACTTAAAATGTAACCAAAATACAATCCAATTGGCAGTGACTAACTATTCTATAATGGTATATATACGTATAGCGTCATGAGTAAAGGAAATATACTAATCTATTGACCACTTTAAATAACTCGGCAGTAATTTAGTAAATAACTATGTAACTCTTCTATTTCTGATAAATATTTATGAACTTGGATTTAAGTTGCTCACAATATATCTATTTGCGTATTCTTGTTACCTATCCATACATAGTAGGTATAAAACAAAGTCGCTTTCCGCTGTCTGTCTGTCTGTCTGCCCCTATGTTTGCTTAGATCTTTAAAACTACGCAATAATTCTACGCAGATGCAGTCGCAAGCAAAAGCTAGTTTATGATAATACTAGCTTGTAAGTAAGGTCCTTACGTAAAATCTTTGGGACTAATTAATATGATTTTACAAAATCTTTTAGTAATAGAAAGCTGTACTATGCTTGAATAACATAGGTCACTTTTTATTCTGGGTAAGTGTAAAATTCCCACGGGACACAGACTAGCACAGAATAAATAACAACACAAGTAGGTTGCTGAGAACTAGTTTGAAATAATCACGTGTCTAGACACGAATCGCGATCGTAATTTGTTATTGATCAGGGTGACCGATACACGTGTTTTAAGATTTACTCAGATCCCATTATATTTACATATTTTTAGATTAAAGCGCGTTATGGTTTTAATTTAGATAAACGCGAAAAGATTATCTAATTATATTTATTATTCAGTACATTCTACTCAGTGCACATCCTTATAAATAGCAGAGCTTCGCTGTTATACCGGGATGTTGATATCTATCATGAAATCGTTACTTGTTTTTGATAAAATGACGGACAACAAAGAGCCAAGAAAAACTCGCACGCGGATGTTATTGCGAGGAAATATTTTTTGCTTATACAATTCGACAGTTTTTTATTTTCTTGCAATGTTGTATATAAAAATAAACAGTTTCTCTGGCGTCTTGTAAATAAACCCGAGAGCTAAAGTTTCAAGAATAGAATACTGATATTAGACTAAGATATCTCTAAAATAACTTAAGTAAAAAATATACATACAACGTATAATCATAAATCAATAGATAACGATGTGAGCTCCGAGTGCACTTTAGAGACGAGTAAGGTCAGGCGCTGGGACCTTTATTCTATAAAGACAAGTCGACATATAGACGTAAATCGTGATAGGTTGGTAGCGCGCCGCGGTGCTCAGATCACTCTGAGGTCGAAATGGAAAAAAATGGCGGTTTACATTTGTAATATTGTCTCCTGCACGTGCTCAGAGTAGCGAGTCGCCGGCAGCCTTCCAGAGCCGAGTGGAACCACAAATAGACAGTTAGGTGTCGGGGCGGGCGTCGACCGGGCGCGTGCCGCGCATACCGAAACCCGACCTTATGAATATTAAGCGCCGTGCCTCTCTACTTTCCTTTTAAAGGCGCTCCCTTCAAACTCGAACATTTCACTGATAACAGGAAAATGACGTTAATTCTTAATCTGGTGACACGCAGAAGCAAGACGTGTCCGTCAAAACACGTGTAAGCAGAGACTTTCAAATGCTTCCGGGGCGTGCCGGCTGCTAATAGTTATTAGTTGAAAGAAAGTTCGTGTTGAAAAGGCAATGCAAGCTTCATTTTTGATTGAGAACGTTTTATGTTTTGGTTTTCAGATAAAACAAACCGCTACAGCATAAAATTAAAATCTAATCCTTTTACTCCTTTCAATCGTCAACATTATTAACAGTGGAACTTATATAAATTTAACTTTTAAAGATAATAAAAAGTTTGTAGGCTCTGACAGTCTTCATTGTCTTGTACGTAGACTTATCATTGACACGTCGTCATATGTATATCATTTCATAGAATAAACATTTATCTCAAATTGAAAACGTCATCAAATTGCAAATTGAATTTGCTTAAGTAGGTATTTAATTACTTATTATCAAAATTATTTAAGAAAGTTATTTTTAAGAGGTATATCAGAATCGTAACAAGTGGAACAAAGTAGTCTCTGCCTACCCCTATGGGAAAGAGGCGTGACTGTATGTATGTATATAAGTGCCGGCACGTAAGTCTAACCTGACCTTGTATGCGCAGAAGTATAAAATACGGTATCCGTGGGTGCGCAGATCCCCTCCACGTGACTCGTCATCGTTAGACTTACGTGCCGGCACGTATATGTATGTATGTATTAATTATTATCTAAATCGAGGCGAACATGCGTTTTTCTGATTTATTTAGCAAAAGCAGACAAAACCAAGACCGGCCGCTCACAGGTACTGTAAACTTTACTGTCAAATTTATATACATACTAGCTGTTGCCAGCGACTTCGTCTGCAAAGAATTCGTTTATCGCTATCCCGCGGGAACTACGCAATTTTCCGGGATAAAATGTAGCCTATGTGCTATTCCAGACTTTTCTTTATCTAGGTATGTGCCGAATTTCATCCAGATCCGTTGGGCCATTCTGGCGTGATTGCGTAACAAACAAACATCCATCCATCCATCCATCTATCCATCCATCCATACTTTCGCATTTATAATATTAGTTAGACTAGAGACCCGTCCCGGCTTCGCACGGGTGTAGCAAGCAATAAATATAGCCTATGTCACTGGTGAATGTAGCTTTCCAATGGTGAAAGAATTTTTGAAATCGGCACAGTAGTTTTTGAGTTTATTCATTACAAACATACAATACTAAAATACAAATCTTTCCTCTTTATAATATTAATAGATTACCTTAGTTATTAAACGAGCGAGCTATTATATCTTGTTTCATTTCAATTACTGTGTTATGTCTCGTCTAGTAATACGGAAGGCTTTGGCTAACAAGTTACTCGGCAGCCGCAAGTCGCGAGCGAATCAGGTAATTATTAATCGCCGCAATAAACTGAAGATTAATGTTTATCGCAACTAATAATTTATTCGATAAAATGTACTTTTTGCAATTATGTAATCAAAAATTACAGACATAGCTGACAACGGTTTGTCAAAAGAAATGTCCTTGCGGGCTACTTGCGTCAACGTTTGCTTTCTATGTTTACCGTTTAGTTATTGTTGTTTTCACATATGTGAGAATGATAAAAGCATAAATATCTACAATTATTTTTCATTTTACCTACCTACTCGGATTATCTCAACTAATATATTAAAAGTATGAAGAGATTGATGAATGTGGATGAAGCGAAAGAGGTGTGTCAGGATCGTAGCAAGTGGAACAAAGTAATCTCTGCCTACCCCTGTGGGAAAGAGGCGTGACGGTATGTATGTATGTATGTATGTATATATAAAAAATTCATACTTAATGTGACTTTATATGTTTGCTACGCTTTCAGGCATAAACTACTTACTCAACTGCTCGTGATAAAATTAGGTGACGAGATAGTTTGAGACCCTGGGAAGAACAAAGGATAGTGTCATAATTCCCGCAGACGAAGTCGAGGGCAACAGCTATACATACATAAATATAATAATATTTTTGAACATTTCATTATTTGACTAAAATCATATTTTAACCGTACCTACACACTTCAATAGGTAGGTACTGCAAGGCTCTGAGGGTCGTAGCCAGGTCTACTCCAACTTATTTAAGACTCCTGGGTTTAAGCGGAGAGTACGGGTTCTTGCGCTCTGAGCCGACTTTAACTTTAAGCAACTTCAATAAAACATTAAAAAGCTTTCATCCGTGTATTAATTTTAAACTCTTGAACTAAAATACATCAGACATGCCTTCGGAGGCAGCTGTCGAGGTAAAGCCCAAGAAACACTTTGTTTCTTTCATTTTAAATCAATTTCGAAATTCAAATTATAAATATTTGCATTACCTACCAGCGTGTAGATTTGTATATACAAACTTTAGTACATACAAACTCAAGTTATCACAGTACCCTACCCATTAAATTGTACAAAAATATTGAGTGCACGGGCGGCCGTGCTCGTAGCATGTGCCCGCGCAGCCCGCGCTCGTAGGCCAGCGACTAGCTACTACGCGCGTAGCATCTCTACATACATATATACGTATATAGATGCAATTCGTAATTTCAAGCAATCCAAAATGGCAGTATTGCAAGGGCAAAATGCCCAATTATATACATATTTATTTGATAGAAGAGTTGATCAAATATTTAGTATAGAGCCGGTAAAGAAAACGATCACAGCGCATGCCGTGGCAGAAATGTGCAACAATAGGGGCTTACTGAAACTTGTCAATGTTGCTTTGAAAATGGGTCATTATTAAACTTGTTTTATAATAGGGTGTTAAGGTTATGTTTGGCAAATTATGTTGGCTCGTATTAGATAACTATTGCCATTAGTTTTCGATCTTCTACATTCCTTACAATATTTTCTGCTAAAACCAATTTATTTCCTTTCAGTATAATACTTTGGGGCTGGAAACTTATTTTGTGTTTTACACTCTCAAAATCTGTTTTTATAATAACATCCATTTTTCTTATTACTGTTTGTTATGTCTCTAAAATACTATTTATTGTCTTTCTATAATATTATTTATTTACTTTATTTTATATAAAATAATAATAACTTGTCATTCACTATTTGACAAACGCCTCTAAAGATGGCGTTGCAGTCGTGCACGCTGCCAATAAGGGTCAGTTTAAATACCGCGGCAATAACATCGATCGTCAACGTTTGCGTTAAAACTTGACAAACTTCTTTTGACTGATGGTGAAATTGTCCAATTACTATTTTAATTAGTTAATTACATACCTACCTACTTGCCTAGTTACCTACGTAGACAAGGTTAATTACTTGACACTTGGTTAATTTCTGCCAATTTGTTTATGTAAACAAATAAAAACTTGATTGAAATAAATTCGACCACACATTATTTTGTACATATCTAATGAAGATTGATGTTAAATGGGCATTTAATAATATATTTTTTTAACTATTCAAGATGGCATTGCATTCTGCAATCAATTTGCATAATTTAATGAATTGAAGTGGAAATACATGTAGATACAACTGTTTTCAAGTTTAGTGCTAACAGTTTAGTGTTAACCTATGTGCGATTTGTGCTACCAAGTGCATTTGAAAATTATGTTGTAATTGTAGATTGTAGGATCAGTGGTAACCCCAGATTGTAATTAAAAGAATGAATGGAAGATTCCTCTGGGAGCGAGGGCGGTGGCGCGGCTGCGTGGCGCGACGTCATGCGCTGCGCGGCGCGGGCGCACGCAGCGCCGAACGAATGTGAAAGTTCCGCGGCAGTCCGCCGCAAGCGCGCGCCGCGCCAGGTGCTAAACAGTTGTTTTATCAAACAATTACTGTTACTAGATATTAGGCAACTACCCCCTGTTTCGGTTGCCTACATTCCAATGCAAATGTTTCATTCGTGACCTTTCTAAAGCGACTGCAATCGCGTATTACAGTTGCATCTGTATCGGCCGCTATCGTGATTACCAAATGTACTAAATGCTTAACCACTATTACCAAATGTTCACAAACAATTACATGTTTTTATTTCACAACACCGGAACGTTTCCTCAATTAGACTACTGAATAGCGTTGTAGTACTTATAGTAGACCGAATTAAAAGTTCACCAGTTAAGCATACCGTGACACTTGAGATAGGCACGATATGTAGGTACTTGCCGATGCCAGTCGTGTCGGGCGAGTATCCTTGAAAGGCTTGCGACGTTGCGATCGTGTCCTTTAGCCTGCGATGCACGCCTTCATTCGCTCGTCAACTCTGCAAAGCACAGCCTACCTCGCGACGACTGGGGTCAACTTCACTGTTCACTTGTGCGGCACTGACGCAAGCACTGATCAATTAGAGTGACGCCGGGTCACCCGTGACGTCGCGAGATGGGCTGCGGGTCGGGTGTAAGGTATAAAGGTTAGGACTCACCGCAGGCGAACAAGAGGCACGCGGCCAGAGTAGCGACACGGGCGGAGCGCGCCATGACGGGATCACAACAGGTCGCTGCGCGGCCGTCGCGCGGTTAAATACTGGCCTCAATAAGCGCCCCGCGCGCCCCGCTCGCCCACGGCGCGCGCGCAGCCGCTGCATCATCAGCGCGCAGCACCTGCTGCAGCCCCCAGCCCCCAGCCCCCAGCGCCCTGCCCGCGCGACTATCCCTCTGCCCTAACATCCGAGCCCCAACATATCAATCATTCCTAACGCGGTCCATTTCTAAATTTAACAATTATTTAACTCTGAGTATGTGTAATTATAAGTTACGAAGTTTTATTTAATTGGTGTCTAATATCACAACGAAACAAATGAGTTAATTGCTATAATTAATCGCTAAATTAACGACATCGTCTTTTAAAATCATAAATCTAGTAAGGACAAAACATACGTTGATTGAACTTAATAAAAAATGAATGAGTGGATTGCTGTTGGATTACACGACACGACCCATCTTGAGTCGTACGTCCCAGTGACTTTCATTTTTACGGATCGCTTTGAGACTCAGTATATTATAATTGTAGGCAACACACAAAAATTTCAAAAAATTTGAAACCGTTTGTAACACTTTAGATTTATTTATAACAAAACCAAAAAAATGATTATTTTCAAATAACTAAGTACAGCAACATGGGGTCGATTATTACCCAGCAAGTTAAATTTAACTGCTTTTGTTACGGGTTCGGTCTAATTATTTTAATCATCATCACTACTTCACTACATAGTATAAAACAAAGTCGCTTTCCGCTGTCTGTCGGTCTGTCTGTCTGTCTGTCTACATATGTATGCTTAGATCTTTAAAAAAACTACGCAACGGATTTTGATGCGGTTTTTTTAATAGATAGAGTGATTCGAGAGGAAGGTTTATATGTGTAATACGCAGACGAAGTCACGGGCAGAAGCTATGAACAATAAAAGTACAGGCCGCAGTCGGCGGAAAAGTACAATGGTACCTAGTTTTTTGACAAAAAATAAGGCTTAAAAATATGAAGGCAGTTGTAAGAATGATGACGATAAAAATAATGTGGGTAGTTTGCAAAAATTCTAGTTTATAGGTAGGTAGCTTTGGTAATGAACTCGTACAGTTTGCTCCGAGACAGTTTGGTATGCCATAGCGTTTTCATTGTGTGGTTTTGGTGACAGTTGGATCTGTTGTAGGGCGGATTTTGGCGTGAAGACATAATACTATTTAAAAAATACAGCAAAGCGCTTTTAAGAGGGACCGGACAAAAAACGTGCTTACCTATTATTCGAATAAAACCTGCGTGTAATGGAGTATTAAGCGGGAAAATGTATTATTTAAACGCGATAATCTTGATGGGGTTTTATTTTTAAAATATTTAAATAAATCTTATCAGAAAATTCACACTCAAAATCAGTATACATATACACACGCACACACGCAAGTAATCAGTGTCAAACCTAGCCGATGATTTATGTTAGAACAAATTATAATGAGATACTTTACGCCGAAATGTTACCTTGTAGGTACTTTGTAGTTACTTACTTTCTCAGCATTTTTTTTTTAAATTATATTAGTATAGGTAATTATTTTATGTATTTAAACTATTGTAAAAAGACTAAAAAGCCACAGAGTTTAATTTGATTGTGAGCGTAAAGGTGGAAAGGGGAATCAAAATACTGATCGGTTGCTATTTAGCCGCATGCTACATATCAGGGGTGGCGAACCTTTTTTGGTGGACGTGCTATTTTTTCACAAATAAAGTAATATTTGGCTCTGACCTATCATCGAAGACCTTGTTGTCTTAAGAGTGTGTTGTTATTTTATCATTATATGAGCACATTGCCCGTTTTCCGCCCTATTTAAATAATAAAAGAATCTTAAGTTGGTGATTTATTGGACAAAAAACCATGCACACTTTTTTTTTTATTTTTGGCATACTTACCCGAATTATTTTGAAGCGTGCCAACACAGGTACGCATGCCATTGGTTCGCCATCCCTGCTATACATATATATTATGATTCCTATGTTCCTATGATCTCGCCCGTTCTCTCGATGGGCTTTTATTGTCTGAAGAAGCAACGGTACATTCTATGTTTTTTCTTTGCTCCCTAACCACATGGATGAAATCATAAAATAATAAAAAGAATGCTTTTATGATCGAAGCAAGCACAATTTATTATTAATGATATAAGTATATTTAATTTACGACTGTGAAGAACTATGTCTAATTAAAAGCCAGCCAAATGCGAGTCGGACCCTAAACTTTTCCTTTAATCCATTTTTCTATGCGCAAAAATAATATTGTTTTGTGTAAAAATTTAAGTACTTAAATTTTTTAAAACAAAGATAGGTAATTGATTTTAAAAATAAAATAAAATCAGCAATAGGTTCCTGCGTGTTAATCTAACGAGAATAGTAAACTATTTTTTGTTTTCCTTTGCTTGCATTGTAAGGCTTTATTCTTCATAAAATGATGTGTCCGGTTTTGATGTTTGTAGTATGAGAAACTATGTAGGTATACTTTCAAAACCCAGTCAATCAGCTAATCAGGCAGAAAGAGCTACAACGAAATGATCCCAAAATTGTTCCGTTTTATCACGGTTCGGTTTTTTTTAATAATACAACAAACCTATCAAATTACATATAAGATATAAGACGCTAATAATTTCGGCAATGTTTAGTCGAAATAAATGACAGTATTATTAGTTAAAATTGAAATAAAGAAATAAATTGAACATTCATAGATATTGCTTTATTTAATAAAATTATAGCCACGAGAAGTCCAATCTTTAGTTGTTGAGCTAAAATATGTATAAAATTATTAATAGTCACAAATCACAGGAAGATAATTTATCACTAGAAAAAAAATCAAATTATCTTTCTAAATAAGTATTAACTACGTACAATAATATCACGATTGAAAGTCCTACATTATGCAATTAAATATAGTAGGTAGGTACCTATGTTATACACTCTATCGTAGAATTCTTCAGTAAATAATTTATCTAGTAGACGACTACGTATCTTAGTAGAATCCCTACTGTGGTAGGTAGGTACGTACATTTCGATAAGTAGGCTAAGTATTCTAGGCAACTTTTGACTAAATCACACTTCTAATGCTTTCTACAGAACTTAACCTTACGGTCCGTTTCGATAAGAAAGGTATGGCTGACAGATCCATAGAATTTAGAACTGTTAACGTTTACGAAAGTTTTGATAACAAAATAAATACAAAATTGAATTACATACATATAAATAAATCAATCTCCTCTTCTTCTTCAACCTTGATCTACCCAATACTGAGTAGGTAAAGGTCTCTTCCCTTCTAGATCATTCTGTACGGTCTCGAGTTTCCCGCATCCAGTCCTTCCCAGCTGCTCGCACCAAATCGCCCGTCCATCAATACAATAAATCTATACTTGGTAGTTACTGTACATTAATAACGTTCTAAAAAGAACCACGGCGATTGTTTTGCGTTTACATAATCTTCACGTATGAATTTTCAATAAATGCTATTATTTACGAGACGTCACTATTTAGGTTACGTTCTATGGTCATTAAAATCGCGTATAATCGAAAATCCAAAGACAATCTATTTTAAAATATGTAACTATTAAGTGAGCATTTTACATTCTTTCACACTCCCTACACAATACAAATTTATTTAGTTTTTAAAAATAATAATAAATATTAAAACAAAACAACAAGATTAAAACTGACTAAAACTAAAACTATAAGGTAAATACGTCGTACAAATAGAGTTCATCACACTAATATTATAAAAGCGAAAGTTTGTGAGTGTGTGTGTGTGTTTGTTACTTCTTCTCTCGCAAACGGCAGAATGGATTTGGATAAAATTTGAAATGGAGATAGCTGGTACCCTAGGTTAACACATAGAATACTTTTTACCGTTCCCGCGGGATAGTGATAAACGATAAACATGCCAGAGGTCGTAGCTGCCTAGAATAAGGTAAATAATTATTACAGAATATATTACCTATCAAAATCAGTTCTTAAATCTAATTCTATTCGCGGACGAAGTCGCGAGCAGAAGCTAGTTGGTTATAAATAGATTCCTTAGAACGTTATTTTTTGAAATAACACGACTTGGCAAAAAGCGTAAAATAGGAATTATAATTATTGACATCTTGGAAAACTGACTTGAGTTAATTAGTAGGTATATCGAAATAGCATTTATTTATAAATTAATATGTAGTCTATATTTTTATGGTACTGATTGTTGTTAGTAGGTACTAAATGCTGAGTTGGGACCATTTTGTGACAATTTATTTATCTCCTGTTTAATGCATTTATCTATTTATTTGATGTGTTGTGATTGTCATAAATAAACTTTTTTCTTTCTTTCTTTCTTTTAAAATATAATCAATAATCGACGAATATGCAGGGTGTCACATGAAGCCTCGCCTCTAGATTTGATAAAGTGACTGTGCCAGCCATACCTTCCTTATTGAAACAGACTGTAGAGACAGTGTTAGGGAATGATAACATTATAATTATGTACACGGCACTACGCTACGGACATGTCTCATGACACGAAGCGACATCGATACGGCTATGCTAAAGTAATGATTATCACAATATGACTACTTAATACATGAAGATGTACAAATGAGGCAACGCAGACCGTGTATAGATTTGTTCACGAATCTCACTCAAATTATGTAAGCTGGCATTCCGCGTGGATGACCGTGCATCACATCCGTGCACTCTGATGTTTATCGCACAACAGATTTCACATATTAACAATTTATTGTTGACCTATAAATAAATTATGTGATACGACATTTACGGTACACATCTACCATGCTTATTACATATCCATTATACAATATAAACTGACTTTAAGCGTATATGTTCGTTTACACTAGGTTTTATCTTAAAATTAAAACACTTCATCATTTTTAGTTTGTGATAAAAAATCATACGTAGCTAAAACTGAATGATTAAGCTAGATATGTGCTCTCACCTTTCTCGTCAATGAGGTAATGTATTCTAAGCGGTGAATGGATACTGGAGGCTCTTGTGCTGGTTCCATGGTCAAGGAAAGGCACTGACAAGAAACTAGTGCGAGTGAGGCGCACACTACATTAGCTCTTCGCAAGCAATGCGGCCGGCCCTGCCGCTGCCGCCTACAGTCTACTATAACGCCTTTAGGGGTTATCAGCTAGGGGTGGGATGTTTCTTTCAATTTAACACTACTATTCTCATATTACTCTACAATAATATAGCGGTTTTGTAATTTGATAATAATAGTTACAGTAAATATACATGACTGGAAGAGATCCCTTAAACTTAAAAGGAAGTCCGCCTTTGTGCATTTATCTCAGTGTTTGTCAATTGTATTGTTTGTAATTGTGTAATATTTATTTTTGTTTTGCACAGAATCTACATTAGGGGCCGTCCATAAAGTACCAGTAAGGTTCAAAAGTTCCTGGCCGTATATATTTAAAAGAAGAAAACAAGAAACAAATGAATGTCATTCTATTTGTCATTTATTCAGCTATTGTGTGGATAATTTCGTGGTTTGTAACTTTCGTTTTCATAAAATTTTCTTTGATTTAAATATAAAAAGCGGTGTAATTTGTACAATGTTCAAATTGGAGTATCGATCAGTGATAAAATTTCTGACAAAGGAAGGCATAAGTCCAACTATAATCAAAGAAAGGTTAGATAACGTGTACGGGAATTCCTCCCCTTCGTTTTTGACTGTTAAGGATTGGTGTAAGCAGTTTCGTTTAGGGCGTGAGTCCATCGATGACGAACCCCGACCAGGCCGCCCTGTTGAGGTTCTTACGCAAGATAACGTCGATTTAGTCGAACAAGAGGTACTGAAGGACAGAAGACTAAAGACGAAGGAAATAGCGTCAAGAACGGGACTTACGAAAATAACAGT
This sequence comes from Pandemis heparana, assembly GCA_963854515.1. Classification (NCBI taxonomy): domain Eukaryota; kingdom Metazoa; phylum Arthropoda; class Insecta; order Lepidoptera; family Tortricidae; genus Pandemis; species Pandemis heparana. Next base: position 8,641,481 of record OY978008.1, on the reverse strand, counting down.
CCTTAGGATTCTACACGACCATCTAAACATGAATAAGGTTAGTGCAAGATGGGTCCCGAAACTTCTCTCGAGTGCTCAGCGAGCTGAACGAGTGGCGTGCTCCAAGGAACTTTTAGAGGAGTTCAAGTCATGTGAGAGTGAATTTATCCAGTCCATTGTTACCGGAGACGAAACTATGGTCTTATACTATGATCCTCTTTCGAAAAGAGAGTCGATGGAGTGGCGTCGTTCTGGGGAAGCACCCCCTCGAAAGGCAAAGGTGTGCCAATCTACCAAAAAGATAATGGCCACAATATTTTGGGATTGCGAAGGGATATTGCTTATAGATATCAAAGAACGCAATCAGACAGTAAACGGCAGTTACTATGCTTGCCTTATAGACCAGTTGCGAGAAGCAATAAAGCTTAAACGTCGAGGAAAACTCAGCAGGGGTGTCCGTCTTCTTCATGACAATGCGCCTGTCCACACGGCTGCAGTTGTAAAGGCGGCTATATCTAAATGTGGATTTAAAACAATCCGTCACCCACCTTACAGCCCTGATCTAGCCCCAAGCGACTATTTTTTATTTTCTAAACTTAAATCGGACTTAAGGGGGAGAAAATTTTCGTCCGATGATGAGGTCGCTGCTGCAGTTTTCGAGCATTTCGAAGACAAAACTTCCGAATATTATTTTAAAGGCATAGAAATGTTAATCAAACGATCTGAAAAATGTATAACAATAGGAGGAGACTACATTGAAAAATAAAAATATTTTTTTTAACCTAAACGTTAATTTTCATTATTAGGCCGGAAACTTTTGAACCTTACCACGTATGTCACACCAATTTCATGATTTCTAGAGCCGCCCCCCCCCCCCTTGTCACAAGGTTTACTAAGAAGACTGCAATTATTTTGTTCGCGAGTCACAAATTTCCAGACCCCCCCCCCCCCTAAATGTGTGGCGTACTCTATGGATAACCCCTTACATCTATATTAATAATTTCGTGACCGGCTACGGTAGACTCGATCGAAACGTTGCCTGAATGATAGAACATGAAAAAATAAAATTTTCGAGTCGACAACATGTATCCGCAAAATTCGGATTGTCGAGTATTTTGTAAAATTCTAACGGTGCTGACGGACAAATCGCAGTCGCCATATTGGACACCACAGACTAGCGCGAAACTGACACCGGAGGACGACAAACGTTCCGTTTCATGCTAGCGCACATACGCCGTGCGATTTTTCTTAAACCTGAGATTGGCCAACATAACCATAGAAAAAATAGAATAATTGGGAATGGATGATTATTTTAAAAGTGCTTGGTGATTTTTCTTTTGATAGGAATAACCATCCTCAGCTACGGAAAAAAGTTTCCGATTTTTTCCGTCCAGCCATATATTTTATAAAAATAAAAACATTTTATTCAGTCACTCGGCGGTAGTGATGTAATGAATGTCATATTTTCGACATTAGCGAATGCAAATGCGAATGCGAATATTCAGTTTTTGTTAAAATTTGGCACCATTTGTCTATGGCTTGGTGACTTTGGTGGCAGTCCCGTACATACGAAGTACGTTCCGTTTGTTTTTTGTTCCTAGAATAGCCGAGTTGAGACGAACGAACGCATCTGATTGAAATGTCATTCCACTCTATGTTGCCAGATGGGCTATTTAATTTAGCGCCAAGCCAATGGGGCTATCTCCCTTACCGGGCGGCGAAAATTATATACCTAATTAAACAACTACTAGATACCCTAAATTTTTTTTTTATATTCGCATAACATTCGCAGTAATTTTGCGAATGGGAATGCGAATGCGAATATTCCAGAAATATGCGAATATTCGCGAATGCATTTGCAAATGCGAATATTCGTTACATCACTACTGGGCCTTTATACGGCAGTTAAGCAGTACGCCAATGCATATCAAATTAAAAAAAAAACTGCTTGAATCTGTAGTAGAAATGTCATCACATTTCTAGCTAAAAGAAGCAACGGCTAAGTGGCGCCGTGGTAATTTTTATTGAAATTGGCATTGTTTATTTTTTTTAAGCTGTGCTTTTAACACCTTTATTTGATAGAATGGACTTTTTTAAGAAACTGACTTGAATATTATGCTTCTACGTATCTTTGTTTATTAATAATAAATATAAATATTTTTCGCTGTTTGATAATTTGTTAATTTTGGCAGGATCCCAATCGCCTTCGTACAGAAATATAAAAAAAGGTTTTGTCTATATGTCAACGTCATAGATCTGTAGATGTGTGTGAATTTAACGGCAAACTCACGTTTAATGTCAACAATGTTCGCGTGTTCGAAATTATTTCCGTTCGTTGGCGTTGTTATTGTTTTCCGTGCTGTTTTTGCTTTTTCTTTTCACCCCTGCACATCTTTCCTGACTTCTACTTACATTAAAATGGTCTTCGCAACAATGCATCGTGTAAACTTTGAAATATTCCACATTAGCTTGCGTACACCATTTCTTCTGCAAACCTTCTCTGATTTTCACAATGATTTTGTTCGAGTCATTGTTGCATCCCGGCAGAAAACATTTTTTTATAAATATCCATTGTTTGTTACAGTTTTATACTTTGAATTTGCTTTTATTTCTAATGTTTGTAGGTTAAGTCAGAATGTAATGTTATGATGTAGACGTAACAGTGATAGCGTGACAGATACCGTAGCTAAACTTTTTTTTCTTCATTTTTGTGGCAAACATTTAATGGCCGATTCTTACATAAAACATAAAACCCGGTCGTTAGATCAAACAAAGGTCAAAACTCACTGCGTACTTTTACAAAAATATCTGCAATCGTAAAGTATTTTTGAAATCGGACAAGATAAATCGGTTATTTGATGGTTTTCCTCCAAATGGTTTTCGAATTGGAGCATACTAAAAAAATGAACAATGTCAATTCCCCATGTATGGTAGTAACACAAACATTCTACAGGCGGCGCCACTTAGCCGTTGCTTTTTTTAGCTATAAATGTCATCGTTTACCACAGATTCAAGCAGCAATTAAAAAAAAATGACATGTCATTGGCGCAGTGCTTATCAGCCGTATAGAGGCCGCCGAGTGACTGAGTAAAATGTTTTTATTTTTATAAAATATATGGCTCGACGGAAAAATAAATAATAATAAACAAATAAATATCATGGGACAAATTACACCAACTGACCCAGTCCCCAACTAAGCAAAGCTTTGTGCTATGGCTTTAGATAAATGCATGCTTAAATACATACAACATCCATGACTCGGGCACAAACATTCGTATTCATCATACAAATGTCTGCCCCTACCGGGATTCGAACCCGGGACCTCTAGCTTCATAGTCAGGGTCACTAACCACTAGACTATCCGGTCGTCAAATCTGAAACTTTTTTCCGTAGCTAAGGATGGTTATTCGTATCAATAGAAAAATCACCAAACACACTTTTAAAATAATCATGCATTCCCAATTCAAAATAAAAACGGATTTTCAAACTTTAAAATGGCCGCCCTGTAAAATTGCCATTTTGGACTCATCAAGTTGTTCACGCCATGCACGGATATATTCTTGCAGATAATTTCAGTTATTGTGAATGCTATCACATCTACCTATTTTTGTATTAAAATAATAAACAGTGATTCGAAATAATGGCTACACATTCTACCTACATTTTGTACCTACAAGTGTATTATGATTCAAATTTCACCCGAGCGAAGCCGGGTTTTCATCTAGTACATACATAATTCAGGACATCCATATTCGTCATGTTTCTTGATTTAGTTGCTTGCACAGCAGGTCATGCAGATGAGAGTATGACGGATGGACGGCGACCGGCAGCGTAAGGTCAGCGTTATTAAATTGACAGGCATCGTGAATGTTTAACTACTTTAGTGCTAACTATCAATCAAACAACCCAACGATGTTTTAAAAACAACGTGTGCAATACTCATTACGGAATATCGGCTTTCTTGCAGTTAGCTGCAAGATAATCACTAAATTAGCGCTAAGTGCCTAACTAAAACACAAATAAATGTTTTCACTACTTATTGCAACTTAACAATGACGACATTGCGAAAGTTGATAAAACGTCCGTTAAAATCAATCGCTTTCAGACTAGAATATTTCTCAAAACTTATAGGCATGCGAATGTTTCTACAAATATTTTTACAAGCTCTGTTTTTCAGGTACTTTAGGTTTTTGCCAATCCCGATGTTTTTATAAAATTATATGAATACTTCCCGATAAAATTACAAAGCCGATTTTGAAATCCCTTTATTATTACAGGTTACTCGACATCTCTTTTTTAAGGCACACCTAAAACGTCTACTATAAATAATAATACGGCAAAAATACCTATGACGAGTTAAATAATGCATTCGGCTTTACCGAAAATTTATTATTTTTATTGCAATTTGCAAGTACAACGAGCTGCGTGTTTGTTTACAGGAAGTGAAGCGCGACCTTTCCTAGAGCGAAAAATCTAAAAGTAACGTACGGCGGCGCCCTCGGCGCGGGCTTTATACCCGATCCTGGCTCGTCTGAAGGCTATGCATCTTGATTAGACTTGCCTTTGTCGTTACGGACTGTTCTAATAATAAAGCTCGTTGTACGGTCATTGCGACCACAAATACCACATTGCCTCGTTGCGCCATTACTAACGTTAAAGAGCTCGACGATGTAAAAATCTACTGCGACATTAAAAATCTTTTATGTTAGAATAGAATACTATTAAAATTAAAATAAGCTAGGTTTTCTGTATTGATTATGATAATTAGGTGCCTGACTCGCTTAGGTTTAGTTATGCCGCGTAAAGTTCAACATTAACTCACGTCAGTCTCGGGCAAATACTTCATCAAGTGCTACCCCGACATAATTTTTCATCTGCGCAATGTTCAAAATATTCTATTAGCTACAAAGTAGAACCGTGTCTGGGGTATAAATACCTATCAGGTATGAAGTTATTTCCCTCGTAAAATGCATATAAAAGGATAGTGGTCAATGACATTTAAGTACCTAAAGAATAGTTACATACGTTACATACCTATTATCGTCTTCAAAGCAACCCCTTTGCGTTGAAAAGAAATGTTTAACATAACTATTTTAAGAATGACAGGAAATATGAAAACTTTAATTCCTTTTTGGAACAAATTTTCATTGACGATATTGATAGAGTTCCAAGCCTTTTCTTCTAAAGTCTTCAAGAATCTCAAGATGAATGCTAAAGCTACCACAAATGTTTATTTAGAAGAAAATACTTTTTCTTAATAGTAAGTGTTCACTGGTGTAACAGAGGGACGCCAGCTTCTGTGTCGGCTCGGCTGCCGCCGTTGGCGAGTGCGCCTGCGCCGCGCGTCTCGTCCTCGCCCACTGCCATCTATCGACAACCGTATGTTATAAACACAATATCCATTTTGTTTTCCCTTCAACTCTCGCAAATAAAGGAAAGAAATGCATCTAGATCTAACTTCAGCTAGAGGTGGTCGTCTCCAAAACATATAGACGGTTAATAATATCCCTATTTGACAAGAGTTGTGCGTAAAGGACATATACGAGTATTAATGTCCACGATAAAAGGGCGCCAGAGGGCCTCTGTAGCAAATAATATTTGTAGCTAAAAAGGCATTATAATTAATTAGCATTACAATGAAAACGATGCTGATATAAATATGACACAACTGACTGATGCTGGTGATAAAATTATATTTTATAAACTTGTGTATGATTGCCATATCCAAAAATTTCTAAAAGCGTGTGTTTTATTGCTATTAGTACTTAATGAATTGAGTAATCAGCAGAATTATTAAATTAAATAAATGGATATTCCGTTTCATTATTTTTTTGTAACAATTTCCCCGAGAGCTACAATTTATTTTATTTTTGCTAGTAACAAGAATGCATGATTTGATAATATACATATATAAATACATTATATAATAAAAACATACAATCCTCACTGGTCGGTCGGTGAGGTCTTGATTGGAGCTTGCAGATGACGAACCAATTTTCTAGCATTGACCCGCGTTTATAGTCTGTCACAAAATATAGCAACTACTTACGTAGGTCACTCAATAAGTTTACAGATGCTCGAAATTTAAAAATCGAACACATCTGTGTTATGTAGGTACGTGCATGTTTTAAAATGCAAATTTATTAAAAAAATATATTTAATTTCTAAACAACACTGAAAATTAGAACACAGAAAAAAATAGCGTAGCACGCGTCTCGGAATGACGAGAACCCAGGTTCGATTCCCGCCCATAGCTTTACTTTTCGGATTTTTCTATGTGTTCTAATTTTCAGTGTCGTTTAGAAATAAAATTTCTAACCGTAAAATGTAAAAAGTAAACATGAAAACAAGAAAACAAGAAGTAAAATTTCTTGATACACTTGATATTTCCTAAAAAAATATATGTCAAAAATTTTAATTTTAACACAAGCTTACGTACATTTCAAATTAAAATAAAAGCTTGTATTAGAGCGCAATAAGCCTTTTTAACAATTAAAACGTTGACGCATTTCACGGCACAATCTACCTACTGGTTTTTCTGTTTTCAGTTTCGGAGAGCAAACGCGAGATCTTTCGACAAACAACTACCTGACTCCAAGATGTTGATGTAGAATGGTGCCCACACTCCCCCGCACCCCGAAATAATGTCCAGAATGTTTTCGATATCCTTGTATGTAATTCGTGGGTCTTCCCGTACCAACATTTCCATAGTCCACCCACACATACTGCTGTTTGCGGGCGGTCGCGTTTTTCATCGTCTTCAAGGTTAGTTTTAACCCTTTTAAATTCACTACACCACCTAAGAATTGTTGCCCGTGAAGGAGTATACTCCCCCAATGGTGACTGTAGGTCGTCGTTGCAAAATTAACTGTTCGGTTAAACCAAATTTAAAATCGTAATAGATCACGGCACGCACCAAAAAACGCGGGAAGCGTTGTAGTAAAATGAATTGAAGATCTCATTTTTTACAAATTGAGAATAAAATGGCTTACATATTGCAGTATATTTTTAAATAAATTTGATTTCTAAAAACATATTATACTTAATACACATATTTTCCATTTTTAAATTTCGAGCATCTCGAAACTTATTGAGAGACCTACGCACTGTTTAAATAAGAACCACAACTAAGCAGCTTTCATTTTGTTTCGCAAAGTTGGTAGGTTCTTAGTATCGAACCATTTGAATCGTTGTCTACCATAGAACGTTCTCACAATCAACTACTAAAGTTTATTTTTGCCAGGAATTGCGATGTTATAAATGCTATTTACTGTGAAAAGGTTCTACAGCAGGTAACGATTCAATTAGTTCGGTATTACACACATGATTATGGGCCATAACCCCTTGAAACAGAATAAAATGTTTCAAGTATAAGTAACAAACGAACAGATATCCTGGTAAAAAATACAAGTTAACGATTTGTATACTTATATCTTTATTACCTACGTATTAAGAGTTGAACCGAGTTATCCCGACAATATTGACGTAAATTTGAATTAATATTATGTCGAAATAGTCGTTCATGGTTTTAAAGTTATTGTTTAAGTAACTATGTGCAATTTCAGTCATCACTCTCTAAATATCATCGTAGTTTACGTGAAAAAATAAGGATATAGTACCACCACCAATATTCGCTTTACACGGTGAAGTGACGTGCCAGCAGTGGCGTGGCGTCCATAGTACTCGATTCCCACTAGCTTGCCTATTTTAAGGCAGTTGGGCAATTTATTGTGCAGAATTAGAGGAAAAGGCTAGTTAAGTCACAGTATATATATAAGCTAAATATATATAGTGTGGTTAAGTTCCCTTCGGCTTGCCTTCTGATATACTTGACGCCACGCCACTGCGTGCCAGAGGAAGATATTTATTAATACAAATAACCCTGGTATGGTAATAGCATGTTATTGTGTAGGTGAAGAATTGGGTCCACGTAGAGGTCTGTGGTGTGGTGTTTCAAGAGTTCTGAGCGGCCTGACCGTTCAGGGCGACCGGGACGCGGCCTGTTCGGGTAGACTGTCCAGAGCGACTTTACTTTCATCTTCCAGTTTTATGTCAAGTCTTGAGTATATCCTTGCTATTTGTTGAATCAGATCGACCTTTCCTGTTAAGTTCCAGCACCCAATAGGTGATATAAGTTGAAATTAATATGCAACTTTTTAGCGACGAGTTACCTTTATTTACATCTTACCCTCGTAATGGCGACAAGGGGGGATCATTTTTTAAAAATAAAATAGACGTTTGAAAATTAATTAAGTAATTCGACAGCCAGTCGAAAAGTTGAATCACTTTCGGCCCCAGAAATAGTTATTGATGAATTATTGCTGGGCTTGCATTTTCATGAAAATACCTTGCATAAAGGCATTGAAATGATGAAATTTTTTAATTTGTAATAGTTAGGTATATTACCAAATATCATCACTCATCACAACCACATGTGAAGAAACAAACGCTTGCTATTTCATTCACGTTCATAGTTTTTCTTTTTAAGCGTAAAAGGGACGCCAATCATTTGTCTTTTTACGTGTGGCGACATCGTGCATAGACACAATAGTGGGTACCGGTTAGAGTTGTGCTTACGTCAGTGTCCGTCTGTCTGGCGGTGCCGTCTCGTTTGCCCTGCAGGTAGTATGTCATCAGCTGACCCTTGCCCTTGACAGCCACGAGGCCGCGCTGTTCAAAGTAGTAGCCAAACGTCTCCAGAATATGACACGTCTCTTCTGTAACCTGTACAAAAAATACTGTATTTAACGACTTAGGGTTTGAGATAGTATCCGTAGAGAGGAAGGGGGAGAGGGCTTAAGGGATTAAGTACGTCATTGGACACAAATGCGTGCCTTTTAGTGTTTCCTTTCTTATATCCAACCCCATACATCGGGCCTGTTCTAATGACAATCCTGGATCTGACAGTAGTTTGATGACACATTATGAAAGCCGCGTACGAATCGAAACTTTGACCTTCAATTACTACATTTTGATACATTAGTTCGTTTATATGTAATAACATACAAGGTAAGGTACATAGTTACTAGGAAATCAAAAATCATAAAATTGATATATATATATATACATAAGTGGGCATTTTCAAAAAAACGTGTACCCCCCCATTTGACGATGTCCATCAATCTTTACAATTTTTTTCTGCTTTAAATATTAACTTTAAAGAATTTAAATGATGTAGACATAATGTAAATTTATAAATTATTGATTTCGTCAAAGATTTCATAGTAAAAATGTGCCTTAACTAATTATAATCAATTTTCAAAGCAGTGAGGGCAGCAGTTTCAAACATGTCCATCGGTGTTTTTGAAAATTTCGAAGTGGAAACTTTAAAAATATTTACGAAGAAACGTGGTGGATTTTAATGATGTAATATTCTAGACTGAATTGCGCGTCACATAAACAAATTGAATTAATTTTACCTTATGTCTGTTGTTTTAAAATTGAAATTTAATTATGCGACTTGAAATTGATGCCGCCTGACATGTCATTTTTGTGACGGTCGAAACAGTAATTAAAAAAATACCAATTCATATTTTTTTTTTTGAAAATGGGAACTTTTAGTATCACGTATTCAACCGGCCACCAATTTAAACGTCTAGTGTGAGAAACTGCATCAGGAAGCAAGGTTGTGTCAGTGGACTGAGGTGGAGACAGTGGAGTGGAATTTTTATGTTTACTTTTAATTGTATTGTTTTTGTAATTGTGTCGTACAGACACATCATTCAAATAGATGACGCTTCGCGACAAAATAATCGCATAGTAACAAGGTCACGTGACAGTTAGTAATAGATAGAAAAATTCGAACGCTTACTCACCTGCTATGGGTGGTGTAGGGGTATAGCACGCGTCACGGAATGACGAGGACCCGGGTTCGATTCCCGGCCATAGCTTTACTTTTCGGATTTTTCTATGTGTTCTAATTTTCAGTGTCGTTTAGAAATTGAAAAGGTTATTGCAAGGATTTCTTATATGAGAACAGTTACTTTTTTTGTTAAACAAAATAAAAAAACTGCATGCATACTACTGTCGCTGGTCTCAGCTGGGCCGGCCGCCTGTGCATTACCTATACCTACCCGGCCGAGCGTGCCCGAACTAAGCCGAGTGCTCCCGATGCGAGAGCCGCGAGAAGCCGCGAAGTAATTTCGGCCCGGCCGAAGGTTTCGGCCGGATTCTGGCCGAAACCGAAAATTCGGCCGAAATCACTTTTTTAGCCGAAATTGGCCGAAACCGAAACTTCGGTCGGACACTATTAATAATTCAAGTGTAGGTACTTTTTATTCTAATCAACTATTACGTTAACACGGTTTTAACGTGAAGTACATTTTAGGTTGTTTAGCCTCATCATGCCCCTGAGTGGTGCAGAAAGAACTCGGAGATATAGAAAAAGATTGAAGAATGAACCTGAAAAACTAGAAATTCCTTAATAATTAATGAAAACGAATAAAATAAAATAAATGTTTTATTTTAGTAACTACTTTCATGTAAGCCCAGCCTAAGAATGTTGAGCATGTCAATTTTGTGACTGTCCCACTTGGCCAGTCGCTAATTTTGATCTCTTATTTTTTTTCTTTAGATTTATAATAAAAGCAGTCACTATAATGTATATGTTCACAAAAATAGTAATTGATTCATTACATTAAAAAAAGATTTTATCACTATATTCCCAAATATGAAGAAAATAATGGGCGTCACGGCATCATCTGTCACAAAACTGAAGTTAAATCTTCTGTTTAAGTTATATTTATTGATTATTTTAATAAATCATTCATTTATCTGGAAGTATTTATACTTAATCGTAATACAAACATAAAATAGTATAGAATACTTAAGTAGCTAAAATATTATAAAATTATTTAGATCGTCACAAGACTGACAACTTTTAACTACCATGTCAGCTAAATTTATCTATAAATAAAAAACTAAGCTTATTTGTATGGAAACAAATATAATTTCAATAATTTCATAATATATGCTATAGTTAATACAGACGTTAACATCGATAAATAAAAAAATCTTTTTTTAAAATCGTCATTTTCATTTTGGGTACACGTTTTTTTGAAAATGCCCAAGTAACACCTTTATCCACTTCACTGTCTTCATTACTCCGGGGTATTAGACATAGTTTTTTGTATACCTAATATCACAAAACTAGGTTATCATAAAATCAAATTCCATGTACCATGTGTTTTAAGCTTCCACCCCAGTCAATCGTAAAAGGCAAGTGGGATAAACTTGACCTTGTAATTAGACCATGACCCATCGCAACAAAAACAAACACAAAATTCATTATTTTCCTTGTACACTTTAACAAAGTGAATCATTACTCATGTCGCAATATTTACTATTACTAAATATATTTCAATTAATTAATGATGTAATATATATCGTCACTTGAATGACTAATGTGTTTAGGAAAGGCGTGATTAATATAATAGCTCTATTAGGCTCATACAGCTTGCGTTGTATTATGTTACAGGCAAGGCGCGTTTCTATACGGTTTTCTATAGAACGCCCAAATCCGCCCAATGTATTCAAACATTAATTTCAAACTATGATTTTAATGCCCTCGGACCAAATCTGCGATTGGTTTGCCCGTTGTGTGGTGGCCCATTTAAACTAGGTACATTTCACTCTTGCGTGCATTCTGTGTGCGTAGGTACCTAAATTAATTTGTTTGGCGAGCTTTGTGTGCATGTCACATGTCACTTAGCACACAGCGAGGTGTAGTTCAAACTGGCCTCACTTGGCATTCGTAGAACTCCGTTTTAACTTTTAATCTGGTTCTGGTCTGAGCGTAGGTATGAAGATGAGGTAGTTTTTTAGAATTAAAAATTCTCAAAATAAATAGAATACATTTTCGCATTATTTTGTTCGCGAAAATAATAAAGAATATTTTTACTTTGCGAGTAACATAATATTTCGTACGTGTCTTTGATTAGCCGTGACTTAAAAGTTACATTATCTTCTAAAAGAAGTACACTTGAATTCGATTGTAGAAAATGTTTAAATACTTACTTTATTTTTTATATTTCGCAAAAAAATCCCTAAACCAAAATATTTTTTCATAATCCAATACTTTTTTGTAAATTAAATACCTACTTAGGATAGTTTTTTTGCAAATCAATACCGACGTACCATCAAATATCAATTACCACTACATAGTACAAATGAAAGTCGCTTTCCGCTGTCTGTCTGTCCCTATCTAGGATGCTTAAGTAGATCTTTAAAACTACGCAACGGGTTTTGATGCGGTTTTTTTTAATAAGTAGATAGACTCATTCAAGAGGAAGGTTTATTGTATAATTCTACGCGGACAAAGTCGCGGGTAGAAGCTAGTAAATTGACAACATTTCATATTTCTGAGCATTGCATATTAATGGTTCTCTGTATTTTGTTTGAAAAGATGAACATGCTGATAGTTTAATTTTTTCGCTAGGGCTTGTATTTAATTTATTAATTTGTGCTTATTCTAAAAGGGCGTAACCCCGATACTATCACAGAATACACACTTATCCCTTTGTCTTTTCTCTGTAGAAAAAAAAACAGACGTTAATTTCTAGTTGTCAATGTCAGGCCCTATTCTCCAATATTCGATTTTCGAGGTTCGCTTCGTGCTGTTCCGCTCATACAAATAGTCATTATCTTGAGAGTGAGAGTGAAGGTATGCAACGAACTTCGAAAATAGAATTTCAGAGTTGCCCCCCTTGTACTTTGAAGTTGTCAAAAATACAAAATTATGATCGCTTATTTTTTCTCGTGAAAAAAGCAAAGGCGTTTCACCTATACTGTGGTAGTTTTGGTAAAATTAGGACATATTTTTAATTAATTCTTATTTTTTATAATAAGCGATATTCTAATTATATAAACATATTGCAGTGATCAGGAGGCAAAATGCTTTCGAACCATATATGCATTTTCAGGTGTTATAAAAATGAAATGTTGTCAATTATAATATACTTTTGCTTGCTAATAAATTTCAACGGATCCATTAGTGCGCGTACATTTGGTTTTTTTACTGAAACTGATTAGGTACTTAATCTGTGTATAAATATAAACACGTTACAACTTACAAGTAAAATTTCGGTGGTCGGATTGAATTGAAATTTGGTGTGTAAATGTAGTTTCAATGACAATACATTTAAGTCGGTTGACAAAAAGTACCATCAGCAAAAAATGCTTGTATTTATTATACCTGTATACATCCAGCTTTGCCGGTGCTTTCCATTCGGGAGGCGACGTTGACAGTGTTGCCCCAAATGTCATAGTGCGGCTTGCGCGCGCCGATCACGCCAGCCGTGATCGGTCCGTGATTCACGCCCATACGCAGCACGAAATGGTTGAACGACTGTAAATATAATTAGAGTTTTCAATGATTCACGGTTAGTTCATTTGAAATATTATAGACGGGATATGAACAGCGATTACTTATTGAGCTCCCGATATTTCGACGCAGTTGCATGCATCATGATCACGGGTAGACTCACGGGTCTCCGCGGTTCATATCCCGGTCCATAATATTTCGAATGTAAATATAATTACTTATATGAAACTACTGATGGTGCCTTCACCTCATTTAAACGTCTAAACAATGTGAATTATCAAACAAAAATCGTACCTATATTTCAGACATTGAAATTTTTAGATTTTATTACGATGCACAGTATCAATTTAATGTACCTATAGAAATCAATTTCGAACAAAAATAAATGCGTAATTTTACAAAACCTGTATTATCTCGTAATCTAGAATCAACAATCTGCCATTCACATCCCCTATTTTCACTTCACTCCACTAATAACGAAGGAGCAAAACTTTGTTCGTTGGATTGTTTATATGTATAGGTAAGGTGCATACCTAGTGGTAATCTCTAGAACTATTGAATCGATTTTTAAACTTATTTCAGAAATAAAAAGCTACGTTATCCTTGATAATGATAATTATGAGATACTTTATAACTTCGGAGTGTAGACGAAAAATTACAGGCAATAGCTCTAATCCCTATCAATCTAACTCTAACTAATATTATAAATGCGAAAGTATGGATGGATGGATGGATGTTTGTTTATTACTCAATCACGCCAGAACGGCCCAACGGATCTGGATGAAATTCGGCACATAGATAGGGAAAAGTCTGGAATAGCACATAGGCTAATTTTTATCCCGGAAAATTGCGTAGTTCCCGCGGGATAGCGATAAACGAATTCTTTGCAGACGAAGTCGCTGGCAACAGCTAGTATTATAAAAGCGGAAATAAGTCTGTCTGTCTGTTACACTTTCACGCCTAAACCACTGAACCGATTTTATTGAAGAAATTTGGTACGGAGATAGTTTCAGTCCCGAGGAAAGAGATAGTTCATTCATATCCCGGAAAATCACATAGTTCCCGCCAGAAAGCGGCTGCCTGCGGAAACTTCCGTTCTACAGCAGATGTCCACCCAAGTAACACAGAAAGCATTTTAACAAACGAATAGTACACTTATGTAGAACTTAAGGTCCGTGTAAACTCTTATATAAGTTCACCGAGCATCTTGACGCTTTATATTGGCATTTCAAAAACATTATGATGCTTTAGACGGTATAACGGTTAGATAATGGCATATCAAAATGCTTTTGTAAAGCCTATAGTTTTAGTGCAGCAAACCACAACGCAGCTGTACAGCTTTCCGCTGTTTTTAGTGCATTTGGATCTACAATAGCATTTTTAAGTAGTAAATAAATGCCTAATGCTGTTTAATAGCATAAACATGAACCATTATCATGCCACGTTAATTCGCTTTACAGCTTTCAGCAGTTTTTAGTGCCTTAGGGTTTATAATAGCATTTTTAAGCAGTAAGATATTGCCTAATGCTGCTTAATAGCATAAACTTGTACCATTATAATGCACCTTACATCCGATATACAGCTTTGAGCTGATTTTAATGCCCTTTGTTGTATTGTAGCACTTTTAAGTCATAAGTAAAAGCCTAGTACTGCGCTGAACAGCATAAACGTGGATCAATGTAATGCTTGCATTCGAAAGATCAACTGAGTTCTGTTGTGCGGCTGACAGCTTTTTAATCAAATACACGTGAGTTATTGCAATGGGTAAAGCCGTATAAACATTCATTTTAATGCATTATTAAAACCATTTGTCGGCCATATTTAAGAAAAGCAAATTACGTTAGTATTATAATTATGTGATCAACAAAACAAAAAATAGACCTATGTAATAACTATATAATTTTACTGAATACTGTCCAACCACTACTATTATGTTAATTATGCAAAATTCGTTCTATACTAGGAATACACAATTGTTTTGGTTATTTCACACATAGATTTATTTACCATATTATATCAAAACTACAAAATATCGAAGGCGCGTGAAATTTTTCAATGAAACTTGTATAGACATTTACAGTTAAACTACATTGCGCAGTAATAATTGAAGGCATGAAATCACAAAAGAGTTAAAAACTTATTACCCTTGCAGTATTATACAATTTTCTTTGACGCTAACCTTTATGTCACTTCATTCTATATTGTCAAAGTATATTGCGAAACAAGTAGTTTATAAATTCAACGTTAATAAATTATAACGTACTGTTTGGTATTAGAGATGTTTTTGCAATGATGTAGGGTTTATTTAAGTTCTAACTGTGAACACTTCAAGAGCTCTAATCATTCTTTTACTACATTCGAATGCTAGTCTAATGCTTGTGTAATGCAATTAACATCTTCATTATCAATAATATTGCTAGTATAATAATAATGCTTCTTTAATGCGATTTACACCTACTTTGACCACAATAATGCTAATATAATGCTAATATAATGCGATGTAATGCAATTATACAACCTATGTAGGATCTAAAGCTGTATAATTTGTGCCCAAATAAGCACTACAGTAGCCGTATAGACGTTTATAATGCTACTATATAACTAACTCAAAATGCTAAAACGATACAGAAATGCTGTAAGTCGGCCGTTATACTGCTTTGATGTGTTACTTGGGCATAGGCAGTGGTAATTAATTTCCTACGTAGGTACATTGTTTTCCCCTCTTATACAAAAAAAAGAAAACTCATAGCTCAAGTTCCATGTTTTTCATAAAACAAGGAAGGAAAACAAGCAAGTGGGTCACCTGATGGTAGAGAGCACCACCACCCATGGTTAATAGGACACCCGCAGCAGCTTAGGATTGCAGCTGCGTTGCCAGGCTAGAGGGCTAAGGTGGAACGGTTAAAGAAATAGTTATTTACCTGCTCATTGATGGCGGCTAGCACGCGTTGCAGCTCAAGCGCGAACTCCACCAGGCACGCGAGGTGCGCCCAGCGTACCAGTGTGCCGTCTGACGGCTGTCAACAATAAAATAAATATAGCATAGGTAGTAGTCACATCTAAGTATAAGTTTATTATAGTGACTTTCATAATTTATCAATTATTTAGTATCCTGAAGGCATGTTTTTGGATACGTGCAATAATTCCTACCTACTTAAACCCTTTAAGTTTGACAACATTTAAAACTATTTAGTAAAAAATACGTTAAAAAATGTTAATTATGACTCTACGACTAGAATATACATACGTACTTGTCAACCAACATACCACTGCACATGCACAATATAATCAATTAAAGTTAACCACTCGAGGGAATGGGTGAAAATCCTAGGAATCATGTTATAGGCGATGCGGCTGGCAACCCATCACTATTTTGATTCCCCTTGCCAACTTATACGCCCAGTCTTGCTAAACGTGGCCTATATGTCTGATTACCTTAGGCTCTGTCTACCCCGTAAGAGCTAAACACGTGACTTGTGTATGTATGTGCAATCTTTAAAAATGTTTTTTATTTTGAAACAATTTATATTTATTTTAGATTAGATTTTAAATCATAATTAATGATTATTTTCGAAATATGATGTAATATGTATGCAAATTTTAAAATGATACTGCCGTATTAGGCGGCAGCATCGATGTAATTGCCTTTCATTAAAATCCGGTTTAACAAATAACCTTTGTATGAATTTGCTACATTTAAGTAAACAAATGATTGTCTAGAAAACGATTGTTAAATTAGCGTGGTGGTTTTTAACTCTTGTTTCACTATGTTTGGATTTTGCATTAGGTATGTTACAAGTGCTGACATTTAACAAATGCTTAATGGTAAAACACACTAAACAGTAAATCCTTGCAATAGTAAGTATTTAGTTTAGCATAATGTCAGGACAAAAAAAAATTGCAAATAACTTTTCCTACAGTTTTGTTTTGTTTTTAAGGCTATAAATTATAAGAAACTCTAACACAATTTTTCTCCTCTTATTACATTATTACATGCAACATAACTCCAAAATAAAAGTTTGTGTGGGATAAAGTGCAATTTTGTCATACAAAGTATTTTTCATTGTTCTGGCTAATAATTTCCTCACTGCGATATCATTATTTATCTACGTACTTACCTGCATCTGTCGAGTAGGGTTTAGGCCTGATGCAGCCATGTATGTCGAGCTAATAGTTTTAATTTTAATGATGTCCTTGCTGAATTTTGCATCCTCTAGCAACTGAAAAATAAACAAATTATTTTTGATAACTTCATCAATATAAAGTCCCAAATATACTTTATTTCTTTGCTTTATATTATAATCCTACTAATATTATAAATGCGAAAGTTTGTGACGATGTGACGATGTGAGTGAGTGAGTGTGTATGTTTGTTCCTTCTTCTCGCTAAAACGACTGGACAGATTTAGATAAAATTTGGAACGAAGATAGCTGGTACCCTTGATTAAAACTTAGGCTACTTTTTATCCCGGAAAATTGCATAGTTCCTGCAGGCTAGCGATAAACATATCAAAGGCCGTAGCTGCCTAATTTATGTCTAATTTTACGCAGACGAAGTCGCGGGCAGAAGCTAGTATAAAAATATAGGAACCTGATTTATTTTATTTTGTCGTCATTTCAATTAATAAATTCTCGTTATATAAGATGATGGGATGTACGAAAAGCCACATTCTCTAATGGTCTCACTGTTATCGTTAGGTTAATGGACCCTTAAACTTCATTTATATATTTACGTATACTAATAGGTAGTTTCCAATAAAATAATGATTACCAAATCAAAGTCAGATATCACTTCATTGAGAAACCGCAAGCATTCCAAGCCTTGATTGTTCACCGTCTCTTCCGAGTAGAACTCTGCAATTAATTATAAACAAGTTAACGTAGGTACATTTGTGCTTCGAGTATAATAGAATACCAATGTTTAGTGAATGGTTATGGAAAAAAGGGGCATAAGTTGGAGTGGAGATAAGGCTCTTTCGTTTTAGGTGTTTGCGGTCTATATCCCGTAGAAAGTAACTGCACTGACGAGCGGTCACTTTTCATACAAAGTTCTATGAAAAGCGATCCGTAATTTTAGCTCGTAAGTATATTTTACAATAAGTAGTAAGGTTTTTTTTTTGTATAGTAGTATACGTACCAGAGAAGTTGGGCATGGAGGCGAAAAGCACGCCGACTTCAGCGTAGCTCTGGCTGTAGAGGTCCCGGTGGTGGTGGCGCGCGCCCATGAAGTGCCGCGCCACGTGCGGGGGCAGCACGTTGTGCACCAGCGCCTGCGCATAAGCACGCTCAGCACAACAGTCAAATTAATAAGTAAACATTCCAAAGTGGCATCGGAATCAGCTTGCTGTCACATTCATACAAGAACTGTCAAAATTAACACGATGGCGATTACGAGCAAGTTACGTAATAAGCTAGCAGGTCGGACTCGCACTCACAGATTTCCGCACCATCGCATCAAATTAATTTTCACTTTATTTTTTACTAGCTGTTGCCAGCGACTTCGTCTGCAAAGAATTTGTTTATCGCTATCCCGCGGGAACTACGCAATTTTTCAGGATAAAAAGTAGCCTATGTGCTATTTCAGACTTGTCTCTATCTATGTGCCGAATTTCATCCAGATCCGTTGAGCCGTTCTGGCGTGATTAAGTAACAAACAAACATCCATCCATCCATCCATCCATACCTTCGCATTTATAATATTAGTTAGATTTTTGTGGTGTGATGCTATAGCATAGATCAGTACTTAACGGCCCAACGGATCTGGATGAAATTCAGCACATAGATAGAGAAAAGACTGAAATAGCACATAGGCTACTTTTTATCCCGGAAAATTGCGTAATTCCCGCGGGATAGCGATAAACGAATTCTTTGCAGACGAAGTCGCTGGCAACAGCTAGTTTAATATAAACCATGTAAAAAAATAGGTTTCTATAACCGCGATGCATGTAGCCGCCGCCCGCGTGGCACTTACGACACTGAATAGTTTTGGAAAACTTAAACTTTGTCAAGACTATCGAGGAATGGACGAAAACCTTAGGAATCACGTTATAGGCGATGCGGCCAGCAACCCATCTCTATTTTGATTTCCCTTTCCACCTATACGTCCACAATCGTGCTAAACATGGCCTTTAGGTCTTGTTACCTTAGGCTCTGTTTACCCCGTAAGGGATAAAGCAATAATTTATGTAGGTATGTAGGTAAGTAGGATTCGTAGCGTAGCTACCTGGTTGCGCCGGCGCAGGTCGGCGGCTTGCTCGGCCTGCGCGCGCATGCGCTCGCCGCGGGAGTGACGCGCGCGCTCCAGCGACTCCGTCTGAAGCAAACAAACACTTATAAATAGACCACGCCAGGGTTGGCGCTAACATCTGACCTTATTGTTTTATTATCATTTTGAAATTGCGGTTTTTATAAATGGCTCAGTCTCAGACGATGTTTATGAAACCAGCTGGTTGGTAATTGAGTCATCTTGAAGAATGATCGCTAAGACTTGCAATGTTCGTCGAGTTGTGATTTTTGACCGACTTAAAAAAACGAGGAGGTTCTCAATTCGGAATCTTATATAAATTGTTTAATATTGGAAACGTTTAACATGTTCCTAAATCCATCGTTGGATGAACTAGAAAAAAGTAAACATTTATCCTGTTATTCATAAAAACGGATCAAGTGCGTGTCGGGCCACGGAAAGAGTAGGTTTCAGTCTGTAATCAATATTAAGTTTTGATTGACTGAGTACTAGTTAACTTACAGGGCTTTTTTTATGTGTTTTATGTGTTTTTTTTTATATGTGTGTTTTTGTATGTGTTTTATATATGTGTGTATTTTTTGTATGTGTATGTGTTACTCCCGTAACTTTTTTCACGAGGCCAAAACTACCTATTTCGTCGGGAGAGTGGGGAGGCGAGGCGGTCACTCCACATTAATAAGCTTAATTTTTCGCTAGCGAATACAGGTGGCGGCACGTAAGTAAAACGTGGAGGGGATATGCGCAGTATGAAAAACAACATCATTTTCATACTGCACATATCCCCTCCACGTTTTACTTACGTGCCGCCACTTGTACCTGCTTTGAAAAATGTTTTGAGTACACCTACCTACTGACCATATTTTTGAGTCTTTTTCAATGTCAAATTTTAAGTTAACAGAAGTACCAGTAAGGTTCAAAAGTTCCTGGCCGAATATATTTAAAAGAAGAAAACAAGAAACAAATGAATGTCATTTTATTTGTCATTTATTCAGCTATTGTGTGGATAATTTCGTGGTTTGTAACTTTCGTTTTCATAAAATTTTCTTTGATTTAAATATAAAAAGCGGTGTAATTTGTACAATGTTCAAATTGGAGTATCGATCAGTGATAAAATTTCTGACAAAGGAAGGCATAAGTCCAACTATAATCAAAGAAAGGTTAGATAACGTGTACGGGAATTCCTCCCCTTCGTTTTCGACTGTTAAGGATTGGTGTAAGCAGTTTCGTTTAGGGCGTGAGTCCATCGATGACGAACCCCGACCAGGCCGCCCTGTTGAGGTTCTTACGCAAGATAACGTCGATTTAGTCGAACAAGAGGTACTGAAGGACAGAAGACTAAAGACGAAGGAAATAGCGTCAAGAACGGGCCTTACGAAAATAACAGTCCTTAGGATTCTACACGACCATCTAAACATGAATAAGGTTAGTGCAAGATGGGTCCCGAAACTTCTCTCGAGTGCTCAGCGAGCTGAACGAGTGGCGTGCTCCAAGGAACTTTTAGAGGAGTTCAAGTCATGTGAGAGTGAATTTATCCAGTCCATTGTTACCGGAGACGAAACTATGGTCTTATACTATGATCCTCTTTCGAAAAGAGAGTCGATGGAGTGGCGTCGTTCTGGGGAAGCACCCCCTCGAAAGGCAAAGGTGTGCCAATCTACCAAAAAGATAATGGCCACAATATTTTGGGATTGCGAAGGGATATTGCTTATAGATATCAAAGAACGCAATCAGACAGTAAACGGCAGTTACTATGCTTGCCTTATAGACCAGTTGCGAGAAGCAATAAAGCTTAAACGTCGAGGAAAACTCAGCAGGGGTGTCCGTCTTCTTCATGACAATGCGCCTGTCCACACGGCTGCAGTTGTAAAGGCGGATATATCTAAATGTGGATTTAAAACAATCCGTCACCCACCTTACAGCCCTGATCTAGCCCCAAGCGACTATTTTTTATTTTCTAAACTTAAATCGGACTTAAGGGGGAGAAAATTTTCGTCCGATGATGAGGTCGCTGCTGCAGTTTTCGAGCATTTCGAAGACAAAACTTCCGAATATTATTTTAAAGGCATAGAAATGTTAATCAAACGATCTGAAAAATGTATAACAATAGGAGGAGACTACATTGAAAAATAAAAATATTTTTTTTAACCTAAACGTTAATTTTCATTATTAGGCCGGAAACTTTTGAACCTTACCACGTAACGTAAGCTTTTATGAATAAGGAGGTAAATCTTTAAAAATATGGATTCCTTCAGGCTCGCAGCTTCTTAAACATTTCCAAATTTGAATTAAAAAAAAATGCATTTATTTCTCATTAACCTAAGGTAGGATATATCTACCTCTTTATTTTGTACTCTTACTGTTGTCAAACTTTCGAACAGCTGCTGTTAAGTGTTAACTAAATTATTATTTTAATCACAACAATATTATCTCGGTTTTGCTGGGTTACACTTCTTTTTTTCCTTATAATGAACGTTCTTTACCCATTGGTAGCAACCCTAGAGCAGGATGCATGGACACGATACTACTACATCAATATCGGAACTTCACTTACATATCTATTCAAGATGAGTAACGCGATCACTATGAAGAACAGCATGATGATATGTCGGCCGACGTGGATTTGAGCTCTGGAAAACAAACATTAAGTACTTATATTATTACATTACTTTTTACTAGGTAGTGAGAGCTGCTTCATTCGCGTGTATTTTTCTTTTAGGAGAGTGGCGAATTTTTACTGTCAAAAAAAATATTTTTCAATGCCTATTTAATGTACTTTTTCTTTTTAAACATCAGATTTGTTCCGTGTGAAGACGGCGTGAAAATTCGTTCAGTGGTTGTCAAGATTAAATATGAACAAACATATAGTCTAGTAATCTAATAACCGTTAAAATGTATTCTGTCAACATTTACATAAATACCCCTCAGAGTAGTTTTTCTCAAATATCATTAGATATTAATAAAGATTTTTCCTTCGTCCTTGTATTGGTATGTAGGTACTTACCTTAATTTATTTTATCAAAGAAAATATGAATTTAAAATCAATGTAAGTATTTTATTTATCTTATTGCCTACTGTTTAGTCGGGCGTGTTGTCTCATTGTCATTTTGATAAAACGGAATACATTAGATAGGTATTCTTACTTCCAAGCGGCTCTACTTTATCATAAAATATAGAATAACTAAATATAACTATGACTAAGGACTTTAATAATGCGTTCCTTATGGTTATTAATAAAATAAGTAATAGCAAAAACAGTCGGCACTGTCTCATAAGGCTAGTGAGTATGCGGAGTATGCCGGCAAGTATCCGCCAATGGCACGCGTTGGAGAATGCTTCGCCATCAACGCCTTACTGAATCATAAATCACGTACCTAATGTAGTTAAAGCGATAATTGATGGCTATTTGTTTGTATATATAACGTGCTTCGGTAAGAGGGAATAGCTAAATCTGTTATTCTGAGGAACATTCGTAAAACGTGCACTGTATAGTAGTCAATTTAGAACGGCAAACATTTATCTTTAGCGGTGGTAGGAAAAGATAATGATGTAAGATTCGACTGTTAGGTACTGAGTAGGTTTTATAGTTTTCGCGAAACTAAGTTCAAAAAGAATGTGATGGTTCTTAAATAATTTATTCTTTAAATACGCATAAGTTCACATTTAAATTTTATTGAAATTTGGTCAGCAATTACAAATTTAATCGCATTGGTAAATAAGTACTATCTGTTTATTTTTTTAAAGTTACTTTTTTCATAAATAGTTGCTTTTAAGTTTTGCAGTATTTGGGCGACTGAGCTTCTACTTCGTGTTTGCAAAATCATACAACGCGTTTGCCCATAGTCGAGCGAGAAAAATATGTTCGCTGTACCTTAAGTAATATACTAACAGGATGTTGTACGTGGGTTCGTTGTAATGCAGCGAGGCGTTGAAGCTGGAGTAGGGGTCGCGATCGAGGCTGGGCCGCGGCGCCAGCAGCGCGGGGGTCAGCGCCGCGGGCGCCGCGTGCGCCGCCGCCAGCGCCAGCAGAAACGCGGCGCGCGCGCTGCCGCCCAGCGGGGACACCCACAGCGCGCCGCACAGCGCGCCCGCACCCACCTGCACACGTACCAAACATTAGGTACCTACCTACCCAAAACTCTCTCGCGACGCCGATCACCGTCAATGTATAAGATGGTTGTCTCTCGGTTGGGAGTAGGTACAGTGTCTCCTCATAATTTCATTTTTAGCTTTTACAGCTTAAATAATGCTATTATCATGCGCATGGACGGAAAGATAAGACACAACTGTAAGAAGAACCTTCCTGAGACTTCGTTTGAAAAAAAAAACATCCAAATCTGTTCTCGAGTTTTATACTAAGCAACACATTCAGCGATTCATTTTTATTTAGATGGTAGATTGTTGTATTTAAGTGCGAAAGTGACTGTTTGGCGATGATGGAAACAAATGGCTTTATTTATTTGAAAATTGGTCATATTAACTGCTAAAATGTAAGAAGCTTTGGGTATATTGATCATTATTTTTTCTTTAAAAATACCTACTCAAAACCGCTTCTCTATATCAAGAAAACTTTTATAGTAGTTAGTTGACAATAAATCAACATTATAGCGCTCCATAAGAAGTTTAATCTTGAAACTTGTCAATTTACAAGAAAGTAGCTTTGTCATCTGTGTTATGCAAGTTTCACACGTAATTCTGCAAATTCTCAATAACCACAAAGGCGGCGTCTTCTCATTGTTCAATCTGTCCGTAGTGCAATTCACAATAGAATGTGAAAGTAGAAATGGCTTTACGTGATAGTAGTATGAAGGATGTATGCAGCGCCGCGCGGCGCCGCGCGCCGGCGCCTGCGGGGGCAGCCCGTCCTCCAAAGCCGCTTCGTAGTTCCCGCAGATGATCTAAGTGTTATAGTTACGAGTTACATACGAGTATTAAAGTATCCAGTTCCTGACACCCTAATTCTTTTAAATAAATAAAACTTAAATTAAATACTAAACAGATTTTATGCTATAAGGCAATTTCTATTAGAAGATCTTTCATATAAATGAAGAAAAGAAAAACTACAAATCGTAAGTATGTGCATTACTTTGATCTGTATAGGTACATGTTTATGACCATACAATTTACAAAATCTTCTAAAAATGGTGTTACTCTTAGTATGTAGGGCTAATGCGTGGGGGCGCTACTACATTATGTTAAAGGGATCCCTCCATTTCCCATAATTTCATTTGTACTAATTTCATTTGCCATAATGGTCACTGGCTATAACCTTCAATTGCCCTAATATCACATGCCATAATTTTCGAATGCCATAATAATCAAACGTCATAATGTTCAACATCCCTAATATTAGATACCATAATATCACTTCCCATAATATCACTTCCCATAATTTTCACTTTCCATAACTTTCAAAATCACTAATATTTCATGCCATAACAATCATTTGTCATAATAAGGAAAATACAGATCCAGACTGTTGAAATTTACTGCTATCGAAACACGGTAGGTTCGTTAGGTTTTTTGCGACCCTCAGAGCAGAAATAGAAGCATCTCTAAGGGCTCGGGGGGCTCGGGTGGCGAAGCCCCCCTCAATAGCCACATGACTGGTCATTTAATATAATTATAGGTTAGGTTAGGTTAGAATGGTGTCAAGGCGCGAAGCGCCAAAACTAGGCGGAATAGGAGCTCCGCGAAGCGGAGCTCCGTCGACTTCGCCTCAGTCATTCAGTTCATATTTATATTTGTTTTCTAGACATCAATCAAAATTCTGGGTTTTTTATGGCAAATAATTATTATGGCGTTTGAATTTTATGGCAAATGATTTTAGGACAATTGATAATAGGAAAAATGAAATTTGTGGCAAACGTATCGTTATGGCACCTGAAAATTATGGCAAATGAAAATATGGCTAATGATCATTATGGCATATATATCGTTATGGAATATAAAATTATGGCAACTGAAATTCGGGCAAACAATAGAGAACCGACAATGTAACTTACGAACATTGAATATAATAAAATTAATATTAATTTCTTACCAGGGGAGCTATGTTCGCAGCTATGAACATCGCTATGTTGAATGTCCCGCACAACAACTTCCAGTAAGGACTAACAGATTTTTCCTGAAACAACATTAATAATTTCAAAACACCGTTGTCCAGTTAGTTCGACGATTTCTCGTGGTTTGTCGTTTCTGTTTTTTGTGTCTACGTATAAAACAATTTTATCCACAATTTACCAAATAATGAATCGGAAGCTACTTGTTGACATCGTGTACATACTGATCAGGCTATGTGTTTACTTCCTGATCTCATTTCATTTCCTATTTCACGTCACTTCCTGTACATATGGCTATAATTACCATTCTTGAGTATTTCACCCTTCACCGAAGAACATGGTTGAGCGAGTGACTCGTTATCGTTACACAATACAGTTGACACCCTCGCGTTCCACTTACGTTCGTTTAGTTGTCATACATAGCAAGTACAGTAACATTCTAAGCTGCAGTACAATCAATTTAAGCGACGTACCTAATAACGGATCACATAATAATGCAAATATGTATGTAAGCTTTACTTTTTATATTCAAAACGTATCTTGAGATATCGTTGACATTTTCAAATGAAGTCATCTTCAAAGTGCTAAAAAATCTGTACAGTATCTCAACTTGCGTTGTCACTGTGTCAATACTTAAATCGAGTATTTAATACTGAGGAGCCCCTTGTGAATATAACGGAGCAGTCCGTTACATTTAGCAGACTGATACCATTCACAAATTAAAAACTAGTCTCTAGCTAACACAAAAAACAAAACTGTTAGCTATTGCTGTCAATAGAACTAGAATCACTATTATTATTTCTTACGCTATATTGGATAGGTATTAATTAACCGTAAACCTTGTATTGGGCGAATCGGAAGTAAGAGTAGTAGATCACGTTGAATAGGCCGGTCTCAAGTACGAAGGCGAGGTAAACGGCATGTAGGGACCAAGAGGGTGGCACAGCAAAGCTGGTGAGCGCGGCAACGGTTGGCAGCAGCAGCAGCGGGGGCGCCGCCGCCGCCATGGGGCATGGGTCCGCACGTCTCGCGTAACCTGACTCCACCTCGGCAGCCTTAAAGGTCAGGCATATTGTCGTCGCGTCAGCGAGCTCCCTAAAAAATAAGGAATAACTTAAATAACGCCGACAAGAAAACAGGAAATGATAGACAGGTGCATAGGTACTCGTTTAAAACAAAACCAACTAGGTACATCTTTTGTTTATTTGCGAGTTCTTCCACAATAAACTTCAATTTGCTCTAATTAGAACATCTACAGTCTCAATTCCATAATGTAGGTAAGTAAGCTATAATAATTCAAAAGCAGATGAAAAGCCGGCCTTTCTACGAACACTGGAGCTTATGCATGCGTTACATACCTACATACATACACTTTACTCTTTTACATATGTAGGTAAGTATACGGGAAAACTTTCATGTGGAAGTTATCAAATATTCCAACCAAAGACTCGGGTACTGAATAAAATATGAAATGGACTTACTTGTCGTCATCTCTATTCACGAGTTCTTCTTGCAACATTGCGAGTATTTTGAGGTCTTCATTGCCCTTGCTCTCTTCTTGCGGTGATAGAACCTACGAATAATGGACGAAGCGATCCTATGTAATTGACAAGCAACAAATTCAAATGAACGCTCATGATATAGCATGTCTTGAAAAAGTTCTCTCGAAAACACATCTAATGAACTCAATGAACGTATTGTTGGAAGTGAGCGAGTTTTCAAAGCGATCGGTCTTATCTAGGCTAGAGCTAACTGGGATAGTGCAGACCGTGAGCCTAGTGCCCCAGTGTCCTATTTATTTAGGCTCGTGGAGAGGTCGCGGGGGAGGCGGGAGGAGGGTTAGTGCACTCACCGAGTCCTCGTCGTCATCTTTGAGATCAGAGAGTGTGTCGGCGGAGTCGCCGCCCTCCACGCCCTCGCCCTCAGCTGCACTTTTGTCCTCTCCACCAAACTAGGTAACGAAACAAAAAGTTTCACAATTTTCAAGATCGGAGCAGGTATAAATAATTGGAACCACACTCGGCGGCAAACGATGCGGTTTAGCAGTTCTTTGTTTACAGGACAATGGTGGGTTATGTATGTATTTTCAGCACAATATAATCTTATTCTAAGGGTTTTAAGCTTCAATAAAGCTTCAATTGAGTTTAATTTACTTTCTACAAATCGACTTAATTTTTTCGCTTTTATGTTAAAATTGTCTACCCTATGAATAGCTATACTTACCGAAAAAATAAAACTTATCTCGGGTAAATGTAAACGGAAGTTTATTCTGTGAGCGAATTATTTTATCCAGACTCGTAAGATCTCTAACCAGATCAGTTCATCAGCATGCAGTTCATTCTTAATAAGTACCTAATATTATTATTATGACATCATTCGTTTTCTTTATTACGTCGAGCCAAAGAAGTATAAAAAGGGCACACCCCACATTACGCGATGATTCCATAATAGCAGGCAGTCACCTATGTCTATTAACATCAATAAACTTTTATTTTCGTTGGATAAACAAAATCATACACGCGCCAAGAAATTTTCATTTAAAAATACCTATTGATACCATAGATTTGTGATGTTAGATTAAAAGAAAAAAAAACATAATAATATAATAAAACACTAAATGACACGTGTCACGTAATAATTGCAGGAATATTATTTACATTAGGTTAAGTAATGAATCGACGAATGACATGAGAAATAATGAACAATAGAAAAATAATGAGAGGCTTTTGTAATTGTAATAAAAATTATAACCTTTCAGGTTTTATTTTCTTACGCGACTGCTGAATTGGGTACAAACCATAGAATATTAAATGAATAAAGTTTTTTTTATACGACAGTGAAGGAAAACGAGCAAATGGATCACCTCATGGTAAGTGGGCACTAACACCCATGGACACCCACAACACTAGGGGATTTCAAATGCGTTGCCACATCATGTTTGGAAAAAAAGAAAGGGTTGAATTGAAATATAGGGAATCGGTCAGTTTTAAATTAAGGGAAATGAATATCTCTGAGAAATTATCCTTGACAAATACTCGTAAGTAAAAGGACGCACGCACTCACAGACAGCCGTCGAAGTGATCCATAAAGGTTCAGAATTTTCCAACCCTAAAAATACACTAAACATTTAACATTGAATATTCGAGGAATATTCTAGGTCAAACACCTGCCAAATTTATCAAAATATGATCAAATCCAATGAAGTCGTGCACCATGTGCTGCGGCGCGTTGAGATTCTATACTTTGCTGGTGTATACGTGCCGGCACGTAAGTCTAACGATGACGAGTCACGTGGAGGGGATCTGCGCACCCACGGGTACCGTATTTTATACTTCTGCGCATACAAGGTCAGATTAGACTTACGTGCCGGCACATATAAGTTAGGTTAAGTTGCATGCGGGTGCGTCGTTGGCTTTGGAAACCCCACGAGAGCTCGAGCGTTACGGTACACCCTTCTATCATAGGTATACTCATGGGGATAAGGAGAGTGATGATTGGTTCGATAACCCTGGGCAACATCCATTACAATTTATTTAAATATTTAGCAAATTTTATTATTCGTTGGCTATATATAAAAGATCAGACTAGGAGAGGAGAACTAGCAACATATTTACAGAAGATTCGAATCTGCGAGCCTGCTTGTGGGCTCATAGTGGGAGCATTGCTTGTGGGTGCCATTGATTTTAGAGGTCATTTATAATTTTTGAGACAATAGGACAGCTGTTGCTACATGTGAAAATGTTTCGCATTAAAACAAAGTTTTAAGCTATCTTGGCTAGATAATTTTTAATCTCGATTTAGTGTTATACTCGAATTTGTACTTAGTAAGTAGTCTTAGTTCCTATCAAAAAGTATGGAACTGTCAAGATTTAAACCAAATATGCAACTAAATCTGTTTTAGTTTAAATTTTAGTTTTAATTTCTCCTTCAAGTGGTATTTAATTTTGTTGATAATTTCTTATGGTAGTATGATTTTTTGACTTTATTTATTAACAATAACGTATTAAAATAAATCTGTTGATAAAGCATTGAAAATTGACCAAAATAAATAAATGTAAATTTCACCTAACGATATTATGTTAATAGTAAAACGAACATCCCAAAATTTGGATCCCTTTGCGGCTCTCGTTGTAGAGTTAAAGCAACATTAGTCTTGAACATTTCTATGTACTTATTGTTATCATATAACGTCCCACGTACCGGGGTTACCCTTTCCAAACTACTTGGACCAGCGGTTTTAATGTCCATAAAATACACAATTCTATGATCAACCGCAACCTGTAATCCGGATAAAGCCCTTCAATTAAAGGGAGGACAGACAGATGGGTTGACAGATGCGTAACGCCTTTGGAATTAGTTTCCATCCATCGTGTACCTATTCTAAAAATAACTAGAACTTCTAACTTCATGTAGCTTTGCTCACTGGTTTAAGGACTTTGGCGATGAAGAAAGTCTTGATGCCGGCCTGCCGCAGCATCTCCTCGCGTCGCTCGCCGTGCGCCGGCTCTACCTCGAACTCGTCGTGGAGGAAACTGAGTGTGACTTCCGATATGTGAACACGCCTAAAATAATTCAATATTTACATAAAATATGTAGTTAGTAAAATATGTTGCAACCCTCTGCCAACTGCCACTAGAAGGAGGTGGAACCCTAGTAAGTATGCTGCACTCAAACTTTGAGTGAATGCTTATAATAAACCTGAAACAAATTTTTTGAAGAACGTTCTCTAAAAGAATGCTGCAAAATTATCTGATGACTGAGCCATTGAGAGGTAGCATGAGCCTTGGTGCAGCTTTATTATAAACATCTTTTTAATCACTAAATTAATTTAAATTAAACAAGACATTATGATTCCATTTAAATACACCCAAGAGCAAAAATATCGGGTCGCTTCCCATAGAAAGTTGTATGAAAAGCAACCCGTTATTTTTGCTCTTGAGTGTAGAAAAGGTTGAAAAAAAGCTTGCAAAAAGTAAAGAGCTAACGTTTGTGGCTTTAGATTTTTATCAGTGGTAGGGTTCCGCTTCGCATCGCGCGCGTTGATTCTCGACTTCTCGCGCTTCCGAATTAGGTAGTCGGTCAGTCATCTAGGACTAAGCATTTTATACGTAATAATATTTATTATCGTAATTCGAGTTCTTTTTAGGAATAACTAAATTGAATTTCCTTTAATTGCGAAAATAAAGCACCTACATTCTTGTTACCTGTAAAATTTATGTGTTTTATGTACAATAAATAGTTATACATACATACATACATAATAAATAATCAATGTTTGTAATGTTAGTAAGAATAATTTATTAATATAACTGTGATTTTATTTCATTCAACACCTATTATTCATTTACCTATTTCAATAATACTTATCGTCTTTCACTCGCTTCACTCCGTTCTACCCGCTACAGTACAAAAAATATTATAGGTAATTCGTAAGTCACAACCTTAATTATGCACGCGATGACGTCGTGAACGGCAATGATTGAAACGGTTAAACTAAAAGAAGCACTTTCGCGTGGTAACAAACACGGTTTATTTTTGCATGAATGCTTTGCTGGAAATGTGATGGAGTGGGGGCTGTAGGCTATTATCGCTGTAGGTAAATATAACAGGAGCGAACTAGATTGTGCTTTATTTGTTCGCGGCAAGAGTTTTTATTTATTTAATCGGCTCCAGAGAGTGAGCCTTCTGTACTTTAGTACTATTACTTATTCCGTGGTATTATTTCCGTGCATGGCGTGAAGAACTTGATAAGTCTAAAATGGCAATTTTACAGGGCGGCGATTTTAAAGTTTGGAATTTTCTCCAAAATCCGTTTTTATCTTGAATTCGTCTCTATAGCTTGATTTATGGATAATTTTGTGCTATCTTTTCACTGGTTTTACGTAATTTGGTAAAATAATTATATTTTGTGAGATATTAGACTTATCAACATGTTCACCGAAGACTTATCTAGTTATTCCCCATACATTAGCACTCAATTCAGTGAAAACGTTGTTTAATTTAATTCCTAAAAATAAGTTTTTAAGTGCAACTGAAATGTTTAAATTGAGTTAAGGGTAACTTTTTGCGGTTTTTCAATTTAATATATTTGTTTCTTTCTAATCATCACATTATTCATAATAATTGACTTATCAACTTGTTCACCGACGACTTATCAACTTATTCACTATAGAGTTAGAGAGTAAGGGTATCAATAAATTGTAATATCGTTTGTAACCGGTTTCTTTTTGTCACATAATTTTTTACTGGTCATTATAATTAATATTAATAATATTTTTCCTTTCATAACACTGGAATTTGTGAAATCTTAAAAAAAAACTTATTGTTTCAGAAATAATACGCTTTATGAGTTATGAGTAACGAAAATTTATGTCAAACTATTCATTCGGAACGGAACTTAAATTATATGAGACAAAATAAAGACCCAAATTGATAAAACATCATACCACAAATTGTTCTACCATAGATTCTGATCTTGACGTTGATAATCGAGATATTAGATAACTAGAAGACGCATGAAAATTAATCAAATTACATTAATTCCACAGCATATTTGTCACATAATTGTTAGGTATTACTTTTTTTATGTTTACAAAAGGAGTCTGAAACGTACGGCGATGAGGGCTGTATGCTGTATGATATGATAAATTAAGGAAAATTAAATAATGGGTAAATGAAAACACCAGCAAACTGACTGCTTCTTTTTACTGTACTTCTTCAACAACAACTGACAATACCAAGAAGACAAGAGAGTTCAAAAGTCATATCAAAGAGTGTATAAAAACATAAACAATATTATTTACTAAAATACAATAAAGAGTTCGCAACAGAGTCTATGATGTATTTTGTCCCATAAAATTGATGTTCCAAATGTATGTATAGTTATTTTTGTGCGTTTTTCATATCTGTATTAGCGACGACAGGACCTGATCCTGTCGTTGCTAATACAGATATGAAAAACGCGTTCAATCTTTTTCATCTAGGGCGACTTATCAAGGCATCCACGCTGTATACGGAATAGCTATCCATTGGGAATAACTTGATATCTAATTATGCCAACTCAATGATTAACTGTGTTTGTCAAGCTTAAACAGTATAAACTGACATAATCAAGTTGCGTACTATTTATGGGTAGTTGAGGATAAGTAAATAAGACGATATATTCATTTGTTAACACGTTAGTATGATAATCGTCAATTAGATATCTAGTTTTGTCACTTTACGTACACTATTTCGGTTTTTGAGTGTAAGTTGATATAAGGACATAGATTTTTTTTGTGAATAGCTATCCATTGGGAATAACTTGATATCTAATTATGACAACTCAATGACTTACTGTGTTCGTCAAGCTAAAAAAGTATAAATTGACATATCAAGGTGCGTACTATTTATGGGTAGTTGAGTGTAAGTAAATAAGACGATATATTCATTTGTTAACGCAATAGTATGATAATCGTCACTTAGATATCTAGTTTTGTCATTTTACGTACTTTATTTCGATTTTGAGTGTAAGTTGGTATAAGGACATAAGATTTTTTTTTGTGTCTTATCCTGGTCTAATCGCGTTTATATCTCGATTTGTTACATAAAAAACGGCAAATTTTCAGATATTCATATTTGTCACAGCCCATATCTCTGAAAGTTACATAGATATCGAGTTGTAAATTTTTTTCCTACAAAACCAATGCCGTAGAAAGCCATTGCGACGATAAAAAAAAAATGTAAGTCGAGTTATCAAGTTCTTCACGCCATACACGGATTTAGTGTGTCTCATTAATTTTTGTTCTCAATCCCGGTGTCCCTCACCCAGCCATCCCGCTGCTTTCCATCTTGTTGGCGAGCTCGACGTCCCGCGAGTAGACGTCGAACTGCCACTGCCGCTGTCCCAGCACGCCCGCCAGCACGGCGCCCGTGTGGATGCCCACGCGCATGTCCACCGGCGAATTCGTTGTCTGTTGCACATACCTAATCAAACAATGAAAATAACTAGCAAGGTGCCCAACGGCTAGCAATTGTTTCAGCACTTAGATCTTCACAAGACTGCTCACTTTATAGCTTTCACCATCGATAGGCCCATATGTACACAAAGGACGGCGTGGTCGGGTCGCTCCACAGGCGCTCCGCTGATGCAGTAGTAGCAATCTCCAAGGATTTTAATGCGAAGCTGTTGATATTTCTGAAAAGGAATTCCAATGAATGCACAGTTACATTCGCACAATACTTATACACGTGTATTTCTAAATATTTACATATGTTTACCTCCGCTAGACGATCAAAACGAGCAAACAATTCGTTTAGAATAGCGACGAGGTCTTGCGCCGAATATGTGGATGAAATAGCCGTGAAACCCACGATATCTGCATACAGGATACTAGCCGTGTCATGAAAACAATAACGTAAATGTTAACATTAATTGCACAGCAAAATATGAATTTTAGAATATATTTCTCGTATGCCTACCTCACATTCTCATGACGGGACATATAAATCTTTTTGAATTGTGTGTCAATAAGGCCGAGATCTTTTCGCATCTGAACAGCGACGTGTTCCGGAAGCACCGAGAGTAATAACCGCTCCTGCAAATGATTGTTGTGTTCGATTTCTATCCGTTTCATATTGAAATTTGTACACACAGATTTTAATAAATTTTACCTGTTCTTTGCTTTGTTGTTCGATAGTAAGTTTATCACGTAGACTTCTTTTTGTGACTTTGAAAGAGCAGCGTTGTTGCCATTCGCCCACACCGTACGCGGTTCCGCCCAGCAACGTTGCCCCAAACAACAGTAAGCCATTTGCTATTTGCTGCAACACATTTTACTATTTTGTACGAAATTACCTCAAACAATTAAATAACGAGTCAATTAAGTACCAGACTAATGTAATGTATCACTTACCTGAAAACTGAAGTCATCGGGAAGCCGGCTCTCCGAGATCAGAGCGTTGTAGTATTGTATCAACAAATAAGCGGTGAATGAGATCGTGCTATACAGTATCAATAACAGGTAATGGAATGGTAACGCCGCCAGCGTAAAATATTGTAGCACGACTGCCCAGCCGAGTAACTCATTATAGGAGTCACCGAGTCGCCGCGACGCGCTCACGAGGAGCTGGGCCCAGAGGACAATCCATGCCACATGGTTGAGCGCGAGCCGGGCCGGCCTGATGCAAACGTAGACGACGGCGAGTGTTAAGTTGATGAGGAGCGCGAGCGTGAGGAAGGTGTAGGCGAAGCCGAGGTCGCGCTCGCCGGGCACCAGCGCCGAGAACGCCTGCAACAGCACGCCGGCCGCCAGCAGCCGCGGCACGGCGCGCTGCCGCTGCCGCTGCGTGTACGTCGTGTACAACTCCTCCTCCTTCAGGTCCGTGAACCCCCATGGTGGGACCAGACATACCCAGCACGAGAATTTGTTCAACGCCCGCGCCTGCATCGACTTCTCCATCGTTTTCACTGCGTTAACGTTAAGGTACTTGAGAGGCACGACATGATCACTCTTCAACACCAAAACTTCACAAACTTCACTTTTCACAGTACTTATTTATTTTATAATTTGTTAGATTGATATTTGTATGTATTTACTTTTGATGCAACATGATATGAATCTGGAATTGTCTGATCAAATAATTTACTTGAGGTACGTTTCGAATGTTGATTTTTCATATAGGTAGATATAGACAATTTCAGTACCTACCCAATATTATACAAGTGTCAACTGTTCCGGCAAATAAGGCATACGAGCGGAATGACTAATAAACAATTTGTTGGCTTAAATATTTATACCTTACAAGGAAAACGTATTGATACAGTTTAACGTGCGAGCATACTGTGAATAAACTGTAATGTGGCTAGGTTCGGTGCGTCAGAGATCATCAGGCGGAGACTTTCCGTTACCGCCGGCTGATCGAGGACGCCTGTGTAATGAATAAATTACACGCTGAAACATTGTTCCGATGGCCGTCCATTAACTGGACTGCCCACTGGCCGGTGGTTTTGTCCGAAGACGCTGCCGGTACATACACCTACTCATTTCAATATTGACAGTCGTAACGACGTACATAACTAGCGTGACCGTGAAACTAACCTCTCTTAAACGACAAGTTATTTGTTTCACTGATTTTTACTCATTGCCACCGTTTGTTTTGTATAATAAAGAATTTCAATGAGTTATTTCACAACAAAAATAGTACAATGGCCATTTAGGAGGTTGTAAAGTACCTAGTATCGTTAAAATTATGTATTTATTTAAAATTCAAAAGTAGATAAGTACACTTGTGAGAAACTTAACTGGCTATCCCTTCTCAAAGATTGTATTGGATGACTAGCTTTTGCCCGCGACTTTGTCCGCACAGAATTTTCCGGGATAAAATGTAGCCTGGCCGATAATTTTCTCAACAGATAGGTAGGTAAGTAAAGTTTGCATCAAAATCCGTTCAGCCGTTTTCACGTGATGCGCTCGCAAATATACAGACAAACAGATAAACAGATCTTATCGTGACACATAGCTGAGTGGCGGCCACTTGGCTGGTTAGAATAAGTTTGTATCCATGTATAATATTCGGTTTGTGTCTCTGTATCAGGTAATAAAGTTTTCTTATTCTTATTCTTATTTAGACAAACAGATAAACGGACAAAATTTCTAAAAACTGTTATCGACTGTGTTAACTGTGTTATAAATTCTAAGTATCCCCAGCCTATTTTTTTTTAAATATCTTCCATGTACAGACTTTCGACCCTCTTTAGCTTTATTTATTATATAATGTATATATGTATGTGTAGGTGTGAGATATACTTTCGGCAATAAGATTTTTTGACATTTTACTCCTATTTATTTTATACTTATGTAAAACAGTAGGTACCAAAGTTAGAGAAAGATTTTTCAAGATTCCCGGAAGTTAGTGATGGAGATGGATTCTTTTTTTTTTATTCTACTGCGGGGTATCCTATCCTTGACCATAAGATATACGTAGTATATTTAAATTGATGTTTTAAATGGTCCTTAACGAGATGTTTGATTATATTTCCTAGGTTTGGGTAGGTTTATATAGAAATTTTCTTAAGTTGCCTCAGGTTCAGATTTTTATTTTATTTATTTATTTATTTAAGTTGTACTGGACCCATTATCATAAAATATTAATATTAAAGTAAGTAGTCTGATCCCTATCTACTGTACAGTAGTTACGTGAAATAAAACTGTTCTTTGTGCAGTACGTACATCAAAATGTCTATCATTTATTCATAAATACCACGTAGCGTGGGTTGCCAATTAAAAACTTAATAATACTTTATCTTCCTAAACACAGTCTCTCCCTAGAGAGAAATCCGCTCATTTAAAATCAGGCTCGCGGTTGCCAACCATAGCACATATGAAATTCGCATAAATAATAAGGCAACTCTATAATATTTAGGGCCGAGCGATAATAGTATTTTTCCTACTCCAGTACTTTTATTTGAAAGTTAAAGGGTCACCAACACGGATATAATGACACACAGAATAATACTGGAGACAAGTCTATGCTATATGGCCCGCAACTGCACTTGAATATTTTTTTTTTATTTGTCCGTTCGGACAAACTATGGTCAAAAACCATTCAGGCATTCAGGACAATTTAGAAAGCAAACAGAATAAAAAACTGTAGGTATACAATATTTCAATTTGACAGTTAAGGATCCAAGATGGCTGACATAATTTCACTCTTGACATTGACACAAAAATGTTGATGCTGTCGTTTTTGGGTATTTAGGCGGCTTTGAGCACAAATTTGGCATAACTTAACTTATAAGATCCAAGATGGCGGATGATATTTTGACACTTTTGATACAAAAATGTTCATGGATGTCGTTTTCGGGTAATTTGGTGGATCTGATCAAATATTAGGCATAATTTTTTAGTTCCAAGATGGCGGATGACATTTTGACAATTTTGACAGAAAAATGTTCAGTGGTGTCGTTTTTGGGTAATTTGAAGGCTCTGGTCACGAATTTGGCATAATTTTTAGGATCCAAGATGGTGGATGACATTTTGATACTTTTGACACAAAAATAGTAATTGGGTATCATTTTCGGGTAATTTGGTGGTTATGAGCCCGAATATGGCATTATTTCTGTTTATTTAACTGCACGTAAGCCCAGGTCCTATGTAATGTACCTACTTTTGTACCAGGTAACAGTGAAAACCTTTCAACTGCTGTTGATGACGATAATGATGATTACTTTAATAAAGTCGTAGAAAAAGTATTGTACCTATGCAACGTTGTATAAATAAGTCAAGAAAAGGTGATTGGTGTGGGTTACACTGTGAGCGTAGCCAACATCATACGAAATGACTCCATGAGCATTTTTTGACTTATTTATACAATGTTGCAAACATATACTTTTGCTACGACTTTATTAAAATTATCATCAGTGTTAAAATGTCATCCGCCATCTTGGATCCAAAAAATTATGCCAAATTCATGCTCAGAGCCTCCTAAATACCCGAAAACGACACCCATGAACATTTTTGTGTCAAGTGTCAAAATGTCATCCGCCATCTTGGATCCATACAACTATGCTAAATTCGTGATCATATCCACCAAATTACCCGAAAACAACACCCATGAACATTTTTGTGTCAAAAGTGTCAAAAAGTCATCCGCCATCTTGGATCTAAAAAATTATGCCAAATTCGTGATCAGATCCACCAAATTACCTGAAAACAACACCCATGAACATTTTTGTGTCAAAAATGTCAAAATGTCATTCGCCATCTTGGATCCTAAAAACTGTCAAATTCGTGCTCAGAGCCGCCTAAATAACCGAAAATGACAACCATGAACATTTTTGTGTCAAGTGTCAAAATGTCACCCGCCATCTTGGATCCTTAAAACTATGCTAAATTCGTGATCATATCCACCAAATTACTCGAAAACAACACCCATGAACATTTTTGTGTCAAAAGTGTCAAAATGTCATCCGCCATCTTGGGGTCTAAAAAAATATGCCAAATTCGTGATCAGATCCACCAAATTACCCGAAAACGACACCCATGAACATTTTTGTGTCGAAAGTGTCAAAATATCATCCGACATCTTGGATCCTAAAAGCTATGCCAAATTTGTGCATGGAGCCGCCTAAATATCCAAATACGACAGCATCAACATTTTTGTGTCAGTGTCAAGTGTCAAATTATGTCAACTATCTTGGATCCTTAATTGTCAAATTGAAATATTGTATACAGTTTTTTATTTTGTTTGCTTTCTAAATTGCTAACACCGTATTTTGTCCTGAACGCCTCAATGCCCTCAATGGTTTTTGACCTTAGTCTGTCCGAACGGACAAATAAAAAAAAACAACTGCCCCAGCACTTCAATGTTACAAAAGTAATAATTAAAGTGCAGTTGTGGGCCATTAGAGCACAGATTTGTCTTCAGTATTATTCTGTGTATCATTATATTCGTGTTGGTGACCCTTTAACTGTCAAATAAAAGTACTGGAGTAATAAAAGCATTAAAAATGCTCAAAGTACTTATAAGTTGCCAATCTAATGTTAAGAAGTTAATTCCTTCACAGTACCTACCTACCTATCTTTATTTGTACCTATTCATTGAAAATAAAGTACATACCAAGTTATAAAATATATTTTTATGTCTTATTTAGTAGTTTTAGTCTTAGCCTGTTTTAAAATCGTGCTTTGTTTAATTATTTATTATTTTTATGTATTTTTTACGTTTATTTTTATTTGTATCCACTTAATTACGTAGACAAATTAAAATAATAGAGAAAACTACTTTCAATTTTATTTTCTCAACATATTAAGTTCGTACCTTCGTTTTGATATTTTTGATAATATTTTTATATTTTGACCTAATTGTTGCAAAGTCAGTTGGTAAGTTTCAGATGTGTTTTAGAAGGTTTTAGACTTACTGGTGGTATATAATATATATTGGTCTTGCAGTTCCAACACGCACTCATTTTTAGGGTTCCATAGCCAAATGGCAAAAAACAGAACCCTTATAGATTCGTCATGTATGTCTGTCTGTCGGTCCGTATGTTAAAGCCACTTTTTTTTTAAACTAAGTACCTACATAAAGTGTTAATGTTATTAAATTTTACTTAATAAAAAAATCCCGATTATTGAACACAACTTTACTAGCTAATAAATATTTAAATACAACACGAACTGAACTACTTAGGTACGTATATAAGTAAATAAATAAAACTGGTTCCCACTTAACACGAAAATAATTTTAATATATAATTTAAGTATATACGGTAGCTGGCGTTGCAAATAAGTATAATTCCTAGAATATGGATGAACAGATAGGTAGCAATAAAATAATGCAGCCGATGATATTTAAGATATCAATTAAATTTAACACGTATTTCGTAGAAATAAATAATGAATACAATCTTCTTGTTGGTGGTACTTTTTTTAAGAGTCTATATCCACTGGAACCGTGTAAAGTTTAACAAGATACCTATTTAAGAAGAGACTAAGTTAAGTAATAATATCTGGCTTGTAAAAAAATATAAAAAGTGAATACGTATTAAGTATGGTTTAATTTTTGCACTTTGTCCATATAAAAAATATTTTAAATTCATGAACTTCTTTGAACTTTAATCTCAGAAAAATTACGAACTGTAGGACGACTCTAGGTGAATGCCGCCGTTGTCTCAGTTTTGGTCAAGATGACTTCAGGCCGTTTGTGCGTGTGCCAAAAATGAAAGATAAATCATTCTCAATGTCCGTACCGCACGAGTTAGATTACCAGAAAAGAAGATGATCTTAAAACTAGTATTCCAGTTTGCTGTGTATTTGCAATAACCTTGTGTCTGGCATTCAGAGCGCTCCAATTTAAATCTTTACTTACAACACAATGATATTTACATGCACTGAACTGGTAACATACTAAACGTGTCACTTGTATCAGAAGCTCTTTCATCGTTTTCATACATAAATCTAAAACACGACTTTGTTTTAGCTAACTTAAAATACAGCGATATACATGGATTTCCCGCCGAGATTTTCCAGGTGATGTAAGCAAATCTTGTAGAATTTATACTATATTGACCCATAAATCATTTAAATGCGATAGTTTGACGGTTTGACTTTGATTAGTGACAGAGAGTAATATTTGGATGGAAGGGTATTATT
This sequence comes from Pandemis heparana, assembly GCA_963854515.1. Classification (NCBI taxonomy): domain Eukaryota; kingdom Metazoa; phylum Arthropoda; class Insecta; order Lepidoptera; family Tortricidae; genus Pandemis; species Pandemis heparana. The sequence goes on along the minus strand of OY978008.1, from coordinate 8,600,748 downwards.
GGCTTATTAAGTTGGATTAATACTTAATGTGGATTATATTGTCCCGGAATATTGAGCGAGTCGGGTGGCGCGGACGAGAGCGCGCGAAGGCGGTGCGCGCACGTGCCTCGCGCGACTGCCGCGCCGGCCGCCGCCCACCCCGCCCGCCGCCCGGCCGCCCTGCCGCCCGGCCGCCCTGCCGCCCTACCGCCCGGCCGCCCGGCCGCCCTGCCGCCTTGCACCCTGACTCGACTGCCGACTGCCACCACCTGCCCGCATCTCTAACTTTAACTATATCGATACAACTACAATTACAAGCAAAAGTAACGGATGACCTTCCATATGAAGTATGAAAAGTAACCAGTTAAGTATTTTGGCTTGTCAGTTTACACGTATTAGTTATGACACTATGCGGCAAAACTTACTAAAACCGACGGAGTTCCATTGTTTTTTATTAATTCTGATAACTTTTGTCTGCGCGCGAAAATTTGTAAATAAAACCATTTTGGAAAAATGTTATAACTATCACATAATAGTCAATGCTAATGGTAATATTTCAAATTAAAATCCGTAGAAGAGCAGCACTGAATAGTAAATAGTGGAATAAAGTTTGCTCGCGCCATGCAGCAGCGTCTACGCTTGTGTAGGTATACGTCCCGTTAGAGCAGTGATTCATCGCAGTTCGAGCATTTTTCCCCAAACTATATTAGTTTCTCATACGGGGGATTACGACTCCCAGGGGAATCGCAAGCAGGTAGCACAGCCAGAGGGAAAATGGTGTCGTATTTTTTTTGGGTTCGCTCAAAAGGAAAACAGGAACTCTTGTAGTTAGGATCACTTTATTGTCCCTCTGTCTATCAAGAACCTTTTTTCAGAAACGCGTGGAGACAAGTTAATTTCGATATTAAATACTGATATCCATTTCTAACGGGAATATTATGTTTTTTTTTCGAGGTACAAAAAAAAATTCATAAAAATGCTGTATGATTTTCACGAAAAACAATGAAATAGTTTGCGCATGTAAAACGAGCAAATTTGAAAATCTGATTATAATTTACATGGAACCCTCATTGCGTGAGTCTGACTCGCACTCGAGCGGTTTTCTAGATAAGTAGGACAACAATCTAACAATAAAATGTTCGATCTCCGTCTTTTATATGTTTTTCAAGATGCTAGGTACTTTCTATTCTTCATTCCAACCCATTTTAACGCCTTTGTAAATAAGCCTATTTCATCTAAATTCCCAGTTCCCACACAATCGCTCACTGTATGCTCGGAGGAATAAGACATTGTCTGCAATTAGCAATCACATACACCGGAATGTTGAAGGATCTCCGATCTCTCGAGCTACTCGAATCTCACGACATTTTAAGTATAACTAGATACTTAATACTAAATACACAAATCTTGAGCCTAAGGTGACAAGACCTACAAGCCACGTTTAGCAAGATTGTGGGCGTATAGTTGGAAAATGGAATCAAAGTAGTGATGGGTTGCTAGCCGCATCGCCTATAAAATTATTCCTATGATTTTCGCCCATTCCCTCGATTTACCCATCGATAGTTTTTTTATGAACTTGGGAGAACTTGTTTGTTAACAACTGCTTACTATGTATCTGTTGTTTTCTGGAATTCTAACACCTATTAAATGGGTCATGGAGACAGATCTGTTAAGCCGTAAGACGGCTAACAATTTGCTGTTGACCGTGTAACATGATTTTTTAAATTGCGATTTACCATCTACAATACATGTGAATTATAACATGTATGTATTTATGTACCTGTGTATTTTATTAACTACAGGTTTTGTTACATTCTTGTATATGTAAGTAGATAAGTACCAACTTTACACTGTGTCCTATCGCCCATTAAGTATTAACGAATCGAAGTAGCACATAATAATTCATGAACTTGATATTGATTCGTCTGTTAATTAACGGCGATTAGCGACTGGTATCTGTTACAAGAAACAGAAGATAAAAGACTATTAGAAGCTTTCACTTGCGTGCCTATTTTTATGGAGGTCTGCAAAACGCTTCATATAAGCTTTAATAAGTTAAAAGGCTTGTTTTTATTTTTTTACTAGCTTCTGCCCGCGACTTCGTCCGCGTAGAATTAGCAATTGACATGTTTATCGCTATCCCTCTGGAACTGTGCGATTTTCCGGGATAAAAAGTAGCCTATGTTTCAATCTAGGGTACCAGCTATCTTCGTTCCAAATTTTATCCAAATCCGTCCAGTCGTTTTAGCGTGAAAAAGGAACAAACATACACACTCACTCACATCGTCACATTGTCATAGACTTTCGCATTTATCATATTAGTAGGATTAGGTTATCTATATTTATATAGAGTTAGGTTATACCTATCCAAAGTTAAAGTTAGAATATTCATAACGCTTGTCAATTGCCATTCTTCTTTTAGGTAACTTAACATTCGTTTGTCTTCGTCACTTTGACATTTGACTACTTATGTACTATATAGAGTACTTAGTTTAAAAATAAAAGGTGGATCTAGAATCTCGGATAGATTTAAAACTGTCGGACAATTAACTATCCGATATTTAAATATGAGTGATCCGGTCTATTGCATTAAGTAATTATGCCTGAGTCTCATGGTAGATTTATATTTAGAAGAAGAAAACGGATAGTTTATTTTCACAGTTACAATTAACTAGATATCTACTAATAGATCATCATTCTGGTGGCGACTGTACCTAATTATTTATACAAGTATGTATATAGGTAGCTATACTATGTAGGTGTAGGTACTTCATTAGTTTAACTACGCTACTTAAGTTGTTTTTGTTAGTTTTGGTAATGAGCTGGAGTCTAATATCCCATTCATAAATAGTATTACGACAGTAATTAGATAATGAGTTTCTATGCTTCCACAGCAAGTTAGATACCTACTATTTCAATAGCACGTTTTGTATAAACCCGGCTAGATAACTGGGACACATACCTACATTTATTTATTTATAAGCCTTTTTATTCCGAATTCGCTACAATTTCGGTAAGTACATGTTGTTGTTAATGTCGTTTATTTTTTTTTATTTTTTTATTTATTAAATTGTCGCGAAATTCGGCGTGCCTCATGGCATAGGCCTCCTCCGTGTATTGGAGGGTTTGGGCTATAGTTCCCACGCGCGCCCAGTGCGGATTGGGAACTTGACACACACCATTGAATTTCTTCGCAGATGTGTGCAGGTTTCCTCACGATGTTTTCCTTCACCGAAAAGCTCGTGGCAAATTACAAATGTAATTTTCACACATAAATTCCGAAAAACTCAGAGGTGCGAGCCCGGAATTTGAACCCACGACGCTCTGCTTGAGAGGCCACAGGTCAAACCACTAGGCTACCACGGCTTTTTTAAAAACCTTAAATAAAATTCGTTTCATAAAACTATATGTACTTAACTATGTAACAATGAAACAAATGAACAAAAAATGATATAAATGTAATAGACTACCTACGAGTATTTAGTACATTAGGAAGGTATGGCTGTGACCACAGGCTGTGACATTTACATTGACTACTCTAGAGGTGAGGCTTCGCTTCATTGTGACACCCTGCATATTCAACGATTATTACATTTTATTTATTTAATTTTAAATAAATGCTGTTTCGATATAATAAGTATACTCAAGTCAGTTTCCTAAGATGTAATAATTACAATTCCTATTTTAGGTACGCTTTTTGCCAAGTTTTTGGCAAATCGGGCGTACTTAGACACAGACAACAACTGGGGCCTTACCATGATGTCTTAATGCGATTCAGTTTAGGTTTGCTCGCTGTCAGATTCATACTAAAAGTGACAACTGAAACTTGAAGAGTCGGAATTAGGACGTCATGGTTTGTTTTTGCTTACCCGAAACCGACGAGCATGTATGAAGAGATTGATGAATGTGGATGAAGCGAAAGCAGCGAAAGAGGTATGTCAGGATCGTACTCGTACTAGCAAGTGGAACAAAGTAGTCTCTGCCTACCCCTGCGGGAAAGAGGCGTGACGGTATGTATGTATTATACAGCTTAATTAGGACAAGTGGTCAGAGGCTCAAAATTTACGCGAGGTGACTGTGTCTCATCAATAGAATAAGAATAGAATGGTTCAAAATTATACTTTTCGAGCTTTATTATCTTCACAGTCACCATCCACGCAATCGGCACAATCCATCCAAAGCTGTAGTACTACCATCAAGGGCGAACCTAAATATTCTGTACTTACTCGTTTCCAAAACATGGATAGGTAATTACCTACCTAGTTACCCTTTTTTTTATTAATTGTTAAAGGCCTAGACAAGGTATCACTATACACGGCCACCACTAAAAACGGTTTTAAACAATAACGGTGTTATTACAAAAAAATGTTTAAAATGGCGTATGTACGCGGCGGTTTGGTCGCACCCTAAAGGTCCGACCCGTGTCCGACCACACCGCCGCGTAATACGCAGTGACGTGTCGTATGCGTCACGTTTTCTCACCGTTTCGGGTGCGACCAAAGGGTGCAACCAAACCGCCGCGTATACGCAGTGACGTGTCGTATGCGTCACGTTTTCTCACCGTTTCTTCATACATTTTGTTGCAATTCCGTAACGTCACCGTTTTTTAAGCGGCGGGTGGTAGGGCCTTGTGCAACGTCCGTCCGGATCGCTACCACCATCTTACTCGCTAATCCTGCCGCTAAGCAGCAGTGCTTGCACTGCTGTGTTCCGGTGTGGAGAGTAAGACAGCCGGAGAAATTACGGGCACAAGAGGCATTTCATCTAAGTCCTCTAGGTTGGCAACGCATCTGCAATCCCTCCGGGGTTGCGGGTGTCTATGGGCAGTGGTGATCGCTTACAATCAGGTGACCCACTTGCTCGTTTCCTTCCTATTCACATAAAAAAAACCTTTAAACGGCTACTCCGAAATTCAATTTTGATGTTCGTACAGGTGGCGCCAAATAAGTAAAACGTGGAGGGGATATGCGCAGTATGAAAATGATGTTATTTTTCATACTGTGCATATCCCCTCCACGTTTTACTTATTTGTCGCCACCTGTACCTACAGTTTCTATATAAAGTCGTGACATTAAAAAGTGGCAATACTGTAGTGTCGTCCCTTTCCAATCTATAACCCCCGGGCCACATTAGCGGGCGAAGGTTCGTGTCGCGTTGTCGCGATAAAAAGTTCGAGTTCGTGTAACCACGAACTACGTGGCCACACTTAGACCAAATTATCGCGATAAAAACTTCGGGCGAACTATGTCGCGCAACTCTGAATTTGGCGGTAAAATGAACCAAGAGCACAAAGAAACAAAAAGATGGAAAGCGTTTGCTTTGTATTGTATGTCTGTAAATAATTATTGAAATTTCACTTGTCGAAATTGACGTATATTTCAGAAATTTCATAGTACGAAGTGTAGACACTTGCACGAACCAGAACTCTGTCGCGATAAAATCCTTTGATCTGCGCTAGATACCGACAGGAGCCCGAACACAGTTCGAGTTCGCTCGAATGATTCGCGATAAAGCGAACTGTTTGTCCACACATGCCGCGATAGGGCGAACCTTCGCCGAATCCCGCTAATGTGGCCGTAGCATAAGTATAAGAAAACGAGACGACACTACAGTATTGCCACTTTTTAATGTCACGACTCTATAGATAAACTGTATCATACTATCTTATATACTATACTTAAATTAATGACGAAGTTCTAAATTAGAATTTACCTGTTATTGTCAATTTTATTTATATTTGTGTATGCAAATCAAAACCACTTCAACCTTTTACATTAATTTGGACAACTCCCATTCTTCTACTGCCCGGAAAATAGGTCCGTCTGCTGTCAATGTCAAAAGTTGAAGCTGGCTGTCATACGAGATGGTTAAGCTAATGTAATGCCATGATGCCATTGCCATCCATATCCATCCATGTCCGTGTTCATTCGTGGTTCATTCCATGCCGACGTCGCGATTATTGTTCACTTACAAACTGTAAACCAAACTCTTGGAGGGTTAAATAATTTAACTGAAATGGTATTGTGATGGTCCCTAGTATTGCGTACACGTTTTAGGCGTAGCAATAAAATAATCTACCGGTGTTGATCAGCGGTAAACATTTTATAGATTATGTTTGAGCAACACATAAGTATATACTCCTGAATTACAGCTCACAGATGTAATAAACCCAAAACGCCTCATTTTTGGGGAAATCAGCGTTAATGCTCAATGCTGCTTTTGTATTAACATTGAGGCAATTCCTACTTATAATTGACAGTTTTTTTGATGTATTTAATTAAGTCGTAATATTTCATTTTATCACATACTAATTTGATTTATTTCAGACATAATCATGGACATAGTTTTTATGAAACCTGTACAGCCTCATGTGTTCAAGGCCTTGAAAGATTTAGATGTAGAGACTCTCACCAAATGCACCCCAGATGAAATAAGACCAATTATACCATGTCTAGTGCGTATGGCATTGATAACACCCTTGGATAACACAAAGTATTGTGCAGAAGCCAAAAAAGATATACTCACATTGCTGTCTGGTATAGATTTAGTGAACTTCATTGTATCTCTGTTGTCTATTGAGTTTCATACCTTAGAAGTAGATGTTAAGAAGGAACAGCAAATGCGGTAAGAATCCATACATTAGGGTGCGACCAAACCGCCGCGTATACGCAGTGACGTGTCGTAGGCGTCATATTTTCTCACTGTTTCTTCATACATTTTGTTGCGATTCCGTAACATCACCGTTTTTTAAGCGGCGGTGTGGTCGCACCTTTATGCTTTACAAATCTTGCTAACCAAACACTCCTGTTATTATTAATCAAAGCAGTTTTAAAAGCATAGTTGATACTGTTTTAGAAATTAGCTACATGTATAGGTCAATGTAATAAATAATGAAAAAAAATTTCAGACAAAAGAATGGATCACAATACACAGAATCTTTTCTGATACAAAATATTGTCAATGGAATAGCAAGCGACTTTGAACAATCTGATTCAGCTAGACGGGTCCGTCTGGTTCTATCTGAAATATTACAAATGCAAGCACAATTAGCAGAATACAGCCAACACAAGAACACAAACATGGAGTGTTCCATCAAGCCGTCAGAGCTTTTTGACAATGATGTTTATTTAGAGGAGATTACGGACGTAATATGTATTAGTCTAGCCGAACTGCCAAACTTGCTCAACATTTGTGATGTTGTGGAAGTTCTTTTGTATGTCAACAAAGGCCCAACTATAATATCATGGGTGGTTGCTAACATGCCTGATACACTTCAAGAAGGTATGACTCTGTTATTGTTTTTTACATTTATATTTTTAACCTCTTGACCGCTCTAGTCATCCAGTTCTGTCAATGAATAACAAGGCTCACACACTAACTTTATCTATATCTGACATGAACATAATTCAACTCAAAATAAATCCTTCTGCAATGTAATTAAAAATCAAGTAAGTTTGCCATTGGTTTTTCCTATGGTGTGCGGAGCCAGTTACTTTATTCATACTGTGGTTAAAGAAATTTGGTCTGAAGATGTGTTGTTTATTTTTTGCTTTGCCATATCTTTTACTTGATCAACTAGCTTCTCCAAGACTTCCTCACTCCCTTTTCTTCTACACGTTTTTATTTGCAAGATATAAGGCTCAATTTTTTTGTTTTTACAGTTGTGGAGTCGTTAGTTGCAAATACAGAGAGAGGTGAAGAAGGTGGCATTAGAGCTAAAACTCTCAGCACTCTTTGCGCTGCTTGCCCCTACATGGCGGCATCCGCGAGAGCGAAAGCAGCAGCAGCTTCACGTCTGCCGGCCCTCGTCATATCTCTCACTCTGACACACCACGAAGATGATTTGGTTATTATATTCATTATACATAATTTATCATATTTTACACTCCCTGGCATAAAACAAAATAAGTTTCAAATGATTTTTCATTTGGTATTAATGATTGTTTAACAACTTATTTTACTCCCAGGTGTCATTTATGTCTGGACTGCTACTTGGATCAGACCAAACCACGCGAGCCTGGTTTGCAACATTCCTGCGTAACTCACATAAAAGAGGCAAAGGCGATGGTCATGCCGCACTAACAAAATTACGGCAGGAACTCCTAAATAGGTTGAAAGAAGCATCTGCCGGTGTTGATGCGTCGGCGTTGCTGCGATTGTACTGTGCACTTAGAGGCATTGCAGGCATCAAATTTCAAGATGATGAAGTAGCAGGCCTTCTGAGACTCGTTACACAGAAACCTCCGCCAACTCCGGCTGGAGTCAGATTTGTTTCATTGAGCCTTTGTATGATTTTAGCCTGCCCTTCGTTGATGGGTATGTGCATTTAATAGACATGTTTGTTCATTTAATTTTTTAATTACAAAACTGTGAAAAGAACTTTACTTTTTTTAGCTGCACCAGATCATGAACAGAAAGCCATTGAATGGGTACAATGGCTAGTGAAGGAAGAAGCATATTTCGAAAGGTAAATATTTGGTATTCAATTCAGTTACTTCATGAGCGCGTGGATAACGAGTTAATGTTTAGTTAAGATTAAGAGTCAGCGAGATACATTTACGTTTACACTATCTCATCTCCCGTCGTCAAAAAGCTATTATCTTTAACGTAGTTGGTTCGGTGTATTGCATCAGTAAACTAATACTTATTGTTTTCATACTATCGTTGTCCAGCAACTCCGGAGTGACGGCGTCGTTCGGCGAGATGCTGCTGCTGATCGCGATCCACTTCCACTCGGGGCAACTGGCGGCGGTGGGCGAGCTGGTGTGCGCCACGCTCGGCATGCGCGTGCCCGTGCGCCCCAACGGCCTCGCGCGCATCAAGCAGGCCTTCACGCAGGAGATATTCACTGAACAGGTGCCGACCCTCCAAATCGCGGCGTTAAATTCCCGACCTAATCACCGAACACGACCTGGGGCCATACCATGACGTCTTAATACGATCAGGCCCCTCTTTCGAAATATTATAAACGGGATGTGAACCGCGATTACCTTTATTGAGCTTTATTGAATCATTAAAAACTCTTATTGTAAACTAGGCCCCTCTTCTCCACTGGGCACTATGGGTACGCGCCCAGGGCCCCGCGATCGAATGGGGCCCCCTAGTTCCTGCCAGATTACCAAATGATAACCGATATTTAGGTCATAGGGGCCCCATGATCCTAATGTGCCCAGGGCCTCAAATAGTTTAAAGACGGCCCTGAATACGATTCAGTTTAGGTTCATTCGCTGTCAGATTCACATTTAAAGTGACAGCTAAAACTTGAACTGAGTCGGAATTAGGACGTCATGGTAAGGCCTCTGCCCGCAAACGCTTCGTTAAAGTGGTTATTTATTGTAGGATTGTCATATACCCTTGAGATTTTCCTTGCTTTTTTAACAAGTGTAGGACCTGTACCTATTGAATAGTTCCAAGTACGCTTTCACTAATTGATAACCTATTAATTTCAGGTTGTTACGGCGCATGCTGTAAAAGTACCGGTGACCGTCAACCTCAGCAGTAACATAGCGGGGTACCTTCCTGTCCATTGTATCCATCAGTTATTAAAATCGAGAGCATTTTCCAAGCATAAAGTGCCCATTAAAAATTGGATCTACAGGCAAATTTGTAATTGCACTGCCCCTTTGCACCCTGTCATGCCAGCCCTCGTAGAGGTTTATGTGAATTCTATACTTGTCATCAACAATAAAGGCACCAACGAATACGTGAATAAGCCTATAACAGAGGAAGAAATAAGAAGAGTATTCCGCAACTCCATATTCGGTGCAAACTTTGATGCGCAAAAGAAAGCTTTCCATGCTATGGAAGTCGATAATGGAGAATCGTCGACAGAGTTCAATCTAGAGAAACCGACATTAGCTTCTCAGTTGCTATTGATTTACTACCTCTTACTTTATGAAGATGTGAGACTGGCTAATGGAGCAACTCTCCAAGCAAATGGAAGAAAAGTGAAGAGTTATTCTGCTGCTTTCCTGTCAGAGTTGCCGATTAAATATTTACTACACCAGGCGCAGAAAGATCAAATGAGCTATGGCGGTCTCTTCAGTCCACTCCTGAGGTTACTGGCAACTCACTTCCCGCAGTTGTCACTTGTCGACGATTGGATGGACGACCAAGTCTTTGGGGATTATTGTCGTCATCAAACTGAAGTTTCCCTCACTGAGACCTCTATTAATGAGGCCTTCCAAAGCATTGAAGAAAATCCATACAAAACAGGAAAAATATTGAAGGCAATGCTAAATAAAAACCCTATAGACATTTGGCCTTTTGCTGAAATGTTCGTCCGATATTCTAAAAGCGTTCTGGGCGATAAAGTACCGCGACACATACAGGAGCTATACCGCGAGGTTTGGCTGCGCTTGAACACTGTGCTGCCGCGTTGTCTCTGGATAATGACTATCAATGCTTTGCTAGACATCAGTGGCACCAAAAGTGTTACAATTACACAAGAAAACGTATTAGTTGATCCATTACAGGTATTGAGGTGCGATATCAGAGTTTTTAGATGTGGACCCATTCTAAAAATCGTACTCAGAATTTTAGAAGCTAGTTTAGCTGCCTCCAGAAGCCAACTGAGTAGACACTTATTAGATAGACCTCTAGTGGAAAAAAGTGGTCAACTTACTTCAGAAACCGAGAGAGAAGAACTAAAGAATGCTTTAATTGCTGCTCAAGAAAGTGCAGCACTTCAGATATTGCTGGAAGCGTGCCTTGAAACATCTGAAGATCAATCAACACCAGAATTGTTGTGGTCTTTACGTGAAGTCCGAAGCATAATTTGTTCTTTTCTACATCAAGTGTTCATTTCGGAACCTTCATTGGCTAAACTCGTTCATTTTCAAGGATATCCAAGAGAACTGCTTCCAGTTACGGTGCAAGGCATACCGTCAATGCACATCTGTTTGGATTTTATTCCTGAACTGTTGAGTCAAGCGTCTCTTGATAAACAAATATTTGCCGTTGATCTTGTTTCTCACTTATCCGTACAGTACGCTCTTCCGAAAGCAATGTCCATTGCAAGATTATGCATCAACACGTTATCGACACTCCTGTCTGTTCTGCCGAGCGATTTGCGATTAGAACTGTTTCAACCAGTTCTGAAATCTCTTGCAAGAATATGTACAGCATTTCCATCACTGTTAGAAGACATCACATCGTTATTACTGCAACTAGGGAGAATATGTGAATCACAGGCATCCCTGGGTCATTGTTGGAATGATACTAACATATTAGGCGAAGGTGCGTACGTCGCATCCGAAACGCAACCTAAGAGCAAGGTCCTAGTAGCTGAAGTTCTGTGCAGGGATATCAAAGTGACTATGTCTGAGATAGTGCAAACAGCACTGTTAAATGATAAGCTGTATTAAGTAATAATAACAATTAAGATTACTTTTTAAACAAAAATAATTGGGATTGTTCATTTTTTTACAACATACCCTGATTTGAAAACCATTTCGAAGTATGGGGCTTGCGAACTGTTTTATCTTACTGGCGTTCTAGAAAAAAATTATTTGAACTTTATTCGACCTTACCGAGCGGCTGTTGGTAGTTCCAAAAAATAAATCGGCAAATATCTAGTTTGTCTATTAAATTTATACAGGGTGTTTGGTAGCCAGGTGCAAAGCCTTAAGGGGGTGATAGCTGAGGTATTTTTGAGCATTTTGAGCCATACATGTCTTAGCCGAAATTCGATATTTTTTTTTTTAATTAAAAATTTAAAAAAATGATGAAAATACCCAGAATTTGATAGAAACTTGTCAATATTACACCAATGGGCGTTAATTTGTAAACAAAATCTTTTATTTCGGATAGTTTAATGTGTATTGGACCAATTGAAATAATTTTTAAGTGTCTGTCTTGCCACATAAACAAAATGGAGGCATTCGAAATTACTAAAAATGTCTTATTTTGGAACAGTCTTTTTTCTGTGCCATAAAAAAAAATTAAAAAAAATCCTGGAAATGTTCAAACATTTTTAAAAACATGCCTATTTATTGCTCTTTCTTTTAAGGTATCACTCATTCACATTGCTTGCTAAATCTGAGAGAAAAAGTAAAACCAAACTCGGGGGAGCACTCGCTAAGAATGCACTAGTATTGAAGGTAGGTACTTCAGTAGTAAATTACATGAAAAAAAGGTAAAAAAAAAATCATTAATCTTCACTTCTGTGTGATTTGAATAGTAAATTAATTCATTTTACAACTTCTTTTTCCTTTTTTTTATGTAATTTACTAGATAAATGTAGGTATTTACCTAGTAAATTACAGGAAAAAACGCGAAATTTCAATACTAGTGCATTCTTAGCGAGTGCTCCCCCGAGTTTGGTTTTTACTTTTTCTCTCAGATTTAGCAAGCAATGTGAATGAGTGATACCTTAAAAGAAAGAGCAATAAACAGGCATGTTTTTAAAAATGTTTGAACATTTTCAGGATTTTTTTTAATTTTTTTTTATGGCACAGAAAAAAGACTGTTCCAAAATAAGAGATTTTTAGTAATTTCGAATGCCTCCATTTTGTTTATGTGGCAAGACAGACACTTAAAAATTATTTCATTTGGTCCAATACACATTAAACTATCCGAAATAAAAGATTTTGTTTACAAATTAACGCCCATTGGTGTAATATTGACAAGTTTCTATTAAATTCTGGGTATTTTCATCATTTTTTTAAATTTTCAATTTAAAAAAAAAAACAAATTTCGGCTAAGACATGATGTATGGCTCAAAATGCTCAAAATTACCTCAGCTATCACCCCCTTAAGGCTTTGCACCTGGCTACCAAACACCCTGTATGTCAACTAGTTATCAGTGTCACCCAATGTCAGTAAAGTTAATATTGTTTTGTTGAAAACTTAAAACTGTCGGTCGATTTAAAACGAATAATGGAAATTACAGAAAATGCTTCGTTCCAACCTGAAATAATGACTCTAAAAACAGCTCCAAAACAATAGTTCGCACGGATCCGAGAAGATTTAAGAGAAAAGTGGTGTCGCGAAGTAAATGTTGAATACTTCAAAGTTTTATAAGTACACAATATTGTTGCGAGGATCATTTCGATGTAAGTAGGTACCAAAACACAATGCCACATACTTCCACATTCATAAATTTTCAACTCATTATAACCATGATCAGGATTTAACGCAACATACAATAAGCTTGTAGGTAAACCAAAGGTAAACAGTATATTTGACATTGAGATGACAATCACAACAGTTATGACAACTATTTTTTTTTAATTTCCAAAGGATTGTCGAAAAATTGCCTATTTCAGCCGGCCGTATATAATTTACGAAAAGTCGTATCTGATTTTTTTAAGCAATTATATTAATTAAATTAAGCCATGAAATGACAAAATATTCAAATTAGTTTCTTAAAGTGCTCCATATTTTCAAAAAAAAAATATAAAAAGGGGGGGTTAAAAAAAATGAACAATCCCAATTGAAATATGACATCAGTTGTAATGTTTCATTTAATACATAATAAATAAAGTGTTGGTTGGTTCAACTGGATTCTGTGTTTCAAGCTGTCGGTAAACCCATGCACACTGATTTCTTGCTGCATGATTTCCTACGTCATTGTAAAGCTGAGCCTGAAAACAGAAATTGGTTATTATGAAAATAATGAACTAGGATTGAACCTCTATTATATCATAATATTGAATAGATACGGAAAAGAGCAAGAGAAGTTGAAAAAATTACAAAATACTCGCGTGTGTTATTTCCTTCCAATCCTCGATTTTCACAAATCTCTTAGAACCTTCGCATACCATACACTCAAGATCAAATAAATAGTTACCTGCAAATACCACGTCTGTAAGAGTCGAGCTTGTGCACCAACTTTCGTAAAGTTCTTTTTGACTGATTCCAGAGTTTCACAACATGATTGAATAACTTGCAGACGGGCTTCTCCTGATGTTGGGGCTGTGGCTATCCGACACTTTGTGTATAACAACAATGCTGAAAAATGGTAATAGTTTAAAATCTGCTAGTAAAACTACTAAGGAAGGATATTTTAGCATTCAAATATTTTCGATCTAAATATGTATGGCTGTACTAACCTCTAGCCATATCGTAAGCACTTCCGTGCGCCATTATTGGCGGCAACACTTTTCTGACTAGAATGAGAGCATTCTTTCCACATCCCATATTAAGTTGAACATTAGCTATATGCATCTCCGCTGTGGCAGCTAAATAATGCAAATGATATTTTTTGGCTAGTGACAACGCCTCATTTAGCAGCATTATATTCGTTGACTGCATGTTACTGAAAGTGTGCTGAACTTGGGACATTAGAATCATGGCCTTTAGTCTTAAAGATACGAAATGTAGACTATCGTCTTCCGTTTTGCAGTAATCCAATATATCGTGGAGAGATTCCAGGGCCTCTGTCGCGTCTCCTTTCAAGTAATACATCTCTGCTTTTAGTAGCTGGCTTTGCCATCTGTCATATGAGGCCAGCTGTTGTATGCTCTGTTCCGCTTCTTCCCACTTTCCTAAAGAAGAATATCAATCAACAAAACAATAAATAAACCTTACGGCACATCAGCGTTCTATCGACTGGGAATGACCCCAGTAGAGGAGTGCCAGTTTAGTATTATTCAGTCGATATTTCAAGTACCGACATAACAGTTTTTCCAACTGATTTTCGACGGTGCTCCGCCGAAGGGTGGAGCTTCTTATTCTGGATATTTTGCCATTCGAGCAACTGAAGATACGTAACTAACCTAACCTACTTATTTTTGTATTCAAATATTATCGAGTGATTCAAAATAATGGTAGCATTTTTGCCGGGTACAAAAATTAGGTGGACCACGCCATGGGTCGATAGCTGATATTTCTGGAGTGATATTCTGATATCTAACTTTCGTATTTGAGCTGCAATTGATTTCGGTTTTGCGTTCATAGATCTCTCAGGAAAACCATTTTTAACCGATTTAAAAAACTTTGAGTACTGATCTCCACACATAGAAAAAAGTATTCTAAAATGCGAGTGCGTCTGTGTGACTTAGTACGAATCTGACAGCGAGCGAACCTAAACTGAATCGCATTAAGACTATGGTAAGGCGGTAAGGCCCCTGGTGGTTACGGTACGGTATAGGGTACGCCGTACCAGATAGAGGGTGTGATTACCTGCTCGCAGGGCGGCGTGCGCGCGCTCCCGGGCGGCGACGGCGAGCAGGGCGGCGGTGGGCGGCGCGCGCGCGGCGAGCGCGGCCGCCAGCTGCGGCTCCCCGCGCCACGCGGCGGCGCACGCCATCGTGTTGTGCCACACGCTGCCGTGACCGATGTTGCATTACCTGCTCGCAGGGCGGCGTGCGCGCGCTCCCGGGCGGCGACGGCGAGCAGGGCGGCGGTGGGCGGCGCGCGCGCGGCGAGCGCGGCCGCCAGCTGCGGCTCCCCGCGCCACGCGGCGGCGCACGCCATCGTGTTGTGCCACACGCTGCCGTGACCGATGTTGCATTACCTGCTCGCAGGGCGGCGTGCGCGCGCTCCCGGGCGGCGACGGCGAGCAGGGCGGCGGTGGGCGGCGCGCGCGCGGCGAGCGCGGCCGCCAGCTGCGGCTCCCCGCGCCACGCGGCGGCGCACGCCATCGTGTTGTGCCACACGCTGCCGTGACCGATGTTGCATTACCTGCTCGCAGGGCGGCGTGCGCGCGCTCCCGGGCGGCGACGGCGAGCAGGGCGGCGGTGGGCGGCGCGCGCGCGGCGAGCGCGGCCGCCAGCTGCGGCTCCCCGCGCCACGCGGCGGCGCACGCCATCGTGTTGTGCCACACGCTGCCGTGACCGATGTTGCATTACCTGCTCGCAGGGCGGCGTGCGCGCGCTCCCGGGCGGCGACGGCGAGCAGGGCGGCGGTGGGCGGCGCGCGCGCGGCGAGCGCGGCCGCCAGCTGCGGCTCCCCGCGCCACGCGGCGGCGCACGCCATCGTGTTGTGCCACACGCTGCCGTGACCGATGTTGCATTACCTGCTCGCAGGGCGGCGTGCGCGCGCTCCCGGGCGGCGACGGCGAGCAGGGCGGCGGTGGGCGGCGCGCGCGCGGCGAGCGCGGCCGCCAGCTGCGGCTCCCCGCGCCACGCGGCGGCGCACGCCATCGTGTTGTGCCACACGCTGCCGTGACCGATGTTGCATTACCTGCTCGCAGGGCGGCGTGCGCGCGCTCCCGGGCGGCGACGGCGAGCAGGGCGGCGGTGGGCGGCGCGCGCGCGGCGAGCGCGGCCGCCAGCTGCGGCTCCCCGCGCCACGCGGCGGCGCACGCCATCGTGTTGTGCCACACGCTGCCGTGACCGATGTTGCATTACCTGCTCGCAGGGCGGCGTGCGCGCGCTCCCGGGCGGCGACGGCGAGCAGGGCGGCGGTGGGCGGCGCGCGCGCGGCGAGCGCGGCCGCCAGCTGCGGCTCCCCGCGCCACGCGGCGGCGCACGCCATCGTGTTGTGCCACACGCTGCCGTGACCGATGTTGCATTACCTGCTCGCAGGGCGGCGTGCGCGCGCTCCCGGGCGGCGACGGCGAGCAGGGCGGCGGTGGGCGGCGCGCGCGCGGCGAGCGCGGCCGCCAGCTGCGGCTCCCCGCGCCACGCGGCGGCGCACGCCATCGTGTTGTGCCACACGCTGCCGTGACCGATGTTGCATTACCTGCTCGCAGGGCGGCGTGCGCGCGCTCCCGGGCGGCGACGGCGAGCAGGGCGGCGGTGGGCGGCGCGCGCGCGGCGAGCGCGGCCGCCAGCTGCGGCTCCCCGCGCCACGCGGCGGCGCACGCCATCGTGTTGTGCCACACGCTGCCGTGACCGATGTTGCATTACCTGCTCGCAGGGCGGCGTGCGCGCGCTCCCGGGCGGCGACGGCGAGCAGGGCGGCGGTGGGCGGCGCGCGCGCGGCGAGCGCGGCCGCCAGCTGCGGCTCCCCGCGCCACGCGGCGGCGCACGCCATCGTGTTGTGCCACACGCTGCCGTGACCGATGTTGCATTACCTGCTCGCAGGGCGGCGTGCGCGCGCTCCCGGGCGGCGACGGCGAGCAGGGCGGCGGTGGGCGGCGCGCGCGCGGCGAGCGCGGCCGCCAGCTGCGGCTCCCCGCGCCACGCGGCGGCGCACGCCATCGTGTTGTGCCACACGCTGCCGTGACCGATGTTGCATTACCTGCTCGCAGGGCGGCGTGCGCGCGCTCCCGGGCGGCGACGGCGAGCAGGGCGGCGGTGGGCGGCGCGCGCGCGGCGAGCGCGGCCGCCAGCTGCGGCTCCCCGCGCCACGCGGCGGCGCACAGCGCGCCCGCGCGGGCCGACGCGCACGCCATCGTGTTGTGCCACACGCTGCCGTGACCGATGTTGCACTCTGCACATTACACTCCGATCAACATCTCGAGATGAGTCGTCTGTCATGACTAGAAGCGAATCGAGATATTTCGAAGGAGTATGGTGCATTGTCGTGAACGTGATGCCCTCGCCAGACTAAGAATGAAACTCCTCGGCAGCGGAACCAGATTTCAAGGCACTACCACTGCGCCAAATCACCCAACTCACGAATGAGGTGGTAAAAGCGATGAAATAGTGCGAAGGAGGGGTAATTATACAAAAGATCCACAAATGGGTCGAAATGTATCCGTAGGGACCCCTAGTTTATAAGATAAGATGGTGCATTGTCAGTTGCTAACCCCCTTCTCCTCTCCGATTAAATTAGGTATTCGTCGGTCGGTATGACTTTACGGCATTCTGTAAACTTATTGTCTAACTCGCTCGCGATCGCCATCGTGTTCATTTTGACAGTTCATGTATGGGCTGACAATTGGCATCGGAATCAGCTAGCTGTCACATTCATACCAGAACTGTCAAAATGAACACGATGGCGATTGCGAGCGAGTTAGACAATAAGCCTACTGATCTGATGATAATTCTTACTTGTGTTGAGATTTAGGAGCAGCTGACAAGTCACGGACGCCATTTCTGTCTTGCCGTAAAGCGACCAGAGCGCGGCCGTGTTAGCGAGCCCGGCCATCGTCAGGTCCGTCATGGCATGAAGGTAGTTGATGGAATCGCCTTTAGTTATGATCTGCAATAAACAATAGACGAAGTCGTCACAAAAGTGACCAGAGCCGTGCTACGCATATGCGAACATGCGTCTACGACACCGTAGATGCTCGAAAACATGGGCGTAGCTACGGTGGGGCAGGGTGGGGCGCTTGCCCCATCCTGACTCTGTAACGTAACCTTCTTGTGTGAAAAAATTAACCGGGGTAAGACCGCGGGTATAGTTTGCTAGTTACATATTATTTTAGACTGCTGCCCCACCTTGAGCCCATGGCTGGCTACGCTGCTGCCCGAAAAGCTAATAAAAAGGTGGAAGATTAACGTTTATAGCGTCTTAACACGCGTCACCATAGAAGAAAGCTTTGCTCTCACTGACAAAAAAACACCGGGTAGCACTCTGGGAGTGCCGGCAGAAGTGAAAACTACACACATGCACACTCGCGCAAAAAGAAAAAAAAAAACTTTCTACACGAGTTTCGAACTGTGGGCACTCGAGAGTATGTGCGTAGGCACCGTTATTCCACACCTCATACTACTCTAGACCGAACGCACATACGTGAAACTCAAACGACATAATTAACGTACACTTCAAAAATCGAACGCGACTCTAGCTTCGTAATCTCAAACGAGCTCTCAGAGGATCCTGACAAAATATCCCGGTACTCCAAACTCTCCTCCGTCCGTTTAACATTTTTTACCCACCCAAAGAAGCACCCGACGCCGCTAAAGAAGTTCTCAGTTCAAAAAATGTGGATAGATCTACCTGAAACACGTCTGCGGGCTTGGCGCTGTTGACGGCCGCGTGCTGCGCCATGAGCTGCGCGGCGGCGGCGGCGGGGCGCGGCGCGCGCGGTACGCGGAACAGCAGCGCGGCGCGGCGCGCGCGGCCGCCCGCCAGCGCGCCCCACGCCGCCGCGTGCGCCAGGCACGCGCCGTCGCCCGCCTCCTGCGCCGTCGCCAGCGCCTCGCGCACGCTCTCCATCGCCAGCGCACTGAATCACACATTCGCACCTCTGAACGCTCCCTCGTGAGCTCCTGCCGTTATATCTGACGGATGGAACTTTTCAGTTGAAAACGGGACCTGAAAGGCCAGACCGCACTAGGCGTTTGGTGAGTCGGTCGATTATGTCGCGGTTACGCCTAGTGCGGTCTTACCGTTAAAGTGGTCACAAGACATACGCGGACCTGCTCGATTTGCCCGAACCATAGAGTTACCTATGTTAACAAATAAACGATTATGATTATGGTTACCAACAGAGTGGTCATACTGGGCGTTCAATTCCGAAGCTTACTTTTACGCGATGCCATTTTCTTTACTCCGGACGCGAACTCTACGAACTCGATTACGGATGAAATAAAGTCATGAACTGACAAATCGCAAATAACATCTACGTGAATAAGTAAGGGACTTTCCACTAAATTAATAAATGAAAGTTACTACTCGGGAACCACACGTGGTAGACGGCCACGCTTCGACTGTGCAACAAAATATACACGCTGTTATATAGGTATCTACATACATTGAAATACTTACTTGTGACCAAACTTGGTATGCATGGCAGCCCTATTGAGAGCTGCATAACGGAAACTCTTGTTTTTATCGTTGGAAGCGCTGCTATTTCCCGACGCGCTGAATACTGCGCGATCGAAGCAATTGTAGAGAGACTCTTGCGCGCCGCATAATTCCTTCATACGTATACAGTTCAGGAAACTGAGAAAATGCTGGAAGGGTTATTGTGTGTAAGCATTAAAACTAATCATAGTTTAGGTAATTATTAACATTACTAAGTAATTTTATACATCAAAATTATGTATTTATAGGCCCATTGAATTGGCAGGACATTTTATTTAATGGAGTTTTGGAGATTACTATTGAACTAAATGAATGATTATTTAAAAAATATCGATATACTTACTATGTCAGAATATTCTGGTATGTCACTCATGATTCTATTAATTGTTTTTTGTAACTGACGCGGAGGCAACGCCCTCTCTTCATTCACTTGTAACAGATTAGCTTGCTGAGCTGTAAACAGCTCTGCCTGTTTTCTTGACCATTGACATTCCTCAAAATTGCTGAAAAACAGAACTTTAAATTCAACACAAGTTTAAGGGCTAAGCCAACTTTGGTGCCAATTTTTTCCTACCCTGTCTAGTGTGAGCAGGTGAAACTAGACCAAATGGAAGTTAGTAATTTCTTAAAGTTATTGATTAAATAAAACATACTTGTCTCTATCAATAATATTCATCCTGGATGACAGCTCAGAAAGCTTAATGTCCTCTTGTGATGTTGTCCCAATCTGTGGTTCCATGTTGTTGAGTTTCTGTAGCATAAAATGAAGTTGGTTAATAAAATGGATCATTGGGTCCAGAGTGCCAATGTCATGCCAGTGATAGTTAATTAAATAATTAAAATAAATAAATAAATGTCATGGGACAAATTACACCAATTGACCCAATCCCAAACTAAGCAAAGCTTGTACTACAGGTACCAGACAACGGAGAAACATACTTATATAATGTAGATAAATACATACAACATCCTTGTTCGAGATAAGACATAGTCAAATGTACAATAGTTCTCTGTTCTCAGCTGTGGAACCCATTCAAACTATTGTTCATATACTGGAATCAGTTTGTAAAATAGAAATAGGTATACTATGCAGAATAACAACTGAATTGTACATTATTATAAATGTAGTCTATCTACATACTTACCTCTTTGCTCAATGACCTCATCATCAATCCTGGTCTACCCCTTTGATAGTAAAGGCAAAATGACTTGTACAAAGACACAACTTGAACAAAAGTGAGCTTATCTAAATGAAGCATAATCCTTCTCAAATAAAATCCTGCAAAGTTAAAAGCAATTGTTATTAAAAATACTCTAGCAGTAAAAATAAGACCCTGTTTGTTACAAATATTAAACCCACCTAAAACGCTGCATCTTGTTATAACACAAGAATTTATTTCATTTTGTTCAATCATTAGTTTATCTATAGTTGATGTCACACAGTCCATAAGAGCACTGATGCCATTGATATAGACATTTTGTAATCGGACACAAAAATTCTGCAAGTGCACACTCAATAAGTTATAACGGCCATTAGTGAGTAGTGCTTCCAATTCTTTGAACTCCATATCAGGGCACTGGAAATATTAAAACACTAAAGTACTTTCACAAAGCCAGGTTCAGAATTAGGTACATTACTACTTATTAATTTCCAAAAACCAACCTGGATTAGTTTAAGTGCTAATATACAGAAATCCTTTCGGTATTTAGGTGCCATAGTGCAATCAATCATTTCTTTAGCTGAAACAATAACCAAAAATTAAAAACATCAGAGGTTTTTTTGTTACGGAGATAGTTTGGGGCCTAGGAAAGGACATGGGATAGTTATCATTCCGGAAAATAGCGTTCTCGCAGAAAAACGACACGCGAATTCTTCACAGACGAAGCCGAAGTCGCGGGCAACAGTTAGTGTCTTAATCGAATATAATTTTATTCATACAAAAACTGTACCGACCGATAACATTCAATTACCTTCAATTTTAAGTAAACCATATTCTCGTATAAAAGCAACAACAGCAATCTTGTGGGGAGTTATGTTTTCAGCGTTGCCTTTGACATTTATAAATTTCATAAGGTCCAAATTTTCACTACCAGCCTCCATGATTACCAATTAAATGTTATTCTTGATATTTATAACTTATAACCATAAATAGATATTATTTATAACATAACCGTCGTCACTCGTCAAAATAAACTGACCTTATACTCTGAAATTCGATTTTCGAAGTTCGTTTCGTGCCGTTCCGTTTTCACTAATAGTTAATAATTCAAGAGTGAGAGAGACGGCGTGATAGGAACTTCGAAAATCGAATTTCGGAGTAGCCCCCCAGGCCTTATACTCCGAAATCCGATTTTCGAAGTTCGTTTCGTGCCGTTCCCCTCTCACTAATAGTTATTAAATTGAGAGTGAGAGGGACGGCGTGATACGAACTTCGAAAATCGAATTTCGGAGTAGCCCCCCTGTGACGTTTCTTTTTTTTTTTAAACATTGTTGTTGTTTTTTCAATTCTTTCCTCTAGGGAAAAGGCAAAAGTATAGAACCATACAGCCAATACAATACTTGGAATGGACACATACATACTCTGACTGACACTCTGATACGGAAAACTTTCACTGGAACTTTACTGTTTATAGACGTGGCTTTATGCCTTGAAAAAAAAAAGACTGCCCCTATTGGCCTTATTAAAACTACCAATTCTAAAATAATGGTAACCAAGAACTACAAAACCCCTTTTGACAATATTCATAATTATGTACTGTTTTACTTTTAACTCTTAAAGTATTTTTCCCTTCAAAAAGTGCCCGTCCGCCGGCTTTCCTTATGACGACTTCAAGACACTTCAAACACACATTGTAGAACCGTCATATAAAGTCACATAATCTATAGCCTTCCCCTGCGTGAACAAGAAATTTGTTTTATCTATACTCTATTGTTGTAGTGTAAATGACCTACGCACAGTATTAAATTTTTAGTTATTATATTTTATTTGGATTCATTTAATTTATATAAATCGTGAATCAAAACAATATACTTACACTGAACAAATGGTATACAAAGACTAACTGAAGTTAATCTCTTGCTTTGTTTGAAAATTCTATGAGAAATGCGATAGCATCCATGGCCGTAATTTTGATCGACTGATCCAAAATCAGAGTCCCCGCTGATCGCAGTAATATGAATTACAAGAAGTAAATACGAGTTACCTTATCCACCATGGGAAGAATCTGTACAGTGCTTCTAATTGTGCTGTGTCTGTTTGTTATTACCGAAACTTCACGTGTTACTGTTTTGCAAGGTGATTCTTTACCTCACCATGGTCGTTGCGAGCCGATAACTATACCGTTCTGTCAGCAGATTCGTTATAATCAAACAATATTTCCAAACTTATTAAATCATGCAACGCAAAAAGATGCTGGTGCAGAAGTGCACCAATTTACACCATTGATTAAAGTGAATTGCTCGCCAGATCTGAAGTTTTTTCTGTGTTCAATGTTTGCACCCGTATGCACGATATTAGACGAGCCCATAAAACCTTGTAGACACCTCTGCGAATCTGCTAAACACAGTTGTGATGAGTTAATGGCTAAGTTTGGATTCTCATGGCCAGATTATTTGGATTGCTCTAATTTCCCAGTTGCAGCTAATGAAAATGTAATATGTGTTGGTGATAACAATGCTACTCATGAATCTCGAAGGCCCAGTGAAGCTAAACTGCCTAAAGTGGACTATAAATCAAATATTGAAAGAGATCCCTCAAAGATACCTGGTGCAAAAGATTTAGGTTTTGCATGTCCAGCCCAATTTGAAGTCCCTAAGAGTTTGGATTTAGAATATTCTTTGATAGTTGGTAACAAGGTTGAACTGGACTGTGGAGCTCCCTGCGATGGAATGTTTTTCAAGCAAGATGCAAAGAGGTTTTCGAGGCTATGGATTGGAATTTGGGCAACTGTGTGTGCACTGAGCTGTTTATTCACAGTTTTGACATTTTTAATAGATACTGACAGATTTAGATATCCAGAGAGACCCATAATTTTTCTGTCAGTCTGCTACCTAATGGTAGCTTGCAGCTACATAATGGGTTGGAGTGCCGGTGACAGTGTTAGCTGCCAAGGCCCGTTTCCCTCCACACATGGTGGGTCCCGGATACCAAATCCCTTACTTATCACTCAGGGAACAAAGCATGAGCCATGCACTATCCTGTTCATGGTGGTGTATTTCTTTAGTATGGCTTCCAGTATTTGGTGGGTGATATTGACCCTGACCTGGTTCCTAGCTGCAGGCTTGAAATGGGGCCATGAAGCCATTGAAGCCAATTCTCAGTATTTCCACCTGCTTGCTTGGGCAGTTCCAGCCATCAAAACTATATCAATATTAGCAATGGGAAAAGTGGATGGTTAGTATGAAACTTAAATTAAAAGAATGATATTAATATAACTGAGTTGGTAAAAATGAAAGTTGAGACTTAATTCAATATTTTCTTTATTACAGGAGATGTCCTTTCTGGAGTTTGTTATGTGGGAATCTGGAATTCAGAAGCTCTCCGAGGATTTGTTCTGGCACCACTCTGTGTATACTTAGTTCTAGGTACTGTCTTCCTGCTGGCAGGCTTTGTCTCTCTATTCCGAATAAGAACAGTCATGAAACATGATGGCACTAAAACTGATAAGCTGGAGAAATTAATGATTCGCATTGGAGTATTTGGAGTTCTGTACACTGTGCCAGCTTTGATAGTTATTGCATGCTTGTTCTATGAGCAAGCTTACTTTGACAGCTGGATGATGACCTGGCATTATGACATGTGCTTGTCCCCAATATACTCTGTTCCTTGTCCTTTCACCCGCCTGGAACCACAACGCCCCAAATTTGAAGTGTTCATGATAAAGTATCTTATGACTATGATTGTTGGGATTACATCTAGTTTTTGGATCTGGTCAAGTAAAACTTTAGTGTCATGGCGCCAATTCTTTGATAAAATAAAGGGTCGAAGAGTTGAAGCTTACGTGTGATAGATTAAAATTAGCTTTGATGTTGGTGTTGTTGCATTTCAATCAAAAGGTAGCTTGCAGTTGCAATTCTGTAAATTAAAACAAGGCTGATATTTGTAAATACTGACTGTCTCATTTATGGAGATTATTTTGAACTTATTTTTAAGTTACTTTTTTTTACAATTTTAGATTAAGAATCAGTGTAAATGTAATAAAATGTATTTTTAAATGAATGTTAACTAGTTTTAACTAAGTACATATCCCGTTCGATAGTAGGTCCTTTTTGGATCTCTAAAAAACAAGTGAACTAAAAGGCGTTGGCGATTTTGAGAACTTGCCCATGACACTCTTTCATAATGATACCACACAAGATAGGTTTCTTAAAAAAATGAAATCCATACAACGCTGTACAGAGCTCTTGGCTGCTGTCCGCCACGCTGCACGCCCCGCCGAACGCTCCGCTTCGAGCGTCCACTCCGGCCTTGCACTAACTGTTGAATGTTATGTTTTTTTTGCATAGGGTGATGACTATTACTATTAGGGACATATACAGGGTCACATAGTTTGAAGCATTCAAGTCTTAGATCATTAAAACTACGCAACGGATTTTGATGCGGCTTTTTTTAATAGGTAGATAGTGATTCAAAGGATTATATGTACAGTCGCCATCAGATATATCGTAGCGGGCGAGGTCCTCAAATACTTCGGAGCAGCCTTAAATTTCAATAAATTCATTACAACTGTAAGGTTAATAACATCAGAACACGCAATTAGTCAAAAATATAATAGCAGCGACATTTCAATAAAATCGGGACGTCACAGATCGTCAAAGATATCGATGCAGACAGGCTGACCATAAAGATCGGAACATTTTTGGAAAATATACCTTAACTTTGTGACAAACAGTTTAAATTACGTTGTGTTTATAATAAAACTAGATTTATAAAATAGAACTACATGTTTTGACTTATAACAGCAGAAGAAGAAGAATTTTATTCTTAAAAAAAGTATAATGGCAATTTAGTGGCCAGTAGCAATTTACACTTTATACAACAAAAAAGGTTTTATGTTACTAACACAGTGAATTATGCATGCAGACGCGTACACTATACCTGTAGGTGACATATCTTTCATTTTGGCATGACGTCTGAGCCTTATTCGTATTTTGTTTGGAATTCGAATCTATCATCATATACGTAAGGTTTATTTTCCACATATGTTCCGATATTTAAGATCAGCCTGACTGCGTCGATGCCTTTGACGGTATGTGCTTCCTGATATTTTTAGCTCATTGAACGTCCCGAATTTATTGAAAAGTCGCTGCTCTTATATTTATTACGGATTGCGTGTTCCGATGTTATTAACCATATTTAGTGTAACGAATTTATTGAAATTTAATGCTGCTCCGAAATATTTGAGGACCTCGCCCGCTACGATATATCTGATGGCGACTGTACATATAATTCTACGCAGACGAAGTTGCGGGCTGAAGCTAGTTCTTAAAGTGAATATTTAATTTAAGAAAGTTGTACAAATTAAGTCTCATCCCCTTTTAACTTTTACCATAGCATTAAAAAACATGAAAAATAAATTAGGTATAGGTAAAAGTGGATAGTAAATTCTTTAACAATAAATATTTTGAATTAAAACTCTTATATGTTATTATGTAGTTTCGGAAATATCGCGAAAAACTGTCCTTACACAAAAAGAGGTAAGCATCATTGTTTTCTCATGGAGATACACACTTTTTGACGAGGGAACTCTTCTTTATGGATGGTCCAACATGCAGAGAGCAGGTTTTTAAGGCAACATTTTGTTGAAATTATTTATGTCTTAGTGAAATTTGAGCTGGAATAATAAAGACACTATTTGAAACTTACATTTACTTCTGAATAATTATAAAACATTAGATAAATAATTGATAATTAAATCTAGACACCATCCCGAACAAGAGCACAACACTTTGTTCAATCTCTCACACAATTAAAGTAACTCCTAAAGTAGATTAGACATCTTATGCTCTAGTGTATTTTCCCCAGATATGAAGCATAAACACTGACGCAATGAAGAGCAGAGACATCACTAACACAGGAACTGGCCCCCTGAAAATAAAAAGTAAATTTTTAGTAAGTCATTACTTGTTTACTTAAAAAATATTTTACTGCCCTAATAAAAAAAAACTTAGTAAAGAGCACAAGTGGTGACCAATATTTTTTTTTAAATGAGAATAATATGTTTTTGAAGGGAAATGGAAAATGAACAGAAGGCAACCACATTATTAGAATTAGGGCCATTATTGTTATCTTAAATATGATACCTAGAAATGAGTACTCATTAATTTGCAATTCAAATTGACCCTACTTATTAAAACATGATGGGTTTGGGACATATAAGTAGTTTTTGGTTAGATATCCACTAAAGACACTGTCAAAGAACCATTGATTGGCCCAAAACATGTAGGGCATTCCTCGACTAAGAATATGCGACGTGAAGGACCCATGTACCCTATTTTAATAGTTGTAGTTGTAGTATAATGTTAGTTAGTGATAAGATAATATGGCAATGACATAATAGTATTCCTTGCTTACACTTTGACGCCAGGGGAATCATCAGTGTAGAACCGCCACATGCCACCGGAGCCTGCGCCTGTGGTGCGACTCCTGGCAGCCGTTGTAGTCGTGGTCTTACGTTGTCGCACGGTACCACCCGTAGACGAGCGCGGCGCTGCTGTGGCCTTGCTGGGAGACCTACTGCCAGATCCTACAGACGTTGAGCTGGGTGATGGTGGCTAAAATATCACACAACCAAATTAATATACAGTTTTAATACCAGCAAAATGATGCAGCAAAACACACGATGCGACTTACCATTTTATTAGATATGCTTCACAAACTTGTATCCACTAAATAGTCGTTGGTTTCAATTCAACACCGATAGTGGCTTCAAGAGTTCTGGATGAAGCCTCTTCGCCTTTCCAATTCCAATGCTGTTGGCACTACTATTGCAACGCGTACACCGATATTGACACGTCGTCACTGAGTGTTGCTAATGCTAATATATATATTTTTTTTGTTTGAAAACTGAAATGAATTTTCAGTAACATAAATTAAAGTAGTTAAAATGGGGACAGTAAAATAAGGAAGGAGGAAGGCTTGTGATAGGGAACACGTATTAGGGAGGGAACAATATTTTTGATAACAGAAACAGATAAATAAATAAAACCGTGTCAATGTAACGTTTTTTTAACGTGTTTATAGAAAACAAAGGCATACTTTCTGTGGAGCTGTCTTCAGTATAACTATACAATTTAAATCTATTTTAAAGTCGCTCAAAATAATAACAAGAAGAAAATTTATGTACCATTACATGTTTCATTCAATACAATGCAGAGATCAACTGTAACGCGTTTTATTGTCCTGATCATAATATTTTTTGGCGGAAACATTCCGCTGTATCCGAATGCTGCGTCAGAATATTGCGCATGCGCAATTGCGCACTTTCAGAAACGTCAAAATCGAAATGTCAAAGTCAAATGATCAATTTAACAGTGGTGCCAGATTAGGCGACTTATCGCCATTTAGGCTACCTTAGGGGGTCAAATGGCGACCAAAAAATTCGATCGGCTACCAGTAGCCATTTAGGCTACCTGGGAAAACATTTACGGGCGATTTAGGCTATTTCAGGATTACCCAAATTTATAGAATCGTTCCTTCATAATTCCACTTATAACGAAACGTAATTATGCATATAAAATAAAATGGCTGTATAGTGCAAAACCTTCGCTTATTCCCTTGTGAAATGAATTTTAAAGACAACAAACCAGCCAAAATATAGAAAAGTTACGACTTTTTTTGGATACGAAATTTTTGCATTCTTGCTTTCACGGAATCTTTTTGATTGATTGCTTTACCTTGTATTTTTTTACGTTCTTCTTCTTTACCTGGCTAGGCTGCTTAGCTCAAAATGTTAGGCGAATTAGGCTACTTGAAAAAAAAAACATATAAGGCGATTTAGGCTACTTGGTAGTCAAAATTAGGCGAATTGAGTTAGCTGACATCTGGCAACCCTGCAATTTAATTTATCCGTCAGCTCAGCTCAGCTAATCATGAATCATGATGTGTGTGGAGTTGGAGTTTGGAGTTGGAGCCCTTTAGATTAGATTAGATGAAATGCTTCATAGAATTTTAAGCATAAGCCGGAAACTTTATACTACTTTTCCTATATCAAAAACAAGAACTATGAATATCGAAAAGTGTTATTTTAGACTAAATGAGATAGAAAAAAAGGTGGACCTAACGTTTTTACTAAAAGTTAAGGAATCTGTGAGACAATTTAATTTCAGTCGAAAACCTAACGAGAGCGTCGATAATTTACGCATCCGTATAGGTGCGAACGTACAAAAAGTAGTGAAAAAGGGCAATAAAAAGAAAACCAGCAGTGAATTGCAGGAAGTAGAAGTCAGATTTCTTAATGGAAATAATGAGAATTTACCTGGAACCTTAAATTGCTCAGACTTATTTTCCTTGCAAGGACCAGTCAAGTTACAGATTTTAGACAATTTCTACGAAGTTGTGTTTAATGTGCCATGGGTTGAGAGTGTCAGCTTGCCTCAGAGCATTCTGACCGGGTTTGCAGTTTATCCAGAACACTTTACCAGCCAAAACACAAAGAAAAATGAATGTGTTTTTAACTGGCATACAGGTGTCGTGCTGAATGAGAAGGGTAATGAATTAAGTGAAATTCACATTCAGTGGGAATTGGTTGGGTGTGGTTACAATTATATACCCTCAGCAAAAGATATTGGTAAAAAGTTAAAACTGGAATGTATCCCTGGTAAGTAGAATTTTGAGAAATAAAAATAGAACTCATAGGTGTCCTAACACATGTGATGCATAAGGTCCTAACCTTATGTGTCACTTCACATACAAATGTAGAGCCGCCTTGCCCTTCAATTTAGCTGTAAAATGCAAATCGGGCTTACTTCAGCCACACAATACTATGACAAGTGACATTACCCCTATAAAGTGATCCTTTCGCAAATCTTTTAGATGAAAAATAAATATGAATAGTAATTACCACTGGTAACAAGATGGGAATAGAATAGTTTGGTTACCTGCGCTGTTATGAAAAGACAATGAAATGAATATGATTTTATTTTTTCATTGCTGATTGTTCTTCCAGGCAATGGCACAACTACAGGCCCAGCTGTTGAAGCTATTTCCAAGAATGTTGTGGAAGCAGGACCTGGCAATTGTCCATTTGAAACCAGGCACATGTTTACTATGACTAAACTTATTGGCAAAAGGTATATGACTTTTTCTAATGTGGGTAAAGATTAAAATTAATATTTCTTTATTTCTCATTTTTGTAAAACCCCATCTATTTTGAACATGCTACAGGAAAGATTGTCAATGCAAGAGAAAGAGAATCTTACATATTATGTTAGGAGAGACAGGTAGATGAGACTACTTAATCTATCTTTATTATACTCTAAGAGCCTACATTATGAATCTAGTGATACTCTTAAATAAAAAGACTAAAGCTTAGTTCATTTAGACGGACGCCATCAGCTGACAATTCTTTTGGTCTTATCTCCATTATTTGAAAGAGTATAATATAAATCTAACAGTCATGTTTTCTAAATCTATTTAAAAGCCACTTTAGTTTTTGTTGCAATATCGTTTTCATTATAATATTTTTTTTTTTTTTTTTATTTATAAGCCTTTTTATTCCGAATTCGCTACAATTTCAGTAAGTACATGTTGTTGTTATTTTTGTTATTGTCGTTTATTTTTTATTTATTTATTAAATTGTCGCGAAATTCGGCGTGCCTCATGGCATAGGCCTCCTCCGTGTATTGGAATAAAATAATTATCATTCTCATAATGAGCATTAATTTTTGATCTTGACTCTTGTGTGATATTCGTATGATAATTTTGTGTATAATTATGATAGTTTTCCAGCTTCCGTTGTGTGACCTACAACATACTAGCAGATTTGTACTGCGACTCTGACTTCACCAGGAGTGTACTGCACCCTTATTGCCCGCCCTATGCGCTGCACATTGATTATAGAAAACAACTAATAATGAAGGAATTGTCAGGTATTACAAGTTTTTATTTGGTTTTGAGAACTTTGTACTTAATGGTACATGTACAAGTATCCTCTTTAATAGGCCAAGTTATTTATTGCGCCTAAAATAACTCCAATCTAGCCCCCCCCCTCCCCCCCCCCGCCTCCATAAAATAGTGCTATCTAAACTAAAAACTGCTTCAACTGTCTAAACTTTCTACACAAATTGACCCTTTATTTTTGCTTGCCTGTTTGTCATGATTCATCAGGTGTAGGCGAATTAGCTTAGGTAGCCCTCACATAGTATTAAACCTAATTTGATATAAAATACTGATTTTCCCATTGAACTTCCTATTGTTGTTGTTCTTATGACTTACAATTCATTATTCGTCATTTCATTTTCCAGGATACAATGCTGACATAATGTGTCTCCAAGAAGTAGACCAAAAAATATTTAAATCCTGTTTAGATCCTCTTTTGAATTGTGAAGGATATAAAGGATTATTTTATAAAAAAGGAAAGGAAGTTGCTGAAGGCCTGGCATGCTTCTTTAGAGAAGACAGATTTGAGTATGTATTAAAAGAGCCAATGCGCTTATTGATAAATTTACCTGTTTTTATTTCTCATGTTAGTTATTATTACTATATTTTTTACAGGGCATTGGGTGACGACCATATAGTCCTGTCTGAAGCACTTAAGACAAATCCTGATTTAATGCCGATTTGGGATGCAGTGCAATGTAACAGCAAGCTCAAGGAGAGAGTTTTAGATAGGTCTACTGTTGCCAGTGCAACGTTCTTAAAGTCGCTCGATTCTCCAAATGAAATTTTAATTGTTGGCAACACTCACTTATACTTCCACCCAGATGCAGATCACATAAGGCTTATACAAGGAGGGATTGTAATATATTGGTTACAACAATTAAGAAATAGTCTAATAAATCAGGTAAGTTCTTTAAATATGGTAAACGGCTCCAACGATTTTCATGAAATTAATTATTCAGGGGGTTTTCGGGGCGATAAATTGATGTAGCTAGGTTTCATTTTTATAAAACATACCAAAAAAAATACAACCGAATTGAGAACCTCCTCCTATTTTTTAAATTGGTTAAAAAATTCCAAGCAAAGCTGGTCATCCAGGTATTAAGACTTTATATTATGACAGATGCTCCTTATAATATAAACTAGCTCTATATATGTAGTTCTACCTATGCCATTATAGTTTCCAGGTAAAAGAGTGTCGCTAATACTATGTGGAGACTTCAACAGTGTTCCATCGTGTGGAATATATCAGTTATACACTACTGGAACTGCACCCAGTTCTCTTCCTGATTGGAGTTCTAGTGAGTATGCATATTTAATGAATAAAAATAACTGCATAGGTAATCATAATTTCACTAAACTCAATGGGGACTATTGTTTCTTTGCTCACCAGTTGGCGCCACTGTTGACTAAGGTCCAGGGGTATAGCTGTAAAAGGCGACTTTATAAGATCGGCGCCGAAATAATTTTTTAATCTTGAATCTCATTAAGTTTATTATTTATAAATAATTATCTTTAATTTTAACTTTGAGGCCGCTTATTTTTGCGCCCCATTTTCTTAATTCCGCTTTCAAAGCGTTCACATTCATCGCCAAATAATCCTTATTTGCAATAATTTCATGAAGGATATCACTTTTCAACAGTTAAATGAAAGAAATTATAATTTATGTCACAAAGCCCGCCAAAACCAGTGAAAAGTGAATGTTATCGGACCTCACGCGACACTAGCGCCTCTAGTGGCAAATTCACACGCGATGGCCCCCATTGTTCACTTATTTTGTTTATTGTAGATGCTGATGAGGCAGTTCGAAATTTAAACCTCAAGCAAGAAATCACCCTGGGAAGTGCATGTGGCACTCCTCTGTACACAAATTTTACAGCAGGATTTGCAGACTGCTTGGATTACATTTTCTATGACAAAGCTAATATTGAAATTGAACAGGTTTGTGTGCGTATTTATATCGGCAAGGAGCTCAATGAATAAAAAACAGTATTAGGTTTTGTTTTCGATCCATTTCAATCTATTTTCACTGCATCAAACCAATAACATCGTTTCAAATCACTTTTTTTTTCAGGTTATTCCATTCCCAAGTGTCGAAGAACTACAAGCACATACTGCCCTGCCAAGCATAGTATTCCCGTCTGATCACATAGCGTTGATTTCAGATTTACGATTTATTCCATAAACAGTAGGTACTTATGGTAAATACGTATAAGACTACTGCAGTAGTTGTAGTTACGTAATAATTATGTAAATGTTGTAAACTACAGAACACCGCATTGGAATAAAAAAAACATGATACAGATGCATCTAATGTGATTTTATTTCTAAAATCCTCTTCCACTACTTGCAAAATTAATTTTAAACCAACAAGACGTGCTCTATACCCACCTATATATCATCGTGATAGGATAGGAGTCGCACTGTTTAAATAAATATGTTCTGAAGCCACAGAAAAGGTAGAATATAGAATTTAAAATAACAAGTGACGCAGGGTAGAATGTGCGCCCCGAGTCCTGCTAGTGTGCGTAGCTCAAGTTTGCTTAGTTAGCATATCTTGGTTGCACTTTTGTGTGATGCGCGCACCTATTACTATTAGTACGGAACCCAAAAAGGGATTTTAAGATTTACTCAAACGCGACAGGTAGTACGGGATACGGGGGATACCCTGTATTTTTTCGTGTCATTTCGCTCCATGGACGTAATTGTTCCGCTCACACTTAGTCATTAATTTTGAGAGCTAGAGAGACGATATGATACTAAATAAACTAGCAAAATATTCTTCAGATCGCATGGGCCAATGTTGCTTAAGGTGGAAACACATTGTTAACACGCGACGCGAACCGATGCAACGCGACGCGTGTTGAGTCGAATCAAATTGTATTATTTTCTATGACCAGAACCACACTATGAACATTCGACGCGACGCCATGCGCATACATTCGTTGCTTCGGGTCGCGTCGCGTGTTAAAAATGTGTTTCCACCTTTAAACTTGTAAAAATGTAGCTTGTATCTTTGAGAAACGGACGATAGATCTCCTTACTTCACGAGCATATTTGTACAGTTTTCTTCAAGTGTACACTAGTGTACACAACCTTTAGATGCAAAAAATGGCCTTGTGTTCATGGCAACACTGGCTGTGAGATGTCACTGTTGATCGACGACGTCACAGCTGTGGTTTTCGAAGTTTTCGTTATATCTTCTCTCTTTCCTCTCATTCGTTAGTTATCGTTCCGTTTCGTCCTTTGTCTACTCTGCGTAACGATTTGTCATATTCCTTTATTTTTACTTACACAAAGTTTATCATTTAGTAATTAATATAAAATATTCTTTACGTTACTGACAAATTCTCCAGTGTGAAAATGTCGCAAATATATTCTAAGGCTAACTATTTCGTTCTTGGAAAGAGTTACTTTAACAATACATTCTTTGGTAAGCATCGGCGTCACCAGTCATCAATATCATCATATATTATAATCATTAACATAAGATGAAGCGGAAATACAACATCCAACAAAGCTTTAGCTTGGCTTTGTTAAATCTGATCTTAATTTTGAACAGGTGGTACTAATCAAGTCGGCAAAGCTATACATATTTCTACCAATTTGCGATTCCCACAAGTGGTGGCACTAAAGCTACCGACCAACGTCGTGGACATAAATTCGGCTGAAATGGGTCGTTTTTCGCCTTTACGAGAGAGGGACATATCTGGTCCTGTCATCAATTCATACTACAAGAAACAAGATTTCTCTCAAATTGATGTCACAAGTCAACCAGATCCACACGTAAACAAGTATGACTGCCGCGGAGCTGTAAACCTATCGTCATCGATGCAGAGTAATGTTCCAAGTCCATTCAGTGGGAATCACACACACTTGGGCATGCCAGGGTCCCAGTGGGGACAGGGCAGCAAATACTTATCTGATCATCTCCACAGCGCTCACTACCTCACACTTAGAAATGAGTACAGAGACAAGGCTCTCAACTCAGGTATGTATCCTGATAGTACACATCTTAGCTTATCTGATAACCTTATCTACTAACCTTTCATGTTTTACATCAGTTACCATCTTTAATATTGTTTTTACTGGTGAGGCTTAAATACCTTTGCTTAAGTACTAACCAACCAACCATTTTTAAACAAAAAAAATCATGTTGTGATCATTTGTTTTAATGCTGTTGTTACTTTTCCAAAGCATAGCTGTAACAATTGGAAGAAGAAATATGAGTACTGAAAGCCAAGACACTGAAGCACAGCCTAAGTTGAGTGCTAAAGATAAATTGAAAAATGCAGTTAAAGAGTATGGTTCAACAGTGATAGTGTTTCATGTCACAATCTCAATATTTTCATTAGGGGGATGTTACCTCCTAGTTTCTAGGTATGATATCAACATTTATTTTCTATTTTAATATTATAACTAATACATTATTAATCTGCATGTTTAGTTCAGTGTTGTTATGTACCTACTTAGTTTTATCAGACAATTCTCATTCTCATTCATTATTTAACCGGAGCTATTAACATAATATAGCTATTACAGATGTTGTTTCATATATTTTTGTGTATTTTATTTATTCATTTTTTTTTTCTTGACAGCGGGGTGGATCTAGTGGCAGTTTTGAAAAGTCTTAATATTGGAGAAGGAACCGTGTCAAAATTGGCAAGTTCAAATGCAGGAACATTTGTTATAGCGTATGCAGTACACAAAGTGTTTGCTCCTGTAAGGATGGCCACCACGCTAGCAGCAACACCTTTCCTTGTGAGATATTTAAGACATATTGGTATAATAAAAAGAAATATAAATGTTGGTGGTGGGAATGGGAAATAAACTTGATTATAAATAAGAATATTATTATTATGTCAATCCGGTTTTAAAGTGGTATTTTAAAATGACTAACTATTGAAGTAATCTCAAATCTATGATGAGAGTATTGAGAGGTAAATAATTTTATACATCAACATACTACTTGTTTAAATATCAGTAACATCTGTGTACTGCATGTTAAGTCATGACTAAAGTGCTAATTTTTTTGTAGAGATCAAGGTTCATTTGCATATTTCGTATATAAGTTTGTTTACCAATAAGTCCAGAACATTCTGATGTTTGTCATACCATGAATCTGTATAAAAAGTGATTGAATTAAACTATTTTTAAACATTGCATCTTGTTTTGTTACCTATTTACGCTTTTTTTGGGTAGGGAAGCCGACAGCTCTACAACAAATAACAGATTTTGTGGACGGTACCGCCAGCACAAGACATAAGTAACATTTCTAATTCTAAACGACACTGAAAATTAGAACAAAAAAATCCGAAAAGTAAAGCTATGGACGGGAATCGAACCCGGATCCTCGTCATTCCGTGAGGATCCGGGTTCGGTCTAAAGCTTGGGTCCACATTTGTATCATTTTGCCGATCACGATCACGCGTATCGCATCGAGCTCGCGTATCCTAAGTATAAGTATGGACATTCACTTTGAGCACACCGTATCACTACATCACTAGCATCGTCGTGTAAAAATAAAAACGCGTGTTAACGTCGATCCTGAGCGATCACATACGGCGCGCCGCATGATCGCGCTGTTTTTGCGTCTGCACGTCTAGCACGACAGCGCACAAGAGTCGCGTCGCGCGCGAGATAGATTGCCCGTCTTTTTCTAACTGTTCGTTCTAGAAAGAGACGGATAATCTATCTCGCGCGCGACGCGACTCTTGTGCGCTGTCGTGCTAGGCAGGCTGGGAGTCGGACCCCTTTAGGAACCTTCGGTCTAGCGAAAAGTTAGTTACGTGAACACGATCGGTAGTTGAGCTATTCGGCAAAAGATGGCGCCACCAAACAATATGCGGCGTAGAAAGGCTATGTACGTTTGTGTCTGTTTCTATCATTTTTTATTTAAAGTAAGGTTTTATTAATAGAACACAATACAGATCATCATATATTATGTCAGCCGAAAGACGTCCACTGTCCACTGCTGGACATTCCCCCAAGGCTCTTCACTCGGACCGGTCCTGCCTTCCGCATCCACCGCGACCCCGCGCTCCTGACAATACAGGTAAAAAACATGAAATAAAATGTACTTAAATGAAATAATTTTGTAGTTTTTGTAGTTTTACCGATGAAATTCAAGTGGCCCTAATTTTTTTTATAATTGTAAATCCAACTAGAGACTTATCCCTAACGTGTCCCTAATGCATTTTTTCCGATTTGCTTGCTCAATATGTAAGTACTTATATATTGTGTGTATTTGTAGGTAATACCTACTTTATGTAAGGATCGAGCAGAGCTAGCTGTATCGTGAAACTGTAGCAAAAAAAAATCATTTTCACGTCTCATGCTCAAAAGTTCGACTTTATGCTGGATGTAGGCTGCATAAAATGGCATTTTATGCTCTTGTGCATAAAGTAAAATCTTCGTCTAAGACCAAGACAATCGGGTGCCAACAGCCACAAATAATCACTAAAACTTTACGACAGCATATTTTTTTTTTTTTTTTTTTTTTTATTATTATAATCTGCGGTCTATTAAACTGTTTAATTAGTACCTAAAACTAGGTAACAATAATTTGACAAGTTATTATTGAAACAAATAAGTACATGAAAAATAAAACTTTTTAAAATATAAATCAACACCTGCCTACTCGAACCTTACCGCAGTATCAAGTTTAAAAAAAAGAAAAAAAAAGTTAATTGGCGGGAACTCAGACGGAAACGTCCTATTTTCTAGTAGTAGGATTTAGTGATGGGCGACTTCGACTAATTTGCTGATTCGAATGATTATTCATTACTAATATCATAATTCGAATTTGAAATTAGTAATATACTAATGCCGATAATCGAATAACGACTACTAATATTAGTAACTAATCGGCGGCTGGATGACAGCTCGGACCGAATCGGGAATCTTCGTGTCGACTCGGCTGCCGAGTCGACACGAAGATTCCCGATTCGGCCCGAGCAGTCGTCCAGGCGCGGTGCTTGCGTTAGTTGTTAGCTTGTTTGTTAGTTATATCAACGTCAACTCGACTGGACTGGATTTTGAGTACTACTAATTCGAATGATTTTCGAATTAGTAGACTAAGTCGAATGATTACAATAATCGACTAATCGAATTAGTATTATTCAAAGTCGCCCATCATTAGTAGGATTTGTGTTGCAATTTGTTACTGTTTTACGATTAATATTCAATAATTTCGTCAAGTGAAGAGGAAATAACACTCTCCTAACACAGTCAATTTGACAGGAAAAACCATTAAATACCTATACTATATCGAATTGTTACAAAGTTACAATGTCACATTTATTTTTAATATTTTTTTTGCAATGTTTTTGTTTTGTTTTTTTCGCAATCTAAGTGAAAAGCAGTGTATAACTCGTTCATAAAACCCATTTTACCCGAGACGTTCATATAGCCACCCGAGCCGGTACGCTTGTTTTATGCTCTTGTTGTACAATCTACTATTTCGGCCCCTATCCACTCTCCACTAGCCCTTATTAGCTTACGGCCGAATTACACCAATCAATATCTTCCTACTTCCTGTTGAAGCTTCATTATTAGGTAGGTACTTATAGGTACCTTTCTATAAGTGCCGGCACCCGGCACGACTACGTGCCCATACAAGTTCAGATTAGGCTTACTAAAGCCTAATCTGAACTTGTATGGGCCCCCTCCACGATCTATTCAATAGATACAGTAGATTCTAGAGTAGTGGCCTTAGACCTTACTATTAGGTACTTATTATAGTAGGCGCATGAATATAACGTAGCATGTGTAAGTAAATACATATATACACACGCACACACGTACAGCTAGAGCGCAGAGGACATGCGCAGCGCATTACGTTGAGTAAGTTATCAAAAATTGTTTAAGTTTTTGTGGGACTTAGGTCCTACGTCAATAACCCCATCAAGATAAGAGTGTCGAACGTCCATTAATTCTTGTTATTAAGACAATGTCTACGCTCGATAATACGACTAAATGGTATGTAACATAACAAACAAAACGACAGTGTTTGAGTAACTCTTACACTTGCCACACCAAGTTACGGAGGTTATTAAGATCAATGAAATTATAGTGTAATTCAAGTAAAATAATTTAATTCGATAACAAAAATGAAGTTAATGGTGTGTTTATTGATTTTAACATCTAGGAAAGTTCTCAGTAATAACAGGTAAGTAAGTATATCTACCTATTGTCTACCCGATCTAGTAAAAGATTAACTGCCATTAGTACCTATTTAGAATATTGTTCTTGCCCTCCTACCCTACTACTTAAACAGGATTCAAACCGAAAATGGTTACCGCCCATTTGCTGCCCTATTTTAGCGAAAAAATGGTTTATGTGACGAAACTGGTATTTTAGGTTAGAAACTAACCTCTTATTCATAAAATGTTATAGATGGAATTATATTTTATAGACATTATATACACGCATCAAAAGAATTTCATATCCATTTAATTCTTAAATATTTTCAGCAGTATATACAGCAAAATTATGATTTTTTGTGTGTTTGGCAAACGGAAATGTCAAAGTATCTACAACACAAAGAACAGCTAGCACGCACAGTGCGTGCGAGATAGACTACCCGTCTTTTGCTTACTGTTACGGGTAGTCGGGTAGTCCATCTCGCGCGCTCTTATGCTAACTTTGCAGCACCATGTACAGCACCGTGCAGCACGGCTAGCACGAGAGCGCGCCAGATAGACTAGCTATCAGTCTTTTTCTTACTGTTCGTTCCAGAGACACAGGCCTTATACCTACTCCAAAATTCGATTTTCAAAGTTCGCTTCGTGCCGTTCCGCTCTTACTGATAGTTATTAATTTGAGTGAGAGGGACGGTGTGATACAAACTTCGAAAATAGAATTTCGGAGTAGCCCCCCCAGCTCTCGCGCGCTCTCGTGATAGCCGTGCAGAGAGCCGGTAGACGAGATAACTCATTTCTATACTAATAAAAATACTAGAGGTAAAATTTGTGAGGTTGTAGGGGTTCTCTGGATTTACTGAACCGATTTTGAAAATTCTTTTACCAATAGAATGCCAGATAACTTGAGTGCCATAGGCTATATTTAATTCCGCGTGGGCAATAGCTATATTAGTTAGTTATGTTCTCATTCTCAAAATGGAGGTACATAAATGTTATCATATTATGATCTTAGTCCAAAGCGAACCGTTAAGGTTGAGTTCTGGGATATATGTATACCTGTAAATATTTGTAAAACTGCCCCGGGAAGCAATTTATGGGAGCGCTAAATATTATCCAGGAGCCCTGAGACCTGATGATTTTGAAAGCACATCGCTCGAAAGTACCACTCGAAAGTGGTATAAATCTGTTTATATCTTCAAAACGACGGCTCTAATCAAATTTTTGACTAGTCCACATGATTAATGAGAGCCGTAAGTATCGTTTTTCAAATTCAGCACAATTTTTCACCACTTTCGAGTGGTATTTTCACACATGTGCTTTCAAAAATCGGGCCCCAGGGCATCATGACATGACCCCGTGTCGGAAAATGTAGATGCAACAACTCTCGAATAAGTAGTGTACCCACAGTGCCCACGTCTACCTTTTTGTTATAAATGAGCTAAAAAGCGTCCGTGGATTCGTCATAAATATCATCAATGCGCTCTTAGGAATTCTACAGAGGTTTTTGGAAGTTTCAAATTGACCAACGTAGAGACACCAAATTTGCGTACCTAATAATGCCTACACGCAAAAAGGTCAAGTACTACCTAGACCTAGTGGTTACGAGCTCTGTGACACCCAAATCCCTAAATTGCTCAATGTTTCTTCAAATATATTAAAATTGTGACCAATTTTTTTCACAGCTGTACAAACACAGTGAACGGCGAACAGTATCTTTTCGACTTCAGTGGAGCTGACGATGTGGAAGAATGGCAAGAACAATCTGATACAGTGCGATCAGTAGGAATGTCGAAAGCAGTGCTCGTCATGCATCAGAACACTCTCTATAAAAGAGCAATATTCTTCGCTCTGCTAAATCCTCAAACAAATGGAGCTGGATTTGCTGGTGTCAGAGCTTTAAGAAGATATGACCTCACAGGCCACACTAAATTACAGATACAGTGTCGAGCGCAGGGACAACATAATGGCTTTAAAATCGTTTTAAGGCATAAAAATCTCAACGACGAACCCAACTATTCATTTGAACAGTTTTTTCAAGTAAGCTGTACATAATTATTATGATATTTATGACTATTAGGCGCTAGGGTGACGTTTGCTTTCGTCGCCAATCTGTAACTCCATTTTTTAATTTTTTTTCCACGGGTTGATTATGCTTAATTGAGATTGAGATTGACGTGGTGTATGTACAGTGGAGTACCTATGTCCTCTTAATCGTTCTAAGGTAAACTGGAAGAAATCCATTTTAGGGATAAGTTCGCCTTAGTGCATTTGTAGTATAATGTTATACATTGTATACATTACAATGCGAATATGCAAAAATACATACTTACATACATATACATTTATCTTTATACTCTACTGTACGCTTGGCATTCTTGTCTAGTATAAATAACGGTATTGCTTGCTTTTAAATTCCAGGGACCAAAAGACGAGTTTGCTGTCCGTGATCTGGCTTTTTCCGAATTTAAAGCGTACTACCGGGGCAAGAGGGTCAGTAACGAGACACTCGATATATCCCAAATCAGCAGCATTGGAATCCAAATGTACGGAGGAGTGTATCAGCCGGTGAAACAAAAAGGTCCAGCCACATTAGAAATAGACTGGATCAAAGCAGTCTAGCTGTTTACAAGAAAATCGTGGAAAACAACATTGCAGTTCATGTGCGACCGATTTATAACTATCGGAGTCACGATGTATCGACGATTAGTATTTACCTATGTATAACGAATAAAGCTATTTTTTGTGATCTGTTATACCTACTGTATTAATATTCACAAACGCGTGATCACGATTTACTAGAACATTATAAAAACATGAACTAGCTACAAAAGAGCATTTTTTTAAGCTAGTTGTGTATACATACATACGTTACATAAGTAGGTACTTACTTAGGCACCTTGGTAAATACAATATGGATCATGTCATGGCATATAGTATATCACTAACTAGATAGGTGCTGGCGTCAGTTGAGATGTCTATCTCGTATAATTCCTTTATTGTATAAGTAGCTTCTACTCGCGACTTCGTCTGCGTAGAAGTATACATGTAAACCTTGCTCTTGAATCACTCTAAAAAAAACCTCATCAGAATCCGTTGCGTAGTTTAAAAGATCTAAGCATACATACGGGCAGACAGCGGAAAGCGACAGGTACCTACTTTGAAGTTGTTTATCCTCCAGACCAGCAGTCGTCACACTTTATTGGCCAATATGACAGTGTGAGCTCCAGGGCCGGGCCGCATAGTATGTGAAGGCGCAAAAAGTCTGTTATTGATTTTGTTTATAATTATGACATGTAATGTAGGTACAGTTGACTATTGAAACTATTTACTTTGCCGCGGGCCGCACAAATAACGGCCGCGGGCCGCGATTTGACGACCACGGCTTCAGACTGACAAATACAGATTGAACAGCAAAAAACATTATAGAATTTTTTTTTGCTGCTTATATGTGCATTGTCATAATTATAATCTAGATAGCAATTATTGTATACTTACCGAAAAAGAAGACAATCCGACCGCTGGAAGTGGATAAAAAGTGGTTTGTAAATTTTGAAGATAAGGGGCCTTACCATGACGTCCTAATTCAGACTCGGTTCAAGTTTTAGCTGTCACTTTTAGTATAAATCTGACAGCGAGCGAACCGAAACTGAATCGCATTAAGACGTTATGGCAAGTACTAAGTACTTACGTATAATACAAACATAGCTAGTCAAAAATTAGCTTTTAACCGTAACAGCTTACGACTAACAGGGCTTGAGTTATTAAGTAAAAAAAAGTATCCATACTTATTACACTTTATTCTAGAATTACGTTATCACCGTAACAAATTAGCGAGTGCTTCAAGGTCCCTGTCATAATTATGAAATGCTTAACCTTATCGTGCCCTGGACGGTAGGAGCAGCGTGA
The DNA here is from genome assembly GCA_963854515.1 of Pandemis heparana. Classification (NCBI taxonomy): domain Eukaryota; kingdom Metazoa; phylum Arthropoda; class Insecta; order Lepidoptera; family Tortricidae; genus Pandemis; species Pandemis heparana. The sequence continues at coordinate 8,558,032 of OY978008.1, read as the reverse complement.
GCGCTGTCATAGCGTCGGGGAACAAAGAATGGTAGTTGACGAGCGGTACATAGGCCGCCGTGATGACTCGGCCCGCAAACCAGCGGCCGTGAAGCGTGTTCACGGATGCAACTGCGGTGGCGATGGTCGGACATTTGCAGTACACGTTGCCCTGCGGCGACGCTTTGTCCACGTATACGTGTAACACGCCGCCATGCTTGTTGCATTCGCTTATGACGTCATCTCGGATTTCGATGTCCCAGCTGGGGTTTGTTTCACTAAAAAAATGGAGAATTTTGTTTAAATATAGTTTGTATGAGAATTAAAGCACTGCACTTAGCATGTTCACCGAAATTATCTAATACCTTTAAATGAGCAATTCTTGTATATCTACTACGCGTTTTTTTTAATTACGATAACTTTGGCATATTACTAGGTGCGTCCATAGAAACTAAGTGGTAGATTAGATTTTTAATATTGCAAAAAAAAACTGCATGGAACAAAGTACATTTAATCACTTTGTTCTACAGTTTTTTTTAAATATGCATTTAAAAATCTAATCTACCAAGATCAAAAATAACACGGTGTATATATAATCTGAATCTCAGAAATGGCTTAAACGATTTTCATAAAATTTAGTATGCAGGGGGTTTCGGGGACGATAAATCGATCTGGCTCATCCAGGTACTTAATTGACTATACATACATATAAGTGCCGGCACCTAAGTCTAGCGATGACCGTGTTTGCGCAGAAGTATAAAATACGGTATCCGTGGGTGCGCGATCCCCTCCAAGTGGCGCGTCATCGCTAGACTTACGTGCCGGCACGTATAAATCACGTCTTCAACCCTTAATTATAATTATTTTTTAACATATCGCTTCTACTGTAAGCGATAGAGATAACGATATTGCAACACGAATATGAAATGTCAAATGAAGTGCAAGCTTCAGAACTCGATAGTTTGCTTTTCTTTATTGGCCGCATATTTTGAACTTTAGCATACCTGGATGGATCAAACATGTTATTGAGCATGAAGCATTGAGTGGCGATAGGAGGCGCCACTTGAGGCTGCGGGGTCACCAAGGCTGATCCGCTGCCCATAAGCACTGATGCTGCAGCAGGAGGAATCTGAAAATTTCGTAAATAGGAGCAATAGAAATGGTGAAATTGGAGTGACAGTGAGTGGTGTGTGACTACGGACGGCCCATTTAAAAAGTATATGTATATGGAATCTACTAAAAAGATTCATCTCCAATAATATTAAAATCAAAGGCTAAAAACAAGGACAGAATCGCAGCAAGCGCACCCGTTCAGAGCGATTACTTGTGTACAAATGTTAGCTAACTATCCAGGGACTCCCTTTAGGTCAGTCATTGGCATTCAGTTGTTTATTTTGTCATAGATGCAATTTGGAACCAATATTTCGTGAAGTAATGCATACCTGTAGTCCAGTGCCTTCTGCAAGTTTAAACATAAGCTGCAGTCGACCTGTAGCTCCCAAATCAACACCAGCTCTGTCAAGTTCATCGGCATCAAAACGGGTACTTGAGCCGCCATCAGTGCGCTCAGTAACATTTCCTACTTTCATTGGTCTTCCAGCCAACTCAAACCCATTCAATTGCTCCATGGCTTTCTTTGCATCAGCAGCATGATGAAACTGGAATAAAAAATAAACTCAATCATAACTATATCTGTATAGAAAAAAAAAGCATTTCAGAGGTAACAATGTAGATAAGATTCAGCGTGTATAATTGATATAATATATGAGCGCATAATGAAATAATATATCATGGTCGCGTATACGTGCCGGCACGTAAGTCTAGCGATGACGAGACACGTGGAGGGGATCTGCGCATACGAATACCGTATTTTATACTTCTGCGCATACCAGGTCATCGCTAGATTTACGTGTCGGCACTTATACTTACCGTTAAGAATCCGTATCCTTTGCTTTTACCACTTTCTGGATCAGTCATGAGTTGAATGTGATCTATTTTTCCAAATGGTTCAAAAATGCCTCTCAGCATATCTTCAGTAATATTAAAATGCAATGATCCAACATACAGCCTGGTTGGGCCATTACTAGTCTTTGGTGCTAAATTAGGTAGAGTGTTGCCAACTCTGTTCTTCTCTGCTTGAGTGTGTTGAACAATGATAGGCACACCAAGCAATTTTTGTCCTGTTAACCCCAAAGCCTGAAAGAATTTTTCATTTTTATTTGTCATTTTTTTCTTTCATTTATCCATTTCATATAAGTTATTAAAATAGAACTTACCAAAGGAACAGACTCAGCATCTCTAAATTCTATGTAAGCTATTCCTTTAAATCTTCTAGTTTTATTACATGTTATGAGTCTAACATCTCTGACTTTACCAACAGAAGAAAAGAATTCTTCTAGGTCTTTAGCTCTGATTCTTTGAGAGAGTTGCATACAAAATACAGTACGCAAATCACGTTCTTCTGGAGGCAGTTCATCCAGTTTTGGTTCAAGACCTCTAGATTTTGATCTATATTCTTGCCCATTGTCTTTTTCTTTTTCAGGTGTCTTCTCTTTTTTAACGACTACCTTCTCGCGGCTACGGTCCCTTTCTCGACTGCGCTCTTTGTCTTTGCTACTGCGTCGTTTTTCCTTGTCGCGTTCTCGCTCACGCTCCTTTTCCCTATCCCTATCCCTGTCCCGCTCCTTGTCTTTGTGACTACGATCTTTGTCACGATCTCTTCGGCTCCCGCGGTCCCGGTCCCCCCTGTCTTTTTCTCGTTCCTTGTCCCTTCTGTCATCTTTATTACTTGAACGAACGCTATCTCGAGTATCCCGGTCACGCGATCTTCTTCTATCTCTTGATCGGCTACGCCTATAAAAAGGAATACATTAAAATACATCTAACTAGAGCATGTATCTGCTAAGACTTCTATGGGCAGGAAATAGTTATTTGTGTCACAAGGGAGCAAAATGATGTATTTACGGCGAGGGCGCTACATTGAATCCAGAATGTAGTGAAGGATTCTTTGCTTTCAAGTGGCTCATACAACTTTTCACAACATTAAAAAACTTGAAAAAGTAATTCTAGATATAATTAAAGCTATCAGCATAGAAAATGGTGTGGTTTTACAATTACCAACTTCAAAAAATTGCATTTGCAAAAAAAAACTTAGAAAAGCCTTGGACAGAAAAGTTGCACTTTGATCCTTCTCGACAGGGAGCAAAGGTTACTTTTCTGAATGTGATGTGTGAAAAGAAAATAAAAATCAACTAAAATCACTCACCTCCGACTGCCATCTCTGTCCTTGTCTTTGTGCTTATCAGAATATTTGTCCGATCGATGCTTTGATGAGGAATTGGTATCCTGTCACACAAAGCACAAGGTAGAAGCAGCGCCACAGCAACACACGCCGAGTGAATAAATAAAATTGCATTAGTTTAATTGTAAAAACAAGATTTTGAATTTCACCAGCGGACATGAGATATCTGTCACTGGTAGAGAGCTTAATAGTTACTAGCTTTGATTTGCCTAAGTTGCTGCAGTCTGATGATGTTCTTTAAGACAACAGCTTTCACCCGCGTCACATCAGTAGCGGCGCCCCGATCTACACTTACCGTTCAATAAACCACTGACAAAGGACGCGCACAGTGCTAACATCACACAGGGATACTTCTGCAAAAGATTTATGTCCCATCAGCTATAGTCTGCTTTATTATAGCCACTTGATCAAAATATTATATTTTTTTATTGATGGAATATCAATTTAATTAACTTTATAAAAAGGAATTGTTAAATTTTAATCAAATAAAAAAATAGTTAAGTATAGTATTGGATACCTCTCTGTCTGTTCAGGTCGGTGAAGTATGCTGGACTATTACCACAAAGTTCTATAAATACAAGAAATGATACTCAAATGTAGTTTCGTAGATAAGTTTTCACCATGTCCTGTTCAAAGATGTTGATTTTATTGATTGGATATAAAGGAATTCTGCATTATCAAATATATTTACGTTAATACATAATTATTTATTTTCTCAACATATCATTACCACTTCAATGATTAAATCTTCAAAATTTAAATTCTCATTTTAATTTAAACATCTTTGAACAGCAGTAGTACCTAAGGAATTCTTGAAGTTGAATAGTTTTAAAAATTGGACATTTCTACACCTTAATGTTTGTTTGTTAAGCAATATTATAAAACCCATTACAAACATCCTGTATTTAACTGTGGATGTAAGTAAGAACAAATTTGATCATAAAATATTGGATTTACTATAAGTTTTTTTATGAACAAATAGACAATAAGAAAAGTAAAAGAATATAAAATAGGCATTTATAGTCACACAAATACAATATTGTAAATAAGTATTTTTTAAACAGGTGTTTTTATTCTTAGAATCAACACTAGAGGACACGCATAAAATGAAAATAGATATAATAATTTTATGGGGTAATGTTGAGTTGAAGCTACATTAAAGTGAAATCTAGACACCTATCTAGGTTAGGTTCCCAAAACATCTTGTGAAATAACGCCAGAACGCCACTCACTACCTAGCTAAAAAATCGTTATAGGTAGTTCTGAACGGAAAATTGCATTTTCAACTTCGACTTGGTCACACAATTGTTTTTTTTCATCATCTGAACATCATTAGGATTTTTTTGCGTGACGTGTCCTTTAGTATCCAAGATTTTTTGTAAAGATAGGCAATAATGAAGTAAATCAATATTAGAAATCAAATGATCACTTTATAATAGGTATAATGAACCATGACATGACAAGTGAAGAAGAGGCGAAAGCAGGAACTTACCGATTTGTTGTAAGGAGCTTCTAGCATAGCCTCCACATCTAAATCTTCAGCCATTCTACGACAAAATAAATGTCACATAAAATCATATAGTTAATGATTAAACGGTTTTAAAGATCAACACACCAAATTTTATTTAACATGAGTAAAGAACACGCATAAGCGATCAATCAAATTGACAAAATGGCGGAACTCCGGGTTTAAATTAATTGAATCATTTTGAGAAAAGTCCAGAACTAGGAAAGCAGAGCAAATGTCCTCACCTGGAAGAAGTTATCAGTAAAGTTGATATAATTGGGTTTTCACTGTATTTTCCAGGTTAGTCAAAATTATTCTATTCTAGTGCAAAACGGTGATGTATTTCCTCAATAGAATAGAAGTCTAGACTAGAACCAAGCCACACCACAGGTAAGATAAATAAAGATACAACGACACATACAAGTGGTCACGTCACAGACTACTGAGCAACGATACCGATACTACAACTACAAGTGGCGTTCATGGCGTTGGTGGTGTGGTGCCTGTGTGGTGTCTACCAACTTAATTGATTTCATTTATCTGACGCGCTCGCTAAACCATGTCGTTGTTCATTGGGCTGGATAGTATATAGCCAGTTTTAAAATTGTTTAATTTGAGGCACTCGGTCAAAGGTCTTGGCGCACATTAATGCTATAACCCCGGGCACTCACACGTGCACATATATTCGTACAGTGTACAAACGTTTGCACACATGTGAGTGGCAACCAAAAATTTATTTGCAAACATTTGTGTGCAAATGGGATCGCATTTTGTTCGCGTACCTATTTCCGCTTACTTACATATATAAGCTGGGTTAAAACACAAATTCATTTGCACGTATGCGTGTGAGTCTACGCAAAGGTTTGAGATTTGTGTCCTTTGATGTGCGTCAAGGAACCGACACATTTTGGAAAGACGCAAATGCAGCAAGAACTTTGCAAATGTTGTCACTCACATGTGCACTGGCGTTATGTGCACATATATGTGCACATGTGAGTTACCGCCATAATGGCGCTTCCAGCTGCTCGCAATAATGGATTAAAGGCCTGGATTCTTTTACCTTTAGGTTTGAAAAAAAAAGTAAGGAAAATGGCCTGTTACGGGCCTGTTGATTTTTGATTGGTCGAATCATGGACGTAATACCATTTTATTTATTTATTTGTATTGTATTGTATTGTATTTATTTATTTATTATTTATTTGTATATATTTATTTATTGTATTACGCCCATGGGTCGAATTGAAGTTGAAGTTTAGTACACATACTCGTTTGTTTTCTTTCTAGTCTATATTCTATCTAATCTATCTATTCGATTCTGTCATTGTATTGTCTTGTCTGTGTCTCTGTCTGTCATTGCGTCTCCGCTCCGTCGTTCTATTGTAAACTTGTGGTATTTTTGTGTTTTAAAAGGTTGAAATAAGTTTTTTGGACTGACGCGTCTATTCCGTGGACCTAAAACAACACAAGTGAATTAAATTTATGCAATTTTGACACCCGAAGCATTATTATATACGGAAGTTTAAGTTGATACGCAGAAATGACAACAGCAGCTAGGCCAACTTTTGATCCTGCTCGAGGAGGTACAGGTCGCGGTGAAAAAGATTTGAGTGCCATATCCCGACAGTATTCCAGTAGGGATTTGCCGGGTCACACAAAATTAAAATACAGGTAAATAATCTTTGTATACAGCAGCTTACTACCATTTTGTTGTGGTTGTTTTATACTACTAAGAAATAGGTTTCTTCCTTATTTACGTTTTTAAGGGAATTCACTTGTAATATCTTCATCAAAGATATTGTGTCCTTTATGTAATCACATGTTTCTTGCCAAAATTCATATTGGACAATTGGAAATGCTGAATGTGGAAGTCAGCCTCTTGTCCTAAAAGTGGTTTTAGTCAACACAGTCATTTAAGGCATTGCTGCAGTGAAATTCAAATAAATATAACGCTAGAAAAATAACTAATCATTGTCTTACAAAACACCTTGGTTTCAGAGAGCAGGGTCAGGGCACCACCGATGAGTTGCGAACAAGAGATTTTCGCAAAGAATTAGACGATAGGGAGAAAGATGGCAAAGGACCAAGCGCACGCAGAGCAAATGAACCAGTTGCAAAACGCCCTAAAGTTGACCAAGTCCCTGCAGCCAGCTTGGACGCTGATGACCCATTGGAAGGTGATTCATCAGATTCCGATGATTCAGATGACGACACTGCAGCACTCTTGGCAGAGTTGAACAAAATTAAAAAAGAACGGGCGCTAGAACAGTCTAAAAAGGTAAAACTTGCTAACATGATTTTGTTGCTAATTGGAGTAAGTAGGCACTATCCGGGACAATGAATGAATGTAGCTTCTCAGTGAGGGAACGTGGCCAGCATCTTGTAAATTCTAAAACATGCCCAAGCAAATCTATTTTATTGTATATTTTAGTTTTAGTTAATTTTATCTTATATGTATCAAATTTCTTTATAACAACAGGGTTAATGTACCTATGTAGTTTACAGGATGTAGATTTCCTTTGCTGAGCTTCCAATTTCTCAGGTCTACATATTGTGATCATGATGCAACATTTGATCAATTATTTCCTATTTTATTCCTAAATCCTGTTGGTTCTTTCTTGGTTTGGTAAAATTACCATGATATAATTACTATTGATATTTATTTAATTACTATAGATTTCTAATTAAAATAATTATTTCAGGAAGCTGAACGCAAACAGGAAGAGGAACGAATCCGCATGGAGAACATTTTATCAGGAAATCCATTGTTGAATTATTCTGCAACAACCCAGAAGAATGATTTGAAGGTTATTTTTTTTTTATCAGTTTCATACCTTTTCACTGAAATTAAGTTTAGCATAATTCTAAATTCACAATCACATCAGATTTTGTTGTCCTAGTCCTACTTAATATTATAAATGCTAAAGTTTGTTAGGATGTATGGATGTCTGTTACTCTTTCACGCCAGAACGGCTGAACGGATCTGGATGAAATTTTGAATGGAGATTGATTATGGTCTGGAATAACACATAGGCTACTTTTTATCTCGGAAAATTGCATAGTTCCCGCAGGATAGCGATAAACGATTTTTTTTTCGGACTAAGTTGTGGGCAACCATTAGTTTTAAATAAAAATTATGCCAATGCAATGTGCAAACTTAGAAATAACTAATACAGGAATTTCCAAAGTAAAGCCTGTAGATTGTACATAATTATTATAGTTTTTTGTATATATATATATATATATTTTTTTTTTAAATCTTATATTTTAAAGAGGCTTTAGTACACAGGGGTGACTATGTCAGCCTCATGGGAGGACTCAAGAGGATCGGAGATCAACATTCATGCAGCATCCCTTCCACCAGAGTCAGATGCTCTCGTTATGAAGGTTGATTTAGACGAGGACTATTTTCAGGCGTCTAAATTTCGGCGCCTAAAAAAGGCACCGTCACATCCTCAGACCGTTTACACAACGACTATTTTCAGGCGCCTAAATTTCGCCGCCAGTGAACCGCAAACCGTTTACACGGTGCCTTTTTAGTGCCAGTCGTTAGCACGCCGCCACAACCGACTGTCCTTGTTTACGCGCCAGTCTTTCTACGCTAAGGTCACCATCATTTAAAATGGATTCAGGACTTCTGAAGTTAAAAAGGCAATGTATAACCAAACTATCCGCGTTATTACGAGAGGACCTGATTAATATGTTGGAGGAAGAATGCAATGAAATTCTTCAAACCAACTTGCCCTCGGCTTATAAACATTTTCTCCAGTACCCGATCTTGTCGATTTCTCAATTTTATTCACTTTTAAATAGTACGTACTCCTGATAGTTTTAATTTTCGCCTTTATTTCATTGATATCCAATCCTTCTATCTATCTATATATCTATATAGACATCTATCTATATATCTATATAGACATTCCTAATGTAATTGTTTACAACGCTGTTAGGCGCTTTTCCTTGTTTCGATAGTCGACGCATCTATTGTCACAAAGACATTCTTGTTCTCTATACAGTTGAACAAGCTTTAATATTTCGTTTTCATTGAGTTTCGGCGCCATTTTACCCGAAGAATGTACACCCTATTTACTTTACGGCACGGAGCCGTGCCTGCGACTGGCAGCGACGTGTTTACACGAGGCCGAAAAATAGTCGCGGGGGTAGCGAGAGACGCGGGCGGAGGTCACTGGCGCCGAAAAATAGACTCGTGTTCTATTCCGTGCCAGCGCTGGCATGCCGCGAAAAAATGGCGCCGAAAGTGTTTACACGGTGCCTTTTCCAGGCTCCGTGATTTAGGCGCCTGAAAATAGTCCTCGTCTAAATCGACCTTGAAGGAATGCTGCACAAATTTATATCCTAAGAGCTTTATCCGACGAAGGGCAAGCCAGCAAAACGTTTACTCCACCATTATGCATGTTTAGGTTCTCCAGGTACTTCTCTCTAGCATGCTTATACCAGTTTTATTACAAACCTCGCACATTTTTGTTTGAGACACTCTCATTTTTTGTATGTATGTATGCAAATTAAGTTATTTAAGTAAACAAATAAATGCAGGGCCGGATTTAGGGGAGGGCAACGGGCGAGGCCTCCACAAAAGAGGGGCCCCCACAGTAGACTTTGAAAGAAAAAACAAATTCAGTCTAGTAAACACTAAACAACTTGGGAAGGAAAATAGTTTGGGGCCTGGGGCCTCCACTCCTCTGTTGCCCAGAGGCCTCCAGACCTCTAAATCCGGCATTGAATAAATGAGAATTATTCAATAGTTTGTTCACAGCTTGTAAGGCACAACAATATTAAGATAACAACTGCAATGAACTTAAATAATTCAGTGTATGCCTATGCCTCAGTGCCTCACAGACTCCAGTCTCTAGGCAAACTGATGCTGTATTCAGTAGTCAGTCTCTATATTTAGTTTTATAACATAGTTATAGGAGTAACATAAAACATCATTGGTTATAGGCAAGGCAATAAATGAATACAATACTATACAATAACTCTTTATTGAACACCACATATAACAATCAAAACAGAAAAAGGTATAAAGAAGTAATAAGGTAACAATCTATATATATAAAGCAAAGACGGGTTTGTTACAACACTTATAACTCGAGATCGGCTGGATCAATTTTCATGGTTTTTATTTCGTTGGATTTGTCTCCGCCCTGAATAGCAGAATACATTTTAAAAACAATGAAAACTTGACGAATACATAATTATGAAAATGAATCATTTTCTATTTAATTATGTTCCTTTGTTTCGTACCTGTCGAACATTTGTTTTCCTCCTGTCAAATACTGTGATTGACATTTATGCATGCGTTCAGAAATGTATTTTGTGTAATAAACTATTTAAAAAGGGTGAATAAACTTTTGTCTGTATTTTTTTAATCAATAAATATTTATGCGTGCGTTCAGAAATAATGACAAATGGTTAACATTTACATTTATCAAAGCCTAAATTAGTTCAGCTAAAAGGTAACACGACATTCATTGACTGTTAGGCGGTACGAAGTTCGCCGGGTCAGCTAGTAAATAAATAAATGCAATAAGCAATGAGGTAACAATAAAATCTAATCTAACTATCTAATATTATAAATGCAAAAGTATGGATGGATGGATGGATGGATGTTTGTTTGTTACTCAATCACGCCAGAACGGCCCAACGGATCTGGATGAAATTCGGCACATAGATAGAGAAAAGTCTGGAATAGCACATAGGCTACTTTTTATCCCGGAAAATTGCGTAGTTCCCGCGGGATAGCGATAAACAAATTCTTTGCAGACGAAGTCGCTGGTAACAGCTAGTTAATAAATATGGAGAAATATCTGTTAGTGGCTAAAAGGTTTGTTTATAATTTCCACAATTTCTATCTGTGTGGACTTAAATCTTTAAAACCTTTCTCTTTGTTTCAGGTCAAAAGACGCTGGGACGACGATGTTGTTTTTAAAAATTGTGCACGCTCAGAACCTGACAAGAAATTGAATTCTTTTATAAATGACTCTTTGCGGTCAGAGTTTCATAAGAAATTCATGGAAAAATATGTTAAGTAATATTTTGTTTCGTCACACCTAACTCCTAAGTTCATTTTGTTTATAATAAAGTATAATCGTATTGCAGATTATGTATGTTTCATTTGTTTGAATAGTTAATACCCAATGTAGTTCATGATTAGGCACTCATTTATCAATGCCCTGTCTTTTCATTAGAGTAATTTGGATGTATTATATGTGGACTTCTTTAAATGTACACTGCACCCCTGTAGTTATTTTGGAGACTATCTCCTTTCAGGGACTGAGATTTGCTAGTGTGGTCAGGCTCAGCATCAGCAGCGAAAAGTGTGGAAATACTTAGGTAAGTGGCCCAATATTCAGATGATCAATGTACTGATCCAAATTATAAAATGTTAGTTATCTCATGAGAACGATCACTATTAAAATGATCTATATGTCAATCTAGGTCAAGTTCAGGTAGTTAAAGGCTAGCATATTAATAATGGTAGCCTAGTTGTTTGACCTGTGGCCTCTCAAGCAGTGGGTCGTGGGTCTCTGAGTTTTTCGGAAAGTATGTGCGATATTACATTTGAAATTTATCATGAGTTTTTCGGTGAAGGAAAACATCGTCGTGCGAACACATCTGCGAAGCAATTCAATGGTGTGTGTAAAGTTCCCAATCCGCACTGGGCCCGCGTGGGAACTATAGCCCAAGCCCTCTCATTCTGAGAGGAGGCCTGTGGCCAGTAGTGGCCCGCGTGTGAGGCTGGAGATGATGATGATGATATGAATAAAATCATGAAAAAATATATATTCTATTCCTATCATGAGTATAAAATAGAATCAATGGAAATTCGTAAAAAAAATATTTTGGAAGTTAAGCGGGGCATTCCACACTATCTCGCGTGTGTCTCGTATAAATGTTGGTCGGTACAGAGTGTGAACTTCGGGCGGGAGGTCGCGGCGAGCGCGGAGCGCTGCCGTAGGATTGTTTACGTTATTCATATTGAAAGTATGCGCCTAAAGCTTACTTCAGACTGGCTTCACGCAACACTGACCATAATTATTAATTATTAGTAAAAAGTCCTTTAGTCGCCAACATTTTCACTGTTAATCACATCACAATGCGACAATTGCGACTGTACCTAACTCAGCTAGATAGATGTGGAATAAATAAATATGAAGGTTAGAGGAATAATTCAATAAAGGTACCTCTATCTATAGGGAAATAATTCCATTTTACATCGTATGTTATGTTATCAACCGAGTGGCTAAATGAGAGCGGCAATACACATAGTTAACTACTTACTCGTACTTTGTAGGCGTGTGTTTTGTTCGTAGTATTTTCGAGTCAAAATATTTATTGAATAACAAAGTGATGATTTAATTTTGGCCTGATAGAATGATTCACTTCAATAAATATACCGATAAACTATAGTTATAGTTTTTTACAATTTACATATTAATTCATAGTTCTAACTGAATAGGTACCTACCTACCTACCTACCTACCTAATATTTTCTCACAAATTGTTACAAAATTACTTAGGTACTTAAGAGTTCGCTCGACCGATGAAGTTAATGATGGTTTCATTTGGATCACGCGTGTGAAGCTGGACCGGTTTCGGCGTGGCCCGGTGCCGGGCGGGTGCGCGTGCGCCAGTATGCACATACCTTTAGGAGGGGGGAGAGTGGCGAGTGCGGCGGCCCACCTTGAGTGGGCAGGTTCAGCGGCTGGGCCCGCCGCGGTCCCGCGCAGTCGAGCGCGCGCTTACGTACCATCATGGTCGGCACGGCGGCTTGTGTGTGTTCGGTATTGTTTATTGTGACGGCGGAGGCTGTTCTGTCCGGATTGTACATAGATAATGGGATAGATCAGACAGTGATACAGCACTCGATGACGCGCGACGAGCGTCTGGTGGTGGAGCACGAGATTTTGGAACTGCTGGGCCTGGGGGAGCGGCCTCGGCGGTCGCGCGCGGCGCTGGACCGCTCGGCGCCGAGCTTCCTGCTGGACGTGTACAAGCAGCTGGAACAAGAGCACGAGCAGGCGCGGCCCACGCGCAGCTCCGAGATGGCGCTCAGCGGCGACGAGCAACAGGCCATCGACGAGAGCGACCTCATCATGACGTTCCAGAGTAAAAGTGAGCATCAAACTGTCTACTCGTTTAAGAATGACCAATTCATTAACGGTACGTGTGTACAGCGCTCGTTGCGTAGGCAGACCCCTATATCACTGAGATGTATCTAATGAAGTTAACGCGGAATTGCATTCTGAGTATTAGATAAATAATAATAATTATTTAATATTGTATAGTCCAACTGTTTTTATTAATTCACAATAATCTGCAGGACAATATACCTATGTATGTACTTACTTATTATGTCTCGGTGAGAATTTGTTTATAAATGGCCATTTCTAGACACATCAAGCGTTCTCGAATGTATAAGATAAGTGCACCTACATAGGTCAGGGGATGGTCAGGGCATATCTGTCTATCTAATACCTTTAAACGAGCAATTCTTGTATATATTATATGTATATAATCTGGATCTGGATCTCGGAAACGGCTCCAACGATTTTCATGAAATTTGGCAGGCAGGGGGTTCGATATATGTAGGTAAAATAAATCGATCTAGCTAGGTAAAAAAATACCGAGCGAAGCTCGGTCAACCAGGGACTACGTATCATATTAGACAGGTACACACGACGCCAACATTCTCCAAAATGTATTGTAAGTAGCTAAATATTATTCATGTCCTCAGATATAGTACCCATTACCCATTGGTGATATAGTTAGATTACCTTTCCCAACCCTAGATACTAATTATTATAAATGCGAAAGTAACTCTGTCTGTCTGTCTGTATGTCTGTTACATTTTCACGTTTAAACCACTAAAACGATTTAGTTGGAATTTGGTAGGTATATAGATTCAGTCCCGGGAAAAACATAGGATAATTTTTATCCTGGAAAATTCCCGCGGGATAGCGATAAGCGAATTCTCCGCAAACGATACAATACCTAAATGCTCCTCATATCTGTATCGGTAGCTAGTGTTTCTTTCCTAGCTACACGATTTGGCAAAATTTTTAAGTACCTACCTAGGTTAATTTACGAAATGGTCATAATCATAACAGTCGAACATTGGCGAGTAGGTACCTACCTAAGTAAGTAGGTATTTCGTTTTTTTCCGTCTGGGACCTTACGACAGATCTTTATCATTATCATGTTCGCAATGTAACTCTATAGCGAAGAATTACCTAATAACAATTAAGTACTATTGGCCGTAGTAGTGTCTTTTGCGCACCTACCACAACGTAATACATTAATGGTAATTGTAATTAAGAAAAACCTTAATTTTAAGACGCTTTGGTAGATTTCCGTAACACTGTACCCAAACTGTGAGAAGGATTCACTTCCGCATTAAAACAATAATTTGGATTTAAAGTGATGGCTGTCTCAGGTAGCCCCAATCCAGGTACCTATGGCATGACTCAGTGCATGCCGCTGGTGGCCCCGGTCACGACGGGCAGTCCGGCGCCAATCCGGCTTTGACATAAAAACCCTAATTGTTATTTTTACGACAAAAGATTACCACCCTCTTGGACCTAGTTAGTTTCTTGAGATTTTTTTTATTGTTTTCGCTTTATTGGTCCTTTGTAAATAACCGCTGCCTCTCAATTCACGACTTTGCACTGTAAGTACAGTAGGCGGCAAATAAGTAAAACGTGGAGGGGATAAGCGCAGTATGAAAATAATGTTGTTTTTTATACTGCGCATATCCCCTCCACGTTTTACTTATTTGCCGCCTACTGTACCTAAGTAAGTAAGTAGTTAAATGCATTGTTGTACAAATATAAAGAAACAGACACAATTCACATAAAAAATAAATAAATATATGTATGCACTAAGGCGAACTTATCCCTAAAAGGGATATGATAATAAGTAGGTAAGTATACATATTCATAATACCTACTATCGGACAAATTGTTTCCTGGGGGGCAACTGCGAAATCCGATTTTCGAAGTTCGTATCACACCGTCCCTCTCACTCTCAAATTAATAACTATTAGTGAGAGCGGAACAGCACGAAACGAACTTCAAAAATCGGATTTCGGAGTATAGGGCCAGATCCACCGTAGAACGTTCTTACAGTACCTAAACGTCACATTTATTTTCCTTGATAATTAACGTAAACTCACTATGATCAACTATGATGTTAAATTACTGTGAAAAGGTTTCACAGTGGATCAGGTACAGGAATAATTTGATTAGGTAATTTGTTTGTTTGTTTCTCTATCTGTCTGTCTGTCCGCCTGTCCGTTGTCCTAAAAAATTTAAATTTTGATATAAAGGTAGCTTGTAGTAGGTACACCTAAGGAAATATCAGTAGCTAAAGTAGGCACCCATTAAAAACTATGCAACTACCTATTTAAATTTTCGTCCACACCATTACCTACTCATGAAATGTGTGGAAGGTTTGAAGGTACAAATAACTACCGTACCGAATGTATGTAAGGCTTGGAATGTGTGACCCAGCGATGCACGGGACCCAGGGGACGCAAATATCAGAGCCTACATTGTTAGGTCACACTTTTGAGGCTGTACTGTATTCGAGGTCGCATCCCTGTCTACCTTATTAAATGTCGCAAATTTATCAAATAGCTTACCACCTATTGTGACGTGATTCACTAGAAATTCCTTAAAAATGAGATGAAGGTTAAATACTTAGACAAGACGGAGACAATATAGGTATCTATTACGTATCGATGTGTTTTATCTAGAACATTTTATTTATTAACCTGACTAGCTGCGCCCGCGATCTCGTTCCTGTGGACCTAAGCTTTTACCCCCGGGCCACATTAGCGGGCGAAGGTTCGTGTCGCGTTGTCGCGATAAAAAGTTCGAGTTCGTGTAACCACGAACTACGTGGCCACACTTGGACCAAATTATCGCGATAAAAACTTCGGGCGAACTATGTCGCGCAACTCTGAATTTGGCGGGAAAATGAACCAAGAGCGCAAAGAAACAAAAAGATGGAAAGCGTTTGCTTTGTATTGTACGTCTGTAAATAATTATTGAAATTTCACTTGTCGAAATTGACGTACATTTCAGAAATTTCATAGTACGAAGTGTAGACACTTGCACGAACACGAACTCTGTCGCGATAAAATCCTTTGATCTGCGCTAGATACCGACAGGAGCCCGAACACAGTTCGAGTTCGCCCGAATGATTCGCGATAAAGCGAACTGCCTGTCCACACATGCCGCGATAAGGCGAAGCTTCGCCGAATCCCGTTAATGTGGCCGTAGCATTAGAGAGAGTGAACAAAAGCAGATTCTTTACGATTTTGCAACGACACACACACACACACACACACACACACATGCATATTCCTTCGCTAATGCCTGATTGAAGATTGAAACAATTATTTTGCTACCCGATTTTGGTGCCTTTTACTAAATACTTGGATTTTGGAGTTTATAGAGAGGCGGCTCTACCTACTCGCTTTACCTTAGGTCCGACTCAATCGGTAAAATGGGCCTTTTTCCCAAATCTACAATAAGTCTACTTCAGCACGTTGTGAATTCTAGTGTCCAATAAATCCATTCAAATCCATTGATCCACTTAGATTTTAGTGGACGGAGGGCGGGCAGAAGCTAGTGTAGTATGAAATAAAATAAAAATTGCCTTCTAAAATAGACAGACAAGACAGAGGCGTGAAAATACGCCGAAACGCTTCTGAAAAAAGCAGCTTGTCTTTGCACTTCACTTGGAGGGGCAACGATAGTACCTATAGCTCTATTATCTAGACGCATGTTGTGCTAACGTGCGAGGGATGACTTGTGAAGTCAGTAAGTACTAATCCGCTGACATGATATAAAGATAAACTTTGATCCTAAATCGCATACAAATGTACCGCAAATCGCTGACTGTACCACCAGCTGGGTGTGCCCGGAATAACTCCTCTCTAACACAGTACCTAAACACGAACGTAAGCAAATTTATAAGTCTGTTTATTGTACGTAATAGCAATTTGTAGAACTCAATCAATTCAAGGAAAACTTATCAGGGCGCTGTTCCCAGAAACCAATTATATTATTATTAACAACACAATATTATGATTGTACGTTTAGCAAAGTAGCTGCAAGTATGCATTGCAGTTTGGAGTAAGCTAACGCTACCTATAAAATATAAATGGAATTGGCATTTAAGGTGTGTTTATAATCAAATTAAGTAATTAATAACGCGGACTACTGTCCACGTGCATGGGTCTCGAGTTACACCAGTCGGACGACTGGACACCTGCTGCCGACTCTCCTTGCCATTTGCATAGGAATTGCCGTCTCTATGAGCGAACTTTACTTATCTACATACGCACTGATTGCGTTGCGTCACACATGTTT